>CM035812.1:6605732-11667091 GCA_020458035.1 Magallana ariakensis | reverse complement strand
ATTAAAAACTAAAGTACTAAAGTATCATAACTTACCTGAAACGAATGATAAAAATCTCTAAACGTCAGTTTTTACTTTTTTCGTCTGAAACACTGAGTCAATTCCAACCAAACATATAGCATCACTGGCTGTAGGATTTTCAGGTATATTTAATCAGTAACCATCTTTCAAAGGGGATATAGTTTAAAAAAAAATAAAATAAGTTGTTGTTTTATAAATATTAATCTTCCGAGCTCGCTACGAAATACCAAACTAAAAATTTTCTCCGAGGAACAAGAATGCTTTGACTTATTATATTAACGATGAAAAAAGCTTATTTTAAAACTATTCGTACTATAACCGCAGAGGCCAGGGAGGAAAACAGAATTATATTATACTTCATCTCACCACCATTTTTATTCATACATAAAACAAAATGTTCTTCAAATGTGCGTACTATGAAAAAATGAGAGCAATTTTATTTATTGGAGACACTGGCTGCACCAAACATCGTTGAAAGCGGGGAGTTGGGGGTACATTATATGCATATCTACTAGTAGGAAGTATTGACAGTGTTACAACAGATTTAAGATACAGAAGACTTATTTTGTTCTATTTTACATTCTTTTGTAAACAGAAATTAAGATGCGGTATTTTTTTTATAATCATCATTAAGTTTAATGTGTGAATTATAATTTGTAAGTAATTTTTATTTTGTGTTAAAAATAGCAAACACATTTTTAAATATGATGTGTTTAATAATCTCACGCCAATCTACAATCAACTAAATAATTATTCTCTGTCTGTCTGTCTGTCTGTCTGTCTGTCTCTCTCTCTCTCCTTCTCTCACTCTATCAATCAACATTTACGTTGTAGAGGGCAGCATGTCTTCAAGTGTACTTTTACTTTCATACAACGCAAAACTGAAATGCTGATATGAAACAAAACCAAGATAATTATCAGCATGCCGGTACCATAGATGCTCCTTGTCACCCAATCACCCTGGCTCCAACGATATGCTACTGTTGAGGCGATAGTTTCGTCGGTGACTGTGACAGTATCAGCTTAAAAGGAAATTAATATCAGTTATAAAATAAACATCAAACGGGAAATATAAATGACACTAAAAATTAAACTATTTCTTAAACTTCCGATGGTTTACTAACACTAAAACAAGTTTATGTTATTCTAAGCTGACATGAAGCCATATCAAATACGCATTTTCTACTTCTGAATACCGCAATATCTCAGCTCTCTTTTTTTTGTCACGCTTGTCACTACATTGCTTTAACAGAGCATTTTTCATTGTCCACCCCATTAAGGTATTTCATTCACATGAGCATGTTAGGGCACTTAAATCATGGCTCACGTATCGTTAATACAGCATTGTCCGTTGTACTCGTTGTACCGTCATGCGATGTACACTTAAAGCTAGGCAGCGTATACGTACTGTGTGTACTAGTTTCTGTGCAACATTAATTAAATATTGTGATCATTCATGCCACAAAATGAATTTCTTTACTAGGTATGGTTTCTGTATTTCTTCTGTATTCCGTTTTTTTTTCGATTTTTTATGCAAAATGAAATTAATGTACATAGAACCCTGTACAGTTAGAATGCCTATGTCGAAATTAATAACTGCTTTTTCGGGTATATAGAGTAAAATCGGTAAATAAAAGGCTTTCAAAATTTATAACCATCATAAAAGTCACATTTTTAAACAACAAAGAAATAGGGGAATACAAATGAGTTGTTCTGTCTCGGACTGAAATGACGCAACGTCAATGGATAAAGTGTGTCACATGATTGCCGACTAAAGCTTTTTAGACGGCAATCGACAAAATTTGACGGCAAGATGAAGTACGCAACGTCATCTACAGTACAATCCTTTCTTAATATATTTTCATTTACACAAATGTGTTGGTCCAAAACAAATTAAACGCTTCGTCTTGCCTTTTATGGACGTTATTCCAATCCGACACAAAATTGTAGAAAGTAACATATATACATTATCTCAAATTGAACGTTATTCATACACATACGGTATATAAAGTAAGCTTTTTTCAAAACTTTATATGACTCAAGTGCATGCCAAATCGACCAACGCTATGAATATGAAAACCAACATTTGTAATATTCAAGCACCGGTACCAGTTATTTTTTTACCTATCAGTTTAGTGTCTTTTGGTGCCAAACTTTGAGTATAAATTGTATACGCTTCTACGATGCCAACTTGAGTGTTGTGTTTACTGTTTGATGACGTGGGGGCTGGAGTCGTGGTTTCTAGCTGGAAGAAAATAGGCCATGTCAAGATATAATGTATGTTTAGAATTTAATACATAACTAGTATTTTAAAAGATGCAATGTCTATGCTCTTCGGGGTTTACCCATAACTGGTTCATACATGGAATGTTTTGTTTAAATTTCTCAAGATTAAGTTTATATATAATTATTATTAATTACTAGTGATTATTACATTTACATAATGTTTTCAATGTCATAACTGGAAGTATAAACATGCTTGAATTGTTTAAACTAATCAATATTTCACAAATCTGCAATATGACTAAAATAGTTTTCTACCAAACAAAAAAACTTACTTGAGATAGACAGCCGATTCTATTGTTGCATTTTTGTTCGGAACAGTCACATGTCTGCGAACAATGTTTACCGTAATTGGGATACGGACACTTTCTGTCACATTCTAATCCATAAAATCCCCCTGGACAATGTCTTATACAAAATAAAATATACCATTAAGTATCATGAAAACATTTTTTATTTTTAGAACGAATGTAACAAGGGAACTCGATAAAATTATGTCACATTTTTTTAAAACCTCACACTGCGAGCCATTTGTCAAATGCCAAGATAAGAATCATTCCATTTACGAGTACATAAAACAGAATGAACATTTCCTTCAGACTCAGTGCAGGCATTCGCACTTAGAGAATACAATGCTTTTATTCTGGAAATATTTTCTAGTTTATCATTTTTATCATACAAAGTTGGCTTAAGTACGGAAGTATACATTTTAATGATAATATGATTTAATCAATTAGCTTTAATTGATAAATAGATTCAATAGAAACACACTATATTTAAACAATTTCGTGCAAATACTTATCGAGTCTTGGCACGGCATTTAACATATAATTAAATACGTAAAAAATAGTCACAAAATTATCTAAAATGTATTGAGATATGCCTACATGATATAAAGAAAAATGGAAAACACTCACCAAAGTTGATAGAAAACACAGTAAAATTTTCCGTTAAACAATTACATCTTACATATATTCATAATGTATCGGTCGGGGAATATGTCTACAATACAAATATTTTACAGACATGTCATGATATTGAACTGCTTGCTTTTTAAAACACAAATCGTCCTATGTTTCTTTTCGGAGTGGTCTCGACTTCCGTTTTCATCAAAACAAGAGTGCGTTAATTCTAAATCTTCAAAATTCATAAATATTACATTGTCATGTAGATTGCAAAATACATATTTAAAACATTTAATCCCATAAAGTATCTATTCTTGTAGTTCCACGACTGAAAAGGAGCTAGCTCAGCGATAAATAATATTAACTGTTACGTTATGTATAGCAATTATTTGACCGTACTTATCACTCTCAAAAAGAAAATTATGGCTCCAGTATTCTTTCCTTTATCTACAACAGAGAAGGAAATGGTTCAAACCATCTGTGACACCAATGAAAATAGCCGTAATTGCCTCCGAATAATAAGATACATATATAATACTAGCTAATTGAAAATTGAGTCACCTACACTTTGATAAAGAAAGATGCACATGCCATTTCGTTTACAAAATGTTTTTATATGTACTTTGATATTGTATGCAATATGCTAGTCAACAATTTGTATAAACTTGGTCTTTTTCGTAACACAGGATCTGTGAGTTCTTGCATGCAATTGTTTAAGAATTTTGCCATTACTGAATTTGTTTATTTTGCATTATTCATTTTCCTCCCTGCATTTTAAATTTTTATGTTTGTCATTTATTTAAATAAATGTTGCGTCGTTTATTTAAGATCAAGGAGTTGTATGCATCAGGTATCTTTAAAATAATAATAGTTTATTGAAAATAATCCTACTTGCATCAAATACTGTTAAGCGAAACCCCATGTTTTTGTTTTATATTTCAATTATGTATATATTTTATATTAAAATGTCCTTTGTATGGGAAAGGCAAAATGAAATTCGTAGATTCGTAAAAAGTTCCTGAGAAGAAGATTTTTGAAAAAAAAATCAATTTGTTTTAACAATTCCTAATTAAGGGTGGGGGGTTGCGGTCCTCTTGTGCATTTAAGCATTTCTTGAACTAGCTAGTTTCAGCCTAAAACTGGCTAAGACGGTTGTGAAAAAAATTCTGGCACAAACTGCGATGGATCTTAAAGGGCATCTATGTATTACACAGCGGTATACTAATGGATGGTCCGTTCCGTCTGGACAGTCTTCTGGAAAATGTTAACATAGTTTTCTTATTTACCTCTACAGTGTACCATGAACTCAGTTGTACCAGAGGGACAACTACTAACGATTTCAATGTGTTTTCCGTTCTCACAAATATTAAAGTTCACCGCAGAAATTAAAAATATCTGATAAAAATATAAATAAATAAATAAATAATATTGTGTCGCTCGGTCGCCTTTTTGTTTTTTGAGCAAAATACATTTTTTTTCTATGTATTTGTCCGCGATAACACTACGCGTCAAACGGTGTCTTTATTGTTGAATAATATCAACAATTTTATTTGTACATACAAAAATAATAATTCATTCTTTGACTGTTAAGGTCATTTTTGAATTTGGTCACGTGCCTGAATGTAATGATCACTCTCATAAAAGTCAAAGGAGGATTTTTTGTTTCTTAATTATAGAAAACATCGGATAAAATAAATACTTGTTGTGTAGCTCTTTTGAATGATGTTTTCCTCCATGAGTGTCTGACGTTGACGCTTATATAAGGAAATTCATATTTAATAAGATTGATCATTGACTAAGTTATTTAAATGTGGAAAACAGCGCTACTATAATAAGCCTACAAAGAACAATTGGTAGTGTTTCGTTCCTTATAGTAAAATTGTTGCGTTCTTATAAAATACAATCCTTAAGTTCAAAAATACTAATTCTAAGAAACCTAAATAGTTATTAAATCTTATATTGTGAATTGCTACAGCGATGCTTGAAAAATAACGTGTGTCCGAAGTTACTTTTTGGGTAATAAAAATATGTACTTTAAACTATCATTCTCAAAGAAATGAAATGTAAAACAAATCAGATGAGAATAGCAGAGTATTTCATACGTCTTACAAATGACATATTCTTATAATGCCTATATGTACTACATGCATGCTTAAAATAGTAATTTATAAGGTTTTTTTTATTGTTATAGATTATATTATGCTATAATAATTTTTTATTTAACACTATTTTAAATGAAAGGACAAAGATTATATTCCAAAATATATACATGTTTAATGTTCATCTAATTGAACATCATTTAAAATATAGCAGTAAAGTGTACTTATTATACAAATGGATTGAACGAGGAAAAACATACTAACTGCCCCTCTTAAAAGACGTGCTATTTATTTAACATTTCAGTAAGCAGCTGCAGAAAAAATGCATTTTAGTAATAAATCTGCTTGACAATTAATACATCAGTATAAAAACCCCTATACAAACAATACATTTTTGAATCGAATAGACTCAACACTTATATATGTTATTAATTATTAATGGATATTAAGAACAAATGATTCCATAAAATGTTGAACACATAATAACATATATTTATATAGTTATATCTTTACAAATATGTAAGAAGTATTATCATAATAATATAAACAAGAGACTTATGGGCCACATCGCTTACCTGATCAACAATTTCTTGTATCAATTTTTATTAGTTTTTTAAACAGTTTACCAATATATTTCTATGTTAAACTTTAAACATCTATTGGGATATCAGTATTAGTCCGTCCGTAATGATTTTAATAATCTAGAATCAATATAATTTGAGGATAATTGCATAGTAATTTCATAAATTGTAGCGTTGTAGTTCTTGAGAAGAAGATTTTTAAATAGTTTGCCTATATCGTTTTATGATAAACTTTGAACCCCTCTTGAGAGGAGAATTAACATTTCTGAGAATGCTTGCATAGTAATTTAAAAGACTTTTAAACATTTTCCCTTTATATTTCAATTAAATTTGAACCCCTCTTTGGTTCTCAGTATTTCCGGGGGGTCACGGTTTTAATAATTTAGAACCTACACTATTTGAGAATGTTTGCATTGTTTTATCACAAATTGTAACATTGCAGTCTTGAAAACACTAATTTTAAAACATGTTCACTTTATATTTCTATGTTATATTTTAAAACCCTCTTGGGGCCGAAGTATTGGTCCGTGAATCACAATTTAAACAATACAGAATCTTCATTATTGGAGGATGCCAGCATAATAATATCACACATTGTAGTTCTGGAGAAGAATATTTTAAATAGTTTGCCTATATATTTCTTATTTAAACTTGAACTCCTCTTGGGATCTCAGTATTGGTCTGGGAGTCACAATTTAGAACCTACAGTTTTGGATGATGCTTGCATAGGAATCTCACAAATTGTGGCATTAAAGTTCTTGAAAAGAATATTTTCAAACATTTTCCCTATATATTTTGTAAACTTTGAACCCCTTTTGGTGCCCAAGTAATTTTAATAATTTTGTATCTTCACTATTTATAAAAGCTTTGTTGTAAATATTGTCATTTCTGATGCAGTGGTTTTTAAAAAGATTTTATAAGACATGCACAATATTTTAGCCGCTTCACAATAATCTCCCTTTTAAGACAGGATTTCCCTTTATTTTAATAATTTAGAATCCCCTTTCCATAGGGATCATTTGTACCAAGTTCAGTTAAATTTGCCCCAGTGGTTCTAGAGAAAAGGTAGAAAATGTTTACAGACAGGCGGACAAACAGATGGACGGACGATGGACAAATGGATATCAGAAAATCTAACTTTGACGCTCGGTTCAGGTGAGCTAAAATGATACTCATTAATATGTATGACTTAATATCCAACTGTTGAACGGATTCATGAACAAAAGATGATTCTCCAAATTAAAAAATAAACTGAACACATTTTAGGAAATTGTTTTCTAACAGTATATCATTAAATTAAAAAAAAAAACACCTAGATATACATGCATAACATCAAATAAAAAACAAACGAACACAAAATCAGCGGAACACTTGTTAAGTCAAGACATATAGCTAATACATAAAATGCTACATATAAATACAGAAATTTAATACATCCACATTAGCTTTCACATTTATCTACGACTCCAGTCATAAATACAGATGCCACAACAAAACAGCCAACAATGGCATGTACAGGGCGCCGATACTTTTCCTAAGATTACCGCTCGCATTGTCCATCTTCATTGTTCTAAAATTACAAAATAACACACATGTTATATCCCTTAAATACATTATACCTTCTGAATTCAAGAAAATGTTTCCTAGAATATTCAATATCATTATGTTATGTTCCTTTACATACAAATAACAACATTGTGTAGTGTATAATCAAGAAATTAATAGCTCAGATGTTCCACTTAATAAAATTTGAAACAATAGTGCGCATGACCAGCATTGTTAAAATTTGTAACTTTTACTCGTCTTACCGACACATAAAGGTCGTAATTGTATAAAAACAGAGCATTTATGAATTGACTTCAGGTAGATGTTTTAAATAGTATTTATGTTGTTTGGATATTTCCATGGAATGTTGACAACAGAATGATTTGATGAGAAAATGACACTAACAAACCGTCAACCATCTCAAAAATCCATAAAACGAAATACAAATTCAAATCAAAGCAACACGGACCTAAAAAAGATAGAGGTAAGATCAGCTGCCTAGAGGGAGTGAGCTTCCTCTGCTGACCGGTCACACCCGTCGTGTGCTCTTTGTCGTATTTGGAAAAAACCCGGAAAAATCCGTAGACAATAAGGTGATTAACTAGATACAATATCGTTACGAGTAACGAGTAGGTCTTCCCTTCAATTTTTTAAACGATACGATTAAAATATCAATACAGTTGCAAAATTCTTCCTAATTCATCCCTTTCAGATGATGATTACGAAGGTCAATACAGTATCCTTAATAATGCTTAACAAAGTGTTTTACTTTTTCACATACAGCACATTTAAGATTTAAGATTGTAGTCCCCTAAAATCTTTAACTACGTCATCAATTGGTGTGGCAATGAGCTTTAGAAACTGATATTGTTACGATCAACAACTTTGCTCTATAATGCATCACAAAATCTTGATCGTTTTTAAGCTATTAGAAGAGACCCCGCGAGTGTCTTGGCCCCTAATCAAAGGGGCCAGCCTCTTTTTTCTAGAGTTCGTTCGAAAGGTCTCACGAATACTAACATTTTTATACCCGCACTTTCTAAAGAAAGTTCGGGTATATTGTTGTTGTCCTGTTACGTCCGTCCGTCCGTCCGTCTGTCACGTTTTACTTTCTCAAACTGCTCTTACATCGTATAAACTAGCAATCTGAACTCTTGGAGTTTGATTGGTGGTGTCATGTTGTTTTGTAAAATGGTTTCAAAAATTCTCTGGTAGTCCTGGGGGTCAGATAATTGGTAAAAAATGACGTTTTTTCACAAAAAAAACTTCTTCCTCGAACTCCTCCTACATTTTCAATAATAGACAAATCATCTTTTGGAATATGTTTTGGGGTATCCTATAGATGCGCAATAAGGTTTCGGATATTTCAATTTTGCCCTGGGGGTCATTTGGTGGCTGAAAAATGACGTTTTTTTTTTTTTTTACAAAAAATCTAGTTTAAAAACGTCATTTTTTTTGCAGTAGCCAAATGATCTAGAATATGATTGGGGGTGTCATTATGAAGTGTGATCAGGTTTCAGAATTTTTTTTTTCATCACAGGGATCGGTGGGCAACAAAAAATGACGTTTTTTTGCAAAAAAAGTATGGTTCCCGTAACTCCTCTTACAACTTTTGGAGTAGCTACATTATCCCTTGGGATATGATTTGGGCTGTCCTTTAGATGTGCAATAAAATTTTAAAAATTAAAATTTCATCCAGGGAGTCAAATAGTAGCAGAAAATTGACGTTTAATACTCTTTAAAAAAAACTAGATCCCAGAACTCCTCTTATGATTTAATCAATAGACACATCATATCTTGGGATATGATAGGGGACGTCCTATAGATGTGCAATAATGTTTTAAAAATTTAAATTTCATTCAGGAGTCAAATAATAGCAAAAAATTGACGTTTATCACTCAAAAAAAAAAACTATATCCCAGAACTCCTCTTATGATTTAATGATTAGACACATCATATCTTGTGATATGATAGGGGCTGTCCTTTAGATGTGCAATAAGGTTTTAAAAATTTAAATTTCATCCAGGGAGTCAAATAATAGCAGAAAATTGACGTTTATCACTCCAAAAAAAACCTAGATCCCAGAACTCCTCTATTGATTTAATGAATAGACATGTTACATCTTGGGATATAACAGGGGCTGTCCTAAAGATGTGCAATAAGTTTTGAAATATTAAATTTAATCCTGGTAGTCCAATAGTAGCAGAAAATTAACATTAGCCCATGTGCGGATCTAGAGATGGGGTCAAAGGGGGGAGGGGTCCAGATCCCTTCTCCAAAAATCAATTTCTTTAAAATTTAAACCACCACCCTCCCTGCAAACTCGAATAACTGTCAACCCCCCCCCCTTCCCCAGAAAAACTCTCTGGATCTGCGCATGTATCCCTCCTTACACTGTAAATAAAATGATTTTTTTTTCTTAAAATAAAACAAGAGGCCAATGGGCCACATCGCTCACCTGAACAACAGTTCGTTGTAAATTCTATCTCATAGCATATTCTATTTCTATTTAAAACTTTGAATCTCTCTCTTTAGAATCTACACTAGTTGAGGATGTTTGCAGAGTAATCTCACAAACTGTAGCAATGTAGTTCTTGAGAAGAAGATTTTTAAACACTTTCCCAATATAACTCTATGTTAAACTTTGAACCCCTTCTAGGACCCCAGTGTTGGTCCGGGGTCACGGCCTTACAATCAAGAATTTTCACTATTTGAGGATCCTTGCATAGTAATCTCACAAACTGTAACATTGTAGTTCTCGAAAAGAAGATTTTTAAACAAGTTTCCTATACATTTCTATGTTAAACTTCGAACCTCTCTTGGTGCCCCAGTATTAGTCCGGGGGTCACGATTTTAACAATTTAGAATCTACAATACCCAATGATGTATTCATAGTAATATCCCATACCGTTGCATTGTAGTTCTTGAGAAGAAGATTTTTAAACATTTTTCTATATATGTTAAACTTTGAGCCCTGCCTGGGTTCCCAGTTTTGGTCCGAGGGTCATGATTTTTACAATTTAGATTCTTCACTATATATACAAGCTTTTTTTAAATATTGGCATTTCTGGTGCAGTGGTTCTTGAGAAGATTTTTAAACATTTTTCCTACGCATTTCCATGTTAAAATTTAAACCCCGCCTGGTATCCCAGTTTTGGTCCGGGGGTCATGATTTTTATAATTTATAAACTTCACTATATATACAAGCTTTTTGTAAATATTGGCATTTCTGGTGCAGTGGTGAGAAGAAGATTTTTAAAGACACACACTTATACTCACTGTTTCGCAATTATCTCCCTTTTAAAAATGGTTTAGCCTTTATTTTAACAATTAAGAATCCCCTTCCTACAAGAATGCTTTGTACCAAGTTTGGATGAAATTGGCCCAGTGGTTTTTGAGAAGAAGTCAAAAATGTGAAAAATTTACAGACGTACAGCTAGACCGACAGACAGACGTATGGACAACGGGTGATCAGATAAAAACCTTGCATTTATTTGATTTAATTGTCGAATGATTTATTAAATTCAAAATACAATTTGGGGTCTTATAAGATTTTATAAACTGTTAAAAATGTTTTTTAAAAAAATCACATTACACCTTGCAAAATTGTCAAATGATCTATTGATATTTCTTATTTTATACCTGGGGATCCATAACTAATATCAAAGTTAAAATTAATAACAATAAATGATTAAAATGAAAAGTTGATCCTCCACATCCAACCCCCCCCCCCCAAATCAAACCTCAGGTTCTAAAGATTCAGAGTCTTCTTACATTCTTACATGTGTACAGTAGCGAATTATAAATCATTTTTTGATTGGTATTTTTCTCTAGATGCTTATTAAAATTTTGGAAATTGCTTTTTAATTTTTAAGATAAACGAAATGTTCTATATGTTAATTCGGGGCAATTGTAAAGTCTTCTAAACAAAGCAGGTTCATTATTAGGCTAGGAATTACATTGGTCAAACACGTACTACATATGAATAAGATAAAATACTTTATTATTTCCAGTTCTAGAAAGTCAGGGTGTCTCCAAGGGGGTATAACCTATATACTATTTGATGCGCAATTTATGACACAAAGAGCAAGAATAAATGTGGTTTTGGGATGGGAATCTCAAAAGTTACCAAAATATCATCATTTCCTATTTTAAGGGGTGGGTGGGGTGGGGGTTTAAAGACAACGCCTGGGGGTCATGTACTTTATACCATTTGATGGATTATAATGACATTAGAAGCAATTGAGAATATATATATGGTTTAGTGGTGGGGATCTCAACAGTTTTCAAAATATGTGGTATTTTCCTGTTCCATGGGGTCAGAACAATCCCATATGATCATGGCCTATATTATATTTGATGCATCACAATACATTAAGGAAAAAAGACCCCTTCCTTCCTATCATATATTTCATATAAACATGATAAGTCTCTACACTTACACATGTAATACACAAATTTAATACAAAATCTAAGTCTGACAAATGAAAAAATAACTTGCAATTAAAATGACAGAAACTGTACTAATGCAATAGGATAGTTAATGATGATAAGCTTATTTAAATATAAAAAGATGATGATACAGTATGCTGGCAAAGGGAGATCACTTATTTAGAAAGTGAAAGTAAAACTTATACCTATACCGGTGGCTTATAATATTGTTCTACTACATGTTTTATGCTTACCTATATTGTTCAACATCATAATGATTATCCAATAAGAGCACAATATGAATCCATTTTGCTGATCATCACAAAAGAAACGTTTATGCATGTTAAAATCCTTTTCTGCATATGGAAAACACATAACGGTATGTACACCACGTGAAACCCATCTAACCGAAGAGCTGGGTAAAACTAGTACCCGCTAATGCGATCTACAGACCTGTGTTAAGTACGTTAACTTCAAACAAAGATCGGTTATTTGTAACATGCATGTATTTTTATAATTAATTCTTCAAAACCCGCTGCACTATTTTATTAGGTAAATAACTATGTAAAGCACACATTTCAGTCTTAAGGTGGTACAGGGCACCTGCATATTGTGATGTACTCCCTATTGAAATAAACAATAAAGTATAAATATAATATTTTCCCCCAAAATAATGTTACCTAACAATGAAGCGCAATGGGTTAGAGCATTAACTATGTGTCTGTAAGTAGAATCCTGCTGGGGCTTTTCTATTTTTTACTTAAGTTTCAAAAATTTTGAAATCTTATTTTTTTTTTTTTTTACAAATACATGTACTGTAAAATTTTAAAATTCTAAAACATCACCATTTTGATTATAAGGCACTTTTATCCACATAAAGATCAACCTGTGTCTTATATCCTTAAATCTTAACCTTAAATCAGTAATTATCTTCTGTCCTGGCAGTTTTTCATTGAAAATCATTGTGCAATAAAATTATGTCATTTATATTGCACTGTTTAAAATCTTCTTTGTTGCAACTAAATGTACATGCAGGCAGGCTTTCGTTCTTATCAAAATATTCTGATGTTTTTTTATCCCTGAGGAGTGTGTGCGTGTATGTGTGTGTGTGTGTGTGTGTGTGTGTGTGTGTGTGTGTGTGTGTGTGTGTGTGTGTGTGTGGGGGGGGGGGGGGGGGGTCAGGGGTTCAGAGTAATACATGTAATTGTTTGCAGGGGGAGGGGGTTTGGGGGATTGGCCGATTGGGGTCCGAGGTGTATTTTTGGTAAAATTACTATATTACGGTAATATAAATGAATTTTCAAGGGGGGAGGAGGGTCTAGACCCTTCACTCCCACCCTTCTCTAAATCCGTGCACACGATGATGTTGGCACAGAAGCAAATCTAAAGCCGGCAACCATCGAGGGGAGGGGCATAATTTAATTTTGTTTGTAATAATTATATATTTCATTAATTTTTTCAATTGATCTACATCACCCATACAAAAGAAGCACGGATGTTGCTGGTTTTACATATCAGAATATAAAACCCGATTGATTTTTATTTTTGAATTTATAAAACATTATTTAGTACACTTGAAATGATGAACAGGTTTTCAAATATAGATGGCAGGAATTCTGGAATAATATATGTATGAGTGGTCTTAGATTAATAGATTAAGATCAATAATGGATTACAAAACTATTTTTGTGATAATTTCAAGTACAAAACATTATACTGAAACGAAAATTAAATATGACACAAGAACATCGATGTAAAACATGCGAAAATAATATTTACGCATATTAACTTTATATCTTATTACAATACTTATATCAGCAACAGATTCAGTAACATGCGAACTATATGCCAAAGTTTTCGAAAAAAGGTGTATATCTAATGTTAATAAAGATCGGATTCGATACTCTTGATCTCCTAATGTTCTTTTGTTACTGAAACTTGTCTGGGTTTTTTAAGTATATCTGTTGTTGTTCTATCAAACACGTTTTCCTTAAATTTACGAGGGACCTTCGATATGAGATGTGTATTATATTCATGATGGTGATTTTGAAAAGCTCGATTAAATACTTTCAAACGGTATAAACGCAAACATTCACATAATTTAAAAAATCGGAGTCATCTCAATAGATCCAGTCATCAATTACTGCTGAGAAAATGTTTGAAAAGGGGTCAAAAATATTAAAAAGAAATTAGAGGTTATATAAAAGTTTCCTAGAATTTGGCCATTCCGAAATGCAATGTTTTACTGACTTCAGGTAAAGGTAGACATTTCTGAATGACACAAAGTCCGTCAAAGATGTGGCAAAAAAATTGGCTGACCTCTGACAGTAACCACGCTTCAATCTCGGCAAGACAATAATCTTGCTCTCGATGACGAACGGAACCTAGCGCGCTGGTCGCTCACTACATGGACGTTTGAGATACAGGTGGATTACACTTAAACGGCAACTTTATAGTTCATAGTAGTATTATCAAAACAATTACCTTAGGTTCCATCATCTGTTTTGTTGGTGTGGATGATGGTACAACGCTCTGCTCAGTTGAAACGCTAAAAATATTACAAAAATTCAAATAAAATTATAAAACTGTCTCTCATTATTTCTAAATTTGATAGAAAATGATATTTAGAGGTAAACTAATGATTTTTGTTTCAGATTGGTACTATTTCATTGAGTATCTTTATATTTCAATTGAAAGGCAAATACATAAGCAATGATCTAAGTTTCATAAAATGAAAGCCATCTAATATTGTTTGTTTAAGATTGTTAAAATAAAAAAGTGCATTCTGTATACAAATCAACGAGAATTAGTTGTTTAAAAAAAGATAAAAATCTATCTAGAAAAGAATATCAATTTTTGTGGGTTTTTTTTTCAATTCAGTGCTTAATCACAAGCAAGCAGGGTTTCCAATTCTCTTAACCTTTTGACACTGATTCGGCTACAAATGTTGCGTTACACCCGGTTTGGTTAGGGGTGGCGGGGGTATTTTATTGAATGACAGCGATCCATAAAAACTGATTCAATTTCATTCACATCTGTGTGACTGTTTGAATATTGCAAATGTAAACTGATTAAGCCATAAAACGTTGTCTTAAGTTATAAGACATCTTATCTTCTTACTATGATGACCTTGTTTTGATTTCTCTTAAATTTTCTTTAATATGTTAAAGATAATTACATAAAATACATCACCACCAAATTACCTTAAATTTTAGAGTTTCCAATCAAAACCTATCAGTTCCCGGTAACAGGTGAGAACATCGATAATATGACCATTTTTTATGACTTGAAATTAATCACGCAATCTGACAACAATGATATATTATACAAAGTTAGGAATACTTATATGTCCATAGTGACTGCTCTTTGACATGTACTTTGATAGGTTACTTTACATTTGCTTATCATAGTGTTATCTACTTTAAGACAGGTCAAAGTCGACATGAAACGTATATAGGACGTTATTAAAACACAAACATGATGATACACGATTAATAGATACATTTATTGTTGGGATAGAAGTTTTGATCAAAGATTGATTAATAAACGTGGATGGTAAAAAACACGGTGACCATGTAAACCTGGCAAGAAGTTACCATATGCTGCGTGATTGGTTCAAGTTTTTTTTAGTATGATTTACCTAATGAAAAATCAACTTCTGCTCAACATAGTTCACGGTTTATAAATAACATATTTCAGTGAGCGATCATAAATGATAGCTGTTTTGATATCCAAAGGAAAACATTTATGATGAGCGAAGTTTTTGTTGAGAAAACAGAACATGTATGACATAAATAATAATAAAAATATATAGAACATTCAAACTTGATCCTATTGGAGTATTTTGGCATTTGTATATAATTGTTCATTTAAAATAGATGTTGATATCTTTTATTTTGAATGTTATGCGAAATAATAACAAAAAAATAATAAAACATGTTTTAATATATTCAGAACGTTTGCGCTGAGTTAGTAAAATACTCGAACGAGGAACAGTTATTGATGTCTTATGAAACAAACGATAGCCTATTGATTCGAAATTGAAATTATTGAATAAGGATGCTTACTGGTGATGGAATAAAAGTCTTAAGAACATTATTTCGGTAAGTTCTTGTATACGCAGAACAGATAAGGCTACACACCGCTTTGATATGCTGAGAAAGGATAATGATATCTGACGTCATTATACATGTCCTGCCTCTGTATGTCCATATATTGAAAATATACCGAAAACAACAGTTGTAGCAAAATATACGGTTGATTTCATACTTCATAGGAAAACCTAACAACGAATTACTCATTCTTTTATCTGTAAATTTACAGCAACAAGAATATACGAAGAATTTCCATATCACATCTGTCGTATGGGTGTGAATCTTCGTCTTAATAAAGCGCTCGTCAGACGCTGTATATAAACACGTGTAGCTGGTGTTCCCGATGATAATGATCTTTTGATGATTTATCAGGTATGCAAAATAGATAAACAGTGTATTTGAAATGGACCAGATAACTATTAAGTAACTATTGTATTGTGTTTGTATACAGTTGGTGAATTTATGATCAACTTATTGTGTTGTTTTGAGAAGAGACTGCATTGTTTACATTTATATTTTAGGTTTATTGTCGGTCCGTTAAATTGTTAGAAAGCTCAATCGACACGATCAAATCAGTTGATAGCATTTGTACAGATACATGTTAAACTAAGCTTTACACACTACACTCAATCTGACTACAGTTGTTTGTAAGTAAACAAAGTAAGACTGTGTGTAAACAGCTGATTTGGTTTTCTGAAAACCAGTACAGTTCAGACTAAAGTATCTATATACAGCTGATTTGATTTTCTGAAAATCAGTTGACCAGTTGATAAACAGCTGATCAATAACATGTTTCTGCGGTATTGAAAATTCTTCTATGACAGTTTATTTATTTAATTTTGTTTACATATTCTATTCATCTAACTGATAAAGGATGTGCATGCACATTAATTGTCATTACTAGCTTTTTATTTCACTCAGAACATTGCAATCATCACTGTTTGAAATCTTATAATATACATATAACTGAATTGCATGTCACATACTTTATCTGATTTTCCCTAAATGAGGAATCAATATGTACATGGTATGTTTGTTTAGAATGTACATATGAAACTTCCAAATAATAGTTAAAGTGTTTGTCATTTTACCCATTAATGCAAATTAGACATCAAGAATGCTCAAATTGCTGTTGACATGTAGGCCTATGTATGTGTGCATGTAAATTTGTATAATTGTCCATTTTTTTTGTTATTTGCAGAAAGATTTAAAATTGTCAGACTAATTTGAAAAAAAGGATTGAAGAAAATGTAAATACATGTACATGTACTGTCAAGTTAAGGTGACTCATATCTTTGCAAAATCAATCAAAAAAAAATTTACAAAAAACATATCAGAAAAATAAACCTAAAACAAACGACCCCCTTTTACTGATATTTGAAAGCAAAATGTTGCATTAACTATCTTGCGTATAAACACAATCAAAGCGTTCTGTACTGTCGTCAGGATGAACGCCTTGATAGCTAACGTAATTCACAGTTTAATAAACTACACAGTGGCGTTGGAAGCAAATTGAAAGTAAGGAGTGGTGCTAAACTTATCAAATTCTTAGCAAGCAAAAACATTTATTTGGATACAGTTATATACAGTTATGTATAACTTTGCAAAAAAAGAGGGGGGGGGGGGGGTAAACCCCCTTCCAACCCCCGGTTCCAACGCCTATGCTACACAGTTATTTGTTTTCCTTCATATGTGTATTTTAATTCCATGACATAATCCATTTTGTTTTAATTTTTGTTAGTAGATATAGTTAAGTTGGAAGTACTAGCAAATCTTCGAAAATAGGTCTCTGGAGCGTTGAAGCGAGGGTCATTTTCAACAAAAATTCGGACAGAAAGAATTTGATAAAGCATCACCCTTTCCTTTTAATAAAACAAATGTAGTATACATTACATGAATGAGAAAAACAAGTTTACTCTATCTTTTACTCAGACAACTGTGGTTGAATTAAAACAAAGCCGTATTCTGGCTGCATGGCATGGCTCCTCTACTAACTAACCTGTCGTGACATTTCTGTCGAGAGGGCTGTATAGTTATGACCATTTTAAGAGCGTGCTGATCTCCTTTTTAGGAAACGCTAAGTATAATGACATAAATTTAAGAACCATATTTAAAGGTTTACGTAAATTTGTGTAATTTTCTATGATTAAATAATAGCTTAAAGCTAAACAAAGCATAACTAATGCTTGAGGTAGATATTATAGCTGATTTTTTGACACTCAGCTACTTAACATGTAGTTTAACAAAGTTTAATCCTATGATTATTCAATTTATTATATAAGTAAAGAGTCTATGTACATATATTACTATTATTTGCGAGAATAAAAGTTGACTACAGTGGAACATTACACGCAGCATTGGTTTACTCTATTCAAATATCAATCCTTAGCTTAATTGTGTTCATGTAAACGATGTTTCTTTTTCATGAGTTTTTTTTTTACATGCATGTTTTAACTTTTGTTAGACTTGTAATCTGTGAAATTGATCTGATTTTTTTTTAATTATACCGTGCATGCAAAATGTACCAGCTTTGTAAATGTGTTAGTTTAATACTTTCTTGAATTGTATGATACGTGTATTTCGAATTTAGTTAGTAAAATCTGTAAACGGTAATCAAAATTCCTTGTTAGTATATTTCTCTTCATTTTGTTTTTGTTATTTGACTTTCAATTTTTTTCACTTTCTTTCTTTTTAAATTACTTATAAAAAAAGTAGCATACAATGCATCGTTCAATATATCAGAAGTTTATGATCATCATATGTTTATGATTTCATATTTGGTTTTTATACTATCTCGTCAGTCAGACATTGTCGTAATTTAATCATTAACAAAATATGTAAACCATTGTTGATCATATAAACAAATGCTCTTATGATATAAGATTCAGTATAACTACAAGTTATAAATGTAAACTCAGTATGCATGTAGACACTACAACTGTCGCCGTACATGCAGGAATGAAATGAACACAACATATGATGATAAACACGTACGCTCCTTTTTAGGGGAATCGCATATTTAAAGTATACGTTCCTGCACCCTTAAAAAATCTCAACGTCATTTTTATAATAATGTTACAGCAACCCCTGTCCCAAATACTTGGCACAACAAGCATGAAATTCATCTTTTTTTTTTAAAGAAAAACAGTTAAGGTTGCTCGACCTGTCGAAGCATTATTTGATTGATTGATAACGAATAGTTTTGGAGAAATAACTATACAAAAAGCACATCAATATCTGTCTCCGATTTTTTTATAAGATTTTTAAAAAAGAAATCAAAAACATCGTTTAAGCTGCGAATAGACCAGTTCACACCTAAAACTTTGGTATCGAATAATGTACAATACACTTATCTATAAATGTATGTCAAAGACAGACAACTAAACTTTATAGTATTTTTCAAAATATTTATCATAATGAAAAACAAGAACTGAAGATATATGTTTTAACCTCTCATAAAAACTACAAATAAACTGTCACTCACAAAAACAAACAATTGTTTTTCAACAATCTCTCAACAAAAAATGAACGAAAAAGTAACAATAAGGAAAAATTTGAAAATACTGAAATCGAATCCATCCCTATTTTATTAATTAAACTGGTCCCGAATAAAATTATATAAAGTTGGAATGAATCACAATTTTTATTTTTAGAAATATTTTCAAAAAAAAAAAAAATCAAAAACTTGAGAAGACAATCTTTGAAATTTACTAATTCAATATTATATTACACATCACTCAAAACCAAATTTTAAGCTCTAAAAAACCCTGTTTGTCGTCAATAATTTTTTTTTATTTCACTAAAAAAATGTACAAAAATAATTATTAGAAACTGAAATGTGTTTTTGTTTAGTAAAATTGAATGTCATTTTTTTTTATATTTATCGATCCCTCAAATAAAATCTTGATGTGTCGAGGAACCTTAATGACGGGGAAAACATTCATTTTCCAGATTAGAAACTTGAATGATTTTCCCTCTTTTATTCTATAAATGGTCTAGAAGTCATTCGAACGGATAAACCCCTAGTACCTAATTGGACTGGAATATCAGAGTGAAACAACCTAAGTTTCTGAATATGGTATCTTTCAGCAAATTTTGAATAAATTTAGAATTTTAGAAAAGGTCAAAGAATATACATAAGTTTAAATGTTCAATTCATTTATCAGTGACAGCAAGAGAAGCACTCGTTGCTGGATCAGATTGAACGTTTTACTGGAATCACTCTCAAACTGCACATAGTCTTCAAGCTGAACCTGTATATCATGTATATTCTTTGTAGCGAAGATGTGCAGGGTTTGACACAGGGACCGTAAGATTGAAGAAGTTTCCTTCAATTTTTCGATAAATTATATACATAGAAGTAAATCAATATCACAGTAATGAAAATATATCTTTACAAACGTTCTTCTAATTATTTTAATAATGAATACAGGATCGCGTTATTGCCAATTCAAAGTCATATACTTTAATCTCGAGGTGCAATTATGGGATTCATTCCTTATAGTAAATTTTCGAATGCTAAATGTGAGAGTCTTTAAAGTGTTGAAAAACTGCAAAACACAAGACCAGTGCAATGGAAAATCAAAAGAAAACCTACAAAAACCCACATTGTTTCAAAGTTCAGAAGTACCTAATTGTATAATATGTTAAAACTAGGAGTGGAGTGGTTCGATGTAATCAGATTGAAAGAAGAACAATTGTCGAATCCATGATCATTTTTGCTATCGTCTCTTACGTTTGTCTGTTATAAATAAATTTGATTAATTTTACCAAAACTCAACTGTAATTTTTAAAAAATTCTAATTATCGTTAATTTTTTGCTTTCACGCTTTCTAGTTTTCCAAAGTAAATGGGGTGTTCTATGCTAACATATACATGACAAAATATGAATCAAGAAAGTGTGTTTCTAGATACTGGATAATGGTTGAGCTTAACAATATAACACTTTAATTTATACAGTGAATATCTTAAGGTTTATTTTTAATAGTATTGTCACATAAAGATGATATAAAATCAGTTGACTGTTACATAGGTTTCAAACTACAACTAAAACTTTACTACTGGCACAAGCATTATCTATCTTGCACAAAAACAGACATTTTTTGATAGGATAATATACCCTTAAACCTTGAAAATTAGCCAAATTCAATAATGGACAGTTTTGAGAATAATTCAGTCGTATTAGTACCAAAATTGAAAGTACAGTAAAGTGCACAGCACACAACGGTGTATATTACGCACCCTCAAATTGGGCTACCACCCCTGGGCGCCACAGGCGGGGCCTAATATTCAACAGAAGCCAAACTTTTATTATTTTCTTGTCTATTCCCACGCATGTGAGGAAAAAACTGAATGTAATGTTAAAATGTTCTTGAAGCTTCCCACCATAATTGTGAAAGTGATGGCCCTTAAATCAGAGGTGAAGGCTCTAGGAATGGGCCAATTTAGCCACAGAGTTGCAATGTAATAAATCTTAGCAAATCGGTTTATCTACTCCAATACATACTTGTTAAAAAACAAAATTCATGGTTTTGATGTCCATGAATTCATTTTTTTTTTAAATTGTGGAATCAATTATGAGAAATATTTTCTACGATTTATTAGATTTTCACTATATGGGTATTTTAGCCCCATCCTAGGGTCTAAACTTTTGACCAAGGGGTAATTGATTCCACAATGTAGAATAGTAAATTAATGAATCTATTTTTTCAATAGGTCTGCTACCAGCAATCTAGGAAACAATAAAATTTTTTTTTAAATTTCTAACATTTTTAAAAGAATGTTTTACAAATTGAAAGGATGAAGCTCTTTAATTCAGTTTACCGAATCCGAAACAAAAGGTATGAAAAGGTGACAGAATGGCAGAACTCTGCTTATAAGTCACCCTTTATGAGATTGAAAGGTACAGCTTCATCCTGTCTATATTTCAAGAGGTGTCTACACGTAAAGTTTAAAAGAAGATACTATAATATTCAATAAGTGTTTATTTACACCCATATAAGATAGATAGATAGATTCTATTCGCAATTCTAAACATGGCATCATATTATTCATAATAAGCATTAACTCTACAAATATCAGACGTTCTAAATAAACTGAAAATAAATAGGCTACTGATAACTATTTTTCTTATTATATTATGTTTAGTATATTTCTAAAATCATCAAACCTTGACTTGATAAAGTATCCACCTGAAAATGTAAATACTTGCGATGCGTGCAATACTTTTCTTAAACTACTACGTACATGAATGTTGAGTTATTATAACATTAGATTGTGCATTTAGACAGAACTAAGACTGTATAATAACAAGGAACATTTTTATGCATGTTTTTAGCACACAAAAATATTGCAAATAATATATTTGCTTAGCACAAATGTTTGTTTTGAACCAGAATTGTCGTTAACAAAAAGCTCTAGATCTAATAAAAACATAAGATTTATAGATTTGAATTCTATTTTACTATGTCGTATTGTTTCAAATATCTGTGTAATAGAGAACAATTTTCAAAATCGATTTTCGTAGATACAAATACAACAACAAATAAATAATATCCCAAAATAAATAAAAAAAAAAAAAGATAAAACAAAACAACAACAAACAAACAGAAACAAAAACAAAACAAAAACAAAACACCCAAAGATTTATATATTGTTGTCATCCATCATTATCTCCTCTATAAAAAAAGTCTTTACTTTCCTTATTGTGACAAAACACCTTAGATTAGTGATAAACAAAGCATGTAGGCTTAAGCTTGGAAGTAACTCTAAACCATTGTTGTATCATCATAATGAATAGATACCATATTCATCGGAGGTTGTGGTAAAAAACAGAGATAATATGAATAAGGACATAATTATATTATAAATCTGTTTAAAATCCTACAAATACAGAAACTAAGAAATTATGATATGATTATAGACTTTAACATGCTTCTCGTTAAATTTTATTATCGTTACATCTGTTTGGTATAAAGTATGAGTATTGTTATCGTGTCATTATATGCATTATTTTCATGTAATACAGAAAACATACCAAACATTATGTCACTGAACTAAAGATTCTATTACAAAACATCTAATGTCAATGATCATTCAAAAGACGTTGATCAAACAAACAAGAAAATTAATCTTTTATAGTCAGTAGATGTTGAAGATATATTTAAACTGTATGCTTTATTTCTTTATACCTTTACACTCTGGGTTGATTTGTCATAACATACATCAAAAGGACGGGGACTGGTTTTGGCATACGCCCTGTAATTTAAAATAACCAATAACTACATTGATCTTAAAGTATTATATGTTTTGTTTATTAGTTTTGACTTTACAATAAATAGCAAATACAACCTCATTTTCTCCTTTACGATGTCAAAACTATCTTCCACAAAATAATAAGGCTGGAGTTTTGAGGGCTCAATTTTTTCTTTACATGCCTCGGAAGGATCAAAGGTTTTCTTTTCTGCCGTGTCTGCTAGGCAATGCTACATCAAATAGATTAGATAGAATTTTAAAAGATAAAAAAAAAACCACTCTTGGACAACAAAGTTGAATGAAATTAAATGTAAAACACAAAAAAAATTGTCAAATCAATTCAATACTTTTATTACCCTCAATTCTTGAGCTGAAGACAACAACCCGGCTCCGTATGCTTTAAGTTCATCACTGTCCTCTTTCCACAGCCCAAATTCAACAGTGAACCAATAACACTAGTATAAAAAATGAAAGTTATAATCTTATCCCGTGATTTGCATTTAATTCATTTTTTTTTGATTATCCATTTTTTTCGCCTTTGTATTTAATTTGAAGCGAGTTTATGCATATTTCTTCAATGTTTATGTACAGTACCATTGCTAGTTTTCTGATATATTCAGATGGAGCTCCAAGGCTTGCTAATCCTATATCTTGGGCAAACTGAGAAAACTCTTCGTCCGCAAATAGAGGCACGTGACCCAATAACTCGTGACAAATATCACTGAAATAAATAATTATTCATAACATTATTATACCCGCACTTTCTAAAGAAAGGTCGGGTATATTGTTGTTACCCTGTTCCGTCCGTCCGTCCGTCCGTCCGTCCGTCTGTCACGTTTTATTTTCTCAAACTGCTCTTACGTCTTATAAACTAGCAAACTAAACTCTTGGAGTTTGATTTGGGGTATCATGTTGTTTTGTAAAAAAGTTTCAAAAATTCTCTGTTAGTCCTGGGGGTCAAATAATTGGTAAATAATGACGTTTTTTCAAAAAAACCCTTCTTCCTCAAACTCCTCCTACATTTTCAACAGTAGACAAATCATATCTTGGAATATGTTTTAGGGTATCCTATAGATGCGCAATAAGGTTTCGGAATTTTTAAAATTTGTCCTGGGGGTCATTTAATAGCTGAAAAATGAACGTTTTTTTTTACAAAAAAAAATTGTTTCAAAAAGGTCTTTTTTTTTTTATCAGTAGCCAAATGATCTTCTAGAATATGATTGGGGGTGTCATAGTGAAGTGTGATCAGGTTCCAGAATTTTTTTTTTATTAAGAGGATCAGTGGGCAACAAAAAATGACGTTTTTTTGCAAAAAAAGTATGGTTCCCAGAACTCCTCTTACAACTTTTGGAGTAGCTCCGTCATCTCTTGGGATATGATTGAGGCTGTCCTATAGATGTGCAATAAGGTTTTAAAAATTTAAATTTCATCCAGGGAGTCAAATAGTAGCAGAAAATTGACGTTTATAACTGAAAAAAAAACATAGATCCTAGAACTCCTCTTATGATTTAATGGATAGACACATCATATCTTGGGATATGATAGGGACTGTCCTATAGATGTGCAGTAAGGATTTAAAAATTTAAATTTCATCCAGGGAGTCAAATAGTAGCAGAAAATTGACGTTTATCACTAAAAAAAAACATAGATCCTAGAACTCCTCTTATGATTTAATGGATAGACACATCATATCTTGGGATATGATAGGGACTGTCCTATAGATGTGCAGTAAGGTTTTAAAAATTTAAATTTCATCCAGGGAGTCAAATAGTAGCAGAAAATTGACGTTTATCACTAAAAAAAAAAACATAGATCCAAGAGCTCCTCTTATGATTTAATGGATAGACACATCATATTTGGGGATATGATAGGAACTGTTCTACGGATGTGCATTACGGTTTTGAAAAATTAAATTTAACCCTGAGGCCCATTACCTACATACCTTTTGATGCCCTTTAATTAAGGATCAAGAATATATATGGTTAAGGGGTGGGGATCTCAACCGTTTTCGAGATATTCATGCACTTCCTGTTCGAGGGGGGTCACGACCACCCCGGGGGCCCATGGCCTACATACTCTTTGATGCCCCTTGATACAAGGAACAAGAATATATATGGTTTAAGGGTGGGAATCTGAACTGTTTTGAAGATATTAAGGGACTTGCTGTTCGAGGGGGTCAGGACCACCCACAGGGCCCATGACCTACATAACATTTGATGCTCCTTGACATCAGAACCATGAATATATATGATTTAGGGGTCATGATTATAACAGTTTCTGAGATATATGGTAATTTCAAATTCCTGGGGGGGTGGGGATGACCCCAGGGGTCAGATCAAATAAACCCTATACAGTAAAACACGCTTATAACGAAGTCCCAGGGACGTTCAATTTTACTTCGTTATATGCGTAATTAGTTATATCCGTCAAGTTTACGCGGGTATGTTAAGGCTGCCCGATTGATTTCACAGCGATGTGTAGAAAGTCACTTGTCTGTACTTCATAAGATATGACGTCATAGTTAACTTTGACGTCACGATCTGCATTCCTTTCGATCGTTCTTAGGGAATGTATCGTAACGAAATAAGTGAATTTTATTGTGCATTATATAAAACCGCTTCATTCCTTTACATAGACGTTGTTGTAAATACTAGTGATACTAAACTCAATATCGCCAATATGGAGTATCAAAAAATCAACAGTTTTAAGCTATATTAGGTAAATAACTATTTATAAACTAATGGTTTTGAGACTCCCCCTGCTACGTGTAAACTAATGAATGGTGATATGTATATGCATGTAAAAACAGCTTGGCGCAAGTGAAAGATCAATACAATCTAAGTATATTTTACGTGAAAATGGGAGAGAATATAAGTAAGAATGTGAATCTTGCTGGGGGAAACCTACCAATTGACCCGATTTTGTGTAACTCGAGCTTAAAAGGTAAAAATGTGCCTAATTTCGATGGCAGTGCGAAATGTTTTGACAATTTTTCTAATAAACGAAATATTTATATGAACCCCCAGCAAAAACTGCAAAATACATTAATTATCGAAGGATTTTTCATAAAAATATTTTTGATTTAATGTCATTATTCACTTGCGCCGATGCGATTTATATATATTATTTACCGTGTTAGGATACGCCTGTCACGTGCTTAAGAAAAATATATGACGTCACAAAAAATGCATCAAATATAGTGTTTGATATCACTGTTAATTTATGTAATAAAAGTTTTAAGAAATTCGCTCGGTTAAAGAATTTTTTTCGATAATAAAATAGTATCGTTTTTCGGTATAAATTTTGCTTCGGACAGCTTTAACATAGCCGCGTACATGTAATACAGCCACGGGGAACGAAATTCACTTTGCTGTAAGCGTCAGTTCATTATAAGCGTGTTCGTTATAACCGTGTTTTACTGTATATTGCCAGTAACAGTCAATATATGATTATGAAAACCCTATATTATTTTCTTTGTCCGTTTTCAAGCTACCATTTACAATAGAGTCTACTATTCTTCCTACAAGGTTCAATGTTAGACCCCACACCGTTTTGACCCACCCTTCCCCCCGAAAAGTGGTTGTCTAACCCAAAATGAGAAAAAAATCAAACCAGGATGCACAACTAGATATGCAGGCCTATCATATCCTAGAGTTTTGTACAATTCTGTTCAGCCATCTCTGAGAAACAAGTTCAAAGCGGGAAAGAAGAAGACGAAGAATAATAATACATGTATTAAGAACCGTACAAAAACAATAAGTCTCCAAATTTCATTCGGGAAACTTAATAATAAAGATTAAATAGAGATAGGATCATCAAACATCAATAATCTAAAGATAATTGACAATTTCCGATTGTAAGGGGGTCAGGATAATCCTGACCCCTTAGGGTCATGACTTACATGCCATAATGATCTGATGCTCCATGACCTGAGGAGGAATAATATCTTTGGATTAAGGTGGGGATCTCAATGGTTTTTATGATATTTGATTATTTCAGGAAGGGCACTTGGGATCATGACTAACATACCATCTGAAATGCCTTGAACAAAGAGACAATAATATAATATGTACATGATATATGATTTAATTTAAGAACCCAGATATAGATCAATCATCTATGTTTTGTAATACTTCCTATGTATATATACATGTATTAGTTTGTGTTTTGTTCTATACTATTCATGTTCATGACTGTAGTATGGCTTATAGTTTTATTTTAAATTACATTAAAAAAATGTCAAATATATCGGGATGACTTGGAACCCCCACCCCCAAACAAACTCAAATATAAACTGTTCTCCCCCCTCCCCCCCTTATTTGTCGAATGATCTATTAAAATCAAAATATAATTTGGGTGTCTAAAAACTTTTATAAACTGGTAAAAAATGTTATTCTTAAAAAAAATTACATTACACCTTGCATACTTGACAAATGATCTATTCAGATATGATCATATTTCTACCTTGGGATCAATAACTAATATTCATTGACAAGTTAAAATTAATAACAATACATGATTCAAATTATAAATGTTTACACTCCACATCCAGCCCCCCCCCCCCATCTAACCTGGTTCTAAAGATTCTGTCTTCCTAATACATTCTCACATGTGTACAGTGGCAAATTTTAAATTATTTCTTGATTGCTTTTTCTCTCCTGATGCACATTAACATTTTGGAAATTGCTTAATTCAATTTTTAAGATTTATAAACAAAATGTTATATGCATGTGTATTCACCTATTTTGGGCAATTGTAAAGTCTCCGAAACAAAGCAGTGTCATCATTAGGCTAGGAATTACCTACATGGATCAAACACTACATATGAATAAGATAAAATACTTTATTATTTCTAGTTCTAGAATGTCAGAGTGTCTCCAAGGGGGCATAACCTATATATATACAATTTGATGCGTAATGACACAAAGAGCAAGAATAAATTATATGGTTTAGGGATGAGGATCTCAGAAGTTAACAAAATATACAGTGTATCATCATTTCCTACTCCATAAAAGGGGGGGGGGGGTTAAAGACAACACCTGGGGGTCATTAATGTATTTTACATCATATTTTCCTGTTTCGTGGGGTCAGATCGAACAGTCCCATAAGGTCATGACCTACATTGTATTTGATGCATTATAATACATTAGGAAAGAAATCACAGGGCGAAAAACAATCTTTAAGCAAGTCCTTAAAGGTGACTTAAAGGTGGAGTAAAGGTGGCTTAAAGGATATACAATCTTTAAGCCACCTTTAAGTCACCTTTAAGCTGAGCTTATAGGTCCTTAATGTCCAAACTTCTTTAAGTCACCTTTAAGCCATCTTTAAGCAACCTTTAAGCATCTTTAAGTGGCATTTACGCTCCCTTTATGTTGTCTTTACACCATCTTTAAGTTCCCTTTAAGTCAGGTTTGATCAAGCTGAACAGATTCATCTTGAAAACATATATTAAATGCAAAAGCTCTTTTATAGGGATGGGAGAGGGTGATCCGAGTGATGATATAATTTCCAAGGAAGGGGGGGGGGTGTTCCAGGCGGTTTTAATTGTCGCTCCATTAAACATAGATCGCTATCATCAACACCGCTCCAATGGACACAGATTGCCGTTATAAAATTCTTTATAATTTTTTTTTTGGTTTCAAAATTGTAGGAGTGAGCGCAGTCTCTGAATCTAAATATGCGCATGAAATTATATTAAAGTATGTTTGTTTCCTATTATAAATTAATCGGTGAAATCTCTCTCTCTCTGTCTCTCTGTCTCTCTCTCTCTCTCTCTCTCTCTCTCTTAGTTCATCCGGTTATTAAAAAAAATAAAAAAAAAAAGGAACCAATAATACATGATTTAATTTAATCGGTTTAAGATATGTATTTTATTTCAATTTTAATTATTTCTAGGTCTAATTCTAGATATGCTAGATACATGTTAAAGATGAAAAGACTCTCAACTGCCTTGGTTATATCGGGCGGGATATTACCGCTTTGTTTGTCTAGACATAGTTTTGTTTGTTTGTGTATATCTAATTAGAGTCTATTGTTTGTCCAAGTTAAGAAAACCCCTGGAACTAACACAGAATATACAAAATATACACAACAGGTGTGTCGTGTGCCCAGGTGCACGTCAGGGTTTCTAAAGGCGTTGAAATCTTAGTATGTACGTGTATACGATAAGTCTAGTGAATGAAAGTTTATTAAGGTCTTCCGTTTCCAACGGAAGACCTTCATATTATTGTGCAGATTAAGATTATTCTTATTTTTCTTTTTTTTTTTTTTCTTCCTAGACGCGAACTTTGAGGCTTCATATCTTGCTCATTTCTGAACGGTTTTTGCTCAAATTTTCAGGGCTTATAGACATTACAAAACACTATCTAAAACATTTCATAAACTTTAAAATTCCTCTTCCGTTAACGAGTTATTTCCCTTTTAAAAATTTTTAGGGCCTTTGGTTTCCAGACAAAGGCTCCGAGACTATGATAGCAGGGAATGGGAATCCAGCGAATTTGAATAACAGAGACATTGAAGTTGTGCACATCGATTTTTGTTTTTGGATTACGTTTTTTATTTAGAAAAAGGTAGGGGGTCAAAAAATAGGATTCAAAAAAGTGCGAAAATTTAGACATATTTTTCTTTATATCTTTTAAACGAAAAATATTTTGTTAAGACATGTAGAATAAAAGTTGTGCAGAATGTTAAGGGCTTTCATTTGATACCAATAAAAAAGGGCTGGCCCCTAAAATTAAGGGCCAATAGCGCTTGAAAGTTTTTGCTTAATAACTCAAAAACGGTTAGGATTCCGATATGGATGTCGCTGGAAAAGTTGTGTGTTGGGATCTCACAAAGGTCGTTACAATGTTATTTTGTTGGTGATATGAGTTGTAGGAGTGTAAAAAGCTTTACATGTTAACATGTACCTCGTTTAATTTGGCAAGTTAACAAAAGTCTATGTGCGTGCAACTGGCATAAAGTTACCACAGAAAGTATGCTGGTTTATACTGGAAATGTTTTTTAGAATAGATTTTTTTTAGGAGTTTATGTCAGTTTTGTTAAGTTCTTATAGTGCACAATCCCTAAAACGAGAACCGGAAAACAAAACATTCTTCTTCTTTGTACTAAAACACAAAGTACGGATTTAAGATAAATCTATGTATTACATTTGAGTTTTTATACTGCATGCATTTAAAATCTACCTTGAATCAGAGCTGTGTGTGTACCGTTACGTAAGCTATCCCTCACCCGCGGCCTAGAAAATCGGTCACCATGGTCGCGACGGGACTAACTAGCGGTCAGCGGTTATCTAATACACGAGAGTTGCGTCTCTCATATATGAGGTTATTTAGCCGCGAACTCTAGAATTGTTTGAGTTTATATACCCGTAAATAAAATACAAGATCTGTTTTAATTTCATAAGAGTTTGTCCATCTTGTTTTTATTTAATTAAACATTAGAGTGTAAATTAAGAAGACGTTCTGAAAATTTATAAAGGCGATATTACTACAAATCGGAAACTTCGTCAGACTTAAATTAATGGTTGGTTTGTAGGTCTAAAATGATTTTAAATCTGTACAATTATTGTTTTAAATCAACAAACAACTCACAAATATTAAAACTTTTAAAATAATGATCATCCCTCGCACATGGCGGAGGAGATCCCGCGCGAGTGGACAGGTTTGTGTTCTTCTACATGTACCTTATCACGCGTGCATGTTTCAGACTTTTGTACACAACTATTTTCTTTTATTATGATTTCAACTATGATATTGGTTTAAGATGAAAAGATAATTTTTTTTACATGTACAGTTGATTTAGCAATGATTAATACGATTGCGCACAAGGTAGTTTATTATGATCAAAATTCCATTTTTCATGTTTGCGGTAGGTGCTGGCACGATAAAAGGATGTCCTGAATTGAGGCATTCGGATTTTTTTTTAATTGGCAAAAAGATAATCAGATTTGACGGAAATCATTTTTTGGCGACTTCTTCTTATGTGTAACATTTTCACTTTCCCACCCGTTTGTTTATTCGGTCAGTCTGTGTTAATTCAATCGCAGCGTGCGACCGAAAATCTTGTATCACTTCAGCGCACACAGCTGAGAACATCTATAGCCCCATGCAGCCGGGTTATGTTTATGGCTGCATTTCATCAATTGTTATGTAATTGAGTAACAATGTATCGAAGGTTATCGAATATTATTGAGTATCGAAGTGTGCTTTCACTACAGTGGTCAATTGTTAAACAATAAGGCTATTATTCGAAGTCAATCATCTTCACATTATACATGTACATGTAGGTGCGAAATCGTAATCAGATAATGTTGCTATATAATAAATCAACCTGTTGAACACGCTAAACTTCTACAGATATGAACGGAATAATATATTATACTTAAAAGTTTTATGTCAAAGGAAAACTGTTTTCGGATTAAGAAGTTATGAAATACGACTACATTATGCAACGCAGTCGGTCGCCATAGAAATCATCAAAGTACTGCAAGTGTCGACAGATTTCTTGTTTCGTACCACGATAGTTCACTACCAGAGTCAAGCTAGCCAGCACTAACTCCAACGCACTAACAAAAAATTAGTTAAAATTATCGACTATTTTTCAAGCGTTTTCCGATCCCGATGTTAAACAACTGAAATTATTAGGCCGCCTTGCTCCCAAACTAGGACTTGTGCTCATTAGGTGAGACCTGATTCCTCGGGGACGGGTGTACCCTCGAGGATTCCGGCACCAAATTAGGCACTAGTGACAACGATTTCCGGTGCCAGGGCGCGGAGTAGACCTTAAGTGAACAAATTATTTCAATAATGTAGCGTTCTAAACAAGGCGCCTGCGCCCAAACTAGGACTTGTGCTCATTAGGTGAGCCCGGATTCCTCGGGGGACGGGTAATTCCTTGAGGATTCTGGCGCCAAATTAGGCACTAGTGACACTTATTTCCGGCGCCAGAGCGCGGAGTAGACCTTAAGTGAACAAATTATTTCTGTAATGTAGCGTTCTAATCAAGGCGCCCTCCAAACATTGAAAGTTCTTACTTCACACAAAGATTGCTTCTGACCTAAGTGTGTGTGTTATGATTTTGTTTCAAGGTTATTTTGTGAAGTTCAAGGTCATTGGAAGAAATTTCATAACTTGTGTCTGCTTTCTACCGTTTTTGAGGAGAAACATTGGATATTGCTTTTTCATTTAAAGATTGCTGATGACCTGAGGATGTGTCATGAACTTGACCCAGGGTCAGTTGTGCAAGTTCAAGGTCGTTTGAAAAATAAATGCTTCTTTCTTGTCTGTCATAATCTACATGTAATATACATGGAAATGATTAGAAGCTAAAATTTGACGCAAAGATTGTTTGTGTCATGTACTTAAATATGTCCCGACTTGAACTTTGATCATCTGTGCAAGTTCAGTGTTACTATAAGAAAAAGAAGCATCCATTATTTTCTAATAGATAGATACTTTAGTTATGATTTTGTTTTTCTTAGTGGGGAGGGGAGGAATTAGTTAGTCCACTGAGAACACTCTCCCTCTTTCTCGCAACCAAAATTCACCTTAAATTAACTAAAAGGAAATTGAATTTTGGGGCATTGGTCCCCCTCCCCCAACACACATTTGAGTAGAAGGCAATATGAATTTTTATGGCAAATTGAAAACAAATTATATTAAACAAAATAAGTTATAGCTGCCCCCCCACCTACCACTACCACGGATTAGATTTTGAAAATTAATTTTTTCTTATATTGGCTTGTTAATACATTTCGGATAAATTTGTTCCCCGAAGCAAAGCAAAAACGATGCTGAGTGCTTGCATGGCCAAACGTTATACGGAGAGTTGTCCCTCCCACTGAGCACCTCTCGTACAGCGCACCCTCCAGTTGGAGAAGCCGTCATCGTTTATTTTTGATTTTCTGAACTCACTTTTATCATATTCACAATCCTGTCTGATTAAAATCACCACCCTTCTGCTTACACTCATCAGGTATCGATAACAATTCATCTTCACATGACCTCTATATTTGCACACAACCTAAATATATATCTCATTTACCAAATACATGACTTTATCTGTTAATGAGAGGTGCAACTCTTCAAATATCAGTCTGGGGGTTACATAGAAAGCAGGATTGAAATAATTTGCCTGTCTCCATTTAAAAATTTCCAATACATATTCTAAAGCCCTGATTGGTCAGAATTTTAGGTCGGGTGAAGATGACCCCCTATCAATACCTGTCAGACCCTGTAAGGAGAAGAGGGTGCTTTTAATCAGACTGATTGACAATCCTTTTCCGACAGGAAGCTGCAACGGAAGACCTCTTCGTTGCTTTGCAACGAGCTCGTCTCTAGTTCTTATTTTCCTTTTTTTTTTCTTCCTAGACGCGAACTTCGAGGCTTCATATCTTGCTCATTTCTTAACGGTTTTTGCTCAAATTTTCAGGGCTTTTAGACTTTACAAAGCACAATCTAAACCATTTCATAAATTTTAAAAATCCTCTTCCGTTAACGAGTTATTCCCCTTTTTAAAAAAATTAGGGCCTTTCGTTTCCAGACAAAGGCTCCGAGACTATGATAGCAGGGAATGGGAATCCAACGAATTTGAATAACAGAGACATTGAAGTTTTGCACATCGGTTTTTGTTTTTGGATTACTTTTTTTATTTAGAAAAAGGTAGGGGGTCAAAAACAGGGTTCAAAAAAGTGCGAAAATTTAGACATATTTTCCTTTGTATCTTTTAAACAAAAAATATTTTGTTAAGACATGTAGAATAAAAGTTGTGCAGAATGTCAAGGACTTTCATTTGACACCAATAAAAAAGGGCTGGCCCTTGAAAGTTTTTGCTAAATAACTAAAAAACGGCTAACATTTTGATATAGCTGTCGCTGGAAAAGTTGTTTGTTGGGATCCTATAAATGTCGTTACAATGTTATTTTGTTGGTGAGTTGTGTAGTATGATTGTAAAAAGCTTTACATGTTAACATGTACCTGTGTTTATTTGGCAAGTTAACGAAAGTCATTGTGCGTACAACTGACATTATGTTACGACAGACATACTGCCTGTTTAAAAAGGAGGCTTTAATTCATAAGAAAAACATAATTTTTTTAGGATACATGCTTTATGTGAGGAGTTTAAGTCATCTTCGTAAAGTCTGCACAATCCTAAAAAACGAGAAACAGAAAATACAAACATTCTTTTTCTTTTCTAGTAAATCACACAAACTACCGGAAAAAATAAATCTATGTGATACATTTTAGTTATCATGCTACGTGCATTTAAAATATATCTGGAATCAGAGCTGTGTGTGTGAACCATTACGTAAGCTATCCCTCGCTTGCGGCCGAGAAAGTCGGTCGCCATGGTCGCGGCTGGACTACCTAGCGGTCAGCGGTTATCTAATACACCGGAGTCACGTCTCTAAATTTATGAGTTCATTTAGCCGAAAACAAGAATTGTTTTAATTTTGATCACACATAGACGTTTATTCTTCTCAAATTGAACTAAATGATAGAGTGTCAATTAAGAAAACGTTCTGTTAATTAATAAAAGAAATGTCATTCTCAATCGGAAGTAATATCAGGCATAGATCAATTTTGGGTTTTAAGTAAAAAAAAAAATAACTTCTATTTGGTAGATTTTAGTCGTTATTACACTGCAAACATTTCAAATCTTCCTGGGTTCTGAGTTGTGTGTGTTGTAACTTTACGTAACCGATTCCTTGCCCGCGGCCGAGGAGATCGGCCGCAGGTGCACTACCATTCGGTCAGCGGTTATCTAATACACCAGATTCGCGTCTTTCATGTACTTGTTTTGAGTTTATATACATGATATTGCTTAGACTTTTTACAGACTTTAACACTTTTAAGACAATATTCAAACTTCGCCTGGCCAACGAGACATATATGCACATGGATATATGTATATATACTGGTGTAAGAATTAATATTCGACCAACGCAAAAATTAAATAGTGTAGAAAGTAAAATAAGTTTTCTTAAGAGTTGTACCAAATTTTAGCAGGGTTTACATAGTAAAAAAAATCATTAATTTTCGAAGCGTTCTAGGAAATTTAAAAACAAAGTCATATTTGTGCTGCTCCGCCCCCTAACCCCCAAGTGATCGAGCTGAATTTTAAAAATTGGCGAACAAAAATCGAAAATCAATTTCTGGTGACTCCTTATTTGTTAACGTTCTTCCTAATGTGTTTCACTTTGCAATCTGTGTGTTTATTCGGCCAGTCTGCGTGTTAATTCAATCACCCCGTGCGACCGAAAATCTCGTGTCCCAAATAAGCACCGCCTTCAAATTTACGTGGTCAGTGTAACCCTTGTTAATCAACTAAATCGAGACTGTTAGAAAATGATTGGCATTTGTTTACTCGTCCTGTGTATACCATGCTTAGCGCTCGCGACGACGGTGCAATAAACGTTTTTCTTTTGATTTGATGCATACCGTGACGATAAATCGCTATCTTTTAGCACTTTAAACAAAAGAAATATTATAAGATTAGAATTAAAAATTTACTCGTACTTGGTTATGTACCACACTAAATGCGCTGATCACCTATAGTCTGTCAAAATCATGTGGTGCCGATCATGTATCCATGAAAGACGTCGTTTATCAATAAAGATGTTTGTGAATAATTGAGAATAAATAATTAAATGAAATCAAATATTGCGTTCACGATTTATATCGTTAGTTATCACATTTCTTTGAGAAATTTCACGAGCTGAAACCGGAAGAGAAACAAGTACAGACAGCTCTGGTGCATGCGCAGCTGGTAGAATTATTGTGCACTTTAATTTAGCAGCTGATCGGAAAAGATTTACAAGCATTGGTTGCAAAGTTGCATTAGTATTTGAGTACGGTGGGGTGATTGTATAATTCACAAAACATCAGGATATATTTTCAGTTAATCCCGACAGAAACTTGTTCAATCAAACGAAAGATTTTGCACATGTCGCACGCGGTTTTTCATGCGTTTATATTCATTTCAACGAAGAACAATTTGTTTTATAAGTACATATAAATACGATATTCTTTTTAAATAAACGGAAAAACTCTTTTGACAGCACTTTAATACTCCGTGTATATAGACATGTATACACAAGCGAGCGTGTTTCCCTCGGGGTTTCACACCTCTTTCAATATAGGCTCCACCCCCACCTGAACTTACCTAAGGTAAACTGACCGGTTAAAAACGTCGGCCTTTAAGTGCACACAACCCTGGACACAGATAGCCATAGGTAATTTATGGATGCAGATCATCAATTGTTATGTAATTAAAATACACTTGGAAGTGAGCTATCACTGTAGTGGTCAATTGTTGAATATAAGTTTAAAGTTTTAAGTCAAAGATGTTAAATAATTATTTGTTCTCACGTTTAGAAGTTATGAAATACGTTATTCAATGCAGTCGGTCGCCATAGAAATCATCAGAGTACTGCAAGTGTTGACAGTTTCTTATTTCTTTAAAAGACCTTAGGACATACTTCATTTGACTTACAGACTAGCGACACAGTTGCCTCCCAAAAATGTATGCAATTCTCAAAGTTACAATTAAACGGTATAGATATGTGTTGTTCAATGGATTTTATTAATTGTTGTAAATGTTAAAGTTAGAGAAATCGTATTTTCTGGAGGTTGACATTATGTAGAACTCTTTTGTTTAAAAAACAAAAACAAATTGTTTTGACGCCACACCATCTCTTTTGGTTTGGTTTAAATATACAATGTACACAGTGCTCTGAACAAAACGCTGGTTTATGCCCTTCTATTACTCAAGTAAAAAACTGAACAAAATTGATCACTTTTAGGTTCACACGTCACATGTTAATACATGTATGCATAAATATATGATTTTTATCAAATAAATGACATTGTATCTTTAAAAAATTCCAAAATATTATAACTAAAACATGTATATGTGACATAATAGAAATAATTGTAAACCAGAGGTCTCTCTTCCTGTCACACAAAAGTGACAAAAAGGATTTTTGATTCAGTTGGAGTTCTGCCCCCACCCCTGCCAACATTTTCTGAAATTTACATTTAGAAAATTAAATTTTGGGGTACTGACACCCCCACCCCCACACACTTTCTAGATGAGCGCTCAAGGCAAAAAAAAAAAAAAATATTGGGATATTTAAAACAAAATCCTATTTGAAAAAAATGAAGTTAGAGATGCCTCACAACCCCTACCATTGCCGCGGATTATGATTTTGAAGATTTGTGAATTTCTTTTACTTGCTTGTGAAGATTTCAGATAAATATGCTCATCCTTTCAAAAACAATACTGAGGCCTGTATGGCCTAACATTATACGGATAGTTATCCCTACCACTGAGCACCTCAGTCTCGTATACTAATAGCGCACCCTCAGACGGGAGAAGGCATTATTGTTTATTTACAATTGGTGTTCTTTTCAATCTCTAATTTTAACACTGCACTTTACATAAACTATTCCATGTTTTAGCGGTAGAGGTTTAAGTATGAATATAGGGAATCAAAATGTTTATGAAACATAACACTTTTTTTCCATGCATCAGCGCAGTGGATTTTGTGTTTATTACACTATGATATAGGCATACCAGTAGTTTTAATCCCGTCATCAGTTGTACATACATGTAAACGTATTTATCGATTTTCTGGTTGGTATAATTAAATACATGTACATATAAGAGATGTGTTTTAAGTTATCATAAATTGATATAACCGTGAAATAAGTTAAAAGGAGAGTTTGTCTGGTAGGAAAATAATACTCTGAAAGTGAGCCTCGTTTTCTGAACTTACTATTATTATATTGACAATCCAGTTTAATGACAGCCCACCCTTTTCTCCTTACACTCAACGGGGTCGGATAGGTATCAATAAGAGGTCACCTTTTCTATGACCTTTAAATTTGCATACAATCTAAATATATACCCGTAGCTTATCACAGACATGCCTTTATCTGTTTTATGAGAAGTGTAACTCTTCAATACTATGCAGTCTGGAGGTTGCAGTAATATATAGAAAATGGGCATGAATTAATTTTTCTGTCTCCTTTTGAAGAGTTCAAATTGATTTTCTAAAGCCCTGATTGGTCAGAAGTTAAAGTAGTGTGAAGATGACCTCCTATCAATAACTGTCAGACCCTGACAAGTGTAAGAAGAAGAGGGGTGGTTTTATTAAGACTGAATGACAATCCTTTCTTGACTTGCAATCTGATTGCAATTTCTATAGCCGCTATACGATGATTTGAAGAAACCCTACTTAAGGTCACCTCCTGGTGAACTTTGCTTTGACCAATGAAATCGTCGGTTCCATTCCTCAGTTACATGATTTGGAAGTTATGCCAATACATTCTTTAGATTCCCTAAGGGCGTCTAATATCAACTTATGCTCCATCTCTTACTTGCTGATACCGAAAGATTCACGAACATGTGGCATCATTTCGTCGTACAACTCCATTTTTGTTTGTAACCCGAAATTACCGTTTCTAACACTTGCTATGATTGCTAGAATAACTCATGTATATTTATAAACAAACGTTCAACAGGGGGTGACCTCAAGAGGGGTTTCTTTAGATCCTCTTGTAGCGAAAATAGAAAAACAAGGAGGGGATTAAGGATATGATTTTAATCAGATTGTCTCGACTTGAAGCTGTAACGGAAGACCTTCTCGTTGCTTGCAACGAGCTCGGCTCTAATTTACATTTGTAATTCATATTCAAAGTATTATTTCCTAACTGTGGGTTTTAAAAATGTTACGTCTACAAATTAAAGATACATGTATGTAAGTGTAAAATCTAGAGGCTAATTAATTACTGTACCGGTGATCATAAATGGGGGTTAATTATTTAAATATATGTATAAGGGTAAATATGTCACATACCCGGCCTGGTACTTCATGCAATTGTATGTACAAGTATATGCATACATCATTTGCAATTGCCACATGCAGTAAATACGTCGCCGGTAATTGGTAATATTGTTTGTTATAGAATTGATAGTTTAAAAATCATGTATACAATTAAACATTTAAACATATATCATTTCATTTGTTATTCTAGATCTGTTGTAAATGTATAATAATCAATATTACTAAAATTATACATACTGGAACGGCGCCGTACATGAAAACAGGGAAATTGCGTAGAACTAATACCCTAGTTAATAGTTTCAATGCATTTAATAAAAGAAATAGTTTCATCTTCTTCCTTGCATTTCATTTAGCTATGCATTAGATGAACATAGCCTATATCTACTTGGTTTAAATTTATTAACTAAGTACTAGTAAGCCTAACGGTTTCCATTTAGGTATAATATATTTTTTTCACTTAAGACCAAGTTTCGTATTTCATTCTAAATACAAGCATGCATGTAATTTATAAATTAGATATAATTGATTGTTACAAACTGAATGGAAGTCAAAACTTTTCAAGTAAAAAATACACACTCAATACATTGATTCAATAGCCACTAATTTATAGGATATAAAAACCTCCTGAAATTTATAAGTTGCCGTGGCGCAGAGGGAGTGAGGTGATGCTGGTAAACGAAGGGTCCCGGGTTCAATCCTCGTCTTGGGCGTTTTGAATTTTTTTTTTCATTTTATTTTCTAAATCAATAACCGTTTTTAATACCTTTTCTATCATAAAGTTAATACATTTTGTTGGTAAATTAAGCACAATATTAAATTAAAAGATTTTTTGATGGCTTAAAGGTGGCTTAAAGGTGGCTTAAAGGTAGCTTAAAGGTGGCTTAAAGAAGTTTGGACATTAAGGACCTATAAGTTGTCCTTAAAGGTAGCTTAAAGGTGGCTTAAAGATAGTCTTTAAGCTGCCTTTAAGCCATCTTTACGCTTTCTTTAAGCCACCTTTAAGCAACACATATAGCTTAAAGGTGGCTTAAAGATCGTCTTTAAGCTATCTTTAAGCACCTTTAAGTTACCTTTAAGGAGAACTTAAAGATGGTCATTCATCCTGTGAATACTCCTTCCTTCCTATTATAACTCATATAAAAATGATAAGTGTCTACATTTACTTACATGTAAGACACAAATTTAATACGAAATTGTTTATAAAGGGTCAATATGGGGTCAACTAAATAGTGTAAGTCTGACAAATAAAAAAAATAACTTTTGCAATTAAAATGACACAAACTTTACCAATGCGATAGGATAGGTAACAATGATAAGCTTATTTAAATATTAAAAGATGATGATACAGTATGCTGTCAAAGGGAGATCACATTTAGAAAGTGAAAGTAAAACTTATGTGTACTGGCATATCATTATATTGTGCTACTGCTACTACATGTATTATACTTACCTATATTGGTCAACATCATAATGATAATCCAATTAAAGCACAATAATTAATTCCTTTAGCTGATCTTAACTAATCCTTTTCTGCATATGGAAAACACATACCGGTACATGAAACCATCTAATCGAAGAGCTGGGTAAAACTAGTACCCGCTAAAGAGACCTGCAGACCTGTGTTGTGTACGTAACTTCAGACAAAGATCAGTTATTTGTAACATGCATGCATTTTTATGACCTATTCTTCAAAACCCTTGCACTATTTTATTAGGTAAATAACAGCTTTAAGGTGGGGCAGGACACCTGCATATTGTGATGTATACTTCCTTAATTGAGATAAACAATAATGTATAGATGTTAATTAAATATTTACCCCCAAAATAATGTTACCTAACATTGAAGCGCAATGGGTTAGAGCGTTTACATGTCTGTAAGAGCATTGGGGTTCAAGGTGTATTTTTGGTAATTTTACTATTGATTTAAATGAATTTTCATGGGGGGTGGGGGGTCTCGACCCCTCACTCCAACCCGTTCTCTAAATCTGTGCACACGATGATGTACATGTAGACACACAGAAGCAAATCTAAAACCGGCAACTGCCATGGGGAGGGGGCATAATTTAATTTTTAATTTTGTTTGTAATAATTATATAGACCATTAAATTTTCTATGACATGAAATGTTAAGATTATTGATTAACTGAAAAATCACTGTAAACAGTTCAACCCCAAATTGCACATAAAGTGCTGCTCATGTGTATTATCATATGAGAAGGGATCTCATCCTTCAGTTATGAAAATTATAATTTTTAAATGTATTACAGAAGCTTGCATGTGGTCTTCATTTTTAATTAAACTGGTACAAAACTGTGTTATTTAGGGGCAAACACTTGGTGCGGGTATTACTGTCTAATGACAGCATCTAGTTTATTACTACTATTTATTTAAAATATTTCTTATCTAATATTAAATCAAAATAACTGTGAGATCTACATAAAGACACATATAATCATATTGTAAGAACCGCCGTAATTAAATGTGGATGATTTTCATTATATGATATTACTTCAATAGTGCAATAGCTGATATTGTAACATTACATACTGATACCTCAACATTTCATGACCATACTTCATAATTACATGATGATAATTTAACCTCACATGCTGATATTTCAACAGTACATCTTTAAATTTTAACATCACAGGTTAATAATTCACTATGCAGTGGTTCTAAAAATAGGGAAGCGTCGCCTGGTGATCAAAATACGCTTAAACTTAAACACTTGGATGCATATAAAGCTTTTCACACTGAGTTGATTCTCTGTTACGGACAACAGTTAGAAAAGTTTACTAAGACCAGGATACTCAAGAAACAATACATGTACCATTTGATTACGTGTTGTCTTTTAAAGGGGTCATTTTGATTTTTTTAAAACCCTGTTTGGTTAGATTATTGGTTATCAGCGCATAAAATCAGGGGGTACAAAAAGTTCCACAGGAGATTTTTTTATCCAAAATGTACATTCTGAACCCAAATGTTTGGCGCTTCCTCATATCGGACCGTTAAAAACATTAAAAGTACCTAAACGAAAACCTCTGTCATTCAGGCTAGATTATAAGGGCTCTTCCTGGGAATTCACGTGAAGGTGTGGACAATGTAAGCACTTATATTTTCAACAGTACAGTGTTTGCTAAAATCAGATCCAACAACCATTAAATACGTTATCATTTATAAAAAAAGGTGAAATAACAAAATGCATATTTGGAATTTCGATCATTTGTTGATCGATAGACACATATTTTAAGATTCGGGCTACTGACCGATGGGTGACCGATTTATGAGAGCTGATAGTTACATAAAGATAATTAACTTATTTGAATTTTACGCTTTTATTTTAACTCACGGTTCGGGTGTGTACTCTGGTTTGGATCCATGACGTATATATTGCGTAGTATATGACGTGCGGAAAGCCAGTGCTGCTAGGAAGTCACGAGGAGAAATTAACCCTGGCGCAGGTCTCAGTCTGAATCCAGTGCGTTCTATAAACAGAAGTCAACATTACTTAATTGCATGTAAGAAATACACAGGGCATCATCTTGCATGACTTTTTTTCTGTAAGTTCTTAATTTCTATTTATTTTTTCATTGAATTTTCATCATTTAGCTACGTGTTGTTATTCTGAGATTATTTCAATTTTCTCCTTAAGTAAATGGCAAGTGCTACCACGAATATAATACAGTGAAACAAAGCGACAAACAGGTCCAGAAAATTATGAATTAAAACCTGTAGCGTCTTTTTTTTTTATTCATTTTGTAAAACAAAAGTTATAGAAGTCCGAATAAAATATGAATACTAATGTGGTTTCATCAATATTCGTTGAATACCAATTTTCGTGGATTTCGAGGTTAAGTTGATTCACGAAATTACATGTTCATTGAAGTGCCATTTCTATTCACACTTTGCATTGATAGGATCATTGGCCACGAATTTACGTATCTTTGAAACTGTTATTTTCACTTATCCACGAAAATTGATACCCTTGAACATTAAAGAAACCACAGTGTGTACTTTGTAAAAATTTTGAAACGTCTTCTAGTTGTGGAATGTTGTCTGCTGTGTAGCAACGTTGTTTTTGCAGCAGTTTTAAGTTGCAGTTGAATTGTTTACAGGCATTTTTAGGATATAAATCGATCAGTCCAGTGTAAACGTTTCGCCTATATTCAACATACAATACTCATCAATATTTTAAAACAAAAACGCATCATATACATCTCAAATAGAACTGTTTATATATTCACTATGGTGATTGTATTCGCCTTTAAAAACTATTTATATATATTTAATTATGATATTACCACGTGTTGATTTCTTCTTCTGTATATTCCACCCTTGGGATATATTGGCCACTTTATCAAAAGAATAGAAATGGAAAACGAGCAACGTTTTACAAATATAACGAATATTTAACCATAAACAATTTGCGAAAGATCTAAATCTTCATCTTTAAATTAAAACAAGAATCGCATGGATTAAATTAAGAATACTCCCAGGGTGATCAAACCTAATAATGATAATCCACCTATCTTACAAATAACATATCAACAAAAATTTCGTCTTTTGTGAATATATAATTATCAATAATATAACATGTAAAGAGAAATTTAAGAATTTTTTTTAAGATGGTCTATGCAAACCTCACTATTACACTTATTACAAATATAATTTTGCATACCTAGTGAATATAAAAATCTTTTTCATACTGCAAAGAGTCAAACGGGTGTAAGAAGTAGAATGTAAGAATGAAAATTATGACAAAAGGGGGAATTACATGTACCAATATACTTAGGCTTTCTTTTCTTTAAACTATTTATTCAATATTTATTTCCTTTTAAGCTTACTACTTGTAACTGCGTGACATGGCAGCCACTTCTTTCCTTCTTTTTTTGTACTCAGCATCCGTGAATCCCTAAACAGATATATGTATTTTTTATTAAACACTAGACTTTGACCCGTGTGTGCACGGTTTGACATTGCATATCGGTCATTTACGAAATAGAAACATCGACACACCGTATTATTGACATTTACATAACAAAGCTATAAGCCTACAATAATGTTATTAATTTCACTACACTTTCCTTAGTTTGAATAGTCTAACTGTGTCTTGGGAAAGGCCCTCATCACAGTTAGAATGCCTTCCATATACCCGTAATGTAGGAGAAAATTGCAGAATCGCTCTGGAACGATTTTGGAGAAAATTAATGAAGTTGCCTTGAAAATAACAGTCAAATTCATCATAATAAACCTTTTTGAGACTGTAAATACATTTTATCTAAAAATTTTAATCCATATAATGGAAGAATTCAACACTTTTCCCCCAACGTATACGTATTTTACTTTGCTACAAAGACAATACACGGAACGCTTTCTATCGTAAAACTGGGTCTGTAGGACATCATTCATTTTTACGATAAACATATTCTATCTTCACTCTTTTAAGAAATATAATGTGAAATTTTTTTTTAAATGTATTCAAATATTTTTGTAATCACGAAAACAAAAGTAAGTACTTAGTTGAAATATATATTTGTTATTTTATACTTTCTCTCATAAGTGATCATTAATATATATGAACAGAATGTAAAGCAAATTTCCAATGATAATTTACCCGTATTTGTATTATCATTTCTGAGTTTATTCATGCATATATGATATCGTGGAAACAAAAAAACTAAAGATCCTGTCAGCGTGAATGTATTGCGCAAGCGCAAGATTGTAAAATCCGAAAAATCCAGATGATTGATTATTAATAAGCGAAGCCTAACTAAGACAAAATAAAAACAAATTCATTTGGTAATCTTCAAGTACCAATGACGTTTAGAATATATAAAAAAGACAGTTTTCTTCCGATTTATCAGTATTAAAGACCAAAAATTCGAGTCTATTATTTCAATATAGTAGTATAGATTCAAATAGTGTTATGAAAGACTTTAAGTGCAATTTTTATCAACAAATTTTTGAAATTATTTATCAATGTATATTGGGATTTATAAGTTCAAAGTTATTATCTTCATTAAACAGACTCTTCCTTATTTGTAAGCATCAGTACAAGTCGCCCCACAATACAGCCATAGGGAACGCACTACCTTTTCAGGACAACTCGTCCCCACTGTATACGGAATGCTTTTAATCTTTAGTTCATATGTATCTTCTTATTTAGTATTTAAAGAATGTTTTTTTTTTATTATTTTGCCTTTAAATTGTGATATGTTTTCATTTGGCATCATTCAAATCTACAAAACCTCACCACAGTTTGAACTTTTAAATTTATTTGCAATCAGTGAATATTGTGTATGTATGAATTAAATAATTCAACATGCGGAGATAAAAGAAAAAATCCAGACCATCTGAATGAGTAGAGGAATGCGCAAATGACTAGTTTTCGATAAAACGCTGCTGATAACTGTTTTGGAAGACGTTTAGTCACAATGAAAATAGACTCTTTTTATAGATTTCCTTTTAGAAAATCATGTATGTTATACAGTACCAATCAGACCCAACCTTACACTAGAGTAAACTCAACCAAACCCGGGGTTTACTTTTGGGGTTTACTCTGGCTTTGTTTATTGAAAATCTGGGTCCACACGGGGTTTACTAAGGGTTTACTATGAAATTGCTTTGTGGTCAACTGTACGCAATGTTGAGAAAGGAAACATCGTTACCAATTGTTGTTGTGGTCGAATCACCAATCAGTATAGATAAAACCGTCTCGTCCAATACTATATGTTGAGTGGCTAGAAAATGCTATGTAATCATTTTTCAAAAGTTTTGGAAATCAAAAACATTATTAGGATAGGATGCAAAGAGTTCGACATATGAAGTTGGTTCCCTCGTTTTTCTTAAGTACCCTCCCTCTGTCAAAGAAAAGTTAGGGTTAGATTGGACGAGTCTCATCATAAAGTAGATTTTAAATGTTACATATGTAATGAAGGATTGCAAAACCTTAAAGACCAAAATTATCCATGCAGACCCTTTAAAACAGTTGAGTACAGAGAAGAGACGGGAACAAAATTATGTTCCGAATAATGACGTGTTCCGCCCAGCGACTATTCTGCTAATTACAGTTTATCAACAAAAGTTTAAACATACTGAAAGTAAATATACCAGATATAGACGTCTTGAAAAGCGCCCTATTAAATTGTTAAAAATATGTATCAGATTCCTTTTTAAAGGAAAGGGAGGGGTGTATTTAAACTTGCAATGATGTTTGCTTATATACATGGTAATAGTTTTATAAGAATTATGACACATTATTTCGAATATTAGTAAACGTTCATTTATTGCTATTGTTTCAATTACAGTATGGAGCTTAACAACTATGCCCTAGATTTACTGGTGGATGATCATAAGATGGATTTTCTTGACGACACACTTGTCTTAAGATGATCAGCTACAGGTGGTCACTTATCTTTAAGCTCATCATATTCGAAGACTGAAAAAAACATAGAGTTCTTCTTCTCAGATAATTCCTGTCCAATAGAAGGGTATCACCAGCTCTCGTCTTTCCGACAAATTACCACGATATTTTCGTAAAAGTACATCGAAGCCCCTGAAGTTGTCTCTAAACTCTTGTTCGGTATTCTACTGTAAGATATCTAGCTGTCGGAGGCCCGACATGAAGGTATATGTCCTTCGCTTCATAACACAGACATAGGGCTAGTGGAAAGTATTTTTCCGAGAGCCAGATAAATTCTCTGCCGATCTTCATCAAGTCTGGAATTTAAACCTTCTACATATCGACAGGAGCAGTCAAGCTGCAGACAAGGATGTTCATCCAATGTAGTTGGTACCGGAATCTGTAGCGTATACTCCACAACATCATCTGATTTTACTGTGAAAATTTTCTGTTCGGATCCCTTAAAATTGGAACCACATGCGAAGAGACAGTTCCCACAGTTCAGGCGTACCTTACTAGAGATCATGTGTTCACGCAGACCAGGTGTCAGGATGTTCTGCGTTTGTTTTTTCCCAAAGTTTCCAAGAGCCAAGTAGGTTTTCTGTCATACATTCAGTGGTTGGAATAATTAGCATTCTCAGTGTAGCAGAAGAATTTGGTGGAAGCAAAGTTTCGTTTGGTAAAATCAAACACTCCATAGCTGCTGGCTGAGATGGAAGAACGCCAGAACAGCCTCCGAGAACCTGCGTATACGTAAGAAATCCAATGGTTGTCCATCTTCTCTTTCCTGAAATGTAAGGTTTTCTCCGTACACGTTTCCTTTTCTCCAGATTCCCTGCTATTTGTGACAGTGTCTTTTTAACTGTATACAGACTTGTGTCTTAAATACTTATATTTCTTGAGCTTGTAATGATACATTTTTTGTATCTACCAGTAATTAGATATGTAAGCCTGTATTAGATTGTGTATTCTACTGTATGTGAATTACATAGAGATCAAACACAACTTGTTTATACATATAACCTCTTTTATAATATCTTTTTCTACATATATGAAAGTTTATCTGTTACAAAACTTTAAAACACTTTGTATTTTGGACTAATGTACGTTTTGCATATATTAAGTCTTAAGAAAGGGGAAACGTGTAGTGGTTGATGCTTTAATATATTTTACGATCATTATTTATTGTATTGCTGTAATCATTCTGATTATAATAAAACATGTACTTCTATAATGTTACATGGTTTAATCATCGAATTCGTTCCCGACGTTGCCAGTGTGTCAGGCCTTTCTTAAAAACGTCTGTTGTTATCCTGACCACCATTACGTCTGTAATTACTGTTTATGAGATGTATTGCTATAAGCTATAGAAAACTGTATACTTAAAGCATATATTGATTTCCGAAAGATATTGAGATATCAGCATTTGCAAATCAAATTGATAGAAAATTTGATTCTACAATTGGGGTGACATGCCTTGACCGTGAGCGAGTTGACCTAATTGAAAGGCGAGTTGTCTTATCCTTGGATGCGTCGTCTAGAATTCATTTGTAGGGTTTTCGACCACAAGTCATATTTGTTTTAAAGCCATTCAATTTTAACAGTCCAAAGGAAAAATACAAAATAGGAAAAGAGCAAACACGGACCTCTACAAATATTAGAAGTAGGATCAGGTGCCATGGATAAGTTAGCATCCCCTGCTGACAAGTCACACTTGCCGTTTGCTCTTTGTCGAAATCGGGAAAACGGTAGAATCCGTAGACAATTCAGTGATTGATAATTGCTTGATAATAAGTATGAAAAACGTCATTCAATATTCGACCTAGCAGAAGATTGTATTTCCTGGCAATGGCGTTGTATAAGTCATAAAACCTAAGAAATGATGACCTAAATTGAGACTGTTGTTAATCTTGTTTTATCAATTTATTTATAACAAGAGCCGCATGGGTCACATAAGCCAGGGAATCAGACGATGCTCACTTCTTTTTGGCACCTGACCCTACAACTAATTTTTGTAGAGGTCCGTGTTTATTTTGCTCCTGTTTTGTATTGGAACTATTGAATTTAAATACTGTAAAACAAGAAAATTTGGCGCATACGTATTTTAGCGCAAACGCAAGTGCCAGTACATTGGCGCAATTATATTTTAGCGCACGCACCTTTTCTTTAAAAAAGAATACAAAAAATGTTCTTGTTAGATAAACGATCACGCCCAAATTTAGTTCCGTGTTCTCTCAAGCACGTGAACACAACGACTTTGATTTCTATCTCGCATGCACGGTAAACTGTCGTTGAGAACAATCCACTTACTTTTGTGTAAATCGTCAGTAGATAGATATGAAAACTTCATTTATTGGCGATGATGTGTAATTTTTGTCGGTAAAGAAATTTGAGTTATCGGACTTTGAATTAAACGTCGACTTGGATAACACTAGAAGAGTCCCGAAACTAAAAGTGAAATCGAATGCTCCATTTACCATGACTTTCGATCACCATGAGCGAATCTTTTTCACAGTAATATTACATTAAAATAACACAAAAAAGAGGTATCGTCTTGTTATCTTTATATTCACTAATCAGAGATCAAAGAAATTATGATCAATCATGTATTGTCAGCGTTAACGATCGCCACGCTTAATCACATTTTCACCTCGAGGCGCTAAATGGAAGTGGCATGGGGAGAAGCCCAATATTCAAGGTGCTAATGAGAGATATTAAAAAGCAATTAAAATTGAATTAATAAATCCATGTTTAGGCACTGATAACCAATAACCCATACCGTTTACCTATGTAATTGATTAAACAAACAGAATCGATGGCATCTGATATTACGTAAACGAACACTTCTATATAGCACTAAAAATAGACTGACGTTATTGTTTTGCAACTTGAAGAAATTTAAAACATATGGAAAATGGTTAGCGCACTATTAATTTTAGCGCTCAAAGGCAGTTGCGCCAAAGGCGCTAAAATTTGTAGTGCGCCATATTTTCTCGTTTTACAGTACTGTTTGTTAATACAACATTTAATTTTCATATCAACAGTATCTAACAGTAGGCTGTCAGATATTTTTCTAAAATCATTTGCTATACTTTATCTATGTAAACTTGGTAAAACATTTGTTGTCTCTTGGTAATATAGAATTTACAATAATAAAAAAAAACATCATGAAACTGTGATATCATATTGATTTCAAAATGGAATGATTAATGTTGAATTAATGTTTAAATATAAAATATTGAACCTTATTTTGACCGGTTTTTGATACGAATGTACAAGTGGTCAAATTCGAAACAAAAACTCACCGGATGATCTGCCTCCAGTTCTTTCTCACAGGTGAAAGTATATGGAACGATTTTGTCTAGATCACTAATGTGTTTGGGAAACCATGGGACTGTTAAAAATAGGCATAATGATTATAAAAGTTTTTTATATTTCTTATTAATTGTGCATTTCTTAAACAAACAAATGGTTTTCTCACAGTAAAATCGATATGCAAGGGCATGCTCTACGTATGAACAGTTTCTAAGGCGAGGTAAACTACTGACACACAAATTAATGAAACAGAACTATCAACAGTATCAAATGAAGTCACTTTTTCGAAAGTGTTATGGTCATTACAACGACATTGTTATAATATACATGTACAATCTTCCACTTGGTCGCATAATGAATGACGTTTTCCATATTTATTGTTAGACCTTAACTAATCACCCAGCTGTCTAAAAATTTGTAGCAATTTTTTTAACTTACCTGATATGATCTTGAAGTTCGTAGAAAATTGTTTGAGACCACCCAGAGCTTCTTTCAGACGTCCGCTATTGTCACAAATCACAAAGAAATCGAATTCTTCACTATTCTCCCTGTTGAGTTTAGAGTTAATATGGTAAAGGTTCACTTGATGGCTCTAAAAATCGAGTCAAAAGACAATACTATATGATAACGTAATATATTCTTATGTTGTTTCAAATGATGTATGATTCAAAGGCTGTTAGTACATTTGTATTTGTGAAAATATTAGTAACTATAAGGCACAACTGATCCCAGAAGTTGGCCTCAAATCTTATTTTTGTGAATGTGTCGATTTCGATATTCTCTGAGAGCACAGTAGATAATGGGAAACGTTTTAAATTCCTATTTTATGTCTATGGTTTCAGAGGAGAAGCGGCCATACTTTCAAACAATCAGCCAAAGACTTTATGAAAATATTAAGTTGGGGATCGAATTTTTATGTTTCAAAATGTTTTAAGATGTACCTGTATATCAATAATATACCATTGTAATAAAACAATATTGTTTGAGAAAAAAACCCAGTAATACATTATCTTGAAATAATATTAAAATGGTATCTTTAAGGAAGACGTTTCCATTTCTAATGGTCAAAAGGCCAGACGATGTATGATAAAATATTTAGAGTTTCTGAAGATCGTTAGAAAGGTCAAGGGGCTAACTCTACTTGACAAGGATCTCATATCCGTTCTGTTTGTATGCATTGGACGATTTTCGGATGAGCGGAAGACATTGGACATTTGGTAAAAGATCAAAGTATTTAAGTCAAAGGATTACAGGGAAAAGGCAATACAATCATTTTATACATAAAAGCAAATTCTTTTGTAAGTTTCAGGAACTTCATTTGGTGTCAGAACTTAGTAGGTAAAACAAGTTGAACAAAAATTAGTTATAAATGAAGTAGTTGGTGTTTTCCGCTAAAGTCAGACAATAAAGGAATTATCAATTTCTTAAAATGTGAATGCGATTATAAACATATTGTATTCCTATACACCTGCTTGTGCACGTGTGTTCAGCTTTTGTGGATTCTTTGATTGAAGGACAGTATATTTGGTTGGGGGGGGGGGGGGGCAACGTGGTTTACCAGCTCATGAGCCATGATGACAACTAATTCTCCAGAAATGTAAGTAAATAACAAACTCATCATTCAATACACACTGAATGTCTGAGGTCTGATACCTTTTTGTGAGAATTTTTTTATTGTAAGCCTTACTCGTTGGTTTGGTACATGCTTTTTAGAAACAATGCAGTTTAAACTCCCTCTATGAACTTTTGACATTCTAAAAACTTGTTTTCCCGTTTAGAACACCCCTTAAGCTGGTCAGATTTCAATAGTCGGTTGAATATCAAAAGTCTACAAGGATTTGGCATTACATATAAAGTAAATGACGATGTTAAAAAAATGTGCAAGTACTTTCTAATATATTGCAACTCTAAGTTAATCACAAAAACATATAGAACTGGTATGGTTTAATTACAGAATGATTCATAGAATTTTAAGTATAAATATTTTTTTGTTTCTTTTCTTAGACAACAAAGGTCGATGAAAAAAACAAAAAGTCATGTTTTGAAATGTTAATATCCTACTTACAAACTTACTACAATATTGAAATGAAACTATTTACTGCTTAAGACATTCTCTTTCCTGTATAAATATTTAATTAAAATAATAATGATGTAGCTGCCAATTTTATTTTTTTCTTGACATATTTGTACTGTGTGTATCTAGATATGTAGGTGTATACCAATACATTGTACCACTTTGCTATGTGTGTGAGTCTGTGAAATAATGGTGTTCTGTCTGTCTGTCTGTCTGTCTATATACTAAAAAAAGAAAGAAATGTCTGCATCTCCTATGATAATTAAAATCATTGAGAAATTCTATTTATAATCTCTGAGTTCTCCGGGAAAACATAGGGTAAAACAATAATATTAGTTTCTATATCATGATGTTAGGCACAATCAAAAATGGCTTTGTAGCAAAACAGGGGAAATCTTGGATTAATTTTTTTTAGTTTTTAGAGTTTAATTTCTGCCTAATCATTTTTGGCGGAACTATAATAATACAAGTTAAGATTTTATTCCTGAATCATTATAATTTCGCATATTTTCTGTTTGTTATCTCTCACGCATCCAATAAGATAGTCGTGATGCAATCAATGTAAAAAAAATGAAAAAATGCTTCAAAACCATAAAAGACACTATGTCTCAAAATGTTGATCATTGATCTCATGTATGAACAAGAAGAAAATATTCAATACAAGAAGCATAGGACTTTAATCATTATTCTTTTATTCAATTAATTCAAAAATTGGGAGATATTTCAAACCGATTGAAAAATGGCCTGGAATATGTTTATAAAATTTTACTGAAAACTTAAAGCATTGCATTACATGGTGCCACTGCCATTCATAAACTGTATTTGATTTTTTAAAAAGTTGAATTAATTGTCATATTTTACAATTAATAAATTCAATCATAGTGTAAAATATTGTGATATATATTTTTCAAAAAAATATTCAATGCATGGCCATTATTTCAAAAAGTTGGTTACTAAAACACTTTTTTGAAAGTGAAAACCAACAAAAAATTAAATTTTATATTATGGAATTTATCGTTTTCCTTTTTTTTTTAAATTCTGAATATCACTTATCCTTATTTGACAGATATGTTATTTTTGTTAAAAACTTGTCAGAAAAGACGAAAATAATAACTTGCAATGGGTCATTCTATATTTGATTTAGTCAATGTCGCAAACAATGACACTACTATTTTTCATATTAGAATAATTTATTATTACTATTGAAACAGCGTTCCATACAGTTTTGTTTTAATCATTTGACCAACAAAACACCAAAAATCTGTTTAGCTAGATTTTCAAAATTCCGTTTATAGCTCAAAATGTTTGGTTATGCTTTGAGCAATGGATACTTTTACAGAAAAAAGAAATGACACGAATCTGTATGATGAAATGCAGGTGCATGATGAATTGCAAAACAACAAAACATAATCCAAGGAATGAAGCATTTTATGATAGATTGGTCTCACATTGTCTAAAAATAACACACCAAAATGGATCGTTTTTAGCCGGCGACGAATAAAAATAAAAATACACTGGTACAAGACAACAACCAGTTTCATAGGAAAGAGGCATAGCCTTCATGTATATAATAATTTTAAAAAACGACCGTTTTAGATTTTTTGCTAACTTAAAACAAAATTTGTTTTAAACTTTATCTTGTAAACATTTCAAAGCAAACCGCAAATTTTGTATTTTTTAAACTCTCGAGCATGTATTAAAAATATAACTTATATAATAGTATGTATATCATCGTAAATGATATATTCATCGATCACTTATATGAATTATTTATTTACTTACTTACTTACATACCAACTAACATCAATGATCAAACATGTAAGATAAAAGAAGAAAATTAGAATTTCAATACATATTTCAAGATGCTTAAACACATTTCGAATATATGAATAATGAAAACTCATTAATATCTTTAAACAGCTTTTTTGGGTGAAAAAGATTGCACCCAATAAAAGAAATAATAGTTTAAATAATATTATATAAGGTATCATGTGAAACGGGGAACCTTTAGAATAACAAGTGCTTGAAGAACGTGTTGTAATTAGTTTATAGACTAAATACAATACCTTCATTATTTCAAGTGCTTTGGCAAGCTGACCAACTTTATTTGGTAGAGAAAAGGATATTTCAATTTTCTTTTGGTTTGTCTCTGTTTCCGACCTACATGTGTTCCCAATGGCATCCATCTGAAATTAGATATACATTTAGGGAGGCCGAATTGGGGAAACCGTATTAAATACAGGTACATAGAGCCTATGGTTTTTAGCGAAATGCATTTATATTTTTCCACAACAAACAGTTCAGGCTCCACCGTCACCAACATTTTCAAACCTCAACTCAAATCCTTAAAAGAAAAGTGCATAAATTTGAAGTCAAACCTCAGATATGAGGCTCTGTGTTGACTAGAGGAAAGTTGGTGACGGCGGGGCCAGATACTACAACATACTTTCTTTAAAGTGAAAATAAACTTGTGATGCAAAAAATCAAAGTACGTTTACTGCTGGTCTTTAATTAAACCTTGTCCTCTTAGGATATATGTGCTTTTTTTCTTTCGTATGAGGAACGAATTAGACATAAATCATTTTTACCTAGTAACTGTAATAAATGTATTTCGAAATAGTGAAGTTTTCCTTTCGAATGCCTTAGCAGGTATTTTAAGACATGTGGTTCAATAGAACAGGATTTCAAGACAGCTGTGTGTTAAAACCAGTCTAGCATGACACACAGAGCGTTTTTGTGATTCTAGCTTATAACTTCCTGTTGATATTTAATGATATACTAGACTTTGACCCGTGCGTGCATCGGTTGACATTGCATATGATATTGGACATTTACAAAATAGATACATCGACTCTCCGTATTGTAGACATTTATATGTACATAATCAAGCTTTAAGGTTACAACAATGCTATTAATTTCACTACATTCTGCTTAGTTAAAACAATCTAGCTTTGTCTCAGGACAGACCTTCAACACAGTAAAAATGCCTCTCATATACCCGTAATGTAGCAAAAAATTGCAAAATCGCTACGAAACGATTTTTGGAGAAAAATAATAAATCTGCATTGAAAATTAGTCAAATTATTCATAACAAACCATTGTGAGGCTGTAAATACCTTTCATTTAAAAATTTAGCTCCTATTAATAAAGAATTCTACCGATTTTCACCAACGATTTTTACTCGCTTCAAATTTACACACTGTGTTAACATTCGGAACTCTCGGGGTTTTTCATAATAAATGCACTGAGTTAGAGTTATCTCTCCTATTTATTTATTTTTTTTTATGAACAATATATATAGCAAATTTTCAATGAAAAATTACACGTATTATCGTTTCTGAGTTTATCAATGCAAATTTGATATTGTGGAAACATAAACTAAAAATCGTCCCAAGATTTAGCGTGAATGTAAGTCGCATGCGCAGGATTGTAAAGGAATTTTCGTTGATTATCAATTAGCAAAGCTTGACTGAGAAAAAATAAAAACAAATTAGTAATCTTCAAGTACCAATGATATTTAAAGTATATATAACAAATGACAGATTTCTCAGTATTAAAGACCAAAAAATTCGAGTCTATTTTTTTTTAATATAGTAGTATAGATGTATAAATATATACACTAAAGCTGTTCCGTGTCGTTGCTAGTCCATTTAATGTGCTGCTTTTACAGAAAACTATATATATTTCCTTTTTATATCGAGTAAATGTATTACGACAGAAATATCCATTAAGGATTTCCTTCTAAATAACTAAAACTCATACATAGTGCAAATGTACAAACACAACGGGTAAAAATTGGTAAAAAAACCGCACTTAAATTCCAGTTTTTCATAGTTACTTGTATTTCCCTTATATGTAAATAATACTATTGTATATTGTTCAATGAACGTTGCCCTTGTATTTATATGCAAACTAATTCACGAATAAAAACGCCTGTTAACTACCATTACTAGCATCATCTCTAATTAAGAGAATTTCAAAAATGTTTATTAATTTTAACATTTTGTGATTATAAATTATTTTTACACAACGAGTTCTTTTTCCATCCCCAAGCAATGCCAATTTGGGGATAGAAAACACACAACGAGTTGGATAAAAATTGTATACAGTAAGTCATTCAATTCATTAGAAATTATTTTTATCACATATTTTACCACATTTCTTGTTAAACCTCAATCAAATTATAATTATGAGCCGCAGAACACATGTTCTACAAGACGTAAATAGCTGTACACATTGAAAAAAAGGGTTAATGAATATTAAGATATCATTTTCAGTCATATTTTTAATCACTTTGTGTAAAATAATTAAACATTGTTTAATGCTTTACATTTCTAGCTACAAAAATTTCAGCTGAAATACATTTTTTTTTTACTTTTTTCAATATATGTTAATCGACCGCCTAGATATACGATATGTTTAAATATATCTGCCGGTCTTTAACATTTACAGTTTAAATAAGGTAAATGTAACTATACAGTTATAAGAATCATAGATTGTGTAGCAAATTACGATGAACAAAAACGCATCCAACGTGTCGCAAAAGTTGCGAACCAAATATAAAAGAGACCAACATGAGTTTTGCATGATTAAAAGTTTACTAAAGTATAAAAATAGGATTAGATATATGATGGTGAACTATGGCTAATAAGGTATAAATGTAAATATAAATGTGTGTTACATTAAATTGCACTTTTATTCCCTTCTTTTAGGGAAGACTTGTTTTAATTCAAGAATTTTGAATCAAAGTACTAAATGTAATTAACAGCGGTTAGTAAGCTTGGTGTTTTTGTTATTTTTGGGAATACATAGATTAAGATTTAATTTTGGGGCACTATGAGTATAAATTCAAGTTTCACAAATAAATTTTGAACTTAGAATTTATAAAGTAAAGTTACGGTTAACCTGGTAAGATGCAATACCACTTTTTATAAAACGATGACCAACTGTTTTCGAACGCATATCGTGTATTTCTTTTCGAATTGTTCATTGTAATGACAATGTTCTTAAAATTTTATTATGAATTTAGCACAATTTGTTATATATGCTAAAGAATACAAACTCTAAAATGAATGAACAAATCATCAATAAATTGTACATTGTCTTACGTCATCAATTTAAGCAATGAATTGAGATTTCTTTTTTTTAGATTTTACGGAGGCCGATTTAGGGGTTTTTTTGCGGAAAAACTACAAAAGCAAAACTCTTTATTTTTTAACCATATGTAACTTAAACCAACTCTAGTTTATTTGCGAAGTTTCAAGACAATCGACTGTCTGGTTCTTTTTAGGGACCATCTCAAAGTAGATGTACATTTACTATAGGAATATGTAGGAAACTGTCATTTTCCGCACATCGAAGCAGATTAAAATAATTCTACAATAGTTTTTTTTCTCAAATTATTATATATTATTAGTAAAATCATTTCCTATCTTATATGTAAAAAATATTAAATTCGACTGTCTGGTTTTTAGTAGGGTCCATCTCAAAATATTAAAATGCACCAAATTTTGCTATATATTTGGATCATTACGAATGAAAATTGGTAAAATGGATTCTTTCGAAAAATAAGGAAAATGTCCGCGAGGAAAGCATCATTCTGTAAATAAAATTTAAATGGCGTAAATTTTTACTTTTTCTTTTATGTTATTTCTTATAACGAACTCCTATAAAGCTTTATTTTATCATAACGTCATAAAAGCGCAATGGCAACGCTCCTCAACCCCACAACGGAAAAATCGTTTTAAAAAATGTCCTTGAAAAATATAAATATTTTTATCTGTATTCTATTTATTGTGTCCAATTTCATAAATTGGTATCGAAAACATCTCATAGGAAGTATAAATCGACTGTATTATACTGTAATGCGCAAAAACATGCGTAATCAAAACTAAAGTCGGCCTCCTTAAAAAGCGTATTTTTGCAAAGTACATACTTTCTATCTTTGCTACAAAACTCATTTCAATTCAGAGAAAATTGTCATTTCATGGTAAATGCGCAAAAATTTGTTTTAAGTTTATACATGAAGTCTAAGAATATCTGAATAATGAACGCAATATGCTTGTGTTTTTACATTTTTTGAATTCAATAAATAAAAAATACTAAAACCGTCACTCTAAATATTACGCAGTAGTATTTTTCACTTAGTTGTTAATCTGAAGCGCATTTAAAAATCTAATAGGTCCTAAAAAGAAGTCTGAATCAACAAAGATTATGCAACATTGTTCAAACAGTTGACACAACACGCTTCCTATACACACGGCGCCAGGCCTGTAACTAAAGGTAAAACAGGTGATTGCAGTAGGGTGTGAAAATCGGGACTTTGTGTACATGATTTCTAACCTGAAAAGTTGGTTTTTCAAAAAGAAACAAACCAAGACTTATTTTCATGCTTGCAGAATATAATTATCAAATATAAAAAAGGAAATTTTATCTCTGACATCGATCGGTCATACATGTAGTATTCGAGTCCAAGCTAAAAATATTATAACTGTGTAAGATGCATTAATATTTTGCAGTAAAATCAATTTATCATTTTTAATATTACTCCAAAGCCGGCGGTTTTGTTTTGCTTTTCCCACGTAATACTTAAACTTATAAAAATTTATCCGTTACGTATTGAGAAGTATTATTTTCATTAAATTTTGAAGTGTCTTGCACGCTTTTCATGTGGTTTTTATACGCTTTCTACGATACGATGTGTTTTGTATGATACGTGTTTCCGATACGATACGATGCGCTTCTTAAACGGTACGATACGTTCCTTGAACGATACGATACACTTCTTATAAGATAAGAAAGTTGCTTGCTTTCAATACGCGTTAAAGTGTAGCACTGGGTTTCGGGATTTGAATTTAACAAACATGTTCATTAAATTATATAAAATAATCCTTTTTAAATGATTGGATTATCTACTAAATTGTTTTTATATTGAAAAAGCAACCGAGGAACATACATCCACAGTTCTGTGCCCACCTTTATTTACGTTTTGCTTAAAGAAAAAAAAAACAAATAAAAATCAAAACAAAACAAACAAACAAATGCAAAAACAAACACCAAACATACAAAAAACAAACAAAGAAACAACCAAAAACAAAACATAACAAAATAATACCTTGTTATGCGCAGTCAACATTAAAGTACAGCATTAGTTTTTAAAACAGATATGACAATCGAGAATATAATATTTTGTATACTGTACCTTGATCAACCTCAATATCACTGCAATGTCATATGCGAAGTCTAAGTTAAAGATTCCACAACGACTACCTTTCAGCATATATTTTGAAAGACCACTTAACATATTTTTTTTTTTACATTTTATTTGTTTTAAAGATAGCGTTATCTACTTTTAGGCATGATTGTGTCTGTGCAAAACATAAACAACTTAGGCCTATGTGGGACGTTATTCAACCGTTGGGTGTATGATAAAAGTTTAGATAGAATCAGTTACAGCGTTTGTTCCTGACCTAAATATGGTGTGTAAGTGGTCAATAATTTACATTTGGAACAAACATTTCGCTTTCGATCTATACAAATTCAATTAATCACGCAAAATTCCATGTGATGAATAATACATGTATTTTATCGACTGCTTTCGCATTAATGACAGAAAGTAAATTAAACAAACCTAACGTTTATAACAATTAACAAGGTTTAATTGGTATTACACTTGACATCGTAATAACACCCTTAAAATGTTCGGTGAAAGGTACAAACCCGAAAAGTATTACTACACAAAAGAAGCTTGCAATATATATATATATATATATATATATATATATATATATATATATATATATATATATATATATATATATATATATATATATCTTAAATTTCAGGGTATATCTAAAGTAAGTCTTATGGTTAATTTTTTGCACATTTGTCGATTTATCCTCATTAATAGGCCTAGGAATTAGAAACATTTGAATTGAAATCTTCTTGCTAGCTTGCATGGCGATACACTCAATTATGTTTAAAAATAATGAAATATATTGTGTTTTGTAAGTATAGGTTTTGGTAATATTCACAATATCACATACTGTCATATAGTTGTTAATAAATTTCCTTTTGTTAGCTAATTAAATCTTCATAAAATTTATTGTATTTTTTATGTCGAAGGTATCAACGATTCGAACTGTGTAAATTTGAATACATTATAAAATCCAGTTACCTCACACTAATCAAGTTAAGATGAAAAAATGAATAATTTAGTGTAGTGTTCGAGCATGTGTCAAAATTGCTTTGAACATTATATATCATCACTGCACTCACGAAGCGTTTACAAATAAGCTAGGCATTAGGTTTAAAAGAAATTCATGAATACACTACAAAATATGCTTCAAAAAGTGTACTCCTTCTTAGTTTTAACATTTTGTTTTTATCAGTCAATAACAGTTGATAACTTCAGATTTGGAAAGAAGTTACCAAGCACTCCTTTCATGGTAATTGGTAATCTAGGAATGCAGATGTGTTTCTCGGAATGTGATGCCTACGCTATGTGTCTATCTCTGAATTATAACCGCAAACTTCTTGTGTGCGAATTGAACAACGTGAAAGAAAACAAGTCTGGTTCTTTGATAACGGATGACGATTTTGTGTACATCGAAATGGCTGACCAGGTAAATTCCGGGAATGTTTTATTTTTTGGAGAAATTATTTCTAATAGAAATATGTGTGAATGGTACCATACTAAACATGAAAGCGAAATTTAATTCCAAAGGATGAAAGTCTGTTTAATATAAAGATAGAATACTTAATATTTTGGTTTTTTAAAGACGGGGATTGCAATTTGATGTATCTTGACGATTACTATAAGAAATAAATTTTAAAATTCAAAACAATTGTTTTAAAAAATGATACTTTAAAAAGATAAATAAGAAGTTTATAGAATAAACTGATATGAATTCTCATTCATAAGATTGGTACATATTTGATGCAAACAAGCGCGTGACATAAATTCAAACACAAAAGTCAGGTTAAACTGTATCTGTTAAAACCTCTTAAAAAAATTAAGAATGCTTTTGTAGATGTTACCAAAAAAAAAAAAAGTTTATTTTGCAATTCAAAATGTCGGTTCTGTACTATGAATAACAGATATATTAATAGAATTTTTAAAACGTATGACCAGAAATAAATGCTTATTGCTTGTAAGTTATTTGTTATTTTTTTTTTTTTTGTATTTCAAAAATTTGCTGAAAAAAAGTGTAGGTGTGTATACATGCACGATTGGAATCACCGTGTACTTCTTTTGTAGTCTAAAAAGGTGTGCGGCTCTGTTTCTTGCCATCATTATTCCAAGTGTGTGAAAACATCCTTCAACATATCGGTGTGCATTCCTATGGGTGAAGTTTCATATTGCTTTTCGTATTGCTTACCAAATTACCAGAACGATTGTTTGATTTCGGTATCTAGTTTCTAATTTAGTTAGTGTTGTTTTCATACATGCACGGTTATTCGTTACCGATGTATATCCGATTCATGTCAACAACTGAAGCATTTTCAGAACTGTTACTTTAAATTAATTTTGTTGCAGTTTGCAGCAACAATGTACCAGAAATTGAGAATGGTTTAATCGCAGTTCGAAAGTACAACCCGCCTTCTGTAACATACAAATGCAATTCTGGATTTTTTTACTTTGGAGATAAAAATACAACTTGGTGTGTTCCAGGCAAAAAGTGGGAAGTTCCTAATTATAAATGCAGACAAGGTATGAATTATACCCGGCAACTATAAGATACAAGTTCAGACTTTCTTATTTAGGCAACTGATGCTGTATTGAAACTAAATGGTAAAGTGACTGAATGACAGCTCTATTAATAACTGACCTTTCCTGACCTTTCATTTGAGAGGGTTGTATGGTCCTCGCTATTTCAAGAGTTTATTGATCTCCTTTAAAGAAAAAGCTATATTTTAAAGACATAGAACCCAAATCAGATTTAAAGGCACACTTAAATTTATTGCATGCAATAATAGTTTATAGCGAAACAAATGATAACTAAAGCTTAAGACACATATTATAGTTAATTTTTGAAACCCAGCTACTGTACTATCGTGTCAAAGATTTTACTTCTGTTTATTTTGTTTTTCTTCTTAATTTTAGCGCGATTTTAAACAAAATACTTTCTCAGGGTTTGAATATGGCTATTGTTTGGAAAAAGCTTTTGTTAGGTTCAAATGTTGGTTAATCTCATTTACTCGTTTATCTAAATTCATGATAGTAAAAACGTCAAATGTCTTAGGGTTTTAGATAATTGAATTTCCTCACCTGTCATCTTTATTTTGCTAAAAGCATTGACAGTCATTATATACTTCAAGGGGAATTAATTGGCTAGGTTATTTACTTAGGGATTATCTCAGGTGTCATGGACTGAGCTATTATTCATTTATCGTTTTACACATGTTACATAATTTTTGTTTTATATACTGTTGAAATTCTTTTGTACATTAGTCGGAATCGGACAGCCGTCCCGATATCACCGATCTGCATCAAAATTACTGTCAGATCCTTAATAAATGTTGAAACGCTGATTGGACTTTACTCGGTTACTTTTACCAAATTGAGGTCTACCACCCGAGTGTTGATCGGGTTATAGTACAGCCGAGTGTCGATCGAGTTGTAAAGTGGTCCTTATTGGTGGTGTTAATTTTATTGTCGGTAATCGTCCCAAACCTTTCTGGACTGGACATTGCCGGTAAAATCTTTACGGACATTCCGGGAAGAAGGAAAATTTATCACCGTGCAAAATTCAGTGTTTAATTATAACTTTATTTTGGACTTTTAAAATTCAACATCTGTTTCGTAATATTTTCTCACAATTTATTTCTTACAAAGTTACAAGTTTATATAGTGATTGACACTTTTCGGACTCTATATGTGATTTCAAAGAGACAGAGTGGTATGTCTCAAGATTTGCTTATCTCTTAAAACAACATTGTGCAATTATCAGTTTTTCATGTCTTGGACATGAAAGACTCATTGAGTTTATTTAATTATTTTATATCTGTAAACCTTTCACTCAGCTTACTTATGTCATCACCTGTCAATTTATACTCATTGTTCTAATTCTTATAAATAATTATGTACAATTGTCAATCGGCAGTCTGGAATACGGCGGCCAGCCTCGGCCACGTCCGACTCACCCAGAGTCTTGAGTCCGGAGGCCACTACTGGCCATATCCGACTTGTTTGTAATATGTCTGCCTGTTAAATTGTTATAATGTTGCCATCGTTGAGTGTCGACCAATAAAAACGGAATCCTGCATCAATTGCCTGTTTATTTCTCTGGAATTGTATACTGGTGGGCCTTCGGGAATACGGCAAACCTACCCTTCGTTTTTACCTTACGGCCCAGAGCGCGCCTCAACCTTATAACTTGTTACTTTTACGCCAACATTCCCTCACCCCGTCCGTACTGCACACGGCGGATATACAGCTCCAGACGAATTCCCTAGCACCGTAAGTAGTATAAGGTCCCTAGATAGGGGGCTCATCTGAGTGCACTTGACAGGCGGCTACATAGGGGGGTCAAAGGTCAATATTGAGGTCAAAAAGACTAGCCAAGCATTATGACGTCATAGTCGGCTAGACATAAGAGGTCAATATTGAGGACATTAGGATCAAGCCCCGCATGATGAACGAAAAGAGGAAAAAAAAGGCAAATGACATTTTTTATGATTTTATTGAATAAACAACAAATGGAACGAACAAAAATAAGAAATTAATGAATGAAAAACCAGTTAAAGTCCGAACGTATTTACAGTGAAAATAGTTCCTTTTTTTTCAATGAGTCCTGGGTTTTTTAATCCAGATCAGGTTCCATAACAAAGACGTTTTCGTTAATAATTCTTTTCATTCTGCCCGGTATTTTCTACTGTTTTTTCAATTCTTTGTCCCAATCTTCTTTTTTCGGTTTCATTGCCCCTTTTTTCTTTCTTTAGTGATTTTCATTACCTTTTTTGGAGATTCATCCTCTTCTATATCTGAATATTGGATCAGTTCTCCCAATTTTGGACAGTCTTTAGTCCAATGGCCAGTATCTCCGCAGGTATAGCAGGCACTATTTTTAATTCTTTGGGCTATTTGTTTTTCTTCCGAGCCAGAGTCGTAATAAGGACAGTCTTTGGTAAAATGTCCTTCTTCGTGACATGTGTAGCAATAACTTCTTTTTAGTTTGTTGGGACACTTATTGGCCCAGTGTCCTTCTTCCCCGCAATTGAAGCATTCATTACTTTTGATGGCCGGTTTTTTGTTTTCCTTATTTGGGGCTTTTTGAGGGCAGTTAGGAGAACAGTGTCCCGGTTCTCCGCAGGTATAGCAGACATATTTTGGTTTTTTTTCTTCGTCCTTGGCAGTAGTTTCTTTTTTCTTTTTATATTCCTCTTTATCTTTGTCAGATTGCGGAGGTTGCAGGTCTTTAATTTTCTTCAGAATGATATCTATGCGGTTAGCAATTTCATTGCTCATGATTTGCAGGGTATTCAGGATTCCTTCTTGAGTGTTAGTAATAATCCCGAAGTTTTCCTTGCTCATGGGCGAAGAATCGTCTCTGTATGCTGCCATTTCTTAGGCCATGGGATCCAGTGTTTCTGTCAAGAGAGATCAATCGTAGTCCATGATTTTTTGATTCATGAATTTTGTTTAAGAAAAACGCTATATTATATACTCTCTGAGAGTGATGACAAAATGTAGCTGGGGTCATTGCGTAATACCTGCAGGTGTCAGGTGCTGAAACCCTATGAGTCATTGTAAACATCGCGACCTAGTCTGACTGTCATTTCTAAAAATAATAAAAAAAGTGATGTAATCAGAGGGGGGTATATAATAAAGTGTTTTGTTCATTTTGAAATTAAAACAATGATGGGTGATTTGTCTTCCTACTCATTTGAAGGGTATTTGTTCGTGACCAGATGGAACACAACGATAGACGAGGAGAAACAGAAGAAATTATTAGAGATTAGAGACGTGACTTCAAGAATCGAGAGTCTGGAAGTTCTTGAGAAAATACTGGTGCATATAGCCGAAAGACCCACTCCCGGAAGACAACTTACGATTTATTGGGTTGGAGAGGGAGCCAAACGTCATTTACTGGAGAAAATGACCGGAGTTTCATTGAAAGAATTTCAAAATTGGAATTGTTTGAGGAGAATGTTCAGCCAAAAAGGGAGAGAGTGTTTACACATAATCAAACAGATATACAACATGAAGATTGCCTCGTTGGAATTTGCGTTCATGAAACTGAAAAAAGATCTGGAGAAACCGGGAGTCACTTTAAGCCAAGGGACCAGCGTGTAAGATTTAACCCGAAAATTGGAATTTTTTGAAGTGCCTAACGAAGATCGGACAATTGAATGGATGACTGCTGCGGTAGATCGGAGCCGATTTGAGCGACGGATTAAAGAGACTGGGTGCCTCATTGAACCTATTTTAAAAAGACGTTTAAAGTTGTATAATTATTTGTCTTAAAATGATTTTTACTGTTGTCAAAAAAAATCTCTCATTCTCTCCCTCTCTCTCTCTCTCTCTCTCTCTCTCTCTCTCTCTCTCTCTCTCTCTCTCTCTCTCTCTCTCTCTCTCTCTCTCTCTCTCTCACGTTTTTAATGTCGGCAAAGCGTCAAAGCAAACCAGAATAAAATTTTGTTTCATTGTCTGAATATCTGATGTTTTTGTTATATCATAAATGAAAGACAGAGACAAGTCAATATTAAGGACATAAGAGTTCAGAGATCGGCAAATAAAATATGACGTCATAGCACGCGCTGAAAGACCTTGGGGTGTCGAGTCTAGGTACATGGACTCTGGGTAGCTCGGTAACTGTCACTCTTTTTCGCAAATTTCGCGGGGATTTTGGTTAAACCCCTCCCCTTTTTCCTTAGCTCCTCCTTCTCGTCGTAAATACCGGGGTTCTCAGTCCCCGCACCTCACTAGTTACCTAGTACATCAGCAGTGATTAGCTAATTATCAGCAAACCGTAGTTCTCGCTTTCTAAGATGACTCAGTATTGTCCTGTACCCACGATACACCCTAATCTGTACTCCAGATTTGTGTTGGAACTCTGGGAGTGCAAGTGGAATGGGGGCCGGCAAGATTACGATCGCGTATGCTATCAGCCTTTGCATCTTATGGAGCCCCGTGGAAACCCTGCTCCGAACGTCACCGGACTTAGTGCTTATCCGTCAAATGGGGGACCCATACCTTTGGGTGCTTTGGATCCAACGACCATAGGCCTATTACAACCCCATCTAGCGAGGAGACAGGACCAGCCCGGCACTCCACCGCCTCTTGTGAGGACTTTTCCTGGCCAGGACCAGCCCCGTCAGAGCCAGCCCCGTCAGGACCAGCCCCGCCGTCCTCTGGCGCCCGTTTTAGGAAGGGCAACGCCTGACATCTTGGATATCCTGGGCCCTGGACCCCAGCATCCTCCAGCGCCTGAACATGTCATTGTCCTGGACTCGCCGTCTAGCCCAGACTCTTCGCCAACCAGCTCTCCGGTGAACACGCCGCCGAAGAAGGAACGGGCCCCTTCCCCTCCAGTTTCATCATCGAGGGTTTTGTGCGAAGGACCTCGGTATATTTTGAGGCAGGACCACCAATTTCAGTGCCCGGAATGTCCCCTCCCTTCCTCACCGACTCTAAATGGGAACTTCGATATAGGGATGCATGGTGAGGCGTGGCCTCGCCATCGCCTAGCAGCACCATCGCCTACCAGCAGCTTCCCGGTGTCTGGAAACCGAAGACGTGCTCCCTCCCCCCCCCCCGCATGATTCTTCCCCCCGCCAGGTCAGACGCCGTAGAGCAGCACCGTCTCCTCCCACGAGGGTACCGTTTGAGGACTCTATTTCTAGCCCCGTTCGACTTAGGAATTTGTTTATCGATTTTCTGCCGACCCTCCCCAGACCATCTGCAGCGACCGGAGGATCTCCCCCAGCGCCACCAGCATCATCGCCCTCAGAGCCACCAGCACCATCACCCTATTCACCGTCATCTCCGTCATTTTCATCTTCAAGCTTGAGCTTGATGACGGCAAGCATTGGCGGTTCACCAGCCCCTTCACCGCCTCCGAGGACTCCATCTCCTGACGTAATGTTAGAACTTTATAGGCATATACGTCACCCCTTGGATCTACGTACGCACCTTACTATTTTACCTAGCTGGGGCCAAAAAGCGGATAAAGAGAGAAGAGGCGAGTGCATAATATGCTATGGCGAAGAGGAGCACCTTCAAGTGCAATGTAAGAACTGCTATACAATGAAAGTGTGCTGCACTTGCGTGGTAGGTGAACAGTTGTTATATGTTTTTAATTAATCTAAAAGTGTTGCGTCTAAAGATCTAAGCCGTTAGCATTACAAATACATTATAATTCTAACCACTACGAACAAACAAGACGAAGATCTACAATGAGGTCCATCAAATAAATTAAGCAATTATGCAAAAATATTCAATATTAAGCGTTTTCAGTGTATATGCATTCAGTTCATATTTTTATGAACATAACTAAACTCATATTCAAAACGTTTTAAGGGTTTTAACCCTTGTAAATTTTTCAAATGTTAAACATATGTTTTGCTTCAAATTTGTAAGTTTAGTTTTATATACACTGAAATGTTATTATTAAGGATAAACAGGAATAAGCATTGTACCATTTTCCTTCCAAAACCCATAGTTTTCTTATTTTACAGTCTCTGTATTTAACTTAATTCTTAGGATAAAAGTTAATCATTGTTAATAGTGTGCTTAATTTTAATTGGTATACATTTGAATATTGACTCGGAAATCTACAAATAGGATGTTCGACAATATTGCTTGTAAGTACCTGACTGTCCCTTCTTCACTTTTCATACATAAATTGGTGTTTCCTTTACCTTGAAACAATTATTAACTGATATAAGGACATGCAGAATCACCAATATCGCTAACACGACACCTAGAACAATAATTATATTTTTTGTCCATGTTTTTTGTTGATCTGTAGATGTTGTTTATGAAGTGAATTACCTGTCCAAAAATTTACACAGTCGTCTGAAATAAATAGTTGATGTTAAAATGTTAATAAATGCATTGATGCATGCACCTTGTATCAACATTGAACACGTTTTCTTTTAACTATACAAATAAAAAAAACATCATTGCATTGAAAATGATGTATTCAAATTTAAAAAAAAAACAGATTACATTGCATTATTTAAAGCGAATAAAAAAATATTTAATTGAATACTTCAGAACTTACAGATTATTCTATATTTTTAATGAAATTTGTATTTTCTAATGTAGAAATGCACATTTATGTAATATATATATATATATATATATATATATATATATATATATATATATATATATATATATATATATAAAGAAAATTTAAAAAATGAAAGACAACACAGAGTAAAACGTTAGCGCTTTCATCTTCAGACGCACATACGCAAAGACTTTGCAATTTATTGGATATCATTTTGAAACCACTTTGTCAAGATGTGAAATGTTACATCAGGGATGACTTAGATTTCTTACGACATGTACCGGATCAACTGGACCGTGATGCTGAACTGGTAAGCTAAGATGTAGTAAACTTGCACACCAATATAAGCAGTACACTAGGACTTACATATTTGAATTTCTGGATTGATAATTGCAAAACGGACATTGATAACATATTCACAAGGAATTTTAATTGGAGGCTACGGACTTTGTTTTAAAGAATAATGTATTTATGTTCAATGACATATACTTTCATCAAATTAAAGGTACAGACATAGGAACTAAAATGACCCCAACATACGCCAACTTAAGCTTAGGACTTTTAGAAGAAGTACTGTATGAAGAAACGAATGAAGAGTTCGGTGAAGAATTCAGCCAGAATCTAAAGATTAACTGGAAAAGATATTTAGATGATTGTTTCATCATATGGAATAAAGGAGACTCTGACTTACACATGTTGAATAATACTCTTAATGATTTGGATCCAAATATCAAATTCAAATTAGAAAAAAAGGTTCCACTAAAATTCCGAGTTTAGATGTTCTAGTCAAGAACGAAAACGAAAATATTTCTGCAGATATATTCGAAAATATTACAAATACTTATCAATATTTGCATTTTGGATCGTCCCATCCACGAAAAATAAATAGTGCCATCCCTTACAACCTTGTCAGAAGAATATGTACTATAGTCAGCGATGAGAAAATAAGAAATTAACGCCTCAACGAGTTAAAAATATTTTTGACTGACCAACATTACCCTATCAACCTTATCAATTACGGCATTAGAAAGGCCAAAGAAATAGATAGACAGGATGTTATAAATCGAATTTTACGGAACAACAAGAAACAAAAAAATATTTCCACTTGTTATTACTCATAAACCTATGAACCCGAATATAGCCCCGGTGGTCAGTAATCTCACGTCGATAAAAACGGTATCTAAATTTCATGTCATTCCAAAAACTTAATCTATATTATTGTATGTGATGGTTGCAACCAGTTTTATATCGGCGAAATGGACACTACATTAAGATAAAAAATACTTGTAAATAAACAGCAGATTAAAGACCCAGAGTATACCGTTAAAAGAAAAAACTCAGCGAGCACATTGACGTATGCAGACGCGGGCAATTCAAAGTATTTCCTTTTTGTAAACTTTTTTACAGAGAGTGCAACAGAAAGAAGAGAAATAGAAAAACATTTTATTCAAACTTTAAGACCTTGCCTCAACAGACTGCTATAATTTAATTTAATTTGGTAACTTAATGTGTATTGCATAGATATTTCATTAAATAATAATATATAAATATAATTTACGCGGCAATATCCCTCTATAACTATAAATATAGCTATGGCGTCATTGTATTTAAGACGTCACCAGGGAACGTTATTTTAATTTTAAAACGTCTAAAGATTTACTGAAAGCGCTATATATATTTAAGGAATAAGGAATCATTCTTTGAGTATTATGAGGTGATAATTTTGGTCGGGGCGTGGTCAAATCCAATTAAGCCCGAAGGGCTTTATGATATATTTGACCACGCTCCAACCGAAATTATCACCTCATATTATTCAAAGAATGATTCATTATTACTTATATTTATATTATTTCCAATTTCTACACTTAAAAACAACATAAATTAAAGCCACTATGTTTTCATGCAGCACATACTATGTATTACTACGCGGCGTAGCCAATACCGTTTTTCGGAATTAAGTTATTAAATTAAATTAAATTACAGCAGTGTGTTGAGGCAAGGTCTTAAAGTTTGAAAAAAATGTTTTTCTATTTCTTTTCTGTCTGCTGCACTCTCTGTAAAAAAGTTTACAAAAAGGAAACACTTTGAATTGCCCGCGTCTGCATACATCAATGTGCTCGCTGAGTTTTTTTTACGGTTCTCTTGGTCTTTAATCTGCTGTTTATGTACACGGATTTTTGTTCTTAATGTAGTCTCCATTTCGCCGATATAAAACTGGTTGCAACCATCACATACAATAATATAGATTAAATTTTTGGAATGACCTGACATGTCCGAATTTATACGGAATAGTTTTCTTCTGAAGTCAATAGAGCTGCCTTGTTTTTAAAACAGACACGTGCCGCATCGTATGTCTCAACATTTAGATACCGTTTTTATCGACGTGAGATTACTGACCACCGGGGCTATATTCGGGTTCATAGGTTGATGGGTAACAATAAGTGGTAATATTTTTGTTTCTTGTTGTTCCGTAAAATTCGATTTTATATATAAAGCACTAAATAAAATCAACAACACTATGCATCTTTAAAGTGTCGGATCTAATGACTAGATACTTAGCCAGTAAAATGAATATAAAATGCACTGAAAATGGCTAACGACAAGAACAATTGAAATTGTCAAATTTTCGGGACAACCAGTCCCTTCTTCAGGACAAAAGAAATAAATTACATGGGTAAAAACAAAGAAAACAAAATCTAGCGCTACTACTAAAACTACTAAAGACACTATAAAAAAAAAAAACAACTACATTATAAACAGTTTGAGTTTGCATTCTATAAAAAGATGTTGGTAATACGACCGATCGCTCTAAAGTAATTAATCGACTGCCAACTTCACGCCTGATTGAGTTATTTAGCTAATTAAAATTGACGTACGAGTTAATAAATGAAAATTTGAACCCCCGTTGTTCACTCGTACTGCACTTATGATCTAGACCCGAAATTTTCAATTAAGTTTATAATGGGTAAGAGTTTGATAAAAAAGAGAAAAAAATAAATAAAAGATTAAAAATAAAGAAATTATAAAAATAGTTATTAATAAATAAAAGGTAGTAAAAGAAACTAATAACTGATAGAGGTGTAGTTGACGGATTTGATAAAATTACTATATGGGTGTCAGGTGATGTAAGGCTATGAGACGTTGATTTTATTGAAGTCCATTTGTTTGTTCATGCCATCAGGTCTGAATGATTTGAGTCTGTGCATCCATAACTTTTCCTTGCTTTTCCTCTCTGCGTCTGTCCAATGAGGATTATGGTCAATATCCAATACTTTCATGTCTTCCCATTTGTGACCTCTCGTATTAAAATGTTCCCCGACGGGCTCATTGATTTTTTTTGGTCTTTGTGGTAGAGCGGTGGTTATTGATCCTTATGCAGAGGTCACCTGTTTCACAAACGTATGGCTTAGAGCAAACTTTGCAACTGATGAGATAGATGCAGTTGTCTTTACGTCGTCTTTAATGCCGGACGACAGTGTTATAAAGGAGAATTATGTCTTGATAAAAAATTAAGGTTTAATTACTCGTAAAATGGGAGTTGGTGTAAAGGGAGAGGGGGCTGCTTTTGAATCTATTGATGTCTCCTGCATAAGAGTATCCATAGATCCGAATGCCTAGGATATTTAAAGATCACTATCTAAAGGTCAAAGTTAAATGTTATTTTGAGGGGGTTTCGACTTCCACAAAAGCTTACAAACATCAACAACACGAGAACTGTTTACATTTCGAATTGAACTTGACCTTTGACATTGATAAGATGCATAAGATCCAAAAAGACCAACAACGATAAGTTCTTTCGTGTCTCTGTCGTTTTCGTATTTTTGTTTTTTCGCGAAATCTCAAAAGTTAGAAACAGTCTAAAACATTTTCTTTTTGAGAGATGCAGAACTACTGGTACAATCGAGGACATTCGTCAAGGTTTCGGGCACACCAGGAGTAGCGATAACACACTTTATGGAGCACGCGTCCAAACGTGTTGTGTTTTCAAGTCCAAGAGTCGAAATGCCTAATAATTTCTCGAATGCATTACAATGTACGTTTTGATATTAAAGTCGCAAAACATGAAAACACTTTACGGAAGAAAGATAATAATAAGAAACATAATAAAAGCAGTAGGTCTTTCCACTGTTGTGTAAGGACATCATGAATGTAATGTCGTGTACATCGTCGTCAAAATGCGCTTTGAAATAATGTATCTTTACTTTCTATAATTATAAAAACCAGATTTGACGAACTATTCGAATTTCATTACTATAAATAATTGAGTATAGTGAACAAACCAAATATGTAATATGTGCAATTTAAAAAAAAATCAACAACTTATCAACATCAGCATAATCAACAACAGTCCCGAACAAACAGAATAAGAGACGAATGATAGTTCTGAATATATTACAGAAAGGCAAGAGAATAATACTCAATAGTTTTACTCCTGTACATATTTATTATGCAAAAATGCCAAGATGCTACAACCTTGAATGAATACAGCAGCAAAATATTTCTGTATGCTGGAAAATGTGAACATTTTAGAGAGTTTCATAACTCCGTGATACAAAAGTTTTCTCAGGAACTCTTGAAGGTGGAATCTAGCAAGAGCAAACAGAAGAAAAGGATATGATGATCATGGTTATTATCAAGATACATTAATCTCCTCGAGATGGAAAGCTTTTTTGTAAAGGTATAGGACAATTTCAAATTTAAAAGCTAATATATTGAATTCTATATGTACCCAATAATAGTTTATGGCAAAAAATATCATATTTCTAACTTTAAAGCAAATTTTTGTTAATTTGTAGAACACTATACCTTCTTAAGTCTGATTAAAAAAATCTAAACAAATGTAGTAGATTTTTAATTGTTTAACTGAATCATAGATTTTTCTGCGCATTTTTTTATGTTTAACACTGAGGCCCTATAGAAGCCAAACAACTTTTTAAATTGGGAGGGGCGGGTGTTCAAACAATTAAAAAAAAATGACACTTTATTAAAACGCATTGCATAGTTACATCATTAATGATAGCATTGAAGTCCTTGTGAGGAAGATTTATTTTCCCTAAAAAGGTGTATGTATAAATTAATACCTATGTAAACTATTAGCCGTCTCTTTCCAGTGTGGCCAAACCCTACACTACCTAGGGATGATTTCACGCAATGGTTAATGACCGAAATGTTTTTTATTTTATTTTAAATACCAACACATTTTCAATAAGTAATATCTTCTCCCCTTTTAACTGTAAATCTTTTTCAGAAAGATGGATGTTGGACAAAAGATGATAAGAAAAGATCACTTGAGCTTTAAACTCAGGTGAGCTAAAAAGCGATTGTTGTCAGATTGATAAGTTGAAGATAATTGTATTTATGAGATATGCAGAAATAGTTCCTGTTTCATAATCAAATGAATATTTTGATCAAATGACTTGTATGATAATGGTAAATATTGTGTTTTCTTCTGTAATAGTGCATGTTAAGAAAATTTAGTAACTATTAAATGCAAATTTAAATTGTGTGTGATGTTTTGTAATTTAAATTAAAATGAAGAAAAGTTGTGAAAACATTTTAGGTTTATGTCAAACTACACAAAATTGTAATATAGAATGCCCATTACTTATTAACAATTCCTAGATATGATATATTGATATATTGTTGAATTACTCTATAGCATGTACATGTAATATTTGGAAAGACAAGTTGTGCCTATTTGCACTTTCATCAATTTCAAATAAATGGAATTTCAATGAATGTTAGTATTATCTATACTATTATATCAAAATTATAGACTCGAATTTTTGGCCTTTAATACCAATAAATCGGAAGAGTACTGTCTTTTGTTTTATATAGTTTAAACATCACTGGTACTTGAATATTACCAATTTGTTTTTATTTTTTCTCAATTAAGCTTCGCTAATTAGTAATCAACGAAAATTTCTCAAAACATTCCGGAAATCATCTGGATTTTTTTGGATTTAATCACACATTACATTCACGCTAAATCACGCTGGTGTTCAAATCAGAGAAAACCAAAAAAGTACTAAGTTGATATATGTTTGTTATTTTATAATTTCTCTCATAAAAAATCATAAATATATATGAACAGAATATATAGCAAATTTCCAATGAAAAGATACACGTATTTGTATTATCGTTTCTGAGTTTATTCCATGCATATATGCATATATGTGATATTGTAAAAACATAAACTAAAGGCAAAGAAATATTTTATTCCATGCAAAAAATACATTATATTTTTAGGAGAGTGTAGATAGAATGTTCAATCGTTAAAATGATAAATTCCTACGGACCCGGCTTAACGATAGAATGCGTTCCATGGTATTTTCTCTGTAGCAAAGAAAATACGGGAGTTAACTCTAACTCTAACTCAGTGCCTTTACCATGAAAAATCCCGAGAGTTCCGAATGTCAACATGGTGTGTAAATTTGAAGCAAGTAAAAAACGTTGGTGAAAAAAGTGTTGAATTCTTCCATTATATGGATTAAATTTTTAGATGAAAGGTATTTACAGTAACGTTGGTGAAAAAGTATTCAATTCTTCCATTACATGGATTAACTTTTTATATGAAATGTATTTACGTTACGCAATGTTATGATTATTTTACTGTTATTTACAATGCAACTTCATTTATTTTCTCCAAAATCGTTTCGGAGCGATTCTGCAATTTTCTGCTACATTACGGGTATTTGGGAGGCATTCTAACTTTGGTGAGGGCCTGTCCCGAGACACAGTTAGATTATTCTTAATATGGAGAGTGAAATGAAATAAATAGCATTATTGTAGGCTTATAGCAATACATGCAATGACGTCTGACCCTGGTGAACACCCCCTGGGTTACCTGGGTCCCAGGAATAACCAGTAGAACTCTTTAGTGTGCAGTGTTTAGAGCTTCCTTGATGTAAGCTCCGGCGTGATTCGAACTCATGACTTGATTTATAACTCAAACCAATTCTGCGCTACGCCGTTACGCAACAATTTTTCGAATTAAAAAAAAAACCCACAACGAAACAAAAATAACTGAATTATATTCTCACATTAACCCGTGCACGCACGAGTCAAAGTCTAGTAATATTATTATGTTTGTTGATGATCCTTATTCTATTTGCCCAAACTTTTTTATTGTAAGGTTATTTGTTTACTGAAAAGAAAAGAAAATGATTGCAAGGTGTAAGATACCAGTATTCTTTTCAGTAACAATGTAATGATTACATTAATGTTAATTTAAATTATATTTTTTACATTTAAAAAACCCAACTGTAAACAACTTTTGAGACATATTTGATTTTAAATGCTTTTGTTTATCAATTTTATCTTTACACTATACAGTATTTTTGCACATTTTGTCGTAAAAATGTGACTTGTTTTGATGTTGATAAGATACGGAAGAGGATATTTGCCGTCAGCCACTATTTCAGATGATGTTGATTGGTAAATACAGGTATTGGTAATTAGCAACAAAACTTTTATGATTTGAATTATATTGTTCATTTTATCTCTATAAAATTTAAACTTTTCCTAGAATTGGGCACAATGTCAATTCCATGATCCTTTTGCACTAAGTCTAAAGAAATGTCAGTTGCATTAACTATATGCTTAAGAAGTACTAACCTGCGCCATTTTTTAAAAACACAAAAGTATTTGAATATATTTCAGTAATTAATTTTTTTTTCTCTCCAAAATCACTAAAAGTGTAATCAGAGTTCTCATTTTAAGTCCTTAAAGCTAATTTTAGTAACAGGCCATGCAACCTATACCTTTTTCACGAGAGCAAAACTAATTTGTATGAATTTAATAAATATTTACTAGATATTGCTCACTAAAGCAGAAGTCAATCGAAGAACCTAGCTACAGGACCATTTTGCCGGATTTTTTTTCTGAAACACACTCTTAAAAACTAGGATCAGGTGCCTAGGAGGAGTGAGCATCCTCTGCTGACCGGTCACACCCGCCGTGTGCTCTTTGTCGTAATCGGGAAAATAAAAACCGCAAAACTCCGTAGACAATTACGTAATTATGGTCTAACAATTAGTATGAAAAACGTCAGTCAGCATGCGACTCAGTGGTAGATTGTATTTGCTGACAAGGTCGTCGTATCGACCATAGAACTTACGAAAAGATGACTTTAAACGAGACTCTTGATATCAACTTGTTTGTCAGTAGCTTGCCTCGTCTTAGAAATTGTTCATACGAAGAGCATGCCCTTGCATATCGAATTAACTGAGAGACAAAAACACCATATGCAGGTGATGACGGTATATTGCTACATAAGTAAGGAAAGTTGACTATAGAAAAATTGAAGTCATCGTGTTTATCATAAAGTTTTGTTGTTAGGTTACCATCAATGTCCATTTGCAGTAAAATATCCAAATATGAAACAGATGACGCTGATTCTGTGGTATCTCTTATTTCAACTTCACTGGGATATATCGAGTCGACGTAAGTACGGAAATAACAATTGTTAATTGATAATACATCGTGGATATACCTAAATGTTGAGTTGAAGGCCACAGCGAATGATTTATTTTTTTCACGTACAAGTTTTTGAATAAATTCTGCTTCATAAGAATACAAAAATAGGTCTGCTAACAATGGGGCACAATTGGTACCCATGGGAATTCCAACAGATTGTTGGAAGACTTGATTTCCAAAAACTACATAGATGTTGTCTATCAGAAATTCAAGCATCTTTTTAATGTCAACTTCAGAGTACTTGTGTGTGCAATCAGAATGGTTTTTAACAAAATAGTTTTTTAGATTTCCAATGACAAGGTAAGCATTTTTACGACTTCCATTTTTATTGAAGAAACAACTGTCGATGATATCAAAAAGTATGGATTTTAATTTGTCGTGTGGAATGGTTGTATAAAGCGTTGAAAAATCGTACGTTTTGATGCTGTTGGTTTTGGTAAGACTTTGTGACCTCAAAGTTTCTAATAATTCTTTAGAGTTTTTTAGTATCCACATCTGATTCACACCACTTCTGGAGTAGATTGTTGTACAGTACTCTTGAAGCTTCTCCTTAACTTCTGTAAGAATTTTAGTAAGGAGTAAAGAAAGAGGTTTGGTAGAACATTTACTGGAACCTGCTATATATCTCTGTACATATATCTCTATACATACAATGAAATAAACACATATTTAAAGCAACAAAATTAATAACGTACAAAAATATAACTGGAGGGATAAACATATGCCCTTCAGTAGCCCAATAATAATGACGGCAGAGTAAACATATGATCTGGATACAGCGTAATAGAAAAGTAAACATATTTTTGACCAGACAGAGTAATTGTGTCTAATTACACGAAAAAATAGTATAACAGAACATTTGATCCTAGTCACAGTTGTGCATGGTATGTAGCAAAATAAAGGACCATTTTGCACCCCTCTTTGATTAATTTAATTCTTAAAGAACGAACCGGGCATTAATCGGAGTCCTTAGCCCCATATATTGTTAGAAAGAAAGGTTTTCCCAGACTATGCTTATATGATACAAATTCAATCTATATTGTGTCATTTACTATAGAAAGTTGGTTAAAATGCAACAGATTTTTATTTGGAACGGTTAAGCCGTACGCAATTTCCCGGATTCTCAAAAAGCCATAAAAGGCTAATGAAAACATTGCTCGAAATAAAATTATTTCGTATAGATTGTAAGGAATTTGTGCCAAATAGCCCTAGTAATTGGTATTCTCACATCAGTTGTCGATTTGAGCTTTAAAGCTTTGGTTGATACTTTTGACGAGCATAGATTTTGGAGACCGCAGAGTTTATGGACGTGACTGATTGCCGAAAGGTATGATTTTATCGTTGACGGTGCGTAGTCTTGTGAGAAAAGGAAAGCAATATATAGAACCAACATGTGTTGTTGAACGGGGAGATCCGTTCGTAAACTGTACTTTTCCGCAAAGTTTCTAAACGTCGACCACGCATTAGTGTATGTTGATGAAGTTGACGCAGTCAAACTGGAATCCAGGAGTTTGTTCACAACAGGGGTCAACTTGGATATGGCGAAATACTGGGAATCTCGACTAGTTGTTTTTCGGTTCAATGTGCTAATTGTAGGAATTGATGTACCTTGGAACGAGAAAGGAAATCACATAGTATATTTCCTTTTGATGTTAAATAGTTTGCTTTTAAATAAATATTAAATTCGAGACAACTGGCAACAAGCTGGCGAACAAGAGCCATGATATCTTTATCCTTACATGTTTGTTTGTTTATAACATGTATCAATGCCTGATTATCAGTGTTAAAAAAATACAGTTGTTAGTCAACATTTTTCCCCACACTTTTTTGCCACAACTAGTGGGTAAAGCTCCAAGACTGCAATACTTTTGTATTGCCAATTAGTATCCCAGTTTTCATAAAACCACTGACTACCGAATACCGCTGCATAACCAATAGGACCCGAAACATCTGTGTACAATTTCAGCTCATGCGAACTTGACCACTTATCTGAGAGGAAAATCAAGGATCCATTATATTTATCCAGAAAACATTCCCAAACTTTCAAAGCTTCTTTCACCTCTTTTGTCATACTTATTTTGAAGAACGGCTTACTGATATTAATCGTAAGTTCTATCAATCTCTAAAGGAATAATCTGCCCGGCAAATAAAAACAACATTACATGCAAGGTTGAATAAACCTATGAACGACTCTAATTTTTTAAGTGTCAAGCTCTTTTTTGTCCTTGCAAACTTTATTTTATCTATGCTCTTGACTTTTTTTGTCATGAGGCAACCTAGACTCCATCTTGCACGAATCCAGCTCATAGCCGAAGTATGTTATAGTCTGAAGAGGACCACATGTTTTCTCCAGGGATATTGGAACGCGTATGTCAACTCACATTTATAAAAAATGCCTTCAACTGTCTGACACTTACATGTATTAAGGGACACTTGTGGATAATAATAAAATCATCTAATACATGAGAAATACACGAAATACCCATTTTGTTTTGCGATATCCTCTCTAGCGCCGTCGAAAAACGCTTAAAGATCCTGCACGAAGACCTATATACATATATACAACCAATTTGAAGACATGCATCCAAATAATACTTCTTCTTCCATCTAAAACAAAAGCAGATTTTATATCCGTTTTGCAACAATAAGCATGCACTCCACAGTTCTTGATATCAGTGATGGCATCTCCAACCAAAGAATATTGAACAAATGATTTCTCGCGTGGAATGTCATCGTTAAGTGATTTGTTTCTAGGATAAGATAAATGATGAATCATCCTATATTCACCTGTAATCTTTTTTTTTCTACCAAACCTAATGGGACATATTCTTTGTCAGCAAATTGTTTAGAATTGAATGGACCTAACACTCTGCCAGTTGAAACTTCTATAAGAATATTTTCATCAATTATATCCGGACTAATAAAAGCTAATATAAGATTTTGAGACTCTACACCAGGATCCGGTTGTATCAATATTTAATGGTTTATTAAAGCTTTATTAAACACCAAACATTTAATGAGTCATTAATTTCCGTTGTATCAAAGTTTTAATGAACGAATGGGTTCATTAAAACTTCATTAAATTCTCATATTTTAATGATGCTAATGGGGCTTCATTAACGCTTAATAACGCTAAATAACAATGGCGGCCAACGTAAGGTTTCACCAATTAGGCCGAAGAAGAGCTGACAGAGTGTTTCGAGAACGTTTTTCTATTGAAAATATGACTGAGGAGGAAATTCGGAGGCGATATCGTTTCGGTAGAGATTCGATAAAACAACTTGTGGATCTGCTTGACCCAATCATCGGCCCCAAAACAAAGAGATCACAAGCTCTCTCTACAGAATTACAGGTACATCAATGACAAATAAAACTTACTTTGCCACAAGTCTCTGCATATGTGTATGGCCTCTGTCAAGCGACCACAAGGGCTAGCTTCCCTTTGTTTTACTTGATTACGTCACATATGTCGTCATTTTGGTGGCGGATCTTTTTTTTTTTCATTTTTTTTGGTTTTTTACATTTTTTTACTGCTGCTACTACTGAAGAATATTGATTTTACTTGTCACACACAAAACAAAAAATGTAACTGGCGTTATTTTTCAAATATTCTATCAAACTTTATCAATTTACACTTTGATTTTGTTTACATTATAATACAAGTGATACCGAATTATTAGCGTTATCCACTTTGCATAAATGATCACAATGACAGGTGCTTTATTTGTCGTTTTTTTTATTATACTAGGCTTACCAATTTGTTTGATTGAATTATTACAATATATTTTGTTGTAAAAGGTTAAACGTTTAAATAATATAAAACACGTATCTGCAGACTTGAAAAAAATTTCACTTGTTTATATGCAATATTGTTATTTATCGTCATTTCTAATTACATGTAGTTTTACGGTTTTTTTTTTTCAAATACTACTTTTACTACTTATACAAATTTATTAAAGGGTCATGGTCACGATTTTGGTCAAAAATTATTTTTCCGTTTTTAAATATTTACAATATGTTACAGGGAAGCATAGATCAACCAAAATTTGATAAATATAAAATTTATTGAATGATATCTAGAATTTAGAGAGATTTTCATTCAATAAACTTTCATCTTTTAAATTTAAAAAAAGATAAAATATTAAAAATAAGGATACCAGATTTACAAATAGCAACATCGTAAGTATACAGTGAAACGATATAATACATACATGTATATCATTTAGCTGTTAGAAATGCTGAAAACTCTAGACAAAAGAATCACGATCCTTCATTATTCTTTCTTTGACATACATTCAACTATATTTATCCCAAACCTCACTTCTATAATCCCAATATGAAATAATTTAATGCAAACAGTAATAAATATTTTGAACAGTTAAAAGAAACCACACAGTTCTCTAGAGTTTACATGTTTCAATTTTAGCTCCTCATTTCTTTGCGATATTACGCTAGTGGGAGTTTTCTTGAAGTCGCCGGAGACACAATAGGAGTGGACAAGACAACTGTCTCCAGGGTAGTCCGTAAGGTTTCCCAAGCCCTAGTTTCCTTGGCTCCTCGTTTCATCAAATGGCCTGCCGATGACGAACTTCCCATCATCAAAAGCGAGTTCTTTAAGCTAGCTGGCTTTCCCGGTGTTATAGGATGCATAGATGGCACCCACGTACGAATTCAAGCACCATCTCAAAATGAACATGCTTTTGTAAACAGAAAAGGCTTCCACTCAATAAATGTACAAGCCATCTGTGATTATACAGGTGGGTGTGAAAGAGAGAGAGAGAGAGAGAGAGAGAGAGAGAGAGAGAGAGAGAGATATTTCTCAGATATTTTGAAATCTACATTCATCATTTTTACTTCGTTTGGCATTGAAACTTGTATTTTCTTTTGTAGGCAGATTCACCAACATCGTTGCCAGATGGCCCGGAAGTACACACGACAGTCATGTGTTTCGTATGTCAGGCATTCGACAAACAATTGAGGATAAGTTCCACTCGATTAACGATGGGGTTGTTCTTGGTGACAGCGGCTACGCATGCAAACCCTACCTGATGACCCCGTATCTGAGACCCTCGATTCCAGCCCATGAACGGTTTAACTCGGCCCACTCCAGGACCAGGGTGACTATTGAACGTGCCTTTGGTTGGTGGAAGAGGCGCTTTCACGTACTGCATGCTGAAATCCGGATGACACCGGAGAGAGTCTGCACAGTCATAGGTACAAGTCTTAAGATAATATAGGTAACAGACTTGGGAACTTGTTTATTTGTATTCCCCAAGATGATTTGCATTTTCAAGTTTTCATGTATCGATGGGATAGTATGTACGTACTAGTATCTAAGTGTACTTTCAGGAGCATGCGCAGTACTTCATAACTTGGCTATTCTATTTCGGGAGCCAGTTGTAGATGACGACCAAGACGTGGACATCGATGGGAATATCCAAGGGCAGTACAACGGACCCGAGGATGGGAAGGACATAAGAAATTATATCACATTGCATTATTTTTAAGAAACCACATTTCCCCCTTTTTCTGTAGATGGGTGTGTAAAGAGTGAATGCTACTCAAAGTTATTGTCATGTGTGTGTGTGTGTGTGTGTGTGTGTTTGTGTGTGTGTGTGTGTGTGTATCGAAAGTGCGTAAATATGCCAAGTTACATTGGGAAAATTTGATGGAGCTGAGCAATGAGCAGATGTGTCTTTATGAAATTAAATGTCAGAAACACTTTTTTACATTTTTGTGCTTTTATAACGATTCGAGAGAAAATCATTAATATTGTTTTTAAAAATCACAACAATAGGAACAAAATGAAATAGAGACATTTTATATTAGTTTATTAACCGTTAGTCGTTAACTAGTCCTCGGAAGGCATTTCCAACTCCCGCCGAAGCTTCTTGTTCATTAAAATGTAGAACGTCGTTTGTTCCCTTAATTTCCGCTGTTGCTCTAACAAGACGGCGTACTGCATGTGCGTCACATCTTCAGGTGTAATCCTCTTACGATGACCGATATTTCCTATTTTTTGGACCTAAAATGTATATAAATGTTATATACAAAACATGTATACACAAAATCATGTAGATGTATACATGAAAAATGCTTTATTAACGTTTATTAAATAACTTTTTTTGAATTCCAAACTCATTTTAATAACAATGAAAAGTAAGTATGGATTTATATTTACATGCTTGACTCCATGCAAGGCGTCGCTGTAGTGACAGTACTCGAAGTACATGTAGGTTTTTCAGCTGCTACGGTGATTACACTCTCATCCTGCGACTGCTCACAACATTCTTCGGTGACCTGGTCTCCTTCATTTTGTTGAACACTTGGAATCAGCAATTCCGTCAAAATGGACATAGTATTAGGGGATCTGATCACCTCTATGTTGCTTTCGTCTATAATGATCATGAATTTCTTTGTTATTTTCATCAACTGGTATTGGTGGTTGTTTTTGCATATTTTAAAAAATACATGTATTACTAACATGCAACCAAATTAAAGACTTAAAAATGTCTTTAAAACCCAATAATATAAAAAAACTACAGCACCCATTTAAGTTTAATAATTATAATATGCACATGGTTTTTAATGCCAATGGGAGGGGGGGGGGGGTCGAGAGAGGGAGAGAACACCAGGGCACCATAACCCAACCTGAATGCATGACATGAACTTTTTTTCATTTTTAGCATTTCGACATAGGGTTATTTAACCCATTTTCTCATCAAATTTCATATGCGTATATTTCGTTAAAATCTTTTTTTTTTTTAAATGAATGAACCATAGAAAACCCCACTCCTTGATATCCACCACTAATACTTTTAAGCACAAGGTGGCGTTGTCATACGTGACGTCATTTTGTGAAATATATGAATGAATACATGTTCGGAAGTTAAATGAATAATTGCAATGGATTGATTTTAAAAGTTGAATAAGGATACACGGTGACTTGTGGAGAATATCAAAATGATTCTGACCAGGTAAGTAATTATAATTCAACAAACAGGTGACATGCATATATATTTATGTGGCGTCTACTGCTGTAAACAAATTTTAACAAAGGGAGAAAACTCGTTTTCGTTCAAATTCATTAGGCCTACTGTGTATATATCATATAGTAGTAATATCAAACAAAATTCCGATGTAATATTTGAGTCATTTTTTCATATAGTAATTGGGAATGTCTGTTTGTTTCTGATGAATAGGCCATTTAGCTGCTTCATTTTACTTCTTCAATGAAATACACAGTTTACAAAATATATTAAACTTAACGACTCTGTTGCACTGTTATATAGATGGGCTTGGAAAAAAAAAACCAACACCATTTTTTTATTTCAATAATGGGTCTGGTTTTACTCACCAGTGGACTGCGTTTCAAACCCAGACAACCCATTGAATGTAGGCGAGTCTTTGTAGAGATCGACGATCTTCTCACTCACTACCGATAGTGGTTTTGCGCAAGGGCCTCCACCCGTCTTTCTCTGGGAGAGTTTGTTGGTACTGAACTCCTTTTTTGCCGTCTGGTGCATATTGGTCCATTTTGTTTTGATTTCTTTTATGGAACGATTTGCAATTCCCAAAGAATTAACTTGCGACGTGATGTTTTCCCAATTTTTCTTCTTTTTCTCGTTCGTGATGGTATTCGTAAATTTACTGTTTATTATATCGATATTTTTTTCCACTAAGTCTGTAAGTAATTGGATTTCGCTAGTATCAAAATTTTTCCCCCTGTTTCTACCTGACTTCGTTTGAATGTCGGCGTCTGTCATCCTGGCAGAATTTTTACAAACAAAGCAGACGCCCCGGAAGTTGATGAGCATAGCATTATGGGTAATATTGAAATAATAAGAAGACTTTAATGAAATATTAATATTTTAATGCTACATTAACTAATAAACCTTTAATAACGGTTTTGTACAACACACTTTATTGTGTTTATTAACTAATGATTTATTTAATTTTTAATGATTCATTAGGCTTAATAACACATTATATTTAATGAACCGTTGATACAACCGGATCCAGGACATTAACCAACAAACCCTAATGGAAAACCATTTGAAAAACCATTTATTAAAATGTTTGCCTCAGTTTCGTCGTAACCAGAGAACCAATCTGCAAGTCTATTTTGATTAATTGGTGTTGTGCCCTTGTTTATTAAAGGGGGTGATTTCGATAAATTGGCAAATCTGGACCAGTTTGTTGTAGTGATTGGTACTTAAGTCTTTGTAGAACACGAAAGAGCCGCTGAACCTGTTTTGTGCACTGGATGAAAGGGTGCGAGCCAACACAGTCGTAACACCTGTGCTGAAAACGATAGGCTAGACCTGTATTGCACTGCTTTTCTGAGTAAAATTGGAAACAAGTTTCTCTGGGGATAGTTTTACTCACTTCTTTATGTGAATTAGTTGTTTTGATAAATTGAGAAGAAGTAAGACGTGCGTTTACGTACAGTTCCATATGAATGTCTCCCCATCGATCTGGCCTTGTTCAATTAAGGATCGGAAGTTCTTATCGTAACTATATCAGTTACCTTTTGAATCCGCAATGTCCCTAACCGCTTCTAGATGTTTTGTCAGTTAAGCTTGATCGTGTGCATACTTTATGCAATAAACATATACCTATTCCAAGCTGTAAGCCAGTCGTCCATAGAAGATAAGTCCAAATCCGTATCATCTTTCTCCACCTGGTGAATTGCAAGCACATCTGGCTTCATCGAAATCTCTACCTGAAAGGAACAATTTACCTTAAATTGTTTATCCCGGAGTAGCAGACTACAGGAATTCACATACTGCTTAGACCATATCTTTGATTTAAGTTTATCATGTACAGAAGCTTCTATTGAGACCGATGTACTTACAAAACCATTACTGGACCTACCTGATGTTATCAGATTGATTAACGATTACTGCCTAGACAGTTTCCTGAATTGTGTTATCCCTATTGATATTAGAGTTAATACTAGATGCACATGCAATACTCCCCTGATTAGTAATGGCAGTTGGCTGGAGAACATTGTCGTGTTGGAAATTTACTCCTTAAGGCTTGGAGTGACTTTTTCCGTGACCCCTGTTTTAATGGTTTCCAACATCTCCGGGGAGATGGAAGAAGGGGAACTGGATTGTAATACTGAGCTATTCGGAGATCGCTTTCTTCCTTTGGTCGATGGTCGATTCGTCAAATATGTAGATTTCCGCTAAGGTGCCATGTTGAACACTATTGAAGATAAATGTTGTGCTGGTATTAGCAAATAGTATTTAAGTACACAGTTTGAAAGAGGTGATAATTATGCTTTTTGTTTAAAATTAGATAGATGCAGAAATATGTCTTTAATTATAGAGCATACGTGCAACGTTATTATTACAAGATAAGATAGAATGATGATATAATACGGCCACTTTCAACTTAGCGTGCCCTTAAAAGCAAGCTGCGATAAAAATGAACATTTCCCTGCGTGTTTAAATAGACGTCATCTGCTAACAATTTATGATCGCAATATTTTTCTGCTGCTGGTAAAGGAAACAATCTATTATGCTCCCAAAAGGATGCATAATCCAAATCGGTTATGTCCTTCTTGATAAGAACATTAGCTGCATCGACAAATTGATTATAATCAAATGACTGCCTAAATCTTGGAAGTATTTTACATACATGAATATGTGAACCACTACTCCTTTTATGTAAAACTGATACAACTGCTAAGAGTTTGCATGCAAGTCCCGGTGAATATAATCGTCTTACAGCATAGCCACCAACCATAAGAATGATATGATCCGGCTAGAATATTTTAATGAAAGGTACATAGTGACATAAAATATCATCAATGGTACGACCCCCTGTTTTTTTGTACAATATTGCATGCGAGTTAATACGCAGATCATCAGCATACCTTAAATCTTCATCGTCAATAAGAAACTGATGGAAACGACGGAGTGCCTGAGAATCGAAACTTTGGTTAAATCCATTGTCAAAGTATTAGATAAGAATTATTATAAAATTGTTTGTGATCGATCATTGTCAAAGATAAGAATAAGACCATATACAAAGCTTACCGTTTATTTTTTTAAAGGAATGTTCCGAGGGAACAGAATCGGTATTCAAAGGTGTTACCCGTGCGGCGTCCTGAAAGAAAGTGAATCGGCGCGTCTTTCTAATCAAAGAAAGTCGCTAGAATTCGCGCGTTTAATTTCATTGGTCAAATGAAGGCACCAACATTACGTGACCAAATATAGCACTCTCTACTTCTTGATAATACACATTAAAATGTGCGATAACTCGTGAGTCGAAAAATTGTAAAATCAATATATATATAAAGCATTGTAAGTAAACCTAAGAACTTAATTGTCACTTCTAAAAAACAAATACATGTAGCGAAGAAAAAATATGACAAGAATAATATTGTGTATATAAATATTGGTTGAGCATTGATTTTCCTATTTAAACATTAAGAGTTATCTGATATGAAACATACTGTACAGCATTAAATAATGCTGAAATTCATCTCAAGATTCCTTTCCTCATAGGGCTTGAAACATGTTTCTAAAACTTTCTAATTTTGTAGTGTGCAATTATATTCTAAAATGTAAATTAGAATAGTTCTTCGGTTAAAAAAATACTAACTTTGTAGGTAAATATATTTATTTTTAAATTGGTTTCAATTTCAAGCGATGTGCAATTAAACAAGTAAAAGTTAAAGTTACCTTCAATTGGATTATAGAACTTTCATTACGAAATTGTGAAAGTGGTGTGTCTGAAAATCCCTTGTTTTATTAAACAGACCGCTTTCGTTGTGCTTTGTTGATAACTTCAGAAATAACATAGGTTTTAGTTGATGAACAGGACAATAGTTTTCCTCATATCAAACGTGAAATACATTTACATTGTTTATGAACGGACATTTTTTTTTTTGCTACGTTTAAAAAGCAAGTTGATTGTTTATAAGGCTCAGATCTGTGTGTTGTTATTGTCATAAAATAAGCTGTCGTACGGTTTGGGTTGACACCATATAAATAATGTGTCAATGTAAATGTATTATTGTAATATTAAAAACAAAAATATTCATCTTCTTTTTTTTAAACCGGTCTCTAGTTTTTTATCTTATGTAAACAATGCAATATTTTAAGCACTTACTATTTGGGGGGGGGGGGGGGGATTATAATGATTTTAGTTCTTGTTTTATTTTTTTTAAAGCTCCTTATGTTTACATTACATTTTGTTTATATATAGGATAAAACAGTTAATATGAATATGCATATGCTTACTCTACAGGGTTGCATGCATCATCATACGAGTAAAATTCCTTTAAGTTTACTCAGTAAATAGAGTGCTTTTGATATTTACCTTTATCTCGTTGCGTTGCTGTGGTGATAGACGTCTTCTCTATATCTTAAAAAAACCCGATTCGACTATACCATTGCGTTCAAATAATGATTATGATTAAAACATCGTCAAAGAGCACAGAGGCTTTTAAATGAAAAGGCTGTAGACAAGCATTATACATGTAAGACAAACCAATATAATCACCGAATGAACTTCCATGGTTAAAAGTTGCCCGGTGTAAAATCCTGCTTAATGATATAAATAAGGGATGTAAATTTTACTCGATTGGCTTAGTCGATTAATCGGAGCCTTTAGTCGAGCGAAAGTAGAGTACTCGTTGATTTATTTGAAACTGTGTGTCCTTTTTTACATCAAATGATTCTAATGTCCCATACACTGTATCCTAATCTCAAAATTATTTAAAAACTTATGATAATATGTACTAAATTTATTTGATTTCAAATAAATTAAATAGTATGTTATCTAAATCCGTTAAAAAATGTCTTAGCTTTTCCTTTTTCTTGTCACGTTTTCACATAACTGAGCTCTATCATCAAAGACAAATCAAATGTGACGTGTTCCATGTTAAATCATTGTCATGTGCATAATTAACATTTAATGAATAATTATTGTAGAAACAACTGTCTTATGATGATTATTAATATGATTAAATGTTTTATTTTACAAACATCTAATCCAATAAGTTTACTGATTAGAATAAACACAAATAGATCTCCGCAAGTACATGTCTGCCCAAGTACTGCTATTCAAAACAATAATTTGATCTACAAAATCAAAAGTGATTTTAGCCGCTAAAAAATCATACCAGGGACACCCGTTCGATGGAACAAAGTGTAGCTCATGGATCAAAAAGCCAAGAAAAGGAAACTGTTTTTTCACTTGTAGCCCAAAAACTACGGTGTTCAGAAAAAAAAATGGGTCAATTGTTTTTTTCACTTTATGAGTAGTCGACTGGGAAAATTTTAGTCGATGATCGGTGTGACCGAGCGATAGTCTAGTACTCGAAAACTCGTTGACTCCCCTTAAATATCATTAAGCGTTGCAATTGCAACCCTAATGCTATAGATTATTGCATTAACAGTTGACATCGTCAACAGCTAATGACATATCGCCGCTTCATGACAGAATTGCATCATTAAGCGTTATACATGTAAATGCACAGTAGCAATTAATGACACAAGCAAATATCTGACCCTCAACCGCTGATGATTCAAATTTGTATCATTAAGCGTTGATGGTTAAATTGAAAGGTGTCTTTTATGAAATAAAACCATTTCAATTCCCTTATTTGCTCAAAATTGGTAATATTGTAACATGTTTACCTAAACACCGAGTTTTGCGTGATCCCTGAGTTACTAAACTGAGTTAGAGATATTAATAAAAGAACTTGATTACAACTACTAAGAAAAATTAAACTACGCCAAAATAATAATTCCGCCGTGAATATGTACAAGATCGGCGATTTTATTCAATTATTTCCTGATTCGTTTGAGTAACAAAACTCACAACAACAAAAAATCACTTAAAATTTAAAAAAAAACGATAAAAACTACAAAACTAAAATTCTAATTCAACTTATGAACTATTAAAATAACTAAAACAAACTATACTCAACTAATGAGTATAAATGAGTACTAATTAAATGCGTACTCAACAAATAAGTAAACCAAAATCAATGAGTACTCAACAAATGAGTTCTCGACCAAACGATGTGAGTGCTCAACAAATGAGTACTCAGTTACTCAATTTCTATGTAGCTATGAAAGTGTAGTATGCTCGGCACACCCCGCGAGAGTAAGGAAGGTTCCACGTTCTCTTATGGGAATTTACCAGGATAATAACCTTATGCAACACGTCTGTTCGCTTTTGAAGTCAAAAATATCTGATCTTGCGTGTTGGTGATGCGACGTTTATATACCCTTTTAACGCGGACGTCCGAGAAAACATCCCTTTATCAGAAGCGGGAAATTCAAATAATCAAATCTATTTACATTACAATAGGTTATTTTTACTATCACATGCATCTGTACTGTTTTGTACAAGTTCAACACTTATGAAGGAACTTGATAGATATATATGAGGATAGAAATGTAGAAAGAAATGTAGCTATAAAGCAAATATTTATAGACTATAGATATACAATGTCACAATGTCTTCACATGGATAGAGAACGTGTTTAGATGGACAGAGAAAAAGGCTGAAGCTTGCAGCAGCCACAAACATCAACCACTAAGACCGTAGATGCTAGCTGCAAAAGAGAAAAAATCATTAACGCACTGCGAGTACTTGAACAAAAGTTACTTTCCGCTTTGTCATTGGCATATTATAATTAATATCAAGATGGTTAATGCATAAATGAATATGTATGATATGTATAAATCAGTCTGTAAATCTTTCATTTCTATTTCATTAAGGTCAAGATCTAGTAAATGATTCCAGAGTTTCATGTTGATGCTAAAACTATTATATCGGTATAATTGATTTAATGAATCGTTTTCCCGTACTTCAGGGCTTAATAGGAATTATGAAGAAATGAAACAATTTCTTTACATTCTTTATCAAATCATGGGAAAAGTAATTCCGATACCTACATTTAATCGAACATCATTTTCAAGAGGAGATCAAAGGTTTGTTTTATTCCATTTTTGGAGAACCTCTATTAGTCAACAATGAACAAAACTCCAACATGTTTTACTTTTTTCCTTCATATTTCATTGAAATGAGATTTTTAAAGAGACAGTACATATTATTAAAATACTGACTTGAAAAAATTTTCCGATCGGGATCAGTATTTTTGTACTACTTAAAAATGTATAAACTTTCAGAAAATTACAAATTTCTGCTTGAAATCAATCTAATTATTTCATTAAAAATAAAAGTTATTTATAACCCATAAATATACACATCGCAGCGTGTTACGGGGTTCCGCTTTCTATACTATTATGCATGTGTATTTACTATAAAGAAAGCACATGCAGGGCTCGTGAAGATTCTCCTGGGACAGGTTTATCGAAAAAAAGATGTCTTTCCTACTTCTCCCAGGTAATGATAGTATAAAGTTATTAAAATAACCAGAATTATTATTTTGTAAGCATGTATTTTGCGTTTTTATCACAGGACTTGCTACAACCTAAATTCATTTTTAGTGAGGTCCTTGAGGGGTTATTTGATATATTTATGTCTGTTCATTTTAAAATGAACTGAAATTGGTAAACCATTTTAAATAATCGAGAAAGTGATGATGTGTTCCGTTTAGATAGCCCCTTGTACCTCGTATTTCATGATGACCGTAGTCGGGCGAAGATCTTGTAGTTTTCAGCACGTGTCAATTAATGTCAATCAAAATCCACGAAATAAACGATATAAGAGTAATCCGGTTTGTACGACCCTTTGATTTCCGGAAGCTCATATTTACATTAATAAGGTATGTCAAAGGGGTTTTTATGTACTTTAACTTTCACAATTAACGTTACTTCTTATTTCCTAACGATACAATGGGTAAATCAGAAGTTAAACATACATGCTTTTTCAGCTGAACTGTCTGTCCAGCTGTACACCCTATAAAACAAAACTATTGTTATAAAGCATCATTGAAAAAACTTATATCTTGATTTCGTAAACCTGTAGACACATATCAATTACTAGATTTTGACTCTAAGTGTAGTCTTCCATAAACAATCACCGAATCGTCTTGCTGTGATTTTAAATTAACTGAATAAGGAGATAATTTTGTGTGCTGATTGTTTTCATCTGATTATAAACACAATCACAATAGTTTTGTGTCATATTTCTTTTTATAAATTTTACAACAAGCAGCCTAGGACCAGTGAACAATTATTTCCAAATCATTGCAATGTATAAATCAGAATAGCATTATCCTAACATTTTGAACCACCCTTGTTTGTTTTACACAAACACTAAAATTGCGAAGTTATATGTATAATTGCACACATTTGGTATATAAATTTGTTTAGAACATAACAAAATTTCATCTATCATCTATGACAAAATCTACAAAAACGAATGTAAAATTTAAATGTTATGTGTATGTATTATGTATACAACAGCTGATTTCTACACGCAGATGACATATGATTGCACTGTGACTTTCTATATGTGACTTTTTAAAACAAACTGAAATACAGAGATAATATTTTATATAATAAAAAAGATGTACAAATAAATTAATCATTTTATTTCCAAAAGCAATGACAATGAGAAAAAAAACAGTGATGTAATAGATTTAACCTAAAACGTAACAAGAGCAGCGCAAAGCGGAGCATCCCGTCGCAAAATGAAATATTGTTCGGGAAAATGTATTATTAAGGAATAATTATACATGTAGTTGAAGAGACCAAATATCTTTTTTCTTAAAACCATTTCACATTAAAATATTTCGTTTATTTCTGTTCTCATTAACACTCTTGAGTGTATCCATTGGGGAGGGGGTACATTTACATGATTGTACAATTTCTACTATTCCTAGCATAAACATACCACAAATATTTTAAACTTAAGTAATATAGTTTTATTCTCTTTATTCAGTGGCATACATTACGTATTTAGACAGTTAGTGTAGGCAAATTTAAGTTTCATATTGAATATGAAACGTAGCCAAAGATCGAGCGATTTACAGTCTGCTCTATGGGAAAATTTGAGTTTACATAATACGTAATTTCCAACACATTTTTAAAAAGTAGAGTAAAGCATCTAAAGCGATTAAAATGAAATGAATTCCCAGTTAATAATTTTGACGATATTCATCAATTCATCAAAGATCATTCTAAATTATAAACCTGTTCTTCTCTTAGTAATTCGGGAAATATAGCCGGCAATTCGGCTCAGACAACTGCTTGTTTTGATTAAATTGGCATGAACTCCTCCTCGCATCAATTTTTCACTCTGGATACCCTTCCGAACTCTCCATTTCTTCGAAACATTTGTATCTTACCTTTACAAGGCCTAAATACAACAACATATCAAGTTGTTTATTTGAAATGATTACAGAAATTATAGCTTTTCTGACCAATATTTTTAGAAAAGTGTTGTTTAAATACTTGTCTTTATATATTCCTAGGTAAAACTTTGATTTCCCCTTTTGGGACTGTTTCAACCCCAGGGATGATGATTTTAAAAAAAACTTGAATATACCCTATCTGAAAATGCTTCAACGCAAATTATAGTTTTTCTATTTGGTTTCTGTGAAAAATATTTTTATAAAGATTTTTCCTAATATTATTACATGCATTTGTAAAAATATGAACCCCAACCCCCAGTTGTGGCTTCACCCTACCCCTGTGGAGAATGGTTTAAATAAACGTGTATCTACATTTCCTAAATGATGCTTCACACAAGTTAAGGCTTTTCTGGCGAATTGGTCTTCGAGAGGATTTTAAAGATTTACCTCTATACTTATGTAAAACTTTGACCCCCATCTTTGCCCCACCCAGCTCCTTGGGATTATGATTTTTAAAAATGCATCTACTCTAACTAAGAACGCTTCCGCAAAGTTTCAGTTTTTATGACCGATTGGTTTTGAGCAAAAGATATTAAAAATATTTTATTTTTATAGATTTTCCTATTTAAAAAAAAAGTGAACCCCAATTGTTGTTTAAATTAACGTGAATCTTCACTTCAATACCTGACGATGCTTCCCCACAAGTTAGAGCTTTTTTGAAGAAATGGACATTGAGGAGAAGGCTTTAAAGTTTGTTATCTATATATCCCTATGTAAAAAGATCGACCCCACCCATTGTAGCCCAACTATACCTCCGGGGATCATGATTTGAAAAAAAAAATTGAATCTACACTACCTGAGGATGCTCCTACACAAGTTTCAGCTTTTCCAGCCATATAATATTTGAGAAGTAGATTATTGAAAGATATCAACAAATTTTCTATGATTTGAAATTATCTCCCCTGTAAAGAGGGCATGGCCCTTTTAAGGAAGAAAATGAAAATGTAAAAAGTTTACGAAGACAACAACAACAGCGACGGCAACGATAGACACAGAATTAAAAATGTTCACTTGGGCTTCGGCTTAGGTGAGCAAAAATGAGAAAAAGCGCTTCAGGGTATTGGAACAAAGGTTGAACAATAACCGAAATATTGGGCATAAATCGGACATTTTTACCAAAAAAATGTTCATTAATGTCTTCGTTTGCGAATTACATCGACATAATTGAATGTTTGTATATAACATGTACAATTACCACAGCCAGCATGCCACCAACAGCTATGATATCTATCTATATCCACGGAAATTTTCTCGTCTGTGATGATTTTGTAAAGTGTGTGTTTTATATCAGTTCATTTGCTATAAATGCTCTTCTGAAAATATTTTAACTAAAGGTACTTTACGGCTCCACACTACATAGCACTACTTAAAAAACAGTATATATGTGTGGATAGAATGCATCTTTTCATAACAAACCATTCAGATATATTTTCATATATAAAAATGCACAATAAGAAATCGAAACTTTTTGCTAGGTGTCAATGATTACCTTTGATTGGCTCCTGTCCTCGTTGTGAATCTAATTGTGTTTCCAACATAAATCCTTCATCAATCTTTGAATCAGTGTTTACAAATGTTTCACGCTGTTTTTCTGTAAAACCTAAAGAAATAATATTACATGTAACATTATTGTTATTTTGTGTGTCATCAATTTCGTAAAATCATATAAAATATAGATAATATATGTTGGTTTTTATTGTTTATATGACATATGGATTTCGTTTGAAGTTAAAACTATCTGCAACGGCCTACGACCTGCAGTTGCTGTTTTTTCCATTGAAGCTGAACGTGATTTCGTCTTGAGATACGGGCGGGTTATATCTGTCGTAAACAAAAAAATATAAATCATTGGATGTATTCATTTTATTAAAGATACATGGAAGATATCTACTTCACTCAATACAAAAATAAAGAAGACTGAATTAGTTTGTCAAAATATTTTCTTTAAGAACTTACTGGGTTTTCTTTTTGAGCAGCCATGTACAAGATCGCAACTCGTCTTTGGACATAAGCATCGCTGCTGGCAGCCATAACCATAGTTTGGAAATTTGCATTGTTCTTCACAGTATTTTCCGGTAAAGCCAGCCTGACAAACCGCAGCTAAAATATGCCAATGCGATGTAACTAATATTTTTTTTTAAATTCTTTTAAAAAGATATGATAGGAAAATAATTTTATATTCTAAAGATATCACTTATTTTTGTATATATGTTTTATTAGCTTTATGAAATGCGTCATCTCGATAATAATCGTGAATTTAATTGTTAACGAAACATTTTCGGTTTTCGTTGATTTATTTTTGGCGATATTTGTATACCAGAACTCATTCTTTTAAATGCAAACTATTATCGTATAATCGTAAATAGGGTGACAACGGTCATAGCAAGAATGAATTTTCTTTCAGGTATAAAAATAAAAAATTAAAATCAGTTAATCAATCAATCAATCTATATGTCTGCCTCTCTGCTAATCTATCTATCTATCTTTCTTTCTTTCTTTCTTTCTTTCTTTCTTTCTTTCTTTCTTTCTTTCTTTCTTTCTTTCTTTCATACATTCATTACTAATTTAGATGAGAGCTGCTATATGACAATATTTACGATTAAGCGTTCCCATTGTTCGCCCTAGAAATTATTTAGATCTCTTACCTTGATCACCACAACCTAAACTCTAAACTTAATGTAAACATGCTAACGATATTGATTCACACACTATGGATCTCCACGAGCGTTGTCACCCTCCAAGTATTTCTGTTTTATTATCTCGTGAAACGATTATATAATCTTTAATTAGTTTTCAAAGTTTATATTGATAAACTTACATTAACTTTTAAATCAGAATACATTACAATTTTTGTCGTATATATTCCAAGTATATCAATAACAATGATTACTGATCATAATTTATTACTTTACATTCCTGTTCAATATTGATTTGGATTCGTTATTTGTGGCTTGACTGGAAAAAGATACCAATGGTACATGTACTTGTAAAGAGAATAAAAAATGTATAATGACGACGAAGATATTTATCATATTATGGTCACTTTAACTTGTGTTTTAATTTTTATATGTGTTTACTTTGATTTTTTATTTATTGGTCTGTGGTTTTATTTCAGCTTGAAGATTATTTTCTGTAGAAAATGTTCGAAAAATAACTAATATTTTACATGGACTTTTCGATGAAAAGCTTTTCTTCTTACTGTCAATACCTGTTGTTTGTAACAATACACGATATAAATCTTTATTGACTATTCCTTTTGATGTCGATCAATTCTGAGAACATGGCGTGTTTCGATTGAAACTTTACGTTATTTTCCTCATTTTTGTTAATACTTGAAATTTTTTGGTACGGTCTATTGGGGTTTTAATGTATTGTCAATGTTCAACACAGATACCCATACAATTTCTGATAGTATACACAGAACGCTCGTTTAGTTTTTTTTTTTTTGCCAGCCAGATTGCTAGATAGAGAATACGTTATTCAAAACAAAACAATGATGTTCCAAAAACTGTAGCTGTCATTACAACTACAGCATAATAATTCCTTGTTAGAATTTTGCTGGGTACATATGATTGCATTGCTAACAATGACGGTGGGAAATACAGTTTAAATCTTGGCAATGTTACTAGGGCTATTAATGTAAACCTCGTCTTCACTAAAATCAACACTGTGCCTAATACTTTTAGAACGTCACAATTATGCAATTTTCTGCTATATATTGCAAATGAAATTTTTTCTTCGTTAATATGTTAGTGTAGTTTTAGTTTGGAATATTTTCAGAAATAAAGCCCACAGAATATTGAATTAAACAGAATGAAATATCATATATTGATAAATAATAAAATATTCTTAATGTCATTGCAAGAATAATCTTAGTCACCTGGAAGCGGGCATCCTTTTATATGATTGCACAACCCCTGCCTGCAATCACATATCCCTGTACAACGGCGGCCAAATGTTGGGTACTTGCATGACTCTTGGCAGTCAAATCCATAGTATCCAGGGGAACATTATCCATAACTGCAATGTTTAACATTAAAAGAAACGATGTTATATGTACTTGCAGATATTACGTTTGTATTGAATTGTTAGGTTTTTTTTTCAATACGACAGCTGATCTATTTAATGTATTATATTATTTATGTTTGAAGGATAGAAAATTTCATTTTTTCCTTTTCAACTGTTAATTATTATGTTTATAACCCGTTTACTTCTGTATTATTATTGCTTACGGGATACGTTTTTAGCGGTCAGAATAATCCTCACATAGAATAATGTATGAAACATGAGCATTGTTATGTTACTTTTGTATGTGATTAGATTCAGATGCAAATATAAAGATCAATAAACCAATTTTTACTCCATTGGTGTTTAATAGTTTTAGACAAAAAAACCCTACTTTATACAAACACAACTATATATTTATTTTAATTACATGTAATATAATCCTCAACAATAATATCGCTGTCAGTTATTATGTAACGGGCAAGATACTGCTTCTTTTTTTATTTCTTCTTTAAATAAACATGTTTGTATATTCAAGTCACATATTGGTCAGCACTTTTTTAGCAAACCCTTTGTTTAATTGTAAAATATTCTAGTTGCGCAATTAAAAAAACACATTCTGTTGAAATACTTCTCAGATTAGTACCAGTGAACATTTCTGCTCTGCTCTGCTACTTTTCAATAAAAAAAATAAAAAAAATAAAGAAAACAAAAACACAAAGAAAATATCTGAAATCGCCCTATAAGACAGCGGCATCTATATTTTATGCATATTTCATTTTATTTTCATTTTTCATTCAGGATATATATTTCTTCTTCTGCTTGCATTGGAAATCTGCGACATTCGATAAAACGCGTCAAACCTCACCATGGCGTATGAACACAAATAAATGTTATTATGCGTTTTGAACAGATACATGCATATCATTGTTGGATTAAATAAAACTTGCAAACTTATCTAACAAAATTGGTATGTACTTTAAAAAATAAATGTTAAATCAATTATGCTCTTAGAATTTTCCTTCCAAACTTTCAAGTACGATTTAAAATAAGGTAAGCATTGAATACCTATTTTTTGATAGCGTCTTTCTTATAACACACCAGGCTGTGGAGACAAATTTTCATACCGCGTTAGCGCGATATTCAATTTGTCTGCAATGTCTGGTGTGTTATAGGACCGACGATATTCATAATATATAGGGAGAATCTCTTAAAATCTTCTCAAGAACCATTTGGCCAGAAAGGTTGAAACTTATGTGGAAGCATCCTCGGGTAGGCTATATTCATGTTTGTTCAAATCATGATCCCCTGGGATAGGGGGTGCCGCAATGAGGAGGGGGTCGATTTTTTAAAAAGGAACATATAAAGATTTTTTTGTAATACTGTCAAAAACCATTTGCCAGAAAAGTTGAAACTTGTGTCATATCTTTAGGTATTCAAGTAAGTTCGAATCATGATCCCCGGGGGCAGGGTTAGGCCACAAAGGGGGTCAACTTTTTTACAAAGGAATATAAAAAGGGGAATGTCTTTAAAAATCTTCCTCTTAAAAACCATTTTTGCAGACAAGTTGAAACCTATATGGAAGCGTTCTCATGTACTGTAGGTTTATATCTGTTCAAATCATAATCCCCAAGGGGTAGGGTGGGGACACAAATAGGGTATCAAATTTATACATAGGAATACCTAGAATACTCTTTAAAATATTTTTCTTTAAAACCAATCGAAGCATTCTTAGATGGTGTAGTATCACGTTTGTTTTAATCATTATTTCTGGAGGTAAAGTGGAGTCACATTGCCACAATTTTTACGCAGAAAAATATAGAGGAAAATCATTCAAAATCTTTAGCTTTATAGGGGACTCAATGTTCAAAAATGCGCAAAAATTAAAAGTAAAAATATACGCCTAATCATACCGATGATTTTGTATTTGATTTTTTGAAGCTGTGTTTGGATCAGAGTTATGTCAGTTTAATATTGTTGCTCTAACGAACGATGTTTCCACTCGGCCTTTTGTTGAAGTTGTCATTTTAGATATAACACTCCCTCTCCATGATGGTGCAGTTTGTTATATACATTGTATTATTGTTGTTTAACATAATATTTTATGAGATATCATAAAATTATTTCAAATACAGATTGTTTTTAAAATACAATTTACTTACACTCTGAGAACGCCATCTTCAATAAATGTTAACAATCCAATAGTTATATAAAACCCAGTTTTCATGGCACTTATTATCATAACGCTATTGTTATTATGATAGTTATTCTAAAATCTGCACATTACGTTATACAAGAAATTTTTGAAAGTATACACTTTTCAATCGTTTGAAATTTCCCTTCCCTGGTATACGTGATGATTATCTACGGCTAACTAGAATGACAGGAAACGTAAAAGCACTCAATCTATTTCTACAACTTGTTTTGTTTCATATTTCAGTGTGTATAATAAGATAAAATGCATTGGAAAGGGCAGGGCTTGTTATACCTAAAATATAATATGATTTTTCTAATCCATAAATATATCCAAAAAAGAATAAATAATTGTCATTGGGATGCATTTTCAATGTGTAAGCAAAATCAAAAAAACACCTGTGAAGTACCGTTAAGCAGGAAATGGGCTCATTATGTTTTTGCTATATTCACGAAAATAAAACTTTCGGATATAACCTAATGTATTTGTTTCTTTGTATATGTAATAAAAATGTAAATATATGTAAAATACGGAGTTCATTAATCTTTTACACTTAATATGTTCCCTATAAGATATAATTATATATTATTTACATATGCATCTACTGTGTACTGTTGTCTTACCTCGAGGGTGGTTTAGGTAAGCATAGGAACAATTTTGCGTCTTATTTTGATTATAATATACACAATCGTACGATTAAATAACTGTTTTGAATCCGACCAAAATCTTTTAGAGTTATTGCAATGTTTGTGCTTATTAAATATGTATACATATATGCAAGTTGACTGTATTCCACCTGTATCTCAAACGACCGTGTAGTGCGCGGCCAGTGCGCTAGGTTCCGTTCGTCATCGAAAGCAAGATTAATGTCTTGCCTAGATGGCCGAGTGGTAAGCGCGGTGGCTGCTCACTGCTAGGAGAATGGGTTCAAGAGGTCTTGAGGTCAAGCCTCGGCCGGGGCGGAGGTGGAGCTCCAACAAAGTGAATTTTCCTGTGCTATATATATATATATATATATATATATATATATATATATATATATATATATATATATATATACACCAGTTGCACGGTTCGGTTCGGTACGCTTTTTGAACGGTACGTTTCGCTTTGTGAACGGTGCGGTTCGTTTTGTGAAAAGTACGGCTCGCTTCGTGAACGGTATGGTTCGTTTTGTGAACGGTACGGTTCGCTTCTTGCACGGTACGCTTTGCTAAAAATAGCTTTGTAAACGGTTTGTGCGCTTTATTAATGAGCCCTTTATTAATGAGGTAAGCGTGGCCTGAACGCTCTGATTTTCTCGATATATTTTTGTTTAGTTTTTGCCCGATTGACTTCAGCAAGGTGGTAATACTTTCGATTTCCACCCCTGGAAGAGTTATTGTTCTTTGAGCACTCTCCTGTGAAAAAGTTAGAAATTGCACACTTCTCGCGAGATTTCCGGGACATTCCATAACAACCCGTAAACAATGTAAAAGGTTAACAGTGCAGCGAGGTGATATGACAGAAAAATGCCGGTAAGGCATTGTATTGCTGTTGGTTGTACATCGGACAGCAGAAAAAACAAAGATGTACGTTTCTATCAGTTACCAAAGGTTGAATGCACTCTTAAAAAGTGGTTGAACCTCATTCGACGAGAGGGATTAAATGTCGATCCGACCGTAGACAATCGACACAACGTTGTTTGTTGAAAGCATTTTGTGGATGATTGCCCACCATTTGAAAACCCCTTGCCAACTTTATTTGTGTACAACAATTTTAAGCAAAACACACCCAGAAAAACAAAAAACTCTCATCATGGTAGGACAGCTGATACCAAGTGTAACACTAACAGTACTGTAAACGAACAATTTCCTAAAAGAGCAAAGCTTGTTAAATGCCACACGGACAAAATCCAGTTATGCTATCCGTAAGTTTCTGGCGAGATTGACATCTCAGACTGCAATACAGATGAGAATAATAATGAAACAGGTAATAATGAAATACATGCATATATTGGTGTTAATTTATTATTAAAACTATTTAAAACGTGATACATATTTATTTTGCAATGTGTCTTTTTCATACTAATGTACTTTATGACCTAGTTTATATAGTTCCAAATAAAATCATTCATTGGAACATGTATAAGATTATAATTAATATTTCAAGTAAAACATTTTATAAATCTGCTGTTAAATTTGAGTAAATTGCAGCTGTGGGAGTTTTATCCTACTCTAAAGTGACACATGATCATGAATACACGTGTCGCAATCCAAGTGGTAAATACTGCAGAGAGGAGGAACTAGTGGAGAGAATTAGTATTTTGGAAGTAAGTTGATTATATCAGGTTACATAATCAACAAAATATAATTACTGTTTATTTTTAAATAATGTGCATTTTTAAATTTGTCATGTTCATGAAATGAAAGTATTAACATATTTCTACAATTTTAAATATATCAATAGTATGGTTATTCTCCCTGTGTGTTATACATATACTATGTTCTTAAATTCTACATGTAGTAGGTAATTTCAGAAGATGTTTTTTAAGTCTAGACAATAACATTTAATCTACATAGCTTCAAACTTCATTTTTCAGGCTAAATGCGAGGAATTACGCAATGAAAATAAACGGCTGAGGGAAGAAAATGAAGAACTGAAAGCACGGAAAGTTAATTTCAGAGAAGAACTGCTGAATAAGGTGTTGCAGGATGATAATAACGTTAAACATTTCCTTGGTCTACCATCACTCTGCTTTTTTACAACCTTTCTACAGTTCCTGTCAACATTCTATTATAAAGTTGCATTTTGGAAGGGAGCCGGGCGGTCTGGATCTAAGATCTGGTAGGAAAAAGAGCAACAAAAGCCTGGTAAAAAGAGAAAACTCTCAATGAAAAATGACAATAACAAACCGTCAACCATCTCAAAAATCCATAAAACGAAATACAAATTCAAAGCAGAGCAACACGGACCTCCAAGAGAGAGATAGGATCATGTGCCATGGAGGAGTGAGCATCCTCTGCTGAACGGTCACACCCGCCGTGTGCTCTTTGTCGTAATCGGGAAAATAAACAAGAGGCCCAAGGGGCCACATCGCTCACCTGAGCAACAATAGCCTTAACTCTGATCAAATTAGCATTACAGTATCAAAATCAAAATATCTTGACAACTAAGTACAATAGATCATGCTCAAAAAATTTAAAACATCTGCCGATTTTTATCCACATATTTTTATGGTAAATACATAGCCCCTTTTGTTGTTGTACCTGTAAGAAGATTTTTCTCTATTCCTATATAACCCCCCCCTCCCACTTTGTGGCCCCACTTTTCTCTAGGGAATCATGGTTTGATCAAACTTTAATCTGCACAACCCGTGCTTTTACACAAGTTACTACTTTTTGGACTGAAAACTTTCCCAGATTATTTTTAAAGGTTTTCTCTATATATTCCTATGTAAAATTTATCCCCCCATTGTGGCCCCACCCTACCCCCGGGGACCATGATGTAAACAAACTTGAATCTACACTATCTGAGGATGCCTTCACAAAAGTTTCATCTTTTCTGGCCTAATAGTTTTTAAGGACAAGCTTGAATCTACACTATCTGAGGATGCCTTCACAAAAGTTTGATCTTTTCTGGCCTAATAGTTTTTAAGGACAAGATTTTTAAAGATTTTCTCTATATATTCTTATGTAAAAATTCACCCCTCCATGGCCCCACCCTAACCCCCAAGGACCTTTATTTAAACAAACTTGAATCTATACCATAGACTGAGGATGCTTCCACTCCAATTTGAGCTTTTCTGGTCTAATAGTTTTTGAGAAGAAGATTTCTAAAGAATTTCTCTATATATTCCTATGTAAAAATTCATCCCCCCATTGTGGCCCCACCCAACCCCCGGGGACCATGATTTAAACAAAATTGAATCTACCCTATCTGAGGATGCTTCCACTCCAATTTGAGCTTTTCTGGCCTAATAGTTTTTGAGAAGAAGATTTTTAAAGATTTTCTCTATATATTCCTTTGTAAAAATTCATCCCCTATTGTGGCCCCACCCTACCCCCGGGGACCATGATTTAAACAAACTTGAATCTACACTATCTGAGGATGCCTCTGCTCAATTGGAGCATTTCTGGTCTAATAGTTTTTGAGAAGAAGATTTTTAAAGATTTTCTCTTTACATGTATATACCTATGTAAAAATTCATCCCCCATGGTGGCCCCACCCTACCCCCGGGGACCATGATTTGAACAAACATGAATCTACACTATCTGAGGATGCTTCCACTCCAATTTGCGATTTTCTGGTCTAATAGTTTTTGAGAAGAAGATTTTTAAAGTTTTTTTCTTTATATTCCTATGTAAAAATTCATCCCCCATGGTGGCCCCACCCTACCCCCGGGGACCATGATTTAAATAAACTTGAATCTACACTATCTGAGGATGCTTCCGCTCAAATTGGAGCATTTCTGGCCTAATAGTTTTTGAGAAGAAGATTTTTAAAGATTTTTTTCTATATATATTATGTAAAAATTCATCCCCCCATTGTGGCCCCACCCTACCCCCGGGGACCATGATTTATACAAACTTGAATCTACACTATCTGAGGATACTTCCACTTAAATTTGAGCTTTTCTGGCCTAATAGTATTTTAGAAGAAGATTTTTAAAGATTTTCTATATATATTTCTATGTAAAAATTCATCCCCCCATGGTGGCCCCACCCTAACCCCGGGGACCATTATTTAAACAAACTTGAATCTACACTATCTGAGGATGCTTCCACTCCAATTTGAGCTTCTCTGGTCTAATAGTTTTTGAGAAGAAAAATTTTAAAGACTTTCTCTATATATTCCTTTGTAAAAATTCATTCCCCCATGGTGGCCCCACCCTACCCCCGGGGACCATGATTTAAACAAACTTGAGCATTTCTGGTCTAATAGTTTTTGAGAAGAAGATTTTTAAAGATTTTCTCTTTACATGTATATACTTTTGTAAAAATTCATCCCCCATTGTGACCCCACCCTACCCCCGGGGACCATGATTTAAACAAACTTGAATCTACACTATCTGAGGATGCTTCCATACAAGTTACAGAATTTCTGGCCTAATAGTTTTTGAAAAGAAGATTTTTGAAAAATACCTACAAATTTAAAATAATTCTAAATTATCTCCCCTTTAAAGAGGGTGTGGCCCTTCATTTGAACAAACTTGAATACTCTTTACCCAGTGATGCTTTGTGCCAAGTTTGGTTGAAATCTGCCCAGTGGTTCTGGAGAAGAAGATGAAAATGTGAAAAGTTTACAACGCCGACAACGCCAACGCCGCCAACGCCGACAACGCCAACGCTGACAGACAACGGACAAATTTTGATCAGAAAAGCTCACATGAGCTTTCAGCTTCGAGTTGCAGCTGCTTTTTGCAATTTTATGCCACCACTTGCAAAAAAATTCAAATGAAATGTATCAGTTGACTTTCTCGGAGTTCTAGTGCTATTTTATTATGTTTTCACAACATCTGTGCAATCAAGATAACACATTGAATTATATTTTTCCATCAACTTTAATTTTGTTTACAATAGATGTATTGATTTTACATATTTGTGAAACATTTCAGGGTAAAATGTAATATTTGACTTAAACATATTCTCCTTTCAATCAAAATCCTTAATAATTTATGAATGATGTCAATAAAAAAGATTAATGTCCTAATTCATTTATGTACATCTGCTATTTTACATGTATATTTACTTGCAATATTGAGATATTGTTATGTATACATATTTTCAAGGTACATGTATTATACACTGGGTAGGCATAAACATGAATTCGTAATAACATAGAATATTACAAATTTTGCATTCTGACTCAAAATCTAATTTTTTTTAATTAAACAAATAAGTGCATTATATACATTATTTATTTAATTCTTATACATTGTAGTTAAATTAACATGAAATGTTTTGCTTTAATAAACTTGTTGAGTTTTAAAGTATGTTTTAGATTGAAAAAATAGTTCTCTCTCTCTCTCTCTCTCTCTCTCTCTCTCTCTCTCTCTCTCTCTCTCTCTATATATATATATATATATATATATATATATATATATATATATATTAGTATTGTCACTATATTTTTAAGCATAAATTACTAGTTAATTTAGTGTAATGCTGAATGAAATAGATACATGTATATACATGTATTTGATATGCATAAAAACGCCAGAGCAGAAAGATGTAAAGCTTTTGTGTAAACTACAGTAGCAATAATCCTATAATTGTGCAAGTACATGATACTTTAACACAATTAAATTATGTTTGGCAATACAAAACAGGTATAACAACTCTTCAGACTATCTGACAATGACTCCCAATCTGCACTAGAATAGTAAACTCTTTCAACATAGATGTCTTTCTTTGTGTACATGACAAAATCACAAAATGTAAAATTCCCAATTGCCATTTGACCAAGCATCTGAACATAATATTTGGAGCATCTCATTCTGTAAACTAAATGGACATTTTATTTCCAAAAGTCCTTTTCCATAACATTTACATTCAGTAACACCATCAGGAGAAGCTGCAAGGTAAGGAAAGTCCTTGTAAACAAAGATGCCCGTCTCGGAACAATGAAATGAAGGATGACGACTCGCCATGTACTCGATGTACTTTCCTCTGGCAACAGGTTCTTGAGATTTCCCATATTCCACTGACTTTGAAGTAAACTGGTACTTTCCCATGATATTCTTGACAATGTACTTATCTGTGCTGGTACCTCTATAATAAAAAGCACTGTCGAAATTAGATGCAGTCAGTCTACCTTTCCTTTGATATTGCCACATAAGATTTGCTGACTGGCCCCGTGTTAGCTCCTTCACTTCATGGATGTAGGTATGGTCAACACTATGATTCTCTTGACCATGTTATTCAGAGGAGTATCCTCCACCAGCATGGACATGTCACTTTCGCTGTCATCAGAATCCGATAATGTATACAGTGCTACGGAAGCTGTCTGGCTATCTTTCAGAACTTTGATAAGCCCTTTTCTATTGCCCTCTGGTCCAGGGTTCTTGATCTCAGGGGTAGGTAGCCAGAATCCTCAGATGGCCTTGCTTTATCAGGGGTATGCATATCTGACCTACAATATATAAATTGTGTCAATATTGACAGTGTTGTGACAAGTTGAATAGCATTCTGATTTCAATATTTTGTTAAATGATACAGGAATATAGCTGGTATAAAAATGCATATTACATTCATAAATTATGACATACTAACTATGTAACCTTATATCAAGATCACGAGCTACTACAGGTCTGCTGTCTTTTCTTGGCTTGTCCCAATAAGCTGCTGCATCTGTTACACCAATGGTTGTTCTATCCTACATGGTAAGAACATGGTCAGCAAGGCCGAAAAGAAGTGCAATAACATGTTTGCATGATCCATCCGCACTGTTTAAATGCAAAATGTTTTCAAATATAACAAGATTTTAAAAAAAAACTGTCAGAAAGCAAAATAACATAATTTTTCAATTATTTAAGTTGATAAAGTTAATACAAACTTACGCGACACAGGTACACTCAGCTGAAACAACATGTCCTGTTTGTTCAAGCAGAATCCACGGACAATATGGGCTGCTAGACTGTTTTGTCTCTGGAACACATTTTCCCTTTATGAAGAACAAACCATCCCCTAAAAATCGATTCATTCAAATTATAAAAAGTTTAAAGATAGTATGAATATAAGATATATGCATACAATTTTTTTTTATTTTTATGTGTAAACAACCAAAGTCATAATTCACTCACCTAATGGGGGCCATCACGACACCATGAATATGGCCAGAGCAATGCAATTTGTATGCATTATCAGATTTTGGTCTTTCTAACCGTTCCGTAGACCAGCCACAAAAATTCTGCAGATATGCTGCAATATCAAAGGCATCTATAGATGGCATACGCCTGAGATTATCTGTCCAGTTCAGCTGCGTATTGATGCGTGGGTCCGGGTACGTTTTACCTTTGACGGTACGTCTCGAAATAGATGCCTCGGAATCGTCGTCAATTTGACCGATGGTTGGTAAATTCAAAGCTTCCGCGCTTTCACATAGGTATTATATTAGTTCTTCTTTTCTTTTGTTGGAATAGGGAATACCTTTATCTTTTAAAATAGCCTTGAGATCGGCACATTGAAGACTACGATAATTCGTATTCTCCGCCATAACAGTGTTTATCGGTTGTCCCATTGACACGACTAAACGCGCCTCTAATTTGAAGAGCGCGCTAATGGAAATCGAAAGTATTATGATGAGCCTTTTTTCTTTACATGTATTTATATGATATATTACAAATGTATTTCAATCTAGTTAAAATCAGAATTTCCATTCGTTCCCCCGTTTTTTATATGTTTCGTGAAATGTGTACTCATTGAAAACCGGGAAGCGGAGGGTAGTTTTAATTTTGATTAGTCTGTTATTATTCGTATTTATTTTAGATAAATGCAATTATTACAATAGATTAGAAGAACTGTTTGACTTTAACCCGATATATGTTTGTTAATTCAGCGATCTGGCGATAATTCTAACAAGCATCTAAAGATTATTTCTATACATGAACTTGTATTGAAGTCATTAAATATTTTAAATCCATTTGAAATTGCTATAAAAAATTGCCCCAACTTTTTCCTATATTTCTTTAGTTTCCTTTCTCGCTGTCTTGATTTTCGACTAGTTGTTAAATTTACAAGCATCGTTCTTTTTTTGTATTCATAATTCTTATGATCATTCTTTTTTGCGTACTGTTGCCAATCAAATTCCCCTGGTGAATAGACAATGTAAAAATACACGCAATTAATGATAAGATAAACAATGAATTTCAGTTTAGAAATCTTGAAATTAAATGTTAAAGTTTTTCGACACGGACTTTTATTCATTTAAATATTGATTCTATGATTTTTTGCACTTGTTCGTATACACATATCACACCTACATGTAACCGGCCGTCATCGCTTCTCTTACCTGAACAAATATCGCGTGTATAGTCAAAATATGACTAATAGTTTTTATATTCAGTTAAACTATACATGTACATGTACCATATTTCTTACGATAAATTATTATGTACACAATAAGTCAATAGCTTTTAATGGTGACATTTATCATTTTGTAGGACAGGTGTCCGCTCTATACTGTGTGCATGCGATTTAGCTGGCGTTTTACAAATGCTGGCTAACGTGTTTATATTTCGTTTACCTTTTTACTCGCATACATGTACTTAGCTTGTTGTAAACAGGACACGGAAAAATACCCGGCAATCAACAACTGAATGTTAAAAGTAATACATATATTAAGAGCTAGAGCAAAGCTCGTTGCAAAGCAACGAGTGGGTCTTCCGTTAATGTTGAATGTAAAGCTAGAAGTTCGTCTAAGAAGCAAAGTTCTTATACCAATAAACACGAAAAACTAAAAGAAGAAGAAAAAATCGAATAATTCTTCGTACGAGTTAAAAAAACCCGAATGATTCTAAGTACGAATTAACGAAAACCTTATTAATTTCAAGAACGAATTAGCAAAAACAAATCTGAATGTGTTAAAGTACGATTTAACAATTATCGAATGTTTTCCGGTACGAGTTAATTTAACTTTGAAAATAACAATATTTTTTTAACCAAGAATGTGGAATTAAAATTTCCGGAAGTAACAATTTTAAAACCCTAATATCACTGTAATGCATCGTCAAATTTTAAAACGGATTTCAGCTTTCAATTTAGCTTAATAAGGTCTTATTTTTTGCTGATTAATGATCAATAACAAATAATCGCTCAAAAAAAGTTATCACAAATAAACTTTGAGGTCTTTCTGGCACCGGATTTGAGGGGTCAGCCCCTGTTTCTTGATATCAAACAAAGGGTCTCGCAAATATAAACATATTTGTTCAGCAAGTGTTTACGAATTGTTGAACGTTCTAAAGATATCTGAACAAATGTGTTTTAGGGGCTGACCCTTAAACTCCTTACCGGGGCCACCAACAAAACTTTTTAGGTATCATTTTGTTGAGAACATTATTTTAAGCAACTTTTCTTCTAGAATGCTTTTCAAAATAGTTCTCCTTTTTTAGATATTAATGATCAGAGTTTTGGACTTCTGGCCACTTGAAACCCCTAATTACATGTAAGAAACATATGACTTAGGTATGGTACTGTACAGATAAACAGTTGTAGAATGAACATTTTTGCTTCTATAATTAATAACAAATTATTTTTTCAGTAAAGAGTTATTATAAAAAGACTTAAGAACTCTTTTGGGCCCTAATGTTTTGCCCCTTTTTTGATATTAAATAAAAGGTATTGTAAACATAAACATATTTTGTTCAACAAGTGTTCAAGAATTGTTGATCGTTCAAGTTATATCTAAACAACTGTGTTTTAGGTGCCGATACTTAAACTCCTTAACAGGGTCACCAACACAAAAAATTTAAGGTAGTATTTTGTTTAAAACATTATTCTGAGCAACTTTTCCTCTAGACTGCTTTTCAAAGGGTTGACCTTCGAATTCCGTACTGTGTGCTTGTTGCATCATCAAATGTCAGTAACTTACTGATGTATAGTTTACTTTATTATACTTCTTTGAATATTATCTATGTAAAATTACTATGAATTAGACAACATTGAGATTGTGACCATTTCAAAGGGCCCCACTTAAATTTTGCTTTGCCCTTGACCTACAACTTAGAAATTTTTCCAGCATGCATATAACTTCTAATTCAATCTCATTCCCCCTAACATACAGACATTTTTGTTTATTCTGAACAAGATTAAGCCACTGGAAAATAATCTACAGTCTAAATCTGATTTTAAAGAGATTTGCCTTCACATTGACTTGGTTCAAGGTCACTGCATGCCATTGAACAAAAAACTCTGTTTAGATAAAGTATTAGCAGGATAGGGGCTAAAAGGAATGTATATATATGCTCTTGAAATAAGGATATTTGTGTGTTCTGATATGACCTTGACACTTGATCTACAAATATCATTCGAGGTCATTGCATATCCTTTGATCAAAGGCATCATGTGGGTGAAGTATGAGCCGGATTTGAGCAAAGGGAAAGAAGATATACCCCAAACAAGGATTTTTTAAATATACTTCTATGACCTTCACAGTTGACCTTGAAAATTGATTCAAGGTCAATACACACCCTTTACTAAAAAGCTCTGTTTATGTGAAGTCTGAGCCATATTAGGCTAAGTGGAAAGTATAAATGCTCTGAAAAAAGGATTTTCACGTGATCCGATATGACCTTGACCCTTTACCTACAAAATTCATTTAAGGTCACTGCACATCGTTTGACCATAGACACTCTGTGAATGAAGTATTAGCCAGCTTGGACCAAAGGGAGAGAAGATATGCCCCAGACAAGGATTTTATATATAATTTTGCTATGACCTTAACCTTATACCTAGAAACAGTGTTCAAGGTCACCGCACACCTTTTACCCAAAGGCACTCTGTAGATAAGGTATAAGCCAGATTGGGCAAAAGGCAGAGTAGCTTTGCTCGGGACAAGTGATCTCAGATGGATGGACAGACAGACAAACTGATCACTTTAGGGCGCCCGCTTAAACATGCTTTTCTATCTAAACGCGAAATAGTTTCTGTGTTATCTGCCCATGGTAAATAGACATCAAAATCATTCATCAGCAGCATTCGATTTCCCTCCTTTTTAAACTCGGAACACCTCTGACGTAATCCGATCGCTGCATTAAATCCAAAGTTCGATAACTCCAATTTGTTTATCATCAAAAAATTCTGCATCGCCGACAAATGAAGGTTTCTTCAGTATAATAAAATACCTATCTACTGACTATTCGGACGATAGCAAGTTTATCCCCCCCCCCCCTTCAACATCAACTATTTCACTCGGCTTCGCCTTGTGAAATAGTTCCTGTCCTGGGGGACAATAAACTTGCTATCATCCTCATAGCCAGTAAATAGATATATAATGTCCCATCCACTTACATTTTGAGTTATATAACCTTCCTTTGTAACCTGCAATTTCACTATGTAAAGTCCACACAACAGTCATAGCCGCAAGTTTGACAATTCACTTCTGCTTTTCATGTACTTAACATTAGGAGCCTTCATATTGCAAACCATTTCCAACAAGAGACATGCATCCCTTTAACTAATGATAATCATCAAAATTCAACAACACTCATAAGCCTTCAAATACAGCAACTCTCAACTTAACAAATATATTAACGGGTACTTTATCCGAAACTTTCCCGTGCTACCTTTAACTTAGTGCACTAACACTTATGAAAAGACGTTTTGTCTTAGACTTAGAAAGCTTATGCAATTCTGAGAAAAAGTATAACACATATTGCCAATTCCATTGAGGTTTAATAAAAATATGGCCATTTAGGTGAACCCACCATTTCCACTTTCCTCTATTCAACCAGATTCATAGGGTTCTCCATAGTAAAACATCTTTACCTGACCTTTTAGAGGTCAACTGTTGTTCAACCTCCCTTAATAAGAAACCTTTTTCAATACAACATACATCTACATGATATTATCATGATAAAAGCTGCACATCACTTAGAAATGCCCTTAAATTCATACCCGCCCCCTATCTTTTGATTTTCATAAAAAGTCATGGTTTGAAATCTTTTACCTAATTTCATGAAACTTGTGGCAATTTCTTTGAGTCCTTTTGAATTAACAAATAGACATGCTTTCCTGCATGTGATTTCTTGTTTCCATAAAAAAAGTAAGATAACAATCATATTTAGTGAATATCTAATCTATTCTGGTTTATATTCTCATTTTAACCATGCTACATGTAAAACAGTATGACCTACAAGTTCGACATCTGCCTCAAATTAAAATTAAATTCAAACACACCTGGGTAGCTGGAGACGAAGGAGAATTCCATGAAAAAGGTTCAAATTTTACATGTTTTCCTACATTTTTATGCATATATACATTAAAAAGGTAAAAATATGTTGTTTCTTGTTTATTTCAAAAGTATTTATCATAGCAGAAGTTATTTCAAGGTCAAATGTACATTTAAATATCCTACATGTAATATTAATGGTAATTAACAATTAAAAAATCATGTAAACACAACTAAATATTATTATAAAATACAAAATAAAGGAAACATAATTGCATACTTTTATTGAAAAACAGATTTTCACCACTTACAATTGTAAATTTCATTAAACAGCCTTTATTTTGTTTGTCATAATTTCTTATCAAACACAAACTACAACAAGGCATTATGCTTTCTTAAAGTTCCATAATTGTTCATGCATTATCCGATTTAATTTGAATTACCGGTTAAAAGTCACAAGGAATATGCATGTGGGTAGAGGTGACAATATCAACAGGTAAAAGCCATGTGGTAACAAGAGTCCGTTTTGAGCTGAAATTAAAAAAAATCAATTAGCTGTGTTAACATACTAATAATAGCTGTGTTTACATTAACATAACATTTCTGGAAAAAATACACTGACCATGCAGTGTGATAAGTATGACACATATCCGAATACATATAATTAGAATTTAGGCAGTAAAAAAACAAAAATTTTCATATCAAGTCATAATATCATAACATTAAAAAAAATTCTTGTGTATAGACACATATCAAATTCAGAGAGAGAGAGAGAGAGAGAGAGAGAGAGAGAGAGAGAGAGAGAGAGAGAGAGAGAGAGAGAGAATGAGAGAGTTAACTTCACTATAAGTCCGACTGTCACTGTGACAGTCTATTTCAATTTGAAAACTACAAATGGATATCACCCATCCAAACAGCGTCAAATTATAAACTTCTGCTTATACCATATGTTTTGTCAATTCTACTGGGATTTTTTGCGAATAAATTTAGCGAAGAATTTTTTTGGTTTTATGATCAATTACATGTTTTAAAATCAATACTATGCATAATGCGCATAAGATTTCATGAACTGTTTTACAAAACTTTGTTATTCGGCTGCACAAAGAAAAAAATGAGGGATTGATAATTATTCTCTTATTTCAAAATTCAATGCACTGCTGAATAGTGCTGCTATTTTTTTTTTCTACTAGACAGATATATTTCTGTTACAAAATTAAGTTGCTCTCTGACGCTTTGCCAAGATTGAAAGCACGAGAGAGAGAGAGAGAGAGAGAGAGAGAGAGAGAGAGAGAGAGAGAGAGAGAGAGAGAGAGAGAGAGAGATGAGCACAGTATCAATGATTAAAATCCACATATATTTGTAAATGTTTTTGTTTCATTGTTTTTAATTAGTTGTGTGTATGTGTGCGTTTGTTTATCGTACGGTGTCCTGTCCATGTGTGAATGTTTATGTTTACATAGTGTGACGTGACGGACCAAATACCTGTTTGACCAGTTTACCTGTAGATGTTTTCTATTTTTAACAACATACTAACTTTCCCGCTAAAACCATAGTTGCCCACACACTTGGCCTTTGAAGGGAATATACTTGTACATGTATATCTACTCTATGTAGCTGAATACCTGACAGTGCTTGGTTTTTCGTACATTTATTATTTGAGAGTATAAAACGTATAGTCAAACTGTTATGATCGCCAGTACATGAGTTATAATCATGAAGTCGGAAAGAAATGATGGTTGAATTATTTCAAATAGGAGCACTTTTTTAAAATAAGGATTTAAGAAAACATAAAACTAAAAGGTTTTTATTCGATAATTTTATTCTAGCTATGTAGGAGGAGCCAAGTAGCACGCGGCGCATGACGTGATCTGTACTGCTATACTTAAACTGATTGACAGGCGAAGCACATGGAGTCCTGAAATAAAATCCCGCTCAAAAGACCGACTAAAAAACCTACATGAAACAATTGTTCAGTGATAAAACTTTAATTTAAAATGTAATATGATTAACACACCAGCTCTCTCTTTCTCTCTCTGTCTCTCTCTCTCTCCCCCCCCCTCTCTCTCTCTCTCTCTCTCTCTCTCTCTCTCTCTCTCTCTCTCTCTCTCTCATGCCTTTTCTTTAAGATAAAAAATCTCTTCCGTGAGATCGAAAATGGGCGTGTTGTACGGTTAGACGAAGACGTACACAATTTTGTAGTTTTTCTTTTGTCTTGAACAGGTGTGAAAACCCCCGAGGGCATGTCGTTTTATACCATGGGTTTGTTAATCACTATACACAGGACATGGTCGCGACTTAATATACACAAGAAAGTCAAGAAAGCATACTGGTAAAACACATGATTCATTATGCGTTAAAGCAACCAACAACATTATATATGTATGCTAAGTTTATTATTTGAGGGAAAAACTGATTTGTTAAGTTGATTCCCGACACCTGTTCATTTCACAATTTACGACATACACATGTACATGTATTGACAGTTTATGGCGCTATGCAAAGAAAAGATTAGGTCTAAGAATTTTAAAGGAAAATATATTTATCATTTTTGTAACGGTTTTAATAAGAATAACAGCTTTAAATTTTAGTATGTGTTATTTAATCCAGTATAACTAAAATCTAGCAAAATATTGAACTTATCTTGTCAGCGATAATCTCCGTCCGTATTCATCGAAAGACATTAGTCAAAAAGCCGTATATGGTACACAGGGGGTTAGCCAATCCCTTGAAAGTAATCCCCATTGCAACAGAATATGATGAATATCTTACCTTTTCGCCATGCTAGCTAATTATGTAAATGTTCAGGTCAGGTCAGCAAGATATAATTTTTAAAATGTTATTGTTTCTTTCCATTAAAAATGAAGTTTATATTGGTATTTCGAATTTACGTTTATTGGCATGTTTACGGTACTTTGAATAGCGAACCGACCAGAGAATTGTATTCGCTATTCAAATCGTGAATATCGAAAAGCGAATAGAACTCCAATTTCTGAATGCCCAATTTAAATATTATAACACACAATAGAAATACTGTATATCCAGTGATTTTCCAGATGATCAAATTTTCGCTTTTATCGGAATATCTTTTAAATCGCAAATTATTGAATACGCAGATATTATATTCTGTATTAATTTTTATAAGAAAATTATAAAATCGCAAAAAATGACTGATGCATATAAGAAATACTACACATTTTCCTCTAATGTTTTTTTTTAACTTTTCGGAACTATTAAAATTCGGAAAATTTGCACGTAGTTCCATTTTATGTTACCACAGTAATTTCGTACCAAATCAAATCACATCATACGCGAAAATAAGTATAATTCAATCTTATAAATTGCTACAACCCATACCCACAATGTCTAAATAACGGAAGTGTACACATTGATTTTCCGGGATTCCTATAATCTAATTAGCTTTCTAAGTTCTAAAAAAATAAAAATATTGTAGCATTACATACTGTGACATATTTGAACAAATCTTAAGTACAATAAATAAATAATCGGTTGAAATGGCACCACCATACCTTTTATAATCATTAAAGTAATGCCATAACACCAGACCCTCTAACCCAGGAGACATGAAATTAATAATTTGGTTAGAAGCACACTTCATCATCATGACTATGTTCTTAATTATTCGGATTACTGCATTCATTAAGAGACCCACTCTAACATCAAAACATCTTACCCAGGGGCCATGAACTTTAAAATTTTAGAAAAGACTTTCTTCTTTATCATAACAATGTTCGAAAGATTCTTGTTAATCGGATGCAAAAGAGAATATTTAAAAAAAAACTACACCAGAAACCCTGACCCTGGGATCATGAAATTCACAAATTTGAAAAAGGCATTCTTCTTTATTATAACTTTGTGCTTAGTTCATTGGCTAATTTCCTAGGGCAGAGGATATTTTCTTTAAATAATTGATGCATTTTGACTACATAATCAATAGAGCCCCGCCCTAGCGCCAAAACCCCTGACCTTGTAGCCATGAGTTTTACAGTTTTAGTAGAGAACTCACTATTTATTTCAATCGTGCCAGAAGTTTGACTTATTGATGTCAAGTAGTAAAGAAGAATAAATGTTATAGATTGCCTGAATCTGGATGGATATAGCATCACTCCTGAAGCTTCAGAAGGGTAAGGCGAAGGCCATGAATTATATAATTTTACTCCCCATCACCCATAGATGTTATATATCAAATTTGGTTGAAATTGGTTCAGTGACTCTAGAAAAGAAGCTAAAACTGTTCAAAAGCTAACACCGACGAACGACGAACGACAACGGGCAAACACAGACACCGATTAGTCAATTAATTATAAGTGACTCACGTTTATTCTTTTTTGAAATTTAAATTGATTTTGATATAAATACTAATGTTTAACTAACCCCGAACCAATTATGACAAAATCTTAAAAGATGAAAAATATATCATCCAGATGCTGCAAAACGAAAATCTCTTTGAAAATTCTGTCAATCCCAATGAAGTAACGAGCTACATGTAAGTATCAACATATTCCCACTCCTAATATACAATTATAAATATAACAATAGAAATGCTAAATAAAGAAAATCGTTAAGAATTATATAACACCTTCCAAAAAATGGTGGTAAATGTTTTACATACCTTAACAAATGTATACAAATGTATAAAATTAAAACATATGCATTATTGGTGTTTCATTTATTTCTTTAGTTGTAATGTTGGTGAAGGACAAGGAAAGACTCATCCCCATTATTGTTTTCCTTGTATATTAATGATCTAAAAGATAATTCTGTAAATATAAACATATAACATCTCTCTCTACATTTACTGGGGGAATTGAAACAGAACTTTTCATGTATCAAAAAATGGGTATGCTGTTATATGCAGGCGACAATGTTATTTTAGCTGAGTCTGAAATTGATTTACAATTTGCAATGTGGACAAGCACAGACATATATGTACGGAGTTACAATTAAAATAAGAAAAAATTAAGTAACCTATTGGTTGTCAATTAGATTTATTTGATAAGATTATTGAACCAATTCCATTACATGCATTTGAGGTCTGGGGTTATGAAAATATTGACAATGTTGAATGTGTCTAATAAAAGTATTTTTAACATATACTTAATTTAAAAAATAAAATCACTATACACCAAGTTACATCGCATATGTTTATGGTGAAACTAGACGATTTCCTCTGTTTATAACAATTTGTATTTGAACGGTTTAATTTTCGGCCAACATTATCAATATAAAGCAGTGAAAATAAGTTGAGAAAAATAACAAATATGCGTGTAGGTATATTTTTTGATAAAGGACATATACTAAATTCATTACTTAACTCTTTAAATATATTTTAGACAACTGCAGACTTTCAAATATATGGTTGATAACGAATCATGCCATTATAACACCAATTGGATCAAGACAATAATGACATAAAGAAAATTGTGTTTGTTTCACACAAAAATTAACCAAATTGTTTGTTCACACCAATTACCTTTTATACCTTTACAACTATATTGTATATTTGTTATGATATTATTTTTGTTCATGTAGTCATGTATCATTTTATTGCCATTGAGTGAAAAAAAAAACCCAAATCCGGATCGAACTGAACAAAAGAAACTAATTAATATATGTGTTTGAAACAGAAACCTTTAAGTACATTTAAAAAAAAACCTTAAGAACATTGAATACAGTAGGTGGACAAGCAAATGTGGCCGGGAAATGATAACCTGTGTGACAATAACTCGTTTATTGTAAAAAACTGAAAAAATATTTTAAAAAACACCCTTTATCAAAACATGTAGGCATTTAATAATTTGAATGCGAACACAACTCATAAATTCCATATATGTATTTCTAACAAATCCTGTAAAACCTATTTCGTTGTTCATATATACAATAAATCCCTGGATAACATTAAGATTAAGAACTTTTTCGAACGGTAAAGACATAATGCATTCATTTGTAATTTTTCTTTTTTTTTCGGGGGGGGGGCAAAAAAACACCCGAAAGAATTAATTCATTTGCCTTTTTAAAATATTTACTTTAATTTCTAATTATTTTTTTCAACCAAGAAAGGAACTTAATAACTACAAACTTAAAATGATAAAAATCCAGTGTGGGTAAGTTTAATATGATAGACTAATAGAAAGAGAAATAACATGTACTCAGAAAACTAAGGCTACATACACAAAGTAATTTTATTTCATTTACTCAAAGAAAGATAATTATCTAAAGGTAGCTAAAAATTTAGGTAAAATCTATTTAAAATATCGACAGGAAAATGATAATTTTATGTACACAGTGGACAAAAAAATACAACACATGTTTTACATTTAAATACGGAAATACATTATAAAATCTAGTATTAGTTTCCTTATCTGATGGAGGGATTAAAAATTCATGCATTTAACATCAGTAAATGTGCGTTTGACCACGATTAAATTTTATACGGAAATTCATTATCAAATCTTTGTTTCCCTAATTGATTGTGGAGTTTAATACCCATGCATATAACGTCGGTAAATGCTCGTTAAACCATTAATCGAAGTGCAAAATCCGTGGTTTTTCAATGCTCAAAAACAAAAAGAAATGTGGATCTTGCTGAATAATAAGTCTACACTGACCTGCATGACGAGAGTTTGAAATTCAATGCAAATTCTTGCTTAGCACCACCGTTATATTTAGCTGCAGATCTTAATCAAAATTAACGACATGACAACTATTGTGGTGTTGAATGTTTTGTATTTATTGCCATCCGGTAAATTTAAAGTTTACAACATGATATAACTAACTATGAATCAGATTCAGAATGAATGAAAAGAACCTTAACTGATTGAAGGTGGCATGGGACACCTCCATATTGTGACGTGCTTTCTATCAAAATAAACAATAAAATAAAGTATAATTTTGTATTTTTTTCTTTCTCAAAATAATTACTTTACATCGAAGCGCAATGATTTAGATCGTTTACTACAAATCCGTAAGTCGTGAGTTAGAATCCCGCTGGGGCTTTTAAAAAAAATAGTTTTAGTTTAAAAAAAAAAAAAAAACACAACAAAAAACAAAAACAAAAACACCCAAAAACACCTTAATGGGTCAAATATTGTAAAATTTTTAAATTTTAAACCGGTTAAAGTATTTTGATAATAATGTACTTTTATCCATATTTATATGGACAGGTGTCCAATACCACATTTAACGTTCACTTTCTTGATTTCTACATAAAGATGCATCAATAATGTTTTTTCTTTCTTTCCTTTTTCATTTTTTCAACATTTTACTTCGAAAATATCTTTTGTGTATAAGTTAGTCAATGTATGCATGAATGCATTTATATTTATTGTCCCTTATTTTTACATCTTTCTAAGCTAAATACTGGCTATTAAAACAGCTATCGTCCATGTATCTGGTGTTGCTTGGGGGTGGGCTAGTCAGCTTTGTATGGGTGCTCATTATTGTATTTTATTTGTATATCGGCCAGGTTCAGTAACTGTGGTAAACATGGACAAGAAAAACCGGTGAACCGAGAGCCTAACTAACTCTTATACAGCTGTTATACGGTATATATTCAGCTCACAGTGAGAAAGAGACAGAGCGAATGAGAGAGAGGGGGAGATAGAGAGAGAGGATCCGATATGATATGCTACAGGAGATGACAATCAATGGAATATGAGGTAAAAAAATAGAATATACTAATTTATAGAAGTTTGGCATGTGTACTAAATACCTATATAAATGATTGATTCTAAAATAAAAAAACAAAACAAAACAAAAAAAAAAAAAACTTAGCAATCGACAGTTGTTGTGGGTTGTAAATACCAGCTGGACTTTCTTTCTCGTCCGTGTGTTTCTTGGGTGTCACCGATGTTTTATTTCCTTTTTTTACCAGACATAGTCATCTTTGCATACGGAGAAGCGTCATGGTTTCTTAAGGAAACTTTATCTTTTCGACGTGTAACTATAACCTGATGCGTTTTTGTTTGTTTGGATTTTTGGTCACACGCCGTTGATGTTGACTCGTCTTGATTGGAACTTGTTATTTTTCTCCCGCTTCTAGTTGTCTTTGTAGACTTCTCCATGTTAGTATAGTATATCGTGTCTTCTTTCACTTTTGTTTCTTTGTTTTTCCTTAGTTCTATAATTCTATAATTAGTTATGTTAATATATTGACAACATTGTCTCAAATAGCATAAACAAAAACAAATTAGAAAACTGCATTATTATATCAAAATATGTTTGTTAAAAAACTCACCAGGTTTTATTATTTGGCAGCCAGTAACGGTACTGCAACGCACTTTTGGACATAAGCACTGCTGCTGGCAGCCGTATCCATAGTTTGGATGTTTGCATTGATCATCACAGTATTTTCCGGTAAAGCCAGCCGGACAAAACGCATCTAAAATATGCCAGTGCAATTAAACTAATAATCTATTTTAAATTAATACTTCATTTGTTTCGGTATTATAGGAAAATTTAAATATTTTATATACTAATGATATCTTAGTCATTTTTTTGTCTATATGTTTCATTAACTTTATGAAATGCGTCATATTGATAATGATCGTGAACTTAATCGTTAACGAAATATTTTATATTAATACTATATATCTATCCATTTATCTCTTTGTTCATTCATCTAACTTTATTTCTTTCTTTCATAAATCCATTACCAAACAAATTTAGATGAAAGTTGTACATGACAATATTTACGATTAAGCTTTCCCCTTGTTTGCCTTAAAAATAATTTAAATATCTAACCTTGAAGTAAATACTCTTATCACCACAAACAAAACTCTTAACTAGTTGTAAACATGTTGACGATATTGATTAACACACTATGTATTTCCGTGAGAGTTGTCATCCTCTAAGTCTCTCTGTTTTACTATCTCATGAAACGATTAGACAACTTTAAATTTATTTAAAGTCTCTATTGATACACATTTAATTGTAGATAAAAATACACCGACCGTAGATTTCCGACAATGCATAATTCATTTTAATCTTTTTAGTATATAATCCGAGTGTATCAGGCAGTATTTTAGTAATCCTTAAACTATTTACATTTTTACATTTTATTCAAACCAATTCATAAACAAAATGTGTGGGGGGTTTTTACGTTATTTTGAAAACGAAGTAATTTCATACTCAGGCGGTTTATATTCCATTGTTTACATCTCATTTACTTGTCATAACTTTTTGATAAATTAGTTTCAACATATGTTGTTAATGTATCAATAAGTTTTTAACTGTTAAGGGTGTCGTTTACTCAGGGGTTGAGTTCTCAAATTCGGATTGTTATAAAGTTCAAAGTCATAAGTAAAATTTGTTCTAAACACAAAAAGTATTTATGAAATGAATTATAATTGACATAACATTCGATTTTTCTACTTTATTATGGAATTAGGCTCTAACAAAAAATTTGACTTTTAGCCAAACAGAGGAAATTCGGACTAAATTTTGCAGATTTTGATATCCGCTCAAACATTTTTAGCAGTACTCTAATATTACAAGTTAAGATTTTATATTTTAGTCTTTATAATTTTGCATATTTTCTGTTGGGTTTACCTCACTTATTCATTAAAATTATCGTATGGCACGGATTGCAAAAATATTGAAAAATCCTTAAAAAACATAAAAGACACCATTATCTCAAAATTTTGATCATTGACCTCATATAAATTTTATGCCAACAGAATAAGGTCAATATAAGTTTAATACTATAAATGTTTTTGTGTTATCATCATTCAATTTTTTGTAAAATTTGATCAAAAATGGGTAGGGATTTAAAAACTGATAAAGGAAATTGGGACTGGAATATTTTTAAAAATTGTTGCTGAAATTTTAATGCTTTATATTTTTTTAGTGCCACTACCATTCATAAACTGTATTTCATTTTTTAAAGTGTTTAATTATTTCTAATATTTTCACAATTAAGAAATTCTCAATCGTAGTGTAAAATTTTGTTGGATTTTTCTTCATTTTTTGAAATATATTTAATAGCCATTAACTAAAAAACTAGGTCATTGACCTACTTTTTTTAAAGTAAAAAATAACACTACAATCAAAGGTCTATGACATACAATAGATGGGTTTTTATTATCATCAGTGGAATTTTTTTTCATTCTGAGTAAACGTCATCCTTAAATTCGATTTAGTCAACAAAATGGTTGAGGCTTTGAAACTGCACACAGTTCTTTACTTCCTTATTTTATACCCAGAACTAGAGATTAATATTCTGTTGCAGTTAATAAGTTTTGAATATATGATATTTTCCTGCTCATTTAGTTTTGTTAAACAATAATCACTAATTATGATTTATTTCCTAATCAATACTTCTTTGGATTAGTTATTTGTGGCTTGACTGAAAAAAGATACTAATGGTACATGTACTTGCAAAGAGAATAAGATATCTACATGTGTATAATGACATCTAATTTATTTATTAGATTATGGTCACTTTAATTTGTGTTTCTAAATTTCATGTGTGTTTACTTTGATTTTGATTTTTTTGCTATTGGTTTGTGTCTTCTCTTAAGTTTGAAGATTGTTTTCTGTAATAGATGTTAAAAAATGATTATTGTTTTACATAGACTTTTCGATGAACAGCTTTTCTTCTTACTTTTAATACTTGTTGTTTACAAAGTAAACGATATATGCAAATAAATATTGACTTTTCCATAAGGAATCCACAAAATCATAGATACTTGTGTGGTGCTAGTTGTATAATGTACTCAAATTAAAATACCCTAGCAGAGTGTACATCATATTATAAACAAGATTAACTGGTATGCGGTTTGTTTTATCATGTTATTCAGCTTTAAGAACATGGCTTGTTTAGATAGAAACTTTTATTATTTTATAAGTTATTTTTCCCATTTTTTGTTAATAATTGAAATGCTTAACAATACGGAGAAGCAAAATTGTTCATTGGGAAAAAAAAGCTTTTCAACGCATAACTCTAACGTGTTGTGTGTATCTTTGCATGGTTTTGTCGTCACATGCCGTTGATGTTGACTCTTTGTGATTGGAGCATGTGTTATTATTTCCCACTTCCTTTTGTAATCGCAAACCTTCCCATGTATATCCTTATTAGTTCTACTTTCACTTTTGGTTTGTCGATTTATTTTTAGTTCTTTAATTAGGTTTATATATTTGGTCCAGAAATGTGTAAATGAATATGATTAACAAAAAATTAGAGTTCATTTTTTCATTCAAGAAAAAAAAAGTATATCTTTTACTATGTGCGATATAAAGTGTAATGTTTCTAACTTAAAAAGTAAGTGGATTCTTTCTTGTGTGATATGAAGAAAGAAAACTGTTCATTCCTTAAAATACTGAGTAGTTTTGCTTTTGAAAACAACTGTTTGTTATGCTTCATTTTAGTCCATTTTGTCCATTTATCAACAGAGATATCGTGGTCCGTTTGTGCCTCATTTCTATTCTTTTATTATTTTCTTACACAAACAATGTTTGCATTTGTTTATGAGTTTATGTTCTCTAATACCGTATTCATGGTTATACTAGGTAGTTTAGTGGTTTGAGGTTGTGGGATTGATTTAAGAGTCATGCGGCTTAAATCTTGTTGGGACATCAACAAGCTGATATCTGATATTCGATTTTAGCTTTTTTGAAGTTAATATAACTTATCTATGCTTGTGGGACTTTCTTAGGTAAATACCTATTTGCTTAAATTTGAATAAACATTCTTATTTTTATTGAAGTGAAAGTATTCCTTGATAGAAAACTTATTAAATGATAATGTATGAAACTTCTAGTAATGCTTTCAAAGCTCTAAGCTCTAAATGAATTGTCAAGTATAATATCTCTCTATAATCTATATTTAACAAAGATAAATATATTGTAGATAAGATAACTTAATTCGAAAAAAAAACATATCGAAGAAAACATATATAGAAAACTACATATGTTTTTCTATTAAAAAACATCATTTGAAAAACTCACTTGTCTTTATGTTTGAACAGCCAGTGGAACTAATGCAGTGTGTTTTGGAACATAAGCAACGCTGTTGGCAGCCGTATCCATAAATTGGAAATCCGCATTGTCCGTCACAATATTTATCGATAAAGTCAGCTTGACAAATTGCAGCTAAAATATAAAAATTTCAAACAATAATAATTTACTTGTTTTTTTTTTCAATCAGGGTCTGTACCATATTGTTAATGAATCTAAATAATATACATTGTATTTTGAATTTGTTTATATTCTGGAATGTTAGGTTCTGATACAATAGATAAAAAGAGTTAATTGTTTTCGCTATAAACACAAAATCAATTACTTCAATTATGACGGCAACAAAATTAAACTCTCATCAATTGAAAAAAAAAAAATAGGTGTCATTTTTAACTCGGTACTGAACATGGATCACCAGAATCAAAACATCGCAAAATCATGTTACCACCAACTGCGAAACATTGGTCGCATTCGACCCCTAATATCAGAGAGCGCTAGTAACCGTTGTATACTCACTTATGACCTCTCGTTTGGACTACAGCAATGCCTTACTACACGGTGTATGTACCACTTCCATGCAAGACTTCTAAGGATTCAAAACACAGCTGCTAGGATTATAACGCGTACTATAAAATATGACCATATTACACCAGTGCTAGTGAAATTACACTGGCTCCCAATCGCACGAAAGCCCAGATAGCTCATTCGAAATTCAAAATTCGAAGTGAGAGATTCAAAAGAGTCATTTGTTCGAATCCTATATGATGTCATCATATTTGACCTTCAACCTTTAGATATGACATCGACATTCGATGTACATATAATAACGGTTTCGAAAATTGCGGTACCATATTTTTCCTGCTTAAGTGTATAGCAGTTATGTTTCATATTTTGTTATAGATAAACTATTCAAGTTAACTTCAACAGAAAATTATGTCCTTACTTTTGCGAATTTGAGAAAATATTAAAAAAAATAATTTTACGGGTGTATCATACTACCTTAAGCGCGTTTTCTGTTTAACTTCAAATAAAATAAAAGAACAGTTCATACACAATGAAATGATGATACCTAAGGAAACTACTTTTCTTTGATGTTTACTTATTTCGATAATTATCGAAACCAATATGATAATCGATTCATGAATCTAAGTAGCACCCAAGCGATTTACAATCAACATTTTCCGGTGATTTATATCGACTTAAAAAATTTGCAAGCACACACTTACCCAACTATATCACAAAAGTGATTTCATTTCAAATCCGCTCGTCTAACGGTAACTTCAAATTAACGCTAAGCAATATCAAACTTTAAAACCGTTTTTCGAAATTATATTAGTTTAATTTTATTTAAAACATCTGCAAACAGCCGATATATAAAGACTTTGCGAGAGTCTTCTTCATCTAACCTTTGAACATTGTTTTCCAGTTGAAGGCTTCTACAGAATAGCATCACAATAAAGTTATGTCGAAAACGGTACGAACAACGCGTATGGAATTGATGATTTAAAACGTTGTTATTGTCGGTGTTAATAGAATACATTTCATTGTGATGTTTAATGTGAGAATACATGACATTTAAATGTATATTTATAGATACACTGTTACGATTTAGTTGAAATGTGTTGTTCTAAGACGATTTAGAGTCACTATCAAGCATATGATTTTATCATTCATTTTTGTGGTAGATATATTGTGGAAAATATTTTGCTCAAGACGCAGACAATACATTATCAAATTATCCTGTGCTGATTCGTCACCTCTTACCAAGTGGTAATAATCTTAAAAACATACTGTATATTAAAACGTTTAAAATATAGGAGTTGATTAATAAGGAGGTCTTAGCTGACTGGGGAAGTGTTATGAAACAAACTACGCAAATCCCAGCAAAGGGTAAAGAAACGGGAACATTTTTGAAAATTTATAATTATAAATTTATAAAATTTTAGAAAAAAACGCACCTGCTACTGAAAACAGAAAAATGTCATCCTTGAAGAAGAAATATCTTAAGTACTGACAAGAGTCCAAAACACACATTCTTTATATTGAAATGTTGATTTTTAGAATTAAAAACTGATTTTCTAAAAAGTAAAAGCGAAATGTTTAGACCTATTAATATTTGTAATGAACTGATTTTCGCATATAAAATAAATAAACTATGTATTTATAGTGCATAAAATGTGTGATCTTTTAGTAGTTTACATGTAATGTAAGTAAGATACTCAAAAATCTATAAATCAATTAAACATTGTATTTTCTTGTTTGTTTTTTTTTTAACTTTATTTGCTCTTTCTATTTATAGTTAAACTAAAACCCCATAATTTTAAGCAGGAAAATAGTAAAACTTTTCCAATTTAGTTCTTCTTGGAACTAAATATTAATTTAGTAACATCGCTGCAGATCCTATTCTAATGTGATCAAATTAAAACAAACGAGAATCAATATATTTTGCATGGTTTTCTTGTCGACATAACTGGAAAACGTTATTATTAAGAAAAACCTGAATGAGGCGTCTGTTGAACCAAAGTTGTACTGAAATGGCCCAGCGAAGACTTCTGTTGCGTTGTTATGCTTGCTAATATCTGTTTAGAATGTGGTTTATTACAGCCTAAAGAAATAGAATAAATGTGCAATAATGCAGAACGTCATAGACAGGAAAGCAGACAGAAAGTCAAACAGTGATAGAAAGATAGATAGAAAGATAGATATATAGATAGATAGATAGATAGATAGATAGATAGATAGATAGATAGATAGATAGATAGATAGATAGACAGACAGACAGACAGACAGATAGATAGTTAACCTATTTTAGTAGTATGTTGTAGCGAAGATGTACTTAAAATAATTGGTAACGCCCTCAGTTCCGCTGTTTTAGTTTGATTTCTCCTTTTAGAACTTCTCTTGATCTCTCCTTGAAAATGATTATATATGACAATACAACAAAAAGACAACTGGATGCTTTTTTAGGTTATCTTTTCGATTCTTGATTCTAATTTATTTAGAAGATGTCAACACTTACCATTATACATGTTTGGACAGCCTGTAGAAAAATTACAATACCGTCGGGAGCAAAGGCAAGTTTTTTGGCAACCAAATCCAAACTTAGGATAAGGGCACGACGTTTCACAATTTTCTCCAATAAACCCAGCTGGACAATCATTTGCTATGGTATTTTGTTAATACATATATTTGAAATGAATTGTGATAAGTAGAGAAAATAGATAATTTTAATCTTTATTTTACATCAATATAGAGACATGGTTGTAGAACATATTCCTCTTTGATTGGTATGCATTATGTAAAACCTCAACTATATTATTATTTAAGAATATAATACATTTATGTTATACTATAAATTTTAGTTTCGTTAATTATCTTTCAAATTTTACAACTTCTTCGTTGCAGGCTTTTTTTTCAATTACAGATGAAAATGATAAAACATATTTTATTATTAAAATATCGTAATAGTCTTTGACAATTGAACTTTACATATATTTAATAAATGAACATAGAAAAGAAGTTGTTTAGTAATTATAGTATAAAGTAATAGTGTACATAGTATAAAGTAAATTGATTTAATCAATTGAAAGTGATTAAAAAATAGCTGACATGTGGCTGAATATCTTTTTAATACCGTTTATTTACATGTCCAACTATTTGAAGTAGCAGTGATTTGATTGATTGATAAGATACAGAACCATACTGTGCGTCGAGATATCATTGCGATCTTTAAATTTCATGTAATTTCTTTTACCCGAATTCAGACATCCATCAATATGATTACAGAACGTTTGGCTGCATTTGCATCTATCACCACATCTGTCCCCATATTTCGGATACTCGCATTTCTGTCCACAGTTATAATCGTGGAATCCCTTAGGACAATTACTGGAAATAAACATGATTTAAATGGAGTAAACACGTTTAAACAACGCAATATATGTTCTCTAAATATTTCAAGAAACGAAGAGACTGATCAACACAAGATTGGTGGTCTTGTGTTTAAATTTTTTTATCGTGTTACCTGATCGTTATATTAATTAAGGTGTGTTCTGTAAGGTGTCAACACATTTTAAAAGGCCGTTTCATTAGGTAAAATGTTCCTTTAAATTGATTTTTTTAAAAAATATATTGAGGTAATTTTATTTTTAAGAATTAAAACATTATATTATATATTTATATTTTATGATGTTATGTATAACATCATACATGCATTACACCATTACTAAATTTTAATTGTTGGATTTTTTTTTCGTTTGAACAAACGACGAATATCATATGTTGAAATCGATATATACGTACATGTACATTGAATTTAAGTAAATTATATCAATTGAGTACGTATTACATTTCAAACAAAGACTATGTAACCAACCCTTTCATGAATAAACAAATGACTTCTTTTCTATAAATTCAAGAGATGAAATAACATGTGACATATGAACATAACTATCTTGTCCTGTTTTACTTACAATTTGAAAAATAAAAACTTTAACAAATCAGGTTGTTCAAATTGTATCGTCATTCTCGGTTTAGCGAACGATAAGTCCTGTCCCTATTGTTCTTGTTGTTTTTGTTTTTGTTTTAAATAATGTTGTACTTTTGATCGTATCTAATATTTTAATCAATAAATTGACATATAAAAGATACCGTTTTGAGAAGTCAACTAATTTAAAAAAAAAATATTCCATCATTTTTTAGTACATGTTTCACACCTCGAAAAATAGATTTTTCTTGATACCAAATGACTTGGTACACACCAAGTCCAAGCTTCATGGTTAAGTGACCATCCATTGTGTTCATAATGATTAAACCAATTATTGACAATAATTGGTTTAATCATTGTTAGACCTGCAAAGCAAGTCTCCACTACATAACATTTGTAAGAATATGAATAAAACAACAGCTGAAAAAAATCATATTTTTAAATTCTCTGGAGAACAGTGTCAGTTTCAATCATTTTCAATAATTACAGTATCGTTCAGACCCAACCTAACACCAGAGTAAACCCCAACTAAACCCTGGGTTTACTTTTGGGGTTTACTCTGGGTTTACTTTTTGAAAGTTTGGGTCCACTCGGGGTTACTTTGGGTTTACTCGGGGTTTACTTTGGGTTTACCTGGAAATTGCTTTTGAGGTCAAATGTACGAACTGAAGTGTGAAGCAGACCCGTCTTTTATCTTGCCATCCTACTGCCTGTAATTCCTGCCCCTTGTTTGCTAGCGTCTGCTTTCAGGGGTATACTTCTAAATGGGTTTACTCTCTGTGTCCACTCTGGGTTTACTCTGGGTCCACTCTAGTAAACCCAGAGTAAACTCAGAGTAAACCCTGAAAGTAAACCCAGGGTTTAGTTGGGGTTTACTTTCTGTTAGGTTGGATCTGATCGGTACTGTAGATGGGCAAGGTTATGTCTTTTCCATCCTTGCTGATAATGATTTTGTTTATGCAAGTTGGAGTGGTCAGCCTTAATACATCAATTTGCTGCATATAGACTCACCCTTGGTAGAATCTGCAGACAATGTTGATGATGTAGCTATGGATGGTGCTCTCTCACTTTCTACACCCTGGGTTTTTCAAAATCAATTGCTAATATCAAAAAGACTTCTTAGTTCCTGGCTTAAATCCATTTGGAAAGACATCTCATACTATATGTAGCTTGCTTTCATTCATGAATAGAAGGGTGAATGTGTGATTTATTGTTCAGTTTGAATTCTACTCACTTTCAAACCTCACCTGTCTAATACAGGTAACCTGCCCCAGGGCACTAATTATCACCAGGCCATGGTGGACTTAACCAATTACATTTAACTCATCATACTTACCTTGATTTGATAAATATAACACAATTGAATAGTAATAAATAGATTGAAATATAAAGAAATAATTTCTCGTGTGAAACATGTACTAAGTATGTTGTTAAACTTTTTCCTCGCCATTTGATTTGGTGCCTCGCTTCGCTCGGCACCAAATCTCATGGTACTCGGAAAAAGTTTACCAACATATACTTAATTCACGTATATATATATATATATATATATATATATATATATATATATATATATATATATATATATATATATATATATATATATATATCACACAATAACACAGTTCTTATCGGTAAACAATTTTCTAATCCCAAAACTCATAGATCGCGTATTATCATTTAAAATACTACTTTTGCTTTCGTTACTTTTAGGCTGGTTTATGGTTGACACAGACTTGACGGAGTACAGCCCACTAGGACGAGTTGGATATTCAGTTTGTCAAATCAATACCATTTCCTTGACGCTTTAGCGACCGTTACACGGATCGAATTGATAGTAGACCGGGTGTTTGACAAGTTAAGGAGACACTGTTTCTTCCACAAACAATATTTGCAATACATATCAACAATCTCGATATGCAATGGAAAGTTTTCAACAAAGGTTTTCAAATTGGTGACATTATATTTAACTTCATTGTATCGCAGTGCTGATCAGGATATACCATTACAAAGCACTGAATGTCCAAGTCAAGGGTGACATGAATGCAATGTAAGTTGTTGTGTCTAGCTGGTGTAGGGAATGACCTCTTTCAAATTTAAAGCATTAAATGTACATTTTTTAAGCCTCAGCAACAATATTTTGCAAATGAGTTTGAAAATTTTAAAAATAATACAATACATGTACTTCTCGACTACTTTGTTAGGCGCGCTCTAGGATGTCTAACATTAAAAATAGAACATTCATACAAATGAAAATGTTCATTGGCGGAGTTGCACCGATTTGGGACAACTAGATTCTAGTGTAGTATACAAACAATAACAATATTGAATTAACATACCATGGGGCGATCTGATGCATTTTAGGTTCTACGCTTTCTCTGATTACTCTGATTTAGCTGTTTAGCTTCCCTCATTATCGTGAACAATTTGACGTTTAAAGATTATGAAATATTATTGTAACTATACATGCATGTAATGATAGACAGACACATGTTGTTTCCGTATTGGATTTAAACAATTCGAACATTTTAAATTTGTCACACAGAGTAAGGTTTCGTTTTTTAACAATCGATAAGACCACTTGTTTCGTTTAGGTAAATTGTGATGTCTGTAACCGCAACATTGAGTAGAAGCGTCATAAGAATTGTGAATGCTTTGTAAACTACAGAGTGATTATCAGTTCAGATCCTACAAAATGTTTAAGTGTAGAATAAAATTATATTAAATTAAACGCAACGATAAACATACCAAAAACCTTAAAGATCTTTACTTGCACATGTTAGGAGTTGTTCTCCCTATCACAATTAAATATGGGAATATTTTTAAAAGGGGATGCATCTAGTAGGTACATTATACTTGACACTAGCCGCTTAGGATGGACTTCACTTTCATGGCACTGTTGCACTATTGAAAAACCTTAAAAATGAATGTTTACTAGTATTGGATATAAGCCGACAATAAAATAGTGTTCGGATTCGGATTTTTAGTCCAACATTCGTATACAAAAATGCAAAACGTGTGCATTCAGCATAAATGTTCAGACAATTATGTTTGTACAAAATGTCAGTGGGTAAAGATAATGAAATAATTTGTATATTATTGTTGAACATTATTCATATCCAAATTATATTGCCAGAAGTTGAATAATTGGTTGAGATATTAGTTGTTTAGAGGAATAAAATATCATTCAGCATAATATTTTTAATAAATGGTGGATAAAGCAGCTTGCAAAGCTTTCAGTTAAAAAATAAATATACAAGATTTCAAAAGGCAGTATTATTTGTATATTAATAAAGTTCAACACAAACAGTTACACATAAAATGTAAAAAAAGTATTTACACTACAAAAACAGTTGAACAAATTCAAATGAGATTTGCTTGTGATATAAACAATTGGGATATACACTGTAATGTAATCAAAATTGATAAACGTTTCTGACTTACGTTGAAAACCAGGAAATAAACGATGTAACAATAGGTATCCATGCAAAGTAAATGTAACATCTTAGAATCATTCCAATTATTTTTGTATAAAAATATAAATATTTGCAAATTCACATTGGAAGTTGAATTTTTTATGAGGAAGAAATTATCAGGAAATTATTTATATATTCTAGTCAAATATAAATCAACTATTGCATTACTTTAATAAATCGATGCAATATCCTATAAGCTGTAAAATGGCAACATATTTGACATAAATTCTGTGAAAAATGTCTCAAAATTATTTCCGCTTTTGTGAAACACATTTTTAATTTTCATAATTTGCATGAACGGAATTATAAAAAAAAAGAATAAAATATTATATGTCGATGCAATAACATCAAAAATATAGTGATTGATTTATGTTAGTTGAATAATACACATTCTCTTCGCTATGAGCTGTATGAACTGTTTTAAGAAGGATCCGTTGCATTGTTCTAATTTTAAGTTAGAATATAGTGTATGCTATCATTGCTATGTCTGACGTCATCAATTTATTATTAGTTATAAGTAGATTTTTTTGGCCCAAGTTTGACACTATTGGTTGTTCTGGAACTGGGAAGGCTACTTTCGACGTCTAAATGTAGCAATTATTACAGAAAATTAAAGCAATTACTAGATAATTTTAAATTGTGGAATTAAACTATCTTTAACTAAATTGTTGTAGTGTAACATGTTTAGGAATATTAAGAAAGAAAAAAATATACCAATACCTGTAAAATAAGGTTCCAATAGTTTAGATGCGTTTTAATCATCTCTCCTTGTAGGAGGAAGTTGCGCCTAATTTCAACAAACTTTAATACTCTTTACCCAAGGAGGCTTTGAGTCAAGTTTAGTTAAAATTGGTTTAATGTTTTTTGAGAAGACGCTACAAATATATATAATTACAGACGAACATATTAACATACAGACGGATAGACAGACATACGGACATCTGGTAAAAGATTACTAGAGCATTGAGCACAAAATAATAGTATTACTTATTAGGTTTGTTGCTGACTGACCTCTGCTTCGCCTCGCCATCTTTGAGATTGATCAACCCGATATATGTATGTAGTCAATCAGTAACAAACCTAATAAGTGTTTTGTTTGCTCGATGAATATAAATTTACACATGTATTCACAAAAGCGATAATCTACGCAACCCCATATATACAAGTTGCCTAACATCTCGTCCAATTTAACTCATTTAAACTCTTAAAAATTATCAAACCCACTTTTCGAATACTCTTTGAAAATCTTCGCTTCACTAATGTTTACTTAAAATGTTTTGTTGATGTTCAATTTTAAACGTTTTCTTCCTCCGAGGTTCTCCTCTGCAGAGATTTGAGCAAATATCGACGCTGTTATTTTGTTTTACTCCAGACAAAACTATGTGACGTCAATATTCAACGGGCAATTACTCTAATTCTAAAGAATGCCAAAGGACAACTACTCTAAATATTTTAAGAACTTATGGCATGCGGCTTCTGTATTAATATGAAATGTCGAAATGAGTAGGCGAAGCATCGGCCAATGACGGCCATATAGCCTAATATTAATTCTCACCGAACAGACATATTGATATATGAGGCAGTCATGTGCTATGTTTAAACCAATGAAAGTGTGACATTTGAGTCCGAGTGAAAACAAAATGTAATAGAATAAAACATCATAATAAATGTAATTGGTGTTTCAAATGGACTCTCCTACCTTGTCATTTTAAACCAGCAAACTAACGAATATTGCTTTAAACAAATGTGACTTTTTTTGCACTTTTCTCCACTCAATACCAAGACTTAATTGTTGTCTCTTTTTCGACTTTTGTTATTAAACACATAGATTGGGTCAAACGGTTCACGAAATTTGATTAGATTTGGGTTTTATCAAAATATGTTATATTAATCTTATACCATTTCCAAATCACATGAGAAATGTACGAATAATTAGCAACAAAAATCATGTATTTAACTGAGGTGAGTTTCTGATAATAACGGTGTAAAGATACCAGCTGTATCATTCTGTTTTGGGCATCACATTTTAAAGATAAACAGTGTTGTTGTTTTTTTATTATTCAAATAAAACCATTCAACAAACGACTTCCCACAGGATAAAACTGTGTCGTTCAATTAAAATATAACTGACAGAACAATAAAATGGTATACCTTGCATGACTCTATAATTCAGCCATTTTTCAAGCCTATAGTTATCTTTATGTTGACTTAATAGCAGGGGTTAACACTCTTCGAAATCTACATTTGCTGTAACTGAAGGTTTGTAGTTAGCGGAAAATGTTGGGTTAACAAGCCGTAAAGCTTCAGTGGCTCTCATACAAAAAAATGGCGCTAACTAAGGACTCGTTCACCTTAATTCTAAACATCTTATTAAAATGTAATAAGTAGCAAAAAACAAACAAAAACAAAAAAAAAACAACAACAATCAGACGTTTATCTACACGCACTGTTAGTTTACTAGCCTCTTAACATTTTTTTTTTACCTTATGACCAGCATGATTACATGTAAAAATTGATGTAAATTTAACAAACTTCACTTTCCGCTCTCGAATATCGTGTTTAAGAAAAAGTCCTAAGGAAGTTCTACTGCACTTAGTTGCCTGAAGAAAATTAATATTGTGATTCTATTTTTTATTCAAAGTGAGAATATTTTCAGAAATAATTTTTTTTAGTCAAAATAGGCGCATACTTTTGAGCCACATATTTGTGAATGCTAGGCACGTTATATCAACCTAAATTTTCCCGTAGAGGTACTATAATTTCTATTAATAAAATACCCCATTTCATATTTAATAAATCTCTGAAAACACCGTTAAGGTTGTGTAATATATCTATTACACGGTCATAAAAAAATAATATTATTTCATTTTATTCTAAAACTAATTTAATGTACATACATGTATATATTATTTTGCATACTATCAAATGTATTTTTCACTCATTATTTAAATTGTAAAAAATGCCTGTAAGTACGACTCTCATAGAGACTGTTTAGAAACTTCAAAGTTCCAATATAGCAGTCTATGTATGACAAGTAACATGTTTGAAACATGTAATTCAGATAACCAGTGTCCATAGTACGGATTCTTATTATTTTACGGACTTCTTTATATGACTTCAACAATTTTTATTGTAATATATTGTTACAAATGGATTGGGCACAAGTTAAAGACTTACATGTGATTAGCCCTCTCCCTACAACTCAATAAACTTTACGTTTCATATTTCTCTGTATTGTTTACTTTTGACATATATTATCTTTCGTTATTTTTTATGCTCTTACTTGACCTTAGACCCCTTTTTGACATATTTTTAAAATAATTCTTCTAAATTTTAATGAGCATGCTTTGAGATTGTGGTTCAATCAAACTTTAGTGTAAAATATAGTGAGAAAAAAAAACTAAGAGACTTTTTTTTATAAAGGAATTATTTTTTTTATAAGTGAAGTCATAACCACATTTCCTCTGCAATGTGAAATATAAAATTCTAGTAACAGTCACTATACCGATTTATTTTTTTTCTCCCAATCTGTGTCTAGTTCACACGTAACATAATTTGTGAAGGCAATTTATAAAAGTTATTTAGTATTCTACTTTTCTAAATTCATTTTGGCCTTGAGATCAATTCTTCGGTTTTTAATTTAAAATAATCCATTTCATATTTGAAACGAACATAATTTAAAAAAAAAAACATGTAGCTACTCTCGCAAGAAATTGCAAGACTTAAATGTTTTTTAGCTTGTAAATTATAATATGTCTTTAGTTTTGCCGAGGTCATGATAAGTGTCAGATATGAAGTGGAATTTGCGAACAATGTTTAAAAAAATTATTTTAGAAACTTCTTATTAACATTGCTCATGATGTATGACAAGATCACTACAATTGTATTTAACAACATTTTACAAGTGACATTTTACATTCTAAGTTTATACAGTAAATTCGCCGAAAACAGAGATCAAGTAAGGCCCAATATCAGTTCTTATTACAGTGCTGCTATCGTGAAAGTTGACAAAACTATTCTATCCTATCCTATATCCTGTATCCTGTATCCTGCATCCTATCCTGCAAATAAGTTCTATCCTATCCTATCCCATACCATCTAAATATAGGAATACAAGTTAAATAAAACGATTTTTTAAAGAATTAAATGATTTTATCAACTATCGAGTACTCAGATTGACTAATTAAAACATCAAACCGAAAAATATTAGAGCGGGATGACTTTTTTACTTGTGCAGCGGTAAATTAAATCGTACGCGGGATGTACACAATAACGTAAACAAACAGGTAAGCGATACGATTTTTTGTTTCTATAAGATTTATGTATAAAAAAAAACAGATAAATAACTTCGATGCACTTATTGAACAATTGTTTAAACATACATTTTAATCAAATTATTTTTCTTATCACAAATTAACTAAGCGTAATTATCAATAATCGAGCAATTCGTTCGGCGATAAATGTAAACACGATCTGGAAATTATTATTTCTTTAGGAATCATTATAAAGATCTCAATTACAGTTAAACCATTCGGAGTTATTTTTAAAGTATAAATTCGTACGCATTTATAGCTAGCTAACATTTATTAGTTTGATCTGTTCAGTTTTATATCGGACAGAAATATAGGTCCCTGTTATCTGGCATCGAAGAAATTATATAATACGTGAAAAGTACACAGAAACAATGTCTGATTCTTTGTTTTCATGTTTATCTTTTAAAATGCCGAATTGTTCGTCAGTTAATTCATTTACGCTTTTATTATTTTGTAGACTTTAAATGAATTTTAAAAAATCTATTAATGAAGTTATCATGTGACATCGAATTCTCACAGTAACTCCATACTTGCGTACGAATTGACAAACATGTAGCGCCGACAAGCGCGCATGAATGTTATGCTTCGTATTGTTGATATGATACATCAGTAATCAATTTTAAATGTTTTAACTTGTAAAACGAATTAAACTGACATTGAAAATGCATTGTTACGCTTATTTTCGTTTCCCGAAATAACTCTGAAATTTATACTTGAATCTGATTGGCTACAGGATGCAGGATAGGATAGGATAGGATAGGATAGGATATAACTTAACTTTTATATTTCTATCATGTATCGTGCATCCTGCATCCTATCCTTGTCAACTTTCAGGATGGCAGCCCTGTATAATCGAGATTTGTTGTATGGTTTACTTACATGTTATACTCTGGACCAATTGCTACAATAATAGATACCAATCCAAAAGCAAATCCACTTGTAATATAACTTTCAATTATCATATCAGAATATTGGTAATATAGACAATGTGTCGATTAGTTTTCAAATATATAATACATTTGCATTCAACGATTTCTCTATTTGGATTTTCACTTCCTTTTTACCGAATTATAAAAGCATAGATTATATTAGAGAATTCACGGACTACTATGAAAAACAAATAAAGGGATCAGATCTCTACTCTACAAATGAAAACTTGGAACTTCGACGGAAAATAGACGAACTCGAAATGGATAGCCGTCGCAACTGTGTTCGTGTTGCCGGAGTTACAGAAGATAGGACCGACACAGACGACATCTTCTGGAAATTGCCAGCAAACTTGACTTCCGCATCAAAAGAGAAGAAATTACCGTCTCACACAGTGTTGGTTAAAAAAAACAATATCAGGTCAAGACAAATAATTGTCAGGATCACCAATTACGAACTACAGTTACGAACTACTACATCGTTTGCTAAAATCCAGGAAACAGCTGAGGAATATCGCTGGAATGGAAGACATAGAGTAAACCAGGACTTGACGAAGACTCAAAACAAAATTGCCTACGAGGGAAGAAAATTAGTAAAGGCTGGTATAGCTATATTTTTCAAAACTATTGTTATTAAAATAAACGAAATTGATTATAATTATTACATATTTTCTTGCTTCATATCACACATCTATAGACCCTCTTACAATCTACCGGTATTTATTTAGAATACATTGATAAATGTTTTAGACATATATAAGGTGATATTAAGAATAAAATCCTTCACATTTCCTTTCACTAAACAAAGCTACAACCATTGTTACAATAATAACTAGAATTGTATTTACGTTACTTTCTTTAACCAATTTGGTTACAATCGTTTTTCTAGCTGGAATTGAGTCCTTTCTAAGAGAAGGAGTGTTTTACTTAGTGGATGATTGTATATTGTGTGTGCCTCTGTACCTGATCATTGTTGTATTTGCCCAATTCTATATTTTTTTCCATAAGCCAATTACATAATGCCAGTAAGTAACACTTTACACAGGATCAGGACAGGAAATACTTCGACATTCCCAAAACCATTATATAAATAGTGCCTGTTTGGGAGGGTACCAGTTGAAATTGACACCCCGAGAAACCACTGTCAACCGACGCAAAGCGGAGGTTGACACTGGTTTTCGAGGGGTGTCAATTTCAACTGGTATCCTCCCAAACAGGCACTATTTATCTTATTATACTGAATGTCTTAATTTTATAGCAAATTTTACTGCTTTTATATAGAAAATACGTGAGTTCTACGACGAACAGTACACGCATAATTTACGCGCATGTAACAATTCGTTCTATCGGCCCGTTGCCAAGTGTGTTGCAAACGCTGATGGTATGAGAACGGATTATCAACTGCGTCTTGTTGGCTTGTTGACAATATTGATGGTAAATTTACTTGTAACATACGGAGCAAATGCCTTATCCATTATTGTAATAATCATGTTTAATAACTTTTCGGATAAGCTCAATAGAACTGCCGTAACTAAAACTAACTGCACAAATTTTACCCAGCGTAGGAGAGATATTAATTATCCCAAAACTCATTAACTATGTATCTCACTGTATTCATATGTACTTCTTTGTATTTGCTTTGGATTTTAATCACTCTATCGGTGTCTGGGGATATCTAGGTAAACCCTTGCCCACTGGAGCACTCTATGACTTCAGATGATTCCGTAACTAGCATTCCTACTTCACTTGACTTAATATTAGAAAACTCAAAAGCAATTGTTCACCTTAATGTACAAAGCATACTGTGGAATCATTAGAATTCTTGGTGGCTCAATTTTCGTGGTATTTGTGGGTAGCCCTTCCCCACGAATATACATCCCCAACGAACAAAAACTAGAAAGAGTATTCTTTCTCACTGAAACTGAAAACCGACGCACCCACGAAATTACATCCCCACGAATAGGCAAAAAACCAACAATCCACGAAAATTTGCCCCCACGAATTTAAATGATTCCACAGTAAACAATACGCTTGATATTATTAAAGCCGAAATTGACGGTTTCGATATTATAACTTTAAACGAAACCTGATTAAATAAAAATATTTTATCCCAAGGCATATCACTTCAAGGCTTTCAAGAACCATTCAGGCGTGACAGGGAAGAAAATAAATACGGAGGGGTAATTATCTGGGTAAAAAAGAATCATATTTCTTGCGAACGCAGACAAGACTTAGAACTTCAACAAATAGAATACATTTGGCTAGAATGTTGTATATACAAACTCTCATAGGAACTTTTTACCGACCACCCATAGCTAACTCGATGGAAACGGCCAAAGACACAAATATAAATAATATAATCATCACTGGGGACTTTAACTGTAATCTATATAATACACGAGATTCAAAAATAGTTAATATCATATGGGATCAGGTATGTCTCAACTTATATCTGAATGCACGCATTTCACCGAAAATTCCGAAACTCTACTCGACCTATTAGTTGTTAAGAATAAATATATTATTGAATTCTCGCGTGTTTGGGATAATATTATTCCGAGCAACATAAGATACAATTGTCCAATCTTGTGTCTACTAAAACTACTAAAATCCCATTCAAGAACATTAAGAGAAAAATTTGGTCTTTTTCAAACACTGATTTCCGAGATTATCAATACCATTTAAAGAATCAAGACTGGGATAGTCTGCACAGTAATGATATTAACCAAACTTGCGACAGTATTATAATTATTACATCACGCCCCAATGATCCGCCATGGATGCATAATTATATTAGAAAATCTATCAGATCTAGAAAACGTCTTCATTGTATTAATAAAACAACACATTCTCCCTATGACTGGGCAAACTATAGGAAAACAAGAAATGTATTTGTAAACATTTACATTCAGTGTATATTTCCCCTTATGTTTTCATTGGAAATCTACGACCTTCAATTTCCTATGAATACACTTTACTAATTCATGCGTCATGAGCACAAATATAAACGTCACCACGTGTTTAATTATATTCATTTTTTATAAAATTAAATGAAACGTCCAACCTAACATAACCAATTTGATATGTACTTTTGAAAAATAATCATTAAATAATATCTACTACTTATTTAAAAAGATTTTTCTCTACAGAGTTTCTGGCACTCTATTTATAGCTGCGAAAACGTAATAAATAACATGTTGATATGGTTGCTCCATGAATGTTTCATATCCCTGACTGGGAGCGTATGCAATGGCTTTACAGCGACGATACACATATACACATATACACATATATTTCATACAAAACAAAAAATAATAATTGGATGTCGTCTGTCCTATGACTGTCCTATGACACACCAATGTGGTGCAGACAAAAGCAAGCATTCAATGTTTAAATAAATAAGAAATGCAAACCAAACATACTACGATAAGATAGCAAAGGAAACTTAACCTCATAACAATTTTTGACAATATTAAGAAACATAACCGGTACTAAAAATTCAAGGACTTATCCTCTAATAAAAAGTAACAAACACAGCCTGCCCATAAGTGACAATAAAATAAAGCAGATTTATTTAACAATAATTTCTGTTCACAATCAGTAGTTAACGACGTAAATACTGAGTTGCCAGACGACGAAAGCTTTAGTGACATATGTACCATTTCAAACATAGTGATTACTACACAAGATGTTTAAGATTTCTTAAAAACACTAGACACGAGGTAGGATACTGGGTCGGATTGTATCAACCCCCATTTACTAAAACAAGCTTCGCAAGCTATTGCCGGAACATTGTGCAAGTTTTTTTTTTATTTATCGCTCCGTAAGTCTACAGTCCCGATTCAATGGAAAATTGAAAACGTAATTACTGTATTCAAAAAAGCGCCAACACTATCGTTAGCAATAACAGGACGATATCATTATTAAGTGTCCTTGGTAAATGTATGGAAACGTGTATTTGCAAATACTTATACAACTTTATTCTCACCAATGATATCCTTACACCGCACAAATCTGGCTTTAGACCTAATGATTCTACGGTTAATCAGTCATTAAGAATGACCAGTGATATTTACAAAGCAGCCGATCAGGGTAAAGACGTTAGAAATGTATTTTTCGATATAAGCAAGACCTTTGACAAAGTATGGCATATAGGCCCATTGTACACGCTAAAACAGTTGGAATTCGAAGAGAATTACTCGAATAGTTTAGAAATTACTTACACGATAAAAAACAGGATGACTTAATCAATGGCAGCAAATCAGACATTGGCCATATTAAGACTGGGGTACCCCAAGGTAGCATACTTGGTACCTTTCTTTTTCTTTTACATATAAACGATTTGGTCACCAATATTAGATGAATTATCAAATTGTTTGCTGACGATCCATTACTTTATATTGTTGTTGATATTGCTGACACTTTAGCATGTTTATTAAATACATATCTTGAACAAATATATAAATGGTCAAAACAGTGGTTTGTGTCTTTTAACCCTACCAAAACGGAATGTCTAACCATATCTAATAAAGTAAACAAAAAACTTTCATTCCTCACTGATATTCAATAATGTTCAGCTGAAAGAAGTAGAAACCCATAAACTCATAGGATTTATTCTTATAGTAGTAATTTGTCTTGGAATTAACATTTAGATGAAACAGAAAAAAAGCCTATTCGCGCCTTGGTATGCTACGAAGATTCAAGTCTAGGAAATCTTTGCAAAAACTATATTTTTCATTTGTAAGACCAGTCATAGAATACGCAGACAATATATGGCACAACATACCAGAATACCTGGTCAAAAAGATTGAAAGCGTACAGTTGGAAGCAGCCAGAATAGTTACGGGGGGAATACACTGGCATCCATAATTATTATGTTTTATATAGAAACGGGATGGGAACCATTATCAAAACTTAGGGAAATCATCGTCTTATTCAACTTCACAAAATATATCACAATATGACACCCAATTACTTTCATGCGATCATCCAGTCTCAAAAGACTCAATGACATAACTACAACACAAGAACAACGCACCCACTGCTTTGAATCAATTCAAGAACCCAGCTTTACGTTGATTCGTTCTTCCCAGCTACAATAAGACGAAGGAATGCATTACCCCAAAATGTGCAATTAAATCCTTCATTACTTTGCTTTAAGACATACCAGTAGGATTTAAATTCCAAATTATTATAATTTAGGTACCAGAATAGGCCAAACTCTTCACTCCAAACTAAGACTAGAATGAAGTGGTCTTAATCTTCATTTATTTCAAAGAAAATTAATCAACTCGCCTCTTTGTATTTGTCTCGAAGTTGAAAGTACTGATCATTTTTTATTATACTGTAATACATATCCAAGACTTAGGATCAATACAATCCTGACACTTCCATATTTCCTTAATGTTGAATTATTGTTATATGGTAACGCTGATTTAACTGAGAATGAAAACAATATTTTTTACCTTGTCAAGAAAGTTCTTGTTGAAATTAAAAGGTTTTGAGTTCACCTGTAGTTTTACTATAACTATTGTGTTACATTAAATATATTAATATGTACAGTAGTTGTACCAAGTATAAAACTGTATACATGATGTTCACAGATATGTAATTTTAATATAGACCTACTTAACAACATTATGTTTCAATATCAATATTGAGTAACATTAGTCGTTTAGTTTAGACATTATCTATTGTTTTCTTATAATTGTCTCCATGCTTAATTCATTCTTTTTTTTTCTTGCTTATTATGTTCTTTTTTCATTTCCACTACAATATTCTTTATTAATGTTTATGTGTAAAAATAAGCATTGTTGCTGAAAAATGTATGATGCTAATTACTAAATAAATATTGTTTAAACTAACAAATAAAACAATGATTAATTTACATGTATTTCCTTAGAGTTTTCCTGAAAGAAAACATCTTAAAGCTAAAGCTAATAAGCTTATAATACCCAGGGATGTTACTAATTGGTACAAATGTTATGCCCTTTATTTACAAATCGTAAAAAAAGGATAAATTCTATAAAACGAAGATCACACTATTTTTTTAATTTTATTTTATTTTATTTTATTTTTTTTTTTTGGAATTTTGCATGTGCTAGAATCTGTTCATACAGTGAAGTTTTTAGGTCGCACTAACAGGACATTACTTTAAATTCGGACAACAAAATAAAACAAAACAAACGAACAAACAACACAAACCTAGAGTTTTCAGAAAGCAGTGAATGAATAGGTAATAAACAAACCAAAAAAGTCGTAAGAAAAGATTTTCTTAGAAAGACACTGCTTCTCATCGAACGAGATTTTGAAATAATGCTTTACCATATCTATTTGAACAATATTCTTTGCTTTTTAAAATAATATGTGTTGTTCTGGGGTTTTTTCTTTTACTTTTTTCATCCTTCTTTTAGGTTTGAAATGTAAAAATCTCGAAACAGTAAGAGAGAAATTATTCGTGTAACTTAACGAGAAAAAATTTAATATAGAATGCTATTGTTCCTACTAAGTATCAAATAATTACAACATTCCTCTGATATACTATATATTATTTTTTCTTGTGAAAACTTTAAGGACCAAAACCTTTTATACACGTATCATTCAGAAATACTTCTACATACGCAATTGTTCCAGGGAAGTTTATATATGATTGCCCACATACTTTGCTTTGGTCTTGTTTTGTTCGTACTCGTATGTTACATTTACCTATGCTTTACGGAAGAAAATGTATGATTGTATCCTTAAAACATCATAGCAATTATAGACACAATTTATGCCCATTAAACGAGAGAACAGTGTTAAAAAAACCAAACAACAATCAAATCGTTGTGCTGCTTTTGTGAAAGACACCTTTTTGTTACTTAAATACGCAGAAATATATCCTACCTGAAAACATATAGTGATTTTTAAATAGAGTAATTTACGGAAAGCACCGGTGAATAAACTTTAAAGACGAAATAAAAACCCAGATAGCTGCTTGTACAAAGAATCATTAAAAAAAAATTCATTGACAAACGAACTGGTGGGAAAAAAACACATCCGAAGTTTGGCATTAAACATTGTAAAAATAAAAAAAATGAGCCAGATATTGTTTTAAAATGAAATTTTAAAAAAATGATCGAATAAGGTAATGTCATACATGGCGAATCACAACAGATTAGAGTTGGGGTGAAAAATATTGCATATTTTGAAGTGAGTATAATTTAACGTATAACTAAAATTAAACAATAATAGTTTCCGTTTATTTTTTCGCCCTATTTTGTAAGGCTAATTATTTCCTTTTCGAAAAAGAGAAAAAAATATTTCCAGAAAACATTGCATGGCTATGTTTCGGTTAAAATGTAACCAAAAATAGTTTAAAACACAAAATATTACAAAATTGTGTGTACAATAACTCATAAGCGTGGAACCAAATGTATTCTACTTCTTGAGCCTCAATGCACGTTTACTTTCTAATATGTGTTTATTATAAAATATATTGTGATTTCGATGCATATTCAAAAATGTATAACATCTAAGAAATGCATTTTTATTGTTTTGGATGAATTCAAATTGATTATAATCTGCTGTTTATAAAATAATTTATGATCAGTCCATAAGTAAAAATACATATACTCGATTTGACATTACGTTTGCAATGTTAACTTAAAACATGACTGCATAGATTAACTCTGGTAGGTTATAGATGAATAAGAAACTAGCCACAGTGTATAATTCAATTATTATGATGTTCATTAACGTGATTTTGACTTCTAAGCTACTTTGACTTATTAGAAAATTTAAAATTAAGTTCATTTTCAGGGGATTGATGCACGTTAACATAATGTTAAAAAAGATTATCATGGCATATGACAGTAATATTGCACCAAAAAAGTAGAAATGATTGACAGAATCAGTACAATGCATGATAACTACGTGTACGTTTTTCTTCCATATAATATAGTTTTGCTTGGCGTGCGTAAATTTAAATTCCTCTAAAATGATTTCCTTTTGGGTTTTTTTTGGTACCTGTAATATTCATACAGTAAAACGAAGCATGATTTATTCTTCCGCAAATATTTCTGCGAAATATTATTTTGCAGCTGCAATCAAAATAAAAGCAAGTACTTCCTTTAATTTATTTATTTCATTTCTGAGTATCGCTATAATTTTGAGAAATATGTTTCAAATATTAGTCCTTCAAGCCTCGAAAAATTATGCAAATTTTTACAAAATGTACCCTATAATTCCTCAGTAAAGAGCATGTTGATTTTCAACAAATGAAGAATCTTCATTTTTCATTATCACATGCATGCAAATGACCGTCAAAATGCTTGATAAATAAGAAATAAGGAAATTAAAAGAACGTCTAAAATTTAATTTTTATTAAAACTACGCGATACGTATTCGTTTTTAGAAAGTAAGATAGCTTTCACATGCATTGTATAACAGCTATGTAAGTTACAGTTTTGATTATGAAATATGAAACATTATGAAAATTTAAAAAAAAACAACAAACACGATTGCATACAGTGATAATATTTCCATTGACAATGTACTAAATTTAGATGTCACAGCCCCATTTCTGTCAAACCAGTTTCTTTTGTTTGTATTTCGACCACATATCAATTCTTTGAAAACGGTAAAATTTTCAATTGTGTATGATGCCACGTACAACCCCAGTATGATGGTGCCTAAACATACAAGAATAATGACGGAAAGTTCAATCGGTGCTGCATTGTTTTCAGTTGTTGTATTGATCGGCAATTTTTTGTCATTGTAATTTTCTGCGTCATTCCGAAGGAAGGATGAATTAAGTTTCCGGAAATTGTTGTAACCTGCATTACCAGTATTCATAAAAGTTTTGACTCTTTCTGTATGTAATTTTATGCGGAAGAAGTTTGTTTCTGCAAAAAGATGAGAAAAAAAATAATCTTAGAGGTCATTATGTGTTATCCTGAATTTGCATTCAATTTTGTATGTTTTTTTTTTTTTTTTTTTTTTTTTTTTTTTTTTTGCGCATCTTCGATTCACATTATAAAGTTGATATTACCGGTGCTTCTTTGTTGAGCGCAACCATTAGCGATGTCTCATTCATCTTTTCTACACTTACAGGTATTTTGACAAAAATTGCCAAAGCTTGTAAACGGACATTTTTTTTTGTAATTGGCGCCAAAATATCCTTTGGAATACTCTGAAATACAAAACAAGAAAAAAATGATAACTAGTTCCTTTGTCGTACAGTTTATGTCTCAATTGCGGGTCCCAATATTTTTACTATAGGTGTTTAGGTCACATGTCCAGGGACTCCGAAAACTGAAAAAGGTGGTCTTGTTTTTAATTCGTGGTCCTTTATAATAAATTAAATATATATCAAAACTTATCATTATATATTGAATTATAAGACTGGGCTGAGTCAAGAATATCATTCAATGACAAAATCATGGGACTATAAATAATAGAAAACTAGAGCTAAAGGTGTTTTTACTAATGATAGATACGTCTTATGAACTACATGTATGTTTTGAGGAAATGATGGATGTCCCCTTTTTATTAAGAAAAAAGGTGTTGTTATCCCTTAACCCGCCACACACAAACCTCTTACAACATGAACCTCCATGCAACTACATGTAGGTGAACTACAAACTTAAATAATAGATGCATGATATAATTCTGAGGATTATATGAAATATAGTACACTCAGAAAATATACAATTATTTATGGTAATATAAAACCAATTTTAGCAGTTACTTACAAAAACTGTTTCAATCAGTTACTGAACTAAACAAAATTCCAACTGGTAGACCAATTTCTTTCAATCAAAATATCTACATGCACATGCTTAATTTTTATCGAAAGCATTTTGGTAAAACTTGTTCTTGTTTGATGTATTTGATGCATTTATACCTTTATCCATAACATCCCATCTGTTTGAGATGATTAAAAGAACATCATTCATAATATCAAACAAAAAAGATTTAAATGAGCAACAATTTTGTTTTATGATCAATAAAGATACTTTAGAAATATATTCTTAAAGATTTAGTAAACAAGTCACTTACCAACACATATTTCTCTACTACTGTCATATCTAAAACCTGCACAGCATGTAGTTTTCTGCAGAAAGAATTCTCGAATTCGATTTAAACTAAAGTTCAATAATAATTTAGCAAGAATTACAGATTTTATTTCATCCCGATAATAAAGTTATAAATTATACCTTCCGTTGTAAAACATCGTGTTTGTTTGACAAAATTCATTTACCATACATAAAATCACAACTTTTTCTATCATGATGCAGGTCAACGTGTGATTTGATATTCGATAAATAAAAGCAGAAACTTTCGTAACGTTCTAATGTAAAAACTCTTAGTAGGGAAAAGAGCTCTTTTACACGATCAAGGATACGAACTCTGAAATTAAATGACGATAAATATTAATGACAAAAAAATTTCAGAGTTATACATGTTTGTTTGATATATATCTGACAAAAATGTAAGTTAAACGTGATATTGTTTTCCTATTTTATAAATCATAAACATATCGATAAAATCATCTACTTAGTTTTTAGCTCACCTGAAAAAAATGTTTATGTGAACTTTCCTGATCACCTGTTATCCATCGTCCGTCAGTCTGTTTAACCAAATTTTAGAAGGAAATTTCATATATATAAATTTCGAAAGCGATACCATTATAAACTTGTTCTTAGGTGAGTTTTATCATCAATGCGCCTCTTTTTAAATGACTATTTCTTAAATTCAATTTTGGTGGTAAACATTAGTAAGCATTAACGTTTCTGTTAATAATCTACAGTAAGTAGATAAATAGCCAAATTAAGGTTTCAGTTATATCAGCATTATTATTCACATTAGTTTTAGAAAATTTGAAGAAGTAAACTCTTTATTCGGATTTATCATGGAAATAAAAAAATTGAGGTTGTACAATATGCATGCCTGCATGCATCCTTCAGCAGAAAACATGGTGGTTTTTAATGATCAAGTTTCAAGAATCTTCATTTTCAATTATCACCCGCCTGCGGAAAGTACACATTAAAAAAGATAATATTCAGTTGCATTAAGAGGCACGTAAGTTAAAGATTTAATTATGAAAGATATAAATTGACTTTATTCTTTCTCCAGGGCAAGGGAAACATCTGTTCGTTATTTTGCTAATTTCGTTATAAAACCCTTTAAAACATAAAACAATTAAATATTCAACACGATGCAATGTACATGTATGTGTTAGATGTTTAAGATGTATTATACACAATTCCAAACAATTAAAGAACTGAAGGGGGTTATATTATAAAAATTTACGAACTAGCACTCCTTAACAAAACGTTTAATTATATTCATATTTGTGTGCATACGACTGCATACATTGGAAACATTTCCATTGACACTGTATGGATCTCAGATGTCACAACTCCTATTTCTGTCAAACCAGTTTCTATTGTTTGTATTCCGGTCACATATCAATTCTTTTAAACGGTAAAATATTCAATTTTATATGATGCCACGTACAACCCAAGTATTATGGTGCCTAAACATAAGAGAATGATGATGGAAAGTTGAATCGGTGATGCATTGCTTCCTGTTGTTGAATCTTTCGATAATTGATTGTCATTGTAATTTTCTGTGTCAAGTTGAAGGACAGATGTATTTACTTTTTGGAAAGTATCGTATCCTACATTACCAGTAGCCATTAAAACTGTGGTCCTTGCTGTATGCACTTTCACGCTGAAGAAATTATTTACTGCAAGACATAAATGACATAAAATCAAGCCAAAATATGAACATCTTTGTCAGAAATATTCATAGGACACCCTTAAATACAAAGACAATATACATGATAAATATTTTATATATTTTACGCTATATATTTGTATATTGCGGATCAGGATATTTTATTGTTTACTAGTATGCCAAGGAGTCGTTCTGGCTGGTAGTAGTAACAAATGTTCTTACTAAGATAACAAGCAAATATTAGAGAGCAAGAGGGATGGGTTTTAATGTACAATTAACTGCCCTGTCTGATAATTTCAAGGTATAAGATATTGAGCTTCTCTCACACTACCTCTTTAACTCTATGGAGGCATGTTTGCTCTATCTTCCAAAAGAAATCGCAATGGATTTGCATACAGATTGACTTTAGACTTTTATCAAAATACATTATTGTTACTAAAATACATGAGTTTTGTATATATGGCGGATTCTAGCTAGCAATTTTTTTTAAAGTTTTTGTTTTGTTATCCTTAGCTTGATGAAAATGGCTCAACAGAACAAAATGATAAAAATATTATTTTATAAGTAACTGTAAATATCGTTAACTGATTCGATAGTTGTGTTTTTTTTTAGAACAGCTGAATACAATCATTAAATTATTTTTTTCCTGGAGTTATTATTTGGAATTTGAATTTTCTATATTAACAATTTACAGTTTATCAAAACAAATTTTACGCAAAAAACGTTCTTGGTGGTATCTACATAAGGAGAGCAGATTTGTTATTGAACCGGGATATACTTTTTACAGTTTATAGTTAAGTTTACGTATGCTTAAAAATTCATAGTGAAGGATTTTCGTGTAACTTTTACCTGTACTTTCCCATTGAACACACCCTTTGACACTGTTGCATTCATCTTTTGTACAATTGCAGCTAAGCCGACAATAATTCCCAAAGAGAGGATACGGGCATTGTTTCTCGCAGTTGCCGCCAAAATATCCCATTGGACACTCTGAAATATGAAATAATGCAAATATGATACAGGGAAGATGCAGAAGTGAAGGCATTACAGCAGTAATATCGAATTTTATTTTAAACCACTGTTTCTTTACTTATGGTTTACATTTTTTCAGTCTAGCATTCTTTCGATTTTGATCACATGGACATATTTAAATGTGTTGTTGGCCCTAAGATTATTCAAAACCTGGTAAACTTTTTTTTTATTCAGGAGTGTAGTATGATTACGTTGAGACTTTAAGTAGAGGTTTCTGTTGTGTAAGAATCGAAGCTAGAACTTGAAATCCGTCCTTTTTAAAGTTATTATTTACATTTCACATATTTTAAGCATGTAAAATGTGTAGAAAGCTACTGCACTGTAACACGCAAAGGGTACTGAAAGATTAAAATGACAAGTTTTATTATGACATCACAAACTTTAAACGTTGTAACATGCAAAGTCACATGCGGAAATCAAAGTTCACGCTTGTGGCTTGTGGCTGTTACAGAGGCTCTTCCATTCATATGAACTTACCCTAAGGATAAACTGGAATTTTTAAGATATAAATAACATTTGCAGAGAAGGCAAGAAATTAAAGAATGAACATGAAAGCATTAAATCACTATTTTATGAGACTATATCTTTCAAAAAATAATTATTTAATGCATATAAGATATAACCTAATACATGTAGCATCTGTCGAATCTCTTCTATACATATCTATAGTCGTCAACCAATTTTAATCAATGTAAATGACAATTCAGATAATTTCATAAAAAGTACAGTTTAATAGTCATTCAAATAGTTCTATACTCTTAGTAATGATAATTCAACTATTTGCATATACCTAAAATTTACTGAACTACTAACCGGTCATACAATAATTATATGGCGTTGAGTGTGTACATATTGTACTTTCAAAAAACTAGATCATGTCCCAAGCTATTGATTTTCAAACAGAATAATACATAGATATATTCAGACAAACTCTACAATGTGCCTAAAATTGATTATGTAATTATTTTTTAATCATCACCAACACTGGAGACAATGTTGAGATCGTCAAAAGGTAAAGAACAATTACCTGTTTACATGTAATCACATTAAAATATACCTTAAGTGCAAATACAGTATGACAAAATACCAGTTAAATACTAGATTCTAAAAGTAGGCACGTGTTTATTTGTTGTTTACTGAGTCCTGTTTCGCAGCGAAATTTAAACATTTAGTTTACAGTTAAGTGAATGTTTAATATTTCAAATCACAGTTTAAAGGACGACGCGTACTATATAGATACAATGAAATTTGACTATGAAATATCCCTGCGATTTAATCGAAGAGTTGAAGAAAACAATACTAATATCTTTTGAATTTAAATTTATTTTCAATAAATAAAACTTACCAACACAAATTTTTCTTTGACTGTCATATCTGAAACCCGCACAGCAACCACCTAATCTGTAGCAATGGAAATAGAATTAAATAATTTATAAACAATGATTTACCAATAACACTTGATCTTATGTTCATCGTTTAATACCTTCCATTGCAATGCGATTTGTTTTCTTGGACAAGTTGGATAGTTCTTTGTATCAAAATGAAAAACACTACAAGTTTTATCATGATGCAAACTTGGTTAGCAATCCAGTTATGGTAGATTCGGCACATGATAGAAACAAATACTCATTGTCGTAATTTACTAAATCACCTGTAACAATAATTCCGCTGAAAAGGTACGACCGCTTATATGCAGTGCAAAATTATACGCGGAAGTTTTACAGCACTATACATTCAACAGGAATAAATAAAAAAAAACGCAAAAAAAAACCATTATTTCAGCAATATAATTTATATGTGTAACTTGCATACATTATTTTAGACTAACACATCCATTTATTCCTAGCAGAAATATGTTTAAATGAAAGGTTTGCTCAAATTGTATGTACATAAGAGTTGCGCAGCACAGGCTTTTCACTAGTGGTCATACATGTAGTTCGAGTTTAGGTAGTTTTGTTTGTTTTATTTTTTACTAAAAAGGGTGAAAAAGTATTTCAGATATGTCCATTTGTGATATAGAGTAACAAATTGAAACCGTCTGACGTCAGAGATATTTTAAAATACCAAGCATTTTACTAAGAAAATATACCTGTTTTAAAATCGAAGTACTATATATTAAATGTTATATTATACAACGTAACTGCTTATAATTCAATGACATCGTGAGGAATAGTAAAAACAGGATTTTGAAAAATTCTCGTTTCTGATGAAGACCAAATTAAGAAGATAGGTAAAGGGACAAAGACATAAAACAGTTTTATATCAAAAAAGACATCAACATGAAATAAAAAAGTATTATAATAAAACCAATACTGTGTATAATTGCAAGTTGATGTTTAAGAAGAAGAAGTGATTTATGTGAACCCACCATTTCCACTTTCCTCTATTCAACAGAGATGCATAGGGCTCTCCCTCAATATGAAGATGTATATCCATGAGACAGAAACTTTTCTAAGCCTAAAGGCATGGGACACATATTTTTTTTTCAATGTGAAAGCCACTGGACTTGTCAATTTTTTAATGATTCAGAATATTTTTTTTTGTACCGGCCTCATCATTGTGATAAATATTGCCTGGTCCCGAAACAAAATTAACGCCTTTGTGTCAAGTATATATGCATATTGTAATAAGGAACATCAATAGCGCCCTTTCCTTTTCTTTGTTTTTACGGGGAAATTAAATACTATTTTCTAAAAATAGATAAACATGACGCGTGCCCTAAATTCAGGCAATCTATATATTGAACCCTTAAGAACTTTGCGTGTAAACAGAAAGTGAAAATCATCACGCGTATTTCTGTTGTGCTGGCTCTCGGAATAATACAAGTACAATATATCCGTGATAGTAACTTGAACTAAAGAGCCGCGAGTACAATTACGAAATAATAAAGCTATTTCTAAACAAGTTCTTTTAAAACGCACTACAATACAGACGTTTTTAATTGTGTACTACGCGATCAGTTTCAGAGAGGGGTTGTATGGATTTGAAAAACCACAGTGTGATGATCTGGAAAAATCAGATCTCACTCTGTAACGTTAATATTAATTAACAGTATCAAGAGGTATTGAATTAAAAAGGCAAGAAACATTTTAATTCTTATTAAGCTTTTTAATGACAAAAATATATAGTTGGAGGAATAGAGGAAAGAGATTTAATGAAAATATGATTTAATGAAAATAACATTAAGCAGCTGTAAATTGCACTACATGTACGCTTAATATACTATTAACCTGATGCGAGTTCATGCGTGATCGAGAGGATTACAGTCTCTTCTCTTTTACTACAAATTTAATAAATGTTTTGCATTTTGTTTAAGTAATTCTACACTTCATTTAGCTGACGTAAGGTGTGAAAGTACGTAACATGTGTATATGTACATTCCACATTTTAAATAATTATATTTGGAGTCTGTCGAAAGCTACGCATTCAAATGATCAAAAATTAATCAAAACATGAGAGTTGTTAAAGTGCAACGTCACAAACGAAAAATCAAAATTACGGCTGTGGCCATTACAGTGGCTCTTCCATAGTTTGCAAATTACCTAACGATAAAACAGGGATATTGAGAGATAAATCACAGTACATTTGTAGATTGAGTAGAATGTTGTAAATGTTTAAGCTTATCTTTATATTAAGCATTAAATCATTATTTTATTTTCATAACGTGCGTTTACATACGTTTGCAGTTATGAGCTTATATTAACTTCCACTTAGTATTTTCCTTTATTTTATGATTCATATATGCACGACAAGACAGAAATCTATGCGATCAGGTAAAACGACCTAGCTGTCGGCGTAAGAATATACGCATTATAAACTGCTTTTTAGATGCATTGTTTAGCTTTTTCAATGACAATTTTAATTAATTCTTCTAGCTACAATAAATAATTTTAATTTATTTTCGTGGTGTCTTTTTGTACTGTTGCCGTGAACTGTGCATGCATAGATTATTTCTTAATCGATTGTAAGTAACGCTACATTGAAAACAGGAACTTCGAGGACAGACCTCAGACTTCTAGGTAGCTCTAGAGCAGTTAACATGGTAAAGTCTTCACATTAATGTAAAATTGACCGTTAACTCTAAAGATTTCTTTTTAAAATTATAGTTACCTTTATACCAGCATGAAGCACCAAAAGAAAGCATTTTATTTTTTCAAGCTGCTTCGTCGGATTAACTAATTTTCCATACCTACCAGTTATCTAAGAAAGTTATGAACTTTCACCTATTTACTCTTAAAGAATCGGTCTCCTTTCATATATAGAAATATTAAAAAATAAATAAAATAATTTATGGGAACGTAAAAAAAGAAAAGCAATTACATCATTGGCATGTTTAGAAAAGGGAACTGTTTGGTTTCGTCCTAATATTGATTGGGTTTATTCAACCCGCATATCATTACTCGATTATAAACAAAACAAACTTCAGATATAACTTCAGATGAAAAAAAGCTACGGAGATTTGCCAAAGCATTTTGGAAATCGTACGACTTTTATTTATAGCGATCTAATGTCAAAGTGGTATCATAATCATAACCGCCCCGATTTCAGAGGAGAATCTTAATTAAGGGCGAATTAACGCGAAACCCTTTTATGTAAAGTGAGTTTTTTAAACAAACGTTGTAAATTATTTTCGCATGGGAAATGGCTTAAAAGACCTGACAACGTACTGCAATGTCTATTTTTATACACATACTAAGCAATATCATCATTTATACGCGTACACAAAATTTCATATAAAATCGGATCAAACACCTTTAAATATTTAAAAAAAAAAATAATGAATCATCCCTTCAATATTTCTTAGAATTATGCGGATATGTCTAGACATGTCTGGCAATCCTTATTAAATCCCTTATAATAAAACCAAGAATGAAACCAAGAACGAAAGTACAGGTGACGTCACACTCTATGCAATCTCTCGCGAAGTTGTTGATCTCTCGAAGTGAAATAACGGCCCCGATACTAAGAACGAAAGTATATGTACATTTTTTTCCGGGTTTCGGTTTTGGTATATATATATATATATATATATATATATATATATATATATATATATATATATATATATATATATACCCCCATCTAATATCAAGAATACCTTGCACTTGTATCAATATATATAAACAAGATATTAACATATGAATTATGATCTATCATCAATACATTTAAATTCGTTAAATGTAATGAGCAATTTGTTTTACTGTTTAACAAAAGCATGACTAAGGCTAGACTTGCTTTTATTACGGACTACATATGTAAGACATACTTAAGCAGAACTTAAGCTGGTCCTATGATTCCGCCTAAGTCCTACTTATGACACTACTTAAGTCAAAATCTTAGTATGCCCCTCTTATAAAATTTTTCCTTATGAAGAATTAACCCAAGTTTAATTTCCCTTCCAAGAAAAACTATATTGGCCAAGAAATTTCCCATAAATGACAGTACGCACCCCTTTTTCCTTTTCATTTTATACTAAACAATTAAGTTTCCTAGCATTTTATAAAAAAAAAAACTAATCAATTTTCCATATCGAATTCATTTTAAATTTTTAAAAAGGAAAATTTTTCAAATTACCATAACTTAATTCAGAATACATCAGATACAAGTTATGTGCCGTTATATAATAATATCCAAGATTTTAAAAAGTGCTTTTTCAGCTAACGGGAATTCTTATCTTAATTTTTAAATGATTAATCTTCCCTTAAAAGAGTGTGCATCTAATTTTTTTTTTAGAAATAAATGTGCAATTTTTCATTCCTTCTGGAAAAGGACATATCGTAATTGACTTATATCACTTGAAAATTTTAACCAAACTTGGCACAAAACATTTTAGGTGAAGGGAATTACTCATTATTTATAAATAAAGATCTGTTGGCATAATGAGGGGTTGAGTTTTGTTTTTACAAAACATTTTCTTAGACTTTTATTTTTTTACTTTGGGATAAATATTTCAAAATCATCTTTTTAAAATCCATTGGCTAGAAAGGCTAAAACTTGTGTAAAAGCATTCTCATGTAGTGTAGATTTAAGCTTGTTTTAGTCATAGCCCGCGGCCGGTAGAGTGGGACAACACAAAACAAATTGACTAGAAAGACTCAAAGTATTGTGAAGACTTTCTTAGTGAATAATCAGGTTTGTTCAAATCATGGTCCTAGGGGGTAGGGTGGGGCCACAATAATGGGTTGGGTTTTTACATACGGATAAATAGATAGAAAAATCTTTTGAAATCCTGAGTAATCTTCTCAAAAACCAATTGGCCAGGACTGAATATTGTGTGTAATCATTCTTGTCTTGATAGAATAAAGTTTGTACAAAATAATGATCCCCGGGGGTAGGCTAGGACAACAATTTGAGGTTGACTTTTTATAGTGGGATAAATAGAGAGAGAAAATATTTTTTAAAATAATCTCTCCAAAAGCAAATTGACCAGAAAGGCTGAAACATCCTAAGAGAGTGTAGAATCAGGTGTGTTCAAATCATGATCCCAGAGGTAAGGGTGGGGCCATAATGAAGGGTTGAGTTTTTAGCTCACCTGAGCTGAAAGCTCAGGTGAGCTTTTCTGATCACTTTTTGTCCGGCGTCGGTCTGTCTGTCTGTCTGTCCGTCTGTCTGTCCGTAAACTTTTTACATTTTTGACATCTTCTCCAGAACCACTGGGCCGATTTCAACCAAACTTGGCATAAAGCATCCTTAGCTTAAGGGAATTCAAGTTTGTTAAAATGAAGGGCCACGCCCTCTTTCAAGGGGAGATAATTAAAAATCATTGAAAATGCTGAAACTTGTGTGGAAGCATCCTCAGGTAGCGTAGATTCAAGTTTGTTCAAATCATGACCCCCGGGGGTAGAGTGGGGCCACAATGGGGGATCGAATTTTTACATAGGAATATTTAGAGTAAATTTTTAAAAATCTTCTTCTCTGAAGCTGATGAGCCGGAAAGCTGAAACTTGTGTGGAAGCATCCTCAGGTAGGGTAGATTCAAGTTTGTTTAAATCATGATCCTCAGGGGTAGGGTGGGGCCACAATAGGGGGTCGAATTTTTACATAGGAATATATAGAGTAAATCTTTTAAAATCTTCTCTGAAACTGATCAGCCAGAAAAGCTGAAACTTGTTTGAAAGCATTCTCGGTTAGAGTAGATTCAAATTGGATAAAATCATGATCCCGAGGGGTAGGGTGGGGCCACAGTGGGGGAGGGGGGTCGAATTTTCACATTTGAATAAAAAGAAACCGATTGGGCAGAAAAGCTGCAACTTGTGTGGAAGCATCCTCAGGTAGGGAAGATTCAAATTGTTCAAAGCATTATCCCTGGGGTAGGGCGGGGCCACAATTAGAAAGGGAGGGTGTCAAATTTTTACATAGGAATATATAGGGAAAAATCTTTTAAAACACAAATTGTCTTGAAGAGCTCTAGCTTTAGTCAGTTCAGTCTTCAAATAGTCTAGATTAAAATTTGTCAAAATCATATTCTTCAGGAGTAGGGTTGGGCCTCATGGGGCGGGGGTCCAATTTTACAAAGGAAAACATTTAAATTGTTCACAAAAATTCAAATGTTTTTATATATGGTTTTATTTATATGCAAGCATTTTGACATATTGTTGATTCTTTAAAATTGTTTAGCCTCTGGCCCCTGGACAATTCTTAGACCTCACAAGGGGTTCAAAGTTTGATGTAAGTTTATAATCCATATATAAATAGTTGTTTAAGTCTGATCATCTTCTCAAAAACTGCAATGCTCAATTTGGATATGACTGTAAAATTATCCTGTTACAAAGGGGCTCAATGATAAACATAAGAATATGCAGGGGAATTTTTTTTATACAGGATCTATTACACGACATTGTTCAGATATTTTGTATATGACTCCATAAACCTGATTTTATTATGTCTGTTGTTGCTCAGGTGAGCGATGTGGCCCAAGGGCCTCTTGTTATATTTGGGATAAATAAAGAAAAATCTTGTAAATTCCTTAATAATCTCATCAAAAACCAGTTAGCCAGAAAGACTGAAACTAATGTGAAGACATCCTAAGGTAGTGTAGATTCAGGCTTGTTCAATTCATGGTCCTCGAGGTTAGGGTGGAGCAACAATGGAAGTTGCATTTTTACATTGGGATATATAACGAAAAATCTTTAAAATCTTTTCAAAAAAGGTTTACTCTACTTAATTGTGAAATTTTTATCTTAGTCGTAAGATTTTTTGTGAAAAGGGCCAAAGATATTTTATACTTGATACCCTTAAAGCTGTTTTGATGAAATATGTATGGTAATTGTTGCTCAGGTAAGAGATGATGCACTTGGGCCTTTTGTATATTCTTACGTTAGCGATGTGGTCTAGACAATTTGGAAATATTACATCTGATTTCATGTATATTTAGACACATTATCTCTGAAAATGTCTATATTATTGCTTATTTGCGTTTTGTCCCTAAACTAATATAACAGCAGATCCTTGATGTAATAAAAAAACAGGAAGGCGTAATTCTATACTAGAGTGCTTTTTTCCGCACTGTGTAAATTTTGCGGTGGGAATGCGAAAGGGGGGGGGCTCTATGCTACACTGCACAACAACCAACACAGGCTTTGCTGAAATGGTAAAAATTTTATCTAAGTATTTGTTTAATTTCAACATGCTTTAAAGTTTATTTATCAGCACACATACACACTCATAAATACATGCATGTGGTAGTTCGGTGAATTAGGGTAGATTAAACAGTGTGTGTTTTGATAATAAAACAACATGCATCAAAATTTCATTAAATAATTGATAATTTTAAAATGCCTTGTAAAGACTGAAATGAGTTGTTTATATTTTTAAATAATATCTCATTCCAGTAAAATTAAATTATCCACCATATTAATATACGTGTTATTTACATTGATATGATCATGATATTGATTGATGTATTTATTCATATATACTGATATTATATGAGACGATTTCTAAATGAACTATATTTGTGTTTTCTAAAATGAATACTAGTATACAAAACATAAATTCCATTTTTTTATTCTTCCGGACATTATTCCGCGAAAAAGTCATGTATTAATAGACATACCACAATAAACACAATTCAAGAACAAACTTCCTCGAGTTTTATATGGAAACAAAAATTTTAACAATGTGTGTAAATATTATAATCAGTGAATATATATTATACTTGAAATAGCAATCTATTATAAATTTGAGGTAATTACATTAAAAACAAGAGAGATACCACCGAGTACATCAACACCCATTTGAATTGATTGAAAATGTCTCTCCATGTAACAAGTTGCATCGCCAAATCTGTAAAGCACTTCTGTCAATATAAAAAGCGAGTATCGTATTCCATGCATAGGTATTTTTTTTTTCAATACCAAACTTTCCATTTTTGTCGAAACTATTTCTAGTTCCTGCATTCCGGTTGCAGATAAGGAATTTCTTCAACATATTGATATAATTACGTGAATCTGACGCTGCGTAAAAGACTTATGCCTATCAATGCCAAGGTCACATTTAAGAGGATGGTAGGGCGAACCAATTTTCCTCGTATAGTCTGCTGAAGAAACATGATCGCCCGGCCGTCAATGGTATCCGACGACGCGGAGCAGTCACATAAATTTCTACGAACACCGATATATTCAAAAGTTTAAATATTTATTTTTACTGAAAAAAAAGTATTTAGCATAGCGTCGTCCGCCTGCCCGCCTCTTATCGACCGATAGACGGTAGATGTTTAACGTAATCCGTATACGGTCGGTCGTCCATCAGCCGATTTGTCAAAATCGCCCGATAGACCAGTCGACCCTCGGTCGATTTTCAGTCGTCAATCGGTGTATGCTGGCCGACATTTAAGAAAATTCCAAATGCCTGAATGTTGAACAACCAACGATAGACATAAAAAACTGTTTGTCAATGGTCAGACAATGATCGAGGGTTGTTCGACGGACAATTCAACGACTGTTTCAACTGAAGAAATCGGCAATCGATGCAGAAAAAAATATAACTTGACCTGAACTCAAAATTGGTCGACCGACGAAAAAAAAGGTCGATGTCGGCCAAGACAACGGCTGATGAACTGCCGACTGTCGCACGAATAATCCCATTATTGGCTCAAAAACCGTCGGTCATTGGTCGTTTTTTGGAAATGTGACTGGAGTTTTATACGATAGCAAACATAAAATACTGATGCATGTGATAGATTTGTGCTATACAGTTAATTTGAATTATATCATTCGGTAGTTATTTGTTAGTTTCTCGATCCGTTTTCGTTTAGTTGGAAAATGGAGTTCTTAATCAAAATGTTTGTTTTTCTTATAAATGACTAGCCAGAATTCTAATTGCAAAGATAGTTTAAATGTGTACTATTTATGGCTTAGCATTTATAGATAAATTCAAGAGTTCATGTCTTCTTTTTGGGCATATGCTTATGATCCTTCTTTTATATATGTTACATTTACCTGTTACTGTAGTTTTTTTTTCTTTGAACACACCTGTCGACAATGTTACATTCATTTTACAAACAATTGCATCTATTCCGACAAGCATTTCCAAAGAGTGGATACGGGCATAGTTTTTATATGCTAATAGTAACACTTTGGACACTTTTCTGTATCATAACAAAAACCATACAATAACTAGTTTTATCATAATGAAGGTTTGTTTGTTTGTTTGGTTTTTGTTTGTTTGTTTGTTTGTTTGTTAAATAATCAAGTTTTGCTCTGAGCATGATGGTAAAAAAAGATTGTCGTAACTATATCATCTAGTTTAATATTTGTTATTTTGATGAAAAAGCATGATCGCTCACATGGAGACGAAAATGATACCAGGAAGTTAACAATACTTTAAAATAACAGTTTAGATTTGAATTACATTTCATTTTATTTTTTTTAAACTAAACTACGTCGTATAAATAATTTCAAAATTCAAAACATTCATGATGATATTGCACATCATACATAAACAACCCGTATATGAATGCAAAAGAGGAACATCGTTACATGTAATATGTTTTACCTGCATATCACTTTTGCTTACAAATTCTTTTGAACAACATCAAGCAGGATATTTCACATAGATTTTGTTAAAGAAAAAAATAATTAGTACTGCAAATGTTAAATGAATGCGAAATAAAAATTTAAAAAATTATTATTGTTGAAAAGTTTCATTTAAATTTACACGTTACACATATATCCTCTTTTAGATGGCCACCAAATGAAATGAACGAATCTTAGATCAACACAAAGCAACGATTATAATATTTCAAAAATCTCATACGTCAAAATATCTTACAAGGTCATCAGGGCATTGATGTGTGCTTCTTTAGGGTACCGGGTATAATAATGCCTAGTTGTTAACCAAAATATGAACTCGTGCCATTCATCGAATGATACGCGAAAAAAAGATCCCACAATAATTCTTAATGTTAAGAAATCCTAGGTCATTATTTTGTTTACATATCTACTGCAGAAAATGGGGATTTCCATAATGAGTCATACGCCGACTTAAAGGTACGTGTAGTTTCATTTTCAGTCGATACGCACAATGTAATTATGGCATTACAACTAAAACCGAAAACAAAAGAAACAAAAGAAAATTAGCAATTTAAAACGTAACTAAGAGTGTCATATTGATAGTCATGAGAATTTATAATGTACGGTAACAAAGTGAAACAGCGGGATGTCAGAGATCGTGCGCTATTTTGAGATTTTTTTAAAAATATTTTTCCACCTACTGCAATGAATAAACACAACACACCATTCTTTGAAAAACATATCTGAAACACTCGTTTTTAGAAATCTAAGTAATGATTTTAAAATGGTTTACATGTAGTCCTTTGTGTCAAGAATTTAGGACAACAAAAACAGTGAATATTTTTTAATAAGATATAAAATTTGATATCATGTTGAGATCATGTAATGCATATAGGTATACCTAATTAATAAAATCTGATGATTTTCGAAGCATATAATCCGGAATAGTTTATAAGAAATTACTCAAATAACATTTAATCAAATTGACTAAATACATACATGTACTTGTAGCAAGTAATATTATTAAATGTGAGTTTAAACGGCTATTTAATATATATATATATATATATATATATATATATATATATATATATATATATATATATATATATATATATATATATATATATATATATACATAGTTTAAAGCTCTAAGGCTCGATGTAATGCATTATTTTATCAAAATGTTATTTGATTACTAGTATTCTTTTCAAGTTTGTGAAGTTATGAAATATCTTTTATTCAAAATAACGTTGGGGAATCAAAAAAGTAAAATGACATGTATATTTTGCAGGTCCAAATAGTAAACAGCAGATAAGCATTGAAAAGTAGCACATTAATGTGATTGAGTGTATGAGTGCTCTACCCTGGAGTATTGTTCTGCTTCAAAACAGTTCAACAGCAGTGCAGTTGAATACAAAAAAACCGGATTTTGATGCAAACCTTATTACACAGAAACATTGAAAGTTTTTACATTTTACTCATAATATCAATGATATTTAGTACATGTACATGTACAAAGAAAGGTATTTTGATGATATCATGCAAAGTTGCTCAATTTATTTGGTTTAACTCATCACGTTAAATCGGTTTATTAAAGCTAAGCATCTCCATTTGTTATTAATAAATAACTCTGAAACCCTTGGGGACCTTTTTGCATTTTAGATGGCTCTCGCCTGCACTTTGGGGTATTAGCTTAAACTATGACATTACGAACTCCCTGCAGATCATTTCACCACTCGCAACATGCAGTTTGAAAGGGTAAGATGTGCTGTTTTTTCTTCCAGATTAATTGCCACGTTTAATTTAAACAATTTATACTGTTATTATATATCATTTGATGGTCGATGCGCTCATATCGTTTTTAGGTGTTATTAAGCCTAACTCTTTTGCTGCATTTTTCATAGTTTGTACTTTGATTCCAAATATAAACCGTTCTACCAAGCGGTGCCTAAAAGGAAGTTACGCCATAAGCCCACGACAAGGCGGCAGTCGAGGAGACAAGCCCCCGACGTGTTTAGACAAATCCCCGTCGAGATGAGACAAACCCCCGACCCCCACATTCAGTGTGAAGGCGGCATACACAGCGGCGAGACTACGGGGGCACAATCTGCGCCAAGCAATGGCTGGAAAATCCCGGTTGACATAAGCGACACCAAATACAGACAGCTAGCTGAGGCCATATCGGTGGGCTTAGACAGAGATTTACAAAATCTCGCAATCATATCAAGGTCAACGGAGCCTGACCTGGCTTATGATGAAACCCAATTATTGAATTTTAGATATCCAATTGTCAGATTCATCTGAAATTAGTTATCACACAGGACAAGTGGCCAGTTACAGTTGTGAGCTAGAATATAACTTGGTCAATAAAATTAAGAGTCAGATTTCAAATGTGCAGTATGGCAACTTACTGTTGCGATTTTGCCGCTCAAAAGTACAGACATGTAGCTTTGAACATATTCCGCCAAATCATAATCGCACTACCATCAGTTTGTACATGACACAATGAGGCTTTCCACTTTTCTATGCTATCTTCACCACGGCCTATTTTGGTTATTTTAAAATTGAGGAACTTGTTTAAAATAGTTGTAGGGAAGTTGGACATGCCATTCAGACAAGTGATGTCAATTACATTGCATCAAACAACAACATACAAATATCACTCAAACACTCAAAAACTGACCAGGAAAGTAAAAGATCACTCATTAACTTGATATCAACTAATGATAACATAATTTGTCCGGTTCCGTCACTGAAGTCATTTATGTCAGTCAGACCTTATTATCCCGGCACCTTCATGCTAGGGGAATACCGAGTCAACCCTTCCCGTCACGGCTGAGAGATCTTTGAGGAACAATTAAATGATGAGCTTACAAGCGAATATTTCAGCTTACCAGTAGTGCTCACGTGGATTTTTACTTCTTTATATAATAATTATGTTAAAGTATAAATGGATAGGGATTCACTAGGGTTCACCTTGGTTTCTGTATTTGCTATAATATCGATATCAAGCAGCCGTGGCCATTATCGCCAATAAACTTATAAAACACATGTATAATAGTTTTTCTTTTTTTAATCTTTATTTCCTATCACCAACTGTAAAAAGTGTTTTGTCTTTGATAAAGCGACAGTACGGCGCATCTTATTAAAAAACCGACTTGAAAAAATTTTCCGATCGGGTTCGGTATTTTTGTACTACTCATAAATGTATAAACTTTCAGAAAATTACAAATTTCTCCGTGAAAAAAATCTAATTATTTCATTAAAATTAATAATTAGGTATAACCGATACATATATACATCGCAATGTGTAACGGGGTTCCACTTTCTATACCATTACGCATGCGTATTTACTATAAACAAACCAGCATGGCGAGTAAGAGACCGGGTAGGCCTGCTTACTTAACTGAACTGGCAAAGAAAATAAGGTAATAATTGTTCAAAGTTTTAAAAATAACCAGCTATTATTTTGTAAGCATGTATTTTGCGTGTTTATCATAGGAGTTGCTACAACCTAAATTCATTTTTTGTAAGTGAGGCCCCTTGAGGGATAATTTGACATATTTATGTATGTTAATTTTAAAATGAATTGAAATTGGTAAACCATTAATAAATTATCGAGGACGTGATTATGTGTTCCGTTTAGAGAGTCCCTTTTACCTCGTATACCATGATGACCGTAGTCGGGCGAAGATATTGTAGTTTTCAGCACGTGTCAATTACTGTCAATCAAAATCCACGTGGTACAAATAAACGATATAAGATTATTTCGGTTTGTACGACCCTTAAATTTCCGGAAGCTCATAATTACATTAATTAGGTATGTAAAAGGGATTTTTATGTACTTCAACTGTCACAATCAACGTTATTTCGTATTTCCTAACGATACAATGGGTAAATCTGAAGTTATTCATACATGTGTTTTCAGCTGTACTGTCTCTATAATATTTCATACGATATACGTATTGAAAGTACAATCTATGAAACATGTTTTTTTTTTCAATTTTAAAGCATTTGTACATTGTAATCGCTATATCCGGGTGACTTGGCTTCAATGTCTCTGTTATATAGGCACCAATTCATGCGAGTGACCTGGAACTGGAGACTTTCCGGAAATGGCGGCAACAAAGGATTCTTTTTATATTCACAGTTAACAGGAATATGAAGCTACCAAAATGAAAGTACATTCTTATCTCGACTATATATAAGTGCCCAATGTAAAGACATTTGTAAAATTGTGAATCTTACAAAGTTTTGCCTAGTAGGTAAGATTTTATTCTTTTCATGTGATATTTGAATTTAAATTGTGCCAGACAGTTTAGACAATGCCATTTTAAGCGGTAACAGAAATGACACCTGACACTGGCATAATTATCTTACATCGGCAGTGTTATTTGCTTCTTTTTTAGTACAGTAAAATTTTAATTCTAGGTTGACCTTGAGGGTACAGGAAAATATGATATTTACTGATAATGTTGAGAAATGGAGTACATGTATTTGTTTTGCCGTTCTTGCAATGATTCAACAGGTATCGTGCTTTTCTTAAGGTTAAGATCTAGTAAATGAAAAGGGGCCTATAGGTTTATTCAAGATATAAATTTGTGTTTCAAAAGAATAGCATTGTTTGATAGGTGTATCGGGGCTTACAATTTTGGTAAACACAATGAAAAATCATCTTTTAAACTGTAATTTCTATGAAATAGGAAGGAAATAATGACAAATCTTGCAATTTTGTCCATTTTTTGACTAAGGTAATATATCTAGAATGGCTACAGTCTCTCTAAAAAACGGCATTTAACAAGCTCTTGATATCCTCATTAAAATTATGTCAAATTGAATATAGGTATCGGAATTACTTTTTTCCAGGATTTAATATAGAATGTCAAGAAAATTTTTTTTCTTCTTTTAAAGTCGGAAAGTACGGGGAAAAATTCATCAAATCAATTATGCATCATTATGGTTCTAACACCAAAAAGACAATCTGGAATCATTTACTAGATCTTGACCTAAACTTAATTTATTTAACAACTTAAAGCATGCTTACATTAAAATTAAAATACTGTTAGAGGTATTTTAAGTACGTGCTGCAATTTTAACATTAGAATTAGTTTGTTGAAGTTTGAATAACAACGTAAATTATAAAAGGATTATTTTTAATTTGTGATGATACGATCATCTTTAAAAAAGGATTTGGTATTCAGTTAGCGCATTGAAGTGTAAAAAAGCAGGAACTATTAAAAATCAAACTGATATTACAAAACACTAAAAACAAGTCGATGACATAAACTTTGATCTATAGGTTTAATTTGGCACCTAACTAAAAACTTAAACTAAAAACAGGGAATTATTCCGTGTTATAAAAAATAGAAGAAATGCAGTTAGAAATTATTTTTGTTATGTAATCCTTTGTTATTTAAGGCTTTTATGTAAATAAGATGAAAAACTTGCATTAAAAAAATCCAAAACGTTACTAGGTGTGTGGCAAGGTGTCGATTCTTAACAATAATGGATAGAAAAAGCTCTCAATTATTAAAAAAAATGACAGAGACAGGTAAAAGTACACAATTATTGGTCAGCTACGTGTAAGCTGAAAATAAAAATAAAACATTACATTTGCCAAAAAATACCCCCCCCCCCAAAAAAACAAAAAAAAAAACAAAACAAAAAAAAAAAAAAAAAACAACAAAAAAAAAAACAAAAAAACAAAAAACAAAACAAAATGCATTGAAATGCTACATGTAGTATAAAATCCAATTTTGTATTTCACTACTCCATTTTTATTGTACATCACGAATCAAAATTAATCCACTTGATCATAATTATATACTTGCGCACTTACCAAAATGAAACTTATTGCTATCATACTTTAGCGCTAGCAACTACGTCAGTCTTTATTTCTGGAATACGTAGGCTCGAGTTCACAGTCGGGCATTCTTTAAAAACTACTGTAGATCGACTGTACGACAATTTCGTTTTATCTTAAAAACAAGAGGCCCATGGGCCACATCGCTCACATGAACAACAGTTCCTTGTAACATTCTATTTCATTTTTTCATTTATTTCTATTTTAAACTTTGAACCCCTTTCTGGGGCCCAAGTATTGGTCCGGGATTTTTACACTTTTTGAGGATCATTGCATAGTAATCTCACAAACTGTAGCATTGTAGTTCTCAAGAAGAAAATTTTTAAACATTTTCCATATATATTTCTATGTTAAACTTTGAACCGCACTTAGCGCCTCAGTATTGGTCTGGGGGTCTTGGGGCCCAGTATTAGTCCGGGGGTCAGGATTTTACCAATTTAGAATCTACAATAGCCAATGATGCTTGCATAGTAATCTCACAAACTGTTGCACTGTAGTTCTTGAGAAGAAGATTTTTAAACATGTTCCCTATATATTTCTATGTTAACTTTGAACCCCTTCTTGGGCCCCAAAATTAGTCTGGGGGTCACGGCTTCCACAATTTAGAAACTTTACAATTTGAGAATGCTTGCATAGTAATCTCACAAATTGAAGCATTGTTGTTCTCCAGAAGAAGATTTTTAAACATGTTCCCTCTATCTTTCTATGTGAACCATTGAACCTCTTCTGGGGCCTCAGTATTAGATCGCTTCTATAATTTAGAATTTTCACTATTTGAGGATCCTAGTATAGTAATCTCACAAAGTATGACATTGTAGTTCTCGAGAAGAAGATTTTTAAACATGTTTCCTATATATTTCTATGTTAACTTTGAACCCCTCTGGATGCCCCAGTATTAGTCCGGGGGTCACGATTTTAACACTTTAGAATCTACAATTGCCAAGGATGTATGCATAATAATATTCCAAACTGTTGCATTGTAGTTCTTGACAAAAAGATTTTTAAACATTTTTCTTATATATGTTTAACTTTGAACCCCGCCTGGGGCCCCAGTTTTTGCCCGGGGCTTTAATTTAGAATCTACACTATACATACAAGCTTATGTATAAATATTGGCATTTCTGGTCCAGTGGTTCTTGAAAAGAAGATTTTTAAACATTTATCCTTTTTATTTCCATGTTAAACATTGAGTCCCGCCAGGAGCCCCAGATTTAGTATTGGGGTCACGATTTTTTCACTATACATACAAGCTTTTGTATAAATATTGGCATTTCTGGTGCAGTGGTTCTTGAGAAGAAGATTTTAAATATTTTTCCTACGTATTTCTATGTTAAACTTTGAACCCTGCCTGGGGCCCCAGTTTTGTCCGGGGGGTCACGATTTTTACAATTTAGAATCTTTACTATATATACAAGCTTTTATGTAAATTTTGGCATTTCTGGTGCAGTTGTTCTTGAGAAGAAGATTTTTAAACATTTATCCTATGGATTTCTATGTTAAATTTCGAACCCCGCCTGGGGCCCCAGTTTTGGTCCGGGGGTCACGATTTTTACAATTTAGAATCTTCACTATACATACATGCTTTTATGTAAATATTGGCATTTCTGGTGCAGTGGTTCTTGAGAAGAAGATTTTTAAACATTTTCCTACGTATTTCTATGTTAACTTTGAACCCCACCTGGGGCCCCAGTTTTCGTCTGGGGGTCACGATTTTTACAATTTAGAATCTTGACTATATATACAAGCTTTTTTGTAAATATTGGCATTTCTGGTGCAGTGGTTCTTGAGAAGAAGATTTTCAAAGATATGCACCCTATTTTCACTGTTTCGTAATTATCTCCCCTTTAAAAAGGGTTGTGCCCGTTTTTTAACAATTTAGAACCCCCTTTTCTTAAGGATGCTTTGTACTAAGTTTGGTAAAATTTGGCCCAGTGGTTTTAGAGAAGAAGTCAAAAATGTGAAAAGTTTACAGAGGGACGGACAGACGGACGGACGACGGACAACGGGTGATCAGAAAAGCTCACTTGAACCTTCGGTTCAGGTGAGCTAAAAATATATGATCCACACTTTGAGGTTTCTTAATTTATCGTATAACCTACACATAAAAGTAAATTTAAAAAATAAGGTCATACAATACCAAGATTGTAGAGATCATCTGGTAAAACTTAGCTTTCTTTACAGTTTTACCACCTTCCTAGATAATTTCGGCAAGCTCAGAAACCCCCCCCCCCAAAAAAAAAAACCAGGATAATCTTTTCAGAGTATGTTGGAAAGACAAGAAGCAATTGATACAATGCAGTACCACACTGATATAATTAATATTTTATTTTTTTTTTTCATTTTTAGCTCACCTGAGCTGAAAGCTCAAGTGAGCTTTTCTGATCACTTTTTGTCCGGCGTCCGTCTGTCTGTCTGTCTGTCGACTTCTTCTCCAGAACCACTGGGCCGATTTGAACCAAACTTGGCAGAAAGCATCCTTAGGTTAAGGGGATTCAAGTTTGTTAAAATAAAGGGCTACGCCCTTTTTCAAGGGGAGATAAATAAAAATCATTAAAAATTTATTGGTATTTTTCAAAAATCTACTTCTCAAAAACTATTCGGCCAGAAAAGCTGAAACTTGTGTGAAAACATCCTCAGGTAGTGTAGATTCAAGTTTGTTCAAATCATGACCCCGGGGGTAGGGTGGGGCCACAATGGGGGGTCAAATTTTTACATAGGAATATATAGAGTAAATCTTAAAAAATCTTCTTCTCTGAAACTGATCAGCCAGGAAAGCTGAAACTTGTGTGGAAGCATCCTCAGGTAGTGTAGATTCTAGTTTGTTCAAATGATGATCCCCAGGGGTAGGGTGGGGCCACAATGGGGGGTCAAATTTTAAAATAGGAATATATAGAGTAAATCTTTAAAAATCTTCTTCTCTGAAACTGATCAGCCGGAAAAGCTGTAACTTGTGTGAAAACATCCTCAGGTAGTGTATATTCAAATTTGTTCAAATGATGATCCCCAGGGGTAGGGTGGGGCCACAATGGGGGGTCAAATTTTTACATAGGAATATATAGAGTAAATCTTAAAAAATCTTCTTCTCTGAAACTGATCAGCCAGGAAAGCTGAAACTTGTGTGGAAGCATCCTCAGGTAGTGTAGATTCTAGTTTGTTCAAATGATGATCCCCAGGGGTAGGGTGGGCCACAATGGGGGGTCAAATTTTTACATAGGAATATATAGAGTAAATCTTTAAAAATCTTCTTCTCTGAAACTGATCAGCCGGAAAAGCTGTAACTTGTGTGAAAACATCCTCAGGTAGTGTATATTCAAATTTGTTCAAATGATGATCCCCAGGGGTAGGGTGGGGCCACAATGGGGGGTCAAATTTTTACATAGGAATATATAGAGTAAATCTTTAAAATTCTTCTTCTCTGAAACTGATCAGCCAGGAAAGCTGAAACTTGTGTGGAAGCATCCTCAGGTAGTGTTGATTCTAGTTTGTTCAAATGATGATCCCCAGGGGTAGGGTGGGGCCACAATGGGGGGTCAAATTTTTACATAGGAATATATAGAGTAAATCTTTAAAAATCTTCTTCTCTGAAACTGATCAGCCGGAAAAGCTGTAACTTGTGTGAAAACATCCTCAGGTAGTGTATATTCAAATTTGTTCAAATGATGATCCCCAGGGGTAGGGTGGGGCCACAATGGGGGGTCGAATATTTACATAGGAATATATAGAGTAAATCTTTAAAAATCTTCTTCTCTGAAACTGATCAGCCGGAAAAGCTGTAACTTGTGTGGAAGCATCCTCAGGTAGTGTAGATTCTAGTTTGTTCAAATGATGATCCCAGAGGTAGGGTGGGGCCACTATGGGGGGTCAAATTTTTACATAGGAATATATAGAGTAAATCTTTAAAAATCTTCTTCTCTGAAACTAATCAGCCAGAAAAGCTGTAACTTGTGTGGAAGCATCCTCAGGTAGTGTAGATTCAAGTTTTGTTTAAATGATGAGCCCCAGGGGTAGGGTGGGGCCACAATGGGGGGGTCGAAATTTTACATAGGAATATATAGAGAAAAATCTTTAAAAATCTTCTCAGAAACCGATCGGCCAGAAAAGCTTTAACTTGTGTGAAGGCATTCTCGGTTAGGGTAGATTCAAGTTGGATAAAATCATAATCCCGAGGGGAAGGGTGGGGCCACAGTGGGGGAGGGGGGTCGAATTTTCTCATTTGAATATATAGAGAAAAATCTTTAAGAAATCTTCTTAGAAACCGATTGGGCAGAAAAGCTGCAACTTGTGTGGAAGCATCCTCAGGTAGGAAAGATTCAAATTGTTCGAATATGATTTTGACAAATTTTAATCTAGACTATTTGAAGACTGAACTGACTAAAGTTAGAGCTCTTCTAGACAATTTGTGTTTTAGAAGATTTTTCCCTATATATTCCTATGTAAAAATTTGACACCCCCCTTCCAATTGTGGCCCCACCATACCCCCAGGGATAATGATTTTTCAGGAGTAGGGTTGGGCCACATGGGGGGGGGGGTGGGGTGGTGGGTCCAATTTTACAAAGGAAAACATTTAAATTGTTCACAATGTTCACAATGTTTTTATATATGGTTTTACTTATATGCAAGCATTTTGACATATTGTTGATTCTTTAAAATTGTTTAGACTCTGGCCCCTGGACAATTCTTAGACCTCAAAAGGGGTTTAAAGATTGATGTAGGTTTATAATCCATATATAAACAGTTGTTTAAGTCTGATCATCTTCTCGAGAACTGCAATGCTCAATATGTGATACGACTGTAAAATCCTGTTTCAAAGGGGCTCAATGATAAACATCAGAATATGCAGGGGAATTTTTTTTTTTATACAGGATCTAATATACGACATTGTTAATATATTTTGTATATGACTCCATAAAGCTGATTTTATTATGTCTGTTGTTGCTCAGGTGAGCGATGTGGCCCATGGGCCTCTTGTTTTTTATATTGACGGAAGAAACAAAGAAACATCATTCAAACTGGAAAATTTTACGTCGAAGCATTTACAAAGATACTTTCTCATGAGTCAATTTGGCTTGCATTTATTTTACAGAAAAATCAATGCAAAGAAACGACATTCACGCAGGAAAACTTACGCAGAATCACAAATAATTGCAATGAGCAATGGTATCAGCTGTGTGGACCATTATATAGTTACAATGTAACGCAAAAAATTGTCCTGAGAAAAGGGCGATTCTTTAAAAGTTCAAAGTGGATGGTTACAAAATATATAATCATATATATACTAACAAATATTAGGCTGTGTACAGTCTATTATTAAAAAGAATTAATAATGTATACTAATATTTTACTTTGACGTCTACATACATTAACTAGGATGACATAGAATTTTTATAGCACAGCTTTTTAAACCCATAAGCATACCTGAAATTGCCCTTTTGCTAGATTGGTAGAGTGCTGGATGTGCATGCAGAGGACTCGGGTTCAAACCCTAGCAGAGGCAATTTTTTGTTTCTGTTACATATAATTTTTTACACAATATCAATTGGTTGATGGACATTCAATGATTCGGATCGGTATCAATTCAATCATCCTTATAGTGAATGTTTTGATAAAGGGCATTAAAATCTGTAGATAAATATTATATTACAAGTATATGTTTTAAACGCCGTGTGTTCAATCAATGAAAATAATAGTATAGCATATTATAATTATAGCCTTATTATTACAATTTAGTATCATCAATTTTTAATTATAATCTAGGTATCAGCTTACACACAATGTGAATACTCACTCCTGAAAGTGAACTACGTTCGTGACTGTCCTACAGACGCTATATCCTGGAATAAGGCGGCAGAGAGAATGGACTGTCAGTCCATCAAACAGAACTGTTCTGGGTTGAATCCACAGCAACATGTTTTCCAGTATCATTGTGTTGTTAATGGTTGGATGAATGCCACATTAGAAGTTTGCGCATTTAATCGTTCTATCTTAGGTATGTACAATCTTATTTAAAATTGTTTAGTATGTACATTACTGTTTTTCTAAAATGAATGCACTTTGTGACTTAGGCTACTGTACAGAGTTCAACACAAGAGGTGCAATGATACAAGATCACTATGCAACAGATTGTACAGCCCATGAACCGCCATGTCCGAGCAATTACAACTCAGCTGAGGCTTATAAATGTAATGTTTTGATATTGTTATTCTGGCAATTTATAGAAAGTTTAATAATAATGCAATGAAAGAAAAGCAAACGCTTTGAAGTCAATATGTTATTAACATGCCAAAATGTACACATTTCAATTGCGAAAGTGATTAATATTAATATGAATTTTTTCACATTTGGGACGTAATAATATATAAAATATAAAACATTTTCAAGGAGAACATGTTTGTGTTAATCCCGTTATGCATGGAATATGGAAACTTGTTTATACACATTTTATATGAAATTCAATACGATAGTTAGATGCCAGTGTTCTCTTCATCATAAATATTTCAATTTATGTTTTGTGAAAATTGGCAAGTTTGGCCGGTACGAATGTGAAAGGGTTAAGACCGCGGAACAATAACTGTCAAGATTGAAATTTTGACAGTTAATGTTCCGCAGTTTTAATATACAAGTAATTATAACACAGGTATTGATTTGTATCGCAACACTAGTACACTTCAAGTTCCAAGTAAAACAAAATAAACAGTTATTTTTCATTCTCTTTTAAATTTCAATTTTATTTTTTTACTCTGTATCAACTAGATCCTACATGTTATAACTTGGCACGACAAAATCGTCTCATTTCGCAAGATAATCCAGCATCATCTACGGCAAGGTAAACAATCGAAGGGCATTTTAATAATAGCATGCAGTACAACGCAAGAAATATAGCGAACACATGACATTAATCAATTTGTAAAAACAATTAAATCAAATGAATAGTCACGCTAATAATATTAAGAAAATTTTATCTTATTGTTTGTATTATATTAAGGCGATCCTGTATCTAAAGTAAGGGATGTTGACTTTTGAAAAAAATAGTGACTGTCGTTTTCTTAACTCTTAAATCTCTTCAATCATAATAATAAAAATCATTCCTATCAGAAAGGACGAAATAAACATATCTCAATGTAAAATTTTAAGATAATATATATTAAATATATTTGTACCCATTATGTAAACTTATTTGATAAGTCTCATTTGATTAATTATACAGCAATGCCAACTTAGTCTCCGAGTCTTTTTATTGCAGATTGGTCGGAAATACCGCTATGATGTTTGTCTCGATAATTTTGAGTATTTATATGACTGGTATGAAATGCATTTCTTATGTTAAAAAATATTTAAAATATAAAGTAGCCGACATCGGGAATAATTTTCTTGTGTTAGATTATCATAATTTTAACGATAATCCCACGTGGAGTTTTTTATGATTATTGCAAAGTTCAAATATAGTGCATACATGTACATGTATGATTTGAGATAATGTTTCGTAATGTTTTAACTTTCAATACAATTACATTTGTCTGGTTCAAATTAATTTATTATTTTTCTTTAAGATTATTCAAGAAGGATACAATTCTTATGCGCCAACTTACTAGTTTGGCTAAATATATGTTGAGGAATATCAACGGGATTATTAACAACACGCCATCAGTAATTCCAAGTGGCAACACCTTTATATAATCGTATTTGATTAACACATATTTTATCGACCAAGCACGTCTGAGAGAAGTAGGACCAGTGGTTTCTCGTGACAGTAGAACAATGGATAATTATGTCGTAAGTTTAATGTCCTTTTCGGGACGTTTAGATATTTATGTCGAAACACTGGGCGTGTACTTTTTTTTCATAGAAAGCTTACACTGTATCATGTTTATAATTCATTTGAACACTATGTCAAAATAAATTGGTATTAATTAAATATACAGACTAAGTGGCCAAGCATAATAAAACTAAATACATTGTAAGTGAAAAATGTTTATTTTCACAATACATGAGTTATATAGATGCACGAGTAATAACATTTCAGCCCTAAATGCATTGATGCTACAGACTTTAATAGCAACTGTATAGGCTTTTCTGTTTGAAGGTTACATTCTGATCGTGTACCAGTGGAACAAAGGATTATCCTTTCACATTTGATCCTGTGATCGAAAAAAAATGTATAATGATCTGGGAACCATGTGTATTATGTTGTCTGTCAATTTAACAGTTTTCATTATATAGATAGGACTTGTCTCTCCAGTGTTATGTTCGCCCCATGAAATTTTGCCCAATCTTGAATTCGCCCAGACATAGTTGTGTTTAAAGAGAGATAATTTGAGATATAGGAATTTGCCCAGTCTTAAATTCGCCCGCTGACGAGGGCGAAAAGGGCGAACATTTAAAGAGGGCGAATATTTCCTTGTAAACATTAGCTCAATTATTGTAAACTTTTAAGTTGTTCTTATTAACAATGTTTTTAAAAATATGTTTAAATACGTTTATGATATTAACTTACAGTTGGTCTATAAAACAACCTACATTCTATTAAAATGAACAAATACATGTAACATGTTTAGAACAAAATAGGCCTACCTCCAGTTAACTTATAAGATGGGGCATAGAATCTATAAAATTAATGCATCCAAAATCCTCAACTATAAGAAATACAATGTATTTTAAATTTGTTACAATAACTTTTTTACCATAAATTGATTCTTACATTTGTTAAACAATGGGATCATGCTCCTGGATAAAGCTTCAAATCAAGACACCATTAAGCATCATACATTCAGTATAATCTTTGAGAAACTGAATGTTTTTCTATCAATTTGTACAAAAAACAGTACTTATAATACTTTAATATTTCTCAATTTTTAACTGTCTAGCATTTGAAATTAACACATTTAAATGTATGAACGATCTATGGTAACAAGTAAGAGAATGTACAAAATGATTCATAGATGATTCATACACCACTGGCACTGTTATATTAGCATTGGTAAAGTTCTACATTCTATCATTGAAATGAGGAACCATAACTGGGTTAAGGAAATGTTTACATTATCACATACAGATACTATCTAGTTGAAGCTCTCCCAGCTTCAAATCTTTCCTGCATCAGCCTAATAGTTAGAAGTGCTTTAAATAGAATGTTGCGGTCACTTTGTTTTAAGAAATTGTAACATTCACTGTAATAGAATATTGGATGTCCATCATCATCATCATCTAATTTCACAGATCCCGGACTATTTACTGGCATATTCCGAATTTTCTCTAGACATGGATCTTTAACTTTAAGGAACGTTACTTGTACCTGTAAACATAAACAAAAATTACCAAAAAAAAAATCAAAAATTTAGGTGTTAAGTTTGTTTGCTAAAACAGTTCTTTAAACAATGTCATTGTTAATTTACAATGTCTTTTAATAAGGATATCTTATCACAAGTAATTATTCCAACATCAAACAACATGTAGTTTAAAAGTGCATTTCTGTGTTTTGTACATTATTTTCAACTTTACATGTACATTTACTGATATATGTTCACTGAATAGACCCTAGTACTACTCTCATTCTAACTTAGATATAAAATGTTGTCATATATATTGATATTTAAACTTAACATGTATTTAAAAAAAACAAAACAATCATACAAGATGTTCATTGAACCAACGTGGCAAGCTGAATTGTGAAAAAACTTGTGCACAGAAAGCAAATATATATACTGGGTTGTCAGTAATCTCTAAACTGATAAATTTTTCATGAATATTTTTCAATTTTTGATAAATACTCATACACACATACACTCAACAAAACTTTTAAGTGTTCACCCTAATAAATAGAATAATTTTGAAATTATGAAATAAAATGATGGGAAATTTTCAACATTTCCTAACTGATGTGTCTTCTCATCAATTGAACAGATAAAATAAAACAACACCGATTGAAATCATTTACCCGTGACGAAACGTCAAAACATGAAATTGGTATTTTTTTGTGCATGTTTAATATGATTGTCATTATTTTGTGATTGATTTTAGTGTTTGGTGATAGTTTATAAAGAAAACCACTTAACATGGCCAAAATGATTACTGCAAACACAGCCAGAGCCGTTGGAATATTGGTGTCTGCATTGTTTTCACAACAGATCATATTCACTTTAAATTTTCTGTTTGTTTTGGCCTAGACATTGTTTCTAATATCAAGTAATCCAAAGGAAACCTTATTTTGATATAATTTTTCTATTTTGTAAGCATAATATCATTTTCACCGGCATCTTAAAACAATTCAAAAGCTATGAGCAAATTTGAACCAAACCGGAAGTGTTAGTGATATTGAGCAAAGGTCAACATCTTGGGTTGCAACCTTAGGTCAAGGTTAATGCATAGTTCTTAACAATTTGAAAGTTAAGTTGAAATCAGTCACCATGACGGCAAGACAAATAAATGTGCTTATTTCATATAGGTAATACATTATACTGGGTGAACACTTAGAAGTGTTGTTGAGTGTCTAAAATCAGGTTGTCTGCTTCAATTTTTAAGGAATAAGGAATCATTTTTTGAGTATTATGAGGTGATAATTTTGGTCGGGGCGTGATCAAATCAAATAAAGCCCGAAGGGCTTTATGATAGATTTGATCACGCCCCGACTGAAATAATCACCTCATAATATTCAAAGAATGATTCCTTATTACTTATATTTATATAATTTTAATCCATCATTCGATTAAATATTTAAATATAGATAAGCAAATCCCGCTGGCACCTCAATTTGGCGTCATTTGAAGTTATGGGTTATATAGTACAAAATCGATACGTAGTGTTATTACTGGCAAAGACACTGGAAAATGTAAATATAAGTGGAATATTTACATTAAAAAATAAACTTTTTTTATTGCACTACATATTCAATAAATCCTAAACCTGGTAACTATGGTATATGGTTCCTTATTAATTTATTTTTTTTATACCTACCCCTTTCCCCTTTGTTATTTTATTTTGGGACATCTTTTTAATATTATATGGAAAGGAATATTTGTTTTAATAACGGTAAAGATTAATGATTAATCTTAATAACTTACTTTTGTATCGTACAATCATTGTAACGTGTTACTTTCCTACATGCTTACTTTTGTTTTCACACTTCCTGTGTGTATACAGAGTTTACCCTACTTTGTATGAAGAATTATGAAGTGTTCTGAATGTGTTTTATCAATTTGCTCTGTTTATGCGGGAAATATTAAAGTATTTGTAAAGTAGTTTGGGAGTGTATTCGAGATTTTTGGGAACATAACTAATGTTTTTCATGCTAAAATTAAGTGTTGTTTTCTTATTTCTAAGACAAGAGTCGAAGAGATTTTTTATAATAGAACTCTGTATCGAGATTTTCTGTAAACATGGTTATTAGTGTAATAGTTTCTATTGATATCACATGATTTATACAGACTCCGTGTTTTAAATTTCTATATTTTTCTATGTTTCGCTTGTGCGATGTATGTTCTGTTTTGGTCATATCAAAGCCAGAAAATTTGTAACTCATTATCTTTGGCTTCCTTCTCATTCTTGAGATTACGTAAGTCGTTTTTATTTTATTATTGTTGAGGCTGCATTAATTTTTTTAATTGAGTTTTATTGATTTTCATGTCTAAAAGTTTTTATTCTTTAAATTTTATTTATGTTTGATAAGTAAATGAGATTCTAGTAATTAATTTGGCCAAATTTTGAGACTTCATTAAGTTTAGATTTAAAAGCAAGTTACCCGTAGATTTGGCTGATTCTTTTTTATTTGGAAGTTTAACTTCTGAAAAAACTAAACAATCTGGATTTTTTTTTTATTTGTTTAGTTTACCTCAGATTTCTATAACTGTGCTACATTTTGGGATAATTTTTGAATGACTTTAATGAATTATAGTGTGAAAAGTGTTTGTAGAAATTTGAACTTGATGATTGTCTCAGGTAATTATGACAGTTAGTAATTATTCTAATTATAGTGCTTAATTGAAGCATAGGGAACTTTTTAAGAGTGATTTTTCCTCCGAGAGCTCTACAATTTTAAGAGTGATTTTAAGAGTGATTTTCCCCAGAGAATTGATTGTTGTAGCATTAAATCATGACTTTTTGAAGTATATACTCTCATAACTGCAGCGGTGTGTGCATACAAATTGAGTAACGCGCTAATGCGCGTTTTGAAAATTTGTATGCAAACACCACTGCAGTTATGAGAGTGTATACTTCAAAAAATCATGATTTAATGCTTATATTTACATTTTTTAACTTCTTGCCTTGTCTGCAAATGTGATTCATACCTTAAAATTCCTATCTTATCCTAAGGGTAAGTTAATATTAATGGAAGAGCCACAGTAACAGCCACAAGCGTGAACTTTGATTTTCGCTTGTGACGTTGCAGTTTACAGCGTTCAACGTTTGTAACGTCATAATAAAACTCGTCATTTTAACCTTTGACTACTTGTTGCATTTAGAGGCATTTGAAGATCACAGAATTTAATAGAAAAACACAGTAGAATGTAAATATATAAGTTTAACTCTACTTCTCTCTGAAGTTGATTGGTGATATAACCTCACATAATTTCAGTTCTTCATTCATTTTTGTTAACTTGAAGCATTGTCTATGGTGAATTATCCCAAGTTGGTCCCCTTTAATTGTGTTATAATAGCAAGTCGATCTCGTCATTTATGCCATTTTTCTTTTGTGTTTTACACGAGTAAAATCCTCAGCCCGTTGTTTAGCATTTAACTTGTTATATTTGCTCAAATAAATAAATTTGTTAACTTTCTGAATTTGTGTCTTATTACAATAAGTCTTTTGACTTCAGTTCAAGAGTCAGAGTTCTGGTCAGTGTCAGAGTCGGAGTAAAAGTATTAGAGCTTAGTGGGTCAGGTTAAGTTATGTTTTATTATGGGTCATTTAAGTTTCTTTGCTGATGGGAGATAATCAGCTGGTGGCAGCGCTACTGGGAAAAAAGGACTTTCCAACTACAATATCATTAAAATGAGACTTTTTTTTTTATATAGTTTTGAAACAGAATTAGTGATTCTAGTGACCCAGAAACATTTAAAAATGCAGTAAACATATATTTGGTTAGACTTATAGACAAACTAATCAAATACTGGCCCTTTCCAAACTTCATTAAATAAATCACCTAACAGTGGTTCATGTTTTCTGTTTCATGCAACTCATGGTAAATGAGTTATAATAAATCATCTTTCTTACCCATGTCTTTTTGACAGATATCCCAAGTATTCCCTCATTCACTGATGACTTGTCGAGGTATACAAATAAGTCTCCAATATGCTGAGACCATGAATTGTTGTCTACAGTATAAGCATTTGCTGTATCCACAGATGAACTGTTTCTAGGTTTCTTTGTGGGTGGTTGACAAATTTCTCCAGGGAATGTTTTCTTTACCTGGTACAGTTAAAAAAAATCATCATACATTTAGTTCTTGAACAATCATGACAATGGCTTAAAATCTTAGTAGCACAATTACGACAGTTCTCCATACCCACAAATTTCTACCTCAAACAATGTACTGTGAATGTACTGTGGAAACATTTAAATTAAAGAGGGCCAATTTTCGTGGATTGTGGTCTTTTTTTGTTTGTTTATTCGTGGAGATGTTATTTCATGGAAATGTCGGTTTTCATATTCAGTAAGAAAGATAACTCTATCTAAATTTGTTTTCGTCAAGGATGTAAATTTGTTGGAGAGGGCTACCTACGTATACACTGAAAATAGAGCCACCATGAATTCTAATGATTCCTCAATATTCATATTACACAAAATGACAATCAATAAGAAATAATCCCCACAGCATTAAATAGTTTCTAAGTAACATTAACAGTCACAGGAATTAGGAATAAAATACATCATAATGTGATTATGTCCAAGAGCCTTAATCCATGGGACATGTAAAATTTAAAATTATATCATTATTATAACATTCCGACTTGTGGGAAAACAATATTGTACATGAATTACAATTCCAAAATAATATTAAGTATTTTCTTCGTATCATTATTGGCATACATTATATCATATGGAAAGTTGACCAGGATACCTGCATGTTCATACCTCACAGACACAGAGAATGGGCCTCTGAACTGCTGGATCAGAACAACAACAGAGAAGGTCAGCTTTGGAGGTCATGGTCCTACCCATGATTTGAGACTTCTTGGTGCTTATGAATGGAGGTGACCTGTGAATAAATTAAATCAAAAATAGATTACTTTATATCAGAGGTTGTTTCTCTTTTTATTATACAAATGAAGACTAGAATTTCCCTCTGCCAAAAAAAAAGACAGAGGGCAATATATTCATCTGAATGGGGCAAACTGTGAACATATTGAATGTTGCACAAAAATGTATTTATCATAACATTTGATACACTGTAAGTACATGTACTGGCATTCACAAAATGTACCAGATTTTCAACCCCATTAACAGAACCACTGAGGGAAATTCATAGAAAATGAAAATTTGCAGCAAATAAAAATATTACTGGGAGCCTGTGTTTGACACAGGATTAGGGCACTAAACTGATGTGAAATACAAGATTCATGTACCGAAAAGTTGTTGCTTCACCCTAGCTTATATATATTTATGTACATGTATATGTAGTAACTGCTCTTACCAACAAAAAGTTCAACAGAATAAATATAAATTCAACTTGTCTTACAAGTTTGATGTTGACCAATTTACTGGTTCAATATCTAAAATGTCTGACTGCTATGCCACAGCTCATTAAAATTCATCAAATCTTGGTGTACTGGAAATAGCCAAAGAGCAACATGAATGGCTGGTTGCTATTTGAAATTTTACTTGCATCAGTAAGTAATGGTATAACAAAACAGTTGTTGATAGAGAGAAGGGCAACGTATGATTTGTTGGACCTCCAAGAAGATATCTGCAGATTCAAATATATAATATCTCTCTACTTTTAGTCTTGGGCAATATTTGTGTACTCAGGTCCAACAAATCACGTGTGGTCCTCATACCCAGTCAATAATGATTCCCTGTAAACCAACTTGTATTCCTGTGTGAGAAATTTTCAAAATGTTTGTGGGGGTCTGGACTTCGCAAATATTTCAATTATCTATAGTTAAAGTGAAATAACGTTATTGCGAATAAAAGTTGGCCAGGTTTACAGTTAATTTGCATCTGTAGTACTCACCAAGTATAAATACCAAATAAATGCAGCAACTTCTCAAAAAAGCACTGGTATTTCCACTCGGATATTTCCATGTTGGGCTCGTTTTCTGCAACTATTTGTGCTAAACAGTAGTTGAATTCATCCAGTTTGAATAAAAACCTAATATAAAGAAAAGGAAAATTTTTCAAGTAAAAATGTTGATATGCTTAATTATGGGTTGTAACCAACAGTGCATCTTAACACAACCTTTAAAAAATACGTAGTCTAACAGGTCTGTGTTATAAAGTAAATTCAGTTTCCAATGGCATTAATTAAATCATATATATACATGTAGGCACAAATTTCATTAAAATGAAATTTGTGCCTACATGTATATATATGATTTAATTTAAATACAAATGCAGAAAAAAAAGTTTTATAAAATTATTAAAAAGGAAGTCTCATAAACATATGATAAATAGATGGTCTTTTTATTTATTTATTTTTTTTTTTTGTTAACATTGGTTTATACCATGATATATTTAATTTATGAATAATAACACAAGCTGCATGTCTGGTAGACAATTTCTAAGAAAAAGAGGTACATGTATCCTTTTTCTATACATCTCACCCCTCTGAGCAGCCTGTAGGCTGTATACTCGGGTAACTTGAGCCGTTCTCTGGGTGACAGTCAAGGCCCCCCTCTTACCCTCCACGGGATCGAATGTCAGTGATTGCATCTACAGTCTTTCGAGGCTTTCATCCCAATGTTATATGTACATGTATAAATCTACTGTAAAAGCAAAAATATTGGTCTCCCTGTTGACCTGGGGGCCTATAGTCATCATAATTTTTTAAGGGCCAGTGGTGTGAATGATTTATACTTTCCCATCTTTCCATACACATGATATACATTTCACAAAGATAACACAGAAGAATATTGGTACCTAGTGTTTGATAGGTAGGCATACATGTCACACAACATAACACTTAAGGACTTACATGTATTAGCCTTCCCCTGTTGCTTATGTGTGTACATGTATAATCAGGTGTTTGCATATTTATTTCCTATGTAGCTTATAACACAAGATTTGATTGGCTAATAAGGCGTGTGTAAATTTCGGTACATCTGACTTGAGCTGGTGGTATATAACGTGATATCACAATGCATTAAATGTGACATCAAAATGCATCAAATGCGTAAATGGCATATCTCTGGAAATTGTAATACACCCTTGATTGGACATGGAAAACAGATTTATTATGTTTACATAGGAAATAAATTCATTATCCAGGGCCAATCAAGGGTGTGCGGGGAATACACCCCGGGGTAAATTCTAGCTTGTACACACTTGATTGGACCTGGATAACTACATATAATAACATAGCCCCTAAAAAAACTTTTAGGATACTTAGATTTTTACAACAGATTTGTGCAACAAGTAAGAGACACTGCTTATTACTCCAAAAGCTGCAAGACGTGAGGGCTGATTTACAGTAACTAAGAGCAAATATGAGATGCATTGAACTTTTTTAATTTTTAAATTTGTTGATCATATGATCTTTGGGAGAATTAATGACAAACCAGACCTGACCACAGTTAGAATCTGCACTCTCTGATTCTCTAGCCAGGTGCTCTATGAAATTTCCAAGATAAATTCTGGCCCAGGCAATGAATCAGTCTCCCTGCCACATTTACCTTAATTACCACCTTTAATGATCTTCACCCTATAAGAGTATCCCAGGTTCTTTCCCCTGGCAGGAGTTCACCTGTCAGTTCCAGTTGTAGGTCACGGTTTCAAACTTAATAGGATATTGCGTAGAAATGATGACAAATCAGACCAGGATTCGCAAACCAGTTTGAGCATCAGAATCTCAATATTGTATACTTTTAAAGAAAATATATAAAGAAAAACAAAATCAAATACCAGTCAATTTCCTTGAATTTTCATGATTCTCCAATATAATTAGAGCTCCCCATCAATTCCTACTAAATACAGTCCCTGAAACAATGTACTTCCCCAATTTTCCGTGCGTTCACCATGCGCTTATCGTGCATTTATAGTGCGCTCACAATGCGTTCACTGTACATTCACTTGCGCCCTTCAATCCGCTCCATTCGCACCCACTGTTTACAAACTACAAAGTGCTCACTCATTGTGTGTTCACCTTGCGCTCACCCTGCGTTCAGTGCTCACTTATTGTTCAGTCAGATAAAATTATGAATTTAGGCTTATAACTGTACGTATTACATGTATTTTATTGGTTATTTTTTGCTGATTACTGACGTAACACAATGTAAGGATAACTTGAATAAATCGTTCATCTTGCGACTTGCGTTCACATAGAGTTTACATATCATTCACCGTTCACTTTGTGGTTGCTTTTGCGCTCCGTTTCAATCTGTGTTTGCTCAGAGTTCTGAATCACCGTTCATAAGCGCTCACCGAATTCCGTTTAGCGTGTGCTCACCATTCACTCACCGTTAAAACATGTCAAATGGGAAAGTAGAATGTATCACGGGGACTGTATGTACTTCGAAGCCAACACCCACCACTTTGAAGAAAATTTTGTTTGGATCTGTGCCAACATGTAAAGTATAAGTGTAGCTTTTGTGTGAACATTCATTCATCGACCATGTCGACATGCTTTGAACATATTTCTTTTTTAAAAAGAATGCTACACAAAACACAAAATTAATAAAAAAAAAACATACTGATCCAGCAGGGGCTCCGCTTGGATGAACCTCAACTGTCGTTGACTTGGCCCCCATGTCTTAGCAAACTCTTCAATGGGTGTTGTGGTGTTTGGGGCAATGTCTTGTAAGGACTCGTAATTCAACTTCAAGTCACATGCATTCACACATCTCTCAACTTCCAAGCGATCATCCTCGTCTAAATGAAACAGGCGCCATTCTGACCATATGATTCTAATGATGTCCTCTTGTTTGTAACGAACACATAACTTGTTCACTAAATGACAATTCCAGTCCGATGAGCATCTAGGATGGTGTTCTTCACATAAAGTTGATGAACTTCTTTTCGAGACATTAGACATGTCAGATTCTGCTGAAGAAGACGAACATTGTTCGTTCTCTGGATTGCTCATCTTGTTTATAATCGTGCGCTGGAATAGGTTACCAGATAGAATCGACCTTCCGAGTTTTAGGTTCCTACATTTTCGTCCCAAGTATGGGGAAATTATGGGGAAATTATGAACATTTTACACGATTAAACAAAGTATTTTACGTTAATTAGTTTAGTTTATCGTTTATATGCGAAATATACATGTAAATGTCACCATGCAAATGCAAGCCAACTGGTCATCAAAGAAAAATACCGGTATGCTTTATTTCCTTTTAAAATGTACCTTATAAAAAAAAAAAAATGGTACGGCGGCCATTTTGGGAACTAAATTATTGCCTACTGTACATGTACATATACGTAGCCCGTACATGTATGAAACACCAACAATTAAACCTATTTTCTTCTGTTTATGGCTACTGAATCATGTAATGAATAATCCATTAAAAAGTAATTACAACTACTAAATCATCATTATTGTCGATCAGAACGTTACACAGAAGGAAAAACTAAAAATCTACTTATATGAAGGTTAAAACGGTAACTATACAACTAGATGTGTATTAGAGAGTCTGAGATCAGCCCGCGTGAGGGTTCTTTCGGCATACTCCAAAAACCTGGCCTGGCCCCATTGGCCTGGCTTGGCCTCAAGATTGGCCTGGCCTCACTTTTGGTCTCAAATTTGGCTTGGCCCCAAATTTTGGCCCGGCCACAAATTTGACCTCTACAAAAATTTGCAATTACATTTTTATATTTTCTTTACACATTTGACGATTTTATTGATTTTTAATGATTTATGTTTAAAACATATTAAACATCCCAGTAGATTGCTTAAGGGTCTCATAGCGATAGTTCTATAAAGAATACTAGCAAATTTACAATATTATTGAAATTATTGTGCAATGTATATATTACTACAGGTATGAGTGATTGATTCTTATACATTTTAATCAAGTCTGTTTTAAATTCTAAAGTACTTAATAATGTGACACTGCTCTGCTATTGTATAACCATTGCATGTTTTTCAATGTACTTAAAGTGCCTCACTACACCTTGAAATAAGTTTCTCAAATCAGTAGAAAATTACTTGATTTAAAAGAAAGCATGATGGATAAGAAGTATAAATGTCAAATAGGCGAAAAAATGTGCAATTTTGGATAAAAAAAAGATATTTTCAAAAATTTCATTTAGTAAACATGAACAAACGCCCCGGGCGGATTCAAACTCATGATCTGCGGTTTATTTATGTTTACGTTACAGTTATTATAAGAAATCAGGATTTATTATTTTTTTTTTTTGAAATGAGCTATGACGATACATGTATACATCTGAATCGATTGATGCAAACAGTTTAACAAAACATTTAAATCGCCATCTTGTGACGTAGTGTCTTGAAAAGTATAAGTCTAGGTGTAGTGAACTACCTTAAATCAAACTGCTCTCAAGATCAGACAATATCAATGTAACTGTTATTATATAAATTTTTTACTACATGTACTTGTTTAAGAAAAAATAAAGGTAGAGGCCAATTTGTTTATTCTAACCAACATCAAAGGTCACAATATATGTTTTGATGTGTTCAAATTATGATAAAGAAAATTTTCCGTAGGAGAAAAATTGTTTCCTAAATATACAAACAACACTACCCTAATCAAGAGGTGAAGATTAAAGACCATTGCTGAATCAAATCATCAGAGGATGCAGTCAATCACAAGTGACATTAATTAAATAAGACTGTGTGAAATATTAAACGGCTGGGCAGACAATGAATCTGACCCCAATGTAGTAGATTAGCAACAGAAAAGGGTGATATCGAATTTCTGCTGGAGAGGGTATACTCTAAAACATGGTCTGATCTGGCCTGGCCCATTTGCCTGGCCTGGCCTCAAAATTGGCCTGGCCTCACTTTTGGCCTCAAATTTGACCTGACCCCAAATTTCGGCCTGACCTCAAATTTTGACCTGCCCACAAATTTTGCCTCTTCAAAAATGTTTGGCCTTAGATTTTAAAATTTCTCTATTTCTCATTTTCTTAGATTTACATTGAAATTTTATTGTTTTCTCTTAGATATTAAAATTAAATGCATTTTTTATGTTTACGGAAAAATCATATGGATAAATATATTTGACAAGTGGTCGACTGTTTGAGTTTGAAATCTTCGATCCCGTCTGACTCTTTGATTTTTTTTCAGGGGGGGGGGGGGGGGGGGTTATCATTAATGAGGAAACGGTGGTTGCTTTCGCGGAGGACACTTGTTTTTCAAACATCTTGTTTTTAGTAATCCTTACAGCTGATGAGATAAATGCAATTGTCTGTGAGACAAGACGGTATACTAGTATATGTCGTTGTAAATGCCCTTTTTGGGAGTTAATTTTAATCAACTCTCCTATGCAGTTAATCTGGCAAACCGGAAGTAAAACAGTGTTAGGACCTAAGCACAAATCATCACCGCTGTCGAAACGTATGTTGTACTTAAGAATGATCGATAAATAAGATGTAATGTATTTGTTTTTCAAGGAATTTTACTTATAAATATTAAACACAAGTCAGATTTTTAATAGTACGAACAATTTAGATAGTTTTTGTAGTCGTATGTATTCCTACTCCAGAGTTCGATTACAGCGGTAGCCACAGACTATCCAATCCGAAGACAGAACCAGTATTTGCGTATATTAGACCTCATTATCATTTGTGTCAAAAGTTGCCTTGATACACTTGGCCAGAAATATTTCGATTACTGATACATAATACATCGTATGGTTTGATGGCGTTAATTTTATCTCAAATGTTTGAATATTACACAACGTGATTCACATGGGATTTCTTGTCGGAAAAGCCCGATTATTCATGTTAGAAAACAATATGCGTAATTAATCAAATACAGCTAAGAAACTACTTGCTATGCGATATAACATACTGAGTATGTTAATATCAAAATAAATAATAATCAATAAAATCAACTCCCGTCAGTACTTCGATTATTATGTTGAAAACCCGACCCAAACTTTGTCAGTGTGATGATCTGTATTAAAAAAATAAACACTGTGATGAATGCACATGTACAAGATTATTCATTGTTATTAATTGAAAATGCTGGGTATTTCCACTTCATACATGTCCAAGACCAACTTTGATGTTGATATCGACGATATCGACAAGATGACGACGATATCGACATCGATATCAAATTTTGAAAAATGCTAGACCAATTATGATGCCGATATCGACGATATCGTACACAACTTGATGATATCGACAACGATATCGACATACACTGATGAAGTTGCAAAATCAATTATATTGTCGATTTCGACGATATCGAACACAAAATGACGATATTGACATCGATACAGAAACTAATAAGTTTCAAGACTAACTATGTATAGGCAATGTCGTGAACAAAATGACGATATCCTAATCAATAGCGATATTTTATAATTGCATTAAAACAAATATAAAAATATCAATAAAAATGACAATATCAACCTCCATATTGACTCTTATGAATTCCTTTGAATCCATCGGTAATAAAATTTAATCAATATCAATAACAATGAGAAGAACGTCTAAATAATGGTATTTAAGGATTGTTAAATGATACTATTGCAGTCGTCTATATCGTCAAAACTTAAGATAAGCATGGTACAGTTTTCCAAAGTACTTGATTACATTCTTCACAAAAGCAAATCGATATCGATACGATACGATACGATATCGTCGATATCGACGATATCGACAATAAATATGGAGAGCTTTTGTTGTTTCAATATGCCAATCGATATCGATACGATATCGTCGATATCGACGATATAGACGTTAAAATATTGACATGAAATGTAGACCAACTTAGTTGTAAACAAAGGAAAATCGATACTGATACGATATCGACGTTAAATAAGGACATCTGGAGTTGCGTACATATGCGTCTTGATATCGATACGATATTGTCGATATCGACTTGAATATGGACAACGTCAGTTGTGGACAAAGAAAAATCAATATTGATACATCATCATCGATATCGACGTTAAAAATGGACAGCTGTAGTTGTGCACATATGCATTTAAGTTTTATAATATTGAAATTAGTGAGTCGATATCGATACAATATCGTCGATATCATCGATATCGATATTACATCCTGTCTTGGACATAACTCGGTATTTCTTGTAAGGAGAAATTAAAATGTTCTAATGCATATTTATAACCGATTCACGTAAGTGTAAATCTGCGCATGGCTGCGGGAAAAGTAATCGAGAGATAAAGCGTTGGGGAAGAGGAATGACAGCAAAATTTTACATTGAGATACTTCTTTGACGTTGACAAAAATGATTTTTTTTCTAAACTTTCGTTACCAAAACAACTATTATTAAAAAACTTAAGTCGCGCCTTCCAGCAGAAGCAGAAAAAACCGGCCTTAAAATAAGCATAAAGAAGAGGCCAATAGGCTTTAACGGTCACCTGAGTATGTACCATAGCCCATACACAAACTTGTCGAGGAGTGTCCTGTATGCATTTAATTAGGTTTCATTTTGAAGTAGAGACAAATTATGATATTGTAATGATGACCACCTCCCTGCCTGAAATCTGTCAAAAAGGATTATAAAACCTATAATTTTAGCGAAAAACTTATAAAATAAAGTGAATGACCTGATATTAAAAGGTGCAAGACTCTGATAGAAAATAACTTTCCCATATTTTTTAAGTTTGAAGATAGGTTTAATGTGTATATGTTTTCATAGATAAACTAAAACAAGGTGGCTAGTATACATGTTTTATTTAAAACAACCTCTTATTCCCCATCCCCATTAGCAGACAGAAATCTTTCTGTAAGTTATATGGTCGATACAACGACCTTTTCAGCAAATACAATCTTCCACTGGGTCGCATGCAGACTGACGTTTTTCATACTGATTGTTGGACCATATTAATTACCTAATTGTCTATGGACTTTTCCGTTTTTCCCCGATTACGACAAAGAGCACACGTCGGGTGTGACCAGTCAGGAAAGGATGCCCACTCATCTTAGGCACCTGATCCTACCTCTATCTTTTTTGGAGGTCCGTTTTGTCTGCTTTGAATTTGTATTTCGTTTTATGGATTTTTGAGATGGTTGACGGTTTGTTATTGAATTTTTTTCATTTAAAACACATTCTTTAGATAATAGTTTGCATTTAACTTTATTTGAGCATTACTAAAGTACCTGTTTTTGAAAAAAATTAAGATATCACTTCTAAGTCCAATGAAATACATTAAATTTTGTTCTTCTCTATATATAGTCATTCAGCGGCAACTTTAAAATCAAAATAAAACTATCAAATCATAATTTGCGAATTACATGCTTGAATTTGATTTTCTTGTTGAACAATTCACATTCATTTGTTCGACAAACAGATGCACGAAACAAATGACGTCGCGCTAACGTGATGTAACGTCGCAATTGAAATGTAACGGTAGATACAAATTTCAAATCTTTAAATATTTTTTGAGAAAAATTGGCTGAGAACACATATTGATATTTCTGTATCGATTGATTTTTAATCATCATCACAATCATTGTGCTGAGTAAAATAAAATTCGTCTGGTTTTGTTTTGAAGTTACGATTATGGTTTTGGAACGCGGTTACCGGCAAAAAAAGTAAATATTGCTGTATATTACATTAAAATGACGTCATTTGTGTTAATCAACAATACATACGATTACATGATATTTAGGCTGACGAATCTGATAAAATAATCAGGCATAAACCTTTGAAACCAACTGATTCAACAGACAATTTTTCAGCGAAGGTTGTCTCACAAGCAGTAAACCCCCGAGCTACCTTAATTTATGTAATAACAATTTAAAAATTCATTCGATTAAAGATTTTTTTTCGATAATTAAAATAGTATCGTCTTTCGATATAAATTTAGCTTCGGACAGTCTTAAAATAGCTGCGATACCACATTATGTGTGTGAATATGTGTAGAAGGGGGAGGGGGCACAGGGTGAAGCTGTGCCATTCAGTCAACTGAAATGGGACTGAAAAGTTACTGAAAGGTGACTGAATGACATAACTATGCCATTCAGTCACCTTTCCAGACCTTTCAGTTAACATTCAGTTGACTGAATAGCACAGCTTCATCCTGTGGGGATACTTTTATTATCCTTAAATATTTATTTGTTTGATGAGATATTGTCGATTCTGAATAGTACGTCGAACAATTTATTTCATACCGGCATCAATAACATTTTGCCGGATCTACTTTTCTCAACTGTTCTCATCTAACAATATTTTCCAAAATTAACACTATAAACAAAATGTAAAGTTGTGTCTGTTTAATTGTCAGGAATCGAAATACAACTTTATAAACATAAAACATTGAACGTTTAACCTTCAAAAATAAACAAAAAACATTTATTTATTTAATTTACGAAATAGAAAATAAAGCGTATTTTCACGATTTCGTCTGCTTGGTATCAACGATCAACATTCACGGCGAGGTTGGCTGTTCCAATTCCAGAAATAATTATAACGAACATATAGGCTTATGCACTTCCATGGTAACACTGCTGTTCAGACATGTTAACATTGAGTTTTAAATTCACACACGTGCATGATCAGTCATAGACAAGCAAAGTTATGCGAAGTGCATCAACTCCTACGGCGTATTCCAAGCGGCATTTCATTTAATTACCTCACTGGCTATCATTAGTTACCAATACATTTACAAAAGTCGCACATACATTGTACATACTATCATTTTTTCGAAATATCAACTATTTTGTCTACGATCGCGTCTCCTTGCACGGTTACATCCAGTTGCATATTCCAGAGATCTAAGTCACATTAAAACCTTTTTTAACATATCCTGCTGCACAGTGAATAATGTCACAAGCCATCACATGTTTATTCCTTCCGTTATCAATTCAGCCGATTCAGATTTCAACTCTTCTCTATTTGTGTTTAATCTATTAAATTCAACTCAATAGTTCTGCATCAGCTGAAGGCGCATCCGTTTTGAATACTGTTGTTGTTGTTTGTATTCATACGCACCGCTTCATTTACATTACTTACATTTTTGATCAATGACACTTTACATTTTATGATTTAAAAATGTTTAATTAAATGATAAGAAATTGATTTAATAATTTGTCTATTGATCGACGTATCAAAAGAAAAATTGACCGGGAAACTTTTTCATCAATGTGCTACACGCATTGATGAAGTTTTCCGGTCAATTTTTCCTTTGATAAGTCAATTAATAGAAAAATTATTCATTTCTTTAATTATCCGAAATTCCATCTATTCCTAACGCACAACATATTTATGAAAGTTCAGTAATCTATTTAAATATTAACGTAACATAAATAAAGCATTAAACCTGACAATTCATGTAAGCCAACTTATATTTCATAGTGAAACGTAGCTACAATTTTTTGTCTGCTAAGTTGAAAAAAAAAATGGAAAATATATTTTTAGTAGAGTTATAGATATGCAGCTGTTAATATGAAACGATTTCCGTATCAACGCTGACGTGATTTGTATACTATGTAACTATTCTAGAAAGTCAATAAAAATTATCTCATTATGCGTACACGATACACATGTGACGATACGATACGCGTATCGTGGTCAATACGATCGATGTATCGCCGTATTGTTACACCTCTAGTAACTATCACTCATAGTAATTAGGGAAATTTTCCCGACATTCGACACCTTGCTTTGTTAAACAAATAAAATATTTTAATATCCTGTCCGTTTCAACTTTTCTCATTGGACATCCTCCTAACTCTCTATTAGTATACAATGATTGTTTCTTACTTCAACACGGTATAAATCCATCAAGATATCAAATTTTGATTTAAAATGTTTACTTTTATTTAAGTTACCCACAGCCGGTGTTATTAAGTCCTACATTAAGTTTTTTTTTTTAAACTTGTTGTTCCGTCTGTTCATTTCTGTAGTTATAAAACTCATAATGTAATGTGAAAGAATATAATAGCTTGTATAAATCCATGAATTGTGATTCAATCAAGTTTTAGTGTTAAATGCACCCATCATATTTGTAGATTGTTTGTTTCGATAAATTAAATTGCGCTTAAAAATAACTGCCCACCTTTAGCAAAAGTCTAGTCTTTCACTTTTAGATTGATATGTAGACTAATTTTATAATGTACAGGAATAATACAAAATATTATCATACAATCGACTTGTACTTATTGCATGGTTGAAATTGTCATTATCAGTTTCTCAATTCAAATTAAACAAAAATGTTTAGCTAATGTGTTATATTCACCTATAGCTATTGAAGCACCTCCATTGGAAAATTTCCTAGTAGTTGATGTTGATATCTGATTTTTCTTCATCAGTCTCTGAGTACTTGTACCTAGCCAAACACACGATCATCATTATAAAACACAAGTGGTTGTCACATTTGAAAGGTATGTTTAAATTTCAACAATGTTCAGAAATCACTTCATGTATGATAAAAGAAAGTGTGACAGAAGGCTTATTCGTAACATTTTTATGGAGAACAATATAAACGTAAAGCTTTCGTGCGTGAAATTTGCATTGTCATGCTCCATCAAATATTTATAAGGACTGAGCAATTATGTATTTATACACATCTTCACATTAAATGGTTTTCGTGCAGTTGCACATGTACATGCATAATAACTTACCCATTTTTTTTTACCAATTTATGAGATTAGATTTAATTTAAAGACGTTCTATTAAATATTGATATTATATGAAACATATAGAATTCTCTGCCGTAAACCGGTCCCCTTTTCTGTAATGCATATATGTTTAAACGTATAAATAACACATTTACAACCTTATAATATTACTTTGATTATTTAACGAGCTAATTGTAGATTTTATATGGACAGAGGCCAGTTGATGGAATGTTTACCGTGGGCTACTAGCAATCTAACATCTCTGTTTACCTTCCAATATGTGTAAGTAAAATCCATGAATACCTTGTTTAAGAACATCTAAAGTTGAAACAGTAATGAGAGAAACTAAAGTCCTGTTTAGTCGGACGTCTATGTTTGGATTCCTTTGAGTAGACGTTTTCCTGATGAACTCTAAAACAAAACAAAAACAAAAATATGTAAGATGCCATGATCTAGTTAAATGTTGTATCTAACGGTTGTGTTATGTTAACTTAATCAATTTTAAACTACTATTAATGTAGTTACTTTTAACAGATGTACATCCAGTAGCAAAATTGCATCTTTGTTTGGAACATAAACAAGACTGTTGGCAACCATATCCGTAGTCCGGAAATTGACACTGTGATTTACAGTGTTTTCCAATTAATCCAATTGGACAGTTTGCAGCTGCTACAAAAAAGAATACAATTTAGATAAACTGCATAGTGATACATTGTATCATTAGTCCAAAATATTAGTGACATATAACATACATTTCACATGTTTAAAGTTGAAAGGAACCAACTAAACTAAAAATAAATTAAAATTAAAATTAAGCGTTCCAATAAAAAAAATTAGGTTCGCTGTTGTAAGATATAATTTGAATATAAGTATTAAATGAATATTTGATGAATTAATTGTCTTTTATGGTATTTTTAAAAATTTCAGCACATTTCGGTGATATATGAAAGATTCCAAAGTGTAAATAAGTGAATACAGTGATTAGAGTGATAGTGTTAACATGCATGCTGTTTTTTGACAAAATAAATGAAAATAACCTAGATATGGTGACATACGTGTATGCACGTGTAAGTGTCAATTTCTTCTTCATATAATATATATTAAAGAATATTGAGTGTGCAATAAAGAAAGATAACCACAAAGAGCCCCCCCCCCCCTCCCAAACTATTCATTGAACGGGTGTTGTGTTTTATATGCTTTCGTTATTTGTCGTTTTATTTTATTTAAAATTATATCAAAATATTGCAATAACGCAAAAGAAAAATGTTTTAACTTAAAGTTAAAATATTATTATATACTATATCAAAATTTACACAACGATGACGGCATCTCCAACCTGAGGGTGCGCTGTACGAGAGGTGCTCAGCGGGAGGGACAACTCTCCGTATAACGTTTGGCCATGCAAGCACTCAGCATCGTTTTTGCTTCGGGGAACAAATTTATCCGAAATGTATCAACAAGCAAATAAAAAATCTAATCCATGGTAGTGGTAGGGGAGGGGGGAGTTGTGAGGCAGCTATAACTTATTTTGTTTAATATAATTTGTTTTCAATTTGCCATAAACATTTATATTACTAAAATGTGTGTTGGGGGAGGGGGAACAATGACCAAAAATTACATTTCCTTTAAGTTAATTTAAGGTGAATTTTGGTTGCGAGAAAGGGGGAGAGTGCTCTCAGTGGACTAACTGGCGGTTCTGTGAGCAACCTCACAAATAATTCCTCCCCTCCCCACGAAGAAAAACAAAATCATAACTAAAGTATTTCTCTATTAGAAAATAATGGATGCTTCTTTTTCTTATAATGACACTGAACTTGCACAAATGATCAAAGTTGAAGTCGGGACATATTTAAGGAGGTTGGCACCTGAAATAATAGTAATGTCAATCATCCGAAAACCACTTGGATATAAAGATGGGGACCTATAATGTTCATTTATTTTATTTGTGACCCATGTCACATGCCATTTTTTGGAAATATAGGGCCTCAAACAGAAATGATAATTTTCCTGAAATTTTGGCTAAAGTTTTACATAGAAATTGATAACTTGAAGAAATCAAACAAATATTTATAGTTTGAACCATTATTTAGTTATGATTTTAATACAGTATGAAGTTGAACACATGTAGTGACAATAAAAGTAAAATCTAAGTCAAAGATTAAAAATTCTTACTTTACTGGTGGTTTCAAAGGCCAGTACATAATGAACGCAACAACAGATGTTAAAAATTTTGGAGTAATCAAATTATAACGCAAATAAAAAAAATTGGAGTAATGCCATCTTTCCAAAACTATCCAGAAGTTTGGTCTGCGCTGAAAATTAGGAAGCTAAAGTAACAGTACTCTAAAACTAGTGAGTTATGAAAATTGTTCAATTCCTTCTTGAAAACCTTCCGCCACAAAATATAGTCCCTTACTAAACTCTGTAAAAATGTAATTTTTTAAAAACAATTTTATTCAATATAGTTTATTTGGCATTGTAAAATATAAATATACTACAAGAATTAATATGTGATGCAGAATTTTCAGACTAGAGGTGACCCAAAATGGCTACCTAAAACCTAAGGAGCGAACCTCTTTAAGTACATGTCACAAGCAATCTTTGTGTCAAATTTTAGCTTCTAATCATATCCATGTATATTAGATATGACAGGCAATAAAGAAGCATTTTTTTTTCAAACGACCTTGAACTTGCACAACTGACCCTGGATCAAGTTCATGACACATCCTCAGGTCATCAGCAATCTTTAAATGAAAAATCAACAAACTTGACAAAATAACGTTGGAACAAAATCATTACACACACTTAGATCATAAGCAGTCTTTATGTGAGAAAGAACTTTCAATGTTTTTTCATAAAAATGATATGGATCGGACACGATTTTTGCACTTTTCCTGCCAGTGACCTTGATCTTGTCCAAATAATTTTTATCAAGGTCATGACACACCCTCAGGTCAAAAGCAATCTTTCTTTTAGTTAATATTTTGTACTTTTTGAATATGCAGGTATTGACCAATGTTTTGTATGCACATTTGCACTCTCCTCATCATCGTCGGAACCCACGTGTTTTCTATCCATTACACTGCATTGAAAGCAATGTTACAGATAAGAGACCGGTGGGTTCCGACGATGTCTCCTCAATGACATGTGTCAATTTGAATCTAAATGATTTTTAATTAGTAAGGTTTTCAAAGCCATAAATTAATTATAAATAATAAAATATTGCTTCTGTTTTAGAATATTTCAGAGTTAAAAATAAAATATTCTGCTGAGTTTTTATTCAGCCTATGAGCTGACTATTTAAATTGAATAAAACTTTAATTGCGCTTGCGTAAATTGGAATTCTGTTTCAGTCCGTGTTAGAGAAATTCGAAGAAGTTATGAAACTGGTCGGTTTCTAGGTCAATCTGCGCATAGATGTATTGAAAGACTGTCAATGGGTATCGTCTGTAGCCACGGTCCGGAATCCGTATGTGCAGACATTACATTGTATGTACATCGCTACACGTTTACCTCCTCACCTATAGGAGGGTGCAACCTTCATGTGCACATGCATATTATTATAGTTCTAGAAACTATTTATCTTGTATTTTAATAGATTGGGTATTCATATATTGTTGACCTAAAATTAGTATTCCACTGGCTGTAGCTAATCTTGTAAGTGTATTAAAATGATTATTGACAGATCTGGATATCTTTTCGCCAATTTAAAAAAAAATCCAGCGCGAGCACTTGGCAGCGGGGCGGGGGGAGGGGGCAACACAGCAGTGAGTTCGTTTTTACAGTTTTACAATGAAACGAACGACCATGTAGAAACACTACAGAAGTGATTAATATGTGACCGATAGAATCTAAACAAAACTTGTTTAAAAAAAATTATGTGAAAATTCTTTAAAATAATTACCGAATCCATCAATTAAGGATATTCTTTTATCGTGCCTGCACCTACCGCAAAGATATAACGTGGAACTTTGATTACAATTTGATTTTTAAACTACCTTGTACGCAATCCTATTGATCAATACTAAATCAACTGTACATGTAATAAATTTATCTTTTTATCTTAAAGCAATATAATATTTGAAAACATGATTTAAAAAAATAGTTGTATTAGTACAAAATATGAAACATGCACGCGTGAAAAAGGTACATGTAGAAGAACAAGAACCTACCCGGATCACTTGTCCACTCGCGCGGGATCTCCTTGGCTGTGTGCGAGGGATGATCTTATGTTTTTGTTGATTTTAAACATTATTTGAACACTTTTTAAAACATTTTAGACTTACAAACCAACCATTAATTCATGTCTGACGATGTTTCCGATTTGGAGTAATATCGCTTTTATTAATTTTCAGAACGACTTATTTTACACTCCAATGTTTAATTAAATAAATACAAGATAGACAAACTTTTATAAACTCAAACACGTTCATATACGTGTAAGTGTTTGTGTATTAGATAACCGCTTAACGCTAGGTTGTGCAGCCGTGGCTGATCTCCTCGGCCGTGGGCGAAGGACAAATTACAAAAAGTTACAACGCACAGCTCAGACCCCAGGAAGACTTGAAAAGATTGCAGTATAATGACTAAAATCTATCAAATAGAAGTTCTTTTTTTACTTAAGACACACAATTGATCTATGTATGATATTGCTTTAGATTGAGAACGACATTATTTTATTCATTAACTGAACGACTTCTTAAATGACACCCTATCGTTTAAACCAATTGAAGAAGTTTATGTGTAATCAAAACTAAAACAATTCTTGCGTTTGCGGCTAAAAAAATTGCATGTGAGAGTCGCAACTCTTGTGTATAAGATAACCGCTGACCGCTAGGTAGCCCATCCGCGACCATGGTGATCGATTTTTTCGGCCGCGGGCGAGGGATAGCTTACGTAATGGTACACACATACACACAACTCTGATTCAAGGTAGATTTTAGATGCACGCAGTATGAAAACTAAAATTTAATACATAGATTTATTTTAATCCGTATTTTGTGTTTTAATAGAGAAGAAAAAAAAACTGCTTTGTTTTTCGATTCTCGTTTTTTTGAATTGTGTACTATAAGAACTTAAAACTTCTAAAAAAAAGCTTGTACAGTGGAGCCTCAGTTATCCGGACGCTTTCGTTCCTAAGTCCAATCGTCCGGATAGGTGAAGCGTCCGGATATCTGAAATGTGTCTATTGCTGTCATTAATGATAATGTATTTGTATACAATGGCCCCCAGTGTTGATACTGGGTTGGGTTTTTTTTTTTGCTATTCCTACTGTCCGTTGATATGAACATTTTTAAATATAAAGAACCCCGCTTTATATTATTATTTTGTCATGAAATATTAACCAGACTATAATGATAACCGAATCTAGCTAAATTCTTTAGAATGTCCAAGTGTGATATGTGCCCAGGCCTTTACACGTACGTAATGTTTCCAACTATCTATTTCTAGAAATGCCAATTTCCTCAATTGATTTATTTTGAATTATTTCTATTCTTAAAATAAAGTAAATTTTACTGATAAAATTAACGTTTACTAGTTGGAAAATTGCAAGATCCGCCAATGCACTTCCGATGAGTTGACATGCTTTTACTTTGTTTTCTTCCTATACTTCCGGTTTTGACTTAATCTAACAAGGCATTCATGAGACAATTTGTTTTAAAATACGATTTGAATAGGTAAATAAAACACAAAGCTTTGTAAAACTTTCCAGTTTTCTTGATTAATAAGCATATTTTTAATTCGAAATACAGGGATGTTTAAAAAAGGGATGACACTTGACAGGTGCACAGGTTAAGATATCCAAGCCTCGTGCTGTGAAGCGTGACTAATCCTGTCTGGCCAGCACTGTCGGTAAATTTGAAAGTGATTTAGGAAGGCAGTGTTTTTACAAGCTACTCATAGGGGTCTAGCACGTAAAAAAGGTATGAAACTCAATTGACAAGCGTAATCTTTTGTATTGAACAGGGTATCATCAAATTGTACCGTCCGGTTAAATGAAGCAAGATTAGTAGTAAATCAGTGGAACGCGGAATTCCGGATAAATGAGACAAAATAACGTATAAAAAATCCGTTCCCAAATAAAATCGTCCGTAAACTGAATCGTCCGGTTATCTGGCGTCCGGATATCTGAGGCCCCACTGTATTGTAAAAAAAAATCTTATGAATTAAAGCCATCGTATAAACCAGCATACTTTCTGTGGTAACTTTATGCCAGTTGCACGCACATTGACTTTCGTTAACTTGCCAAATGAAACGAGGTACATGTTAACATGTAAAGCTTTTTACACTCATACAACACAAATCACCAACAAAATAACATTGTAACGACCTTTATGAGATCCCAACAAACAACTATTCCAGCGACAGCCATATCGAAATCCTAACCGTTTTTGAGTTATTAAGCAAAAACTTTCAAGCCCTATTGGTACTTAATTGAAGGGGCCAGCCCTTTTTGATTGGTGTCAAAAGCCCTTAACAATCTGCACAACTTTTATTCTACATGTCTTAACAAAATATTTTTCGTTTAAAAGATACAAAGAAAAATGTCTAAATTTTCGCACTTTTTGGAATCGTATTTTTTGACCCCCTACCTTTTTCTAAATAAAAAACGTAATCCAAAAACAAAAATCGATGTGCACAACTTCAATGTCTCTGTTATTCAAATTCGTTGGATTCCCATTCCCTGCTACCATAGTCTAGGAGTCTTTGTCTGGAAACCAAAGGCCTTAAACAATTTTAAATGGGGAATAACTCGTTAAGGGAAGAGGAATTTTAAAGTTTATGAAATGTTTAAAATAGTGTTTTTTAATGTCTTTGAGCCCTGAAAATTTGAACAAAAACCGTTCAGAAATGATATGAAGCCTCAAAGTTCGCATCTAGGAAGAAAAAAAAAAGAAAAATAAGAACTAGAGCAAAGCTCGTTGCAAAGCAACGAGTGGCTCTTCCGTTAATGTCGAAAGTAAAGCTAGTAGTTCCTGTAAGAAGCAGAGTTCTTAAACCAATATACATGAAAAAGTATTTTAAAAAAATCGAATTATTCTTTGTACGAGTTAACAAAATCCAAATGATTCAGTGTACGAATTAACAAAATCCTTATCAATATCAAGAACGACTTTGCAAATAAAAATCCGAATGTGTTTAAGTACATTTAACAATCATCGAATTATTTAAGGCACGAATTAATTTAACTTTGAACATAACACTATTTTCTTAACCAAGAATGTGGAATCAAAATTTCCGGAAAAATCAATTTTTTAAACCCCTATTTCTCTGTAATGCATCGTCCGATTTTAAAACTGATTTCAGATTTTAATTAAGCCTTATGAGTTGAACATTTTTGCTTCTTTAGTTATTTACAAATTATTTTTCAGTAAAAAGTTATTATTTAAAGACTTTGTAGCCCTCCTGGTCCCTAATTTGAGGGGTCAGCCCCTTTTTCTTGATATCAAATGAAAGGTCTTGCAAATATAAACATATTTTGTTCAACAACTATTCACGAATTGTTAACCGTTCTAGAGATATCTGAACAACTGTGTTTTAGGGGCCGACCCGTAAACTCCTTACTGGGGCCACCAACAAAAAAGTTTTATTATATTATATGTATATTATATGTATATTATTATATTATTATATTTATTATATTATTAAAAACATTAATTTGAGCAACTTTTCTTCTACAATGCTTTTCAAAATATTTCTCCTTTTCTAGATATTAATGATCAGAGTTTTGGACTTCTGGCACCTTGAAACCCCTAATTACGTAACATATGACTTAGGTATGGTACAGTAAAGATAAACAGCTGTACAATGAACATTTTTTGCTTCTATAATATATAACAAATTATTTTTCAGTAAAAAGTTATTATAAATAGACCTAAGAGCCCTCTTGGCCCCTAATTTAAGGGACCAGCCCTTTTTTCTTAATATCAAATGAAAGATCTTGCAAATATAAACATATTTTGTTCAACAAGTGTTTACAAATTGTTGACCGTTCTAAAGATATCTGAACAAATGTGTTTTAGGGGCCGACCCTTAAACTCCTTACTGGGGCCACCAACGAAAAAAATTTAGGTATCAGATTGTTGAGAACATTATTTTGGCAACTTTTCTTCTACAATGCTTTTCAAAATATTTCTCCTTTTCTAGATATTAATAATCAAAGTTTTGGACTTCTGGCCCCTTGAAACCCCTAATTACGTAACATATGACTAAGGTATGGTTTTGTATAAATAAACAGCTGTACAATGCACATTTTTGCTTCTATAATTGATAACAAATTATTGTTCAGTAAAGAGTTATTGCAAAAGGACTATAGAGCCCTTTTGGCCCCTAATTTGAGGGGCCAGCCCTTTTTTCTTGATATCAAATAAAAGGTCTTGTAAATATAAACATATTTTGTTCAACAAGTGTTTACAAATTGTTGACCGTTCTAAAGATATCTGAACAAATGTGTTTTAGAGGCCGACCCTTAAACTCCTTAATGGGGCCACCAACGAAAAAAAATTAGGTATCAGATTGTTGAGAACATTATTTTGGCAACTTTTCTTCTACAATGCTTTTCAAAATATTTCTCCTTTTCTAGATATTAATAATCAAAGTTTTGGACTTCTGGCCCCTTGAAACCCCTAATTACGTAACATATGACTAAGGTATGGTTTTGTATAAATAAACAGCTGTACAATGAACATTTTTGCTTCTATAATTGATAACAAATTATTGTTCAGTAAAGAGTTATTGCAAAAGGACTATAGAGCCCTCTTGGCCCCTAATTTGAGGGGCCAGCCCCTTTTTCTTGATATCAAACGAAAGCCCGTGAAAATTAAAACAACTTTTGCATGACATGATTTAACAAAATATTTATACATCAAAAGATATTTCAGAAAATGTTCGAAAATTTCGTTAAAAAAATTGGAGATAATTTTTAGGTTCAGGCGAGCTTCAAGGCCTTGGGCAATTTTTATAATTGGAAGCATGGGGGTAAAACTTCAAACATTTATCTACATTCCTGTAAAAATTTAAAGCTTCTATCTTGATTGGTTTCGGTGGAGATGCGTGGACAAAATTACCCTTAAAAATTTACAAAATCGTTAATATCTGAGACCGAAAGTGACGTCATCATTCGAAAATTTAATAATAATGTAGCGCCGATGATGCTCTATCGGTCCTAAAAATGTAAATCGGCTGGATAGTTTTTGAGAAATAACGCTCCAAAAAAGTCAGAAAAAGAAAAAAAAAAAAGAATAACTAGAGCAAAGCTCGTTGCAAAGCAACGAGTGGGTCTTCCGTTAATGTCGAAAGTAAAGTTCGAACCTCCTATAAGAAAGAGAGTTCTTAAACTTATAACAAAAGTAACTTAAACAAAAAAGAAAAAAAATCGAACATTCTTGGTACGACTTAACAAAATCCGAATGATTTTAGGTACAAATTAACAAAAACCTTTCCGATTTCAAGAACGACTTAACAAAAAAAATACGAATGTGTCCAAGTACGACTTAATTATTTTCGAATTATTTTAGGTTCGAGTTAATTCAACTATGAACCTAAAACTATTTGTTAAAACAAGAACGCGGAATCAAAATTTCCGGAAAAATCAATTTTTAAACCCCGATATCTCTGTATTGCATCGTCCGATTTCAAAACAGCTTTCAGTGTTAGATTCAGCCTAATGAGTTCTACAAAACGCGTATACGTTTAAAATTTGATCAAAAAATTCAAATTTTTGAAAAATTTGATTCTCTTCCGGTTTCGACCGGAAGAGACGGATTTTCATTTCAAGCCTTATTGCAAAGGTAAAATAATAAATGTATAATTACCTAAAATTTCAACCCTCTATCTAAAAGCATTGTTGAGAAACGCCGTGGACAAAATTACTTTTTGAAAATTTTAAAAATGACGTAACTAAAAAACGTAAGTAACGTTATCATTGAGACTTTAACATTTTTAAGGCATAGTAACGTCAAATTTCCTCTGAAAGTTTCATAAAAATCGGTCGAATAGTTTATGAGAAATAACGCTTCAAAACAGTCAGAAAAAGAAAAAAAGTATAATAACTAGAGCAAAGCTCGTTGCAAAGCAACGAATGGGTCTTCCGTTAATGTCGAAAGTAATGCTCAAAGTTCCTGTAAGAAGCAGAGTTCTTAAACTAATAACAAGAGTTACTAAATCAAAAAGAAAAAAATCGAATCATTCTTGGTACGACTTTACAAAATCCGAATGATTTTAAGTACGATTTAACAAAAATCTTAACGATTTCATGAACGACTTAACAAAAAAAAATCCGAATGTGTTCAGGTACGACTTACCAATAATTTTTAGGTACGAGTTAATTTAACGGATTTCAGTGTTAGATTCAGCTTGAAAAACTCTACAAAACACGTATACGTTTTTGATTTGATAAAAAAATTCAATTTTTCAAAAAATTTGATTTGATTGGCGGATTTTCATATCCAGCCTTATTACAGAGATAAATCGATAAATGTATTATCACGCAAAATTTCAAGCCTTTATCTCAAAGCGTTTTTTTTAAACGCCGCGGACAAAATGACTTTTTTAAAATTTAAAAAATGACGTAACGTAAAAACGAAAGTGACGTTTTCATGGAAATTTTATAACTTTGAGGTATAATGATTGCACATAATCTATGAAAGTTACATTAAAATCGGTTAAAAACTTTTCGAGTTATGAAGCCGAAAAACAGTCAGAAAAAAAAGAAAAAGTATAATAATAACTAGAGCAAAGCTCGTTGCAAAGCAACGAGTGGGTCTTCCGTTAATGTCGAAAGCAAAGCTCGAAGTTCCTGTAAGAAGCAGAGTTCTTAAAATAATAACAAAGAAAACTTAAAAAAAAAAAATAAAAATCGAATCATTCTTGGTACGACTTAACAAAATCCGAATGATTGTAAGTACGATCTAACAAAAACCTTAACGATTTCAAGAGCGACTTGACAAAAAAAAATCCGAATGTGTTCAAGTACGAATTAACAAATTTCGAATTATTTTAGGTACGAGTTAATTTAACTTTAAACTTAAGACTATTTTCTTAATCCCAGAGTGCGGAATCAAAATTTCCGGAAAATCGATTTTTAAACCTCAATAATACGACTTAATTATTTTCGAATTATTTTAGGTTCGAGTTAATTCAACTATGAACCTAAAACTATTTGTTAAACCAAGAACGCGAAATCAAAATTTTCGGAAAAATCAATTTTTAAACCCCGATATCTCTGTAATGCATTGTCTGATTTTAAAACGGATTTCAGTGTTAGATTTGGCCTAATGAGCTCTACAAAACAGGTATACATTTTTAATTTGATCAAAAAATTCAAGTTTTCGAAAAATTTAATTCACTTCCGGTTTCGACCGGAAGGTACAGATTTCTATTTCCAGCGTTAGTGCACAGGTAAATTGACAAATTCAAAACCACAGAAAATGTTAAGCCTCTATCTTAAAGCGTTTTTGAGAAATGCCCCGGACAAAATGACTATTTTAAAATTTAAAAAACGACGTAATGTAAAAATGTTCTCATCGAAACTTTAACATCTTTGAGGCATAGTAGTTACACATAATCTCTGAAAGTTTCATCTAAATCGGTTGAAAACTTTTTGAGTTATGAAGCCGAAAAGGAGTCAGAAAAAAAGAAAAAGTATAATAATAATAACTAGAGCAAAGCTCGTTGCAAAGCAACGAGTGGGTCTTCCTTTAATGTCGAAAGTAGAGCTTCAAGTTCCTGTAAGAAGCAGAGTTCTTAAACCAATAATATAAGTAGCTTTTAAAAAAAAGGCAAAAAAATCGAATAATTCTTGGTACGACTTAATAAAATCCGAATGATTTTAAGTACGATTTGACAAAAACATAAGCGATTTTAAGAACGACTTAACAAAAAAAATCCGAATGTGTTCAAGTACGACTTTTGCAATTTTTCGAATTATTTTAGGTACGAGTTAATTTAACTTTAAACATAAGACTATTTTCTTAACCAAGAACGCGGAATCAAAATTTCCGGAAAAATCAATTTTTAAACGCTTATATCTCAGCGATGCATCGTCCGATTTTAAAACGGATTTCAGTATTAGATTAAGCTAAATAAGCTCTACAAAACACGTACACTTTTTAGAATTGATCAAAAAATTTATTTTTTCAAAAACTTTGATTCACTTCCTGTTTCGACCGGAAGTGACGGATTCTGATTTTTTGTCAAAATGCCCTAAGTAAATCGATAAATAGACAATCACTGAAAATTTCAAATCTCTATATATAACCGTTTAAAAGAAAATGACTGGACAAAATCGCTTTTTGAAAAATTTAAAATTGAAGTTTTAAGAAAACGGAAGTGACGTCATTCTTCAGCTTTTGAAGGCTTTGAGGGACAAAAATTTCTCATAATTCCTGAAAATTTCATGAAAATCGGTTGAGTAGTTTTTGAGATATAAAGCCAAAACGGAGTCAGAAGAAAAAAGAAAAAGAATAATAATAATAAAAAAAAACAATAGAATAACAAGAGGGTCTTCCGTTGGAAACGGAAGACCCTAAAAAGAAACCGAAGAATAACAAAAGGGTCTTCCGTTGGAAACGGAAGACCCTAATAAAGAAACCGAAGAATAACAAGAGGGTCTTCCGTTGGAAACGGAAGACCCTAATAAAGAAAAAGAAACCGTAGAATAACAAGATGGTCTTCCGTTCGAAACGGAAGACCCTAATAAAGAAAAAGAAACCGTAGAATAACAATAGGGTCTTCCTAAGAAAACGGAAGACCCTAATAAAGAAAAAGAAAACGTAGAATAACAAGAGGGTCTTCCGTTGGAAACGGAAGACCCTAATAATCTTACAGGCACAATAATAGTAAGGTCTTCCGTTGGAAACGGGAGGCCTTAATTACAAAATAATAATTTGATTTGTCCTGCAATGTTGAAATTAAACATGATAAATTGATTGAGAATTGAAAGAAAATCACAAATTATATTAAGCGTATGGCATTTTAATTTAAACTATTGCACAGCACATTATCCCATGATATGCGACTAGCTTTCGACGGGATGCCGTGCAACATGATTTCCTTTCCTTTATCAACATGCGGTGCACATCCATGAAGATCCGTTGCTTAAGTGTGAGATATAGACGCCCTATTTTTTAATCAACCACTACCTTTCGAACTTACATTCTACAAAAATCATACAGACAATGTCGTGATAAACTTCCTTTTGAGGGTGTCACGAGCTGGATTTTTTTTTCACTGTTGATCTTTCTGTTATCTTGAAGATAAGATGCAACTGCTGACATGGGAAACTGCAAAGGGATATGGTAAATGGAACTAGAAGAATAGGGCGAGTTAGCTTGCTTGCAACTAGTTGTGTGTACTTCTTTGATAAATGAAGCATACCATACAGGGTGATAAGTTTTCTTACGTACCCCAGTTATATTTAACAACTTTAACCAAGGTCAGGATTAAATTCAGATAAATGGTCACGTTTGTTAATTGGAGGTAAACAAAAACATTATTATAATCCGGGTGTTTTGTGTTTGTGTGAGAAGGGTATAAATTAAGCATTATCAAATACATTGCTATCTAAATATGGTCATTGTGCATTTTATTGAACACGTTTGACAAATCTGTATATAACCAAAGTTCATTTTTAAGTAGGTGCAACCTCTGTGAAGAAGATTAACGGAAACTGATGATGGACAGACCGATCGTCATACAGCAGCAAAGGAATGAAATCTAGTCATTCGAGGGATCGCATTTTAAACTAAAATTGCGAGTCAGTTAACGCACTACGGATGTTTGATCCACCTCTAGATTTATCGCGGAAAATATAGCGCGAGATCACTGTGACTTCATACATTAAAGTTATTTTGCTTTGTTTACGCATCTCGACACAATACGAAGGAATGGAAGCGTGTAGAAAAATCTCCTGATTCTCATCAAAGCGTGTGCAATACTCAAATTGTGACTTAAAACCTTAAAGAACCGTAAATTATGAGTTACATGTCAGCCATTTTTAGTATAGCACTACTATAGCTTGAAGGCATGATGGCATGCTGCCAAATATTTTTCTAAATGAATCTGTAGGTTTAGCTCGTTCTTTTTCCCGCGCACTGGTTCTTAGAGCTCGATTCGCTCGCTATAATAAAAATAACCAATATCTATCAACATTAGTTTCACACCTAAACAACATTCGCCCTCATGCTGATATTGAAGTTTTAGATATCGGGTGTGATGCAACAAAATTGTGTTTTACGAATCAAACAGTCAGCTCTCAGCTGGGCTAATTTCTTTACTTAGCCGAGTCAAGAATTTCATTGTCACTAGAGGCCCACTATAAATTTTCTGTTCTTTTTTACTTAATGTCAATGAAAACAAAAGTGTCTGATAGTGTTTCAAACAAAGGAAGATCCGATTAAATTAACAAGAGGCATAAAATGTTTATCAGCCCTTTGCTATACTCTAAGTATAGATTACAGATCTCTCTCTCTCTCTCTCTCTCTCTCTCTCTCTCTCTCTCTCTCTCTCTCTATATATATATATATATATAAAGGTATTGAGAAACTGTACAAAGATGAAACTTACAGAGAATTCAGAGAGAATTTGTAGAAGAAAAAACTAAATATTTACATGCCTTTTGGTTTCAATAAAAGGGAACATTATTGTCTTTAGACTAATTACAAGTTCTTTTTATAGAGATTTTCTTTTGTCTCACGTTCTTTTTCTGTGGTATCCCTCAGAAATTTGTTAAAGGGGAAAACGGTAAAATTGGGACTTTTGTTCTTGGCACAGTTTCTGATATGTTCACTGACGGGTGTACTACATCTGGGTTTGTCACATTTTTTGATGATGGGTGAAAAAATTCGACACACCCAGATAGAGTACATTTGCATATCTGACAAAGGGATCCTCATTTCATTTATAAACAGGAAGCCACTTTACAGTCAAAACCTCCATGTCGTGTACCAGTTCCAACCTCATTAATGTAATAACTTGCGCTGGTTGCGGTGAAAACTACATTGGCCAGACAGGGGACACCTTGAGACACAGGATGACCGTACACCGACAGCAAATCAGGGAACCAAAATACCAATGTACGCCCGTCAAAGGGACAGTTGTTAAAAGTTGAATTAGACATAAACTCAGAACAGAGAAGTGTGTAGATTGCAGAGGCATGCCTCTTAGGGCCGTGGATGCAGTACACGAGGCAAGTTCATGTTCGGAGATCGACTCGGGATTGGGAGCGGTGTGTAAAATGACCGAGCATGCTGAAAATGGTTTGTTTGTATTTTATGGTTTCACAGTAAGTACACTAAGAGTGTCACTTATTTGTTTTCTTTGAGCCGTCGAGCTATCTCGATTTTAACTGCTCACAGAGGATTCATATTTACAGTTTATGTTTTAAGTCCCGACATCATTCTTTAACAGTCTAACGTTAGTATAAGGGGGGGGGGGGGGCTAGCTCAATCAGATGGAAATCTGTTTGCTCGTCAAATGATTTTACGAAAAGAGGCATCAGAATATTAAAACCACACCAAAATACCATCATTAACCTAGATAGCTTAAAAGTAAAGCGCTCTGAAAAGAGAGATTTGGGTGCAAATTCCTTTATGGGTTAAAATCTTGAGGTGTTTTGGTAAATAATGCCTTTATTTTTACTAAGGTATAAAGTTTACTGATATTTTTTTTATCTATCCTTAAAGAGGTTCGCTCCTTAGGTTTCAGGTAGCCATTTTGGGTAACCTCTAGTCTGAAAATTCTGCATCACATATTAATTCTTGTTGTATATTTATATTTTACAATGCCAAATAAACTATATTGAATGAAATTGTTTTTAAAAAATTACATTTTTACAGAGTTTAGAAAGGGACTATATTTTGTGGCGGAAGGTTTTCAAGAAGGAATTGAACAATTTTCATAACTCACTAGTTTTAGAGTACTGTTACTTTAGCTTCCTTATTTTCAGCACAGACCAAACTTCTAGAAAGTTTGTGTATGACGATATATTCATGATGTTCTAATAAACATATTTAAACAATATATTTTGATATTTCTATCGATATATTTCGGCATATTTAGCTTATATTTCTTAGAAGTTAAGAAAAAAATTACTCCAATTTTGGCCTAAAATTAGCTTATTTCATGCTATATCTCAAATTTTTTAGATGTGACCCCTGCTTGTTTTACTTTTAAATGAGACATTAAATGTATGTCTATTTGTATGCAAAGTTTTGGAAAGATGACCTTACTCTAATATTTTTTATTTGCGTTATAATTTGATTACTCCAAAATTTTTAACATCTGTTGTTGTGTTCATTATGTACTGGCATTTGAAGCCATCAGTAAAGCAAGATTGTTAAGCTTTGATTTAGATTTTACTTTTATAGTCACTACATGTATTCAACTTCATACTGTATTAAAATCATAACTTAATAATAGTTCAAACTATAAATATTTGTTTGATTTCTTTAAATTATCAATTTCTATGTCAAATTTTAGCAATTATTTCAGAAAAGTTATCATTTCTGTTTGGGGCCCTTTATTTCCAAAAAATGGCATGTGACATAGGTCACAAATAAAATAAATGAACATTATAGGTCCCCATCTTTGTATCCAAGTGGTTTTCGGATGATTGGCATTACTATTATTTCAGGTGCCAACCTCCTTAACATACCTTGAAAAAGATTCAACTTCCCTCTTCTCATTTTGTGCTTCTTTTCGTAGAAATTCATTTTTTCTGTCTTGAAGTTGTTATAGTTCAATTTGTGAGACAATTTAATTTTTTTTTTAAACTTGGAAAGATTGGAGCAGAATTTAATAAAAAAACTAAATTATTAACCTTTTATTTTAAATTTATATTATGCAAATTAAAAGAGATAAACTTAATCATATTCTATTTATTCACTCTGATATACAAATGCATTCATGTGTACATGTAAGGGTTACATGTAAAACAAGTAGTTCCGGATAGATGTTGCCTAGGGGGTGTGTCCCCATACCAAGGTATGTTATATAATATAATACATGACCTTCCATCTCTATCAGCCAATCAAATGAGGCGTTACAACCAAAATGAAATTATATATATATATATATATATATATATATATATATATATATATATATATATATAAATACACTTTAAAACTATTTTTAAAAATATTTTGACCGTGTTACCTGACTTCATCAGTCGTGTGTATTGTCTATAGCAACACAACGTTAAACATCTACTAAGACGTCACAATACGAAAACAGTCTGGCAAGTGACGTCACACAAACGGTGGAGCTCCAATAAAAAGTGAATGTCCCTGCGCTTTATATATATCTATATCATTCACTATGGGCAGGTATATGTCAATTTTCAGAGTTATTGAAATGTTTGTGCTTATTATATATGTATATATCTATGCAATGTGTATCGTTCCGATCTTCTCAAATTGTCGTTTAACTGTTTTCCACCTGTATCTCAAACGACTGTGTAGTGCGCGGCCAGCGCGCTAGGTTCCGTTCGTCATCGAAAGCAAGATTTTTGTCTTGCCTAGATGGCCGAGTGGTTAGCGCGGTGGCCGCTCACTGCTAGGAGAATGGGTTCCAGAGGTCGTGAGTTCAAGCTTATATATATATATATATATATATATATATATATATATATATATATATATATATATATATATATATCTCACATAAAACAAACAAATACCCATTAGTTACATCATGGTTACCTTAAAAATCATTAGAAAGAAGAATCACTCCGATCCACGGTTATTCTACCAAACAAGGCATATTAATGAGTTCCCTTTGTTTACATAAGTTTTTTTTTCTCGAGAAATTGCAAAAAAATTCAGACTTAAGTCTATAATAGGACTTAAGTTGTTTTGGGTTTTTTAGAACTCGGAGCCTGATATACACAAGTTTATTTTTTTTTTTTTTGTTTACCTCAGTGTACTGTGCTTGTACACGTTTTAAACAACTTATAGAATTACGCGATATGCAGAACTTAAGACGCAATACGCATAAAACTAAAGGATTCCTCTAGTTACACATATTCGTACACGCACATGTCTAAATGCTTCAACCACACTAATATTAGTCCTTAGTGGTCAGTTACGAGAAATCATGACTATTGTCGTAGCAATCAATTGTTGTGGTTATATTATACCTTGGGTAAAAGATGTCATTGACCTAAATCTCTACAGATAAGTAAATGTTAATATATGTTCTATGTCTTTTTAACCGTCACATTATTTGTGTCTCAATCGGGTTTTGATTAGATGATATCAATTTTTATAACAGAGTCGGGCAAAAATGAGAGAGAGAGAGAGAGAGAGAGAGAGAGAGAGAGAGAGAGAGAGAGAGAGAAGACAGAGAGACATAGACAGAGAGAGAGAGAGACAGAGAGAGAAAGAGAGAAAGAGAGAGAGAGAGGGATATCTGTAATCTATTCTTAGAGTATAGCAAAGGACTGATTAACATTTTAAAACTCTTGTTAATTTAATCGGATTTTCCTCTGTTTGAAACACAATCAGACACTATTGTTTTCATTGAAAATGAATAAAAAAAATTAATAAACATGTAACAGCAATTAAATTTAGATTAAAAACCCACTTCCTCAATTGCAATATTACTTCCTCTTCAAGTGTAAATGATTTTGATTTTCCAAAACCGTTGAGAAACTTTTTTGTACTTTCATATTAATTTTTTTTCTGATTCTCAGAAATCGTTTAAAGGAATTGGTTATCCTAAGCCAAAATCACGCCAGTGTTTTAATAAATAAAACCTCTATTAAATGAATCAGTAATTGTAATTTTAACCGCTTGATCGTTAAGAAACAAATCTGAACATTCTGTTTTTTTTATTTGCATTTAATGATATTGATCATATTTTCCAAAAATAAAACATCTGTTATGTATCAATACTTAATCCTATGGAAAGATTGATTACAACAAGTGACTTGGTATTTCATCTAATAAAATAACAAGTATTTTAATATGTTGGAACAACGTTTCCTGAAATATATCAAAATATTTTTATGAGTGAAAACATGCAAAATACAATCATTATGTACATTGATAGACGATCAAGATCTATTTTTTTTAAACCTGATGTTGTTTAAATTCGATATGCAATACAATCATATCTAAAAACAATATATGATTTAAATGTTCAGAAATCTTGAAAACCACAACTTGATTCAATAATCAGTTTAATGATTAGATGTATTTTATATAGGCTTATGAAGAATTCCAGTCCAATTATATTTTATAAAAACCATCGTTAATTTTAAACATGAAAAACAACGTTTCTGCATCTATAAGTTCTATTGATTCTTTTCCGATTACAAATTACTAATTCCGAAGGAAATGTTGAGTATTTTAAGTACAACAAATGACTAAGAACCTTATTTAATGAAGACGCAAGTACTATAGTATCGTTTGTTGGGAGGTTTCCTGAAACATATCAAATTGTTTTCTATGAGTTAAAACATACAGAGTACATTAATAAATAATCTAGATATATATATGAATGATATCATACACGTAAGATAATACATGTAATTATGGAATACATGGATGTCAAAATAATGCATGAATTAAATGTTGAGAAATCTTGAATAATACACCTTAAACCCTTAAACAGTGTAATGATTAGTTGCCTTTATATTTTATTGTGGTTTATGTAAGATTCCAGTTCATTGATATTTTATAAACAACGTTTTTTTTAAACATTACAATTAACATTTCTGCAACTATAAATTCTACAGTTTGTTTTCCGATTACAAAACACAAATTTCTTGATATCGTCGGTATGATCTCTTGTATATAATGCTAAATACAGCATACTCAAACATACTAGAATGATGACGGAAAGTCGAATCTGTGCTGTATTGTTTTCAATAATGCTACTACTTGTTACTTTTGTAACATTGTATTTTTGCGTGATCTTTTGACCAGACGATGATGTCAGTTTTTTAACATTAGCGTTGCCTACAGTAACAGAGAGATAGATGGACGTGGTCCTATATGTATTTAACAATGAAGTGTGTACAAAAAGGTTCGTTGTCGTGTCGTTAATAACTTGTAACTGGTTTTTTTAAAGGACGCATTTCATTGTTATTTTGTATGATTTAAGTTGCACCTACCTTTATGCGTGCTTAATTGTTTAGCACATCCTTCAACGTTGTTACAGTCATTCATCTCGCATGTACATCGATTCTGACAAAAGTCTCCAAACTGTGGATATGGACAAGGGTCTTTGCAAGATGTGCCAAAGTATCCTTTTGGACAATCTGAAATATCATGATAAAATAAAATGAATACTATTTTCTATCTGTATCCATTTTATCACTGACAGATTCCATCTATGAAATATTAATATTCTATACCCAAATTTCGGCTTCACCGAAGTAAAAGAAAAATATCTATCTAAGGTGTTGCTTATAGATATAAGAAAATTTTAGATTGTTGGCTCGCTTTTATCATAACTACCTTTCATCATATATTAACTACAAAACCATATTGAATGAAGAAAATCAGCTGAAAATAATTATTTTGGTCGATAATAACAATACATATAGTATATAATAATAGTATTATTAATAAATAATCTCGGAAAACTTTAAACATATGCTAAATGTTTCAATATTTATACATAACTTTTTGAAGTGATAAACCTTTTACATAATTAAGAAATTTCTGAGATTGTTAATTTGAAACGGCAAAAAACGAATTCTAAATAAGATGAGCTTGGGTTATGTTTAAGTATAATCTTAAATCGACAAAACAATCATTTCGATTTGCAATGTTTTTCTTTCACCATGAATATGGTGACCATAACATAAACGTGGTATTAACAGTTATTGTGTAATAACAATTTAGAGCATATAAATGGAGTAGTCTGATTAGATATTGTACTTTTTTTTTGCTCAATGAAACCGACGTCACATATAAAAGATTACTCGTATTGGTAAAAAAGAGATAATTGTGCTACTTACGAACGCAGGTCCCTGATGTGCTGTCATATTGAAAACCTGAGCAGCAAACACCCGAGCTGTCGCTATAATTATAATATAATAAAAGAATAAAAATGAAATACTTATATATTTTAAACAAAAGTTCATTTTATAAACCCATTCAATCCAATCAACAGTTCATACTTTCCATCGCAATCCGCTATGCTACCTTGTAAACATTTATTTATCACGAGTAAAAACACAGCAAATCGTATCATGATGCAGGATATCTAACGTGTTGACGCCTATTGCCCGAAATGATGGCACAAAATGTCGTAGCGTTCATGCATCGTTAAATTTAGCGAATTCGCTGAACGGGAACTATGCTTTTTTATTCAAGGAAATTCATTATAAGAACTAATTCATACTGTTGATTGAAAATAGATTTCATGATTTCACGGCAACTTTTTTTATAACTTAATTATAAAACAAAGATGCATATAAACTACGAGGGTTGTCCCAAAATAGCATAGACAAGTGGGGTTATTCAGTTAATCGAAGACACAGAAAGATGAAACTTATGCCACAAACGGTTTAAGTAATTTGTATTAAATTGTTTTGAAATTAAATATTGTTTGTGAAAAAATTAGTGAAATAAAAACAGGCTACGTAATAAATTCAACATGCGGCGCAATGTCAACAACAAAAAGTTAAAATCAACATAATGAAATGAAAATTGCACGGAAAAGTACTTTTCGAATGAAAAAAAAACATTTAAATTTGTTCTTAATACTAATATTTACCCTGAAATCGTTTCGACTCTAGCAAACCTTTTACAGATTTTATAGGGCGTTGTGACAAGTTGAAGTATAAGCTCGTTATAAAATGACGACGTCAGCGTTAGAGGCGGCGCAGCGGTAACTGATAACATTTTGTGAAGACCTTGAAACAAATCCTAAACGGCTTTGGAAGAAAATGAAATTAACAAAATCGCTTCGAAATACATTTTGTGACGTGGAGTGTTTAGCAACAACGAAACGACTGGAAATTTTCGATGTCACACATTGCGCCGCCTGGCAAAACTTGTTGTTACTAATTTTTCATTTACTCAAGAAATGATTAAAGTACAGATTGATTTTTTTAGTATTGTGTGCCAAAGGGTTATTGAAGAAAACATAGAACTCTAATGAAATTGCAGCGAACAGATTTTGGGTTATGTCTTCTGTCTACGCTATTTTAAGACAACCCTCGTACATATCCTATTGGTCATTGCTGATAACAATGACATTGTGTACAGATGTTATTCAAGGTCATTATCTTTCTTGTTTTGAAATTACCAATTGCCGAAAAAAAACGTGTTTATGCAATTTGTACATACTTCAATTTTCAGAAAACAAGGCATTTTGTATCCACAAATTTATCATACTATTCAGAGGATTATATAACATAACATTGATTAAAGCACATATGCATATAATTTTATGATTATTTCCTTGCAATGTTTGATTATTGCGAGGATATTTTCGATATCCCCCCCGTTTCTATATGTTTTTAATAATGGCTAATCATCAATATGCTTTGAGATTGTTTATGTAAAATAAAAATTTGTTATATTTAACAAGGCCGAGAACAGCTCAAGTACACATTTATTTCGATGCAGCCGGAGATGCGAAGTATTGTGTTTTTAACAAGACTAAAATTACAGTGGTTACAAACTATTTTTCGCCTTTTCTTCAACAGATAACATCGTAGAGTTCATCGGAATACTTTTTGAGAAGTTTATATTGACCATGCTTAAATGAAGTTAACTTTGTAGAACAAGCTATTTACCTTTGAGGAAAGTAAACACAAAGTAAAAACAAAAAGTTTGCCCCCACCCCCGGGGTTTAAATATCTCCCAGAACATCATGTTATGATAGATTTTCTGTCTATTCACGTCAGCTTCTGTGTAATGACGAACGAAATCGTGAGCTCTATCTTTACACTCTTTCTAAGAGGCCAAGCCCAGTTATGTGGACTTCTATATTTTAGAAGCTCTGGCTTTTCAAACTGCAAATCAGACGACAAAGACGTTTCTTTCTCTTTTAAATAATTAGCCATGGTCTTAGTCTCTAGATCTATGTTTTACATGGGAATAGCTATACTTGTGAAATAGTCTAAGACAACTGAAATATATTTGTTGCCATTTTTCGTAATTGGAAGTATGCTCAGAATATTAGCTGCTGTCTGTGCGCTCTACAGGCATTTCTGGTGGAAATAAATGCATTGATGCTATATTTTTCTTCTTTATTTTTTTCCCTCGTAATACGATTGTCACAGCCTGTGACATTTGTCTAACATTTCGTTGCAAGCCAGGCCAGTAAAATCTTTGTCTAAGTCTTGCCAACAGTTAATTCATTATAAGATGTCTCATGTTTCTTTTATTATAACATAGTTTTAAAAATTGGGTTTTCTTCTGTTGGAAAGGGTGCTGGAATATATATTTCGTCATATGTCCATCTTCTATATATGTTATTCGATTTACTAATTTCAATCTTTACCATTGACTTCGTAGTTTTTTTTTTGGGGGGGGGGGGGTTGGTGTTTTGGGTTTTTTTAAAAGAAAATACTCTACACTTGTTCTATCTTCAAACGACGGTCTCTGATTTTCTTATTGACAAAACTTGACTATAGATATATTTTTATCTGCTTCTTGACTTTCGTGAACTGAATTGCTCTCTGTATTCTTTGCTATTCATACGGAAATACTCTGAAGATGATATCAAAAAAATACTTGCTTTCCTGATTGACAATTTTTATGTAGTTTTTGGTAATCAGGTCTTCCAACCATCTGTTGGAATTCCCATGGGTACCAATTGCGCACCATTGTCATTTATTTCCTTTAACAAATGATAAAATTTTGAAATCAAACATAAAGATATAATTATTTTTTTTTTAAAATTGCGTGGATAATTTTTTGGCCAGAATTAAAGTTGACAAGATCTTATAAAATATTGCAACATGAATTACAGCCATTTGTAGATATTTTCTGGCTAAGGAGGACAGAATATTATGTAATTGAAAATTACTCGATTATATTTACATCTATCAAGTATTATTCCTTCTATTTCTTACGGAGACTTATAGTTCATTCATAGCTATATAGAAACATCCAGACTGAAATCTACACGCACCGTTTATCGATTGGTCGAAATCTACAGCGGCTGATACTGACAAGAAAGTGACAGGACTGAAATTGACACGCCCAGTTTATCGATTGGTCGAAACTTACAGCGACCTAAGAAAAATCACGGACTGCACGAAATAACCATGATGATGTCAGACTCAAAGTCTCACAGGGGACGATTTGGCTGTTTCTTTTAGCTAACGTACTTATGTACATTAACAGTAATTTAATGAAATTTACTTACTTTTTACGCTCAATTTATTAATTAGTTAAAAGAAAGATGTTAATATAAACAATAAAATGCTTTCTTTGGTGATTCATTCGGGTTATGAAGGTAGCGATCAATGCAGAAAAAATTTACATAACCCGCTAACGCGGGTTATGTATTTTTTCTGCAATGTCGCTACCTTCATATCCCGAATGAATCACCAAAGAAAGCATTTTATTGTTTAAATAATTTCCTTGTCTTTATCTGTCCCTGATGTGTTCTGGAGATCATTTTCTGAGAGAGAGAGAGAGAGAGAGAGAGAGAGAGAGAGAGAGAGAGAGAGAGAGAGAGAGAGAGAGAAAGAGAGAGAGAGAGAGATAGATAGAAAGAGAGAGAGAGGTGGAATCAGCCAGTCAGAACTCTGAAAAGCGTTTTATACATATATGAATCACTGAAAACAACCAAAATATATAACAATGCAAATCATGTATTACATATATTAACCATAGAGATAACATACATGAAACAACTGGTCAATAACATTCGTATGGATATTTGGCGAATTTAACCCAATTTAATCGTAAACATGTTTGGTATGCCAATATAAAGACGAATACCTTATCAAAACTAAAATAATTTTATTTTTTAATAAAGCCGAATTCGGCGAAAACTTTTTTCACTTTCCATGTCGTATAACCTTATGTTCATTACTGTTTTTAATCTGTTCTTTTTATTTATTTACATTACGTATACACATTATGTGCTCATTGATTAAATTGGTTATTTTATTTTTCAATGTTTTCAACAAAAAGACATTTAGAAATAAACGTGCAACAACAATCGAATCTAAATTAAAAACACATTTTCTACTTCTAAATAAATGATTTTGATTTTCCGAAACCTTTGAGAGAAACTTTTTTGTACTCTCGTGTTTGTTTTTTTTTTTCAGATGTTGAGAAATCGTTAAATGTAGTTGCTCATCTTAGACCATGATCACACCATGGTTTCCATAAAAAATCACTATTCTATGAAATAGTAATGGTAATTTAAACCGCTTGATCATTAGCTAAAAATTATAACATTTTTTTTAATTTATATTTTACGATATAAAAAAATATTTCCCAACAAAAACTATGTATTGATATTTATTTCTATGGAAAGATTCATAAGGAAATGTTGATAACAACAAATGACTAGAAATATTATTAAAGAAAACGCAAGTACTATAGGTTCGTATGTTGGGACGTTTCCTGAAACATATCAAGTTATTTTCTATTAGTTACATGCAAAATGCAGTGTGCACTGATACACAATCTAGATATATGACTGATGTCATGCAAATAAAATAATATGGAATACAGAGATGTTCCAAATAATGCATGATTCAATGATCAGAAACCTTGAATATCCCACCTTAAACCCTTAAGTGGTGTAAATATTACTAACCTTTATATTTTTATATTTCTTTATGTAAGATTCCACTCCATTGATATTTCATAAAAAACAGCGTTTTTTTCAAAACAATTAACATTTCTGGAACTATAAGTTCTACTGTTTGTTTTCCGATTACAAAACACTATTTTTTTTTATATCGTCGATATGATCTCTTGCATATGATGCTATATACAACATTATAATGATTGCATTCAATCAAACAGACAAGAATGTTGACGGAAATTCGAATCGGTGCTGTATTGTTTTTATGGCTGCTACTACTTAATAGTTTTGTATCATTGTGTTTGTGCGTGATCTTTTGAATAGACGATGAAATCATTTTTGAACATTAGTGTAGCCTACTGTACCAGAGAGAATGATAAAGGTGGTCCTGTCTGTACGCAGTTTCATGTTACGAATTTCTTTTCCTTAAAATAAAAAACAAAAAATAAACAAAAAATGTAATTACTAATGATGTTGTAATGCTTTGATTTGCTTAAAATCCCCAGTTATTTATAGTAACACTTCATACCTTTCATCGCAATGGGATATGTTAATTTGTTAACATTTATCTATCACGTGTAAAAACGCGTAAAACCACAGCAAATTGTATCATGGTGCAGTATAACTATGTGTTGAAAAATTGATAGCACAAAATGTCGCAGCATTCAAGCATTGCCAAATTTAGCGAATTTGCTGAACGGGAACTATGCTCTTTTACAAAGGGAAATGAATTATGAAACTTTATTCACAGTGTTGATTTGAAATAAATTGTATGATTTTATGGCGTCTGTACTCTTTATTAAAAAAATCAAAAAGTGCAGATAGACTACTCATCATACTGGTCAATATAACAACTGTTTATATCAATGACTGCGTACAAGTGTTATTCATGGTCGTTATGTTTCTCCTTTTGAAATTACTATATGCCGAAAATAAGATATGGCAATGAAAAAATAACAATAACAAACCGTCAACCACCTCAAAAATCCATAAAACGAAATACAAATTCAAAGCAGAGCAACAGGGATCTCCAAAAAGATAGAGGTAGGATCAGGTGCCTAGGAGGAGTAAGAATCCTCTGCTCACCGGTCACACCCGCCGTGCGCCCAATGACATATCGGTAAACATGCCATTATCGGGAAAAAATGTGAAATTTTGGTAAAATATCATAATCGGGAAAAACGGAGAAAAATCCGTGGACAATTCTGTATTCAATCAATAGTCGAGAGCAGAGCAATCACGGACCTCTGGAAAACCTCATAGGCAGGATCAGGTGCCTAGGAGGAGTGAGCATCCTGTGCTGACCGGTCACACCGGCCGTGTGCTCTTTGTCGTAATCGGGAAAATAACGGAAAGTCCGTAGACAATTAGGTGATTAATTATGGTCTAACAATTAGTATGAAAAACGTCTGTCAGCATGCGACACAGTGGAAGATTGTATTTGCTGACAAGGTCCTTGTATCGACCATAGAACATACGAAAAGATGACTTCAAACGAGACTGTTGATAGTCCTGTTTTATCAACTTGTTTGTCAGTAGCTTGCCTTGCCTTAGAAACTGTTCATACGAAGAGCATGCCCTTGCGTATCGAATTAACTGAGAGACAAAAACACCATATGCAGGTGATGAAGGTATATTGCTACATAAGTAAGAAAAGTTGACTATAGAAAAATTGAAGTCATCGCGTTTATCATAAAGTTTTGTTGTTAGGTTACCATCAATGTCCATTTGCAGTGAAATATCCAAATATGCAACAGATGATGTAATTTGTACATACATCAATTTTCTAAAAACAAGGCATTTTGTATCCACATCCTTATCAGACTATTCAGAGGATTATAACATTAGTAAATAAATACATGCATACATTTTTGATGAATGTTTCCCCCGCAATGTTTGACTATTTCGAGGAAAACTTCGATATTTTTCAGGGTTTTTTTTTTCGTATCTTTTAAATTAATAGGTCACTGCTCATCATCCACATGTTTAGAGATTAAATGTTTATAAAAATAAAAATGTGTTATACTTAAAGAAATGAACAGTTCGAGTGTACATACCTTTGTGCATCTTTTACTTTTCATGCAGCAGTAAGTACAAAGTTATAACTTTTTTTTGTTATTGTGTTTTTATAAAAAAAAAATAACATTTCAGTGGCTACATGCTGTCTTCCGCCTTTTTTTTCCACAATTAACAACGTAGAGAACATCGGACCACTTTTCGAGCACTTTAAATGACTCACGCCAAAATGAAGTGAGCTTTGTGGAGCTCTTGAAAACTGACGATTTTTTTTCATAATTATTTTATATTTTTTATCCTTGAAACCCAAATTCGTCGCAATTACTCACAATATGTTCCTAAATAAGCATTAAATGTCATTTAAAAAAAACAAAACATTTTTACCCTCCCTTACCGTGTCACCAGAACACATAGCAGGAAATAAATGGCGTTAGGGTTTTTTTCACTCATCAAAGTCTATAAAAGTGTAACGTATGAGAAAAATCTGTAGCTAAGTGTGGTCACCGAAATTTAATTCTAACATAGAATGTATCTTAAATAATAACATGATTAACATCAGATTCATTTTAATAATATCCGCACTTTATTCTCATGAAAGTTTAATGTGGGTTAAAAAGTCTTATAATTATTTCCCTTAACGCTTCCTACGTTTCCGGTCGTCTGGATGATGTATATATGCCCAAAACTAAACTTCTTTACGGAAGATGTGCAGATCCCGCTGTTTTGGGTTGAAACTTCTGGTAAGATTTTAATGTATCAAATGGTCCACCCGCAGTATTTTGGGGTCCTGCAAATAAAACATTAACCGTTCCTTCAATTACCGCTGTATTTTTCTTCTCAAGATCTTTACTTCTCTTCGTCTACCAGCAGACATACGATGATGCGCAGACGCACTTTCTATTCATTCCTTTTATCGAGGCTGCTGACTCATCTCAGAGTCATCAAATCGTTTGAGACAATTTACTACACCCAAGGAATAGCTTATAATTTACATGTGAGATATATGATTGACCCTGATTGCTTTATTATATAAATAATAATGATGTGTTAATAATCATTACTTTAACTATCTTTCTTTCTCTCTCTCTCTCTCTCTCTCTCTCTCTCTCTCTCTCTCTCTCTCTCTCTCTCTCTCTCTGCCTCGAGCGATCAATGCCTGTCTGATTGGAAAAAAAATGTCAACATATGCCGCAATAATATTCAATACAGAGTTAAGGGATCATGATGTTACAGTGTAAAATTATTTAATGACGTTTTTTTCATTCCTTTTCTTAACACACCAACATTAGCTTCGCGGTTTATTAAGCGTAAACTGCCCCTGGCCAAACAATTTTATATTGTATAAAACTAAGAAATATTAACTGCATTCCATAAATGAATTACACCACTTTTCTGGCATTATGATTTTTTATTACAACTTAAATATTCTGAAATAATTATTTAATTTAATGGAATTAATTTGCAAACTTTATTAAAGAATACAGAAATGAATTTTAAAAATAATTAAAGCATTGACCGTTTTAAATAGCAATATTATAATTTTATGAAAATATTGATAAATTCAACACTTCAGATTTTGGAGTTCTGATTTTAAATTTGAACAGAATGTTATAACAGATAAAAATAATGCCTCATGGGTTTTTTTCTTAAAAATTGCATATATTAACCTTAGCATGTGCTTTAAGACATATAAAAATTCCATGTCCACTTTCTTTGCATTCAGCAAAATTAATATAATACAATAGGAATCACCTTCATTCTGGAATTATGACTTGTTGTGCCAGTTTTAGTTTAAAAACATCAAAAAGTAATACATTCAAGGTACTTTATCACATTTTTTAATACATTGTATGAAAATATATCTATATTAGTACTTGGTATGTTATTTCATGCTTAAATTTACAGGGAGTAAGATTCCCCCTTGAAAATTTACTTATTTTTTAAATTGACAAAATTAATTTACCAGAAATATGTATCAGGGGGCCCTCCCGGCAAACTCAAATATCCCACAGATACTCCTGGAATATCTGCGCTGGTTTTCAGACGAATAATTTTTTGTCACCCCATATGGAAAAAATTATATTAACACCAACAATCTCTGTGTTTATCAACTCTTAAATTAAAAAATAATGTTATGACACTTCTTTTTTGTTTATTTACGTATTCAGGTCCTGTTGTTCAGTCAGATGTACCAAAAGAAGCAGAAAAGAGAAGTAATTTAATTTTTTTTTATTCTTATTATCATGTTATACTCAGATATTCATTACAGTATAGAAAATTGGAAATGCATACACAGAGAAATATTGAGAATTTTATGGCTAGATGGTCAACAAATAAACTATTAGATCTTCCCAAAATGTAAAGAAATTAATTGATATAAACTATTATTAGTAACATGCATTGTTTGTATGTGAATAAATTAAGATTTATAAAAAAAAAATTAATATCTCAGCTAGGTCATATAAACTATGGCCTACGATTATTTCAAAAGAAGCTAAAATATGCCAAAAACACCCCTAACCCCAACATACTATTTTGATAACAATAAACCCCTAGTCCATGAAAATGCAAAGGAGCCTATATACAATTTAGTATTGCTAATTCAAAATGTATATCTCTTTGTTGTAGAATCAAGAAGGTCATCTAATACAGAAATTGAAGAGCTGACCAAGCAAAATATTAAGTTGGACAAAGAAAGACTTCAACTTGAAATACTGAAATTGAAAAAAGAAAGTGAAAAAATGTTGGAGGAATTGTCATTCATCCAAATTAGGAAACTTTATTATCATTTGAAAATTCAGTCTGAGTTTCAGGTTTCTGTTGCAGAACCAGTTCCTGAGCCATGAATCAAAGCACTGGTTATATTATGATGGAAATTTAGAAATTGAATTATAATTTAATTATTAATGAAATTAAGAATTTTTGAAGTATTATATTTAATAGCTATTATTTAATAGCTATGATATTTATAATTTAAACTATTGAATTATTTAATAACTAATACTATTTATATTTATTTATTAATTAATTAATTTATTTATTTATATTATAACTTATAATAATCTCTCTCTCTCTCTCTCTCCCTCTCTCTCTCTCTCTCTCTCTCTCTCCTATGTACAGATTAACTGATAATTCTCTCTCTCTCTCCTATGTCCAGATTAACTGATAATTCTCTCTCTCTCTCTCTCTCTCTCTCTCTCTCTCTCTCTCTCTCTCTCTCTCTCTCTCTGAACTTTCCTTTTATTCATCAGTCATAATAACTTAGCAAATGATTATAAAACAACAAATCTGGTAATACATTTCATTTCATGAAAATGTAATATTATCTATGATACAATCATGTAATATGTATACACTATTTTATAAAAATATGTGATATTGTGTCAATAAATGAAATTGACTATTACTGTTATAACTATTCATATTGTCTTTTATGCATGTGCACTGAGATTTTTAAAGAGAGAGAGAGAGAGAGAGAGAGAGAGAGAGAGAGAGAGAGAGAGAGAGAGAGAGAGAGAGAGAGAGAGAAAATATGATAGTTATGGATGGAATACCTTGATTAGTAATTACATTAGTAAGAAAGTTTTTGTATGAAATCATATTACATTTTCAATAAGCACCTCATTGATAAAGATTGATTAATTTGAGTGAGGAAATTATATGACAGTTGTTTATATACCACACTTATAAATGGTTACACTGTTGACAGTGCAGAGAGAGAGAGAGAGAGAGAGAGAGAGAGAGAGAGAGAGAGAGAGAGAGAGAGAGAGAGAGAGAGAGAGAGAGAATGGATAAGAAGGTCTATCTTGGAGCAAAATCTAAAGTTCAGTACTACATGTTCAAAAAAAGTTGTTTGCAATGTGCTGCCTCATAAGCACCCCATCATTCCTCCCAACAAACCTCACCCCATCATCATCAATAGGAGGAAGAACACCATCATCATTGGACAGAATATCCCCCCTTTTGATCCCAATATTGTGGAGAACAACACAGGCAACCACATACATTGCTGCCTGAGGAGGTGATGTTGCCATCTCATGATGTAAGCATTGGAAACGTCTCTTTAGAACTCCAAAAGTCTGCTCTACAAGAATTCTTGTCCTGCAGAGAGAGTCATTAAACCTCTGTTCTGCAGCAGTTGCAGGATTCAAAAACGGGGTCATGAGGAACCTCTTGCATGGATAGCCAGAATTCCCTAGCAAAATTCCATCATGTTGGCCTAAAATTTTGCAAATAGTGCTGATTTCAAAACCCTTGGACAAAAAAAATTATTAAAAAGATATTTTTAATAAAACCTCATCATTTAAGATGGTTTAGATGAGGTTTATATTCTTTACATGGAGTTAAAATGTATATCTAATTTGGATAAGGTTAAACAAAAGATTCCAATATATTTTGATTATAATGGTTTTCTTTTTACCATTTTCAAACTGGGCGCAAAGTCTTGACTGTCTAAAAATACGACTATCATGGACCGATCCTGGCCAATGCGCGACACAACTTGTAATGAGAAATTTTGGATCACAACACACCTAAATCAGAAATGATGTGATAATTAATGTTAATTTCAAAAATAGTTAGAAAATGTAGCTCGGTGGAATAACACACCTGGAAAAAGTCACTCAAATGAACAGCAAATTATTTGATTTTGAAAGATATAATGATAAATAAACTGTACATATATCAAATAAGCGAAATATTTGCAGTTTGGGGTTAAATATCTAAAAAAAAAAATCAATTCTAATTTAAAAAATAAAAAAATTCAATTCTAGACCCAGGAGGGAGGGAGGGATTTTTTTTCATTTTCCCAACTTGAGGTTTAACTAATTAAAAGTTGGTAAAAAATAAAAACCTCCATATTAAAAAAGATTCTTTAATTTTATAAAATAAAATTTTATGAGTGGGGGTATTTCAATGTAGATTGAGATGGGAGGCAATTAATTCCAAACAAACAGTTTTATTTTGGCCCCATTCAAAATTAATTTTATTCATTTAAAGCAGTAAAAAATTATTTTTCATAAAAAGAATAAAATGGTGAGGTGGGAGGTGTTTTCCCCGTTGTTTTCTGACTAAAATGCACATTTCTCTATTTCATCTTCCATGGGCAGATTATGTTGTGTATATAATTGGAAGATTTTGGTCTTATGATCATAATTTAATAAAAATGTAAATAACCTGAACATTCAGCGAATGGTAGCCTTTCCTGTTTACAAAATCGGCCTCATTCTGCCATGGCTTTATTATTTTGATCTGTGTGCCATCCACACATCCAAGAACATTGGGAAAACCTTAAAAAATATATTCAATGTTTTAGTCTTTAATCTTTTTTAATTTTTTTTAACATGTGATTGATTAATTATTTATGTATAATTAATTAATTAGATAATTATCCTTGTTTTTATTCAGTTGAATCATTTCTGAATTTATATAATGTATTTGAATTATAAACACAGTAAACAAGAACCAAAGTAATGACATTTCATTTATGTTTTAATGGTTCATATTATAAAAGGGAGCCAAAAAGTCAGGGAGCGAAATTATTATACCGCTCAGTGACGTATTTAAGGATCTACCAGCAATAGAAGAGAAGTCACGCTTAGTGGGGGCAGCATCTATGCCGGTTGGAAACACGACGAATCGACGAGCAAGATTCGCAATATGCTTTGCAATGGTCCGGATACATCTCCCTGCCGAACTACGAGAAATGTTTAGCGAATCTCCAACTAGAAGATGCATTGCACCGGTGGCGAAGTAACGTAAACACAAGAGGACTTGGAGGAGGGGAGGCAATGGCTGATTTCGATTTGTGGCACTGGATAAGTCTGGGAGGAGTCCAACGATGTAAACGATCGTAAGTGGCCGAAAACGGTACCGCTCGAAGACATCGTCTTCGTCTAAATCTTCTAGAGGATTTTAACGGTCCTCAAACAATCTAGGACGCCTGTGCCGCTGTTGCAGCAACCTTTGACGAAATTGTCGTCTGTGAGCAGCCATGTTTATTGTGTTTGAGTGTGACTCGGAGGATGCTACGAAGCATACTTAGAAAATCTTGAGTATGTACTCTGTTGGGAGTCTGAGTATGAGTTTAATAAAGTTTTATAACCTCAACATTGGAGTACGAGTATGATTTTGGAGTACGGAGTACGAGTTTGAGTTGGAGTTTGTACTCAAAAAAGTTTTATAACCTCGGGGCCTGATCATGACAAACTTTTATACATGTGAATTTGAAATATGCTATGTAATTTAAAAACTTCTGAGATCCTTGTAAAATCTTACAAAATAAATAATGTTTTAATGAAATTAACACTGTGACCTTCAAAATTATTAAACACTAGATGATATCCTGCGCAAGTGTGGAAATTATTGCAACTTTATACAATCATGTACAATAATATGAGACAATGCTAAATGTGTATACATATTCTTTTTCTTTTTGTTGCAGCTGACTGGAAAAAAAAATTACAAACTTGTTTATTTTATTTCAAATTAAGGAGTGTGTGTATAGTATGTCGTATATCTTTTTTAAGTTTTAAATTGTTCTTTATGTCAAATCTCAATATAACTTTTATCATTGTCCCAAAGTAGAATTTGAGATAAAATACTGTCACACCACCGCCAAATGCAACTTCTCCGTTTTTTGCATACATCTGATTCATTTATTCATACAGACGTAGAGTTGTTAAGATAATCTGTTCATGGTTCACACATTAATGATTTGAAGGTTTCCTACAAATCTGTAGTTGTATAGAATTATTCTATAATCGATAGAATATACAGTATGATGCAATACGTATTCATACAAAATAGCAGCGTGTTTACATCATGCTTCGCATCGTTACATTGCAAAGGGGATAAACTGGGTTATAATTAGAATTGGGATTTCAATAGTTATTTATAGTATTCTGTCATCAATGACGTTTTATACGTCACATGATTTATTTTTTGTCTGCATTTGTAAACAAATCTCAAACATTCCGTCGCGAATGTAAACACGTCGCCATTTTGTACGAATACTTATTGCATCATACTGTATAATATTTTTGCATATCTTAAGCCAAAGTTGTCAGATCCAATGCGATTAACTCGCCCTACACTTTCCGTCATGACGTTAATTAGTCAACCTGCGTTCTTGGTTACCCCGTTCTGGAAAGTTCTATCCATCAAAACTAAAATCGTGCATTCAAGAAACGAATTGGCTCATTTTATTTATTCAGCATTTGTCATATCTTAATTCTAATCTTATGTATGTCCTAAATAACTTCCCACCAAAACATATTCACTCTTTACGGAATCATTCAAAATTTTTTCATTGCAAGCATACGCAGGACAGTTAAGACAACAATTTGCTTTTAAACAGCAGTAAAAGGAGGTCGTTTGTTTTAGCTTTATTTTTCTGCTTTATAAATTGTTCTAAACTATTTGTTTGATTGATTTTGCAAAGTTATGGGTCACCTTAACTTGATCATGTCTTAATTTGACTGTCACGTGACTTTTCAGTGTCACGTGTGCGTCTTTTAGACAAGATACGTCAGTGCTAATTTGAGACAAAAAAGACAAGGGCAAAACAAACAAAGTTTGGAGTAAGTAATATGACTACTTATTCAAAATTATCCATACATCATATAAATCAATGCTTATTCAGTTGTAAAATTCGTTTATCATACAAATTACTAGGAAAAGTGGCTACTTGTTGCAAAAATAGCGGATTTTTGTACATTTCGATTAAAATTACAAATTAAACCTTCATCTCTCAACAAATGAGCATCAGTTTTCATTAAGCACACGTAAAAAGGAAGAAAATCATACCAATTTCAAAAATATCTATAGCCGCCTTGCCCTTGTCTTTTTGCATTTAATTTGTCAATCAGAAAGGTCTCTCAAATCAATACACATTTCAAACGCACAAGTGATCCCAAAAGGGGAGATAACTCTTTAAGCGATAACTCTTCTGAAATAGGCACGGTGTAAATTAACCACATAATCCGAATTTATTTTGAGATATATTTCATCAGAAGAGTATCCAAATGATTATTTAAACATAGTGTTTCTGATTTATTTATTTAAAAATTTAACAATATGCATACGATGAATCGCCCGCATTTCCTCTGTCGTAATTATAGAACAAATCAAGTTGTAAACAAAAAGAGTTGTGCATCAATTTTTTTTTAGGTAACTGTATGCGCGGAATTAGTAATTTCTTAATTTTTAGGGGAAGAAAAGAAAAATATATGAGATCTAATTGTGCAAAATTATTTGAGGGGTGGGTTGGGTTGGGTTGGGTGAATCCCCTCTAGGCTATAACACAGACACATAACATGTTATAAATTCTACTCTCATAAAAAATAACCCTACTTCACTGTACAAGGTATTATAAGGTCGGATGTATGTTGTGATTATAAGAATGTTTAATGTAGGGTGCATGTCTGTGCCTTATGACTCCGTATTCTACAACACTGTGTCAATCTAGAAACATTTTCCAGGGGGGGGGGGGGGTTTCAGGGAATAACTTTATTTGCAGGTGGCCAGGGACCCAGCCATTTTACTATGTGAATTAAATTAGAATTCTCCAGGGGAGGGGGGCTATAGATCTACACATGAAGAATAATTTAAAGGTTACTCATTTTCTTTTTTTTTTTGAGAGAGGGGGTGTTGGGGTGGGGGTGCATATATATTCATTCACAAAATAAATTTCAATTGCATATTTTTCATTACTGAAAATAAAAGAGGGTGTGTAAATTCTGTAAGAAGGCAATCAAAAGCCATTTTTGGTTCACATCAATATATTTAAAATTAAATAATTCTAAACTTTCTTATGTGAGGGGATAAAGACTCTCTCACCCACCCCTTTACATCCTTTATGCCAACAGCATATAGCAATTCAATATAGCCGATTTAGGTAAATGTCCCTCCTCCTCCACTTCTTAAACAGAATTATGAATATAAAAACAATATAAATACTTGGTTTATTTGTTTTATTTATTTATACTAAGAAGATAAATGACTTTCTGAAAGATTAATAATGATAATATTTTCTGTGACAACATTATTTTAAACTTAATATATATGCATGCACACTCAACAATTTCTTATATGTATGATGATGTCAATGTGTTTATTGTATGACTTCTTAGTTTGACTCCTCTTCTCTCTCCAAAAGCACAGTCTTCCTGTTCTTTAAGTCCAGATTTTTATTTTCATCATTTTTATATTTCATATTCCAAGGATAAGAGTGTGTGTAACTTTTCACCAATAAGAACATCATTTATGCAAATCCCAAAACATAGCAGGTACCAGCTGAAATGAAAATGAATTTTCAGTGAGTTTAACATGTTATCAAAATGACTGAAAGATTAAAATGGAAGAATTATTTGCTACAAATTGACAAACAATGGAAATTATTTATCTCAATAAACATTTCATTCTGTTAAGATTTGCATCCAGGGTTTGCACATGTTCAAATACAGCTTTAAAACAGTTTTTTGATTTGATTTGACCCTCACATGATTACTTGGACCCCTTTATTTTACTCGACATAACATTAAAAGTGCTCTCTCTCTCTCTCTCTCTCTCTCTCTCTCTCTCTCTCTCTCTCTCTCATTAATGATTTAAGTAGGTATACAAGCTGTTATCTGAAAGATTACTGTGACCCCTTTATTTTACTCAACATAACCTTAACAGTGCACTTTTCTCTCTCTCTCTCTCTCTCTCTCTCTCTCTCTCTCTCTCTCTCTCTCTCTCTCTCTCTCTCTCTCTCTCTCTCTCTCTCTCTCTCTCTTATATTAATGATTTATGTAGGTTTACAAGATTTCCATCAAGCTAGTGCAGTTACAGTGATATCAATCCATGTAATGTTGATATTTTTAATGTTGATGAGCAATTTTTACTCATGAAGTATACAATATTGTAGGTTTAAAATAACATAATTATTTAATCATTTTAATATATGAACCATTCATACATGATGATGCTTTTTTCTGATTGAATTGTCTCATACAAAAGCAAACATTATTCATTTTTAAGTATTATCAGATTTATCATTATTTCAGTGATGAATAATTGTACTTATAATATGTTATTAATAGTACATGTACATGTACTTACATTTTCTTCAAGCCTTTTTTTTCAAATCAGTCTGACACTTTTTAAATTACTCTGCAAATAACAAAAATAATGGGAAGTTATACAAATTTACATGCACACATACATAAACCTATATTTCAACAGCAATTTGAACATTCTGTTAAAGGTCTAATTTGGATGGATGGGTAAAATGACCTCCTCCTTAACTATTATTTGAAAGTTACACATGCAGATTCTAAACAAACATATATACCAAGTCCATATAGATTCCTCATTTAGAGAAAATCGGATGAAGTGACATGCAAAAATCAGTTATTTGTATATTATCAGATTTCAAACAGTGTTATGATAGTAATGTTCTGAGTGATATAAAAAGCTAGTACATGTAATAAGAATGAATGTGCAGGAGCATCTTATATCAATTGGATGAATATAATGTGTAAACAAAAAAAATATTGAATAAATAAACTGTGACAGTGATAGAAGAATTTTCAACACAAATGAAACTTGTTATTAATCAGCTGTTTATCAACGGGTCAACTAATTTCCGAAAATCAAATCAGCTGTATATAATACTTTAGCCTGTACCATACCGATTTTCAGAAGACAAAATCAGCTGTTTTCACACAGTCTTACTTTGTTTACTTAACGTTACAAGTTGAAGTTGAAAATAAAAACAACTGTAGTCAGACTGAGTGTAGTGTAAAGCTTAGTATTGTCTGTACAAATGCTATGAACTGATTCGATCGTGTCGATTGAACTTTCTGAAGAAAATGATTAACAATTTAACGGACTGACAATAAATCTATAGCCTACATGTACATCGTACAGTGTAAATGTAAACAATGCACTCTCTTCTGATGTTTTGAACGAAACAACACAATAAGTTAATCAGAAATTCATTCACTGTATGAAAAACATATTAAAATAGTTACTTAGTTATCTGGTCCATTACAAATTCACTGTATATCTATTCTACATACCTGATAAATCATCTAAAGATCGCTATCATCGGGAACACCAGCTACACGTGATTACATCAAATACAGCGTCTGACGAGCGTTTTTAGGACGCAGATTCACACTCATACAACAGATGTGTTATGGAAATTCTTCGTATATTCTCGTTGTTGTAAATTTATAGATATACATATGAGTGATTCGTGGTTATAGATTTTCCCATAAAGTAATAAATCAACCGTATTTTTTGCTAAAACTGCTGTTTTCGGTATAGTTTCCATATATGGAAATACAGAGGCGGGGCATGTATTATGACGTCATATCTCATTATCCCTTCATTAGCATATCAAAGCGATGTGTAGCCTTATCTGTACTGCGTATACTTTAATGCAAATTCCCACTGACTTGGATTCACCAAAGCGTGTCCACCACCTAACATTAATTTTTGCTATTTTGGGTTGGTTTATCGAAAATGAAAGTAGGTTTTTAATTTATTTCTAAATAATTATTTATCAGGTAAAATTCAATTATAGCTTACGGACATCAACTCACACGTGATAACATGCTAAATGTGTAAGCAGTTACTCTAGTGCAGGCATTTCGTAGTTTATTGGCAAAATTTCTTAATTTATAAGTAGATATGCATTATAAATTATGGTTTCTACTAACATGACTAACAAAATAATCTTATCTTAAAAAGTTCGCAACATTTTTCAAAATCTATGATATAATATCAAGTTATTTTATAATGCAGTTGTGAATTTTGACATGATTTTGCCATTGCAATATAATTGAAATTTTTAAATGACCTCAAAACCTCAAAACCAAATACATCTGCTTGTACCATGTGACTGTCATATCACGTGACCACTATGAACATAAAATATTGTACTGTTATATATATATATATATATATATATATATATATATATATATATATTTCAGAAATATATTGCATTTGATCGACTGTTATTGATTTTAAAAAGGACATGCCTGTTGAACTAAACTATACGTGTTTTCATCACAAAAATTTGCCGCTATTTTTATTGGCCGCCTCAACTGTACTGCGTAGCATTAAATGGTAATGTAACATTAACAGTGACAGGCAAACAGACAAAGGAGCAGACATGAGGAACTGGGGATAAAATGCATCATAATGTATACAGTACAAGATCTTTAATCCACAAGACATTTAAATCTTAAAATTTAGACTTGTGGAAGAATAATATTTTACATGAATTACAATTCTTAAATCAGTTAAGTATTTTCTTCCTATCATTGATTGGCATACATTATATCATATGGAAACTAGGCCAAGGATATCTGTTCATACCTCACAGACACAGAGAATGGGCTTCTGAATTGCTTCTTAAATACTTTACATCGGTGGTTGCTTCTCTTTTTCTAATACAAATGAAGATTGGGCTGCCCTCTACCAGACAAAAGGCAGAAGTGTAATGTATTCATCCCAAGGGGGCGAACATATTCATTGTTGCATAAAATCTATTTAACATTTGATACACTCAGGTATTGATAGTCACATAATGTACCAGATTATCAACTCCATTCACAAAACTATAGTGAGGGAAATTCACAGGAAATGAAAATTTATAAAGAAAATATTACTGGGAACCTGTGTTTGACACAGGATTAGGGTACTAAACTGGTAAGTATAAATACAAGAACCATGTACCTAAAAGTTGTTGTTACACCCTTATATATACAGTGACTGTTCTTACCAACAAAAAGTCCAACAGAATATATATTTATTCAACTGGTCTAACAAGTTTGATGATGGCCAATTTACTGGTTCTGACCCCATACTCAGTGAGTATTCAAAGGGGCATGGTCACAATTTTTTTTCTTTCAAAATTTATTTTTGTTTTTTATGTGTACAATGCTTTAGTAAGGCCACATAAAATTAATTATTTAATTCTCATCCCCGCCTACCCCTCTGATAATGGCCTGCCCCGATGAATTTTATTTTATTTTGAAGAAAAAAAATTGTGTGGAAAAAAGTTTCGGGGAAAAAAATTGGGCTCTGTATACAAAAAATTCAAAACATTTTAATGGCTGCCTAAACATGTGGATTACCGTTTGATTCCAGTTATATTTGTTATCATAAGGATACAAATGTCTTCATGCATTAACAGTAAAGTCGAAATAAAATGAAAAATTTAAAAGATTACAAGTGGGTTTGTGTACTAACATTAGCATTTAACAATTTTAAATAAAAAAGTAGATAAGAGCAGTTCTTATTTCTAGAACATGAATGGTGAAAAAGATGTTTTAAAAAAAATAATAAATAACATGAATAAAATCTGCCTACCTGCCCCATATTTTTAGCAAATCAGGATGAGAATCTAAATTATTAATTTTATGTGGCCTAAGGCATTTCTAGTAGTACATGTAAACCAAATTTTGTGCACCAGTCATTGAGTAATAAGTGAGATACAGAGCTAACAATTCTTTGTTATGTAAACAAAGCCCAGGTCATGTTTTGGTTTACATTTTGAAATTTCCACCAAAACTAAATATAACAAATGCTAGAAACTGTTTGATATTTATGTTCAAAACTAATCAACTGATTAAAAAATGAGCTTGAAAAAGAATTTTTAGGATACACTGAACATGTTGAACCAATGTAAACAAAAACAGGCACAAGCCTTGTTAACATAACAAAGAATTGTGGGCTCTCTATCTTTCTTATAGCAGCTGACACTCAAATTTTGGTTGATCTTAAAAAATGCTTTACTAAAGCATTGTAAACAAGAAAACAGAAAAATCAAATTTGACCAAAATGTGACCATGCCCCTTTAAAAAATTGTCTGACTGCTATGTCACAGCTTATTAAAATTCATCCCATATTGGTGAACTGGAAATAGCCATAGTTATCATGCTCATGATGGTGTCTGCAGACACAAATATATTTCTCTCAACCTTTGTCCTTGGGCAATATTTTTGTCTTCAGGTTCAACAAATCTGGCCCCAGGGTCATAACAGTTAGATGAGCTTACATTTGATCTCAGTCTCACTTTTCAACTATATATTCCTTTAATTTGTAAAAGTGAGACTAAGATCATAGGGAGTTCGTTTAACTTTTATGGCCCCGGGCCAGGTGTAGCCCTCATACCCAGTCAATAATGATTCCTCGTAAACCAACAAGTATTCTTGTGCGAGAAATTTAAATTTTTTTGTAAAAGTCTGTTCGTCACAAATATTTCTCACTGCAAACAAATCATGTCTCTGGGATTTTTTTTCTAATTTTCGTAATGTTCATAAAAATTAGTCACCAATGACCAATTATTTATAGTAATAGCAAAATAACGTCACTGTGAAAAAAAGTAGGCCAGGTTTACAGTTAAAATGAATCTATAGTACTCACCAAGTACAGTACCCGCAACGTTATTTTTTACAATCCTATCCTATCGTATCGTGTATCAATCCTATCGTATCGTGCGTGTATACTGTTCTATCGTGCTTTAATGCTATCGTATCGTGCGTGTATACTGTTCTATCGTGCATTAATCCTATCCTATCGTGCGTTAATCCTATCAGGTTTATCGTTCAATTTTAACAGTTTTTTTCCGTTTATCCTATCGTGTTAATCGTTTCGTGCCTTTTCATAAGCAAGTGAATTTATTTTAAAGTTGCAAGTCGTTCAGTGTGCCGTATAAGAAAAATCGAACAAGAATTGTAAAATCCTATCCAGCATTCTATCATGATACTAATTTCTTTATTTTTAAGATCAAAATTAACCAATATTACATGTAAATCATATCTGTGAGCATTTGGAAAAAAATGTAAACTATCGAAGTTCTTAGAACAAGGTAACATATTTACCTGTATATCGAATATATTAAATCGTACACGAAGTCTATACCTGCGTAAACATTAACTTTTATGCAATATAATTCGTTTTTTATGCATAATATTTTACAGAAACAAAAGTATTTCTGATATAATTTATATTTAATTAAAACCAGAGTTGTATTATAATTGAACCCGGGTTTTTTTTTTTGTGTGATATTTGATTTTGGACTGAAATGTTCTCGGCAATTGGCTAGGGTGTGTGGTAATGAAAACAATGTTAACAAATCGTACGCGGAATGTATATCTGCGTAAATATTCATTTAACTTGTTATGTTATATAATTCGCTTTCTTATACAGAAAGAAATGTATTTTTGATAGATTTTATATTTACTTTAAACAAGAGTTGGATTTTTATAATTGAATCCCAAAATTATGCCATTATTAGGTTATTCATAAAGATCGTTTAAAGCGATTATACGTTTATCATGAACATCGTTTATCCTTTCCTATCGTGTATCAATCCCATCCTATCGTGCGTGTATACTGTTCTATCGTGTGTAAATGCTATCGTATCGTGCGTGTATACTGTTCTATCGTGCGTTAATCCTATCCTATCGTGCGTGAATCCTATCCTATCGTTTATCTTGTAAAAAATAACGTTGCGGGTATTGTATAAATACCAAATAAATGCAGCAACATCTCAAACAAGCACTGGTATTTCCACTCAGATATTTCCACATTGGGCATATTTTCTGCAACTATTTGTGCTAAACAGTAGTTAAATTCATCCAGTTTAAATAACAAGAGGCCCATGGGCCACATCGCTCACCTGAGCAACAATAGGCATGATAAAATCAGCTTAATGGAGATCGACATAATACAAAATATCTGGACAATGTAGTAATACATGTAGATATTCTTATGTTTATAATCAAGTCCCTTTTTTGACAGGATGATTTTATATTCATATCACATGTTGAGCATCGCAGTTCTCAACAAGATCCTAGACAATTGTTTATACATGGGATATAAACCTACATCAAACTCTGAACCCCTTGTGAGGCCAAGAATCGTCCAGGGGCAAAAGTCTTAACAATTTTAAAGAATCACAAATTGGCAAAATGTTTGCATATAAGTAAAACCATATATATTATAACATTTCAGTTTTTGTGAATTAAAAATGTTTTCCTTTGTAAAATTGGATCCTGAATGTGGCCCCACCCTACTCCTCAAGATTTTTATTTTAACGAATTTGAATCTACACTACCCAAGGTTGCTTTTACTAAAGTTACAGATTGTCTAGACAAATGGTTTTGTAGAAGATTTTTCTCCATATATTCCTATGTCAAAAATTTGTCTCCCTCCCCCCTCCCCGTTGTGACCCCATCCTACCCCCGGGGATCATGATTTGAACAAACTAAAATCTACCTAGTCCTTACCTGAGGATACTTCCACATAAGTTTCACCTTTCCTAGCTACTTAGTTTTAGAGATTTTAAAGATTTACTCTATATATTCCTATGTAAAAATTCGATCCCCATTGTGGCACCACCCTACCCCCAGGGGACATGATTTTCACATCTTGATTCTACACTAGCTGAGGGTGCTTCCACATAAGTTTCAGCTTTCCTGGCTGATTAGTTTCTGAAAGGAAGATTTTTAAAGATTTACTCTATAAATTCCTATGTAAAAATTTGACCCCCCCCCATTGTGGCACCGCCCTACACCCGGGGGTCATGCTTTTCAAAACTTTGAATCTACACTAGCTGAGGATGCTTCCACATAAGTTTCAGCTTTCCTGGCTGATTAGTTTCTGAGAAGAAGATTTCTTAAGATTTACACTATATATATTTATATGTAAAAATTTGACCCCCCCCCCATTGTGGCACCACCCTACTCCCAGGGGTCATGATTTGAACAAACTTTGATTCTACACTAGCTGAGGGTGCTTCCACATAAGTTTCAGCTTTCCTGGCTGTTTAGTTTCTGAGAAGAAGATTTTAAAAGATTTACTCTATATATTCCTATGTAAAAATTCAACCCTTATTGTGGCCCCATCCAACCCCCGGGGGTCATGATTTTCACAACTTTGATTCTACACTAGCTGAGGATGCTTTCACAAAAGTTTCAGCTTTCCTTGCTGATTAGTTTCTGAGAAGAAGATTTTTAAAGATTTACTCTATATATTCCTATGTAAAAATTCAACCCCCAATTGTGGCCCCATCCCACCCCCGGGGGTCATGATTTTCACAACTTTGATTCTACACTAGCTGAGGATGCTTCCACATAAGTTTCAGCTTTCCTGGCTGATTAGTTTCCGAGAAGAAGATTTTTAAAGATTTACACTATATATTCCTATGTAAAAATTTGACTCCCCATTGTGGCACCACCCTACCCCAGGGGATCATGATTTTCACAATTTTGAATTTACACTAGCTGAGGATGCTTCCACATAAGTTTCAGCTTTCCTGGCCAAATGGTTCTTGAGAAGAAGATTTTTGAAAATTTCTCAAAATTTTCCAATAATAGCCAATTATCTCCCCTTTAAAAAGAGCGTGGTCCTTAATTTTCACAACTTTGAATCCCCTTTGCCTAAGGGTGCTTTGTGTTAAGTTTGGTTGAAATCGGCCCAGTGGTTCTGGAGAAGATGTTGAAAATGTGAAAAGTTTACGGACAGACAGACAGACGGACGGACAGACAGACAGACAGACAGACGGATGACAGACAAAATGTGATCAGAAAAGCTCACTTGAGCTTTCAGCTCAGGTGAGCTAAAAACCTATAAAAGAAAAGGAAAACTTTCTAAGTAAAAGTGTTGATATGCTTAATTGTGGGTTGTAACCAATAGGCTTGAGTATCGCCAGCCACCTAACGATACGATATGTATCTATGTTGCCTACCTCTATAAACAATGATATTGCATGTAAAAAATAAACTTCTTACAAAATCAATCAACAAACTCTAGAGATATAAAATTCAATTGATTAGAACAAAATTTACAATAACTATATAACTTCAATTGAAATTTCTTAATGTCTTCACGTATATGTTACGTATACCATGAAACTATTCTAGAAAGTCAATGAAAATTAACTCATTATGCGTATCACGATACACGTGATCATGGTCACTCAGCTATGTTAAGGAAGGTATCAGAATTCTAGCACGTGTGATTTAGGAAAATTTGCATATGCCCCGCCCCTTATTCATGAGATTTTACGAGATATTGTATTTCGGTAATTAACAAACATCTACCAAAATAAATATGATTAATTATTGGGATTGATTGTATCAAGAAAGATGTAATGAAATAAAAATTTCAACTATTCTTTATATCTTGCGAAATTATGAAATTCCTAAGTCGTCTGATGACGTGTCGCGGTTGACTACGTCACATCGGCGCTTGCAGCTGTGATCAGAATAAACATGTGGACTTCAGTGATATATCTGAGAATTTAACTCATTTACAACCAGCCTAGACGGAAATCGGTAGAGGATTCAACTGAACAAGGTAGGATTTATCTGTACTTTCCCTAGATATTGTTTTATATTGTCTAATACTGTAGGATGAAACAGAAACGAAGGGAAATTCCTCGGCTTCGATTTTGTTTACTTGTTTACATTTGTTTTTCATGTAATATTGTGTTTATACATCAGTTTGGTGACTCAATCAGGCAATAGAAATGTTCCGCGATTCGCTAATTTTGATCATTAAGAGTATTGAGGCTTATTGTAGCTTTTTACTGGTCTCTTATATCGCAATAACATTAGCTCGCATTTCCTCCGTGTTCAAAATAAATGTAAACAATGGAAAGTCCAAACACTGTATTAGCACTACAAATATTACTGTGAGAATCTGGATTGAATATAGACAAGATTGTATTGTTGTTTATGTAAATCGAAATGTGTTTTTTCATTTAGCCTTTTTTATCAGGAAGATTACATGTTTGAATAAACAAAATTACAGTGTTGAACTGATTTTCCACACAATATTTAAAACAATAAACATTTGATTATGCCTGTTAGAATATTAATGAAATTAAAAATGGCATTAGTATGCACAATGATAAAATAATTTTCCATTTTCATATTATCTTCAGCACAATAGTTTACTAATTATAACACATTATTCAATTTCAGGGTTATTAAAGCAGTAAATGGTCCACTGGAGACACTTTGTTGGGGTGTTGATAAAAAAGTAGGTACTCTATAAATATTTCTTTTACCCACTAACTTCATGTATATTTGTTCTGGGTTTTTTTAAATCATATTACTATAGTGTAACCTATCATAATATCTTTCATTGATATTTATTGAAATTAAATTTGAAATTGATAGATATTCATAATTTCAGGCATTGGTTTTCTTATCAACTGCACTGCCTTCTTACAATGTACATCAAAAAGACAAGAGGAGAAGTACATGTAGTGTGAAAGAATATGGTCAATTGCCATAGATTCCACATCATGACTGAATAATACTGAAAATCAGAAAACATTAGTTTTGTTGAACAGTTTGCTACAGATCGAAAAGCAATCTCTATATAGTACATTGTATTTGTCAAGTTGATTATTATAATAAATTCTAGATAAAGATTGATTTATGTTGCTTTCTTTAATTATTACCAAAAATATTAACTATAATTACAAGTAACCCTGGTCATATATTATAGGTATTTCTTATTTATTTAGCAGCAGAGTAACATAAACCATTATTAAACATAAATGTGTAAATTACAAACTTACACTTAAACCTCCACCCCCTACCCCCCACCCCCATCACCCTTATATCAATAGTTATTGGTGAGGGCAACAGATGAATTAATTTTTCCAAATTCAACAATTTGGTAATGATGACTGGTGTGAACAAGACAAAATTCTAACATTATTTTAATGAAATTCACAGCGTGTAATTATTTTATGAACGAAAATTAAAATCACTAGATCGTTCTCGTTGCGAGCAACGAGTGGGTCTTCCGTCCGATTTTTAAATAAATGAGATAAAACTCATCGTTTTAAAGATAAAATTGTGAGTCTACGCAAAAAAAACGAAAAAAAAATTTTGCGGCACTCGGGGCTTGAACCCGGGTCGCCTGGGCAATGTCCACGACCATATCGACTGAGCTACTCGGACTCTCGCTTCAGGACTTTGAGCCTTAATATCTCGAGAATGCGTTGATCGATTTTAAAACGAATTACATATTCTGAATCAGAAAAAGGGTCACTATAGAGTGTAAAAATTATAAAGAAAAATATTAAAAAATAAAAAAATTCAAAAATTAAATTTTTCAAATTTCCTTCCGGTGACGACCGGAAGTGACGGCGGACATTCTCTTGACCGAGGTGCACCAGAAAATAGGTAGATCTATCATCTCTGAAAATGTCAGCCCTTTATCTTTACTCGTTTTTGAGAAACCTGACAGACAAAATTGACTTTTTAAAATCGTAAACGGACGATAACTTCCGACCGGAAGTGAATTTTCAAAAAATGATTTGAAAACATCAAATTCAAATAAAAACGCGTTTATCTTGAAAATTTGAACGAAATCGATCGAGCCATCTCCGAGAAATCGTCTGCACAAAAACGGTAAGAAAAAAAAAGAATAATAATAACAAGAAGAAACCTGAAAAAGAAACAATAGAATAATAGTAGGGTCTTCCGCTGAAGACGGAAGACCCTAATAATAATAATAAGAAAAGTGAAAAAGAAACAATAGAATAATAGAAGGGTCTTCCGCTGAAGACGGAAGACCCTAATGATCTTAGTCAGTGTTGCGTTTGAATTTCACGCAAATGACGCCGAAAGTGAAATGGGTCAGATAAAATGCAGTAGTGCAAGGGCATACACTTTATCAAATATATTGAAATTTTACATGTGTTACCATTATATCCCAGTTATATCAAAAAGTGCTGGGAGCTACATGAAATCGCTACGCATATCATATAAATAAGCATTAATTGTGGGAACTCCCTGCAAATTTCTGTTCATCCACTGTTTATATTGAATTTAATAATTGTTCTTACTTGAATATTTCAAGCTCCCAGCACTTTTCGAAATTTTAGATGTTCATTTTACAAGTTAGAAACAGAAATAATTATATTTGTTAATGTTATGCCCTTGCACTATGCATTTTTTCGTATTATTCCTGGTTCATCTATTTTTAGCAGTATCACGTGACAGGGTATTCCCAAGAGACTCAAAAATTGCTCATGCGATAGCGAATTATCTAATATGTATATTGATAAAAAATTACTTTGTGTAACAATTTTTTGGAATATAATATCAAGATTATTCAAAGGCTTATATTTTATGTGATAAATACCGCTATTATTTTATGGACGCCCTTAACATAGCTGAGCAATACGATCGACATATCACCGTATTGTAGCACCTCTAGTAACTAACACAGCATCTCAACACAATCTTTGAAAAATACTTAGTCTAACACTGGTCTGGGGTAATTTAATTCATTTTTTTAGTTTCAAATAGGATTAATATACATTCAAACTTTGTTATCTTGAACTAAATTAGACTGTTTATTATAAAAAACTTCGAAATATCCGAGTATTCAAGATATCTAGGGTAAAATACATAAAAAATAAGTAGTTGGATCTTAAAAATCACTTGGCCATATCCATTGTATTCGAGATATCATTGTTCGAGATATTGAAGTTCAACTGTATCGTGTATATAGGCACAAATTCAATTAACAGTGATTAATACAAATGCAGAAAATAAAGTTTTATTAAATGAAGTCTCATAAATAGATGATCTTTTTTAATTTTGTTGTTTATACAACAGATTTAATTGATGAATATTCAATAATAACACAAGCTGCATGTCTGGTCGACAATGTCTAAGAAAAAGAGGTATCCTTTATTATATGTACATGTATAAATCTATGGCCATAATATTGGTCTCCTGATTGACCTGATGACCTATAGAGTCATCATAAGGGCCAAAGGATTGGTCTCCTGATTGACCTGATGACCTATAGAGTCATCATAAGGGCCAAAGGATTGGTCTCCTGATTGACCTGATGACCTAATATAGAGTCATCATAAGGGCCAAAGGATTGGTCTCCTGATTGACCTGATGACCTATAGAGTCATCATAAGGGCCAAAGGTGTAAATGGTTCATACTTTCCCATATTTCCATACACATGATATACATTTAACATAGATAACATGGCTTTTTGGAGCCAGTGAGAATATTGGCTCCTAGTGTCTGATAGCTTACATGCCACACAACATAACACTATAATTTTAAAAGGACTTACGTGTATTTACTAAATTTAGCCTTCCCCTGTTCCTTATGCGACTGTGTACATGTTTAATCTAGTGTTTGTTCATTTATTTCCTATATAGCTTATAACACAAGATTTGATTGGCTAATACATGTAAAAAGCTGGGTGTAAATTTCCATACATCCGACTTGAGCCGAAGTAAATAAGCCGGGTGTAAATAAGTCGGGTGTAAATAAGTCGGGTGTAAATTTCTGTACATCCGACTTAACTTGGAGGTAAATAACGTGATGTCACAATGCATTAAATGTGACTTCACAATGCATTAAATGCATGAATGGCAAATATCTGGAAATTGTAACAATTGTGTAACACACCCTTGATTTGACATGGGAAACATGCAGATTTATTTTGTTTACATACTAGGAAATAAATTCATTATCCAGGTCCAATTAAGGGTGTGTGGGGAATACAACCCGAGGTAAATCCCTGTACACCCTTCACTCAGATTGGACCTGGATAACTGTATATATTATACTTTCATGTTAAATACTGAAATCTGATTGATAATCAGTTCTATTACCCTCAGCTTTAGCAACACACTTGGCAACCAGTAACATTACATAAATAGTGCCTGTTTGGGAGGGTAACAGTTAAAATTGACACCCCAAGAAAACCATTGTCAACCAACGCGAGGCAGTGGTTGACAATGGTTTTTGAGGGGTCTGTCACTGTCAAATTCAACTGTTACCCTCCCTTTATTTTATTATACTGAATGTCTTAATTTTAAAGAAAACTTTACTGCTTCTATGTAGAAATTATGTGAATTTTACGGCAAACAGTTGAATTTGACATCCCTCAAAAACCATTGTCAACCTCCGCTTCGCGTCAATTGACAATAATTTTTCTAGGGGTGTCAATTTCAACTGATACCCTCCCAAACAGGCACTATTTATATAATAACATAGCCACCAAAGCAATGTTTACTAACAGTCTAAAAAAACTTCGATTTTTACAACAGTTTGTGCAACAAGTCAAAGACACAGCATATAACTCCAAAAGCTGCAAGGCAGTGACCAAGAGCAAATATGAGATGCATATATTGTAAACACTTTTTAAATCTTTAAATTTGTTTATCATGACCTTTGGGAGAATTAATGACAAACCAGACCTGACCACGGTTTAAATATGCACTCCCTGAATCTCTAGAAAGGTGCTCTACTAAATTTCTAACTAAAAGATAAGTTCTGGCCCCGTCTCCCTGCCACATACCTTAATGTGTTATTTATACTTTGAAGTTCATTTTAAACACTGAAATCTGATTGGTTAACAGTGCCTGGGAAGGACAAACAACTGGTTGGGGCAATGGTCCCATGCTTCATAAAATGATGCGGCCATTTTGAAATTTATGGGGCCGAGAAAAAATACAATGGGGTGGGCTATTTTATAAATTGACTGTCATACATAACTGAAAATACTATCAGATTACAATAATACAGTCATCATATGCATCTATGACACTAAAATTTATGTAATTAAAGCCAAAACAAAAATGGCACTGAACAGAGATAATTTGCTTTTATTAAGAATTCTATTTTTTTTTAAACACCACTATAATCAAGATTTTCTTCTCCATTTAACCCAACTATAAAAGCCGAAGAAATATTTTGGGTATTAACAAGAATTTCTCTGCTTTGTAAGAATACTGTTTTGCTGGAATAACATTCGTTCACAACTTGCAGTATAAAGGGTCAAAGTGAGTGCATCTGTGCATGCTTAATAAACACAAACCAGTGGGGAACTGAGTTTGGAATGGAATGATCGTGTATGATTTATGGCGTTTCAATCATAATTCCATTATAGATAACTGAAAACGCAGACTATGATAAAATCAAAACTACAAAATTAATAATGCATTTGCGCATTTTACAATAAAAGTGTGAGGCAAGCCGCTTGGTGCAGTGCACAGTAATGTATGTGCATTGCAACATTATTCGGCGGTATGCGCATATGGCGCATGGCGCGGCCCCTTCCCAGGCCCTGGTTTAGACACAGTTTATAATCTGTTCTATTACTCTCAGCGTTAGTAACACTCTAGAGGCAACGGGTAATGCAACAAGTTATTACATGCGCGTAATTATGCATGTACAGTTTGCCATTAATTCTCGACAAAATTTAAAGCAGTAAAGTTTTCTTTATAGTTAAGTCTAACACATTTAGTGTAATAAAATAAATAGTGCCTGTTTGGGAGGGTAACAGTTGAAATTGACATCCCTTGAAAACCATTGTCAATCTCCGCTTCACATCGGTTGACAATGGTTTTCTCAGGGGTGTCAATTTCAACTGTTACCCTCCCAAACAAGCACTATTTATATTGTGACGGTCAGACCGGTTTGAATCCCGGTGCCAGATAGCTCAGTTGGTAGAGCACCTGACGAGAATTCAGGGGGCCCGAATTCAAATGCCGGTTTGGCTCGTCATTATTTCTCCCATCCCGTTACATTTTTGTGCCGTACTAACCCTGGAACTGACAGGTTAACTCCTGCCAGGAGAGATCTGGCAGATCTGGGGAGATCTTGGAGGGCGAAGATCATTTAAGGGGGAAAGGAATGTGATGGTCAGACCGGTTCAAATACCGGTGCCAAATAGCTCAGTTGTTAGAGCACCTGAATAGAGATTCAGGGGGCCCGGGTTCGAATCCCGGTTTGGTCAGTCATTATTTCTCCCATCTGGTTACAATATATTACCACCTTAGATGATTTTCACCCTTTAAGAGTATCCCCAGGTTCTTTCCCCTGGCTGGAGTGGAGTTCACCTGTCAGTTCCACGGTTCAAAATGTTATAGGATAGCGTGTAGAAATAATGATAAATTAGACCAGGATTCGAAACCAGTCTAAGTGTCTCAATCTTAATATTAGGCTTGAGTATATATAGAGGAGGTAGATTTTTTTTATATTTGGCTTATTAAGCGACTGATTGATAAAAATTCAGGTGCCTGTGGTCTAAATGAAACAGGCGCCATTCTGACCACATGATTCTAATGATGTCCTCTTGTTTGTAACGAACGCATAACTTGTTCACTAAATGACAATTCCAGTCCGATGAACATCTAGGAAGATGTTCTTCACATAAAGTTGATGAACTTCTTTTCGAGACCTCATACATTTCAGATTCTGCTGAAGAAGACGAACATTGTTCGTTCTCCGGATTGCTCATCTTGTTTATAATCGTGCGCTGGCATAGGTTACCAGATAGAATCGACCTTCCGAATTTTGGGTTCCAGCATTTTCGACCCAAGTATGAGAAAATAATGAACATTTTACATGATTAAACAAAGATTTCATTTTACTGTATATCTAGTTTAGTTTTTCGTTTTTATGCAAAATATACATGTAAATGTCACCATGCAAATGCAAGCCAACTACATGAACATATACGTATAGCCCGTACATGTATGAAACACCAACAATCCTATTTTGTTCACAGGTGCTTGAGGACAGGACCGACCACCCCCCCCCCCCACACCCTCAAGTATCTAGACCCCCAAGATAATCTAGAGAAAGAATGAGTAAAGTCCCGGAGGTCTAGATATTTGGGGGTGGGGGGGGGGTCATGTCCTCAAGCACCTGTGATTAAAACTACTAAATCATCATTATTGCCGATCTGAGAACGTTACACAGAAGGAAAAACTAAAAATTTCCTTATATGAAGGTTAACACGGTAATTATACAACTACATGTGTATTAGAGAGTCTGAGATCAGCCCGCGTGAGGGTTTGTGCATCCAAAACTTTCGGCATACTCTAAAACCTGGCTTGGCCTGGCCCCATGGCATGGCCTGGTCTGGCCTCCAGATTGACCTGACCTCACTTTGGCCTCAAATTTGGATTGGCCCAAAATTATGGCCTGGCCTCAAATTTGGCCTCAACAAAAATTTTTTGGCCTCAATTACATTTTTAATTTTAATTTTTTCTTTACACATTTCTTTACACATTTGATTATTTTATTAATTTTTAATGATTTATGTTTAAAACATATTAAACATCCCAGTAGAGACCTTTAAGGTCTCATAGTTATAGTTCTATTAAAAAAATACTAGCAAATTTACAATTGAAATTATTGTGCAATGTATATATTACTACAGGTATGAGTGATTGATTCTGATACATTTTAATGTACTTAAGGTGTCCAACTCCTCACGTTTTGATTTCATTGCGCATGCAGATGATCATTATATTTTAAATAAATATGATTTTATTTTTCTAATCATAACAGAAAGAATATTATCTCATAATAACACAACATTCATAAAGAAAATCCATCTGAATTCAAGAAACAAACAAGTTTTTTTTTTTTTGGGGGGGGGGAACTATTTTTTCGTGCGGAATGTGCTTTAGACTAAAATGACACATAAGCAATTTTATGAGTTTTCAATATATTTTTCTTTTTATCATACTTTATTCATTAAATTCACTTTTTAAACATTTAGTAGGTTTGTACTATATTTTATAGGTTCTGTGTGACATGTACAATATAAAATCTTAAGAGAGTGATTGAAGTTAAACATAAAATCATGCAAATATATAGAAAATGTCTGAGTTTTTTCAGCCAAATTTTGCGATAATTTTACATTTGAATTTAAGTCTTATATCTAGAATTTGACATCACTGACCCCATGTTTTATTTTGTCAAAATGATACTGAATACATTATATAGGCAGCTGGATTAATCTTATAAAACTCTTGATATTCAAAAAGTTTTTATTTCAAATAAAATTGTAAGTTTAATAGAAATTGTCTATTTTAAGTGCAAAAAGGTCACCAAAAAATTAATGCAGCTTCGTACAATTTTTTTTCGTACTCCCTCTATTCAGTGAGACCATTGTGCATAATTATAAACAATATTTGAAGAAAAAAGTTTGCTTAATTAAAAATGCTGACAACAAATCCTAATCAGGCTGAAATTGCATTTTAGGTGCAAAAAGGTCAAATTAAATGTGGCCATAACTCAGAGAGATGAACACTGACCCCCCCCCCCATTTTCTTTGTATTTTTAAAGTATATTTTGTCTACAGATTTCACTGATATACTGCTCAAACAATTCTTGATACAAGAACATTGAGGAGTGGGATACCTTAAGGTGCCTCACTACACCTTGAAATAGTTTCTCAAATCAGTAGAAATTTACTTGATTATGATAGAAAGCATGATGGATAAGAAGTATATATGTCAAATAGGCGAAAAAATGTGCAATTTTGGATAAAAAATGATATTTTCAAAAAATTTCATTTAGTAAACATGAACAAAAGCCCCAAGCGGATTTGAACTCATGATCTGTGGTTCACAAGTCTAATACTTTAACCACTGAGCTATGACGATATACATCTGAATCGATTGATACAAACAGTTTAACAAAACATTTAAATCGCCATCTTGAGACGTAGTGTCTTAAAAAGTATAAGTCTAGGTGTAGTGAAGTACCTTAAATTAAATCAAACTGCTCTCAAGATCACACAATATCAATGTAACTGTTATTATATCAATTTTTTACTACATGTACTTGTTTAAGAAAAAATAAAGGTAGAGGCCAATTTGTTTATTCTAACCAACATCAAAGGTTACAATATGTTTTGCTTTGTTCAAATTATGATAATGAAAATAATCCGTAGGAGAAAAATTGTTTACTAAATATACAAACATCACTACTCTAATCAAGAGGTGATGATTAAAGACCATTGCTGAATCAAATTATCAGAGGATGCAGTCAATCACAAGTGACATTAATTAAATTAAACCGTGTGAAATATTAAACGGCTGGGCAGGCAATGAATCTGACCCCAATGTAGTTGATTATCGACAGAAAAGGGTGATTTCGAATTTCTGCTGGAGAGGGCATACTCTAAAATATGGCCTGACCTGGCCTGGTCCATTAGCCTGGCCTGGCCTCAAAATTTATCTGGCCTCAAATTTTGGCCTGGCCACAAATTTGGCCTGGCCCCAAATTTCGGCCTGGCCTCAAATTTTGGCCTGGCCACAAATTTGGCCTCTTCGACAATGTTTGGCCTCAGATTTTAAAATTTCTCTATTTCTCATTTTCTTAGATTTACATTGAAACTTTATTGTTTTCTCTTAGACATTAAAAAAAAACATTTTTAATGTTTACGGAATAATCATATGGATAAATATATTTGACAAGTGGCCGACTGTTTGAGGTTGAAATCTTCGATCCCGTCTGACTCTTTGATTTTTTTTCTCGGGGTGGGGGGGGGTGGGGTTATCAATTAATGGGGAAACGGTGGTTGCTTTCGCGGAGGTCACTTGTTTTTCCAACATTTTGTTTTTAGTAATCCTTACAGCTGATGAGATAAATGCAATTGTCTGTGAGACAAGGCGGTATACTAGTATATGCCGTTTTTAATGCCGTTTTTGGGAGTTGATTTTAATCAACTCTCCTACGCAGTTACTCTGGCAAACCGGAAGTAAATCAGTGTTTGGACCTAAGCACAAATCATCACCGCTGTCGAAACGTATGTAGTACTTAAGAATAATCAATAAATTCGATGTAATGTATTTGTTTTAGTCGATAGATGGCTTTATTCCTTTCTTTATATGCAGTCAGTTTTATTCAGTATCAGCAGAAGCCAGGAAGACGATTTTTAAAACATTAAATGCAATAATACTATATGACAATTTTTATCTAGATTCAGAACCCCTACCCTGGTGGACATGAACTTTATAATGTTGGTATAGAACTTTCTGGTATACAAAATTAACAAGAATAGAATTCCTGGGTCCCCCGCCATTCAAGCATTATACTAGTATACTGTACTTTGGAATCATTAAATTTCGTGGGGGCCAATTTTCGTGGATTGTTTAAATTTTACAGGTTCGTGGGGACGTAATTTCGTGTATTCTCTAAAACCTACAAAGGAAATCGTGGATGAGTGGTACCCACGAATTCCACGAAAATTGAACCACCACGAAATCTAATGATTTCACAGTATATGAAATTGCAATATTTTCAAACATTCAGGGCTGTTCCAGAATTAAATGTGTGGGGAGGTTGGGAGGAACATTTTTTTACCCCGACCACCCATTTTTTCCAAAATTTGTAGGCATGAGAGCGCTTACAAGGTCAATTTTTGGATAAAACGGAGTCTTTATTGTGGTCAGAGTCCCATAACTCCAGCAAAAAGTATCGACCAATGCTGATTTTCGAACTTGACCAAGGTAATAGGTGTATAAACATTTGGTAAAAATTTAATGAAAATCCGTCAAAATTTGTAGGCATGAGAGCGCTTACAAGGTCAATTTTTGGATAAAACGGAGTCATTATTGTGGTCAGAGTCCCATAACTCGAGCAAAAAGTATCGACCAATGCTGATTTTCGAAATTAATCAAGGTAATAGGTGTATAAACATTTGGTAAAAATTTAATGAAAATCCGTCAAAATTTGTAGGCATGAGAGCGCTTACAAGGTCAATTTTTGGATAAAACGGAGTCATTATTGTGGTCAGAGTCCCATAACTCCAACAAAAAGTATCGACCAATGCTGATTTTCGAACTTGACCAAGGTAATAGGTGTTTAAACATTTGGTAAAAATGTAATGAAAATCTGTCAAAATTTGTAGGCATGAGAGCGCTTACAAAAAAGTGTGACGGACGGACGCACTGACACACGGACCCACGGACACACGGACCCACGGACACACGGACACACGGACGGACGCCCGGCATTTCTATGTCCCCGCTCCGCGTTGCGGTGGGGGACAAAAATTCGGTTTTCCTTACAAGGGTGTGGGAGTAGAGAAGATTATTTTTAAAATTTATATGCATTTACACTTTACATCCATTTTGGCCCAAGAGTCAAAACCCATAAACCCGGGGACACAAAATTTACATTTGTTGTAGAGGACTTCCTGGTTAACATAATTTTGAAGTCATTTTTTTCTTCTAGATGTGTGAGATTATAGAAAAAAAAAGATTGTTTAACATAATATGCATTAACACTATATGACCATATTGCCTCCCCCCCACCTCTTTAAGGTCTTAACCCCTGACCAAGGGGCAATGAATTTCACAATTTAGGAAGAGGAATTTGTGGACATCATAAACATGCATTCAGTTTTTTCCCACATGTGTGGGAGTAAAGAAGAAGATTTTCTAAGATTTCATACATTTTCACTATTTAAGGAATAAGGAATCGTTCTTCGAGTATTATGAGGTGGTAATTTTGGTCGGGGCGTGATCAAATCCAATAAAGCCCGAAGGGCTTTATGATAGATTTGATCGCGCCCCGACCGAAATTATAACCTCATAATATTCAAAGAATGATTCCTTATTCCTTATATTTATATAATTGTAAGCCATTGTACGATTAAATATTTAAATATTAATAAGCATACCCGCCGGCGCCCCAATTATACGTCATTTGAAGTTATGGGTTATATAGTGCAAATATTTATATAGTAGAAATAGGTCACCTGGGTTTACTCAGGTGACCTAAAAAGATAGAGGTGATGAGAATGAACAACAAAAAGAACGCATTCATCCAGTTAATTAAATGAAGAGAACATCGGAGAGACAGACAAATTTACCTATCTTGGGAGCATTGTCAGCAAGGACGGGGGCGCTGATGACGATATGTTTAAAGCCGTACCAACATGGCAAGACATGCATAATTCAACACCCTCCGTCAAATTTGGGGTTCAAAAGCACTCTCCATCAGCACCAAAACATTAAGAATCTTCAATACAAATGTAAATCAGTCCTGTTGTATGCCTCGGAGACCTGGGAGGTAAAATAAACAATAACAAACTCCAGTCCTTGCCATATTCTTAATATCAGATGGCCAGACACCATATCGAACAACAGCCTATGGAAAAAAGACTAATTTAAACCAAAATCCCAGCTACATCATTTGAAATAAAGAGGAGGAATGGGGATTGATCGTCCACACTCTACGAAAAGCATAAAAAAACATCAACAGACAGGCACTGTATTTGAACCCTGAGGGAAAGAGGAATGTGTTGAGATCTAGGCAAACCTGGAGAAGATCAGTGGAGTCAGAGGCACAAGAGGCAGGATTCACCTGGGCCCAGTTAAAGAAAGTCGCCCAAAGTCCGCTGGCGAGGATTAATTGCGGCCCTATCGTGTCTATGCTACCCAAGGAGCGAACAGGAATAGGTCAAGTCAAGTCAAGATAGTATATTAATTTTCTAATTTTTTTTTCATAACTGTAAGCGTGTTTAGGTTTCGGTGCCATCAAGGTAAGACGAACTCATGTTTGATTCCAGTCTCATTTTAACAAAAGAAATACACGTATAAAGTGCATGGGAAATGAGACTGAGATCACAAATTATATTGTCTAATATTTATTGCCCGGGCAAAGTCCTCTTAACTCTGACATCAAAGAAAAAAACCTGTTATAAAAGTTGATCGTCGTTTTAAATGTGGGGCATAGTATTTGCCTCATTTGTCTATGTTGCGCTTCAGTCAGTGTTTCAGTCCTTGGGGTTCGGGGAATCCGTTCTTTTAATGTGACGTTAGTTTCGATTGAAAATATGACAAAGAGAATTCGAGATAGGACTTATGCATACATTCCTTATGTAAATATGCCATTTAAAAGAGTATTTTTGTTGTCTTGCAAGATAAATAATGATCCCGACATTGAAATACTCAACTTTTTATGAAGATATCCTATTAAAATACAGGCGATATCGCACGAACCATTAGCTTTCCCCTTTGAATGCATGGCAATAAATATGTATGTATTTGCGTTTTTATAACATAGTTTGCGTTTTTTATAACAATTCGTCAATGGGTGGTTTTGAAAGCAAGCATCGAATATTAATTCTTGTTTTTGTCATGCAATTACAATAATGTGAAACGACCGACCGGCGAAAGTACATCTGCCTATTTATTTTCAGATTCTTTCAAGAACTAGAATATATTTGATGCTTAACTTAGTACTCCCCTTAAACGCTTTCACTTATGGGAGATTTAATCTTTAATTATCGATTAAAGTTTCAACGCAGACTGGACTTTTATTTCTTTAAACACGAAAACCAGCCGTAACGTTTCATATCGATCAAAGTCAAATTTACCTAAAAGAAACATTCCATTAATAAGTAGTGCTGTGATTATTGTTGGAGTTTTCGTGAATAACATTCACAATCTTTACAGATTTGATCCCTAGAACAAAACTTCAGTTCAATTTACCTCTTCTTTTAAAAAAAGTTCTTCAAGCAAAATGTAAATGATGGTTCAGGGTTTCGAAGCATCAATCTTTTTATTGTCCAACTCTAAATCGAAACTCAGTAAATGTTCCTTCATTGAAAGAACAATCCGTGTAAAAGTTTATAATAACATCTAGTAATTGGTCTAGCTTTAGTACCCTAAATCCTTTGATTCATAATAAGTAGCGCTTTGTCGACGCATTATATACATGTTGTTTAGGTAGAATGACATTGAGCGTTTAATTGCCTGTACGCTTAACCTTTAAAAACGAAGACTGGTCCAAAAAATGAATCATTTACATAGTTTTATTATCAAGCGCTCTAAATTGCCAAACAGCGGAATACCTTTAAGGTAGAATAACACATCTGGAAAAAGTCACTCAAATTGACAGTAAATTATTCGATTATGAAAGATATAATGATAAATAGACTGTACATTGTCAAATAAGCAACATATTTGCAGTTAGGGGATATAAAATGGATATCTAAAAAATCAATTCAGTAAGAAACAACAAAAGCCCCTGCGGGATTCGAACTCGGGATGTACGGATCACAAGCCCGACATTTAATCCATTCGACTATGGAGTAAGTTTCATGTTTAAGATATTGCACGTGATCTCTATTATCTTTTGTTCATTTAATACTTTTTTCATTGCTTTTGGTACTGATGTCCTATTCTCACTTGTTTTGAGGACATGCAATACTTTCCACCCACTTTACGGCACTTGTAAATTATTTGTTGATCTGTTTTTGTGTTTTTCCATACTCTCAATGTTTTTCATTATTTTGCACTTTTTTGCTTATTTCAGTTATATTCATAATAGCAACTGTCAACAGTATTTGATTTATTTGGAATTAGCTCAATCATATTATGTACATGTTTTTCAAAAATTTCCTTGTTGCGGCAATAAAGTAATTAATGAATCAAAGACACTAGATAATGGGTAACTGTATTGAGCAATATCGAGCCGCAATAGGTAATTTTTACTCTGCGTGTAGGCAGGTTATCCGTTCAGAAATTTTCGTTTTTTTCAAATTACAACATATCTTGTCATTTATTAATCTGTTGATGAGAATGTGTAGTTTTTGTAGCTTTCATAGAGTTTATGGTATCACTTTATACATCTTTTTTTTCATGTACTTTTATTCATTAGTTCTAATATTATCAGGTGACATTGAAACTAATCCAGGCCCTACTAACGAAAGTGTAGTTGATATTATTCATCTAAACGTTCGAAGTATTAGAAACAAAATAGATTCCCTTAACGTCATAGTTAGTGATTTCGATATTGCGCGTTTTACAGAAACGCATCTTGACCACAACATTTCAAATAATGACATACTGCTAGACGGTTTTGATATTGTTTTTAGAAAAGATCGAAATTCTTATGTGGGTGGGGTCATTATCTATACTAGTAACAATATACGATCTCGAAGACGTATAGATCTCGAACCAGCTAATATTGAATGTATTTGGTTAGAAATTGATAATCTCACCTCGCGACTACTCTTATGCTGCGTTTTCCGTCCACCGCATGCCGATTCCACTTTTTGGAGAAATTTCTCGTGGTCTTTGGACAAAGCCAGTGAATTGTCCGACAAACTCATAGAAGTTGGTGATATAAACGTCGACCTTCTTACTATTCCTGATACACACATTTTATACGATGTAATATCCAACACTCACTTAGTCAACAAAATCCATGAACCTACGAGAATCACGAATTCCTCACGAACACTTATTGACCCAATTTTTTACAACAGAACACATTGAAACAAAGCATTAAAAACAAAGAATGAATCTGTTTGGATAATTTATCGTAGACTTAGAAACAAAGTCAACAACATGAAAAAACATGCACTTTGTAATTATTATGATAGTATTGACCTACAGTTGTCGGACGCGAGCTCGAATAATAATAACAAATTATATTGGAAGTTAATTAAAAAAGCGTTTTATGCAAAACCGACGAAAGACATTCCACCGATACAATATACGTCTGATACGGGTGAATTTAATATTGCTTTTACCGATACAGAAAAAGTTGATGTATTAAACAAATATTTTTCATCTGTTTCAAACGTTGATGACACTTTAAATCAACTACCACAATTGTATCACATATGTAATGACAAATTAAACAATGTAACTATTGAGGAGCAAGAAGTTATTGATATAATTAAAATACTCCCTGTTAACAAAGCCATAGGTCCCGATACAATAAGTCACAACATGTTAAAATCTACTTTACAATCTGTCGCCAAACCACTATGTCTGTTATTTAACAAATCTTTGACTGAAAACGTGTATCCAAATAATTGTAAAATTGCTCATGTATTACCACTGTTTAAAAAGGACGATCCTTCTGTAGCAACAAACTACAGACCTGTATCACTCTTGAGCTGTGTTAGCAAAATTATGGAAAGAATTATTTTCAAACATGTCTACAATTATTTTATTAAAAACAATTTATTTTATAAATATCAAGCTGGTTTTTTGCCTGGCCATTCAACTTTATATCAGTTGCTAGAAACATATCACAGTATTGTTAAAGCTATAGATGAAGGGAAATTTTGCTGTATGGTATTTTGTGATTTGTCAAAAGCAATTGACAAAGTGTGGCATATAGGTCTACTTTTTAAATTACAAACATATGGTATATGTGGCAATATCTTTAATTGGTTCGAAAGCTATTTATGTAATCGTAAACAAAAAGTTATGTATAAGGATATATTATCCTCCTGTAGAGGAGTCAATGCTGGTGTACCACATGGCTCTGTTCTTGGCCCTCTTCTATTTTTGATTTATGTTAACGATATGTCAGAAAATATGCTTTCACTGTGTAGACTGTTTGCTGATGATAATTCTTTACAATCTTCTTCATACAATGCTGCCAATATTGAATATGTCTTGAATCATGATCTAAAAGTCTTAGAAAACTGGTCATCCAATTGGCTGTTAAAATTTAATCCATCCAAAACAAAAGCAATATTTTTTACACTTAAAACAAATTTTTACATCCCCAAACTCCAATTCCAAAATAGTCGATTAGAATATGTTTCATCACACAAACACCTGGGATTACTTTTTTGTCAGAACCTTAGTTGGTCTGAGTATATCGATAATATTGTTAAAAATGCTTAAAAAGTTTAACTCTATGCAGCAAGAATCATCACTGGCTTACCCATATTATCTTAAAGAGAGTCTCTTTATTTAGGAACAGGTTGGACGCCTCTCTCAGAGAGACGTTAATTAGCAAATTTAAGCACAATGTATAAAATTCATAATAATTTGGTACCGGACTATCTAAAAAATATTTTTCCTTCTACCAGGTCCTTAGAATCGAATTACAATACACGCAATCGAGAAGACTATACTATTTGAAAATGTAGACTAGAAATATTCAAGAAATCGTTTGTTCCTGACACGATCAATAAATGGAACAGTTTAAGTTTAATCACGAGATATAATTCCTCGTTTACAAGTTTCAAAAGCAGTATTCAATTAAACCAAATTAAACCCCCGTCCTATTTTTGCTTCGGCAAGAGACGACTTAACATTATACACACAAAACTATGACATAACTGTGTCTTAAACTTCGACCTTTTCAGAAGAAATATTATTGAAAGCCCTAATTGCCAATGTGGATTACCAGAAGATTCTGTTTTTTGGATGTAAGAAATATACCAATGCACGAAATGAACTGTTTTCAAACCTTTTAAATTTAAATCAAATTAACATTATTGATTGTCATTTACTTTTGTGGGGAGATGAATCTCTGACTGTCAATTTAAACCAACGTATTTTTTTAGCTGTTCAAAAATTTATCAGAGATTGTGGTAGATTCTTGTAATTTTAGTCTCACTGCCTAGACCAAATTCAAACAGAACTGTTTATAAATACATGTACGTTTGTTCAATAATTAAATCATTTTAATATTATCCATTTCTATGTACTTTCCATTCTAAAGTACTACACAGTTGTAAATTTTTATACTTGGTAAGAACCTCGTAAGTTGTTAGAACTTGTGTTCGAACCATTTGTATATATGTTTATGCAATAAAATATGTCCAAATCAAATCAAGTTTCATGTTGCCGTGGATAAAATCGTTTTAATACAACGAAATGTCGTGTCGATTAAAGGTCAGCCATTTTGTGATGATGTGTTTTTCCACCCTAAACCGATTTTAAATTTAAGGAGAATTTTTATTTTAAGAATTATATGTAACAGTTCACTGATGTTATTTCCTCTATCAAAATATTATCGAAATTTTTTTTTAAGATATACATTGTATAATGTCGCATGCTGACTGACGTTTTTCATACTGATTGTAAGACCATAATTAATCACCCAATTATCTACGGACTTTTCCGTCTTTTCCCGATTACGACAAAGATCACACGGCGGGTGTGACCGGTCAGCAGAGGATGCTCACTCCTCCTAGACACCTGATCCTACCTCCATCTTTTTGGAGGTCCGTGTTGCTCTGCTTTGAATTTGTATTTCGTTTTATGGATTTTTGAGATGGTTGACGGATTGTTATTGTCATTTTTCATAAGCTCAATTATTTTTTAAGTATTATAAATATCATTTTAACCCTTTTTTAATATCATAATTTTTAGTTTCAAATACTAGATAGTGTGTATCCATACAATTAACAATAGTTAGATTTGAAAAGAAATATATTGACACAATTGAACCTTGCCTATTTGTTTTCAAATTATTCATTTTGGACGAGTCCAGACATTTGTAAATGGATAGAAAAATATGTTCATGGTTTGAAAAATGGAACAGCTGTAGCAATAACCTTTGTTTTAATATTTATTTAATCCTTGTTCCTCTTTACTCACCGTCATTCAGAAAATATAAAGATATCGTTTTTGTTCCATACAATCCAATAAATTCAAATGACATATAATTGGGGCACAAGCGGGGTTTGCTTAATTATTATAAATTAATTAATTGTACATGTTCTTTAAATATAAGTAATAAGGAACCATTCTTTAAATATTATGAGGTGATAATTTAGGTCGAGGCGTGATCAAATCTATCATAAAGTCCTTCTGGCTTTATTGAATTTGATCACGCCCCGACCTAACTTATCACCTCATAATACTCAATGAATATTTCCTTATTCCTTAACTATACGAAATGAACTACATAGAGAAATTACAACATATGACCCAACAAAAAAGTATTTAATTTGACAATAACAAGATCAGATCCTGAATTCATTATTGAACAAATAATTAGAGGAACGGTTGGTAACTTAAAGATACACCTATTACAGTGATGCGGATTTAAATTCCAAAATAAACGATGTTCGAAATAATATATAGGTATTTATTTTAAAGATTTTTTACACATGAAACTCATTGTGTAATTGCAAGGAAAGTTCTTCAAACTTAAGGATCCTGTGTCAAACCCTGCACATCTTCGCACCAAAGGATATAAAGGATATCCAGGTTCCCAACCCTTCAGACCATGTGCAGTTTGAGAGTGATTCCAGTAAAAAGTACCATCTGATCCGGCAACAGCCAGTCCAATCCAGATCACGGGTGCTTCTCCTGCAGTTACTGATAAATAAATTGAATATTTCAATTTATTAATATTCCAAGTTTTTTTTTTACCGTTTCGAAAATTCAAAATTTATACAAAATTTGCTAAGAGTTACCATTTTCAGAAACCCAGGTCGCTTCACTTAGACTTTTAAACTCAATCAGGTAGGCGTTCATCCGTTCACATGCCATCTAAACCATTTACAGAATAAAAGAAATAATAACATTCATGTTTATAATCTGGAAAATGAATATTATTCCTGTTATTACATGAACATATTACTTTTTTTTTTTGAAAATTATATGTTTGTTGTGCCAAATATTTGGCACAAGGGCTTCTAAAACATTATAATCAATGAGAGGTTGAGATTTTTTTTTAAGTGCTGGTACGTGCACTTTTAGTAGGTGTTTTTCTTAAAATAAAGCTTATCATAACATCATTTCTGGTGTTCGTTTCTTACCTACGCGTTCTACGAAACCTGTAGCGCGGAAGTACAATTTTGTAGTTTTACTGAATCTTGTTATAAATGAGCATTTGTTTTTAAAATTAACAATTGTCTGTATATTTTGTAAACAATTAAATTATGACTGACTGAAAAGATGCTAAAAAAGCAAAATTCAATATGAAATCATAAATTCGGATGATCATAAGTTTATGTAATATGGAACGACACATTGTATTTTATTCTTTTTGAACTAATTTAAAAAAAAATGCAGGTAAAAAAAAGTCAGATAACAACAGGAAACCAAAAAAAAAAAGAAGTTCTTAAATGACAAGCAGTTTTAATTATTCTTTACAGATTTGACTATAATTAAATTCTCTTCAAGAGTAAATCACTGTTTAAATGTGAGGCGTGTCTATGGGCTGTAGTTGACAATGACGGGAGATAGAAGTTCTTGTTGCGCTAGCCCCAACGGCCACAGTTTTAAACATATTGAATGAATAGTTAGAACGAACAGTTGGAATGAATGAATAAATTCATAAATAATATAAATTCAATGGAAAAGAACATTTATGGCTCGGAGCTTAATATCTGACAATTGATAAAAACGTTTACCTTAGCAGCTTCCCATTCAAAATCCCGATCCACGTAGCAGTACTGGTACGTTTCAAAAATTTCCCATGAACTGGGGCAACCTTAATTAAATATCATAATATTGATTGAAAACTCAAATAACTTAAAAAGTTCCAAAGCTGGTATTTTTGGCATGTACTGTATGATCCCCCCCCCCCCAACAAATAAAAAATAAGATCAATTTGCCAGTAAACACATTTATCGAACGTTTAAATAAGCATATATAAACAAAACCCATAAAAGAGGAAAATCATTTTAAACAATACATATAAGGATTCATATCCTCGCATACATGGTGTATCGCAATGCTGCGTGTAATGTCATACTGTAATCAACTATTAATTATCAATTTTCGAGCATCCATCTTCTGTCGTCTTACTTAAATAAATGTGAGTATACACAACAGTAGAAACTTGCATATACGAACAAAGCAGAATAATGATTAAAGCCAAACTTGAAGTGTAATTAATAAAGTTCAAATTTTCAACCTTGATTAGAGAGTATAAAATAGACCTCATAAATATATATTTCACTTGTGTTTAGAATTTTTATTATCGCAAATAATACTAATGTATATGGACTCTTTATCTAAATTATAAATTGATCAATCATACTCTTAAACTTTGACAAACTACATGTTAAGTAGCTGGGTTTCAAAACATCAACCATAATATGTTCCCGAAGCTGTCGTTATGATTTGTTTACCTATAAGCTTTTATTTAGTCATAGAAAATTATATATATATGTACATTGACCTTTAAATCAGATTGTTTTCTATGTCTTTATACATTGCTCTTCCGTTAAAGGAGATCAAAAAACTCTGCAAAAGGCCACGAACATACAGCTATCTCAACTGAGAGGACATGAAAGGTCAGTTATTGGTGGAGCTATGTCATTCAGTCACTGTACTGTTTAGTTTCAATTCAGCTTCAGTTGTCTGAATAATAGATAGTCTAAACTTGTATCTTGTAGTTAACGGGTATAATTCATACCTTGTGTGCATTTGTAATCTGGAACTTCCCAGTCTTTGCCTGGAACACACCGCGTTGTATTCTTATCACTAACATCAAAAAATCCAGAATTGCATTTGTATGTTACAGAAGGCGGGATATACTTTCGAACTGCGATAAAACCATTCTCTATTTCTGGTACATTGTTACTGCAAACTGCAACAAAAATATTTTAAAGGAACAGTTCTGATAATGGATCAGCTGTCGACAATAATCAGAATATAATTTGGTAATGGATAACCGTGCATTTTAGAAAACAACACTAAGTGTATTAGAAACTAGATACCTAAATCAAACAATAGTTCTGGTATTTTTGTAAGCAACATGATAAAATGGAATCTTACCCACAGGAATGCACGCCGATCTGTTGAAGGATGTTTTCACACACTTTGAATAATGATTGCAAGAAACAGAGCCGCACACCTTGTCAGCCTACAAAAGAAGTACACGGTGATTCCATTCGTGCATGTAAATACAGAAAAAAATGTTTTGCAATTTTTTTGAATTAAAAAAAGAACAAATTACTTACAAGCAATAAGCGTTTATTGTTGGTTATACGTTTTGAAAAATGCAGTTATCTCTGTTATTTAAAGTACAGCAAATTTTGTATTGTTTATTGCGAAATAAACGTTGTTCTTTAGGTTACATCTGCAAAATTACCCATAATTTTTAAGAGGTTTATAAGATACAGATTTATTTTTATTTAAATAAGATACAGTTTAACTTGACTTTTTTGTTTGAATTTATATTAAGCGTTTGTTTTCATCAAATATATACCACTCTTATAAATGAAAATTCATATCTGTAAATATGCATATTAATTGTTTTAAGTATAATTTTAATTCTTTTAAATTTCAAAGTCTTTTTCATAGAAATGGAAATCACCAATATACACCAAATTGCCTATTGAGTTTCCCGTCTTTTAAAAAAAAACCAAACCATTAAATGCTCTACCATATTAAACAGACTTATATCCATTGGAATTGAATTTCATTTTCATATTAAGTGTGATACCATTCATACAGTTTTCTATTAGAAAAAATTTCGCCAAGAATAAAACACTCCCGAAATTTACCTGGTCAGCCATTCCGTTGTACACAAAATCATCATCAGTTATCAAAGAAGCGGAGTCTTTTTCTTTCACGTTGTTCAATTCGCACACAAGAAGTTTGCGGTTATAATTTATAGATTGGCACGTTGCGTAGGCATCACATTCCGAGAAACACATCTGCAATCCTAGATTGTCAATTACCATAAAAGGAGTGCTTGGTAACTTCTTTCCAAATCTGAAGTTATCAACTGTTATTGACCGATAAAAACAAAATGTTAAAACTAAGAGCGAGGACACTTTTTGAAGCATTTTGTAGCGTATTTATGAATTGTTTTTAAACCAAATGCCTAGCTTATTTGTAAACGCATTTTGAGTGCAGTGATGATATATAATGTTCAAAGCGATTTTGACACATGCTCGAACACTACACTAAATTATTCATTTTCTCATCTTATCTTGATTAGTGTGAGGTAACTGGATTTTATAATTTATGCAAATCTTTGATAACACCAACAACAAAAATACAATAAACGTAATAAAAATTTAATTAGCTAACTAAAGGGACTTTATTAACAACTACATGTAATATTGTATATATTACCAAAACATATATTTACAAAACACAATATATCTCATTAGTTTTAAACATAATGATGTGTATCGCCATGGAAGCTAGCAATAAGGTTTCAATTCCCAGGCCTCTTAATGAAGCTAAATGGGAAAAAAGACTATTAGATATACCTTGAAATGTAAGATATGATATTCATAGCCAATAATTTCAATTCAGTAGGGAACACTAATTAATTAACATTAATATTTTGGCTTTAAAACTTAAATGCGTCCTATATATTTATTCAAAGCTTTTTTTTTCTCAATGAGAATATTAGAGTATAAAAATGGCAAATACAATCAAGGCCTCTTTGGTAATGAAAGATTGCTTTAGAAACACCGTATCCAGTCGTGGTCACTCTTGTTAAAAAAAATCACTTTAATATTGGAGGGCGTACATTGTTAGTTTCTTTTTGATTGAAAAATACTACATACAAATACTATTGTAGCTGCTGCAAAAATCATATAACATGCGTTCCCGAGATTTAGAATTTGAATTGATAGATTTTGTTTGAAATTTTAAGGAAAGAAAACGAATAGTTTCGTGAAAACCATTTATCGTTCCGTGTGAAACGTAAAGATGTTTTTTCATACGGAAGGTTGTATGGTTCACACGAAACTATTCTCGTACGACACTCGCATGCTTTTTTTGTGTAGTTATACTTTTCGGGTTTGTACCTTCCTTCGAACATTTTAAGAGTTACTTTTATGATGTCAGGCGTTGAACCAAAAAAAAAAAAATTAACTTGTTAAGTGTTATAAACGTTAGTTTTTATTTTATTATTTAATTTTCTGCCATTAATGCGAACGCAATAAAATACATGTTTATTCATTGCATGGTATGTAGCGGTCCTAACATGAATTTTGTGTGGTCAGATGCATTTGTATGGGTCGAAACGAAATGTTCGTCTTAAATGTTCATATATAATTACTGACCACTTATACACCGTATTTAGGTCAACATCAAACGCTGTAACTAATTATCTCTAAACTGTTTCTCTGCTAATCCCCCCTCCCTAAAATTCTGTTAAAGCGATTTCTCAAAAAGTATCCAACGGATTCCTATCTTTGTTTTTCAAGGATGGTTAAAATGCTTTATGGTCTTAAATATCCGGTATTTCCAGTGTGGTTAAGTATAGAATTTATAAATGTTCACGATTCCATTTGTGCAGAAGACTTCTAAGAATTTTTCCCGATACAAAAGATTTCAGAATTAATAGACGTTAGAGCTAAACCAAATGACATTTTATGTGTAAAAAAGGTAAGACGTTTGACTCGTTAGAGTGAAGCATTAAAAAAATGGCATAATGTGGATGCCCTTTTTATTATATTAACCGAGTCACTCAGGTAGCCTATTGATAACTGTTTTTGTCTGTCGTCGTTCTTCGTTCGTCGGTCATCGGGTGTAAACATTTGAACTTTTTAAGCTTCATCTCTAGAAACCTTGAACCAATTTCAACTAACTTTGGCCTAACGCATCTATGGATGAAGGGGAGTAAACATTTTTGAATATCAATGGTCTCTTCTTCCTGGGGCCTGAGGGATGGAGTTAAAACCATCAAAATTTAAGCAATCTTTAAAAAATCTTCTTCTTTACTCCTGGACACCAAACAGTCATGCTGGTATAGTTGAAATAAGCATCAAGCTCTCTTCCAAAATAGGGAAATTCTTGGCCTTAAGGTCAAAGGTTCTGTAGCTTAAGTGTGGCTGTAATGATTTTAGAGTGAAAATGCATTAATTCTCTTAAAAAAATATCCTATGTTACAGAAAATAAGCCAATGAACTAAGTACATAATTATCGTGAGGAAGAATGCCTTTTCCAAATTTGTGAATTTCATGGCCCCATGTTCAGGGGTTCTGGTGTTAGGGCGGGGTTCTAATGATTATATAAAAATATATCGATTTTTTAAAAAATCTTCATTACTGCTCCTGGTTTTTAAACCCGCACACTAAGTACATGGTTATGAATAGGAAGATTGCATCTTCCAAAAATGTGAATTATACTCCCTAGGTCAGGAGGTCTGGTGTTAGGGCGGGGCACAAATGGTCAGTTAGAGCAAACGCATTAATTCTTAAAATATATTTTACTTCAATGTCAGCTGTTGAAATTGGTATTATTTTGTTTGCAAATTATTGACAATTGTGTGTATGATACACACTCCTCTGAATACCTTTTCTAGTATTTTCAGGTTAGGATGTTCTTATTTTTGGAATAAATTTATCAGAGATGCTCATATTATTTGTACTTTGATTTAAAAAAAAATATTAGAAAATAACAGCCAAAAAAATGTTGACTTGAATCATTTTTTTGCAAAAAAAAAAAAAAAAAAAAAAACCATATAGGGTACACTATTTGTCTGTATACTAGTAACTCCTCGCACTCGCACAATTTTCAAGATGAGATTTTTATTTTGCACATCAATTGTACAGTGAAATGTGCAGAAACCTGTCCAGTTTATATAAGTATCTTAAAAAGGCCGCGGTTGGTCAAATCGAGACTGTTGACAGTTCTGTTTTATCAACTTGTGTTTCAGTAGCTTGCTTCGCCTTGGAAACTGTTCATACGTAGAGCATGCCCCTACTGAGAAAAAACCATTTTTTTGTTTAAGAAATGTACAGTGAATTATAAATATGAAAAAAAAATGTAATGCATTTTTTTTTAACAGTCCCATGGTTTCTCAAACACATTAGTGATCTAGACAAAATCGTTCCATATACTTTTACATGTGAAAGAGAACAGGAGGCAGATCACCCGGTGAGGTTTTGTTTCCAATTTGACCACATGTCCATTCGCATCAAGACCCGGTTAAAATAAGGTTCAATATTTTGCATTTAGAAATTAATTCAAATGTGTCCTACAACATCAATCATTTGATTATGTAATCAATATGATATATCACAGTTACATATTCAATCAAATACATACATATTTTAGATACAAATAATGTTTCATTACATTATAAGAAAAATGATTTCATATGAAAAACAATATCATTGCATTCTCAAGAAATAGAAGTATATAAGACACAAGTCCGTATACAGTTAATAAGACACCGTCACAAATAATAGGAGAAAACCTTACAGTTCAGGGAAAAAAAGATGGACAGCCATTGGATTTCCCTACACAGACGCAGGTTGTCGGAGGTTGCTCTAACGCTCTTCTCTCTCAGCCAGCAGCTCTAGGGTGTTTGACTTTAGCGATCGAAACTTCGCACGTCTAATTCTTCTGCTACACTGAGAATGCTAATTCCTCCATCCACTGGATTTAAGACAAAATATCTTCCTGGCTCTCGGAAACCTTTGGGAAAACAAACGGGGAATATTCTGACACTGGTCTGCATGAACACGTCGAGTGGAAGAACAGGACACACTGTATGATCTCTGGTAAGGTACTCCTGAGTTTTTAGGACTGTCTTTCGCAAGTGGTTCCAATTCCAATGGATCTGGGCATACAATACCCGCAGTAACATCAGAAGGTGTTTAATGAAACGCTTCAGGGAGGTATTTTTCTGTCCAATGTCGTTGGTACTTTGCCTTTGTCGGAAAGACGAGTGCTGGGGGACACCCTTCAATTGGACAGGAATTGTCCGAGAAGAACTCTAAGTTCTGTTCAGTCTCCATTCTGATCATCCTCCAGTAAATCTAGGGCATAGTTATTAAAATCCATACTGAAATTTAATAATATCAATAAATGAATTTTTACTAATATTCGAAATAATATGTCATAATACTTATAAAACTAATATTATCTATATAGGCAAGTATCATTGCAAGTTTAAATATACCCCTCCCTTTTCTATATACGAGGGTCGATAAAAAAATACGAAGAGTTTTGCCATAGCTATGTTATTTAAAGTCATATTAATAAATTAAGCAGACATAATTCAGTCATTGTTTCAAACAATTTGAAATAAAAAAAGTTCATATATTCCTTTTTTATAAGAATTATTTAGAATCCAATCCTGCAAAATTGAGGTCTCTGCGGACGGTCAAACTTTGTGTTTTGTCAACAATAAACCATTTAATGTTAAAAGTAATATCTCCATGAATTGCGCTTAAAACCAAATAATATTGAAACCTAAAATTTAGCATTGGCATGCTATTCTATGTACCAAATAATGACAGGATATATATATATATAAATTTGTTGAACATATATCAGTAACTAAAGACATATTGTCCTCTTTAAAATTGACTAAAAACATTGACGTCACTGGACGTCACGGCGCAACGAAAAGTATAAACATTATGAATTTAACTCGGAGAAAAGCCAATAAAAACTGAAAATGCTCAATGGTGGAAAAAAACAAGTTAAAATTTATTTGCACATTTTTGTTTAACTCTAACACATTTTATGGGGTTGGTGGTATATGCATATTGAACGTAAAACAGTACGGAAGAGAGTAGGATATGAGTTAATATATGATCAAAAGAATAAAGAACGACATCTGACATTCGGTGATTTTCTTACTGTAAACGAAGAAACATGCGGTAAAAAAATAAGAAAACTTCGAGGAACTAACTTATTTTTTTCGAACAAATGTGAACAAATTAGATGTCAAATGATAAACTGCCGATTTAAATTGTATGGTGAAAAGCACAAAAGACTCGGGTGATATAAAGATTGGGTATTTCCAATAAATGTGCGTGCGTATTCTTGACGTCATATTTTCAACTTTACCCTACTCCGTGGTGACAAAACATGTTGATTTTTAAATCGTGTAACAAAAATACCTTATTGTTTTCATCAAATGGAATGAAACTTCGTGTATCAATAAATTAAGTGTTGTTGCATAAATTAATCGGTTACTTTTGACTTAAATGTAAAATATAGGAAAGACAGCAACATTGTCTTCGTTTTAATTGACCCTTGTAAAAACCAGGCATCCGATACATACTTTTGTATATATAATAGGGCGCTTTACAAGACGTCCATATCTGGTATATTTGTTTTCAGTATGTTCAAATAATTGTTTATAATATGCAGAATAGTCGTTGGGCGAAACACATCTTCATTCGAACATAATATTTTTCCTCTCCCTCCTCTGTACTCAACTGTTTTAAATAGTCTAAATGAAAAATTTGGTCTTTGAGGTTTTACAATCCTTCGTTACATATATAATATCTGAAATCCTCTTTATGATTTCATAAAGACCCTTCCAACCTAACCCTGACTTTTGTATGCCGGAAGGAGGGTACCAACGAAAAACGAGGAACCAATTTAATATGTCAAACTCTTGGCATATTTATCCTAATAACCGCATGGATTAAATTAAGTTTTTCAAAACTTCACTGACGTTTTTCATCAAAATATTGAAAGATGATTGCATAGCATTTTCTACACATTCAACATATAGTATTGGACGAGACGTTTTATGTATATTGATTGGTGATTCGACCAAAACATCAATTAATAACGATCTTTCCTTTCTCAACACTTTTGCAAATTAAGTACATTTTGAAATTTCTTTATCTAGGCTGATGATCCCAGTCATTATAGTTTTCATTTGCAAACATTGGTAACATTTGTTGTAAGGTCCCGTAAAAATCTCTTAATCATGCCATTATATTGAGGTCTGTAAGGTGCAGTCCTAGCTTTTTCAATTACTTATAAAGGGCATAATTGAGTAATGATTTGAATTTGCGTCCTTGGTTTGTATGCATGTACGAAGGTGTAAAATACATACATATAAATTCAGTAACAAGTTTATCAGCGACAATTTGAGCAGTATGCATAGGCCTCAGTCCATTTACTGAATTAATCATCACAACCATTTTATGCTGATTTCCTTTTACTGTTACTGGTAAAGGACCCATGATGTCAATATCAATAGCGTCTATCGGCGCTGAGACTTGGACGCTGGCTTCCGTTTTTGGCAAAGCATGCAGTTTGACACTATCTACGAGCATTCGTAGACATACAAGGCCAGTAACATCGTAACTGATTTTTCTTAAAAGTCTTATATCGGCCTAGATGACCTGTAAGTCTAAAATTATGAAATTGAATCATGATGTCTTTTCTAATTGAATTGGAACGACTTACTGTAAACTAATGAGCTTATCATGGTTTTTCCATTTTCGGTAAAGGAAGTTATTTTTAACTTCAAGTACAGACCATTGTTTCATGAGAATGTTAAATTCTTCGTCAGAAGAAACTAGAGAAGTACGTTCTTCTGAATTAAGCAATAGACCGCGTATTGTCTTAATTGCTTTGTCTTCTGATTGTAAGCTATCAATATTTATAATGAAAAAATGACAATAACAAACCGTCAACCATCTCAAAAATCCATAAAACGAAATACAAATTCAAAGCAGAGCAACACGGACCTCCAAGATAGAGGTAGGATCAGGTGCCTAGGAGGAGTGATCATCCTCTGCTGACCGGTCACACCCGCCGTGTGCTCTTTGTCGTAATCGGGAAAATAAAAACCGCAAAAGTCCGTAGACAATTAGGTAATTAATTATGGTCTAACAATTAGTATGAAAAACGTCAGTCAGCATGCGACTCAGTGGAAGATTGTATTTGCTGACAAGGTAGTCGTATCGACCATAGAACTTATGAAAAGATGACTTTAAACGAGACTGTTGATAGTCCTGTTTTATCAACTTGTTTGTCAGTACATGTAGCTTGCCTCGTCTTAGAAACTGTTCATACGAAGAGCATGCCCTTGCGTATCGAATTAACTGAGAGACAAAAACACCATATGCAGGTGTTAAAGGTATATTGCTACATAAGTAGGGAAAGTTGACTATAGAACTAAATCTATCATTACCCAACCAATTTAAACTGAACAGTTTAAAATCGTTTACATTATCCTGATTCAGTTTTTCCGTAACTGCATATACTGCTTCGCTGGTCATGTTGTTGGCGTTGTTTTGCCAATCCGATTCCTATGTGCTATTGTCTTCATCATTTAGCAACGTATCGTAGCATTGGATACAAATAAGTCTTTTACATCGGCCCGAAGGGCGTCTAAAAAATCTGACTCCGTTTCCGAGCAGATAATATTTCCGATGCTTAATCTCAAATTGGCATTACTTTAAAAGTTCTAAAACAAACATGATTTTTTTAAATCTATAAGAAGAGTCTATTTTCATTGTGAATAAACGCCATCCTAAACAGTTAACAGTAGCAACGAAAACAAGGCACATTCCTCTATTCATTCAGATTGTCGGGGTTTTTTTCTTCTATATCCGCAGGTTGAATAATTTAACATATTGTTAAATAATCATTCATACACTCCATTCACTGATTGCAAAAATTTAATGAATTCAAACGTTCAAACTGTGGTGAGGTTTTGTAAATTTGAATAATGTCAAATGAAAACATCAAAATTAAAAAGCAAAAGATAAAGAATATACATTATTGTTCTTCAAATTATAATAAGAAGTTATTTTCATATGAACTAAAGATTGAGAGCATTCTGTTTTCAGTGGGGCTGAGTTGTTCTGAATAGGAGGCGCATTGCCTTTGGCTGAATTGGGGGCGACTTGTCTAAGGGCGAGTTGTACTGATGCCTTGCAAATAGGAAACGTATTTATAATGAAGATAAATACCTTTAAACTTATAAAGTCCAAATTACATTGATTAAAAAAATTTCTTCTTTTTTTTTTATCAACAATTGCACTCAAAGTATTTCACATCACTATTTGATTGCTAGATAAATCAGATCTGTTTAGGGTTTCACGGACGCTGAGTACAAAAAACGAAGGAAAGAAGTGGCTGCCTTGTCACGTAATTACAGGTAGTAAGCTTTAAAAGAAATAAATATTTAAAAAAAAATAGTATACTGCTAATCCCCCTTGTTTTTAAAAGTATTTTTATTCTAACGTTTTACTTTTCAAACCCGCTGCAGTGTGTAAAACATTTTACTATTTACTGGACTGATAGATTTATATCCTAAATATGCCTGTAAACAATTCAACTGCAACTTCAAACTGCTGCAAAACCAATTTTGCTACACAGCGGACAACATTCCACAACTAGAATCCGTTTCAAAGTTTTTACAGAGTAAATTGTATTCACATTTTGATCAGAATCCTATAAAGTTTGATGAACAAATCGAATAAATAAAAAAAAAGTTGTTGCACATGCTGTTTTTGTAATAACTAATAGTACATTTATATGTTGTGTCAAATGTGTATGCAAACATAATGCCATTACCAAATATATAAGGGTGCAATTTGACAGTTTGTTTAGATATTATTTTTTAAAAAGGAGATTGAAATGTCAGCCCATACATGAACAATGTGTATGTTTACTCAAGGACAAAATAAAAATTATGTTAGCTAGGCAAATGTAGTCAATGATGATGATTCAATGATGATAATTCGAAATGAAAAAAAAAAAATTATGTGGAAGATCATATCCTATGCATTTCCTACATGCAATAGTAAAGCAATGTTGACTTATGTTTATAGAACGCACTGGATTCAGATTGAGACCTGCGCCAGGGTTAATTTCTTCTCGTGACTTCTTAGCAGCACTGGCTTTCCGCATGTCCTATACTACGCATATATATATATATATATATATATATATATATATATATATATATATATATATATATATATATATATATATATATATATATATATACACGTCATAAATCCAAACCAGAGTACACACCCGAACCGTGAGTTAAAATGAAAGTGTAAAAATAAAACAAGTAAATAATCTATATGTAACTATCAATTCTAAGCAATTGGTCACCCTTTATGGCTCACCTGAACCTGAAAGTGAGCTCTTCTGATCACCCGTTGTCCGTCGTCTGCCCGTCTGTAAACTTTTCACATTTTCTACTTATTTTATAAAACCACTGGGCCATATTTAACTAAATTTAGTACAAAGAATCTTTATGGGAAGGAGAATATAAATTGTTAAAATAAATGGAAAACCCTTTTTAAAAGGGAGATGATTGCGAAAATGTGAGTATAGGGTGTGTGTCTATAAAAATCTTTTTCTCAAGAACCACTGCACAAGAAATGCCAATATTTACACAAACACTTGTATATATAGTGAAAATTCTAAATTGTAAAAATCGTGACCCTCGGACTAAAACTGGGGCCACAGGCGGGGTTCAAAGTTTAACATAGAAATACATGGTGAAAATGTTTGGGATATTACTATGCATGCATCCTTAAATAATGTAGATTCTAATTTGTAAAAATTGAACTCCCGGACTAATACTAAATAATAAAAGCCGTGAACTTCGATCTAATACTGGGGCCCAAAGAGAGGTTCAAAGTTTAACATAGAAATATAAAGGTAAAATGTTTAAAAATATGTTTTCTACAGATCAATGCTTCAATTTGTGAGATTACTATGCAAGCATCCTTAAATAATGTAGATTCTAAATTAGTAAAGCTGTGACCACTGGACTTATACTGGGGCCCCAAGAGCGGTCAAAGTTTAACATAGATATATAAATGGAAAATGTTTTTAAAAAGTTTTTATCGAGAACTATAATGCTACAGTTTGTGAGATTACTATGCACGGATCATCAAATAGTGTAAATTCTAAATTGTTAAAGCCAACCATGAACCTTGGACCAATACTGTGGCCCCGGAAAGGGGTTCAAAGTATAAAATAGAAATAGCATAAGCTACGAAATAGAATGTAACAAGGAACTGCTGTTCAGGTGAGCGATGTGGCCCATGGCCCTTTTGTTTTGTTTTTTGGACCATTAAGCGTGATGAAATTCTAGGTTTTCCTCTTGAAAACGTGAGATTACAAAAAAGTATTATGGAACGCCTCCACTGCCTTATGTAGATAATCTCCAAAATATAATGACACTTTAACATTACATGCTGATACTTTAACAATACATGATGCTACTTCAACATTACATGCTGATATCTTAACATTACAAGCTGATATTTTAACATTAAGTGCTAATACTTTTACAGTACATGCTTATACTTCATCATTACATGCTGATACTTCAACATTACATGCTGATATTTTAACAATAGATACTGATACTTTAACATTAAATGCTGACATTTTAACATTACATGCTGATACTTAAACATTACATGCTGATGCGTCTTCATTATATGATGATACTTTGTCATTTTATGCTAATTCTTCTTCATTATATGCTGTTACTTTAACGTTACATGCTGATATTTCATTAAATGACGGTTTTTCAGTATGCGGTGGTTCTTAATTAGCTATGATTCCGTAAAACTCAGTGATATTACGAAGAAGAGAGTATAAGCCTAAAGTCAAGTTACTCAACCATTCAAAGAAGCTTCATTTAGGTTTATTTCCTTATAAAAAAATGACACTCTTCGAATCCGATTGGTTATTTAAAATCTATATTGCCGAAACTAAGATTTCTGCTTCTCAGTTGAAACTAGATTCTGAAGGTAATGGGGGCACGCTGACCTTCATTATATTTGTTGGAACCTGCGCTGAAATCTCTCTGTGTCAAACGACTTCCGATTTCCCTGATTATTACTCGTCCTTATTTAGACGCTTTTAAAATTCGATGTGAATTTTATAAGTTTGTTTTATGTCGTAAGTAGATTGTTATTAATCCTGTAGGCAGGCGCCTTAAAATTGCACTTTTTTACCAAGGCCTTCTACGCCATTAAACAATTATTTTACCGTTTAAGGGACTTTTAAGGGTATCAGAGTACGAGCAATCATCCAGTAGATCCCAGCGCACGCATGTAGCATCTTTTATTGGGGGGCGGGGCAGACCTACCCCTCAATCTAGACAAGTAAATATATGTAGCCCCGTATTTTGAAATATTTGATTTATCGATCTACATATGACCGAATTTCAAGATATACATATGTGTTTTCACCTTGTTTTAAAAAGAGTGAAATGGTCAGTTCGTTAAAACTTTTTTTTTACATTTGATGAAGTGAAAAATGTGTTGATTAAAATGAAAGTTAGTAAAAGATTTTTGCTTTTTAAAGCATTTAATACTTATATTGACTAGTTTCAGTAACTTGGCGCATCTGCTACATGTATCATACATGTAAAAAAAACATGTTGGCACAGAAGTACACAGTAAAGCTCAAAGAGAGGATCTTTACAGTATAAAAAATAATGTCAGAACGTACGACTTGTTTGGGTGTAATGTATTAAGTTATATGACAGCCACACATACAGCTTATAAAATTACGGCCCCATTTATGCAAAGGACAAAGCATTGCATTGCTGCTGGATCCGATTTAAGCAAAAATTAAACTTTGAGAATATCAGTGCTTATATTGCCCACTCCTACACCTGGATCTCCAGGGAGAGCCCATAAATCCCCATATATCTAACCTGAATGCGGAAGTCTTTGTTGGGGTGCTTTTTTATATTTTTAACAGTACACGCTGACCAAGCGTCATAAAGTTGGCTCAGAATGCACATTTTTTGGACCAAAAATCCCCTGGGGGACTTTGCGTACACCTGATTTTTATGCAATGAGCACCAATGGTCTCACCGAGCAGGCATTCTTTAAAAATGACCCTTTTAAAAGACAACACGTAATCAAATAGTATTACTTGTTGAGTATCTTGAACTAAACTAGTTTCATGGACGTTAGTCCTTTATGATCAATCTCCGAAACAAAGAAACGATTCAGTGTTAAAAACTTTACATGCATCCACGTGTTCTGAGTTTTAGCGTTTTTCGATCCCGAGGAAACGTTTCCCTATTTTGAGAACCACCGCATAGTGAAGTACCATCATATACTAGTAATAAAGAAGTATTAGCACGTAATGTAAAATTATCATCATGTAATGTTTAAGTATCAGCATATAATGTTAAAGTATCAGCATGTGATGTTGAAGTATCAGCATCTAATGTTAAAGAATCATCATGTAATGTTAATGTATCAGCCTGTAATATTGAATTATCAGCAAGTAATGTTAAAATATCAGCATTTAATGTTAAACTATCAGCATGTAATGTTGAAGTATCAGCATGTTATGTTGACGTATCGTCATATAATGTAAATCATATCCTAAGACAGTTGACGCGTCCCATACAATATGACTATGTATGTCTTTATGAAGAGCTGACGTAGCTTAACGGCCTTCTTGAGACAAAAGGCGGTCCCTTTTACTGTAAATAAGAAGGTTCCTTTATATTTTTCTAAAATTTAGTATTAACTAAAAAATATTATTAATTAGTATTGTTTATAATAATATTATCAATAATCATTCATTTCAGTGATATTTGTCATGAGTTAATGGGCCACGTGCCTCTATTTGCGGACGAAGAATTTTCTCAGTTTGCCCAAGATATAGGATTAGCGAGCCTTGGAGCCCCACCTGAATATATCAGAATGTTGGCTGTAGTATTGTACATAAACATTGAAGAAAAATGCATAAACTAGCTTTGAAGTAAATACAAAGAAAAAAACTCAGATAATTGAGGAGAAAAAAATGTATCATATGCATATCACTGGAAGAAGATTAAATCTTTCCTATTTTTAAATTCTAGTGCTATTGGTTCACTGTTGAATTTGGACTGTGGAAAGAGGACAATGATGAACATAAAGCATACAGAGCCGGGTTGTTGTCTTCAGATCAAGAATGGAAGGTAAAAAAGTATTGAATTAATTTGCATTTTTGCGAATGTATTTTTCATTTATTTAATTTTATTCAACTTTTTTGTCGAGTAATAGTTTTTTTTCATCTTCAATAATCTTTTCTAATCTGTTTGCTGTAGCATTACCTAACAGAAGCGGCAGATAAAAAAAAACTTTCGATCCTAAAGAGGCATGTGAAGAAAAAAATTGAACCCTCTAAAATCCAGCCTTATTATTTTGTGGCAGATCGTTTTTACATCGTAAAGGAAAAAATGAGGTTGCATTTGTTTTTTCTTGTAAAGTCAAAACAAGTATACAAAACATGCACTAATTTAGAATCAATTTAGTTATTGGTTATTCTTAATTTCAGAGAATATACCAAAACAAATCCCCGTACTTTCAATGTATGTTATGACAAATCAACCCAGAGTGTGAAAGTATATAGAAATTTAGACATACAGTTTAAGTAAATCTTTGATCTTCACTCGTTCAAAAAAAGATCAGTTTCTAGTTTGTTAGCTTATGGTCTTTTGAAATACTATTAATGATAAATGGTTTGTAATCCAATCGTTAGTTCAGTGCCATAATGTTTGGATTGCATAAAAAAATGCAATTAGGATGGGACGATAACAATACTCATACATTTTAGCAAACAATGTATCGATAATTATATTTTACTGACAAGCATGTTAAACTTAATAACTATTTTATATCTCCTTAGTTTCTGTATTTTTAAAATTTCTAATAAATGTATAATATGAGTTTCTATATACTATTTCTTTTTTTATCATAACCTTCCAATGCAGATGGTGTCTATTCATTATAATGTTATAATAATGTTTCAGAATCAGTTCCAAACATACATGCTTTGTTTATTGCAGGTGATTTATCACTAGTCTAAGATGCTTTGTCAAGATAAGGAAGGGAAATACTGTTATTTCTAGATAATGATGACATGAATAAGTAAATCTGTTTGTGGTTGTTTGTTTTGTTTTGTTTTATGTTTTTGTTTTTGTTTTTTTTTTGTGTGTGTGGTTTTTTTTTGTTTGGTGGTTTTTTTTTATTATTTGTTGCTATCGTCCCTCACGGTTTGGGTGAATTAGATGTAGACCCTATCCTTTTGGAGACGCTATCTTCTTCTTTGGACGACGAGTAAGTGACATGCATAGCCCAACTCTCGCCTGTCGTAAAAATTAAGTTCTTGAAAAACTGACCAATAACATTACTGACAATTGCGTATGTAATGTAAGTAAAAAGACGATTACCGCGTAATAATAGTTTACACTAAGTAAGAACTACATTTTTGCGAAATGGGCTCAACTTGAGCAAATGAGATTCTATGTATGACACCTGGTGTTTAGACGGTAACTTGCTTTACACATAATGCATAACAAAGAAATTAGTGACATCAAAGAAACAATGAGTGTAAGAAGACACAACATTGACTTTGTTGAATAAATAAACAATGCCAACTGTCACAATAAAAGAATTTGCTACGTACATGTGTCTTGGCTATAAAATATTTTAGGAATCTCACACTTTTTAAAACCATTTAATTTACAAATAAACAGAATGAAAAACATAAACTCTTATATTAGATTTCCCACAATTTTCTTAATTTAAGAAAATTTAAAGTTATAATATGAAATATTGAAATAAACGCTTTGTATGAAACTGAATGAAAATATGTAAAAACATGTAAACAATGAAAATATGAGTGTGACACTATCTTAGAAAATCGATCTTTTCTAAATTCTTCTCTATTACACAGATATCTGAAACAATACGAGGTGGTAAACAAAACAGTACACTGTTCACTGTATAAGTATTTTCAAAATAGTATTAATATCTACATACAATTTTTTTTAAATTATATCTAGAGCACTTTATTCTACTAAAAATTGGATTTTTTTCCTATTTAAAAAATGTATTAAGCAGATATATTGTGCTACAAAAACATGCATACTATAGTTAGTTGCTGTAATGTAATTTGTGTTATCTGGAATTGGTCAGGTCGACCAAGCTGCTTTTGTTAACAGTGTGACAATAAAGAACATTCTAGAAAAGACACATAGCGGAGTTACTCGTAATTTTTAAGTCTCAATGAAATACAGTATAGTGGTCATGTCCTTTTTACATTACAAATTTTCATCAAGTGGAATATTTATCGAAACAATGGATGTTACCATACTACATATCTTATTAATAGTCGTCACTTGGTTTGACAGGGAAACGGTATACGCTGGTATATAATCATGCACAGTATAGGTCATTAAAAAATATTTATTACTATAAAAAATATTTATTACAAAGCCTTAGTTCTGTTTAAATACACAATCTAATGTTAACAAAAACTCAACATATATGTACGTAGTAGTTTTTTAAGAGTACTGCGCTCATCACAAGTATTAGCAATACTGATTTACGTTAACAAGTGGAGACTTTATCAAGTTTTGATTATCAAAAAAATATACTAAACAGAATTTAAGAACAAAAATCGTTATAAGTATTTATTTTCAATTAATATAAAACGTATGATAGGCTTCCCTTTGTAGAGTTGATGCTCATTATTAAAGTAAATGATGCCATTTTCAGAAATGCAAATTGATTGGCCTCTTGCTTAATTTTCAGTGGGGCGTCGGATTTATTAAGGGAAAAATTTTAATTTTAGTAACTGTTATTAGATCGACGCCGAGTCATAGCCAATGAATCTTTTTTTTAATCGTGGGACCGTCGATATCCCCAAAAAGGCATTTGATGCATTTATTTATAAATATTTTAATGTATGATAGGTCTTTCCAAAATTATTTGAAAGCCTTATTAAACGTTTGATGTATAAGTAATAAATTTGAAAATTCATTCAAAGCTTAATTCCCATCATACCGCCTGATGACGTTTACTTTAGCTCGTGCAACGATACCAGGTTAGAGTTGTCTTGCTGAAAAATGAAAGTCACATATTTCTCACGCAATCATTAGTCAATGGATTAGCACATTATACGTTTTATCCTTTTTCTACCGACCGATAATGTTTTTTTTACGTTAAACAACATTATAAGACTGAACAATCTCGCAGTGCTGTCTAGCGATTGACATGCTGATCTCGCATGGATGATGGAATGTGTTAAATGTAAATCTTGTCTAATAGTGTATCTAGTGCATTCCTCTTATTTTTCTTAACTGGTATATCGCGTAATTGTAAACATGTTTGATTATCAAAACAAATATTCAGTACATGTAATTAAAGATTTACAAGAAGCTGTCATTGTATAATGAACAAAGTTGCTGGGTGAGTCATGAGTTTCCTGAGAACCGTTCAATGTTTCCTGCAAACGTGGTATAGTATAGATACGTATCAGGGTCTGTACAAGCCTTTCTGTTCAGTGTAGCTTGTTCGGGTAAGTGTTCTCTGCCTTGCACAGGGGGTGTAGAGCGATGAGCAAAACAATAGAAATCCGAAACTATTATTGTGATATTGGGAGATAAATTAGAAATAATGTGTATCAATTAATTTATGTCAGCTTTTGCTTAAAAAGCAATTGCTAAAGAAATAGCTTTTCAATTCATTATTCTTATTTTGTAGATATTTGAAGTACATTATTTTTTAGTAATATAAATAAATGATATATCGGTATCGTTTCAAATAATAAATAAATAAGTGACTTAAATATACGTTCTATTGATAAAGTGGGGCGGTTTCTTTTTAGAGAAAGTGGTGAATTACAGTACAACGGAACAGTACCTCATATGTACGAGACATTATTGTGTATGCACATTTTTTGAAAACCTTAAACCATTTGAACTTGATTTAAAGAAAAATGTTTCAAGTGTTGTTAAGAATTTAAAATATTTATTATAATACTTGTCACAGCGATTATATATAGATGTTTTCTCATACCATATACATGTACCTATTTTTCGCACTTATTTTTTATTTCATTTTTTTATGTGTATGTACTGTTTACTTCAAGATGTTTGTAAATATTGTGATGTTTCTATGGAATAGCCGAACAAATTGCATTACTGGTAACAAATTAGTTTATAGTATTCACTTGAACCCTTCATATCTATACAACAATATTTGTCATATGAAACGTTGTGTTTGCCATATTTGACACCAGATCCAGGTTCTGTCAGTATTGTTAACTGTGAGAATCTAAGAACAAATACCCCCGATACTACATTAATTTTGTATAAGTGAAGTACTGAAGTTATTTAATGTAACAACGAGAATAGGAAACTATTCATAAAGCGTCTTGCATTTAATGTTCAATTTGTGGAGTAAGCAAGTTCATAAGAAATTATCTACAATGCTTTTAATTCCATTTAAAGTATTCACATTAAAAGGTTAAATAAAAAGACGCAATTTACACAATCTCATTATTTTTTTCATTATACATATATAGTTTTTATTGTGATTCAGTTAAAAATAGTTTGCAATTTGCAAAATCATAGATTTTTTAAAATTGTAACTTCATTTGCGTTGTTTTTTAAATTTTATTGTCACTGATCATTATTATTAACTTATATTATATCCTAGTCATGAAGACTGTAAGACATATAAGTTTTGAAAGTTGTCAGTTTGTAAAAAGTTTGCTGTATATCTATCTATCTATCTATCTATCTATCTATCTATCTATCTATCTATCTATCTATCTATCTATCTATCTATCTATCTTATATGGTTGTAAATAAAAGTTAATTGCATATTATATTATCTTCATTCAAACTTTACGTCTAGACACCTCTTGAAATATGGACAGGATGAAGCTGTACCTTTCAGTCAAATGAAAGGTGACTTAATAGCAGAGTTCTAACATTCCATTACCTTTCCAGATATTTCACTAAAGATTTAGTAAACTAAATTAAAGAACTTCATCTTTTGATTTTTTTAAAAAATTTCTTTTGGAAAAATGTGAGAAAAATATAATTGTTTTATAAGTAGCAGACACATTGAGAAAATAAATTCATCATTATATTATGTCAGTCTACAAAAGAAATTATGCATGGACCTTTTTTAAAATAAAAAAAGAATGCCCTGCCAAAAATCTATGACCTTTTAATGTTTTCTCTAGCATATTATGTATAAAATGTAAGAAAACAACACCACTTATTTATTACAGTAAATTTTGTTTGAACAATGGGGAGGGGGTGTTCATTGTAATCAAATGTACTTACAATAAATTGTGTAAAATTTTATTACACAACTGAAAATAGGAATCATCCGCTTAATATTATAGTATCTTCCTATCATATCGCGGGTTCTATGGTATCGCGGTATTTCTGATTACGTATAGTAGCACGCGCTGAAATTGACTTTTGACGTCAGTATATTTTTAGACATAGTACACAGAGACACGCTGAACATCACTGAGGTATATGATGGAGGAAACTCACGATAACATTAGTTTCTGAAATATTTTTGTATTGATAGATTTTTTGACAAAATGATTTAACTACCGCGATATCATTGGGCCGGCTCATAAACTAGGTTTTGTATCTTTTTAAATTAAAAAAAAAGCTTCCTATTACCAGCTATTTTAAACTAAGTTAAGAAAGAGAGAGAGAGGGAGTCCTGGGGGTTGTTTACTCATTAAGATTATGTTATTCACTTTTGTTTATGTTTTCTAAACTATAAAAATTATTTATAGTCTGATTATCATTTTTTGTAATAAAGTGCAATAATAATGATATCTTTAAATAAATATTTTTGAATGTATCTTCTTTGATTGATCTCAGGCATTTTTTGAAAATACAGTACCGATCAGACCCAACCTAACACCAGAGTAAACCCCAACTAAACCCTGGGTTTATATTTGGGGTTTACTTGGGGTTTACTCTGTGTCTGCTTTTTGAAAATTTGGGTCCACTCGGGGTTTATTTTGGGTTTACTTGGGGTTTACTTTGGGTTTACTTGGAAATTGCTTTTGAGGTCAACTGTATGCACTGAAATGTGAAGCAGACCGGTATCTTACCTTACCATCCTACTGCCTGTAATTCCTGCCCCTTGTGTATTTCGAATACACAGTTAGCGTCTGCTTTCAGGAGTATGTTTACTCACTGTTTCCACTCTGGGTTTACTTTGGGTTTACTCTGGGTCCACTCTAGTAAACCCTGAGTAAACTCAGTGTAAACCCAGAATGTAAGCCCAGCGTTTAGTTGGGGTTTACTTTCTGTTAGGTTGGGTCTGATCGGTACTGTATACGTTGGATCCCTAGTTAAATTCAATTAAAAATATATTCAATATAAGTGTTTATGAAATGCATATTATGTGGATAATTATTAATGAGAAAAATTGTCAGAGTAACAGCATAAAACAAAGAAAAAAAAATAAATTCAAAATTAGGTCCTTAATATCTTAGATAACAGCCAGTCTTAAATTCTAGATAATTCAAATGTACATATTTTCATGAGTCTTAAGCTTTGCAATTTTGGCATTGTATTTCTCTAAATTTTGTTTTATGTATAAAAATAAATGCGATTACGTTCAAGAACGAAATGCTGTTTCGGTTAGAATTACAAAAGGGTCAATATTATGTTGCATAAAGGAACAAGATAATCTTGACGTAACAAAACCTCTTAGCTATTTTATATTGTTTCATCCTTTCATATTTCTTTTGTTGATTTAAAATGTGTATATACATTTTTACAAACCTGGAAAGAGCCACATTTCACAGGTGTTAACTGAAATCGTTCAGTCTATGAAACCAGTACACACTCAAAATAAATTTCCTATTTAGGTATTTATCTATTCTGGTATAAATAATACAGTTGTGCCTTGAATTCTTGCATTTTGTTCAAGACTTAGGGAGAATACACAGTTATATATTGTCGATCGCCATTTGAGATCTGTCAAAAATTAAAGATTTCAAAGCATTTTCCATAACTTTTATTTCTTTTCCAACACTTTGCCACAAAATATACAGACCGTACTAAACTCTGGATATATTCCAGATACAAATTTTGTAAATATGTTTTATTAGACATTTTAAAATAAAAAAAAATATACAAGTATAATTGTTACATAATGCTGAATTTTCAGACTAGAGATGAGCCAACATGGTTACCCAGAAACAGAGGGAACAGAGGAAAGAATCTCTTAAATAATGTTGATCAAAGAAGGCAGAGTACGTCTGTAGTGGTTGCAGTTGGTAGACGCCATAGTTGTCATCATGATGTATGACACTTAAGGCTATCAAATCAAGTGGCTCTGGAACGGTTTTGATCATCTGTAGTATCACTGATGTTCTCAAAAACAGACCGATGTTGGCTTCTAAACTAAATGTGTACACACATCAAACTGAGCAACATTCCAAGGTTTAATATGACATACATTTCTATTCAGTTTTGACCTGAAATGGTTTGTACCTCATAAGGACAGAACGGTAGAACATGTAATAGAATATCGATAGTGTGTTCAAGTCATGTGTTTCCTAATTTTTTTTTACTAGAAAAATACATTAATGGTAACATAACAAAAAAAAACTTTATTTTAAACGTGGTGACTTCAATTGTTGTATCGTGATATTTCCTTACTTATGAAACAATAAAGTTTCATCACCTTCAAATGCGGTATACGCAAGAGCATACTCTACGTATGAACAATTTCTAAAACCAGGCAAGCTACTGCCAGTTAAATTCATAAAACTAGATTATCAACAGTCTCAATCTCCATAGAATGCATCATTTCGTAAGGTCTATGGTCGATACGACAGCAAATACTATCTTTCGTTAGGTCAAATACTGACTGACGTTTTTCATACGTATTGTAAGGCCATAATAATCACCGAATTGTCTATGGATCCTACCGTTTCCTGGATTATGACAAAGAGCGCACGGCGGGTGTGACCGGTCAGCAGAAGATGTTCACTCCTCTATAGCACTTAATCCTTCCTCTAAATTTTGTAGATGTCCGTGTTTGCTCTGCTCCTGTTTTGTGAATTTCCTTTGAAATATTGAAGTTAAATATCACATTTACCTTTTGTTCCTGTATTCAGAGTGAGTGATCAGTCAATTTAAAAAAAAAAATATAACATGCATTGTCATTTTCTATGAAAACCTTTTTTTTATGCTATTTTAGTTAATTTGCAACGTTACTAACTAAATAGGTGACTGCTTTTAAACTTCCACTGTATATAACTTTTTATCCCATTTTTTGCAATCCTGAACATACACATTAAAATTGAGTTAAAAAAACCTTATTTTTCTTGCACTTGATAATATTTACCATTTACTTTCTGCGATAGAGCCTGAAACAGTTCATTTTTCATGCTTTTTATAAACAAGCAATAATTTGAAATTACAAGGAGCCAGTAGGTCCTAACGGTCACCCGAGTACCATAACAAACATGTTTTTTTTTAAACATCATCCCACCCCCCATCCCCAGGGGCAGGAAGAAACTCTCCTTCTGTGCAAATAAACCAAAAAAAAAGTTTTAAACGCTATAGTGTGTTACTAACTTCTGTGAAAGCTTTTAAATATTCAACCTTTATTGACACTTGATTATCATCTGGCATTCATATCAAAATCATTTTTCATGTATTCCTATTAACAAGTCAATTTGTTTATCTAAAAAAACCCCTAAAAACTGTTTATGCTTAAAATGAAAAAAAATACTTGCATAACTCTTTTGATCATAAAACTCCCATTCTAAAGAAACAAGGGAAGATAATTTTATTAACTGTTACAATCCCCTTCTCTGAAATCTTTCCTGATGCTTTCACAGTCTCTTAACTTTGTTAGATAGCTTCATTCTTTCTCTCATCTAACATGTAATTTAACTCACTTCTTTCATTAAAATTCCGGAGCAGAATAAAATAATAAAACAAATCTATATCCCCTCCCATACATAACCCTTGCCTCGCATGTAGGTTACATTAAATATTATTAAAGACGACAGCTTATTTTTTTTCTTTTCTAAATGTGCAGTCAGCGTTTATTCTGAGTCAGTTGACGTTTTTAATAATTTTATATACATTAACACTTAATGATCATTTTGGCAACACTCTGCATGAGAACCTTTACTCTGTACACTTTATTAGTGTTTTGGCCCCGCCTTAGATTCACATCTTTACTTTGCGAAACATGAATTTAAAAAATTTGATAGATGGCTTATTTTCTTTTGAGCTCGCCTGAGCTAAAAGCTCAAATGGGCTTTTCTGATCAAATTTTTGTCTGTCGTCCGTCAGTTTATCTGTACGTTTGTTCTTAAACTTTTCACATTTTTAACATCTTTTTAAGAACTACAAAGCCAATTTCAACCAAACTTGACACAAAGCACCTATAGACAAAAGGGAATTCAAAGCTGTGAAAATAAAGGACAAGTCCTATTTTTAATTGGGGATAATAAGGAAAAATCTAAAATCAGGTAGTGTAAGGTGTGAAATTAATGATCCCTGGGGGTAGAGTGGGGCCACAATAGGCGATCGAATTTTTCCATAGGAATATATAGAGTAAATATTTAGAAATCTTCTTCTCAGAAGCTAATCAGCTGATTACTGAAAACTGACACTTGTATGAAAGCATTCGCTGGTAGTGTAGATTCATAGTTGTAAAAATCATGATTTCCGGGGGTAGGGTGGGGACACAATGGGAAGTCAAATTTTTACATAGGAATACATAGAGTAAATCTTTAGAAGTGTTTGTATAGGAATATATAGAGTAAATCTTTAAAAGTTTTCTTCGAAGAAACTAATTAGCCAGGAAAACTGAATCTAGTGTAGAAGGATCCTAAGGTAGGGTAGATTCAAAGTTGTGAAAATTATGATTCCCAGGGGTAAGGAGGTGCCACGGCCTACGGCCTGAACCTCTGAGCCAGGGGCCATGAATTTTACGTAAAGGTAAAAGTGTCTGTGGACATCATAATAATGCATTAAGTTTTTTTCACATATGTGGGAGTAAAGAGGAGTTTTTTTTATATGATTTGATAGATTTTCACTATATGGCTATATAAGCCCCATTCTAGAGTCTAAGCTCTTGTCCCAGGGGTCATGTATTTTACAATTTAGGTAGAAGACTTCATGGACATCATAACCATGCATTTAGTTTTTAACAACTATATATGGGAGTAGAGAAACCGATTCTCTAAGATTTAATACATTTTCACTATGTGGGTAAATTGGCCCATCTGTAGAGCCTGCACCTCCGACTTTAGGGCCATCAATTTCACAATTATAGTAGAGGGCTTCACGGACATTATGACCTTGCATTCAGTGTTTTCCTCACATATGTTGGAATAGAGAAGAAAATAAAAGAAATTCGGCTTCTCTTGTATATTCGGTCCCACCTGTGGCGCCCCAGGGGTGGTAGAGCCCAACTTTGAGGTGCGTAATATACACCGGTGCAAGCTGTGCACTTTGGGATACTTTAAAATTGTTCCTGAATGGTACTGTTACGACTGAATTATTTTTAAAACGCAGGGGTGTTAAGGAAGCATATGGAATCTGAGTTACATGTGATTTCGTGAAATCACAAATCTTAGTTAATATGTACATATTCAAGTATTTAAGCAACGAAACATATACCAAAAACAAATGAAAAATACTGGAGACAATTTTTCTCACAAATTAGATCGTATTAAGTAGATTTACACATTGATGACGTCATGACTGAAAGTTGAATATCGTGTAAATTTGATCGGAAAGCACTGTAAACAGATTCAAAATATAAGTTATCTAAGAACTCTAATAAAGTATTTTTGTGTGATTTATTGAGAATGGAACGAAAGAATACTAGGAGAGTTGTTAGTTTTATAAATTATTCGCTAAAAGGTATGTAAATTTGCTTTTATTTCTCGGCCAGGCTTTCCTCTGTCGTTGTTTATGATATAAAAATCCGACTAGAACAACACTACCCCGTATATACCGAACTTCAAATTCTGCATGTATCGATAGTTTGATCAATGCTTAAATTAAAAAGTGCTGCTAGAATCCTGTGTTATGTGTTGTTTTGATGCATCATACCGTTTTCCGTGCAAACGGAATAAAAGTTGAGAAGGTTTTTTGAGAACAGGATGAATTACTATTTTGTTAAAGAGAATATAGGATTCTAGCAGCGGTTTTGATAAAACTGAGATGTTTCGCCTTCACTTGATATGTTCATTGTTTTGTGGAAACCGCAGGGTAGTGTTGTTCTATTTCATTTTATCTTAAGGAATATACGTAAGCTATTTATAGCTGTCACGTGATAATGCTTCCATGTGGCAGTGATGTACTACCCGATTTTATTGCATTAAAATCTATTTCAAATGATAATACTAAGTTTTTGAGCTGATTCAAAACATCTATTTAATCTCACAAAATTTTGATATAACAGTCTAAATAAGACGCTAAATTGCCCATATGGTTCCTTAACACCCCCGCGAACTGTCCATTATTGAATTTGGCTAATTTTCAAAGTTTAAGGGTATGTTATCAAACAGAACATTTTTGTTTTTGTGCAAGATAATGCTTGTGACATTGAAATATTAAATCTTTTAATGACGTTATAATGAAATACTTGTAGACAGGCGATATTGCATGAACCATTTAATTTCCCGTTTGTTTCGTTCGTTTGTTTGATAGTTTATGTTTTTGGTTTTATTTTGGTTTTCTGTGCTTTTTTTCTATATTGTGTGTTCATAGCAACGCGTCTTGTTCCTATTTCAGCTGCAATGATGGGAAACGACCTATCGACGAGAGTAATCTGTATATTAACTTTTATTTTCACAATGATATATTTGATGGTTAAAGATTCTATCTCGTTGAACGCTTGGGTTTACGGAAGCTGTAATATTTGATAAAAGTAAATCAGAGTTTAATCTCTTTAAACACAAAAACCAGACATAAAGTTTCATATCGATCAAAGTAGAATCTTCCTGAAAGAGACATTCCATAAGTAAGCAGTGTACATATGTGTTTATTGTGGCAGCCTTTTTGAAGTACATTTAGGACATTTTTTTTTTAGAGATTTGATCACTAACGTAAATTTAACGAAATATCAATCTTTTCAATGTCAAAATCTTAATCAAAACCAAAATAAATGTCACCTTGTTTAAAAGAGCAATCACTATTAAAGTTTAAAATTTCACTATTCGATTTCAAAAACGTGACATACAAGCATTTAGAAAATGGCTCTGCTTTCAGTACTCTCAATCCTTTGATTTATAATAGTTTACGGCTTTGTCGAAGCATCCGGTTATGTTTTAATTTTGGTATATGACATTAAAGCTAGCCAATACACTTACCGCTTAAAAACGGAAACTGGTAAAAAATGTTCTATTTTCAGGGTTGGTATCAAGCTCTGAATAACCAAACAACGGAATATCCCGTTGAACTGATTTTAAACACAATTGTAGTTTGAAACTTATATAACAGTCAACTGATTTTATTTCATCTATTTGTCACAATAATATAAAAGAACCTTTAAGATATACACTGTATAAATTATGGTGTTATATTATTAAGCTAAACCATTATCCAGCTCAAGCTTAATTTTTACAACATACACAATAGCACAGCTTAGCATTTAAATAGCATAGCATCCCATTTGAATCTCATACCATAGCATTGGAATCTCATACGATAGGATACAATTGCATATATTCTCATTCGTCATATTATACCATAGCATGCCATAGCATAGCATACAACATAATTTTAACTCGGTTTTAAATGCTTTAATTTAAAAGAATAAATGTTCACATTGCAGATTAATGGTAAACTTTGGCTTCTTATCATGTTACTTTGAAATGTTTGGAAGTCTTCTGTGTATGAAGGCGTTTTTGTTCGAATCTCATAGCATACCATACCATAGCATAGCATGCCATATCATTAGGCCCTTGATTTTAATTTCTCATGGCATAGCATACAAATCTCATAGCATTGCATTGACATCTTTAGCATATAATTTAAATCGCATACCATGCCATAGCATACAATTGTAAAATGATATGCATGAAATGACTGTATATAGAAAAACAATTTCTTTATTGATATTTTGTCATGCATTTGTAAACATATAACACTCCATTTAGTTTCGAAAACTAGAAAAAAGCGAAATCATAAGATTAACGATATAAGATTTTTAAAATATACAGTTGAGTCTTGGTAAAAAATAATCAAATTTATTCATTATGGACAAACGTAAGAAACGATAGCAAAAATGCTCATATATTCGTCAATCGTTCTTCTGTCAATCTGATTAAAATCAGATCCAGCTTTACCTTATTATACAATAAGGTACTTCTGCACTTTGAAGTAATGTGGGTTTTTGGTAGGTTTTCTTTTGATTGTCTCTTGCACTGGTCTTGTGTGTTACAGTTTTTCAACACTTTAAAAGAATCTCACATTTTTTAGTGTTCTAAAATTTACTATAAGGAATGAACCACATAATTGCACCTTGAAAAAAATTACTTCATACGACTATTTTAAGGTAGTACAAAACAGATAGCGAAAATGTTTCCCATAATTCATTGTTTTTAAAAATTGCACCAAATGTTAATCATATTAAACTGTATACATATACAAAGTTTTTAAAGAAAATTCCACCATTAGTTTTCTCGTAATCTAGGTCACAACTATGGCTTCCGGCACCCTGTTAGAAAAGGGCTAGGGTCATCAGAATACATGATTAAAAAGAAAAAAAAATGTCAAAATATTTTTTTGGCAAATATCTATTAACAAAGATATTAACAAAGATACTAAGACACGTTAAACGTTAAAAAATAATAATCATTGACTTTGATAATTTTTTCTACCAATAAAATCAGTTCAAAGTATATGCAAGAAGGCCCTATTTTGGAGCTATTCGCCATACTAAATACCGTTTTTATTTAAATTCCTATCATTCAAATTCCATGAATAACTATCATATAAATTGTTGGAATATGTAGATAATATTATGTAAATACCAAAACTATTCCACCACTAGATATTTTTAAAAAGAAGTTTAAACCAGTCCCTCCCCACTTTGTTACAAAGTATTATTTGAACAGTTCTTGCACGGCGTGACGTCATAATAAGACACTTAGAACGTGACGTATGTCATTTATTTGTTTCTCGTAAACTTTTGACTTGCGCGAGGATTTTCGAAGCGTTTGTTTTTCGGATACTGTTTTGTACTACCTTAATTGCCAAAAACGCGATCCTGTATTCATTATTGAACAAATAATAATAAGAACGTTTGTAAAGATATATTTTCATTATAGTGATATTAATTTATTTCTAAATATGAACGAGGTTTGAAATAATATGATATTGTTTAATCATCAGGCTCTTTAACACATGGAATTTATCGTGAAATTGAAGGAAAGTTCTTCAAACTTAAGGACCATGTGTCAAACCCTGCACATCTTCGCTACAAAGAATTCACAGGATATCCAGGTTCAGCCTTTCAGACTATGTGCCGTTTTAGAGTAATTCCAGTAAAACGTTCAATCTGATCCGGCAACGAGTGCTTATCTTGCTGTTACTGATAAATAAATTGAACATTTAAACTTATGTATATTATTTGACCTTTTCTAAAATTCAAAATTTATACATAATTAGCTGAAAGATACTATTTTCAGAAACTAAGGTCGTTTCGCTCTTACATTCCAGTCCAGTTAGGTACTAGGCGTTTATCCTTTCGCATGCCATCTAGACCATATATAGAATAAAAGGGAGAAAAATCATTCATGTTTCTAATCTGGAAAATGAATATTTGTCCCGTTATTAAGGTTCGACACATCAAATATTTATTTGATGGATCAAAAGATAAAAAAAAAACTTTAAAATTTGATTTCACTAAACCAAAACACATATCGGCTTTTGATTTTTAATAATTTTTTTGTACATGTTTTAGTGAAATGGGAAAATTGTCTTAACGACAAACATACTTTTAGAGCTTAAATTTTGGTCTTGAGTACATATTTTGTTAATAATTAGATTATGACTGACTGAAAAGATAGTATAAAAACAAATATGAAATCATAAACATATGATGATCACAAACTTCTGATATATGAAACTATTCTTTGTTAACTTATTTAAGTTAACATAAAAAAAATAAAAGTCAGATTACAAAAATAACAGAAAAAAAGAAGAGAAGTTTTACTGACAAGGAATGTTAATTATCGTTTACAAATTTTACTAATTAAATTCTAAATACACGTATCATACAATTCAGTAAAGATTGATATAAATAACACAGTTACAAACTGGTACATTTTGCATGCATGGTATGATTTCTAAAAAAAAATCAGATCCATTTGCCAGAATAAAAATTTAACGAAAGTTTAAACATACATGTAAAAACAAAACTCATGAAAAAGAAAAATTGTTCAACATGTACACAAATACCCTAAGAATTCATATTTAAATAGTTACACAATGCTACGTATAATGTCTTCCTGTAGTCAACTATTAATCAACATTTTTAAAACATCTATCCTCTGACGTCTTACTTAAAAATACGCGTAAGTATACACCATAGCAGATCATTAGAACTTGTATAAACAAACACCCCAAAATAATGAGTAAAATTAAATTTGACAGGTAATTAATAAAGTTGAGATATCATTTAAACCCTTGATTAGAGAATATTAAATTTGTTTTATAAACCTATAGTTCACTTGTGTTTATGAGTTCTTTTCTCGCAAATAATGCAAATATATTTACATGAAACTCTTTTCTTAATGAAAAATGACAATAAAAAACTGTCAATCATCTCAAAAATCCATAAAACGAAATACAAATTCAAAGCAGAACATAATTTGAATAATCACACGATTAAGCTTTGTTAAACTAAAAGTTAAGTAGCATGGTATCAAAAAATTAACCATAATATTTGCCTCAAATTTTAGTTATGATTTAATTAGCTACAAGCTATCATTTAGTCATTGAAAATTACACAAATATACGTAAACCTTTAGATATGGTTCTTGTTCTATCTCTTTATACATAGCTCTTCCTATAAAAGAGATCAATGCGCTTTTAAAATGGCAACGACCATACAGCCCTCTCAAAGGAAAGGTCAGAAAAGGTCAGTTATTAATGGAGCTGTCATGCAGAAACAGCACGGTTTTGTTTCAATTCAGCCTCAGTTGTCTGAGTAGAAGATAGAGTAAAGTTGTTCATCTCATAAGTGTGGTGTATACTATCCCTTTGATAAACTTTTGCTTTATTATACGGGCGATACTTTATCAAATACTTCCGGTCCGAACTATTGTTGACAAAGCCCCTCGCTTCAACGCTTCAGTAACATATTTTTGAAGATTTGCTAGTACTTCCAACATAACTATATTTACTCCAAAAATTGAAATAAAATGGATTTCGTTAAAGATTTAAAGTACTGTGGTTTCATCAAAATTCGTTGAATACCAATTTTCGTGGATTTCGTTTTTAAGCTGATCCATGAAATTAAATGTTCGTTCAAATGCAATTTCTGTTAACATTTTGTATTGATATGGTCATTAGCCACGAATTAACGTATCCTTGAAACTGTGATTTTCATTTTATCCACGAAATTTGATACCCTTGAATATCAATGAAACAACAGTACAAATATGACGGAAAACACAAAACTGTAGCATAGGGGTTGGAATCGGGGGGGGGGGGGTACCCCTCCCCTCATTTTTTTTTGCAAAGTTATACATAACCGTAACCAAAGAACATTTTTTTTGCTTGCAAGTTTTTTAATAAGTTCAGCCCCCCTCCTTACTATCAATTTGCTTCCGACGTTACTCTGTAGTTTATTAAACTGCAAATCACATTAGCTATTAAGGAGTTCATCCTGACGACGCGATGAAAACAGAACGCTTTGGTTGTGTTTATATACAAGAACCTACCGAAATAATGTTTTTTTGATACTTTTATATCACCACAAGTAAGCATCCTTATTCAATATTTTCATTTTCGAATTATTAGACTATTGTTCGTTTTATAAATTCAAACTAACGAGCATTCGCAACTTTATGTATGTTAACAAACTTCATTATTTAAGTCTTCTGATCAGTATTATTATTTATATTTATCTATTTCTATTTATATATTTCATATCTAAGACGTTTGAATGTTTCATATAAAGGATATGTATTTTTATTACTCAACAAAAACGTCCCCCTTCATAAATGTTTTCCTTGGATATCAAAAAAGCAATCATTTATGATCACTCACCCACATATGTTATAAAGCGTAAACTATGCTGAGCAGAAGTTGATTTTTCAAATTGTTTATTTATATCAGTCAGTCAACATTGACTCTAAAAAAATAAATATACTGCCGTACATTTTGCAATAATGTACGGCTGTATACTCTATATATTTTATACATATTATGTCAATAGGTCTTGTAATTGTTTAATCGAACTAAAACAATAAATCATACGGGAAAAAATTGAACTAATTATGCAACATATGGTAATGTTTTTGCCATGTTTACATGGTGTTATTTATAATCCACGTTAACGAACCCAACTTTGGTCAGCTAGTTAAAACTTCTATCCCAACAATAAATGCTTTTTTACATTGTTAATCAACATTTTTTGTGTTTAAACAACGTCCTATATAAGTTTCATGTCGACTTTGACCTGTTTAAAAGTAGATAACAAAATATTAAGCACATGCAAAGTAGCCTATCAAACTACCTGTCAAAGAGCAGTTGTTGTGGACCTATAAGTGGTCGTAACTTCGTATAGTATTTCATTGCTGTCAGAATGCGTGATTGATCTCAAGGCATAAAAAATAGTCATAATCTCGATGTTCTCATCTGTTACTGGGAACTGATACGTTTTGATAGGAGACTCTAAAATTTAAGGTAATTTAGTGGGGATATATTTTATGTTATTATGTTTAATATATTAAAGGAAATTTAAGAGAAATCAGAACAAGATAATTATCTTATGTAGAAATATAACTTAAGAAAACTTTATTAGGTAACTTTGTTCTGTTAACATTTGCAATATTAAAAAAAAAAATCACCACACAAAGATGAATAAAATTGATTCATTATTTACGGATTTCTCTCATCCAAAAAAATAACCCCTTAAAGGGGCATTGTCACGATTTTGGTCAAATTCTTTTTTTCTGTTTTTATTATTTACAATGCTTTTGAAATGCATTTTTAATGATCTAATGAAATTTGAGAGTCAGTCATAGAGTTTTAAGCAAGATACAGGGCTCACAATTTGTTGTCATGTAAACAAGGCTCGTGCCCTGTTTTTGTTTACATATGTTCAATATACTAGTAAAAAATCTTTTTCAAGCTGATATTTCTATCGTCTTATTCATTTTATTCATAAATAAACAGTCACTAACGTTTAACACATTCATTTTATGTCTTAAACTGGAATAGTTACTTCAACATTCAAAATGTAAACAAAAACTTTGCTTACATAGCAACAAATTGTAAGCTCTGTAACTCGCTTATATCTCAACAAATGACATTCAAATTTTGGTTGCCTGTTACATAGGCCTTATTAAAGCATTTTAAACATTAAAATCGGGAAAATATTTTTTGACCAAAATCGTGACCATGCCCCTTTAACCCCTCCCCAAACCGGGTGTAACGTAATATTTGTAGCCGTGTCGGTGTCAAAAGGTTCAGAAAATCAGAAACCCTGTTTGCTTGTGATCAAATATTGAGTTTAGTCCTTTAAATTTCAAAAGAGTTTGATCACGTGGCCAAAAAGTTGATATCTTTTCTACGTAGGTATTTATCTTTTTAAACAACTAATCCTCGTTGGCTTGCATACAAAATGTACTTTTTTATTTTAACAATCTTAAACAAACAATATTAAATGTCCTACATTTAATGAGATTAAAATTATTGCCTATGTCGTTGCCTTTTGATTGAAATATTAAAATACGTATCAATGAAATAAAACCAATATCAAAAAATCAACAGTTTACCTCTAAACATTTTTATTTTTTTTTCTTTTAAATTAAGAAATAATTAGTAACTGTTTCATGATTTAATTTGTTTGATTACTTTGTAACTTTTTTTTCAATTCAACGAATCATTGTACCATCATCCACATCTACAATGCAAAATACAATTAAGATCCAAAGTTTGGTATACAAAACAATATACAGTTACTGTCAGTAGTACATGCATGATAAACCCACTGTTAAATACATTCACCTTCTTAAATGAAATTATGTTAACTGTACATGTCTTGTAGGCATCAAAGACAAATTTTGCGCCAGATGATGGAACCTAAGGTAACTTTTAATAATAATTCTTTGAACGATGAAGTTGTAGTTTAACTGTGTTCCACCTGTATCTCAAACGACCGTGTAGTGAGAGACCAGCGCACTAGGTTCCCTTCGTCATCGAAAGGAAGATTTTTAGTCTTGCCGAGATGGCCGAGTGGCCAACGCGCTGGTTGCTTACTGCTAGGAGAGTGGGTTCCAGAGGTCGTGGCTGGGCGGGGAAGGAACTACATGTATATATAGTTTCAATCTCTGAATCCATTTCTGAAATGCGTCAAGGTACGCTGATATTTTGTTTCCTATTTTTCGTACCGGCTCGAAATACTAAAACGGAATTTCGTCACCAGTGACACTATTTGCAAAGTGCCTTTAAACGGATATGGGAAGCATTTTTAGCAATTGCTAAGCAGTTTGTACTCGAAGCTATTTTTCTGCCAATATATGCGGTATCTATCTGGCAGATATCCTTCGTACTATAAAAACACGCTTTAAAATGAAATGCACTCGCTATAGCTTTAGAAATATAAAAAAAATCGTGATTCTGTCATCACTCTTTAACATTTCCCTGATTTTTGAGACATTTTCCTGTTACAGTCACAGGTCAGCCAAATTTTTTTGCCACATCTTTGACAGACTTTGTGTCATTCAGAAATGTTTACCTTTATCCGAAATCAGTAAAAATTTGCATTATTGAATGACCAAATTCCGTGCAAATTTTTATATAAGCTCTAAATTCTTTTAAATATTCTTGACCCATTTTCAAACATTTTTTTTCAGGAACGGTCAATGTCTGGCTCTATTGAAATGACTTTAATTTTAAAATTATGTGAAGCTGAAGGCTTGTGTTTATACCGTTTGAAGGGTATTAATAAGAGCAATTCAAAATTACCATCATGAATATAATATATATCTCATATCGAAGATCTCTCGTAAATTTAAGGAAAACGTGTTCGATATCTAGAACAACAATAGATTACTAAAAATAGAGGCAACTATCAATAACGAAAGAACATTAGAAGAGCAAGTTTATCAAATCCGATTTTAATTAACATTATATTTGCCCCTTTCTCCAAAACAATGGCATATAGTTTGCATGTTACTGACTTCTGTTGGTGATATTAGTACTGTAATATAGCATAAAATTTATATGCGTAAGTATTATTTTCGCATGTTTTACATCAATGTTCTTCTATTATATTTAATATTCGTTTCAGTAATGTATTGTACCTGAAATTATCACGAAAATAGTTTTAAAATCTATGTATTGATCTTAACCTTATGATTTAAGATCACTCATATATTATTCCAGAATTCTTGCCATCCTACATTTGAAAACCTGTTCATCATAAAAAAAAGTGTATTAAATAATGTTTTATGAATTTAATAATCAAAATTAATCTGGTTTTATATTCTGTTATGTAAAATTAACAACATCCGTGCTTCTTTTAGATGGGTGCTTTAGATCAATTAAAATAATCAATGAAATTTGAAAACAACGATGTCTTGTTAAAATGATTTTTTGATTTTCTTTATTAAGAACAAAGTATCAACAAGTGTCTGATGAGATACTGATTATTTTTACAACATCAAGGCCTGATAGTTTACCGAATTTTTCTTCGTTATCAAGTGCATATTACATGATCGTTATCTTTTTGAGTGGTGTTTGCTGTTGGAAATACAGACAATGTGAGATTATTTAAAAATCACGCAGAACACAGTATGTGTTTCAAGTTAACCTAAACGATAACGATATAGGATTCGTAAGTACACAAGACATGTTTTAGCGTGTTCCAAATGTCGTAAGTTTATAGAGTATTTTAGTGTATTAAAAAGTTATAAACGAGTATTTGTTTAAAACAGATAATAAATGACCCTATTTGGGGACCTATAGAATTACACCCGCTGTGCATTAGGATCATCGACACTCCACAGTTTCAGCGACTTCGATACATTAAACAGCTAGGCGGAATTTCCTTTGTATACCCTGGCGCCTGTCACTGCAGATTCGAACACTCAATTGGGTATCAAAAGAAGGGGTTTTCTATCTCATTTGGAATTTTGAATGGTTATGAAAAAATCTTACCAATTTCATCGAATGAAATTTCTGGATTAATACCATCCTAATCTGGGTTTTTTTTCTACATGCAACCACAGAACATCATATCTGGCTAGGAGTCTTGGTCATGAACTTCAGAAGAATTTAGCCACGCTTGATGAACCTGATAAGCCTGACATTACAGATAAAGAGATCCTCTGTCTGGAGGTGGCTGGACTCTGCCATGATCTTGGTTGGTATTCTAAGGTATCTATATTTTCAAAACGTCGAGTCCAGTAATTTTTGAATGGTGTTTTATTTCAGGCCATGGTCCATTCTCTCATTTGTTCGATCAACTATTCATCCCCAAATTAAAGAAGCCTGGTGATGAAACTTGGGAGGTAGGCAATATATTTTTATTTATCTTCTAACAGTGTAATAATTCTTGTAGATGAAGCTAGCGTGACCATACAAAGATAGATAATAGTAAATGCAATAAACTGCCCACTTGGATTTCTATGTTATATTTTCCTGAGACATCTGATGTGCATATACCATGATTAATCAAAATTGCTTTTTCCGGGCTTAATTTAACAAAGTGGGAATATGTTTTGTATATGCGCTCACTAAATATCATTTAATATTTTTATCCCTGGAAAAGAATTGTTGCATTATTTAAGTAAAAAGAGGAAAAAATAGCACGAAGAATTGTTGCATTATTTAAGTAAAAAGAGGAAAAATTAACACGACACCCGCTTTTGAATGCCCATCGGGATATCCAAACTGGTTTTAAACGCGTTCCCGTTAGATTTCTCTGTCTTTGCGTCTTTCAGTTTGTAACATGGCATGTACCCGCTTCTGAATTTAATGGTGTTAAAGATAAATTAAAACTTAAATATAATGAGTTTTATTTAAAAATACTAGTTTGTTTTTGTTTAGAAGTTTAAAGAAGTTCTTATGGGTAATGTGTTCACCATCTAGACTCCTTGATGTATCAAAGCAAAGAACCAGTGCACACCAAATATGATTTAAAGAGTTAAAATCCAGATTGAGATCAGAAATGAATATAATCAAACAAACTGGTTTAGTGAGTTGTTATATTACCAAACGGATGTTTGATAAGCAATGCTATTTGAATGTTTTACTTTTTTCTTCACGTAATAAGCATGAGGACGCAACACTGCACATGCTCGATTCTATTTTCAAAAACATTACATGGGACGATTATCTAGAAGACGAGGATATCAAGTTCATTAAAGATCTAATTAAGGTATGCACTGATCTTGTTTTTTTAATACCGTAACAAAAGTTGTTATTGTTATTAATTCAACAAGTTATTACATAATCTCAGTTACACATTAAATGTTCATATATTGCATATCTGTAGTATATAAAATGTTGAGCAATTTATAGATGCAAATGCACTATGAATCAGTCGGGCTACATGTGCCAAGTTAAAAATAAATGGTACACATGTGTTCTTGAATTTGCAATATATTTAGAAAACAGATGAAAAACAACGAAAGAAACCTTTCCTGTACGAGGTAATTGTGTTTAGTGTTATGCACATTTATTGTTAGATTAAGATATATGTGCATGCATGTATTAAACCACAGCAAATTTAGATTTGATCACATAATTATTACGTATTTCGCATATTCTGTCACCAGATAATTGCCAATGGTTTAAACAAGATCGATGTAGATAAATGGGACTACTTTTCAAGAGACTGTCACATGCTAGGGCTTCATCACATTTTCAATGCAATCGAAGCATCAAGCTTGCAAGGGTGGTCAAACATGGTGGAGAATGGCACATCAGTTATCCGAAATCAGCACGTATTTTATCATTTAGACTGTCTATTTATAAAACTTTTGAATTTTGAATATGTTTAATTCCTTATAATGCAAAAAACCATATACGTATATTTTATTGTGAGGGTTACCCTATTTAAAAAAAATGTCTGAATAATTTTTGGTTTTAACTTAACCCTCTGATAATTATTTGAAAAAAAAAATTATGCAACATTGAATTTCATATTTTTGTATCTTGTTTCGATAATTCTGTTTACAAATACTGAGAGGTTGTAATCTTTTACAATACATTTTCTATATACGCATCAACTATTTTACGTAACATTACAATAACCTTGTAGTAAATTATATGACATCTAAAACAGGTTAAAAACAAAACGTTCAAAGTGTTTGTGAGATTGAAAATAAATACAATGAAACAAAATTGGTTACATTTGCAATAAGTGAGTCATATTCATGGGCTGTTGGAATATTATTACCTATTTGAGGTTGTAGGATTATTTTTACCTGTTGGAAGTTATCAAATGGTCTGGAGTTAGAATATTACAATATGTTTAATGCTTTATATATTGTCTGTTGAAAGAATATTACAACCTGGTTGATATGTTTAAGACGCAGTTTGTCAAAGAAATGGTACAACTTGTTTGAAGTTTTACTTATTCCATTGATCTGTTGTAGGAATCTTGTTTGATATGTTACAACTTCTTTGATGTCTTCTTACACATGATCTGTTGTAGGAATATTACAACCTCTTTGATATGTTTAACACACGGTTTACATTGCATCGTCAAGCTTACCATCACCCCGTGGCTAAAGCTGTAGAAATGATGTATGATACAATTTCAATAATACACATATAACTGCATTGTCAATTTTGCATAATAAATTGTTTAATTGTTTTGCCATTCATTTATAAATGCAGTTTTAAACACAATCATATTTTTCTTATTTAAAAATACACAATTTTCAGGATAACGGATGCATTGGTGAAGGCGGACGAGAGTTTGTTGTTCCCGCCAAATCAGGAGAGGGATAAGTAAGCACCAGAGAGAGAGAGAGAGAGAGAGAGAGAGAGAGAGAGAGAGATCCTCAAAGAAATATAACATAAAATTTTCCGAATTACACGAACCAGCAAACCATCTAAAGAACTTATTTTGTTAAAATAGGTTCGTAACTACATTACTTTTACATTTTCAAGTCAGAAGACTCTGTCCGAATCAATAGATGATATGGGAGCATACCTGTGGGTGACAGACGAGGTTCTTAATCAGATAAGATTTCTTAACTCTGATGAAAATGATGAACTTAAGAAAGCACAACACATCATCAATAGGATTTTTCAACGAGATTTGTACAAACTCGTCGGAGAAAAACGAATTAAATGCATAGATGGACCCGTCTCACCAGTATGTTGATAAATCTATATAAATATTCATTAAACGAGAGTGAAATGAAACCATAATGTTTGTCTTTCTTACAATTTTTACAATTACTGTTTACATGTGCAATATAGTTATATTAACATTTACAAAATTATTGCTTTTAAAGGGAGATCTTAAAGAAGGGATGGAACAGAAACTTAAATCTAGCGGGATTCCAGGGGATTTATTTGAGATAATGGTGAGTGTATCCATGTAATTTATCAAACAAATATTTTTTAAGTTAAAATATTTGTTTAATGACAATAATTTCTAGGATGTAATTAACTTCTCTCTTACACAATCTCTATCTCTACTCTCTGTTAAAATGATAACTTAATGTTTTCCAAAATGTAAAATAAAAATTAAAAATGATCTTAAATATTAATAAAACAGGAAGTGCCCTTTAATTACGGGAATGGAAATGAAAACCCGTTGATTAAAGCGAAATGGTATCAAAAAGTCAAAAGAGTTAAGGTACACTAAAATTCATGAATTAAAACACTGTTTTATTTACAAACGTACATGTATAAACAGTTATTATACATTTTTTTTGGTTTTTTTATCAACAGGAGTCGGAATGTGGGGGAAACGACGGAAATAAATCTACTCTATATCAAAGCGTTGAGAGCTCAGTCATTAATGAGAATGACGCATATGTATTACTCTATTCTATTTTCTTTAGTTTACTTTGAAATCGACAGTTTTATTTTTTATTTACTATTCTAAAAAAATGAATGTTTACCTGATATACGAACTCCGTCCATTTGCACGATCATAGCTATTTATCTGACTTGAATTTAAGGCGATGACATCTTTCTGTTTTGGGGTGGGGCATTCTAATTTTAAAAAGACACAGTTTTATCTGTAACCTTTATCGTCTCGAAATTACATTGCTAAGGCATGATTCTGTTATTGATATGCCAGTTCTGATAGTATTGGATATTTAAGGCCATCATTATAACTATCTTTGTTTCCCCTAACCCGACCCTAAATTTTGAAGTTGGTTTGGTGGGTAGGTAAATAATTTTTTTTCTGCCAGGACATAATATAAAATACATTATAAATTAAAAAGGTTAAAATCAATCAATTCTTTGATTAATCACAAAACTGAAAAAAATATGACCAGTTGTAAAACAAATTGTTATACGTGTACTAATGGAATGTTTTGGATATTTTACTGGAAATGGACATTGATGGTAACCTAACAACAAAACTTTATGATAAACGCGATGACTTCAATTTTTCTATAGACAACTTTCCTTACTTATGTAGCAATATACCTTCATCACATGCATATGGTGTTTTTGTCTCTCAGTTAATTCGATACGCAAGGGCATGCTCTTCGTATGAACAATTTCTAAGACGAGGCAAGCTACTGACAAACAAGTTGATAAAACAGGACTATCAACAGTCTCGTTTAAAGTCATCTTTCCGTAAGTTCTATGGTCGATACGACGACCTTGTCAGCAAATACAATCTTCCACTGAGTCGCATGCTGACTGACGTTTTTCATACTAATTGTTAGACCATAATTAATTACCTAATTGTCTACGGACTTTTGCGGTTTTTATTTTCCCGATTACGACAAAGAGCACACAGCGGGTGTGACCGGTCAGCAGAGGATGCACACTCCTCCTAGGCCTCCTGATCCTACCTCTATCTTGGAGGTCCGTGTTGCTCTGCTTTGAATTTGTATTTCGTTTTGTGGATTTTTGAGATGGTTGATGGTCTGTTATTGTCATTATTTTTTCATGTAAAACAAATTTAATATCGATTACACAATTTGATATTGTTTATCTTAAATTTAAACATGTTTGATTCAATGACAAGATGTGCAAGAATAGATTCATTATCATTTTTATGTTGATGTACATGTTAACATGTTATATTTAATTATCATTTTAATGATAATGGGCATACTTCAAAGTATCAATTAATTTTTCAAAATTAAATTTATAAAATGTCTAAAAGATTTTTAAAACAATAATATTTGATAAACTTAAGGTAATGTAATAGGTGTAAATATTTTTGAAGTCATATTTAATGATTCTACAATATCAGGGAGACTGTCAGTAGTATTTGATACAGCATAACCTACAGGAATGATGATATACATAGATTCAACTTTAATTAAAATTGGATTAAAATGTAAGCAAAATGATAAAAAATAAAACAACTTCTATTAGTTTTAAAAACTTATCCAATCTATTAAATTTAATTCATTTGATGTATTCATACATTTCTTGGATGAAATGTTTTGTAATTGTGTTAACTAAATGACATATAAAATGATCTCTGTACTTCTGTTTATTTTGGAGGTATTAGTCCAACCATTTGACCCAATTACAGACGCTGCGTAGAAGATCATTTTAAATTTTAAGATAACTGTAGACAGAAGGTTTTATGATTATTATAGCATTAATTTGGCAGAGTTATTAACTAATTACAAGTTACCAACTAATTGTAATATCAACACTAAAAGTAATAAACATCGGTTGTAATTTTCAATGCACAGTAGTCTACAGTGAATATGTTACAAATCACCCATATTTATACCCATAAAAGATAAAACATTTGCCAATTATCAATCACAAAAGTGGTTAACTGAGGCCGTGGAAACGTCTTTTGAATTAAATGATTATTATTTTAATGTCTCTGGGATTAATTTACACGATCGTGAACTCAGAGTACAGGACGACTTCGATTTCTCTTTCGGATGACATTCCGGCGAAGTTACCGATCATAAAGCGAGTATCTCGCCCATGTTGATGATAAGGCTAACAAAATGATTATATAACGAAAAAGATATGGGTCTCTTAAAAACGAATTTGGGTAAAATTGGGTTTCTTAAAAAAAATCTCTATTCAATGTGGTAAAAAAAAGACCAATTCAATTGGCAGGATTTAATTGGGTCGGTCGCGTTGTGGAAAACATAGGTAGTTTTTATTTTGGCCTTACTCAAGTTTAGAATGCATCGGCATGTTAGAAATCATAAATTGATTTATTTTTTGAAAGACATGTGCAATTTTAAACTTAATATTGTACCTTCAGTAAAAAAACCTAGTAATAGATCAATGTATTTTGCCTCTTTCTGTTGTAGATCTCAGACATGTTACCTAAAACATTTGAGCAAAAATACCTACGACTTTTTTGGAAGGGAACTAGAAGTGGAGATTTGTATACAAAAATCTTGTCCGAGTTTTCTAAAATAAAAAGTAAAGTTTTATGCAATAAAATTGTATTTGATTTTTACCATTGCTACATGCATGTAATTCCTATGCAAAACTTATTGTAGGAGATTTTAATGTCATGAAATGATGTATGTTACAAATATGTTTAATTCGGCTGTACTAATAAACACCCGTATTATGATTACTTTTGCTAGTAACTTCTTTTTCAAATAACTTACCTGTGACAGAATGACATATCTCTGCAATTCAATCACCTTTTATACAATTCAGTCATCCTAACATCAGTTGACTGAATTCCACAGCTTAGTCCTGTAAATTCAGACATTTTGTTCTCAAAGCAGCTCAGCATGATTTACATTTTACATTTTTTTTCATGCATCTTTTTTCCGATCTTTAATTTCGTTTTATTTCGTTTGTGTGTCTTTTACTAATATGTTTAACTAATTTGGCCAATCTGTTTTCAAAATGTATAAAAGAAAAATATAACGAAAAAATAGTACACCAAAATGCCTCTTAAAAGTTAATTTTACATTTTAAAAAGGTTTATTTTTTTTTACAATAAGTCTGTTGTTGTGTTTGATACTATATTTCCTTACTATTTTAAGTTTCTATTTAAGCCTATAAAGACCAAGAATGCCAATTTTCTGTTGAGTTTGTTGATACCATTCTTGACCGACTACCATGGTACGTGCCTTTTAATGATCAGATTAGTTCAAGACATATATTAATTATATTCTTTAGCTTGTTTCTTAATTTGACAAAGTGTAGGCTTTGTTCTCTATTAAACACGTTCACAATCGATACGTTTTATCTATGTTTGAATTTGTCATGCACTCTTACAACATTTATTAACATAGATTTAATTAAATATAGTCCCACAATTTTTTTTTTCCTTCAAAAATATCAAATATTGTCATCAATGTTCATACATAACGATGTCATTGAATAATACTATTAAAAATCATTCAATTTGTGTGTCCTTCTCTAAAAGAGATTATTTCATTCAACATTAATTTTATAAATACCGTCAAAGTATATTGCAGTTATGCGATTTTCTTAAAAAAAAATTCTAAAACAAATCTTTTTATGAATAATGTATTGCAAAAAAAACTTTCATTCAATTTAATATACATAAAAAATGATTTTTTATCCTCAAATATATATCACACGTAAATTTAATTCATTTATTCATTTTCGAATATTCCATTATTTATAAGAAAAATATCATTTTTGTTTTGTTTCATAGATCATCAAATGCCAAAGTTGGACTTCTTGGGGAATCGTTATGACGATAAGAAACTGCATATAATCATTTCTTGTTGGTATTTTGAATCCAGTGATCGAACTTCAGACTGTTTATTTATAAATTCATTTACAATATGTGCTACTTATTGCTTGAAGTATATAGTAAAATCAAATTTTAAGAAAGATTTTAGAAAGATTTATATTTAATGCGTAAATGACATATTTTATTTTATATTAAAAAGAGGTGAATAAATGTTTATACGAATGATTATGTATGAATGTAAACACGATGCTAAAATCCATTTTTTTGAATTTGCATGGCCACGATTTCAGTCAAATTATAATTTTCGGTTTTGATTATTTACAATTCTTTAAAAATGCATTTTTAATGATCAACTGAAATTTGATAGCCATTCATAGAATTATAAGAAAGATATAGAGCTTACAACTCTTTGTCATGTAAACAAGCCTCGTGCCCTGTTTTTGTTTACATAAGTTCAATTTTCCAGTTAAAATATTTTTCAAGCTGATTTGTCAATCTTTGTATTCATTTTAATCATAGATAAACAGTTTCTAACGTTTAACACATTCATTTTTGGTCTTAAACTGGAATTTTCACTTCAACATTCAAAATGTAAACAAACGCTTTGTTTACAGAGCAAAGAATTCTAAGCTCTGTAACTCGCTTATAACTCAATGAATGGCACTCAAATTTTTATTGACTATTAGAAATGCCTTACTGAAGCATTGTAAACATTAAAATCGGAAAAATAATTTTTGACCAAAATCGTGACCATGCCCCTTTAACTTATTTTCTCAAAACAAATGAAACTGAAAAGCGGTTTTTCATGACTACAATAGGTCCAACCACCTAGAAAGAATGACGAATCTAATTCATTCCTACAATTATGATTTTCATGAAAAAAAAATTATTAGTTAGAGCTACTAAAGATATATTAAAATCAATAAAAAATAACATTTAAATCGAGTTAAATTTTCAGTTGGGTTTCATGTCAAGAATTGTTTGCATTACATTCCTTTTGCAATTGAAAACATCAAGGAATAGCGCTTTTGAGAAAGAAAAAAAATATGTTTAAAAAATCTGCAGAAGATTTTCAATCCACATTAAAAAAATCTACAACATCATATAGGCTATTTACGTGAGATCCCACGAAACTCACTGATATAAACATTTCCTTTTCAGTCATGGTCTATATTTTTACATCTACTGAGTATTTTCTCCTTTATTACTTTAGAAAACTAAGTTTTTCATAATATTTTAGAAAATGGCAATGGTAAAATATATACGATCAAGTTCGAGCAAGTTAATAGATTTGCAGCAACCATCAGCAGCCAAAAGACTGCACGAAATAATCATGATGACATTAGACTCAAATTTATAATACTAGTATACAACGTGTCTATTTTTGTTGTCTAACGTACTGTTGAGCAGTAAAAAGTATACCTACTCTTACTTACTGTTTACGATCAATTTATCAATTTGTTAATAAAGTGTAAACATAAACAATAAATGGTTCATGCAGGCCATAAAAGTCATTGCGATCATTGCAGACAAAAATAACCGGACTAGTTGACGCGGGTTATGCCTTTTACTGCAATAAAAGAAACTTTTAAACTACGCCTAACGCCAAACAAGATAAGTAACCATAAGCCCTCTTTTTCTGATGGATGATCATTAATAGATGAATGCTAAATGCTATTAATATTAATGCATAAAGAGCATAACGTTGATAAGAATGATCTTATCATTTATTTGTAATTAATTTTTATAGTAAAAAAAACAATCTTAAGAATACAAGTTTTAAGACAACAGAGGACTTGCTACTACATTACACTATGTGACAAAATCCAAACGGGAGTGCGTTTATCTAAACTCTACATGAATGCATGCCATATTACTCGATAAGAAATTTAAATTTGATTAATTAACAAAATGTTTTATCACGAAGTTCCTACTCACAAGACATAAACTACAGTACACTCAAAAACTGTTTGAGATCTGTTTTTAAAGTTTCTACGGAATAAACACTTACCTCTATGACCCCAGTATTTTCGATACATATTTTGTCTGAAAGTTTCTTTCAAATTAAACATTAAAACATAAAAAAGATACAAAATAAATCAAATGAATTTATATTTTCTAATGAAAAGTTCAAAACCTCTGTCTTTAAATGATTAGACACAAACTGAAATGTGATGCACAGCTGCTCGAGGACAGGACCGACCCCCCCCCCCTCCATCCCCCAGTATCTACACCCCCGGGACTCATTTGTTCTTTAAATCATTATGGTGACCTAATGTCGTAGCCCGATAAATCCCTTTTCCGGTTCAAAATTTGCAACTTGTCGGTGAAAATTGAACCATTATACCCAATAAATGTATTTACATGGGCCTGTCATGCAAATATCCAGTGAAGGGAATTATCGGGCTACGGCATTAGGCCACCATTTTTACCGGTAGATGTAGTTTGATAGCACACGCATTTTAACAATTATTCATCGACAGTACCTCTCGGCTGGCAGAAGAAGTTAGCAACCTTGTTGAATTATATATAGAGGGAATATGATTTTTTTTTCAAAATTATTAGGTAATTTTTTGCAATGATTGTATATATTAGATTATACATATGTCATAAAAAAATAATTTAAAGAAAAAAATGAGTAAAGTCCCTTTGGTGTAGATACTTGGGGGTGGGGTCGGTCCTGTCCTCAAGCACCTGTGATGTGATGATATTGGCAGAAGACAGTTTTACAATTCGATAACCTACATAGTATCATATACATGGCTATTGGTAAGAGTGCAATGTTTCATTTTGTCGAATTACGTTGACAACACAACGCTGAACAATAAATTTGCAATATTTTGCAATTGTCGCAAATCTTTTCATACTGTATACACCTTTTTACGTAAATTCGTTTTATTGCTTCAAAGGACCCAATTTATAGCCATATTAACCATTTTGTTTATGAAAGCAACATAATTATGTATTTATCATTAATATACTTTATATTTAATTTTTTTTTATTTGGAGGTAAAAAAAAACCCTAAACCAAATAGATGAAATCGTGCACGGACATTTCATTATCACGACGTACCCGTGACACTGGTTCTGTAAAGCAATTAAGGAAATAGCACATGATAAACTAACACATATAAATGAACAATACACTCACAAATTAAACGAATGCAATGGCACCAGCAGCTATTACATTCTATAAGCCATAGAAAGTGGTATAAACTAAGAAAGATATTAATTGACAACCAAAAAAAAAAAACAAAACAACCCCGACTCGATAAATTAGAGCTGATAGTTTACCTACCGCCTAATTATCTCAAGAATTTTCTTTGTTAAAAATGCATAAATCTAAACTATTTTAGCTATTGCTAGTCAGTTACATGTCTCTGTTGATATTGATCCTTCTTTCGATGTCATCGAAGTCCTTATCAACGGAAAAAAGTCTCGATAAATAAGTTGTTGTGGATAGTTTAACTACCACCTAGTTATCTGAAGAAATGTTTTAAAAAAGACATAAAAGATGTCTATTTTCAATTAAAGCTTGTCATGTATATCATGCCGTAATATGTCTTAGTTAATATTGATTCCTTCTTTTCGTCATCATTTTTAAGGAAATATTTATTTTAGAGAACTTAATGGGTTTTTAAACCAATTTCCTTACAATTTAGATATTAAAATGTAACAAGATAACGTGTTTTTTAAATTTCCGTATGGTTTTAAAAACGGAAAAAACTATCAAACAACACAGGAATGTAAATATTGTACTTTGTTTCCGCTTGAGTATTCCTAGGCCTGTTAATTTAGTGTTATGAATAAGACCTTGAAGTGTTAAGTTATAATACATAAAATATTTATCAAAAAAACATAATACCGTTGCATTGTAGGTAAATTATACGGCATAATGCATAAATAAATATTCTACTTAATATTAAAAGTGTTAGCTATTGGCATCTGGAACAAGGCAGGTGTGGATATAATATAAAGCTCAGTATTCATCATGCAACTGTGTCTACAGTTTGGGTAATGGTTAAAGCAAAAGTCTCAAGATATAAAAAATGCAATAAATAAATATTTAAAAAAAAACACCGACGGGAAATATTTTTAAAAAAAATAGGGGGTGTTTTTTTTATATGAATTGGTTATGAGGAAGCAAAGTATTCTTTTGTGAAAATCCAGTATTTTTGGAAGATGTTCATTTCAGATCTTGCTTAAGAGGTAAGTAGGAATTTGAAAAAAAAGAATTACTAAGTTTCTTTAGTAAAATCATATTCAAAATACAATTTTTTTTTCAATTCAAAAATATATACATATAAGAGTTTTAATATATAGCATTGATTCTAAGGAGATATACCTGAACGACCCTCAAATGACCCGGCAACAATGTTGTCCTTATAACTTCATCTTATGTCAAATTCGAAATTTGATGTCTTAATTTAAAGTAATTCAATTCTTAATTTTTACTAGACGATTGAGAGAGAGAGAGAGAGAGAGAGAGAGAGAGAGAGAGAGAGAGAGAGAGAGAGAGAAGAGAGAGAGAGAGAATAGGCAGAGATATAGAGAGATATATAGAGATATATAGAGACAGACCGTAAGTCAAAACGTGTATTTCTGCGAAAAGTACGTGTGCTTGATTCAATAGATACATAGACAAAATGTCATTAAAACTGGCGTTAAAATATTTGCGGCCTATTTGTTGCTTTGCATAAAAATTACGTTGTTCAATACAAGATAAAATCCGCCTACGACGAATGACACAGCAAAGTAATTGCAACGCCAATGTAACGCGTTTCATTGCTTACCTGTATATAATTTAAACACTGTAAAGACAAACGGATGTGTATTGCTAGATAGCAATGAAAGTGAATTGAACTATACTTACACGACAAACAACCTGTAAAATGCCGGTCATTTTGTACCTTAAACTTTTTTGAAGATTTACATTTCTTTGATGAAAAATGAAATGGTTTATTTTATTTTACATTTTTATAAAGGAAAAGGTTATGCATATATTCACCAAGAGATTTGCTTGAATTTCAAGTTTCTTTTTCCAATATTTTAATAAAACATGCGCTGGCCATAGACTTCAGTGTAAAATGCAAGATGCAATTGACTAGACAATGTGATCAAAATTATTCTTTTGGTGGATTTTTTTTATTTGAAACAACTCCAAAGTCATATATTGGCTATGATTATTGAACCACTTGTATATTAATACATTGAATACCTCAATGCAATAGCATAACTCTTAATGCAGAGTGATAAAATCATTTCAATAATTTTTATTTCAACATACTATCTAGAAATTTTGACAAAATGGATACTTTATAATGTAATCGTTATCGTATCAGTTGCTATGATGTAGAATATGAAATTATATACCTTCACCAATGATAAATATATTGTATATAAACTCAATATGCATGCAACCATTTATTATTATTTCATCACTTTGATTACGTACACCTTCAAATGAAACAAAAGGTGCTTCAGACACCTAATTACTGTAAATCTTCGAAGGTTGTATTTCTTGCAGGATTATGATGCACTACTAAGATGTATCCAATCCAATTACCACAAATGCAATTTAACAAATACTGGCAATCACATACAAAATGAATTAGATACATTTTGCAATGCATTTATCAACGATATCGTCTTAAAAGAATTTTTCCTTGTTCAACAATAATCAATTCCTGGTCAAGTGTATATTTGTTTGATTTTCGATAAAACTATTGCCCCAAAACTCCATCAGATGTAATTTAAAGTTATACTCAAGGTAAGACGTGCGGCATTAGGCACATATGATGACTGCTTTATGTACGTTTTTTGTCATCATGTCTCACTAACAAAGCTTTTTTAATTCGGAGATCCGTACCGACCATATGCGACTCTTTTGTATAAAAGAAAATGCAACGTACCAGATGGCAATGATCATTAAAAAAAAACACGGACATCAATTTTTCAACATAAAAAATATTCTTCACCATCAATTGAATCTTTATCTTGATTCTTCGTTCCGCTGTATAAAAATTGATATCAGCTTACGTAAGCCGTTTGTATATTCTGAATAATCTATTTGAATTCGATTGCATTCCTACTCAGATGTTTGTAGTTGTACAGAGCTACATGCATTCTTCTAAATGAGGTCAATACAGTCTAAATTTACAATGCCTCAAATGCTCTCATAAAACGTTTGTAATTGAATGATTCACATAGCTCTTGATAGCGAAGTAATAGTAGTTTCTCAACAATCTGCAGGACATCTTCCATCTAGAACTTTCGAAAATGTGAAGCATGATAAACGCGATGACTTCAATTTTTCTATAGTCAACTTTCCCTATTTATGTAGCAATGTACCTTCATCACATGCGTATGGTGTTTTTGTCTCTCAGTTAAGTCGATACGCAAGGGCATGCTCTTCGTATGAACAGTTTCTAAGACGAGGCAAGCTAGTGACAAACAAGTTGATAAAACAGAACTATCAACAGTCTCGTTTAAAGTCATCTTTTCGTAAGTTATATGGTCAATACGACGACCTTGTCAGCAAATACAATCTTCCACTGAGTCGCATGCTGACTGACGTTTTTCATTCTAATTGTTAGACCATGATTAATTACCTAATTGTCTACGGACTTTTGCGGTTTTTATTTTTCCGATTACGACAAAGAGCACACGGCGGGTGTGACCGGTCAGCAGAGGATGCTCACTTCTCCTAGGCACCTGATCCTACCTCTATCTTGGAGGTCCGTGTTGCTCTGCTTTGAATTTGTATTTCGTTTTATGGTTTTTTGAGATGGTTGACGGTTTGTTATTGTAATTTTTTCATATATGTAGTTAATGGCTTTTAAACTAATCTGTATCATATCATTCGCTAGTATATATTGCTATGCAATTATCAAATAACCAGTCAACTCTGACTCTTGCAAGGTGTCATATTTACTCATCGACGACTGTAATTTGGAGAGGGTTGGCCTTACATTTAATATTTCGAAATCTATCAATTCCATCAGAACATACATTATTTAGATCTCGTCATCCTTTACGTTTTCAGCACCCGTGTGTAGATATCCCGCCTCCTTTAAATAAATTTATCAAAATAATGAGGAAAAAAACTCTTTTTTATCAATATGAACCCAACTTACTTCGTTATTCAAAACATATGTACATTTACTGTAATTTGATTGTCTTAATGCATCAGTTTAGACCGTTATATCATTCGCAGTGATGACTCATTGACACTATTCAAATTTTTTTTTTCATTAATAAAGACATAATTTATTCTCATATAAATGATTGTTTAACAGTAACATTTGTAAATTGTAATGACAGGCTGATTACAGTACATAAATCGCCATTGTTAACGAGTAATACATGAATCTTATATGATATAAGCTTTATCAAACAAGCGCGCCTTCCTTTGTGCCCCGAGAATATGTGTTGCTCAACACTTTCTGCAACGATGTAGAAATTTGCGTATTTAACGTCATTGGCTTTATTGTTTACTGTTTAAAAAATTCAGCTTCATTAAAGCATTCATGAGCAGAGTTATTTACATAAAACTATTAATTTGGTTAAAATTATAAAAAGATACCCTTTGCGTTATGTTTATAACCTGTGGGTTCGGCGAATTGATGGTAAACAATGACAATAAGTTAAACATAAAATTTAAATAAACTCAGATGACTTTTTGGTAAAATTAGGATTGTCCTCAAGACAGTTGCTTTGGGAAAAACACTGATCCTTGCATTCTGGGCAGGATGCACAAATGTTTAAATTAGGATTGTCCCCAAGACAGTTGCTTTGGGAAAAAACACTAATGCTTGCATTTTGGGCAGGATGAAAAAAAATGTTCAAATATATATCATGTACATTATCCAATTGATAAATCGCGTGACTCTGTATTTTCTTAGACATTAAAAACATTATAATTAAAAAACTTACATCAAATCATTAAAATCTTTAATATCAGTTGCATTAAAAAATAAAATGTGTCATATCAATACCGATAAGCATATTGATACTACTTTAGAAAACAAGTTTTGAATAACATTGATCGACTGATTTTTATATATTATGCATTTGCAGTGAAACGATTTTTCAGCCTAACAATTATTACGAATATAAAGATATAGATTGGTCTAGGAAATTGTTATGTCATTTACACAACGTTGCAGTGGATACGATCGAAGGCCCGTACTAATTAAACACAACTGGTGCTTTTTCAGTTCAGGTAATGCATTTCTTTAATACATACTAGAATGTTCTTTGCCTATAATAATTAAAACATTAAGAAAACATTGTGAAAAAAAAATGTTTCGTTACAAGAACCCCTATATAAAGATAAAATATATATCCATAATACCATATAAATATGAAATTAATATGATTTTAATGTACAGAATATATCTAGTATATACATATTTTATTACCAGTCATTATAAAACATTCGTATTTTTAACAATCTGCCTTAAATGGCCACTCTGTGATGATAGATACATGTACCACAAAATAATATGTTCAATCTTACTTTTCTATTTCTTTAAACAAAATCGGCCCTTATTCCTTGAATCATGCTTTATATTAGTAGGTAAAACTTCAATGTTCTTTGCGGTTTATACATGCCAAAAGCCGTTTTTAAGTTTTTTTTGTTACTTGTAATCTACACTACATATGAAGAACTTCTTGCGTGATTTGTACAAGTGCTGGCATTTATTTTTACAAAGACTGAAGAAATTTATATGAGAATATTATACACCCATTTACAAAACGGCCCCTCATTGTCCATACGCATTCAGAATGATTTAAACTAAAACAACTTCAATCACGCTTTAATTCTCATAACTTGAAGATTTATTGCTGCTTCTTTTTTTTTTTTCTTTTTGTAAATTTGATATAAATTATATCTGCCTACCCTTAATTGCAACATTTTCCTACACACAGTAATAACAATATATATGCAACAAAACGTAAAACAAAATCAACATACCAAGTTAAATTATTGGTATTTTTTTCAAACTACTGTATACAAGAAAATAATTCGCCCCCGTTTAAGTTTTGCCCCATTTTACCCTTCTAGTCAACGGGCTAACTTAAGACAGGAATAATTACAATGCTTCAATTAATCTCTTATAAAACAAAACTATCTCTGGGCAAATTTAAGACGAGCGAAACTATTTTCAAGTGAAGAAGGGCGAAAATAACAAGGGGCGAAAAAAGCAAGCATACAGTAGTTCAGGTATGATCAACCACGTTGAAAAAAAAACAAATGACATTTTTGGTTTAGAACGGTGTAAGATTAGCACTAGGGACAACGTTTGTAATTTAATGATTCACTCAGATTTTGATAGCTAAATAATATTAATGTCTCAACAAGTATCTGCATGTCACCTGTCATCTAGAACTTTCAAATATGTGCAGCATGATAGTAAATGGTTTCTAAATTAATCTGTATCATATTCGCTTGTTTATGATATCGCTATGCATTTATCGATTTATCAGTCAATTCCAGTTCTCGCAAGGTGTCAATTATACTCATCGACGACTGTAATTTGGATAGGGTTGGGCTTACATTTAGTATTTCGCAAACTATCAGTTCCATCAGAACATATATTATTTAGATCTCGTCGTCCTTTACTTTTTCAGCACTCTATCGTAGGTATCCCATTTCTTTTAAATAAAATTATCAAAATCATGAAGAAAACCTTGTTTATCAATATAAAAACAACTTATTTCGTTATTCAAACCATATGCAATATCATTTGGTTGTTTTAATGCATCAGTTTATACCGTTATTTATCATTCACAGAGATGACTCATTGCTACTATTCAAATGTTTTTTCTTTTAAATTGAAAAAGACATAATTTGTTATCATATTAAATGATTGTTTAACAGTAACGTTTTGTAAATTGTAAAGACAGGCTGAATACAGTACATAAATCGCCATTGTTAACGAGTAATACATGTATCTTATATGCCATAAGCTTTATCATACGGGCGCGCCGTTGCGCGCCGATAATATGTGTTGCTCAACACTTTTTGCAACGTTATAGAAATTTGCGTTTTTAACGTCATTGGCTTTATTGTGTACTGTTTAAACAATCCAGCTTCATTAAAGCAATCATGAGCAAAGTCATTTACATATAGCTATCAATTTGGTTAAAATTTAAAAAGATACCCTTTGCGTAATGTTTATAAGCTGTTGGTTCGGCGAACTGATGGTAAACAATGGCAATTAGTTAAACGTAACTCAGATGACTTTATGGTAAAATAAGGATTGTCCCCAAGACAGTAGCTTTGGAAAAATCACTAATGCTTGCATTCTGGGCAGGATAAAAAACTGTTTAAATTAGGATTGTCCCAAAGACAGTTGCTTTGGGAAAAACAATAGTGTTTGCATTTTGGGCAGGATGAAACAAATGTTTAAATATATATTACATGTACATTATCAAATTAATAAATCGCGAGACTCTGTATTTTCTTAGACATTAGAAACATTAAAAAACTTGAATATCAGTTGCATTAAAAAATAAAAAATGTCATATTAATACCGATAAGCATATTTATATTTCTTTAGAAAACAAGTTTTAAATAACATTGATCTATTCATTTTTATATTTTACGCATGTGCAGTGAAACGATTTGTCGACCTAACAAACCAGTAAGATACTTATCACGAATATATAATAGATATATATTGGTCTAAGAAATTGTTATGTCATTGACACAACGTTGCAGTGGATACGATCGATGGCCCGTATTAATTAAACACACCTGGTGCTTTTTCTGCTAAAAGAAAGAAGCAGTTCAATCTAACTGGAAATGCATTTCTTTAAAACATACTAGAATGTTCTTTGCTTAAAATAATCAGAACATTTAGCAAACATTTTGAAAAAAAACCCTGAATTTTGTTTAAGTAAAGAGTTACAATAACCCCTATATAAAGATTAGGAAACTTTTTTTTCAAAAAAATTAATGACATATACAGTAAATATGAAATCAATATAATATCAATGCAGTAGAATAGATCCTGTACACAAATAGTTTCAATTTTTTTCTCCATTTATTCTTTTGTAAAACATTGAGCTCCTTTTGCAAAAGGATGGTTTTATAGTCATATTTATATTTACAGAGTAAATTCTCCGGTATTTTTTACGAAAACCGATTATGATTTATATCTCTATACAAACTGAAAGGACTAAACTATATACGAGCCATTTCTTACTAATGTATCAATCGGTCGAAACCTTCAGCAAGCTATGAAAAATCACTGACTGCGCAAACAATCATGATAATGTCAGATTTAATTATGTATTTTTCTGCAATATTCGACCTTCATACACTAAACACCACATTGTATCGTTTAAATCACGTATTGGGCATTACCTTTCTCAAGAAGATCGTAAACAATTGTTCATACAAAAAATCTAGGCTCTTTCAAAGAATCAGCAATATATTAAGATACTTTCATATAAGTAATTATACCATATTGTAATATTTTATTTTTTGAGTATAATCACAAAAGTTACAACTTTTTTCGGCAAATACTTTTTGAGAAAATTTTAAAAGTCTTTGTGAAGACGATTTAAAAAAAATCCTCAATATATAACTTTGTACAATTTGAAGTCCATTGTTGCCCCATCTTTTGCCCGGGAATCATGATTTGAACAAAGGATTTGATTATACACTATCCGAGAATGCTTCCACCAAAGTTACAGCTTTTCTGGTCAATTGTTGTTTTTTTTAGTTCTTCTAAAAGACAATTCAACTCCTTTCAGGGTCGCCCAACCCCAATTGTGACCTCGCCTACCTACGGGGTTCATAATTTCAACTAACTCCACTTTACACTACCTGAGGATGTTTCAAAGCAAGTAACACTTATTATAGCTAACTGTTGGTTTTTTAGAAGATTATTTTAACATTATAGCAAATTAACGACAGTTATTATTTTTTTTTATCTCGCCTTAAAAGAGAGATTGACCCTTTACTTTAACAAATGTTAACTCCCTTCCCCTAAAGATTTTTTTTTTTTGCTTAGTTTGTTTGAAATTTACCCAGTGATTCTAGAGGAGAAATCGAAAATGTAAAAAAGATTACAGAGAGAACGACAGACAGACGGACGCCGGGAAAATATCAAAATAGCTTACCTGAGCTAAAACATCAGGTGAGCTAGAAGATTGAAAAAAAATAGTTTCACCTTTTTTTATTTACCTGTAATGTTAATTTATCGTTTATGATAATTTCATTTCAAAAGAACATAAAATGTTCTTTATGAAGGGTTTACACATTATACGAAGAGTTTCAGTAAAAATGTTGTTAGTTGTACAATAGTTACATGTTATGTACCATGAGTATTTCAACACAAATGAAAGTCTTTGAAAGAATGCAGTATATATGCGGACTGAAATTGTTTGCTAATGTATGACCTAAGTACAGAAACATTAAACATCAGTACAGTTCAGCATGGGAAGTGCCAACCCTGCAAATCTGTATTAGTCCTGAGGGATCCCACTTATCCCTGAAAATCGTTACCTGTACTGGGACTGAGAAAGCTGTATACAAACATATAAAACAGAATATAAACTTATATACGTTTGTCAGTAGTCATTCAATGAATTTTTTACAGTCATTTTAATGCCATCGAATCTTCCATACCTTAAACCCTCAGTTCTTTAATTATATTATACCTAATCAGTTTGAATAGCAATGCACTGGTTCATGAGTTATTAAAATATAGTACAGTACACTATAGTGTACTGTACTATATAGTATGTAATATCATATCATTCTATAGTATGAAATATCATATCATTTAGTAGGTAGGTCTCCCGATAGTTGTATGAACACATATATCTGCTAATTTGTTGGATTGATTTTAAATATTTATGGTTTTGATTGAAAGAGATCTGATATTACCAAAGTAATGAAGACAATATTTGTAAAACTTATATTTGGGAAAAGATTTCTTCAGAAAATGTTAAGATAAATTCATTAAAAATCAATAACATTCATTAAAGCTAGTATGCATTCATAAAAGCATTTGGTCGACATATTAGTTTCAATCGGTCCTCAACTATATATGGGGTATACATGTATATACCGGCCGTGAAAGATACGGTCGGTTGCTTTCCGATCAATGCATTCAGGTTGCACTGACCTCTAAATGATGAAACAAAACAATGTAATAATTTGCTTGTAAAAAATGAATAAAGGAAACTATAAGCAATAAAAAGATGATTTATTGTTAGATACCATTTCCAATGTATCCGCAATATCTTGCACAGACATATCTGTGCTGTCTTACTTCGCACGCACATCAAACACTTGTGACGTTCATACAGAATGCAAAACGTCTGCATCTTTTTGTAGACCACGGTGACACTACATGCAACACAGTAGAAAAGTGATAGTAAATCCAAGAATGTATAAACAACGTTGCTTTTATTAGCTTCTAAAAAATAATTAAAAATCACCCCGTCCATGCTGTCACTGCACGATATGCTACAGTGTGTGGTTTGCACATGTGCAATATTATAACAGTACCACACAGCAGAACGCTCTAAAATGATTCAGGATATTTGAGAGTTCAGTCTGTTCTGGTTTGTCTTTCATTGTATATTCCTCACCAGTGCAGTGGTTGTCATCATTTTTGTTTAAGGCGCGTCTCTCCGTCCAATGTAATGTGTTCGGGTGAATGAAATACCTGAATGTGGTGAAGCATGAATAGTGCTCTTGGTCTTATATAGGGGGTCTGTAGCGATGAGCAGAACAATAAAAATCAACAACTAATATGGCTATAGTCGGAGATAAAAGGGAAATAAATGCGTATTTATGAATTCATGTCAGCTTGAAACATTGATGAAATTAATTAAAAATTGTCTCATGTGACATTATAAAAATATGACCAGACAACAAGGTCATTTGGTGCCATAACTTTTATTGGGCAATTAGGTAAAGAAAAAATAAAACGAAAGAAGAGTAGGCAACGTGAGAACAAACCAGAATCCAGTATCCATAATTCATTTGTCAATCCTGAATTGATAAACACTACCTATCCAGAGAAATGGGCTACTCTATATGCAATATTTAACCAAGAAATAACTCAGTTAATAAAACGGGTGGTATTTTTTCATAAATTATCAAAAATGAAAATTTTAGTAATATGCACATCTCTGAAAAAAGTACAATTGATCTACAAAACCTTGAAAACTGCAGGAAGAATTATCCGTACAATAGGGGTACCCTTTTTGCAGTCGACCGTTTGCCATTTTACCATTTCAATAACTAGATTTTTCCTTTGGAAAAACCGGTTAAAAAGCTGTCCTGAGAAATTGAAAAGTAATAATAATAATAATAATAATGTAATTACTAGTTGCAAAGCAACAAGTGTGTCTTCCGTTAATGTAAAACGTAAAAGTTAGCAGTTTCTTCTGGAAGCAGGACTCTGAAATCAATGGCTATAAAACGGAAAAAAAATCCGAATTATTTTTGGCATGACTTAACAAAAAAAAAAAATCATTCTAAGTACAAACTAAAGTTAAAATTATTCCAAGAACGAGTTAACGAAACAATTCCGAAAAAGTTCAAGTACGACTTAACAAATTTTCGAATTGTTTCCGGTACGTGTAACTTTTTTACCATTTTCTTTACAAATACCACTGTTTTCCATTTTGTTCAATAGCACTTAAAATTCTTTGAAAAAATCAAGTTACATGTACAGAGTTCAAAGATTAAACCGTCTGGCCCAAAGAAACCCCCAAATCACCTAATACATTAGTTAAATAAGGTACTTTTTAGGTAAATAACTTCAGAATGAATAATTTTGCTTCTATAAATTATAGCTAATTGTTACTTAGTAAAGAGTTATTATAAAAAGACTTTAGAGCCATTTTGATCCTTTACTGAAGGAGTCAGCCTCCTTTTTTGATATCAAATGAAAGGTCTTGGAAATATATTTTGTTCAACAAGTGTTCAGGAATTTTTGACCGTTTTAGAGATATCTAAACAACATCGCTTTAGTGACCGATCCTTGAACTCACTACTGGGGCCTTTAACCAACAATTTTAAGGTAACATATTCTTAAAAACATAGTTTAAACATTTTTTTTTATAATTTATTGCTTTTCAAAAAAAATATCCTTTTCCAGATATTAATTGTCAAAGTTTTGGACTACTGGCCCCTTAAACATTTGGCCCCTAATTACGTAACAAATTATTATTAAAGTAAGATAATGTATAGATAAACAGCTTTACAATACATATTTTTGCTTTATAATTATGAACAAATTATTACTTGGTAAAGAGTTATAACAAAAAGACTTTAGGGCTCTCCTGGCCCCTAATTTGAGGCTGCCGGAGGTAAATTTACATCGAAAAACGATACTATTTTAGTTATTGAAAAAATACTTTAACCGGGCGAATTTCTTAAAATTTTTATTACATAAATTAACAGCGATATCCAACACTATATTTAATGTATTTTTTTTACGTCATGTGTTCTTCTTAAGCAAGTGACGTGCATATCCTAACACGGCAAATGGTTTATATAAATCGCATCGACGCAAGTGATTAATGACATTAAAAGTATTTTTATAAGAAAATCCATCGATAAGTAATGTATTTTGCAGTTCTTGCTAGGATTTCATATAAATATTTCGTTTTTTTTGCAATATTGTTAAAACATTTCGCACCATCATCGAAATTAGGCATATTTTTACCTTTTCAGCTCGATTTACACAAAACTGGGCTAATTGGTAGGTTTACCCCAGCATGATTCACTTTTGTACTTATTTTCTCTCCCAATTTCATGTAAAATGTACTAAGATTGTATTGATCTTTTACATGCGCCAAACGTTTTTTTAACATGCATATAAATATTTCCTTTCAATAGTGTACACGTAGCAGGGGGAGTTTCCAAACCACTAGTTTATAAATAGTTGTTTACTTTATACGAAGCTTAAAAACCGCTGATTTTTTATACTCAGTATTGCTAATATTGTATTTAGTATCACTAGTATTTACAACAGCGTCTATGTAAAGGAATCAAGCGGTTTTACAATGTTCAATAAAATTCACTTATTACGTTACGATACATTCCCTGAGAACGATCGAAAGGAATGCAGATCGTGACGTCAAAGTTAATTATGACGTCATATCTTATGAAGTACAGACAAGTGATTTTCTACACATCGCTGTGAAATCAATCGGGCAGCCTTAATATACCCGAGCTAGCCCCATTTTTTTATATCAAATTTAAGCCCGTGTTAATGTCAACATCATTTGCGTTACATGTCTTAACAAAATATTTACACATGAAAAGATACTGCAGAAAATTTGCAAAAATTTCGTTTAAAAATCTGATGCCAATTTTAAAGCTCGGGCGAGCTAGAACGAATTGCGTGCATTATACATTAGCTTATCCTTAGGATCATCAACAGACATTGATCTAAAATGCCTGAACGTTTCGGTTTTCTATTATGAATAGTTTTGGTGGAGGGTCGTTGACAAAATGATCAGTAAAAAATCATAAATCCATAAAAAACTCAAACCAGAAGGGCCGTCATAAACTGAACATTATTTAACTTCGAGTAATGACTATGGCTTATCAATCCTGGAAAGTTTGTACAAATCGGTCCAAAATTTTTGGAGAAATAACACTCAAAAAAGTCAGAAAAAGGTCATACATAGTTGACTCTTAGGTTCTAGTTCTGAAATTGTATAGTGATTGAAAAAAAGTTTCACAGTCGTTGTCCGAGCAGTACTAGTTATGGACACACTTTTTATTTTATCATCTGTAGATTTTATTTTCAGTTTACATGCACTTTATATGCGTTTATTTACAACCAGGGACATATTAGCAACTATCAAAAATCTCGCGTGACGCGATTTCAAATGTCGTTTTATGCATCATTTTTAATTTATTCTTTTGAATACATTAACACGAAAATCTTAAAAAAATAAGGAATGTGTTATTTTACTGCATTCTTGTATAGGATTATAATAACGATTATCAAATTTCCACATATGCCGTGTCCACAATGCCGTAAAAATCGGGTATTTATTTTCCTTATATCTCATTCAGTTTTGAACATGATAAATCAAAATTAATGAAACAGATTCCAAGATCCGTATCGACAAGAAGAATACAATAATTTGCTTTAATCAGAAGCAATGTTTTTACAAGATTTTTTTATTTGAACTTATTTATTTCAGAACGATTGACAAGCAAGTTCTTGTATCAATGTCTCTAGTTATTACGGAAGTTTTACGCGATGTTGCCCTAATGTGTGAGGATAATGGAAAATTTGCGATTTTTTTCTCAAAACGTGCATAATGATTTCGGAAGTAAATGTAAACATGGCGGTAAAGAAGTTCCCGTTCGTGTATATTCGTCCTTTTACAACTCATTCCTTTGGAGATGATACATTTAAATTCGAAAAATGTCATCGATGTAAGAAATGCAAATAAAAAAAAAAATGAAATTTAAGAAGTTTTGTCGATCATGAAATGTAGCCCTACAGCTTGAAAACAGGATCAGATTATAGAATATTGTCAGTTATTCATTAAAAAATTAGCACCGCTTGTTGTCAATTGGTGAAGCCCCTGTTCTGTTCACAGGCTCCTGACGTTATATATTTTTCTCATAATAAAAATAATAACCCCCATTTAAACATACACGAAGTACCCATAGCTGCCATATTGGATTCAATTCGGTCTGAATTTTTGCTTATATCTAAGCTGTAATTCTTTTTTTGCTCATCGCCCGAGTTCGATCGATCACCAAACACCTTAACTTACTACCGATTCAACTAAAAAGGCATATGACCAACCCCCATTTTTTCATAATCTATAAACCTTCCTCCTGCATTTTTGGCATAAAATGTCACTAATGCACACGTTCTTTGCAAAGAACGAACTGCATCTACTTCGCAGTACTTCTCCCACAATTTCCTATAGATGTTCTGGAAAGGCAACCGCAACAGTTTTTGCTTGGCATGATATTTTTACGTGGCACCTGTCTCGAGTAGCACAGAGTGAATAATTCTTGTCCTCAAACAAAGCGTGCTTACACTAAGATATAGTTACGGTTGATTGCTTTCAGTTCAGTACATACTTTTTCATAAAGGACTTCAATTTGAAGAGTAAACGTGCATTAAAGGAAGAAAATCGGAGTAAAATTCAAAATACACAATCCTGTATGAAAAATAAAATAAAAAGTGGATCAAGATTTTTAAAGATTTTCTCTATACATTTCTATTTAAACTATGACCCCTCATTGTGGCACAACCCTATCCCCGGGGATCATCATTTGAACACACTTGAATCTACCCTACCTGAGGATGCTTCCAAACAAGTTTCAACTTTTCTGGCAAATTGGTTTCTGAGAAGAAGATTTTTAAAGATTTTTCTCTCCATATTCCTATGTAAAAATTTGACATCCCCCACCCTACCCTAGGGAGCATGATTTGAACAAACTTCAATCTACCCTATCTGAGGATGCTTCCAAACAAGTTTCAGATTTTTTAAGCTAATTGGTTTCTGAGAAGAAGATTTTTAAAGATTTACTCTATATATTCCTATTTAAAAATTCAATCCCCCATTCTGGTCCCACACTACCTCCGGGTATCATGATTTGAACAAACTTGAATCTACCCTACCTGAGGATGCTTGCACACACGTTTCAGCTTTTTTGGCCAGATGGTTTTTGAGAAAATGTTTGAAAAATATCAACAAATTGTCAATAGTTTTTCATTATCTCACCTTGAAAGAGAGCGTGGCCCTTCATTTTCAACAATCTTGAATTATCTTCACCCAATGATGCTTTGTGCCAAGTTTGGTTGAAATTGGCCCAGTAGTTCTTGAGAAGAAGTTGAAAATGTAAATCATTTACAGACAGACAAACAGACGGAGTAGAGACGGACGCCGGGCAAAAAGTGATCAGCAAAGCTCACTTGAGCTTTCAGCTCAGGTGAGCAAAAACAACGAGGAAGAATGTGCACTAAAACAAAGAAAGAAGACAATTTATTTTTCAAATCATACATATACCTTCATATTTCTATCAGCGAAAATAATGTCTGTTTAGATTAAATAGACTCAAGAAAATGCTAAGCATTTTAACAAAACACATTGCATTAATCAACCATTGCGCAGAGATCATACCGAATAACTCATTGAATGAATTGTCTTTTAGTATGTTGTCAAAGCATCAGATTTTGCTCATTTTGCCTGATTTACCGAAGTCTATGTTTGATTTGATACGTAAAAATTCCAAAATACAGGCGATGGTTCCCCAAGTTTAAAAGCATAATTAATGAAAATGAAAAGATAATCAAAACTAGCTAAAATCACCGTCAGAAGTGAAAATGTCAACGCATTAAAATATTTAATCTTAGTTTACTTCATAAACTCGGCACCAATATATGTTGCATGTTTCAAAGATTACTTTCGCACTTGAACTGTTCCACGACAAACAATGTGATCTTTGTCAGATTGACCATTTTAACATGCGTCCAAAATAGCTGTGTAACGTGCAACGCGGCCGAGCTTTGTGTTTCACTTGTGTATGCCTTACACCCAAGCGTTGCACCAGGTCCGTTAACTTGTTATCTCAGATTTTTGTTGACCACAAGAATAATAGGAACAGTAACCCATTGATTGGATAACCACTAACTGTGGTCGACGGATGTCTCTGGCAAATATAAATCACTGTTGTCCTGCCTTCTAAATAATTATCAAATTGCTGCGTCAACCTTGCACATCACCCACTCCTGCCTGTGGTGCGCCTCTATGTCTGTGCTCTACTTGTAATGCCTTATGCAGATCTTACATCCAAGAGAACACAAACTCAAAGAGAACACAGTAATCTTTTCTAAAATGCCTTATTCAGGTCTTAAAAATGGTAATAGACCGCTGTTAATATCTACAATAGCTTTAAACAATTCATAGCGATTAATTATGATGCATACAACGCAGTCTCCCTATGATCTGATAGTTCTGACATATATAAAAAAATATTAACATTCACTGTGGTGTTTAAGAAAACGTTTGTCTTTCGTTTTGGCAAAACTAAAAATAAAACAAATTTCGTCACAGGCTGCTCAAACAAAGAATCTTGTTTTCGATACATGGAATAACGAACCCGAACTTAACAACTGATTAACCCCCCTCCCCCTTTGCTATGATTTTCGTAATTAGCTTAAATTTTGAATTGCATAAGTCCTTAATTGTTTACCATTTATATTTTCCGTTCCATTAGGTTTTTAGCTAATTAACGTTGAATTTGACACAGCAGTTCTTGAGAAGAAGAATTTTTAAAATGCACACCCCCCTTTTTTATAGTTTCGAGATTTTCTCCGCTTTGAATAAAAACTGGCCGATTATTTCTGCAATTTATATTGACCTTTCCATAAGGATGCTTTGTGCCAAATTTGGTTGAAATTGACTCAGTAGTTCTTGAGAAGATTTTAAAAAATACACCCCGTTTTTTTTACAGGTTGAAAGTTTTCTCCGCTTTGAAAAAAAAACTCTCTTTTTATTTCTACAATTTATATTCAACTTTCCATAAGAATGATTTGTGCTAAATTTGGTTTAAATTGGCCAAGTGGTTCTAGAAAAGTAGTTCAAAATGTGAAAAGTTTACAGACAGACGGACGGACAGACGAACGAGGGTAAAAATGTGATTAGAAAAGCTCACATGAGCTATCAGCTCAACTGAGCTAAAAACCTTTAGATCTGCGGTCAGTGACAGCGGTGAAACCAACTGAGCTATTTAAAACTTAAAGCTGTAACACGTATATATGCATATATACTACTATAATACAAATAAGTTTTTAAAAAGTTTGTAGTTTTTGGGGGCAAATTTCAACCTCAGGGCAAGGGTGCCTTTAAAAAATCCTATCTTAATTTATCCTTTTGATCAAAATCTATCAAAATATCTTACTTTTTCTAGGGGCAGGCCTGCCCTGATTGATTTCTAGGCCAAAATTCATACAAAAATAGACCGTTTTACTGCAAAAATGCTGTTTTAGCCAACTTTGAAGGTTAATTTAAGAATTACAAGCGCAATATGCTAGGTTCTAAATGAAAATTCGAAATATTTAGAAAAATGTACAGTAGAAAATATCAAATGAACTTTGATTTTTAAAAGTGATGTTTTCCAATAAATCGATCTCCCCTAAAGGTCAATTATTGTGTTATATACAAGTGATTCTTTATCATGCAGATCAAAATGTGCAATTTCATCAAATTCAACGGTTAGGACTAATTAAGTTATAGTGTTTCTTTGTTTTTTTTCACCAAGTATTATAAATGTTTCTCACATAAGATAACACCGCTTAAATAAAACAGGGATACCGGCTGGGACACACGTTGATAAGTATAGTTTATTAAAAGGTATTCCAAAATGTTAAGTTGCCTATACAAAAAAGGGGGTTTTCTATTCAACATTCAGTAATATCAACCACTAATTATTTAACATTTGTCTTTATCAACGGATTATTATATACATTTATCAATTAGACATTTCCGTCATGTATATTTTATTTAACGACAGCTTGTGATTGAAAAGGGAGGGGGGCTGCTTTGAACTTAAAAATCGAGATTGTATATAAAACATGTTATTCTTAATCGTATACGTGAACAATTACAGATGAAATGAAAAAAAAAGGTTTAGTTGAACTCGTCGTATCCCGAAACCTGCTATCTGATATAATATACAACTCATAGATAACTAAAACAATACATAACGCACAGGATGAAGCTCTGCCATTCATTCATCTGAATGTTAACTGAATGGTCTGGAACGGTGACTGAATGGCATAGCTATGCCATCCAGCCATCTTTCAGTTACCTTTCAGTCACATTTCAGTTGACTGATTGGCAGAGCTTCATCCTGTGACGTTTTCTTTTTAGAGGAGTTTTGTTTTTTTCCAAAAATTAAAAAAAAATGGTAAGGACGTTTCACTTCTGTGAGACAAACTTATTTTTTATACTCACATACCTTTAAGCTCACCTGAGCCAAAGGCCTATAGTAGCTTTTCTGATCGAAATTTGTCCGTTGTCTTTCGTCGTCATTTGTCGTTGTAAACTTTTAACATTATAATCGTCGTCTCCAAAACCCCTAGGTCTTTTAAAATCAAACTTGTAACATAAAAACATCTTTAGGGAAAGAGCTTTCAAGTTTGTTGAAATGAAGGGCCAGGTTCCCCTTAAAAGAGAGATTATTTAGAATTACAACAAACTTGTTGGTTTTTTTAAGCAAATCTTCTGTTCAAAACGATTGGCCAAAAAAAAAAAATAATAACTTGTGTGGAGCCATTCTCTGGTAGATCATGCAGATTCAAGATTGTCCAAATCATGATTCTCGAGGATAGAATTTGGCAACGAATTGGGGTCGAATTTTTAAATATGAATATATGAGAAGAGCATTTTAAAATCTTCTTTTTGAAATTCAATAAACCAATAAAGGTGTAACTTGTATGAAAGCATCTTCCTGTAGTGGCGATTCAATTATGTTGAAATTATGATTCCATTTTGAAATTTTGGGGTGACAATGGGGACTTTAATTTTTACATAGAAATATCAAAGAGACATCTTTAAAAATCTACTTCTCAAAAGTCATTCGGCCAGAAAATATTTAACTTGTTTGGAATTATCCCCAAGTAGTGTAGATTCAAGTTTGTTTAATCATGATCCCCAGGGGTATGGTTGGCCCACAGTTGGGGGTCGGATTTTTACTTAAGAAAATATAAAGAAAAATCTTTGAAAATCTCAAAAAAATGATCAAAAAAGTTGTATCTTGTGTGAAAGAATCTTCAGGTAATGTAGATCAAAGTTTGTTCAAATCATGGTCCCTTGGGGTAAGGTGCAGCCACAATGTGATTTCATATTTTACATAGGAATATATGGATAGAATTTTCTTCTCAATTACAATTTACCCAGAAATCTGTAACTTGTGTGGAAGCATCCTCATTTTATCTAGAATCGGTTTTGTTAATACCAGGGGGTAGAGTGGGGTCACAATGGTGGGGGAAGGGAAATGTTTACATATGAATATATAGAGAAAAATTCTTTTAAAATGTCAAACCCTTCCACAACACAAGGAAAAATCACAGAATACACAAACTAGTTATGATGACATGAGACTCAGATTTCCATAAAATACGACTTTGCTTTCTCTTTTATCAAACCTACGGATTTACATTAACAACAAAATCGGTTACTTTTATTTACTTTTTAGAATCAAATCATTAATTTGTTAATCAGATGTAAAGATAAACAATTAAATGCTTTCTTTAATGATTCATGCGGTGCGTGAACGTTGCTATCATTGCAAAAAAAAAAAAAATAACAAAATAAAGCGCTAATGCGGGTATTTTATCGCAATGTCGGTATCTTCATACCAACATGAATCACCAAATAAAGTATTTGTTAAAATTTCGTCATTCAAAAAGAAATCATTTTTTAACTTAATGTTTGTACGTGATGTGTTCATATGCATATGAAGAAAAACTTTTAAACTACGTCTCACGCAAATCAAGATATGCAACTAGAAATTCTCTTTTGTTTTCTGGCTGAGCATTGATAGATGAATGCTTACTGTTATAAATGTTGATGTCTAAAGATCAAGTGAGTTTGAAGTGTTACCAACGTAGTCTCAAGTTATCAATAAATAACGTCAACACTCACAGAACTTTTTAAGAAAATATATTGAATGTCGTTTTTTTTAATACAAGTTTTCTTTGAGGAAAATCCAGTAATTTCGAAAGATGTTAAATTAACAGATTTTAGAGGTCAGCATGATTTTGAAAATAAAGGATTACTGAGTTTCACTTGCAAAATGTATTTCAAGAACGCACTGGATGAAATATCTGGTTTCAGCACTGCGGAAACCCTTTGGAAACTTTGCGGAAACTTAAGGTTACTTTAAGTTTCCGACAGGTTTCAGCACGGAAACTTCAAGTTTCATTAAGTTTCCGCAGTGCTGAAACTTAGGCTGTCCACGAATCCAAATGGTTTCCGCAACGGAAACTTACTGAAACTTGAAGTTTCTGCATAGTTTCACCCTCCATATACGATTGGGATACATATTGTTTACAAAGGGTTTCCGCAATGGAAACTTGCTGAAACATGAAGTTTCTGCATAGTTTCAACCTCCATATACAATTGGGATACATATTGTTTACAAAGGGTTTCCGCAACTGAAACTTACTGAAACTTTATTATTTTTTTTTTTTTGCTTTCACAAAAACTCAGGAAGGTTTCTACTATATGTAAAAACAACACAATTTCAAACAGTTCCAAATTTATTTTGTTCACAGAACTGAAATTGTTTCCAATTATAATCAATAAAATACAGCCAAGATACAATAATGGAGAAACATCCATATGGCAATTCCCTTATCAGGGACTTTCATTTAAAAAATGATAAAGTTGCACAACACAAAACCTTCCAATAAAAATTTGTACATTTGTACTTGTTTTCTTCTGGATCAAACGCATATCAAACTTCCCTTTAAAAATGCAAAAAGATCTTACTTTTTTAAAAATATGAATGCAATTTACAAAATAACTGCATGTACATAAATAAACAAAAAAAAACTTCACTGTTACATGAACATGATACACTTGTCTTAATTTGTTTTGAACTACAATGAATATGTACAACATAAAATATTTTTGAAATGGCTAAAGTGTCCATCTTTTGTAAAAAACATAAACTACAAGGTAGTAATTGAATATAGAGGTATGACCCAGATTTGATTTGAATATGTATGTCCATAAATTCCAAAATGAGGTCAAAGTGACCTACTTTCGAGTTGGGATTAACCTTTTCTTTGTTAGTTATATAATCTAATGTCTTACATTAGAACAGGATTTGACAGCATTTATTAGATAATCCATAAAGTCCAAAGTGAACTTCTCAGTTCCCCCCATGATGTATCAACTGATCAGATTTGAATGTCCTAATCCTATCAGTATTTAAGAGATGACCCAGAGGGAGATATGAAAAGCTTGTGGGCCGATGAAAAGCTAAACAATGGAGCAGTCTGTCAAATCATGTGCAAAAATATGATGTACACATTTAAAATAATTATGCAACACACTTCATTCCTGATGAATATTGTTCTTTACACACGGTTTACCTTCCTACATTTTACTATTTTACCTACATTGATATTTTTAAATCCAAGTAATATATACATTGTTTATATATGTCAAGTGTTACTACATGTACATGTACTTGCTTTTTGTAGCATGAATGTATAAAATACAAACTGTCACACAGATCATTCACTTTACAATTGTCATCAATACCAGTATTTTACTTATGTTATAAAAGCTAATTCCAATATTAGTTACATAACACAGAAAAAAAAAATCCACATGGAAACAACTTTCCATGCAAGTACATGTACTTTTGTTATATAAAAATTGTAATAGATGGGGTATATGTTGTCTTTATATATTTTCATATCCGACATAATTGAATAGTGTTTGGTGTATTTGATCATTCTTTGACACATGCATTCATCTCCTAATGCAGTGTTTTTACATGTATTTAAGATTGGTTTCATAATTTTTTCATATATTGCTGCATATAAGAAATAAGTTATCAATAAATGTTTAATCAAAGAAAATGGAAGAAAGCAAAATGTACTTAACACTTAGATATATATATATATATATCTGATTTAGGAATGGATTTATATTATGATTTTTCAGACAACCTGTTGAACGGTTGGTTAGTATAAATAGATATGTCTTTTCAGTTCTCTATTTAAAAAGTTGCACATCATACTGGCAAAATAAAAATAACATTCGGGGTTGTGTTTGGATTGTGAAAAAATATATGAATCAACTACTAGGTATCAACAACATCATTAACAATGCATGTATATTATCAACCTGGAGGTGGAAGGATAAATGTTACCTGGAGTCTAATATTTTATGCAATATTTGCAAATATAACAAATTATTTAAGAAAATGAAAGTTAATATCAAGGTCTAATCAATCATTTGATAAGTCAAAACCATGTGATCTTCTAAGATTTTAGCTTACAGACAGACATTGTAATATTTACTGGTATTTGATCATATAAAAAAGTTCTTTATTTATAGTTTATAAGTTTTTTGAAATGGGAATACTTTACAGCTTCAAAGTCTTGTTCTGCAGACTGAGGTTTAGTCAGGTTGTAGAGATGTGTCCATTAAAATCAATGAGGAGTGTCCTTGGCTGTTGTTGATGTAACCTGAGTCGTAGTTTATGGAAATAGGCCTTTTGGGGGGATTTTCGAGCATTCTCCAGGCTTGTGAAGCACTAGCATAAGATCACATCGACATGGTTACAGCAGACTTGGTAGTTGAGGACAGTGGTAGCATTAAAATTCTTCTTCTTGCAATGAACTTGTTCCTTTCACTGGACTGTACTTTATGTCTGTTCTTTTTATCTTAAACAAGAATGATAAAGTTTCATAATAAACATTCAGTCTAACATGTAATATAAAAGCATAAAATTTGTTCTGAATATAGAAGAAGCTAGTATTTGGTCGAAAATGTTTCATTTTATATTTGAAACTAGGTTATTTTCATTTTGATTCAATAATTGTTTGTTGAACAATGGAAAAACTAATCAACAATAAGTGTGTTTCACCACCACCACCCCCCCCCCCATCAACCTCCTTTTCCAGAACTTAGACCTGGATTTCCCCCAAATTACTACAGTAAAGTTATAAACATTCAACACATGTATAAGTTAATGGTGAAAATAATCAATTTCAAAGCAATACCTTGCGTTCACATCGTCCAGCTGGTCAAAACATTCACCGAAGAGAAGATGCAACTAATCACCGGAAACATTGACTTTGTATGCTGTCAATGCTGAAAAAAAGAAAAACGTGAAAGATTTCATTTTCCGGATTTAATAAATAATTTTTTTTTTTACTTACGTACGTTACATTTAGAGTTTGTAAATTGTGTAATGTGTGAAAAAGATTCATTGTTCGTCTTGTTTACCAACCAAGCATCCATATATTCCAGGGACGTTTATATATACGTATACCCTGGATATTCTTAGAAACTTTATCTTGAGTATCATGCATATAAACTTGGTTAATGGTTAACTTGGTCAAAACGTATATTTTAAAGAGATACGGTAATAAAAATTGAAATGCCGAACCAAGTTTGAAAAAATGACGCCATTTTGATTTGATTGCGCGAGATCTCGTTTACAAATGAGAGACAATTAAGAGCCTTGAAAATGTTATTGGAAGTATCTATATTGTGATTTAAGTACCTTGATATAAGTTCTTCGTTCCTGTATTATCTTCTTGTTGTAGAGGCTATTCATGTTTCTCAATTCTTCATTTTACAACAGCACCTTCTTGTCCATTTCAACCTTCGCTCAGGATTATAAAGTGCGCCAATACTGACCAATCAGAACCCGCTAAATCTTGGAGAAGTGCATCATGGGATAGTTTAAAATAAATAATGTTTAATCAAAATTATCACTTTTTACTGAGTAGAATACTTCTTACATATATTTATTTTAAATAGGAACTGTTGGAGTCAATATTTCCTGGTTAAATACGACAAATTATTGAGGTGGTTTTGTTACAGTTGTAACACGTGATTAACAAAAAAAAATGGCCGACCGTTTGTTTACAAATGTTTTATGTAATTAAACATGCTAAAATAATTCTAATGAGCCATATGTTTCAGATTTTGTCTTTAACTATTATTTATTTACATGTTCTGATGATTTTGCCAAACTTAATATGATAGAGCCATATATATAGTTTACTGACAAGGTAATCTTGACCTGTCCAATTTTCACCGCAAACCTAAGCACGGTCATTGTCTTATTCAAAATATAGAGGTGTGAAAATATTATGTTCAACACAGATTGAGCAGGTTCCGCATGAACACACAGAAATCACAAGTATAATTAGGTGCCGATCAATTAACGGGGGTCTTGACTGTGGGCTGGTTAACAGGGTTCACCCGTACGGTCAATTTACAACTACGATGAATTGAAGGCAATTATTTTACAGTTACACATGTGAACTGCTTGGTCATACGATGAACAGTACGTTAAAAATACTTATAAAATACAAAAGCATTAAACATGCCGGGAAGTAAGAGGTACATGTGTGACTGATATATAAACAAATATAAAATTGTCAATAACAGATTATGTTGCAAACCATTAATTACGTCAATGGATTTTGACAAATTTTATTGGAACTTGACCCCTACATATGAATAAAATAAGTATTTTAAATTCATAACTTTACATGTTATAGGTTTAGGAAGTATTAATTGACATAGACAGGAGCTGTTATGTGCTAAAAGTGTTTGGTATACTTTCTATATCAAATGAATACGAATGTATCATCAAATTAAAAAAATGGGATTGAAATCACATGCACTACATGACTAGTGCTGGATTTTAAACTGATTTTGTAATATAACGTATAACTTCAGTAAAATTATAATTAATGCTTATTATATCTTATTACAGAAACATGTGCTTGTTTCATAAACATATATATCAATGATTGTGTTAACCATAGTACAGAAAGTAAATACATTAAGTTATAGAAATACACGAATCATGATACAGTCACACATACATGTATAAACTCATGCTAAGTACCGTGTATATGTTATGTAACAGTCTTTTGTTCACTCCTGACAGAAAAACCCTGCAATCCACACAGAATATACAGGAAAATCACAAAGAGGAGTTCACCTGGACAAAGAATGTATACACATGTATACACGTGCCCGAGTACCTAAGATTAATGATTTCATCATTAAACAAGATCAGACATCAGTTTTTCTTTTCACATTCAATTAATTACTTAGTAAATTTGTTAATCGCCTTATTTTCCACATTTAAAGATAGTAACATGTATACATATAGTTTCAGTCACGCTGAAACCTACAATAACTGTACATATAAGCATGTGCGGCTTCATGATCATTAGGCTAGAATTAAACCTGTTGAAAATAATTGATATCACTTTTAAACTCAAATCAATTTTAGTAATAGTTTCAGCAATGCGTAAACCATTTGGAATCTTAACTTAAAGTTTCCGCATGCTGAAACCTAGCTGAAATGTGCTGAAACTGATTGATATTTCCATAATAATTTACACAACTTTTCATACATTTCAATATTGGTTTCCGCATTGCGGAAACCATCAGTAATCTTAGACTTAAGTTTCTGCTGACTGAAACCTAACGGATACTTGCTGAATCGATATAATGGTTTCCGCATTGCGGAAACTATACATGAAACTTCAACTTCAAGTTTCAGCAAGGTTTCCATATAGTTTCAGTTTTGCTGAAACTGGATTTTTCATCCAGTGACGCATACTTATACTTTCAACTTAAAAATGTACCAATAAAAAGTTATAATACCTTGCATTGATTACATTGGTAAAGAAAAAAAATATTTGCGGCTCTTCAATGAACCGACAAACAACGCTTTCTTTTTACGAAAAACATTGCATGATATGAAGCCATTTTTCTTTAATTCATTTTTTGTGAAATTCGAAATTTGATTTTTATTTCAAAGCGATTTAAATATTTTACTTTTGAACTTGCAGTCTAGATATTTCAAATTGTCACTATGTTAGTTTATTTTTTTTAAACACTGTAAGTCCGTCAATTGTTAGGTTGATTAGTTTAACCTTTTATTAAAATATATACCTTTCTTTTTAAAGTTCCATGGGTGTCGATTTTAAACTCTTTCGTAATTGGAACAGAACGTTTCTGTTTTTGTGAAAGATGTATACAAGCAATTTTATTTCAGACATAATGGCAATGGAGCTTAGTTTACCTAGTTTTCATCTATAATGTCAACATGTCAACACCCTGTATCTGTTGTAACCCGTTTAGAAATATTTTTTTTATCATAGATATTTTTGTAAAGTATCATATTGGTCCACCTAGTGGTCACTTTAGCTCTCATTGGTTCTCGATGTCTTTTTTATATAGGGCAACGCTTTACTATATTAAACTGATTATTTACGGGGGAAATGTTCTCTTAAATATATATATATATATCATTTTCATGTCCACGTTTTTGCCTTGCAAAGGGAGATATTTGAATATGAATTACCATTTTAATTTTTATGACAGTTTCAATTGTCTGCAATAATTATTTTTTTTAATTCATTTGTCATTTTTATTAAATAACTCAAAAAATTAATTACAACATTTGACTTTTTACATCACAATATCACAATTTTATAGAAATATTGTTAAATTCAACACTCCAAATGTTTGAGTTTTTAATTCTGAGATTGAATAAAATGTTATAGAACATAAAAAATACATAATGACATTTTCTTAAAAATTGCATATATCAAGCTTAGCATGTGCTTTATAACATATCAAAAATTCCATGGCCACTTTTTTGACATTCAACGGAGATGCTAAAATGGGAATCACCCCTACCCTATTTCCGGAAATATGGCTTTTTATGACAGTTTCTGTTTTGAAACATCATACAATAATACATTTTTGGGATTTATTTACTAACATAAATAAAATAATAATAAGAATATATATATATATGATTATATTAATTCTTAAGTTAAAAACGTAAAAATCCCCCCAACTTATGTATATTTAACAGGATATTTTACATGACACACCTGATCATAATATGCCAGCATTCTAAAAAAAAAACAAAGAAAAACTGCATTTTGTTTAAGGGGGGGGGGGATTAAAAGGGCGATGTCTTCTTTATAATATCTACAGATGTATATATTGTTCAAGCTATTCAAACAACGTGACGTCTATAATGTTTATTGCATTTTACTATTTATTCTATAATAATCGTCATGTGATCAAGAGGAGTCACGTGATCAACGCCCTTTCTCCCCTTTACTTACTTTGTAATTTACCTTTTGATACGTCTAATGGTTACTATTTTTAACTGAATAGACACATAACTGGCGATTAAAATTTCACACAATTAAGAGTTATCCAAACAGTTTCCTTAATTTAAGAAATAATCTTATTTGTTACACGACAATCTGTAAATTAGTTTATCAAATAATGATTGTTAAAGGGTAAATATATGTTACTTGTCCTCTATCTGTGAAATCGGAGGAGAATATAAGTCTACATCACTATTTTTTTCTGTTTGTCTGTCAGTCATTCTGGTCTTAAAAAGTTTTATATTATAGTTTCGTTATGGTTTGGTAAATTGGTGGTAACTTGTAACTTGTTATTGCAAACTTTAAAGCGAGATTGACTTACGTAACTTTTTTACCGTACATGTACCGAAAAATTTAATTTACATGTGACTGGTATTTTGATTGTGTTAGTGGCACGCTTGATATTCGTTCCTATTACATATACATGTATATCAATGTGAGGAAAAGATGACGGGAATTTATTATGCTGATCCAACTGTTCCATTTCGTCAAACTCAGCGATTATGACTTATCAAGTTAAAGTGTTTCTTTGCCTATTTCACCAGGTTTTATATCTTTTTTGTCACATAAGATAACACTCCTTATATAAATTTGGAATACCAGTAGTCACCTGTATTGCTAAGTATAGTTTCTTGGAAGGTATGGGAAAATCTCAAGATGTCTATACAATAAAGAAGGATTTTTGTACAATTTGTACAATGTTTAGTTATAATATTAACCACTAATTATTTATATTTGTCTCTATTAAAAGATAGTTTATAATTTTGATTTTTGACAGCTTGCTATTAGGGGCGGGCTGCTTTGAACTTAATAACTGTATATTATATCTGTTCTTTTTAATTGTATATGCGAACGGTTTAGTAAGAAAAGTTAAACTTTTTTTGTTCCTAATTTTTTTTCAATCCCATGTAATGAAGATTCAGGTTTATTCAGATCATGATCTCCTGTAGTAGGGTAACGCCATAATGCATATTTTCGGAATCTCAGACACCCGGCAGCGGACTTCAGACTGCGGACCTTTTAGTAGAGGGAACATGTCAAAACGAAATTAAAAAAAAAATAGTTATGTACTACTAATTCATTTTCAATGAACTTGATTTTTAACCATAGTTACGTTAACTTTATTTGTAATTATAAGGGAAGGAATATAGGTAGCTCAGGGAACCAGGCTAGCACACGTTTATCTTGATAGGGATTGGAATTCCATGCCATAACCACACATAAGTTCAAAGGTGCTGTAATTGAAAAGTTGTCGGTAAACAGTACATAAACAAAGTATTCCTTTTAAGAAATGATATGCATGTAATATGAACTGTCAGCATCATGAGATAAGTTAATTATAATGTGATGTCGAAACTACAACATGCATCAAATAGCATGAATCGCAGTGATTTGTTGTTTTCTGAAATACACATGTAGCTTAACTTTACTTTTAGTAGGCGAGGCTAGGCTACTTCTCGATCAAATCTTATTTTCGCAGACTTTTGAATTTATGAATACCTTCAACCAGTGCTGTGAATCCATTACTGATTCTTTTAAAGTGCAATGTGTCCCTAATAACTGTTTAGCACAACGTTCTTTAATATAATTCATAATTATGTAAGAAGTATGAGCTTTTTAAATTCTGAGATAAAAGTCAAGGCTATAAGTGATGCAATTTAAAAATAGGGGGCTAGAGTCTGTGGAATCTCTTGTAATCATAAGGCTTTCACTGTACTGTCAGAAACACATGCAATATGGTCTACGTATTACAGTCCTTTTTTTAAAGGACAGCAACTTCTGTTTATAATATATTTCATGAAATTCAAGTAACATATAGTTTTGAAATATTTTTTCCTGTTCTCTGTGTAATTTCAAGATAGTTCATAGTGGTATCTGAGGACAAAAGGAGGACATCAGTGATTGATTCGCTATATCCCGAATTTTAGGGGGGCCCGACAATTGTTTATATACAATGCACTTTAGTATCCCAGTAAATTAACTGTTTAAGTCACCTTTAAAAACGAAAGTTTATAGACTTGTATTACTATAATGATCTCATCTTGAGCGCACAACACAAAATACCACTAAAAAATATGCAAATATTTTTATCCATTAAGTATTTTCCCTCTATTTCGTAAGCCAACCAATTGTGATTTAGAGCTCTACAGAAAATTACTGGGCTGTAATCGACCACGATCTAGTTCTAACCAGTTCAGTGATTGTAAAAAAACTTTCAGCACCTTAGAAAAATCACGAACTGCAGAAAGAAGTTATGTTAATGTGGGATCAAATTTTCATATAAAAAGAATTGGGTATTTCTTTTATCTAACCTACTGACAAACATAAACAATAATGTTATAGGTACTTATACTTACTCTTTATAATTATTTCAATAACTGCTTAAAAGGAAGATGTAAATATAGATAATGAAAATCTATCTTTGATGAAGGTAATGATCATTAAAAAAAAAGATACATAACACGGTTACATGTACATTTTTTTTTACAATGCTCAGTACCTTCATACCTGCATGAATCACCAAAATAGCAAGCATTCTATTGTTTAATTACAACAACATAATGATTAAAATTTTCATACGACATTTAATATTGACGATACACTCAACTTTGTCTAGCACTATGCATAGTAAATGATGTAAGAATTGGTCTTTAAGAGGCAATAAATAAAACAATCAGTGGAGTGAACATGTAAACTCCTATTTAGTTGATAAACGTGTTTTGATATGTTCCACAAAAACAGTATTTTATTTCAGGTCTGCTATCTTGAATCCGCCGTCGGGTGTCTGAGATTCTGAAAATGTTCAATTGGGGAGGGGGGGGGGGTTAGATTTTGTTTACCTTTTTCTGTACATGTCTAAAATGGCAAGGTACTGGTATGAATGAGAATGTGTTTCCTTTTAGGATCCGTTCCATTTAAGATTTATTGATTATAACGTTCTAAAGAGATGCTTTTGCTAAAGAAATATTTAGAAATTCCTTTAGAATTTATTTGAAACTGAGATTTTGGGCTGTCCATTTAAACGTATAAAAAATCGAGGCAATATGTGTCTGATCTTGCTAAATGTATACATAGAAACTATGCCTGTTTATTAGTAATGACAGAAGGAATGACAAAGTTTACTCGTTCTCTTCTCTTTTGTCATCATATATACCACTTACCCGTTCTTGGAGATTAATTATATTATATTATATTACATTATATATATATATATATATATATATATATATATATATATATATATATATATATATATATATATATATATATATATATATATATATATATATACAAACCTGACAAAATTTTCGTCTATTTTTTTTAATACCATTTCAGTTGATACATTACGTTATTGTTTGATATTTCTATGGAATATGTATTAAGATACAATGCGAATGAAAAATAAAATTCATAGTATAAAGTATCAAGGTATGTGGAAACTCCATTGAAACAAACATAACTACGAGAATTGTAAAATTATACTGAAATATATATTATTTTACTTCTAACACACACATATATACATGTATATGCACATACTTACAATACTATAAAAGAAAAAAAAACTATATCGATGGCAAGGATGAAGATATATACAGTTATAAAAGTACAAACATTTTTTCATAGGGAAAATAAATCACAGCCTTTGCAAAACCGAAATAACCTAGATTCATTCGATTTTTTTTAAAGATATGTCGTTTACTGTAATTTCCATAGCAAGTGATATCTTGTTAAAACTCGTATTTGTTCACCTCGTATTTTTTAAAAAAGCCCTTCAAACATTTTTTGACTGGCAGTCTAAAGATGTCATAGACGTGTTTAAAGGAAATATTTACATTCAGAATGTGTGTCCCATTGTTGTCAGTTTAAATACCCAGGGGTGGCTCTTAAAACTTCTTCAAGACTTGAATACTATCTTTCGGTCTTTTTAAATCCATATTTGAACAATAACTATCAAGATGTTATGAACCGGGGGAGTGGGGGGGGGGGTAGTTTTTACTTGATTTCTTCTCTTATTTCGCACCCTTGGTTTGAGGTTTATATTCTAAGACTTGTATTTTTTTCGTTGATTCAAAATTTGGAAACAACAAACTAGCAGAAAAACAAAACAAAATATAATAATCAGACATTTTTATTCAAATTAATTGTAGATAAAAGTTAAAAAAAAATCCCATAAAAATCTTATACGGTAAGCATTCCGAGATGTATGTATAAAAAAATTGTATATGAATTTTGTTGATCTTGTGTTTTTTAAATAAGCAATTTGACTGTTTGTCAGGTCATGAAACCAGAAAGTAGAGACGGAACATTTAAACGTCTTCATAACAGAATGTTTATATAAATAAATGTAGTTGTCAAGGTAATTATTGCACTCAATCACGATAGATATTTTAAACTGTAGAAAGAGTCCAGAAATTTGTAATCACAACATATTTTATGTACTATTAACTCTTATTATAAAATATCCTAGCAGAAAAAAAATGAAACAAATTGTAATTAAAAGGGGACACAAAATATAAATCAACGTTTATATAGATTTGAGGAAAAAGTTATGAAATATAAAAAACAATGCTATATAAATAATGAAATATGGGGTTTTTTTCAAATTAAAGGTTATATGAGAGGATGAGAGTAAGTGACTCCTCTTTGATAGAATATCAGTCTTATGAAAGTTAAATTCCGGCGTAAGCTGGTATCAGTTGCATCTATATTGATTCGTAAAGTTATCTGTACAGTGTATAAAGATAATACATCCAGTGTCCATAGTACGTCTTAGGTGGGTTTAATTAAAGGCAAAGTCAATGCTCGTTAAAAATGTTCGGGGCTTTTCGAGATGTGTCAATATGATCGATTTTAACGTACTCTGAAAAAAAAATATTGCAGGATTTTTTTCGAAAAATTAAAATTGTTGAATATAATATATATTACAACCTGATCAGCTGTTTCTCGATGAACAGCTTTACATTGTTGAAGAGTGCAGAAAATATCCTTAGGTAGGGTAGATTCAAGTTTGCTTTAATCATGATCCCCGGGGGTAGGGTGGGGTCACAATGGGGTGTCGAATTTTTACATAGGAATATATAAGGAAAAATCTTTAAAAATCTTCTTCTCAGAAACCGATCGACCAGAAAAGCTGTTACTCATGTGGAAACATCCTCAGGTAGTGTAGATTTAGAATTGTTCAAATCATAATCCCCAGCGTAGGGTGGGCCACAATAGGTGTTTAAATTTTTACATAGGATGCATAAAGAAAAATCTGTAAAAATCTTCTTCTAGGAACCCGATAGAGCAGAAAAGATGTAACTTGTGTGGAAGCAAGATTCAAGTTTGTTCAAATCATGATCCTCGGGGGTAGGGTTGGGCCACAATGGGAGGGGGGGGTCAAATTTTTACATATGAATATATAGGGATTTTATTAATCATCTTCCTAAACACAATTTGTCTAGAAAAGCTTAAATGAGTTCGGATAGTGTAGTTTAAAATTTGTCAAAATCATAATCTTCAGGAGTAGGGTTGGGCCACATGGGGGGGGGGGGGGGGTCAATTTTGCAAAGAAAAACATTTTAAATGTTTGCATAAACTCAAATGTTATTATAAATGGTTTTACTTTAATGCAAACATTTTGACACATTGTTAATTCCTTAAAATTGTTTAGAATCTGTCCCTGGACAATTCGTGGGCATCACAAGGGGTTCAAGTTTGATTTAGGTTAACAATCCATATATAAACAGTTGTTTAAGATCTTCTCAAGAACTGCAATGCTCAATTTGTGATATGACTGTAAAGTCACAATGTTACAAAGGGGCTTAATGATAAACATATGAATATGTATGGTATTTTTTATATATTTACAGGATCTATTATTCTTAATTGTTCGGATGTTTTGTATATGGTTTCATTAAGCTTAATTTAATGTGTCTATTGTTGATCAGGTGAGCGATGTGGCCCATGGGCCTCTTGTTTTACATGTGACTTGTATTTTGAATGAGTTTGTGGCACACTTGATCTTCGTTCCCAGCCATTATGACTTAACAAATTAAAGTGTTTCTTTGCCTATTTAACCATATTGTATATCTTTTTGTCACATAAGATAACACTCTTTATATAGATTGGGAATACAAGTAGTGCCATGTATTGCTAAGTATAGTTTCTTGGAAGGTATGAAACAATGTCAAATTGTCTATACAATAAAGAATACAGAGTACCATTATTAGCTATGATAATTACCACGAATTGATTTATATTTGTCTTTATTGAAAATTATAATAAGGCATTTCCGTTGTTGTAGATTTTATTTTTCATTACTTGATATTTAGGAGGCGGCTACTTTGAATGTAGTAATTTGCGTTGTATATTAGATCTGTTCTTCTTAATCGTATATGCGAACAATTACTGTGAAGGTGTTGTGAGGAAACGGTTAAATTTAACTTGTTTTCTTTCTAATTCCTGCACTCTGTTGTTATGAAGATTCAGGTTTATTCAGATCGTGATCTCTTGTACTAGGGTATACTTATAATAGGGGAATGGAATTTATACATATTCCGGTACATGTCCAGAAAATGGCAAGGGACTTGTATGAATGACAATGTGTTTCCTTTTAGGATCTGTTCCATTCAATATGTATTGATTATAACGTTCTAGATATATGCTTTTGCTAAATAGATATATTTCCTTTAGAATTTATTTGAAACTGAGACCTAGAGCTGTCCATTTAAACGTATAAATCGAGGCAATATGTGTCTGATCTTGTTAAAGATATACATGGAAACTATGACTGTTTGTTAGTAACGACTGAAGAAATGACATAGTTCAACTCGTTTTCTTCTCTTTTCTCAGCATATATTTCACTTACCCCTTCTTGAAGAATTTTTTTTATATATATGCTGTTACCATCAAACGTTTGTTTTGTCGTACCTGAAATACTTCTATTTCTAAGACAAGAAGTATATAACACTTATCACTGCTTAACAGAATAATCCCTTTAAGTTGTTCAAAACGGACTGTTAACAATACATATTTTCATGGTTTTTGAGTGATATCATATCTTCATAATCGTTTAAATTACATGTCAGCGTGGAAGTATTAGTAACATTATTTTCTTTAATTATTTTCAATTAAGTTTGAACTACTTTACAAAAGGTTGCTTAAAAGTTCTTTTTAATAATACAATTTTTAATTGAAAAATTGCGTTATCAATGAAAAAAAAATAAAAAAAAATCCATAATATAAAGTATTAAGGTATGTAGAAAATCCATTGAGAAAAAATAACTAGTATTTGGAATGTAAATTATATAAAAAAATTATTATATATAATTTTACTTCTAACATACACATATATACATGTATATGCACGTGCTTAAAATGCTTTAAAAGACAAAAGTTATATCGATGCTTGAATAAAGATATATACAGTTATAAAAGCACAAATATTTTTTAATAGGGAAAATAAATCACATACTTTGCAAGACTGATAGTACGACGACGTGGAAGGGCCTGGTGAAAAAAAAAATTCCTATTTGTTCGCACGAATTGGGATTTGTTCGGACGAAATAGCTGTTTCTTCGGACAAATAAGTTATTTTTTGGAAGAATTAGGATTTGTTTGGACGAATTAGGATTTTTTTGGACGAATAAGTTATTTGTTCGAACGAATAGGTTATTTGTTCGGATGAATTACAATTTGTTTGGACAAATTAGCTATTTGTTTTGACTAATTAGCTATTTGTTCGGACGAATTAGTTATATTTGTTTATAAAAACAGAAGTTTCGATGAGTAATTTACAAGACTGTCTGATCTGGTAATAATGAAGAGGATAAAGGGGGGAAGGGTTTGTAATCAAGCCACCCCGGGCCTTTCCTTGAATGTCGTTTTTCCTTTAAATGATAGCACCTTAATGTTTTACATGACTATTGTACTAGTCACTTATATTTCAAGGATGTTGGAACAGGTGTGGCAGAGGTGGTCGCCGCCCCAATAATTTTGCCAAAAAATGAATTAAAAAAATGAAGACTGAATTGAGATCTAATAACGGCGATCTGTATTCATTGGAGCGGCGATAATAATGGCGATTTTTGTTCAATGGAGCGGCGAAGTGTGAACTTTATTGTTTACACGGTCCAAAGTATGTAATGGATATATGCCGAAAACAGTTCTGTATGAAAAAATATCAGACAGTTTCGAGGCCCGTTAGGGCCGAGAACTGTCTGATATTTTTTCATACAGAATTGTTTGAGGCATATATCGTACTTAAAACACTGTCATTGAAATTCATTGTTGATTTACCTGAGACAATCCGATTTTGAAGGATATCAGTACTGTAACCACTGGTAACGGTCTGATATTAAGAAGCTCACTAATATCGGACTGTCACAGGTAAAATTTTAGACTGCTGGAACAAAGGAATGACATCACAGCAGTGTTTTAAGGTATATATATATATACATGTTTCTAGCGTGTTTTGACAATCTACAGTGCATTATTTACATAAGTTCGACATTACAGAAATGCTGTTCTTCAGCTTTAATGATCAATTACAAGTTGTAAGTTAGAAACAACTAATCTCATATATTTTATGAGCTATGAAAATATATGTAATATGTAAGCACACGATTCACGGAAATCTATATAAGGTTTTTTATAACGTCTTTGAAGTTCAACAGAGATTGATAAGTTGAATCAAATTTACGTGGACATAATTGTTGCTTACAGTATACATGCGTATGCGCGGATCCAGAAAATGTTTTTTTTTTTGGGGGGGGGGGGGGGTCTAAGGGATATCTATGTTTGCCGAGAGGAGGGTTTGGACCTATTTAAGGTAGCTTTACTTTGTAAATTTCAAAAATTTAAATTTTCTTAGGGGATGCACATATCAATTTTCTTTAATATGAATATGAGTTGCGTTATTTTTGATACACATATTATGTCGTCAAAGATAAGAAATAAAGATTAAGTACAAGTTTGCTTGAAATATCTTTCATTGCCCCTGCATTTATACAATATCTGACATATTTTGCTGCCAATTTATACGATCAAGTCTCAAAATCTATCAACATTCTGCATGTCGAAAAATGGCGGGAGAAATATTATTTGTTATGACATTGCGCGAATTTTTTTTTTTTTTTTTGTTAGTTACTTAAGAAAAACCTGCGTTGCCTAGAATGGGCATCACAAGAAGATGCATCTCGAGATCTCAAGGGGAGTTGTGGGCGGGGGGGGGGGGGTAGGGATGGGGTCAACAAAATTATCTTTAACCCCCCTCCCCGCTTATCAGGAAATATTACTGGATCTGCGCATGATCTCTTAAACTGATTTAGACTTTTCACATATGCGTATCCATAATTATGTTATATTTATCCAAACAAATCGTAATTTGACCGAATAAAAAACTTATTTGTCCGAACAAATAGCTTTTTCGTCTGAACAGATCCTAATTCGTCCGAAAAAATAACTTATTTGTCCGAACAAATAACTAATTTGTCCGAACAAATAACTTATATGTCCGAAAAAATTGTACCTCGTCCGAACAAAAAATTTATTTGTCCGAGCAAATCCCAATTCGTTCGAACAAAAACTTATTTGTCCGAATAAATCGTTATTCGTCCGAACAAATAATTTATTTGTTCAAATAAAGAACTTTTCGTCCAAATAATTTGTAATTCGTTCGAACAAATAACTTAGTTGTCATAACAAATCGTAATTCGTCCGAACAAATAGCTAATTCGTCCGAACAAATAACTTATTTGTCCGAACAAATCGTTATTAGTCCGAACAAATCCTAATTCGACCGAACAAATCCTAATTGGTCCGAACAAAAAGCTAATTCGTCGAAGAAATAACTTATTTGTCCGAACAAATCGTAATTCATCAAAACAAATAATTTATTTCTCCGAACAAATAAGAATTATTCATTTTTTATCTGGCCCTTCCACGCTGCCGTACGAAATAACCTAAATTCTCGCGATTTTTATTTCCAGAGCAAGTAAATGATATCTTGTTTTAACTCGTATTTTTTCACCTAATATTTTTGTTAAAAGCATTTCAAACAAGTTTTGACTGGCAGTCTAAAGAATGATGTCATAGTGCCGGTACAATAGATGTGATTTTTTAAAACACATTAGGTTTATCAACTACCAGATTCTTAAGATATATTAACCCGATATATTTACATTCAGAATGCATGTCCCATTTTTGTCAATTTAAATACCCAGGGGTGGCTCTTAAAACTTCTTCTTAATTACTATCTTTCGATTCTTTTTAAGGTAATGGTCCATACCCTACGTGATAAATATAATACATATTTTTCAAACATGTTCTGAGGATATGTTCTTATCAAATTTTACCCAGTTGGCTGGTCCATCGGTATTATAAAAGCAAGGGTCGTTGCTAAAAATAGAATCGATTGCGGAAAATTGAGGTCCTTTTTTTCATACATAAAGAATATAAGCCGAAGTCTGAAATTTGACTTTCGGAAAAAAAAATTAACTGACATGTAAAATGAACAAATTATTTTTCAAAACAAATTAATTTATGTTACACTTGCTTATTTATTAGAAAAAAGATAAATCTGCTTAAAAATGAGATAAAAGGAAACACATTTTGGTAGAGAATTTAAGCTCTTGTAATTTTATTTACGTACAGATTTCTCTGAAATATTAATATTGTTTACCCCTTAACGCCCTTAATAAATTGGAAATAAAGTTACTAAAAGGACCGACCTTTTTAGGATCACAATGGGGGATTTTTGGTAAAGATCATTGAAATACATATTTTGAAATAAGGTCCGTTAAAATAAGATTGTGCATATGTTTATTATTTCATCATTCTAAAAAATATATTTATCTCATTGTTGAATAGAAAATAAGATTAAAACAAATCGTTAATTAATCTGTATTATTTAAATCGAATAAGATGGTTTCTTTGGATATCGGTAAGTATTATGGATCAATATCGGTATTTAGAAATTGCAGGAACATACGTGGATAACGCTAATTACCTGATATGCTTTCAAGACAAAACCTCTATTCAACTATTTTAACTGGTTTTAAAGTTTGTTCTAAAAATGAAATAACTTTTCTTCAGCGTATAATCTTAATTCCAAAAAACTTTTTTGGGGATAATATATTTATATATGTTGCTTAGTGAATAGAATAAAGATGATATAGCTTAACAAGTAGGTCAAATTATTTTCCTTTGTGTATTTATCTCCCTTTTGCACTAGATCTCGGTCAAGATTTTATATTGGATGTTTATGGGTTTTCGGGGATTAATGTTCAAAGATTCGGATTAAATTCAACCTTACAACGCATTGATGTCTATGCAGGACAAAAGTAAGCAGTCTATATTTTCAAAACGAGTACGCAATCAACACAACCAAGTCATGTTTTCATTCCGCCGATTAATAGGCTTATTGATTGCAGGTGTCAGGATTTTTAATAGATTTGATTTAAATCAATTTCTAGGTCAGCTTGATTTCTTTGTTTGAAATACACCTTTTAACATCAGGTCTCAATTAGATCGGGCACGGTCAAAATGTAATAACGCGTGCATTACGTCAGACGTTGTTTTGTGACGTATAGATAATTACCTTAAATCCATATTTGAACAATTACTATCAAGATATTATGGATCGGTGGAGTGGGGGAAGGTAGTTTTTTTTACTTTTTTCTTCTATAATTTCAGCACCTTGGGTTTGAGGTTTATTTTCTAAGACTTGTATTTTTTGCATTGATTTAAAATTTGCAAAAACAAAAATCAAAACAAACATAAAAAACAAAACATAACAAAAAAAAAAAAAAACCCCAAAAACAAAACAATAATAATAAATAATCAGACTGGGTTTTTTCATATGGTTTTATTCAAACTAATTGTAGATGTAAAGTTGTATAGGAATTTTATTGATCCTGTTTTTTAATTAAGCAGTTGAACGGTTCGTCAGGGCATGAAATAAGATAAAGGTAAAGACAGACCATTTAAACATCATCATAATAGAATGTTTAAATAAATAAATGTAGCTGTCAAGGTATTTTTGCACTCAATCACGGTAGATATTTTAAACAGTACAAAGAGTCCATAAATGTTTAACACACCCACTGCATTGACAGCTATAAGAAATTAGGTTTTTGGACCTTTTTCAGGTAATTCCTTTCAAACATATTTTATGTACTGTTCTTTCTTATAATAAAATGTCGTAGCAGAAAAAAAATGAAACAAATCTTATTTAAAAATAGGACACATAATATAAATTTACATTTTTATACATATGATCAAAAAGTTCTGAAAAAAAATTGCGATATAAATAATGAAATAGATTTTGTTTCAAATTGGTGGTAATATGAGAGGATGAGAGTAAGTGACTCCTCTTTGATAGAATATCAGTCTCATGAAAGTTAAGTTCCGGCATAAGCTGGTATAAGTTGTATCTATATGGATTCGTAAAGTTCTAAATACAGTGTGTAAGAATAATGCATCCAGTTTCCATTGTACGTCTTAGTTGGGTTTTGTTAAAGACGAAGTCAATGCTCTTTAAAAAGGCCGGGGCTTTTCGAAATGTGTTAATACGATCGATTTTAACGCACTTTGAAAAAAAAATATTGCAGGGTTTTGTCTGAAAAAGTAAATAAACTTTTTGAATATATATTTTTACCTGATCAGGGGTTTCTTGATGAACAGTTTTACATTGTTGAGAGCGCAGAATATCTCAATGCAATATTGAGAAGATCAATTGATTTCTTAACTAACCTGATAAGCAGATTCTTGATAAGACATGTTTGTAATTAGCTCATGTAGTCTACCAGTTTAAACTGCTAGCAAATAAGGATCTTTTAATTAGTGAGATTTGTATTTAAAAAAAGAGTGTCTATTTATAATAATTATTCGGGCCGATGAAAAGTGTATTGCTATGCATTCTTAAGTTTTTCTCTAATATATACCGTAAATCTGTAAATGTTTACGTCGATTAATTTTTGCGGATCCGAGTCATAAAGCTATAGATTATTTTTACGTTTTAAATTTTGCGAATTGTCATCGGCGCTAAAAATAAAAAGCACGCATATATTAAATGTCACACATATTGACATGCAGAATGTTAGAACCGTTTTAACAAGAGCTTGGACTTTCGGTGGGATGTTACTATCTAGTTTACTCATCAAAACAAGCTTTCAAATATTGACCTCCTTTCTTCTAATTCGCTAAGAGAAGCTCATTAATATTGATAGACTGTCAAAACCAGAAAGTTGCTTGCCAAGATCTGCCCTGCTGTGTGAAATTGACGCTGTTTCAGCGAAATATACATCCCTGGATAAGGTCTGACGAGTGTCACTGCGTTCAATGTATTCATATCTATTAGCCAATGACTGGGCAGTAAACAACGAGTAGACCCCGCCTTCATCAAATCGGAGTTTGTCACGTACTACCCAAAGTCCAAGCTCTTGTTAAAACGGTTCTAGCTAACCTTCGGATATCGTATATTACCGCCGCCTCTAATTTTCTCACGAATCGTTTATGTTTACCAACTTTGTATAGTATCTTGTGAGAGTTTATGTCTGCAATTTATATCTTGCTCAAATTACCGATATATAAAATAATAGCAGCAAATGCAACAAAACTACCTAAAGGGGTATCTTGATACAGATTTATAGCGAGATAATTATCCCAATTAGCAGCTCACACCTTCATATGTGACAGTTTGTGTATACTACACAGGTATCGGAGGGTCACGTGTCAAACACAGGTGATGCTTTTCCTGTGTCGAGCGAGCGAGAATGAGAAGAAAATGGCAGCATGATGCGAGAAATTCAAAATACTGTACAAATTTTCATATTCCTTAAATGTTGGTGTCCCGTCGGTACACTGTGAATGGGGTAAAAAAAAATAACACTACATTCTGCGTAACGCCGGTACATATCATATGTATGAATAAATCATGCATGCATGCAGTGTCATCAATATACATGTACACATGAGGCTGCCAGTCAATCGAAGATACCGATTTTGAGTGAAGCCCTTCTCCACACGCTGGTTATAGCTAGGGGGTAATTACCTGGTTATATAAACACGTTTTTTTAAATGACTACTACTTACAGACACCTGTTCATATAGTAAGGAGACGAGACCAGCCTTCGGCAAAATTTTTATTTACTTTTTTTATTGTTGATTAATTTTTAGGAAAAAAATTTTGCGAATGCAGAGGACGCGCAAATTTGCTAAAAATTTATTTACGGTAAAAATTTCCAGATTTACGGTATATATATATATATATATATATATATATATATATATATATATATATATATATATATATATATATATATATATATATATGGGCTGGGTAACAGGCGTAGCCTACGTTAAACCATAATCTATGTATTTTACAATTCTACAGCAAGTTTCTTTTTAAGAGAACTATTCAATGCAGAAAGAAATCCATAAAGTTATATGTACATGTACATAGTGTAATACAAAAACAAATGTAATATAAAAATCTTTTATATGTATGTAGCTAGAACCTTTGAAAGTTTATTTCATAATTTTCTGTGTAAAAAAAATAAACCAGTTCTATATAGATAATTAAAGAATTACATTCAATTAAAAGTCGTTAAAACCATATATACAATTTTCTAGGTTTTAACAACAGAACAAGATATCTTGTTTGTGTTGGTGCGTTGGGCGGCTATTGAAGACACAGATATATTTATGTAATTTCTAGATAAAACATAGAGTAAACTTCATCAAACGACTCTTTGTCTGAGGATATTGCATTTTCTTCTGTACTAACAAATGTTGTTTCGTTTTCTAGAAACTTTTATACTTACTGATGACATCTAATCAAAACTGTGGAATCATTATAATTTGTGGAGGGTCAGTGTTTGTGGTATTCGTGGGTAGCAACCCCCCCCCCCACACACACACACACACACATACACACACACAAAAAAACACACACACACATTAACATCCTTGACGAAAACAAATTTCAAAAGAGTTTCCTACTGAAATTAAAGTCTGACGCATCCAAAAAATTACATCTCCACGAATGAGCAAAAAACTGATCCCCTCGAATTTAAATGATTTCACATTATTGCATGGGCTTATGTTGTTTGGGTTGCTTATGCGGGTGGTTCCTTTCCTTCACTTGCATATTATTTTTAAAATTTATTGTCGGAATCCTAAGCATCCTTTACTTTGTTTTAAATATTCAGGAGCTTCTTCAGAACTAATTATTAATTCGACATGTAGTTGCAGCTTTTCCCCAAAATACTGGTAAAATGGTTTGGTTTATAACAACAGTTCTGGAAAGTAGCTTTTCAACTTGAAGACACTAAGTGGGAAACTAAATTCATGCAAAGTTCCTTTAATCCAATCGCATTCATCTGCCAGCTATCCTAGAATAAGTTATATGGGTCTGTTTCTCTTTAACATATTGCATAGCTTATCTATTAGGGTTCTCTAATCGTATGTGACCTAATCGATTTTTATGAGCTCTAGATCTTGTACAGTGTACCTAATCAATTACCAGTCCCACTTGTACGAAAAACTTGGCTGTTGTTACCGAGCCTGGCCTTTAATGAGAGTGCACTTTACTATTACAGTACCCGCAACGTTATTTTTACAAGATAAACGATAGGATAGGATTCACGCACGATAGGATAGGATTAACGCACGATAGAACAGTATACACGCACGATACGATAGCATTAACGCACGATAGAACAGTATACACGCACGATATGATAGGATTGATACACGATAGGAAAGGATAAACGATGTTCATAATAAACGTATATTCGCTTTAAACGATTTTTATGAATAACATGATAATGGCATAATTTTGGAAAGAACACGTACGAATAAAGATTTACGTGGATTTTCTTTTTAGTAACAATTGCCGAGTTGTAAATCATCGCTGCATCATTTATAGAATGTGTAAAAATGACCAGTTAATTTTTTTTTTACAAAAAAAAATGAACTTAAATGATCAATAAATTTTCTGTATTGTTAACATTCCTTTATTATCGAACACCCAAGCCGATCGCCGCAAATATTGCAGCCCGAGATAAAATCACACAGAAAAAATAGCGGGTTCAATTATAAAAATCCAACTCTTGTTTAAAGTAAACATAAAATCTATCATAAATACTTTTCTTTCTGTATAAGAAAATGATGCATTAAAAACGAATTATATAACCTACAAGTTAAATAAATATTTACGCAGATATACATTCCGCGTACGATTTGTTCACATTGTTTTCATTATCACACACCCTTGCCGATTGCCGAGAACATTTCAGCCCAAAATCAAATATCACACGTAAAATAACGGGTTCAATCAAAATACAACTCTGGTTTTAATTAAATATAAATAATATCATAAATAATTTTATTTCTGTAAAATATGATGCATAAAAAACGAATTATATTGCATAAAAGTTAATGTTTACGCAGGTATACACTTAGCGTACGATTTAATATATTTGATATACAGATAAATATGTTACCTTGTTCTTAAGAACTTCGATAGTTTACATATTTTTTTTAATTTCAAATGCTTACAGATATGATTTACATGCAATATTGGTTAATTTTGATCTAAAAATTAAGAAATTATTATTATGATAGAATGCTGGATAGGATTTTACAATTCTTGTTCGATAAATTTTCTTATACGGCGAACTGAACGACTTGCAATTCTGAAATAAATTTACTTGTTTATGAAAAGGCACAAAACGATTAACACGATAGGATAAACGGAAAAACTTATAAAATTAAACAATAAACCTGATAGGATTAACGCACGATAGGATAGGATTAACGCACGATAGAACAGTATACACGCACGATACGATAGCATTAACGCACGATATAATAGTATACACGCACGATACGATAGGATTGATACACGATACGATAGGATAGGATTGTAAAAAATAACGTTGCGGGTACTGTACATGTACATGTATATAGAAAAACAATCTAGAACTAGACACATATTCTATCTAATTAATAAATTTTATTTTATAATTACTTGACAAAAATAATTGTAATTTTGTTTCGAACTTTAGCAATGTAGTACGTAGCTTCAGTGGTATTTTTTTGAATTTTTTAGATTACTAATTGCAACCTTTTGGTCTTAATCTGAAATACAGGCTACTTTGTTTCGACAAATGTGTCAAAACTCAAAATCCGCTGATATTCCCGAAAAATGACTGTTATTCTGACATCAACTTTATAATCACTGTATCATACTGTAAATCCCACTGTACTGAGCCACTGTATTCCATTGTATCTCTTTGTACCCCACTGTACAAAGTCAATGCACTCCACTGTACTCCAATGGACAGCACTGTACCTACCTACTGACCAGCACTGTACCTCGCTGTGCGCCACTGTACGGGGTACTGACATTGTACGCTACTGTTACCCACTGTACCTATTTCATTATTATTCATGTTGTATACAAAATTATCTGAAAGTTTACTTCTTTCAGAAAAGCAAATTGAAACCAAAATCTCGCATTGCTTACAAGAAAGAGAACGGGCTTCTATTTCTTTATATATTTATTAATTTACATGCACATGTTTAATTTAGAAACTTTTCCCTAGCTTTATCAAAAAAATGTTTCTGCGGGATGGGGGTAGGGGTGTTAAGACCTATTTATAACATTTTTATATTGTACTTTAAATGAATTTGATTTTCCCCCGACTACCCCCTCCCCAAGATATGCGTAATGTATTATATATATATATATATATATATATATATATATATATATATATATATATATATATATATATATATATATATATAAAAGCATTAAGCATTATATATATATTAAAAGCATTTTATATATATATATATATATATATATATATATATATATATATATATATATATATATATATATATATATATATATATGATTGCGCCCATGAGAAAAGGGTCCTTATGGCATTTTGTACAAAACAGAGAAATAACGTCATAAAGAAATGACGTTACGTAAATGACAAAAAAAAAAACTCGTCTGATAGTACAAAACAGCAGCGCGGTAATTGTGTTACTTTGTTTTTGCACACGTGTCTTAATGCTGAAACGTGTTTAATAGCAAGGCTCCATACTGTAGTATCTGTTGTAATAAATAATAGGAACATATTTATATTTTGTCAAATTTTACACGTAACTCACGATCGGATGTAGATTCCATGCTTGTTTGATACGAACAAAAGACAACTCTTGATCATCCGCATTAAAAAAAACCTTGTACTGCATATTGGAACGAATAACACGATTGAACAATTTACATTCCGGGGATTTACTTGCTGTACTGAATCTGATATTGAATGTTTTGAATAGAAATTAATTTTAGAATTACCGGTTAATGAGAAATCATTATATTTACGACCAAGTTTTCGCTGCCGATTATAACTTGTAGATCCGCCCGTCAGCATCTGTTTACTCGTGCGGCGGACTTGATTTTCATGTAGGTCTACACTTTTCATCTAAAACCTCTGCATCTCTGACGATTCGGGTCCAAAAAAAGCTTAAAAATCTGGGTGAAACCCATAGCCTTTTTATTACACGATAAATTCTTTAATGACTGTTTATAAAGGCATTTATATACCGGGTATGATCACGTCGGAAAACAAGAAAGATAATCAACTTGTGTAGAAAATACCATGAGGCTCCGCACGGGGAAATTGATATTAAAAATGATGTTTAATTTATTTCTTCTGTTCGATATTAATGAGTGTTATTATAATCTAAATTAAAGAGACTTGTGAATAAATTTGTATCAAAAATAGGTGTTTAATCTATAGGTTATACTGCATGTAGATCCAATCGTTTATCAATTGATATAACTTGATATTATTCAAAATTGAAAACTTTTTAATTATGTCATTTTGTTGATTTTTTTAAATAGATAATAATACATGAAATTTAAATTTGATAAACTCATTATGAAACTAAATTCTTAGTGTGAATAATAACATTTCAATTTAGGTTCATCATTTTTTGTACTGTAACTTATAATTATTATTCAAGTGAAAATATTTAGAAGAAATTTAATTATGTATTTTTTAAGTCCATCTATTATTGCAGACTTTTTTCATTGCATCCACTTCATATAAATTAGATATAAACTCTGAAAATTGTTTTAACTGAATGTTATAAATACAAAAAAAGTAAGTCCGTAATATATATATATATATATATATATATATATATATATATATATATATATATATATATATATATATATATATATCAAAACACAATAAAATCCACAGTGGTCGGCGAGTTATAGATAAAAATTAAAAAAAGAAAACACGAAAAACGTTCAATATAGCTTAAGCGCTTTCATTTTAAAATCTTCAGAAGCTATATAATGGTAACATAGTAACGTGACGTCAAAAAACTTGAACGTTGAACGGCAATGGCTATTATGACGTCATAGCTAGATTTAGCGGAAAAAAAATAATATGCAACATAGTAGATAATATACAATTCGATACATGATTATTACAGACAGTTCAATTTGGGTTTAAAAATACGTATGAAATGTTTTTCTTTTTCTCTTCTTTGAACATTACTGTCACTCAACAGTTTGTAAAACGGAAATATTTTAAACTGTTTATTGCCGCAAATATCCAAATGCTCACTTAACGGTATCTGTCGATATCCCGGGGTGTTTATATGTTGTTTATGCACCCGCACACGGGTCCGAAGTGGATTGCTCGTTTCGCCAATATAGTACTCGTTGCAGCCTGGACATGTTATTACATATAAAACATTCTTAGTGTCACACGACATGTCCGTCTTTACGATGAATTCTTTTCCGTTGAAGTCGTACTTAGATCCCTCTGTAATATGGTGACAGGTCCCGCATCGTGGGTTTCTACACTTAGTAACTGTGTGTTTGTTATCAAAATGGGAAGTGCACAATATTCGTTTTAGATATTTAGGCTGACGTCTGCTGTTAATGAAGTTCACATCTTTGTAAACTTCTTTCGTGGATTGGTCGTTGATGAGGATATTATTAAACTGATGAATTATTGGCGTAATGTTCTGATTTCTTGGATTAAAGGTATGTACAAATGGAATAATATCAATGGTTTTTTGCGGATGTTTACTGGCTAATAATTCCGATCTATCATATTTCCTGGCATTACGAATTCCGTCGTCAATGAGACCTTCGGGATAACCTTGGTTAGTGAGGTAATGTTTGAGTTCTCTGAGGCGTATGTCTTGGGTGTTTTCATCGCTCACAATGGTACAAATACGTCGAGCTAAATTATATGGAATAGCGGTTTTAGTATGATGAGGGTGACACGAATTAAAATGAAGATATTGATGTGTGTCAGTTGTTTTGTAGTATATATCAGTAAAAAGTTTTGAATTCTTCTTTATAACTAGAACGTCCAAAAATGGTAATTTGGTGTCACTACTTTCTAAAGTAAATTTGATATTGGGATCAAGGTTGTTCACAAGTTGATGAAATATCTCTAAATTTTCGTCACTATTATTCCATAAAATAAAGCAATCGTCTAAAAATCGTTTCCAACTAGATTTAATAGATCTGGCTTCTTCTTCTCCCCAGAGTGAAAGTATTTGTTCGTGTAGCTTTTCTTCAAGGTATCCAAGAGTTAGAGTGGCGTATGTTGGTGCCACCTTTGTCCCCATTGCTGTACCTTTCACTTGTAAATAATGATTTTTTCCGAACGCAAAGGTGTTGTTTTGAAGTATTATACGTAATCCTTCGAGTATAAACTCTTTTCTAAAGCGATCTTGTAGAATTTCAGGATGCTTGTTGATCCAATAGCTCACTGCTTTTATTCCAAGCTCTGTTGGTATATTAGAATATAAACTGACCACGTCAAATGACACAAGTTTTGCGGTATGTTGAACACTTTCTGGTAATTGGTTTATAAAATTCACATCATCCTTAATAAAACTGGGAACTTTTTCACAGTAGGGTTTTAGTAATATATCGATCAAATGACTTAATCTTTGGGTTGATGAATTAGGTCCTCCTACAATAGGTCTAAAAGAGAGGTCTTCTGGATTTAGGCAGCAAATGTATTCTCCAGTCTGGGTTTCTACAGCATTTTTTATTTGTAATGATTTATGTACTTTTGGTAATCCGTAGAATTGACTTTCGCGGGCATCAAAATTAATAAGATAGTCTCTTTCCTTGGTAGTGATACTTGATAAATTTTCATTCACAAAATGCTTTATTTTTGACAGAGTTTTTTTCTCCCGGTTTGCGTCAACATGTTTATAATATTCTGGGTCATTTAGCATATCTAATATTTTAAAATATAAAATATTAGATTAGATTCTACAAGATCGCTTTAGAAAAGAGTTTATACTCGAAGGATTACGTATAATACTTCAAAACAACACCTTTGCGTTCGGAAAAAATCATTATTTACAAGTGAAAGGTACAGCAATGGGGACAAAGGTGGCACCAACATACGCCACTCTAACTCTTGGATACCTTGAAGAAAAGCTACACGAACAAATACTTTCACTCTGGGGAGAAGAAGAAGCCAGATCTATTAAATCTAGTTGGAAACGATTTTTAGACGATTGCTTTATTTTATGGAATAATAGTGACGAAAATTTAGAGATATTTCATCAACTTGTGAACAACCTTGATCCCAATATCAAATTTACTTTAGAAAGTAGTGACACCAAATTACCATTTTTGGACGTTCTAGTTATAAAGAAGAATTCAAAACTTTTTACTGATATATACTACAAAACAACTGACACACATCAATATCTTCATTTTAATTCGTGTCACCCTCATCATACTAAAACCGCTATTCCATATAATTTAGCTCGACGTATTTGTACCATTGTGAGCGATGAAAACACCCAAGACATACGCCTCAGAGAACTCAAACATTACCTCACTAACCAAGGTTATCCCGAAGGTCTCATTGACGACGGAATTCGTAATGCCAGGAAATATGATAGATCGGAATTATTAGCCAGTAAACATCCGCAAAAAACCATTGATATTATTCCATTTGTACATACCTTTAATCCAAGAAATCAGAACATTACGCCAATAATTCATCAGTTTAATAATATCCTCATCAACGACCAATCCACGAAAGAAGTTTACAAAGATGTGAACTTCATTAACAGCAGACGTCAGCCTAAAAATCTAAAACGAATATTGTGCACTTCCCATTTTGATAACAAACACACAGTTACTAAGTGTAGAAACCCACGATGCGGGACCTGTCACCATATTACAGAGGGATCTAAGTACGACTTCAACGGAAAAGAATTCATCGTAAAGACGGACATGTCGTGTGACACTAAGAATGTTTTATATGTAATAACATGTCCAGGCTGCAACGAGTACTATATTGGCGAAACGAGCAATCCACTTCGGACCCGTGTGCGGGTGCATAAACAACATATAAACACCCCGGGATATCGACAGATACCGTTAAGTGAGCATTTGGATATTTGCGACAATAAACAGTTTAAAATATTTCCGTTTTACAAACTGTTGAGTGACAGTAATGTTCAAAGAAGAGAAAAAGAAAAACATTTCATACGTATTTTTAAACCCAAATTGAACTGTCTGTAATAATCATGTATCGAATTGTATATTATCTACTATGTTGCATATTATTTTTTTTCCGCTAAATCTAGCTATGACGTCATAATAGCCATTGCCGTTCAACGTTCAAGTTTTTTGACGTCACGTTACTATGTTACCATTATATAGCTTCTGAAGATTTTAAAATGAAAGCGCTTAAGCTATATTGAACGTTTTTCGTGTTTTCTTTTTTTAATTTTTATCTCTATATATATATATATATATATATATATATATATATATATATATATATATATATATATATATAAACAAAGTGTATAAACAATTTTTTTTATTTTTTAAATTTGTTATCTTCATCATTTTAGATTCATTTATTAGGGTCTTCCGTTTCCAACGGTAGACCCCTTTGTTATTCTTCCGTTACTTTTTAGGGTCTTCCGTTTCCAACGGAAGACCCTCTTGTTATTCTACGGTTTCTTTTTATTATTATTATTATTATTATTATTATTATTATTATTATTATTATTCTTTTTCTTTATTTTTCTGACTTTTTTGAAGCTTCATATCTCAAAAAGTTTTCAACCAATTTCAATGAAACTTTCAGAAATTATGTGCCTTTATCGTCCCTTTACGCTATTAAAATTTCATTTACAACTTCACTTCCATTTTTACGTTACGTCAATTTTAAAATTTTGAAAAAGTGATTTTGTCCAGGGGATTTTTCGAAAACGCTTTAAGATAGAGACTTGAAATTTTTTGTCTTTGTACATTTATCATTTTTATTTGGAAATAAGGCTGGAATTAACATTCCGTCACTTCCGGTCCAAACCGGAAGTCTTTTAACATTTTCAAAATTTCGAATTTTTTGTTTGAATTTCAAAAGTTTATGATCTTTGTAGAAATTTATAATTCTTAATACGAAACTGAAATCCGTTTTTAAATAGGACGATGCACTGCAGATATATTGGGGTTCAAAAATCGGAAATTTTAATTCCGCGTTCTTGGTTTAAAAATAGCGTAAAGTTCAAAGTGAAATTAACTCGTACCAAAAATAATTCGATTTTTGTTAAGTCGTACTTTGACACATTTTTTGTTAAGTCGTTCTTGAAATCGTAAAGGTTTTTGTTAATTCGTACTAAAAATCATTCGGATTTTGTTAAGTCGTACCAAGAATTATTCGATTTTTTATCTTTTTGTTTTAGTTACTCTTGTTATTGGTTTAAGAACGTTGCTCCTTACAGGAACATTTAGCTTTACTCTCGACATTAACGAAAGACCCACTCGTTGCTTTGCAACGAGCTTTGCTCTAGTTATTATTATTATACTTTTTCTTTTTTTTCTGACTCCTTTTCGGCTTCATAACTCAAAAAGTATTCAACCAATTTTAATGAAACTTTCAGTGCTTGTTGCAAGTCAGCGTCCTCAAAGATGTTTAAGTTTCAATGACAACGTCACTTCCGTTTTGACGTTACGTTATTTTTAAAATTTTAAAAAAGTCATTTTGTCCGGGGCATTTTTCAAAAACGCTTTAATAGAGAAGCTTGAAATTTTCCGTGGTTATAAATTTGTCAATTTACCTGTGCAATAAGGCTGGAAATGGAAATCCGTAATTTCCGGTGGAGACCGGAAGTGAATCAAATTTTTCGAAAATTTGAATTTTTTGATCAAATTAAAAATGTATACCTGTTTTGTAGAGCTAATTAGGCTGAATCTAACACTGAAATCCGTTTTAAAATCAGAAAATGCATTACAGATATATTGGGGTTTAAAAATTGATTTTTCCGGAAATTTTTATTCCGCATTCTGGGTTAAGAAAATAGTATTAAGTTCAAAGTGAAATTAACTCGTACCTAAAATAATTCGACATTTGTTAATTCGTACTTGAACACATTCGGATTTTTTTTTTGTCAAGTCGTTCTTGAAATCGTTAAGGTTTTTGTTAAGTCGTACTTACAATCATTCGTATTTTGTTAAGTCGTACCAAGAATGATTCGATTTTTTTAAATTTCAAAATTTTTCTTTGTTAATAGTTTAAGATTTCTGCTTCTTACAGGAACTTCGAGCTTTACTTTCGACATTAACGGAAGACCCACTCGTTGCTCTGCAACGAGCTTTGCTCTAGCTATTATTATACTTTTTCTTTTTTTTCCTGATTCCTTTTCGGCTTCATAACTCGAAAAGTTTTCAACCGATTTTAATGAAACTTACAGAGATTATGTGCAATCATTATACCTTAAAGTTATAAAAGTTTTCATGAAAACGTCACTTTCGTTTTTACGTTACGTCATTTTTTAAATTTTAAAAAAGTCATTTTGTCTGCGGCGTTTTAAAAAAAACGCTTTGAGATAAAGGCTTGAAATTTTGCGTGATAATACATTTATTGATTTACCTGTGTAATAAGGCTGAATTTGAAAATCCGCCACTTCCGGTCGAAACCGGAAGTGAATCAAATTTTTTGAAAAATTAAATTTTTTGATCAAATCAAAAACGTATATGTGTTTTGTAGAGATTTTCAAGCTGAATCTAACACTGAAATCCGTTTTAAAATTGGACGATGCATTACAGAGATATTGGGGTTTAAAAATTGATTTTTCCGGAAATTTTGATTCCGCGATCTTGGTTAAGAAAGTAGTGTTAATTTCTAAGTTAAATTAACTCGTACCTAAAAATTATTGGTTAGTCGTACCTGAACACATTCGGATTTTTTTTGTTAAGTCGTTCATGAAATCGTAAAGGTTTTTGTAAAATCGTACTTAAAATCATTCGGATTTTGTTAAGTCCTACCAAGAATGATTCGATTTTTTTTCTTTTTGATTTAGTTATTAACTCTTAGTAATAACTCTTGTTATTGGTTTAAGAACTCTGCTTCTTACAGGAACTTCTAGCATTGCTTTCGACATTAACGGAAGACCCACTCGTTGCTTTGCAACGAGCTTTGCTCTAGTTTTGATTGAAATCATGTTGGATATATTTTTATAATTTAAAAAACATTCTACCCCCTTCTCATTCTCACAGTTCGATAAAATCTTTCACTCGTTATTATTTAATCATATACACGTATCTTCTCTATACACGTATCTGATCTAAATGTACATGGATTTTTTATGTTTTCAATAGTTCTCTCTCTCTCTCTCTCTCTCTCTCTCTCTCTCTCTCTCTCTCTCTCTCTCTCTCTCTCTCTCTCTCTCTCTCTATTATCTCTGAAACATACAAATCTTTTAATATTGTTTTTGTTATTAGAATAAGTAATGCGTGTACTTTCATTAATACGCAGTAATGTTGCCAGTTGCTAAAAAAACATGAGTTTATTCCTTAGCTTGGGATAATTTCTATGGATTCAAATTAATTTGATTGTTTGATGATCGTCTTTATGCTGATTGAAGTCCACGCCAAAAAGTGACATATGTATGATAAACGGTGTTTTGTCTCCTTCTTTGGGGATGTCTACAGAAAAAAAATCCTTTGTTTTTTTTTTCAATCAAGAAAAACATTGGATATTACAGACAAGGCTCAGACTATATACATGGCCGGGTAACCGCGAGAAGGTGTGAAACCTGGCCACATGTAACATTTAAGCTCTAAAATGCCATCTTTGGTGATTCATTCGAAATTTAAAGGTAGTGACATTGCAGAATAAATACATAACCCGCGTTAGCTCGTTATGTAATTTTTTTCTGCAATGAGCGCTACCTTCATAACACATTATTAATATTAATAATTTTCTTTCTGTTAATTGATAAGTTGATTATGAAAAGCAAGTAAAATTCACTAAATTACTGTTAATGTACATAAGAAAAAAGAAACAGCCAAATCGTCTCCTGTGAGACTTTAAGTTTGACATCATCATGATTATTTCGTGCAGTCCGTAATTTTTCATAGGTCGCTGTTGGTTTCGACCAATCGATAAAGAAGGCGTGTCAATTTCAGTCCTGTCAGTTTCAGCCGCTGTAGATTTCGCCCAACCGATACACGGAGCGCGTAGATTTCAGTCTGGCTGTTTCCATAGAGCTATGAATTACCTATAATTTTACGTAAGAAATAGAGGGAATAAAACTTAGATGTAAATAAACTAGTATGCGTTGAAACTTCAAAATAAACAGGCGTATGAAGAGCGGGGAAATACACTGTTAAAACAAAAAGTCTGATTTTTTATTTTTCATTTAAATAAACTAGTATGACAGAGTGCATAATAATAATTAAATTACAATTTACACGGATTTAGAGAGGATTCTGAAAGGGAGATTTTATAAAGGTAACATACTACATTTTTAAGATGTATGTTATTTATTTTCCTTCTCGGTAGTTTTTTTTTACCACATAGTGTAAGTCAGCAAATATAAAACTTCAGACAAAAAAATAAAAAAGATCTATATACAGTATAACAAGCAGATAGAAAGACAATCAATTTAATGTAATCGATTTCTGATAAATTTACATCTCTCAAATTCTCTCTCTCTCCTTCTTTGCCGTTAAATGATTTCTGGTTTTCCTTCATTTACTGCTATCAAAAAATTGTGTTATGGCAATCATTACAATCTGAATAAATTAATTGTATATCGTTTAATATGTCACCGATGATATTTTATCGATCAAAATTCAGAATATCAATGTCTCCTGCAGTATTATCATGTAAATTTAAACCTGACATAATAAAAGATGTAATTAAATATTTCAATCAATATAAATCAATATGTATGAAATAAATCTGCATGATATCTACAAAATATACTCATGTAATCAAGCCTGCAGTCAAACTGGGATATGTGTACACAAAGAACAAGCATGGATTCGATAAAGTTTGTTGACTCTGTGTTAATTGCCTTGTTTTTCTCTGGCTGAAGCACAATTAACGAGATAAAGGGAATTAACAGACTTGTAATATTAACCATAATCTTAGAGAAATAATTCAATAACCAACATTATAATATAATTTTTTAAAACTTGCCTGTTAGGGAGGTGTATTGTACTTAATATATGCTTATATTCAATGACCGGCAGTTTATAAAATAATTATATATAAAATTTATGCAGTTTTTAAAATTAGATTCAAAATGTAAAATTCAGGATTTTCATCTTCTCGGGGCAATGATATTAAAGAATATCATTATAATTATAATTGCAAGATTCAATATCAATACAAAATTAATATTAAATAAACCATTAGATTATCATTTTTTTATGAATTTATGAATTTGTCAGCAAATACAATCTTCCACAGATTCGCATGCTGACTGACGTTTTTCATACTAATTGTTAGACCATAATTAATTACCTAATTGTCTACGGACTTTTGCGGTTTTTATTTTTCTCGATTTCGACAAAGAGCACACGGCGGGTGTGACCGGTCAGCAGAGGATGCTCACTCCTCCATGGCACCTGATCCTTCCCGTATCTTGGAGGTCCGTGTTGCTCCGCTTTGAATTTGTATTTCGTTTTACGGATTTTTGAGATGGTTGACGGTTTGTTATTGTCATTTTTACATTTAAAAAAATGACGACCTGTAAATTTTCTGTATAAATGATGCAAAGATCTGACTATCGAGGAAAAGATAAAAAAAAATATCGTAATGAAAATATTGAGAAAGATTGTATCTTTCAAATTAATGGTACAGTGGCATTCAGTGGGGTGCAGTGCTGGTAAGTGCCCCGTACAGTGGCGTTCAGTGGGGTACAGTGCTGGTAAGTGCCCTGTACAGTAGCGTTCAGTGGGGTACAGTGCTGGTAAGTGCCCTGTACAGTAGCGTTCAGTGGGGTACAGTGCTGGTAAGTGCCCTGTACAGTAGCGTTCAGTGGGGTACAGTGCTGGTAAGTGTCCTGTACAGTGGCGTTCAGTGGGGAGTACAGTGCTGGTAAGTGTCCTGTACAGTGGCATTCAGTGGAGTACAGTGCTGGTAAGTGTCCTGTACAGTAGCGTTCAGTGGGGTACAGTGCTGGTAAGTGTCCTGTACAGTAGCGTTCAGTGGGGTACAGTGCTGGTAAATGTCCTGTACAGTGGCGTTCAGTGGAGTACAGTGCTGGTAAGTGCCCTGTACAGTAGCGTTCAGTGGGGTACAGTGCTGATAAGTGTCCTGTACAGTGGCGTTCAGTGGGGAGTACAGTGCTGGTAAGTGCCCTGTACAGTGGCGTTCAGTGGAGTACAGTGGAAGTCAGTAGGACTATACAGACGCGTGATGTACAGTCAACGTACAGTGGATGTCAGGCAATGTCACTCAATTTCCGGGAATATCAGTGGATTTTAAATTCAGTAGTGATTTATGCTAACATTATAAAAGCAATATTATATTTCAACAAGGAGAAATCCGGATGATTTTTAAACAGTATATTTGCATTTGTTTTAGTCATGCAACTCGTAAATAGATGTAAAATAATTATTGTTCTTTTTTATCAGTCTTGCATAGTATCTGCAAACGAGTGAATGATGGGAGATAGAGCTGTTGGTGGGTCCTCTCAGGTAAGGTAGTTTTTATTTTGATCAGTGTAAACAACCTAATTAATATCACTTTAGTTCTATAAAACACTTTTTTTTATTTGTCAAAGGTCTTGTTAATTGCGCGAAATAGGGGTATACATGATCTTGAAGTTGAAAAAAAAAATAAGCATGTTTACCCCTATTATTTTTTAAGCTTTTCATGTGGAATATATATCAATTTGAAATTCTTAAGACAAAAATAGGCCAGGTAAAGATCACATTGCAAAAGTATGTTAAGGTATTTCAAATTTTGTAATTATTTTTATTTTCATAATTCATATTCTTTCTCTACAAAATATATGTTTTTGTTAGTTTATTAATAAAAAGGTCAAACGCTATGCGTTTCTCTCATTATACTTAAAAAAATGTAAATTAAAATATACATTTAAAACCTTTTTTTAATGTATTTAGAACGGCAAGATAAGGAAATCGGCTTAAAAAACGTGTTATAAGTACGCAGTGTGCACAGTGTAGATATTCTGGTATAAAAGTAAGTTATAAAAAAAATATTGTTTGTGGATTTTACAATTACATAAGATTTCAAGCAAAAAATTTAAGAGAAAAAAAATACAATTTTTGACGAATAATTGCTAAGCAGGGGACCCACCTCAACTTAAATAATATACTATCATTCTTAAATAATAAGCATAAGCAAATTTGAAATAATAAATATATAATGAATACTATGTAGTCATCATGATGGTCGGGGCGTAATCATTTCCAATAAAGCTCAAAGGGCTTTATGATCTAATCACGCCCAAACTGTATGATTAAAATAATATTAAATTTGAAAATTGACAATTTTGCAGGTTTTTTTTTTTTTTTTTTTTTTTTGTTTTTTAATTTTGTTTAAAGTGACAGTACAGCTAAAAACACATGTGTGAATAACTTCAGATTTACCCATTGTATCGTTAGGAAATGCGAAATAACGTTGATTGTGACAGTTGAAGTACATAAAAATCCCTTTCACATACCTAATTAATGTAATTATGAGCTTCCGGAAATTTAAGGGTCGTACAAACCGAAATAATCTTATATAGTTTATTTCTACCACGTGGATTTTGATTGATAATAATTGACACGTGCTAAAAACTACAAGATCTTCGCCCGACTACGGTCATCATTGTATACGAGGTAAAAGGGACTCTCTAAACGGAACACATAATCACTTTCTCTATAATTTATTAATGGTTTACCAATTTCAATTCATTTAAAAATTAACAGACATAAATATGTCAAATTACATTTTCTCTTCTACAATGCTTTACAAAATATGTATCCTTCTCTAGATATATTGCATCAAAGTTTATGGACGTTGGTCCCTAAAAATACCTAAATACGTAATAAATTGGCGGGGCAATATTTTTTTTCTGATTGATATTGTTACAATCAACAACTTTGCTTCTTTAATGCATTATAAACTTTTTATCGTTTTTTAGTTATTTGTAATAAATTTTACGAGTGTATTGGCCCCTAAATTAAAGGGGTCAGCCCCTTTTTCTTGATGTTATACGAAATGTCTCACAAATACTTACATTTTTTGTTCTTTTTGTTTGTTTTGATACAAATGATTGAATATTTTAGGGGCCAGCCCTCTAGATCCTTAATGGGGACAAACATTGGTGTTTTGATTAATGAGAATCATCAATACAGACATTTTCTCTTAACAAAATATGTCTCCTTCTCTAAAAAAAAATGGTCGAAATCGGCTGAATAGTTTTCGAGAAATTGCGTGCACAAAATTTGTGGAAAATAATAATAATAATAATGATAATAATAATAATAATAATAACTAGATAAAATCTCGTTGCGAGTAACGAGTAGGTCTTCCGTTCTATTTTTTAATCGATACGATTAAAATATCAATGAAATTTCATACCCACCCACCCCCTCAACTCCCCCCTTTCAGATTATGTATACGATAGTCAAAATCCTTTACAATGCTTAACAACGTGTTTTGCTTTTTCACATTCAGCACATTAAAGTCTTAAGATTTAAGTCCCCTACAATCCGTAATTACGACATCAATTGGTATGGCAATGATTTTTTTCCGATAGATATTGTTACGGTCAACAACTTTGCCTCTATAATGCATTTCACAAACTTGATCGTTTTTAAGTTATGTGTAAGAGACTATACGAGTGTCTTAATTTAAGGGGCCAACCTCTTTTTCTTGAGTTCATTCGAAAGGTCTCATGAATACTAACATTTTTTTTGTTTTTACACATATCTTAAATTGTTGTTCATTTTTGAGATACAAATGATTGAATATCTAAGGGGCCAACCCTAGATCCTTAATGATAACATACATTCATTTGGTGTTTTGATTAGTGGAATCGATTAGTATTATCAATGCAGACATTTCTCTTCTACAAAGCCTAACAAAATATGTGTCCTTCTCTAGATATATTGCGTCAATGTTTAAGTTCCTTGGCCCCTAAAAATCCCTAATTACGTAACAAATGGGCGTGGCATTGATTTTATCTTATAGATATTGTTACGATCAACAACTTTGATTCTATAGTGCATTACAAAATCTTTATCGTTTTTAAGTTATGTGTAATAGAATTTACGATTGTCTTGGTCCCTAATTAAAGGAGCCAGCCCCTTTTTCTTAATTTTGTTGAAAAGGTCTTAAGAATACTAACATTTTTTTGTTCTTACACCCATCTAAAATTGTTGTTCATTTATGAGAAACAAATGATTGAATATTCTAGGGTCCAGCTTTCTAGATCCTTAATGGGGACATACATAATTGTTTTGATTAGCGGAATTTATTAGAATTACTAATGCAAACATTTTCTTTTCTACAATGCCTAACAAAATATGTCTCCTTCTCGATATATTGCGTTATAGGGCCAGCCCTCTAGATCCTTAATGGGGACATACATTGAAGTTTTGTGTAGTGGAATCGATTAGAATTATCAATGCAGACATTTTCTCTTCTGCAACGCTTAGCAAAATATGTCTCGTTATCTAGATGTATTGCGTCAAAGTTTATGGATATTGGCCCCTAAAAATCAATAATTACGTCACAAATGGGTGTGGCAATGAGTTTTTCAAAAACATATTGTTACGATCAACAACTTTGCTTCTATAATGCATTAAAACATCTTGATCGTTTTTAAGTCATTTGTAATAGACTTTACAAGTGTCTTGGCCCCCAATTAAAGGGGCCAGCCCCTTTTTTCTTGATATTGTGGTAAAGAACGTTTTATACTCTACCACTTTTGTTAAATATGTTTTAACAAAATATCAACTGATAAAAAGATACAGGTCAAAACGTGTGAAAATTTTGATTAAAAAATCGTACCCGATTTTCGTGCCTAAGCTAGCTCCAAGAATTGGCGCCACTGGAATAAAACAAAAATAATAGGCACAAATTCAAGCTATGCTCTACCTATCCTGAAAATTTCGTTATCTGATATATAGGTCGTGAAAATTACAAAATCACCGATAAATCGGTACCGGAAGTGACGACGTCAAAAATTTTATAACATATAAACTTCAGATCATGTGTAATCATCTGTGAAAAAAAAGGTTGAGATCGATTGGATAGTTTTTAAGAAATCGCATGCGCAAAATTAAGAAAAAAATAACAATAATAATCACTAGATACGATCTCGTTACGAGTAACGAGTAGGTCTTCCGTTCATTTTTTTATACGATACGATTAAGATATTTATGAAATTTCAAAATTCCCCCTCAACCCCTCCCTTTCAGATAACGTATATGATTGTCAATATCATTTACAATGCTTAACAAAGTGTTTTGCTTTTTCACCCACAGCACATTAAAGATTTAAGATTTTAGTTCCTTAAAATCCCTAATTTCGTGATCAATTGGTGTAATAATGAGTTTTATAAACTGATATTGTTACGATCAACAACTTTGCTTCTATAATGCATAACAAAATCTTGATTGTTTTCAAGTAATGTGTAAGAGACTTTACGAGGGTCAATCAAAAAATACAAAGACAATGTGCTGTGTACCATATATTTTTCATTAAAGTCAAAACTAACCGATTCTTTTATGCAACAATACTTATTTAATTGATATACAAAGTTTCATTCTATTTGGTGAAAATGTATTTTTGTTACCCGATTTTAAAGTCAACATGTTTTGTCACCACGGCGCAGGGTAACGTTGAAAACATAACGTCAAGATTATGCAAGCACAGTTAATAGAAATATCCAATCTTTATATCACCCTGAGTCTTTTGTGCTTTTCACCATACAATTGAAATCGGCACTATATCACTTGATATCTAATTTGTTCACAATTGTTCGAAAATCAGAAGTTTGTTCCTCGAAGTGTTCTTATTTTTTACCGCATGTCTCTTCGTTTACAGTAAGACAATCCCTGAATGTCAGATGACGTTGTTTATTTTTTTATCAAATATTTACAGATATTCTGTTCTCTTTCGTTCTGATTGATGTTCAAAATACATTTACCGCAACCTTCAAAAAATGTGTTAGAGTTAAACATAAATTTGAAAAAAAATTTGACTTATTTTTTCCACCACTGAGCATTTTCACAGTTTTTATCGTCTTTTTGCCCGAGTTAGATCCATACTGTTTATACTTTTCGTTGCGACGTGACGTCTGGGTTTACGTGACGTAAATGTTTTAAGTCAATTTTAAAGAGGACTATATGTCTTTAGTTACTGATATCAGTTCAACAAATCTATATATCCCGTCATTATTTGGTACATAGAATACCATATCAATTTTTAATTTTAGGTTTCAATTTTAGTTGGTTTTAAGCCCAATTTATGGAAATATTACTTTCAACATAATATGGTTTATTGTTTAGGGAATACAAAGTTTGACCTTGCGCCGTGGCCTCATTTTTGCAGGATTAGATAGACAACATCTATATAGTTTTTGGAAATTAAGTCTTCCAACAATCTGTTGGAATTCCCATGGGTACCAATTGTGCCCCATTGTTAGCAGACCTATTTTTGTATTCTTATGAAGCAGAATTTATTAAAAAACTTGAAAAAAATAAATCACTCGCTGTGGCCTTCAACTCAACATTTAGGTATATCGACGATGTATTATTAATTAACAATTGTTATTTCCATACTTACGTCGACTCGATATATCCAAGTGAACTTAAAATAAAAGATACCACAGAGTCAGCGTCATCTGTTTTATATTTCGATATTTTACTGGAAATGGACATTGATGGTAACCTAACAACCAAAATTTATGATAAACGCGATGATTTCAATTTTTCTATAGTCAACTTTCCTTACTTATGTAGCAATATACCTTCATCACCTGCATATGATGTTTTTGTCTCTCAGTTAATTCGATACGCAAGGGCATGCTCTTCGTATGAACAGTTTCCAAGACGAGGCAAGCTACTGACAAACAAGTTGAAAAAACAGGACTATCAAGAGTCTCGTTTAAAGTCATCTTTTCGTAAGTTCTATGGTCGATACGACGACCTTGTCAGCAAATACAATCTTCCACTGAGTCGCATGCTGACTGACGTTTTTCATACTAATTGTTAGACCATTATTCATTACCTAATTGTCTACGGACTTTTGCGGTTTTTATTTTTACGATTACGACAAAGAGCACACGGCGGGTGTGACCGGTCAGCAGAGGATGCTCACTCCTCCGTGGCACCTGATCCTACCTCTATCTTGGAGGTCCGTGTTGCTCTGCTTTGAATTTGTATTTCGTTTTATGGATTTTTGAGATGGTTGGCGGTTTGTTATTGTCATTTTTTCATTGGATTCTAAACAATTCTTAAAAATGAAGAATTATATGAACTTTTTTTATTTCAAATTGTTTGAAACAGTTGCTAAGTTATGTCTACTAAATTTAGTAATAATATGACGTTAAATAGCATAGTTATGGCAAAAGTCTTCGTATTTTTTCATTGACCCTCGTACGAGTGTCTTGGTCCCTAATCTAAGGGTCCAGCCCCTTTTTCTTGAGCTCATTAGAAAGTTCTCAGAATACTAACATTTTTTGTTCTTACACTTATCTAAAATTGTAGTTCATTTTTGAAATACAAATGATTGAATATTTTAGGGGCCAGTCCTGTAGATCATTAATGGGGACAGACGTTGGTGTTTTGATTAGTGGAATCGATTATAATTATGAATACAAACATTTTCTCTTCTACAATACTTAACAAAATATGTCTTCTTCTCAGGATATATCGCGTCAAACTTTGGCCCCTAAAAACCCTAATTACGTCATAATTGGGCGTGGCAATGATTTTTTCTGATCGATATTTTTTAAGATCAACAACTTTGCTTCTATAATGCATTACAAAATCTATATCGTTTTAAAGTCATTTGTAGTAAAGTTTACGAGTGTCTTGGCCCCTATCTAAAGGGACCAGACCCTTTTTCTTGATTTTGTTGAAAAGGTATTTAGAATACTAACATTTTTTGTTCTTACACCTATCTAAAATTCTTTTTCATTTTTGAGATACAAATGATTGAATATTTTAGGGGCCAACCCTGTAGATCCTTAATGGGGACTGTCATTGGTGTTTTGATTAGTGGAATCGATTAGAATCATTAATACAGACATTTTCTCTTCTACAGTACTTAAGAAAATATGTCTTTTGATACATTGCGTCAAAGTTTAAGTACTTTGGCCTCTAAAATCCTTAATCACGTAATAAATGGGCGTGACAATAATTTTTCCAGATTGATATTGTTACGATCAACAACTTTGCTTCTATAATGCATTACAAAATGTTTATCGTTTTTATGTTATTTGTAATGGACTTTACGAGTCTCTTGGCCCCTAAATAGAGGGACCAGCCCCCTTTTTTTGATTTTGTTTTAAAGAACATTTGATTCTCTACCACTTTTGTTCAATATGTCTTCACAAAATATCAACTGATATAAAGATACAGATAAAAACGTATGAAAATTTTGAATAAAAATTCGTACCCAATTTTCGTGCCTAGGCGAGCTCCAAGAAATGGCGTCACTGGCGTAAATCAACTACATTGGGCACAACTTCAAACTATAGACTACCTATCCTGAAAATTTCATAGTCATATCTCTGATAGTCTCTGAGTTGATGTCTGCACAAAATTGGTCGTAAAAACTTACAAAATTGGCCGTAAATCGGAAACGGAAGTGACGATTTCAAAATTTTAAAAAAAATCTAGAAATATGTTCACTGGCAATCATCTGTGAAAAAATGGTCGAAATAAGCTGAATAGTTTTCGAGAAATCGCGTGCACAAAAATTTGTGAAAAAATATTAATAACAAGAGCAAATCTCGTTGCAAAGCAACGAGTAGGTCTTCCGTTAATGTCGTAAGTAAAGCTAGAAGGTCCTGTAAGAAGCAGAGTTCCTAAACCAATAACAAGAGTAACTAAAACAAAAATAACTTAACACAATCCGAATTATTCAAAATACGAATTAAAAAAAAACCTTAACAATTTCAAGAACAACTTAAAGACCGAGAAAATAAGCACCGCCTTAAAATTTACCTGGTCAGTGTGTCCCGGTCAATCAACTGAATTGAGGCCCCAGATTGGATGTTAGACAATGATTGACAATCGTATACTCGTCCTGTGTATACCATGTCTAGCGCTCGCGACGATCGTGCAATTAACTTTTGTCTTTTGATGGATACCGTGACGATAAAACGCCATATCTTTTAGCAACATAATCAAAAGAAACTACTGTTGACTGAAATTAAGTTTTCTGCTCTTGACAATTGTGAAAGATATGAATTACACATTTACTCGTACTTGGTTTATGTACCACACCAAACCCGCTGATCACCTGCAGTCTATCAAAATCACGTGGCGCCCATCATCTATGAAAACTTTCTTTTATTAAATAGGTGTTTGTGAATAAATGAGAATACAGAATTAAATTAAATCAAATATTGCGTCCACGATTTATAACTTAAGTTATCTTATTTTTTTGAGAAATTTCACGAGCCGAAACCGGAAAAGAAACAAGTACAGACAACTCTGGTACATGCGCAGCTGGTAGAATTATAAGCACTTTAGCAGATGATCGGAGAAGTAATACAAACCTATATTGTATAAATGTTGCACTAGTATTTGAGGACGGTACGATGATAATATATTGCATAAAACATCGCGTTCAATTCTCACTAGATCACGTCAGTAACTTTTTTAAACAAACGAAAGATTTTGGCCATGTCACCCGCTGTTTTTTCATGCTTTTATATTCATTTCAACGATCGACAATTTCCTTTTCCAAGTACATATATAAATACGATATTGTTCTAGATCATCGAAAAACGCTGTTGAGAGCATTTTAACACCCCTTATATGTAGACATGTATACACAAGCGAGAGTGTTTCCCTCTGGGATTCACACCTGTATCGATATAGGCTCCACCCCACCTGAATTTACCTAGGCCTTTAACCAAAAAAAAAATCCGAATATGTACAAGTACGATTTAGAAATTATCGAATTATATTTGGTAGGAGTTAATTTCACAATGACTTTAACACTATTTTTTAAACCAAGAACTCGGAATCGAAATTTCCGAAAAATCAATTTTTAAACCAAAATATCTCTGAAATGCATCGTTAGATTTTAAAACAGGTTTCAGTGCTAGATTCAGCTTAATCAGTTGTACGAAACACGTGTACGTTTTTTATTTGATAAGAAAACTCAAATTTTCGAAAAATTATATTCAATTCCGGTTTCGACCGGAAGTGACGGATTTTCATTATCAGCCTTATCACAGAGACAAAATGACAAATGTATAAGCACAACAATTTCAACGCTTTATCTTGAAGCGTTTTTGAAAAAACCTTCAGACCGTCAGATTTTTAAACAGATTTTAGTTTTAAATTTAGCTTGATAAGCTCTATTTGTGTTTATGATAAATAACAAACTAATGATTAGTAACAAACTATTGCTCTGGAAAGAGTTATTATGAAAAGATTTAGAGCCCTGCTGGCCCCTAATTTGAGGGGCCAGCCCCCTTTTTTGATACCAAATAAAAGGTCTGGTAAAGAAAAACATATTTTGTTCAACAGGTGTTCAAGAATTCATTCTAGATATATCTGAACAACTGTGTTTTAGGGGCCGACCCTTAAACTCATTAACGGGGCCACCAACAAAAACTTTTAGGTAGTATTTGATTTAAAACATAATTCTGAGCAACTTTTCCTCTATACTGTTTTTCAAAGGGTTGACCTTCCGTACTGTGTGTTTGTTGCACCATCAAATGTCAGAAACTGACCAATGTATAGTTTACTTTATTATACCTTATATGAATATTTTGTATGTAAAATTACAAAAAATAAATATGCTATCTAACCGAAAAATAGTCTCCGTGCTATCTGCCCATGGTGAATAGTCATCGAAACTATACACCGGCAGCATTCGATTTCCCTCCTTTTTAAACTTGGAACATCTCTGATGTAATCCGATCGCTGCATTAAATTCAAAGTCTGATAACTCTTATTTGTTTATCATAAAAAAAATCTGCATCGCTGACAAATAAAGTTTTCTTTGGTATAATAATTACAATACCTATTTACTGATATTCGGACGACAGCAAGTTTATTGTCCCCCTCAACAGCAACTATTTCTTTCTGCTTCACCTCTTGAAATAGTTGCTCTCTCGGGGGACACTAAACTTGCTATCATCCTCATATCCAGTAAATATGTATATAATTCCCCATCCACCTACATTTCATGTTATATAACCTCCCATTTGTAACCTGCAATTTCACAGTGTAAAGTCAACACAACAGTCATAGCTGTTATTTTCACAATTTATTACTGCTTCTCATTTACTTAACATTTACAGCCTTCATATTGCATCCCATTTCCAACTAGTGACATTCCTCTAACTAATGATAATCATTAAAATTCATTTCATGAATCTTAGCAACACTCATAAGCTTTCAAGTACAGCAACTCATAATTTTATAAAAATATTAACGAGTACTTTACTTGCTACTTTTAACTTAGAACACTAACATTTTATGAACAGATGTTTTGTCTTAGAATTAGAAAGCTAATGCAATTCTGAGAAAAAGTATACCACACATTGCGAATTCCATTGAGGATTAATAAAAATATGGCCATTTAAGTGTACCCACCATTTTCAATTTCCTCTATTCAACACAGATGCATAGGGTTCTCCATAGTAAATCATCTTTACCTGATATTTTAGAGGTCAATTATTGTTGAATCTCCTTTAATAAGAAACCTTATTCAATATAACATAAATCTACATAATATTATCACGATAAAAGCATCACATCGCTAAGAAATGCCTTTACATGTATACCCTCCACCTATCTTTTGATTTTCATAAACAGTCATGGTTTGAAATTGTTTACCTAATTTTATGAAATTTCTTAGAGTCATTTCTCACACATATTTCAAAACAATCATCAATGATACTAAAATTTGATCTTTTTGTTTATTGAATGATTTGAAGCATTTAAATTAACAAATATACATGCTGTCCTGCATGTGATTTCTTGTTTCCATGAAAAAGAGTAAGCTAACAATCATATTTAGTGAATATATAATATATTCTGGTTTCTATTCTCCTTTTAACCATGTTAAAACAGTAAGACGAACAGGTTAGACGTCTGCCTTAAATTAAATTAAATTAAAATTAAATTCAAACACACCCAGGTAGCTGGGGATGGAGGAGAATTCCATGATAATGTTCAAATTTTACATGTTTTCCTACATTTTTATTTTATGCATATATACATTAAAAGATAAAAATACATTTCAAAAGTAATTATCATAGCAGATGTTATTTCAAGGTCAAATGTACATTTACATATCCTACATGTAATCTTAATGGTAACAATTTAAAAGGGGGGGCGGTGATTTTTCAATTATGTAAACACATCTAAAAGGTTATAATATGCTGTCTCTTTTTATTTCAAAAGTAAGCATCATAGCAGATGTTATTTCAAGGTCAAATGTACATTTACATATCCTACATGTAATCTTAATGGTAACAGTTGAAAAAGGGGGGGGGGGTGATTTTTCAATTATGTAAACACATCTAAATATTACAGGGTTCGACACTAACCTTAGTCCGTTAGTCACAGACTAATAGATTTTCATTCGGACTAACAAAATTTCTTTCTAGTCAGTCCGGTCGGACTAATAAAAAGTTCTGCTAAAAAAATTTGTAAAATAACGATGTGCGATGGACGACATTTTTCTGGAAAACCCTGACTATATTTTTATTATCTAGCATATGATACATGTACATTGCGGTGATTATTGAGTTACCAAGCGAAAACAACAGAGGTATGCAGGATGATATGGGTGACTTGATTATTTCTTTGCCCTAAGGGGATGTCCGAGAAAATAGGTGAAAACGCAGGTGTTCACAACAACGGCTTCGATAGGGACGCTTATGTGTTTTAAAAAAATAAAGGTGAAACGAATCTTCTGGGAGTTGTTTAATGTAAATGAATTGTGTTTAAATCATTTGTCATAAATTGTTTATAATTTTAAACAGATTTTTAAAGAACTTGGAAAAGAACAAGGTAGCTCACAGCCCAGATCTATTGCACAGATATATCTATAACATCTGTAATGGCGGCATACACCAAGTACACAGAGATAGTGAATACGCAGCTCATTGCTTGTACTGCATAGCACAATACAACTAAACCAGTGCAACACCTGTAAGAAAAACATTATGGTGTATAATATTACGCATACCTTTCTTACAAATTCTATTTTAAAAATGCATATTTTATAAGGCAAATACGGTAATGTAATTTAATTTATTTTTGACGGGCAAATAAAATTGCCTGCGGACTAGTTCAAATAAACAGGCACTAGTCCGGCTGGACTTATGCATAAAAAAGTAAGTGTCGAACCCTGTATTATTATTAAATACAAAATAAAGGAAACATAATTGCATACTTTTATTGAAAAACAAATTTTCACAACTAACAATTGTAAATTTCTTTAAACAGCCTTAATTTTGTTTTTCATAATTTATTATCAAACACAAACCACAACAAGACATGATGCTTTCTTAAAGTTCCATTATTGTTTATGCATTATCCGTTTAAATTTGAATTACCGGTAAACAGTCTGTAGAACACAAGGAATATGCATGTGGGTAGAGGTGACAGGTTAACCTTAAGAGCTGAAACCACAAAAATCAACAGGTAAAATTCTAGTGCCCACCATGTGGTAACAAGAGTCCGTTTTGAGCAGAAATTAAATAAAAATCAATCAGCTGTGTTAACATACATGTACTAATAATAGCTGTGTTTACATTAACATATGCATAGTATTTCTGGAAAAAAAATACACTGGCCATATAGTGTAATAAGTATGACATATCCCAATATATGACATTAACATTTAGGCACTACAAAAACAAACATTTGCATATCAAGCCATAATATAAGATTAAATTTTTAACCCCCCCCCCACCTTTTTCAGGTATAGACACATATCAAATAAAGAGAGAGAGAGAGAGAGAGAGAGAGAGAGAGAGAGAGAGAGAGAGAGAGAAATAACCATAGATTGAAACTTTTACCAATTCAAGACATATGTAAACAATAGCAGGACTCGAGCTTTGTTTACAAAACAAAGAATTTTAACCTCTGTAACTCGCTTGTAACTCGATATTTGACGTTCAAATTTTGACAGAGCATTAAAAACATCTATATTGACCATTCTAGACATTAAAAATGAAAAAAATAAATTTTGAAAAAATTGAGCTCAAATTGTGTCCAAGTCCCTTTAAAATGTTGTGCAATCCGGATCCTGTCTATTCTGTAAACTGGCCGCGATGAAAAAAACCCAACTGCTTATAATTAGTGAGAGTTATCTCCCGTAGTCCGGCCATTTATCGATCGATCGGCCTTCTGCGAGGTAATTGATACTCAGTTATCGACCAATTTCTCTGTCGTTGCTATTGATTTAAACAACTGTGAATATAGATCCAAACTAGCAACTCATTTCAGTTTATACCGTTAAGTCTTTTGTTAAATAAATATGCATTTTTGCCAAAATTAGATAATTATATTATACATGTAGTTCACCACATTTTTTTCAGGCAGTGATTCTGGATACTGAGGGATTAGACTACCGATGTCGTTTTTAATCCCCGTTGTATGGCTACACGTACAGAGTTGCATATTATTCTGTCAAAATGCTCATTTTTTTTTTTATAAAATTCTCGTTTATATTAATAATTATCCATTGTTCCCTGCATCAAAACAGTTCTCGCCATCAGGTTTTTCAGCCATTTGTTGACTTGTTAATGTTTGTTTATTAATTTCCCGTTAAGCATGCACTTTTCAGGTTAATCGGATGTTTGAAAAAATATCAAAAACGATGATTTGATTGAAAAAGTGTTTCCATCGTATGTGTTCCGTTATGGATTTGTTTTAAAAAAAAAATAAAGATGAAAATTGGTACCGTATAAATAAGATTGATGAAATCTAATATATTTCAGAAGAATTGAAAACTTTGCAAGAATACACGATCAAGATCTACTGCATTATATACTATAGCTAATTTGTAACAATGTCCTCTAAACCTGATGTTGCCTAATCCGGCCATTTTTTTAGAACCACCCTCCGCCGGATTAGACAAGTTTTGCTGTACAATGTACAAATTTATTTACAGACATAAAAGGGTTTCGCGTTATTTCGCCTCGTGTTTAAACTGGCCCCTTACGTCGAAGCTAGTATGATTGTATAACGACTTTGACATCTGTATATTGTATATGATATATTATAACACATAAAATATACAGCATGACTATGTAAAAGAACAAAAATAAAGCAGTGTACATTTTTTCATTAATAGTTTCGAAGTTTACGTTGTTTATAATCGATGCAAAACATGCAGGAAGAATAAACCCAATCATTCGAAGGATGAAACCAAACGGTTATCTAATCTAAACATTCCCATGATGTATTTTTTTTTTTGGGGGGGGGGTTGTATGCCCAAAATTTATTTTTATTTACTTTGAATATTTTTAACGTTGAACGGAGATCAATTCCGTGTAAATACGTCTATAACTTTGTAAGATCATTAATTTGGTTTGCATGAAAAATTAGTTGAAACTGTAATGGCGGACAAATCGGAACATGCAGCTTAAAGAAATTTTTCAACTTATTATACCTCGAAATGTTATTTCAAATCAGGCACCAAACAATGAAGGGAAATGGAAATATTCGGCGGATCTACATGTTAAAATATTCTTATGATAAAATTTTGCATTATGGCAAATGCAGATTAAATATTTTTTATCTCCTACAAGATATAATCGCATTTGTGTTTGTATCCATCTTTTTTAAACTATTTGTACCAAATCTGTCAAAATTCGTGGTCGTTTCACCCTCTTGTTGTAAACCACGATAATGTGTTCACAATCGATGCGCTGTTTTACGAAAGACTCGGCTAGAAAAACTTACTGCATGGGCCGTCTAAAATTATTAGTTTTAATAATAAATTCAGAAGTTTTTAGATTTCACAAAGTGTAATTTTTGTTAAGTTACAGGAAAATTGTCATTTCATGCACATATAATTTGCACAAAATAAGTTATATGTTATTCAACTAGTGTTTGAAATTTGAGACCGTTTTTGATATACTTGGGAAAGAAATTTTAGGAGTCATCCTTTCATCTTCTTATCTGGGCCGTGTAACAAAATTTGAGCCATTTCCGAGGAAATGCGTACATGAAAATCTTTAATAAAAGATAAGAATGCAGGAAACGGAAGCTTTTAACAAGGGGGAGGGAGTGCTTTAAAATTCATATTTACATGTTTTTAATTTACCTTGTAAAATTATCAATCATAGGCATTGAATAACTGCTATTGCCTAATTGGCAAATTTGATTTGCTTTTTGACTCCATGACCTCTACAATTTCGCTGAGTTAAACGTTAACTTTTTAAAAATAAATATATAAGCATGTACTCCAATCAGGTGTTGTACTATACAGAACGTTCTTTACGCGATAGCCGAGGCCCTCCTTTTGGGAAGAACTGTCCTAATCAGACAGCAAATACATAATACAGCATACAGACGTTTTATTAAGATATATATAATTTATGTATTAACTATTCGAGTGTGCCTAAATATGCAAAGCCCATTCCATTTGAAAATTTTCCAAATCTACTAAGAAGTATTTTTAACCATGTGTCTTCTACTCGATCTTCTACTGTCCGAATCCAATCAAAACTTTTACTCACCGAATGTTCATCAACTTTTTTAAAACTCACATATTCTTTCTAAATCAATAAAAAAAATTAATGAAAGAATAAAATCAGCAATGAGTATGCTTTTTAATGAATGAGACCACCATTGAGAAGAGGTTAAACCAAAAGTGTGACCCTTATTCCTTAACGGCCTGAATGTAAATAAAACTTCAACTTGTTCAAAAATGATTAGTTTTATCGTGCCCGCACCTACCGCTAGCATATAACACTGTACCACTTAAGCTGCCTTATCTCGAACGCTTTTAAAATATATTTCAACTATTACCTACTACACCCTGCTTAATTCAATCAGTATCTCTTTCTCTCTCTCTCCCTCTCTCTCTCTCTCTCTCTCTCTCTCTCTCTCTCTCTCTCTCTCTCTCTCTCTCTCTCTCTCTCTCTCTCTCTCTCTCTCTCATAACTCATAAAAAAATATAATATTTCGTTAGCCAAATGAATTATCACAGATTACAGATACTTAAGATGTGTGTGTTGGAATAATCATGTTATGAATATCGCCTTTATTTAAAAAAATCAATATTTAAACGCTTATATCTCAGTGATGCATCATCCGATTTTAAAACGGATTTCAGTATTAGATTCAGCTAAATAAGCTCTACAAAACACGTTTACGTTTTTGAATTGATCAAAATTTTTTTTTTCGAAAAATTTGATTCGCTTCCGGTTTCGACCGGAAGTGACGAATTTTGATTTTTTGTCAAAATGCCATAAGTAAATTGAGAAATAGACAATCACTGAAAATTTCAAATTTCTATATATAACCGTTTAAAAGAAAATGACTGGACAAAATCGCTTTTTGAAAAATTTAAAATTGACGAAATAAGAAAACGAAAATGACGTTATTTTTCAGCTTTTGAAGGCTTTGAGGGACAAGAATTTCTCGTAATCCCTGAAAATTTCATGAAAAATATCGATTGAATAGTTTTTGAGATATAAAGCCAAAACGGAGTCAGAAGGAAAAAGAAAAAGAACTAGAGCAAAGCTCGTTGCAATGCAACGAGTGGGTCTTCCGTTAATGTGAAAGTAGAGCTTAGAGTTCCTGTAAGAGGCAAAGTTCTTAAACCAATAACAAAAGTTACTAAAACTAAGAGTTAAAAAAAATGGAATAATTCTTGGTACGACTTAACAAATTCCGAAAGATTTTAAGTACGGGTTAACAAAAACCTTTGCGATTTCAAGAACGACTTAACAAAAAAAAAATCTGAATGTGTTCAAGTACGACTTAACAATTTTTCGAATAATTTTAGGTACGAGTTAATTTAACTTTAAACATAAGACTATTTTCTTAACCAAGAATGCGGAATCAAAATTTCCGGAAAAATCAATATTTAAACGCTTATATCTCAGTGATGCATCATCCGATTTTAAAACGGATTCCAGTATTAGATTCAGCTAAATAAGCTCTACAAAACACGTTTACGTTTTTGAATTGATCAAAAAATTTACTTTTTCGAAAATTTGATTCACTTCCGGTTTCGACCGGAAGTGACGGATTCTGAATTTTTGTCAAAATGCTCTAAGTAAATCGAAAAATAGAAAATCACTGAAAATTTCAAATCTCTAGATATAACCGTTTTCAAGAAAATGACTGGGCAAACTCGCTTTTTGAAAAATTTAAAATTGACGTAATAAAAAAACGGAAGTGACGTCATTCCTCTGCTTTTAAGACTTTTTAGAAAAAATAATTTTTAATAATCTCTGAAAATTTCATGAAAATCGGTTGAATAGTTTTTGAGATATAAAGCCAAAAAGGAGTGAGAAGGAAAAAGAATAATAATAATAACTAGAGCAAAGCTCGTTGCAAAGCAACGAGTGGGTCTTCCGTTAATGTCAAAAGTTAAACTTAAAGTTCCTGAAAGAAGCAAAGTTCTTAAACCAAAAACATAAGTAGCTTGACAAATAGTTTAAAAAATCGAATAATTCTTGGTACGACTTAACAAATTCCAAAAGATTTTAAGTACTAATTAACAAAAACCTTTGCGATTTCAAGAAAGACTTAGCAAAAAAAAAAAGCCGAATCTGTTCAAGTATGACTTGACAATTGTTCGAATTATTTTAGGTACGAATTGTGTTGGAATAATCATGTTATGAATATCACCTATATTTCAAAAAATCAATTTTTAAACGCTTAAATCACAGCGATGAATCATCTGATTTTAAAACGGATTTCAGTGTTAGATTCAGCTAATTAAGCTATACAAAACACGTATAAGTTTTTGAATTGATCAAAACATTTATTTTTTCGAAAAATTTGATTCACTTCCGGTTTCGACCGGAAGTGTCAGATTCTGATTTTTTGTCAAAATGCCTAAAGTAAATCGAAAAATAGACAATTGCTGAAAATTTACAAATCTTTAGATATAACCGTTTTCAAGAAATTGACTGGACAAAATCGCTTTTTGAAAAATTTAAAATTGACGTAATAAGAAAACATAAGTGACGTCATCTTTCAGCTTTTGAAGGCTTTGAGGGACAAAAATTTCTTATAATCCCTGAAAATTTCATGAAAATCGGTTGAGAAGTTATTGAGATATAAAGCCAAAACGGAGTCAGAAGGAAAAAGAAAAAGAATAATAATAAAAACTAGAGCAAAGCTCGTTGCAAAGCAACAAGTGGGTCTTCCGTATATGTCGAAAGTAGAGCTCAAAATTCCTGTAAGAAGCAAAGTTCTAAAACCAAAAACATAAGTAACCGAAACAAAAAGTTTGAAAAATCGAATAATTCTTGGTACGACTTAACAAATTCCGAAAGATTCTAAGTACGAATTAACAAAAACCTTTGCGATTTCAAGAACGACTTAACAAAAAAAATCCGAATGTGTGCAAGTACGACTGAACAATTTTTCGAATTATTTTAGGTACGAGTTAGTTTAACTTTAAACAAAATACTATTTTCTTAACCAAGAACGCGGAATCAAAATTTCCGGAAAAATCAATTTTTAAACGCTTATATCTCAGCGATGCATTGTCTGATTTTAAAACGGATTTCAGTATTAGATTCAGCTAAATAAGCTCTACAAAACACGTATACGTTTTTGAATTTATCAAAAAAATCATTTTTTCGAAAATTTTTATACACTTCCGGTTTCGACCGGAAGTGACGAATTTTGATTTTTTGTCAAAATGCTCTAAGTAAATCGAGAAATAGAAAATCACCGAAAGTTTCAAATCTCTAGATATAACCGTTTTCAAGAAAATGACTGGACAAAATCGCTTTTTGAAAAATTTAAAATTGACGTAATAAGAAAACGGAAGTGACGTCATTCTTTTGATTTTAAAAGCTTTGAGGGACAAAAATTTCTTATAATCCCTGAAAATTTCATGAAAATCGGTTGAGTAGTTTTTGAGATATAAAGCCAAAACGGAGTCAGAAGAAAAAAGAAAAAGAATAATAATAATAAAACTAGAGCAAAGCTCGTTGCAAAGCAACGAGTGGGTCTTCCGTTAATGTCGAAAGAAAAGCTAGATGTTCCTGTAAGAAGCAGAGCTCTAAAGCCAATACCAGGAGTAATTAAAACAAAAAGATATAAAAAATCGAATAATTTTTGGTACGACTTAACAAAATCCGAATGACTCAAGTACGAATTAACAAAAACCTTAAGGATTTCAAGAACGACTTCACCAAAAAAATCCGAATGTGTTTAAGAACGTCTTAACGAATATCGAATCATTCTAGGTACGAGTTAATTTAACTTTGAACATAACACTATTTTCTTAACCAAGAATGTGGAATCAAAATTTCCGGAAAAATCAATTTTTAAACCCCTATATCTCTGTAATGCATCGTCCGATTTTAAAACGGATTTCAGATATAAATTAAGCTTAATGAGTTGAACATTTTTGCTTCAATAATATATAACAAATTATTTTTCAGTAAATAGTTATTATTAAAAGACTTTGTAGCCCTCCTGACCCCTAATTTGAGGGGCCAGCCCCTTTTTCTTGATATCAAATGAACGGTCTCGCAAATATAAACATATTTTGTTCAACAACTGTTCACGAATTGTTAACCATTCTAGAGATATCTGAACAACTGTGTTTAAGGGGCCGACCCTTAAACTCCTTAATAGGGCCAAAGACAAAAAATTTTAAGGTAGCATAAGGTTGACAACATTATTTTGAGCAACTTTTCTTCTACAATGTTTCACAAAATATTTCTCCTTTTTCAGATATAAATGATCAAAGTTTTGGACTTCTGGCCCCTTAAAACCCCTAATTACGTAACATATGATTTCAGTATGGTGTTATGTAGATAAACAGCTGCACAATAAACATTTTTGCTTCTGTACTTAATAACAAATTATTTTTCAGTAAAGAGTTATTAATTAAATTCTTTAGAGCCCTCTTAGCCCCTTATGTGAGGGACCAGCCCCTTTTTAATGATATCAAATGAAAGAGCGTGTAAATCTGAACAACTTTTGCATTACATGTCTTAACAAATTATTTACACATTCAGAAATAATTTAGCAAATGTGCAAAAATTTTGTGAAAAAATTTGGTGCCAATTTTCGAGCTCGCTATCACTATCCCTGAAAGTTTCATGTTTTTATCTTTATTAGTTTTGGAGGAGTAAAGTGGACAAAATGGTCCTTAAAAATTCACTAAATCCTCAAAATCTCAAACCGGAAGTGACGTCATCAACCCAAAATTTAATAAACTCAAGTACTTTTGATGTTCTATCAGTCCTGCAAATTTTATGCAAATCGGTCCAGTAGTTCACGAGTAATAGCGTCCGGAAAAAGTCAGAAAAAAAATAATAATAATAAAAATAATCAATAGAATAACAAGAGGGTCTTCCGTTGGAAACGGAAGCCGTTGGAAACGGAAGACCCTAAAAAACAATAGAATAACAAGAGGGTCTTCCGTTGGAAACGGAAGACCCTAATAACTAGACACGATCTCGTTGCGAGCAACGAGGAGGTCTTCCGTCTGATTTTAAAATTTAAGATACATGTACTACCTTGATTTTGCTATTTAACACGATTTAAAATAGAAAAAGGGTCTACATTTTAAGGGCCAAATACTATTTTGTTTCAGGTGTTAAGTTGAAAACATTTAGACCCCTCCTGGTCTCTTATTTGAGGGGTCAGCCCCTTTTTCTTAATATCAAATGAAAGATCATTTACTTTTAAAGACATTTGCTCAACAAGTGGTAAGGAATTCGATACTGTTCTTGAGATATCGGAAAAAGAATGTTTAGGGGCAAATACCTTATCCCCTTATCGGGGATGCCTAACGAAATTTTGATCAATGCATATTGTCAAAATATTTTTCCCTTTAGTGTTAAAAGTAATTAAAGTTTTGGACTTTTGACCCCTAAAAACCCCTAAATACGTAACACATGAGAAAATCATTATACTGATAGGTTACATAACTGTAAGATAAAGATATTTGCTTCTATAATCTAAATACAAAAATACAAAATATCCCTCAGTAAAGGGTTATAGATAAAATACTTCACAGCTCTCTAGGTCCCTAATTTGAGGGGTCAGCCCCTTTTTCTTGGTATCAAATGAAAGGTCATTTAATATTTAAGACATTTTATTCAACAAGTGTTTAGAAATTCGTTAACGTTCTTGAAATAACTGAGCAAGAACGTTTTAGGGGCCGGTCCCTTATCTCCTTATTGGGGCCGCTGAACAAAAGTTTGAAGGTTGTCTATTGTTAAGTACATCATTTTGAGCATCTCCTCTTCTATACTGCATTTCGAAATATTTTTCCTTTTTGAGTTATAGGTGGTCAAAGTTTTGGACTTTTGACCCCTAAAAACCCCTTATTACGTAACACATGAGAAAATCATAATACTGTTAGGCTACATAACTGTAAGATAAACATATCTGCTTCTATAATTTATTACAAAATATCCCTCAGTAAATGGTTATAGATAAAAGACTTTAGAGCCCCCTAGGTCCCTAATTTGAGGAGTCAGTCCCTTTTTCTTGGTATCAAATGAAAGGTCTTGTAATTCCTAACTTTTTTGGCATTACATGTTTTAACAAAATATTTTCAAGAAAAGAGATAAACAAAGAAAACCTCGAAAAATGATGACGTTTTTTTAATTTCAATTTTCGGGTTTAGGCGAGCTTCAGCGCCTTTTGAGTCGGACAAAAATGAATGCCTAAAGACACATCTTCAATCTTTCATCTACAATCCCTGAAAGTTTGAACTCAATATCTTGAATTGTTAAGAAGAAGATCCCAGGTCAAGCCGACCCTCTGAAAATCGCTAAAACGTCAATATCTCAAAAACGGAAATGACGTCATCAAAATAAAAAATTGCGTATAAAGTTCAGATCAGTATCTATCATATCTGAAAATTTGATGAAAATAGGTCGAGTCGTTTTTGAGAAATCGCCTGCACAAAATTTGTTGGAAAAAAAAGAAAAATAATGAAGTAAAAGAAACCGAAGAATAACAATAAGGTCTTTCGTTGGAAACGGAAGACCTTAATAACTAGAGCAAAGCTCGTTGCAAAGCAACGAGTGGGTCTTCCGTTAATGTCGAAAGTAAAGCTAGAAGTACCTCTAAGAAGCAGAGTTCTTAAACTAGTGACAAAAGTAACTTAAGAACAAAAAGATAAAAAAAATCGAATGATTCTTGGTACGACTTAACAAAATCCGAATTGTTTCTAGTACGAATTAACAAAAACTTTAACTTTTTCAAGAACGACAAATCAAAAAAATCCGGATGTTTTTATGTACGACTAAACAATTTTCGAATTATTTTAGGTACAAGTTAACTTAACTTTGAACTAACATCTATTTTTTAAACCTAGAATGCAGAATTAAATTTCCGTAAAAAATCAATTTTTTAACGCTTATATCCCGTAATCAATCGTCAGATTTTTAAACGGATATCAGTTTTAAATTTAGCTTGATGAGCTCTTTTTGCGTTTATGATTAATGATTTATAACAAACTATTTCTCCGGAAATAGTAATTATGAAAGATTTTTTTAGCCCTCCTGGCCCCTAATTTGAGGGGCCAGCCCCCTTTTTGATATCAAATAAAAGGTCTTGTAAATATCAACATATTTTGTTCAACAAGTGTTCAAGAATTGTTATCCGTTCAAGTTATACCTGAACAACTGTTTTAGGGGTCGACACTTAACCTCCTTAGCCCCCATCAAAAAAAAACTTTTAGGTAGCATTTTGTTTAAAACATTATTCTGAGCAATTTTTCCTCTACACCGCTTTTAAAAGTTGACCTTCGAATTCCGTACTGTGTGCTTGTTGCAACTCAATTGTCAGAAACTTACTGATGTATAGTTTACTTTTTTATACTTCTTTGAATATTTTCTATATAAATTTACTATGAACTAAACAACATTGAGATAGTGACCATTTCAGAGGGTCTCGCTTAAATTATTTCAGAGGATTGCTTTGACCATGACCTACAACATAGAAATTTTTCCAGCTGGCATAGAACTTCTAATTCAATCTAACATACAGACATTTTTGTTCAGTCTGAACAAGATTAAGCCATTGGGAAATAATCTACGGTCTAAAACTGATTTAAAAGAGATCTGCTATGACCTACACATTGACTTTGTTCAAGGTCACTGCATGCCATTAACCAAAAAGCCCTGTTTAAGTAAAGTATTAGCCAAATAGGGGCTAAAAGGAGAGTATATATATGCTCTTGAAATAAGGATTTTTGTGTGATATGATATGACTTTGACACTTGATCTACACCATTGCATATCCTTTGATCAAAGGCATCATGTAGGTTAATTAATAGCAAGATTGGAGCATTGGGAAAGAAGATATACTCTGGACAAGGATTTTTTTTTTTTTATAAAATTATGTTCTAACCTTCACAGTTGACCTTGAAAATTGGTTCAAGATCACTACACACCCTTTATTCAAAAGCTCTGTTTATGTGAAGTCTGAGCCAAATTGGGCTAAGTGGAAAGTATAAATGTTCTGAAAAAAGAATTTTCGAGTGATCCGATATGACCCTGACCCTTTACCTACAAAATTCATTCAAAGTCAGTGCACATCGTTTGACCATAGACACTCTGTGAGTGAAGTATAGGATTGTATAGGTAATTCTGCTATGACCTTAGCCTTTTACCTAGAAACATTCTTCCAGGTCACTGCACACCCTTTACCCAAAGACACTCTGTGGATAAGGTATGAGCCAGATTGGGCCAAGGGGAGAGAAGCAATGCTCCGGACAAGCGATCTCAGATGGACGGACAGACGGACAAACTGATCACTAAAGGGCTCCCGCATAAACATGCTTTTCTATATCTAATCGTGAATGGTTTCTGTGCTATCTGCCCATCGTGAATAGTCATCAAAACCATTCATTGGCAGCATTCGATTTCCCTCCTTTTTAAACTCAGAACACCTCTGACATAATCCGATTGCTGCATTAAATTCAAAGTCCGATAACTTCAATTTGTTTATCATCAAAAAATTCTGCATTGCCGACAAATGAAGGTTTCTTCGGTGTAATAAAATAACTATTTACTGACTATTCGGACAATAGCAAGTTTATTGTCCCCCCCCTCTTCCCTTGACAGCAACTATTTCACTCGGTTTCGCCTCGTGAAATAGTTGCTGTCTTGAGGGACAATAAACTTGCTATCATCCTCATAGCCAGTAAATAGGTATATAATGTTCCATCCACCTACATTTCGAGTTATATAACCTCCCTTTGTAACCTGCAATTTCACTGTGTAAAGTCAACACAAATGGCATAGCCCCAAGTTTCCCAATTTACTTCTGCTTCTCATGTACTTAACATTAGGAGCCTTCATATTGCATACCAATGCCAACAAGAGACATCCCTCTAACTAATGATAATCATCAAAATTCATTTCATGAATCTTAACAACACTCATACATGTAAGCCTTCAAGTACAGCAACTCTCAATTTTACAAATTGATTAACGGGTACTTTATCCGAAACTGTCCCTTGCTACCTTTAACTTAGTACACTAACACTTTATGAAAAGACATTTTGTCTTAAACTTAGAAAGCTATTGCAATTCTGAGAAAAAGTATACCACATGTTGCCAATTCCATTGAGGTTTAATAAAAATATGGCCATTTAAGTGAACCCACCATTTTTACTTTCCTCTATTCAACACAGATTCATAGGGTTCTCCATAGTTAAACATCTTTACCTGACCTTTTAGAGGTCAATTGTTGTTCAACCTGCCTTAATAAGAAACTTTTTTCAATACAACATACATCTACATGATATTATCATGATAAAAGCATCACATTGCTTAGAAATGCCCTTACATGAATACCCACCCCCTATCTTTTGATTTTCATAAAAAATCATGGTGTGAAATCTTTTACCTAATTTTATGCAACTTGTGGCAGTTTCTTAGAGTCATTTCTCACACATATTTGAAATCAATCATCAATGATACTAAAATTTGATCTTTTTTGTTTATTAAATGATTTGTAGCATTTGAATTAACAAATAGACATGCTTTCCTGCATGTGATTTCTTGTTTTCATGAAAAAAGTATGCTTACAATCATATTTAGTGAATATCTAATATATTCTGGTTTCTAGTCTCCTTTTAACCATGCTAAAACAGTAAGTCCTACAAGTTAGACATCTGCCTCAAATTAAAATTAAATTCAAACACACCTGGGTAGCTGGAGACTTCCATGAAAAATGTTCAAATTTTACATGTTTTCCTACATTTTTATGCATATGTACATTAAAAAGGTAAAAATATGTTGTATCTTGTTAATTTCAAAAGTAATTATCATAGCAGATGTTATTTCAAGGTCAAATGTAAATTTACATATCCTACATGTAATCTTAATGGTAACACTTGAAAAGAGGGGGGTGATTTTTCAATTATGTAAACACATCTAAATATTATATTATTATAAAATACAAAATAAAGGAAACATAAATGCATACTTTTATTGAAAAACAAATTTTCACAACTAACAATTGTAAATTTGTTTAAACAGCCTTAATTTTGTTTTTCATAATTTCTTATCAAACACAAACCACAACAAGCCATGATGCTTTCTTAAAGTTCCATTATTTTTTCATGAATTATCCGATTTAATTTGAATTACCGGTAAATAGTTTATAGAACACAAGGATTATGCATGTGGGTAGAGGTGACAGGTTAACCATAAGAGCTGAAACCACAAGAATCAACAGGTAAAGGCCTTGTGGTCGCCATGTGGTAACAACAGTCCGTTTTGAGCTGAAATTGAAAAAAAAATCAATTAGCTGTGTTAACATACATGTACTAATACATGTAATAACTGTGTTTACATTAACATATCTGGAAAAAATACACTGGCCATGCAGTGTAATAAGTATGACATATCCCAATTAATAACATTAACATTTAGGCACTACAAAAACAAAACTTTGCATATCAAGTCATAATATAACATTATTATATTACAGATATAGACACATATCAAATTAAGAGAGAGAGAGAGAGAGAGAGAGAGAGAGAGAGAGAGAGAGAGAGAGAGAGAGAGAGAGAGAGAGAGAGAGAGAGAGAGAGAATATTAGAGTTTTACTTGTTGTGCAACAGTCAATATTTCAATTCGTAAACTACTGTAATAAGGGAATATTATCCATCCAAACAGCGTCAAAGTATAAGCTTTTGATATAACATGTTTTATCAATTCTATCGAGGGTTTTTTTTTTGCGAATAAATATAGTGAAAGTCTTTTTTCTTCTTGTTATGTTTTAAAAACAATACTATGTAAAATGTGCATAAAATTTCATGAACAATTTTAAAAAGCTTTGGATTTTGGTTGCACATTCAAAAAATAAGGGATTGATAACATGCTCATTTTAAAATTCAATGCACTGTTGATTTCTTTTACTAGACAGAGATATTTTTGTTACAAAATTTAGTTGTAGATGTGATATGCATGTAAAGTTTATCTAAAACAAATGAATATGTATAAAAGATAAACTAATCTCAAACAAATTACTATGCTTCGGTGAAATAATTAAATCTTGAGAAGAATATTTTATAGATATCAGGGAACATGAACCTAAAATCTGAGCTTGATATAATATGAAGTTCTTTTCATCTCGCACTCTGTTTTACATGCTCTTTCACGAGCGACAACCACATATAACACTTAACAGAGAGCGAGTCGAAAGGTCTAATTTTAATTAGTTTGAACATTTACCATGTCAATTATATTTTTTTAATTAAGCACAAGCCTGTCTGAGTTTTTTAATTTATAAGTTAAGTGAAAGGCGATATGATAAAGATCTGTTATATTCAAATATTAAGGTAAAGTTATCATCATGCAAACATGAACTCAATTACAACATTCTACTCTTGTGTACCTTGGGACCACCACCCCTTTTAATGTCACTATTTTACAGTGTATGTGTTTTTCAATACACAATAAGACATACATATGCATAGCAAAACAATAAATAGAAATTCAAAAGAGTGATGTGCATAACATACACATGAAAATACACTGGAAAAAAAATATTCCGAGATTCCTCTGACTCTAACACCCGCTTTTATATTGTGACGCACGTCAAAGGCGGAGGTTGGAGTCAGAGGAATCTCGGATCAGATTGAAAAGTACAAATACTTTAAAAAGAAAAAGTCAACAGGATATATCATGAATTGAAACATACCTTTATAATCTCTCATACGATAGTTGAGCTGAATTTCCCTCTATCGACGTATTGCAGGCCATGCCTCGTTTAAAAATGTTCACACACCGCTATCAGCTGTTCTTCGCAGTCAAAACATGCCGAGTTGACATGGTGGATCGTAAGATAATTATTTCGATTAAAACTAATAAGTTTGTGTTTAATATGCAAAGCACAGATTAACATACATTACATTAATGCATTTATTTTTTAAGTGAATAATTACAATATATATATATATATATATATATATATATATATATATATATATATATATATATATATATATATATATATATATATATATATATATTCATATTTGAAATCTTAACAAACTCATATTTACTGTAGTGATCCAATTTAATCTACATTGCACGTGTTGTTCTATTATTCAACAACTGAAAGATCTGCGACGGTTAGGCCATACATAGGCTTAATATTGCGATTTAAATAACACTCTTTCCAAATTTCAGAAAAGACGTTCGATAGCGTTTCGCTGTTAAATATAGAATCGGGATCTGTGTCTTCAATTTCAGCTGCTTTGTTTTGTTATGATTCCTGTTGACAAAATTTTCTCTTTTTCCAAAGGAATTTTACACATTCAATGCAATTATCAATCGAATTAACGAAATCGTTTCAACAAACACTCAGATAAATAATTAAAAATTTATGACATGTACGAATTGTTTTCAGCAGGAGTTACTTTCAGGGTGAATTTTGCACTATTTTCTAAATCTTGACTGCGTAATCAAAATTTCCGGAAAAATCAATATTTAAACCCCGTTATCTCTACAATTCATCATCCGATTTGATAACGAATTACAGTTTTGTGTTTAGCTTTGCGAACTCCACAATATGCATAAAATTGTATGTTCTTTAAAAAGTTTTATGACCAGTACGAATTGTTTTAAGTAGAAGTTACTTTCAGTGTGAATTTTGCACTAATTTCTAAATCTTGACTGCGGAATCAAAATTTCCGGAAAAATCAATTTTTGAACCCAAATATCTCTAATATGCGTGGTCCGATTTTAAAAGCCAAAACGGAGTCTCTCTCTCTCTCTCTCTCTCTCTCTCTCTCTCTCTCTCTCTCTCTCTCTCTCTCTCTCTCTCTCTCTCATAAAACATTCTAATATATTTGACAATGAATTATCACAGCTTACAGATACTTAAGTTGTGTGTCGGAATAATCATGTTGTGAATATCGCCTATTTTGTTGAAATGGGTAGTGTAATGCATTAAATTCTCAGCAGCAAAATGTCAGAAATAGACACAGGTGAATGTATTTACATTTCAACTCGTACGACTGTAAAACGTTGTATTATAAATTCATTGATGGTAGTTTTTTTCTTTATTTTACGCACTTTGATTTAAATCAATGGTCAGTCGGATGCATCGTTAACCAATATAATTGAAAATGAAAATAATTTAACAAAGAATCAATGAACTTTTAAATGTGTGATAACGTATAAACACGAGAAGCATGTGTCCTAGACTACAGCGATTCCGTTGTCCACTAGCGCAGCACCCAGTGGGCACGCAACGTTGTTTCAACGTTGAGGAATGGTTGAAATCAAGTTGCAACGTTGATCAACCATTATTCAACGTTGATTAAACGTTGAGGTTTCAACGTTGAAACCAAAACCATATCTCAACGTTGATTCCACGTTGAGGACCCAACCTATTTTCAACGTTGAAGACTTCAACCACTTTTCTACGTTGAAACAACGTATTGATAAATGAAACTCAACACATATTTTCAAATTTTAAACTTCCTTTTTATTTCATTTTTTATTTAGCTTTTACTTATATTTTGGCAATTGTGGAAGCATTACATAATGTGTTCTACAAATATTAATGTTAATTTGAATTACATCTATATTATTTGATTTCGAAAAAAAACTATCATATGGTTTATTATCTATAATTCAATATCATTTTTTTTAAATGAAATGTTAATTAATTTTTTTAAACTAAAGATTGTTTTGATACAAGAAATTTGAGATTGAGCTCTGCGTACAGCAAGTGGCTAATTGCATTAACTAGGTCAGTGATAAGGGAATGTGGACATATCACTACTGCAAGCACTGCTGATCTTGGTAGTTATGCAATTTACCAGGCTACTTTATGTCAGCTTGACCGACTAAAGACGTTAGTGGTGAACAAAGAAATTCAAATCTTAGGTACACCTCGTGCAGTCACTACACAGTTAAAATGCCGGGATTTCAGCTTTTGGACTATTGTGACTATTTTATATTTTACATTGGAATATCCTGTGAGTTATTTGATTTAGAACAGTCTGCAGAGTACAAATGATGAACTGATTATTGTGGATTCTACGTTTTGGTGTTGACATCCTTTGTTCCATATCATGGAAAACAAGCATGGCTACCATTTGGCGGAATGTACTCGTGGTTTCTTAAATGTGTTCATTTTCCTACAGCCTTATGTAAAACATTATGAAATGCCAAGTTTAACTTTTTAACGAGGACTTCATACACAAGCTGTTTAGCGAAGGATGTACAAGTATATTACTAGGATTTTAATGAAGGGCTACTTTTTACATTTGGATCTTATCTTCTTTTTTTAATAAAGTGTCAAAACACATAAAACAGCACGACATCACCAACAATATGTTTATAAGCAACATACTACCAAAAAAGTCACTTAATTTTAACTTTTTTAACGTCATATTTACATATTTTAAACCAAATTTCAACACAATTTCTACGTTGAATCAACGTTGAAACAACGTTACATTTTCAACGTTGCCTCAATTTTCATTTGCAACCTTATTTCAACGTTGATTCAACGTTGATGCCTGACGTTGAAACAACGTTGTTTCAACGTTGAAATGCACGCTGGGCATCTCCTCGGCCCGTGTTATGTAAATGTACATGCAACGTGGTGGGATTAAAGTGTTTGCAGTTTGATAACTGAATTTTATTTTCCAATAATAAAACTATTTTATGACATAGACAATATCACAAATAACGCCTTTTTTCAATGGCATTCATAATATCTATTGTTTTTTTTGTAATTACGAGACTAAAACAGCATTACTTCGTTGGAAATGGTATAATCTTTTTTTCATTTACTCTTTAATATCTTTAAAATCGAAATTCTTTGTGTTTCCAGCTACATAAATAAACCCATGTGTGCATTACAGCAAGGCGCAAATCTTGTGTATTGGATAACGGTAGACCGCTCGCTAGTCCAGCCGCGACCTATTTTCTCGGCCGCAGGCAAGGGATCAGATACGTATAATTGTTTACATACACGGCTCGGAATCCAGCTAGATTTTAAATGCGACTCAAATGCATTGCAAAGAAGCAGTTCTTTATCCATAATATGTTTCACTAGAAAAGAATTAAACTGTTAAAACACTTTCCACATGTAAGCTGGTACACTGTCCATGGTAGTAGGTAAAGGTGTTAATAATCATTTTTTAATTTAGTATTAAAATCGTTAAAATCGGAATTTTTGTGTTTGCAGCTACATAAATATACCCATGTGTGCATTACAGCGCGGCGCAAATCTTGTTTATTAGATAACAGCAGACCGCTCGCTAGTCCAGCTGCGACCTATTTCCTCGGCCGCGGCAGGGGATCGGATACACAGCTCGAAATCCAGCTAGATTTTAAATGCGACTCAAATCCATTGCACAGAAGCCGTTCTTTTATCCATAATGTGTTTCACTAGAAAATAATTAAAATGTTTTAACACTTTCCGTATGTAAACTGGTACACTGCATGTTAGTTATACACACAAATACCCCAGGTTTTTTTGCCAAATAATACACAAATACATGGTAACAAGTCTAGCTTTTTACACTCATATTACGCAATACCCGAACAAAGTATTATTGTTACGGCATTGATAAGATCATAATGAACCACTTTTTCAGCGACAGCCATATCGAAATCTTAACCGTTTTTTAGTTATAAAGTGAAAACTTTCAAGGGTTCTAGGTCCCTAATTTGAGGGGCCAGCCCCTTTTCCTTGATGTCAAACAAAAGATCTTGTAAATAAAAATCTTTCTTCTTCTACATGTCTTAACAAACTATTTGCAAGAAAATACATAAACTAAGAAAATCAAGCAAAATTACAACGCTTTTTTTATCTCAATTTTCGAGCTCTATCGAGCTCCGGCGTTTCTTGTGCTATACAAATATGAATGCTTTTGTACAGATAAACAATCTTTTGTTTATCATCCCTGAAATTTTGAAATCGATATCGTTTGTAGTTTATGAGAACACTCTTGGACAAACTAACACCCTAAAAATCCTTAAAATCTCAATATCTTAAAAACGGAAATGACGTCATCAACCAAAAAATACTCCTATAAGGTTCAGAACATAGTTAGTAAGATTTGAAAATTTCGTGCAAATCGGTGGAGCCATTTCTAAGATATCGCGTGCACAAAATTGGTAAGAAAAAAAAAGAAGAACTAGAGCCGAGCTCGTTGCAAGCAACGATCTGGTCTTCCGTTACAGCTTCAAGTCGAGACAATCTGATTAAAATCATATCCTTGATCCCCTCCTTGTTTTTCTATTTTCGCTACAAGATAATCTGAAGAAACCCCTCTTGAGGTCACCCCCTGTTGAACGTTTGTTTATAAATATACATGAGTTATTCTAGCAATCAGAGGAAGTGTTAGAAACGGTAATTTCAGGTTACAAACAAAAATGGAGTTGTACGACGAAATGATGCCACATGTTCGTAAATCTTTCGGTATCAGCAAGTAAGAGATGGAGCATAAGTTGATATTAGACGCCCTTAGGGAATCTAAAGAATGTATTGGCATAACTTCCAAATCATGTAACTGAGGAATGGAACCGACGATTCTACTGGTCAAAGCAAAGTTCACCAGGAGGTGACCTCAAGTGGGGTTTCTTCAAATCATCGTATAGTGACTATAGAAATTTTAATCAGATTGCAAGTCAAGAAAGGATTGCCATTCAGTCTTAATTAAACCACCCCTCTTCTGCTTACACTTGTCAGGGTCTGACAGTTATTGATAGGAGGTCATCTTCACACTACCTTAACTTCTGACCAATCAGTGCTTTAGAAAATCAATTTGAACTCTTCAAAAGGAGACAGAAAAATTAATTCATGCCTATTTTCTATATATTACTACAACCTCCAGACTGCATAGTATTGAAAGGTTACACTTTTCATAAAACAGATAAAGGCATGTCTGTGATAAGCTAGGGGTATATATTTAGATTGTATGCAAATTTAAAGGTCATAGAAAGGTGACCTCTTATTGATACCTATCCGACCCCGTTGAGTGCAAGGAGAAAAGGGTGGGGTGTCATTAAATTGGATTGTCAATATGATAATAGTAAGTTAAGAAAACGAGGCTCACTTTCAAAGTATTATTTTCCTACCAGACAAACTCTCCTTTTAACTTATTTCACGGTTATATCAATTTATGATAACTTAAAACACATCTCTTATATGTACATGTATTTAATTATTCCAACCAGAAAATCGATAAATACGTTTACATGTATGTACAACTGATGACAGGTATGCCTATATCATAGTGTAATAAACACAGAATCCACTGCGCTGATGCATGGAAAAAAAGTGTTATGTTTCATAAACATTTTGATTCCCTATATTCATAGTTACTTAAACCTCTACCGCTAAAACATGGAATAGTTTATGTAAAGTGCAGTGTTAAAATTAGAGATTGAAAAGAACACCAATTGTAAATAAACAATAATGCCTTCTCCCATCTCAGGGTGCGCTATTAGTATACGAGACTGAGGTGCTCACTGGTAGGTATAACTATCCGTATAATGTTTGGCCATACAGGCCTCAGTATTGTTTTTGAAAGGATGAGCATATTTATCTGAAATCTTCACAAGCAAGTAAAAGAAATTTACAAATCTTCAAAATCATAATCCGCGGCAGTGGTAGGGGTTGTGAGGCATCTCTAACTTCATTTTTTTCAAATAGGATTTTGTTTTAAATATCCCAATATTTTTTTTTTTTGGCCTTGAGCGCTCATCTAGAAAGTGTGTGGGGGTGGGGGTGTCAATACCCCAACATTTAATTTTCTAAATATAAATTTCAGAAAATGTTGGCAGGGGTGGGGGCAGAACTCCATCTGAATCAAAAATCCTTTTTGTCACTTTTGAGTGACAGGAAGAGAGACCTCTGGTTTACAATTATTTCTATCATGTCACATATACGTGTTTTTGTTATAATATTTTGGAATTTTTTAAAGATACAATGTCATCTATTTGATAAAAATCATATATTTATGCATACATGTATTAACATGTGACGTGTGAACCTAAAAGTAATCAATTTTATTCAGTTTGGGCAAACAGTATTACGTGTAGACCAGTATTCGCGGCAATTTGGCAAAGCTAACGAAAGTCTTTGTGCGTACAAATGACGTAAAGTTACCACAGAATGTATACCGGTTTATACGGGATGCCTTAATTCATAAGAAAAAGGGTTTTTTTTAAGTATGCATGCTTTATTTAGGAATATAAGTCAATTTTGTTAAGCTCTTATAGTGAACAATCCTTCTAAAAACCAGAAACAGAAAATATAAATATTCTATTTTTTTACTAGTAAAACTCAAATTACGGGTTAAAAAAAACTTCTGTGAACTACATTTTAGTTATTATACTGCATGCAATTGAAATCTATCTGGGATTTGAGCTGCGCCTGTGTACCATTACGTAACCTATCTTTCGTCCGCGGCCGAGGATATCGATCGCGGCAGGACTACCTAGCGGTCACCGGTATCTACTTCTACACAAGATTCGCGTCTGAAACATATGGTTTTGTTTAGCCGCAAACATATAGAATTGTTTTTAATTTTGAATACATATACATGTGAAAGTTTATTCTTCTTAAATTGAATAAAACGTTAGAGTGTTAATTAATAAATCGTTCTGTTAATCAATAAAAGCAATGTCATACCCAATCTGAAGCATAATATGACAGAACAAATGTGGGTTTTTAAGTAAACAAATTAACTTCTATATGATACATTTTAATCATTATACTTCAAGCATTTCAAATCTCTCTGGGTTCTGAGCGTAATCCATCCCTCGTCTGCGGCCGAGGAGATCGATCGCAGCTGGACTACCTAGCGGTCAGCGGTTATCAAATACACACGATTCGTTTCTTACATATATGTGTTTATTTAGCAGCAAACACAAGAACTGTTTTAAGTTTATGCTATAAAAGTTTCCTCATCTTCAATTGATTTAATTAAACGATAGACCGTAAATAAAGAAAGCGTTCTGAAAAATAATAAAAGCGATATTATTCCAAATCAGAAGCATCGTCAGACATATATCAAGGTGGGTTTGTAAGTCTTAAATACTAGTATTGTTAAATTGTACAAATAATGTTTAATGTTTAAGATCAAAACAAAATACCCACAAAGATTTACCCTTTAAATGATGATCATCCCTCGCACAGGGCCGAGGAAATATCGTGCGAGTGGACAAGTGATCCGCGGTAGTTTCTTGTGCTTCTATCTTATCACACGTGCATGTTTATTGATAATCTGTACGAACACCACTATTAAATTGTTTGTTTTATTTTCAATTCAACTACTTTGGTTTAAGATGAAACGATAAATTTATCTTACTTGTACAGTTGATTAAGCATTGGTTAAAACGACAGTGCATAAAATCATATAAAAACCTGACCATCAATGGAATAAAACTAAGCCATCAGTCCGAATCTAAATATGCAATTAAGGCTGATTGTTTACTTAAAAGATTAAATACAATAGAATGCCGGGATTTTGACCGGTACGTGTTCAATCAACTTGTGTTTCAACATAAGATTAATATATTTACCCATGATTATTTCCGCTTATTAATGCTGAAACTTTCTACAGACTTCAAAACTTTTGAGACAATATTATCTATTTATTTACTGGTGTGGGAATTAATATTCGACCAACACAAAATCGTGAAGTTTTCTTAAGAGTTGTACACAAATTGAGCAGGGTGTACAAAGAAAAAGTGAATTTAAAAAAAAACCAAACATTCTCCAAGTGTTCAATGTTTAAATCAAATTAAAATCAAGTTTCGTGTTACAATATTACATGTATGCAATAGGTGCTGGCACGATACAAGAATTGTGCGGAATTGAGGGAATCATAGTCCGAAAAATCTGACGTTTTCCTGGCTTTTTTAACGATTTTGATATTTTACATGCCAGGAAAACGTCAGAACCGGCGCCATTACGAAAACTGGAAATTCTCCGCCTCCAAATATTTATTTAAATATTTATGAGTTGAATCAAATGTTTCACCTACAACTAATTAATAAAACGATGATTTTACTGCTCAATAATATCGCTTTTATGGATCCTTACATCCCATAAACAGGCTGTTGAACACATTCTATCGGACTGTTTAGATTTGCTTTGATTTTTGATTTTGTGCATTTTTGAAAATAGGTCAACAACATAATTGTTTATCAGTGTGATTGTCAAAATATGCAGTAAAATTATATTTTAAGCTTTATTATTGAGTTTAAATATTTATCTATTTAAAATCGAGCCTAGAATGCCGCTTCCCGTTGGAGGCGGCGGATTTCCAGTTTTCGTAATGGCGCCGGTTCTGACGTTTTCCTGGCAAGAAAAATATCAAAATCATTTAAAAAGGCAAGAAAACGTCTGATTTTTCAGACTAAGGGAATCAGTGGTTATTTTTTTTTAAATATTCACATGAATTTTTAAACAAGTTTTGTTTTGATTCTAGCGGTCACTTGATCACTTTTGTAGTTCTTCTGTATGATCATTTGTTTCATTGTTAAAGCAAACTAATTACTGTGCTGCCCATAATGTGTTTCACTTTGCAATCTGTTTGTTTGTTCGGTCGGTCTGTGTTAATTCTATCACCCCGTGCGACCGACAATCTCGTGTCGCTTTTGTGCACACAGCCCTGGACAAAGATAGCCCCAGGTAATTTATGGCTGCAGATCATCAATTGTTATGTAATTGAAAAAACAATTGGAAGGGTGCTTTCACTATAGTGGTCAATTGTTAAAATATAAGTTTTAAATTTCAAGTCAAAGATCTTAACTTTATAATAATTATTTGTTCTCATGTTTAGAAGTTATGAAATACGTTATGCAATGCAGTCGGTCGCCATAGAAATCATCAGAGTACTGCAAGTGTCGACAGTTTTCTTATTTCTTTGAAACACCTTGGAACATAATTCACTTGACTTAACAGCATAGCGACATATTTGCCTCTCAAAAATATATGCACTTAATTCTCAAAGTTACACTTAATCGACCTAAAACGTAAAACAGAATATTTTATTTTTACACCTGGCTTGTCAAAATGGGAGATTGTAAATTTGTAGCAACTCTGAAATAGTCAAGAACAGAAGAAATAATGTCTTTGTGACTTTCACTCCATCCTCTTATTTATGTGTATGAGTCCATACATTTTTGTTTCGTTATATACAAAGTGGATTTTTTTTCTCTCTAACTTAGATCTGTAAAATTTCAGTATCTTTACTTGGAAATTATTTAGTGATACAAATAGACACATGCCAATATGTCAATGAGGAGAGTGCAAATATTCAAGTACGTCATACATGTACAACAAAATAAGTCAATGCATGTATCTTTAAAAGTTCAAAACATTATAACTAAAACATGTATATGTACATGTATGATATGATAGAAATAATGGTTAAACATACCCCCCCTCCCCGCTGACTTTTTCTTTCAACCGAAATTTCCCTGAAATTTACATTTAGAAAATTAAATTTTGGGGCATTGACACACCCCTACCTCACATACACTTTTTAGGTGAAGGCAAAACAATTATTGGCATATTTAAAACGAAATCACATCAAAAAATAAAATTAGAGCTGCTTGCTTCACAACTCCTACCTCCCCCACAGGTTACGATTTTGAAGATTTGAGAATTTATTCTTTTATTTGCTTGTCAAGATTTCCGATAAATATGCTCATCATTTCAAAAATGATGCTAAGTGCCTGCATGGCCAAACATTATACGGAGAGTTATCCCTCCCACTGAGCACCTCTCGTATAGCGCGCCCTCGGGTGGGAGAAGGCATCCTCGTTTATTAAAAGTTTTTTATCGTTTCAATCTTTTAATTTTAACACTGCACTTTATATAAACTATTCCATGTGTTAGCGGTAGAGGTAGAGGTGTAGGTATGAGTACGGAGAAAGGAAATATTTATGATGCATCAGCGCAGTGGATTTTGTGTTGATTACACTATGATATAGGCTAAGTTTGTATCCTGTCATCATGATCAGTTGTGCATATTAACGTATTTTTTTTATCGTTTTGATTTTCTGGCCGGAATAATTAAATACATGTTCATTTATGATGTGTGTTTTTAAGTTATCATAAATTGATATGGCCGTGAAGCAAGTTTAACGAAGAATTCGTCTGATATGAAATTAATACATGTACTATGAAAGTGAGGCTCACTTTCATAGTACAGGTATTAATTTCATATTGACAACCCAGTCTGATGAAAAACACCCCCATTCTCCTTACACTCGTCAGGGTCTGATAGGTATCGATAAGAGGTCATCTTCACATGGTCTCTACATTAGCATACAATCTAAATGTACCCCCAACTTATCACAGACATGCCTGTATCTGTTTAATGAGAGGTGTAACTCTTCAATACTCTGCAGTTTGGAAGTTACATAGAAAACAGGCATGATTAATTTGTATGTCAACTTTTGAAGAGTTCCAATTGATCTTCTAAAGCCCTGATTAGTCAGAAGTTTAGGTCGTGTGAAGGTGACCTCCTATCCATACCTGACAGATCCTGACAAGTGCAAGGAGAAGGGGGATGGTTTAATTTAGACTGATTGACAATCCTATATTGAGTTGAATTTGTAACGGAAGACCTCCTCGTTGCTTGGAACGAGCTCGGCTCTAGTTTTAGTGATTATTATTTATTTTAAAATCAACCGTTACGATATGCAATTTCGCACGGCAAGTAGTTTATTAGCTTTGTTTTGAAAAACTACCCAATGTTTTTTTTCTAATATGTTTTCTTGGGCTTTTTCGACAAGAATTCCGAGCCATGGACGTAAAATCCCATATGAATCGTGTTGTTTATGATTTAAAAATAAAATTAACGCCATCATACTCTACGATGCATTTTATATCAGTAATTGAATATTTCTGGAAAATTGTATATAAGCAATTTTTTAACAAACAAATAATAATAAATCTAGTCTACGCCAGTACTTGTTCTAGCTTTAGATTGGATAGCATGCCCTTAATCAAAACGCTACCGCTGTAGAAGTGGCTCTTTGGTGAACGAATCTTATGAAACTCCGGCGTAGGAATATATACGACTACAAAAAATATCGTAATTATTCGTACCATTTAAAATCTGACCATTCTTATGATATTCAAAGAAAGTGTACTTGAAAAAACAATGCTTCTAAATTACATGTACATCGAATTTATCGATTACATGTATTTTTCAAATACAAAGTCTTGTCAGCGGTGATGATGTGTGCTTAGGACAAAACACTATTTCGATTCCGTTTTGCCAGACAATATGCATAAGACAGTTGATTAAATCAACTCCCAAAAACGCACAATAGCTGGATATATCAATATGAGTTGCATTTTTAGTAAAGTTTTATTATTTTAACATAAACCATATTAATACATGACACCTTTTTATGCATAAATATATAAATATGAAAAATTCATTGAACTTACTTTACTCTTATATTACAGCAATTTTGAGGTTCGAAATAGATGTCATGAAACAGTTTTAGTAATGTTTAAATTGAAATTTCATGATATGTGGGCTACCATTTAGACAATTCATTAAGACCTTTGTCACTGACTGTGTAAGCTATCGTTGATGTCCTTCAGGATGTGCCCTGTAGTCAATACATGCCTCTAAAATGTTTCAATAAGCATGTAATGAATAAAAATAAAATTCAATTTTGGATTCTGACTTATCATTCCAGCAAAAGTATTCACTAATAAACGCATTTAAAATAAATTAATTAATTTAATCTTGATAATATTTGTTTTGTAAAAGAAAACCTTTGCTACTATGAAAGCCCTACCCTTTGCTTTGCAGTGAGCTTTGCTCTAGTTTTTAGCTCAACTGAGCTGAAGCTCAAGTGATCTTTTCTTGTCACTAATTTTCGGCGTCAATCTGTCTGTCCCTCTGTCTGTCTGTAAGCTTTGGACAATTTCGACTTTCTCTAGAACCACTTGGCCAATTTCAACTACACTTTGCACAAAGAATTATTGGGGAAGGGGAATTCAAGTTTGTTAAAATGAAGGGACACGTCCTATTTCAAGGAAAGATAATTAAGAATTAATGATTTTTTTCCCAAAATCTTCTTCTCAAAAACAAATTGGCCAGAAAAGCTTACATTTGTGTGCAAGCACCCTTAGGTAGAGTAGATTAAAGTTTGTTTAAATCATTATCCCCGGGGGTGGGGTTGGGTCACAATGAAGTGTCGAATTTTTACATAGAAATGAATAGAGAACAATCTTTAAAAAAACTTCTTCTCAAAAACCAAATGGCCAAAAAATCTTACTTGTGTGGTAGCATCCTCACGTAGAGAAGATTCAAGTTTTTGAAATGATCACTGGAGGTAGGGTAGGACCAAAATTGGAGGGTTGGATTTTAACAAAGGAATACGTAGAGATTAATCTTTAAGAATCTTCTTCTTAGGCCCCAGTGGGCTGGGAGGGGGGGTGTCAAATTTTACATTGGAATACGTACACGTAGAGAAAAAAATAATCAAGAATGTTATTTTCACAAACGTGTTTTTAATTTTTTAAAATATGGTTTAATTATTTCCAAACAGAAAGAAAAATAGGAAAATATATGCCTAACTAAACACGGTAAAGGCATGAAGTTGGCAAAAGAGCCATAAAAACTATGAAGGTCTTAATGGCATAGACTTGTTATGTGATGTTATAGCCGTACAATATCCGGTACCAAAGGGCAAAAGTGTTATAAAAAAAAATATCCAAAAAACCAGCACACCAAGCCTCTTAAAAGTTAATTTTACTTTGTAAGAAGGTTCATTTGCTTTACAAAACGTCTGTTGTTTCGTTTGATACACTGTTTTCTTACAATTTGACATTTCTTTTTAAGCCGCTAAGGACCAAGAACACAATATTACTGTTAAGTTTGTTGCTACCATCCTTGACCGACTGACAGGGTACGCACCTTTCAATTAACAATTGAATGCAAGACATATTCTTTTCTTAAGCTTGTTTCTTATTTTCAACTGGATATTAAGCCTTTAATGTTTTTAAAACCCACTACATGTACCATTTATCAAAGTAGTTTGAATGAATTATATAATTTTTTTTTTAATTCACAATCCGATTATTAAAGGTACCAAAGTAATGTATTTTTATCTTAAGCCTCAATTAGCAAAAGTTATAGTCTGGTCAAAGAAAACATGTATATAGTGAATTCGCTATAGATATTATTACGAATTCGTTATACGGATATAACGAATTACGGATACGAAGTTATTCCATAGGTCCCTAGGACTTCGTTATAACCGCGTTTCACTGTATTTTGAATCAAGTCATCGAAAAACAAAATATTTCATTTATGAATATATGACAAATGAAATGCATTATAATCATTTCAGATATTTGTTTTGTAACACATATATAATATACGTGTTGGAGTTTATAAATCAAACATTTATTTATATTTCTAAGTTTATAAATATATTTGTCATCTAATCTAACCATTGAGTATTGTCTTAAAATAAAAACAATGTCATATGAATTATCTTTTGTCAATCGACTTGTAATGTTTTTTAACCAAACAGTCTGTAACTAAAGAGTTTAAATGTGCATAACTAACCCAATGGTCAGAGCCGCATTTTGGATTTTGTTAAAATTCCCATGTACTTAGCAATACATTAACGTTTGGGAGTATTTAGGGTGATTATAATATATGGCATTACTTAACATGTGATCGTTTTCTGTCATATATTATCGTAGACTCTGTGACCTTCAGTGACGTTCAGTTTTATACATTAAAGTAAATTCTCGTATATTTATGTTCAAAACAATTTTATTTGTCAAATTCCAGGATTTTTGCCATAAAAATGCATATGACCCTATCCATACTAAAAAAGCAAAATTTGTGGTTCATGTTTTTGAGGGTTTTTTCAGCAACTAAATAAAAAGTGTTCGTAATGCATTGTGGACATATAATAGTATGTACTTGTAACTCGGTAAAGTAGACAAAGGGAAGAAACCCCCAAGTGAATGTGTTTGCTAGTTTAATAGTCAGTACATGTGTAAAAGTGACAATTGAAAATATATACATGTTTAAGTTTTAAAGAAAAATCAACCTAAAAAGGAAAAAAAGTGCTTTACGTTTTCAAGGATTGGAATATCTAAGAACATGTTAATATCAATATCAATTTACCCTACTTTCGATTTGCCTATAGTATATTGCAGAAAAAAAGTCGGCTATTCTTTGGCAAATGATCAAAAACGATCACAAAGAAATGCTCAAATTCATATGGTACACTTATATAAGCAATATCGCATTTCAGTCTGGGTAAAACATTTTTTTTTTCAAATAACAAAACATATGGGTTTTATTTTCACTATTTATTTAAACAGAATTTAAAATTGTTAGTTTTTTAGGCTATCAAGTTTGAATTATGTTCATTAAACTTGTGAAGTATGGCGGACGAAAGCCAGACTGGTCTCTCTAAGGTACTGTAAAGTCACTAACAATTTCTAGTAAATTGAACATTTATTACATGTTATACAGTACCATAAACCCCATTCAAGTGTAACATTATTTGTTAGCGTTGCATAAGTTAAAGGTATATGTGGCGTATTTTTAGTGAATAACAATAATAAGATCTGATTATTTGCTTCATTTCTTTACTTAAAGATAGGACTTTCACACAAATTACGCTTTATAAGTCAATCGCATAACAAAGATACAAGAAATCAAAAAATATTTTTTTTATTTTTTACCGGCACGGTAAAGAATAACGAAAAATAACGAAAAAAGATTTGAATAACCCCGTCTTAAATGGGTCACGTGACATCCATCTCGGTATATCAACAACAATAGCGACGACGAGAAGATAGGTATACCGTTAAGTTTGACAGATTTTGGCAATGAAAGCAAAAAGAGACAGACTGACAAGGATAGGATCAAAGAAAAGATTGTCACCGGAGACCATGCAGATTGATGGAATAGAAATTAAAGCCGAATTAAACTTAAGTTTCCATCATAAAGTTGTAGGGGTTTTGTTATAGTCAGGTTCGTGCTTCATGTGTTCCGTGTGTTTACTTTATAAGTTTAAAACCACAAGTGGATTTTCGTTTAGAGGAATTTTTAATAAGAATAAACACTCAGTACATGCATCCCTCAGGAAGGGGTGTTGCTAAAACGCGGAACGAAAAACGGAGCGAAAAGCGGAACGGAACGGAAAACGGAAAATCTTATCTAATGTTATTTACTTTATATATTTGTTAATCATGCTAAAAACGATATACTTTATGTAATTTTTAATTTTTTTTGAAAGATTATCAATATGAGATTATTTATTCAAGAATAATTATTTCCCCAAAATTAACAGTACATGCATTGACCACTATTCTCTGTCCCAAAATATCCTCGATTCACATTTTGCTGAATAACTTAATATTTATATATACCTCTGGGTTCAAGAGATGTTCTTTCAGAAGCATGAAAAGTTCTCATGATTTCTACTTTAAAACGTCCTCTCTAGCTCATCAGGTTTCAATACACGGCTATAAATAAAGAAGTCTACGGGGTTTTGCATTTCAACAGACCCGGATGATAACGTTGAAAAATTGTGCGAGGTCTTCTAAGTGACTTCCGAATGGAGAAAAGATGTCATAATTTCGCATTATAAATCTCCGTAAGAAATCTGTTTTCGATCCTGTGAATTTTTCCAATTACAAAAATGATAATGTGTCAATAAAGTTTTCTTGGATATTTTCCGTTTCATCTATTTCAATTGCATCTTTTACAGGTATGTGTATTTTGTTTTTAAATATCGTCCAAATGTTTTGCATAAATATTAATATTTTGGGATCGACAGACTATAGTCCCAATTTATAATCGCAAAATTAAACGAGGCAAGGTCTAGAGTTAATGCTCTATTCGGATTCTATGTATATAGAAATGAACAACTGCCAAGTAATGCAAACGTGAACAAAATTGCATTTCTAAAGATATAAGTTTCACTAAGTACCGGGTATTTTTATTTGTAGAGGATGTAGACAACGAACGCCGATAATAGAGAGAAAAAAAACATAACATGAAATCCACAACGTTAATGGTCCAATAAAATAAAGCTATTTTGGGGGGTAAAATGATATTTACAATAGCGGGACATGTTTGCATATAGATGATGCAGCAAGACTTCGTAAAGATGATCATAAATGTCATCAGTCGTACTGGGTTTTTTTTAATCTCAGTGGTATTGTATCGTCTATATGATTCAAAATCGTATAGAACACCGAAAATTCAAAGTTGATTTAAGTATATACATCATATTTGAAATATAAAATATACATAAAACACATGAAAGGCTTTCACTAACTGCCTTACGCTGTTATGTAAGCAATGCCGTATAAGAAAAATAAGTAATTAAAACTTATAGCTAATTTACTCTTTAATATTTCACAATTTGTGTACATTTGATTTTTTTCCGTTTTGTACTCAACAGTAAAGCAAATTGAATGCAATGCTCTATTTGATAGACATTCACACATGTAAGAATATCAATAAGACAGCCACATGTTAATAATCATTCAATAGTAAGAATGAATAAATGATACAAATTAAATCGTTTCTGGCTAATCTATACCCTTTTAAAGCGATAAACGTTATATATTTTCCGTTTTCCGTTCCGCTTTCCGTTCCGTTTTCCGTTCCGCGTTTTAGCAACACCCCTCAGGAAGAAGGGTATTTATTCCGTTTACCGTGTCGATGATGCTAAAATCGTGTTTCACCTTTATCATGTTTATTACACATAATTAACAATTTATATCGTTCTACATTAATGAATATCGGAATAATACTGCTTCGAGTATCATCAGATATAAGAATCATCTAATTTAAGACATGAAAAACGTGATTCTATTTTGTAAACAAACTGTTCTTCCATCGTGTTTTCGATGCTAGGTTTTCCCGCACTCATGTGCAGTGGCGTTATAAATGGCAGATCATATTAATATTCATCAGACGTGTAGTTAAGTTTAGAGTCAAATAACTAAAGACAGAACATGTTTTATGGGCCTAGAGTTTGTGAAACGTCTAATTATAAGAAGCATGATGTATATTTTTACTCAAACTCATGTCAAAAATTTTACTCAAAATACGCCACGTATACCTTTAAGTTGTTTTCGTATAAAATCACCGAGAAAAAACGAAAAAAAAAAAACGAGTGACTTTCTATAATCATTAATGTAGTTTGTAGTTTTAATTGTGTTAATCGTAACAATGATCAAATAATCTTATGAGGGCGCCGTATTTAAAACTATCATGTAATTGCTATTGTTTAAAAGTCAATACGATACTTTAGCTACCTTTGAACTCGGTGACCATTGTACAGTCAATCAGAGATTAATTTTAAATCCTTTTTTAATCCAACATAATCAAATGATGTCTCTTGACCGGTTTCTAATTTAACCATTGGTAAATTAAATAATATTGCTTGGCACTGAAGACTGAAATAATTAATAACAAAAACGTAAATAAATTGCACAATGTAGATGTTTAAACGCTTTGACAGACTGTTTAAGAAATACACTCAAATTTTTGTGTACGGAGTAGCTGTCATTGATGCAAACGAATGGCAATGACACATGTATACGTATACAATATATCAAATCTTTGAAAGCATTTAAAAAGTGAAATATGTTACCTTAAGTTCAAAGTAGGTGCAAAATTAAACCACGAGCTTTAACGTGTAGATCAACCTGATTACTTACCTCAGTTTCATATTTCAAAGTGTCTTTTTCAAATCTGATCAGAAGCTGATATAATATTTCTTCACAATTTACTTCCGTTTTCAAAGAAAATATATCGAAAGTTGAGACATAATGTATTTAGCGCTGAATGGGCAATATGACTCCTAAGTAAGATCTTTATCTATTTAATTTCGATTAAACTCAAGGAATGTGACACGTGTTCATACACAGATAAAATGTATATATAATAGATAAAATTCAGAAAAGCATTTTCAGACTTTTGAAATTAAAACTACGCAAATAAAAAAAGTGTAATTTTCCAGGTCAACAACTGTCTGTTGTCTGCTTGCAATCCTATGTATGTGCCTATTACAAGAAACAAGAGCTTTTAACGTTTCATCATTTATCTGACTAAAATAACATGCAATCCTCTTTCATTGAAATCACTGATGTCTGCAAAGCGGTCCTAGTTAATTTTTTTCTTGCGTGTAAATAATAATGTTTATGTAGTTGACTACTGCTCTTATTAACATGATATGACTAAGACGTTTTAGGCAATCCATTGTCGTTTAAATTTGATACCTGAAGAGTTTTAGATATGATTTAATTGTTTCCAGAACGCTTTCGCTTACTTGAGGTGAAGGATCAAGTGAGTGTTTAGGTCTCTCGAGACTTTAATGTTTAAATTGTGAATTAAAATGGATTTCATACAAATCGCCTTTTACAACAATATATCTGTAAGACAGACTAGAACAAAGTTATATACAAATCATATATTAACAAAATTACCTCTGCTAAAATTGTAAACTTCCTAGCTATTTGATCAGAAATTCGGCTACTAGAGGGTATTGGTCTTGTAGGGGAAATTGAATAAAATCTTAAAATATGCTATACTACTGCACATTTGGCAATCAAATTAAATACATTGTTATAATGAACATGGGGTGCCTCTACAAAATCATGTGGATTTCATGGGTCGAGGCTAAGGCGTTCATATTTTGAAAGATGGTTTCTGTAAGTCATATCTGTGAGTTTTTGTGAATTATACCTCTAAATTTCCACTGCACAACAATACATGATCCTTGGGTATAAAAAGCAATTATTTCAAATTGTGAAATTCATGGCTAAAGCTTGGGTGTTCTTCTTTTAGGGCAAGTATTTATCGGTTATATATTGACAACATACATATATTAAAAATCCCTTTTTTATTATAAGGTAGGATATTTCCAATTTGATTAAAATACAGATCTCCACAGTAGACCAAACCTAAAGCTTAATCAATCTCTCTCTCTCTCTCTCTCTCTCTCTCTCTCTCTCTCTCTCTCTTCCATTTAAAAAAAATCTGTCATTGATACATGTAGAATACTTACTGAGAGACTGATCTTCCTTAAAGAACTGTAAAACTCGTTAAGTGTGAAAAAACAAACTATTTGTGATATGGTATAAAGTACAATATAATTCCAAGCCAATTTTTTTTTACATGTAAATGAAATACAAATGTACAAATATATATATATATATATATATATATATATATATATATATATATATATATATATATATATATATATATATGTGCGCCTTTTTCATAGAAATCTAAATCAAACTAACTTCAGTATTACAATAGAGGAAATTACATGAAGACAATTCATCTTAAGTAAAAAAAAAAAAAAGATACAAAACATTAGACATTGCATCATCTTAAAGACAGTTTTTGCTTAAATACAACAGGAATGAATTTTGTTGATTAGAGACAAAAATATATATAGGCTACGGTTTAAAAAAAAGAACGTTTTTTTTATCAATGTATCATTTTTAATGTATTTTGAAAAATTTGAAAAAAAATACCGATTTTTGTCAAAAACAAAATCTTATCACAATAAATTGAATTCATTTAATGTTAAGACTTATATTAATCTGAAATATAAGGCCACATGATAAACTATAATCTTCTAGTAACATATTAATTTAACTTACATGATATATGACTGTAATTGTACATATAAAAAAACGTGGATTAAGCTTTTTAGATATATCTATTTATATACATCCTTGACATTTGTCAATGTACTTATTATACCAAATGATAACTTCTGCCAAAACACATTCAGGTGAAATATGTTTACATAATTACATAATCTGATATTTGTGCAGCTAATCGTATGTTGCTTGAAATTGTCCTTGAAGGTTATTGGCGCATCCCACTATGCACTTTTGTGTATTTTAACTAACTTCCATCTCTTATTCTAGGTTGCCGGGAATCGAGCAAGAAAAAGGAAGTTTGACGACGTGGACAAGGTGATTTTTTTTTCTATATAAAATCCATATAGTCCGTTTTAACGTTTTTGTTTATGTTCCAGTTTGCAAGGTAAACTTTAACGATAATAAAGGTTACAAAAAGTATTAAATATGTATAGAAAATATATGACCAATGCACATGAGTTATAAAACAAAGAAGATATACTGTTTCTTCCTGTATGTGTAGGTCATTTAAACATGATCGTCTGTTGAGTCACGTTATGTCCGCCGTCACGAAATGTCCGCCACTTTTTTGAAAAAATCGTCACATTATGTCCGCCATCAAGAAATGTTCGCCACTTTTTTTTAAAAATCGTCACGTTATGTCCGTCATCTCTAATTGTCCGCCACTTTTTCGGAAAAATCATCACGTTATGTCTGCCTTTACAAAAGTTCCGTATATTTCCCCAAAAGTCATTACCATATGCCCGCCGCCTTAAACGTTCGGGGAAATTGTATTTCGTGTATGTACGTCGCTAAAAATGTCAGCTTGGTTGTTTAGGAAAATGTATGGTCTAATGTCCGCCACCAATGTTAAACACACTACTCTATCGTTTTTTTTTTTTCTAAATATCAAATTTGCTCTCCTCTTGTGTAATATTATGTCTGCCTTCATTAATTGATCTCAAACTATTTTAAGAATGAGAATTACATGTATATATACACTTTCTTTTGCAAATTACACTGATCGTATTAAAAAATATACATGTATATACATATTTTCGAAACGTTGAAACATATGTCCGTCAAAAATTTGGAAAGACCGTATCATGTCCGACGCGAAAATATAGCATAATGTTTGCATATAGGAATGCACGATCAAATCGTAAGTCGGAACATTATGTCCGCCGCCTTATATTTTGAAGAGTTCATTTAACGCACACTATGCACACGCTAAACATTGCGAGAAATCGTGACAAAACGTCCGCAAACAGCAAGGCATTTTTAATCGTAAGTCGTAACAATATGTCCGACATTATAAAATGTTCTCCTATTTTCTTAAAGTCGTAACACTATGTCCGCCGCCTTAACTTTTGGAGAAATCGTATTATGTCCACGCTAAAAATTGTGAAAAATTAAGGCATAATATCTGCAAACAGGAAATATGTCGCAACATTATATCCGCCATTAATAAAATGTTCCCTTATTTTTTTTTTTTAAGTCGTAACATTCTGTTTGCCGCCTTTAAATTTTGAAAAAAAAAATGTTTTATACCCACGATATAAATTGTGGTATAATGTCCGCCATCATGAACGTATGTTTAAATCGTAAGTCGTTATGTCTGACATTTAAAAATGCTCTCCTATTTCTAAACTTACGCCGCATTAACTTATGTAAATATCGTAAATAATTATGACCACGCTAAAAATTGTGGCATGATGTCCCCCGACTGTAATGTATTACATAACATTATGTTCGCCATTTAAAAATATTCCCCATATTTTTTAAAAGTCGTAATATTATGTCCGCCTTTAAATTTTAAAGTGATTATATAATGACCACTTTAAAATTGAAAAATAAAATGGCACAATATCCGCTAACACGAATGGATGTAAGACGTAATATTATGTCCGCAATCATTTTTTTTTCATTTTAAAAGTCGTAACATTATGTCCGCCACTTTGAAATTTTGGAGAAATCGTATTATAACCAAGCAAAACATTGTTAATATTGCGGCATAATGTCCGCCGACTTGATTGTATGTCGTAACATAATGTCCGTAATTATAAAAAGATTCTCTAGTTTGTAAAAGTCGTAACATTATGTCCGCCGCCTTTAAATCTTGAAGAAATCGTATTATGCCCACAATAAATATTGTGGATAATTGTGGCAAAATGTCTGCCAACAGGTACATGTTTGTACGTTTAAATAAAAACTATAGTTATAAGGAATTATATATGGCAAAATCTGCATCACGTTGTACATGGACCTGAGGGCTTATATTGGTGTCTTTAATATTAGGAAATGTATTTTTGTTTTTATTACGAATTTGAGATTTGTGTAACTTGATGGGTATGCCATCTTTGCCCGTTTTCAGACATGTTCTGATTGCTGTAATGAGGTAGCTTTTCGAGAAATGTGAAAGGCCCTTAAAAGGGCCGTTTATTGTCTACTCCAAGGAGCGACTCTTTACTGTCTTGCTTATGGAAAGCAAGAATATGACAGTCCCAGCATCGCTGAAATGAATTTCGTCTGGCAGGTAGTGTCTGGGAAACCTGACGTCTATTCTGATGAAAGTTCTGCCAAGGATTTTCTTCATCTTATTGTTGACGGTTCTCCTTTTTGCGTCAAATTCCTCTCGATGTAGAGAAGAACGGAATTTTCCCCTGGAGACTATCTCCGTGAAGAAAATATCGGGTTGTCGGGGGGTGAAATCTCTAATTCTGGTGAAGAGGCTCGTCAGACAGTCGACGACAGTAGAAGGCTCTGCTCCACTGGAAAGGTCGTTACCTCCCAAACAAATAAAAACGATGTCCGGGCTGTATCGCACCATCTTGGAGATTAGGTTTGGGCAGGGCTTGGAGGCTGTCATACCACCAACTCCAAACCACTCTACTTCGAATGGCATGGCAAACTGTGCAAAATAAGAAGCTCGCTTCACGTATGAGGATCCGGAGATGGCGACTCTCATCGTTCATATAAAAAATAAATGCATGTTTCATAGTTATAGCAAACGTGGGATAATACAAGCGATTGAATAATTGTCACCTTACATTTATCTTCTCATAATTAAAGAGTAACGACTACCGCATCTGAAATGTTTTAAATATAGTATCACACGGTGACACTAATTATATTCCAAATAATTGGCGAACGGACGTTGATATTATTCATCTCACTTCTCATTAAATAAATGATAAGGGATTCATTAGACTGCGTACTGTTATTCCTGACATATAGAGGAATTCTAACATTACAGTTGTAAACAAAGAATTTCAACACAATACGGCCTTGTAACAACCGTTAATGATACAACGCCGCTTAATGATATAAATAGCATTAAGCGTTGCAATTGCAACGCTTAATGGAATAAATTCTTGCATTAACAGTTGACATGTTGCATTAACAGTTGACATGTTCAACTGCTAATGATAAATCGCCGCTTAATGATAGAATTGTATCATTAAGCGGCACAAATGCACAACAGCCTTAACGCTTAATGAAACAAGCAAATATCGACACCCTCAACCGCTAATGATACAAACTTTATATCATTAACCGTTGCAGTCGCAACCGTTAATGATACAAAATTGTAAAAATGAATGGAATTGAATCTTTTTATTTTCTTCAGTTTGCTCAATAATCTTAATTTTAATTATTTTTAAAGATCAATTCTATGTAGAAATCAAAATTGTATATAGGAGTTCCGGCACGCATAGTCACTAATTATCTTTATATTGCATACAATGATAAATATTGATGTATTCAGTAGCTAGATAATCGCCGCTTAATGATGAATAGTAATAAATGACTTAGTTGTGTATCCATACTGTATTCATACTGGTATAAGAAAATTATGTATATAGACATAGTTTAATCTAATCATTTTACGTAATGGATTTAAACAAGAATGGTTTAATGATTTAACAAACATTTCTCTTAAATTTACATGAAAATATTAATTATGATGTTAGCTGAAATACTAGTACCCTTATTAATTAATCCATATTTTAAACATATTTTTAATTAATTGTTTGATATAATTTATACCATGTACATTGAACTAAATTTTGAATGAAAAAAAGCGAATGCATACGCACTTCACATGATTGTCTTTATACACAAGTATATTAGCACATAAAACTTGAATATGTAGATTGTTTGAAACAACTGCATGATTGCCTAGGAGACCGGCTCCTTAAAGGAAGCGGGATGAAAAGTGTTACAGACAGGGCTTTCCTCCTCATGTAACTCACGGACTGATTAGTATTCTATTATTTATAAACTAAAGAACTATTTTTATGGATCGTGTTATCAAGGAGTTCTAAATGTTATCTTTTAGTCTTTGTTTATTTTTTCATTCATTTATTTTGTTATTAATTTTTTCCTTTTCTTTTTTTTTTTTTTTGGGGGGGGGGGGGGGGCTACATCCACGCAGGCACTTAGGCCAATATAAGTGTGTACTGTTGAGCGAGATCTATGTTTTTTGGTTTTCAACCACAGGCGGTTTGATAGAGGGAGGGGGTGGGGTTCTACTCGTTATGCTATACGGACTTATTATGAATTTCTATATCATTAAAATAACTATAAAGTTTTGTTTCATATTGTAAATTTTGAAATTACTATAGGCGAGTTTAAATTGAAAATTATCATATGATAACTGGACACAAATTTAATTCAAACAAAGAGTAGGTATTTTGTGTGTGTGTGGGGGGGGGGGATAATTACGCAGCTTTATTAGTTACAAAATTACAATTTATTTGTTCGAAGTATGAATAAAATGTATGGATGAAGATAGGTGTATGCATATGTATTGTATATGACGATGATGAATTGTATTGTACATGTACATATATATATATGTGTGCGATGTAGACAATGTTTGGAAATTTCGTTAGAATAGTTCTGTATACATGCCGCCAACAGTTAAAACAGACTAAATTGAACCCCCTTTAAGATTTTATTCGAATTTCTGTCCAGCATGTTAGACGTTACAAGTGTGAACACTATTACAGAAAAATAAAACAGTAATTCAGTTTAGTGCAACAATTATATTATACAAAACAAAAATATTAAGACTGTGCAATCAAATCATTGACCTTTTGTCACCCCCCCCCCCCACACACACACACACACACCAACACGGCACTAATGAATCGGTCTTTCAACGCTGTTCGAAATCGCAAAACAAAAGTGAACTATATTTTTATTATTGTTTGCATGTAATGATGATCATGCACGGTTATACACTGTACATGCAATAGACATATATTATTGGGAATATGTGTTAGAAAGAAGAAATACTTCAACACAATTATTTTGAATAATTGTTTAATTGTAACAGATAAATATAATTTTTTTCGGCGTTTACACTGGCTTTAGTATTTAATGATCATTGCAACAAGTATTCCAGAAAATAGTACACTACTGCGGGTCAAAATCATTTGTGTATTTACGGTTTCTAAAGTAGATATTTTATTTGATTCCTCATTAACCATAAATGATAGCCATCTTGAAGAAAAACACGTGTATAGCGAATTCACTAGACTTATTGCGTGGACTCTGAGGTCCACGCAGAAATTATATAAGCGAGGTTAACCCGGATGCTATTGGGAATATTCAGCTTGCGAATGAGCTAGCCTGGTTCCTGTGCGATATAATGGGTTGGTAAAGGAACCAGGGTAGCACATGTTTGCCTGAATCGAGATCGGGATTCCACGCCATATGCATAGTTCAAAGGCGCTGTAATTGTAAAATTGTCGATGAACAGTACAGAAACAATAAAACCCTTTTAAAGAAATGATCAGCATGTGATATGAACTGTCTGCATCACGGAATAGGTTAATGATATGCCGAAACTACAACGTGGATAAAATAACATAAATCGCGATGTTTTAATCGTTGTTTTCCTAAATCGCTTACCTATACTTTGATGTAGTAGACGAGGCTAGCGTATTTCCCGATTAAAATATTTACGCATTTAAGCATGATTAAATAATTATGTGAATTTTTAAAATACATGCCGTAGTTACATAATCATTTCACTGTATAAAAGTTTACATTTCAAGAGAAATGCATCAAAATATGAAATCAATATACACGAAGCTGCATAGTTTACAAAAAAGTACGAGGTGTAATGTGTGTGCAAGTAGTGAATTCGCCGAATGCTTGATTCTATACATGCAATCTTCATTAATATAGTTCATTATTATGTTTAATTCTGAGGTAAAAAGGTCAGTGCTATACCTGATACAATGTACAAATTTAGTGTTTAAAAGCACTAAATCCAGGCTTGGTACTATAATATGCACCATAACACTTTTGCAATTAGAGGTCTCCTCTGTAGATCTATGTCTTCATATAAAAGCAGGAAGCTAGAGTGGTCTGAATGATAGTTTAAGGATTTCACCTTTCCGTTAGAACCCCATGCACATGGTCCACGTATTGCAGTCCTTTTTTTAAAGGACAGCAACTTGTTATTACAAATATTCGTTATACGAATGTAACGAAGTAAATCCATTGGTCCTGATACTTTGCTATAACCGAGTTTTTCTGGTGTATTATTATGTAGGTATTATCGGCATGTATATTTTCATTTTTAAAATCACCTGTAATTTTTTAAGGCCGATGTCATTTAATGACACAATAAACAAATAATTTTCCTCTCACAACACCTACTGATCCTGTTTATTCTTTTCATTAGATATGTCGTTTTGTTTCCCAACTGTAAATCAAAATTCGGTAAATGTATTTAAGGTCTATAAAAAAACTATATTAGATTAAATAGGAAGTTTTGAAAACTTGTTTGAAAAATGTGATACACACACTTTTAACTTGTCTAGCTTTCAATGCGCTCAATATTTTGTTCAATTATATTTGTAGGTTGCACTGTGACTAAGCATTCAATTGCGTAATTGTTTTGGTTAAATGACATAAAGCGTTCCGCGTACATGTATATGCTAACCGCTTAAAATGCGAGAGATTTATATTTCCGGTGATGCATAAACTGTAAACCAACGTTTATTCGCGTGCGAGATATTTTCTTGAGGTCATGAGAGCTTCATAATCGCGAATATTTCAAGCCACGAACGATTCCTTGTCGTGTGATTGTTACATGTATAACAACAGAGGTAAGGATAAGGTTGGACGCGAACATTAGTCGTCGCGAAACAGTTTATCGTTAAAAAAAGTCCCCGCGTACATGATCACGTGGAGTCGCAAAGACTGAAACAAGACGCGAAGCGAAGCAAAGTTACTTGTATTACCACCACTCTCTGAAGCTAGTAACGTGGTACACAATAAATATTATTACTTGCGTTTTAAAAATGTTTATTTGGAATAATTTGTGTTCAATAAATATAATGGTTTTGTTTGTTTTTTTGTGTGGAAAAAAATAAATATATTTTGAAAGAGGATCATGATGTAAAGAATCAGAATGCGTCACGTTGCATGGCAAAGATCATTACATCAAACTCCATGCTACGCATTACTTCTGATCTGATGATCTGCACTTGGTAACTCCAAGTAATCCGGTCCTTTTGAACAAGTTACCGAAAATTAAAAAATAAATAATTAGTTTGATTTTTGTCATAAAAAAGTGTTTGGTATTAAAAAAGAAAATGCCTCTTTTATATACATGATTATAATACGGCGGCATTGAAGAGCCAGATGAAAAAAAATTATTTGTTCGGATGGGCCAGATGAATTAGTACGGCGCCGTGGATGGCCAAATAAAAACATATATAATCTTATTTGTTCGGACGAATAACGATTTGTTTGTAAGAATTAAGATTTGTTCGACGAATTAGGATTTGATCGGACGAACAAATCATTTGCTTATATATATGAGAAGTAATTTAGACATTGGCAATGATGTAGATGAAGAGAAAGGGGGGGGGTCTCTGGTCAAGCAACTCCTTTTCTTCAAATAATAAATTGCTTCTCGTAAATGTTATATTGAATTACATTTATACAATATCTAGCAAATTTTGCTGCCATGCTCAATTCTAAAAATCTATCATAATTTTGCAATTTTTTTTTATCGAAAGTAATATCATTGTTACAGAGCTTGACGTGCAGAAACATTACAGATACATGTAGTAAATTAAGATATTTTGTCTATAAATATCAAAATTCGGTGGTTATACATAGTCACCGATTTTCCTTATGTTCTTATTTTAATACCTTAGTATTGGTATAATTATATAAAGATGCAAGACAACCTTAAACTGTTGCCATGGAGACCGGTTGTCATGGTAACAGAGGCACAAGATTGAAAATGGCCGTTTTAAGCTTTTTTAGAGACAAATAGCATTGATGATTTGAATGATTAAACACATTCTCAACTTTCATGTTATATCAGTTGAAGCTGCATTTTAGCAAAATAAATGGCCGTTGCATTGACGTTTTGAACAATTAAATATTTCTGCATTATTTTTTTACTTTATACATATTTCCTTAGCAAGGTCAATTTAACGATGCTCAATGATGCTTGAATATATTTGATAAATAATTAAACATGTTTCCCACAAATGGCAACAAAGAATGTTTAGTAACATGTTTTAATTTTTATATGACGTGCATATTTTAATTACAGCTATTCATCTATGAGTTTGGTTCAAAAATCACTTCTTTGGTATTTAAAACATAGGAATATATATTTTTAAAATAATGGAAACATTCTTTAGAAGTTAATTTGCCCACCAATATTTTACTATAATTTTAAAATTGATCAATAGTTAATTCAAAGTTTTTTTTATTTCATAACTTTGATAAGCTGAAATTACTTTCTATATTGTTTTTAAGTTGATAAGATTTGCCATTTCTGTATCTTTGGTTTCCGGTACCATGGCAACGGTAGTCCTTTGCAAAACAAATTTATGTTATCTAGCTACTGATTACATCATTATGTATCATTGTATGCAATATAAAGATAATTAGTGACTATGCGTGCCGGAACTCCTATATACAATTTTGATTTTTACATAGAATTGATCTTTAAAACTAAAATTAGGATTATTGAGCAAATTGAAGAAAATAAAAAGATTTAATTCCATTCATTTTTACAATTTTGTATCATTAACGGTTGCGACTGCAACGGTTAATGATATAAAGTTTGTATCATTAGTGGTTGAGGGTGTCGATATTTGCTTGTTTCATTAAGCGTTAAGGTTGCTGTGCATTTGTGCCGCTTAATGATACAATTCTATCATTAAGCGGCGATTTATCATTAACAGTTGAACATGTCAACTGTTAATGCAAGAATTTATTGCATTAAGCGTTGCAATTGCAACGCTTAATGCTATTTATATCATTAAGCGGCGTTGTATCATTAACGGTTGTTACACGTCCTCTGTTTATCTGATTTTTTTTTAAATTTTAAATATATATATATATATATATATATATATATATATATATATATATATATATATATATATATATATATATATATATATATATATATCTTAAGTCCAGCAATGCGTAGGAAATTTGTGGTTGCCAGGCATTCGTTAATAAAATAAAATAATTTATTGGGAAAAAAGACTCACCTACAGTTCTATTCATTACTTTTTGATGGGTGGAAATATTTAAATAATTTTTATTTTATTTTATATGTGTCTGCATCTCAAAGTATTTACTAAAACGGAGGTGAATAAGCGGTAATTTTAAAATTTATAATGTGAAGAGGAGATGTAACACAATAATGTAGAGGTTCTATGTTTGAAGTATCAGTATGACAATTTTGAAAATGTATACATGTAATAAATACATCATTGAAAACTACTGATTACATGTACAGTCCCTGAAACGTTCTACTTTCCCACCTGAACGGTGAGTGAACGGTGAGTGAACGATGAGCGCACTCTGAGCGTACGGTGAGCGCACGCTGAACGGAATTTGGTGAACGCTAATGAATGGCTAACAAAATTCCGTTCAGCGTGCGCTCACCGTTCGCTAATAGAGCGCTCACCGTACACTCAGAGTACGCTCACCGTTCAACTGGAATAGTAGAACGTTTCAGGGACTGTAATATGAAATCTGTGACCTTTATGGCATTTACAGTATGCATCAAAATACATGCTTCAATATTTAACCATATAATCATTTTAAGTAATGAGACAAAAGTAAACAAATATAGAATTGAAAATCACTTTTGGATAAGATAGATAAAACTTAAGAATGTATAAACAAGAGGCCCATGGGCCACATCGCTCACCTGAGGAACAATAGGTATGATAAAATCAGCTTATTGGAGTCATAATACAAACTATCTGGACAATGTAGTATAATACATGTAGATCCTGTATAAGTAAAAATCTATTTTTTCCACTGGATATTCTAATGTTTATCATCATTAGTCCCTTTTCTAACATGGTGATTTTATAGTAATATCACATGTTGAGCATAGCAGCTCTCAAAAAGATCCTAAACAATTGTTTATATATGGGATATAAACCTACATCAAACCCTGAACCCCTTGTGAGACCCAATCTTCCAGGAATCATCTAGAGGCCAAAGTGTAAACAATATTAAATAATCACATGGCTGATTAGTTTCTAAAAGAAGATTTTTAAAGATTTACTCTTAATATTCCTATGTAAAAATTCCACCCCCATTGAGGCCCCACTCTACCACCAGGAATCATGATTTTTACAACTTTGAATCTACACCGCCTGAGGATGCTTCCAAACAAGTTTCAGCTTTCCTGGCTTATTATTTTTTGAGAAGACGATTTTATAGATTTATTCTATATATTCCTATGTAGAAATTCGATCCCCAATTGTGGCCCCACTCTACCTCTGGGGGTAATGATTTTTACAACTTTATATATACACAATCTGAGAATGCTTCCACACAAGTTTCAGCTTTCCTGGCAGATAAGTTTCTGAGAAGAAAATTTTTAAATATTTACTCTATATATTCCTATGTAAAAAGTCGACCTCCCCCCATTGTGGCCCTACCCTATCCCCAGGGGTCACGATTTTTACAACTTTGAATCTTCACTGCCTGGGGATGCTTCCAAACAAGTTTCAGCTTTCCTGGCCAAATGGTTTCTTAGAAGAAGATTTTTAAAGATTTAATCTATATATTCCTTTGTAAAAATTCCACCCCCAATTGTGACCCTGCCCTAAACACAGCGATGATGAAATGCTTTGGTGAAAAATGACAATAACAAACCGTCAACCATCTCAAAAATCCATAAAACGAAATACAAATTCAAAGCGGAACAACACGGACCTCAAAAAGGATAGAGGTAGGATCAGGTGCCTAGGAGGAGTAAGCACCCTCTGCTGACCGGTCACACCCGCCGTTTGCTTTTTGTCGTAAACGGGAAAATAAAAACCGCAAAAGTCCGTAGACAATTAAGTGATTAATTATTATAGTCTAACACTTAGTATGAAAAACGTCAGTCAGCATGCGACCCAGTGGAAGATTGTATTTGCTGACAAGGTCGTTGTATCGACCATAGAACTTACGAAAAGATGACTTCAAACGAGACTGTTGATATTCCTTTTTAATCAACTTGTTTGTCAGTAGCTTGCCTCGCCTTAGAAACTGTTCATATTTTGAACAAGAAAATATGGATTAGAAAAGATTACAATATTCATTCACATTATACCATTTAATGCATAGTGTACAATATAATTATACTAATACTTCAGGATAGATAAAACTTATGTTTATTCCGTTGTTACTTAATCATAACCGATTTCGATATATCATTCATTCTCTAGCGCAGCATGTTCACCAAATTTATTTCGTGCGATTTCGTTTCGCACTTTACAGGCGCCCCACTATTTTAATGTTTCGGCGCTGTGATACGATGTTTATGATTTATTTATTTATTAATTTAATTTAAATACCGTTTACTTTTAAGGACACACAAGACGTTCCCCAGTTTCAGGTAATTTCTCTTGATAGAATATGTCTTCCTTATTTGCATTAAAACCTGCAAGTGCCCAAAAACTCAGGGTGGATTTAATACCAGGCTATTTTTGGAGGTATAATATTTTGAATTTTCCTTTTAGTAGCATGCAAAATGCAATTGAATGCTTATCAATAAAGTCATAGTATATATTTTTTTATTGAAACTATATATCCAAATAAAAAATTATCAAATAACTTGTAAAAATTATTATTCTGCATTCAACTTCGTTTTCCGATCGCAGGCTCGTAGCATCGGGGGTGGAGATGCACTAGTCCGAAATATCTGTCGTTTTCCTGGGTTTTTTTTTTTAACGATTTTGATATTTTTCATGCCAGGAAAACCTGACATGTAGAATATCAAAATCGTTAAAAAAGCCAGAAAAAGGTAAGATATTTCGGACTAGGGATGCACTTTTTGGCGCAGCAAATATTTTCTTAAATTTACATATAAAAATATGAGTTATCATTCAGTTGCCCCCCCCCCCCCCCAACTTTTTGGGAACGTAATAAATTTGAAGTAAAAGTAAAAAAAGAATAAGAAAATTGAAGTAATAGGTAAACTACGCCCCATCCCACCCCCACCCCTCCCCTGGATTGGGATTTTCACGATTATGGGAATTTCTCGGGTTTTTCTTTTTTTTTCTTTCGTTTTTTTTAGTTTTGCTTGTCAAGATTTTTTGGGATGAGTATGCCCCCCCCCCCACCCATTAAAAAACAATGCTACATTGTATCGGCCCATCAACACCTATGTTTACAACCGGTTCAACCAAAACTGTACATTACACCGGTCATTTTAGTCTACTGCCTGCCATTTTTACCGAATTCATAAATTATTAGCAATTATTCTTGTAGGTATTTTTTAAAAAGAATTTTGGGCGGAAACTAATAAAAAAAATATTTTTACCGGTAATTTTGATGAAATTGCGTTGCTACACATTTAACAATTCTTTCACTTCTCTATTGTTTATTTAAATGTAGGAATTATGGCAGGGCCATTAAAGAAAAGTGTCTTTTGGAATTGTTAATCTGTTACCATGGTTATACCAAAAGCTATTACAATAATATGTTTCTTCGTATTTGTTTTACACCGGTTTACTTCATTTGTCAATTTGCTGTTTAGGTTTTCGACTATGGGACAAATGAAGACAATCCGGGACTCGGGAAAAAATCCCAGATATTAGTAAAACACTGGAACATTCATATTAAAGACAAAGACTGCAGTGCGGTTTTCTCTGAATTGCCAACTGTGTCGATAAGAATTTGGGCGATATGCTCACTTCCTCACTAATTAAATAATCTGTATAACAGATGTGCAAATATTATCCTAATGATAGCGGATTTGCAGATTTAAAAAAATAATATAGAAAAATTAAATAAATAGATAAATCATGAAAGCGTATCACACCACCGAAACACTAAAATAGTGCCGAGGCAAGTGATTTGAGGTGCGTGGCGGATGAGAGCCACTTTCTTAAAGAAATAAAGTATGTGTTAGTAAGACGTTTGCATCGTTAGATCATTTGCGTTTGCGCCCGTTAAGTTTGTAAACAAATTATGAAGATAAATATCAGTTTTGAATTTTGCCGCTGGGTCTACGACTTTACAATTGTCACGTGACTTTGATCATCATCATAACGAAGTTTGCACACCACATAATGATGTTTGTACATAACATAAAGATGTTTGCACATGATGTAATGAACAAAAAAGCACATCGCATAATGATGTTTAAAACACATAATATAAAGACGGAATCACATCGCATAATTAGAAAAGCACATGCCATAATGTTGAATGCACATGCCATAATGATAACTGCACACCACATAATGATGAATACACATCTCATAATGCCAAATGTACATCACATAATGCCAAATGCACATAACATAATACCAAATGCACATGCCATAATAATGAATGCACATCATATAATTGAAGGAGTACATCACATAATGGTAAAAGCACTCCACATAATGATACAAGGACATCACATAACGATTAAAGCACGCTACATAATGATATAAGCACATAACGAATTTATTTTTGCCATGATAAGACAGTCCAGGCGTTCCATAGTTATCCTAACAAAGTGCCCATTTTGAACTACTCTACATGACTTTAAACAGAGGGTTGTTTAATGTTTATCCTGATACGTAGATACTAGCATGCATGTATACATGGGTTTATTGACAAATGTTGTTTACAGATTATATACATGTTTGAATTGTACATTTACTTCCTCATCTCTCTCTCTCTCTCTCTCTCTCTCTCTCACTCTCTCTCTCTCTCAAGTCATGAGCGGTGAATGTCTGAACTCTACGGTAGTACTTTGTAGTACTCTACGGTAGTACTTATGGCATACAAAGTAGTACTTTGGTCCATTGAGTGATCATGACGTATCAGTAAATGTACATGTATAGATGAATATAATAAATAAAATAGAAATTTAAACTATGTTATGTACATTATATTCATCTATACATGTACATTTACTTATACATGATCACTCAATGGACCAAAGTACTACTCACATTCTCCCTTAGACGCAAAATGGTATCATATACTTGAACAATACATGTATGTAGTTATAATGTGCCTGTAAAGATTTTTGAGATCGATGTTATGTCCGTGCATCTAATTTCTGATTTCTTTTCAGACAAAATACCGGTCCATGCGACGACTCTCTAAAAATAATGAATAATATTACTGATGTAATTATGCTTTGTGTACTTCACATAGCCATTCCTATTAACTCCGGGGGAAGAAAGAACTACCATTTATTTTTCTATTATTTACCTTGTTGAGACAACGTTATTCAACTTTAAAAAAATTAAATTGACTAGAAAAATATTTTATAGCATATATTGCATAGCTTTTCGGGCGACAATGCCAGGATATTCATCGATCAGTTACAAAAATCCTTCGAGCTACATCGTCATTGTCCAATATAACACAGGGTTTTACTGTCACTCAAATGCAAATATTCTGTTGTGTCGTCTTTAAAGCTTTGTTATATACATGTATCTATAATATATCATTTATGCACCAATGTCATTGAGGGGAGGAAATATTTATTTAATGTTACTCGAGTCAATCGTCGATGTGCTATTATGTGAATAAGTTTGGCCTCTTCTGTTACAAAAATGCAATATGATGAAAATATTTTCACTGTACCATCTTCATTCAAACGATTAAGAAATTCAAAATGTGAATATCGTTAACACTAGCCCAAAGAAGAAAATATATTGGGAGTTAAAATAATGCAATCTCTTACAATTTTCTTGTTTACAACTGTACTGTCACTTGATTTGTAGATCTACATAAAAAAGTGCATATTAAGGATAATAAGAAAATCGTTATGAAGATATATAACACGATACTATCGATTAATTTCCATAACAAATATAATCAGTTGCCTGATGCACCTGGGTGAAAGGACAATATTCGAAGATTATTTGCATCAAACATCATGGTATATGCAATATTATCAAGCGAATAAAGGCTTTAAATCATGTCAAATTATCCTAAATAAAAATATGTAAAATTGACAATATTGGTATTTTTTTATGTAGATGCATGTACTGCTTGTTAACATGTGATATATACCGAACAGATAATCAACGACCCGATATGGTTGACGATAGAACTGCATCCGCTATGTACGAGGATCATCGACACGCCAGAGTTCCAGCGATTGCGATCCATTAAACAGATGGGAGGATGCGTTTTCGTCTTTCCCGGAGCCTGTCATACCCGTTTTGAACATTCAATCGGGTAATAAATCGAAAATCCTTTTTTTTCTTTATATTTTGTAATTGTTAGATTAAGAAACACGCATATGATCCACTTATATAAAATATATTTTTTTTATAATTGTACTTCAAAGAACATCACACCTGGCCGGTGTATTTGGTCGAGAACTTCAGAAGAAAACTACCGAAGTCGAGATAACTAATAAAGACATTCTTTGTTTGGAGGTTGCCGGACTTTGTCACGACCTAGGTTTGTACTCGACTCCTCAATCCGATTTTAAATAATTATTAGCAATTTTACTGACTTATTGTATGCTCATTGTTTAGGTCATGGGCCTTTCTCCCATTTGTTTGATCAACAGTTCATGAACAAGGCCAAGAAGTATAAATGTACCTGGAAGGTTAGTTGACCACGATGCCGTTAAAATATTATTGATGTTATTACTAATTTAACCTTACCATCCCTGAGCGTTTGTACATTATGTGTCATACCGGTACACTTAATTTACTCTTTTTTAATTGAGGCGTTGATAGATTTATGCATGAGATAATAATTGATTTGAAAGAAAGATAGGGTCCACCCTCTGCGGCTGATGTCCCCTTGCAACGGGCCGCCACCTGCTGAATGTGCAGTTGCGTTATGCACAAAGCATATCTACTGGCCATCTGTCATGAATCATATACCCTGAACTGATATAATGTCCAGACGAATTCTTTGGAATTGCCCCATGTCTGTATCAGAAACAACCAAAACACAAATAAATTAAACAAATGTTTAATAAGAAAAATATATATATAAAAAAGAAAATAAATGCAAAAAATATTTAAACAAGATTCTAAAAGAGAAAGCCGACTCTAATTTCAGCAACAAATCATAAATTGACTTGTATACAAAATACTACTTCCAAACTTCAAACACTTAAGTTGATCCAAATTTCAATAAATATCGTTACAGTTCAATAAGAACGAAATTGTCAAATTAATAATAGCAAAAATTCAGTCAAAGAAGAGGGTACAGTTTCCTTCAATATTTGACCTAAAATTCAAAAGTTGTTTAAATCTCATAAAAATACACAGATGCCATCTTGAACATGTGTGTATATAAAATACCAAGTTATATACTTTTATCTTGTTTCAAAAAATAATTATGACTTCAACATTTAGGCACATTTCTAAGATTTTGTCAAAAATTATGAAAAATGGCACATTTTCTCATACTTTTTTGAAAGGGAACATGTGTCCGCAGCCGTCGCCCACAACGAAATTAATATATTTTATGTGATATCACATGATATAATTATTTTGTGAGTTTCTTCGTGGGCGACAGCTGCGGACATATTTTTCTACTAAAAAAACTATTAACAAACTGGTGTCTTCTGCTCATTTTTATGAAAATTACGGGAAAATGCACTGTTTGTGACGTCACAATTAACCTTGTGAACGTCTAATCAGGTAACTATTTATAGATTTTTAATTTATTGGTATTCATGTGTAAGTAAACGTTACATTTCAATATCCTGTGATATTTTTAATAATCACTCTAAAATAGGGCAAAATATGACTGAAACTGTACCTGATTCTTTGTCACTTTTCCTTTGTCCTTGCTCCTCAGTATATTCCCGGCGACTTTACACCCAAACCCCGGACATCACATATAGACATATACACGGACAGATGAAACAATCATTGTACCGGTACGTGGACAGTTACAGTGTACATGTATGACGCCACAACACAACACACATATACACACGCCTCCAGCGTAGACCGCTAATGGCCACCACACACCAACACCACGTGTCCCCGAAATGGATGATAAATGGCGGTTCTGGCCCTCCGTAGTCGTTCCGGACGTTGTTAGTACAAATTAGCATACACCATACCTCACAGCCTACTCAATATTCAGGGTCATGAATCCCGAAGAGCATTCATTGTTGCCCGCAAGAGAGATAACTCTTGAAAATGCGCATTGACTATAGTCCGTTTCTTAATCTTATTAAAATAAATAGAGAAAAGTTTTGAAAGTATTTTAGTTATACGTACTACATTAAAAAAATAATATGCTTTCTTTGGTGATTCATGCGGGCTATGAAGGTGGCGACATTGCAGAAAAAATACATAACCCGCACATAACCCGCTGGTTATGTATTTTTTTTCTGCAATGATCGTTACCTTCATAACCCGCATGAATCATTAATGAAAGCATTTTATTGTTTATATTTACATCTTTCTTTTAACTAATTAATAAATTGATAATTAAAAGTAAGTAAAATTCATTAATTACTGTTAATGTACTTATAAGAACATTAGCTGAAAGAAACAGCCGAATCGTCTCTTGTGATACTTTGAGTCTGACATCAGCATGATTATTTCGTACAGTCCCTGATTTTTCTTATTCAGCCCTGTCAGTTTTATCCGCTGTAGATTTCGACCAATCGAAAAACTGGGTTTGTAGACTTATGTCTAGCTGTTTCTATAGAGCTATGCATTATTTAACTATAAGTTTCCGTAAGACATAGAGATGTAAATATATAACGATGAGTATAATGCATGAACAAAAAGATTGAATTTAATTGCAAAATCATACCAATACAATACACAATAAAATGTATATGGCATTGTTGACAACTTAGCATTTTAATAATCATTATGACAAAAATGTTTAAAAAATAAAAAAAAAAATTGCGTAATCAAATAGTTAGCTGGTACATGTACCCGGTGAATATTACTACGTTGTTTGTTGGTATAAATCTACACAACGACATACAATTAATACATTGTTTAATGTAAATTGAAAAAAAAAATACTTAGGGTGTATGAGATCTTTTTTAAAATCAATTTTCTAAAAAATGAAACATAAATTATTGACCTTGCATATATCATTCTGGAAAAAAAATCATTAAACTAATACACATGCAGTTCAACCTCAATAAAGTGATAGATTAAAGGGATAAGATATGCTGTACAGCAATTTAAAATATAGATGTCATTTTTTAGCTCACCTGAGCTGAAAGCTCAAGTGAGCTTTTCTGATCACATTTTGTATTTCGTCCGTCTGTCTGTCCGTCTGTCCGTAAACTTTTCACATTTTCGACATCTTCTCAAGAACTACTTGGCCAATTTCAACCAAACTTGGCACAAAGCACCCTTAGGCACAGGAGATTCACAGTTGTGAAAATTAAGGACCACGCCCTTTCCCAAGGGGAGTTAATTAGGAATTATTGAAAATTTTTGAGAAATTTTCATAAATTTTCTTCTCAAGAACCATTTGGCCAGGAAAGCTGAAACTTATGTGGAAGCATTCTCAGGTAGTGTAGATTCAAAATTGTGAAAATCATGACCCCCGGGGGTAGGGTGGGGCCACAATGGGGGGTCGAATTTTTACATAGGAATATATAGAGTAAATCTTTAAAAATCTTCTTCTCAGAAACTAATCAGCCAGGAAAACTGAAACTTGTGTGGAACAATTCGCAGGTAGTGTAGATTCAAAGTTGTGAAAATCATGACCCCCGGGGGTAGGGTGGGGCTACAATGGGGGGTTGAACTTTTACATAGGAATATAAAGAGTAAATCTTTAAAAATCTTCTTCTCAAAAACCAAACAGCCAGGAAAGCTGAAACTTGTGTGGAAGCGTCCTCAGGTAGTGTAGATACAAAGTTGTGAAAATCATGACCCCCGGGAGTACGATGGGGCCACAATAGGGGGTCGAATTTTTACATAGGAATTTATAGAGTACATTTTAAAAAAATCTTCTTCTCAGAAACTAATTAGTATGGAAAGCTGAAACTTGTGTGGAAGCATCCTCCAGTAGTGTAGATTCAAAGTTGTGAAAATCATGACCCCCGAGAGTACGATGGGGCCACAATAGGGGGTCGAATTTTTACATAGGAATTTATTGAGTACATTTTAAAAAATCTTCTTCTCAGAAACTAATTAGTATGGAAACTTGTGTGGAAGCATCCTCCAGTAGTGTAGATTCAAAGTTGTGAAAATCATGACCCCCGAGAGTACGATGGGGCCACAATAGGGGGTCGAATTTTTACATAGGAATTTATAGAGTACATTTTAAAAAATCTTCTTCTCAGAAACTAATTAGTATGGAAAGCTGAAACTTGTGTGGAAGCATCCTCCAGTAGTGTAGATTCAAAGTTGTGAAAATCATGACCCCCGGGGGGTAGGATGGGGCCACAATGAGGGGTTGAATATTTACATAGGAATATATAGAGTAAATCTTTAAAAATCTTCTTCTCAGAACCTAATCAGCCAGGAAAGCTGAAACTTGTGTGGAAGCATTCTCAGGTAGTGTAGATTCAAAGTTGTGAAAATCATGACCCCCGGGAGTAGGATGGGGCCACAATAGGGGGTCGAACTTTAAATAGGAATATAAAGAGTAAATCTTTAAAAATCTTCTTCTCAGAAACTAATTAGTATGGAAAGCTAAAACTTGTGTGGAAGCATCCTCAGGTAGTGTAGATTCAAAGTTGTAAATATCGCGATCCCCAGGGGTAGGGTGAGGCCACAATTGGGGGTCGAATTTTTAAATAGGAATATATAGAGTAAATCTTTAAAAATCTTCTTCTCAAGAACCATTTGACCAGGAAAGCTGAAACCTGTGTGGAATTGTCCTTAGGTAGTGTAAATTCAAAGTTGCGAAAATCATGACCCCCGGGGGTAGGATGGGCCACAATGGGGGGGGGGGTGGAATTTTTACATAGGAATATATAGAGTAAATCTTTAAGAATCTTCTTCTCAGAAACTAATAAGTATGGAAAGCTGAAACTTGTGTGGAAGCATCCTCTGGTAGCATAGATTCAAAGTTGTGAAAATCATGACCCCCAGGGGTAGGGTGGGACCACAATTGGGAGTTGAATTTCTACATAGGAATATATAGAGTAAATCTTTAAAAATCTTCTTCTCAGAAACTAATCAGCCAGATGATTCTTTAAAATTGTTTAGACGTTGGCCCCTTGATGGTTCTTGGGCCTCACAAGGGGTTCAGAGTTTGATGTAGATTTATATCCCATACATAAACAATTGTTTAGGATCTTTTTGAGAACTGCAATGCTCAACATGTGTTATGACTATAAAATCATCCTGTTAGAAAAGGGACTAATGATAATAAAAATAAGAATATCCAGGGGGAAAAATGGATTTTCATTTATACAGGATCTACATGTATTATACTACATTGTCCAGATAGTTGATATTATGACTCCATTAAGCTGATTTCATCATACCTATTGTTCTTCAGGTGAGCGATGTGGCCCATGGGCCACTTGTTTAATATGTAAGGTAATAAAAATAAATCACTGACCCGTTTCACAAACTCCCTACCATTTAAACAATGAAAGTTCCAGAAGGCCTATTTGTATCTAGTTGTATATAATGAAAAAAAAATTAATGACCCAGCATACATTATTCTGAGAAAAATAAAAAAATAATAAACATGATGTTCAATGGACTCGTTTCCAAATATTTAGATAAAGGAAAACCATCTTTTATATTTTAATTCCTTTTTCAACTTTAAGTTAGATAAATATTCTAAGAAAATATTAATAATTGTATCAAAATGCCAAAACTGAATATTTATCAGCCATTTTTAAGTTCATGAAGAAGACCAAATAAGTATACATTTATCATAACAGCTTTTATATTACTGTATATATATATATATATATATATATATATATATATATATATATATATATATATATATATATATATATATATATATATATATATATATATATACACTAGATGGTATCCCGCGCAATCGTGGGAATTAACACTTTACACATTAATGACACAATGCTAAAATGTTGAAACATTTTTTTTTCTCTCATTTTCGTATATACTGTGTCCGAATTTTTTTTAATTGTCTTCTTAACATATTCTTTAAAATTGAAATAAAAAAAACAAACTGCATAGCTGGATATTTAGCTGAGGGAAGAAAAATATAAACTGAATTGGATGATATATACATGTACATGGCCTTAATTCTATTTGTTTCAGCTGAGTGGAAAATGATAACAATGATTTTTTTTTTAAACCAGTGAGTGGGTATTTAGGACGTCATATCTCTAAATTTTGTTCTTCAGGTCAAATTTTACTATAATTTTTATCACTGCCCGAAATGAGAATTTCAGATAAAAGACTGATTTAAAAAAATGGGGAGAGGGGTAACCCCCCCCCCCCCGAAATTTAACTTCATACATCATTTATTCATATAAACCTAGAACACAATATGTTCCTTGTTTAAAAATTAATGTCTTAGTTTTACTGCCAATCTGTAGTGGTATAAACATGTTTAAAATTAAGAAATAGTGTATACTTATTAATTTGCATTTTAAAACCAAAGTTGTTATATCCAAAGTATCTGCCCGATGGTTAACTCGCCCAACACTTTCCGCCATGGTGTAATTAGTCAAACCGCGTTCCTGGGCAGCCCTTTGTTGAAAATAAATTATTTCGATCAAAACTAATATCGCATCAAATTTTTCCATTTTATTTATTAACCTTTTTGTATTAACCAAAAATGTCCCATCCAAGGTATGAATATCTGCCAGCGATACACGATGAACCCGTCCTACACTTTTCGCAATGACGTTAATTAGTCAAACCGCGTTCTTAGTTACCCCGTTCTGGAAAGTTCTGTAAGTTCCATTACTGTATTACATGGGGCAAATCTATCCTTACATTATGTCAACATTTGATTATATGCTATCAATATATCCTTACATTATATCAACACTGCAGTACATATCGCGATTCTACCCTTACATTATGTCAACATTTTATTACATGCTATCAACATATCCTTACATTTTATCAACACTTTAATACATGGTGTTAACACATCCTTTCATTATGTCAACACTTTATAACTTGATGTCAAAAGTACATTACGTGATGCGAAAATATCTTGACATTTTGTCTTAATTTTATTACTTGATGTGAATAAATCTTTACATTAGGCCAATTCTCTATTCCGTGATACACACGCTCCATTACTTTAAGTCGAAACATCATTCCTTTATACAAACACGAATATTCTCGGTCTTTATATATATGTCATGTTTTAAATTCAAAAATTTACAACATGACATATACAAAGAAACGGTACGCCGATTTACCCATATAGACACAGAAAAACCCCAACAAGTAGATACTAGTAAGAAGCAGTGGTTTAATCATACTAGAATGAAGATATATATATACGGATGATTTTCTGAAAGCTGTAAGGGATTTAAGTGCTGACAATTTAATTTCCCGAGAGTGAATGTACATCTACGTATTTAAAGGGAATTTTAACTAATTTACTTGTGTATTTTGAATGATTCTCCAAAATTTGAATGTTAGAAGTCAATTTACAAGCGAGATACAGAGGAAAAAAGTAGTTATTATGTAAACAAAGCTCGAGTCTTATATATTTGTTTACAAATAATGCAAAGTACAGAAATTGTCATTTGTTTGTCAAAATAACTTGTGGAAACAAGATAAACTTATTTAGTGTGTTCATAAAAATTTTTATCAACGACAAAAAAGAACATTAGATTGAAACTTTTACCAATACAACATATATGTAAACAATAACAGGACTCGAGCTTTGTTTATAAAACAAAGAATTCTCACCTCTGTAACTCCCTTGTAACTTGATATTTGACTCTTGAATTTTGACAAAGCATTAAAAACATCAATATTGACCATTCTAAACATCAAAAACGAAAAAATAAATTTTGAAAAAGTTGAGCTCAAATCGTGTCCAAGTCTCTTTAAACATTGAAATTTTAGTTTAAATATACCTAAGTGATATGAACTTCTCGTGCTCACCGGCCCTTGAATACTTAAAATGAAATAAAATCTAAAATTAGCCCCTTTTTTGTTGTTTTAAAATTGTATTTTTTGATTTATACTTTTTTTTACTTCAAGAGTATTCAAATTAAGTTCGTTACTACAAACTCAGTCATTTAGCAGTCAGGGTTCTTTATCGTTATGAAGCCTGTATGTCGTGACGCGAACACTCAGTACATATTTTATTTTCTAAAATCTAGTCTCAAAGAATTTAGTACTTAAAATATTCGTTGCTATTGGTATCTTAAATTAAGGACATTGACCGTCACTGGGTATGGCCGTTCTGCTACAAAATTGTTATGCTATTAAAATGATTTTTTTTTTTTGCAGAGGGGTGGAAATAATGTTTGGGGAGGGGGTACGCTACGTTCCTACGAATGCGTTTTCTTTCTTTTATTCAAGAAGGCACTTGATATCTAAAGGTGGAATAACACATCATCACAAAATTGCTAACCTCGGATCGAAACAACATTTCGTTTTATTAAAACGACTTTATATACAGTAACAAGTAACTTAATGCATAGCCGAGTGGATAAAGTGCCGGGCCTGTGATCCATATATCCCAAGTTTGAATCCCGCAGGGGCTTTTGTTGTTACATTCGAAATTATTTTTTTTTACTTTATTTTATTATAATTTAATTTTTATTATATTGTAATAATTTTATTATAATTTAATTATTTTAATTTTATTTTTTATCCACAAACTGCAATTTTTTTCGCTTATTTGACATATATACAGTTCATTTATCATTATATCTTTCATAATCAAATAATTTACTGTTAAATTGAGTGACCTTCTTCCAGGTGTGTTATTCCACCTTAATAGGAAATAAAATCTACAGATAAATTACAATAGATCTTTAACCCCTATAAAGACATTCCACATGTTGATATAGATGGGGTTGGTTTTTATAAAATGTTTGTTTTAGGTAATTTTTCGGACAGAGGGTAAAACTCAGAAATATGTCATAATAAAACGTACACAAAAAAGAGAGGGGAACTGTATTCGCCGATTTCAGAATTTTAATTTCAGAATGGCAAACACTATTGGTAGAATCGGCACTGTCCTCAGTGTTTGCCTCATACATGTAACTAATTTTTAATTAAATGAACTAATTCGACTGCATGAGTGTTGTTGTATTGTTAACAATTATGATCATGATACATATATTTTCGGCGATAAGTATATATAGAATCGGCGTGAAAATAGGCCTCCCCCCCCCCCACTTTTTTGCGCAGCAAAGATTTTTCTGAAATTTACAAACAAAAGAATGAATTAACAAGGAGTTGGCTCCCACCCCCCCCCCCCCCCACACTTTTATGAGACCATGTAAAAAATTGAATTGAAAATAATGAAATAAACAGTTAAATTAAAGTTAAAGGTATAATTCCCCCCCCCCTCCACTGATTAGGACCCCCCCCCCATCTCCCACTTTCCAAAACGATGCTTTGTGCCTGTGAAGAGATCCGAAAGCATACGATAAACCAAAGGGAATATCTTTTCGCGGAATTTTTGCACTCTCTAGACTTATCATGTTTTCGGAACATCTCAGTGATTATATGGAGAATTACGTCATTTAAATGTAAACTTCCGTTGTACATTGAATACATTTTTTTATCATGATTGAAACAGGGGTTTTTAGTGAATATTTTTAATGCAATAGAATGAAATATACTTAAGATTACTAATTTAATCATTTTGGTCATTGGGAACAAATAATAAAGAACTCCACTATCCGACAACCGAGCCCCTGTGGATAAAGGCCGAGGGTATCCGTGTTCGCATAACGTAATGATGTTTCGACATAAAGTAATGGAGCGTGTACATCATGGAATAGAGAATTGACCTACCACGAAGACTTGTTCACATCACGTTATTAAGTTTAGACATAACGTAATAAACTTATCACATCAAGTTATAAAGTGTTGACATAATAAAACGATGTATTTACACCATGTTATAAAGTGTTGATAAAATATAAAAATAAATTGATATCATGTAATAAAACATTGTCATAATGTTAGGATAGATTTGCATTAAGCAATGCAGTATTGACATAATATAAGAATACATTTGCCCCATGTAATACAGTGTCGACATAATGTCATTATGTATTGACCTTGAGTTCTACTATATTGGCGTAATGTAAGGATAAATTTACATCAAGTTATAAAATGTTGGCATAACGTAAGGATGGTTTTACATCACAACGTAAAAAGTTGACATCATGTAAAGACATGTTTACTTCACGAAATGTGCTTTTGACATCACGTAATAAAGATTTGACCAAGTGTAAAGATATATTCACACCACGTAATAGACTTTGACATCATGTAATGATAATTTGACATAGTGTATCTATAGTTTTATGCTATAAGGCAGCGATGGCGTTCCATAAGTTATGCTAGATATTTTAAGTTGAAGAAAATTTGAAGAAAAGCAATTTTACGATATGAAAAAAATATTGTAAAACTTTTAGCGGGATTTCATTAACATAAAAAGGTCCAATTGATAAGACTATTTGCTATTGTGGTATGTAGTATAATTGATTCACTAAATAAATCTGTTGTTAAGTTGAACATGTGGATTTGTAAATTATAGATTAGAACAACAAAGGATATCAATTAAAGTTGGTTGAATTAAAACTACTTAAACAATAGTGATCATGTCGGTGTTACAAAGAATATTGACCCGGGTTTCATTTTTCAGCGTTGATTATTGATCCGGGGGGGGGGGGGGGGGCTTTTTCACGTTGAAAACTGAGACCAAATGTCGTGAAATTTATACCCAGGGTCATGTTTTAACTGCTTAAAAAAGGTTTTTTTCTAATCTCTGATGACCTCACACGTTGAAAATTGACCAACTACAGGTATTTGAACTGTCTTTGAAATGGAACTTGCTCTACGCAATTAAAATGTATCTGATTAAAAATTTCAGCTCCATATTTTAATTCCTAATATTGTCTGATACTCATGCCGATATGGATAGGGGTTTTTTTTGTTTGTTTGTTTTTTTTTTGGTTTGATTTTTTTCGATTACAACAATTTGTTATTAAGACTAAGAACTCTGTATCATGTTATTAAACTGTGTAGATACAGCTAAAAGAAATATATGTCAACCAACATCGTATCAAGCCACGGTCCGGAGTCCCCATATAGAACTATCTCCAACATGATCGTTCATGTTGGCGTGGTTTGCGAAGATGGTCATACCAATACCGGTCGTCAATGTAATATTTCCGGCAAATCGCTACAACTTAAATTTATTTTGAGAAGTCATGATAATTAACTGACAGTACAATAATGGAGAGTCGCGATCAGTGATTATTTAATTAATTCAACTTAACAATAACTTTCTTAAACTTGCCAGATTAACTATATTAAATGATGAATAATTAGCTACTGATCTCGAATTGACAGGAAAAAAATTAATGTGTTCAATACAGATACAAACACTATAAACAGAAACTTTTTCGTGGGTATGTTTAGGGAGTAAAATTTGGACATTTATGACGCATTTGCCGGTGTAAAGAAGAATAATGACCCTTCCCCCCCCCCCCCGATCATTATTCTGCGTCGAAAAAATGACCCCGGCCATTTTTCTACGGGTTCATTATTCTGCTTTACACCGGCTTTCTGCATATGCATTGTCTTAAAAGATAACAACGGATCCTTGTTACTTTTTAGTCATAAATTTCCTGAACGAGATTTAAACTCCAAAAAATCGCCACCTACCCTTACCCCTGAGCATGATCCTCTGCTTAAAGCAAAATGAACTGCAATTTTTCTATAAATATTGTAATTTACAACCTCAGTGATAAAATCAATTATGGTTTATAAAATATTGTTGTGAAGATTTTGTGAGGCAAGCCATTTAGACTTAAGGTCAAACGCGACCTATCTTCCATTTTTTTTCCCTTTCTCCACAATGTAAAGATTTCCACTAAGTAATTCCATAATTATATTTTCATGTTATATAAAACTATTTTTTATTTAGATATAAAGAGTCCAATTGAAAATTTATACTATAACTTTATTTATAAGCATTCAAATGTATTTTGCGTGCTATTTTAAGAAAATTTCTAAATATTCTAGCTCCGAAAAAAGCCTAATAATGTACACTGAATTTTTGGGAATTAACAGGTTTAAATGTTAATAAATAAGGAATAATATATCAAGGAAAATAATATAAAATTGAGGAACGTCTCGTGTGTCCTTAAGTGGAGGCAAATTTTTGCTGTCGGCATTCTGAAATTGCAATACATTTACATGCATATTCAATTATGCAGAATGGTTTTTTTTACTAGAAAAATTAAGGATTTGTTACAAACTTCTTAATTATAAATATTTGGTTAAATGCAGGATTATCATATAATAGCACATTACCACAGCAATATAAATATATAGAATAGATAGAATACTAAAAATGCTGCTTTTCAAGCTAATAAAAATATAAAAAAAACTAGATCGTTCATGTTGCGAGCTACGAGTGGGTCTTTCGTCCAATTTATGTTTAGATGAGATGGAACCAATCACTTTAAAGATAAAATCGTAAATCTACGCAAAAAAATGAGAAAAAAATTTCGGCACTCGGGACTTGAACCCGGGTCGCCTGGGCACATGTCTACGACACTAACGACTGAGCTACTCGGACTCTCGCTTCAGGACTTTGATGCTTGATATTTCGAGAATGCATTGATCGATTTTAAAATAAATTACATATTCTGAATCAGTTAAAGGGTCACTATCAACCTTACAGAAAAATTATAAAAAAAAATAAAGTTGAAAAACTCGATTTTTTGTCTTTCCTTCCGGTGACGACCGGAAGTGACGGCGGACTTTTTAATGACCATGTTGCAACAGGAAAACGGGATGTCTATCATATCTGAAAATTTCAGCCCTCTATCTTTACTCGTTTATTAGATCTCTAGCCGACAAAATTGACTTTTAAAAATCGTAAACGGACGATAACTTCCGACCGGAAGTGATTATCGACAAATTGAAACGGCGGTACAAACTTCAGATGCCGACACATCAACCCTGAAAATTTGAAGAAAGTCGAACGGGTCATCTCCGAGAAATCGCCTGCACAAAATTTGTAAGACAAAATAAGAATAATAACTAGAGCAAAGCTCGTTGCAAAGCAACGAGTGGGTCTTCCGTTAATGTCGAGAGTAAAGCTAGATATTCCTGTAAGGAGCAACGTTCTTAAACCAATAACAAGAGTAACTAAAACAAAAAGATAAAAAATCGAATAATTCTTGGTACGACTTAACAAAATCCGAATGATTTTTAGAACGAATTAACAAAAACCTTTACGATTTCAAGAACGACTTAACAAAAAAAAATCCGAATGTGTCAAAGTACGACTTAACAAAAATCGAATCATTTCTGGTACGAGTTAATTTCACTTTGAACTTTACGCTATTTTTTAAACCAAGAACGCAGAATCAAAATTTCCGGAAAAATCAATTTTTAAACCCCGATATCTCTGCAATGCATTGTCCGATTAAAAAACGGATTTCAGTTTCGTATTCAGCATTATAACTTCTACAAAGATCATAATTTTTGAAATTCAAACAAAAAATTCGAAATTTCGAAAATTTTAAAAGACTTCCGGTTTCGACCTGAAGTGACGGAATGTTAATTCCAGCCTTATTTCCAAATAAAAATGATAAATGTACAAACACAAAAAATTTCAAGTCTCTATCTTAAAGCGTTTTTGAAAAATTCCCTGAACAAAATCACTTTTTTTAGATTTTAAAATTGACGTAACGTAAAAACGGAAGTGACGTTGTAAAGGAAACATTGATAGCGTTAAGGGACGATAAAGGCACATAACTTCTGAAAGTTTTATTGAAATCGGTTGAAAACTTTTTGAGATATGAAGCTTCAAAAAAGTCAGAAAAATAAAGAAAAAGAATAATAATAACTAGATATTAATGATCAAAGTTTTGGACTTCTGGCCCCTTGAAACCCCTAATTACGTAACATATGATTAAGGTGTGGTACTGTATAGATAAAAAGCTGTACAATAAACATTTTTGCTTCTATAATTGATAACAAATTATTGTTCAGTAAAGAGTTATTGCAAAAAGACTTTAGAGCCCTCTTGGCCCCTAATTTGAGGGGCCAGCCCTTTTTTCTTGATATCAAATGAAAGCCCGTGGAAATTGAAACAACTTTCGCATTACATATTTTTACAAAATATTTATACATCAAAAGATATTAGAGAAAATGTTCGAAAATTTTGTGAAAAAATTTGGTGCTAATTTTCAGGTTCAGGCGAGCTTCGAGGCCTTGCGCAACTTAATAATTGGAAGCAGGGGGGGGGGGGGGTACAACTTCAAACATTAATCTACAATCCTGTAAAAATTTGAAGCTTCTATCTTGATTGGTGTCGAAAGAGATGCGTGGACAAAATGACCCTTAAAAATTTACAAAATCGTCAATATCTGAAACCGGAAGTGACGTCATCACTTGAAAATTTCGTGATATGTAGCGCCGATCATGCTTAATCAGTCCTGAAAATTTCGTGCAAATCGGTTGAATAGTTTTTGAGAAAAAAACGCTCCCAAAAAGTCAGAAAAAGAAAAAAAAGAATAACTAGAGCAAAGCTCGTTGCACAGCAACGAGTGGGTCTTCCGTTAATGTCGAAAGTAAAGCTAGTAGTTCCTGTAAGAAGCAGAATTCTTAAACCAATATACATGAAAAACTAAAAAAAAAAAAATCGAATTATTCTTGGTACGAGTTAACAAAATCCGAATGATTCTATGTACGAATTAACAAAAACATTTTCAATATCAAGAACGACTTTGCAAATACAAATCCGAATGTGTTTAAGTACATTTAACAATCATCGAATTATTTTAGGTACGAGTTAATTTAACTTTGAACATAACACTATTTTCTTAACCAAGAATGTGGAATCAAAATTTCCGGAAAAATCAATTTTTAAACCCCTATATCTCTGTAATGCATCATCCGATTTTAAAACGGATTTCAGATTTTAATTAAGCTTAATAAGTTGAACATTTTTGCTTCAATAATATATAACAAATTATTTTTCAGTAAATAGTTATTATTAAAAGACTTTGTAGCCCTCCTGGCCCCTAATTTGAGGGGCCGGCCCCTTTTTCTTGATATCAAATGAAAGGTCTCGCAAATATTAACATATTTTGTTCAACAACTGTTCACGAATTGTTAACCGTTCTAGAAATATCTGAACAAATGGGTTTTAGGGGCCGACCCTTAAACTCCTTAATGGGGCCACCAACAACAATTTTTTAGGTATCATATTGTTAAAAACATTATTTTGAGCAACTTTCCTTCTACAATGCTTTTCAAAATATTTCTCCTTATATAGATATTAATGATCAGAGTTTTGGACTTCTGGCCCCTTGTAACCCCTAATTACGTAACATATGACTTAGGTATGGTACTGTTTAGATAAAAAGCTGTACAATAAACATTTTTGCTTCTATACTTGATAACAAATTATTGTTCAGTAAAGAGTTATTGCAAAAAGACTTTAGAGCCCTCTTGGCCCCTAATTTGAGGGGCCAGCCCCTTTTTCTTGATATCAAATGAAAGCCCGTGGAAATAGAAACAACTTTTACATTACATGTTTTAACAAAATATTTACAGGTTTAAAAATATTTCAGAAAATGTGCAAAATTTTTGTAAAAAAATGTGTGTCAATTTTCGACCTCAGGCGAGCTTCAACGCCTTGCGTATTATCCATATTATAAAACAATGCGGTACATCTACAGACTTTCATCTACTACCCCTGAAAATTTCAACTTTTTATCGTGAATAGTTTCAGAGGAGTTGCGTGGACAAAATGACCCTTAAAATTTCATTAAATCGTCAATATCTTAAACCGGAAGTGACGTCATCAAAAAATGTAACTAAAACCATTTGTCCCCTACGATGCTGTATAAGTCCTGAAAATTTGGTGCAAATCGGATGAATAGTTTTCGAGAAATAAAGCTTTAAAGAAGGCAGAAAAAGAATATTAAGAATAATAATAATAATAGAAAGAAACAGTAGAATAACAAGAGGGTCTTCCGTTGGAAACGGAAGACCCTAATAATAATAAAGAAAAAGAAACCGTAGAATAACAAGACGGTCTTCCGTTGGAAACGGAAGACCCTAATAACTAGAGCAAAGCTCGTTGCAAAGCAACGAGTGGGTCTTCCGTTAATGTTGAGAGTAAAGCTAGATATTCCTGTAAGGAGCAACGTTCTTAAACCAATAACAAGAGTAACTAATACAAAAAGATAAAAAAATCGAATAATTCTTAGTACGACTTAACAAAATCTGAATGATTTTAAGTGCAAATTAACAAAAACCTTAACAATTTCAAGAACGACTTAACAAAAAAAAAATCCAAATGTGTCAAAATACGACTTAACAAAAATCGAATTATTTTGGTAAGAGTTAATTTCACTTTGAACTTTGCGCTATTTTTTAAACCAAGAACGCGGAATCAAAATTTCCGGAAAAATCAATTTTTGAACTCAAATATCTCTGCAATGCATCGTCCGATTAAAAAACGGATTTCAGTTTCGTATTCAGCATTATAAATTCTACAAAGATCGTATACTTTTGAAATTCAAACAAAAAATTCGAAATTTCGAAAATTTTAAAAGACTTCCGGTTTCGACCGGAAGTGACGGAATGTTAATTCCAGCCTTATTTCCAAATGAAAATGATAAATGTACAAACACGGAAAATTTCAAGTCTCTATCTTAAAGCGTTTTCGAAAAATGCCCTGGACAAAATCACTTTTTTAAAATTTTAAAATTGACGTAACGTAAAAACGTAAGTGACGTTGTAATGGAAACTTTAAAGGTGTAAAGGGACGGTAAAGGCACATAACTTCTGAAAGTTCCGTTGAAATCGGTTAAAAACTTTTTGAGATATGAAGCTTCAAAAAAGTCAGAAAAATAAAGAAAAAGAATAATAATAATAACTAGAGCAAAGCTCGTTGCAAAGCAACGAGTGGGTCTTCCGTTAATGTCGAAAGAAAAGCTAGATGTTCCTGTAAGAAGCAGAGCTCTAAAGCCAATACCAGGAGTAATTAAAACGAAAAGATATAAAAAATCGAATAATTCTTAGTACGACTTAACAAAATCCGAATGACTTTAAGTACGAATTAGCAAAAACCTTAAGGATTTCAAGAACGACTTGACAAAAAAATCCGAATATGTTTAAGAACGTCTTAACAAATATCGAATCATTCTAGGTACGAGTTAATTTAACTTTGAAAATAACACTATTTTCTTAACCAATAATGTGGAATCAAAATTTCCGGAAAAATCAATTTTTAAACCCCTATATCTCTGTAATGCATCGTCCGATTTTAAAACGGATTTCAGATTTAAATTAAGCTTAATGAGGTGAACATTTTTGCTTCAGTAATATATTACAAATTATTTTTCAGTAAATAGTTATTATTAAAAGACTTTGTAGCCCCCCTGGCCCCTAATTTGAGGGACCAGCCCCTTTTTCTTGATATCAAATGAACGGTCTCGCAAATATAAACATATTTTGTTCAACAACTGTTCACGAATTGTTAACCATTCTAGAGATATCTGAACAACTGTGTTTTAGGGGCCGACCCTTAAACTTCTTAATGGGGCCAAAGACAAAAAATTTAAAGGTAGCATAAGGTTGACAACATTATTTTGAGCAACTTTTCTTCTACAATGTTTCACAAAATATTTCTCCTTTTTCAGATATAAATTATCAAAGTTTTGGACTTCTGGCCCCTTAAAACCCCTTATTACGTAACATATGATTTCAGTATGGTACTATGTAGATAAACAGCTGCACAATAAACATTTTTGCTTCTATACTTAATAACAAATTATTTTTCAGTAAAGAGTTATTAATAAAATTCTTTAGAGCACTCTTGGCCCCTTATGTGAGGGGCCAGCCCCTTTTTTATGATATCAAATGAAAGAGTGTTTAAATCTGAACAACTTTTGCATTACATGTCTTAACAAAATATTTACACATTCAGAAATAATTTAGAAAATGTGCAAAAATTTCGTGAAAAAATTTGCTGCCAATTTTCGAGCTCGGGCGAGCTTCGGCGCCTTGCGCATTTTCCACAATATCAAACCCAGAGAATCATCTACAGACATTCATCTACTATCCCTGAAAGTTTCATGTTTTTATCTTTATTAGTTTTGGAGGAGTTAGGTGGACAAAATGGTCCTTAAAAATTCACTAAATCCTCAAAATCTCAAACCGGAAGTGACGTCATCAACCCAAAATTTAATAAACTCAAGTACTTTTGATGTTCTATCAGTCCTGCAAATTTTATGCAAATCGGTCCGGTAGTTCACGAGTAATAGCGTCCGGAAAAAGTCAGAAAAAAAATAATAATAATAACTAGATGCGATCTCGTTGCGAGCAACGAGTGGGTCTTCCGTCCGATTTCTCATAAGATGCGATGCGATTTTGACCGAGATTTAAATCTGTCTGGTGTCATGTTAACTCGATTTAAATGAGTTTGAAAATTTTGAAAACCTAAAATCCTATAATTCATCCAATAATTTCATCAGACGCAAAAATGCAGGAACATTACAAAAATCATGTTTTAAAATTAGTTGAGGTCATTTTAACACGATTAAAATAAATTTAAAATTTTGAAGAAAAAAAATTTCATCCAATCAATTTGAGAAAAATGTCATCAGACGCAGAATTGCAAGCGCAACTAATATATCATGTTTTAAAAGTAGTCAGAGGTCATTTTAACACGATTTAAATGAGTTTAAAATTTTTGAAGAATTTAAATTTCATTCAATCAATTTAAGAAAGATGTCATCAGACGCAGAATTGCAAGCGCAACTTATATATTATGTTTCAAAATTAGTATGAGATCATTTTACCACGATTTAAATGAGTTTAAAATTTTTGATAAATTTGAATTTCATCCAATCAATTCGAAAAAGATGTCATCAGACGCAGAATTGCAAGCGCAAATTAGATATCAGGTTTTAAAATAAGTATGAGATCATTTAAACGCGATTTAAATGAGTTTAAAATTTTTGAAAAATTTAAATTTAATCTAATCAATTCGAAAAAGATGTCATTAGACGCAGAATTGCAAGCGCAACTTAGATATTAGGTTTTAAAATAAGTATGAGGTCATATAAACACGATTTCAATGAGTTTAAAATTTTTGAAAAATTTAAATTTCATCCAATCGATTCGTAAAAGATGTAATTAGACGCAGAATTGCAAGCGCAACTTAGATATCAGGTTTTAAAATTATACATGTGGTGGATACTGTAGATAGTTTATGATTTGTGACATATTTTAATAACATTTACCCCAAAGATGACATATTTTCTTCTCAAAACAATTAATTGCTTTGTAACGGAATGGAGTATCTATTTACAAAACTGAAATAATGAAGTTTAAAGTACCCACTCGTAGTTAGAGTTGTAAGAGTTCTACAGCCCCAAGACATATCGCAAATATCAATGCTGCAGTTGCAAGTTCCTTGACATGCGTCTCCGTAAGAAGGATACGGACATTGTGTGGTACAGTTAGCTCCAGTGTATCCTTGCATACATTCTAAATTACAAAGTACAAAATAAAAAGTTTAATGACAGGTTTTGCCAAAATTATTTCAATCACATAACATACTCGTCAAGCATCAGTGCATTGGTGATATTTACTTGTATATCTGATAGATTTTGGATTTACGTCTACTGAGCCATGGCATTCTAAGTTAAAACGTTTTAAGTTTATGTTAGAAAAGACACTATTTGCTCAAAATAAATATATACAGGAATAAATTTGAATATGAATATCAACAATATAAAATAAATACATATTTGTCTCGGCAAAAGGGATATCAGATTTTAGTAAAAGTATACCATAAACTTAAAATTATCTGATTCAATTAGTTGCGAAAAACACTCGCGATCATGGATTTGACACATATTATGAGTCTTAAAGTGTACAAACAACTTCAAAAGTTACAGACCTATGTAATTCCAATTAAATTGTTGCATAAAAGATTTAAATATGATATATCATGCCTGATGTGATCCAGATACACTAAGACAAGTCGTCATATTATGATACAGTAAATACAGTGCAACCACTAACACCATATTTAAACGGCCAATTAACTTCGACACACATCAAAGTAACTTCATTTGCCTATTTAAACAGATATGTACACTTAATTTTATCAAAAGAATATTATATGCTTTTTAAAGCTTTTTAAAATGTATATACATAATAGAAATTATAGAAATAAATCAAACGCTACAAACACGGGATGCCTTGCTTTTCTTCATTCCTATTGATAAGCACTATCTAAAAATTGCGATCGTCGGCAAATATTCGAGTACTATAAAATCTCAGCTATGTAAAGGAAGGAATAAGAATTTTAGCGCGTGTGATTTAGGGAAATTTGCATAAGCCCCGATCAATATTAATTAGATGATTATAAAATATGGTAGTACTATAAGTAACAAACAACTACCAATATTAATATGATTAATTAGTGGTTTTGATTGAATCAAGAAAAGTGTACTGAAATAAAAACACAATATACTCCTTTGTGTTGCAAAAGAAAAATATGCATAAGTGATCTGATGACGTGTCGAGGTTGACTACGTTACAACGGCGCTTGCAGCTGTGATTAAAATATACTTCAGTGATAAATCTGAAAATTTAACTTTAAATAAAACTTTAAACTTAATAAAACCATTGTGGACGGGAATATGTAGAAGGAACAATAGAACATGGTATGATTAATCTGTGCGTTCCTCTGATATTGTTTAATATCATTGAATATCAATTCTATATAAGAAACAATGATTTATAAAAGGGTCTGACCACACATAGTACACATTTTTTTATATTTAATAAATAGACACACCTAGGTGAAAAACGCAAAAAGACACTAAAGTTTGGGTCATGGGGGTAACCGTTGCCATGGTACCGAAGCTAAACATCGAAAAATAGCAGGGTCCGCCGCCATAAAACATTCTTAAGTCTGAGAATTTTCTCAAGTCTGAGAATATTTCCAATTCCCCAATTCTCAGACTCATCCGCCGCCATAAAAAAAATTGAGCAAAATAAAAATTCTCAAATTCTGGTTTTATTCTCAAATATTTGAGTCTACAAAAAATAGACTTAAGAATATTCTCAAGTGGCTTTATGGCGGTGACTTTGAGAATATTCTTGGCTGAGTAATTCTCAAGACTTGAGTTGAGAATTTTTTTGAGAATTCTCAAAGAACTTACCTAATACTTAAAAGCCATATAAGAAGGTTTTGCCCACTAATGTACAATATCAAAGATATATAGAGGATATCTATATTGTGTGATTTTATATTTGCTTTATCCAACTCGTTGTAATGGTTATATTCGCTCGGCAAGCCTCGCGAATATATACACCATTTCAACTCGTTGGATAAAGCAAATATAAAATCACACAATAATAGATGTTCTATTTATCTCATACAACTTGATTTATATTATGAAGCTCTTGAGACAGTCCCTAATTAATATGACCCGAATTGCTTTTTTCAAAGATTAAAAACGATGATGCAACGTTGTGTTATTGTGACCTTGCGCAATACAATTTAGTACGTCATTTCGGAGATAACTGTTTTAAGGTCAAGATATAGTAAATGATTCCAGAGTGTCTTTTTGATGCTAGAACCATTATGACGTCATAATTGATTTGATGAAAAATTTTCCCGTATTTTTCGGCTTTAAAGGATTTATGTAGAAAATGAAGCAGTTTCTTTACTTTCTAAATCAAATTATGAATAAAGTAATCCCGATACCTATATTTAATTTGACATCATTTTATAGAGAAGGTAAATAGCTTGTTTGATGCCGTTTTTGGAGAGACTGTAGGCATTCTAGATATATTCCATTAGTAAAAAATGGACAAAACTCTGAGATTTCTTATTTATATCCTTCATATTTCGTACAAAATGACAGTTCGAAATATGATTTTTCATTGTGTTTAACAACAATTTAAGCCCCGGTACACCTTATCAAACAAAGCTATTATTATGAAGCATCGCTGAAAGAAGTTATATCTTGAATTTCATAAACTTGTAGGCATCTTTCATTTACTAGATCTTGACCTTAATGTAAAGTTTGACTGAAATAAACCTTGAAATAATCTTTTAGCTCTTAACAATTTTTCTTAGAACTAAATCACTCGATTAAATTAAAATACTGATCAGAAGACTTGAATAATCAAGTTTGTTGACATAAACAAAGTTGCGAATGCTCGTTAGTTTGAATTGACTCGAGCGAGGAACAGTTGTTGATGTTTTATAAAAAAAAAAAAAACACTAGCCTAATGATTCAAAATTGAAAATATTGAATAAGGATGCTTACTGGTGGTGAAATAAAAGTCTTTTTAAAACCATCATTTCGGTAAGTTCGAGTATATAAACACACTCAGGGCGTTCTGTTTTCATTGCGTCTTCAGGATGAACTCCTTGATAGTTAACGTGATTTTCATTTTTATTAACTTCACAGTGGCGTCGGAAGCAAATTGAAAGTGGAAGAGGGGGGGGGGGGTGTAAACTTATCAAAAATCTTAACAAGCAAAAAAAAGGTCTTTGGTTACGGTTATGTATAACTTTGCAAAAAAGGGGGGGGGGCTAAGCCCCCTACCCCCTTCCCCCCGGTTCTGACGCCTATGCTACATAGTGTGTCAAATCTTTGACAAAATCCATTTTATATCAACTTTTGGTAGTAGATCTACAAATGTATGTTGAAAGTAGTAACAGATCTTCTAAAATAGGTCACTGAAGCGTTGAAGCGAGGGGCCGTGTCAAAAATAGTTCAGACCGGAAGTATTTGATAAAGCATCACATAACAAACAATAACAAACAAAAGAAACAACATTCAAACAATATTTAAATGGAATTCGTAGCGTTGGATTTTTTCATAGATGAAATTTAAATCGTCATCTTAGTCATTGTTGCGTTTGAATTTTGCGCTATTGACGCCGAATCTGAAATGGGTCAGATTAAATGCAGTAGTGCAAGGGTACATTTAATCAAATAAGCTGAAATTTTACATGCTATACCATTAAAACCCTATTATATCAAAAAGTGCTAGGAGCTGCCTAAAGTCGCCATGCATTTAACATAAATAAGCGTTAATTACGGAAACTCCCTATAAACTTCTATTTAGAACTGTTTACGTCGAATGTATTTATCAATATGTTTACGGTGCTACCATTGTAGCGAGCGCAGCAGAAATTACATATACCTTGCATCATTGTCAACTTAGTGATATTTTGACTGTTATATATCAACTAACATCAAAGAATTTGAGAGAGAGAGAGAGAGAGAGAGAGAGAGAGAGAGAGAGAGAGAGAGAGATTTATAAAATATTCCTAAGTTCAAAAATATTCTTTCAAAATACATAGACTTGCTTCCCCTGAAACCGTTCTTTACTTTTGGAGAAAATTGATCAGTCTGTAAAAAGTACTTTGTGTTTAATTTGGTCAAAAGTGTAGAGTGTAAATACAGTATTATTTTTCTTTTGTACCTTGCTGTTATCTAACTTTTATTTATTGTTTTCCTGGTTCATATTTTTTTTTAGTTAAACTTGGGTTTTTTTTGGCATATGTTGTATCCGTGTCCCCGGTCCCTGTTTATGGGTGTGTAATTTCATTTCTTAATTAAATGGCTTGACAATATGTAATATCCGCATAGATTTTTTAACTGTTTATTTTTTCTATTTATTCTTTATTATTTAGTTCACAATGACTTTTTATTAAATTTCCTCCCTACTTACATTGTATACTTACTGTTCATGCACGCACCATTAGCTTAACTCTTGCTTGTTTATATAATTATATATTCTCTCTATCAAAATAAAAAAGAAAACACTAAAAAAAAACCATAAAAATCATCTAGGCAGGTATCGAAATTTATACTGAAATAGCTATAGTACACGCATTACAGATGTTTGATCCACCTCTAAATCAATCGCAGCAAATCTAGCGCGAGTTCACTGTGACGTCACAGGTTCAAATCTATATTCATTTGTTTACGTATCTCGACTCAATGCGATGGAATGGAAGCATGTAAAAATTATCTTTGGTCTTACCAAAGCTTGTGCGCTGCTACTCAAAACGTGTCTTTAGACTTCAAGGCACCGTTAATAACAAGTTGAAAGTTAGCCATTTTTGGCATAGCACCACGGGATAAAACTTTAGAGAGCATTATGGGACGTAGACCAAAATAATCTAATGATGAATCTGTAGGTTAAGCTCGTTCTTTTCCCAGCGCGCACTGGTTCCTAGAGCTCGCTTCGCTAAAAATGTTCTTACCTGAATATTTCAAGCTCCCAACACTTTTCGAAATCTAAATGAACATTTAACAAGATAGAAGCAGAAATAATGATGTTTGTTTATGTTAAGCCCTTGCACGGGGCATTTTTTCGTATGAAGCCTGGTCGATCTATTTTTAGTAGGATCACGTGACAGGGTATTCCCATGCGATATATCTAATTCGTACATTGATATGACATCACGTTGTGAGACAAATAATTGGAAAAAGATATCAAAATTATTCAAGGAAAATATTTCATGCGACAAATATTACTATTTTTTTTATTGACATCCTCAACATAGCTGAGATATTTTTCGGCCACATCAATCATTTAAACAAAGATGATTTTGTTGTTGTTTTTCTTAATCAAGCATATGTAATCAATGCTTAGAAAGCTCACTTTATCGAGATTATAAAAATTGCTATCTTCTTTAAAAGAGCAAAACCTTTATTAAAACTAACTTGATAATCCTTCACGTACAAAGTTGTTCTTAGTAATTTAAACTGGCCACAAAGATTTGGAAAAGAAGAAAAATAAATGAAATTTATTTAGTAAATGACAATAACTAGGGGCACATTTTGAACAAGAAAGCCTACATGAGTTTCGAGTTCAGCTGAGCTAAAATGTTCGTACTAAATGATGAATGTGTAGTAGATACAAAAACAAAACAAAATATATATGGAAAATCGTATTTTGTTAGAGCTATTTCTCGGAAAATAAATTTATAGGGACACAAAATATGTTTGCTGAGTGTTCATAATAGATGTTTCTTTTATTTCAACATTAACAAGATAAAAAGCCTTTTAACAGATGTATCGATCATTAAGTTTAATAATTCATGGTCATAAAGACAATTGTTTAACTATGCTAACACGGAGACAATATATATGTCAATAGGAATGGCGATATAGAGTCGAATTTGACTTGGATTTTTAAATATCTTGCAGAAAAAAATCATAAGAAAATTTAAAGGATAAATCGTTTTGAAAAAATGTGTGGATATTTATTTGAAATATCAAGATCAAAAGGGTTGAGAGTCCTTTTAATTTTTCTAGAACAATAGATAAACACACAATCATTCATTGAAAACGTAATAAAAACCTCTATAAGTGGTTCAACAAACAAACTTTTATTTTGTAAATCTACAAAGTAATTCTTTTATTAAATCTACCAAAAGCTGACGTAATGAATTGATTGTCTTTATGGATCATTTCAAAGAAAACTAAGGAATAATATTCTAAAAAATCGTTTATTATAATCTTTTTCAATGTATGAGTCAAATTACAAAATAAATTAACTTTGCTTATGAATATAAAATGAAAAAAAATGTGAACAACAGCTGGTAATTTAACATTTCTATTAAACAAAGTATATATTATTAATCTTGTAGCATTCGATAAAAATGATTCCTTCTAAATGGTTAAAAAAAACCTTTTTTATACGATAGTAAATACCAATAAGAAAATCTATCCGAAATATTATCGCGCGTACAGTTATGTTTTGTGTGATTAACGCGTTTAAAAGATACTTTTACACACGCTCTAGTACATATTTTCATCAAAATGAATGTATAAGGCTTTTTGCGGTTAAATTACCTTTTGTGTTGCTCTTTTTTCTCTTACGTTCTACAAGCTAAGTTCGCGTTTATGTAGACATTCCGATTAGCTTTTGTTATTTTTACAAGAAATATAGAAGAATAAAAACATCAGTTCATTTCTGACACAGAAAAGGAAGCAAATTCAATATTTTCATATGCAGTACTGCGTCCGGGAAAACTTGGTCGCGGTGATCCTGAGTCCATTGTTTTTTCTTGCACAGTTCGATCATGGATACACAAAGCCAAGTAAGCACATAATAAAATGATGTCTACACTGCCGATGATTTTAATAAAAAGAAGCAATATTTCTTTTGAATTTGGATGTATCAAATTCGACGTTGTTCCTAAAGATTGTCCTGAAAAATGTGTTTTGTAACTTGTGATAAATTCCTTACCAGTTCTTCCTACAGAGGGCATATTTTCTTCTGAAACAAGTATCACATCAACGTAATCTTTAATAATTCTTTGTGATTCATTTGCTATTTTATGTGTATAACTAAATATACTATTCAAAAGTTCTCACCCGTTGTAAGAGTTGTAAGTGTTCCACAGCCCCAAGACATATCGCATGTGTCATTGCTACAGGAACAATATCCTTGACATTTTTCTCCGTAAGAAGGATAAGGACATTGTTCTGTGCAGTTGAGCCCTGTGTATCCTGGCTTACAATCTAGTTTTAAAAGAATTGAAATGCTTTATAAAATGTTTAGTCAAATTCATTTTGATCACGTTACATGTATGACGGACAAATACATAAAATTCAATGCAGATAGTTGATGATATTCGTTTTTAGAAAACTGTTAAATTCTAAGTTAAAAAATGAAACTTACTCTCGCATTTGGTGGTCTCTAAATTCCAGAAAAAACCCGAACAGCACAACAAGCTGGTCCTTAATATATAACAAAAGATAATAATATTGCATCTTTAATGAATATAATTGAAATTGGGCGACACAATTCTCTCCACAATGTCTGATATTAAATACAGACGAATAAGTGTCTTACTCGTTACACACGTCTTCCGACACAACTACCATCGTGAAGGTTAGGAATAAAATCGTTGATTGTGTTGATCTTATGTATGATCTGCAAAGTAACGTAGTTTCAGACATAGTTTTGTATCTTTCTCGGAAAATATTTCAATAACCGCCGCAGATAGGAACAGCAACTATGCAGTGAATGCGGTAATGAAGTTAAAACTTCCTTCTTCCTATATTGACGATCTGATATGACAAATACACACATATACTATGAATATTTATGAATTTTGATTTGTATCCAAAATAACATGAATTTGAACATTAATTAGATATTGGTGATAACAGTATGCATAAAATAAACGGTTTGAGAGTGCAATCATTCAATCATAAGTAAAGGACTAATCGACATTATAGAAGCTTATCTGTGCAACTGTTCTTAGAGGAATTCTTTTATACGTATCCCCTTTTTATAAATTATTGTAAAATCTCTTAATCCAGGAATGATGAGGGATGGGGAGAGAATGTTGAAAAAAAACAAATTGCATATTGATATTACGAATAGTGTATTTGCCAAACTTAAGAATACGAGTAAAAAATATGGTTTCCTTAAGTTATAATTATGTGTATGGTATATTCTCATACCCTTCGGCGCTTCTTTAAAAAAATAAACTAATAAGGTTCCATTTAGTTTTTTAAAAACAAATTTAACATTTTTGTTTAGTGAGCCACAGCATCCTTAGTTAAAAACGACATATTTTATTAAAACGTTTTTAACGACGTCAACAAAAGGAATTTGTTATTTAATATATGAATGCAGATATCTTAAATTACCTGATTCAATTAATTGTAGAAAACTAAACAGGACATTCATTATTACTGATCATGAATTAAGAAATGAATTTTAATTCAATGATTTTTCTTTTGATCTACGTATCAAAGGAAGAATAGACTGAAAAATTCCATAATGCTCGTAACCTACGTAAAACATGTGAAACGTATTTTATTCCGATTGAACTGTTAAATGAAATCACACTGCGTTAAAGTTAAGACGTTGTGCAGAAAGTGACACAGGTGTTTTATAGAGAATGAATTAAACATACCCTTTTCATATCACAACCAGTATCAGCCCGAGACTCCAATATTAGCCCGAGGGCCGAATGCCCGAGGGATGATATTGGTCGAGGGCTGATACAGGCTGTGATATGGAAAAATGGTATATATTTTTATATTTATTACATACTTAGTAATAATATTTTTAAAAACCCACCAACAAATTGATTGTAAATATTATTTGAAAGTATTTTGTTCACGTATTGAATAAAAATATGAGGTCTAATTGTTTTAACAAACAGTCATGTAGCTACAGAACCGGAATTTCCTCAGGTTTTAAAAGTAAACTGCTCCAAAAAATTAATTTTGTTAGCATTTGACGTTTTTAACTGCACATAAAAATGACGACTGTAACAAATGTTTTTTTCTTCTGTAAACATGCCAGACGAAAAAAGGCAGAGGAGTTCCGCCAGGTGTGTGAAGCGGATCCGCATCAGCCTTACAGTGCTGATAACCTGTATCAGCCCTGGAGGCCGGTTGTATTTATGACTAAATATGCAATAAAAGTATAGACTGGATGTTTTTCTTGTTCTAAAAATAGATAGTATGCCTACTGATAAAAATACAGTACGATAGGTTGAGGAAAAGTTCCAACATTAATGTAAAAGATTCAATCTTTTTATCAACAAATAGTTTTAAAAATGACACCAATGAATCAATTTCATTTTTATTAGATTTTAATTCCTTCAAAATATGCAGCTGCGCAGTTCTACAGCTGTTTTAACTGATTAAAAAGGCAATGTTTTGTGTTTGTATGACATTGTGTAATTTGCATGGAAACAACATGTAAATCCTCATATTTATTGATTGTTTATCCTTTGACAAAAGTTTAATTAGCAGAAACAAGCCAGTTCAAGAAATGTGCCCCTTTTTATCCTTAAATGTAGAAGATGGTCGCACATTTTTATAATTTTTACACTGATCCAAATAACTTTAATTTATTTATTTCAACAAGACAAATTCAGCATAAGACAAAAACTAGTCCTTTAAAATTATAATGAGTAAATCAGTTTATGCATTATTTTATTCATTGATTACAACGTTTATCAAAAAATGAAATGTAACTAGAGCAAAGCTTCTTTGCAGTTTCGTATTGAAAAAGGATTATCAGTATGATAATAGTTATGATATTATAACTAGTGATATTAAATGAGTAAATATATGTCATGTCACAGCCCCTTATTAAAGAAGGCAGAGATTCCAATCGACTGATCAGTTCTTTTATTGAAAAAAAATATGGTTCCTGATTTTAATACATTTGATAGCCACTAAAGGTGGATCTTTTAACTAACTACGCGTAGGAAATTATTGTTGCATTCATTATTTACTAATGGTTGTTCCAGCATTCGAAAACAAAAGACCTCAAAGTAAAATACACTTTTTTTTAGATTTTGTTTAAAATTTATCAGATAACTCGATATTTATTTCAAACATTTCTGTTTTAAAATTCCTAGGAAAGTAAAATGCTATTAAGTTTTGAAATGAAAAACAAAATAATCATGAATGAAAATGGTATGAATTTCATTGTAGACCAGATGGATATGAAACTGAAATATATATAAAACATATTCTAAGTATTGTTACATCTTTATACGCAGCAATGTTAAGGTGTCCCGAAGCTAAACTACGGGTGAAAAACGATATTTTTTTAATCAACAAACATTTACTTTGAGCGGAAGTATTCCTTAAAATCTAAATAACATATATTTACTATAATGTTAAACATTATTTTCAATGCATTTTTTGACGTCATATGTACTTCGTTGTCACGTGACCTACTGTCCTAACATTGCAAATTTTCTAAATAAATCGCATCGGCGCAGGTGATAAATGACATTAATGCATCAATATTTTAAAGAAAAATTCTCTGTTTTGTCATATACTTTGAAGTTCTTGCTTGGGATTGAAATAGATATTTCGTTTATTAAAGATATTGGAAAAACACTTCGCCGAATCATCAAAATAAAGCACATTTTCACTAATTGAAATCGATTTACTTAAAATTGGGGTAAATCCGTTTGTTTCCCAAGCATGATTCACATTGGTACTTATATTCTCTATCAATTTAACGTAAAATATTCTTAAATTGTATCGATCTTTAACCTGCGCCAAACTGTTTTTTACATGCATTTTAATTTCTTCATTCAGTTGTTTACACGTAGCAGGGAGAGTCTCCAAACCACTAATTAATAAATAGTCTTTTACTTCAAGCGAAGCTTTAAATCTATCTATTATTTGATACTGATTATTAATATAAATACATTCTATAGTCTAGCATTAAGGGCAGCATTTATGTTAAGGAAACAAGAAGTTTTATGACTGTTTTATTATAATTCACTTTTAACGTTACGACACATTCCCTGAGAACTATCGAATGGAATGCAGATCGTGACGTCAAAGTTTATTATGACGTCATATTCTTTGAAGTAGAGACAAGCGACTCTCTACACATCGCCCTGGGAAGCCTTAACATACCCTCGTAAATGTGCCGGTTAAACTTTCGGTTTGCAAACGTTATAATATATTTAGTTTTTCGGCCGATCACAGTTGTGTCGATATGAGGCATCCTGCAAATTTTACTAATTGCGCCTTGCTCTATTTTTTTTCTCTCAATATTTTAAATTACACAATCACTATCGATCTACAGCATGTCTGACGATGCTTTAGATTGGTATTGTTCTTATTAATTTTCAGTACGTTTTCTTGATTTACACTCTATCGTTTAAATCAAATAAAGTTATATAAACTTTAAAGTTAAGGTATATGTGGCGTATTTAGAGTACCATTTTTTTTTACAAAAGTTTGAGTAAAAATATACATCATGCTCCTTATTATTAGACGTTTCACAAACTCTAGGCCCATGAAACATGTTCTGTATTTAGTTATTTGTCTCTAAACATTTGCTACACTATGATAAATATTAATGTGATCCGTCTTTTATAACGCCACTGCGCATGAGTGTGGGAAAACCTAGAATTAAAAACACGATGAAAGAACAGTTTGTTTTCAAATTAGTTTTTCATGACTTAAATTAGATAATTCTTATAGCAGATGATACTCGAAACATTGTTTTTTCGATATTCATTAATGTAGAACAATATAAATTGTTAATTATGTGTAATAAAGATGAAACACGATTTTAGCGTCATCGACCCGGTTAACGGAGTAAATACCTCTCTCCCTGAGGGATGCATGTACTGAGCGTATTTATTTATTCATTATTCAAAAATTCCTCTTAACGAAATCCACTTGTGGTTTATAACTTATAAAGACAGGGAACACATGGAGCACGAACCTGACCAGCAAAACCCCTAACATTTCATGATGGAAACTAAAGTAAATTCGGCTTTAATTCCTATTCCATCAATCTACATGGTCTCCGATGACAATATTCCCTTTGTTCCTATCCTTGTGTGTCTGTCTCTTTTTCTTCATTGCCAAATCTGTCAAACTTAACGGTATACCTATCTTTCTCGTCGTCGCCATTGTTGTTGATGGACCGACATGGATGTCACGTGACCCATTTAAAGGCGGGGTTATTCAAATATTTTGTAATTTTTACCGTGCCGGTATAAAATGAATTTTTTTTTATTTCTTGTATCTTTGTTATGCAATTGACTTATAAAGCGTAATTTGTGCGAAAGTCCTATCTTTAAGTCAAGAAATGAAGCAAATGATCAGATCTTATTATTGTTATTCACTTAAAATACGCAACATATACCTTTAAGATGGATTTCTACACCAAATACGTGTACGTGATTTTTGCTGCATGCAATTGTTACTAATACCAGGCACAGTTTTCAATAATAGACCTCAAAGTACAATACTTAATTTTCTAGAGAATTTTCAAAATATCAGTCTGGTTCTAGAAAACCCTATATTGTCAAATTTTCAAATATTTCTGTTTTAAAATTCTTATGAAAGTGAATTGTTATAAAGTTTAGATATGAAAAATAAAATAATCACGAATGAAGTTGGTATGATTTCATTGGAATCCACATTAATATGAAACTGCTGGGCGAAATCCCACAAAAATCTGAAAATATAAACAACATTTGTTGGTTAATGAAACGAAGAAAAGAAATTTAATGAAATTTAAAAATCTTAGAATCAAAGATTCTGTTTAAGAGTTGCCTTTCTTTGTTTTACATGGTCTTAAATATCTTGGTACCCGTTTCTAATTAATAAAAATTACTAAGAAAATAAAAAAGGAACAAGTCTATGCTAAACATGTAGATATAAGGTTAGTAGTACTTATGATAATGTTTGAAGCTGAAAAAAATATGCATTATATATATTTAACTCTTTGAAAGAAAATGTTAGCTGTTGAATTGCCTTTCACTTTTTACATACAATAGCAATTATAAACAAAAACCATACGCATATTATTACATACATTAGATGTCCACAGTGATACACATGTACGTGTGGTAATGAAAAGCATGCTCCTATTAAGAATTCTGTTGTTACCTTATTTGGCTTGCAAATCCAGGCTTCCATTTTATTGCTACCTAGCTACAGACCCTGAAACGTGCTACTACACCTCTAAAACGAACAGTACCGTTCCGTGCAAGAAACGAACCGTACCGTTCACAAAACGAAACGTACCGTTCACAAAGCGAACCGTACCGTGCAAAAGGCGTGCAAGATAATTTATGCAAGACCCGCCCCAAAACGGCCAAAAAAGCGTACCGTACCGTGCAATAAGCGTGCAACTTTCATATACGGCTTATTGACCTAATGTCTATCGATCAATACGAACGGAGATTATCGCTGACCAGATAAGTTCAATATTTTACTAGACTTTTTTTAATACGGGATTAGATAACACATTCTAAAATTTGACGTTGTTATTTTTATTAAAACCGTAACGAAAATGTTTAATTTCATTTCCTTCCTTAGACCTTAATCATTTCTTTGGTTTTCGACTAAACTTGCATCGCCGAATTCTTTAACATTGTTAATATTAATGTTCACACAATTCGTGGTAATACTATTTTGATTATTTTTATGAAATGTTTTAAACATTATGTACATACTGGACTTTACATAGCTTTAAGTGATTCTCAGGAGAGAGCGTCTGAATAGTATGCATGTCGACAATTTTGAGGAGACTTGATGCGACCACAAAAACGCATGCAACGAATGCGAGAGCTCGTGCAACGTATGCGAAGCCAAAATATTTCGATCGCAAAGTCTTGAAAAGTGTTCGTGCGCTGTGTTCGTTATGAAAGGGGCTTTACAAATGTAGTATGGTTAATAACATCCCTATTCCCAAAACACTCGATACCCCAGTGTTATGTCCAAACGATCAGTGTTAAGCAATCGGTTAATAAAATAGGAAAATTATGAATTTTGACATCGATTCTTAATCACAAATTGATATAATAAATCCCGGTTTTTGACAAACAATAAAATTTATGTATGTAGTTCTTTGTAAATTATTATAAACTTAAGACAGATTGTAAGGATTATAAATGTTAATCCCCTTGCACCCTGCCGTAATGATGTTTTTTTATCAAAATGAAAATTCAGACTTTTTGTTTTAACAGTGTATTTCCCGAAAGTTTAGATATGTTTATTCCTAGGCTCAAACACATATACACAAAGCGGTCAGTTTTCACACCTTGTCGCAGTCACCCGATCGTGTGTATAGTTCCTTGTGTATATACTTCGGAGTTTTTTCTTGATCCCAGACAGACAGCGGATTTTTATCTGTACACATACACAAAGAAGGAGAAAGTACACCGTCTATAATAAACATGACTTTTTAGCGTTGACTTCCAATCAGTAAGAAGACAATCATTAAACAATTTCAAATCATTCAAATCCATATACATGATCCCGTAACTAGAAATAAATATACAATTTTTGGACGCCAAATGTATATTTAGATGCTGGCTACATTTTTGCATGTTACCCGTAGTAGTTCTTATTCAAATGCTAAAAATTCGTATGTTAGAGAGAGAGAGAGAGAGAGAGAGAGAGAGAGAGAGAGAGAGAGAGAGAGAGAGAGAGAGAGAACTTGTGTGTTAATTATAAAACTTAGATTAAAGTTTAATTACTGTACGTTATTATATCGCTTTAGGTTTCTATAGTCGGTCATTTGAGCGAAATTTTATTTCAGGAATCCACGTGCTTCGCCTGTCAATCAGTTTAAGTATAACAGTACAGATCACGCCATGCACCGCGTGCTACTTGGCTCCTCCTACATATCTAAAAGAAAATAATCGAATGAAAACGTTTTAATCTCACGTTTTCTTAAATCTTAATCAAACGAGTATTCCTATTTGGAATTATTCAACAATAATTTCCTTCCTACTTCAGGATTATAATTCATGTACTCTTTCCCTCTCTGTCGTATTTTTTTGTTTCTAAATAAATTCTTAACATATTTATCACTTTTCACATTCATTTGCTGATTTGCTGATAACTAGGTATTTTTCCGTGTCTTGTTTACAACAAGTATGTATTAAGTAAAAAGGTAAATGAAATATAAACAGGTTAGCCAGCATTTGTAAAATGTCAGCTAAATTGCATGCATACATGTACATCTATGTTGTGAAGAGCGAACACTTGTCCAAAAAAATAACAAATATCGCCATTAAAAGCTATTGACGTATTGTGTGTATCCAGTTGTGTACATATCTTAAGAAATATGTTATATGTATAGTTTGACGGAATGACAAAAACAAATAGTCATATTTTGACTATACACGCGATGTTATTTTAGGTAAGAGATCTGAAGCGATGACGGGTTACGTGTAGGTGTGATCTGTGTATACGAACAAGTGCAGAAAATCATAAAATCAATGTTTGAATGATAAAAAATGTGTGTAGAAAAACTTTATAACAGTTGATTTCAAAATTTCTAAACTGAAATTCATTATTTATCTTATCATTAACTAGGCTATTTTTACATCGTCTTTTCACCAGGGGAATTTGATCGGCGATAGTACAAGTACGCAATAAAGAAATAGAAAGGCGCATGTATAATTACAACTAGCCGAAAATCAAGACAACGATAAATGCAACTAAAGAAATATCGGAATAAAGTCGGGGCAATTTTTCATAGAAATTTTAAATGGATTAGAAATATTTGATGACTTCAATACAAGTACACGTATTGATAATAAAAACTTAAGATGCTTGTTAGAATTATCGACAGATCGCTGAATTAACAAAAAAGTCAAACAGTTCTTCTAATCTATCGTAATAACTACATTAATCTAAAATTAAAAAACGAATAATAACAGACTAATCAAAATTAAAACTACCCTCCGCCTCTCGATTTTCAATCAGTACACGTTTCACGCAACGTATCTGTTTAACTGTTTGTTTTTTCTCTTTATTTTTTATTATTAAGTTCAAAATGGCTTCTTTTTTTTTTAGATTTTATAATTTCCTTCCTACTTATACTTCCTGTTCATGCACGCAAAATTAGCTATTTCTTATGTGTATAATTATATAACAAAATTAACCCCCCCCCCCCACACACACACACACACACACACAAACCCCACACCAAATCATCTAAGGCAGGTAACGAAGTTTATTCTGAAAAAGCAATAGTACACGCATTATAGATGTTTTATCCATCTCTAAATTTTTTGCGGGAAATCTAGGGCAAGATCACTTTGACGTCATATGGTAAATTCTATATTCATTTGTTTACGTATCTCGACTCAATACGAAGAAAAGGAAGCATGTAAAAAACATCCTGGGTCTCATCAAAGCTTGTGGGCTACTCAAAACGTGTCTTAGAACCCCAAGGCACCGTGAATGTAGAGTTAAATGTTAGCCATTTTTAATTTGGCATAGCACCACGGGAGAATACATTATAGAGAGCACTACAGGACGTAGACAAACAAATTTTATAGATGAATCTGTAGGTTAAGCTCGTTCTTTTTTTTCCACGCGCACTGGTTCTTAGAGCTCGCTTAGCTCACCGGCGCTGCGCGCCGGCGAGCTGCACTCGCTTTTATTACTTCCATTATACCCTGAAAATTTGAACCTTATTATCTAGAGGAAAAACACAGAACTATATGCGATGTCGTTGCACGCAACGAGCAAGTCTTCAGTCAAATTTTCAATATCAAATTAATGATAAATATGTCCCCATTGAGGACCTCTATGCGAGAGGTCAACCCTTTTTAAGACAAAAAAAAAATAATATCTAAAAATTAAAAAAAAAACGTTATTTTTAAACAATTCTAACATCTAACATCAAGACCATTTTAATAAAAAATCGTTTAAAAAATTCAATTGTTTTTGAGATATTTAGAAAATGGCTTTGGTCCATTTACAACCCTTCTTACCAATATTATGCATTAATATGTATTCAAAAAGTATTTCATAGAAAAAAAAATTACAAATAAAAACGTTGTAACATTTTGCAAATTTCCATTCCAAATTTTCGCGCCCTAGCGAGCTTAAACGCTTTGTGCCTTTGGGGAATAAAAACGTGATCTTGTTTAATTTTAATCTATCGTCTGAAAATTTCACATTGGAATCATGTATTGTTCCTGACAACTTTACTACACAAAAAGGGTCGTACAAAATCACCAAAAGATCGGGACAGTAAGTGACCTCATTTAAATTTAAAAAAAAAACGAATAAAATTCAGATCATGTCCAATCATCTGTGAGAAAATGGTTGAGATCATTTTTTTTTTTAGAAATCACGTGCACAACATTTGTCGAAAAAAATAAGTAGATGCGATCTCGTTGCACGCGACGAGCAAGTCTTCCGTCCGTTTCTTGAATACCAAATTGTTGATATATTTCCCTATTGACGACCGCCATGTGCTAGGTCGACACTTTATTAACATGAAATTGTTAATATAAAAAAAAACAAAAAAACAAAAAAAACAAAACATATCGTCATTTTGAAACAGTTCTAACACGTCAGAACAATTTTAATTCAAAATGCTCAAAACACTTTCACATTATTTTTGAGATATTTTGAAAATGACTTTCATCCCTTTATATTCCTTATTTAAGAAACTGGTCACTTGCTTTTGATATCTTTGAAAAGTTTTCAGTACTTTTATCCTTTTATTTTTAATTCGCAACGAATTGTACCTTAGTCATGAGACAAATGAGGCAATCAACTCAAGGGGCTAGCTAATTACTCCCTAATAGGAGTTGTTATGGCATGACATTTTGTTTAGAATTAAATTCTGAATAACTTTAATTCTAAATAATTTACAAATTATTTTGTCCCATTTTTCAATTATGTAACATCAAATGTTAAGGAAAATGACCCCGTATGATTCCTTACTACAAATTGTTCCTCAGTCTGCAGATATATGAGACAATCAGTTTTAGGGGCCAGCCAAAAAACTTATGCGTATGACTATGACAGTTTGGAAAATAACATGTTGTTTAAAATTATATTCTTTATGACTTTTACTCTTAAATGGATATACAAAATATTTTTCGTTAAAAAGTCATGCAACATCAAATGTTCAAGATTTTGGTCCCTCAAGATCCTTATAACGCAACATATCAAAGGATAAAACAGTTTAAACAAGAGGCCAATCGGCCACATTGCTCACCTGAGGAACAATAGGTATGATAAAATCAGCTTAATGGAGTCATAATACAAACTATCTGGACAATGTAGTACTATAGTATAATACATGTAGATCCTGTATTAATAAAAATCCATTTTCCCCCCTGGATATTCGTATGTTTATTATCTTTAGTCCCTTTTCTAACAGGTTAATTTTAAAGTCATATCACATGTTGAGCATTGCAGTTCTCAACAAGTATTCCTTTTAAAGGAATGATCGGCAATAATGACATATTGATAGCTAGAAGCAATCAACATGATCAGTTTGATGTAAAATAATTAAAAAAAAGTACTGTATTTTTACAAAATATAGAATATTTTGAATCTGTACACCATAATTTCATTATTATAAACCGTCAACAAATTTAATTTTGAAATACATTTGGGAAAAGCCGTTCGTAAACTCCTTGTCTAATTTTATATTTTTAACCTAATTATTAAATGTTAATGTATCTTCTTCTTCAGAATACTGAGTAGGGCTCTTCAAAGAGCATTAACACGTATACAAAGAAAGAGTTGTATAAAAATAATTTAATGCGACTGAATTGAATACATTGAATGTCATCAGAACTTGCTATAGAGGTCGCATTATAACGTAACCTTGTTTATAAATCAAGCCGTCTTCCTTGCTACTATTATGCAAGATCAATAGATCGAGGTCAGTTCATGGAGCATCTTCTTATGATTGAGGTCAGTTAATCGAGGTCAACTGCATTACTGAATGAATCTTTCGATCGAAATTCTTACGCGTGAGTCAAAATATGCATTCTTGAATTAACAGGTCGAACTGTATTTTATGTATGTTTGCATCTCTTAAGGTAAATGAATTGAAATAAAACCGAGTAAAATGTTATATAAATACTAAACCAAACTTTTTTTATTTTAAGTTTTTATGAGAACTACTTATGCAAGCGGAATGTGTGCGCACGTGGAAGCATTTGCCGGATGCCTCATATGGACACAACAGTGATCGGCCGAAGCCGATCACAAAAAGATCCTAAACAATTGTTTATATATGGGATATAAACCTTCATCAAACTCTGAACCCCTTGTGAGGCCCAAGAATCGTTCAGGGGCCAAAGTCTAAACAATTTTAAAGAATCAGCAATATGTCAAAATGATTGCACATGAGTAAAAATATAAATTTTAACATTTCAGTTTTTGTGAATATTTAAAATGTTTTCCTTTGTAAAATTGGATCCCAAATGTGGCCCTACCCTACTCCTCAAGATTTTGATTTGAACACATTTGAGTCTACATTATCTGAGGTTGCTTTCACTAAAGTTACAGCTTTTCTAGGCAAATGGTTTTTTAGATAAAGATTTTTAAAGATTTTTCCCTATATATTCCTATATAAATTTTTGTCCCCCCTCACGTTATAACCCCGTCCTACCCCCGGGGGTCATGATTTGAACAAACTTGAATCTACCCTACCTTAGGATACTTAGATACAAGTTTCAGTTTTTCTAGCTGATTGGTTTCTGAGAAAACGATTTGTAAAGATTTACTCTATATATTCCTATGTAAAAATTCGACCCCCCATTGTGGCCCCACCCTACCCCGGGGGGGGGGGGGTCATAATTTTTAAAACTTTGAATCTACACTACCTGAGGATGCTTCCACACAAGTTTCAGCTTTCCCGGCTGATTAGTTTCTGAGAAGAAGATTTTTAAAGATTAACTATACTATAATTATCTTATTTAAAGGTCGACCCCCCATTGTGGCCCCACCCTACCTCCGGGGGTCATGATTTTCACAACTTTGAATCTACACTATCTGAGGATGCTTCCACACAAGTTTCAGCTTTCTGGCTGATTAGTTTCTGAGAAGAAGATTTTTAAAGATTTACTCTATATATTCCTATGTAAAAGTTCGACCCCCCCCCCCCCCATTGTGACCCCATCCTACCCCCGGGGGTCGTCATTTTCACAACTTTGAATCTACACTACCTGAGGATGCTTCCACACAAGTTTCACGCAGCAATGTTAAGGTGTCCCGGAGCTAAACTACTGCTGAAATACGATATTTTTTTAATCTTTGGCCGGGAGTATTCCTTAAAATCTAAATTACATATATTTACAATAATGATAAACATTATTTTTGATGTATTTTTTTGACGCCATGTGTACTTCGTTGTCACGTGACATGCTGTCCTAACATTGCAAATTTTCTAAATACATCGCATCGGCGCAGGTGATTAATGGTATTTATTCATAAATATTTTAAAGAAAAATCCTTTGTTTTGTCATATACTTTCAAGTTCTTGCTTGAGAATGAAATAGATATTTTGTTTATTAAAGATATTATAAAAACACTTCGCCGAATCATCAAAATAACGCAAGTTTTTACTAATTGAAAGAGATTTACATAAAATTGGGGTAAATCTGTTGGTTTCCCAAGCATGATTCACATTGGTACTTATATTCTCTATCAATTTAACGTAAAATATTCTTAAATTGTATTGATCTTTCACCTGCGCCAAACTATTTTTTACATGCATTAAAATCTCTTCATTCAGTTGTTTACACGTATCAGGGAGAGTCTCCAAACCACTAATTAATAAATAGTCTTTTACTTCAAGCGAAGCTTTAAATCTATCTATTATTTGATACTGATTATTAATATTAATACATTCTATAGTCTAGCATTAAGGGCATCATTTATGTAAAGGAAACAAGAAGCTTTATCATTGTTTTATTATAATTCGCTTTTAACGTTACGACACTTTCCCTGAGAACTATCGAATGAAATGCAGATCGTGACGTCAAAGTTTATTATGACGTCATACTGTTTGAAGTACAGACAAGTGACTCTCTACACATCGCTCTGGGAACCCTTAACATACCCGCGCAGCTTTCCTGGCTGATTAGTTTCTGAGAAGAAGATTTAAAAAAAATTACTCTATATATTCCTATGTAAAAATTCGACCCTCTATTGTGCCCCACCCTACCCCCGGGGGTCATGATTTTCACAACCTTGAATTTTCACTATCTGAGGATGATATTTATTAGGTCTTCTTCAGATTTTTCAAAATTATACGATGAAATACTGTTAATATTTTTTTTTAAAAATTACAATGCTCAGCTACGTGTTTTTCTTTTCAGCATACATCATATTAAATATTAAAGTGTTAGTCTCCTGAAAATCCCGAATTTAATCATACAATTGAATATTTTAGGTGCAAATCTGTAGATCCTTAATGGGGACAAACATTGGTATTTCGATTAGTCGAATCAATTAGAATCACCAATACAAACATTTTCTCTTTTACAATACTTAAAAAATATGTCTCCCTCTCTAGATATATTGCGTCAACGTTTGAGGACTTTGACCCCTAAAAAATCCCCCATCAATTTATTAACGGGTATGACAGGGATTTTTTTTTTCAGATAGTTACTGTTATGATCAACAACTTTGCTTCTGTAATGCATTACAAAATATTGACTCTTTTTAGGTTACTTGAAAAATTATGTTCGAGTCTCTTGGTCCCTATGTAATAGGGCCAGCCCCTTTTTGTTGATTTCAAAAGAAAGGTATCTAGAATATTAGCATCTTACACCCATTTAAAATTGTACTTCATTTTTGGGATACAAATGACTGCATATTTTATGTGCCAGCACTGTCGATCCTTCATGGGGATACACATTGTGTTTCAATTAGAATCATCAATACAAACATTTTCTTCTACAATGGTTATCAAAATATGTCTCCTTTGTTATATATTGCGTCAAAGTTTGAGGACTTTGACTCCAAAAAAAAAACAACCCCTTATTAAGTAATAAACAGGTGTGGCAATGATTTTTAGATAGTTATTGTTACGATCAACAACTTTGCTTCTATAATGCATTACAAAATATTGATTGATTTAAGTAACTAGTAATAAACTTGTCGAGTCTCTGGGCCTCCAACAAAAGGGGCCAGTTCCATTTTGTTAATTTCACATGTAATGTCTCAAGCACACTTATATTTTTTGTCGGAACATCCATCTAAAATTGCTGTTCATATTTGAGATACAAATGACTGAATATTTTGGGGGCAAGCCCTGTAGATCCTCAACGGGGATTAACAGGTATTTCGATTAGAGAATTTGAAATCACCAATGCAAACATTTTTTTAACAATGCCTTGCAAAATATGTTTCTTTCTCTAGATATACTGCGTCAAAATTTGAGGAGTTCGGCCCTTAAAAATTCTTAATAAAGTAATAATTGGACATGGCAATATTTTTTTGAGATATCAATGTTATGCGATGATAATTGTATGCTAAGCTATGAGAAATTGAAATGAAGGGCTTAATGATATGGTATGCTATGCTATGGTATGCTATGAGATTTAAACAAAAACGTATCCATACACAGAGGAGTTCCACACCTTTTAAAAGTAAAATGATAAGAAACCAAAGTATTATGTAAAAGATATGCTTGAACTGACTGTAAGCATGAAATAGCATGATAGAAATATTATTTTTCCATCTACATGTACCTGTTTTTATCAGAAATCGATGGTTATAAGTTTGTAATTTTGTAAATGTGATCCGTTGATGAAAGGGTAGTGCAATTTTATGAATCTGTGTCAGATTAAAAAATTTTTCAGGGGTGAAGTTGTAAAGTAATCAAAAACGTTTACAGTTTTAGCGTACACTTATTTATTAAGCCAATTAATTATAGAATATATAATATAAATTATTGCTAGACATGTACAATACAGCGATAAAAATAAAAATTTAATTAAAATCACCGGATACAGTAAGACGATTAAAAACAGCAATAAATCATAGTTATTTTTTAGTGATCTAGGTAATGAGAATGGACTTTTGCTATGTAAACCTCGGAGAATACATGTACACATACGGTTTACCATACAGTGTATTTCAGTATAGAATGATAGAACATTAACTATGCTATTAAGAGAAAGAACACGAGTATTAATAAATTTTCAACAATGAAAATAATACATATGAAGAGAATTCAAACAATAATGATCCTTTGATTAGGCAGTGTTTCTTTTGAACTATTTGATAAACAAACGTACGAAAGACTTAAGGTTGATAATGATGGCGTATATGAAGCAAAAACTGGAATAAACATGTCTATAATCAATCAGACCTGGGGTACGTAATAATAATGTTTTTGTTATTGGGTAAGCAAAACTTGTTAAAATCAACGTCAATAATGAAATATCTTCGCTAAGGTAAACAACTCTTTACATTTAAACAGATGAATTACATGTTGTATTTAGTTGTAATGTAATTTCCAGTATTTCTTCAAATACCAGTACATTGTAATTTCCATTTATCCCTACCCTGATTTAAGAGATATCAGATCGGAAACATTTACTCAATACATGTTACCGATTCACTTTACTCAGCTTTGACCACTATTCAACATGTACATGTTAGACTTTAAAAGTTTAATGCAAATGAATTGTCTTTGTATCTATTTGTCTTGCAATGTGTAATGTAATTCTTTACTTTAGCAAGTGAATTGTAATTTAATTAATTACTTATGTAAATAAAAGTAATGTTAATGGTAATTGTAATGGAAAGAATTTCAATGTAATTGTAATTTAATGCATTATATTTCAAAGTAATTGACCCCAGGTCTGTTATCAATTACAATAAAATGGCCTAAGAGCGGCACCACTACCTGCGTATCGATTTTTTAAATTCTTAATTTACTCTAAACTAGGTCACTAGTATTATTAAACATAAATATATACAGATGAACAAAATATGAACATACATTTAAAAACAGGCAAGGTTCACAAGTAAAATATAATGCTACTAAAGCGAACAATACAATCAATTGTGTACAATAGGTTGTTAAGGGTTTAGGAAATCAGACATCAATGAAAATTTTCTTTGCTTCTATAATGCATTACAAAATATTGATTGATTTAAGTAACTAGTAATAAACTTGTCGAGTCTCTGGGCCTCCAACTAAAGGGGCCAGTTCCATTTTGTTAATTTCACATGTAATGTCTCAAGCACACTTATATTTTTTGTCGGAACATCCATCTAAAATTGCTGTTCATATTTGAGATACAAATGACTGAATATTTTGGGGGCAAGCCCTGTAGATCCTCAACGGGGATTAACAGGTATTTCGATTAGAGAATTTGAAATCACCAATGCAAACATTTTTTTAACAATGCCTTGCAAAATATGTTTCTTTCTCTAGATATACTGCGTCAAAATTTGAGGAGTTCGGCCCTTAAAAATTCTTAATAAAGTAATAATTGGACATGGCAATATTTTTTTGAGATATCAATGTTATGCGATGATAATTGTATGCTAAGCTATGAGAAATTGAAATGAAGGGCTTAATGATATGGTATGCTATGCTATGGTATGCTATGAGATTTAAACAAAAACGTATCCATACACAGAGGAGTTCCACACCTTTTAAAAGTAAAATGATAAGAAACCAAAGTATTATGTAAAAGATATGCTTGAACTGACTGTAAGCATGAAATAGCATGATAGAAATATTATTTTTCCATCTACATGTACCTGTTTTTATCAGAAATCGATGGTTATAAGTTTGTAATTTTGTAAATGTGATCCGTTGATGAAAGGGTAGTGCAATTTTATGAATCTGTGTCAGATTAAAAAACTTTTCAGGGGTGAAGTTGTAAAGTAATCAAAAACGTTTACAGTTTTAGCGTACACTTATTTATTAAGCCAATTAATTATAGAATATATAATATAAATTATTGCTAGACATGTACAATACAGCGATAAAAATAAAAATTTAATTAAAATCACCGGATACAGTAAGACGATTAAAAACAGCAATAAATCATAGTTATTTTTTAGTGATCTAGGTAATGAGAATGGACTGTTGCTATGTAAACCTCGGAGAATACATGTACACATACGGTTTACCATACAGTGTATTTCAGTATAGAATGATAGAACATTAACTATGCTATTAAGAGAAAGAACACGAGTATTAATAAATTTTCAACAATGAAAATAATACATATGAAGAGAATTCAAACAATAATGATCCTTTGATTAGGCAGTGTTTCTTTTGAACTATTTGATAAACAAACGTACGAAAGACTTAAGGTTGATAATGATGGCGTATATGAAGCAAAAACTGGAATAAACATGTCTATAATCAATCAGACCTGGGGTACGTAATAATAATGTTTTTGTTATTGGGTAAGCAAAACTTGTTAAAATCAACGTCAATAATGAAATATCTTCGCTAAGGTAAACAACTCTTTACATTTAAACAGATGAATTACATGTTGTATTTTGTAATGTAATTTCCAGTATTTCTTCAAATACCAGTACATTGTAATTTCCATTTATCCCTACCCTGATTTAAGAGATATCAGATCGGAAACATTTACTCAATACATGTTACCGATTCACTTTACTCAGCTTTGACCACTATTCAACATGTACATGTTAGACTTTAAAAGTTTAATGCAAATGAATTGTCTTTGTATCTATTTGTCTTGCAATGTGTAATGTAATTCTTTACTTTAGCAAGTGAATTGTAATTTAATTAGTTACTTATGTAAATAAAAGTAATGTTAATGGTAATTGTAATGGAAAGAATTTCAATGTAATTGTAATTTAATGCATTATATTTCAAAGTAATTGACCCCAGGTCTGATATCAATTACAATAAAATGGCCTAAGAGCGGCACCACTACCTGCGTATCGATTTTTTAAATTCTTAATTTACTCTAAACTAGGTCACTAGTATTATTAAACATAAATATATACAGATGAACAAAATATGAACATACATTTAAAAACAGGCAAGGTTCACAAGTAAAATATAATGCTACTAAAGCGAACAATACAATCAATTGTGTACAATAGGTTGTTAAGGGTTTAGGAAATCAGACATCAATGAAAATTTTCTTAAACAATGTTAACAACGTATTTCTCCATCATACACTTCTAAATATAGAACTTAGATCTCTTGGACAAAAACGAAAATGTATACAATCTAAAATATAATGCAATCTATCACTAATGTTTTTACAATCTCATATTGTAGATTTTCTGAAACTGTTATATTTGCAACATTTATCTACATGTATCTACATCTTCCAGTTTCTATTAGAAATCAATGGTTTGTAATTTTGTAAATGTGGTCCGTAGATAATTGCAGGTAAAATCAGCAAATACTTTCCTAAATCAAAGATAATTTTGAAAATTGCAGAAAATCAGTTCCACTTTAAAATATGTTTATATGGTTAAGCAAAGGCCAGGAAATGAATCAAATGGAGAGGTGACACAACTACTGTATTCAGCCTTTAATCAGATCCCGAGGGTACTTCTTAAAACAGTGACCGGTGCTTCTTAGTTCCACGATGAAAGTGAACTAATGAATATGTCGGTGTCTTTGAAAAAGCGTTTTATGCAAAGCATTGATGTAACACGATGCGTGCACTAACTAAAGTAACACGGAGATCAACTGATACAACACGAAACGGTTATATATAGAAATGTCAATAATGGTTTTAAAAAAAGGAAAACAATCTAACAAGAGAATAAAATACTGAATTCCTAATTAGCGTTTTCAGATGTTGATTGATCAAATGAAGAAATTGTGGTAGTATAGTATATGCATTTATTTTCAATTGCCACTCCCATTTTTTTTTCTTTTATCTGAACATCAATTTAACGTCTTTATCAAATTCTAAATAAGCCGTGTTTATTAAGGTCTTCCGTTTCCAACGGAAGACCTTTATATTATTGTGCAGATTAAGATTATTCTTATTTTTCTTTTTTTTTTTTTTTCTTCCTAGACGCGAACTTTGAGGCTTCATTTCTTGCTCATTTCTGAACGGTTTTTTCTCAAATTTACAGGGCTTATAGAATTTACAAAACACTATCTAAACCATTTCATAAATTTTAAAAATCCTCTTCCGTTAACGAGTTATTCCCCTTTTTTAAAAATTTAGGGCCTTTCGTTTCCAGACAAAGGCTCCGAGACTATGATAGCAGGGAATGGGAATCCAACGAATTTGAATAACAGAGACATTGAAATTTTGCACATCGGTTTTTGTTTTTGGATTACTTTCTTTATTTAGAAAAAGGTAGGGGGTCAAAAAACAGGGTTCAAAAAAGTGCGAAAATTTAGACATATTTTCCTTTGTATCTTTTAAACAAAAAATATTTTGTTAAGACATGTAGAATAAAAGTTGTGCAGAATGTCAAGGACTTTCATTTGACACCAATAAAAAAGGGCTGGCCCCTTAAATTAAGGGCCAAGGGCCCTTAAAAGTTTTTGCTAAATAACTAAAAAAGGGCTAGGATTTTGATATAGCTGTCGCTGGAAAAGTTGTTTGTTGGGATCCTATAAATGTCGTTACAATGTTATTTTGTTGGTGAGTTGTGTAGTATGAGTGTAAAAAGCTTTACATGTTAACATGTACCTGTGTTTATTTGGCAAGTTAACGAAAGTCATTGTGCGTACAACTGACATTAAGTTACGACAGACAGTATGCCTGTTTAAAAAGGAGGCTTTAATTCATAAGAAAAAAATAATTTTTTTAGGATACATGCTTTTATGTGAGAAGTTTAAGTCATCTTCGTAAATTCTGCACAATCCTAAGAAACGAGAAACAGAAAATATAAACATTCTTTTTCTTTTCTAGTAAATCACACAAACTACCGAAAAAAAAAATAAATCTATGTGATACATTTTAGTTATCATGCTGCGTGCATTAAAAATATATCTGGAATCAGAGCTGTGTGTGTGAACCATTACGTAAGCTATCCCTCGCTTGCGGCCGAGAAAGTCGGTCGCCATGGTTGCGGCTGGACTACCTAGCGGTCAGCGGTTATCTGATACACCGGAGTCACGTCTCTCAATTTATGAGTTCATTTAGCCGAAAACAAGAATTGGTTTTATTTTGATCACACATAGACGTTTATTCTTCTCAAATTGAATTAAATGATAGAGTGTCAATTAAGAAAACGTTCTGTTAATTAATAAAAGAAATGTCATTCTCAATCGGAAGTAATATCAGGCATAGATCAATTGTGGGTGTTAAGTAAAAAATAATAATAACTTCTATTTGGTAGATTTTAGTCATTATTACACTGCAAACATTTCAAATCTTCCTGGGTTCTGAGCTGTGTGTGTTGTAACTTTACGTAACCTATTCCTCGCCCGCGGCCGCGGGTGCACTACCAAGCGGTCAGCGGTTATCTAATACACCAGATTCGCGTCTTTCATGTACTTGTTTTGAGTTTATATAGCCGCAAATACAGGAACTGTTTTAATTTTAAGTTATTAATGTTTTATTTAAAATGTAAATTAAGAAGTCGTTCTGAAAATTAAAAAAAACCGATATTACTCCTAATCCAAAACATCGTCAGACATAAACCAATGGCGGGTTTGTAAGTATAAAATGTTCTAAAAACTGTACTGATAATGTTTTTGATCAACAACAAAAAACCACACAGATTACCCCTTTAAATGATGATCATTCCTCGCACGCTCGCACATGACCGAGAAGATCGCGCGCGAGGGGACATCTACATGTACCTTATCACACGTGTATGTTTATTGATATTTTGTACGAACACAAATTAAACTATTTGTTCATTTTATTTTCATTTATATTGGTTTTAGATGAAAGATGAATTTATCTCCCTTATTCAGTTGATTTAGCATTGATTTAAACGTTAGGGTGAAAAATCTGATACAAACCTCTCATCAATTTGAATTAAAGTACTGTAATCTATCAATCCGATTCTAAATATGCAAGGCCGATTGTACATGTATATATAAAAGATTAAATATAATAAAACTCCGAGATATTTACCGGCATATGTAAAATTGATATGTGTTTAACTTAAGATTAATATACTGCATCGTCGGAACCCACGGGTTTTCTATCCGTTACACTGATTTCAAGCAATGTAACGGATGGAAAACCCGTGGGGTCCGACGATGAATCTACTCTAGTTACTCATGATCATTTCCGTTAATTATTGCTAAGACTTTTTACAGACTTTAACACTTTTAAGACAATATTCAAATTTTGCCTGGCCAACGAGTCATATATTTAATTTAAAATTTTTTAAAAAATTGGCGAACAAAAATCGAAAATTAATAAGTCTCAAAAATCAATTTTTGGTGACTCCTTATTTGTTAACGTTCTTCCTAATCTGTTTCACTTTGCAATCTGTGTGTTTATTCGGCCAGTCTGTGTGTTAATTCGATCATCCCGTGCGACCGAAAATCTCGTGTCCCTTTAAGACCGAGAAAATAAGCACCGCCTTCAAATTTACCTGGTCAGTGTAACCCTTGTTAATCAACTAAATCGAGGCCCCAGATTGGATGTTAGAAAATGATTGGCATTTGTTTACTCGTCCTGTGTATACCATGCCTAGCGCTCGCGACGACGGTGCAATAAACTTTTGTCTTTTGATTTGATGCATACCGTGACGATAAATCGCTATCTTTTAGCACTTTAAACAAAAGAATTATTAAAAGATATGAATTGAAAATTTACTCGTACTTGGTTTATGTACCACACTAAATGCGCTGATCACCTATAGTCTGTCAAAATCATGTGGTGCCGATCATGCATCCATGAAAGACGTCGTTTATCCATAAAGATGTTTGTGAATAATTGAGAATAAATAATTAAATGAAATCAAATATTGCGTTAACGATTTATATCTTTACATGTAGTTATCACATTTCTTTGAGAAATTTCACGAGCTGACTCTGGAAGAGAAACAAGTACAGACAACTCTGGTACATGCACAGCTGGTAGAATTATTGTGCACTTTAATTTAGCAGCCGATCGGAAAAGATTTACAAGCGTTGGTTGCAAAGTTGCATTAGTATTTGAGTACGGTGGGGTGATTGTATAATGCACAAAACATCACGATTAATTGTCAGTAAATCCCGACAGAAACTTGTTCAATCAAACGGAAGATTTTGCACATGTCGCACGCGGTTTTTCATGCGTTTATATTCATTTCAACGAAGGACAATTTGTTTTATAAGTACATATAAATACGATATTCTTTTTTAATAATCGGAAAAACTCTTTTGAGAGCACTTTAATACTCCGTGTATATAGACATGTTTACACAAGCGAGCGTGTTTACCTCGGAGTTTCACACCTCTCCACCCCCACCTGAACTTGCCTAAGGTAAACTGACCGGTTAAAAACCTCGGCCTTTAAGTGCACACAATCCTGGACACAGATAGCCATCATGATAGGTATTTATGGATGCAGATCATCAATTGTTATGTAATTGAAATACACTTGGAAGTGAGCTATCACTGTAGTGGTCAATTGTTGAATATAAGTTTAAAGTTTTAAGTCAAAGATGTTAAATAATAATTATTTGTTCTCATGTTTAGAAGTTATGAAATACGTTATTCAATGCAGTCAGTCGCCATAGAAATCATCAGAGTACTGCAAGTGTTGACAGTTTCTTTATTTCTGTAAAAGACCTTAGGACATAATTCACTTGACTTACAGACTAGCGACACAGTTGCCTCCCAAAAATGTATGCACTTCTCAAAGTTACAATTAAATGGTATAGATATGTGTTGTTCAACGGATTTTATATATTGTTGTAAATGTTAAAGTTAGAGAAATCGTATTTTCTGGAGGCTGACATTATGTAGAACTCTTTTGTTTAAAAAACAAAAAAAAATTCTTTTGACGTCACACAATCTCTTTTGGTTTGGTTTAAATATACAATGTACACAGTGCTCTGAACAAAACGCTGGTTTATGCCTTTCTGTTACTCAAGTAAAAGACTGAACAAAATTGATTACTTTTAGTTTCACACGTCACATGTTAATACATGTATGCATAAATATATGCATTTTTATTAAATAAATGACATTGTATCTTTAAAAAAATCCAAAATATTATAACTAAAGCATGTACATGTATATGTGACATGATAGAAATAATTGTAAACCAGAGGTCTCTCTCCCTGTCACACTAAAATGACAAAAAGAATTTTTGATTCAGTTGGAGTTCTGCCCCCACCCCTGCCAACATTTTCTGAAATTTACATTTAGAAAATTAAATTTTGGGGTATTGACACCCCCACCCCCACACACTTTCTAGATGAGCGCTCAAGGCAAAAAAAAAAAAAAAATGGGATATTTGAAACAAAATCCAATTTGAAAAAAATGAAGTTAGAGATGCCTCACAACCCCTACCACCGCCGCGGATTATGATTTTGAAGATTCGTGAATTTCTTTTACTTGCTTGTGAAGATTTCAGATAAATATGCTCATCCTTTCAAAAACAATACTGAGGCCTGTATGGCCAAACATTATACGGATAGTTATCCCTACCACCGAGCACCTCAGTCTCGTATACTAATAGCGCACCCTCAGATGGGAGAAGGCATTATTGTTTATTTACAATTGGTGTTCTCTAATTTTAACACTGCACTTTACATAAACTATTCCATGTGTTAGCGGTAGAGGTTTGAGTATGAATATAGGGAATCAAAATGTTTATGAAACAACACTGTTTTCCATGCATCAGCGCAGTAGATTTTGTGTATATTACACTATGATATAGGCATACCAGTAGTTTGAATCCTGGCATCAGTTGTACATAAACGTATTTATCGATTTTCTGGTTGGAATAATTGAATACATGTACATATAAGATGTGTGTTTTAAGTTATCATAAATTGATATAACCGTGAAATAAGTTAAAAGGAGAGTTTGTCTGGTAGGAAAATAATACTTTGAAAGTGAGCCTCGTTTTCTGAACTTACTATTATCATATTGATCGACAATCCAGTTTAATGAAAGCCCTCCCTTTTCTCTTTACACTCACCGGGGTCTGATAGGTATCAATAAGAGGTCACCTTTCTATGACCTTTAAATTTGCATACAATCTAAATATACCCCTATCTTATCACAGACATGCCTTTATTTATCTGTTTTATGAGAAGTGTAACTCTTCAATACTATGCAGTCTGGAGGTTGCAGTAATATATAGAAAATAGGCATGAATTAATTTTTCTGTCTCCTTTTGAAGAGTTCAAATTGATTTTCTAAAGCCCTGATTGGTCAGAAGTCAAGGTAGTGTGAAGATGACCTCCTATCAATACATGTCAGACCCTGACAAGTGTAAGAAGAAGACGGGTGGTTTTATTAAGACTGATTAACAACCCTTTCTTGACTTGCAATCTGATTAAAATCAGATCCTCGATCCGCTCCTTGTTTTTCTATTGTCGAAATACGATGATTTGAAGAAACCCCACTTGAGGTCACCTCCTGGTGAACTTTGCTTTGACCAATGAAATCGTCGGTTCCATTCCTCAGTTACGTGATTTGGAAGTTATGCCAATACATTCTTTGGATTCCTTAAGGGCGTCTAATATCAACTTATGATCCATCTCTTACTTGTTGATACCGAAAGATTCACGAACATGTGGCATCATTTCGGCGAACAACTCCATTTTTGTTTGTAACCAGAAATTACCGTTTCTAACACTTGCTCTGATTGGCTAAAAAAACTCATGTATATTTATAAACAAACATTCAACAGGGGGTGACCTCAAGAGGGGTTTCTTCAGATCCTCTTGTAGCGAAAATAGAAAAACAAGGAGGGGATCAAGGATTTGATTTTAATCAGATTGTCTCGACTTGAAGCTGTAACGGAAGACCTTCTCGTTGCTTGCAACGAGCTCGGCTCTAGTTCTGATTATATTTGTAGGTAAATATATATTCATGTATTTTCCTTTTTTAATTAATCCATACAAAGGAAAGAAAAAAAATCGAAAGATTAGTCTATACAAAGAGTTTTTAATTTTTGTGAGAAGTTTGATTAGTTTTGGGGTGCTCGATCGCGATGTGACCCCAATGACTTTTGTGTCTATATAAAAAACACATGTATTGCTTTACACAATAGGTACATGTACAAAACGACAGGGAATACTCGTGAGTTTAATTTTTTTTTAATTGATAATAAAATTCCCTTTTTAATAATTTTTTTCGTACCAAAAAAAAATCAAAACAAAACAAAAACAAAAACAAAAAAGGTGCACATGTACTTCGCGGTAGACTTTTTTTAAGTCAATGAATTACAGAATTATAAAGTTAAATACATGTAGCTTTTAATTCATTTCCAATTCCAATGACTGGAAACAAAATCACAGTTTATTCCGATTATTGTTTCCGGGGTTTTTAATTACATGCAATACTCCAATGTATAATAAATTTACGCATGACATTTAACTAATATATATATGCATATCTAATGCAATTAAAAAATCCTTTAATCCAGTTACATGTACGAATGGTCATGTGTCTTGTATGTGTCTTTTTGTTGTTTTCTTCTCAGCTTTCCTGTTCCTTAATTTTCGTTCTCTTCTGCATTCAAAAGGCGATGACCAACTTCTGTGGATAATATTAAATCTTTTTAAAAGTATATTTATGATTATCACAAAAACCACCTTTATTTTCAATTCACTGGTCATTAATATAACAAAAATGTATATTAAACATCATGAAGAAAATGACCATACTTAACGATCTCCGTTCCTCAGCCATGTCCGATATCTCTAAATTATCCGGATTTTTTTTATTCGTACCATAATTCAGCCGATTATATAGACAAATTTAATAAGTCATCTAGTGTTAATATTACGACCAATGTTTCAACGAAATGCTTGGTTTAGTGGTTCTCCGGAGATATTTGATGATGGTTGACGGTTTGTTATTGTCTTTTTTTCATATACTATATATGGGTACAGTGTAAAGGGATTCGAGCCACCGATGCACCGGTACAATTTTGTTTTTTTAAATTAATCTCAACTTGTATATTTATTCCATTATATCCATTGTGGGCAAATTTGCAATAACTTGTAAAATGCATGGATACCATCAGTGAACTTCTTTTTATTTTACTTCATTTGTAAAGTTTGAAAGACAAAACCATTTTTATGATGAAAAAAATACTTTAAGGCTGAGGGTAGAAGAACCTTAAACCGTGTCTTATTTTAAAACATTGTATCGACTTTATGAATTTCGCAAGATTTTTTTCTATTAAACGTTAAAATTTATTTAATATTTTTTTCTTAATTCATTCTGGGCAATAATCGGCAAATTGTTGTGCTGTACCAAAGATCTATACTTATGAATGAAGACATTTTGCCAATAAACTGCAAAATGTCTGCACCAAAGTAACTGCTTACACATTTTTTATTTCAACACGTGTGAGCTGATGTCCGTAAACTATAATTGATTTTTATCTGATAAGTAATTATTTTCAAATTAATTAAAAACCTACTTTCTTTTTCGATAAGCCAACCCGAAATGGCAAAAATGAGTATAACGTGGTGGCCACGCTTTGGCCGATCCAAGTCAGTAGGAGTTTGCATCAAAATATATGCTTGCCGTGAAATAATATTGACTGATTGCGTAAAGAGTAAATATTTTTAATGGGAACTTATTGAGAGTATACATAAGAATTGACAAATGTTGAATAAATAAAATGAGCCAATTCGTCTATTGAATGCGCGGTTTTAGTTTTGATGGATAGAACTTTCCAGAGCGGGGTAAATAAGAACGTGGGTTGACTATATGACATCAAAACGGAAAGTGTAGAACGAGTGCATCGCGGGCATATATCTTGGATCGGACATCTTTGGTTAATACAAAAAAGGTGAGTAAATAAAATGGGCTAATTTGACATGATTTTTGTTTTGATGGATAGAACTTTCAATAACGGGAAAACTAAGAATGCGAATTCACTAGTAACATCATGGTGGAAAGTGTAGGTCCAGTTAATCATGCATCGGGCAGATACCTTGGATCGGACAACCTTAGTTTAAATTATACAAATAAATATGCATACACTAGCGTTTTTACATTATATATATATTTATACCACTGTTTGCACCGGATATTATTTAGTGTAATTAAATTTTTGGGGTGGTGAAAACTGTTTTCGACATCAAACAACCCGAAAGAAAATAAAAAAATCAGTAAGAATAAGTAACGTCAATGACGTTCAAGGTTAACCTTATTGTATAAACAAGAGGCCCATGGGCCACATCGCTCACCTGAACAGCAGTTCCGTGTAACATTCTATTTCGTAGCATATGCTGTTTCTATCTTAAACTTTGAACCCCTTCTGGGCCCCAGTATTGGTCCGGGGTTTATGGTTGGCTTTAACAACTACACTATTCGAGGATCCTTGCATAGAAATCTCACAAACTGTTGCATTGTAGTTCTCAAGAAGAACATTTTTAACATTTTCCATTTATATTTCTATGTTAAACTTTGAACCCCACTTGGGGCCTCAGTATTGGTCTGGGGGGTTCTGGGGCCCCAGTATTAGTCCGGGGGTCACGATTTTACTAATTTAGAATCTACAATAGCCATGGATGCTTGCATAGTAATCTCACAAATTGTTGCACTGTAGTTCTTGAGAAGAAGATTTTTCAACATGTTCCCTATATATTTCTATGTTAACTTTGAACCCCTTCTTAGGCCCCAATATTAGTCTGGGGGTCACGGCTTCCACAATTTAGAAACTTCACAATTTGAGAATGCTTGAATAGTAATCTCACAAATTCAATCATTGTAATTCTCCAGAAGAAGATTTTTAAACATGTTCCCTCTATCTTTCTATGTTAAACTTTGAACCCCTTCTGGAGCCCCAGTATTAGATCGAGGGTCACGGCGTCTATAATTTACAATTTCCACTATTTGAAGATCCTTGTATAGTAATCTCACAAACTGTGACATTATAGTTCTCGAAAAGATTTTAAACATGTTTCCAATATATTTCTATGTTAAACTTTGAACCCTTCTTGGTGCCCCAGTATAGGACTGGGAGTCACGATTTTACCACTTTAGAATCTACAAATGCCAAGGATGTATGCATAGTAATATCCCAAACTGTTGTACTGTAGTTCTTGAGAAGAAGATTTTAAAACATTTTTCTTATATATGTTAAACTTTGAACCCCGCCTGGAGCCCCAAATTTGGTCCGGGGGTCACAATTTTTACAATTTAGAATCTTCACTATACATACAAGCTTTTGTGTAAATGTTGGCATTTTTGGTACAGTGGTTCTTGAGAAGAAGATTTTAAAACATTTTTCCAACGTATTTCTATGTTAAACTTTGAACCCCACCTTGGGCCCCAGTTTTGGTTCAGGAGTCACATTTTTTACAATTTAAAATTTTCACTATTTATACAAGCTGTTGTGTTAATATTGGCATTTCTGGTGAAGTGGTTCTTGAGAAAAAGATTTTCAACATTTATCCTATGGATTTCTATGTTAAACTTTGAACCCCGCCTGGGGTCCCAGTTTTGGTTCAGGTATCACGATTTTTACAATTTAGAATCTTCACTATATATACTAGCTTTTATATAAATGTTGGCATTTCTGGTGCAGTGGTTCTTGAGAAGAAGATTTTTAAACATTTTTCCAACGTATTTCTATGTTAAACTTTGAGCCCCGCCTGGGGCCCCACTTTTGGTCCGGGGGTCACGATTTTTACAATTTAAAATCTTGACTGTATATACAAGCTTTTATTTAAATATTGGCATTTCTGGTGCAGTGGTTCTTGAGCAGAAGATTTTTAAAGACATGCACCCTATTTTCACTGTTTCGTAATTATCTCCCCTTTAAAAAGGGTTGTGCCCTTTATTTTAACAATTTAAAATCCCCTTTTCATAAGGATGCTTTGTACCAAGTTTAGTAAAATTTGACCCAGTGGTTTTAGAGAAGAAGTCAAAAATGTGAAAAGTTTACAGACGGACGGACGGACGACGGACAACGGGTGATCAGAAAAGCTCACTTGAACCTTCGGTTCAGTTGAGCTAAAAAAAATGGTTTTACTTTAAAATCCAGAGGAGCACAATTTAAATTCAACTGAGACACAAGCAACAGACAGTTAATCAAACTATATAATTCAGCTAGTCCTTTTTTGTTTGACTTATTTAAAAATCTCAAAAATGAATTGTTTCGAAACTTTGTATATAAATTAAAGTAATCTTATTTAATACATGCATCTATAGTAGCCACTCACTACATGTAATGCAGTCGCTTATTTGTATATAAAAGGTCTAAAATATTGAAGATATATATATATATATATATATATATATATATATATATATATATATATATATATATATATATATATATTCAAGTTTATGTAAAAAAGCTGCGATCTTTATGACGACTAATTTTGAATTTCTCTGTTAAATAGGTTCAGTACTTAAGCCTGTCAAGTGTTTTAAAATAACAAGATTTTTATCGCATTTTCGTCAATATATTCCTATATAAAAAATTGTAGCATTGTGACCCTCACCTTACCTCAAGTGATAATTATTTGAACAACGTGATACTACACTACATGAGCATGCTTCCACATACGTTTCAACTTGTCTGGCAAAATGTTTAAGAAGATTTTTAGTGTTTCGCCTAAACATTTCCTACGTAACCCGCCCCCCTCCCCCATTGTTTGCCCCACCCGACCATCAGGGATCATGATTTGAACAAACTTAAATCTACACCCATCTGAAGATGATTTATCATGAATTTAAAAATTTTCTAGCCGAATAGTTTTTGAGAGGATTTTTAACCTACAAATTCCTATGTGAATCTATGATTTGCAGAAACTTGAATCTACACTAACAGAGAAAGCCTCCTTGTAAGTTTTAACTTTATTGGCCAAATAGTATTATAACAGATATTTTAAAAATGTCGATAATTTATCATTATTTCCTCATTAGTTCCCCTTAAAGAAGGGTGTGGCCCTTTATTTGAACGAACCTGGATCTCCTTGGCCCAGTGATGTTTTGTGCCAAGTTTAGTTAGAATTGGTCCAGAGGTTCCAAAGGAGAAGATAAAAATGCGAAAAGTTTACGACGACAACTACAATGCCAACGACAACGACGACAGAAAACGAAAACATTTTGATCAGAAAAGGTCACATGAGCCTGTGGCTCAGTTAAGCTTATAAGATGCCTAATCCAATTTGGTGTAGATGAGACCAGTAATATCTAAGATTGGCCATCAAAGGGTACCTGCTATAAAAATGTTTACTTGCTCTCAAAACCTTAATCTCCTATCATTATAACATTTGAAAAGGGGTTCAGATTCAGAATCTAAGGGTATTCAGATTTAGAATCCAAGCATCTAAATCAGTAAAACCCTGAAGTATCCCTTGATGCACCATACAGGCAAGTTTAGTGAAGTCAGAACTTTTGATATGAATTTTGGGACCTGCTCCAAAAACTTTGACCGGACACCGGCGTCGACGCTCTCCTGAATTCGTCTCGATGAGTTTTAAAAAATGTACATTAAGATATTATAACGATACAATTTTAAAAAACAAACAAATAATGCCTTTGAGCAAAGAGTACGATGTACAATACGACCCCAATAAATTGGCATACTTTTGTAAAACAACTCGGATTTCTGTTTCATTTTGTATGTAATTAATCTCTGATATATACACTCTCTTTTTTATCCACGATATAACAGTCATTTGGAAGATTTGTGTTATTATTTATGGTAGGGATACATGTACATTGTTTACATTCATTCCCCGTATACCGTAAGCTCCACCTCACTTTTCAAATCCTTTATAATATACAAGCACAATTAGGTACATTTTTTCTTTTTTAGCTGGTCATTGTATTTTATCAAAATCTATTTTTCAAACGAGATAAATGTACCTCACTGCGCTAATATGTAACTTCTTGAAAGATGCAAAAGTCAAGTTGGCGTCCCAAAAACAAACTTATGTAGTATACCTTGGGATCTATTCATGAAAAATCGTACGTTTAATCTTAGACGTTAGTTTGACGTAAGATTTTTTTGTAAGATTTTGGGTTATTCGCATAAAATCGTACGTTTGACGTTACGTCAAAAAACCGACGGAAGTTTACGTCTACTATTGGGTTGACGTAAGTCTATAATTGCTATTTTTATAAGAAGCAAAATTAATATAAGAAACTCTTATTCGATTACGCGCTATGGTTTACTATGAAAGGAAAGTGCATAGCTTCTTTTGTATCCCGTATGTAATATATGTGGTTTAACAAATTATTTGATTTACATAGAAAACTCACCAAAATAGACCTCGGATCTATGGAGGGTAATCGTGTTCAAAAATCCAGTCATGTTAACTTGTAAATTCGAATATGCAATCGTGTTGGTGTGTGAGCCTGAGTATGAATGTGTGTAATTATGATCGTGTAATCTATAAAAACACTCTAAAGTTGACTCCGCAGACCTTCAATGTAATTCTTCCCACAGATGTACATTTGCAACTTTAAAATGCTGTTTGTTATTTACATATAACGTGTCACTATACTACACATTTTCCATCGGTAGTCTCTGCATTTATATCTCCGTTTTCCGGAAATAGCACAGTTGACATGTTACAAATCGACAAATGTAAAGTCTACAAGTTTGTCGAATTTTGACATGACCATATATGGAAACAGTGACGTCACAGATAGCTGCAGGAAAAGGCCTGCCGTAATCGCCGGAATGGGCACAGAATGAATAAAAAAATATTACATATCATATTATTACTGGATAACAAGATTGTTTTTAGGAAGTACGATTTTTCGAACAATAGATTATAGGCTCGGTGTCCCTTATATCAAGAGAATCCAAAAAAGATGCGAGTGAAGAATTCAATCGGCATCGGATGTCTTAGATCTGGAAAATTTTAAATATCATGCTCTGTTTAAATGTATACACGCATTTCTATTGTCTTAAAGTACATTTAACAAATCGTGTAAGAATACTTAGAGTTCGGCTGAATAAAGAAAATATCACCAAAAGCATCCTTATCGCTACCACAATGTTGAGACAAGAGCCCCAGCCCCCCCCCCCCCGCCACCCACGAAAAAGAAAAAAATCACGGGGTAGGGGGGGTCGGCCTGCTGATTAATTAAAGAACTGAATTATCGATAAGAAAAACTATCTACCTGAAAACAGTAGTTTTAAGATTTTGATTTAGATGAGACATGATTAGCGGCACCCCCTCTCCTTTAAATGAAAAAAAGAAATCAAACCATAAGATTGACTGTAAATAGCAAAAATGTTTTGATATCAAGCAATTATTACGGGATATAAGTATGTCGTCCTGAATCTCGATTCAATCCAGACACACTCAGTGAAGTTGGTTAATCAAAATTTTCCGGAAAGCTTTACAGCTTTACAGCCACTTGTGAACATGTACTGATTACCATAAAGTAGCTACTTGGTTTTGTAAAATTTCTGTCATTGCAGTTTATATTTATAAGATTTTAACCCACATGTTTCTTAATTTCAGAAATTCGATTTTCGAAGAAAAAATATAATTTTAAAAACATACTAGTATCCCTTATTTATTTCTTCAGAACTTTTCAATTTTTGACAACATTTTGTACTTTAATAATGATTAGAGAACTTCTTTCGTAACAGTTTCAGATTGTTTTATTATTTATCATGCACTTGCACAACAAAGTCATTTTGATATTTGAAAAAAATATATAGATACATACATTTTTCCGCGAAAAATCACCAGATTGTTTTGCAAGTCGTTTAATTTTAAAGAAATGAGGAATATAAAATTCACTCTCAAAATTCTTAGCATTAAGGTAAGCAATGAAGCTATATGGGCTTCATGGCGGTCGCCAAACCCCATGCTGCACAAACGATATTCACCCCCTAGGAAATTTCTTGATCCGTCTCATTTCTAGAACAGAGCACGTATTCAACTTTATATTTTTCAGTTTAAATTACATGTCAAATTATTTTAGCAATATTGGAATAGATTTTATGCATTTTTTTTTGTAAAAGTTAACCTTTATCGTATATTACATGTACCAGTGTCCATGGAAATTATATTACAGAAACCAGCGCATTCGTCACCTCTTCTTGTTTGGTCCAGTTTCAATCATACCTCAAAATCTTCTTTTATAAAAATAAAAAAAAATATTTTTGATCCAAAGAAAATAGTATCGTTCATAAAAACAGTTTAACTGAATGTTATGTTTATTTTAGCCCATTCCGGCGATTACGGCATGCCTTTTCCCGCAGCGAGCATTTGCCATATAAGGTCATTTCAAAATTCGGCAAACTTGTAGACTTTACATTTGTTGATTTGTAACATGTCAACTGTGCTATATCCGAGGGTGAAGATACAAACGCAGAAACTATGGATTTAAAATGTGCAAAGTTGAAGGTTAAATTAACTAACAAAAACAATTAAGCAGCAAAATGTGCATCATACAAAGGAACTGAGTCAAATCTTAAAGTGTTTATGCTCGAGTTTTTATAGGTTACACGATCGGAATCACATACATTCATACTCAGACTTACACACCAACACGATTGCATATTTGAATTTACAAGTTTACAGGACTGGAATTTTGAACACGATTACCTTCCATACGGATCTCCCTGGCAAGGATTATCATCCCTCAGAAATATCCCTTGTAATTTTTTCTTCTGCGCATGCATATATAATTACATATACGTATTTGAACACTTGTAATAGCGTTTGAATCAATCTGTTCCTCCAAACCTAGATCGAATTTTCTAGTGCAAGCACACTGTTACAAGCTATTGTCATATCATTAACAAGAGGCCAAAGGGCCACATTGCTCACCTGAGCAATACTAGCCATAATAAAATCAGCTTTATGAATTAAGTCATATCCAAAATATCGGGACAATGAATGAGTAAAATAATCCTGTATTAAAAGATTTTCTAAATTCTCTACAGATTTTTTTATGTTAAGGCCCTTTTGTAACTAGATGATTCCATAGTTTTATCACATATTGAGCATTGCCATTCTCCAAAAGATCCTTAACAACTGTTCATAAAATATAAACCTACATCAAACTTTGAACCCCTTGCGTGGCCAAAGAATTATCCAGGGCCACAGTCTAAACAACTGAGAATGAACAAATGTCAATATGCTTACATATTAGTAATACTATATACCGGTACTATATATTTTTTAGAAAGACTAAATTTATTTCCTATGTAAACATTCGACCCCCCCCCCCCCCCCATTATAGTCTCATCCTTATTTGATTCTAAAAGATTTGTCTCTATATATATTACACTTGAGGATGCTTCCACTCAAGTAACAGCTTTTCTGCTTAATTGATTTTTGAAAAGAAGATATTTCTTTTTACATTCCTATGTAAAAATTTGACCCCAATGGTTGCCCAACCCTACCCCTGGGGATCATAATTTGAACAAACTAGAATCTATACTACCCGAGGGTGCTTCCACACAAGTTACCGCTTTTCTGGCTAATTGGTTTCTGAGAAGATTTTTAAAGATTTTTCTCTTTATATTCCTATGTAGGAATTCAACCCCCAATTGTGGCCCCATTCTTCCCCCATGGGATCATGATTTGTACAAACTTGAATCTACATTACTAGAGGATGTTCCATACAAATTACAGCTTTTCTGGCCAATTGGTTTGTGAGAAGAAGATTTTTTAAAGATACCAAAACATTTTTAATAATTTCTAATTATCTCCCTTTGAAAGAGGGCGGGACCCTTCATTTTAACAAGTTTGTATTCCCTTCACATAATGATGCTTTGTGCCAAGTTTGGTTTAATTCGGACCAGTGGTTCTGGAGAAGAAGTCGAAAATGTCAAAAGTTTATAGACGGACGGACAGACGGACAGACAGACAGACAAAAGGACAGACACATACAGAAGGACGCCAGACAAAATGTGATCAGAAAAGCTCACTTGAGCTTTCAGCTCAGGTAATTTAAAAAAATGAACAAATAATGTTGGTGAAATGCTCTAACTGATTAATATAGCTGTGGTTATTCAATGTGTATACATATACATGTAATTTGTAATTATACCAAAAGCTATAAGTGGGCATTAGCTCTTACGATGTATTAACCAATGGATTAATTAGATCAATATCGGGATGTAAAATAAGAAGTAGTTTTTATAAATGCATGATTGTCGATTTATTTATTCGATTTTGGAAATACATGTATATTAAATGGGAAAAATATCAACAGACACGCTAGTGATAATACTCAAAAACTTTGCTATCCCGAAGTATTTCCAAACAGACAAAAAAAAAAACCCGGCATATTTAGAATGTAGCGACAAACTGACAATATTTTAATTTTTGATTTTTTAAAACAGTATTTGAAGTATATCACGCTGAATTACAAGGAAGTTTAAAGCATGCAATAGATTTCATGCAGAAATAAGATTTTTCACATGCGTCTGACATTAAAAAAAAATCGTTTTAAAACAAGATTTTTTTTCTTATTATAAAAGAAATATTTTTAGCGTGAAGCGCATGTGTATTTTCTTTCTCATAATAATTGTAAACACATACCGGTATACATGTATATTAGAATAGGCGTATTGAAAAACAGAAATAATGCCGTTTATACGTTATGTCAAAGCTCAAAGGCGCTTTCTCCACAATGTCTATACTGCGTATGAGCATTGTCGGTAACCAAGGACTTAGACGCACTTACGACTGTAATAGACATACGGCAATGTTATTATCTTACGACAGCTTTTGTGAATAGCCCCTTAAACGTAAACGTACGCTTGTCGTAAGTTAAAGGCGTAATCGTAGACGTACGATTTTTTGTAAATAGATCCCCTGGTGTGATTTCGCTGTTATTCGTCTAAACCACGCATGTCACGTGACAAACATTTCAGAAAACGTGTTCGATGTGACTATATATGGAATACACCTTCATTTATGTAAATACATTTTTGTTAACTGTATTTTCAATGGATGTTATTTCCGATTGCTAAGTATTATCTCAGTTAATGAAATTTTTGCGATAAACAATGCCAGGTGATATGTAAACGAGTCTTGTGCGATGTGCTTAAATTTATTCATTTACATATCCTCTATTGTACTAAAGTCCACCCATTCTATTTATTTTATTCGTTGAAAGGACAAGATCACAAACTAAAACGAAATTCACGGTTACTGGGTCTATCGAATTATCTATAATGCGTCAATTATTACAATAAAAAGCGATCCAACTTAATATTTACACAAATCAGGATACATCATATTTTTATCACTCTCATTTTAAATTTATAAACATCTCATTAATTTTTCTTTAAATTATCGTATAAAAAGGGACCGCTGACATATGTTAAGGGATATCATCCTTAAGTATTCCCAGAATATATTGCTACATGTCTAGGACTATGAGAGGCGGCTTGAATTTTGTTACAGTGTGGTTCTGTTACATCCAGGTGTGTGATATTTCTTGTCAATGAAAATATGCCTCAAATTCAGCCAGTCTGTCTTTTTAAGTTACTTCATCGTTATAGTTATTTTCAGTTATTGCACCTATTGTAAACAATTTGAGATCTGTCAAGCATCAGTTACAAGAACTGTACTCAGTGAGTATCTATCATATAATTTAAGATAAACCATTACTTAAGAAAAAGGGAATGTTTAGTAATTTGGGAATTCTCATATGCAATTAGAAAGGGATTTGGCATCTAGAACATTGATAACCAACCAATCAAAATGAACGTAGTCATTTGTAGTTCCAAGTATATTATTTTTTCACCGACTGGAGTTTTTGATTATTCCTTTACTAGGTTTTTAAAACGCATTTACCACTGAGAAGCATAAAGAGTGTGCAGATGCAAACCGAAAACACGTGGTGTTAATGATAGACCTTATTTAAGAAAACGCAGTATCGGGTGCCCTGTTTTGGTGTAAGCTGATGAGATAGAAATTCAAAACAAATAACTTTAAAAGGTGTAATACAGTACCGATCAGACCCAACCTAACACCAGAGTAAACTCCAACTAAACCCCGGGTTTACTTTTGGGGTTTACTTGAGGTTTACTCTGGGTTTACTTTTAAAAATCTGGGTCACTCGGGGTTTACTTTGAGTTTACTTGGAAATTGCTTTTGAGGTCAATTGTACGCACTGAAGTGTGAAGCAGACCCGTATTTCATCTTACCATCCTACTGCCTGTACTTCCTGCCCCTTGTATATTCCGAATACACAGTTAGCGACTGCTTTCAGTGGTATACTTCTGACCGGGTTTACTCTCTGTGTCCACTCTGGGTTTACTTTGTGTTTACTCTGGGTCCACTCTAGTAAACCCGGAGTAAACCCGGAGTAAACCCAGAAAGTAAACCCAGGGTTTAGTTGGAGTTTATTTTTTATTAGGTTGGGTCTGATCGGTACTGTACCTTAAAGCAGGGATTACATTCATCTTAATTGTTGTAATGAGCATCATTGTGTTTACTCATTTGTTATCTAAATATGAGATTGATATGAAAATATTTAAACATTTGTAAAATTTCGGGGGTTGCAGATTTGACTTTATTAAACATAGTTTTTTCGAATCAGTAATTTTTACCTGGTTTGGGTATTTCATCAAACGATTGACTTCTTCTGGGTTTCTTTCTTTTTTTCTTCAACACAACAAACACAATAGAGACAATAAAGACTACGAAAATAACAGTCAGGGTTATCGCCATTATTGTTACTTTATTGGAGTCCATCTTCTCTTCTGTTCCCGACCTAAAAATTATTAAGAAATGAACAACAACGTTAGCAAGACATTTCTTGGATTATCTATGAACTTGGTTTGTCATCTGATCAAAAAAGTTTGTTCAAATATATATTATTTAACACTTTTTCCTTAATCTTTAGTGTTTAATCGATTGATGTTATTTGTATGTACCAACGATATATATATATATATATATATATATATATATATATATATATATATATATATATATATATATATATATATATATATATATATATCTATGCAATGTGTATCGTTCCGATCCTCTCAAATTGTCGTTTAACAGGTTGGGAACAATTCCCCTTTAGCGAGACAGTCTCGCTAAAGCGAGATCATCCCTCTTTACAGTAATAAAAACATTCCCGTAAATGCGAGATTTTGATACATTTTTTCATTATTATATTGTTTTCTTTAAATATGTTAACATTAAAAGTTTAAAATTTATCAATTCAAACTTAACTATAACAGTTTTTGTTATAGTTAAGTTTGAATTGATAAATTTTAAACTTTTAATGTAACAAATAGACGAATATGCGGAAGAACATTTTCACATTTAATTGATAATAAAGACTCACTTACTACATATTTGTTTCAAACTTGGATATTTACAGCTGCGTTTCACTGAAACCAAGTTATAAACAAAATGCGATTTTTCTTTGAACATGTTAAGTCGTACCAAGAACTATTCGTTCAAAATTTGGTTCATTTTATATTAAAATGTAATTCATCGATTTTCTCTCATCATTTTTTATTGTGCATTGAATTTTTTCTTTCAAAAACAGTCATCTATTTAATTTTCTTAAAAATATTTGTTTACCATAGGTGTATATAATATTGCTGATACAACCTTCCGTAGTTTTCGTGGTCCTGCCGAGATCAAAATATAAAAGCAAAAGGAACCAATAATTGTTGCATGTTATTTAATTTCTTTTGCACGGTCAAATTGTGTCATCAAAATGAACACAAACTCTGATAGTTTTCGTTATATAAGAAGAAAAAGCATACTTTCAATTGGAAATTTCGCGTTCAATGCAAGAATACTCCCGATTTCCACGATAAAAAATCATCTTATTTTTGTTCGCAGCAATAGAACACTGATATTTTAGGCCACAAAGGTCAGTCTTGGAAAGTAAAATTGCTTCACATTGCTTTTCTTACCTGGATGTTTTTATTTTATTGAGATTTTTCATTAATTTGAAATACATTATGAAAAGGGGAATTGGTCCCCAATTTCCCTGTGCTATAAATATATATATATATATATATATATATATATATATATATATATATATATAAATATAAATATATATATATATACCACTAATTTAAGTCCCCTGCTGCTGTGGCGCAATGGTAGCGTCTGGGGTAATTTTTTGAGGGGTCAAGAGTTCGATACCCACTATCGGCGCTCTTCAAGGTACACACCGGTAATCGTCCAATCAAATGAACTTAGTCAATCGTAGTTTCATATATACTTCAGAATTATATTTTATTCCTTGACTGAATTTTTTCATTTTTCCTTTATTCAGTTTTAAAATTGTTTGTACCACTGAGAATGTATTTTGTTAGATGACGATCATTTTTCATAGGAACTACTTCTTTAAAGGCACATGCTGCAGCTTCCTAGGGAGTGTGCAGTCTGTTTACATACAAACGGAAAACACGTGGTTTTGAGGGTAGATATTTTGTGAAACTGCCGTATCGTGTGCCTTTTTTTGGTGTTAGCTGATGAGATAAGTAACAAATACCATTTCCTCCGAATATTTTATCAAAAGTACAAAGTTAACTGATTTTTGGGAGTTGATTTTAATCAACTCTCCTATGCAGTTACTCGGGCAAACCGAAAGTGAAACAGTGTTTGGACCTAAGCACAAATCAACACCGCTGACAACATTTAGTTCTAATCGATAAATTCGATGTAATGTGCTCTAAGGCATTGTTTTTCAAAGAAACTTATTTATAGATACCTTGTAAATATTCAGATTTCAAATGGTACGAACAATTTAGACATTTTTTGTAGTCGTACATTGTATGTATTCATACGCCAGAGTTCAATATAGTCTAGTTCAACCAGACGCTCGGCTGTCTTCGTAAATCTCCGACAAGCATAGAGTCTCTCTTGCTTGTCGGAGATTAACGGAGACAGCCGAGCGTCTGGTTGAACGAGACTAGAGTTCAATATTGCTTGGATCCATAAATTTCGACTACTGATATGTTGTTTGATGAGATTAATTCTTTGAATATTACACAACATGATTCATATTGGGTTTTCACGAAATTCCTGTTGGAGAATTCATATTATGAAAAAAGTGGGTAATTCAATTACATATGGAAAACATTTTGCAATGCAAAATAACATATATCGTTGATTTTAAAATAAATAATAATCGATAAAATCAACTCCTGTCAGTACTTCAGTACTTTGATTAATATTGTTTCCCCTCTATATTGTTATATAGTGAAAACAATTACCGGTGTGGAACTTTAAGATTTTCCTATATAAAAACATTCACCGTGCTCTGTTTGAGAATTGTATGTTTACGCTATATAAACCCATTGTATTAATGTACTATGCGAACCTAGATGAGTATATCTAGTGGCATATATTATAACAGAATATACCTCGGCAAACTGACAGGAAGCATAATAAAAGAAGATAGATGGATATTTCAGTGAATACCTTCAAAAGTATGCATCAGCATTTTAACTTACATCGTATATTCTTCATCGGAGGATACAACATTATTCACCAATAAGTACTAATATCTACCAAACAACTTTTTCGCATTTAAGTTTTCTCTCTCTAGGTTTTCATATGACATTTCTTAACATACATGAACTTACAAACCATTTACATACAACGTATTGTACCGTAGGCAACTTACATTTCCACATGTTTGTTTGTAGACATGTTTGATGAAGGTGTTGTAGAGACAAATGTAGTATCTGGATTTCTTGTCAACATTGGATTGTATTTTACAGTTGTTAACTTCTTTATCAGTTTATAGCAACCTGGGTCTGAATTAGAAAATGGCTCATTACATAAAAATAATATAACCTACCATTATTATAGCAGACATTACATACTTAAACAAGAGGTTCAGGGGCCACAATCGCTCATCTGAGCAACAAAAGCCACAACTCCGATCAAATAAGCATTACATTATCAAATTCAAAATATCTTGACAAATAAGTACAGTAGATATTGCATAAAAAGTTTTTTTTTTAAATCACATGCTTTTTACGGTAAATGCCAAGCCCTTTTTGTTATTTTAGCATTTGTGAGAAGATCTTTCTCTACTACTTTTTAAGCCCCCCCCCCTTTTGTGTGGCCCAACTTTCCTCCAGAGAATCATGGTTTAATCAAACTTTTATCTGCAGAACCCGTGCTTTCACACAAATTTCAGCTTTTAGGCTTAATGTTTTTCCAAAACTTTTAAAAAGATTTTTCTCTATAATTATCTTCCTATACATAAATTTGACATCCCCCAATTGCGGCTCCACCCTACCCCCGGGATCATGATTTAAATAAACTTGAAACTTCACTACCTGAGAATGCTTCCACACACGTTTGAGGTTTTCTGGCCAAACGGTTTTTAAGAAGAGGAATTTTAAAGATTTTCTCTTTTGTAAAACTTCATCCCCATATTGTGGCCCCACTCTACCCCCAGGGACCATGATTTGAACAGATTTAAATCTACACTACCTGAGGATGCTTCCACGCAAATTTAAGATTTCAGGCCAAATGGGTTCTGAGAAGAGGATTTTTTGAGAATTTCTCTACTTATCACTATATAAAACTTCATCCCCCATTGTGGCCCCACCCTACCCCCGGGGACCATGCATATGATTTGAACCAACTTGGATCTACACTACCTGAGGTTGCATACGCAGAAATTTGATCTATCTGGCCAAATGGTTTTTGATAAGATTTTTGAAAAATACCAACACATTTTTAATAATTCTAAACTATCTCCCCTCTAAAGAGTGCGTGGCCCTCAACTGAACTTGTATCCCTGCCAAGTTTGGTTGAAATCGGCCCAGTGGTTCTGGAGAAGATAAAAATGTGAAAAGTTTACGACAACGACAATAACGACGACAGACAACGGACAAATCTTGATCAGAAAAGCTCACTTGAGCCTTCGGCTCATGTGAGCTAAAATTATATCAACTTAATTATATTTATCAATTCGCTTGTTCTGTTCATCAAACTTGTCAGACTGTCCAAATCAGTAACAATTATCAATATAGGAAGAATCCTAAGGTATGTTTAAGTCACATATTCACTTCAGTTTTCCATTTAACAAGTGAATGTGCATGTGTTTTAAAACCTATCACTGAATTTGGATCAATTCAACACCAAGCTTTATGATTTTTCTTGTTGACGTTTTGAATAGCAATTCTTCATTTTCAATTCAAGTATTAAAACATACAATATCATTTTGCAATGCAAAAAGGTTTGATTGAATCAAAGATACACATTCCACGCCAGAAAACATCATCCAACACGCACCGTTAAGCGGAGCATCCCCTCGCGACATGAATTATTGTAAGGCAGAATACATTATTTAGGAAAATACGTTTAAATGTATCAGATGAAAATAAATATGACACAAGTATTCATATTCTTAAAACCGTATACATGATGAAACGTAGCTGAAGATCTAGCGAAATGGAGTCTGCTCTGATGGACAAATCTAGTTGCTTCTCGTATGTCAACCCATAGCAATAGGTACGCAGCTGTTAATATGAAACAATTTTCCGGTGATAAATGTGCAATATCTGTCAACGTCATTTTTCGAATTTTGGACTAGTTCCATTCGATCTAAGAAATACGGGGAAAGTTGTCCGAATTTTGATTGCTTTTTTCGATGTAAATCGGATGAATTTAATATCTTGCCCGCTTCAACTTTTAACATTGGACAATCTTCTAACCCTCCATTTCTACAAAACGTTTGCAGTTTACCTTTACTAGATTTAAATTCTAAACAAAATTGTTGATTTGAACTGCATACGGGCCACATATTCTGTAATATATAGAGTGGTACTGAGTTCACGGGCCTAATATCTAGTAATATATAGAGTGGTACTGAGTTCACGGGCCTAATATCTAGTAATATATAGAGTGGTACTGAGTTCACGGGCCTAATATCTAGTAATATATAGAGTGGTACTGAGTTCACGGGCCTGATATATAGTATTATATAGAGTGGTACTGAGTTCACAGGTCACATATCCTGTAATATATAGAGTTGTTCTGAGTTCACGGGCTATATATCTTGTACTATATAGAGTGTAACTGAGTTCACGGGCCTCCTATCTAGTACTATATAGAGTGGTACTGAGTTCACGGGCCACATATTCTGTAATTTATAGTGTGGTACTGAGTTCACGAGCCTTATATCTAGTAATATATAGAGTGGTACTGAGTTCACGGGCCTAATATCTAGTACTTTATAGAGTGTTACCGAGTTCACTGGCCTAATATCAAGTATAATATAGAGTGGTACTGAGTTCACAGGTCACATATCCTGTAATATATAGAGTTGTACTGAGTTCACGGGCCTCGTATCTTGTACTATATAGAGTGTTACTGAGTTCACGGGCCTTATATCTAGTGATATATAGAGTGGCACTGAGTTCACGGGCCTTATATTTAGTAATATATAGAGTGGTACTGAGTTCTCGGGCCTCGTATCTAGTATTATATAGAGTGTTACTGAATTCACGGGCCTGATATCTAGTAATATATAGAGTGGTACCGAGTTCACAGGCCTGATATATAAGTATTATTTAGAGTGTTACTGAGTTCACGGCCCTAATATCTAGTACTATATAGAGTGTTACTGATTTCACGGGCCTTATATCTAGTGATATATAGAGTGGTACTGAGTTCACGGGCCTCATATCTAGTATTATATAGTCATTTGATATAAGTACTTTTTACAGTGGTAAAGTATGGGGCAAACTTAATTTTTAAATTAATTATTATTTAACACTGTTAAAGAAGAAGTTTCATAAAGCACATTATTTTTACGGAAAGAATGTTAGTTTAAAATATTTACATAGAAAAAGTACACAAAAATTGCTTACGTATTCAAAACGTGTGTTTACAATCGAGTTCACGGGCCTCACTGGTATTGAGGTCACGGGCTTATAGACTCTCCCGTAGTGAAATGGATGTAGTAACTCTGGCTTTTGTCAAGTCGTACATAAATTTGCCGAAAATATCTATTGTGAAGTCGTACATAAACTCCTATTTCAATTTCGGGTTTTTTAAAACAATATTTAATAGATATTAAATCAAATGACTTGAACATCAATAGGGTTTGTCCTTTTACTATGCCAAAGAAGTGTACAAAGTTTGATGAACATTCGGTTTTCTTGGAATTTTGCTAACAAGCTGAAAATGACACACATACATACACATACACGCACAGCAACCATGCTTTATCCCCCTCGCAACAAGTTGCACAGCAATAGGATATATATATATATATATATATATATATATATATATATATATATATATATATATATATATATATATATGTATGTATGTATATATATATATATATATATATATATATATATATATATATATATATATATATATATATATATATAAAAATGAAAAAAAATTAACAACACTAATCGTAAAACGTAAGCGCTTTCATTTCTTCCTCAGACGTTTTACAATACATTTAAAAACAAGTGACGTTAGTGACGTCACTAACGTCACTTGTTTTTAAATGTATTGTAAAACGTCTGAGGAAGAAATGAAAGCGCTTACGTTTTACGATTAGTGTTGTTAATTTTTTTTCATTTTAATATATATTTCCGGACACTGTGACTTTTTATTTTATTTGGATATATATATATATATATATATATATATATATATATATATATATATATATATATATATATATAGGTAAATCCAGAAAAAAGTCACAGTGGTCGGATAAAATATAGAAAACTTAAATGAATGAAAACACGAAGTCAGAGTAAAACATAAGCGCTTTCATTTTCATCTTCAGATCTTCAGATGTTTTACAACTAACCAAGGTAACGACGTTATAGTGACCTCATAATAACGTTAGCAAAGTCAAATATAGAGAAAGCAACTTTTACGGTCTTCCAAAAGTACACAAATCAGAACAAATCAAGGAGGCAATTAAAACCCAGTGCTCGGAGTACATTCATTGTCCAAATCCAAGTGATATCTCTTTCCGACCAATAGTAGGCGGACCTTCAGCACCAACTCAAAGACTCAGTAGTTTATTAGACATTCTTTTAAAACCATTCTGTAGTGAAGTCAAAAGCTACGTTCAAGATTACCTGGATTTCCTCCGTCATTTACCAGAAAAAATTGAGGAAAACAGCAAATTTGTTACACTGGATGTTATCAATTTGTATAGTAACATATCAAATTCTCTGGGACTTGAAGCAATAAAGTATTGTGTGAATAAGAATCCAGAGAAAATAAACAACCGTTTCCTAAAAGATTTTATTTTAGAAGCTGTGGAAATCGTTCTTGCAAACAATACTTTTACATTCAATGGTAAACACTTTAGACAAATCAAGGGAACCGCCATGGGGACCAAAATGGCTCCAACATATGCGACGTTAGCCCTAGGATATTTAGAGGAAACGACGTACAAAATAGTTAACCTGACATTTGAGGAGGACACTGGAAAATATATCTTAACAAACTGGAATAGATAATCGATGATTGCTTTATAGTCTGGAATTCAGGAGGTAACAACCTGAAAACTTTTAAAGAAATATTAAATGAACTTAATCCAGACATTAAATTTACAGCGGAAGAAAGTCTTGATCGTATTTCGTACTTAGATATTCTATTAACTAAACAGGACGAAGTCATCATGACGGATATATATTACAAACCCACTGATACACATCAGTATTTACATTTTAACTCGTGTCATCCACGGCATACAAAAAGAGCCATACCTTATAACTTAGCAAGAAAGATATGTACCATAGTTAACAGTGAGTCTGTAAAAATACAGAGATTACATCAACTGAAGCAGTTCCTGTTGAAACGAAATTATCCAGACAAAATTGTCGATGACGCCATTGAAAAATGTAAGAAGTTAGATAAAAAGATTAACTTAATCCCATTCAACGGAACAAAACCCAATCCATAATCCCATTAGTAACAACATATAACCCGAGAAATCCAAACGTAGCTCCTACAGTTAAACATCTTAACGAAGTCTTGAAGACGGATGAAACATTTTCTAAAATATTTGAAAATCAGAGATTTATTAACAGTAAAAGACAACCAAAGAATCTAAGAAGAATTCTCACCAAGTCAAATTTCACAGAAAAAACAGATTACAAAGTAACCAAATGCGAAGATCCACGGTGTGGTACCTGCCCGTATATCAAAACAGGACAAAAATTCAACTTTAATGGGAAAGAGTTCACTATCAACAATGACATGTCATGCCATACTAAAAATTTAATTTATGTAATCACATGTTCTGGTTGTGGACAACTTTATATTGGAGAAACAGGAAATACATCACGGGAACGAATCCGGATACATAAACAGCATATTAATTCACCGGAATATCGTAAAATAAAACTCAGTGAACATCTAGACGTATGTGGAAAGAAATCTTTTACTGTTTTCCCCTTTTATAAAATGTGCGAGTCTAATACTACTGAAAGACGATAAAAAGAAAAACATTTTATAAGAACATATAAACCTAAATTGAACAGTTTATTGTAACATTCATGCACCATTTTAATGTTTGTGTTAAATTACATTGTTTTTTATTTATTTACTTGATATGTGTAATGCTTAGAAAATACACCAAAATTGTGACGTCAACACCAGAGACTTTGCTAACGTTATTATGACGTCACTATAAAGTCGTTACCTTGGTTAGTTGTAAAACATCTGAAGATGAAAATGAAAGCGCTTATGTTTTACTCTGACTTTGTGTTTTTATTCATTTAAGTTATATATATATATATATATATATATATATATATATATATATATATATATATATATATATATATATATATATATATATCGTTTAATTATAGAAAAATACCCTTTTCCGCCCTGTGCGATATAACCAGAAAAATTGCCTACCCGTGCGATATAAACCCTAGGGGTGTGATATAAGATTTATATCACACCCCTCTCCGGCAATCTTCGGATGTTATATCATACCCCTTTCCGTTAATCATCGGCTATTATGACGTAGAGTTCGGTATGCGTCGTTCAACTCCGATCTCCGAGTATGACGTCAAATAATTACGTCACAGTCAACTCGGTAATACAAACAGCTGGCGCAAAAAAATTCAGGGAAAATATTAGAGATTGAATATATAGACACGGAGCGATTTGTTAACAATTATCATTCATCACATAATGTTTTTTTATTGTTTCTTTGATATTTTCTATAAGTATATGATATAAAAATCATAACATGGCAATTTTTATATCGCATCCTATATTAGCCCTCGGTCGCTGTATATCAGCCCTCGAGCCTGACGGCTCTCGGGCTGATATACAACGACCTCGGGCTAATATAGGATGCGATATAAAAATTGCCATGTAATAATCTATATATATAGATTATTACATGGCAATTTTTATATCGCATTTACAACGACCTCGGGCTAATATAGGATGCGATATAAAAATTGCCATGTTATGATTTTTATATCATATACTTATAGAAAATATCAAAGAAACAATAAAAAAACAGTATGTGATGAATGATAATTGTTAACAAATCGCTCCGTGTCTATATATTCAATCTCTAATATTTTCCCTGAATTTTTTTGCGCCAGCTGTTTGTATTACCGAGTTGACTGTGACGTAATTATTTGACGTCATACTCGGAGATCGGAGTTGAACGACGCATACCGAACTCTACGTCATAATAGCCGATGATTAACGGAAAGGGGTGTGATATAACATCCGAAGATTGCCGGAGAGGGGTGTGATATAAATCTTATATCACACCCCTAGGGTTTATATCGCACGGGTAGGCGAATTTTCTGTTTATATCGCACCGGGCGGAAAAGGGTATATTTTCTATAAGTATACGATATATATATATATATATATATATATATATATATATATATCAGCCCACCCCAAACCCCTAGACTCAAATGGACCATCATGTGAACAAACCTGAAACTTTGTTTATTTGTTAATCCAATAATGCACTGACCACAGTTACTTGTAACTGGCTCAGTGGTGTTGAAGAAATAAAAAATATAAGAGTTAACAGATTGACAGATGGGCAGAAAGACGTACGTCAGTTAAAATGTTATCAATTAGAAAGCTATCAACTCATGTGAGATAAAACTTACACTTGTACGCTACATTCGAGCGATAAACCTTTGGGCATGCATTCTCTATAAATTTTAAACAGTTTGTCCCCCAGTTCTCCTGAATCACATTTCCACTGCTACTGTAGCTTGTACATTTGCCTATAAATATAAATAAAAAATCGCTGTACAATACTGATGTTAACGAGGATAGAATTAAGTAGTATATCAATTACAACAAGAAAAAAATGTCATGTTAAAACCATTGCCGATTTGCATAGTATTTCTTCCACGGGGCCGATTTTGGGCCGATCTCACAGTTGCGTAGAGTGCCACAGGGCCGATTTTGGGCCGATTTAAACTTTAGATATTTTATACATATTTTATGGTTTTAAAGATAGCAATACTGAAATTAATGCATATTTTAAACATTATAGATTGCATTTTCTATGGTTTATATATGATCTTTTCATAAATTAACTATAGAAAAAAATATTACTAGGCCTACATGTAACGTTATAATTTTAAGAAAATAACATTTGCGACACAACTGATTCCATGGTATATGTATATTTTATTTATGATACAAACAAGTTCTTGCTAATAGCAGTATATTGAATAAAATAATGATCAACTACTTTAAAAAATGAAATATTTTGCACTGTTAATCAGTTTATAATCATAAGTGATGAAACTAATAGACACACGAAGCGGTTTAAAATGACGTCATTTTACGTAAGTGACGACATAATTACATGTGCGTGTTCACATATGTGCGTGCTCGCATATTCTACTGTTTGGTGTCATATCCCGCCCACCCAAACAAATGCAATATTTACAATTTTACAGCACAGAAAAACGCATATCACTTACAATATTTACTACTATTTTCCAACTAGAAATCTCAGTATATATTTATTTCTTAAACAAGTATTTGCCGAATAGGGTGAAAAAATATGAACAAAAAAACGTGACTCGTGTTTTTTTAAATGTGACATTGTGATGCAAACAATTTGCTAGAGTAGAACTCTTGCATGATTCTCTCATATATTATTTCACAGGTAAAAAAAAATAATTTTATTAATGTTTTCTGTATTGATTCTGATCAAACGTTTTCCAACATAAAGGCTTTGAGTGGATTGCTAATGTTTTAAATGTGTCACAACCTTCAGAACATTCATTTTCATATAGAAACAGCAACACGCCTCATTTATAAATTGGTCGAAACCTACAACAACTGAAACTTACAGGACTAAAATATACACGCCCCGTTTTATAGATTGGTTAAAACCTACAGCGACCTTAGAAAAAACACTGACTGCACGAAATGATCGTGATGATGTCAGACTTAACTTACAATTATTATGATAGGAGACGATTTGACCGTTTTGTTGAGCTAGCTTACTGATGTACATTAACAGTAATTTAGTGAATTTTACTTACTGTTTACAATCAATTTATTAATTTGTTAAAAGAAAGATTTAGATATAAACAATAAAATGCTTTCTTTGACGATTAATGTAGGTTTTAAAGGTAACGATCATTGCAGAAAAAAATTGCATAACCCGCGTTGCGGGTTATGTATTTTTTCTGCAATGTCGTCATCGTAATGTCCCACATGAATCACCAAAGAAAGTATAAAGTAGTTTATTTTTTTAAATAACTATCTACATGTGCTTGTTTCTGTTATCTTTAAAATAAATGAAAAACTCTTTTTTTTTTCCAAATCACTATTTGTCATTAAAATTATTATCACAGCTCTTTGTTAAATTGGTAAACGTAAAACTGTACTTATATCTAACACTTTTTCTTTTATCAATTTCATAAATGTCGGGTTCCTTAAGAAAATAATTCAAAATCTTTTAAATTTATTTACTGATACGTAAAATGCCAACATAATTTTAAAATACTTTTAAAGGATCAAATGTTCTCATGACAACTATTGTGAAGATTATGATCAAGTTACTTAGTAAATCAAATGTTTTTCTAGGTGGTATATTATTTTGACTAGTACTGTTCTTTAACCTCAATATTTACATTTTTACATAAAAATATATTATATTCGATGCATACCTCTCTCTCTCTCTCTCTCTCTCTCTCTCTCTCTCTCTCTCTCATCAAAAACTTTAGAGCGCAATATTTCAGCAATATGTTATTTCTGACTTTTTCAGAGAGAAAAAAAAGACTAATGGTGTCATTTCTATCGATAGCTCATTAATTTTCTTAAATTCACAGAATATATATATATATATACATTTAGTATATCCGTTTGATTGGGATTGTTTCGAAGAGATGTAAAATTGCCGTGATAGAAATTTGTGACAAGGCGCTATCACGGCCAATTGCGAAGTTGGTTAAAAAACCAATTCCATGTGCACACGTTTTATGATGAACACCATTTACATCAATTCGAATAGCGGCAAAAACGTTCCTCTCTTCAGTATGTTTGTCAAAGAGTAGCTTAGAAGATGTTAATATCCGGTAGCAGATTCAATTTTAAACTCGAAAATTTGCTACATGTATTCGAATGCATATAACCACAAATGGGATCATGAAAAGCTTGCAACTCTGCTAATTTTTTAGGGACTTGTGTAGTTTGGAGGCTCTTTGACACATTCTCTGTTAAGAATAATAAAAACCTTTGCCTGATTGGCTAAAAACTTTGTTTGAAAATGAGATTATATAATCAAAGGCGCTTGAATTTGCACGCAATGTACTCAGCCGTTTTTGTGAATCGAGTAAATTCCTTCACTCTCGAATTATTTACAATTTCATATTATCTTTTGAAAATATGAATTTTGACTAAGAGAATTACCCTAAACCTAGGCACACAATTCTTTTACTAAGTGAAAGATATACTGCGACCTGGACTGTGTACAATAATTATCGTTATATTCATACTGTCCTGTACAAAAATTAAGTTTCATTAAAATAAAAATTTGTACATGACACTTTTATGGGACAAAGAAAATCAAATCAAATGCAATCACGAACACCTGCATATTTTTTAATGCATAAATTGATTTTTTCCAAGGCAGTACGCCCACAGTATCCTTATTTTCAAGGATGAATGTACATGTATTACTGTAAACGTTTTACATTTGACTGTGTATACTTTTTAGCGTTTTTTGGTTGAAATCCATTTCCGCTAAATCGAGTACATCTCTAAATGCAATTTATATATATGTATAATAATAGGTATATTTAAAAATACGATCACTTATTTGTTGAAAAATTATTTTCTGCCCAATACCGTACACGTTAGATATTAATATATAGCTAGTCATTCGTCAAAGCCATTTTATTCGTAAGTATTACCCGTAATTTAAAACACACATTTCTTAAAAAGAGCTGTTACTATTTATGTAGGGTTATTTTACCTTGTTTTTATTTATTTTGGGAGGGGGGGGTTGGTGTTGATGTTTTAGAAGATGGAAAAATTATCATCCGCTTTAACAAAAATAGGCCTCGTGAATTTTAGTTAGGACTTAGTCATGAAAAGATATCATTTTGGTAGTTTTTCATTATGACAGCAAAACGTACGTGTGTACAGATCGCTGAACTTTAAGTCTAGTTCAAGATGGTTATCCAATTTGCTTAAGTTTCTTTTTCATTCCGAAAAGATTTTTTAATGCAGTGTATTCCATGGAACTATACCGATTAATCATGCATTGTACATGTATTTATTGTCATTCATGTTTTACATGTAGTATTGAGTAGTGTACATTGTACTTGCTGTACGTACGTATACATGTAAATGGTAACTAAACTAAACACCACTTTCATGCTCTCGTTATACTTTCTTTCTTTTTAACTTTAAAAAAAACAACCTATCGCTGTTGTAGTTTGCGCCAATCCCGTAATTATTTTCATGTGTATAACATTTTGTTCGCGTTGTTCAGTATAAAGATTGAAAAAAAAAACTATTAGCACGCTATGACACGTTTTATTTGAGCCATTTCACAAGTGTTTTGACTTTCGGTGGGATGTAATGAACTATTGTTTGCTCATCAAAACAAGCTGTCAAATATTGATAATCCTAATCTGATTCGCTACGAAAAACTCATCAATATTCGCACGCATTTTTAAATCGAATCGGAAATCAAATATTCATAATAACAACATTCAAAATGGAAACCATAGTGGTTATTTGTTATTTTTGTATTTTTGTTACAAAATGAAAAAAACATATTATTAATTTTATTTTGTTAAACCTTTAAAGATGTGTGTTTTTTCTAAGGTTTGTGGTTTTTTTCTGATAGAAAGATAGGTTTTTGAGTTTTGGGTGGACGCTAAACAAAGAAAAAACTTACAATGGCCTTTTATATCTATGACATCAAACATTTAAAACTTTTTTTTTTCTTATTCTTATGCATAATCTAAAATCTCTTTCATAACTTAAGGAGCGCTTGCATAGTCAACTTGATCGTCATTTACCTTGTTTTTTAGCTAACTAAAACATAAATCAGAGTCAAAATTTGTTCGCTGTTGATAAATAATGATGAACATCACAAAAGGTTAGAAATAAAATATAGATATTGTAACATCATATTCGCACTACAGACCAAAAATCAACGCTAATTCAGAATTCGTGCATTTTATTTGTGCGTAACACTGTAGAAAAAGAATTACCATTAACCATCGTATCATATTCTTCTATTTCTCAAAAATTGCTTGCATCAAGTCAACTAACCATCTTTGTATGTAAATCTAAATCTAAATCACAACTGGAAATAGATATATTTTGTTTTCTATGAATAATCGGTGGTCATACATGTACGTGTGATCGATTACATGTAGCAGCCGTGATTCAAAGACTGTCAACATCAGATTTTTTTTTTAATTTTTATATTTTTTTCACAAATGTTGAAGCTGTTTTTTTAAATGAAATACGCACCCCTAGATTTAGTCGGACATATCAGATAACTATTAGTAGATTCAGCCTTCATCAAACTGGAGTCAAACTGCTCACAGTCAAAGCTCTTGTTAAACGCGTCAATATGAACAATTTGATAAATGATCATAGAGTACAAAAAATATTAATTTGCTTATGAGAAATGAGTCAGCGATATATTTTTTCAATGTTAAATTTTCAAAACCCAATAAAAAGGTACATGTATATATGATAACGATTTGAGTTTTTCCGTTGAAATTTACTAAATTCATTATTAAGTATTATTTTTTAAAAATTCTATTTAGAATACCATAAGTAAAACAGGTGCTCTAAACGTCACTAAGTTGATTTGACGCGAAAAGCCCCGCAAATATATAATAACGTCATTAATTTCGTAACGTCATATACCTGTGACGTTACATATTTGGCAATTCAAACATTTACGTTGGCAGCGAAAGGGTTAATGATATATTTGTTTCGTTAAATTAGCATAACTCTTTTTCGATACTCATAACTATATTCTTTCTTTTGTTTGTTGTTTTGAACTCGATTTTCATGTTCATCAAATAGCAAAAACTGCGATTCACTTGTTCGTAAGCATCAACAAAATAAAAAGGCTAGATTCATCGGCATGTGAGTGATATTTTGAATTTGTTTTTGATAAATTTTGAAAACCCCTATATTAATTTGTAGTGAATGTTTCAACAGATATAAAGAGAGAGAGAGAGAGAGAGAGAGAGAGAGAGAGAGAGAGAGAGAGAGAGAGAGAGAACCTGTTATGAATATCGCCAGACCAAAAAAAATCATTAGTTGGTATTTTACCTTGCACTATATTTTGTGCATATGCACACAGTTCTAAGGTCTGGTTGACGTATGGGTTGATGACACAATGGTACACAAGCCTCTCAGGTTCACTGCATTGTTTGGCAGGAACATCACACCTTTTCTTATCTGCAGACTTCCTCCATTCCTCCTCACTGACAGGACAACCATCTACAACCTGTACCGTTGACCTTGTTACTTCACATGAGTTACTGCCGGCTACCAATGTCTGTAACATGTAATCAGGAATAAATTACATGATGTTACCTGATGAAATGTTCATTCACAAAAGGTCCTTATTTAACACAGTTCCGCTTTTAATAATATACCTCGAATTTAGAAACTAAAATCCAGGTCTAAATAAACCAGTGTCACAGTCTGAACGTGCTAAAGATACATGCCATTTTCAAGGGTTTTCTTCTATAGGTCATAGAAAATCTAAACTGTTGGATGAGGGTACATTTTCTTTATAACTTACAAAACCCACAGGCACGTAGCATTGGGGGGGGGGGGGGGTGTCGCAGCAAACATTTTTCTTAAATTGACTGCCCCCCCCCCCTCCTCCACTTTTTTGGTGAGCATGTAAAGAATTGAAGAAAAGGAAGGAAATAACAGTAAAATTGGAAATTGAAGTTATATGTACAGGAACATTACGCTCTGCCCACCTACCCACCCCCACGGATAAGGTTTTTCACCTTTTTTGAAAAGTTGTAGATTTCCTTTTTTGCTTGTCAAGATCTATTGGATCAGTGTGCAACACCCCCCACCCCCCCCCCCACCCCCACACACACACTTTCAAAAGCGATGCTACATGTACGTGCCTGAACCTTTCGTCTTTGCAAGGATTCAGTAAAAAAAAAAATCCACGGGGCTGATTTGAGGTGTAATTGTGTTTGCGGTTGGGAAGAGGGAGGAGGTTTCAAGGCCTATTTTCATTAAATTTACTATGTGAATTTTAGAATTTTTAACCCACCCCCTCTTCTAGATACGCTCATGGGACTGCGTGTTTTTTGTTTACAAATGTCTCAAACTACACTAGCATTTCAAAAGTATGTCAATTTTTTTTCTTTTCTCTCTATATATTTCATTGAAAACAAGACTCTTTTTAAAGGTTTTCTGTTGTTATTTTTTGTCAGATATTGAAGAAATTTGTAGTGATTAAAGAATATTCAATTTGCACTTTTTGACATTCATTGATATAGTTTTTTTTGACAACTCATTTGTAAAATTTGACATTTAAAACACAACACAAAGATAATTCTTACGAGAATTACAATATATCTTTTGCAATATGTGAGCCGAAAAATCTTACTTTCGATTTTTAATATCAAATCTAAGGAACTGAAGGTTGGAAAAATGTTTAAATATTATGCCTAAAAAGCTAGATAAATTCTGAATTTATCAATCAGTCTTTTTAAAATCGGTCAAGGGGTTACTTTAAAAAAATGTTGGTTTTCAATGAAATATATAGTGAAAAGAAAAAAAATGACATACTTTTGGCACCTGAGTGTAGTACATTATAATATTTAATATTTTTCAATTTCAATATTTCAATTTCTTTATTTACCAATTAAGGGCCCTCAAGGGGCAACATGAAGAGTGTACATACAACATCCAATGTACATAGAACATTCAATAAACAATAATATAATAACAGGGTAAATGTATACATGTAGTTATACTTCTACATGTGTGGTTAAAACAGTAATTAGCGCTTTTTTTGAAAAAGAAAAAAAACCCTAGATGTATAATGTCTGACGTCAAAATATTCAGCAAGTATTCCTTTAAATGAATGATCGGCATGCAATATCATTGGTCAGTTCTGTTAATGAAATGCCAAGCATTACGCTACATGCAAAAAACTATATATAGCACCGTTTTGTTGATTTCCGAAATTGAAGGCATGAATCATTGAGTTCGACAATACTCGGCCAACCGAGGGATGAACGAAATTGGAAGAAGAAGAAGAATAAGCTTTACTTTTTGTAGGCGAATTGTACTTCCGATAAATATTCTTACGCATTTGTGAAGAAAAACGCGATTTGAATCATTATGTATGTAACCACAGGCACCTGAATTTTTATCAATCAGTCGCTTAATAAGCCAAATATAAAAAAAATCTACCTCCTCTATATATAAATTTAGATATAGAGGAGGTATAATTTTTTTTATATTTGGCTTATTAAGCGACTGATTGATAAAAATTTAGGTGCCTATGATGTAACTGTATACATGCTTTATTTTCAAGGCAAACGAATAAAGTAAGTAAACGTTTTTAGTAATCTACGTGTAACCAAAGATTTAAATGAGGTTGTCATTGCATAGTAAATAAAATAGTGCAAGGCGGAATGCGTGCGCAAATAGTAAAAATTGCCGGATGCCTCATATGGACACAACTGTGATCGGCCGAAGCCGATCACAAAAACTGATTATTGTAAACAACCGTAGGGTTTGAATTAGCTGGGGAGCGGTTTGTTTAGAAACCGTTTATCAGTAGTTCGGGTGAAGTAACGAATGTAAACAAGGGCGAACAAGGATCAAAGTTTATAAATGTTTAAACGTCAGATGTTCCGTATAAGAATTGACAAGAACGATAGTGACAAGAACGATCTTAGAAGCAGAAATAGTATAAGGGTATTCAGAAACTCTTTAAACAAACAATATGATACCTCTTGAAAATAACTTTGACAACTTTAACAACTTTACTACTGTACTTAATGGAATGCAAATACCAGAGGAACAGTTTATATATACTAAATAACATCGTGAGGAAATTGTGGTTAACAAAAATGAATTTACGGTACAACATCTACAGTTTACAACACCAAATTATTCTCCAAATACAACGCAACAAAAATGTAAGTAAATCACTTGTTATCATTGAAAGTTGTTATTCTTACTTGTATATTGAGAGTTGAAATATTATCAACCATGTTACTATATTGTAGCCTATCATTAGGGTAATATTCTCACCCAAATTCCAACTGCACTATTTATATATTGAATTACAATGATAATGACCATAATTATACTATGTACATGTACAGGTGTCCTGATGTATGATTGATTTTTAAAGACTGGAGATTTTCTTGCAAGTACAGCTCGATTCAAAAATCAGAAAACAAGTTGTAAAAATCAAATCCGTATTTAATCAACTAAAACCTAATCAAATTTAGAAAAGGAATGAGTATAAGTACAGTAACTTATTTCTTCCAAATATATCATCATTTATTGGGTGTGTTGTATACATATATATACATGTATCTCTACATTGTACATGTACATGTTGTATCTTATTATTTTAAGAACAGATCTGTAAATTTCTTACAATACCAGTAATATTTCTTGCAGTTTGCAGTTAATTCTCAGGCCTGTTTACTGATATATTTTTTTCTTTCTTGCATTGTGCATGCTATGAATTATTTAAGGTATTAAGTAACATTGTCTTCAATTCTTCACTATATACATGTAACTACAGCTGTAAACAACATTATTATAAAGATCCGAGAGAGAGAGAGAGAGAGAGAGAGAGAGAGAGAGAGTATGATTGATCCTATACACTTAAGCATTTCTTTTCTAGACAGAATAATAGCGTGCAACCTTTTCTCGCCAAGTACCATTTCTCATCAGTGCATTGTGATGTCATTTTTCGTATATAATTTTATCTGTTGTTTATCTGGCAAGAAATGGTACTAGGCGAAGACTGGTCGCATGCCAGTATGGCATTTAAAGATAGCAAATATAATTTTTTTTTCAATTATTTTTTTTTTTTCAGTTGCACTCCTTATTTCTCCAAGAATGTCTTTTTAAACTTTTTTTTTTAATTTTAGATAGATAACACCTCAAACAAAATTAATGTTAGTAGGCCTATAAATCAATAACATGGTGCCCATACACACACAAAACTAGACCTCCCCTTTCATATATTTCACATATTGATTTCTTATATAGCACATATCATTCTCAAGAGTTCTTTAAACTTGATAAGATATTTGAACAGAATAAGACAGCTAACAGTCTATTAAATGTATGCCAATGTACACATCAACTACAAAATTAATAGATTAACAAATCTGTAGTCTATCTATAAATTATCATTTAAAAAATCTGAGCAGTTCAAATATAGTTTTGGTATCAACTTAGTATATTGTACATGACTAGGCATGTATGCTAGCCATGTTATAGTCCACTCCATAAAGAAAAACAAGTATTACTGAGGAATTTAGTAATTTGTGATCTACTGTCCATTGGCCTCTACTTCAATTGTTTTAAAGAAGGAACTTAGCACCATGAAGTGATCAAAATTCAATATGCATGCAAGAAGAAAATTATAAAAACAATCTGTCTGAGAGCTATATCTATTTTAATTATCATTTCAAAAAACTTGCGGTGTACATATTTGTTTTTAAATTACAGATATGTTTTTTTTTTATATATATCCAAAATCAAATTTGTACAGTTATGGAAGGGCATGACACTGGAAAATAAGATTTAAAAAATCAATTTTAACAATTTTATTGACTAGATTGTTATTACAAGAACATTTTTAACAAAAACTATTTGTAGCTCTTGCAGAAACCGCAAAACGTAATCGATAGAGCACACTTACGTGTAAACCTTGGTACGGTAACGCGTTCTGACCAAAAAAATATACTTAACAATGTACATACCTCAAGGATTTTAAATAACCTTAAAGCATTTCCAGTGCAAATCAATACTTATATCTAGATATAAGTAAATACTTTAAGGTTAACAAAACTCAATAGATTGCATAATGAGCACAATTGAGTGCATATAGAGGTACTGTAATGTGTTGCTACCATAAAAGATCAAGTCGTCGAGAACTAAAATGTTTATACTGAGGGTTTTAAAGATAATCTTGCAACATTTTCAGAGCAAATCAATACTTATATACTTAGTCTAGACATAAGTAAGTTGAAGGCTCCAAAGAAATTTAAATCCTTACAAATCTTTAAAGCTCACATTACTCAAGGGGTTCAAACTGAAGTATGGTTATGTGTTTCAACCACAAAACAACACTTTGATGCATCAAATGTTAAACATATAAGCATATGTATTTAATTTCATGCCAAGTTTTGACAGCATAAGTTTGATGGTCATAGCCATTTTTAAACCATTCAACTTCCTGGAAAGATGAGCTTTGCAAAAAATGAAAGGAAATATTCAATATTTTATGGTTAAAACTTCATAATTGGTAATGGCTAGAAAAATTCATAGTCTGAATTACTTAAAGGTTTTTAATGGATCTAAATGAATGAGTAATGTGTTGACTATCTTGCTTTTCCTGAACAAGACAACTTATACTTTGGCAGACAATGACATCTTTTCTTGAAATTTACAAATTTATTTTGCTCAATTTTTGAGGATGCATTTGGTTCTAGATGACTAAAATCTTGATTGAAATTTAAAATTTGCTTAAGATGAATCAGTATATTTTCGTTCTGAAATATGTTTTCATATTTAAGATGTGTTATAATTACAGACACAGTTCATTTAACAAGGTTACCTTCGCTTTTCCATGCAGGATAATACACATCATAAGTATTCTGAGGCAATGGTGTACTTTGAGAACTCTTGTTTTCAACATTGTGAAAGGGCATCTAAGCTATTTACTATAGGTATAGACAATTATAATAATTCTTTTGTAAACGCGCACTAATGCTTGTTAATTACTTGCATCAAAATCAGGGACGTACGACCCTGTTAAAATCGCTTAAGAACAATATTAATCCCAGAATGCTTCCGTATTTTCTTTTCGTGAAATTAAGAAATTTGCAAGGAGCATTACAAATACTATTTTTCATAGAATTCCTAGTTTCACTTCCGTTAAACTGGTTCTCTGTATCGTACGAAAAACAGCTATTTACCGCCATTGATGCGCCCTCATCGCTGCTGCTTTATTATAATCAAGATGTTAATTTTTACATCATGTATTTTCTACCAATCACAAAGGAGAGGAAGTGCACAGCCCGGAGACTGTAAATTATTTCAACTCTTTATACCGTCTTCCAAGGAAGACGGTAATTACGGGATCTACCGAGTCTGCAATATCAAATTGAGTAGATTTATTTTTCGTGTGTTGATGAAATATGTCAATATCAAACAGAATCATTTTCCACAGTTTGTGCGGTGCTTTTTTATCCAAGAAACGCTACATGAGAGAACTTTGAGAACATCCCCAAATAAAGAACATTTTGAGCGTAGGGAATGTTTTATACTGCTGTGAAACAAATTTTGGTGAAAAAAAGTGCATTGTATGTGGAAACGCATGTAATAGTTACTGTATTTTTCTTTTTGCCAGTGCAATGATTGAATGCAAAGATATCTCGAGAAACCAATAACTGTCGGTATTATTTGTAGCTGTTCTGTTTTGGGTTCCCCGTAATGTTTAAAATCTGCGTCAGTGGTAATTTTTATCAGCCAATGAGCGCGACAACCAAAGAGCCCAATCGTAACTACTCGGTGATTTCCTTAACCTCAAAAAAGATCTTTTTATCGGTTACGGAAGGGTGTTGCTAAAACGCGGAACGGAAAACGGAACGGAAAACGGAAAATATCATATCACGTTTATCGCTTAAAAATGGTGTAGACTGGCCAGAAACGATTTACTCTGTATCATTTATTCATTTCTAATGAATGATGATTAACACGTGGCTGTCTTATTGATATTCTTATGACTGTTTATCAAATATAGCATTGCATTAAATATTGGCTTTAGTTGAGTAGGAAACGGAAAAAATCAAATGTATACGAATTGTGAAATATTAAAAGAGTAAATTAGCTATAACTTTTTACTTAATAATATTTTTCTTATATGGCATTGCTGGCATAACAGCGTAACGCAGTTAGTGAAAGCTTTTCATGCGTTTTATAAGTATTTTTATATTTCAAATATGATGTATATACTAACATCAACATAGAATTTTCGGTGTTCTATACGATCTCAAATCATACAGACGATACAGTATCATTGAGATAAAAAAACGAATGACTGAAGACATTCATGATCATCTTTACGAAGTCTTGCTGCGTCATCTATTTACAAACATGTCCCGCTATTGTAAATATCATTTTATCCCAAAAATAGGTTCATTTTATTGGACCAATAACGCTGCGGATTTCATGTTATGTTTTATTTTATCTCTTATATCGGCGTTTGTTGTTTACATCTTCTACTGTTTTAAAATACCCGGTACTTAGTGAAACTACGGTAGTATTTTTTGTTTACGTTTGCATTACTTGCCAGTTGTTCATTCATGCAGCTATATACACACCCCTGCGAATGTGTTCAGAATGTTTTCTTTATCGTTGCTAAGTATGTAATAAATCCAGTGGTGCTCGAATGAAAGTTCACGAGACTTCGCCGAGATTTATTCAGTTCTTGTGAAAATTCCAGCGGAAGTATAAGTGTTCAGATAATTTTCTCAAAATACGTAAGTACTGGTCATTTTTCATATCATGTCCTACTTTGATTTATGTTAAAACATAAAAATCTTTTAAGATATATGTCTTATTTCATCATCTAGCGGTTATTTAAACTAAACGATGATATTCAGAACAGAGTTATCGTTCGTGTTTAACCACTCTACACGTGGTTGAAAATGTAAACATTGGGTTGCTTGATAAAATCAAAGCCTTATTTTACGCTTTTGGTGTGCAATACCATGCTTTTTAACAAAAGAATTGGTGTCTGTTTTTTATAAAAACTTAGTATATCGAGCCATTTTCAAGTAACATTCGGCATAAAATAGTATAGTCTGTTTCACTATTGATGCTATTTCTAGGTCAGGCGCGGATGGAAAATTATACCTTAGGGTGGATCGCTACTAATTATTGAAGATAAAGTTTAAAATCAATAAACGTCTAGATTTTATATTTGACAACAAATACCTAGGTTCTAGGAAATAAACTATAAATACGAGGCACGATTTTTACTGCGAAACTGAAAGGGTCAAATAAAACCACATGGTCTAAATTTAAATGACAATAACATTCGCAGGGGTGATACATATGATCCGAATAGAGAGCTCTAGACGTTGCCTGGTTTGATTTTCAGATTATAAAATAGGATTTTAGTCTGTCGATCCCAAAATATTTATGTAGCACATTTGACATTTGGACGGTTTTTAAAAAAAAAATACACATACCTGTAAAAGATGCAATTGAAATAGATGAAACGGGAAATATCCAAGAAAAACTTTATTGACACATTATCATTTTTTAATCGGAAAAATTCACAGGATCGAAAACAGATTTCTTACGGAGATTTATAATGGGAAATGTTGACATCTTTTCTCCATTCGGAAGTCACTCAAAAGACCTCGCACAATTTTTCAACGTTATCGTCATGGTCTGGTGATATGCAAAACCCCGTAGACTTCTTTATTTTTAGCCGTGTATTGAAACCTGATGAGCTAGAGAGGACGTTTTAAAGAAGAAATCATGAGATTTTTTCATGCGTCTGAAAGAACATTGCTTGAACCCTGAGGTATATATAAATATCGAGTTTTTCAGCAAAATGTGATTCGAGGATATTTTGGGACATAGTATCGGGTCAATGCATGTACTGTTAATTTTGAGGAAATAATTATTCTTGAATAAATCTCATATATTGCTAATCTTTAAAAAAAAATTAAAATTACATAAAGTTTATCGTTTTAAACCTGATTAACAAATCTATCAAGTAAATAACATTAGATAAGATTTTCCGCTTTCCGTTCCGTTTTCCGTTCCGCGTTTTAGCAATACCCGTTACGGAAAGGGCGAGCGTTATGCTATCTGTAAATATATGGGGGACTAAAAAGACAGAGAACCAGTTAACTATAGTTATAGATTGGTGATTAATCAGCCCTTTATGTGTACCGTAGGTATATCTAACACGCTCATGCCAGACATGCAAGGTCAATTTTGAAATTCGATTTATCGGATGATTTGGGACTTTTTTGTATATCGACCCCGATCCATCTAGCAAGGATTGTGCGGGAAATTTGAACAGATCATTTTATAAGATGAAACAAATATCCGCTAGATCGTCAATTTTTAGTATCAAATATTTTCAGCAAATATAATCTAAAATTACAGACCCTGAAACGTGCTACTACACCTCTAAAACGAACCGTACCGTTCCGTGCAAGAAACGAACCGTATCGTTCACAAAACGAAACCAGAGACATATATATATATCAGTTAGTATGTACGTCCCTGACGAAACGTACCGTTCACAAAACGAACCGTACCGTGCAAAAAGCGTGCAATATAATTTATGCAAGACCCGCCCCAAAACGGCCAAAAAAGCGTACCGTACCGTGCAATAAGCGTGCAACTTCCATATACCATGTATACGGCTTATTGACTTATGTGTTTCAATGAATACGGACGGAGATTATCGCTGACCAGATAAGTTCAATATTTTGCTAGATTTTAGTTATACGGGATTAAGTAACACATACTAATTTTACGCTGTTATTTTTATTAAAACCGTTATAAAAATGTTTTAATCTAATTTCCTTTATTAGACCTTAATCTTTTCTTTACATAGCGCCATAAACTGTTAATACATGTACATGTGTATGTCGTAAGTTGTAAAATGATAAGTGTCGGGAATCAACTTAATAAATCAGTTTTTCCTTTAAATAATAAACTAATTATACATATAATTTTATATAAAGTTGTTAGATGCTTTAACACACATTGAATCATAATGTGTTATATCAGTATGCTTTCTTGGCTTTCTTGTGTATATTAAGTTTAACTCGCGATCATTTCCTGTGTATAGTGATTAACAAACCCAGGGTATAAAACGACATGCCCTCGGTGGTTTTTACACCTGTTCAAGACAAAAAAAAAACCTACAAAATTACGTACGTCTTCGTCCAACAGTACAGCACGCCCATTTTCGATCTTCTATCTTACAGAGAGAGAGAGAGAGAGAGAGAGAGAGAGAGAGAGAGAGAGAGAGAGAGAGAGAGAGAGAGAGTTTATGTGTTAATTATATTACTTAAATTAAAGTTTTATCAATGAGCCATTGTTTGGCTTTAGGTTTTTATAGTCGGTCTTTTGAGCGGGATTTTATTTAAGGACTCCACGTGCTTCGCCTGTCAATCAGTTTTAGTATAGTAGTACAGATCACGCCATGCGCCGCGTGCTACTTGGCTCCTCCTACATAGCTAGAAGAAAATTATCGAATAAAAACGTTTTAGTTTTATGTTTTCTAAAATCCTTATTTTAAAGATTGCATCTATTTAAGATTATTTAACAATCATTTCGTTCCGACTTCATGATTATAACTCATGTACTGGCGATCAGAGTCTCTATCCATCGCTGTCATATTTTTTTTTTTTTTGTTACTAGATAAATTCTTAATATATTTATCACTTTAAGCATTCAGTTGTTGATTGCCGGGTATTTTTCCGTGTCCTGTTTACAACAAATTTGTGAGTAAAAAGGCAAATGAAATATAAACAGGTTAGCCAGCATTTAAAAAACGTCAGCTAAACCGCATGCATATAGTGAAGAGCGGACACTTGTCCAACAAACCGATAGATATCACCATTAAAAGCTATTGACTTATTGTGTGTATCCAGTTGTGTACATAATAATTTAATTTATCGTAAGAAATATGGTACATGTACATGTATAGTTTCACTTTAACTGAATAACAAAAACTAATAGTCATATTTTGACTATACACGCGATGTTATTTCAGGTAAGAGAAGCATGTAGGTGTGATCTGTGTATACGATCAAGCGCAGAAAATCATAGAATCAATATTTAAATGAATAAAAATCCGCGTCGAAAAACTTTAAAATAGTTTATTTCAAGATTTCAATTTCTCATAGCAATTTTAAATGGATTTGAAATATTTAATGACTTCAATACAAGTACATGTATAGAAATAATAATATTAAGATGCTTGTTAGAATTATCGCCAGATCGCCGAATTAACATTCATATATCGGATTAAAGTCAATCAGTTCTTTTAATCTATTGTAATAATTGCATTTATCTAAAAATAAATACGAATAATAACAGACTATTCAAAATTAAAACTATCCTCCGCTTCCCGACCGTTTTCAGCGAGTACAGGTTTCACGCAACGTACATCAAACGTGTATCAAAAACGGGAGAACGGAAGGAAGTTCTGATTTTAATTAAATTGAAATACATTTGTAATATATCATATAAATAAAGAATAAAGGCTCGTCATAATTACTAACTTGCTGAAGTTTATCGGGCAAAAACTAAACAAAATTATATGGAGAAAATTCAAAGCGTTCAGGCCACGCCTACCTCATTAATAAAGCGCGCAAACCGTTCACAAAGCGTGCAGCTATTTTTAGCAAAGCGTACCGTGCAAGAAGCGAACCGTACCGTTCACAAAACGAAACGTACCGTTCACAAAGCGAACCGTACCGTTCACAAAACGAACCGTACCGTTCACAAAGCGTACCGAACCGAACCGTGCAACTGGTGTAGTAGCACGTTTCAGGGTCTGTAGTTAAGATAATGTTAATGACCACGACGGAGTTTCAAAAATGCACATGCCTGTGATATGCTAGCGCCTTCTTCCGAAATTTAATGTGAAAAAATTCTAACCTGAATATATTTCTTGATGTTTATTGTTTAATTTAATTATTATAATAATTCTTTGTGCTAAAATAACAGCTATATTAACATAACTGTTAAATTAGTTTTTTTTATGCGTATTACTTATATACAGTAATTTGTCCCAATTTATGCAGCAAATTCTCATAATTTGTTTTTATTTCAATGGCCTAAATACATTAGGATTCAAACAATGTTCGTTGAGTAGCATGGACAAAATCTCAAGATTTCTTTTTTGAAACATCCCCTTTAACTTGTTAGGTTTTAAAACATGACTAAAAATAAAAAGTCTGTGGAGATTTTGTATCCCAAACGACATGAAAATACTTCGGATGATAATTGGGCAAGCTTGAGTAATTTCGAATTGAGATAAAATGTCAACATTTAAGAGATGAACTCAATGTCTACCCAAGTTATACGAGTATAACCTGGGATTGGGCAGTTTACGCTTTATGAGCCGCGAAGCGGATTATAAAAAAGCGTAAATTGCTCGAACCCAGGTTCTAGATTATAACTCCGGTAGATATTGAGTTCATTACTTATAATTTAATTTTCTGTAATTTACTGTACAGATTAAGTGGGTTTCATTAATCTGTTCACAATTCATTTCGGATTAGTGCGTTTTTTACGTTTGTATATTGTGACGTGTTTTGTGACGTGCAATTCAGGTTATACAAATATAACTGTTTTTTTTCCCATCCAACCAAATGCCGCGTTACAATCAGAATTAAAATATTCTTCGTTCTTGTGAATTTCTACATGTATGAGTTAAAAAAGATGTCGTGAAGAAGTCATTTTTTCCTGTGACAGATATGTTAGTTTTTGTTGTATTAGAAATTAAAGTAAATAAAAATGACGGAAGCAATATTAGTTAACGTGCGACTGACTATAAATAACAGCCGACGTGCTAGCTGACGCTGAACGACCGAGAGATTTGCTAGCTTTCTAGTATTAATTATGTATTTTGATCTATGGTTAAACGGACGAGTTTTTTAAAAATAACTGCGCTTTGAAATAATGTTAAATATTTAATACAGTACCCGCCTTTAAAAAAATCCTATTCTCGTATCCTACTGTGTATCAATCATATCGTTCATGCGTGTATACTGCTCTTTCGGTAATGAATCCTATCAGGTCTGTGTTTAAATTTTATTGGCAAATCCTTTATCCTATCATGTTTCCGTTTTTAGTTATCGCCTGCTATTTAGGGTCTTCCGTCTTCAGCGGAAGACCCTTCTATTATTCTATTGTTTCTTTTTCACTTTTTTTTTTTTTTTCTTTACAATTTTTGTGCAGAAGATTTCTCGGAGATGTGTAGTGCGATTTTCGTCAAATTTTCAGCATCGATCTCTTATTATCTGAAGTTTGTACCCTATTTTGTATTTTGTAAAATTCACTTCCGGTTTGGACTTATCCGCCATTTTGAATTTTGTTCTGAATTCTTGTCCACGCATCTTCTAAAAAACTAGGAAAGATATAAAGCTGAAATTTTCAGGAATGATAGAAGACATGAACGTCTAGCCTCACGAGGAAAATCATTGTCCGGAAATTCCGAGTACGGAAGCTAGCTGGGATTAAAATATAGGACACGTTTTTGACGAATTCTCCTTGTCCACACATCACCTCAAAAACGAGCAAAGATAGAAAGCTGACATTTTAAGGAATGATAGTAGACTAAATGGTCTAGCCACACGAGGAACACTAATGTCCGGAAATTCCAGATACGGAAGCTGGCTGGGGTCAAAATTTAAGACAAATTTTTGATGAATTTTCTTTGTCCACGCATCTACTCAGAACGAGTAATGATAGAAAGCTGAAACTTTCAGGAATTTTAGAGGACATGCCAGTGTGGCCTACCGAGGAAAACTTATTGTCCGGAAATTCCGAGTTCGGAAGCTATTCTTATTTTTTAAGGTCTTCCGTTTCCAACGGAAGACCTTATAGTTTTCGTACAGTTTCTTATTAAGGTCTTCCGTTTCCAACGGAAGACCTTATAGTTTTCGTACAGTTTCTTATTATTATTATTATTTTTTTTTTTCCCACAAATTTTGTGCAAGCATTTTCTCGAGAACTATTTGACCGATCTCAACCATTTTTTCACAGATGATTACAAGTGGTCTGAATTTATTTTGTTTTTAAAATTTTTGCCGTCGTCACTTCCGGTACCGATTTATTGCTAATTTTGAAAACTTTTACGACCCATTTTGTGAGCAGTTGATCTCAGAAACTATCAGAGATATGAATATGACACTTTCAGGATAGGTAGTCCATAGTTTGAAGTTGTGCCTATTGTTTTCGTTTTACGCAAGTGGCGCCATTTCTTGGAACTCGCTAGGGCTCGAAAATTGGGTACGAATTTCATATAAATTTTTTTACACATTTTGATCTATATCTTTTTATCAGTTGATATTTTGTTAAGACATATATAACAAAAGTGGTAGAGTATCAAAAGTTCTTTCCAACAAAATCAAGAAAAAGGGGCTGGCCCCTTTAATTAGGGGCCAATAGACCCGTAATGTCTATTACAAATAACTTAAAAACGATAAAGATTTTGTAATGCATTATAGAAGCAAAGTTGTTGATCGTAACAATATCTATTTGAAAAACTCATTGCCACGCCCATTTATGACGTAGTTAGGGATTTTTAGGGGCCAAAGTTCTCAAACATTGACACAATATATCTAGAGAACAAGACATATTTTGTTAAGCATTGTAGAAGAGAAAATGCTTGTATTGATAATTTTAATCGATTCCAATATTTGAAACACCAATGTCTGTCCCCATTAAGGATCTACAGGGCTGGCCCCTAATATATTCAATTATTTGTATTTCAAAAATGAACAACAATTTGAGATGGGTGTAAGAACAAAAAACTGTTAGTATTTGAGAGATCTTTTGTATGAAATCAAGAAAAAGGGGCTGACCCCTTTAATTAGGGGCCAATAGACTCGTAAAGTCTATTACAGATAACTTAAAAACAATAAAGATTTTGTAATGCATTATAGAAGCAAAGTTGTTGATTGTAACAATATAGATTTGAAAAGCTCATTTATGACGTAATTAGGGATTTTTAGGGGCCAAAGTTCTCAAATTTAGACACAATATATCTAGAGAACGAGACATATTTTGTTAAGCATTGTAGAAGAGAAAATGCTTGTATTGATACCTATAATCGATTCCATTATTTTCAACGCCAATGTCTGTTCCCATTAAGGATCTACAGCGCTGGCCCCTAAAATATTCAATCATTTGTATCTCAAAAATGAACAACAGTTCAAGAAAGGTGTAAGAACAAAAAATGTTAGTATTTGTAAGATCTTTCGTATGAAATGAACAAAAAGGGGCTGGCCCCTTTAATTAGGGGCCAAGACCCACGTAAAGTCTATTACAAATAACTTAAAAACGATAAAGATTTTTTGATGCATTATAGAAGCAAAGTTGTTGATCGTAACAATATCTGTTTGAAAAACTCATTGCCCCGCCCATTTATGACGTTATTAGGGGCCAACGTCCTTAACTTTTGATGCAATATGTCTAAAGGAGACATATTTTTTAAGCATTGTAGAAAAGAAATTGTCTGCATTTAACTAATTAAAACACCAATATATGTCCCCATTTAAATCTATAGGGGTGGCCCCTAAAATATTCAGTCATTTTTATAAGTTTTATCAATAAATCATCGTATCATTTTAAAAAATCGAACGGAAGACCTACTCGTTACTCGTAACGAGATCGTGTCTAGTTATTATTATTATTTTTTTTTTTTTCCACAAATTTTGTGCAAGCGTTTTCTCGAGAACTATTTGACCGATCTCAACTATTTTTTCACAGATGATTACAAGTGGTCTGAATTTATTTTGTTTTGAAAATTTTTGCCGTCGTCACTTCCGGTACCGATTTATTGCTAATTTTGAAAACTTTTACGACCCATTTTGTGAGCAGTTGATCTCAGAAACTATCAGAGATATGAATATGAAACTTTTAGGATAGGTAGTCCATAGTTTGAGGTTGTGCCTATTGTTTTCGTTTTACGCAAGTGGCGCCATTTCTTGGAGCTCGCTAGGGCTCGAAAATTGGGTACGAATTTCATATAAAAATGTTCACACATTTTGATCTATATCTTTTTATCAGTTGATATTTTGTTAAGACATATATTACAAAAGTGGTAGAGTATCAAAAGTTCTTTCCAACAAAATCAAGAAAAAGGGGCTGGTCCCTTTAATTAGGGGCCAATAGACCTGTAATGTCTATTACAGATAACTTAAAAACGATAAAGATTTTGTAATGCATTATAGAAGCAAAGTTGTTGATCGTAACAATATCTATTTGAAAAACTCATTGCCACGCCCATTTATGACGTAATTAGGGATTTTTAGGGGCCAAAGTTCTCAAATTTAGACACAATATATCTAGAGAACGAGACATATTTTGTTAAGCATTGTAGAAGAGAAAATGCTTGTATTGATAACTATAATCGATTCCATTATTTTCAACGCCAATGTCTGTTCCCATTAAGGATCTACAGTGCTGGCCCCTAAAATATTCAATCATTTGTACCTCAAAAATGAACAACAGTTCAAGACAGGTGTAAGAACAAAAAATGTTAGTATTTGTAAGATCTTTCGTATGAAATGAACAAAAAGGGGCTGGCCCCTTTAATTAGGGGCCAAGACCCACGTAAAGTCTATTACAAATAACTTAAAAACGATAAAGATTTTGTGATGCATTATAGAAGCAAAGTTGTTGATCGTAACAATATCTGTTTGAAAAACTCATTGCCACGCCCATTTATGACGTTATTAGGGGCCAACGTCCTTAACTTTTGATGCAATATGTCTAAAGGAGACATCTTTTTTTAAGCATTGTAGAAAAGAAATTGTCTGCATTTAACTAATTAAAACACCACTATATGTCCCCATTTAAATCTATCGGGGTGGCCCCTAAAATATTCAGTCATTTTTATAAGTTTTATCGATAAATCATCGTATCATTTTAAAAAATCGAACGGAAGACCTACTCGTTACTCGTAACGAGATCGTGTCTAGTTTTTTTCTATTTTTCTCCAAGCCGAAAACTTTGAGGCTTCATATCTTGCTCATTTTTAAACGGTTTTCGCCCAATTTTTCAGGACTAATAGACTTTACAAAACACTAATTATAATATGTCATAAACTGTAAAATCTCACTTCCGTTAACGAGTTATTCTCCTTAGAATATGTTTTAGGGTCTTTGGTTAGAAGACAAAGGCTCCGAGCTTATAATAGCAGGGAATGACAATCCAACGAATTTAAATAGCAGGGAAATTGAAGTTGTCCACACTTGTTTTTGTTTTTTGATTACGTTTTTTATTTAGAAAAAGGTAGGGGGTCAAATTATAGGATTCCAAAAGGTGCAAAAATTTACACATGTTTTCCTTTTTATATTTTAAACAAAAAATATTTTGTTAAGACATGTAGAATAAATGTTGTGCAGAATATTATGGGCTTTCGTTTGACACCATTGAAAAGGGGCTGGCCCCTTCAATTAAGGGCCTAGATTCCTTGAAAGTATTTGCGAAATAACTCAAAAACGGTTAGTAATTTGATATGGCTGTCGCTGGAATAGTTGTTCATTGGGATCTTACCAATGTCACTAGAATGTTACTTTGTTAAAGTATTGTGTAATATGTATGTAAAACGCTTTACTTGTTAACATGTACCTGTTTTCATTTGTAAAGTTAACGAAAAGCCATTGTGTACAACTGACATTAATTCACCACAGAACATGTATTATTGTATTCAGGATGCTTTAATTCATTCGAAAAAGTTTCATAACAGTATGCATTATATTCTTAAAGTTTTTACGTGAGGATTATATGTCACTTTTGTTAACTGCAAGCATTAACCTGGTTTCTGATCTCTGTTTGTACCATTACGTAACTGATCCCTAGCTCGCGGCCGAGAAAATTGGTCGCCATGGTCGCGGCTGGTCTACCTAGCGGTCAGCGGTTATCTAATACACAAGATTCGCGTCTTACATTTATGCGTTCACAAAGAATTGTTTAAAGTAAATGTTTATATTTCCTTTCTTAAGCATCGTCAGACAAAAGGTTAATGGTCGATAAGTATATCTAAATAGTTGTAACAAAAAATATCTACAAGATTCACAAAAATGATTAAATTTTTAAATGATTAATCTCCTTTAGCTTCATAATTAAAAACGGTAAATATTTCAGTATAACTTTCATTGAAAAGAGGGCTCTTTGTTTTGAAATAGTTATATATTATAAAATTAATATAAAATTCCCCCTCCGATTCCCAAAATCGTAAAGTTATCTTACCTGCGTTTCTTTGATCTTTGATCTTAGACCTTTAATTACAACCTTGTACCTTTTTTAAACACTGTACAAAACACCAGACCAATTCGTTCATTTTTAACAGAGTTATGAATTTTTGGGCATTTGCGTTTCAACTGGCGTGCTTGACATGTACTGTAGAAAAAAATTCTAACTTCCGAGCCCTTTACTCAATCCTTATGAAAATTTGTGTAAATATACCTTGGACTCAATTCTTATTGTCTGCCCTAAATGCACCGGATTAAGCAATTTAGAAGAAATTCCTGAGATCAAACGGCGAGTATTGCCAATTTATACAGTACACGCACCGACCCCCCCCCCCCCCTTCCGATTCACAAAATCATTTAGTTTTTCTGGCCTGATTTTACTTGATCTTTGATATTGGACCTTTACTTTCAGCCTATTACCATTCTAGATTACTGTACTAATGGCAAGACCTGTTCGTTTTATTTTAACAGAGTTATGAATTTTTGTGCATTTGAGTTTCGATTAGCGTGCTTCACATGTACTGTAGAAAAAATTCTAACTCCCGAGCCCTTCACTCAATCCTAATGAAATTTCGTGTAAATGTACCTCGGACCCCAGTCTAATTGTCTGCCAAATATGCAGCGGATTGAACAATTCAGAAGAAATTCCTGAGATCAAACGGCAGGCATTGCCTGTACTGGGAATTAAAATTTACACAGTACACGGGATGTAAGCAGCCGTGTAATATTTCTGGTGCATGTATATTTCGTGTTTTCCGTTTAGTCTGTATCTACGATAGCGTGTGAACTACTTATGAATGTTAGAACTGTGAAAATTACCGTTATCGATTTTTTACCGAATAAATTTACATGTTACTGATTTCGTTATTTCTACATTTATCAAGATTTTATCAATCCTGGCATAATAAAACAGTGAAACATAATAGTAAACGACACGAAAAAAATTCTCAACGCTGAAATACATGTGTAAAATGCATCAGTCATTGTTTTATCATTCCCTTATTTGTCGTTAACCGAATCCGAGATCCACACCTCAAAATTCTACTTTCGATTTATTTACGACGAAAATCAAGCTCTGGCCTTTTCACACCCCTCCAGAAACAAACACGCATCAATATTTCAAATGACCTCGCATTGTTACAAAACCTGAATACTCAGACATCTTACACGTTGTTTTTCATCTCATACAAAAAATCAGCTCCTGTCCCGGGCGTAAACGCCCCAAATTCAAAGAGAAATTCGGGAATTATTTTGCGTCAGCCATGTTTTGTTTTTCTAACAAAAATATTATTTACAAAGTGGTTGTTGGAATAAAGTACAAGTTGAAAAACACTATTCCATTCCATTCGTTCATTTGTAACAGAGTTATGAATTTTTGGACATTTGAGTTTCAACTGGCGTGCTTGACATGTACTGCAGAAAAAAATTCTAACTCCCGAGCCTTTCACACAATCCTAATGAAAATTCGCGTAAATTTAACTCGGACCCCATTTTTAATGTTTGCTAAATATGGAGCGGATCGGACTTGGTAAAAGAAAGTCCTGAGATCATATGGCACGTATCACTTGTACCGGGAATTTAAATTTACGCTGTACACGGGATGTAAGCAGCCGTGAAATATTTCTGGTGCATGTATATTTCTTGTTTTCCGTTTAGTCTGTATCCCCGATAGCAAATAAATTACTTCTGAATGTTAGAACTGTGGAAATTTCTGTCATCGATTTATTACCGACTAAATTTACATGTTACTGATTTCGTTATTTCTACATTTATCAAAAATTTATCAATCGTGTTGAAATAAAACGGTGAAACAAAGAGATATCAACACGGCAAATAGTTTTCAACGCTGAAATACATTTGTTAAACGTAGGCGCTTTCCGGCTAATTTTGTAAATAACAAACGATATCCATTTATATATGTCTACCCTCTATATTATAAAATCAACCAGGCCTGCAACTGTCCGACATTTTGTTAAAATGACCTTAGATCGATTTTAGAACATGCTAGTTAAGTTGCGCTTGCAATTCTGCGTCTGATGACATCTTTCCCGAATTGATTGGATAAAAACGCACAACTGACATAAATTCACTGCAGAAAGTGTATTGTATTTGGGATGCATTAATTCATTAGAAAAATTTCATAATAGTCTACCATGTTTTTCTTAAAGCTTTTACGTGGGGACTATGAGTCACTTTTGTGAAGTTCTGCAAGCATTAACCCGGGTGTTTGAGCTCTGTGTGTGTGCCATTACGTAAGCGATCTCTCGCTTGCGGCCGAGAAAATTGGTCGCCATGGTCGCGGCCGCACTACCTAGCGGTCAGCAGATAGTTAAATGAAAACCCTCGCTATGTGAAATTGAAGAGTCCAGTGACTTTTTATAGAAATATTCACGGGAAATTTCGAAAAAAAAAAATTGTTAAGATTTAAGATTCAGGCTGTAAAAGCGTAACGGCCATACGTAACATGCAATGCAGAGTCCACGTAGCTCATTCGTTAGAGTAATATACGTTAAGTTTCATAGATACATATTAATATTGAAATAGTTTTTTTAAAAAGTTACAACGCCTTAACAGTGTTCAAATATATGCATTTAATTTAGTAATAATTTATAATGTAATATTAAGAATTTAATATTGAAAGTTTAATATAAAAGTCAACCTCCCCCCCCCCCCCCCCCCCGATTCCCCAAATCGTAAAGTTATCTTACCTGCGTTTTTTTGATTTTTGATCTAATATCTTGAATTACAACCTAGTACCCTTTTTTAAACACTGTACAACACACCAGACCAATTCGTTTATTTTTAACAGTGTTATGAATTTTTTGGCATTTGAGATTCAATTGGCGTGCTTGACATGTACTGTAGAAAAAAAAATTCTAACTCCCGAGCCTTTCACTCAATCCTAATGAAAATTCGCGTAAATGTACCTCGGACCCCATTCTTATTGTCTGCCAAATATGCAGCGGATTGAACAATTTAAAAGAAATTCCTGAGATCAAACGGCGCGTATTATCTGTACGGGGAATTAAAATTTACAAAGTACTCGGGATGTAAGCTATGGAAAGCCGTAAGGTACCCCCACATTATTATTATATTTTACTATATAATATGGTCACAATAAAAATGTCCTACCAAAAATAATAATCACTTCCATTTCCTTACATTTTTATTTTCACGCCACAATAATTATTATTGTACCCAGACACAATTATTATAATCTGCTCCAAAAAAAAATGTCAACCAAAAATAATAATAACTCACACTAAAATAAAACAACAACTCTATCTGGCAAAGATTATTATTGTAAATTTCACAATAAAGATTATTCCCCGGGTATCATTATTATTGTGTGCTCACAATAATAATCTTGCCAAGAAGACATTATTATTGTTGGTGGAAAGATTTAGACGCTTGAAAAGAAACGTTTGTCTGATTCTGAATCACAATAATAATCTCTACCTTTTTTCGGGCAGAGATTATTATTTGGACGCTTGAAATTTGAAACGTTTTAATGAGGTAGAGTGGAGGAGATTATTTCATGCGTGACTGTAAACAAGCGTCTGGTTGAGAGGAAAGGCACGTGACGCTAGTTTCGCTTTATTTATACCTCGCACATGGTTTGATGGTAGAGGGATCGCTATCGATCTGCGAAGCTTCTGAGAAGGTATGTTAGTGATCTTACACTAATGAAACTACAATGGGACGGTACGGGGTTTTTTTTCGTATTAACTACAGGTGCTTGAGGACGGAACCGCCCCCCACCCCCAAGTATCATGACCCCCGGGACTTCACTAATTTTTTCTTTCAATTATCATTTTATGGCATATTTATATCTTTCTTGCGATAAAACCTCACTTCCGTTGGTTGGAGATAGTTCAAAACTTGCAACTTGTCGGTGAAAATTGACCCAATTTACACAATAAATGTATTTACATGAGTATAACATGCAGATATATATTCAGTGAAGGGATTTATCGGTCTACGACATGAGGTCACCGTTTTTACTGTTAGATATAGTTTGATTGCACAATTCAATAGATATTCATCGGCAGTACCTCTCGACTGGCAGACGAAGTTAGCAACCTTGTTGTATTTAATATACATACAGTATATATATAATATCATATTACTGTAAATGATTTTGCTATCCTCTTTGCCTTCCGATCCATGCTTCAGCACCTTTAGGCTTAGCTTACAACCGATTAAACCAAAACGTTGCATTACAATTGTCATTAATAAAATCATCCCTCAATCTGAATCTACTGCCTTAGATTTTGCGACAAAGTCTTATCCACACCTGGTTTTTTTTTTAATTGCAACCATATGGCAAATACTGGTCCAGTGCAAGAAATGTTTGCAAAAATGAAGCTCTGGCAAACCTCACGAAAATTTCTCGCACGCGAATAAAAGTTGGATTGCAGAATGGCAAAGACATCTGCACCTATGGGTTGGTTGATCGATTAAGCATTTTTTGAGAACCTGAGTGTGCTTAGCAGACATTAAGCTTGTTACAGTGGTAGCCCCTAGCTGTGTATAAGATTCACAGGTTTAAAGGTCATATTGTATCAGGTTTGAAGGACATGCTTCAAAGGACTTTAGAAAATACTGTCAGTTTAATTTTTTGGAAGTTTTGATGAAATTTTATTTGCTAAACAACAAGCTTCGGTACTCATACATCCAGGTGGTGGAATAGATGACCCTAATCGAATTCTAGGCAACATGGCCAGGTTAAAGTCCGAATATAATTACCATGATAAATAGGTCATGTACATGAAAACCAATCAGTTTCTTCAGAACCATTTGTCCCAGAGTAGTACATGTAGAAGACCCCGATTCATAATAAGTTTACAATATATCAAAGGTCCTGGGACAACTGGCCGGTTATTATATATAATTAAAAATCTGATAATATCTATAGAAGCCTTTGCTTATCATTATCGATGTTCTAAATGTAAAATTTATCCTTTTTAAATTTTGACCTTGCAAGGAGGCAATATGTGTTGTTTGTTTGAATTTGAATTACAACTTTGCTCCTGTATTTCAGTTTGTTTAAAGGAAATGAATCAACAACTTGAACAAGGTAAGAATTGAAATATCTCGCTTGTAATGTGTATATTTTCAGTGCAGCCAAATTTTTAAAACAGTAATTATTGTTTTCTAATACATGTAATATAATTGATGATATCTCTGATCATTTATCTCCTGAACATGGCACTCAATAAGGTTTATATTAACCGATTTTCTCCTTTAAAATTGTATATTTATTATGAGATTTTCATTACTTTTTATATTCATATTCTTTGCTTTATTTTCTACTTTAGAACTACACAAGAAAATCAAGGAGTACTTTTATAAGGGTTTGTGGCAACGCACTTTGAAAAAATAACGCACTTTGAAAAATTTTTTCAAAGTGCGTTATATTTTGGTCCAAATCAACGCACTTTGAAATATTTTTTCAAAGTGCGTTATGATTGTAGACCAACATTTTTTCACATCAAGACACTTAACGCACTTTGAAAAAATAAATTCTTAATTTTTTTTTTTACAATTTAAATATATAGTTGTGTTTATATAAGAAATATTAATTGATATTTCGTTTTCGGCAAGGGAGATAATAGCGTCAGATCGTATTGACAATTAAGTACGTTTCTCATGCGCTGATCCATACAGGATTAACCTACATAGAACATTAATCCTACTGTCCTTTACAAAAATTTAGAATATTGGAAATCAAAATTTGTACATGACATTCATATCTCTTTCCCTTCCCAACTTCGCGGGTTATAAAAGCGATGATTGTTCAAATCAATTTAACACCACATAAAAGAATAAACAATGAATTTTATATTCATTAAACAAACTAGTATTATTATTAATAAACATTAAAAACGTTGTTCTAACCCAGTTCATGATGTCTAAGTATAACGTCGCTAGCTTTTGAATTTAATTCAGTCGTTATTCAAATTTCGGTTCTTATATGGAGTTAAGAAGATTTTTTCGCATCAAATTATGAAAACAAAATTATAAAATGGTTCATTAAAAGAATTTATTCATTTTTGAAATCCTATTTTAACTTTCTTTATACTGAATGTACATTTCAGCAAATTGCGTTATAAAAAATATAGTTTTAAATTTAACACTATGTAATTTGACGGCTACTTCTGTTGAAATAATTCTTCAATTCGAAAAGAAAAAAATGAACTCGTACTAAGAATCGCGTAGACAGGGATTTTGAAATATTTTAAAATATAGATCTATAATATATGTAATATGTAATATGAGCAAGGGCTATTTGTTTATTAAAAAATGTATTCTTTACAGTAGGAAAATGGCAAATATCCATTCCTTGAGCCAGAAAGGATTAACTCGTAAATAAAAAAAATAAACTCTCGTCAGAACTTTCAGTACTTTAATTTTAAAATGTAGTCCCAATAATGTAATATTTAGGCGAGACAATTAATTACATGTACTAGCACACAGTTTAAGTAATGATACAACACTTTTCAAATTATATAGACAAATATTAATATATTTTTCATGAATTTTTTTTATATCAAGATGGAATAACATTAATTAATTTTACTACCAATTTTATCTGAAAGTTCAAGAAATCGACATTTTTTTTTTCAAAGTGCGTTGATATCGTCGATATTTACGCACTTTGAAAAAAAAAATTATTTTTTCAAAGTGCGTTAAGATGGTCCCAAATTTAACGCACTTTGAAAAAAATTTTCGTGCGTAATTTTTCAAAGTGCGTTGTAACAAGGGTTTCAACAGCAGACTTATCCATTACCTAATCCAGAGAAACAATAATTATGATATAAGGTAAACTAAAACAATGTCTGATTGACGTGTGTGTGTTTGTATGTATATATATTCAAGTCACATCATAGAATCATCGTAATGGAGTTTAATATATTCTGTAATCCAAATAGGATTCTGATCATAACTTAACTATGATATTCATTCATTTTTTGCAGTTATAGTTGCCTAGTTAGAAAACTACTCCCTAGACTTGGTTTGAAAAGGAGGCTTGCAGAAATTGATTTAGATGATGTATTTGAAAAGTCACAGGTATAATTGCAACAAGCAACTTTAAAAAAAGACATATTTATCTATAAAGTAGGTATAATGTATGACAATTAAGGAGGCTGAATGGTCAACAAATTAGCAATCAGATGCACATAGATAAATGATATATATTAATTTCTCTAGCCTTAAGGTTAAAGTAAATGCTGACATGTTTCAGCTATGATATTTAGTCTAATTTCAAGTCTTTGTATATATTGAACTCTTCTTTTCCAAGAAGTTCAAATACATATAGTTTAGATATGGCCACAACTATTTAGCCATCTGAAATAACAGATTTCTGACAATGAATGATATTAACTCTTCCAGATAGAGATACAAAATGGATGTGCAGGTTCAGAGAACCTTAGAAGAACTCTGAAAATGAAGTACCATTTTAATGTAACCAGGTAATGGTTCATTAATGAACATGCTAGATCAACAAAAGGTCCATTTTCATTTGAAAAAAATCTTTAATTCCTTCATGATGGTGATTTTTTTTTTCAAAGTTGTAAAACTGCAGTTTTAAAATATTAATTTTGTAAAATAGATCCATTTCAAGAGAAATAGTGAAAATTTTGGACGAAGATGGAGTAAGAAGAAGGAAACATAGAAGACTAAGACGAAGGCAGTATTTCAGCAGGGTATATGATAAATATTAATTTCCAGTTTTAAGATCAAGATCTAGTAAATGATGCCAGAGTGTCTATTTGGTGATTGAACCATTATGACATCATAATTAATTTGGTGAACCTTTTTTCCCATACTAAACGGCTATAAAGGAATTCTGTAGAAAATAAACAATTTCTTGACATTCGATATTAAATCATGGAAAAAGTACTCGCGATACCTATTTTCAATTTGGCATCATTTTAAAGAGGAGGTCAATATCTTGTTAATAATGCCATATTTGGAGAGACTGTAGGCATTCTATATGTATTTCATTAGTCTAAAACTGGACCAAACTCTGAGATTTGTTACTTATTTCCTTCATATTGCATTGAAAACGACAGTTTAAAACATGATTTTTCATTGTGTTTACCAAAGATTTAAGCCCTGATACCCCTATCAAACAAAGCTACTGTTATGAAGCATAATTGAAAGAACTTGTATACTGTAAACATATTATATTTTGCGTGTACGATACTTGGCGAGAAATGCTTTTTTAACATGTTGGCATGGATTTGAATTAGTGTATTCCTGATTTTTACTATTCTTATACATATATACATGACATTTAGCGATGTACTTGATTTAGCGGAAGCCGCATTCCGCCAAAAGCGCTAAATAGAATACACAGCCAAATGAAGTCCGTTTACAGTATATCCTGAATTTCATAAACTTGTAGGCACCTTTTTTTTTTTTACAAGATCTTGACCTTAAATGATTGTATAAAAATGTATACATAAAATTCTTTTTAAGTACTAAGGGATGAATCTTTAACATTGTTATTGTAATTAAATCAGAGATACTTTAGTTCCTTTATGACCTTTTATTACCCTGGTAAATGATATGGCCAAATAAGGGTAAAAAATTCTCACTCTTAGTTTATAGGCTTCACTAATATTCCAAATAGCGAATTTCACTGACAAATGATATTACATGTCTACATATTTAGGGTCCAAACTTTGTATGGCACTTGGGTAAGTTTGTTGTTGATGCTTGTTTTTGGTTTCTGATGTTATTGGTGCATGGTCCCATTTTCTTTGATTTCAATATGAATACCACTGTACAAAATAGGGTTGTGTTTTTACTGCATTCTTAGTTTGTAATGAGGTAGATTTTATAGGATTCATATTCATCGAAGCCTAAAGCAATAACATTTTATTTTGACGAAGTCTCATGATAATCCTCCTTCAATCATTTTTATGTACTTTTTTCCTTATAGATGGATATGATAAGCTTAAGCCATTCGGAATTAGCATTCATGGGTGCATCGATGGGTAAATCTACTACACTTTTCTACAATTTATACAAAAAAATATCCCATACATTTTCAACTGTTTCATGCATGTATTTTTCACATATGTTCATATCAAACCTGTTCTAATTCAAACATTCTTACTCGTGTTGATGAAAAATAATACCTACACTGTACCAGTACTGGTCAGACCCAACCTAACACCAGAGTAAACCCCAAATAAACCCCGGGTTTTATACTTTTGGGGTTTACTTGGGGTTTACTCTAGCTGGGTTTACTTTTTGAAAATTTGGGTCCACTCATGGTTTACTTTAGGTTTACTTGGAAATTGCTTTTGAGGTCAACTGTATGCACTAAAGTGTGAAGCAGACACGTCTTTTATCTTACTATTTTACTGACTGTAATTCCTGACTCTTGTACCGTATATTCCGAATACACAGTTAGCATCTGCTTTCAGGGATATACTTCTGACTGGGTTTACTCTCTGTGCCCACTCTGGGTCCACTCTAGTAAAGCCAAAGTAAACCCAGAAAGTAAACCCAGGGTTTAGTTGGGGTTTACTTTCTGTTAGGTTGGGTCTGATCGGTAATGTACATGTATATATATAACATTTAGGCAGAAGAGCTTAAAGAATTACTAGATAAGGAGTCTCGGGGGAGAATGTTTCAAACATACAATATTTCCTTTGAATTTTTTCCAATGAAAGGTCAACTTATGAGTAAACTATGTGCCAAATATAAAGTAAATTGACCGGATAATATTCTGTTTACCAAGCTCAAAGTTTGGTCATATGTCCATATCATCCCCTCCATTTTATTTAGGATTATATAGGAAAAATGTGATTATTGTTTTCAATTTCATTTGCAAAATATTACAAACATACAATTTTCTTTTAATTTACAGAATGAAAGGGTAACTTACAGTGTATAAGTAAACTTTTAAAACGAAATTGAACGGATAGTTTTTAGGCTATCTGCCCTCATAGTTTGGACCTACACATATGTATTATAAACCTAGCTTGCCAGCCATTTTACATATATATAGGATTGTATGGAATAATAGTCAGAATGTTTACTAATCAAATTACTTTATTTGTAATAGATAAAAAAAATATGATTCTGATGCTTACTTTACCAGGGCCTGTATTTTCTAGTTACATGACATTGTATTGATATTCATTGCTTAATTGTCATAATGTCTGTAGCATACTTAGAACATTGTACTTGATAATGTACTGTTATTTTTAAAGGTTTTCTCGAAGAGTGATATGGTTGGAGGCAGATATAACTAATAAAAGGCCAGAGGTTGTAGCTGAATATTATCTAAGTGCTGTGCAAATGCTAAAAGGTTTGACTTTTTTCTGACAGTTTTTTTATCAATCTTGACACATGTTAGTATGCTACGTTATGTTTATAGTTTCCAATTTCAGCTGGGTTTTTTTTGGTTGCCTTCCCTGCCCCAACAAAAAGAAATGAAAATGCATTTTATCATTACAATGCAATATAATCTGCTTGGGTGCTTAGGTTTTATTTATGACAGATTAAAGTTAACCAACATTGTCTGATTGAGAATTTTCTATAAATTTTTTTTATCATGCATTAGGCTGTCCTCAGAAAATCCGTGCAGATCCTGGAACAGAGAATGGAATCATTGCCATATTTCATTCCTGTTTGAAAGGAAATTGCAGTTCGGTTACTTTGGGAACATCCACAGCAAATCAGGTGAGCACCAATAAAATAGAGATATTTTATAAGTGAGTTTTTGAGCTCACATGATATTATAGCTCAAGTGTCCATGAGTTCTATAAATATGTTTCTCAAGTTAGTGAAGATCGTGGTGTGATCCCATAGTCCCCGTGTTTTAAAGTAAGATTAGAACATGTAATTCATGTCATTGCAGAGGATTGAGAGGTTCTGGGGTCTCTTGAGACAAATGAGGGCAGATTTTTGGAAACATCATTTCAAGGTATTCTTTTTAAAAATGACTGTGAGCAAATGGAATGGGATATCGATATTTCATGACAATACTTGAAAAGATTATACTGTTACAGTTTAGTGCTAATTTCAGACATAAATACTACATGTAGGTGACATTTTGTATTGATTGCTGAACAGCTGTCATTTTGTTGGATACTTGTTAACAGGCACAGGGTATGTCGAGTTTTTACTACATAAATGCACAACAGTATTCACGAAATAAGTTTAAACCAGGTTTTCTTTGCACGGTAGCATAAATTAACTCTCAGACTATTTTGTGTATATATTTTTATTATTTAAATGAAAAAGTTTTTTTTAATTGATGTCATAATTGATGTTGTGTACTTTGTGTGGTCAAAAATTGTGATAAGGCTAAATTTGTGGGTGGGGTTTGGGGTGTTAGACCAACATTTGATTGTTATAAAATTTCACCTAGTATTTATTATGTATATGGTAGATGTACCATTCTATAAAGTGTGAAGAGGACTAAAATGGACCACATGGTCTGAAGGATCTATTAATTGCTCTGAATATATTATATACAATTAACATGTACATTGTATAAATCAAATGATTGCAATGTATTCATTTGACATTTTGTGTGTTTAATATTTCTTCCTTCAGGATTTAGTGTATGAAGATTTGCTGGTGCTAGGAAATCCTATACACAGGTATAGACACAATTGGTATCTTTTCATAAATCCACTACTATGTTTAATTTTTGTAGAAGTAAATATACATTTATACAAGAAACTTCTGACTAATATTAAGATTTTAAATTTATATAGACTCAGCATTCAGTATGTATACCTCCCACTAATAAAGAAAGACTTAAAGGAAATAATGGAGCAATGGAATAACCATTTGATTCGGCGACAGAAACTGGGAGATACAATACAAGGCATTCCAGATGTGTTGTTTAAAAATCCAGAGATTGTTGGTGAGAATCTCCTAAGAATCGTTGCTAAATACATATTAACTAATATTGAATGTGTTGAAATTATGTGTCAAACTTTCAAATGATCTTATTTTTTTAATATTACATAGTATTACTACATGCATATGGAGATATTAATATACAGAATGCAGCGATCATTGTACATGTAAATTGAGGCATGATTTATTTACATGTACATGTACGTTGCACATGAATATTTTAAGTTCACTTGAGCTAAAAGACCTGAGCTAAAAGCTAAGATTGAGCTTTCCTGATCACATTTTGTATATACATGTAGTCCATCTTTTTTGACATTTTTAACGTTTTCCTCAGAACCACTGAATTAATTTTTATAGGATAAGAGGAATTTAAAGTGTAAAATCTATGAAGTTATCACACCCCCATCCTTCCTAGCTTCATAGGCGGGGCCTAAACTGCCCTTGGTTAGGGCGAATATGGCCATATGTATATGATTTTATTAATATTTCCTTCAGTACTTTCAGTGATGGAAGATAATGCATTGTTGTTATGCCCAGAATGTCTTCTTTAAAAGTTATATACATGTACATGTAATTTACTGCCCATGGGGAAAGGGTTCGGGATTTTTGTTTGGAGTGGGGTGACAATTATGGCCAAATATAGTGAACATTTTTTTAGTCTCTTACTTACGGTAACTTACTGCTGTTGGTAAAAATCAAAAGTTAAAGTGGGGGCAACAGTCAGAGAAGTCTTGGATTAGGGTTTAGACTTCAAAATGACAATTAAAATGCATGCAACTATTAGATTTCCTGACAGGTCCATCTACAGGCCATGGTATTTGGGTGAAAATCAAGGCTTGTACTGGGCAACTTTTTCTTTCATTGAAATTGTGTATAAGCATATTTAAAGATTAAAATTTATGCATAACTCAAAATTATTATTTTTCATTTCAGGTGCTTCACAGTACATACATACAGTTCCTCACAATACAGTGGCTCGTTTACAGAGACTTGTGTCAAACAATTTCAAACAAATTGATGAAGATTTTGCACATGTGGCAACATTAATTTTGCACCAGCATGGTCTGCCTCTGCCAGATGCCCTGAGAGACTGGACCTCTGCTCGTCAACTCTACATATTTCTGCAGGAGAACATTACACATTTGATGAATCTTTAATGTCGTAATAAGTAAATGACGTAATCCCTCATGGGTGTCCAATGATGTTGCTTGTATTTCCATCTGAATTGTAATAACCAGTTTTGCGGTCGTACGTTTTGAACAAATCAGATACATTTATATGTACATGCACATACTTATATATTTAAGTTTTGCATTTTTTGTTTTTATACGTCTGCTCCCAAAACTGTTTTGCCCATGTGTCTGTCTGTCCATTCGTACATGTAAAAACTCGCTGTTACATTTTTAGAGCAACTTTTAAACACAGATGCTTTAAATTTGAACAGACTCTTTTTTTAGGCATGCCATTTTATATTTATATTGATCGGATGTCATCTTCAATCCTGTTAAATGATTGTTTTTTTAACCTGAATTTTCAAATAAATTTTTGTTAAAGATTTCTCAGCAACTGTTAATCGTAGATGCTTGACATTTTAAAACACTCTTAGTTTAGAAATGCCATATGGTGGAATGTTTTCGTACCATTAAGACGTCAACTTCCTATCAAATGACAACTTTTGTTCATTTTTAGGTTAAATTTTGAAATAATATTTTCTTAGCAACTATATATTGCAGATGCTTGAAATTTTAACTACCGTACTCATTGTTGAAGAAGGCAATATAGTTGAATTCATTTTTTTAAAATTCGCAGTGAACTTCCCGTTAAATGTCAACTCTGCTTATTTTGTATATTCACATCAGGGCAGGGGTATCACTAGTGAGCATTGTCTCACATATATCTTATATGTATGTGTTTTGTTTGTTTTTTTCGGGGGGGGGGGGGAATTGAGATATTAATACACGAGCCATTAAGTTTACCTATGATACATGCAAGCTCTCTCTTTGCAATGCTATCATGGAATCCAATTATGTAATGATTATTCATATATGCATTATTGTGAAATAAATTATATAAATGTATTTATTGAATTGCCTTTGATGCTAAAAGTATTGTGCCTTCATTACGGTTGCTTAATTAAGTGACATGTAGAATCTGATCTCAGTAATTTTGGTCACTTTTAAATTAATGTAAATTACAGTCCTTTAAAGGTACTATCTTATTAATAAGAAGAATGAGATCATCATAGAACAATATATTCTTTCTATATGGTTATTGGTACACATATGAGATGGGCCAATGGATGCATGCAGACTGGACCTGTCTTTTCAAATATGGCTCTTGCAATCTATCAAGATCATTTATTTCCAATATAAACAATTGCCTACTGCAACCAGATTGAAGAAACCAAATCCCAATGCCCTCACTTCCTAGACCAGCACATAGACAATATCCTTTTGACAAGGACAGGGAAGAACAGTTCAATGAATTGCCGTTAGATTTATATTGCACATAATTCTCGGGACAGTATTAATTTTGTGTTCATAAAGAACTTCTAATCAGAAACATAAATCTCTGGGTGAGCAGAGTGGATGAAGACGCATGTGATGTTGAATAGGATGAACCTAGATTTCTTTCTGGAACACATTGTAAAAAAAAACCCATATTATAAATGATGATCAGGTATCTCTGAAAGTGATGGCATATCTGTCAAAAGTCAATGAAACACTTGACCAACAGTATACTAGTCGCATAGTAATTCAGAGGCTCTAGCTGATACTGTGGTCAATCATTTCTCGCGATGAAGTATTCAGTGTACTTGGATTGTGGACAACTTTTACAGTGAACTAAGCTTTGATAATATGAAACCTCGAGGTTTTATTATAAATAGGAAGCCTGGCCATTTAATGATTTCCTTCAAGTTATACAGTTCTAGTGGTGAACTGGTTGGGAAAACTAAAATGAATGAGATTGGACTGAACAGTGATAAGTTATTTCCCACACCCTTGCCGTGCTTGACAAAAAAACCCACTATTTATACTGCAGTATGTGGTTTTAAATTCTATAAAAAGGCATTTTGTTATAAATTTTGAATATTTAATACCCAGCAAAAAGCTACATTTTGTAATTACAGAGTCACTAGACCATTTACAATTTTATCTTGCATGTTCCTTTTATCAGAAGTTTTTTTTTTTTTAAAGACTATTTTGAAAAAGCATGGTCAGAAAGGACCTTTGCCATGTACCGGTCTTGTAAACCTCACAAAGTTCCAACATGAACTAATTGGTTTCAACAGAAAAAAATCAGTAGTATTTCACAAGCCAATAATTTTTATTTATGAAATGGCTCAGTTGAAACAAATTAGTTCATGTTGGAACTTAAATTTGCAAGGTTTACAAGACCGGTACATGGCAAAAGTCCTTCCTGGCTCTGCTTTTCCAAAATAGTCTTTAAATAAAAAAAAAAACTGTTATTTATGTATTGACCTAATCTATTACATGCATGTTCAATGACAGCAACTATAATTTCCTTGTCAGACTTGCATAAGATAAAAGTGAAATTTTTAAGCTACATGTAGCTGTTGTGAGTGACAACATTACATGTAATTTCCTTGATCTTCTTCTTAGATCTGATAAGCGTTTGTGAGCACTCAATCCGCTGAACATGCCTCTCTGATTTTTTGCCTGCTCCACGGTAGATACATCCTCCTCTTATTGGTTTACCTCAATATTTAGTCTGATAAAATATAATTTCAAAATACAGGTGTTACAGATAGAGTTTCGAAGTGACTTTATTCATTATGTTTCATTTCTATATGTTTCCTCCACTTCCTCGCAGGTGCACATCACCATAGTTTGTCAACGTGTCATCCATATGGTATTCCTAAAAGGAAAGCACAAGTTAATGTACCATAGCTGTAATTATACATTCTTTGACCATAGCTTACAATATGGTAGGTGTGTAAAAAATTGAAAATACAGGATTTATTCATTTATTTTGTGTATTGTTTACATTTTATTCAATATAATATTTTAATCAAATGTAGACAACATCAGTTGGCTCTTTGAACAATTATAAAGTATCTTTTCCATGCAACACAAAAAGTAATGGGACCTCTGCATTTTAGCCCATTTGAAGACACCACTTTTTAGTTGCCTCCAACATATTAACAGAAGAAATATAGCACAGGTGCCCACAATAGAAAATTCCAACATCATACCAAATAGAAAAAGTAAAAAAAAAAATTGCATAATGGAGATAGTTTTAACTGTATATATAGGTCTGCTAAATTAAATCACTTCAGGATTTTTTATTAAATCAATTAAATATTAATAAAAAAAATGTAATAAATTTTGATATAATAAAAAGAGATGTTCACTTACCGCCTCCTTTAACAACAGTACATCTGGAATGTCTCTAATGTTGATATGGTGGCATTCTTCCAACTTAAACGAATGCTGGCAATTCGCCAACATGCAAGATTCGATAGAGACACATTCAAAGTAAAATGACGGGGGCAATATTTCCGGGTCAATTTCCTGACAAGCGTATGTAAAAATACTCTGAAAAACAAATAAATATTTTAAGTTAATTTTCAGAATTTAAATATACACAACAAATTTGATTTCACTTCGGGGGTGGGCAGAATTCCCTGGAAAGATTTTCTTGTTTCTTGTGAACACCATTCTTTTTACATGGTTTATTATCTTGAACATAATTAAGATCTCTAACTTCAAGGCAAAGATTTTCTTGTTCATCGATTAAAGAAGAGGATTTACCCCGTCTTGCCATATGTACATGTCTAACAAATTACAGTTTTATAAATATAACATTTTTTTCTTTGTTCCTTATGATTCACTACATGTATCACCAAGTTATTCTGTAAGACATGCTATTATTCATCCCAATGGGAAACACTATGAAGTCAACTTAAAATGGTTTAATTTTTTATGGGTGACAAAATGTATTGAGCGTTTTAGGCAAAAACTTTTGAAATGTACAAGACAATTAGAAATGTTAATGTATGTAATACAATCACTCTGCTTTTTCATACCAGCATTGTGTCATCCATATCAAATGGCCTGTTGAAGGCCATTCCGCCATGAACTTCATATATGATCGTTATTCTTTTACCTTCCTTGGAAAAGGGTATTTCAAGTTCATCAGCCATCTAAAAAAATGCAAATTAATCCTTTAAACTCAGATTATATTAAGTTAAATCATGCAAGTAATGAAATAAATGTGTCCATAATAATAATCGTATAAGAATATGATCCAGGTCCACTTTCTTAAATGTATGTACTATACTCTGTCCCGAGTTTTTGCCACTTTTCTCTTGATATTTCAATAATCATAAATACTGTTGTACTCGAACTACGTTCATAAACTAATATGAAAAATGTGCAGATTATCTGTTTTGAAACCCCCCTCTATGGCTTCAGGTTTCAATAAACATCCCAAAATAGAAAGTCTACGGGGATTTTTCATTGTATCAGCCATGAAATAGCCCAGATGATAACATTAAAAAATTGTGCGAAGTATTCCAAGTGAGTTCCAATGGTGAAAAGATGTAAACATTTCCCATTATAACTTTTCGTAAGAAATTTGTTTTTGTTCCTGTGAACTTATATGAAAGAAAAATGATAATGCGTCAATAAAGATGTACCTTGGATATTTTCTCTTTTATTGATTTCAACTGTATTTCTTTCACAGGTATGTGTATTCTTATTAAAAATTATCAAAAAGCGATGGAAGCAATAACTTAATTGGGAAAGACTATAGTATACAGTTTACATATGTCTCATGTTATGTCAAAATCATTATTTGTTCTGGTTAACTATGAATTTAATTTAGTTTTTCTTACAAGCCATGGTAGCTTTAAACAAAATTAGCAAGTACTCTACTAAAACAAGAGGCCCACAGGCTTTAAAGGTCACCTGAGTACCAAAGCCAATAAACGGAGCAGTCAGGGTATCCTTGAATAAATGTACCAACTCTAGCCCCCGCAGCCACAAAATCTGAAATTTTCTTTTGAAACATTAAACCCTTTCCCAGCACCTACTTTTTCAAACAGTTCTTATTCAATACATGTATAACCAAAGTAAAAATAAGTTTTGAATCAATTAAATCATTAAATCAATCTTACTCCTTCTTTAAAGTTCAAAAATTTATATTTTAGGTAGACAGCTTTAAATTCTCCCTTAGTTAGTAAGCATTCAGTTTTTATCCAATATGTCACCTGGGTGACTCAGGTGACAAGCAAATCAATAAATTGAACATTTTACTAACTGTCTTCCTCTTGATCTTCTTGTCCATCAACTATAAATAAAAGTAAGATGAAGTTACATGAGTTTGCCGACATTGGCTTGAAAGATATACATATTGAATAAAATAACCCAAAAAAATTTCCATTATTAAGAAAAGTGAAATACATGTGAACACATAATAATGTCAAGGCGCAAAGTCCTCTGAACACAGCCATTTGAAGACAAAGGGTATTTCTGTTATCTTTATCTAGTATATTTTAATGTACAATGTCAATATATGCATATATAAATAAAAGATGCTTATAATGTAGATATTTCACCTAATGTTCTTGTAAATAATGACTTGTTCTTTCTTTACATTTACTTACATCAAAAAACTTTTCCACTTCTCTGTCCATGAGCTGTGAAGAGTGAAATAAAATATAACTTTAAATGCTTACATCAGGAAAAATGTATTCCTTTCAAAAACAGACATTTACATGCAACACAATCCAAATCAAAAAGGGAAAATCAAAATTCCTTTTTTTTGACCCTGTTTTTCACATCTGCATCCATTTACACCCCTTTTTGCGAAAAATAAGCCTTTACAAGTCAAAGTTCATGGAATTTTCCTGAATCATTGACATTCAAATGCATTACACAGACATTTAAAATGAGGTATGTACCTCTTATCCATTTAAAAACTCATGAAGCATCAGAGGAACGTTCCTCTTTTCACTTAAACTGAATTCCGTACAGTTCAATCTGAGGAACGTTTCACTTTTTTTCAACTAAAATATTCACAAAGCATCTGAGGAACGTTCCTCTTTCACCTGACTTAAAATCTTGACAAGTCATCTGAGGAACGTTCCTCTTTTCACTTCAACAGAAATCTTGACAAGTCATCTGAGGAACGTTCCTCTTTTCACTTCAACAGAAATCTTGACAAGTCATCTGAGGAACGTTCCTCTTTCACTACAACTGAAATCTTCACAAAGAATCTGAGGAACGTTCCTCTTTTCTCTTTAACTGAAACCTTTACATGGTGCCTGAGGAATGTTCCAATTTCCTACATTTGAAAGTAAAAACACGGCATTTTTGTGAACAATTCAAAAAACAATTGTTTTTTTTTTTTTTTACATTTTTGGTCGGTTTGTTCTATCAGTGCCCCTTGTGTATTTTTTAAGCGGCAAATACATGTATATTAATTGGTGTAAAAAATTGATCTTGTATTGTAGATCAAATTATGATTAATTGTTTTCAATAAAAGTACAAAGGCATGTAATTAAGAATACCAATTTAATATTTCTTTTAATATTCAATATCAAGTTTATTTAGTAATTAGATTAGATGTTTATATAATTAAAAATTTAACTATATTAATAATTGTCTCAGTGCATATATATGTTTTTATAATTATTAAAAACATAAAGCTTGCATCCATCAAATTCAGGATTGAGTTCCCAAGTAGAGCTGCATTTTCCTGAAAGCTGCCTTTCACTTAATTCAGTATTTGATACATGGTTGACAAGAGCCAATGTTTATCTTCTGTTCTGTTTATCTTCTGTTCATACTGTTTGACTGGCTGGATGGCTTCTTAACTTTTCTGTGGCCCCATTGATTTCCTTCCAGGGGGATGTCCAGATCTTCTATAGAATCTATGTATGATACATATTTGCATTTTAACTCATCATTGCTAATTAATAACTTCCTGTTATTTCATTTCATAATAAAGATCTGGCTGTGATGCTTTTTTTTGTTAATTACACATAAATTCTCAAAACATACATTTAAGTATTGACATTCTTTAAGAAGAAATACCCAGTATATATATTAAAGGTCACATCAGTTTCTCCCTGCTTAACTTGAGAGAGAGAGAGAGAGAGAGAGAGAGAGAGAGAGAGAGATTTGTTCAACAAATATTTCTCTTTGGATATTTATACCTATATACCTAAATATGTTTAAACATTTACAGAATCCATCAGGATAATTAAATAAGCGTGACTTTGATTTGAATCTACAAAACATCAATATACTCTTCAATTTCTGCTCTAATCTTAAACACATTGGTACATGTATCATTGCAATTTTTTTTTTTTTTGGATGGCGGCAGATCTTAACACTTCACATCAAATCCCAAAGCTATTGTTATCGGGCGGTCATTCTCGCGAGTATGAAAATGGTTCACAGCTGTAAATTATTTGTTTTAAGCCAGACAGCTGAGCAGATGGGATTTGCATCACTTAATTAAAGCAGGAATTATTATTAACATCAAACAAGAACATTGTATAATTCAGATTCTGTTCATCCTATCAATTTAATGTTGCAGCAAGGAAATACCAGAATTCAGTAATTTAAGCACGATGAGCTTGGTCAAACTTATTTTTGTTTGAAATTTAGAAGCATAAAATATTCAGAATATTTGCTCATCGTAAATTTGGACTTGTCATACTAAGGACTTTGTTTGTTTCATCAAAAGTCTCAGTTACCTCTGTGCCCTACCTAAGTTAAGCTAAACAAAATCATTCAAGCTTAGGAAGTTCCTAAGATTTTGTTTGTATAATATTTTACATTCACACATACAGGAGCAGATAAGAATTACGCAATAAACCCGTATATTCTTTGAAACCGGTATATTTTTAATTTGAGAGAGAATGAATTGATTGTAGTATCTTTCTTGTTTTTTTGCTACATGTACATATATTTCTTTATTTTAAATATTATTTGGATATGACCCCATGAATCAATTGAAAACATTGGTCACTGCTAGAATTTCTGGTGTTCTCTAAGATTTTGTTTGTATAATATTTTACATTCACACATACAGGAGTAGTTAAGAATTACGAAATAAACCCGTATATTCTTTGAAACCGGTATATTTTTAATTTGAGAGAGAATGAATTGATCGTAGTATCTTTCTTGTTTTTTTGCTACATGTACATATATTTTTTTTATTTTAAATATTATTTGGATATGACCCCATGAATCAATTGAAAACATTGGTCACTGCTAGAATTTCTGTTGTTCTTTATAAATGATCCAGTGCATTTTTTTGTCTAGTTGGTCCATTATAAATAGCCCGTGTTAACATATACAGATATGCTTAATCCTAAATAAAAATGCTCATTGAGATATCCACCGTAGTGTACCTATAACTTCAATTTCTTCAAATTCACTTTTGTTAATTGTTAATTTCCTTCCTTTCACTTCAATTTTTTACATGCTCCTAAAAAGTGGGGGGGGGGGGGGGGGGGGAGGGGGTTGACTCCATGTCAATTCAATTTTTGATATGTATATTTAACAAAAATGTTTGCTGCGAGAAAAAGTGTAGAGAGGGGGATTTGCCCCCCCACCCCACCCCACCCTGATGCTACGTGCCTGCTTGTAACGGTTGATTTAAAAATTAGGTGTTTTTTGTTTTAAAAGAAGATACTGCAAATAAATGCATCTTGGCTGATAGAAGAAGCGAGGATAAAAGGCAAATTTCTGAATGAAACAGCATTTCCATGGATGATTTAGCATCGACATTCCTAAACCACTTAATTTGCGGTCACTCCTACCCCCCTTCCCCCTTCCCCCGACAAAAAAAATCAAATGAAGAAAACACCTAACATTTTTCCCATAAAAGAAAAGCTTATTTCGTGGAGGGATAGGACAAATCATCCAGTCATTCTGTAATTGAGTATTTATGTAGTATTTATTCCTTTTTAAGATGTCAGTAATTCTCGGGCATGTATAATTTAATTATCACAGTGCACTAGCTATAACTATAAACCCGCTATCCATCTGCGCGTGCAAGATAATCTAAAAAAAATGTAAAAATTAAAAGTCCACACCAAAGAAATTAATTGAAGAAATATATGTATAATTTAATAGTTCGAATGTTTTCAGTTTAGAAGCAAAGTAGATATATTACAAGGAGAGGATATACGTATTAGGCTATGCCTGTTGTCCAATCCTATTGAATTTATTCAATAAAATGTGTTTAAATAAATTAGAAGTAAAGTGAAAAAGTCTTAATGATATGCGTAATCTAGTATTTTTGTTCAACTTTAATGTGCATATCATTCATTTCAATATATAACATAAACAGTCACCATGTTAAGTTTGTTCCTAAAACATCAATTTACCTGTCTTGAAGTTAAAAGTAATGAACTTAAGAAAAAGTTCTTTCCTAAGATATAACTTAGTCTTAAATATGCTTTGTGAAATGGGCGCCTGTGCACTCATTAGATTAATCCTTTCACATTTGTACAGGTTACAACTGTGTGACAATTCATTTCGGCAGATTCATTATACATTTAGTATTTAACTTTTTCTTAAATAGAGCATGTTTCTATTCCATATGACTTAATATCTGTTAACTTTATGATTTTCCTATTTACAAAGTCTGATTTGTAAGATCTAAAACTCACATCATGTAAATGGAGTTAATAGTGTTATACTGAATTCATTGTCCCAAGAGGGCCATTTTCCTAGCAATGGTTTAGATAAACATATTTGTAGGGGAAATTGATAATCTGTAAAATGAGAAGTGGCTAGCAGATTACACTGTTTCAAAAGAGCCTTGTGGGAGTATTAGTCCCAGAAGGACAGCTATAGTATGAGATTAATTTAAAATTAAGAATAACAAACCTTTTCCATCTCGATCAAGCTCTGTCCAAATTAATGCTCCCCATCCACTAGACCAGCAAACAATTCACATGCAGTGATTTCAAATGAAAATCCACCAGGTGCAATTTTGTCACTTCCAATCATCATAACCTATAACATGACATGACATTGTATTATGATTATAATTTGATTTTGCATTTCATTTTCAAAATTTGATGATTACAATAAATATTTTAAATATCAGATAATCAAAGATTTTGTATCAAATTAATTTATATGCTTTAGGTTTGCAATTACCTTGATTGTAGTGAATTAGCAGAAGAGCAAAAGAAAATTAGTTATGTATTTTAAACATTTGAATATAATAAAAGTATTTATTACCTTGATGCATCCTGTGATGTTTGCAACTGCACTTTCCAAACAATATTTCCATTCTGCTTCATAAAGTACACATGCAGTGTTAATCCTTTAAATTAAATTTGCGACCACATTTTGCATCTGTTCCTAAAGCAGTGGCTCTCAAAGTTCACACAGTTACTATTATTAGCACACCCCTAACATCTTATCAGCATTCAGTTAGTGATTGACATCTGATAGAAAACTTTAGCATGTGCATGTAACACCAAGTTGTTACTCAGCTTGAAATGGCCGATGACATTAGCAAACCTTAAGGTTCGTTAAATGAAGCAGAGGAATATGAGTCTTTAGGTCATAACATTTCTATTGACCACGCTGAGAAGTTATTTACAGGATATACTGGAGTAAAATTAGATATTTTCTAGTTGATAAACATGAAGTACTCCAAGAAAGCCAAAAAGTGAGTTGTTTTTTTTACTTTAAATTTCCTCCTTAATACCAGAGGTAGATTTGTAGATTTATCAAAACTACAAGTACACTATTGAATTATAGCTCATGTATGTTGTGATTTTATTAGGAAGGAGGGGGGGGGGGATTGTTAGCTAGTGTAAGATATAATTTATATGTGTATTAATATAATGATTGCAGTTCATATGAGAGCTGCAATTCAACATTTTACATCCTAATGTTTGTTACTATCATCCAGCTCAAAGAATTTAACAAATGCAAATTTCTGGTAACCTGATTGTTTTCTCAAAGCTTAGGTCCTGTCACACCAGATTTCATTCCCCAAGAGTTTCACGACATTGTTATATTTCTGGAATTGCTGTGGGATAGCAGGGAAATTCAAAAACATTGTGCAGTTGTATTTTAAATTTTTACAAGGTGAAAATGTCACTGCATTCCTACAAACTTCTACTTTTAACAAATGACTGCGCTCCCACTGAGTGGTCATAATGTGCTTGAGTTTTGACTTCGAGTTTATGGTGTGTGTGTGTGCACCTTTTTTCATCAGTTCTTAAATTACTTAACCAACATCATATAATTGTTTCAGCGGCTTGACACAAAGTTTTTGATTTTATATTTAAAATTGTTAAATTATGAGCTGCAAACCCGCAATTCATCAGGAGTAATTTTGCATAATTGTTAAACAAGTGATTTAATAAGTGACATAATTAGTATGTCTTCTAAATTTCAATTGTGCTTATTAGCTACATGTACAATAGGGGCTTTAGTGAAAATCTTCCCTGCAATAACCACCGCAATGTATCATATCAATTTGCATCATGATAGATATTAAAAATAAAATCAGGGTTTTCCAGTAGAATGTTGACAATCGCACATCAATTATTTATAATTAATTTAAGCAGAACCTTTTTTTAGTCTGATTGCACAGACAGGCGAACAGACAGACAGACGGACGGACGGACAAGGTGATTCTTATAAACCCCCCAAACTTTGTTTTGGGGGGTATAGAGACAGTAAACTTAAGGTCAGTCGCGGGTTTAAAGTTTTGCGCCTTCTGCGCAGGGTATTGCGCAATAATTAAAGAAAATAGTTTTAATGTCGTAAAACGCAAATGCAGAGTAAAATGTTCAAATATTCAGGTAATCATGTAACGTTTTTATTTTTACTTATCATAAAATTATTTTTAAAGAAGTGAATCCTTAGAACAATGTTCAGAAGTATTTTAATTATTTCGCCTCTTCTTCAAAATTGACGTTATCCACATCGGAGTCAACGTCTTACAATGACGTCAGTTGAGACTTTGACATAACTATTGACAAAAATAAACGTCGTTCATTTTTTTGCAGCGTCAATTATTAAGATTGAAATTATAATTTGCAAAATCAGAAACATATACACGATCTTTTCATATTCTGTGTTAGGGGAAAGGTATTTTTTATCTATTACAAATTGAATTAAATTTGATTCATTAACATATGCATATATCCTTTTATTCTATGCAATTCTATAGCCTATGTAATATATGTTAACCTTCTGAAAAGAAAAAGAAAATCGTATGTTTGTATTTTTGTTACATATGAAATTGAAAATGATAACCCCTTTTTTCCTATATAATCCTATATAAAATGTCGGGGATGATTTGGACATACGCCCAAAATTTGAGTGTGGTAAATAGATAAACTATCCTGTCAATTTACCTTATATTTTGCACATAATTTACTCATAAGTTGACCTTTCACAGGAAAAAAATCAAAGGAAATCGTATGTTTGAAACATTCTCCCCCGAGACTCCTTAAGAATGATTAATTAATTTACTTTTTAATTTGTCAAAATCAATGTTTCAATTTGATTTCGAAAGAGTGATACAGTAACACTATACATTTATTGCATGATGGTGAGAGAAATATGAAGATTTATTCCCCCAAGAAAAATCACGTTTCCCAAGGGCTTTGCCCGAAGGAAAAATGATTTTTCTGGGGGAATAAATCTTCATATTTCCCTCAAGAAAAATCATATTTCCCAAGGGCTTTGCCCGAGGGAAACATTATTTTTCTGGGGGAATAAATCTTCCTATTTCCCGAACATTCATGCAATAAAATATTTGTTTTATACCGAACAACATATGATTATACAGAATACGTCGATTTCTAATATTTTTTTACATGTCGAAAGCAATAACGTCGTGATTGTTTGGGTTTTTTTTTTTTTTTTTTTTGTTATTGTCTCTCGTTTCCTTCATAAATTCGAATCAAATATAGTAAAATTGGTTTTTGTGACATAAAGAAAATTTAAATGATTAAATTGACTTCATCATATTTATCAACATCGTATGCTCAAATTGGCTTTTTCATACCTTTGGAATGAAAAATCCAGAGATTTCCGAAGAGGTGAGATACGATATTTATTACCCGGGAGACAAGACGTTTTGTTCGCCCTGTCATGGGACTCTCTAGACCAATCAGATGACGCGTTATATAAAATAATCATATTGAGGTACATGTATAATAATATATAAATAGCGAAGCAGAGGTTGACAATGGTTTTTGAGGGGTGTCAATTGCAACTGTTATTTTATTATACTGAATGTCTTAATTTTAGAGAAAATTTTACTGCATTTATGTAGAAATGACGTGAATTTAACGGCAAACCGTACACGCATAATTTACGTGCATGTAACAATTTGTTCTATCGAACCGTTGCCAAGCATGTTGCTAACGCTGAGGGTAAGAGAACGAATTGTCAACTGCGTCTAAACCAATCAGATTTCAGTATTTAACGTGAAAGTATGATAATAGAATTTGTCTTTTATAAGTTTTACAAAGAGGATTATTGCTAGTCACATTTTGCGTAATGATTAGAATACTTAAAAAAGAAATGTTTTGAAGTCCTCGGTTTAGAAGTAAACATTTTGTTAAATGAAATGAGGAACATTTCTTAGATGCAGTGTAAAGATTTCAATTCAAAGGAAAAGAGGAACGTTCCTCGGATGTTTTATACAGCTTTTAGCAATCAACATGTGAAAGATTGTACATTCCTCAGATGTTTTATGTAGCTTTCAGATAAAGTGAAATGAGGAACGTTCCTCAGATACAGTGTAAAGATTTCAAGTCAGGAAAGTTCCTCAAGCTTTGTTAGGATTTCAATTTATATAATTAAGTGAAAAGAGGAACGTTCCTCAGATGACTTGTCAAGATTTCTGTTGAAGTGAAAAGAGGAACGTTCCTCAGATGAAATGTAGAGATTTTAGTTTAGGCGAAGAGGAACGTTCCTCTAATGCTTCGTAAATTTTTATAAGGATAAGAGGAACGTTACTCATTTTAAACATCTGTTTAATAAATTTAAATGTCAATGATTCAGGAAAATTTCATGAACTTTGACTTGTAAAGGCTTATTTTTGGCAAAAAGGGGTCTAAATGGATGCAGATATGGAAAACATGGTCAAAAAAAAGGAATTTTGATTTTCCCTTTTTGATTTGGATTGTGTTATGCATATATTTACATTCATCAAGAATGATTCCTTCTATTTCTTATGGAAATTAATTGTAATTCATAGCTCTGTAGAAACTGACAGGACTGAAATCTACAAGCCCCGTTTATTGGTTGGTCTAAACCTACAGCGACCTAATAAAAATCACCGACTGTACAAAATAAACATGTCAGACTCAAATTCGCAAAGGAGAATTTGGCTGTCTCTTTTAGCTAACGTTCTGATGTACATTGGCAGTAATTTAGTTAATTTTACTTACTTTTTACAATCCATTTATCAATTGGTTAAAAGAAATATATGTACATGTAAATATAAACAATAAAATGTTCTCTTTGATGATTCATGGGGGTTATGAATGTAGCGATCATTGCAGATCTGCAATGTTGCCACCTTTATATATCCCAATGAATCACCAAAGAAAGCATTTTATTGTCTAAATCTATGAAGTACCTCATCCTCTTTTATACATGGAGATTCTTCTTTTGAGGAACACAAATCTGGCAGCTAAAAATAATGACACAACACACAAATTAAGTTGTAAGGTCATTACAGGAACAAAATAAAAGTTATCAGATTTAGTTGGAGTAGAGGGAGCGCTCTCGAGCACTCGCCAAATTTTGTGTTGCTGGTATAGGGAATTTTGGCGAGCGCTCGTGAGTGCTTGCTCTGTTGAACATGCCTCGGATGTATCTAGGTGGACTGCATGAAGATCAAGTCTCACTTACAATGTACCTTATTGTTCCCAGTTTTAAAATGTTACAACTTCTACAAACTGGGTCTGTCAACCACTAAAAAAGTTTACAACTTTGCAACTTTAATATACACAAATTTTTGCATGATAAACCTGAATATTTTAATCTCATGCTCCAGTGTTTTAAGGAGCATGCAGCAAGCTCACAAATGATACCCCGCTAAGAAAATTCTTTAAAACTCAAGTATGCCTCTACTAGAAAGTAACAGATGCACATTTTTTACAGTGGCCTCGAACTTGCACAAATGACCAATTTGAAAGCTCAAAGTCAGACGTATTTGCAGGTCACAAGCAATCTTTGTGTCAAATTTTAGTTTCTAGTCATTTTCCATTACAAGATATGGCCTGCATGTTTCAATTAATATCAGTGTATTCTAACAAGACTTACATCGTCACTCTGCATGGTGGAACTCTTGACTTTTCTCCCAAATGGCATGTTTTCTCCACTACATTTAGAGGACTGCAGAAAGAAAACATATTAAAAATATACATAATACTTCTCATCAAAATCTGTATGAAGACAATGAATCATTACCCTGGTCTCTACTTTATCTACATACAGTAATAAAATATACTTACTGGTAATGTAACTTGGGCCAATTCCACATCCGACTCCACAACCTTTGAAAAACAATAGTGTTACTCTATTTTTTTAAAAATGCTATTTTTTAAAAGAATACACCAGTGAGAATTATGAAATGAAGGATGTATAACAGTTTAAGTTCATTGTCTTATCACAATCAATAACTTAAGAGATTCCAATTTTACTTAATTCTCAATCTGTATTAAATATTTCTGACAGTTTAGGTAAACTAGAGAAGATTGAGATGCTGACCATCTCTAAAGACCCCGCTTAAATAATGGACAATAGGATGAAAAACATATCTGAGAATTTAGCTTTGACCTTGACCTATAACTTAGAAATGTTCCAGCTGGCAAGAACTTTTAAATCAATCTTATTAGAATGTGGGATCCTTACATAAAGGCATTTTTGTTCAATCTGAGCAAGATTAAGCCAATGGAAAATAATCTACTGTGAAATACCGATTATAAAGAGATCTACTTTGCCCTTCAGGTTGACTTGGTTCAAAGTAACTGCACAGTGCACACAACCCAAAAGCTCTGAATGGTCATGTGAAGAATGAGCCAGATAGGGCTGAGCAGAGAATACATATGCAAATTTTTGTGTGATCAGATATGACTTTGACACTTGACCTTCAAACATCATTCAAAGTCACAGCATACTCTTTGATCTCATACAATTCTGCTATGGCCTTAACATTAGACCAAGAAACATGATTCAAGATCACTGCACACCCTTAAGACAAAGGTACTCTGTGGGTAAAGTATGAGCCAGATTGGGATAAAGGAGAGAAGATATGCTCAGGACAAGAGATCTCAGATGGTCAGATGGACAGACAGACAAGACGGTTCACTATAGGGGCGGGGCCCTAATTAATTATTTTAAAAGATGTTTGTGAAATGAGCAAACACAAATAATGTTACCTTTTACTTTTTTCAAATTATTAACCTATACCTATTTACATGTACAGTAGACTTGTTTTCCTCTTGGAAAAAATGTTAGTCAAAAACAACATAAACTCTAGCTGACTTCATTAAAATCATATCAGAAGAATTTAGCCATAATAAAGATTACTTGCATCATCACTCTGCACAGTGGAAATCTTTCTTTTTTTCACAATTGGTATGTGTTCTTCACCACGTTTAGAGGACTGCAGAAAGAAAACATATCAAAAATATACATAATGCTTCTCTTCAAAATTTGTATGAAGACACTGAATCATTACCCTTGGCCACACTTTACCTACATACATGAACAGTAATAAAAAAAATTGAAATTCATTCCTAGATGCAATGTATACATTAAAAAGTCAGAAACACAAAATATACTTACTGGTAATGGAACTATGGGCAATTCCACATCTGACTCCACAATCTTTAAAATAACAAGTATTACAATATTCTAGAACACACTTCTTTTTGAAGGAATACACCATTGAGTAATATGAAATGTTGGATGAATAACAGTTTATGTTCGTTGTCTAATCATAATGAACAAGATATCTGTGAGCCAATGCTCACTAGTGATACCCCCGCTCAGATGTGAAAATAAGCAAAGTCGACATTTAACAGAAAGTTAGCATCCGGTTGGTACAAAAATATATCCCACAATATGGCATGGCTGAACAAATAGTGTGTTAAAATTTCAAGCATCTGTGATAAATAGCTGCTGAGAAATCTTTGACGAAAATTTGTTCGAAAATTTTGGCTAAAAATAAACAAAGTCGTCATTTAACAGTAAGTTGACGTCCGATTTGTACAAAAATATATCCCACGATATGGCATGCCTTTACAAATACTGTGTAAAAATTTCAAGCATCTTCGATAAATAGTTGCTTAGAAATCTTTGACGAAAATTTGTATGAAAATTTTGGTTGAAAAATAAGCAAAGTTGTCATTTAACAGGCAGTTGACGTCCGATTGGTACAAAAATATATCCCACGATATGGTATGCCTTAACAAATGGTGTGTTAAAATTTCAAGCATCTGCGATAAACAGTTGCTGAGATAAATGCAACAGAAATTTTTGTTACGGACGGACAGACGGACAGACAGACACACAAGGGTAAAACAGTATACCCCCTTCTCCTTCGGAGCGGGGGTATAATAATCTAAAAGATAAGAGTGTTAAAATAATAAAGATTAATTGCAACTGTTCTACAAAATAAGAAATTCCCAACAATAGTTAGATTGGAAGAAATTGCAACAAGATAAAAAATCATTATTTTTACATGTACCCTACATGGAAACAGCAACTTTAGCTTTACCGAATGCATGCAAGTATTCTTTTTTTTAAATCTCAAAACAATTATGCACATCGGAAATACACTCATTAGGGCATTGGTAAATTACTTTCAGTGTATACAAACAAAAGACTCACATCATCACTCTGCACAGTGGAAATCTTTTTTTTCACAAATGGTATGTTCTCTCCACCACGTTTAGAGGACTGCAGAATGAAAACATATCAAAAATATACATAATTATAATTCTCTTCAAAATCTGTATGGAGACAATGAATCATTACCCTAGGCTCCACTTTACCTACATGTACATACAGTAATAAAAAAAATGAAATTCATTCCTTAGTCTAGATGCAATGTATACATTAAAAAGTCAGAAACACAAAATATACTTACTGGTAATGGAACTTTAGGCAATTCCACATCTGACTCCGCATCCTTTAAAATACAATATTTAAAAAAACCACTTCTTTTGATAATAAATTTAATGGTTTATTGACATCACTATGTTGGCACACAGTCAAAATGATAACTTCCAAGTGTTATAAAAAAATAAGAAATTCCCGAAAATAATTAAATTTGAAGAAATAACTACAGGATATAAAATCATTTTTTTTTTACATGTACCCTACATGAAGACAGCAACTTTAGCTTTACCGAGTGCATGCATGTATTATTTTTTTAAAATCTCAAAACAATTATGCACATGGGAAATACACTCATTAAGGTACCTCGCTACACTCAGGCTTATACTTTTTAAGACACTACATCACAAGATGGCGATTTAAATGTTTTGTTAAATTGTTTTTATCTTTCGATTCAGTTGTATATCGTCATAGCTAAGTGGTTGAAGTATTGGGCTTCTGAACCACAGATCATGAGTTCGAATTCGCCTGGAGCTTTTGTTCATGTTTACTGAATTAAATTTTCGAAAATGTAATTTTTCATCCAAAATTGGAATTTTTTTTGCCTATTTGACTTAAATACCTCTTATCATTATCATATCTATCATAATGAGGTAATTTTCTACCGATTTGAGAAAATATTTCAAGGTGTAGTAAGCCACCCTAAGACTTTGGTAAATTACTTTCAGTGTATACAAACAAAAGACTCACATCATCACTCTGCACAGTGGAAATCTTTTTTTTCACAAATGGTATGTTCTCTCCACCACGTTTAGAGGACTGCAGAAAGAAAACATATAAAAACTATTCATAATAATTCTCTTCAAAATCTGTATGGAGACAATGAATCATTACCCTGGTCTCCCCTTTCCCTTCAAACAGTAAAAAAAATAAAATTGAAATTCATTCCTAGATGCAATGCATACATTAAAAAGTCAGAAACACAAAATATACTTACTGGTAATGGAACTTTGGGCAATTCCACATCCGACTCCACAACCTTTAAAATAACAAGTGTTACAATATTAAACAAGAGGCCCATGGGCCACATTGCTCACCTGAGGAACAATAGGTATGACAAGAATAGAATTCCTGGGTCCCCCGCCGTTCAAGCAGTATACTAGCATACTGTACTGTGGAATCATTAAATTTCGTGGGGGCCAATTTTCGTGGATTGCTTAAATTTTACAGGTTCGTGGGGATGCGACCAAGGCTGATTTAAGAACTTAACCAAGGTATTAGTGGTATAAACATTTGGTATAAATTTCATGTAAATCCATCAAAATTTGTAGGCATGAGAGCGCTTACAAGGTCAATTTTTGGATAAACGGAGTCATTATTGTGGTCAAAGTCCCATAACTCCAGCAAAAAGTATCGACCAATGCTAATTTTCGAACTTGACCAAGGTAATAGGTGTATAAACATTTGGTATAAATTTAATGAAAATCCGTCAAAATTTGTAGGCATGAGAGCGCTTACAAGGTCAATTTTTGGATAAAACGGAGTCATTATTGTGGTCAAAGTCCCATAACTCCAGCAAAAAGTATCGACCAATGCTAATTTTCGAACTTGACCAAGGTAATAGGTGTATAAACATTTGGTATAAATTTAATGAAAATCCGTCAAAATTTGTAGGCATGAGAGCGCTTACAAGGTCAATTTTTGGATAAAACGGAGTCATTATTGTGGTCAGAGTCCCATAACTCCAGCAAAAAGTATCGACCAATGCTGATTTTCGAACTTGACCAAGGTAATAGGCGTATAAACATTTGGTATAAATGTAATGAAAATCTGTCAAAATTTGTAGGCATGAGAGCGCTTACAAGGTCAATCTTTGGATAAAACGGAGTCATTATTGTGGTCAGAGTCCCATAACTCCAACAAAAAGTATCGACCAATGCTGATTTTCGAACTTGACCAAGGTAATAGGTGTATAAACATTTGGTATAAATGTAATGAAAATCTGTCAAAATTTGTAGGGATGAGAGCGCTTACAAAAAAGTGTGACGGACAGACGCACGGACACACGGACCCACAGACCCACGGACACACAGACCCACAGACACACGGACACACGGACCCACGGACACACGGACACACGGACCCACGGACGGACGCCCGGCATTTCTATGTCCCCGCTCCGCGTTGCGGCGGGGGACAATAAAATCAGCTTAATGGAGTCATAATAAAAACTATCTGGACAATGTAGTATAATACATGTAGATCCTGTATAAATAAAAATAAATTTTTTCCACTGGATATTCTTATGTTTATTATCATTACTCCCTTTTCTAACAGGATGATTTTATAGTAATATCACATGTTGAGCATTGCAGCTCTCAAAAAGATAGTAAACAATTGTTATAAATGGGGTATAAACCTACATTAAACTCTTAACCCCTTGTGAGACCCAATTGTCCAGGAATCATCCAGAAGCCAAAATCTAAACAATATTAAATAATCACCTGGCTGATTAGTTTCTGAGAAGATTTTTAAAGATTTACTCTATATAATCCTATGTAAAAAGTTGACCCTCCCAATTGTGGCCCCACCCTACCCTCGGGAGTCATGATTTTCACAACTCTGATTCTACACTACCTTAGGATACTTCCACACAAGTTTCAGCTTTCCTGGCCAAATAGTTCTTGAGAAGACGATTTTTAAAGATTTACTCTATATATTCCTATGTTAAAAATCGCCCCTCTGTTGTAGCCCCACCCTACCCTCGGGGGTCATGATTTTCACAACTTTAAATCTACACTACCTGAGGATGCTTCCACATAAGTTTCAGCTTTTCTGGCCAAATGGTTCTTAAGAAGAAGATTTTTAAAGATTTACTCTATATATTCCTATGTAAAAAGTCGACCCCCCCCCCCATTTTGGCCCCATCCTACCCCAGGGGGTCATGATTTTCACAACTTTGAATCTACACTACCTGAGGATGCTTCCACATAAGTTTCAGCTTTCCTGGCCAAATGATTCTTAAGAAGAAGATTTTTAAAGATTTACTCTATATATTCCTACGTAAAAAGTCGACTCCCCCATTTTGGCCCCACCCTACCCCAGAGGGTCATGATTTTCACAACTTTGAATCTACACTACCTGAGGATGCTTCCAGTTAAGTTTCAGCTTTCCTGGCATTACGGTTTTTGAGAAGAAGATTTTTAAAGATTTACTCTATATATTCCTATGTAAAAAGTCGACCCCCCCCCCATTTTGGCCCCACCCTACCCCAGGGGGTCATGATTTTCACAACTTTGAATCTACACTACCTGAGGATGCTTCCACACAAGTTTCAGCTTTTCTGTCCAAATGGTTTTTTAGAAGAAGATTTTTTGAAGATTTACTCAATACATTCCTATGTAAAAAGTCGACCCCCCATTGTGGCCACACCCTACCCCCAAGGGTCATGATTTTCACAACTTTGAATCTACACTACTTGAGGATGCTTCCACTTAAGTTTCAGCTTTCCTGGCCTAAAGGTTTTTGAGAAGACGATTTTTAAAGATTTACTCTTTATATTCCTATGTAAAAAGTTGACCCCCCAGTATGGCCCCATCCTACCCCCGGGGGTCATGATTTTCACAACTTTGAATTTACACTACCTGAGGATGCTTCCACATACGTTTCAGCTTTCCTGGCCAAATGGTTCTTGAGAAGAAGATTTTTGAAAATTTCTCGAAAATTTTCATTAATTCCTAATTATCTCCCCTTGTAAGAGGGCTTGGTCCTTAATTTTCACAACTTTGAATCCCCTTAGGCTAAGGATGCTATATGCCAAGTTTGGTTGAAATTGGCCCAGTGGTTCTTGAGAAGATGTTGAAAATGTGAAAAGTTTACAGACAGACAGACAGACAGACGACAGACAAAATGTGATCAGAATAGCTCACTTGAGCTTTCGGCTCAGGTGAGCTAAAAACCCACTTCTTTTGATAATAAATTCAATGGTTTATTGACATCACCATGTTGGCACACAGTCAAAATGATAACTTCCAAGTGTTATAGAAAAATAAAAATTCACGAAAATAATTAAATTTGAAGAAATAACTACAGGATATAAAATCATTTTTTTTTTACATGTACCCTACATGAAGACAGCAACTTTAGCTTTACCGAGTGCATGCAAGTATTCTTTAAAAATCTCAAAACAATTATGCACGTGGGAAATACACTCATTAAGGCATTGGTAAATTACTTTCAGTGTATACAAACAAAAGACTCACATCATCACTCTGCACAGTGGAAATCTTTTTTTTCACAAATGGTATGTTCTCTCCACCACGTTTAGAGGACTGCAGAATGAAAACATATCAAAAATATTTATAATTATAATTCTCTTCAAAATCTGTATGGAGACAATGAATCATTACCCTGGTCTCCCCTTTCCCTCTATACAGTAATAAAAAAATGAAATTCATTCCTAGATGCAATGTATAAAATAAAAAGTCAGAAACACAAAATATACTTACTGGTTTCTGCACTGCAATCTTTGGCAATTCCTCATCGGACTCCACAACCTTTTAAAAAATAATTAAATTATGAAGAAATAACTACAGGATATAAAATCATTTTTTTTTACATGTACCCTACATGAAGACAGCAACTTTAGCTTTACCGAATGCATGCAAGTATTCTTTTTTTAAAATCTCAAAACAATTATGCACATCGGAAATACACTCATTAGGGCATTGGTAAATTACTTTCAGTGTATACAAACAAAAGACTCACATCATCACTCTGCATAGTGGAAATCTTTTTTTTCACAAATGGTATGTTCTCTCCACCACGTTTAGAGGACTGCAGAATGAAAACATATCAAAAATATACATAATGCTTCTCCTTAAAATCTGTATGGAGACAATGAATCATTACCCTAGGCTCCACTTTACCAATTAACATAAGAAATCTAAATAGTTTAAATTCATTCCTAGATGCAATGCATAAGCATTATAAAGTCAGGAACACAAAGTATACTTACTGCTTTCTGCAATGCAATCTTTGGCAATTCCTCATCAGACTCCACAACCTTTAAAAAATAAAGAGTGTTATAATATTTCAGAAAATGCTTTTCTTTAAGGAATTCATCCATGAGATTCATAAAATGAAGGATGAATAGTAGTTCAAGTGTATTGCCTAAACACATTTAATAACTTAAAAGACTGCATGTATTAAATGAAAACTTATTAATGATGATATGATGATTTATTATTGTTCTCAATTTAATTTGACTTTGAATAAATTAGATACTCTTAAAAATACAGGTATAAATGCAAAAAAACTGGTGTCTCTGTAAATATTTCTTTAGAATTAATTTCCAGCAACCAAAAAAAGAAAAAAAAAAGCAAAACATCACTAATTCAAGATTAAATCACTGACAATTGATAACAATCTAGTTAAGGATCCTTGACACCCTGTGACGTCTAATTTTTATGACAGTACGTCACAAAATGGTGATTTTAACTAATTATGAAACGTCAGCTTATATCGCCAATTCTTAATGTTTTTTCTCTGTATCCCAATGGGTGCAGCTAACGACCCACAGGTCCCGAGTTCGAATACCACAGGGACATTTTAATAAATAGTGGTAAAGTTTTAAAAGTTGATCCCCCCCCAAAAATTTGAATTTTTTTTCTGTTATTTACAAGTCAAATACTTGCTAGAAATCCAATAAGTTTAAAGGGGTATGGTCACCGTTTTGGTCCAAACTTATTTTTCTGTTTTTAATTTAATGTTTATCGAGACATTTCTAATGGTCAACCAAAATAATATTGTCAGTCGTCAAATTATAAAATAATGAGATACAGAGCTCACAATTCTCTGGAATGTAAACAAAACTCTGACAGGTCATGGTTTTTTGTAAACATTTTGAATTTCCAAGTTTAGACCAACAATAAATATGACAAATGCTAGAAACTGCAGCTAAATTATGTTCAAAATGAATTATCAGATAGAAAAATCAGCTTAAAAAGAACTTTTCCTGGTATATTGATCGAAACATTAATGTAAACAAAAACCAAGGCATGAGCCTTGTTTACCTAACAAAGAATTGTACACTCTGCATCTTAATTATAACTCTATGACCGATTCTTAAATTTCAGTTGATCATTACTTAAACATGGTAGATACAACGACCTTGTCAGCAAATACAGACCTTGTCAGCAAATACAATCTTCCACTGGGTCGCATGCTGACTCATGTTTTTCATACTAATTGTTAGACCATAATTAATCACCTAATTGTGTACAGACTTTTCCGTTTTTCCCGATTACGACAAAGAGCACACGGCGGGTGTGGCCGGTCAGCAGAGGATGCTCACTCCTCCATGGCACCTTATCCTACTTCTTTTTTTTAAAGAATTTAAGAGGTCAGTGTTCACTCTGCTCCTGTTTTGTAATTTTCCTTTGGATTTTGAATTTGAACACTGTTCATTATCACCACATGTCATTGTAAACAATGAAAATAGAAAAATAAAATTTGACCAAAATCGTGACCATGCATGCCCATTTAAGTAATTTAGAAGTCTGGGCTTGTATGCAGAGCTTTTCCCACAGAAAGGTGTGGAGGACCCTTAACTGTTCAAGAATCCTTCAAATAAATGTACTTCAAGATGTTTACAGTTGAATTGTTAAGTCCCATTAAATAATATCAGGTATATTTCATTCGTATCACCAAAGTACACAACCTAAATAAGTTGAATAAGACTTTCATTTCAATCTCAGGTTGATAACAATATTTTGTACATAAATAAAATATCTTTCATTTTTTATCATTTTGATACCCCTTCTCCATTCTATCCACGTTTGAAGTAACATGTATTCTATAGATGTAATGGTTGTTATCAACTGAACAGACAAAAGAAAGTCAATAACTAAGTTGAAATAAAACAATAACAATCAAAGGAATATTCATACATTAAAATGAATTTAAAACACTGATATAAACCTCTTGGACGTTCTGTATTTTAAATTTTTGTACAATTTCTTGCCTCTCTAAAAGTACCCAAATGAAAAAAGAAAACATTTATACATTTAAAAAGTGAAAAGTTTTACGGATTCTTTGCAATATCTATATATAATTATCAATAAAATTTTGATGTGTCTAATTTGCTTCGAATATTCTGTGTTTTTCAATTGTATCCAATTTTAGAACAAACATTTACGGTACAAGTATATGCCAATATTTCTTTCTTGGACAAGAAGATTGTAAATTATTGTTTCTAGGGTCATTACATTGCTATACAAAGCTACACACATCTGCACAAAAGGAAAGTCTTTGTTGCTCTGGAGTAAGAAATACAAAATTAATGAGCATTTTGGCCCATTAATTGTTCCATAAGCTATCATTTCACAGCAGCACAACAGCTAAACATTTATAGTATATATCAATTACAATATTAATTAACACTGCTCTATAGTTTAACAACCATACATGATTTAGTAATTGTTTGTACAACCATTCATTTTAACATTTATTTTTCACCACAAATGTTCAATATAGTTACCTTTTCCCTTTGCCATTGCATAGATCTTTAAAGCAGATTTTTTCTGGATTTTCATACTTTCTAACTGCTCTAGTCTACAGTCGGAACTGATGGTTTCCAACCCATTTCTACCCATAATGTGGGGGATAAACTCAATATTTCCTCTGAAATGGTTTTTCAGGGAGTCCATCCAATTTTCGGTGGTTTCATTGTAATTTGCTTCAATTTTTAAACAGCCAGTTAAGCCGTTGTTACTGGGGAAAGCTCTTTTGAGTGCTTTCTTTTTTTTGTCCATAACATGGATGATCAGTTCCTGAAATGTTAAACTAAATGTAGTTTGCTAAATCTCAAAACACAAGAAATACTCATTGTCTAAATAAAAAAAAGTTATTATAAAATAATATATCACAAACCCATTACAAGTGGGTTATTTTCATTAATAAATCCAAATGAATATGAAGAATTTAATTAAAAGATAAGCATCATCTTTAGGCCAACACCATCATAATTTATTGTTTGTTGGTCCCCGCACGCTTGTATTTAAATAAAACTATACAAATAATATTAATTATTAATTTCCCTCATCCATGAAAATTCTGTGCTGTTTTCTGTTCTATTTCCACTCTATTTTTCACATTTTAAATAGTTTTAATTTATAAATCAGAAACAAGTAGAAAAAATATACATATAGATGTACTGCCTAAAAATTTAGGCTACAAAAACAAATAACTTTTTCAATTAATCGCTCGCCTGCTCGTACCTTTTTTTACTGGATGTCTGACGAACAAGAAATTACATTGGTGTGGCCTTAGTTAAAACTATACTGAAGTGAAACAAAAACATAAACAACATGCAGTCATAAGTGTCGCTTAATTATGCATGTGTAATGCCAAAACTGAAAATCATATTTGTTTACTTTTGATTCACTAGGTCTTTTCTTTGACACTGATTTGTGTCTATGGCTGGTGGCATATTTTTCTTTCAGTTTTGCTAAACTCTCCATTGCGCCTTAAAAACAAATTAAAAAATATACATGCATGTATCAACTTTTACAATTCAGTCATGAATATGCCCATAAAGGATTTAAATAATGTATGAAAATCCATCCATTCTATGGTATTTTTTTTAAAACTTTTATATGTAATGCTGTATTATAAGATATTCGTTTATCAATTTTGCAATTCATTACCTTGAGATAGAGTTCCCTGAATACACGAAGGAGGGAGGACTTCAACACCTGCAATTTCAATTTAAACCTTCATTCTGTGTTTTATGTACATGCAGTGCTATCATTGTCAAGGATTGATATAAAGTACATTGCTTGTTTTTCAGTGAAATCAGAATTCTCAGTACAAACCAGGATCTGTTTCTGTGGAGGCTGAGGGTACCTTGGTACCACAATTCCCACAGAATTTTGCCTTCCCATCAGCAAGTTTCATACCACATTCCATACAAAACATCTGTGAGATATTAAATGAACAATACTTAGAACTTATAATACAAGCAAAGAAATACATATTTCAAAATTTAAACAATTAAAAGTTACTTTTCTGTAAATAGCAGAATAAAAAGCCATTTCATTGTAGAATAGTTAATTTAAAATAATATTTAATCTTTCTTTGAGTATTAAGAGGGGATGATATCTGCAGTCAGGGGCATGATCAAATCCAATATTAAGCCTGAATGGCTAATGAGACTTGATCATGTCTCGAACAAAATGATCACCTCATAATATTCAAAAAAAGATTCCTTATTACTTATATATTATTTTCAGTAATTGTGTGTGATTATTAGATATATATTTATGCAAGTTCCTCTTGTGCCCCAACAATACATTTATGTGAATTTATTATCTTTTAAATATATAAACTCATATACATGTATGGACAGGTGTAAATGGGTTTCATCAGAAAACTAAATAATATTCAACAAGATTATCTACCATATATAAAATTGCAAACACATGCACAGAATTAATGTGAAAATGTAATTTTATGCATTTATACATAACGCTTTCCATACATAACCAATGTTTCTGTGGGACTTGTCTGGGTGTCCAATTACTGCCCCCCCCCCCAAATCTCCCCAGATAAGCTTGCATGAAGCTAGAAAACTCATGACCGCCCACTCTCAATTCACTAACAAATAAACACAAAGCAAAGAAATTCAATTTGTATAAGGGGTGGGGGTTACAACAGATCTGCCCCTCCATCTTTATAGCTGCCCACATGCAATTCTTTACCTATTAATAACTAAATATTACCTTGTTTATAACAAAGCGAGCTCTACTGGCAAATAAAAAATTCAGACCAGCTGCACATTCATTCAACATTTTTTTGGGGGGGTCAGTTACTAGGACCAGTAATGCCTTGTTTTTATCGGACCAGCAGTTCCCTGCATAAATATGGTTTACCATTTCACGCTCTCATGAGAAAAGCAAAGATAAAAATAATTCATGAGTCTGTACACTTTCAAATACAATCGAGTGACGTCACAATAGTTTTCTTGCACATTGATCCGTCAGAATTTTTAGGTGTCAGTAAATTTTGACCCACAATGCAATTCCAAGCATTGGAAATGGCGTCCTCATGTTCACACAAGAATCAAAGTAAAACTTTTGAAAACCAGATAAAATGTGTAATTTCAAGAACGTCATGCTTTTAATGTACCGTAAATAAAACATTATACTTAGCATAGTTTTAATTATGTGGGGAGTTTTTAAGAACCAGACGACACTAAACCGACATGAACTCTGATGTCACAATCACGTTAAATAAGGGGAAATAACTCTAACTGTAATAACTGTAAATAAAATAACAGAAATCTGCAATCCTCTCAAAATCTTGTAATAGCTAATGAGTGAGGCACATCTTCAGAGATATGAAACAATTGTAACTTGCACAAAACACTATACATGTAGGCTTAAACCTATAATGTCAAAGTGAACTGACTTTACAATCACTTTGAAAAAGGAACAAACTCTGATTTGAACATTATGTTAAAATCTTTACTATTCAACCACACTGTATCCTTTATTAAACTAAAGTTCTACAGTACTCATATAAAATCATAAATCAATAAAAACTCGAAGCATTGTTTATAAACATGTACTGTGGCGTAAAAATTATGAATCAAAAGAAAATATATTGTATTTATAATTTGTATTCAAATTCATTTACTTTTTTACATCATTTGTAAAACCATACTATGTTTTATTGATTTATTACAGTGATACGTACATACATGTACATGTACATATTTAGTCATAAGCTAAGTAACCCTCGCCTCAACGGTCGCACCGAAATTCGTAAAACATATTACAAAAAAAAAACAGTGTTTAAAAACTGTTCCATTCGTTTAGTTTCATTTAGTTTAAGATCACTAACATACCTTCTCAGAAGCTTCTCAGACCGATCGCAACCGTCAGACCGTTAGCATGTGCTTAGGTGCGTACTCAGACCTCAAGGTAAAGCGAAACTAGCGTCACGTGATTTTCCTCTCAACCAGACGCTTGTTTACAGTCACGCATGAAATAATCTCCTCCACTCTACCTCATTACAAGGTTAGCTTTTTAAAAAGCTAAAAGTCAGCCAGCGGAATTTTAATTTTTAGGTCGAAAGTGCCGGAATACCAATCTATTAAAATACAAGATAAATATATTTGTTTCCAGAACAATAATTATTTGCGGGTATATATTTAGTTTGCATCCCTTTTTTATGGCTGTACATGTAGGTGAGGAGATAAGCGTGTAGCGATGTACATGCAATGTATGACTGCAAACCTATTTAATACTTAAAATTGTCACTTTGCAAACATAGCTCTATGAATTTCATGGTCTCGGCGCAAACCACTACCGATATATTTTCTTTCCAATTTCACTAAGAGGTCGGGAAGATATACGCGGAGTCTGAACTGTGGCTGCAGACTATGCCCATTGACAGTCTTCCGATGCGCAGTTTGACCTAGAAACTGACCAGTTTCATAACTTCTTCGAATTTCTCTAACACGAACTGTCTATAATTCCTTCCCAGAATTCCAATTTACGCAAGCGCAATTGAAGTTTCATCCTAACATAATTAGTCAGCCCGCGGGCTGACTAAAAACGTTTCAAATTTCAAGCGTCCAAATAATAATCTCTGCCCGAAAAAAGGTAGAAATTATTATTGTGATTCAGAATCAGACAAACGTTTCTTTTCAAGCGTCTAAATCTTTCCACCAACAATAATAATGTCTTCTTGGCAAGATTATTATTGTCAGCACACAATAATAATGATAACCTGGAAATAATCTTTTTTTGTGAAATTTACAATAATAATCTTTGCGAGAGAGATTTGTTGTTTTCTTTTAGTGTGAGATATTATTATTATTTTTGGTTGACATTTTTATTTAGAGCAGATTTATAATTATGTGCGGGTACAGTTATTATTATTGTGGCGTGAAAATAAAAATGTAAGGCAATGGAAGTGATTATTATTTTTGGTAGGACATTTTTATTGTGACCATATTTTATATAGTAAAATATAATAATAATGTGGGGGTACCTTACGGCTTTCCATAGTAAGCAGCCGTGAAATATTTCTGGTGCAATGTATATTTCTTGTTTTGCGTTTAGTCTGTAACAATGATAGCGTGTGAACTACTTCTAAATGTTAAAACTGTAAAAATTAGTGTCATCGATCGTTTAACGAATAAATTTACATGTTACTGATTTCGTTATTTCTACATTTATCACGATTTTATCAATCCTGTTGAAATAAAACAGTCAATCATAATAGAAAACGACAAAAAAAATCTGAACGCTAAAATACATGCGTACAATGCCTCAGTCATTGTTTTAGGACTTCCCTTATTGTCGTTAACCGAATCCGAGATCCACACCTCAAAATTCTACTTTCGATTTTACCCAAGTATGGCATTTTCAAACTGACATTTCTTACACGGTTTAAATGCCTGGATCACCTAATTTAGATCTGGCCTGTCGCTCGATTTCAGTCAAATTTTCAGGGTTTATGCATTGTCATCTGAAGTTTGTACCGCCGCGACAATTTTTTAAAATTCACTTCCGATCGGAAGTTATCCTCTTTAAACAATTTTTAAAAGTCACTTTTGTCTGCGACGTTTCTCAAAAACGAGAAAAGATTTAGAGCTAAAATTTTTAGAGATGATAGATCTACCTTTTCTCTAGTGCACCTCGTCAAAACAATATCCGTCGTCACTTCCGGTCGTCACCGGAAGGAAATTCAAAAAATCGAATTTTTCAGCTTTTTCGTGTTTAAATATTTTTTGTAGGGTTAATAGTGACCCTTCTACTGATTCAGAATATAGCTCAGTCGATAGAGTCGTGGATAGTGCCCAGCCGTCCCGGGTTCAAGTCGCGAGTGCCAAAAATTTTTATTCGTATTTTTTGTCTAGACTAACGATTTTATCTTTAAATTGATGGATTTTATCTCATTTATTCTAAAATCGGACGGAAGACCCACTCGTTGCTCGCAACGGGATCGCATCTAGTTTAATTTATTTTTGTATTTATATTTATTTATTTCTTATATTTACCTTTGTTGCAAATTATGGCAATAACATTGCTCCATACTTTCTTTTTTGTATTGTCCTAGAAAGTTGCTTTGATTAACATAACAAAATAATAGTTCAACAAAGTTGCAAGTATTTTATCAACATTGTCATAATAAATAAATATAACACTTTTTATGGACAAGCTAACATTTTATTTATTATAATGAAGCAAAACAGTAATAAAGAAAATTCGATGTATAATTAAAAACAAACAAACAAGCAAAACAACCCCCCCTAAAAAAAACTAAACAAACAAAAATCGATTGAAGCTCGGCGGGTGAGCCTCTGATTACCGTCTTAGTTGGAAGACGGTATAAAGAGTTGAAATAATTTACAGTCTCCGGGTTGTGCACTTCCTCACCTTTGTGATTGGTAGAAAATACATGATGTAAAAATTAACATTTATTTCATTGGTTGAAAATCTGTTCGGCGCAAGGGAGATAATTTTCTGATGATCTTTTTTACGTACGACTTTACAATTTTCGTAGATTTTAAATCTTAAAAAGTGAGAAAACGAAAAAAGCAATAAAATTAGCTATCAATGAAATTCAGGCTTTAATTTTTCAGTACAACTAGTTGAAAGCAATGTTCTATAATATCTATTGACATTTTTTGCAAGTACAAAAATGCGAAAAAAAGATACGGTATCATGTAAAACTAGAACCATTTTAACAGGAGCTTGGACTTTGGGCAATCGTAACTACTCGGCCATTTCCATCACCGCAAATAATCTTTTTATCGGTTACGGAAAAGGGCGAGCGTGATCCGAATGGGACCTTGGGTAGTTGTGGCAAACATCATTGTGACGTAGGCCTGTCTATTTCATTGCTGGCCATACAACAATGGCTCTTTGAAATCAACTAGATTTGTCTGGCTTTTAAGCTAAGACTACGCAATCGGTGTAAATTTCGCTTGAAACCAGCGTCATGTTTAACTTGTTTTGACGCAAGAATAAATAGTTACGTCCTACTGAAAGTCCAAGGTCTTGTTAAAATGGTTCTTATATCAGTAAAACAAGTGCCGAATGCTGTGGTTTTAAGTTTGATTTTACTAAAATAATACGACCCTTCCTAAGATCTCTTTTTCCCTACTATTATAATAGTCTACTCTATCTCAACTCACAAGCACGTGGTACGCATTTCTAAATTTTAGGCACGCACGCTTAAGGTACATAAACAAGTTTCAAAAGCCATTGCATGTAGAGGAAGGCGATCTTACATGTATATATACATTTTCTGATAACTTAATACTGTTTAAAGTTTGCTCTAAAGACGGTAAGCTTTTTTAAAAAGCTAAACTTGTAATACTACATCCGTTGAAGTTAAAGTCACAGAGAGGTTGGAAATTTTAAAAGAAAGCGATTGAAAACAGAGTTACAGGTAAATTTTTACAGGGAATCGTATCGCAGAATTAAATTCAATAGCATAATGTTTTTCCTCGGAAATATCAGAGACAAGCTACTTGTACATGTATTACATGTGTTTAGGTTAGCACAAAGTGTTAAAACTGACACTGGGAATCGGTGATAATGCGTTTGCGATTTTGATCGGGATTTGTAGGAGAAGTCACACATGAACAATAACTGAGTGTTTTTGCTACTTTTACAAATTGCGAATGTAGAATTTTTAGTGATGTTTTGTTACGACGTTGATCGATAAATCTGGTCTAACGTGAATCCTAAGCCATTCGTGATTATTTATCCTCGTAATTTATTATGTGTGTTTTAACGCAAGTCGGCCAGTTTGTCTAAATAGAAAATAAGTAATGACCCAGATTATTCATGCGCTACTGTGACCTTTGGACCCAGTCTTTGATGTAGCGAATTGCTCAAATAGTGTCATTTAAAGGGAATCTCGTATATATAGTAAGAAAACAGGCATACACTAGAATGTAGTTCGGCATCTGACACAATGTCAAAAACGAAGTTTTTAGATGGTGGCTATAAATAGCCACGGTCTATTGCTATTGTCCTGACCGGAAGGGTATTTCTCACGGGGACCCTAGCGGATTAGGAACGATAACTCTATTAGGTATGCAGAGTTACTGGCGATGTTTTACCGATTGTCGATTTCAGTTTGAGAACTAATTTACATCTTATTAGATATTTTAAGCATTATAGCTGCTAATTATTTTGTACATACATTTAAATAATTTATGAAATTGTGTCTTATTTATAATGACCCGTTTCGTTGTCTGCTTACGTGGTATTGATAACTTATGCACCAACTGCCAGATGTGAAGTTTAACTCAGTATCAGGACTCCAAAAATTATATCACTGCGATAATTGACCAAGAGTTCTCACAATAATCATGTCTTTTTTTTATGGTGTAAACAATTGTCAGAAACACACTATTTAAACGGGTTTGCCATTTCATTTTTCAGCAATTATGCTTTATCGATAAATTCATGATCAATCATTTTCAACGCATCAATTTAAGTTGAGGCGGCATTCATTTTGTTGTAGCTTATTCCAAAGAATTCACAACATATACTGACAAAGAATATTACATAAATTACATTTTGTTGAACTTCAACCTATCGATGGCACACTTTCTTCTACAAGTATGCATGTGTTTTCAAACATGCAAAAAACTTGAAATTTACCATACGTTGGACTGATCTGTGATCAACCTTATTTTATAACCCTCTTAGTCTGTAGAATCATTAATTTTGTTACATGCACCTCAATATTCATCAGACAATAATTACTACTGATGTTGACGCTCTACGATGACTTTCTCTCAAACACGCTCATCGACCTCGGATTGTAAAACTCACGTGCAAATCGAGTCGCCATTTCACACACAGTTTTATATGTATATAAACACACCACACTTCGTCATTTTACGGACCTGGTGACGATGTTTCAAAAATTTTCAGTACAGGTATGGTACATTGTGAAAGGTAATGTAAAATATATTTGTTCACTAAACAGTTTCTGACGAATTTTTTCACAGTAAACTGAATAACGTAATAGGATGAACGAGGTACGATCTGTGACTTTTCTCCATATGCGCCCGTCCTTGCTTTTTTTTAACTGTTACATGTACGTAAACATCGCCCCGTTTGTTCTCAAAAAAACTCTGTAATTTTTAACTCGCGAGTACAACTTTATTATGAGCTTTCTTCAGCATTTGTTTCCGTGTGTTAGCATCATGTTCTCAACATGCTTTTTTAAATGGGCGGGTCTATATAAATGCGTCAATCGGAATCTTGTTACGAATCGCAATTGAAATACACACCGGTTAGATAGTGTCATCACTCAACGCAATGCTAGAATGTGCTTCATAGATGACTGTAGTCTTCTTCTGAGCTACTAAACTGTAGCTTTTCGGAAATATTGCCAAGATTTGCGAACCCTAGATCTATTGTCTAGTACATGCAACGAATAAAATGAAAATATACACAGATGTACGACTCAGAAAAACGTGCGTTCAACTTGGATTTTGTTTGTTTTGTGTTTTAAAAACTGATTTATCCTGTTAAAACATTAGATTTCATTTTACCACTACTGTTTTATTCGTGACCTGGAGAAATTGAAAAGATCCATGAAAATATTATTTATTTCTTTGCTCATTTTGCTTAAATCTGGTGCGGAATAGTTTACCAATATTGCCATTAATTTTATGGGATGGAGAAAAAGTCAAGCATCACACGGCTTTGGAAATCAACATGTATAATTATGAACAGTTTTATTCAGGGTCCATATCTTTTGAGTCCTTTTTTGATAAAGAAGACATACCTTTGTACACAAATGATCTAGAGGTCATAGGTCAAACTTTATAATGAAAAGTCCTTTGCTTGTACGCTCTTATTATATTATGGACATGTCCCAACATGTCCCATTAACAGTATTATTTTACTGCAAAAAATCAAATCGGATGCAAATTTGAAGACCTTATAAAAATTATACATATTAGTGCAAAACTCCTGACATTACACAAAGTTTTTTAAAATGAAAATATAAAAAAGATTCTTCAAAATCTCGCATATTAAATGCAGGATTAAACAAATATGTGATTTCCAAACAAAGGAACTGATTATGACCTTATGTAAAACAAATGTTTTGGTGAATAATTAATAAATATTTGTTGTATTTATACTGGAAAAGTTAAATGTAGCAAGTAAATTATGCGTTTTAAAGTGTACTGAGAAGCAATAAAATAATTATAGATGTGACTATCCCGAATTCATTCAAATGATTTGAATTAATCTACAGCTAAATACAATAGAACAAATGTACTTTAAAACGTTGGTTAATGAAACTGCCGCGACTGAATATTGTATGATTTTTCTTTTCAAATTTTCATTCACTTTTGTTGTGAGCTAATGGAAATAAACCACTCGAAGTCGAAGATAAAATATTGATTGACTCTGCGGTTTCATGATGACGTGCATTCCAAAAGCATTTTCCAGTTTTATCAAACATGTTCTTGTAAACTCATTCCGTTTTCTATACACCTACATGTATTAACTGGCTATGAAGACAAATTAAAGTAAGTGTGTTGGCCCACGAGACTGCAACTTTTTCCCTGTGAAGAAATTGAGGAAAAATGCTGTCGAGAGGGAAAATTAACATACTACATGTATGCCCAAATAGTTAGTAAAAACCTGACAAGTATTTTATCATACCAAAGCCTTATTTGTTCTCGTTACTTTGAAAAATCTACAATACCTTTAAAGCACAATAGTCCAATCCTCACTTTTCAAAAGTTGTTCCCCTTTGCGGGGTCAACCCAAAGGTCTAAAGGAAAAAACCCACAAATGTCCCTTCTTTATACAATCAAATATTTAGGCGTATTGTGATGAAATCGCTTTGAATTTTATTTATTCATTCACTATGTGGTGGCAACCCACATATTGAATGAGGCATTCTGGGGCAAACAAAATACATACCAAAAACGGATTTTAATGTCAAACGATATAAATACAAATATACATATGCAAACTTCTATACTACAAAGGCTACTGAAATAAATCTACGGGTTTTCCCCCAAAGACGACGGCCAAGAGACATAGCTTTTGTAAAGTGTAAATTGAGATTACACAACTACGATTTCCACATAGTTATCCATGTAGGAAACTCACGACCAGTTGTGCATGTAGGCGTTAAGCATTAGTACATGTATGCGATACTGGCCGCGGGTTTTCGACGACAATAATTATCATACATGTAGTATGCCACATTCAAACGACGCCACCGTCTTACAGTACTTTCAGTACTTTGATTTCTTTTAAAATGTTTCTTATTTTTGAAAGAAAAAACATGAATGTAAGAAATAAAAATAATCAGAAAGTATGTTGAATATTTTTTTTAAATTTTACTTTCAAAGAAGGTATTTATGCATGTGCGGAACTAGGGGGTTGGGGGGGGGGGTCCCGACCCCCCCTGGAAAATGAAAATTTATTAAATTTACATAGTAAAATTATCGCAAATATGCCTCGGACCCCCCTGGAAAACACAATTACCCTTCGGACCCCTCCTGGAAAAATTTTCTGGATCCGCGCATGTTTATGCACAGATTAATTTTGTTGAAATGCATTCTTCGCTACCCCAGTGTATTCTTGTAGCTTGATTAAAATGTATAGAACTGTGGTCAGGATATATCGTTATTAGTGTTGGTTAAGTTTGTACATGTAAAATATTTGTACGTAATAGTACTACAGGCACTACAAGTACATGTAGATAGGTTGTAAATTATGAAAGTTTCTTTATACATGTTGATTAGATGCAAGTAAAGGTAAAGATGATCAACGTATATTGCAATAGTTATTGCCAATGTATATATCATAATATGTTTTGATTAGAGAAATGATCTATTGATTACAGGTCGATCTATCTGCGATAAGAATTCAATCATCGAGGGGTTTGTATGTTTGTTTTAGTTTTTTTGTTTGTTTGTTTTTTGTTTTATTTTTTTTGGGGGGGGGGGTCGTTTTGTTTTGTTTTCTTGTTACAGCGAATTTCGCTCTTAACTCGCTTCGCTGAGGTACCGGGGAATGATTGTTCTTGGGAAACTTCGAAATAAAACCAAATATTAAATAAAGCCAAAATATAAAGTTTATTAATTTAGAAATAGCAAATGTCAAAAGGTGGTATCACAATAAAAACAGTTCCTGAAATTAACAAAGATAAAATAAAGAAATATATTTACCTTCGAAATAAAACCAAATATTAAATAAAGCCAAAATATAAAGTTTATTAATTTAGAAATAGCAAATGTCAAAGGTGACAATTTGCGTTTGGCGTTTGATTTTATTTCGTCGATAATTACAAAGTCACGCCCATAAAGATAATCTCGAAATACAAAATATAATTGGTTATTTAATTACTTATGGGCGTGGATAAAAATGAAACGAACAGGTAACAATCAATATAATTACCGTTAATAACCATTGTTCAAATTACGTAATTAAAACGCTCACAGGTGCCAGGTAAGATGTCAAAACATGTAAAGTTATGTAATTCAAATACTTAGCTTTCCTGTGATGCTTAATAAACAATTGACATAAATTTGAAACACAATGAATTAAAGAAATTAAGAATTTAAGACTTAAACATTTGATATAACATGAATTATAATTATTGAAATCTTATTGCAACATTTATGGCCATATTTCTTTTATTTCTTTTTTTTTTTTTTTTGGTTTTTTTTTCTTATTTTCTAAAACATATATACAATAATGTTTGACATAAAAGGAATATCTAGAAAATATAAACATTTAACATAGTACAGTAAAATATTTACAAAATATGTACACGGAGCATAAAATGCTGTGACAATGCTCCCCCTGCTCGAACAAATTGATGCCTCCTGGCATCAAAATATTGAGGACCAAGAACAAAAATGAGCAGAGCTAATAATTGACCTAGTAAAGAATAGCACCACATGATAGTAATACATATTTAATAGGAATACTGAAGTGCTTTAAACATTATGAATGATTTGCATTATCATGTAGTGAAACAATATGATTAGATTTAAAAACACAAACTTCTAATCAACTTTTGAAAGAACATGAATTTATTTTAAGTTAAGAAGAACAAAGAAATTGCAGAGAGGATTGTAAATATTGAGAGTTAAATCTATAGGTACTGTCACTTGGCGCATGAAAGGAAGCAAAAGCGATGTTACAAATGCCCAATTACTTTACGCACTGGGGAACCAAAAATAAAACTACAGTTCACGCACATAGAACCATGATCCACGCATTGGGAATCTGAAGTAAAATTTACTTGTAGTATAATCACAAGCTAGAAAACGGAACTACGAATGCTCAATTATTTTACGCACTTGTAATTCAACGTGACAAAATACTTAGAACGCATTTAGAATAATGAATCACGCACTGGGATTCTGAAAATGAACAACGATTCACGCACTGGGAATCTTGAACCCGATCGATTTCTGTAACTGTAAATATTAGCCATAGACAAAACAACACTAAGTTGAACATGTTGCCTACAAAGAAAAATGAGTTTAGGTTTGAGAAAGGATGCCAAAGTGAAAATGAATGAATTATATACGAAAAACCAAGTGTACTGCGCAATACTAATGAAGTAGAAGATCTACATAATGTTTGACGTATATAATAAAGACATTCTGTAGTAAAGTAAGATAGAATGAATTTTGATGGTAGGCTCATGCAACTCAGAGAAGTTTATGGGGCGATCTATTACCACAGAAACTATCATAGTAATCAGGTCATATTGGGTAGAAATAAACTAATGCAATGAACGTAGATTGATTTGAAAATATTTTGTTTCCTGACTTTTGCCAAGGACAGTAACTTCGAAATTAATAAACACTAAATTTCATTGTTAAAAAACTTATTTAAAAACATTACGAATGGAAAAAAAACAAAATGTCATAGGTAAAAAAAAAGTTAATTATCCGCGGTCAAAAACACGAATCCTCATACTAGTATGTCCACAAAACTTCGTCATAGTGAAGCTTTCATTTCCCGACTTCATCCTGAATGACTGACCTTTTATAGAATAGTCACATAGTTCTTTAAAAACATCAGGTTTGAATTCAGATCCTATTGTTCGAATCCATGGATCTGTGTTAAAACTGGTTCTCCACCACTTGTTACAGCGAATTTCGCTCTTAACTCGCTTCGCTGAGGTACCGGGGAATGATTGTTCTTGGGAAACTTCGAAATAAAACCAAATATTAAATAAAGCCAAAATATAAAGTTTATTAATTTAGAAATAGCAAATGTCAAAAGGTGGTATCACAATAAAAACAGTTCCTGAAATTAACAAAGATAAAATAAAGAAATATATTTACCTTCGAAATAAAACCAAATATTAAATAAAGCCAAAATATAAAGTTTATTAATTTAGAAATAGCAAATGTCAAAGGTGACAATTTGCGTTTGGCGTTTGATTTTATTTCGGTGATAATTACAAAGTCACGCCCATAAAGATAATCTCGAAATACAAAATATAATTGGTTATTTAACTAGAGCAGAGCTCGTGGCAAAGCCACGAGTAGGTCTTCCGTTGTTGCTGCGAGTTGAAAATTTCCAAATATGATTTGGTGTCAAATGATTATAATGACTAATGATTAAAATTTCACTTCTGCTTTTGTTATAAAAACGTGTTGTGATTGAAAACCTGTATGAAGACAGGAAGAAAATGTTTTAGGAAAACTATTTGTCAAACACAGTTTGTGTAATTGTTTTGAAAACTCTTTAAGGCCCTGTCACACCAAGTTGCGTTCCCAGGGCGTGTTCACGGCGTTGTAAATTTCATGGAATCGACGTAGGATCGCAACGAAAATTAAGAAAAAATGTACAATCTTATTTCAAAATTTTACAAGTGAAAATGTCACGGCATCCTGACGGCGACTGATGCGTTCTAACAGAGCTCCCAACTACGTTTCCACAGAGTTCTACTTGGCAATTGACTGCGCTCTCGCTGGTTATCCGCCGAGCGCTCATGACGTTCTAGGAGTTTTTACCGCGCGTCCACGGCGTGCTCTGCGGGCTGACTGCGTGCACATGCGCTGTTGGAGACTTTACGGCGCTGTCACGGCGACCTTACTCCACTTCTACGGCGTGTTTATCAGAACGCAGAGCCACGGCGCGTACTTTGTGCATGGTCAAAGTGCGCGCCGTCGCATGGCGTTCTAAAATGTTCTAGGATATCGCACCGCAGCGAACGAAGATGCCGTTGCGTTGTTACGGCGCTGTAGCAGACTCTAATTCGTTTACCATGGCGTTTTACATTATTCAATGACACAGCGGGATCGCCGTGAGGATGCAGCTCCAGTATGACAGGGGTTTAAACAATGAGAAGTTTAATGGCGAGTTAAATTGTTAAGGGTAGCAAGGATTGTTATATACATGTACTCATGATTCATAAAAGGAAATGTATTTTTTAAAAGAAACGAACCCGCTTTAAAAACATGTAACTTCTGTAATTAAATATTTCTAATTTTTTGAAGACTATGTGCAAGTTTGAAATTGTTGCGTGCTGTCAAAATTTGGTAAATAGTCAAAATTGATGGCATCTCTGAAAATTTCTTCAGGGCTGATATTATTTAATAATACGAGTAGACTTGAACATTCAAAATAATAATCAAATATCAAAGATCATCAAGAGAATTTATGCATAAGTGAGCGTCTAAATTTTACACCTGATATACAGACACCGCTGCTATGTAACGTAAAATTAAATAACATAATTTACAGAAATGAATATTACTTCTCTCGACGATGCAATAATATGCAAAATCCCTATTTTTATGTCAGTTTTTTCTCCTTTATCGGATCAAAAGTAATTCTCTCGGAGAAAGTTTACGTATGTAGTTTGAAAAAATAACCCGGGAGAAACTTCAATAAAAATAAGCGAAAAATTATGGTGTTACGGTTTTTATTTTCAGTTAATTTAATTAAATGTGACAAAGGGGCATATTCGGTCGGATTTTTGGGGTAGCATGTACATGAAGTAAATTTGATGCAAGTTCCATGATTGTTTTTTGTTCGTGTGTTTTTTTGTTTTTGTTTTTGTTTGTTTGTTTGTTTGTTTGTTTGTTTGTTTGGTTGGTTTTTTTTTTTTTTTGCTTTTCTTTGTTTTATCATTAAGATATATCAAAAAATTACGTACATGTACATGTCACAAGCAATATTTGCCTTCTCTATTTATCTTGTATTTTAATAGATTGGGTATTCATTGTTGACCTAAAATTAGTATTCCACTGGCTGTAGCTAACCTTGTAAGTAAATTAAGTTGCATGAGAACCTCATACCACACAACTTCAATAAAACGTTTTATTTAAAATCAATTTTCATATAATTAGCAATAAAGAAAATTCCCAAGAACACATGTCCATCTCACTTAAGTGTAACTTTGAGAAGCGCATATATTTTTTGGAGGCAGATATGTCGCTATATTATAGTCTGTAAGTCAAGTGAACTAATCTGTCCACACTTGCAATACTTTGATGATTTCTATGGCGACCGCCTGCATAGCATAATGTAGTCGTATTTCATAACATCTAATCCCAAGAACAAATTACCTTTGACTTAAAACTTTAAATTATAATATATATTATTCTGTTCATAACTATATATCATAGAAGTTTAGTGTGTTCAACAGGTAAATTTATTATAGCCACGTTCTCGGATTACGATCTCGCAACTTTAATGTGAAAATGAAAGTCTTATTGTTTGATAATTGACCACTTTGAATAAAACACCCTTCGAACTGTTGATTAATTGCATAACAATGGATGATCTGGAGCCATAAATAACATGGGGCTATATATGTTCTGAGCTGTGTGTGCTGAAGCGACTCAAAATTTTCGGTAGCACGTGGCGATTGAATTTACGCAATAAGGAAAGTTGAAATTTACAAAGACTGACCGAATAAAAAAACGGGGGGGGGGGAGCGAAACACGTTCAGGAGAAAATGTTACACATGAGAAGAAGTCACTATCAAATAATTTTCGACAGATCTGGAATTTAAAAAAAAAAAGAGCACTTGGCAGCGGGGCGGTGGGAGGGCAACACAGAAATAAGTTCGTTTTCACAATGAAACGAACGACCATGTAGAAGCACTACAGAAGTTATTAATATGTGACCGATAGAATCTAAACAAAACTTGTTTCAAAACTCATGTAAATATTCTTTAAAATAATCACCGAATACCTCAATTCAGGGCATTCTTTTATCGTGCCAGCACCTACCGCAAACATGTAACGTGGAACTTTGATCATAATTTGATTTGATTTTTAAATTACCTTGTACGCTGTCGCATAAAGCAATGCAAAATCAACTGTACGAGTAAAATAAATTTATTTGTTTACCTTAAAGGGGCATGGTCACGATTTTGGTCAAAAATTATTTTCCCGATTTTAACGTTTACAATGCTTCAGTTAGGCATTTTTAATAGGCAACCAGAATTTGAACGTCATTCGTTGAGATATAAGCGAGTTACAGAGCTTACAATTCTTTGCTATGTAAACAAAGCCTTTGTTTACATTTTGAACGTTGATTGAAGTGAAAACTCCAGTTTAAGACCGAAAATGAATGTTGTGAACGTAAGGATCTGTTTATATATGCTTAAAATGAATAAGAATATGAAAAATCAGCTTGAAAAAGATTTTTTACCGGTATATTGAACTTATGTAAACAAACACAGGGCACGAGCCTTGTTTACATTACAAAGAATTGTGAGCTCTGTATCGTGCTTAAAACTAAAAATAGTTGCGTTCGTACAAAATACCAAACATGCACGCGTGATAAGGTACATGTAGAAGATGTCCACTTGCGCGGGATCTCCTCGGCCCTGTGCGAGGGATGATCATTATTTAAAGGTTTTAATATTTGTGTTGTTTTTTTGTTGTTGATTGAAAACATTTGTACAGTTTTTAAAACAAGACTTACAAACCAACCATTTAAATATGTCTGACGAGTATCTCCGATTTGGAGTAATATCGCTTTTATTAATTTTCAGAACGACTTTTTATTTACTCTCCAATGTTTAATTTAAATAAATACAAAATGAACAAACTTTTATAACATAAAATTAAAACAGTGTACAGTGTATTTACGGCTATATAAACTCAAACACGTTCATATATTCATGTAAGTGTGCGGGTGCGAATCTTGTGTATTAGATAACCGTTTACCGCTAGGTAGTGCAGTCGTGGCTGATTTCCTCGGCCGCGGGCGAAGGATAGATAACGTTAAGGTTTAACGCATACACACGCACAGCTCAGAACCTAGGAAGATTTGAAAAGTTTGTAATTTAATGACTTAAATCTATCAAATAGAAATTCTTTTTTTTTTTTACTTAAAACCCACAATTGATCTATATATCTGATATTGCATTAGATTGAGAATGGTATTGCTTTTATTAATTAACTGAACGATTTCTTAACAATTCTTCAGTTCGCAGCTAAATTAACTCATATATGAGAGACGCAACTCTCGTGTAGTAGATAACCGTTTACCGTTTACCGCTAGGTAGTGCAGCCGTGGCTGATTTTCTCGGCCGCGGGCGAAGGATAGATTACGTTAAGGTTTAACGCATACACACGCACAGCTCAGAACCTAGGAAGATTTGAAAAGTTTGTAATTTAATGACTAAAATCTATCAAATAGAAATTCTTTTTTTTTTTTACTTAAAACCCACAATTGATCTATATATCTGATATTGCATAAGATTGAGAATGGTATTGCTTTTATTAATTAACTGAACTGAATTTCTTAACAATTCTTCAGTTCGCAGCTAAATTAACTCATATATGAGAGACGCAACTCTCGTGTATTAGATAACCGCTGACCGCTAGGTAGTCCAGCCGCGACCATGGTGACCGATTTTTCGGCCGCGGGCGAGGGATAGCTTACTTAATGATACGCGCACAGCTCTGATTCAAGGTGGATTTTAAATGCATGCAGTATGATAACTAATAATAATAATAATGCATAGGATTTTTTTTCCAAACGTATTTTGTGTTTTACTAGAAAAAAAAGAATGTTTTGTTTTCCGATTCTCGTCTTTAAGGTTTGTGCACTATAAGAACTAAACAACAATGACTTAAACTTCTTTAAAAAAAGCATGTGTTCTAATTTTTCTCATGAATTAAAGCCCCCTGTATAAACCATCATACTTTCTGTGGTAATTTTATGCCAGTTTTACGCACAAAGACCTTCGTTAACTTGCCAAATGAAAACAGGTATATGTTAACATATAAAGCTTTTTACACTCATACTACACAAATCACTTACAAAATAACATTGTAACGACCTTTATGAGATCCCAACAAACAACTTTTCCAGCGACAGCCATATCGAAATCCTAACTGTTTTTGAGTTATTAAGCAAAATCTTTTAAGGGCTACTGGCCCTTAATTTAAGGGGCCAGCCCTTTTTTATTGGTGTCAAATGAAAGCCCTTAACATTATGCACAACTTTTGTTCTATACGTATTTAGGAAATATTTCAAACTAAAAAGTTACGAAGCTAAAACATGAGAAAAATTTTGCTATTTTTAAAACATAGATTTCGATTGATTAATTCGAGTGGAATAATTGTAAAAAACTAAAATACAAAAATCAGAGGACAATATTCAAAGTGTCAATAATTAAGATTTTTAACTATAAATTATTTGCTACGGACCATTTCGGAGCCTTTGTCTGGAAACTAATGCCCCTAAAATTTTAGAAAAAGGGGAATAACTCAAAACCGGAAGTTGTTATTTCAATATTTTATTATATATTGTGCTCTCGAAACCTAATCCAATTTACAATATACCGTGAAAATTTGAATGAAATCGGATGACAAACAAATAAGTTATTGAGGTTTTAAAAACGTCTAGAAGAAGAATAACAACTAGAGCAAAGCTCGTTGCAAAGCAACGAGTGGGTCTTCCGTTAATGTCGAAAGAAAAGCTAGATGTTTCTGTAAGAAGCAGAGCTCTAAAGCGAATACCATGAGTAATTAAAACAAAAAGATATAAAAAGTCGAATAATTCTTGGTACGACTTAACAAAATCCGAATGACTTTAAGTACGAAGTAACAAAAACCTTAAGGATTTCAAGAACGACTTGACAAAAAAAATCCGAATGTGTTTAAGAACGTCTTAACAAATACCGAATCATTCTAGGTACGATTTAATTTAACTTTGAACATAACACTATTTTCTTAACCAAGAATGTGGAATCAAAATTTCCGGAAAAATCAATTTTTAAACCTTAATATCTCTGTAATGCATTGTCCGATTTTAAAACGGAATTCAGATTTTAATTAAGCTTAATGAGGTGAACATTTTTGCTTCAATAATATATATCAAATTATTTTTCAGTAAATAGTTATTTTTAAAAGAATTTGTAGCCCTCCTGGCCCCTAATTTGAGGGGCCAGCCCCTTTTTCTTGATATCAAATGAACGGTCTCGTAAATATAAACATATTTTGTTCAACAACTATTCACGAATTGTTAACCATTCTAGAGATATCTGAACAACTGTGTTTTAGGGGCCGACCCTTAAACTCCCTAATGGGGCCAAAGACAAAAAAATTAAAGGTAGCATAAGGTTGACAACATTATTTTGAGCAACTTTTCTTCTACAATGTTTCACAAAATATTTCTCCTTTTTCAGATATAAATGATCAAAGTTTTGGACTTCTGGCCCCTTAAAACCCCTAATTACGTAACATATGATTTCAGTATGGTACTATGTAGATAAACAGCTGCACAATAAACATTTTTGCTTCTATACTTAATAACAAATTATTTTTCAGTAAAGAGTTATTAATAAAATTCTTTAGAGCCCTCTTGGCCCCTTATTTGAGGGGCCAGCCCCTTTTTTATGATATCAAATGAAAGAGCGTGTAAATCTGAACAACTTTTGCATTACATGTCTTAACAAATTATTTACACATTCAGAAATAATTTAGAAAATGTGCAAAAATTTTGTGAAAAAATTTGGTGCCAATTTTCGAGCTCGGGCGAGCTTCGGCGCCTTGCGCATTTTCCACAATATCAAACCCAGGGAGTCATCTACAGACATTCATCTACTATCCCTGAAAGTTTCATGTTTTTATCTTTATTAGTTTTGGAGGAGTTAGGTGGACAAAATGGTCCTTAAAAATTCACTAAATCCTCAAAATCTCAAACCGGAAGTGACGTCATCAACTCAAAATTTAATAAACTCAAGTACTTTTGATGTTCTATCAGTCCTGCAAATTTTATGAAAATCGGTCCAGTAGTTCACGAGTAATAGCGTCCGGAAAAAGTCAGAAAAAAAATAATAATAACTAGAGCAAAGCTCGTTGCAAAGCAACAAGTGGGTCTTCCGTTAATGTCGAAAGAAAAGCTAGATGTTCCTGTAAGAAGCAGAGCTCTAAAACCAATACCAGCAGTAATTAAAACAAAAAGATATAAAAACTCGAATAATTCTTGGTACGACTTAACAAAATCCGAATGACTTTTAGTACGAATTAACAAAAACCTTAACGATTTCAAGAATGACTTGACAAAAAAAATCCGAATGTGTTTAAGAACGACTTAACAAATATCGAATCATTGTAGGTACGAGTTAATTTAACTTTGAACAAAAAATTATTTTCTTAACCAAGAATGTGGAATCAAAATTTCCGGAAAAATCAAGTTTTAAACGCCTATATCTATGTAATGCATCGTCCGATTTGAAAACGGATTTCAGATTTAAATTAAGTTTAATAAGTTGAACATTTTTGCTTCAAAAATATATAACAAATTATTTTTCAGTAAATAGTTATTATTAAAAGACTTTGTAGCCCTCCTGGTCCCTAATTTGAGGGGCCAGCCCCTTTTTCTTGATATCAAATGAAAGGTCTTGCAAATATAAACATATTTTGTTCAACAACTGTTCACGAACTGTTAACCGTTCTAGAGATATCTGAACAACTGTGTTTAAGGGGCCGACCCTTAAACTCCTTAATGGGGCCAACAACAAAAAAGGTTTAGGTATTATATTATTAAAAACATTATTTTGAGCAACTTTTGTTCTACAATGCTTTTCAAAATATTTCTCCTTTTCTAGCTATTACTGATCAGAGTTTTGGACTTCTGGCCCCTTGAAACCCCTAATTACGTAACATATAACTTAGGTATGGTACTGTATAGATAAATAACTGTACAAAGAATATTTTTGCTTGTATAATATATAACAAATTATTTTTCAGTAAAAAGTTATTATTAAAAGACTTAAGAGCCCTCTTGGCCCCTAATTTGAGGGGCCAGCCCCTTTTTCTTGAAATCAAATGAACGGTCTCGCAAATATAAACATATATTGTTCAACAACTGTTCACGAATTGTTAACCATTCTAGAGATATCTGAACAACTGTGTTTTAGGGGCCGACCCTTACACTCCTTAATGGGGCCAAAGACAAAAAATTTAAAGGTAGCATAAGGTTGACAACATTATTTTGAGCAACTTTTCTTCTACAATGTTTCACAAAAAATTTCTCCTTTTTCAGATATAAATGATCAAAGTTTTGGATTTCTGGCCCCTTAAAACCCCTAATTACGTAACATATGATTTCAGTATGGTACTATGTAGATAAACAGCTGCACAATAAACAATTTTGCTTCTATACTTAATAACAAATTATTTTTCAGTAAAGAGTTATTAATTAAATTCTTTAGAGCCCTCTTGGCCCCTTATGTGAGGGGCCAGCCCCTTTTTTATGATATCAAATGAAAGAGCATGTAAATCCGAACAACTTTTGCATTACATGTCTTAACAAATTATTTACACATTCAGAAATAATTTAGAAAATGTGCAAAAATTTTGTGAAAAAATTTGGTGCCAATTTTCGAGCTCGGGCGAGCTTCGGCGCCTTGCGCATTTTCCACAATATCAAACCCAGAGAATCATCTACAGACATTCATCTACTATCCCTGAAAGTATCATGTTTTTATCTTTATTAGTTTTGGAGGAGTTAGGTGGACAAAATGGTCCTTAAAAATTCACTAAATCCACAAAATCTCAAACCGGAAGTGACGTCATCAACCCAAAATTTAAGAAACTCAAGTACTTTTGATGTTCTATCAGTCCTGCAAATTTTATGCAAATCGGTCCATTAGTTCACGAGTAATAGCGTCCGGAAAAAGTCAGAAAAAAAATAATAATAACTAGATGCGATCTCGTTGCGAGCAACGAGTGGGTCTTCCGGCCAATTTTTCAGCAGATGCAATGAAATGAGATTTTTGACTGAGATTTAAATCTGTTTGATGTCATGTGAACTCGATTTAAATGCGTTTGAAATTTCGAAAATCCTATAATTCATCCAAAGATTTTGAACAAGATGTCATCCAATCAAACGCAGAATTGCGAGCGCAACTTAGATATCATGTTTAAAATTAGTCTGAGGTCATTTTAACACGATTTGAATAAGTTAAAAAAAATTGAAAAATTTAAATTTCATCCAATCAATTCAAGAAAGATGTCATCAGACGCAGAATCACAAGCGCAACTTAGATATCATGTTTTAAAATTAGTTTGAGGTCATTTAAACACGATTTAAATGAGTTTAAAAATTTTGAGAAATTTAAATTTCATCCAATCAAATCGAGAAAGATGTCATCAGACGAAGAATTGCAAGCGCAACTTAGATATGATATTTTTATATTAGTTTGAGGTCATTTTAACACGATTTAAATGAAGTTAAACTTTTTGAAAACTTTAAATTTCATCCAATCAATTCAAGAAAGATGTCATCAGACGCAGAATCACAAGCGCAACTTAGATATCATGTTTTAAAATTAGTATGAGGTCATTTAAACACGATTTAAATGAGTTTTAAAAATTTTAAAAAATTTAAATTTCATCCAATCAAATCGAGAAAGATGTCATCAGACGCAGAATCACAAGTGCAACTTAGATATCATGTTTTTAAATTCGTCTGAGGTCATTTTAGCGCAATTTAAATGATTTAAAAAATTTTAAAAAAATTAAATTTCATCTAATCAATTCGAGAAAGATGTCATCAGACACAGAATTGCAAGCGCAACTTAGATATCATGTTTTAAAATTAGTCAAAGGTCATTTTAACACGATTTAAATGAGTTTAAATTGTTTGAAAAAATTTAATTTCATCAAATCGATTCAAGTAAGATGTAATCAGACGCAGAATCTAATATTTCCTAAATTTTCAGTATTATATTTTTAATCGTTTTTAAGGAGAACCGTGGATTAAAGAAAATCCATTGCAAATTTTTGACCTATATTTTGATCCGAGCTAGCTTCCGTTCTCGGAAAGTCCGGACAAAAATTTTTCCTGGAGCGACTAGATTAGCATGTCCTCTATCATTCCTGAAGATTTCAGCTTTCTATCTTCATTCCCTTCTGAGGAGATGCGTGGACAAAAAGTCACGAAAAAATGGCAAAATGGCGGATAAGTCGGAACCGGAAGTGATTTTTACAAAATAAAAAAAAGATATAAACTTCAAATGCTGATAGATCGATGCTGAAAATTTGACGAAAATCGGACGACCCATCTCCGAGAAATCTTCTGCACAAAAATTGTAAAGAAAAAAAAAAGAAAAAAAATAAACCTGAAAAAGAAACAATAGAATAATAGAAGGGTCTTCCGCTGAGACGGAAGACCCTAATAAAAATATTCAATAGAATAACAAGAGGGTCTTCCGTTGGAAACGGAAGACCCTAATAAAAATAATCAATAGAATAACAAGAGGGTCTTCCGTTGGAAACGGAAGACCCTAATAATGAAGAATTACCATCAGAATCAGTACAAGGTCTTCCGTTGGAACGGAAGACCTTAATTACTTATGGGCGTGGATAAAAATGAAACGAACAGGTAACAATCAATATAATTACCGTTAATAACCATTGTTCAAATTACGTAATTAAAACGCTCACAGGTGCCAGGTAAGATGTCAAAACATGTAAAGTTATGTAATTCAAATACTTAGCTTTCCTGTGATGCTTAATAAACAATTGACATAAATTTGAAACACAATGAATTAAAGAAATTAAGAATTTAAGACTTAAACATTTGATATAACATGAATTATAATTATTGAAATCTTATTGCAACATTTATGGCCATATTTCTTTTATTTCTTTTTTTTTTTTTTTTTTTTGTTTTTTTTTTCTTATTTTCTAAAACATATATACAATAATGTTTGACATAAAAGGAATATCTAGAAAATATAAACATTTAACATAGTACAGTAAAATATTTACAAAATATGTACACGGAGCATAAAATGCTGTGACATTTAGCTCACCTGAGCTGAAAGCTCAAGTGAGCTATTCTGATCACATTTTGTCCGTCGTCCGTCCGTCCGTCTGTCTGTCCGTCCGTCTGTAAACTTTTTATATTATGAACTTCTTCTCTAAAACCGCTTGGCCAATTTCAACCAAATGTGGCACAAAGCATTCTTATGGGAAGGCAAATATAAATTGCAGAAATGGAAGACCGATCTTCATTCAAAGCGGAGAAAACCTCGAATTTGTAGAAAAAGGGGGGTGCATTTTTAAAAATCTTCTTCTCAAGAACTACTGAGTCAAATTCAACGCAATTCAGCATAGATAATCCTTATGGAAAGGAAAATATAAATTGCAAAAATGATGGGCTAATTCTGTTTCAAATCTGAGTTATTACGAAAATAATATTAAAGGAAAGGCGTGTTTCAATCAGTTTATAGCTTCTGGTTCGGTATTCTATACGAGTCTAGGTAAAATGGATAGGCAAACCCGGGCCGGGACAAAATAAAAGGCCGGGGCAAATCGAGATTTTTTAATTTACGTCGATAATAATTAACCAATGTCATTGAAATTTTTAGGATATGTTACAGACCGGTATAATTGTATTCGCTGTAAATATTGATAGACAACAATGCCTATTTTGGAATTTATTGACGATTGTTGATTTCCAAGTTGGTAAAATGGGTAGGCAGACCGGGGTCGCCATTTTACCTGTTTACGGGTTTGTCATGACAAAGTTTGTGGACTTCTAAAACGAGGCAGCCATGACGTATGATAAAACGAGTCGATCTGACAAAGATGAATTTGTTTGTTGTGCAACAGTTCGCGTGAGAAGGGAATCTTTCAAACATACAAAATACATTGGTGCCGATTTTGTGTAGTAAATTGACAATTCATTCTATCGGTAATTCAGTATGATCTTTTGCGTAATGGTTGACTAATGCAATGTGTTTTGTTGAGATGCTCAGCATTTTCTCGAGTTTATTCAGTTTAAATAGAGTTTAATCTCGCTGACGGAAATATGTAGGTATACATATGATTCATTTTGAAAAATAAATTGGGCTCTTTTTTTTGTGTTATAGTGCGTGTTTCTTTAATATGTTTAATTGTTTACAATTTCTATTTACTAACCATATTTGAGTGTTAAACTTCGAATCATAAGCAAGATACAGAGCTTTGCTCACAATTCTATGTTTGAACACAGATCTGAGGTCATTTTTTTGTTTCCATTTTAAATGCTGAATAGGAAATACAATGTTAAAAATATTAAGCTTAATGTAATAAATTCATGTGAACAAAATATGACTCAAACCTAGCATAATTGTAAGCTCTGTATCTTGCTTATAATTCTACGATTGACGCTGAAATTTTGGTTGATCATTAGAAATGTCTTCCTAAATGTTTAATACTTGTACAAAAAAAAAATAATGGATGATATGTTGTAACTACTCTCTGGGGGCCCCCTCTTTATACAATGAATAATATTAAAATCTACATCAATTTTGATAGTTTTCATACACGAAAAAATAATCCTGGTTTGAAGCCATTTTTTTATTTTTGAATAAAGATGAAAATAATGGGTGGGCCTAAGTAAAATAGAGTGATATGCCTGTGAATACGTTGATTTTTAGAGTTCTTTAACATGTCACGTGACAACATTTTTCATTCCAGTGTATTCAACAATCAAGTGTGAGTAAGGTTATGAAAGTCACGCGAGTTTACGCCAGGTAAACAACAGTCGTTTTATTATAATGGGGAAAACGAATTTTAAAAATATTTAAATGTTTTTAATTTGAGGAATTGAGCGCATTGAGGTACAATTTTCTTCTTCACATCAATAGGAATCTTTTTAATAAAATACAATAACTAGTAAGTAGTTGAATAAGAAAATGTACCTGTATGCTATCATATCTTTTGAACGCTTAATAAAGTGGGGGAGAGGGGGAGGGTCAGAACGAAATATTTAGGAAAATGGAATTTAAGTTAACAGTGTACCCCTACCAAATGTTTATTTTTATGTCTTGCGTAGGATTTTCTTATTCTCGGTAAAAATAGTATTCCATAAAGGTACAAAGTCAAAGATTACGTGTATGCAATAAAAGTGTAAAATTCGAATACTTTACAATATTTATTTCTCGTTATTCTACCGAGGGGCCATATGACACACTTTCTTTTGAACGCCCATTTAAAGTCATTGTTGCTCAGGTGAGCGATGTGGCCCCATGGGCCTCTTGGTTTTTTTTGGATTGATTGGCTATGTACGAGGGTTCAATTCCCTCCCTAGGCATAAATGAAAAGAGAGCTGGTGCAAAGCGGGCAGATAGCCTAGTGGCCCCACATAGTCATTATAGTATGTGTTCAAGGACAAATTTGATAAATTTTATAGGAAGATAGCATTTTGTCATGCCTATTTGGCAGAATCCAAACTTCCAGTCTATTCATGAATTAGTCTTAGAATAAATTTGTATGCTAAACTGTTTTCAAATTATTAAGTCTCCCAAATCCAGTTTGGAGATTTGTATTTTCTTCTTCTCATCTACTTCTTCTTCAATTTAAAAGTAGACGTTCTGCATGAATCCGCGACCGCTTGTAGCGGATTCAGAACGTCTAATTTTAATTAGATTTCTTCTTCTTCTTCTTCTCCTTCTTCTTCTTCTTCTTCTTCTTCTTCTTCTTCACATTGAACTTGTCCATCGCGTTTCGTAAAGACGGCTAAATGGAAATTCAAGATATTTTTTTTATTTGGAGTTGACCATCCACATTTTTTGTTGAGTCAAAGGCGTGTGTGGTCTAACATACAATTTTATGGGAAAAATCGTAGACTATTACAAATAGTTACAACTTGAAAAACGGTCAGAGATAATAACATATGGACTGCAGATTCATATCTTGACTGTAACAGACAATTAGATGAGGGGTACATTAGATATGACCCCTGGGATCATCCCCACCACACCCCCAAGGAGTTGAAAATGACCAAATATCACAAAAACAGTTGGAAACCTGACCCCTATACCATATATTTTTGTTCCCAGTGTCATGGTGCAACTGATGATATACAGTTCATGAGACCCGGGGGTAGGGGGTGTCATGACCCTACCAGAAACTGAAAAATTATCACGAAAACGGTTGAGTTACCCACCCCCAAAACCATAAATTATGTATTCTTGTTCATAGGGTCAGGAACATCAAATGGTATGTAGGTCATGCGCTCCGGGGTTGGTCCTGACCCCACGCAAACGGGTTACCCAATTATCTCGAAAACAGTTAAAATCCCCTCCCTTAAACTATCTGTATTCTTGTTCTTTGTGTCAAGCGGCATCAAATGGTGTGTAGGTCATGAGCCCCGGTGTTGGTTCTAATCTCCCTTGAACAGGAAGTACCCAAATATCTTGAAAATGGTAACGAAACTCACCCCTAAACCTTACATATTCTTGTTCCTTAGGTCATATAAGTTCACCTGATATATAGTTAAAGACCCTTGAGGGAACATCATGAATTTCCATTTCATGAATTACGGTTTTGAAGAATGTTACAAGTTCTATAAAGGATATTGGAGCCCATCAATCATGAATATATTAAGAATAAAAAAAAGAATGTTTATAAAACACATGACGACTAGATAAACACATGTGATGTACAGAACTAAAAATAGTAAATGTCAAGAAAATGTGTAAATACATATAATTCCGCTTAAATTTTATCGGTATATTACAGTGGTAGCAACGTTATTGTAGACAAACGACACGCACGATTCTGATACACGAACGATCACGCACGATACACTAATGATTACGCAGGATACACGAACGATCACTAACTTACTGAATTTTCACGATACACGAACGATAACGATAAAACACACAAACGTACGATTCCACACCATTTAACTCGCAAAAGCAAAATTGATTTTTAAGATTAGAATTAAGAAAACATATTGATTTAATTTGTATTACAATATGCTTGTCTTTAATTGAAAAGCGGCATGTACAATAGCCAAGCCTTTCTTTTACGAGTAAACGATATGATGGGATCCATATACCAATTAAATTGTTTTGTTTCCACAACGAATAGTAACTTCTATCATAAATTAAAAAAAAATAAGTCTAAAAGAAATGAAAATAATGCATAAATATGGAACGCCTGGACTGTCTTATCATGGCAAAACTAAAATCGTTATGTGCTTATATTATTATGTAGCGTGCTTTAATCGTTATGTGATGTCCTTGTATCATTATGTGGTGTGGTTTTATCATTATGTAGTGTGCTCCTTCAATTATGTAATGTGCATTCATTATTATGGCATGTGCATTTGGTATTGTGTGATGTGCATTTGGCATTATGAGATGTGTATTCATCATTATGTGGTGTGCATTTATCATTATGGCATGTGCATTCATCATTATGACGTGTGCTTTTCTAATTATGTGATGTGATTCCGTCCTTACATTATGTGTTTTAAACATCATTACGCGATGTGCTTTTTTGTTCATTACGTCATGTACATACATCTTTATGTTATGTACAAACTTCATTATGTGGTGTGCAAACTTCGTTATAATGATGATCAAAGTCACGTGACAATTTTTAAAGTCGTAAACCAAGCGGCAAAATTCAAAACTGATTTTTATCTTCCTCATTTGTTTACAAAATAAACGGGCGCAAACGTAAATGATCTAACGATGCAAAAGTCCTACTAACACATATTTTATTTCTTTTAAGAAAGTGACTCTAATCCGCCACGCACTCCAAACCACTTGTCTCCACACTATTTCAAAGGTGCTTGAGGACAGGACCGATCGACCCCCCCCCCTTCCATCCCCCACCCCCAAGTATCTACACCCCCGGGACTTTACTCATTTTTTTTTGAATTATCTTTTTATGACATATTTATAATGTAATGATTTTTTTTCAAAATGTTTGTTTTAGGTAATATTTGCAATGGTTGTATACATTAGATTATAAATATGTCATAAAAAGCTAATTCAAGGAAAAAATGAGTAAAGACCCGGGGATGTAAAAACTCGGGGGTGGGGGATGGTGGGGGGTGGTCGGTCCTGTTTTCAAGCACCTGTGCACTATTTTAGTGTTTCGGCGTTGTGATACGCTTTCATGATTTATCTATTTATTTTATTTATTTACATTAACTTTTTTAATCTGCAAATCCGCTATCATCAGGATACTATATGCACATCTGTTATACAAATTATTTAATAAGTGAGGAAGTGAGCATATCACCCAAATTCTTATCGACACAGTTGGCAATTTAGAGAAACCCACGCTGCAGTCTTTGTCTTTAATATGAATGTTCCAGTGTTTTACTAATATCTGTATTTTTTCCCCGAGTCCCGGGTTGTCTTTAGGGCGGACTTCTATATCCCATATCCGAAATGCACCGGTTATATGACGGGTGCTAAACAGCAAATTGACAAATGAAGTAAACTGGTGTAAAACAAAAATAAAGAAACATATTATTGTCACAGCTTTTGGTATAACCATGGAAACAGACTAACAATTACAAAAGACACCTTTCTTTAATGGCCCTGCCAGAATTAAGGTGGTATGGGACATCTGTTGATATTAATGTGGATTAAACTTCATTATAATTAGAATACTTTCACTGGTTTAGAATTTTCAAATTTTACAAGATTTAACCAAAAAAATAGCTTTGAAAATATTTGAAGAAGTAAAAAATGTAAAAACTCCCAGCGCGTGACGTACAGATTCGTAGTAAACCCTCTGATCCTCTGCGTTAGGTTATTAAAAGAATATAAGGGAAAGAAACTACTTATAAATAATTTAACATAATTTTATTGTTTATTTCGAGAAACAATACGTCACAAAATGGAGGTGTCCCATACCACCTTAAATGTGTAACAACGCAATTTCATCAAAATTACCAGGATAAAATATTTTTATTTAGTTTCTGCCCAAAGTTCTAAAAAAAAAATACCTACAAGAATAATTGCTAATAATTAATGAATTCTGTAAAAATGATGCAGATTGGGGGGCGATATTTACTAATGACAGGTGTAAAGTGACGTTTTTGGTTGAACCGGTTGTAAACTTAGGTGCTGATGGGCCGATCCAAGCACGTAGCATCGTTTTAAATGGGGGGGGGGGGGGGGCAGACTCATCCCAAAAAATCTTTACAAGCAAAATTATTAGACGAAAGCAAAAAAACCCCGAGAAATTCCCAAAATCGTGAAATCCCAATCCGGGGGAGGGGGAGGGGGGTAGTATACCTATAACTTCAATTTTCTTAAACTCTCTTTACTTCTACTTCAAATTTATTACATCGTTCCAACAAAGTGGGGGGGGGGGGGGCAACTGCATGATAACTCACATAACCCCGAATGCTACGTGCCTGCAATCGGAAAACGAAGTTGATTTCAGAATAAAAATTTTTACATGTTCTTTGATAATTTTCTATTTGGATATATAATTTTAATTAAAACTATAAACTATGACTTTATTAATAAGCATTCAATTGCATTTTGCATGCTATTAAATATTCCAACTCCAAAAGAGGAGTTTGATAATGTACCCTGAATTTTTGGGCACTAGCAGGTTTAAATGCAAATAAAGAAGAAATATTCTATCAAGAAAAATTAACTAAAACTGGGGAACGTCTTGTGTGTCCTTAAAAGTAAACGGTATATAAAATAAATAAATAAATAAATAAATAAATAAATAAATAAATAAATCATAAACATCGTATCACAGCGCCGAAACACTGAAATAGTGTCGAGGGAAGTGATTTTAGGTGCGTGGCGGATGAGAGCCGTCCGATTTGTTGTTTATTGCAGTATCAGGTTTTGAATTTTGCCACTGTATCTAAACCCGCCAACTTTTAACTTTAAATATTGTCACGTGACTTTGATCATCATCATAACAAAGTTTGCACACCACATAATGAAGTTTGTACATAACATAAAGATGTTTGTACATGACGAAATGAACAAAAAAGCGCATCGCGTAATGATGTTTAAACACATAATGTAAAGACGGAATCACATTACATAATTAGAGAAGCACACGCCATAATGATGAATGCACATGCCATAATGATAGCTGCACACCACATAATGATGAATACACATCTCATAATGCCAAATGTACATCACATAATGCCAAATGCACATCACACAATACCAAATGCACATGCCATAATAATGAATGCACATCACATAATTGAAGGAGCACACTACATAATGATAAAAGCACACCACATAATGATACAAGGACATCATATAACAGTTAAAGCACGCTACATAATAATATAAGCAAATAACGAATTTAGTTTTGCCATGATAAGACAGTCCAGGCGTTCCATACATAAATTTCACGAAATTATTTACATAAGAGTTAATGTTTATGTAATCCGATTCCTTTACGTACGATTTAAATGTGGGAGATACATGTACAGGTAAATTTGTTCCCAAACATTTTGATTTTATTCGTCCCATATTTTCATAATATACGGTACATAATTGATTGAATTCTATTTATTCTAAATTTTAAAGCGTCTAAATAAATTTTAATTCTAATGAATGTTTATACAATGTAACAAAGAGGAATGCGTATCGTATTTTCATTTGAAGGAAAACTTGGGAATAATTGTTTAGTTTTGAACGGGGAATGGGTATGCTTGACCGCTTTCATTCAACGTGTCTCTCTTGCTAATATGATAAAAATTATGTGTCAAGATACGATGGATGCTTGATTTTGACTGATTATAAAATCAGGCAAAACTTACTTGACCAGTAAAGGATTAAATGAGTTGTTGAAATACTTAATATTTAACGACGAGATAGATAATATTTGAAAAAAAAGATTAACGCTGATATTATGCATGAATGTAAACAACTGTGAATATTCTTCTATGTAAAGTTTTAATTTACATTGTTGCGTTGCTTTAAAAAACACTCGTCGTTGTTTTAGAATAAATCATGGCATTCCGTAAAAAAAAACTACATAACGAAAAAACACAAGATGAGGCACGATCATGCACGGAGGGGTAAATATTTACATAGGAATATATAGAGAAAAATCTTTTTCTAAAAAAATCTTCTTTAAAAAGGTGCAACTTTAGCGAAAGCAACCTTAGATAATGTTGATTCATATTCGTCAAAATCATATTTTTCAGGAGTAGGGTGGGGCCACATTCGAGGGGGGGGGGGGTTTAATTATACGAAGGAAAATTAATTCACCAAAACTCAAATGTGATAATATATGATTTTACTTATATGCAAGCATTTTGACATATTATTGATTTTTAAAAATTGTTTAGACTTTGGCCCCTGAACAATTTTTGGGTTTCAAAAGTTAGATGTAGGTTTATATCCCATTTGATTTAGATCTTCTTGAGAACTAGTACTGTATTGCTCAATGTGTGAAATGACTATAAAGTCATCCTGTGACAAAAAGGGCTCAATGATAAACAGAATATCAAGGGGGAAAATTATTTTTTTTAAATAAAGGATCTGTTATACTACATTGTCCAAATATTTTGTATATGTCTCTGTAAAGCTGATTTTTTTATGTCTATTGATGCTCAGGTAAGCAATGTGGTCCATGGGCCTCTTGTTTATTTATTCAGCTCTATTTTTTATAATATACAATTTCAAAAAAACTATATTCAACAAGATAGTTAACACAAATTAAATATCTAAAGAGTGTAGTAAGGAATTATATTTTGTGTGTTGTTTTGATGTGTGTGTGTGTATATATAATTATATATATATATATATATATATATATATATATATATATATATATATATATATATTATACCTCTGAGAATATTTTCTATATAAAATGACAACGAATAAACATGCTATTCTATCTAACCTTGAAATAGTTTCTGTGCTATCTGCCCATGGTGAATAGTCATTGAAACTATTCACCATCGGTATTCGAATTCCCTCGTTTTTAAACTCGGAACACCTCTAACGTTATCCGATCGCTACATTAAATTCAAAGTCCTTTAACTTAAAATTTGTTTTTCATCAAGAAATTCTGCATCGCCGAGAATCAAAGTTTTCTTCGGTATAATAAAATACCTATTTACTGACTATTCGGATGATAGAAAGTTTATTGTCCCCCTCGACATGAAAAGAACCAATAAGTTCCATTTATGACATATTGACCCTATGTGCATACATGGACACGTATTAACGTAAACATTATTAACATTTCAAACATACAACGTGTTATGGAGCTCGAGGGTCAAAATTGTCGAGCGAATTATAGGTATTTTGGTTTTGTTTGATTTTTTTCAGCAACAATTAAACTCCCTTATTCGTGTCCTTATCTATATATTACTGTACCTGCAAATACGGGTGTAATTATTAAATACAATCTTTATTTTTCTGTTCATATTAGATCCAGAAACTTTTACAGTTCTTGGATTAATATCATCAAAGACACCATTCTAAATTCGCCCGGTGGGATCGTGACAGTTTTCCCAGTTATGCTAGATCCATCGGTATTTATACCCGCACTTTCTAAAGAAAGTTCGGGTATATTGTTGTTGTCCTGTTCCGTCCGTCCGTCCGTCCGTCCGTCTGTCACGTTTTACTTTCTCAAACTTCTCTTACATCTTATAAACCAGCAAACTGAACTCTTGGAGTTTGATTTGGGGTATCATGTTGTTTTGTAAAAAGGTTTCAAAAATTCTCTGGTAGTCCTGGGGGTCAAATAATTGGTAAAAAATGACGTTTTTTCACAAAAAACCTTCTTACTCGAACTCCTACTACATTTTCAACAATAGACAAATCATCTTTTGGAATATGTTTTGGGGTATCCTATAGATGCGCAATAAGGTTTCGGAAATTTCAATTTTGCCCTGGGGGTCATTTGGTGGCTGAAAAATGACGTTTTTTTACAAAAAATCTGATTTAAAAAACGTCATTTTTTTTTTGCAGTAGCCAAATGATCTTCTAGAATATGATTGGGGGTGTCATTTTGAAGTGTGATCAGGTTTCAGAATTTTTTTTTTCAACACAGGGATCAGTGGGCAACAAAAAATGACGTTTTTTTTGCAAAAAAAGTATGGTTCCCATAACTCCTTTTACAACTTTTGGAGTAGCTCTGTCATCTCTTGGAATATGATTGGGGATGTCCTATAGATGTGCAATAAGGTTTTAGAAATTTTAATTTCATCCAGAAAGTTAAATAATAGCAGAAAATTGACGTTTATCTCTCCTAAACAAAACCTACATCCCAGAACTCCTCTTATGATTTAATGAATAGACACATCATATCTTGGGATATGATAGAGGCTGTCCTAAAGATGTGCAGTAAGGTTTTAGAAATTTAAATTTCATCTAGGGAGTCAAATAATAGCAGAAAATTGACGTTTATCACTCATAAATAAACTCAGATCCCAGAACTCCTCTTATGATTTAATGAATAGACACATCATATCTTGGGATATGATAGAGGCTGTCCTAAAGATGTGCAATAAGATTTTGAAAAATTTAATTTAATCCTGGTAGACAAATAGTAGCATGAAATTAACATTAATCCCATGTGCAGATCTAGAGGGGGGTCAGGGGTCCAGATCCCCCTCTTCAAAATTCAAATTTCTTTAAATTACATTTAATTTTAAAAAATGCTTCGGACCCCCCCCCCCCCCCCCCCCCGGCAAACTCAAATAACTGTTGCCCCCCCCCCCCTTCCCCTGGAAAAATTTTCTGGATCCACACATGTATGTATCCCTACTTAGACTTTAAATAAAATGACGGTTTTTTTCTCTTAAAATAAAAAAACCTTGCATTTATTTTTGCTTAAAATTAAAAAAAAACCTTACATTTACACTTTTCTTAATTTTTGAATGATGTATTAAAATTAAAATATAATTTGGGGTCTAAAAGTTTTATAAACTGGTAAAAAATGTTTTTCTTAAAAAAAATTACATTACACCTTGCATAATTGACAAATGATCTATTGAGATATGATCAGAATTAGTTAAATGTTACACATGGAGAGAGACTCATCACAAGAAAGCATGGAAACACCAGAAGGAAGAGAGAGAGAGAGAGAGAGAGAGAGAGAGAGAGAGAGAGAGAGAGAGAGAGAGAGAGAGAGAGAGATAAAACAGATAACATGTAATGGTTCGGACTGGGGTGGTGTGGTTGATTATGGGTGCTGCTTCTGATATGTTAATCAAAGTAACAAAAATTATAAAATATACATGAATAATTAGAAAGATAAAATGATTGGTATTGTAAAAGGGTGCATTTTATGATAATAATTAAATTCATGCATTATTCATATTTCATCAACATCATCATCTTCATCCTACATTTCATTTATATTTTACATGTACATAATTATTTAGAAACAGACTATTATCCCTATAACTCCCTGTCTTTTATGCACCTATCAAGTAATTATTATTTAATTATCTATTCTAGTGGCTTCTGATATTTTATAGCCTTAAGGCATTTCACCTGTATGGTCACTTTAATACATGTGCACATGATCAGGTGGTTTACTATAGCCAATAGAATCCTTTAATCTCTATATCTGAATAAATGAAGAACCCTTAAGTGGACTTGTTAATCTTTGGGACAACCCACTATCACATGCAGTATCATTCACCTTGGGACTTCAAATTGAGTCTTTTTTATATAAAAAGGTACTAAATTATAGCATGCTAGTATATATACATGTAATACATGTTGTTGAAAAGTAACAGAATTTAAAAAAAATGACTGAAAACTGCAACATTGATTTAGGTTTAAAAAATGTGTATTACTACATTTATGAAACATGCATTTATTTCTTCTGAATTTATGCTAATTTAACTGATATGGGGAATCCAGGTGGACACAGGTATATTCTACCTGTACCCCCTTAGAGGACCCCATAATTGCCTAAAATAATTAGGTGTTTGTTTTGGCGAGTAGCCGCTCAGGGAATATTATAAACCATCAGAAGTCTTATTTTCTGCCTATTATTCAAGTTAAAATTAATAACAATAAATGATTAAAATTAAATGTTTATCCTCCACACCCCCCATCAGATTCAGAGTCTTCTTTAAGGTACCTCACTACACCCAGACTTATACTTTTTAAGAGATGGCGATTTAAATGTTTTGTTAAACTGTTTATATCGTTCGATTCGGTTGTATATCATCGTAGCTCAGTGGTTTAAGTACCTATTGGGTTTCTGAACCGCAGATCATGAGTTTGAATCCGCCTGGAGCTTTTGTTCAAGTTTACTGAATTAAATTTTCTAAACTGTAATTTTTCATCCAAAATTGCACATTTTTTGCCTATTTGACTTTAATACTTCTTATCCATTATGATATCTATCATAATCAAGTAATTTTCTGCTGATTTGAGAAAATATTTCAAGGTGTAGTGAGCCACCTTAATACATTCTAACATGTGTACAGTAGCAAATTTTAAATCATTTCTTGATTGGTATTTTTCTCTAGATGCACATAAAGACTTAGGAAATTGCTTTTTAATTCTTATCGATAAGATAAACAAAATGTTATATGTATTCGGGGCAATTGTAATCCTAAACAAAGCAGGGTCATCAATAGGCTAAAAATTACCCACATGGATCAAACACTATACATATGAATAAGATAAAATACTTTATTATATCTAGTTCTGGAAAGTCAGGGTGTCTACAAGGGGGCATAACCTATATACAATTTGATGCGCACAAAGAACAAGAATAAATATGGTATAGGGATGGGGGATCTTAAAAGTTAAAAATTATCAAAGTATATCATCATTTCCTATTTCAGAGGAGTAAGGGGTGGTTTAAAGACAACTTCTGGGGGTCATGTACTTACACCATTTGATGCATCATAATGATTTTAGAAACAAGAATATAGTTGGTTTAGTGGTGGGGATCTCAACAGTTTTCAAGATTAATGGTATTTTCCTGTTTCATTGGGTCACAACAATCCCATAGGGTCATGGCCTACATTTTATTTGATGCATCATAATACATTAAGAAAAAAGACCCTTTCCTCCCTATGAAATAAAACTCATATAGACATGATAAGTCTCTACACTTATTTAAATGTAATACACAAATTTAATACAAACTGTCACAGGGTCAATATGGGGTCAACTTAATATTTAAATCTGACAAATAAAAAAATAACTTTTGCAATTAAAATGAATGCGATAGGATATGTAACAATGATGAGCTTATTTAGATATTTTAAAAAAGATGATGATACAGTATGCTGGCAAAGGGAGATCACTTATTTAGAAAGTGAAAGTAATACATATGTATACCGGTGTCTCATAATATTGTGCGAGTACTACATGTATTATGCTTACCTATATTGGTCAACATCATAATGATAATCCAATTAGAGCACAATATGAATCCATTAATTAGCTGATCGTTTATGCATGTTAATTAATCCTATTCTGCACATGGAAAACACGGTTCACCGGAAAACACATACCGTTATGTACACCACGTGAAACCCATCTAACTGAAGAGCTGGGTAAAACTAGTACCCGGTAATGCGACCTGTAGACCTGTGTTGTGTACGTAACTTCGGACAAAGATCATTTTCTTGTAACATGCATGTATTTTCATGACTTTATTCTTTTAAACCCCTTGTGCTGTTTTATTCGGTAAAAATATGTAAAGCACACATTTCAGCTTTAAGGTGGTACAGGACACCTGCATATACTAATGAACTCCCTATTGCAGAAATAAACAATAAAGTATAATTATAATAATTCCCCCCAAAATAATGTTAACTAACAGTGAAGTGCAATGGGTTAGAGCGTTAACTACATTTCTGTAGAGAGTTCAAATGCTGCTGGGGCTTTTCTATTTTTTACTTCAGATTCCAAAATTTTAAAAATTTATCTTTTTTTTTGCTACATACCTGTATTGTAAAAATTTAAAATTATAAAACGTCACTGTGAAAGAATTTTGATTATAATGCACTTTACTACATGCACAGGCTTTCGTTATCAAAATATTCTGTTGTTTCTTTATCCATGAGGAGTGTGTGTGTCGGGGGGGGGGGGGGTGGCAAAGTAGTATGTAACTGTGTTTGCAGGGGGTGGGGGGATTGGGGTCCGAAGTGTATTGTTTGGTAATTTTACTACATGTATTAATATGAATTATTTTTTTCAAGGGTGGGAGGGTCTGGACCCCCCCCCCCAACCCACTCCAATCCCTTCTCTAAATCTGTGCACGCGATGATGTTGGCACCTAGAAGCAAATCTAAATTAAGCCGGTAACCGCCGAGGGAAGGGGGCATAATTTAATTTTGTTTGTAATAATTATATAGACCATATTTGTTTGTAATAATTATATAGACCATACTTTCTATGAAATGAAATGAAAAGATTATTGATTAACTGAAAATTTACATGCAAACAGTTCAACCACAACTGTACATAAAGGGCCGCTCATGTGTATTATCATCGTCGGAACCCACATGTTTTCTATCCGTTATACTGCAGTGTAACGGATAGAAAACCCGTGGGTTCCGATGATGGTGTATTATGTGCACGTTGCCTTCGTTTTTCCTAAAACTGGTACAAAACAGTGTTATTTAGGGGCAAACACTTGGTGCGGGTATTACTGTCTAATGACAGCATCTAGTTATAAACTGCTATTTTTTATTCTTCTTTTCTGTAAGTCTATTGATTTCGTAGTTTATTCAGAGATATTTTAACTACATAACGTAGTAATCGTTCGTCCTAACTATATGTTTAATGTACACAATGTAAAAAAAAAAATATTTAGACTGAATATAAACAAAAAGTAAAATCCACATGATTTGTATACAGGTGGATGTTTATTTCATACTAGTATAAATATAGTATATAAAGGTAGAAGGAAGTTTACATTACTATCGCAATGATTAAAAATCTGTTATTCTAATTTGACTGTATCACATATAAATTCGTTTCGAGGAAAGCCCAACAATATGCTTGTAACTTGGTTTCTTTGCAGGATACTTTCAACGATCTTATTTATTTACTTTGACATCGCTGTTGGATCACAAGAAGTGTTTAATGAGTGAGACAATTATTTATCGCTATTAAATTGCGGGCATTGAAAGAAAAGTTTATTAGTAGACTTTATGATCATTTGTAATATTCATTCAATCTAACGATTTATCATCTCATTTTATTTTAATATGTAGGACAATCACGGCTGAACGCAAGAGAAGATACAGCCAAAAGAAGATTACAAAAGCAACAGCCAAAATCAATGTCAATTGTCGCCTGAAACAGATATGCTTATACAGCGTACACTGTATAGGGGAACTATTCGCCCCCGTTTTATTTTCGCTCATTTCGCTCTTTTTGTCACTTAGCGGATTAAGACTTGGCGAATTCCAATGTTTCACATTATCTCTCTTTTACCACAACATTGCTGAGGCGAATTCAAGACGAGGCAAAACCGTAAGTAGAAGTGAACATACCACGGGCGAAAATAACGTTGTATCCAGTATATGCTAGTGGCAAAGCATGGAAACTAAAACCGATAAATCTTTCAATGATAATAAAAAGCTGCAAGATTTCATGAGACACGTTGTGCAACAGTCCCATGGTCGCACAACACACGCATAAACAGTTGCGATTTATCTTACGATCTTTAAAAATCGTGCATCGCTCTTACGATTACACAAAACGTTGTAAAACGTTCGTACTAATGTTCATGCGTCGCATTGCAATAATTTAGATCGCATTCGGTCGCGTCTGAATAGTGTGCATGTCCACTATTTTGAAGAGACTTGATGCAACCATTAAAACGCATGCAACGATAGCTCGTGCGAAGCCAAAACATTCCAATCGTAAAGTGTTGTAAAGTGCTCGTGCGCCAATTGTGAAAGGGGCTTTAAGAACAGAAGTGACAAAATATTCGTGCGACCGAAAAAAATATATATAGATATGGTTCGTAAACTGTTGCCAAAATAAATCCACATGAAAAAGTACTCGTACAAAATTCGCACGATTCAGAGCGACCGTTGTGTGATGTAGATACATTGAATCTTGCGATATATCTTGCGTCTATATGCGACTGTTTTACAATGAAAGCGAATGTTGTGAGATAATGCGATAGAATCGCACGAATGACCAGCTGATCCGACGATTAAACGTCCACCAATAGGACGGAGGCGATAGTCCGATCAAGCGTTTCAATGACTCGTGCGAAGAGGTATATACACCAACCGTTTCCATCGCTCTTCAGTAGAAAAAGTTGAATACAAGAGAAAATACTACCAAAGAAGATTACAAAAGCAACATCCAAAATGAAGGTCCACAGTGGTCTGAAACAGATATGTTTATACAGTGTATACTGTATAAGCGAACTATTCGGCCCCGTTTTATTTTTTCTCATTTCTCTCTTTCTGTCAGTTGGCGGATTAGGACATGGCGAATTCCAATGTCTCATATTATCTCACAAATTGTAAAAGGGGCTTTAGCATTAAAGATATAAGAGAGGGACACGGTCACGATTTTGGTCAAATTTTATTTCTTTTTTTGTTGTTGTTTACAATGCTTTGGCAATGGATTTATACAAATCAACCAACGATAGAGTGTCAGAAGTATAATTATGAGCAAGACACAGAGCTCACAGATGAGCTCACAGATCTTTGTCGTCGTCTTTGAAAAAGCGTTTTCTGCTCGTTTCTTCCCTGCTTTCCTGTTCCTAAATGTTGTCCCCTGCATACAACGGATGATTTTCATCTGTAAATAATATTACATCAAGTGAATAATATACATGCATCAATAATAAATTTCTTACTTATTTTCAATGAACTTGATATTAAATAATCAACATATTTACACAACTGTAATAATTATTCAATATCAACACATATCCTAAGAATAATAAAGAGACAACTGAAATCAAGACTGCTGGGTTTTCCATGTCAAACATATATTGGTCTAAATTGCCTTTTTTTCTATCCACCTATTAACAAGCTATTTTAGACGGATACTTGATAAATTTTGTAAACAAATCAAAACTTCACTAAACTCACACAGCTAACTAAGGTAGAGATTAATAGGTTGCACAAAAAACTACCCATTGAAATTTTCTAGATTTTATATATGTATGAGTTGAAACATTGTTTTAAATTATGCTAGAGTATAAGGTAAATCCATCAAGCTAGTTTAAGAGAATTATGTAATTTTTTGTTGAATGTATGCATGTGCCCCAATTATTTGAAGAGAATCTTTGAAATCATACGTGATCAAAAAATGATGGTAAAAATAATGACCATACTCTAAATACCAACCAATGGTTACTTTGGTGTTTATGTAAAGAGCACCTCTGCTTTTCCTTTTTCCAGTTGACACCTGATTCGTATGGCAACACAAGTCATTCTTGCAGATAATGCTAAACACGCTACCGAGTTCATATATTGTTTCATTCACTATGTCAGAGAGGTGTAAAGGTGACCAGCATTTACAACAATACAGTTGATCGGTTAAATGTTTAATTTCCACAATTCTTCTTCCATCATACCATCTGACATCTTCTGAATCGTGGTCTTCGACATCCAAATGCAAAGCAACGTCAGGCACATCGACCAGCGACAGGGCCGGTGGACAGGCGGCATTTTCGTTATAGAAGTAGTCATGGTCGTTCTCTATTTCAGCTACATCCCTTTTCTTGTTTATATATTTTAATCTAGATGACCGCCATGATTTCATGCGACTTGCAAACTTGCCTTTTATTCGTGGTATTTGTTTCGATTCTGAATCGTCTGCCCTGTCGGCCATTTTGTTTCGATAGACAATAATGTGTAAACGGAGATAATTATCTGACGGCGTTCAGAAATCCGGAAAAACAGCTCGTGCTGTCGATCACGTGATTGCTATCTGTCTCTAATAATTCTGTAGGGAGTAGGCTTAATAAGGTTTGCAAATTGAGCCTAATTCCATTCCATTGTGTTTATACAATAAAAGATGTTTAAACCAAACCCGGTAAATTCAAAATATACAACAGGGCAACAGTATGTCCGTATTTGTACAGCATTTACCAGACAACGATTTTGAAAGTTGAGTTTTCTCTCTCTATGCTTTCATATGACCTTTCTGTGCATACTTTTCTACTATTTACATAATTAAAGTGTGGTATCATATACGACTTACACTTCCACATGTTTGTTTGATGAAGGTGTTGTAAAACAACTCTCTTATCTGGATTTCTTGAAAACATGGAATTGTATCGAACAGTTGTTAATTTCTTTGTCATTTGATAACAGCCTGGGTCTAAATTAGAACATTGTTAATGATATACAATAATCATTGTCAAAATTTTGTATATATGTTAAAGTGTCATTATTTTTCATTTATTTTTGTGAGTAACGGCGCTCCATAGAGTGCTACGGTCAGCTAGTCATTGAATGTTAGACCGGTTTTCGTGCACGAGTTAGTTCTGGCCAGGTCGTTGAAGAGAGAAGGTGTGTCTTTCAGTAAGAACCTTCGTGGTGTTTGACAAAATGTCTTAGGACCTGTGTGGCCTATGTCTATGTCTGTGTGAGGTGAAATCCTGTGTGGAGTGTTTGAAAAGAATTCCTGTGTGGTAAAAGTACGATAAGCCGTGTGGAGAAAGAACAGCAGTAAGTGAGAAGTATTTTCATTATCATTTCAATTTAGAATACGCATACGAAAGAATATACATATTTTTGTCTTTTTAATTAGTGTTTTATGATATTCTTGTTTGTTTGAATAAGAATATAAAGTATGGTAGCCCGACGGCTGAATACAATGTAGTATTTGAACAGTATAGTATTGTAGTTTTCACTGAGGACCCGACAATGAATTTTAGGTGACTAGCGAGTGGGTGTGGTCGACGGTTATATGGTTGTATTATCCGTGGGTGAACAACAACAAAAACAGACGACTCAAAGTCGATGCGGGAAAAGTGACGCACGTAGACGCGCAGGCACATGGTGACGTCAGTGATACAGTTCAATAACATCAGTGGTGAAAGGTTTGATTTACTTGACAGTGTGTCAACGCACGGGTACCAAATTATTCGTTATACATGAACGTGTGATGTATCCTTATCACCAGTGATCTACATAAATTGTCGTCTCAACTATTCATGTACCTGCTGCGGGTGAATGTGTTCATATTCTGAATACAACTTACCAAAAACATTGTCCGGACTGAGTGTTACTAAGGGTCATAAGCCAAAGTCGGGTTATTCATTCTGTTTATATATATGTTGGGGGTATTTAGGGGGTTAGTTAATTTTTTTTAATATTGTTTGTGCGTGTGTGTTGTGTGATTTTTCAGTTATTTGCGTGTGTGAATTGCGTGTATTGAGTGTTTGAGAGTGTGTGTGTAGAGAGTGTTGTATGCAGTAGCTATATTATTTCTTCTTTACAGTGTAAATAAAGTTATTTTCACGGTTCTGCCTCTTTATTTATTCAAAGTTCAGTTTATAATCAAGGGAATTTCCAGGCCTTATAACACAAATTGTGACATTGGGGGCTTTCCGGGATCTATAATTTTTTTTTAAAATCCTTACGTTGACTAAACTGAGCTTTGAAATGGTGGGAGAATTAGAAAAGTTAGTCGAAATTGGAAAGAAACTGAATTTGAAAGGTGGACAGTTGCTTGAGTATGTAAGGGAAAAAGAGAAAGCTCAGAGAAAATCTGAGGATGACAGATTGTAAAGAGAGGAGAGAGTGGCAGAGAGAGATGCAAAGAAAATAGAAAAAGAGCTAAGCTTGAGAATGATAGAAAGAGAACAGGAAGCAAAAAAGTAGAGAAAGAGTTGAGTTTGGAAATTGCTATGAAAGAGTCGGAGAGTCAGTTGGCCTTGTTAGATAGACAGATTCAGTTAGAAAATATAAAGGCCGAAGCTTTCAATTTAGAGCTTAGTTGAAAACAGGGGGGGTTCCAGTAGAGTCAGGTGTTGTCCAGAATCAGGCAAAGTTACCAAACCTCCCACCTTTTAGTGATCAAAAGGATTATATTGATGCTTATCTGCAAAGGTTTAAGAGGTTTGCTGAAAATGCTAAACGGGGTAGGGATACTTGGTCAATAAATCTCAGTGCACTACTCACGGGTACTTCTCTCGAAGAGTACTCTCGATTGTCTCCCGAAAATGCATTAGATTATGATACGCTCAAGTTTTCTTTGTTGCAGAGGTTTAGATTGTCTGAAAAAGGTTTCCGTGATAAATTCAGAAGTAGTAAACCAGATAAAGGTGAGAATCCCCCGCAATTTCTGGCGCGTTTAGAAAACTATTTGACTAGATAAATGGAATTGGCTAAATCACCGCCTACTTATGAAGGTTTAAGATATCTTTTGTTACGCGAACAATTTATCGCGAGTTGCAGTAAGTCTCTAGCTACATTCATACGCGAACGTCATCCGGTAGATGTCAAAGAAATGACGCAGCTTGCCGAACAATTTATCGAGGCACACGGTAGCTCTTCATTAATTTATGATCGCACGAATCAGCGTGCGTCTAATCTATCAGAAGATGCGAAGCAACCTACCGGAAATCAACGAAATTCTGGCATGGGTCAGGGTAGGAATGATAGAAAATGTTACAAGTGTGGACTTGTAGGTCACATAGCCAATGATTGTTTTAATAGATTTAATCAGGGAAATCGTACTCACAAAGGTGCTATGTTAATGACTTCCTCTAATCCTAGGGACAATTCGTACAGGTCGCAAAGAGCAACGGCTAATACTACCAAAAACAATTTTCAAGGGAATCCTAGATACAACACAGGTAATCATGTTTGTTCTTTGTGCATTCTTTCAGAGAAGCTGAAAGAGTGTTGCATGCAAAACAATGAAGTAACGTTACGTTGTGGGCATATTTTACCTGTTATAAGAGGTGCATGTTGTATTTGTCACAAGATGCCTGTATTAGAGGGATATGTGAATTCAAGTATCGTTGAAGTATTGCGTGATAGTGGGTGCAGCGGTGTGGTAGTTAAAAGTGAGCTAGTTTCTAAAGACCAGTTTACAGAAGATTTATCGAATGTGTTCTCATAGACGGTAGATTCCCGAGGCAATTATCAGTATCCAGACGCCATTTTTATCAGGTAAGGTCAAAGCTCTATGTATGACTAATCCGATGTATGACCTCATTATAGGCAACATTAATGGTGCAAGATACCCATCAATCCTGATCCAGACTGGGGAAAACAAAGGAAAGCAAAGAGTGATTAGGTAACTGTCGAGAGTTTAGCTGTGCAAACTAGAGGCCAAGCAAAGCAAGAAAAGGAGAAATTCAAGACACTTAAAGCTGAACACCGCTCGTAAATAGGCCCCGTCACACAGATACCTGGTATATAAACCCTTCGATTTCGTTACACCCGATTGCACACCTGAAACTCGTGGCCGACGTGTAGTTTTCCTCTCGTGGTCTTTGGATTAAATGCATTTAATTCTTATTTTATGTGCATATTCTGTTTATTTGATGTTAGTATTCTCCTGGCTTGAAAGAAAGTGCGTAAAACTTGATAATTTCATCGCGACCGAGTAACACGGCGAGGCAAGATGTACGTCCACACAGGTGAGACCTCTACAGCAAAATAATTTAAACTGCTAAGAGGTATGCAGCTTATATAGGGGTTGTAGGGATAACGGTGGTTAGAGAGAAATATGGCGGACTGTGTCTATTTACGAGCGGTGTTCAGCTTTAAGGTACCAAGTATTTCTGGAAATTTTGTTACAGTTGATGACATGAGAACTGCCCAAAGGAATGACATCACATTGGAAAGATATCGTGAGTATGCAAAATCGGGTACTCGGAAATTTACAGGACAACAAAATGTTTCATGGTTTGTCATGGAGGATGATTTGCTATTCAGATATTTTCAGTCCCCCAAGGTGAGTAACAACAAAATCTTCAAACAGTTGGTAGTTTCTTTGCCGCATCGTATTTCTGTTATGAACATTGCACATGATTGTGTTCAAGCTGGTCACTTAGGCATTAAGAAAACGACTGATAGGGTATTGTCAAACTTCTACTAGCCAGGGGTACGGGGAGATGTAGGTAGATTCTGTAGGTCATGTGACGCTTGCCAACGAACTTTGCCCAAAGGAAAGGTAACTCCAATTCCATTAGAGTCAATGCCTCTCATTGATACTCCATTTGAGCGAGTTGCTGTTGACTTAGTTGGTCCTATATTCCCAGCAACAGATCGTGGACACAGGTATATTCTTACCATGGTAGATTACAGTACACGATATCTAGAGGCAACCGCACTTAAAGGTATCGAGACTGAACGTGTTGCTGATGCTCTTTTTGAATTTTTCACCAGGTTAGGTATTCCTAAAGAAATACTATCAGATATGGGAACCCAGCTCACATCAAATCTTATGAAAGAGGTAGGTCGTTTACTATCACTTGCTCAACTTACAACAACTCCTCACCATCCCGTTTGCAATGGTCTGGTTGAGAAATTTAACGGAACACTCAAACAAATGTTACAACGCATGGCTGCTGAGAGACCCAAAGACTGGGACAGGTACATTGCTCCTTTGCTTTTTGCTTATAGGGAAGTTCCGCAAGAGAGTATGAGTTTTTCTCCCTTCGAGTTATTATATGGTCGAACTGTACGTGGACCGATGTCAATTTTGCGAAAAATGTGGACTAGTAGGCTGAAAGATCCGGAAGTCAAGAGTACTTACCAATACGTTATAGACTTGAAAGAGCGCATCGCAGAAACATGTGACTTAGCCAAGGAAAATTTGCAGAAATCGAGTCAACGCTACAAGAAATACTATAACCGGAAAACAAAGCGTCGATCATTTAACTTAAAGGACAAAGTGTTGATCCTTCTTCCCACAGACAACAATAAACTACTCATGCAGTGGAAAGGTCCGTTTACTGTTGTTCGAAATGTTGGTATATCCGATTACAGGGTATATGTACAGGGCAAAACAAAGACTTTCCAGCAAACCTATTGAAGAGGTACCTGGAAAGAGATCCGCCTACAATCATCAGCTCGTGCGCTGTCATCGAGGAAGAAACAACGGAGAGTGAGGATTTTGAAAGTGATTTCCCACTGGAATCTCCTCCATCAATAGCCACAGAAACTTTTCAAGATGTGAACACTGACAACGATCTATCAGATCCGCAGAAAGACTAAGTTCGCAGACTCCTACTAGACTTTAAGGATGTTCTATCTGATATTCCTAGTCGTACAAATCTTGCTCAGGTTGAGATTCATTTGACAACAACAGATCCGATCCGAAACAAGCCATATCAAATTCCGTTTTCTCTGCGCGACGCAGTTCGAGATGAAATAGAGAAATTGATTGAAATTGGTATTATAGAATCTTCGGAATCTCCATACGCGAGTTTTATTGTCGTGGCGAAATAGTCAGATGGCTCAAAAAGAAAAACACAGATAGCTTTATTGATGATATATTGGTTCACACTGAATCTTGGGATGATCATATCGTTGCATTGAGGTGTTTGTTAGAAAGACTTAGATCAGGAAAGTTGAGTGCAAAACCATCGAAATGTTTTGTAGGTTTTAACTCACTTGCTTTTTCAGGTCAGTCCATTGGAAATGGTGTTTTGCGTCCAATGACAAACTTGAAGCAATTAAGAATGCTCCTCGCCCAGAGATCAAGAAACAGGTACGATCGTTTCTCGGACTCATCGGTTACTATCGTAAATTTGTGCCCAATTTTGCATCTGTTGCTTGTCCTTTGACAGATTTAACGAAAAAAAGTGTCCAAAACAAAATAGATTGGCAAGATCATCATGAAAGAGCTTTTAGTTCGTTGAAATCTCTGCTTTTGTATGCCCCTATTCTTAGATTGCCCGATTTTCAGAAAGATTTATTTTTGAGAACGGATGCGTCAGAGTATGGTATAGGTGCAGTTTTGTTGCAAGAGCATGAGCGAAAGTTCCCAATTGCGTACGCAAGTCGCAAATTGAGTGAAAGAGAAAGAGGTTACGCAGTCATTGAGAAAGAGTGTTTGGCTATCGTATGGGCAGTCAAAAAATTCCAAGCATATCTGTACGGTAGAGCATTTGTTCCTGAGACTGATCATCAACCTTTGGTGTATCTCAATAGATCAAAGATTTCAAATGGAAGGTTGATGCGTTGGGCAATATTTTTGCAGTCATACAATTTCACGATCCAAGCTATCAAAGTCATTGACAATGTAGGTGCCGATTTTTAAGTAGTCACGTGAAGTAGTCTGTTTGTGTATTTTTGCCAAAATATGGTTTCCAATTTTGAAACTTAAAACTTGAAATTTCATAATTTGTGTTATAAGGCCTGGAAATTCCCTCGATTATAAACTGAACTTTGAATAAATAAAGAGGCAGAACCGTGAAAATAACTTTATTTACAGTGTTAAGAAGAAAAAATATAGCTACTGCATACAAGACTTTCTACACACACACTCTTAAACACTCAATACACGCAATTCACACGCAAATAACTGAAAAATCACACAACACACACACACACACAAACAATATAAAAAAAAATAAACTAACCCCCTAAATATCCCCCAACATATATATAAACAGAATGAATAACCCGGCTTTGGCTTATGACCCTTAGTAACACTCGGTCCGGACAATGTTTTTGGTAAGTTGTATTCAGAATATGAACAAATTCACCCGCAGCAGGTACATGAATAGTTGAGACGACAATTTATGTAGATCACTGGTGATAAGGATACATCACACGTTCATGTATAACGAATAATTTGGTACCCGTGCGTTGACACACTGTCAAGTAAATCAAACCTTTCACCACTGATGTTATTGAACTGTATCACTGACGTCACCATGTGCCTGCGCGTCTACGTGCGTCACTTTTCCCGCATCGACTTTGAGTCGTCTGTTGTTGTTGTTGTTCACCCACGGATAATACAACCATATAACCGTCGACCACACCCACTCAGCTAGTCACCTAAAATTCATTGTCGGGTCCTCAGTGAAAACTACAACACTATACTGTTCAAATACTACATTATATTCAGCCGTCGGGCTACCATACTTTATATTCTTATTCAAACAAACAAAAATATCATAAAACACTAATTAAAAAGACAAAAATATGTATATTCTTTCGTATGCGTATTCTAAATTGAAATGATAATGAAAATACTTCTCACTTACTGCTGTTCTTTCTTAACACGGCTTATCGTACTTTTACCACCCAGGAATTCTTTTCAAACACTCCACACAGGATTTCACCTCACACAGACATAGACATAGGCCACACAGGTCCTAAGACATTTTGTCAAACACCACGAAGGTTCTTACTGAAGAACACACCTTCTCTCTTCAACGACCTGGCCAGAACTAACTCGTGCAAGAAAACCGGTCTAACATTCAATGACTAACTGACCGTAGTACTCTATGGAGCGCCGTTACTCACAAAAATAAATGAAAAATAATGACACTTTAATTTAACATATATACAAAATTGTGACAACAATTATATTACAGATATGACATACGTTTAAAAATTGTATTAACTTTATTTTTTTGTTAATCGTCTTGTTCTGTTCATTGTTCTGTTCATTAAACTTGTTAGGCTGTCCACGCGGGTAGGTAAGGCAACTCAGAGTTTGATGTTCGTCGTTTGGTCATTTTAAAAATTGTTTATTTGAAAATAATGCTGAATATTAATGCCAAGTGAATGTGTTCAGTAAAGAATCAAAAATAATATCAACGGCGAGCGAAGCAAGCTCTAAGAACCAGTGCGCGCGGGAAAAAGAACGAACTAAACCTACAGATTCATCAAGAATATCTTTTTGTCTACGTCCCATAATGCTCTCTAATGTTTTCCCCAGTGGTGCTATGCCAAACATGACTGGCTTTTAACTGGTAATTAACGGTGTCTTGAGGTTTGAAGACACGTTTTGAGTACCGCACAAGCTTTGGTGTAACCCAAGAGATTTTTTATACGTGCTTCAATTCCATCGTATTGAGATGAGATACGTAAACAAATGTATGACGTCAAAATGAATTCGCGCTATATTTCCCGCGATACATTTATAGGTGGATCAAAGATCTGTAATGCATGTACTGGCTTTTTCTTTCAGTATAGACTGCGATACCTGTCTCATTGACATATAATTTGGTTTTTTTTGTTTTGATAGAGAGATTATATATATATATATATATATATATATATATATATATATATATATATATATATATATATATATATATATAACCTTTCTATGTCATTTAAATAATTGACATTTCACATAACTTTGTGTTAATGTTGAGCAGTGTTATAATTAGGCCGGAGCGTCTTTTTACCCCAATGAACCCCAATGATACTCCAATGAACCCCAATGGTACTCCATACTGATGTTGTAAAATATATGCTTGAATTGACTGTATTAAGATATTAACCAGACACAAATTTTGCACAGACAGACTGATGGACAAGCTGATTCCTATAACTCTCCCCCTCCCCCAAACAAATTTTGTTGGGGGGGGGTTAAATAATATGCTTTTGAATAATGTCTAGGTATTATTGGGGTTCATCAAAGTATGACTGGGGCTTACTTAGGTATCATTACAGCTAAAATACGGTATCATTGGTAAGTTAATGTTAATTGGGGTCTGGTTGGGGTTAATTGTTCATCAAGTAGATGTATATTCTTTTATCAATGAGATTTATTTCTGTATCATATGGAAAATAAAAAAATCATCAATGAAATTCATTGCTAAATTATATGGAGAATGAATCATTGCACAGAGCTCATTTCAAGTTTATTGTGGTTATTTGAGGGTATCAACAAAGTTTTGGTTGGGAGATCAATGGGTTCACTGGATAATCAATCGGTGAAAAAACGCCGCGTAGTTGAAATTTAATTTATTTGTAAAACATGTTGGTACATAAAACTCATTAAGTGCGGAACCCCATTAAGTGTATCAATTATGAACATACTTATTATCATTAGGGTCTTTCAAAGTTTATTGGGGTATCATTGGTGTATCATTGGGGTTCATTTGGGTATCATTGGGGTTCATTGGGGTATCATTGGGGTTCATTGGGGTAAAAAGACGCACCCTAATTAGGCTATTTTATTTAAAATTCTGAGATATCAAATTTCACGTCAAAATGTATTACATAAATAGGTATGGATCATAAATTGATGCCAACGACCTTGATAACGACAGATGCAAAGTAAGTTAAATATCATGCCAACTACATATTAAACATCAAACATAAGATAAAAACAAAAATTAAAATTATCAATCATCCGCATTAATATCTGTATAAATAACATTTTATCTTCCATAAAATGTTTTATATACAAACTTTCTTCCCTGATTAGCTATTTAAATTTTCAAATCTTCCGATTTCTGGTTATTGTATCTATTATCTTCAAGTTCTTTTTAATCGGGATCGAACTTTCAAAATCTAAAACCTTTGCCGCTCTTACTAGTTTTTTAACACGAGGTTCAAAATTAATGCATGCAGTGAAATAAGAAAGTAAGTCTAAATATTGATATCTTCAATTAACATGGCAGGGGTGGATCCCGAATCAACAAAAAACACAGGTCTGTCTCCTTGGACATTCATATATAAAAAGGCTGGCTGAACTTATGACCGTTAACCCGAATTTGCAAAACCTTAATCTAGACGATGACCGGTATAATATCTCGGTTTGTGCCAGAGGAGGTTTACGAACATACGACCTGCACCGAATGATAAGGCACGTTACAGGGACTCTCAATATGTTTTTTTTTATACAAATAGGTGGCACTGACATTGGTTTTATACCAAATAAGCAAATTGTAACCAACATTGTTTCCTTCGCCGAGTACCTGATATACGGCCTCGGGACAAGAGTGGTGATCCTCGGTCAGCTTCTTCGAAGGGATCCTTCCGTGAATCCCCCGGAATACAACGATAGCGTGACTGAAATTAATGGTCTCTTAACACAAAAAACACAGACATTGAGCAACATATTCTACTGGAGACACAGAGGATTTTGGATGGATATTTCTCACTTAGGCAGAGATGGCGTGAACCTCGCCAACCCTCCGCTAAGAAGCCTAAAGCCCGGGGATCCCCCCATAGCCAATGAAAAAATATTGGAGAAACATGCGGTTATTGTGCATTCTCCTAGATAAGTATCACTGTATCAATATTAGATGGCAACTGGGTTAGTTTATCTCAAATTATTAAGTATGGAAATGCATTTATAACGGCCTATTGACAATTAGTGTATAATTAAGGCATATCGCGTTATGCCATGTATGTTATTTACATGGGTCAATTGAGTCATGTTGTCTAAGCATCATTAATTTTACATGTTGCACAGTGTGAGGCAGCAAGTTGTTTTCCTTTCACCTTCCAAGACTCCTTAGAACATGTCAGGAAGTCTGTTTATTCATTTAAAATGGTTGCCTAAATAATGTTGATGATCTTGCATCTGTGCTTGATCTTGAGTTATGATCATATTTTGTGCGGCAGCAAGTTTATTTATTTAAACTTCCTGAATCCTTGTCTCTGTGTTGGGAGCCAGGAAGTCTGTTTAGAGAGAGATCCACTCGTCGTGCGTCTACAATTACCAGTAGTCAGACCATTGCAGATCCGAGTACGTCCATACAACCTGTTAGCCAAATCAATAGAGATTTAAATCCAACCACACAACCAGTAAGCAGTGCCAGCAACCCTCTAATCGACTATGACCAGTTGGCAGCAGCCATCCTCAAGCAACAACAGCAAGCAATGCCGTCTACAAGCAGCCCCCCCCCCCCCCTTATTGCTAATACACAACTGCAGGCTTCATCAAGTAGCAATAGTTCTGTTGATTTGAATAATGCTAATCTACTCAACAACCTTCAACAGCTATTTTCAGGTGAGTCGATGGCAGATACAGGTTCTAACACTTACTCTCCTCATCCTGTCCCACTCACAGTTGCAGATGGCATACCTCTTGGGTCAACTGTTCCGGTCCGTGTAAAAAACAAAATTTGGAATGATCAATTCATTGATCTCAAATGTTTGCTTCCAGATTTCAAACAAGAAGATTTGTCAATCAAAATAGAGAATAATTCAATTCAATTTAATTTCAGCCCTTCAACAGTCAATTATGTTTTTACATCAATGGACTTCAGCCTTTCTGATATTCATGTCCATATACACAGAAAAGTTGCCCCAAGAATTTGCCAATCTGCTTAAATACTGCTTCACAGTTAGGGAAATCGGGAACTAATGGTGACAATGCCTGGAGATATTACGACTAGAACTTTCGTAAGCTGCGTCAGTCACATAAGGTTCCTTGGCAAGTCCCCATCACAGAGTACATGGTCAACGCTTCTACTCGCTCATTCCTTTCGTCCCTCGTCATAAACCCAGTATAGTGCAAGATCACCACGACTCTTTTGCTTTAGCTACAACAATGGTAAAAACTGCAAAAACTCACCGTGCAATTTCAAGCACATGTGCCAGCTATGCAATGGCCCGCACCCAAAATCAACTGCAACCGGGACAAGTCAGACAGAAACAAGGCAAACTCCAAGATTTTCAGTTCCAACAACAATAAAGCATGATGTTTTGCTTCAGGAATTGCAAGGTTATGACAAGAGTTTGGTAACATTTCTGGTTGATAGTTTCAAATTTGGATTTAGGCTTAGGTGCTCTGAATTTCAGTCAAATTCTGCTAAGAACAATCATTTATCGGTAAGAAAAAGTCCGATGGTGGTCAGGAAAAAGTTAGACAAAGAAGTAGATCTCAATCGCAGTTCTGGTCCATATACTTCTATACCTTTTGATAACTTTATCTGCTCTCCATTGGGGCTTGTTCCAAAAAAGTTACAGGGAGAATTTAGAATAATACATGCTTTATCCTTTCCAGAAGGTAACTCAGTAAATGAACACATTCCTCGAGATAAGGCAGTTGTCCAGTATAAATCTATTGAAAATGTGATCCAGCTAATTAAGAAATTTGGGGTAGGAGCACTAATGGCTAAGCTAGATATTGAAGATGGGTACAGATACATTCCAATTCACCCCCTAGATTATCACTTCTTGGGTTTTGTATGGAACAATCAGTATTACTTCGACAAATGTTTACTTATGGGGGCTAGTTCAGCATGTCAGTTATTTGAGAAATTAAGCACATCTTTGCAGTGAATTATGTTGAATAAATACAAGGCCTCGGGTATGTCTCATCTAATTGATGATTTCTTTTTCAAAGGACCACCATCATCTCAAAAATGTCTCTCTGACGTAAATAACTTTGAGAACTTATGTCAAAGACTTGGAGTACCCCTTAAGCAATCTAAAACTATTCTCCCGACAACTTTTTTGACCATCTATGGAATAGAAGAAGACTAAGTACATATGATAATCAGATTACCAGAGGATAAACTTGTCAACTTGAGACAACTCCTTTCACAGACGGTACATAGAATAAAAGTTCATTTGAAAGATTTACAGTCTTTTATCGGCTCACTCAACTTTGGTTGCCAAGTAGTCACCCCTGGCCGCGCATTTCGTAGACGCCTTATAGATTTAACGTGGCATGTATCTGACCCATTTGAGGAAATATACTTTACATCTGAGGAGCGGGCAGATATTAAAGCATTGAAATTGTTTATAGATAATTTTAATGGCAAATTTATCTTTCATCAAGATGAATGGCTGTCTTCACATAAACTACATATGTACACTGATGCTTCGGGTTCATTGGGTTATGCAGCAGTATATTGGTCAAAATGGTTTGTTGAATCGTGGTTAGATATACATGCAAATTATCACATTTCCATCAAGGAGCTTTTCCCTATTGTCCTGTTAATGGGAATTTGGGGCACACATCTCGCTAATAAAAATCATTCTCTTTTTTTTTCTCCGATAATTTAGCAGTTGTTCAAGTAGTTAGTAAACAATCATGCAAAGACAAAACGTTGATGAAGCTTGTACGTCGATTAGTAGTAGCAGCAATGAAAAACAACATTTTATTCAAAGCAAACACATTCCAGGGAAGCAAAATGTACTTTTCGATTACCTTTCCCGTTTTAAATTCCAGAAAGCCAAAAGATTGCCCCGTGGTTGGACTCGACGCCAACAGTAGTGCCAAATGAACTGATCTACATTTAAGTCAGTCAAGTCAACAGTTCCTTCAGGCATCCTTGTCCCCATCTGCGAAACAACTGTACCTCAGAAGTTGGACTCTACTACACACATTCTGTGTTTCTAATAACTCACCTTTCTGCTTTCCCTTTTCAATAATAATTATTTGTAACTTCGTAGGTGACTTATTTACACAAGGCTTAGGCCCAGCCACGATCACTTCACATGTTTCGGCTATAAGTTATGTCCATTAATTGTATAATGTTTTCGACCCAACCCATTCCATTCTAGTTAGAAAAATTCTTGAGGGTTCACACAATCTTTTCAAAATCTGTTGACACCAGACTCCCAATTATAAAATATTTTCTTATGAAATTGCTCTCTGCATTACAACATACAGTCCAAGAACATGACATAAGAGTTCTATTGGCAGCTGTTTTTCGAATTTTTGCGAATTGGTTCCGCGGAACATCAAGATGTTCAGTTTTTGGATGATAATGCGCTGCATATTATCCTGAGGCATGCAAACAACTTTGCCAATAGTCAACCAATAGTATTAACACTGTCTGCAAATGCCCTCAACCACAACTTTTGTCCAGTTCAAGCCTTGAAAACATTCACTACTCAATTTAAATACAGTTCTGCCCCACTATTTACATTTGAATCAGGGCGTCCAGTTCCTCACAGTTATGTGACAGCCCAATTAAAGCATGCTATATCATTCATTGGCTTGGACACAACACAGTATGCAGGGCATAGTTTTTGTATTGGTGCTGCAACAGAGGCTACAAAGAGTGGTTTGGCCGAAAATGTCATTCAGCAACTTGGTCGTTGGCATTCCAGTGTGATCAAGCGTTACATTAGAATTAATTCCTTTCAATTTTAAAATCTCCCTAGGCTATTATCATTACAGATACTAGTAATCATTAAAACTGTTCTGCCACTGACTCATATTGGTAAGGGTTTAGCATATGGCTGCCCCTCAATAACATGTCATACCTAGTTATACATATATGGTTTATTATTAATCTACCCAGGTATTTATGACAACAAGCAACTGCTCATGGAATCACTGTTTTAGGTAGCAATTTTGTATTCAGGTGTTAGATATGCACAGTTCCAATATTGAAAAGAATTGAGAATTTGTCTGCTCTACTTATTATATATTTAGTCCTGACTTTAACATATCTAATTATATTTGTACAAGGAATTATATGTGTGTTGTTAATGAGCTCAGAATTTGTCCGCTTTATTCTTTTATAGATAGTCATGACAACATCATACTTGTACAAGGAATTATTTATGTGCAGTTAGAACATTAACACTGTATACGTTTTCTTTTTTGTGACTGTTTTAGACATGGCAGTGGTTGCTTTTGATTTTTTATTATATCCGAATATATCTAAACACATTGCAGTTTTTTTAAAACACATTAAAATAACAAATAATTTTTTATCCAAAAGGTCATAATGAAACACTCTGTAAGTCAAACAAAAGTACGTATTCTTTAAATATACGATGTGCTAAAAAAAATTGAAAGGAATTATTTTGATGAGAAAAAATGCTTTTCAATGCTCCCATGTCACAAATTATGCCTAAAATGTATATGGACATACTTATCTTAGTTTAGTCACCTGACACTTCTGTACATGTAACTACTGTCTCTCGGGGCATTTCGTAAGGATAATTAACAGTTAACAGGCACATGATTACAATACAATTGTGTATTGTGTATTGTTATGAAAGCCCAAACTTTATTAAGCCAATAAAATGTTTTACGGTGCTACCGTTGTGGCGAGAGCAGCAAGAATTACACATACTTTGCATCATTGTCAATTAAGTGATATTTATATAATTAAATGATATTTCTAAGTTTAAAAAAATTCTTACAAAATACATAGATTTGCTTCTCCTAAAACCGTTCTTTACTTTTGGAATTGATCAGTTTGTAAAATGTAATTTGTGTTTAATTTGATCAAAAGTGTAAACGATTTTTTTTTCTTTTGTACCTTGTTAATTGTTATCTGACATTTTTTTCCTGCTTCATATTTTTTTATTTGTTTATATTTGCATTCTAAATCATACGTTGTATCAGTGCCCCCTACCTATCTGTAGACCGTGTGTAATTTCCCATTTTCCAATTTAATATATGGTTTGACAATATGTAATATATCTACATAGATTTTTTAACTGTTTAGTTTTTCTTTTTATTCTTTTCAGATTAAGTTCAAAATTACAAGGCTGAAACTTTGATAGCAAAATATATTTTTAATTTCCTCCCTACTCATAGTTACTGTACATGTATGCAACATTAGCTTACATTGGATCGATATGACAGTAAAGTATGGCTCTTGCTTGTGTGTATATATATATATATATATATATATATATATATATATATATATATATATATATATATATATATATATATATATATATATATATCTCTAAGCCAAAACATTTAGAAACTGTTTTCTGAGGCAGGCATCGCAGTTTATACTGAAATAGCTAGTACAGGCATTGCAGATGTTTGATCCACCTCTAAATTTATCGCGAGAAATATAGCGCGAAATTATCGTGACGTCATACGTTATAATCTATAATCATTTGTTAACGTATCAATACTCAATACGAAGGAAGGGAACTATGTAAAAAAATCTCTTGGGTCCCATCAAAGCTTGTGTAATACTAAAAACATGTCTTCAAACCTCAAGGAACTGCAAATTGCATGTTAAATGTTAGCTATTTTTTGGCATAGCACTACGGGAGAAAGCATGAGAGAACATCATGGGATGCTGCCAAAAAAATTATGGATGAATATGTAGGTTTAGCTCGTTCTTTTTCCCGCGCACTGTTTTTTAGAGCTCGCTTCGCTCACCGGCGCTGCGCGCCGGCGAGCTGTGCTCGCTATTACTAATTACTTACATATCACTATTTTAATCAACTGATCTACATTGCAAAAAATATGTGGAGGGTACACAATTTAGAGCAATTTAAAGCTAGGGTTATCAATATCGTTTATTTCAAAAGAGAGTACATCACAAAGTTGGGGTATCCCAAACCTCCTTATTTATGTGTGGGCTCTCTCTCTCTCTCTCTCTCTCTCTCTCTCTCTCTCTCTCTCTCTCTCTCTCTCGCTCTCTCTTATAACTAACCACGCATCCAATGGACACAATGTAACGAAATACAAATTTATTCTCAATATAAATCAAAAGTCAATTTCATATTTTGTGTAGATATTTATTTCAGATAGTAAATACAGGAAAAAGAAAGATTTATTTCCAATACCGCATAATTACAATTTAGCTGTTTTAATCTGAATGTATCAATGATACATTCTTCTCGAGAAAAGTACAACATTATGACTGTTACTCGTTTTCTTTGCAGTTCAGTCTGTAGCTGGACACTATCAACGTTGTCATTTATTTCCTTTGCCATTGTTGTTAAATCTCAAGGCGTGTGTAATGAGTGAGGCATTTATCCATCGCAATTCATTCATTTACAATTACTTTTGCGGTGTTTTTGTTAAACATACATTGTTTTTTTTTTTAAATATCTATTTTTTTTTTATATTTAGGACTATTGATGGCTGCTGTATAGGTTACTTTAGGAGTTTTCAAAACAACAAATGCGAGAGCAAGTTAATAATTTAAACCTTTACAAAATGAATATTACTAGTTATATTTTTTGATCTTTGTATCATTGCCTAATATATATGGATATGTTACACAACGGAGACTTATTGTCGAAATCTTCATTTCAATCAAATTTGGTTCTGTGTTTTCTAGAATGTATGCCAGGATATATTGGACTCAATTGTACAGCAAACTGTCCTTATCCGTCATCTGGAGAGAGATGTCAGGGATACTGTAACTGTAGCAATAACACCTGTGATGTGTCTACAGGCTATACAATTTTCATTACAGGTATGAATCATATTTTGCTGTCAATCAATTTAATAATTATTACAACGATCTTGAGAAAAGCAGGTATGTACATGTAAGTACGTTGAAATCATGTTAACTACATGTTTAACGTTAAACCTACAATAAAATTAAACATTGCCAATAACCCGGAGTAATGTCTGTATAATTGAAATAATAGACATACAAATCTGATTCTGTATGTACAGATACATTTACATATATGTACAATAATTGTCGAAAAGCTTAATTTTAGTGTTCACTTTCGATTCTGTGTTTCAGAATGTATGCCAGAATATCACGGACGGAAGTGTACAGAAACATGTCCATTTCCTACATACGGAGAGAGATGTCAGATAACTTGTGACTGTAGCAAGGACATGTGTGATGTGTCTACAGGTTGTAGAGATTCCATCTTTCTCTAAACAGGTATGTACATGTATGTTTAACGAATAATATTTATAGTTTGTTTACTAATGTGTATATATGAATCAATTAACACTTTCAAGTAGGAATTATTAATGTTAATAAGCCTTTTCACGTTAACTGCGGTCCTGATTTTAGCGCACGCGCACAAACGCTTCCGGACGGCATACCACAGTTTACATTAGCAACGTAATATGGTGATTCATTGCGTGGTATTTAAATGTTCAAACAGACAGGGAAGTAAAGCGAGGGAAAAGGATGCAAGTTTTTTCGACTCCCCAAGGACAGAAAGAAGCGATTAGCCTGGATCAGAGCCATAAATAGGGACGATTGGACTCCAAACGAGTACAGTCGAGTGTGTTCTGAGCATTTTGTTTATTCGTGGCATAGTGACGATTCGACGGACATCAACTATCGTCCCACGTTATTTGCCTATAAATCCCAGCAATAATCGGAGTCACAAACAGCCCGAAATGAAAGACTCAGCAAAAGAAATTTACTTCAGGTGATTAAAAAAGACCTACATGTACACAGAATTAAACTTTGCGATAAATTTACTTATACGTATGTATTGGGATAACCCAGATTTATGTAAAGTATCATATATGCTTCCTTTACTTAAAGTAAACAGTGAATATAACCAGTTAAAGATATGATTAATTCATGTTGAAACCCCATACATATATATTTTTTATCTATTTATAATAATAAAGGTTGTAGTATACATGCATATGTACATGTACATTTATGTACAGTACTACATAAAATGTACAAATTGTAATTGTTTTTATTTATCTGAAACTTAAATAGGAATTCAAGGAGCAGGAAGAAAAAGAAACCAGAACATTAAAAAGGCACCATGACTTCAGTTTGTTTAGCCATAGCTATTGCTGCACAGATACTACAACAACTGATGATGTCTTATCCTTGACAGAAAACACATGTATCTCTAATCCAGATTTACCTGTAGATGATGTTCACATCAAGATATTGAAAGATGAAGGTACAGATCAATTGAGCTCCAATGTATAATTTGTTTTAATTACTCATTGCATAAATTTTCATAAAAAATATTTAAATTATATATATATATATATATATATATATATATATATATATATATATATATATATATATATATATATATATATATATTTATTTATTTATTTTAAGGACAGAAAACAAATTTGATGTTAAACTGAAATTATTTTTAAAATATCTTAAAATCTTAAAATCATGTATTAATGAAAACATTGGATGCATGTCATTAAATTATTAAATATCCACTTTAGATAATGTCATTTGAATTTCTATTTTAATTAAGGATAACCTACATGTATATCTGTTAATAAACATGCAAGCAGATTTTTCATAGTATTAATCATAAATAATCAAATGAATGAAATGTAATGAATTTTAATAAAGGTATGCAGTGTGATCAGGACCCTTTGTTGGTGGAAAATATGGCACTGAAGAAAGAGGTGGAAGAGCGCCAAAAAGAGATGATTCGGCATAAGTGGAGTTTCCAGAAAATATCTGATGATGACTCCAAGACACGATTTTACACTGGACTTACCTTATTCGCTGTGTTCATGTGGCTCTTCAGGTATGCTGATTTATTTTACTGTTTCATTTGATTTTTTTTCGTATACAGTATAATTTACATGTCTATATTTGAAAATACATAAAATTACATTATAAACTCTTGACACATTTATAGTATTCTACGTCCAAAGGCAGAGAGGATGAAGTATTGGTCCGGACCAAACACTGACCAGTCTTCTGATCGAAAGCGAGCATCAGCAGGATCCTTGGACCTAATTGATCAGCTGTTTGCCGTACTAATCAGACTGCGTGTTGGACTTTTGACCAGCGATATAGCAGAACGCTTCCAAATTTCAGAGAGTACTTTTTCGGAAATATTTTTCTTCATGGATTTGTTTACTTTGGCAAGAATTGAAATGTCTTAATCCTTTTCCATCACGTGATATAGTTCAGAGAACAATGCCACCTTCATTTAGAAAAAGATACTCTTCAGTTCGAGTCATTATTGATTGTACAGGAATTTATATTCAAAAACCGTCTAGTCTTGTTAACCAAAGTTTGACTTTTTCAAATTACAAGCACCATACAACTGTAAAATTTTTAGTTTGTATTACTCCATCTGGTGTTATATCATTTGTATCTGAAGGCTCGCCTGGGAAAACCTCTGACAGAGAACTTACAATATCATCAGGTTTAATTGATTTATTAGATGAGAATGACAGTGAAATCGCTGATAAAGGTTTCACTATTAGAGATGTTTTGTTGAAAAAGAACTGTCAATTGAATATTCCCCCATTCAGAGGTAGTGCACCACAGTTCTCAACTGATGAAATTTTTGATACTCAAGAAATTGCTTCTTTGAGAATACATGTTGAGAGAAGCATTGGTAGAATTAAAAGATTTCACATGTTTGATGGTGTCATGCCACTTACACTTAAGCCTCTTTTGACCAAAATTTTCCAGGTTGTTTGTTGGCTTACAAACCTTGATGTTGCTATGGTGAACAAATAGTTTGTCTCATACAGTACAAATGTACATGTATATATATTAAACAAAAATCAAATTATTTTATATTATATTAAATTATACCAATATCACAGGAAGAAAAATGTGTGTACTTATTTGGCTTTAAGGAAATTAATGCAATTTTTTTCTGTAGCATGTAAATTTTTATACCATGAAATACAACTTTAACATTATCTTAAATTACAACACTTATTTGTTTAAACTCTTAACTTGTATCTGTGCTATGTTCCTTGGCTAGCAACCAGTTTTTCATTTTTTTTAACACATGATAATGATGTTCATGTAATATCAATTTTCCTTAGACTATAATATATTACATGTACAATATACATGTAATATGAATGAACTCCTTAAAACATGGAATGTAAGTCATAAATTGCTAACCACTGGCTTAAAAAAATTTGTTTAATATTTACATATACTGTATTATGGAAAATCTACTCAAATGAAATAACTTGTATAATTTACCATATTTTAAACATGTTTGAAAAAGAACATTATCTGATAAAAAAAACTTTTGATGTGAATTCCTGATTTTGTGGCCAGTTTTTCTTATTAAAATTTTTTTTTATATATAAAAAGTGCTCCTTGACATTGTAAAAGTGACTAAATAATTTGGTAACAATCTTTGTAATTATATATATTTCTGAGTTCAGTAACTACTGTTTTGAAAAGGTGAATTTCACAACAACAAAAAAGTTTGTATTCATTTGAACCATGTGCAAATATTTAAAGGATTTCATCTAGATGAACATTCACATAAATTACGTGTAATATACATGAACAATTCAGATTTCTTGTCAGCGTTGTTTTTTGGCCAATCTGAATCAATAACAGATAATTTATTAGTTAAATGTGCAATTTATGGACAATGTGATGCATATAAAATGCAATACGTTTAGGCATTATAGAGGACACAAACTCTGAATCAAAATAAACTCTGTCAATACAAATATTGTTTTGTGTCGCATTGGTCCAAACTACAAAGGCACACCATGGTAATGCCTTAATTGTCATCTCCCCTTGAACTTGGGCATAACATTTGTGGCCCTTCTTGAGACGTGGTCCTTCCATACTCTCCTCCAGACAAAAATTGGAATATCCCATTGCCATGATTTCACCCACTTCTTTCATTGTAACACGAGTTCCCTGGATGGAGTACGGACACTTAATTTCTAATAAACCGATGCTTTCCCCGTCATGGACCTTCCCATCACTAGAGGCGCCCAGAAAAGAGTGTTCTGCACATAAAGTGAGACCTGTATCCTCAACTGTGAAGTTACTGTTGATAGCCGACTTAAGAATGACATAGTCTGATCGTGCCTTAGCCTCCATTTCTTGTCCCCATTGAACTGCTGGTGGTAGAACTGCATATCTTAATTTTAAAACAAAACTTGATTCTAACAAAATGGATCAAAATCAGCAGCTTAATTAGGGTATACGTGTAACGTGTACACACATATACATATATATATATATATATATACAATATATTTTCTTCAATCAAAAAAATTAAAAATCTTAAATAGTTTCTATGAAATAAGATAAGAATTAGTCATTGTCATATTTTTTTTCAGCTTACTTAATAAGACTGGAACCCTCCATAATTTGCTTGATCAAAGAATTTGGGTTGGATCCAGCTTTTAAGACATCACCAAATAGATAACTGGTGAGACGACCAATATGTAGTTTCTGCCACATGTCTGATGTTCTCTGGTCTCTTGTGCAGCTCTCAATAAACTCAACTAAGTCCTGGCTTATCGGCAATTGGGGCTCTGAAATTTCGAAGTTAATTAGGATATCATAACATGAAACTCAAGGATTTAAAGAGTTTTGAAACTTTTGTTTATAAACCATTTATCAAATTTAAATTTTTACCATTTCCCTCACAAAATATGAGACTTTTCATCCTTGCGAACATAACATCTTCCACATCCTGAACCTCCATCTCTTGGACAGCCTCTGGAGCATGGTCAGGTATATTCCACAAGTGTGACATTCCTTATGATAATAAATGCATAGATTTGTCAGACTGACATATTCTACAGACCTAATTATTATTTCAAAAATTCTAATTATTAAATTCCACTGCCAAATAGTAACTAAAGCATGAATTATAATTAAAAAAAAAAACCCTCAATTAAACCTTTCATATCATCTACCTGTTTGTGGAAAGACAATTTTTAGATCCTGTAAATGCTGCAGCGTGCGAGTAAGATCCAAATGTCTGTCGTCTGAATGTCGAGGGTCTTAAGCGGCAAGTGGATCAAGATTTTCTGTAAAATCTTCAGACTCTTTTAATTGGCCTTTACACTTATTAGGCAAAGAACTAATTGGTCCAGTAGGATTTCACCTGGCGCCCACGAATGATCCAATTACATGGCTGAGATACAGCTTTCTGAAGAGGACTTGCTGGGTTTTGCATGACTTAATGCAAAGAGTAAGGCACCTATGTAACTACATGCCTGTGCTAACCTACAAATCAAAAGGATAGAATAGTGCAGTTGAAAACTAAGTTCTTGTGTTGATCCATTGAAAAAATATGGAAATTGTAATTTAAACAATTAATAGCAATGCATGATTAAAAGTTCACTGGGATGTGGACTTTTATAAGATCATAAAAATTCTGGAGGAAATGTTTATCAATTCATATTATATAAATACGTTTATGTACTATTACCCAATAGGACACTGGCAATATGCATGCTGTATATATGGCCTGCCAGTGTTTGGTGTTGACATGCAGATATAAACTTGATATTGCTGCTTCTTCATAGAAGCTTGGCATGTTGCCCTCACATATATTATAGATGAATTGACCTAAATAAAAATGTAAAATATATTTTATATTATGAAAAATTATAACAAAATAATATCAGCAGAGACATGTATGTGCATGATAGCATCGTGTGCTTCGCGAATCTACATGATTTTGCTTGCCTAGTGTGTATTCTCCCCCCGTATATTTTAACCTGGAACACATTCCATTTTAACTTGATCAATTCCATTTGATCAAATGCTTTGTCTGGTTGTTAATTGCACAGAAAACAACTGAAAACAATGCCCATTTTAATCGTATTTACTTCCAATTAATAACAACTGCTTGTTGAGAAATTGAATACAGTATAAAAGAAATTTAACAACAAAAGAACCAAGCATGGTCTGACAACTCTGAATTCTTAAGGGAAAATAGCAGCTTTCCCTCATCAATGCACGATAAAGGTTCTTGGGTTTTTTTCAGTATCATTGGTCTCTATTTATAGCAAAGCTGATTTCTTTTTAAGTTCTTTTACGTTTACTCTAGTTTGTTGAATACTTTAAAAGTGGTTATTTACGCTGGTGATTATGTACGTTTTTTTTTATTGTCAAACAATACACCTGAGTATTAAAAGCAATTCTCTGCAAGCACTTTAATTTTTTCGGCGCGAATAGAAACTCATCTTGCTGAAAATTTTCCAAAATGTAGACCTTATTAAACTATTAAAAAAATATACGTCAAATTGTCTATTTACTGACACGTTTCCATGAAAACTCGACCCATACTTCAATTTTTATTAAAATTAACGATTTTTGCTGCAGTGCTGTGAATAAAAATGCGGCAAGCTCAACATTTTACATGCATAGAATGAAAATCATTAAAAAAAGATAGGGAAGCTATCTTTATTATTATGAAATAGTTAGTTTAAAAATGGTTACATTTTAAAAAAATGAATTATCTCCCTTGCAATTTAGATCTCTTTTGTTTTGAGAGTTCAAAAAGAGAAGTGTTGAAAGAGCATGTCAACAAAGTATGTTTTTTTCCCAAAATCTTGAAGATTTTAGCCTTAGTTTTTGTGATGCCCCATTGATATTGTCACTACACCTCTAATGAACACATGCTTATATGTATTCATTTTTAAAATATTACAACTGTTTGTTACATGTACATTCATGCATGAAGAATGCATTTATACATGTGTGGGATTAAATCAATAGTCATTGTAGTTTTTCAATTTTTAGGGTAGGAAATTTTGTTACTTCCTTTCATATTTCCTGTTATATTTAGAATTTTGCAAAATATTTACCAAATAAATTGTTATTATACTTACATTGTTTTATATATATACCCATATCAATGAATAAAAATGCATGTACTGTACCGGTAGGTAATGTTTGTCAATTGGTTTGTGATTACTGGTCTTTGTCATTAGGATATGGGATAGTTTGTAAATGTGATACACAGTAAAACCATTACACGCACTGATCTATAATGGTAACAAAGTAACGCGATATGATACTATGATTACAAATGATTACGATTGAAATTTAATCGTGTTGATTGTAGCAAATGTTTAGACAGTCAAAACATTTTCTCCGATTAACACGATTGCCACAAGAGACCTCAATCTATATTGAGATTTGCTACGATTTATAGTTTACGATTTAGACAACGATTTAAATCGCGCTGCGAATCGTGATAGTAAAAATGTATCATTAGGTAAGGACGTAAATTTTTGACGGCGTACATTGCGCCGCATGACAAAATGTGTCGTTATTAATTTTTCTTTTTCTAAAAAATTAGATAAAAAGCACGTTTTCAATATTTAGGTATTGTGTGACGAAGTAACACGCAATAAAACATACTTGTATAATGTAATTGCATTAACTTTTATGATCTGCCTACGTAATTTTTCACAACCCTGAGATTTTCACCAAATAAATCAGCCAAGTTGGCTTTTTAGACGGCATACTATTGTATAACCGGCTAAACGCAGACCTTGCTTTACACTGTAATATTTTCTTTATTTATGTAAGTATTTTTAGATATGTTATACTTTATCGTATTAATTGTGATACGAATTAGGTTACATTATTTGTATTTATACTTGTTTTTTTTTTGTATTTCAGATGATAAAATGATTACATTATTAAATTAATTTTTAACGATTATGCTGAACGCTGAAAGGAAACACTAGATATAACCCTGATTTGATAACACACTACTTTTGAGTATTTCCTCTATACCGCCTTTATCAATTTCAATATTTAGTAAGCTATGTGTGTTTGTGGGAATTTATATGAAGAGAAGTAAACAAAATCAAACCATAAATGCTAGTTATGCAATGATATTATCATTTCCTTTATCAGGGTGACATTTGAATAGATTCACGTTTATAATACATGAAGACATGGTCCAATCCTTGGACCCGATATAAATTTCTTTAATTTTTGAGATTGAATAAAAAATAATTGAGGAAAAAATGAAATCTAACAAAATGTTTCCTAGATAAACAAATTAATAGTATAAATAAAATACTCAGAAAGACCAAAGCAAGTACTCAGTTATATTACTTTGCGATCAGTTTGGTTAATATTTTCAGCATTTAAAGTACTAAATTATAAGCATACACTTCATCGGTTTCCTTTGCATGAATATTATATAAACGTTCCAATTGCTCACAAATATATTTAAACATTTTACCGGAACTACAAAAGTTAAATTTTCATGTTTTTTTTTCTAACAAATCTAGCAATATATTTATGTATTTGTCGTTGAAAGTTGATACAAGATGTAATGTTCTTCTGTTGATATTATACGGCCATTGGACATTTCTTCAATTGAGAGATTACAACAACTGAAAACTTGTTCAATATTTACATTGTGGATATTTTTTTAAGATGAGTCCCTACTCAGGTTAAATCATCATGTGATGAAGTTCTGTATACACCACGTTGAGTATACATGTAATTCTATATAATTATTTTCATAAGAGATCGACAAGTTTTTTCATAGACTTTGTGTTAAAAGAAATTGTTATATTTACATATTATTGTGCCTTTTTCTGTGATAACACTATGAATCAATTTTTGTATCGTATACAAATTTGACACAGTTCATCAATGACGGAAATGACATAGAGAAAGAGTTTTGACATAAAGAATTTCATTAAGCATTTATATATAACAACACGTTACTCAAGAAATATTCCATAAGTTACAGGTTATTTTTAGTATATCATTATTATGCCTGTCTGTTTGTTGTTTGCAGTTTGTTGTTTACAGAGGACGAAGGTAAAAACAATGCACACCAAGAACAGTTTCATAGACAAACAGATTTCATTGTAGTATGTATACTACCATATATTTACCTTATTTGTTAATTTGGTTATCATGCAGTTACTGATTCCCTGTGCGCTTAGACATTACATCAGGGTACCCCATTTTGAGACAAAACTACAACTTAAATGGGCAAGCTTCGACATTTTTTTTTGTCTCAACACATAGTTGTAGATTGAACACTAATGACCTCCTTTCATTTTTTTTTAGAGTTTTAAATCAATCTTCAATTTCAGTCTGTAAATGCGCGGTTCTAAGTGGTTATAAAGGGCCTTGTTCTGTTCTTGTATGCGTAATTTGCATACAAAACAACATGAAAAATGTATCTTATGTCACAGTTGTGGCCAGTTTTTTTGGCAGAAACGAGCCAGTTTAAGAAATGTTTATATTTTGGTACTCAAAAGTACATGATGGCCGGACATCCTATTTGAAACAGAAACATTTGTTAAGTGCATAATTAAAACTTCATTAACACAAGTAAAAGATTCAATGCCAGTACAATACTAATATGGGTATATACTTACTCGTGCGGTCGATCAACACTATGCTTAGAATTGCCATTCTAATCTACTCTATCCCCCCGCACCCAATGCATAACATATTACAAACAGGAAAAACTCAAAAGGTGATTTTTTTCTAAAAGAAAATTTAAAACAAAAAACTATACATTTTTTTCAATAGTAAAAGCAGTCCTGTACAAATTTTGCATCTAATGATTTGAATCTGTGAGGTACTATCAGTCCCCTTTGACTGTGATTTACAAAATATACTTGACTATCTCATCTGTAGTCGAGGAAGAGAGAGATAAGTCATATGCAATGTTTATAGTTGGTGTGTCTGATATCAATTTGATAACAACATCTGTGTATGTGTTAGACACTTAAATTATTTGCTAAATGTACACAAATATATTAGTATATTTTCAAATCAACAGAACTTGGTACAAACGTGATAGATTATGTATCAACGTTTTTATTTTTTATCTAAGTAGTAAGTGTGGATTATCATAACTTTAGCTCTATATTAGATATTAACCCACACAAATAAACTATTTCACGTTTGTTCTGGTCATATTTGACCATTAACTACGCAAATTTCATTTTATTCTAGCATCAATTAAAGCAAAGGGTTTTTGCGTTTATGTTTAAAATCATATGTGATGCACAAAAACCGGACACATATAATCACGCATAGTTATTGTGTATTAGTGTTACTATAATGCATTCATAAGATTGATTTATAAGAACCATTTTGCACTGAAAAAGAGAAAAAAAATAAAGTTTCGGAAATATTCGGGTGTCATCATCACATTTTACTGCAAGTATGAAACAGTTGATACGTAAAACTATAATTTCATGAGTTGCATGCGTAATGTCTTTAATGTGAGAGTAAACAAAAATCAACTTTAAATTTCAATTTAATATTATGCATGTGAAAAATCATTACGTAGAAAAGGAAAGTAAGCTAATGAATTTTAGTTTTATCTACATGTTATAATGAAGTGTGCAAATTCTAACTACAAAAAGGACAATAACATATTTCCATATATAAATAAATCTAAAATCAGATGTAGATATTCGAAGAAACCAACTCATAATTATATATCTTATCTTATCAAGAGCTATTTTTGTTGCAAAAAAATATGTATGTTCTTTGAATTTGACATAAAATAGACAGGTATTAGATAAAGCTTACATTAGATTCCAGCCCAGATGCATGATCTAAAATTGCATACGCTTTGATAAATTATGTTCACGATTTAACGAAATTTCAAATAAAATAAAATGCGGTAAGAGTTTAATTTGCTTTTGAATTTTTTTTTTTTTTAAATAAAAAACAACCATTGATATATTTTTTCCATGTTATTTAATGAAACATATATATACGCTACAGCAAATACATTCTCATGATAGAAAATCACTCCATAACACTTTAATTGTCATCAGATAACATGGTGTAAACAAAAATAGAGTTCAATGCAACTTAGTGATTGTACTACACAAAACGGTGTAAGAAAGTACATGTATGTCACTTTCTAGAAAATAAATTTGGGGAGGTAGTTCTTTTATAGATGCATATTAATAAATTTACAAAACTCTGCCTCATTCTAATACGCTTTTGTGTAAAACAACAAACAAAAGAATATGTTAAATATAATATAATAGGTTAAAACCTAGTTATATGAAAACCTAAAACAAACGAATTATCATGAAATCCCTTCCGAAAAACAAGTCCTTTTTCTAACGACATTGAACAAAATATGAGGTATTATGTTATAACGATATTATATTACGCAAGGTTTTCGAAATACCAGTAGTCTACCATGCAATGTCCTAAAAAAATAAACACGTCTAAGAAACATTTACAGAAGCTTAATCAACTAGAGCTAATGAGACTGGGCACTTTTTAAAAAAAAAGGTGTTTTAATCATAAACTTCAGAAAATATATCAACGGCATAAAATATTTCTGTTTAAAATGTGATCTTCGGATATAACTGAAAATGTCAGGACATGATAATAGTGGGAAAAATGCTAACTACGCTTCGTGGAACATTAGAATTCACCTTAATGTTTGATACAGTGCATCGGGTTTTTGTTTTTGTGATCGGCTTCGGCCGATCACAGTTGTGTCCATATGAGGCATCCGGCAAACTTTACTATTTGCGCACGCATTGCGCCTTGCACTACTTTTTTTTTTACAAGCAATGACAACCTCATTAAAATCGTTAATTATACGCAGATTTACTAAAAACGTTACTTTTATCTGTTTGCTTTAAAAATAAAACATTTACACAGTTACATACATAATGATTCAACTCATGTTCTATTTCCCATATGCGTAAGAATATTTATCGGAAGTATAATTCGCCTACTAAAAGTAAAGCTTATTCATGCCTTTCTATTTCGGAAATCAACAAAGCGGTGCTATATATAGCATAATTCATGTTGCGTAATGATTTCCTTTTACATTAACAGAGCTGACCAATGATATTAAATGCCGATCATTCCTTTAAAAAGAATACCTGTTTTGTGTATGTCACTCTCAAAATTTTCAGCATAAAACTGACGTCATCTCTTAATAAAGACTTATTAATCAGCATAGATAAATATATTATTAAAATAAGTTATAATACGGAAACATTTACTAATAAAAAATGGGCTTATTACGTGGAATTTTATCAAAACTTAAAATTATATTCACACGACACACATGTCATACGTTAAAATCGCCGCCAGGAAATTAAAAAAAGTTTTAATTAGTAGTGAAAATGGAATTTACACAAAAACCAGGATGTTTATGTTCAACAGCATATATAACACATGTCAATATAGTCTAAAATATAATTTGCATTTTAGGTATTTGGCATATGTATCAAAATTAAGACGAATTTCCGTTCATACAGGTTAATTATAATTGATTAGTGAACTTTATCTTATTCAATTTACATTGAAAGTGTATGATAACGGAAATGATATAAGATTGAACATGTTATCTAATTTATAAATCTCATCCTTTTAAAGAGAAAGATGTTCAAAAATCTTATTATCAGATTGAGTGATCGAATGTGTATTATTCCACTCAATGTTTTTTCTCTCTTCTGTGTCTTTATAAATCTAAATCATAAAATGTTAAATTTTCTATAGGTATTGATTTATAGTAATATTTCATCTATACTGATTCCTTTTTTGATTAAAAAGTAAATGACTTGTCATGTCATTGAGCTTCAACACCATTTTATATTTTTAGAGTTATCATATATTTAGTACCTTTACTGTACATATTACCATTTCATAAAAGTATCGAATGAAAAAAAAAAATAAAACGAATAACGCTCTGCGATGTCTTGTAATTATTTTATATAGTGTGTCGCTTCCGGTTTTTTGTTTTGTTTTGGTTTTTTTTTTCAATTGTCAAATTATGTGTTTAGCAATACCTATATATTTAGTTATGGTTTTTTGAAAAATTTCAAAATCACCCGCATGATTAAGCTAACATCGTATTATTTGTAAATTAATATTTATATTATACTTATGTATTAAAAATGGTTTGGGGCATGTCCATTATTGTGACGTAATTTATATCAAAATAAACAATAAACTAAAGTTTATTCTTATTTTTTTTACCCAAAATTATAACCAAACAGCGTAGCGCAATTGGTTAGAGCATTAAGTCAGTTAAAATCCATGCATTAGCAAACTACATTTTGTATTATTGACACACACCCACACACACACACACCCACACACACCCATATATATATATATATATATATATATATATATATATACATATACATATATATATATATATATATATATATATATATATAATAAGCACAAACATTGCAATAACTCTCAAATTGACATATACCTGCCCATAGTGAATGATATAGATATACATAAAGCACAGAGAAATTCACCTTACTGGAGCTCCACCTCCGCCCCGGCCGGGGCTTGAACTCACGACCTCTGGAACCCATTCTCCTAGCAGTGAGCGGCCACCGCGCTAACCACTACGCCATCTAGTCTTGCCTAGATGGCGTAGTGGTTAGCGCGGTGGCCGCTCACTGCTAGGAGAATGGGTTCCAGAGGTCGTGAGTTCAACCCCCGACCGGGGCGGAGGTGGAGCTCCAGTAAGGTGAATTTCTCTGTGCTTTATGTATATATATATATATATATATATATATATATATATATATATATATATATATATATAATTTTCTTTTTATTGTATTATTTTATGCTCCGTTTCAATGGGAGTACCATTTTCTAAAAAAAATGGATATATAAATGCTCGTACATGTTCTGTACAATTTTTAAAATTTCAAAATTGTAAGATTTTATAATGGTATCTGTAAACATTATTTTTTGTAAATGCAGAAAACCTTCATCTAGTAAGAAAAGTAATATATAAATCTGATAATGTAATTTATTGCTACTATAAGTCATGATTACTTCCCGATATTGCGATGCAACTAAGTGTAAACAGACTGGTTTGAAAATATATATGTATTTTAATGTGTTCATCTTTGAAATAAAATACAGATATCTCGCTGTCTTGAAAAAATAAAATAGTGTGTATCTATGCTCTGCGAAGTATATAATTATTTCATTTCAACAACACAATGATATTCAGACTCCGCATAAGTAAACCTTATTGGAGTTGCAAGGTTAAGTGTAAAATGAGAATTTGAGTTCAAAACATCTACTTTATCTCTGCGTATTAACAAATCTACGTACCTTCTTTTTCTCAGATGATATACCGTTTATGTTTTGTTAAAAAATCCAAAGAAACATGTTTGATGAAACTGTTTTTATTTCTCTATTCATAAAATTAATATATTGCAGCATAAATTGTATGACTACTTATGCCTATTTCAAAATAAATGATTAGTATAGCCTTGGATTGTTAGTGTACATACTCACTTCCTGTAAGTTTATGATTAGTTACGATATTGAGGAAATCATAATATCAGAGTGTGGAAGTGCGAATCACTGTGCAGAAAGGGAAACACATTTTAATTACATGAATTTCGTACGAAAATGAGGAGGTCTTAGTTGCTGGATATGAATATAATAGATTTGATTCCTTCCTCTACTGTCATGATCAGATTCAATATTGAGTAATGCAAGTCACCTAGATAATTGGATTCCATTTGGGGAGGGAAACAAAATAAAACAGCAACTGTTAGCTTTACAACAATATTATCATTTCCTTTTATCTAACCTTTTCATGTTTAATTTAGACAGCTGTTCGGTATATGAATAGAGCAAAGTTCCAATATACACAATTAAATTCATGAAATTAAACCTGAAAAAAAATGAACCTAACAAGGGTGTTCTAGAATAAATCAATTAATAGTATATATAATGTAGTATTCATTTATTAAACACCCACACAATCGAAAACACATTTCTTTGTTATCTTACTTTTTGAAGATTTTAGTTTTTAAAATATATTTTATTTTTTTTTAAATAAATGTATCAAACATTACATCACTGATGTATTACATGATCATACAACCTGAATTAGTACTTGTCCGCGGCGCAGACAAACTCGAAGATTAAAAAACTAAAACAACTACTTCCTAAGTGACGGTAGACCAACAATTGATAATAAAGGAAATCAAATAATATGTTCATGTTACTATTTATTGTGACTAAGTTTTGTGCAAGTTTCACTAGTGTTTGAGTTGAAATATGGAGATAGTACAAATATATTTACGAAGCAATCGAAATTTAGGCCCAGCAATTGCTTCAACAAAAATTATACAATGTAAAGGGCTCACGGGCTTCATTTTATCGTTTTTTTTTTTACTAATTTTTAAACTAGAATTAAAACAAGGGTACTAGATATTTACTACTTTTTACATAAAAACTGATATCAACAATTCTCAAATATCAACAGAATCACTGTAAAAGACGTTTCACAGTAAGTAGACTTCTGGGTATAAATAACTAATTTTTTCACAAAAAATTTAAAATAGAATATGACAATGTTAGTATCTAATAATGAAAACAAAAGATGACAAATCAAAAATAGTTCATGACATGTTTTCCGTTTGTTTCTAAGGTGTTTAAAACAAAGGAACAATAAAACGCGTTTAAATGACGTTACGATAAGTTTGAGGTTGCTCCGGGTCACTGGCTTAAGCAAGTTTGTCAGCTTACCAGGAATGATCTAATGATGTCTTTGCCTAGAAAAAAAATTACATTTATAAACGGTACCCTGGTTTCCTTTTTGGTAAAATTTCAATGGTTTATCTTTTTTTTCCCAAGGGAGTAAGAGTATATGTCACAATAATTTCCGAACATCCTTCGTAATTGACGTTGAGAATTTAAACAAACTGTAATGTCTTCTGATGATGTAATGATAACAATGAACTTTTTATCATCAATTGTAGACACTATTTATGATAAGATAAGGGGTCTTATTTTATAAAAGTATATTTAAATTTGCATTAATTGAAATTATCCAAATCTAATTTCAACAGAATAAAGCAATTGTGGGCAGATTTAAAATTAATCAATTATTTATTATACAACAAAATATGTTACTAGTACTTTCAAATGCATATGGTTTCAAATTTACAATATCTAATTATGAATTAAGTTACGCTTGTTCTTGTGCGCAGGTGGATTGAGTTGGTGAACACTTTCTTTACTCTTCCATTGGCCGTTGTTTCCATTGGTTAGTATTATCGAATCAGATCATTTCTATTATTATAAAACCTGGTAACTTTTGATTTTTTTTCACTGTGGGTTCTGCGATTTTGTACACCAACACCTCGCACAAGAATCACCTTTTTATACATCTAAAACATCCTGAACAAAGAACCTTGCCTTTATTATTTACTCGGTCACACAATTATAACGAAACGGAAATTGTCAAAAAGAACCCTTTATGTTTGCTCATGAAAAACATACGATTTCCATAATAGTTGAAATATAAACCTTGGAACACACTTACATGAGGGATTTTTTGATTTTGTTTTGATTATTTGTGCACCTCGTTTGAACGTTTTTTTCAATATATCATTAATGAAACTAATCTAAAGAGTTAAACTTATTTTGTCATTATATAGTGTGTTTTACGGAGCGCAAATCAGACTGATGTTCTCTCTTTAAATTGTTTCGACCGTGCAATGTTGCAAAGTGCACTCAGTGGTCTTTCGAGGATCAACCATATATCCAAATATAAGCACAAAACAACTGTTTGATATCCGTGTAAATTTCAACGTTTTATGTCCGTTTGATTGGCATAATACCCACCATGCTATAGTAAATATCCGAAAATCTAACTATATTAGTGGGTTTCTTAAAGAAAATATATATAGAGTGCTAATGGTAATAAAAATTACATAGTAACAATAGTTAAATGAATAAGAATGCTGGTTATGCTGCACATTTAAGATGATACACATTTTGAGCGTACATTGTACACTATTTATCTGTTACTCTCAAATGAAACACTATAAAGCCCTGAATTGCTTTAATTATAATTTCCTGGTCCGACCGATAATTACTAATTTAGCTATTGAGTAATAATCTGACACCGTGTTAGTGGGAAACAATTTGGAGAGAAGGAAACAAACTAAAACAACAAACTTTACAACAGTTCTATTATTTCCTTAATTGGTGCAAACTTTCCAACATTGCTGCGTTCAAATTACTTTTGACAGCTGCGCCATATTAACAAAGCAAACTTTCTCTTAGTTCAAAAGTCTTATTACCGAAGAGTTGTTAAAGTTTCAAAATAAAAGTTGTTTGCCTCTTGTTACAATGCGGGCGAAATAAGTTTCCTAAATAATACAATTTTTTTTTTGTAAAGCCTTCGGGCTTTATTGGATTTGATCACGCCCCGACAGAAATTATCACCTCATAATACTCAAAAAATGATTCCTTATTTCTTAAATACAGCAATTAATGTTGTTTTTTTTACAGACGTTAATTCCGTAGATAATTATTTATAAAAGTCAAACACTTGAAATCATAGGAAATTATAGGCTTCATTGTTAAGTGGAATATCAGTGGTTTAAATCGAATGTTGACTTTAGATTTCCACGACCAAACAAGTGACTAAGTCGTTTTTTTCAAACACATTTATATTGATTATCTTCTTCTTGGAGTATATTTAAATAGTATTGTAATATGCCTTTATTATCAAGAGACCACGGAAATACACGCAATATACAACATTTATCTCTATAATTTGATTATGATGATTAACTCACATATTATCACATTGTTATATATGCTTTGCGATCTTAATTATAACTTCAAATCTTTATTTTGTTTCACAAAGTTTCCTAAATTGTGTATTTCTGTATCATTATGTATAAAATGTGTAAATCAAGTGCTCCTGTATTCTTTATGAATGTATTTCTTGTCTAAGTTTATATATATATAAGGTAGTAACGTACAACTTTAAGTAAACACATTTAATTTTACACTTACTGTATTGCCGTTTCGGGCTTAAACTGATATAAACATCATATGATATTAAAGTGGCCGACTAAAGTTTCTATTGTGCATGTTCTTGCGCAGTCTACAAAATACAGTAAGTTAATACCTTTCAAGAATTTGTTTCGATACTATTTATGAAATTGAACACAATACACAAGCACAGATGAAACTATTTAGATTTTTAATGAGCATTTTATTTCTTAAACGATTTTTCCATTGCTCGGAAGGTGAGCTTTGCCATTGTGCTTTTAAGACGCTATAATAAACTTAAGCTTTGTATGAGTACGTTATATGAAATACAATAAAAGAAAAAGTAAAATGTGTACGCCTTTAAGATTTTACACACAAAATAATATTATCCTCAGGATTATTTTTAAATGAATCCACTGTACCAATCTTCATTTGTAATACTCCAAATATATAGCAATATTTGGTGCATTTTGATATTTTGAGATGATCCCCGTCCAAAACCAGTTGGTAGAATGTAATATTTTTTGACATATAAAGTAGAAAGTAATATAAATAATCACATATTTGAGGAAAATCACTACAGTAGTATTTTTTAAATCTGCTTCGAAGTGCGGAAAACGACAATTTCCAATATATTCCTATAGTAGATGTACCTGTATTTTGAGATGGCCCCTGAAAGAACCAGATGGTAAATTGAGCTCCTCGCGCTAGCAACCGTGCCAACGAAAGATATTTATATAAATTGTAGAACTTGTTTATCAATCGTTGTAAAAAAAAGTTCAGTTCAGAGGGTAAATTTCAAATTTCGCAAACATACTAGCGTTGGTGTATACTACATGTGGTTAAAAAAAGAGTTTTGTTATTGTAGTCTTTACGCAAACAACCCGTATCGGCCTCCTCTAAAGTGTCGATTAAACCCATATTCTGCAGATACTAGTAATGAACTTTTCTAAATATTGATTTTTTAGTATTTTTGTGCAAGTACGTGACTGTATAAATTGCAGGTTCCCAAGAATTAAGACATAGTTTTTTGTTACACTTTTGCTCAAACAAATTTATTAGCAATGCATGAACTTGTTGGGAGAGACAATTGCCATCATAAAACTATAATTTATAATTATTAATAATTATAACGACGTTCGGCAATTACTAGCCAGCATAAGACGGTCGGATATAAATGTATGATGTGAAAGAAAAAAAAGCGGAGCTATTACGTGTAGTTCAACCAAACGTTGTGTCTACGCAATACAGCTTTGCTCAAAGAAAACATGTGGCTGAACGAGACCAATTATGAATCAAAGTACTGAATTTTCATTTTTTTGTTCGAAAAAAAAATTGCAACTGTCTTTTTACGCTTGCGTCAATTCTTTTCTTGTTTCATAATAAAATGAAAATGCAGTTCAATAAGGATTTGTATTAAATTATATTTATATTATTTTTAAAACAAAAAGATGACTGGTCTAAATTACAAGAATTTCATATTCAAACCTTATTAGATGTATCCTTAAAAAGATTAATAATCATGTAAAAAGATATTTCTATAAAGGGAATATGTTGCCTTTCATGTTGAATTTCTTGTTCCAAATTTTAAGTTACAGTAGGATACATTGGCCTCAAATGTGCTAGGTTATATCTTTATCAATAATTTGTTTTACAGTACGTGTGATCGTTATCAGAACGAAATCAATATCACAGTTACATTTTTTACTATCAGATTTAACTTGCAGGATTGAATCCACCTACGTTTTATTCATTACACTATTCTTGCATGCTCAGTCTACATTGTAACGTCACGTTAGCAGTAGCAGTCATCATATATAGATTCGAACGGGAAAATTCTGAATACTTGGATTTTATTAAGACATGAACAAATCATTTAAGACGAGATTTTATTCTGTATCATCCGGACGTTTGTGTTGTGTATCTTTGGAGATAAACAACACAAACGTTTGAATGAAACAGACTAACAAAAGTTTGGTGCGATATTGAAAATGATGAAGAGTACGGACAACCATCTTGAATCAGGTTTAAAGTTCACTAGGTATATATTTTGAAAAAGAATATTCATTATTCTCACATATATATGCTATCTATAGGTAGAATGCTGGCCTCTATGAAGAACCTAAACAGTGACAGTGTGTGACTCAATCAATGATAGCTAAAATGTGTCATCAGATATATTTAAGTAAAATTTTCGTGTACATTGCTTTATAATTAATTGTTTTCACCTCATGTACACTTTCGCGAAGGCCTATTTAAAGGTCATCAAGCGATATGTTTTATTGGACCCAAGCATACTATGACAGGCAACCTCACTTGAAAGAGGCAACATCTAAGACTCTCAAAAATACTTATTTTAGCTTATTAATCTTAAGATTTTGAGTAAATGATGGGTCGGTAAGGTAAAAGTTTAATGTTATGTTTGAAAGAGGTTCGTAAAAGTATATATATATGTATGATGTTGGGACTCCATAAAATTAATTAAATTATTATTTTTTTTTTTAGATATTTATGAAAAACTGATATGAGTTACAATTAACATATCGTTTAAAAATGAAATAGACTTTTATTAAATAAACCATTTTGAAAATTGCGATTATTTCACGGTTTTTTTTTCAAATGAAAATAATGTCATAACGCATGTTGTTGCAATTAATCAACAATTCATTGTGCCTAATAATCATTTTTTGAAAAAAAGTTTTGATTTCAATTGTATGATTAAAATTCAATCTTCGTAATAATAAGTTATGCTGGAAGTTGATAAAGTCTTTCTCCTTAACACTGGATGAAAAATCCAGTTTCAGCAAAACTGAAACTATATGGAAACCTTGCTGAAACTTGAAGTTGAAGTTTCATGTATAGTTTCCGCAATGCGGAAACCATTATATCGATTCAGCAAGTATCCGTTAGGTTTCAGTCAGCAGAAACTTAAGTCTAAGATTACTGATGGTTTCCGCAATGCGGAAACCAATATTGAAATGTATGAAAAGTTGTGTAAATTATTATGGAAATATCAATCAGTTTCATCACATTTCCGCTAGGTTTCAGCATGCGGAAACCTTAAGTTAAGATTCCAAATGGTTTACGCATTGCTGAAACTATTACTAAAATTGATTTGAGTTTAAAAGTGATATCAATTATTTTCAACAGGTTTAATTCTAGCCTAATGATCATGAAGCCGCACATGCTTATATGTACAGTTATTGTAGGTTTCAGCGTGACTGAAACTATATGTATACATGTTACTATCTTTAAATGTGGAAAATAAGGCGATTAACAAATTTACTAAGTAATTAATTGAATGTGAAAAGAAAAACTGATGTCTGATCTTGTTTAATGATGAAATCATTAATCTTAAGTACTCGGGCACGTGTATACATGTGTATACATTCTTTGTCCAGGTGAACTCCTCTTTGTGATTTTCCTGTATATTCTGTGTGGATTGCAGGGTTTTTCTGTCAGAAGTGAACAAAAGACTGTTACATAACATATACACGGTACTAAGCATGAGTTTATAACTGTAGCCCGGCAGGGATTTGTTTTTCAATATGTGTGTATCTGAGTTAGTAAAACTAATTAGTAAATTATAATTAATTAGTAAAATAAATCTCTAGCTAGTTGTATATCGCATACATTGTATGATGAAGTATTTTACTTACACTCATTTACTTAATATACCTATTTTGTAAGACTCCTTCTTAAATCCTTTAATTATCAACTTAAGGTAAAGTCGTTGTAAATGCTACATTATTACAAACCATACCAAATAATCGTACAACCTGAAGTTTAAAGTTAATTCATTTTTTTTTTTTTAAATATCACGCCAATACATGTACACAGAAAAAAACATTTTATAAGTCTACAGTTGATAATGATATATTAAGTAAAAACCACTTAGAGTTTGTTCCTAATATAATAATTGTTTATTTACATGCATTTTAGACTTTACTACGTGTATATACATGTATGTGTGACTGACATGTATCATGATTCGTGTATTTCTATACTTAATGTATTTACTTTCTGTACTACGGTTAACACAATCATTGATATATGTTTATGAAACAAGCACATGTTTCTGTAATAAGATATAATAAGCATTAATTATAATTTCACTGATGTTATACGTTATATTACAAAATCAGTTTAAAATCCAGCACTAGTCATGTAGTGCGGGTGATTTCAATCCCATTTTTTTAATTTGATGATTCATTCGTATACATTTGATATAGAAAGTATACCAAACACTTTTAGCACAGAACAGCTCCTGTCTATGTCAATTAATACTTCCTTAACCTATAACATGTAAAGTTATGAATTTAAAATACTTATTTTATTCATATGTACGGGTCAAGTTCCAATAAAATTTGTCAAAATCCATTGACGTAATGGTTTGCAACATAATCTGTTATTGACAATTTTATATTTGTTTATATATCAGTCACACATGTACGTCTTACTTCCCGGCTTGTTTAATGTTTAATGCTTTTGTATTTTATAAGTATTTTTAACGTACTGTTCATCGTATGACCAAGCAGTGCACATGTGTAACTGTAAAATAATTGCCTTCAATTCATCGTATAGTTGTAAATTGACCGTACGGGTGAACCCTGTTAACCAGCCCACAGTCAAGACCCCCGTTAATTGATCGGCATCTAATTATACTTGTGATTTCTGTGTGTTCATGCGGAACCTGCTCTGTGTTGAACATAATATTTTCACACCTCTACATTTTGAATAAGAAAATGACCGTGCTTAGGATTGCGGTGAAAATTGGACAAGTCAAGATTACCTTGTCAGTAAACTATATATGGCTCTATCATATTAAGTTTGGCAAAATCATCAGAACATGTAAATAAATAATAGTTAAAGACAAAATCTGAAACATATGGCTCATTAGAATTATTTTAGCATGTTTAATTACATAAAACATTTGTAAACAAACGGTCGGCCATTTTTTTTTGTTAATCACGTGTTACAACTGTAACAAAACCACCCCAATAATTTGTCGTATTTAACCAGGAAATATTGACTCTAACAGTTCCTATTTAAAATAAATATATGTAAAAAGTATTCTACTCAGTAAAAAGTGATAATTTTGATTAAACATTATTTATTTTAAACTATCCCATGATGCACTTCTCCAAGATTTAGCGGGTTCTGATTGGTCAGTATTGGCGCACTTTATAATCCTGAGCGAAGGTTGAAATGGACAAGAAGGTGCTGTTGTAAAATGAAGAATTGAGAAACATGAATAGCCTCTACAACAAGAAGATAATACAGGAACGAAGAACTTATATCAAGGTACTTAAATCACAATATAGATACTCCCAATAACATTTTCAAGGCTCTTAATTGTCTCTCATTTGTAAACGAGATCTCGCGTAATCAAATCAAAATGGCGTCATTTTTTTCAAACTTGGTTCGGCATTTTAATTTTTATTACCGTATCTCTTTAAAATATACGTTTTGACCAAGTTAACCATTAAACAAGTTTATATGCATGATACTCAAGATAAAGTTTCTTAGAATATCCAGGGTATACGTATATATAAACGTCCCTGGAATATATGGATGCTTGGTTGGTAAACAAGACGAACAATGAATCTTTTTCACACATTATACAATTTACAAACTCTAAATGTAACGTACGTAAGTAAAAAAAAATATTATTTATTAAATCCGGAAAATGAAATCTTTCACGTTTGTCTTTTTTTCAGCATTGAAAGCATACAAAGTCAATGTTTCCGGTGATTAGTTGCATCTTCTCTTCGGTGAATGTTTTGACCAGCTGGACGATGTGAACGCAAGGTATTGCTTTGAAATTGATTATTTTCACCATTAACTTATACATGTGTTGAATGTTTATAACTTTACTGTAGTAATTTGGGGGAAATCCAGGTCTATGTTTTGGAAAAGGAGGTTGATGGGGGGGGGGGGGTGGTGGTGAAACACACTTATTGATGATTAGTTTTTCCATTGTTCAACAAACATTTATTGAATCAAAATGAAAATAACATAGTTTCAAACATAAAATGAAACATTTTCGACCAAATACTAGCTTCTTCTATATTCAGAATAAATGTTATGCTTTTAGACTGAATGTTTATTGTTTAAAAATGTAAATGAAACTTTATCATTCTTGTTTAAGATAAAAAGAACAGACATAAAGTACAGTCCAGTGAAAGGAACAAGTTCATTGCAAGAAGAAGAATTTTAATGATACCACTGTCCAGAACTACCAAGTCTGCTGTAACCATGTCGATGTGATCTTATGCTAGTGCTTCACAAGCCTGGAGAATGCTCGAAAATCCCCCCAAAAGGCCTATTTCCATAAACTAAGACTCAGGTTACATCAACAACAGCCAAGGACACTCCTCATTGATTTTAATGGACACATCTCTACAACCTGACTAAACCTCAGTCTGCAGAACAAGACTTTGTAGCTGTAAAGTATTCCCATTTCAAAAAACTTATAAACTATAAAAGAACTTTTTTATATGATCAAATACCAGTAAATTACAATGTCTGTCTGTAAGCTAAAATCTTAGAAAATCACATGGTTTTGACTTATCAAATGATTGATTAGACCTTGATATTAACTTTCATTTTCTTAAATAATGTGTTATATTTGCAAATATTGCATAAAATATTAGACTCCAGGTAACATTTATCCTTCCACCTCCAGGTTGATAAGGCCATTGCAAGTTTTTTCTTTGTTTAGCGTCCACCCAAAACTCAAAAACCTATCTTTCTATCAGGAAAAAAAACACAAACCTTAGAAAAAACACACAACTTTTAAGGTTCAACAAAATAAAATTTATTATATATTTTTTAGCATTTTCTTCATTTTGTAACAAAAATAATAAATAACCACTATGGTTTCCATTTTGAATGTTGTTATTATGAATATCTGATTTCCGATTTGATTTAAAAATGCGATCCCAAGCCCGACATATGAAAAAGTGATTTAATTTTATAAAAAATTATTGTGTTTTTTTTTTAATTTTTACATCTCAAAACCAATCCGTCCGCGGACGCTAAACATAGAAAAAACTTGGAATGGCCTAATATACATGTATTGTTAATGATGTTGTTGATACCTATTAGTTGATTCATATATTTTTTCACAATCCAAACACAACCCCGAATGTTATTTTTTTTTGCCAGTATGATGTGTAACTTTTTAAATAGAGAACTGAAAAGACATATCTATTTATACTAACCAACCGTTCAACAGGTTGTCTGACAAATCATAATATAAATCCATTCCTAAATCAGATATATATATATATCTAAGTGTTAAGTACATTTTGTTTTCTTTCATTTTCTTTGATTAAACATTTATTGATAACTTATTTCTTATATGCAGCAATATATGAAAAAATTATGAAACCAATCTTAAATACATGTAAAAACACTGCATTAGGAGATGAATGCATGTGTCAAAGAATGATCAAATACACCAAACACTATTTAATTATGTCGGATATGAAAATATATAAAGACAACATATACCTAGTGTTAAATCTAGGATTTGAAAAGGGCATGTTAAAATAATGGTGAAAAGGGCACTTTTCTCGGCGGTAAATATTACAAAACCTTGAAAGGGGCACCTTTTTTTGCGGTAGTATTTTAAATCATTAATCCTTGAAACATGCATATTTTAAGGAAAATTTTGCATCATAATCAAGTGTGACCTCAAGATCTGTAATGAATCAAGATAATTGAACAATAAATATAATTTGCTTTTGCATTCACATAAGTCTTATTCAATATTTTATTTTCAATCTTTTTTATTCTTTCTTAAATTGATTTACATTAATTTTATCTCTTAGAACAGTCATTGCATTGGTCTGACTAGTTTTAAAGTAGTTTTATATAGGACATGTATAATGTAGACAATATTCTCTTTTGAGAAGTGGACAAGCATAGCATGGATGTAGGCTATGCCTGTCCACTTCTCAGTCAAAAGAGAATATGTAGACAACTGATGGCAAAATCATTAAACCACAGAAATTTGGATATTGAAATTGTTGTTTTAAGGTTTTAGAAAATCAAATTGTATTAAATCTGTACAACAATCTTTTATTATGAAAAAAGTTTCTGCATTCTTCAAGAAGTTTTACGTTTTCTTTGGAAACAGAGAAAATTCTGGTTAATCTGACGATTGTTTAAAAGTTTAAAAAAGAATAAGAAACTTCACCTCTAGATTTTTATTATAATGTTTCATTAACCTAAACATGGTTTTAGGTGCCTCAGTGGTTAAATTTCAAATTATCTCTATAAAATATATTCTTTTGTGTTAATTCTATTTATAGATAACCTTACGATGTCTTGTACAATTACTAATTTCAAGGAGATAATTCAGTTGTTATTTATCAAATTATTGTACCAGTAATTAGGTGTCAAATCACCCACTTCTAGGATAGCTGTGTATACCCCCTCAGCTTGGGCCTCTCCAGTTTACCTGTATCGTCTATTGTCTCAGGTCACCCGTGCGTGAAGTCCAGCGAGTTTTGGTTTAACTTTGCAATCAAAACAGAGGCTAGGACAATGGTGGTTTTGAATTAAATTTACTTTCAATAAAAAGGGCATCACTTTTATTAATTATTGAAAGGGCATGGCGTTTGGAAAAAGGGCATGGCGCTGATAAAATGGGGCATGGCGCCGCGCCACGCTATTTTGCTTTAGATTTAACACTAATACCCCATGTATTACAATTTTTATATAACAAAAGTACATGTACTTGCATGAAAAGTTGTTTCCATGTGGATTTTTTTTTTTATCTGTGTTATGTAACTAATATTGGAATTAGCTTTTATAACATAAGTAAAATACTGGTATTGATGAGAATTGTAAAGTGAATGATCTGTGTGACAGTTTGTATTTTATACATTCATGCTACAAAAAGCAAGTACATGTACATGTAGTAACACTTGACATATATAAACAATGTATATATTACTTGGATTTAAAAATATCAATGTAGGTAAAAGAGTAAAATGTAGGAAGGTAAACCGTGTGTAAAGAACAATATTCATCAGGAATGAAGTGTGTTGCATAATTATTTTAAATGTGTACATCATATTTTTGCACATGATTTGACAGACTGCTCCATTGTTTAGCTTTTCATCGGCCCACAAGCTTTTCATATCTCCCTCTGGGTCATCTCTTAAATACTGATAGGATTAGGACATTCAAATCTGATCAGTTGATACATCGGGGGGGGGGAGGGGGGGGGACTGAGAAGTTCACTTTGGACTTTATGGATAATCTAATAAATGCTGTCAAATCCTGTTCTAATGTAAGAAATTAGATTATATAACTAACAAAGAAAAGGTTTATCCCAACTCGAAAGTAGGTCACTTTGACCTCATTTTGGAATTTATGGACATACATATTCAAATCAAATCTAGGTCATACCTCTATATTCAATTACTACCTTGTAGTTTATGTTTTTTTTACAAAAGATGGACACTTTAGCCTTTTCAAAAATATTTTATGGTGTACATATTTATTGTAGTTCAAAACAAATTAATACAAGTGTATCATGTTCATGTAACAGTGAATTTTTTGTTGTTGTTTATTTATGTACATGCAGTTATTTTGTAAATTGCATTCATATTTTTAAAAAAGTAAGATCTTTTTGCATTTTTAAAGGGAAGTTTGATATGCATTTGATCCAGAAGAAACATGTACAAATGTACAAATTTTTATTGGAAGTTTTTGTGTTGTGCAATTTTATCATTTTATTAAAATGAAAGTCCCTGATAAGGGAATTGCCATATGAATGTTTCTCCATTATTGTATCTTGGCTGTATTTTATTTATTATAATTGGAAACAATTTCAGTTCTGTGAACAAAATAAATTTTGAACTGTTTAAAATTGTGTTGTTTTTACATATAGTAGAAACCTTGCTGAGTTTTTGTGAAAGCAAAAAAAAAAAAAAAAAAAATAAAGTTTCAGTAAGTTTCAGTTGCGGAAACCCTTTGTAAACAATATGTATCCCAATCGTATATGGAGGTTGAAACTGTGCAGAAACTTCATGTTTCAGCAAGTTTCCGTTGCGGAAACCCTTTGTAAACAATATGTATCCCAATCGTATATGCAGGGTGAAACTATGCAGAAACTTCAAGATTCAGTAAGTTTCCGTTGCGGAAACCATTTGGATTCGTGGACAGCCTAAGTTTCAGCACTGCGGAAACTTAATGAAACTTGAAGTTTCCGTGCTGAAACCTGTCGGAAACTTAAAGTAACCTTAAGTTTCCGCAAAGTTTCCAAAGGGTTTCCGCAGTGCTGAAACCAGATATTTCATCCAGTGTAAATAATCAATAAACATACTATTATATGTCCTAATCTGACACATCATATATTAAAAAATTGCGATTAAATTATATATTATTATATTATTACATAAGTACATATACAATAATATAGTGTTTTTCATTTCAGAGGATGATTAGATTGCATCATTGGTTGCATAATTATACTAATATGAAACTTTAGATAGTACTACATGTATTTAGTCATTATCAATGTGGAGAGAGGGAAACAAAATAAAACCAAACCACATGCTTCAATTACTATCATCCCTTTTAAAGTATACATTTTCAACTTAATTACAATTAAATATTTGTAAGACAGCATATTGTTAAATCATATAAAACTGCACTTTCCATAAACAGTGAAATACAAAATGGTATTCAATTAGTATATAATAATGAACGTGGTAACTTTTTTAAATTTCTGTCTCTTCTTACGTTTTAGTCTTTAATCATCACGTTAATATAAGTTATTCACTTGAATGAAATCAGCACAGAATCAATTTGTTACATTTTCAATAATTATACATGTTTAAAGAGATATAATGTTTTGTAAACTACATTTTTACAATTTTTTTTTACTAATTTCAGCTAGTAGAATGTAATAAAAAGTTGTATTCACTATACAATTCAGGTGCGTTATCCAAACAAAAACCCAAAATCCCTACCTTATGTTAACTCTGATATGTCTGGGATGTTCTTCAAAGATAGATTGAATGAATCAGGAACATTATACCTTTAATAAAAATGGATTTTCAAATTTCACCTCACAAGTTAGGAAATGTTAAAATCCCGGAACATACGAAAAGTCATAAATCATCGTTAATTTTGATCTCATTGGTGAAAGGTTTTATATTTGAGTTGCTTAGTGCATCTTCTATTGTTACCGGAAAAGTCATAATGGTTGTTACAATAAAGTGAATAACGCTTAAATACAATTTTAATCTGAATTTCAAATAGGAAAAAGTAAAATGATACTAGAATGAACATTCTGAATACATTTTAGAAGAAAAATATGTATTCCACGTGCGTAAGGTCTTTTTGAATTAAAAAAACGGACACAATTTCCGATCTGGATATAATCTGTGTTACTTCAATGCGTAAAATACACGAAAGTTATCATACCCCCAAAAACGGTTGCGATCGAGATTACAACATTGGTAGCATAAGTTAGACATCGTCCCAGGGACAAACGTGTTTAACAATTGCCAACATTTTGTATCATATTGTATAATACAAAATGCAAACTTGAATTACCTTTGTACTTTAGTACTTCCTGAACAATTTTAGAATGCACATTTAAGATTGATTCTTTCGCAGAAATCATAACAATAAGAATAGCACAGCAATGTCATGCAACGTCATGTGTATATCTGTTTGACTTATTTCGTTTTTGCAGTCCAATAAACCCCCCAAAATAATGAACGAGTTGCAATGTTTTATGACTTTGTCTTTTTTCCCGAGCATTTAAAATTCTTTAAAAAAAATGCTTTGATTTCTACATTTTTAAAAACGATGACCTTCAAAGGCTCAAATCACGGTAATGACAAAAAAAAATTGCAATAACGAACGCTTTTTCTGGGATCAGTCTAAATAAAATACTTTCAGCAATATTCTCGTCGATTGAAAATTGTTTGCTGGGATATAGTTTTTTATAACTCTGTTGAAAAAAGTACCATATATAAAAGTCCCTTTTTTGTTTTTTTCAAAACCATTTTCTTAAGTTTTGTAACGTTGAGACGAATTAATTCATGCAGCCAATTTTTCAATTGTAGTCAGTGAACTAAGCCAGTATGTTGTAATATCGCTATCGTCTTCAGTATTTTATTTTTCTTCCTCTTTAGGAAGCCTCACTCTTACCTACATCTTCAGAGTTGCTATGGTAACTGTTTAAAGCAAATGAATCTCAAAATAAAGTCGCCCTATTTCTATAAATATAAATGAAGTAACAAAATTGTGTCTAATACAAAGCAATATTTTAAAGAAATTCACATTCATTGACGTTTAATAATGGCATCATCATTTACATGTATCTAGGGTGTCACTGTTTGGTGAACTTCTATAAATGATATCATTAAATAATTTATCTGAAAAACTAAATAAAACTATTAACTATGATCAATTGATATTTCACTCACACGTAACCTTGAATACAAAATAATTGAGTTATTGAAACCTCTCGATTCATAAATCCAAATATGTTCCATTGTATGACTGATTATAAAGAACGATTTCAAGGTGCCAGTTGAGATCACGCGGTATGTCAAGGATTGGTGCACATGCTTCTTAACATTTATTTCTATACTTATGATAGGTATATGGTTTCCATGTAGTCTGCTGAAATTTCACTTAACTGAGACTGCATTGTATATGCACAGTCATGTACAATGACATCAATGCCATTTAACCAATTTTACGACCTTTTTCTTAACATTCAGTTGATGGAATGAGAGATTTATCATGGGTTAGTACATATATACACGTACGACTTATTTGGAGGTTTCTATGTTTAACACACCCAATAAACTTACGAAATATGATTCAGTTAGATCTCCATACTCTCCGTTATTTGGAATCTTCATAGCTTGCGACATCATCTAGTCCGAAGAGTTTAAAGCTTTTAAAGAAATTGCGCTTTATTGTGTCCTTTTTAACTGGTCGGTATTTTTCTACTTTTAACTTGGGAATTTTTTTCTCGCGTTTACGGTTATACTTAAAGTATTTCGGCTTTTATTTACAGATTTACAGATGATAAATCTGTGATTTCAAAATGAACATGTCATCCTTCAAACAACACTCTCAATACAAGAATTAAACCATCTGTTCGGCTTAATATCTCAAACTTACGACAAAGTATTTTGTTGTAAGACTTAAAAGCTGATACGTTCGACTAAGCATCTGAGACTTCCATCCTAATACATGAATAAAGATTTTTTTTGTCTTGTGTATGATTATGTCATTTGACTGTTTTATTTAAATAATGAAATGTTTTTGGTGCTCTATGCGGGTATAAAGGTATCCAGCGTTGCAAAAAATGTTTTGATTAATCCACGTTACTTTGGCGAAAGTGCACGACAGCCAATATCATGATGTTCAAACAGTCAAAGCACAGTCCTTAAAATAATTTGTTTGTAACAAACTTTTACAAGAAATTACATTTATATGAACCTAATAAAAATATTACCTGGTTCATGTATAATCATAGATGTACTTGTACACACTTTTCTTATAGAAATTAATGTGTAATACATAGAGTTAATGAATTTTACAGCTTTTTTGCTACTGAATTTCTATCTCTCGCACGTTATGTTTTCACTTTTAAAAAGGAAAAGAAAAACAACAAATATTGATATGATAACCGCTTTGAAATCATTGCAATATAAATATTGATTTTTTTAGTGTAAATACTTCTTTAAAATTGTTAATTTAGGAATATTCGATGTACATTCACACATAGACGTGCACATACGCATACACACGCATAACAAATTCCTAATATATTTGCACAAGTTTGGATACTCTTTTTACTGTATATATAATAAAATAACTTCTTTGTTGCTGTGTGTTTGCATTTTGGTTATTAGCCTGTTTTTACTCTCAACAAAGTCCCGTAAAACAAGTACAACCGAAACATTATGGACTAAAAGGCAATTTTCTCTTTACCGCTAGCTTCACTCAATGATTATCAATGAGCTTACATTTTCTTTAATATTGAAATTATATTTTAATCAAAAACGATTTTTTGGACAGAATGACTCATACAGAGGTTTTAAATAAAACATTTTGTAACATTTACCCCCACAAAAAAACACGAAATGTTAAAATTCACGAATATTCATTATATTTTGATAAAAAAAAGGGAACAAAAACAACCATGCATTCATTTCACTGATGTAAATTTTAGATAGTCTATAAAGGAAGAGGGAAGTGTTCCCTTCATTACTGCATACATCATAGCAATACTAGTACAATATCAACATATCATTTGAGATAATCGTTTCGATGACAGCATGAAACGATGTTTAAAGCCAAGGATCATTACTCATCTCTCTGTAGCTTGATACTATCAACATTGTTATTTTTCATCTTTAGCACTGATGTTGAATCGCAAGAAGTGTGTACTGAGTAAGAAACTTACATTTCGTCAATTAATTGTCAACACTTATATGATATATTGTTGATAACCGTTGTTAAGTCTCCCAAAGAAATCTTATTTTAATTTTTGATTTTTTGTATTTACATTTCAATAGGTCTATCACCAGGTGTTGCGATGGGTATTTCTGGAGTTACAAGAACAACAGTTGCGAATGTAAGTTCAAATTATACGTCTCTTAGAAAAGCGAAATCAATGCTAATTATATGCAATATTTACATCATAGTTTACAGCACATCGTGATAAACACCACTAATTAAAATTTTTTTTTACTGTAATTTTCTTGTATATAATTATGTATTCTAGCATGTAGGCCAGGATACAGTGGGATAAATTGCACAACTAGTTGCCCGTATCCCACATACGGACACAGATGCCAAGGTTTATGTGACTGTGGCGAGGATATGTGTAATGTGTCTACAGGATGTGAACCAAACATAACTGGTAGGAACTTGAGCGGTCTAGTATATTGATTAATAAATATGAAATGAAACACACGTTTACATAAGAACATCCATTGAAATAGATACGTTTGCTTTGTTTTTGCTGAAGAAAAGATATCTTCTGTGAAAACATTTATAATTGAAAATACCACTATATTAACATCATTATTGTCAAGAAATCGTGATAGACATCAATAATTAGATATTTATTTTAACTAAAACTTTCTTATATATATATATATATATATATATATATATATATATATATATATATATATATATATATATATATAAATGTGTGTGTGTGTGTGTGTGTGTGTGTGTGTGTGTTTTATATTTATTTATTTATTTATTTCAGTATGTACGCCAGGATACATTGGGATAAACTGCACAATTAGTTGTACGTACCCTTTGTATGGGCAGGAATGCCAAGGTGTTTGTGACTGTGACGAGGACATGTGTAATGTTTCTACAGGATGTGAACAAATAATAACAGGTAGGAACTTGGTCTGTCTAGTATATTGATTAATGAATTTGAAATAAAACACACTATTCTTTTATATAAGCATATCCATTAGATTATTTTGTTTTGAATTTGCTGTAGAAAAATCTCCTGTGGAAACAACTATTATTGAAAATACCACTTATCACATTACAGAGACATTTACTTTTGGACAGTCGCTCAGCAAATCTTTGTCAGAAACAAAACTGATCTTGATTTTCTTAATTAAAATGGTTGGTTGCATAGACATTATTTTATTATCTGCTTAAGTAGTAATATGTATACATGATCGAAAACGAAGAGCGACGGAAACTAAATTTTCGTCACCTGGTCAGCAATCCTCCGGACGCAGTACCGCGTATGAAAATATTGAAGTTGTTTCTTTTCTCTCTTCTAGGTGAATGGTTTGTTTGTTAGACTGTTATGTTTGAGCTAAGTGCATGTTATGTTAATACTGTATTTACATTTTTATTGTCTTTAAAGTTATATTTTGAATAACAAATAACGTTCTGAAAAAAAAATAATTATGAACAATATTCAATAGCTATATTTGCGTGATTTGTCTATCGTTCACTGCATATAAAAACTTGAAAACATTTATTTGTTAACATAATTACAAATATTATAATGACAATTTCGCAGTTTGGCATATGCCGAATAGCAACTAATAAATTGTTGACCTCTTCCACAGTTCCAGACTTTTGCGATGTAAGGCCGATTTAAAATGCTTCCATCATATGTTTGCTTTTTTCAAATGTCAAAGATAATTTTGAAATAGACAAATACACATGTTTCATTCACTCTTTTACTGATTCCAATTCCACATTATTTATTGGAAAGGGGGGGGGGTGTTATCTTTGAATTGAGGACATACCCTCATATCCTCATATCATTACTAGATCCATAAAATTTACATATGATATTATATATATATATATATATATATATATATATATATATATAAGCACAAACATTGCAATAACTCTCAAATTGACATATACCTGCCCATAGTGAATGATATAGATATACATAAAGCACAGAGAAATTCACCTTATTGGAGCTCCACCTCCGCCCCGGCTGGGGCTTGAACTCACGACCTCTGGAACCCATTCTCCTAGCAGTGAGCGGCCACCGCGCTAACCACTACGCCATCTAGGCAAGACACAATCTTGCTTTCGATGACGAAGGGAACCTAGCGCGCCGGTCGCTCACTACACGGTCGTTTGAGATACAGGTGGAATACAGTTAAACGACAATTTGAGAGGATCGGGACGATATACATTGCATAGATATATACATATATAATAAGCACAAACATTGCAATAACCCTCAAATTGACATATACCTGCCCATAGTGAATGATATAGATATACATAAAGCACAGAGAAATTCACCTTATTGGAGCTCCACCTCCGCCCCGACTCCAAGACTGACTCTCAGCGTTTTGTCTCCGCTTTATATACCCTTCTGTCATATGACAAAACAGTATGGAGTTCAAAACAGGAAGTCATAAAACATACTCTAGATAACCGAAAGGGTTAACTGATATTCATTAACTACTTCCGCTTTAATACCAATAGAAAATTATCGTTAAATCATATCTATTCGTCAATAAAAAGATATTTTGACAAAGTTTCTGGCACTATATTTAAAGTCGCAGAAGCGATCTAAATGGAATATTATAATTATGGTTGTTCCATGTATGCTTCATATCTCTGACTAAAAGCGTATATAATGGCTTTATAGCGACGATACACAATATTTCATACCAATAAACATCAGTATAAATTTAAGCATTGAATGCTTATTTTTGGATGTAATCAGTCCTATTACACACCAAGCGGTGCAAACAAATTATCATACCGCGCGTAAAATCCAACATTAAGAATTCAATGCTTAAGGTAGTATGAGTGTGAGGATTTTTAACACAAAGTGGAATGAATGTTGCAATCAATGCTACGTCAGTTGAAGTGATTTAAAACATTAAATGATTAATTATGCTGTGCATTTTTTTTAAGAACATAAAGATTTTCGAGAAAAAATAAGAATTAAAATTTATGCATTGCCATCGAGTACGGCTTGTTTGTTTTACGACAACTGATCCGTTTCCGGTTTACATAGAAACTACAGCGCGTAACTTGAACTTCCCGAACTGACAGACGACTGTCACGACAGACCACGGGACGTGCAACGGGCGGCTTTGACCTCCACAGGCGGAAATGTTGCTACATAAATCAGTCAGAAGCAGGGGTGGATGCGGTGTCATCTGTATTTATAAAAACACCGGTAAGTCATAATTTCGGCATCAACGATCACGGAGGCTCAAAATTACATATCCCTAATCGATCCCAGACCTTGTGCACACTGTATATGTATCTCGCCATAATAAAAATGTTGTTGGGATTCATAAAATAACAAGGAATAAGCTGTTTCAAGATACGTTGAGCGATTAAGTGATTCATGTTGCGTTTTCTTTCGGTTAGAGTTATTCCCCGTTGTGAAATAGAAAGTACATGTACATGAACTTGGCATTTGTAAACAAACCCAGGAATTGCTCGGGGCTGCAAGGAAACTAATCTGTAATGTATGCTAAAGCAAGTTTGGAGATATTTTATTGAATTAATCAATATTTGTGCAAGTTGATAAACACCAGGTGATATTAACGGCAACCAAGATGAATAATAATAAAATTTTGTCCTGTTGAGCTATCCCCTCTCCCCTTCCCCCTCAAATGTGGTTGACACTGGCGTATAGCGATCAACTCATACACTAGTACATTCAGACCCAGGTATGAATAGTAGAGATTTTCTTTTGGAAAATGTCTGTAAAAGTGAATGAATTTGATTCATAATGCTTATTCAAATTGTGTAGAAAACTTCAAACAAAAGCATGCATGGCATGCAGTGCAAAACTGGTACACAAGTCAAATGTTTTTTAACTTTAATTGACCATCAAAATGAAATTTGCATTGCAACTCAGAGTTTAATTAGTAATTTTATATAAGATGAATTCCTTTTAATATTTTTATTTATACATTGTGAGAATTAATAAGGAATAGAAATGTGCATATACATGTAAATAAGTCATGTCATGGTATTGATTGAGGTGTGAAAACAACTTGGTCTGCATAAAATTTAAGTTAACGCAATTCACTACTAATATAGTTAGTGTCTGTCCTATATGTTGAAAATGGCATTTGCTGGATAGTGAAGATATGTCATACTAGTGTTTTTTTTTAATGAGCATTAGATAACCTGTTTTGATTTTCAGTTAAAAATGTCAAAAGTTACTTGATAGCATGTAGTGTATTCTATACTACATGTATTATACAATAAAGAACCAGCATGGGGCATATTTGTTCTTGAAATATCATTTTCATTTCACAGGCAACAGAATACAAACAAATTTAGGAAAGGAATAGGCAAACACCAGCACCAAATATGAAACCTCCCAATGCACAATTATGAACAATGACCAATGCAACAGAAATTATCATTGAATTGGAAGCAACTGGTTTAGGTATTTGTACAAATTATTTTGCCCCTCTGACCTTGACCTTTCAATTTGATCTATTTTTGAAAAACTTATGTTTTGGACATTATTTCTGAATGATGAGAGCTAGGGCTGTCATTTACAAACTTGTTCTCCTTGTAAAAGACAAGACTTTTTTATGGGTAAAATTTTTGACCGTCTGACCTTGATCTTAGAGTTTGACCTACAGTGTACTTTAGAAAAACTTTAACCCAGGGCATACTTATTGAACATATTTTGACCTAGATTTTGATATTCAACCTTCTTTAATTGAAAAGTTAAGCTTAGTGCATAATTTTTGAATGGTAAGTGATAGGGCTTTCATGTGTGTTCCTTTGTTTTATTATATGTATTTGCAGTTGGTACAGGAGTAATATATTTGTCATACCATCTGATCTAGTTTAGCAAAACGTAAAACATTTTATTGTATTTCAGCCAGAACATCACATATACTTCATATTTCTGCCATCAATGGAGAAAACCACTTCAACCAGATTCCAGTTCATCCAAAAGTAAGAGAAATAACTGGAATTAGGACAAAGGACAAGAAAATGTACCACAATGACAAAGAACTGAAAGCAGTGAACATTACTACAGGTCTTACAAGCTATTTGGATTTTTCTGTCTAGCAATGACAGTGTGGTGTTCCTTGGCCATAATGAAACAAATTATGATGTTTCTGTACTTTTTCATGCATTATTGTCTTTTGGAATTATGGAAAAAAAATTGTAACACAGTTCATGGTTTTGAAGACACTTATCCTCGAATCAAGCCAGGTGTTCAGGCTTTAATTCCCAGTCATACTAATTTATTCAAATAATTGTTATATAGCTTGAAATGAAAGTTCAGGTATAACATTTCATAAAATTTAAATCATGTTCATGTTCAATACATAAGTGAATAATTTAGAAATGTGATTGAAATTTTTCTGTAAATTGTAACATGAAAATTTTGCAAAGAAAAGTTGATCAGAGGAAATTCGGGCTAAATATTTTCAAACTGGCTCCACTCTTTTTTCTGAAATTTGTAGATATTGATGAATTGATGTTATATATTATGAAAATAACATGTTTTTATCATTTTCATTACTCTTTATGTTGAAAAATATGTAATACCTAATCAAATTTCTCATTTTTCATTGTTTGGCAATGGACGGCATTGTGAGGACATTATGAAACATTAACCATATTATTTTTTTTTTGCTACAAATGATATTTGTTCAGGTGATATATAGTTCATGAAATATGGTATAGTGTTCATTTTCCATGTTTTTTATTTAACTGTAACTGAAGACAAATTAAGATCAGTTGTAGAGAATGAAAAACATTTTGTAGAGAAAAGCGTTTAGAGGAAATTCGGGCGGAATATTTTCAGAATGGCTCCACTCTTTTTTCTAAAATTTGGACAAATTGATTGATTGTTATTATATTTTATGAATATAAGTTACTTTTTCTGTTTCCATTACTCTGTCTGTCCTTTACAATTTGATTAATATCCACAATCTATGGTAATTTGCTGTGACAAATTAGACATCATACGTGGCGCCTCAAGCAAAGTGTACAGTATGTTTTAATTTTTTTATTGTTTTATTTTTTAGAACAGATGCTACATGTTTAATTAAAAATAACATTTTAAATATTTTATGTCATCTTTCACTTTTTTATTAGAATTATTATACAGACTATAATTTTAAGGAAAACATTACACAGAGTTACCTCCCTTACTTTGACAGCCATTAGGGGCAAACGGCTACACTCTTTTTATTTATTTTTTTCCCAAGCATTGTTTATACATATGTGTATCCACTGATACCAAAATCATTTGGTTTCCATTACTTTGATCTCACACTCATACTACCTTAAATAATTATAAATGTATTTCCAAACATTCTTTCGAATGATGACTTCATTGGAAAATATATTTTCAAACGTAACAGAGCTAACTTTACATACATGTATTATCTATATTTTGCAAAGTGTAAAACATAAGTGTACAACATAAGACAAGAAAAGTCTCGTGTGCCGTTTTTAGATGGACCAAAGAACATCATTTATGTGTACAGTTTCATTTTGAAACATTGAGTTTTAAAAGTGATGATGTCTACTTATAGATAGTTCTTCAGGGCAAGTAAGTAATTATTGATTAATAACCTGTAAAATTATCGACCAACTCCCTCACAAAACCTAAAAAAATCGTGGAACTCAAAGGTGCTCACTTTGTGACTACGCACTCGATATATCAATTACCGCGTACTTTAATGGTTTAGCAGATATCCAGCCAAAACAAAAATAATAATAACTAGAGCAAAGCTCGTTGCAAAGCAACGAGTGGGTCTTCCGTTAATGTCGAAAGAAAAGCTAGATGTTCCTGTAAGAAGCAGAGCTCTGAAACCAATACCAGGAGTTTTAAAACGAAAAGATATAAAAAAATCGAATATTTCTTGGTACGACTTAACAAAATCCGAATGACTTTAAGTACGAATTAATAAAAACCTTAACGATTTCAAGAACGACTTGACAAAAAAAAATCCGAATGTGTTTAAGAACGACTTAACAAATATCGAATCATTCTAGGTACGAGTTAATTTAACTTTGAACATAACACTATTTTCTTAACCAAGAATGTGGAATCAAAATTTCCGGAAAAATCAATTTTTAAAGCCCTATATCTCTGTAATGCATCGTCCGATTTTAAATCGGATTTCAGATTTAAATTAAGCTTAATAAGTTGAACATTTTTGCTTCAATAATATAAAACAAATTATTTTTCAGTAAATAGTTATTATTAAACGACTTTGTAGCCCTCCTGGCCCCTAATTTGAGGGGCCAGCCCCTTTTTCTTGATATCAAATGAAAGGTCTTGCAAATATAAACATATTTTGTTCAACAACTGTTCACGAATTGTTAACCGTTCTAGAGATATCTGAACAACTGTGTTTTAGGGGCCGACCCTTAAACTCCTTAATGGGGCCACCAACAAAAAAGGTTTAGGTATTATATTATTAAAAGCATTATTTTGAGCAACTTTTGTTCTACAATGCTTTTCAAAATATTTCTCCTTTTCTAGCTATTACTGATCAGAGTTTTGGACTTCTGGCCCCTTGAAACCCCTAATTACGTAACATATGACTTAGGTATGGTACTGTATAGATAAATAACTGTACAAAGAATATTTTTGTTTCTATAATATATAACAAATTATTTTTCAGTAAAAAGTTATTATTAAAAGACTTAAGAGCCCTCTTGGCCCCTAATTTAAGGGGCCAGCCCTTTTTTCTTGATATCAAATGAAAGATCTTGCAAATATAAACATATTTTGTTCAACAAGTGTTCAGGAATTGTTGACCGTTTTAGAGATATCTGAACTAATATGTTTTAGGGGCCGACCCTTGAACTCCTTACTGGGGCCACCAACAAATTTTTTTTTGGTATCATATTGTTGAGAACATTATTTTAAGCATTTTTTCTTCTACAATGCTTTTCAAAATATTTCTCGTTTTGTAGATATTAATGATCAAAGTTTTGGACTTCTGGCCCCTTGAAACCCCTAATTACGTAACATATGATTAAGGTGTGGTACTGTATAGATAAACAGCTGTACAATAAACATTTTTGCTTCTATAATTGATAACAAATTATTGTTCAGTAAAGAGTTGTTGCAAAAAGACTTTAGAGCCCTCTTGGCCCCTAATTTGAGGGGCCAGCCCTTTTTTATTGATATCAAATAAAAGCCCATGGAAATTGAAACAACTTTTGCATTACATGTTTTAACAAAATATTTATACATCAAAAGATATTAGAGAAAATGTTTGAAAATTTCGTGAAAAAATTTGGTGCTAATTTTCAGGTTCAGGCGAGCTTCGAGGCCTTGCGCAATTTTAATAATTGGAAGCAGGGGGGTACAACTTCAGACTTTAATCTACAATCCTGGAAAAATTTCAAGCTTCTATCTTGATTAGTTTCGGAGGAGATGCGTGGACAAAATGACCCTTAAAAATTTACAAAATCGTCAATATCTGAAACCGGAAGTGACGTCATCATTTGAAAATTTGACAATATGTAGCGCCGGTGATGCTTAATCAGTCCTGAAAATTTCGTGCAAATCGGTTGAATATTTTTTGAGAAATAACGCTCCAAAAAAGTCAGAAAAAGAAAAAAAAGAATAACTAGAGCAAAGCTCGTTGCAAAGCAACGAGTGGGTCTTCCGTTAATGTCGAAAGAAAAGCTAGATGTTCCTGTAAGAAGCAGAGCTCTAAAACCAATACCAGGAGTTTTAAAACAAAAAGATGTAAAAAATCGAATAATTCTTGGTACAACTTAACAAAATCCGAATGACTTTAAGTACGAATTAACAAAACTCTTACCGATTTCAAGAACGACTTGACAAAAAAATCCGAATGTGTTTAAGAACGACTTAACAAATATCGAATCATTCTAGGTACGAGTTAATTTAACTTTAAACATAACACTATTTTCTTAACCAAGAATGTGGAATCAAAATTTCCGGAAAAATCAATTTTCAAACCCCTATATCTCTGTAATGCATCGTCCGATTTTAAAACGGATTTCAGATTTAAATTAAACTTAATAAGTTGAACATTTTTGCTTCAATAATATATAACAAATTATTTTTCAGTAAATAGTTATTATTAAAAGACTTTGTAACCCTTCTGGTCCCTAATTTGAGGGGCCAGCCCCTTTTTCTTGATATCAAATGAAAGGTCTTGCAAATATAAACATATTTTGTTCAACAACTGTTCACGAATTGTTAACCGTTCTAGAGATATCTGAACAACTGTGTTTTAGGGGCCGACCCTTAAACTCCTTAATGGGGCCACCAACAAAAAAGGTTTAGGTATTATATTATTAAAAACATTATTTTGAGCAACTTTTCTTCTACAATGCTTTTCAAAATATTTCTCCTTTTCTAGCTATTACTGATCAGAGTTTTGGACTTCTGGCCCCTTGAAATCCCTAATTACGTAACATATGACTTAGGTATGGTACTGTATAGATAAATAACTGTACAAAGAATATTTTTGCTTCTATAATATATAGCAAATTATTTTTCAGTAAAAAGTTATTATTAATAGACGTAAGAGCCCTCTTGGCCCCTAATTTAAGGGGCCAGCCCTTTTTTCTGGATATAAAATAAAAGATCTCGCAAATATAAACATATTTTGTTCAACAAGTGTTCAGGAATTGTTGACCGTTCTAGAGATATCTGAACTAATGTGTTTAAGGGGCCGACCCTTAAACTCCTTACTGGGGCCAACAACAAATTTTTTTTAGGAAGCATATTGTTGAGAACGTTATTTTAAGCATTTTTTGTTCTACAATGCTTTTCAAAATATTTCTCCTTTTCTAGATATTAATGATCAAAGTTTTGGACTTCTTGCCCCTTGAAACCCCTAATTACGTAACATATGATTAAGGTGTGGTACTGTATAGATAAACAGCTGTACAATAAACATTTTTGCTTCTATAATTGATACCAAATTATTGTTCAGTAAAGAGTTATTGCAAAAAGACTTTAGAGCCCCCTTGGCCCCTAATTTGAGGGGCCAGCCCTTTTTTCTTGATATCAAATGAAAGCCCGTAGAAATTGAAACAACTTTTGCTTTACATGTTTTAACAAAAAATTTATACATCAAAAGATATTAGAGAAAATGTTCGAAAATTTTGTGAAAAAATTTGGTGCTAATTTTCAGGTTCAGGCGAGCTTCGAGGCCTTGCGCAATTTTAATAATTGGAAGCAGGGGGGTACAACTTCAAACATTTATCTACAATCCTGTAATAATTTGAAGCTTCTATCTTGATTGGTTCCGAAGGAGATGCGTGGACAAAATGACCCTTAAAATTTTACAAAATCGTCAATATCTGAGACCGGAAGAGACGTCATCATTCGGAAGTTTAATGATATGTAGCGCCGATGATTCTCTATTAGTCCTGAAAATTTCGTGTAAATCGGTTGGATAGTTTTTGAGAAATAACGCTCCAAAAAAGTCAGAAAAAGAAAAAAAAGAATAACTAGAGCAAAGCTCGTTGCAAAGCAACGAGTGGGTCTTCCGTTAATGTCGAAAGAAAAGCTAGATGTTCCTGTAAGACGCAGAGCTCTGAAACCAATACCAGGAGTTTTAAAACGAAAAGATATAAAAAATCGAGTAATTCTTGGTACGACTTAACAAAATCCGAATGACTTTAAGCACGAATTAACAAAAACCTTAACGATTTCAAGAACGACTTGACAAAAAAAATCCGAATGTGTTTAAGAACGACTTAACAAATATCGAATCATTCTAGGTACGAGTTAATTTAACTTTAAACATAACACTATTTTCTTAACCAAGAATGTGGAATCAAAATTTCCGGAAAAATCAATTTTTAAAGCCATATATCTCTGTAATGCATCGTCCGATTTTAAATCGGATTTCAGATTTAAATTAAGCTTAATAAGTTGAACATTTTTGCTTCAATAATATATAACAAATTATTTTTCAGTAAATACTTATTATTAAAAGTCTTTGTAGCCCTCCTGGCCCCTAATTTGAGGCGCCAGCCCCTTTTTCTTGATATCAAATGAAAGGTCTTGCAAATATAAACATATTTTGTTCAACAACTGTTCACGAATTGTTAACCGTTCTAGAGATATCTGAACAACTGTGTTTTAGGGGCCGACCCTTAGACTCCTTAATGGGGCCACCAACAAAAAAGGTTTAGGTATTATATTATTAAAAGCATTATTTTGAGCAACTTTTCTTCTACAATGCTTTTCAAAATATTTCTCCTTTTCTAGCTATTACTGATCAGAGTTTTGGACTTCTGGCCCCTTGAAACCCCTAATTACGTAACATATGACTTAGGTATGGTACTGTATAGATAAATAACTGTACAAAGAATATTTTTGCTTCTATAATATATAACAAATTATTTTTCAGTAAAAAGTTAATATTAATAGACTTAAGAGCCCTCTTGGCCCCTAATTTTAGGGGCCAGCCCTTTTTTCTTGATATCAAATGAAAGATCTCGCAAATATAAACATATTTTGTTCAACAAGTGTTCAGGAATTGTTGACCGTTCTAGAGATATCTGAACTAATGTGTTTTAGGGGCCGACCCTTAAACTCCTTACTGGGGCCACCAACAAATTTTTTTTAGGTAGCATATTGTTGAGAACATTATTTTAAGCATTTTTTCTTCTACAATGCTTTTCAAAATATTTCTCCTTTTCTAGATATTAATGATCAAAGTTTTGGACTTCTGGCCCCTTGAAACCCCTAATTACGTAACATATGATTAAGGTGTGGTACTGTATAGATAAACAGCTGTACAATAAACATTTTTGCTTCTATAATTGATAACAAATTATTGTTCAGTAAAGAGTTATTGCAAAAAGACTTTAGAGCCCTCTTGGCCCCTAACTTGAGGGGCCAGCCCTTTTTTCTTGATAGCAAATGAAAGCCCGTGGAAATTGAAACAACTTTTGCATTACATGTTTTAACAAAATATTTATACATCAAAAGATATTAGAGAAAATGTTCGAAAATTTTGTGAAAAAATTTGGTGCTAATTTTCAGGTTCAGGCGAGCTTCGAGGCCTTGCGCATTTTTAATAATTGGAAGCAGGGGGGTACAACTTCAAACATTTATCTACAATCCTGTAAAAATTTCAAGCTTCTATCTTGATTGGTTTCGGAGGAGATGCGTGGACAAAATGACCCTTAAAATTTTACAAAATCGTCAATATATGAGACCGGAAGTGACGTCATCATTCGGAAATTTAATAATATGTAGCGCCGATGATTCTCTATCAGTCCTGAAAATTTCATGTAAATCGGTTGGATAGTTTTTGAGAAATAACGCTCCAAAAAAGTCAGAAAAAGAAAAAAAAGAATAATAAAGAAAAAGAAACCGTAGAATAACAATAGGGTCTTCCGTTGGAAACGGAAGACCCTAATAACTAGAGCAAAGCTCGTTGCAAAGCAACGAGTGGGTCTTCCGTTAATGTCGAAAGAAAAGCTAGATGTTTCTGTAAGAAGCAGAGCTCTAAAGCCAATACCATGAGTAATTAAAACAAAAAGATATAAAAAGTCGAAAAATTCTTGGTACGACTTAACAAAATCCGAATGACTTTAAGTACGAATTAACAAAAACCGAATCATTCTAGGTACGAGTTAATTTAACTTTGAACATAACACTATTTTCTTAACCAAGAATGTGGAATCAAAATTTCCGGAAAAATCAATTTTTAAACCTTAATATCTCTGTAATGCATTGTCCGATTTTAAAACGGAATTCAGATTTTAATTAAGCTTAATGAGGTGAACATTTTTGCTTCAATAATATATAACAAATTATTTTTCAGTAAATAGTTATTTTTAAAAGAATTTGTAGCCCTCCTGGCCCCTAATTTGAGGGGCCAGCCACTTTTTCTTGATATCAAATGAACGGTCTTGTAAATATAAACATATTTTGTTCAACAACTGTTCACGAATTGTTAACCATTCTAGAGATATCTGAACAACTGTGTTTTAGGGGCCGACCCTTAAACTCCTTAATGGGGCCAAAGACAAAAAATTTAAAGGTAGCATAAGGTTGACAACATTATTTTGAGCAACTTTTCTTCTACAATGTTTCACAAAATATTTCTCCTTTTTCAGATATAAATGATCAAAGTTTTGGACTTCTGGCCCCTTAAAACCCCTAATTACGTAACATATGATTTCAGTATGGTACTATGTAGATAAACAGCTGCACAATAAACATTTTTGCTTCTATACTTAATAACAAATTATTTGTCAGTAAAGAGTTATTAATAAAATTCTTTAGAGCCCTCTTGGCCCCTTATGTGAGGGGCCAGCCCCTTTTTTATGATATCAAATGAAAGAGCGTGTAAATCTGAACAACTTTTGCATTACATGTCTTAACAAATTATTTACACATTCAGAAATAATTTAGAAAATGTGCAAAAATTTTGTGAAAAAATTTGGTGCCAATTTTCGAGCTCGGGCGAGCTTCGGCGCCTTGCGCATTTTCCACAATATCAAACCCAGGGAGTCATCTACAGACATTTATCTACTATCCCTGAAAGTTTCATGTTTTTATCTTTATTAGTTTTGGAGGAGTTAGGTGGACAAAATGGTCCTTAAAAATTCACTAAATCCTCAAAATCTCAAACCGGAAGTGACGTCATCAACCCAAAATTTAATAAACTCAAGTACTTTTGATGTTCTATCAGTCCTGCAAATTTTATGCAAATCGGTCCAGTAGTTCACGAGTAATAGCGTCCGGAAAAAGTCAGAAAAAAAATAATAATAATAAAAATAATCAATAGAATAACAAGAGGGTCTTCCGTTGGAAACGGAAGACCCTAATAACTAGAGCAAAGCTCGTTGCAAAGCAACGAGTGGGTCTTCCGTTAATGTCGAAAGAAAAGCTAGATGTTTCTGTAAGAAGCAGAGCTCTAAAGCCAATACCAGGAGTAATTAAAACAAAAAGATATAAAAAGTCGAATAATTCTTGGTACGACTTGACAAAATCCGAATGACTTTAAGTAGGAATTAACAAAAACCTTAAGAATTTCAAGAACGACTTGACAAAAAAATCCGAATGTGTTTAAGAACGACTTAACAAATATCGAATCATTCTAGGTACGAGTTAATTTTACTTTGACCATAACACTATTTTCTTAACCAAGAATGTGGAATCAAAATTTCCGGAATAATCAATTTTTAAACCCCTATATCTCTGTAATGCATTGTCCAATTTTAAAACCGATTTCAGATTTTAATTAAGCTTAATGAGGTGAACATTTTTGCTTCAATAATATATAACAAATTATTTTTTAGTAAATGGTTAATATTAAAAGACTTTGTAGCCCTCCTGGCCCCTAATTTGAGGGGCCAGCCCCTTTTTCTTGATATCAAATAAAAGGTCTTGCAAATATAAACATATTTTGTTCAACAACTGTTCACGAATTGTTAACCGTTCTAGAGATATCTGAACAACTGTGTTTTAGGGGCCGACCCTTAAACTCCTTAATGGGGCCAAAGACAAAAAATTTAAAGGTAGCATAAGGTTGACAACATTTTTTTGAGCAACTTTTCTTCTACAATGTTTCACAAAATATTTCTCCTTTTTCAGATATAAATGATCAAAGTTTTGGACTTCTGGCCCCTTAAAACCCCTAATTACGTAACATATGATTTCAGTATGGTACTATGTAGATAAACAGCTGCACAATAAACATTTTTGCTTCTATACTTATTAACAAATTATTTTTCAGTAAAGAGTTATTTATCAAATTCTTTAGAGCCCTCTTGGCCCCTTATGTGAGGGGCCAGCCCCTTTTTTATGATATCAAATGTAAGAGCGTGTAAATCTGAACAACTTTTGCATTACATGTCTTAACAAATTATTTACACATACAGAAATAATTTAGAAAATGTACAAAAATTTTGTGAAAAAATTTGGTGCCAATTTTCGAGCTCGGGCGTGCTTCGGCGCCTTGCGCATTTTCCACAATATCAAACCCAGAGAGTCATCTACAGACATTCATCTACTATCCCTGAAAGTTTCATGTTTTTATCTTTATTAGTTTTGGAGGAGTTAGGTGGACAAAATGGTCCTTGAAAATTCACTAAATCCTCAAAATCTCAAACCGGAAGTGACGTCATCAACCCAAAATTTAATAAACTCAAGTACTTTTGATGTTCTATCAGTCCTGCAAATTTTATGCAAATCGGTCCAGTAGTTCACGAGTAATAGCGTCCGGAAAAAGTCAGAAAAAAAATAATAATAATAAAAATAATCAATAGAATAACAAGAGGGTCTTCCGTTGGAAACGGAAGACCCTAATAAAGAAAAAGAAACCGTAGAATAACAAGAGGGTCTTCCGTTGGAAACGGAAGACCCTAATAATAAAACTATTTCCTTTATTCAAGTTGCCATCCATGAAACACAGTTTGAATAACTCATATTTGGGGGTGTAAGTATGCATGTAAATAGAAGTGTATTGACAAATTCTTAGTATCTTCATTTTGGGTAGAAAAAGAGAGTACAAGATTTGCATGATGGGAAGCTTATTTAAACAAACCGTTTTATTTGGAGATTCTTGTTGGTATGAAAGTGGCTAGCACTTTTTACGTAGATAAAATACTTAACCCGCATAGCTTATTTTAATTTTTTGCGATGCTAGTCCACACACTGTATGATTCATCAAAAAAAAATAATAATAATGTGGGAAATGTTAATTTTTTATTCATTTGAAGGTACTAAGGACACCTCACATAATTCTTCAACGATATCAACTGGGACACATCCATATCGTTTACAGCACAAAATATCCGTTGACCTTTTTATTGTACCCATGTATTGAAACTTAACAAGCTAGATATCAAAATAGAAATGTTGAAATTTCGTCATTCTATTGAATAAACATCCTTTTAACCCTTGTTTATAAATAAATATCAAATAATTGAAGAAAAATAAGATATTTAAATACCTTGGGACATATTATTTCTATCAATCAGGAAAAAATGCGCGCAAAGTCTACAGAAATGTTAAATAAATATATCTATGAACGATGCATGTTTTATTTATCTTTATAGTTACCTGATTTAAAAATGGCATAAATGTTGTATGGGACATCTGTCAATATTATTGTGGATAAAAGTAAATTATAACTAAAATACTTTCATCAATTTAAAATTTTAAATTTTACAATATTTCACACACACAAAAAAAATACGTTTTAAACATTTTTGAAAAGGTAATAATTTTGAAATCCCTAGCGGGGTTCGTACTCATGACTTACAGATTCGTACTGAAACCTCTAACACTACGCTGTGACAATTTTGTGAAAGAAACTATTTATAAAATTACACTTGATTTTATTGTTTTTTTTAATAAAAAGTACGTCACAGCATAGGCGTGTCACACGCCACCTTATATTAGCTAAACAAAGCGTTTTAAAGTTTTTTTGATGTGAGTAAAACTTGATAATTTCATCGCGACCGAGTAACACGGCGAGGCAAGATGTACGTCCACACAGGTGATACCTCTACAGCGAAATACGTTAAACTTTTAAGAGGTCTGTGGCTTATATAGGGGTTGTAAGGAAAGCGGTGGTGAAAAAAAAATATGGCGAACAGTGCCTATTTACGAACGGTGTTCAGCTTGAACACCATTTCGTAAATTATAGGCACTGTCATCCAGTCTAAGTACCGGTATATAAACCCTTCGATTTCACCCCTGTGAATATGTTCAGAATGTTTTTTTTATCGTTGCTAAGTATGTAATAAATCCAGAGGTGCTCGAATGAAAGTTCACGAGACTTCGCCGAGATTTGTTCAGTTCCTGCGAAAATTCGAGCGGAAGTATAAGTGTTCGGATAATATTCTCAAAATACGTAAGTACAGGCCGTTTTTCATATCATATCCTACTTTGATTTATGTTAAAACATGAAAATCTATTTAGATATATGTCTTATTTCATCATCTAGTGGTTATTTAAACTAAACGATGATATTCAGAAAAGAGTTATCGTTCGTGTTCAACCACTCTACACGTGGTTGAAAATGTAAATACTGGGTTGCTTGATAAAATTAAAGCCACGTTTTATGCTTTTGGTGTGTAATACCATGCTTTATGAAAAAAGAATTGGTGTCTGTTTTGTATAAAAACTTAGTTTATAGAGCCATTTTCAAGTAACATTCTGCATAAAATAGTATAGTCTGTTTCACTATTGTTGCTATTACTAGGTCAGGCGCGGATCGAAAATTATTCCTTAGGGTGGATCGCTACTAAGCAAGTTAATTGTTGCAACAGCAGAAAAAACCCTAAATGTTCTATTGTCACATTTATTTCTAGAACTCATTTTATCCACCAATTAATGAAGGTAAAGTATAAAATCAATAAACGTCTAGATTTTATATTTGATTACAAGTACCTAAATTCTAGGAAATAAACTATAAACACGAGGCTCGATTTTTACTGCGAAACGGAAAGGGTCAAATAAAACCACATGGTCTACATTTGAATGACAATAACATTCGCAAGGGTGGATTTCGTTACACCCGATTTCAAACCTGAAACTCGTTGCCGACGTGTAGTATTCCTTTCGTGGTCTTTGCATTTTATGCATTTATTTCTTATTTTATGTGAATATTCTGTTTATAAATAATGTATTGACCTGTTTGTTTGATGTTAGTATTCTTCTGGCTTGAAAGAAATGCGTAAAACTTGATAATTTTATCGCGATCGAGTAGCACGGCGAGACAAGATATACGTACACACAGGTGAGACCTCCTCAGCAAAACTGCTAAAAGGTCTGCGCCTTATATATGGACTGTAGGGATAGCGGGGATTAAAGAGAAATGACTTACAGTGCCTATTAATGAGCGGTGTTCAGCTTAAAACATGCATAGTATTACATTCTTGGGTTTGTTAGTCCTTGTTAATGTTCATGGAAATTAAATTGATATTAGTTGTACACGTAACACGAGGTTATACCTAAAGGTCGTCGATTTACTTCTTGAGAGTACGATCTAATCTTTATGTAATAAAAGAGGAGGAATGACCACAACTAGGCTCGAACTTGGGACCTTTCAGTTCAAAAACCAACGCTCTACCGACTGAGCTGAAGGGTTAACTCACTAGCTAGTGCTAGTAGGAGCGAGGCAGTACTAAGCCTATTATATTACTAATACACACTATTACATTTATAAAATTTTGTTTTTTGAAAAATAATAAATGTGTCATATACATGTCATTGATAAGGCGTTAAAAAGATATCTAAACACTTTGTATTTAATTGGAAAACCTTGGTTTAGTCATTCATAATAAACGTTAGAGGTATTAGTTAACAGTGTGTAAATGCAAGAAAGTCTGAATGTATCATAGCTGCATACAACTCCTGATATAAACATTGAAGAACATCATTAAGTTTGAACTATTTATTCTAGCAAATACATAAATCATAAAGATGACATGTGCAACATATTTAAAGAAATATTACATTTTGCAAAAAAATATACAACAATGAAGATTGTAAAAAAGTCACTGGGAATAAAGATTAAATTGAAATTGCATACTAATACTAATTATTCCATAGTGTGGATTTCTCTTTTAATCATACAGCAATATATACATCACATTTTACATCAAAATCAATCAACAATAAAAACATTTTTTTTATTGAAATTAATATCTGTCTTCTGAGATTATTCGAGTGATAGTAACGATGTCATTCATAATTAATAAATATAATTATTCCAATTAATAAAAAAATACTGTCTATTTGCAGCCACTTTAATCATAATGTTTAATTTTTTTTTCTTCTGATTTAAAACATGTATTTATATATAAAGCAGTAAAAGAATTGTTAAAAAAAATGAACACATAAGATATGCGGTAAAAGCATGGTTTGCTTTGAAATAAAAGAAAACGCATTTGACAAACGTAATAGTGTAAATTATTTATAACTGAATTGTATACGTGTGAATTTTCAAAGCAGCAGGTTTAAGGTTGGCAGCCGGGCATATATACGTACAATGTATAAAGTTAATGGCATTATTGCACACGACACGCGTCAATTTTATTGCCGTTTTGTTTTTAAAAAATGATAAAAATTCTTAAGAGGATTGGATTGAACACAGATAAAGTAATAAAAACATATGCACCTTAGTCAACAATATATTTATGTTAAATTATAAGGACTGGAAAAGTGCCTATATACCAGAGATTCTTTAAATAACATATACATGTACAAGAGCATTTTTAAGATGGCGGATTGGATGGTTTATTTTTATCCCGTGAATGCGTTCTAAAAGGCTAAGTGCAAAATATTGAGAAGATATTCATTAAAAAAGACAAAAACAAACAAACAAACAACAACACAAAAACAAACGAACAAAACAGCAAATATATCCATATATATTATCAAAACTCCTACAAGATGCTTATAGGCTTATATGCTTTAAAGATATATGTCTTCTTAAATTAAAAAAACAGTTTCGTATGAAAAGAAAAAAAAATCATGTCACAAGTGCTGTAATGTTAACTTTTCTCTTGTCTTCTCTATTACATGCTGGTTATCATCTTTATACTGACTAAATTACATGTAACATAGCTTCATTACTTTCCGTAATCAACTATATTTTTAGGCATTTTGTAACCTTAATCTTGATAATATTGTCCTGGTGGTGAAATTCAAAAGGAACAGTCTATTATGAGCATCAATTCAAATAATTAATTTCATTTGTCCAGTTCAAGGCATGAAGTGAATTTATACCTCATGATGTTTTTCATGTATTCTACAATTTAATTCCATACTTTCCACCGAAATTTCATTCGATTCTCCATAACCTACAATAAACAGAAACATCTTGAGTCTTGTTGTGTGAAAAAATACAATTTGATAAGAATTACATTGATAAAACAAAATACCGGTCATATTTATATAAAAACAATATTACCTTTTTGAAAGTGTTTGTTACAAAATATCTTTCCCTTTTTCCTCCCAAAATATATCAATACAAATATGATTATAATTATGGCTAGAATTCCAACAGCAACACACGTGATTGCCGTTATATCCATTAATCCTTCTTTTACAGGCCTAAAACAAACAATACTTTCGATGAAAAAACAACACAATTGTACGTACAATCAATGCTTCTGGGTATTCTAATTTAAGAAACAAAAAGAAAGTCTTATGTATTAGCAAAATTATTATCATTGAAACATTAATTAAATAGATAAGCCTTCTTCCGAAGATGCCGTTGTAAAAGACCCACATACCATTTTGGTAATTGATGTACTGTTGACTCGATATGATGCATTTTGGTTACGAAAGTATTATACAACTAGAGACGAGCTCGTTGCAAAGCAACGAAGAGGTCTTCCGTTGCAGCTTCATGTCGGAAAAGGATTGTCAATCAGTCTGATTAAAAGCACCCTCTTCTCCTTACAGGGTCTGACAGGTATTGATATGGGGTCATCTTCACCCGACCTAAAATTCTGACCAATCAGGGCTTTAGAAAGTGTATTGGAATTTTTTTGATGGAGACAGGCAAATTATTTTAATCCTGCTTTCTATATAACCCCCAGACTGAGTATTGAAGAGTTGCACCTCTCATTAACAGATAAAGTCATGTATTTGGTAAATGAGATATATATTTAGGTTGTGTGCAAATATAGAGGTCATGTGAAGATGAATTGTTATCGATACCTATCAGACCCTGATGAGTGTAAGCAGAAGGGTGGTGATTTTAATCAAACAGGATTGTCAATATGATAAAATCAAGTTCAGAAACTCAAAAATAAATGATGACGGCTTCTCCAACCTGAGGGTGCGCTGTACGAGAGGTGCTCAGTGGGAGGGACAACTCTCCGTATAACGTTTGGCCATGCAAGCACTCAGCATCGTTTTTGCTTCGAGGAACAAATTTATCCGAAATGTATTAACAAGCCAATAAAAGAAAAAAATTAATCTTCAAAATCTAATCCGTGGTAGTGATAGGGGAGGGGTGGGGGGAGTTGTGAGGCAACTATAACTTATTTTGTTTAATATAATTTGTTTTCAATTTGCCATAAAAATGTATATTGCCTTCTACTAAAATGTGTGTTGGGGGAGGGGAGAACAATGCCCCAAAATTCAATTTCCTTTAAGTTAGTTTAAGGTGAATTTTGGTAGCGAGAAAGGGGGAGAGTGCTCTCAGTGGACTAACTGGCGGTTCTGTGAGCAACCTCACAAATAATTCCTCCCCTCCCCACTAAGAAAAACAAAATCATAACTAAAGTATTTATCTATTAGAAAATAATGGATGCTTCTTTTTTCTTATAGTGACACTGAACTTGCACAGATGATCAAAGTTCAAGTCGGGACATATTTAAGTACATGTCAGAAGCAATCTTTGGGTCAAATTTTAGCTTCTAATCATTTCCATGTATATTACATGTAGATATGACAGACAAGAAAGAAGCATTTATTTTTCAAACGACCTTGAACTTGCACAACTGACCCTGGGTCAAGTTCGTGACACATCCTCAAGTCATCAGAAATCTTTAAATGAAAAAGCAATATCCAATGTTTTTCCTTAAAAACAGTATAAAGCAGACACAACTTATGAAATTTCTTCCAATGACCTTGAACTTCACAAAATAACCTTGAAACAAAATCATAACACACACTTAAGTCAAAGGCAATCTTTGTGTAAAGTAAGATCGTTCAATGTTTGGAGGGCGCCTTGTTTAGAACGCTACATTACAGAAATAATTTGTTCACTTAAGGTCTACTCCGCGCCCTGCCGTCGGAAATCGGTGTGACTAGTGCCTAGTTTGGCGCCGGAATCCCCAAGGGATTACCCGAGGAATCCGGGCTCACCTAATGAACACAAGTCAACAGTTAGGTCATAAGCAATCTTTATGTGAAGTAAGAACTTTCAATGTTTGGAGGACGTCTTGTTTAGAACGCTACATTACAGAAATAATTTGTTCACTTAAGGTCTACTCCGCGCCCTGGCGCCGGAAATCGTTGTCACTAGTGCCTAATTTGGCGCCGGAATCCTCAAGGGATTACCCGTCCCCCGAGGAATCCGGGTTCATCTAATGAGCATAAGTCCTAGTTTGGGCGCAGGGCGCCTTGTTTAGAACGCTACATTACAGAAATAATTTGTTCACTTAAGGTCTACTCCGCGCCCTGGCGCCGGAAATCGTTGTCACTAGTGCCTAATTTGGCGCCGGAATCCTCAAGGGATTACCCGTCCACCGAGGAATCCGGGCTCATCTAATGAGCACAAGTCCTAGTTTGGGCGCAGGGCGCCTTGTTTAGAACGCTACATTACAGAAATAATTTGTTCACTTAAGGTCTACTCCGCGCCCTGGCGCCGGAAATCGTTGTCACTAGTGCCTAATTTGGCGCCGGAATCCTCATGGGTGCACCCGTTCCCGAGGAATCCGGGCTCACCTAATGAGCACAAGTCCTAGTTTGGGAGCAAGGCTGCCTAATGATTTCAGTTGTTTAACATCGGGATCGGAAAACGCTTGAAAAATAGTCGATAATTTTAACTAATTTTTTGTTAGTGCGTTGGAGTTAGTGCTGGCTAGCTTGACTCTGGTTGTGAACTATCATGGTACACGAAAAAGAAACAAAAAAACAACAACAAAGAAACAAGAAATATGTCGACACTTGCAGTACTTTGATGATTTCTATGGCGACCGACTGCGTTGCATAATGTAGTCGTATTTCATAACTTCTTAATCCGAGAACAATTTTCCTTTGTCTTAAAACTTTTAAGTATAATATATTATTCCGTTCATATCTGTAGAAGTTTAGCGTGTTCAACAGGTTGATTTATTAGCACCATTATCCGAATACGATTTCGCACCTACATGTATAATGTGAAGATGATTGACTTCGATTAATAGCCTTATTGTTTAACAATTGCCCAGTGTAGTTAAGGCACACTTCGATACTCAATAATATTCGATAACCTTCGATACATTGTTACTCAATTACATAACAATTGATGATCTGCAGCCATAAACATAACCCGGCTGGGGCTAAGCTGTGTGCGCTGAAGCGACACAAGATTTTCGGTCGCACGCTGCGATTAAATTAACACAGACTGACCGAATAAACAAACGGGTGGGAAAGTGAAAATGTTACACATAAGAAGTCGCCAAAAAATGATTTTAGTCAAATCTGATTATCTTTTTGCCAATTAAAAAAAATCCGAATGCCTCAATTCAGGACATCCTTTTATCGTGCCAGCACCTACAGCAAACATGAAACATGGAACTTTGATTGTAATAAACTACCTTGTGCGCAATCGTATTAATCATTGCTAAATCAACTGTACATGTAAACTAAATTTATCTTTTCATCTTAAACCAATATCATAGTTGAAATCATAATAAAAGAAAATAGTTGTGTTCGTACAAAAGTCTGAAACATGCACTCGCGCGGGATCTCCTCGGCCATGTGCGAGGGATGATCATCATTTAAAAGTTTTAATATTTGTGGGTTGTTTGTTGACTTAAAACAATATTTGTACAGATTTAAAAACATTTTAGACCTACAAACCAACCATTAATTTAAGACTGATGAAGTTTCCGATTTGTAGTAATTAATATCGCCTTTATAAATCTTCTTACACTCTAATGTTTAATTAAATAAAAACAAGATGGACAAACTCTTATAACATGAAAAAATTAAAACAGATCTTGTATTTTATTTACGGGTATATAAACTAAAACAATTCTAGAGTGCGCGGCTAAATAAACTCATATATGAGAGACGCAACTCTCGTGTATTAGATAACCGCTGACCGCTAGTTAGCCCCGTCGCGACCATGGTGACCGATTTTCTAGGCCGCGGGTGAGGGATAGCTTACGTAGCGGTACACACACAGCTCTGATTCAAGGTAGATTTTAAATGCATGCAGTATGAAAACTCAAATGTAATACATAGATTTATTTTAAATCCGTACTTTGTGTTTTACTACAAAGGAAGAAGAATGTTCTGTTTTCCGATTGTCGTTTTAGGGATTGTGCACTATATTGTGCAGTATAACAAAACTGACATAAACTCCTAAAAAAAATATATTCTAAAAAAAAATTTCCTGTATAAATCAGCATACTTTCTGTGATAACTTTATGCTAGTTGCACGCACATAGACTTTCATTAACTTGCCAAATTAAACGAGGTACATGTTAAGATGTACAGCTTTTTACACTCATACAACACAAATCACTAACAAAATAACATTGTAACGACCTTTATGAGATCCCAACAAACAACTTTTCCAGCGACAGCCATATCGAAATCCTAACCGTTTTTGAGTTATTAAGCAAAAACTTTCAAGCGCTATTGGCCCTAAATTTTAGGGGCCAGCCCTTTTTTATTGGTGTCAAACGAAAGCCCTTAACATTCTGCACAACTTTTATTCTGCATGTCTTAACAAAATATTTTTCGTTTAAAAGATACAAAGAAAAATATGTCTAAATTTTCGCACTTTTTGGAATCCTATTTTTTGACTCCCTACCTTTTTCTAAATAACAAACGTAATCGAAAAACAAAAATCGATGTGCACAACTTCAATGTCTCTGTTATTCAATTTCGCTGGATTCCCATTCCCTGCTATCATAGTCTCGGAGCCTTTGTCTGGAAACCAAAGGCCCTAAAAAATTTTAAAAGGGGAATAACTCGTTAACGGAAGAGGAATTTTAAAGTTTCTGAAATGTTGTAGATGGTGTTTTGTAATGTCTATAAGCCCTGAAAATTTGAGCAAAAACCGTTCAGAAATGAGCAAGATATGAAGCCTGAAAGTTCGCGTCTAGGAAGAAAAAAAAAATAAAATAAAAATAAGAACTAGAGCAAAGCTCGTTGCAAAGCAACGAGTGGGTCTTCCGTTAATGACGGGAGTAAAGCTAGAAGTTCCTGTAAGAAGCAACATTCTTAAACCAATAACTGGAGTAACTAAATCAAAAAGATAAAAAAAATTTAATACTTATCGGTACGACTTAACAAAATCCGAATGATTCTGAGTACGAATTAACAAAAACCTTAATGATTTCTAGAACGACCTAGCCCCAAAAAATCTGAATGTGTTTAAATACGACTTAGCAGTTACCGAATCAGTTGAGGTACGAGTTACTTTATCTTTGAACTCAACACTATTTTTTTTAACAAGAACGCGGAATCAAAATTTCCTGAAAAATCAATTTTTTAATCACAATATCTATGTAATGCATCGTCCGATTTTAAAACGGATTTCAGTGTTAGGTTCAGCTCATTCAATAAGCTCAGTTTTTGCTTCTATGATTAATAAAAAATTATCGCTCAGTAAAGAGATATTATTAAAGACTTTGAAGTCTTCCTGGCCCCTAATTTGAGATTGCAGCCCCTTTTATCATATCAAATAGAAGGACTCTTAAATATAAACATATTTTGTTAAACAATTGTTCAAGATTTGTTTACCGTTCTAGAGATATCTGAACAACTGTGTTTTAGGAGCCGACCCTTAAACCCCTAACCGGGGCCACCAACTAAAAATTCTTTGGTAGGATATCGTTTAAAACATTTTTCTGAGCAACTTTTGTTCTACACTCACTGGTTTTCAAAATATTTCTCCTTTTCTAAATATTACTGATCAAAGTTTCGGATTTATGGCCCCTTGAAACTCCTAATTACGTAACATATGATTTAAGTATGGTACTGTATAGATAAACAGCTGTACAGTGAACATTTTTGCTTCTATAATGAATAACAAATTATTGTTCAAGAAAAAGTCCCTTTTTCTTGATATCAAATGAAAGGTCTTGTAAATATAAACATATTAACATATTCAACAAGTGCTCAAGAATTGTTGATTGTTCTTGAGATATCTGAACAACTGTGTTTTAGGGGCCAACCCTTAAACTCCTTACTGGGACCAAAAACCAATAGTTTAAAGGTAGCGTGTTGTTGACATTATTCTGAGCAACTTTTCTTCTACACTGCTTTTCAAAATATTTCTCCTTCTGGCCCCTTAAAACCCCTAATTACATAACATGTGATTTCAGTATGGTACTGCTTAGGCCTAAACAACTGTACAATGAACATTTTTGCTTTTATAACTACCTGGTAATAACAAATTATTGCTCAGTAAAGAGTTATAAAAAGACTTTAGAGCTCTCTTAGCCTCATATTTGAGAGACCACACCCTTTTGGCTGCTATCAAATGAAAAAGCATGTAAATCTTAACAACTTTTGTGTTACATGTTTTAAAAAAAATTTACACATTCTAAACTATTTCAGAAAATGGGCAAAAATTTCGTAAAAAAAATTGCTGCAAATTTTCGAGCTCGAGCAAGCTTCAGCGCTTTGCGCATTTTTCAAATTATCAAATAAAAAGGATCATCTACAGACATTTATCTACTATCCCTGAAAGTTTCACGTTTTTATCTTAATTAGTTTTGGAGGAGTAAAGATAAAGTGGACAAAATAGTCCTTAAAAATTCACTAAATCCTCAAGATCTCAAACCGGAAGTGACGTCATCAGCCCAAAATTTTTTAACATCAAGATCTTTTAATGTTCTCTCAGTCCTTGAAATTTCATGCAAATTGGTCTAGTAGTTCACAAGTAATAGAGATGCACGACACATGACGATGGATGAAGACCAATTGCAATAGGTCACCTGAGTGACTCAGGTGACCTAAAACCTTTCATTTAGCATTTTGTTTAAAACATTATTCTGAGCAACTTTTCCTCTACACTGCTTTTCAAAGGGTTTACCTTCCTACTGTGTGCTTGTTGCACCATCACATGTCAGAAACTTACTGATGTATAAATTACTTTATTACACCTCTGTGAATATTTTCTATGTAAAATTACAATGAATAAACATGCTATTCTATCTAACCGTGAAATTGTTTCCGTGCTATCTGCCCATGGTGAACAGTCATCAAAACTATTCACCGGCGACATTTGATTTCCCTCCTTTTTAAACTCGGAACACCTCTGACGTAATCCAATCCCTGCATTAAGTTCAAAGTCCGATAACTCTTATTTGTTTATCATCAAGAAATTCTGCATCGCCGACAAATAAAGTTTTCTTTGGTATAATAAAATACCTATTTACTCAAAGCCAGTAAATAGGTATATAATGTCCCATCCACCTACATTTTGAGTAATATAATGTACCGTTTGTAACCTGTAATTTCACAGTGTACAGTCAACACAACAGTCATAGTCGCAAGTTTCACAATTTACTTCTTCTTCTCATGTACTTAACATTAGGTGCCTTCATATTGCATACCAATTCCAACAAGAGACATCCCTCTAACTAATGATAATCATCAAAATTCATTTCATGAATCTTAGCAACACTCATAAGCCTTCAAGTACAGCAAATCTCAATTTTACAAAAATATTAACGGGTACTTTATCCAAAACTGTCCCTTGCTACCTGTAACTTAGTACACTAACATTTTATGAAAAGATGTTTTGTCTTAGAATTAGAAAGCTAATACAATTCTGAGAAAAAGTATACCACATATTGCCAATTCCATTGAGGTTTAATAAAAATATGGCCATTTAAGTGAACCCACCATTTCCACTTTCCTCTATTTAACACAGATTCATAGAGTTCTTCATAGTAAAACATCTTTACCCGACCTTTTAGAGGTCAATTGTTGTTCAACCTCCTTTAATAAGAAACCTTATTCAATATAACATACATCTACATGATATTATCATTATAAAATCATCATATTACTTAGAAATGCCCTTACATGTATACCCTCCCACTATCTTTTGATTTTCATAAACAGTCATGGTTTGAAATCTTTTACCTGAGGTTTTTTACCTAATATAATGAAACTTGTGGCTATTTCTTTGAGTCATTTCTCACACATATTTGAAAACGATCATCAATCACTGTATCAATGATAATAAAATTTGATCTTTTTTTGTTTATTGAATGATTTGTAGCATTTTAATAAATGAATAGACATGCCGTCCTGCATGTGATTTCTTGTTTCCATGAAAAAGAGTAAGCTAACAATCATATTTAGTGAATATCTTATCTATTCTGGTTTCTCGTCTCCTTTGAACCATGCTAAAACAGTAAGACCTACAAGTTAGACATCTGCCTTAAATTAAAATTAAATTTAAACACACCCAGGTAGCTGGAGACGGAGGAGAATTCCATGAAAAATGTTCAAATTTGACATGTTTTCCTACAATTTTTTTATTCATATATACATTAAAAAGGTAAAAATATATATGTTGTTTCTTGTTCATTTCAAAAGTAATTATCATAGGCATTAGCAGATATTATTTTAAGGTCAAATGTACAATTACATATCCTACATGTAATCTTAATGGTAACAATTGAAAAGGAGGGGGTGATTTTTCAATTATGTAAACACATCTAAATATTATCATAAAATACAAAATAAATGAAACATAATTGCATACTTTTAGTGAAAAAAAATTTTTCACAACTAAAAATTGTAGATTTCTTTAAACAGCCTTAATTTTGTTTGTCATAATTTCTTATCAAACACAAACCACAACAAGGCATGATGCTTTCTTAAAGTTCCATTATTGTTCATGCATTATCCGATTTAATTTGAATTACCAGTAAATAGTCTGTAGAACACAGGGAATATGCATGTGAGTAAAGGTGACAGGTTAACCTTAAGAGCTGAAACCACAAGAATCAACAGGTGCCTTGTGACTGCCATGTTGTAACAAGAGTCCGCTTTGAGCTGAAATTAAAAAAAAAATCAATTAGCTGTGTTAACATACATGTACTAATAATAGCTGTGGGGAACGGAGTGGACCGAAAACCCTTGGCTAGCAAAGATGAAGCCTGTCTGAGTTTTTTAATTTATAAATTAAGTGAAAGTCGATATAGTAAAGACCTGCTATATTCAAATATTTAAGGTAAAGTTATCATGCAAACATGCACTCTAATTACAGCATTCTACTCTTGTGTACCTTGGGACCCCCACCCATTTTAATTGCACTGTTTTACAGTGTACATATGGTGTGTTGGTCAATAAACAATAAAACATACACATACATAGGAAAATAATAAATATAAATTCGAAAGAGTGATGTGCAAAACATACACGTGAAAATATACGGGACAGAAAATATTCCGAGATTCCTCTGACTCTAACATCCGCTTCAATATTGGGACGCACGTCAAAAGCGAAGTTTTGGGTCAGAGGAATCTCGGATTAGATTGAAAATACAAATACTGAAAAGAAAAAGTCAACACGACATATCCTGTATTGAAACATACCTTTATAATCTCTCATACGATAGTTGAGCTGAATTTCCCACTATCGACGTCTTGCAGGCCATGCTTCTTTTAAAAATGTCGACACTCCGCTATCAGCTGTTGTTCGCAGTCAAAACACGGCGAGTTGACATGGTGAATCGTACGATTATTATTTCGATTAAAGCTAATAAGTTTGTGTTTAATATGCAGAACACAAATTAGCATGCATTACATTAATGCATTTATTTTTCAAGTAAATAATTACAATAAATATATATTCATATTTGAAAATTTTCCAAACTCAATATTCTGTGATCCAATCTACATTAATTGTACGTGTTGCGACGATTAAGCTAGGCTTAATATTGCGATTTAAATAACACTTTTACCAAATTTTAGAAAAACTTTCGATCGCTTTTCGCTGTTAGAATCGGGATCTGTGTCTTCAATTCCAGCTGCTTTGTTTTTGTTATGATTCATGTTGACAAAATTTTCTCTTTTTCCAAACGAAGTTTACACATTCAACGTAATTATCAAACGAAATTGTTTCAATAAACACTCAGATATTAACTATTTAAAAAACAGAGTTCGGTTTTATGACCTGTACGAATTGTTTTCAGCAGGAGTTACTTTCAGTGTGTATTTTGCACTATTTTCTAAATCTTGACTGCGAAATCAAAATTTCCGGAAAAATCATAAACCCCGATATCTCTGCAATGCATCAGCCGATTTTAAAACCAATTTCAGTTTTGAATTTAACTTTGCAAACTCTACAATATGCATATAAATTTATGTTTTCATATATAATTTTATGACCAGTACGAATTGTTTTCAGTAGAAGTTACTTTCAGTGTGAATCTTGCACTATTTTCTTAATCTTGACTGAGGAATCAAAATTTCCGGAAAAATCAATTTTTGAACCCAAATATCTCTGATATGCGTGGTCCGATTTTAAAACGGATTTCACTGTTAGATTCAACTGATTGTGCTCTACAAAACACATATACTTTTTTAATTTGATCAAAAAATTCATTTTTTCGAAAAATTTGATTCACTTCCGGTTTCGGCCGGAAGGAACGGATTTCCATTTCCAGCCTTATTGCACATGTAAATTGACAAATTCATAACCATGGAAAATTTCAAGCCTCTCTCTTTGAGCGTTTTTGAGAAATGCCCCGGACAAAATGACTTTTTTTTAATTTTAAAAATGACGTAACGTCAAAACGGACGTGACGTTGTCAATGAAACTTTAACATCTTTGAGGGACGCTAACTTGCAACAATCGCTGAAAGTTTCATTGAAATTGGTTAAAGACTTTTTGAGTTATGAAGCCGAAAAGGAGTCAGAAAAAAAAGAAAAAGTATAATAATAATAAAAAGAAACCGAAGAATAACAAAAGGGTCTTCCGTTGGAAACGGAAGACCCTAAATAATCTTACAAGCACAATAATAGTAAGATCTTCCGTTGGAAACGGAAGACCTTAATTATTACATGACTTTACGTGAAATATCTGGGAATCTGCCTTTTTTACAGCAAACCTTGAAAAGTGTTCGTAAAAAAACAAATCCAATCCTCAAACTTTTATCTATAGCGATTTCGTTCTAATTTCAATTGGGGAAAAATGCGATCGTTACTGAAATTATTGAATCATTAATGTTTGTGACACAAACCAATCACCATTTTAGAATTGTAAAAATAATATTCATACAACTTTTTTTCGCTACAAAAGAAAACAAATGTCAAATTTAGAACTTTACTGTAAATACATGTGTATTTCTGTACCCAATGATATCTTTTCATTTATATCAGAGAAATAATCATACAATGACAATAAACCCTCCCCTTGCAGTTAATAAAAATGTACCCATGCAAAACTCTTTTATGGATACAATATTGAATGTGTTTCTAATCTGAGTCTTTACAGATACAACTCCATATCATAGAAAATTGGCCCTAATAGACTATGATTTGCTTTGATGAGCTTGTTAACTTGAAAAAAAAAACCTCACAAAACATTATCAAAATGTGCATACTTCCATTTTTTAAAGGTAAAAAGGAGAATTTAGTATTACAAAAAGATTTTAATATTTCCAAAACACTACAATCACATGAATGATTTTGAATTTCATTTACAATAATGCCAAACAGAGCCACTTCGTCAATTTCTTGGACTACTAGTTCTAAGTTTAAACAGCTTTTATGCATCGTTTTGCATTATAATTCATTTCTCTTTAATGATATATAGAGGATATCTATATTGCGTGATTTTATATTTGCTTTATCCAATGAGTTGAAATAGTGTATATATTCGCGAGGCTTGCCGAGCGAATATAACCATTTCAACGAGTTGGATGAAGCAAATATAAAACCACACAATTATAGATGTTTTATTTATCTCATACAATTTGATTTATATCATGAAGCTTTTGAGACAGCCCTTATATGACCCGAATTGGGTTTTTTTCAAAGACTAAACGATGATGCAACGTTGAGTTATGCGGTTATTGTGACATTGCGCAGTACAAGTTAGTAAGTCATTTCCGAGATAAATATAACTGTTTTAATATAAATTTTCACTGAAATAAACCTTGAAATAATTTTTTTTTATCTCCAAACATTTTTTCTTAGAGCTTAATCACTTATTTAAATGGAAATACAGGTCAGAAGATTTGAATAATCAAGTTTGTTGACATACACAAATTTGCGAATGCTCGTTAGTTTGAATTGACTGGAACGAAGGACATGTTGTTGTTGATGTTTATAAAACAAACACTAGCCTAATAATATTGAATAAAGATGCTTATTGGTGGAGAAATAAAAGTCTTGGAAGACATCATTTCAGAAAGTTCTTGTATAGAAAAAACCTAAGCGTTCCGATTTCATCGCGTCGTCAGAATGAACTCATTGATAGGCCTAGCTAAAATTATTTGCAGTTTTATTAAACTAAACAGGTAATTATGTGTTTTCCCTCCTATTTGTAATTTAATTCTTCGTCAAAATCCATTTTAAATCAATTTTTGGTAGTATATATGGTTATGTGGAAAATACTAGAAAATCTTCGAAAATAGGTCACTAAAGCGTTGAAGCGAGGGGCTGTGTCAAGAATAGTTCGTACCGGAAGAATTTGATAAAGCATCACCTGTTTGATAAAGGAAAGGTTTATCACACGGGTAGGACACACGTATGAGATAAAACTCATTTCTTTATAATGATAAAAACTTTTGGCTTATATGAAACATTATAACACACAAACCACTGCACATTTTACAAATTATCCATTTTCACTTCACACATAGGCACCATCTAACCCATGGCTCAGATAATGTCCCCCCTTGGGACAAATGAACGCAGTCACACTTGTCCTTGATGTTCTTATAAGACCTTAGGAATTTATCGTTGACAAACAAATATGTGAGTTGACAGAATACTTATAAAACATATATTTGGTTATATTTATGAAATAAGGACAAAAAATTGAATGCAGTTATATAATTATATATTTAAGAGTGTTTCCTATGAACTATTTAAAAAAAAATGTAGCTTAAAATGTCAACCTGCAAAGTAAAAGACAAGACAAACACATAGAATTATATTGAAATTCTTCTTACAGAGTCAATATTTCAATATGTCAACTTATTCTGTCTTAATAAGCCTAGTATGTCTTCTTTTTCAACTGCATTGAATTCTTAAGCTGAACAATACTGGATCGAGTCTAGAAACATACATTTACCTTTTTTCGTTACGCTTTGTTATATTTTACAATACATGTAAAAACTTTTTCAGTGTAATTAAGACATAATTTTTATTTTCTCTTTTTTAAGTGAAACAGTAAATAAGAAGTCACAACTAATCCATCCCACCCTACCCCCCCCCCCCCCCATAAAAAAAAAAGCATTGATAAGTCAATCCACACAGTTCTAATTTTGTGAGCTTTGTTGACTTTCATCTTTACCATGTTTTACTATTACGCATATCTTATCACTGCACAATTACAATACATTACCGTACATGTCTACATAAGTGTTAGATGATCCTTTTGATGAAAGAGTTGTTAAGGCAAAAGTATTCTCCGTAATGTATGCAACAGTTGTTGATTTCTTTGTCAGGTCATAGCACCCTGGGTCTGGAATAGTAAAACAGTAACTTAAATGTAAAGGGGACTTTTGATTACTTAGGAGATACTTATCTCAAAAAACAAGAAAATATAAGTAAATTAAATATTCTTGCAGCAATTTTCGCAGTGAAACAAAATAACTTGCTTTTGGTAATTAATATTGTGCAAAATAACTAAAGAAAACTTTTTGTTTAAAGACGTAATATCTTGAAGTTTAAATGATGTTATTTACATTTACTGTGTACTTTGATTTACAGATTGTAATTTACAGCGTTATAGAATTACCGATATTTACATGATCGAGTTCTAACCAGTTTATCGATTGATCGAAACCTACGGCAATATAGGAAACAATAGGCCTATGGGCCATATTGCTCACCTGAGGAAGAATGGTTTTATTATGGGTGTTCAAAGGATGTTGTGCCATATGGCCCCTCAGTAGAATAAAAAAAAAAAAACAAAAAAAAACAAGAAGCCCATGGGCCACATCGCTCACCTGAACAACAATAGACATAATAAAATCAGCTTTACATAGTCATATACAAAATATCTGAACAATGTCGTTTAATAGATCCTGTACAAAAAAATCCCCTGTATATTCTTATGTTTATCATTGAGCCTTCGTAACAGGATGATTTTACAGTCATATCACATATAGAGCATTGCAGTTCTCGAGAAGATGATCAGACTTAAACAACTGTTTATATATGGATTACAAACCTACATCAAACTTTGAACCCCTTATGGGGCTGAAGAATTGTCAAGAATTGTCAAGGGGCCAAAGTCTAATCAATTTTAAAGAATCAACAATATGTCTAAATACTTGCACAAAGTAAAGCCATATGTAATAACATTAGAGCTTTAAATTGAGTGAATAATATAAATTTTTATTCCTTTGTAAATTGGACACCCCCCCCCCCCTGGTGGCCCAACCCTACTCCTGAAGATTATGATTTTGACAAATTCTAATCTGCACTATCTGAACTGACAAAAGTTACAGCTTTTCTAGACAAATTGTGTTTTAGAAGATGATTTTTAAAAAAAAAATTCCCTATATATTCCTATGTAAATAATTTACACCCCTCCTCCCAATTTTGGCCCCACCCTAGCCCTGGGGATCATGATTTGAACAAACTTGAATCTACACTACCTGAGTATGCATCCACACAAGTTTCAGCTTTTCTGGCTGATCAGTTTCAGAGAAGAAGATTTTTAAAGATTTACTCTATATATTCCTAATATGTAAAAATTCGACCCCCAATTATGGCCCCACCCTATTTCCTGAAGATCATGATCTGAACAAGTTGAATCTACACTACCTGATGATGCTTCCACACAAGTTACAGCTTTTCTGGCTGATAGGTTCCGAGAAGAAGATTTTTAAATATTTACTCTATATATTCCTATGTAAAATTCAACCCCCATTGTGGCCCCACCCTATAAGGTGGATCATGATTTGAAAAAACTTGTATCTACACTACCTGAAGATCCTTCCACACAATTTTCAGCTTTTCTGGCCAAATGGTTTTTGAGAAGAAGATTTTTTAAAGATACTAACAAATTTTCAATGATTTTTAATCATCTCCCCTTGAAAGAGGGCTTGGTCCTTTATTTTAACAAACTTGAATCCCCATTACCTAAGGATGCTTTGTGCCATTTTTTGGTTGAAATCGGCACAGAGGTTAGGGAAAAGAAGTCAGAAATGTAAAAAGTTTACGGACAGACAGACAGACAGACGGACGCCGGACAAAAAGTGATCAGAAAAGCTCACATGAGCTTTCAGCTCAGGTGAGCTAAAAATTTTGCACATATTTTTGCATACACTTCATCTTTGATATATGTTCCTTAATGAAATACTACATTTTCCGAAAATAAGAAGATCCTTTGCAAAATATATAACTAAATTTTCAGTAGGGGTGCACTGTTAACTTCCAATTTTCTTTTTTTAGCCCCCCCCCCCCCAACACTTTATAAATCGATCAAAATATACGACAGCATATAGGTACATTTTATCCGTTACTTCTTACTAGTTATTGTATTTTACGAAAAAAAAATCCTATAGATGAAAGGAGAAAATTGTACCCCAATGCGCTCAATTCCTCGAATTAAAAACATTCAAAAATTTAATTGGTTTTCCGCATTATAAACGATTGATTTTTTTTTACCTTACAATAATGTGTCAGAACTATGGAAACTGTATAAAAGACGTTGTTTTTATTTACTTGTGTCTGAAAAACTTCAAAATTGGTGTAAATTTCATATAATTCATCGTATAAGAAGGGGCCCGAGAAAGTATTAGTATATTATCCTTTATTTTTTTTCGGTACAAGTTTTTAATGTTTAGTAAGACATTTCTAATAATTAATGATCAACCAAAATTTCAGCGTCAATCGTATAATTATAAACAATATGATTCTGCTAGGTTTAAATCATGTTTTTGTTCACATAAGTTTATTAAATTTAACTTAAAATTTTTAAACTTGGTATTTGCTATTCAGCATTTAAAATCTAAACGAACAAAAGCATGGCCTCAGCTCTGTGTGCAAACATAGAATTGTGAGCAAAGCTCTGTACCTGGCTTACAACAGTTGAAAAATGCACTAATACAAAGAAAGAGAACAATTTATTTTTTTTCAAAATGAATCATACATATACAGGGTGTCCCATAATATATGATACCATTTTCTATGAAAATAATTTTTGTTAAGATTTATTTAACAAATACATCAATGCATTTCCAAAAAGATATATGATGTAAATTTAACTCAGCAAATTTCACAAACATTCATATGTTATTGACAACTTGAGCGTTGTTTATAAAAACACAACAAATTTCGAGAGAGTGCTCAAAATGACGTCCTTTCGATCAATAACAACGTCAAGATGGTGAGTAAAATTCCTAGCAACAGCCACTGCACGGGTTCCATTTATTCAGACCTTCTTACTATTTGAAGAATCTGTTATTTGTTGGGTTGTTTTTCCTAGGGTATTCTTTTGCATAGTTTTTATAACCATAAATGGATAATGTATTTGATAAAAGTCTTTTAACTAAAGATGCCTGCTCTCTTGCCAGGTTCATTTTGAAGAAAATTCATTTCAACCAAAGAAATATGATGCAGTTGTGTGATGTCATAATAAAAAGAAAAGTACTCTTTCTCCCAACCTTTTTATATGGGAAACTGAATAGACTCGAAAAAATGCTGCGCATCTTAACAAGACACATTGCACTAATCAACCGTTACGCAAAGATCATACCGAATTACCAATTGAATGATTTTTATTTCAGTATGTTGTTAATGAATCAAATTGTGTTCATTTTACGCAGGTCAACAGTCAGCTGTCTGATTTACCGAAGTCTATGTTTGATTTGATAGGTAAATATTAAAAAATGCAGGCGATATAAATTTCCCAAGTTACAAACCATAATTAATGAAAATGAAACGAAAATTAAAACAAGCTAAAACCACCGTCAAAAGTGAAAATGTCAACGCATTTGAATATTTAATCTCAATTTACTTCACAAAATCGGCACGAATGTATCTAGCATATTTCAAAGATTCTATTCGTACGCGAACTGTAGCACAACAAACAAATTCATCTTTTTCAGATTGATACGTTTATAATATGTTCAACATGGCTGTTTTAAACAAAGGAGCTTATTTTCGAGATATCGAAAACCGAACCCGAAGTAATAAACTGATTGAGCCCCTACCCCCTTTTATTATCTTTTTATAACTCGAATTTGGACCAAATTAGTCCTTAATTTTGCAATTTATATTTTTCTTTCCATAGTGATGATTTATTCTAAATTACGTTGAATTTGATTTTTAAAAACGCACCCCTGTTTCCAGTTTCGAGGTTTTCTTCGCTTTGAATAAATATAGGTAATCACAAATTACAAAGCTCACCGAGACGAGGCATCACCTTTATGAGGAATCATCTTATGAGACCACCTTTATCATATTTTTTGAAAATCATAGTTAATAATGATCTTGGATATACATGGATACTGTTTTGACACAATATCGTATAACAATATCATATGTTAAAAAATTGTATAATAATCATATAGTCATTTCATAGGGTATTATATGATACAATGTTTATCAATACAATAATATAAAATACGATATTGCATCCTATAATACCTACAATATATATCATATAATACAATAAAATACTGTAATAAATAATGATGAAATATGATATTGTAACATATGATATGACATTGTATTTTGTTAAACATTATTGTATTTGATCACATAATACAATATTATAATATATTATGATATTGGTATTATATGATACAATATAATAATATATGATACAATATCATATCACATAATACATCACAAAATTGTAACATATGATATTATTGCATAATATTATAGTGTGATATTGTATGATATTATATCATATTTGATACATAATAGGATATTGTATCATATGATACAATAAAATTAGATACAACATTGTATCATATCAATTGATACAATATCATGTGATATAGTTCTATATAATATCATACAATATCATATTATACTATATTGTATAATATGATACAATATCACATTATACAATATAATATAATACATTTTCATGTGATATAATAATATATTATATAAACCAATACCATATTATACAATATCATATTATACTTTATGGTATTATATGATACAATATCACATTATACAATATCATATAAAACATTTTCATGTGATATAATAATATATTATATAAACCAATTTCATATTATACACTATCGTATCATATGATACGATATATATTTTACAATATCATTTGATATGATACAATATTATATGTTGCAATATCATATGAAACAATAGCATGTGATACAATAGTATATTGTATACATATGATACGATATATATTATACAATATCATATCATATGATACAATATTATATGTTGCAATATCATATGAAACAATAGCATGTGATACAATAGTATATTATACAATATCATATTATACAATATTGTATCATAATAAACAATACTATACATAACAATATCATGATACTATATCATACCATAATGTACAAAAAAATTGATAAAATTGAAACAATATCATATCGTATTATATAACTTTTTACAATATAATATATGATATAATATTGTATCATATAAAACAATAGTGTATCATATCATACAATACTATATCATAGGAATCATATTATATCATTTAACAACGAACACATTTATCAAGCAGGTTTGAGATAGGAGAATTTTTTTAGCATCCTTGATAATGGAGATCTGCATCTGAAGCTACCTCTGCGGTTCAATAATATTATAGTTAAATCAACTATGCAAGCTATTATCTATAAAATATGTGACCTGTTCCAAAAAACAAATCTCATCCAGCATCCGAAACCTACGGCTCAGATTCAGCATTCAAGCCTGCCAGGTGCATCAGTATCATAAGATGCATCATACATGCAAATTTGGTGAAGTTAGGTCCAGTAATAACTAAGATATAATCATAAGAGAGCACCTGCTCCAAAAACACCAGCTCTTAAAACCTTAACCTCCCTCCAGCATCCGAAACCTATGGGTCAAATTCAGCATTCATGCCTGTCAGGTGCATCAGTATCATAAGACGCACCATCCATGCAAGTTTAGTAAAGTTAGGACCAGTAATAACTAAGATATATTTTTCAGCATCCTTGATAATGGAGATCAGGCTCTGCATCTGAAGCTACCTCTGCAATTCATTTATATTATAGTTCAATCAACTATGCAAGTTTGAAATAGTACTAATATTCATTAAACATGTGACCTGTTCCAAAAAACTTAACCTAATCCAGCATCCGAATCCTTTGGCTCAGATTCAGCATTCAAGCCTTTCAGGTGCATCAGTATCATAAGACGTATCATCCATGCAAGTTTAGTAAAGTTAGGACCAGTAATAACTAAGATATATTTTTTAGCATCCTTGATAATCGAGATCTGCATCTGAAGCTACCTCTGCGGTTCATTAATATTATAGTTAAATCAACTATGCAAGCTATTATCTATAAAATATGTGACCTGTTCCAAAAAACAAATCTCATCCAGCATCCGAAACCTACGGCTCAGATTCAGCATTCAAGCCTGCCAGGTGCAATAGTATCATAAGATGCATCATCCATGCAAATTTGGTGAAGTTAGGTCCAGTATTAACTAAGATATAATCATAAGAGAGCACCTGCTCCAAAAACACCAGCTCTTAAAACCTTAACCTCCCTCCAGCATCCGAAACCTATGGGTCAAACTCAGCATTCATGCCTGTCAGGTGCATCAGTATCATAAGACGCACCATCCATGCAAGTTTAGTAAAGTTAGGACCAGTAATAACTAAGATATATTTTTCAGCATCCTTGATAATGGAGATCAGGCTCTGCATCTGAAGCTACCTCTGCAATTCATTTATATTATAGTTCAATCAACTATGCAAGTTTGAAATAGTACTAATATTCATTAAACATGTGACCTGTTCCAAAAAACTTAACCTAATCCAGCATCCGAATCCTTTGGCTCAGATTCAGCATTCAAGCCTTTCAGGTGCATCAGTATCATAAGACGTATCATCCATGCAAGTTTTATGAAGTTGGGACCAGGAATAACTAAGATATAATCATCAGAGGGCACCTGCTCCAAAAACTTTAACCAGCTCTAAAAACCTTAACCTCCTTCAGCATACCAAACCTATGGCTCAGATTCAGCATTCATGCCTGTCAGGTGCATCAGTATTATAAGACGCACCATCCATGTAAGTTTAGTGAAGTTAGGACCAGTAATAACCAAGATATAATCATCAAAGGGCACCTGCTCCAAAAACTTGAACCAGCTCTAAAAACCTTAACCTCATTCAGCATCCGAAACCTATGGCTCAGATTCAGCATTCCTGCCTGTCAGAGGCATCAGTATCATAAGACACACCATCTATGCAAGTTTGGTGAAGTTAGGACCAGTAATAACTAAGATATAAGCTTTAAAGGGCACCTGCTACAAAAACTTTAACCAGCTCTAAAAACGTTAACCTCATCCAGCATCCGAAACCTATGGCTCAGATTCAGCATTAAAGCATGTCTGGTGCATCAGTATCATAGGATGCACCATCCATGCAAGTTTGGTAAATTTAGGACCAGTAGTAACTTAGAAATTGCTATCAAAGGGCACCTGCACCAAAAACTTTAACCTGCTCCAAAAACCTTAACCTCCTCCAGCATCTGAAACTCATGGCCCTGATTCAGCATTCAAGTCTTTCAAGTCCATAAGTAGGTCAAGATGCATCATCCATGCAAGTTTGGTGAAGATAGGACAAGTAATAACTTAAGATACAGGACCTGCAACAGAAACTTTAACCAGGTCCGGACGCCGACGCCGACGCCGAGGGTATAGCATAAGCTCCCCCCGACTTCGTCTCGGTGAGCTAAAAACTGACCTTTCATTTTTGCAATTTATATTCACCTTTCTGTAGGGATGCTTTGTGTCAAATTTAGTTTTGTCAAATGCACGAACTCTCGCATTCGTTGCATGCGTTTTGTGGTCGCATCAAGTCTCCTCAAAATTGTGGACATGCACACTATTCGGATGCAACTGAATGCGATCCAAATTATTGCTATGCAACGTACAAACATTGGTACGAATGTTTTACAACATTTTGTTGCTCGCAGGAGAGATGAACGATTTTTAAAGATCGTAAGATAAATCGCAGCTGTGTTTGCGTGTGTTGTGCGACTCATGTAATCCTGCACTTTTTACTATCAAGTTTACTTGCTTTGCCACTAAAATATACTGGATACAGGGCTATTATCGCCCCATGTTATTTTCGCTTCTACATACGGTTTTGCATTGTATTGAATTCGCCCGAAAAAATACTGTGGTAAAAGAGAGATAATATGATACATTGGAATTCGCAAAATATAAATCTGCTTACTGTCAAAAAGAGCGAAATGAACGAAAATAAATCGGGGTGAATACTGCTTATAAAGTATACACTGTATAAGCATATTTGTTTCAGGCCACAATTGACCTTGATTTTGGCTGTTGCTTTTGTTATCTTCTTGGGCGTTATTTTCTCTTGCATTCAAATATTTCTAATGAAGAGCGTCGGAATCAGGCGGTTTTTACCGGCATACCCCATTTTAATTGTACGATCATTAGTACGATGAAACGCATGTTCGGACGAGCGCCGCTTATCCTATCGTATTGGCGCGCGTTCAATCGTCCGATCATCTGGTCTTTCGTGCGATCTTATCGCAATATCTTACAACACTTGCGTTTATTGTACAACAGTCGCATATAGACGCAAGATATATCGCAAGTTTCAATGAGTTTACATCGCACAACGGTCGCTTTGAATCGTGCGAGTTGGTACGAGTACTTATTCATATTCGATTATTTTGGCAACAGTTTACGAACCATATTCAATTTTTTCGGTCGCACGAATATTTTGTCGCTTCTGCTCGTGCGCCAATTGTGAAAGGGGCTTTAGCTTTTAACTCAGGTGAGCTAAAAATCACAGACTACACGAGTCATGATGATGCCAGACTCAGATTCCCATATATTTAGACTTGCCAATGGCTACTTCTTTTACCTAACGTACTGCTGTACATTTACAATAATTTTCTTACTTTTACCTACTACATGTATTTACGATTAATTCAATAATTTATTACAGAAAAGATGTAACTATAAACAATAAAATGTTATCTTTGATGATTCATGGGACTATGAAGGTAGCGATCATTGTAAAAAAAAAAGACATTTTAGCGGATTATGTATTTTTTCTGCAATGTCGCTACATTCAGAAAGGGATCCTTCCTAAAAAAAAGATAAACAAATATAAAGTGTATATTATGTACAGAAAAAAAAACAACTTACAATTGTAGGCCTTATCTGATCGATAAAATGTCGTCGGACAGGGTTTCTCTTCAAATGCGGAACAGTTTGTCCTTAAGTTCTTCAGAATCAAATTTCCGCTGAAATAGTAACTTGCGCAATGGCCTATCAAAGAGAAGAAAATAAATGTAACAAAGAAGTATATTACCCTAAAGTAACTTAAAAAATATAGAATATAGCCCAGTGTTAGATGAACATCTAAGAAAAACATTAATGAAGAAATAAAAAGTTTACATAAATTTGAAGTGGGTAGGTCGTGTGATTATGTGAAGCCAGAGATCCTTTTAGAAGATGTGATTAAATACTAAATAAAGTTTATAGTATCCTTGTAAATATTCCTGATTTTTTCTTATATTTTCAAATACATGTTTTTGAAAAAAATATATTATTATTATTTATTTAGGTTTCTTTTTCTTTTTCTTTGCCTACGGAAATATGTCTACCGGAGTATGTCAAGTTTTTCATTATAATAAAAAGTGACTTTAACGAGTCAATTTATATCCAAAGATGGTCTCTAAAACACAATAATTAATTAAGAAATACTTTAGTGTTTTAGTGTTTAGGAAAACCACAGCGTTTGGTATGTTCAACTTTGAAGTGAGAAATACAATGAATACGTCGTATTCGTAGATTAACAGCCGTCATGTTGCCGTATATAATTTGCTCTTGTCACTTACAGAAATACTAAGTCTAATATAGACGACAATCACGTGACGCGTTTTAGTCAATAACGTATTTATTCTAGACCCTAGGCAAACAATTAAAATTTTGAAGCGGACTGCGTACATGTACGTGCAAAAAAAAATAACCAGGAAAACAATTTTCTTGGGCCTTACTACTAGTATAAAGGAAGTCTATGAATGATAAAAGATCATGCAAATGACTTAATTTTAAAAGAAACTGTTCCGGCTGTTGAGACATATATTCTTATTTAAAGGGGCATGGTCACGATTTTGGTCAACAATTAGTTTTCCGATTTAAATGTTTTCAATGCTTCAGTAAGGCATTTTTAATAGGCAATTAAAATTTGAGTGTAATTCGTTGAGTTATAAGCGAGTTACAGAGCTTACAATTCTTTGCAATGTAAACAAAGCGTTTGTTTACATTTTGAATGTTGAAGTGAAAACTCCAGTTTGAAACCTAACATGATTGTAGTAAATGTTAGGATCTGTTTATTTATGCTTAAAATGAATAAGAAGATGGAAAAATCAGCTTGTAAAACAACTTTTACTGGTAAATTGAACTTATGTAAACAAAAACAGGGCACGAGCCTTGTTTACATGGCAAAGAATTGTGAGCCCTGTATCCTGCTTATAACTTTACTACAGACTCTCAAATTTTATTTGGTCATTGGAAATGCATTCCTAATGCATTGTAAATAATCAAAACAGAAAAATAGAATTTGACCAAAATCGTGACCATGCCCCTTTAAGATTTTTTGTGGACAGTCGATAAGGAAAAGGTCAAACAAACAAGTTTTCAAAGGTAGCCTGGTACACATGAACAAACACTATCGACGGACTGTTATATTTAATTATCCACAACTGTTTATATTTCTTAAAAGTGGATTTCATAGAATTAGCCTACTATTCGATCCCTTAATTGATGTATCATAAATAAACATTTTATTTTAAATTTCCGTTTTGCTCGAGGTGGGCAGGGGTGCAATTCTTGACAAAACCTTACAGTTAAATGAAAATACTTTTAAAATAGCGCTATACCTGATACAATATTCTGTGCATAAGCACACAACTCTAGTGTCTGGTTGACGTATGGGTTAATGACACAATGGTACACAAGCCTCCTCGGTTCACTACATTGACTGCTATAAGCGGAGCAATTCTTCCTTGCTGCTGCTTCCTCCCATTTCTCCTCACTGTCTGGACAGTCCTCAACAACCTGTACTGTAGACCTTGTTGCTTCACATGAGTTACTGAGAGCTACCGTTGTCTGAAAAGTTAAAAAATAGAAATAAAAATCTTATTTTCTATTCATCCGCAAATATTTGTTCATTTGTAAAATAAACAGATCCTTGTACAGTCATTTCATAAATATATTTTACAACTTCGTGAGATGCTATGGCATGCGATTTTAATGATAGAATGTGAGATTTAAATGCAATTCTCTGAGATTTGTATGCTATGCTATGAGAAATTGAAATGAAGGAATTAATTATATGGTATGCTTTGCTTTGCTATGGTACGTAACATACACAGAAGAGTTCCAAACAATCCGAAGTAAAATGATAAGAAGACTAAGTTTACCACTAATCTGCAATGTGAACATTATTCTTTTAAATAAAAGAATTTAAAACCGAGTTAAAAACATGATGTATGCTATGCTTTGGTATGTTATGGTATGATATGACGAATGAGAATCTATGAGATTGAATACTATGATATGAGGTTCCAATGCTATGGCATGAGATTCAAATGATATGCTTTGAAAGTTCAATGCTAAGTTATGCTATGCTATGTGTGTGTTGTAAAAGATATGCTTGAACTGACTGTAGCTAGTCTGTCAGTACTCTCTTTTTTTTATTTGACGCAGTAAATATATTCACCGACATCTACATGGACAGTGTTTTTCTCTTACTCAAAATTTGGAAAATATATAGAAAAAAGGTGTTGGCTGAGTGGGAATGGGGTGTAGGTTGAGAACAGTTAATTCTAATTACAGGTGAGCTAAAGTATGTGTCGTAGATGTGCAAGTGCCAAAGACCTTTTAAGTTTCAGTTTATTTATATATATTTGCTCAGACCACATTATATGTGGTTTATTGGGTACATTAAATAAACATTTGAGTACGAACAAAAAGTCAGGGAACTACAATTAAAAACTTGAAATTTCATATTTACCGCCGCCTTATTTAGGTTTAAAAAATAAGATATACATGCAGATTTCACATATTCAGTTTAAGATTCTTTCCTGTCAAGGTTAGCAACAATGGCGGACATATTCAAGTTGTGATGTTGACATACCAAAAAATAACCGTTGATATATCAATCCAGTTACAATTATACTTGTAATATCGCTCCTCTGCGATAAGTGGGGCGATGTTTCAAGTTGTATCGTAGGTAGTTTGCCGTTATATGGACTTTTTTATATTGTTGGATTTTTTTGGCTGCTAGTCTCTGTTACCGGCGAAGTGTCAGGGCGACTATACTCTGTCTCGAGTTTTTGCTTCCACCACTTTTTGCTTGATATTTCGATAATCATCAATGCCTTTGTGCTCAAATTACGTTCATCCACTAATATGAAAAATGTCCAGATTATCTGTTTTGAAACGCCCCCTCTACCGTTTCAGGTTTCAATACAAATCCCAAAATAGAAAGTCTACGGGAATTTTGCATTGCATCAGCCATTATTAAGCCCGGATGATAACGTTGAAAAATTGTGCGAGGTGTCCCGAGTACTTCCGAATGGAGAAAAGATGTAAACATTTCCCATTATAAATCTCCGTAAGAAAGAGCTAGAGCCACGAAGCATCAAAATATGCCCTATCATAAAAAACCAACATATTTTGGTGAAATTGAGTGTAGAATCTAAGCTTTTCATAATTGTTTTTCTTTTTTCGATATCTATTATACTTTTTTATAAATAGAGTTTATAATATGGCACTATTTTAATGAAAAATTGTAAAACAGACGTAATTTTTGTTAAGTAACGTCATGAAATGACAAAACTACGCATGAGTTGAATTAAATACGAAGGTTGTCCCATAATAGCGTAGACAGAACACATAACTTAAAATCTGTTCACTGCAATTTCATTAGACTTCTTTGTTTTATTCAATAACCCTTTGGCAAATAATAATGAAAAATTCAAATCTGTACTTTATTTATTTCTTGAGAAAATGAATAATCATTTACAACATGTTTTGTCAGGCGGCGCAATGTGCGACGTCGAAAATTCTCAATTTTTACGTTGTTGTTAAACCCTCCACATCGTTTACGATAACATTTACGGGTTTTTTTTTCAAAAAACTATCTTGGGGAAAAATATTTTCTTTGAACAAGTAGCCTGAGTGCACATTCACCATGCATTTCTAGTTTTATTTTTTAAAACATTTTCTAAGTACAAACGGTCTGCCGACTCCAAACTTGCCCTGTATTATTTGTTGTCTAACGACCGTCCTACAGACATTTGTCGTTCAGAATTTTGACGTCCATCTCTATCGGTCGGGGTTTATATTTCCACTTATTGTCACCATACTTGTCCGAATATTTTCAATGTTGTTAGACTACTAATTCACAAAATACATTTCTAAGGGATTTTGTTAATTTATTTACTTCAAAAGCCACTTAGGATTTGATTCAATGACTTTACAAAAATTTATCAGTTACTGCTGCGCCGCCTTAAACGCTGACGTCGTCATTTTATTACGAGTTAACACTTTAACTTGTCACAAAACGCGCTATAAAATCTTTAAAAGTTTTGTTATAGCCAAAACATTTATTGAGTAAATAATAGAATTATTAACAAATATTACTGTATATCTATACTTGAATTTTTTCATTCGAAAAGTACTTATCCTCGCAATTTTCATTTCATTATGTTGATTTTATTTTTTCGTTTTTGACATTGCGCCGCATGTCGAATATATGATTTAACATGCTTTCATTTCACTAATTTAATCTCAAACAATATTGATTTTAAAACATAAATTGAATGCAAATTACTTGAACCATTTGTGGCACAAGTTTCACCTTCCTGTGTCTTCGATTAACTGAATAACGCCACTTGTCTACGCTACATGTATTTTGGGACAACCCTCGTAAAATAAACAAAAACAAAATAAATTATCTTTTAGACATTATAATTAATTTGTGACGCGCCAAGCAAAAACCTCCCTTATCTCAATTATGACGTAACGTTAAAATACGTGTCTACATATCACTACAACGTAAACGCTGTATGAGAATTCGTATCTGCCATGTGTTTCCCTTTCGTGTTCAAGCATCAATTACAAAGTTATGAAGGAAATTCTGCTAAGCCTTAATAAAGTTTTGCATCAACAATGATTTTCTTTAATCAAAAATAGCGTAATTTAGAAATAAATAAATTAGGGCTAGACCAGTGTTGAAATATTTGTTCTTTTCAAATAGATAAAAAAGAATGTTGATCTAAGTTGTGCGGAACAAGAAAAATGTCGGGGCTTCCAAGTTAATTCTTTTTAAATAATAAAACACTACGTTATTTTCATTTATTCGATCTTAATAAAATATAAATAGATTTACTAAAAAGCTAAATATGTTTTTTGTTAAATTGATAAATTATCATAATTCAAATCAAGCTTGTTTTCTCAGCAGACGTGATGCTGAACTGACGATCCGATCTAAATGTCGGGCGCTTTCAAGTCTCATTTTCATTTTCTGTGATCTGAAAACACGACGTGATTTAACACCTTTTGATTTAAAATATTAATTTTTAACTTTACTTTTAACCAACAAACAAATATATTGTAAATGAAAACATTTTTAGTTCATGTTTTTTTAGTAAACCCTATATTACCGGTGACACGAATGAGTTGTACTTCAGAAATTACTGTAGCAATAAATAAACCAAAAAAGAAAGAAACTCTTATATGATGAATAATACAGATGTAGATACATGCATACTGCATGTATACACTCTTGATAGATTAAATTTAAGCACTGAACAAAAACAATACACGCATTTCTAGAAATAACTCCCGTATAGTTGGCTATGGCGTCGCTTAACAGAACAAAAAAAAAATCACTCGCGAGATACACGTGTAACGGTGTACAGAAGCTAATCATAAGATATAAAATTCATCTCTGAGTCATCTTTTTTAAGCATTCAATATATATGCATTTATAACACTCAAAAGTCCGCGTTTTAGGAATAAAATCCCATATTTCGATTTTTAGAAATTTTTTTTAGAAAAGATATATGTATTGATGGTATAGACAATTTAACTCTTCTTTTTCCTGTTGTGATAATGTTAAATTGTTCGTTTTATTGTCAGATTCTTTATTAAAAAATACTTTCGCTTATTTAGTATCATTGATTTCCCCCGTAATGAAAATAAAACATATTTCTCTTTGAAAAACAAATTGTTCTATCCTTCCTCTTGGCAGATACACATGCAAATAAACTACTCTAAATTATTTCTGCTCCCATTGTTTTTATTTTTCTATTAAAACTAATGTTTATCCACATGCAAATAAAACTATTCTTATTTATTTATATTCCCATTGTTTTGATTTAACTAATATTTCATCGATATTCATTCAAACGATTTTTTCCTTTCACAAAAATACATTGTATTATACCTGTAAACATCTTCCATTTTCATTCTCATGTTTCATGCCAATGGAACCCATGAAAATTAAATAACAATTGATTTTAAAGTTGTATAATATGTTCTGTTCTTTCACAGTTGTAGGAGATAAACTAAATGCATTGTTATAATAAAAAGTCTTTTGTGTCTGTTTTTCCTATCAATTTTTATTTCTATAATCAATTTGATAATGCAGTTAATGTTTCCACGTATTTCCGTCGATGTTATCCAGCATTTTAAAAAATAAAGAACAGAAAAACATCAAATAAGAGAGAGAGAGAGAGAGAGAAAGAGAGAGTTTGTATTTTTTTTTTTTTTTTTTGAGAAAGTATAATTGTTTTCATCGCAAGGTTATACAATGTAAACCATTTGTTAGCAAATGCAATATTTTTTTTACAACCAGAAGTTGATTTCTTTGATGGAAATATGCATGGTCTGTCAAAATTTTAGATATAGAAAATCTAGAAAGGGTAAATGGGACCTTGTATGCAGCCGTTCTCTGAATGATGATCTGAGCTATATTCTGCCTTTTTTCTGCAACATGGTGTAGAAATATTATGTTTTAACAAATAGAAAACTCAATTCAGCATTGTAGGACAATTTTTCGTAACAATTCATACATATACTGTACTATCTTGCCAGGTATAATCATGTTTTCTCATGGCTTTCAAAACATTGAAAACAAGGATGGTATTTAGTCAATGAAAATCAAAAACTAAAAATCACCCCTTATTTTTGTTGACTTTTTAAATGTTCCTATAAAAAAATGACAAGTTATACGGCGATTAAAGATTATCTAGAGTACTAAGGCAGAATAGGTATTCCGATTATTCTCCAGTACAGATATAGGGACCGAACAATACTGCGCGAACAGACCGGCAGACTACGTGATATTTATTTTTTTATTATTTTGGATTCTTATGTAAAATTCTAAAAGCATTTTTAGTTACAAATTCAAAACACATTTATTCATGGCTGCATAACATATCATACCTTGTACATTTAGTATAATGCCGTTCAGTTCTATGTATTTCAAGTAATAACTTTGCCTATATGAAATGATAAATCGGAACAGACACTTTAACGTTTTAAAATATGTATCCAGGTAATATGCAACATTTGGCTGAACAAAAAATGAGTTTTTAAACCGACTGGCTTTCTAGAAATAATTTTTCTAAAATCTCAAATAAAAGCGTTGGGGGAAAGCCTACTACATCAAGTATAAAATAGTTTTTACCCTCGGGGAAAAGGGAAAGATTACAGCTAGTTTTTGTTGTTGGTTTTTTTTTTTTTTTTGGGGGGGTAACTATGCGGGAAAACTACTAGCAGATACATCGAGGGTTGGTAGGGCGACGGAGAACGATCATGTATTTCATTTTGACTTCATGATAAACTTTAGTGATGATAAGGCGGTTTCAATAAATTTTTGAAATCTGTTGTGCGACACTTTGATCATGATGTGCGACCTTGAGAGATTTAACCAGATTAATTTCTTTACGTTTTTAACTTCGTTAATTTCCGATAGTTTCCGTAATATTTGGTTCACTTCAAGACTGGTTTTTTCATGCACGAGCGCTTTCGCGCTCAGTATAAATAGATTTACCGGGGAGTATTCGATTAATGCGACGTTCGTTACAAAAAGCTACAGGTTGTGTCTTTGGTTTTCGTTACCCGCCCTGACCCAAAGTTTTTTCGAGATTAATATTGAATTGTTGTTAAATTGCTTGTCTTGGTGGTGTTGTATTTTTTTGTGTTTACGTTCATTTGTATGTTGATTAAGTATTAAATGCGATTTGCGATTTGTAACGAACGCACCAATCCTAAAAAATCTTTACTTTTTATTTTTCAATAAATTAGTCAAAAAAATATTTATTTGCGGAGGAGTGAAACGAGGGAGAAAATAAGCGGTCTTACACGTATAAGGCAGACATATGCTTTCATAGCCGAATCCAGGGGCGGATCCAGCATTTGAAGTTAGAGGGGGCGCCAGTGGGTCCAGGGCAAAGCCCTGGTGGGGGTCCAGGTGGGGAAGGCCCCGGAAGCTCCTGGATTCTAGAGATTTTGTGGGGTAAAATTGAAGTCTTCATATTTAGACTTCTGTGATATTTCTTCTCGTGGTTATACTTAAAAGTAATAGAATTATTTAGGCCTATAATTTTAAAGGTTTGTAGATTTAAGACCTGCAGAAATCCCATCAAAACCATCTGCCTTGCAGAAATATAAGAAACATTTCCTTTTATTTTTTTCTTACGAATGGCTGTAAATTAATCAGTTTAAAAAAATCTAGTTCAATGGGACGATGTAAACGACGTTTAAAAAAATATAAGGATGCCAGTTTGTATCATGATAAACACAAGCTAGTATAATTTATTAAAGGTAGGTGACTGGTCACATTTGAACCCTAGGAGAGCGTAACTAAAATGGACAATCTATGTACGTTACACCATTGAACCCACGGGTTTTCTTCATACTTCTCCGTTTAAATTAGTGTAATGTAGAAAAGTCCCATGAGTTTCCAAAACGTTGATAATTAAGACTCGCAAGTTGTACATCATTTTCTTTGCGAGAAGGAGTATGATTTAACTTTGTTTTGACAATTTTAGGGGGGGGGGGGCGCACCCCCCCCCCCTTGAATCCGCCACTGGAATCCGATCTTTTGTGACCAATCTGTGGAAAGATGTTACTATTGTACTTGTCCCTTGGCTCAGAACGAATAATGAAACTTATCGTGTTTTGTATACATGTAGTATTTACATCATCTTTAGGAAAAATGCAGAGATTTAATTATATATTTTTTAAAATTTTAATCATTTGTACCATTCCATATCTCAAAAAATATCATTCATTGTTTGAAATATAGTGAATCAAGATAAGATAGATGTACTGTTATTAAAAAATCTATAGCTATTAATCTAGCAACAATTACATGTATGTAGCCTATATTTGCGCGGTCGACGTTAAAGCATATACTTCTTCATTTTAATGCGCTCTTACAACACCCTAATAATGAGAAACATATGTAATGCTGTATATTATTAGAACAAGAAGGATAATCTTTATTATAATCAATAAAAAACTGAAATTGTCAGAATTTTCAGTTAAGGGAGGTTTTTGCTTGGCGCGTCACATTTATTAAAAAAAATTTATTCATAAAAATACCATGAAAAGCTTATTTACAATAATGTTTTTAAAAAATGCAGGGACCAGTGCTAAAGGTCAATATCACGGCGGTACATTTAAATATGTCGGTGTAGTGTATCCAAAGATCTTTTTTCTGCTATTTGAAACTGCATGGAGTAATGCTGATGATGCGAAGTGTATAACTGAGGATTAATTATTTAGTTCTACTGATATAACAAATTATTAAAAATAAATATATAAATATGACAGAAATATGGTGATTGAATTTAACAGAGATACATGTTAATGTAATCTAGATCGAATTTTTATACAGTACTGTAACAGTCTGTGTACATTATTCCGCATGATTATTTTATTACTTGATATGTTCACCCAAACTTGGCGTTTTATAGAGTTAAGTTGCCGGGGTTCAGTCCCTGAAACGTTGTATTTTCCCCTTTTTTCCGTGCGCTCACCGTGCGCACACAGTGCTTTCACTTGCGTTCTCGGCTCCGCTCCGTTCGCGCCCATCGTTCACAAAGCGCTCACCGTGCGTTCACAAAGCTTTCGCCTTGAGCTCACCGTTCATTCAGTGTTCACTTATTGTTTAGTCACATAATATTATATTTAGACTGATAACAATACATACATGTAGTTTATTGTTATTATTTCCTGATTACCAATGAAACACAATGTAACAATAACTCCCGGGGCACTCCGAATAAATCGTTCATCTTGCGTTCACATAGAGCTAACATATCGTTCACAGTTCACTTTGCTCTGCGTTTGCGTTTGATCAGCGTGCGCTCACCGATCGCTCAGAGTGCACTCACCGTGTGCTCACCGTTTACTCGCCGTTTTAGTGGAAACAAAGAACATTTCAGCGACTGTGTATATGTAATGGATATATGCCGAAAACAGTTCTGTACGAAATATTATAAAACAGTTTCGAGGCCCGTTAAGGCCGAAAACTGTCTGATATTTTGTTCATACAGAAGTGGTTGGGGCATATATCTACTTAAAACACTGCCATTGAGTTTCATTGTTGATTTACCTGAGACGGATACCAATATTGTAACCACTGGTAACGGTCTGATATTAAGAAGCTCACTAGTATCGGACTGTTAAAGGTAACATTTTTGACTGTTGGAACAAAGGAATGACATAACATCAGTGTTTTAATGTTCATTAATTAAAAAATAAATATCGATTTCTAACAAATATTTTTTATGAATTAATTATTCCTAATGAAATAATTATTCCTTATAAATGCCGTAACATAACATCGATCGATCGAGAGAGAGAGAGAGAGTGGGGGTCACTATTTTGAAGCAAAGATACATTCCGATGCTATAAAAAGTATATATACGTCAATTCCCAAAAGAATAAGGGCTGTAATAAAGGCAAAGGGATATATTACAAATATGGATAAGGTAAGAAAAATTTTCTTTTATTGATGTGAAAAAATAACAAACAAAACTTCCAAGTGTGAAAAAGTTTTAATGACACGGTCGCCATTTTGCGTACTGTATTATGGCCAGGTACTGTACAGTATGATGCAATAAGTATAGGTTACAATAACAATTTTTTAAAATATTTGATTTTTCAAAGCCAAACAATAGCACACGAATTATGTCGTTAAATTGTCTTGAAAACCCGAATTCATAGCAAGCATGTAGAATTTGAGTTAAAATATATAGATTTGTAATGAACTCGGCCGTAAATCGATTGATTTTTTTTTAAGTTGGGGGGGGGGGGGGAGTGCATAGAAACAAAATCTCGCTGCACTCGTTGTTGTTTTGTTTTTTTAAAGAAAGGGCAAGGCAATCTGAATCCTTTTTATATGCCACTCAAGGCAAACTATAATTAGATTTAGTACGCATAAAATAATCGAAAATTTCAATCGAGAATTTCATAAGGCAAAAGACCCGATGTACACACATTTAGGGTGTTTTTGTTATTTTATTGAACGAATTATCAACAAAGACATCACAATTAGGATTAGCTATCTATATAGTGCACATGCTGCTAATTTATTCTAAATTGTGAATACCAAAATTCGTCTTCATCGAAACGTACACGATTCTTACAATATGCATGTAACGGTTATCGGAAATACATTGACCACGCGACGAATCAACAGATTGCTGATAACGTAATGACGAATGCATTGGCAAGATTTTTAATGCAAGGGACGAAGGCTTAACTATAAAATATTCAATAACAGCTGTACTTGGATATTAAATTATCAAGTCATTTGACGGCATCAGTTTAAACGACTGTCCTTCTCTAGTGATATTCAGAAACACTTGTGTAACAAGTTTTAAAAAATCGCATGCATATTTCCTTTTGTTTTTTATGCATTTAAGGTAAGGTTTGCGGCTTGCATTTTTTAGGAATTGTACCAAAGTTACATACCGTTTTGTTCACTACACTAAAGTCTTTTTACTCATGAAATTCAAATGATATTGCCCGTCCCGTTTTATAACTACAAAAGGTCAAAGTGCATGATTTTCAATTTTCATGTTGATGAAATGTAAACAATTTAGTGAAAAAATGTACAATTTATATGTGACTATTTTGGGGGTTATTTATGCTCAAAATGTTCGAAAATAATGTCACTATTTATATCATGATTCATTTTAATTAATTTCTAATGAACTATCTAAAAATAGAATAAAATACAACAAAAATCTTAATTTTGGACTACTATTATGTAAACGAAAACATCTTGTTTGAAACCTTTTCAGGTCCACCGATTTCAGGAAAAATGTATCTTTAGAATATGTGTAATCTGATGTTCCTAAAACACTATTCAACACCATATGATGCGGACTTCGTTTTTGTGGAAATTGATAAAATACTTGTGTCCTGTTATTCTTTCATTGAAACTACAAAACCCCGCGAAATTGAAAAAAACCTGAAATCAATTATGACATCATATAAATTTTGACGTCATAGCTGAAATAAAGGGTAGTTGGTGTTACGTCACATTGAAAATGTGTGAGTTATCTCCCTGTAACCGCAAACCTTACCTTAACTGTTCGACGGGAAAAAAACCCCCACAACTATAGCTACTTATACATGCTATCGCTTTTTTTACACAAAGGTATAGGGATATTTACTTATTTGACGCCATCAATGTACGTAACAGTACAATCTTAACTGCCATTTTTTTTTCTGTTTGTTTTAACACATGTTCATGTATATCATATTCTACTGCAATTAAATAATACCGTGGTACATAGACATAATATGTTTTAAAAATGCAGACTGAGTTAAATGGTAAGTTATATTAGCAAAATACTGATAGAACTCAAGATTCCATGTACAGATTCAACTGACGTCGCAAACGTCAAACTATGACGTCATTGATGATGCAAGATATAAGAATGAATACACAGTATAAAATTACTAGATAGAACACAATAATGTTCAGTTTATATGCATTTCTACCACACATATTGAATAAAATGATGATTTTGTAAACATTTACAAATAATTCTTTATCAATATTAATCAATTTCTGTTATTTCAATTAAAAGTAAGCAAATATTTACCCTTAAATAGAGTGGTCTGTTTTATTTTCTGTTTCTAAAATTTTCAAAAATTGTAAAATACATATTGGCCACACTTGAGTACCTCTAAGAAATTTTGCAGGCAGATGCATTTATGCAATATCTCTCAGTTTTAAAAGTGTCAAAGAGGTACTCAAGTGTGGCCACATTCAAATTTGGGAAATACTGCAGTAAAATCTACATTTTTCAGCCATTTTTAACGAATATGGCATGTTTGATGATGCGCATGTGCTTAACGGTGGGGCCGAGGTGAAAAAATTACACATGCAAAGAAGCAGAATATTGTGCCCTACATTATAAGTAATTACAATTTGTATTGTTTCAAACTTGAGTTTTGTGAAAATTTTAAGGCACATTTTGATGCTTCGTGGCTCTAGCTCTTTGTTTTCGTTCCTGTGAACTTGTATGAGTGAAAAATGATAATTTGTCAATGAAGATATCTTGGATATTTTCCCTTTTATCGATTTCAACAGCATTTCTTTCACAGGTATGTGTATTTTTATTAAAAATCATCAAAAAGTGGTGAAAGCAATAACTTGGGACAGAATATAGTTGCGAGGTGATTGCAAAAAAGTGAAATGGAAAATGTATGGACATTTCGGTAGAAAATGCGTTCTTTCATTTCATTCTCCATTTCGATATGCAGCCAAACACTTATTCATCTATATCTATTGTAAACTTCCACAAAATATACAATATTGTTATTATCATATCATAACAAAAAATATACTTCTTTTCTTGCAAAATTTATTCTTGTGTTATTTGCCCATTATGAAAAGTCATCGAAACTATTTACTGACAGCAATCGATTTCCCTCCTTTAAACCGTTATTCTCGAAATTCTTCTGTTTAATTATAGTTGTTGTCTCGGGGCACAATGAACTTGCTATTGACCAAAAAGTCAAGACCAATTCAATCCACATTTGCAAAATTTGTTTCCCATTCCGGGGTCAACTCAAAAGTTAAAAGTAAAAACAAACAAACCAACATTCCTCTTCTTTATGCTACACAATATTTGAGAACCCTGTAGCCTCATACAAGAGCAATCAGAGTACAAGACGGTAACGTAATTATGTCAAATGACATGGTTACAAACTCCTATATATATACGTTATGAGCCCACATATTTCAAAAAATAATGATTCAATGCTTAATTAAAAACAATTGAAAATTAGTAGGATGATGCACCAATTCCATAGTGTTGCTATATTTAGACCCATATTATGATAAACATTTCGCATTTTAAACATTGTTTGCCCATTCCATGTCCAACAGAAACCAAATAAGGGTTGTAATTCGAAAAATGTGCAAAATTAATCGATGAAAGTTTCACTCTCCTTGTGCACCCAGATTTCTGCCGAATCTACATATTAAGCGCCCTCTTTCTTTAAGAAAAAAGAAGGGAACCGAAACTTTCCAATAATATAGACATTCTACAAAATATGTTATAATTCACAACAACGTTCCGAAAAATTCTGTGCAGCGGTTTAAGAGAAGCGAAGCTTAAAAACTGACCATTACTTCCTTAAAATGAAAGGCCTGAAGGGCCTGAGAGTCGACTCGCTCTCAACATGTTGTCAATATTCTGATGGAAGTTTTTTTTATTAGATTGTTAGTAATAGATATAATTTCTTTTCTGTCTTTTCTAAGTATATTAAACATAGGTAATCAAAGATTACAGAGCTCATCGAGACAGACATCACCTTTATACGAGACCACCTTTATCATATTAAATGAAAATCATTGTTAATGATCTTTAGTAACATATTGCATATAGTAGTGTGGTTTGGCACATTAATTATATAACATCATATGATACAATATCGTATCATATATAAGATATTTTATCTCATTGCATGATTAACATATTGTATATGGTCTGGTTTGGCACATTAATCATATAATATCATATGCTACAATATCGTTTCATTTATATGATATTTTATTACATTATATGATATTATATCATGTTTCATGAAACAATGTTGTAGGAACTGCTCCAAAAACTTAAACCAGGTGCGGACGCTGACGGTATAGAATAAGACCCCCGCCCCCCCTCTCCCAGAAATTCGTCTCGGTGAGCTAAAAATCGTTGAAATCTCATTTCACCAATATTTTCGCAAAGTAGTACATTATTAAATTTTCAGTTTGCAAAGTATTGGATATATATTGAATCACGGTGTAACTGGTATTCACATTTAATGCCCCAAAATTAAAATTAATTTTGAGAAAATAACTCAAATAAAACATGGGCTTGTCTATACATTGTTTTCCATGGTAAGATAATTTCCATATTTATTGCATCTAACACATGAATTTGGAAAATACATGCATCGATTACATTCTCTTTATAGTTAGGCCCCTATTACGATTGACATGCAGTGAAATGATCCATTTGTTAGATTGAACATAACTTTGAGGATAAGTTAATAAATGTTGAAACAAGTAAAACCAAATAAATTGGAAAACAACTTGGCTGTGAACATTTTTTTTATAAATTGTCAATTCTCTCTAATAACTAATCCATGTAATTCAAATAGTTCATTATATTTGTTACCATCTGAGGGTAAAGATTTGGGAAATGATCTGATATTATAACATAATTCAGATTCATTTGGTTTTTCCTTTACTTATTTACAAATTGTACTTTATCTTTCACTCAAAATTCTTGCTTGTTTTAAAATAAGAATCAAAGAGACAACAAGCTGGACTCCAAAATGAGAAAACCTCAAAGCATTAGATTGCAAAGGTGTCAATTGGCAGATACTGGAGATTGAAAACTCAAAATTCAGAGTAATTAATATATTCATCAAAAATTGTCTTAAATATTAAATTACAAAACATCGTTATTGTATCCAAGAAAATGCATTAGTTTTGATAGTTATATATTTTGGCCGTCATTCTTTAGTGAATACTCTTTAGTGTTTTTCATATAATAATTTACCGTTTTAGCTGACCATAAAATTCAGAATGAATGCATACCAGTTTTTTTGTATTGAGAGGGTTTATAATTTTATTTTCTAAACTGAGAAACTAAGTATTTCATATCCTTGATGCTTGTAATCAAGTGCAAAATTAAGCAGGAAATGTATTTGACACCGAATTGTATCCACTTTATTCTACATCAAATCACGCCTAAAAATATTTCTTCAAAGGCTTCTAGTTAATAATAGTTTCAACTTTTTATTTTTACTTTTAAATTTTCTTTTGTATAAAACTAGCGCGCCCATACAGTGTTAATGCATTTAATGAATATTTTTAAAAATCTTCTTTTCTACTCTCACACATCTGTACGAAAAAAATGATTTCATAATTATGTTAACTAGGAAGTCCTCTACTAAAATTTAAAATTTCATGTCCCCTGGTGTATGGGTTTTGACTCAAGGGCAGGGCAAAAATGGATGTATAGTGTTAATGTATATATAATGTTAAAAATTATCTTTTCTACTCCTACACACCTGTAAGGAAAACTGAATTCATGATTTTGTTGACAAGGAACCCCTCTACCAAAATTTTAAATTTCATGTCCCCGAGGTAGGAGTTCTGACTCTAGGGCGGGGCCAAAATAGTCATATAGTGTTAATGCATTTAATGTATAAAAACTTCAGCTGATACTGAATAAAAACGCGCCGTAAATTGCAACTTTTTAACATGTACGGACCGTAGCTCCCAGGTCGTCCATCCGAATTTTTTTTCGGACCGGGATCAACAGACTTGCATCTAATAAAAATGATGCTCTCAAAGCAAGCTTCGAATAGCAATATATCTCAGTTCAGATACAAACGATGGTTTTCCACAGAAATACAAATGCAAAACGAAAAACTCAAATTTTACGTCTGTATTATTGAATTCCCATAGCTCTTCCTCATGCTTGATGTTTCGTAACTTAAACTGCTGATTGAACATTTCGCTGTTTCCCAATTTTTGTTGATTACGAATCTGAATTTTACGCGACATTTACACCGGTTTATTTACTGGCTCTTACAATAAACATCGAACATGACGAAAAGAATTATCGAATGTTATGCGAGAATCTTCCTTTATCACAATAATGTACATAATGTAATCACGATTATGTTTTATTATTCCTCTCTGCTAAGGCAAAATCTTCTGTAAACACACACGCTATTTTAACCTCTAAAAGTCACGTGGCAATCACGTGGAATTAGACAGGTCGTTCTTAAAACAAGGTATTCATACTCACGTTATCTCATTTACATATTTTAATAAAAAGATTACCTAAGGGTAAATTTGATGTTTTATCGTGTAAGAGCATAACTAATTATGCTTTTATAGACAAAGAATAAGAAAAGATAGACTGTTGATATTTCAATGACTAAGAAATAAGAACTATTTGCATTGTATCGCGCATTATCATAACACGGTTGTGCTTAAAATCATACCCGAGAGTGCCGATGATAGCAAAGGTCTTCTCGCTTCGCGAGCCGACTCAAAAATGGTCAAAAGACTAACTGCAAAAGAGGTAAAATTCCCGTAAAAATAACGGAACCGTATTTTCTTGTTAATACATGTATGTACAACAAGTCGCGTGGGCTATAACAAACATTAGAATATCGCCAAAGCAAAACACGTCACGCACCAGTAAAAAAAAGAGTTTGTTATTATAAACTTTATACATCCATCTTCAATAACTCAGCCCTGTCTTTTAGATTAAACACTCAAAACCAATATATTTTGACTTCAAATTTTACAACAAATATTTGGTATACGTTACATGTATATCGATATAAAAACCATTCAAAATGACAGTATGATATTTCAATATGATCACTTTTTGGGGCAGCCCTCTTATATAAAATGTACAATCGTTTTGTCCTCTAAAACCTTGGTTTCAAATATATATTATCTATAATGAAATGAAAGAAAAACTGAGCAAGCTCACATACCCCACGGCCCACGCACCCCTATTACTTGACAATGATACACATAATGAATGCATGGCAAGGTATGCATTAAAGCTGCATGGTCCGATTGTTTGGCTATTACAGTATTTCATAATTTTCCATACACACCAATTATCTTAGAAAGTTATACACTTTGCCTATGTGCAACAGCAGAATCGATCTCCTTTAAAAGTTAAAAACATCCCAGTAAGTAAACAAGTGAAAAGCTGTCAATGTGACAGCAAACCGGGTTTTCTTTTATGTGAACTGTATCCATAATCCATGTCAACCCTGAATTGATCAACACTGCCTACTGTATCCAGAGAAATGGAGTACCCATATGCAATATTTTGCCTAAAAAATAACTAAGTTCAAAAGCTGAATTTTTTTTTTCATAAATTATCAGAAATCAAAATCCTAGCAATATGCACACCTCTGATATATGTACAATTGATCTGCAAAAGTACAACTTTTTATCTTGAAAGTTATCCGTACAATAGGGGTACCCTATATGCAATATTTTGTCAAAAAATGACTAAGTTCAAAAGCTGGTATTTTTTTCAGAAATTATCAGAAATCAAAATCCTTGAAATATGGACATTTCTGATATATGTACAATTGATCTGCAAAAGTACAACTTCTTATCTTGAAAACTGTAGGAGGAGTTATCCGTACAATAGGAGTACCCTTTACCCTTTTGGCAGCCGCCGCCCCCCCCCCCCCCGGCCATTTTCACCATTTCAAAAACCCGATTTTTCCGTTGGAAAACCCGGTTAATAAAAATGATTTCTTTATGGGCATACAAAAAAAGAAAGAAAGAAAAAAAACAATCAAAATGCATCATGGAGATTTTAAGAAAAGGGAACCGTTTGGTTTTTTCCCCAAATGTTTGGGTTTATTGAACCCCCATCTTATGCATTGATTGTAAACAAAACAAACTTCAAAAATAATAGTGAACAAAATGAACTTATATAATTTTTTTTTTTTGCCAGAAAATGACTCACATTTAGACTCAGCGATGTCGAAGTCGTAATAAAACCATCACCCGTCTCGATGTTAGGGGCCAATTTTATCATACAAAAATATAAAATATACAAAATAATTTGATGCGTAACTCGCAAAAAAAATTCCTGCAAATATTCACATCTATTCCATTGTCTTTAACAACTAAAAGCATTCTACGTCCAAAAGGGCCGGAAATTCCAGAAAAATAACGGAATCGTAAATGTTCTGGTATTAAGCACATCCGCTGTCTTAAACGCTTAAAGTCTCACTAAATTCCATGCAGCAGTTAAAGAGGAGTTGCACTCACAAACTGTTCATTTCTATCATTAATAGATGGCCAAAATTCTAAGTTCAAAAGAGTCGAAATTCCCAGAAGAATAATGGAATCGGAATATCCTTGAAATATGCATATCCACAAAGTTCTTTTTTTTTTAATTCCGTGCAGCGGTTTAAAACGAGTTGTATTTACACACACACACACACACACAGGGCTGACTGACAGTCCAGTAAAAAATTATACCCCCTTCCAACTTCGTTGCGTGGGGTGGGGTATAATTGTCCTTGGCCTATATGTGCAGATTAAAACTTAAAAAAAGAAAATGATAAATATGAGTAACACGAATATAATAAGGTTAGGTCATTTTATTTTATTTTCTTTAATAATAGGGGGCAGTTAGACATAACAATAAGGATAACCTATTTGATTTGCTTGTCAAGATTTCTGATAAGTCTAGCCCCCCCCCCCCTTTTTTTTAAATTTAATTCCGACGCCACTGAACCTTTCTTTGGCCCGATTTACCAAGATCGAAAGTTGGTTTTTTTTTCTGGTAGAGTAAAAATCACAGACGTCTGACAGTGTTAATATTTTTCGTTATATAATCTATCTACCTACCGTAATTACATTATTAGGAATGGTGTATTCTTTTGTATTTCTTTTATTATGGAAAAAATAAATAAGGTCGTTAAACTTGTGTTAAAAATCCATTTTTGGGACGCCGAGCTTGCCGTAATTTTTTTCAACAGGAAACCTTCCTTTCCTTGGGACCCAATATTCTATTTGGGATGTTTAACGTTTGTTAGAAAATATCTTACTTAATCCCAGAGGAAGAGGGTCTATTTGTTTAATTACTCAATATGTTAAAGTACCTGCAGGGTTCAAGGATGCTCCCCGAGAAGTTTGAACAAGTTCCACTATTTCTCTTTTGAAACGCCCTCCCTACATGTAGCATACACGGTTGAAAATAAAAAGTCTACGGGAATTTTCCATTGCAAGCGACATTAAAGTATACATGCAACCAGCGACATAAATAACGTTGAAAAATTGTGCAAGGTGTTCCGATTGACTTCCGAGTTGGAGATACATGTGTCAGATTCTCCGTGAGAAATATGTATTCCTTCTTGTGAATTTCGACGGATATAAACTGATGCTAAGTATTTGAAGAGACCTTGGATTTTTTTCCCTTTCATCGATTTCAATAGTATTTATAGACAGGTATGTTTATTGTTGTTAAAATTTAACAAAAGGTGACTGAAACGGTAACCTGGGACACACTGTATATCCCCCTTACCCTGTAACTGATGCTTAGTAAAAGTCTTGATAAACACTTCTGAATTATATGTTTCGTTGGGGCGAGCGCAGCATGTGATCAAATAATGAATTATGATAATCAAATAATGAATTATGATATTAAATCAATAAAAATAAAAGTAACAACGTAACTTAAATGAATTTAAATGCAAAATAAAATAAAACACACCGATTTTTTTCAGTAAATTTTCATTATTCATAATTTATAAGATTTTTTTATTTATTTATAAGTAGATTTTATCTCAGATACAATGTTGTTGAATAATAAAGATTTTAACATAATGTTTATTGCAGTTTATTTCCTATTTTCTTGCAGCAGACATTTTTCTTAAACTTACATATAAAAAATTGACTTATCATAGAGTTGCCTCCCCCCGTTTAAAAAAAAATTATTTTTTTAAATTTACGTAGCCTATAAAAAAAAATTTGCTTATCATATAAGGATCATGGAGTTGCCTCCCCCCCCCCCCTCCTTGGGAGCATGTAATAAATGGAAGTGAAAATAAAGATACCATTGAACAGCTAAAGAGCTAAATGCATACTACGCACTCCCCATTCCTCACCCCGGATTAGAATTTTTATGATTTTTAAAATTATCTTTTTTTTTCCTTTTTTTTTTTTTTGAATAAGGCTGCCACGCCCCCCTTTTAAAGAACGTGTACGTTCCTGGAAATTACCGTATATATAGTGAATAAAATAAATGTGAGCATTCATCAAAATGAGTGCAAGTTACAATTAACTGTTTCCTATCTCCCCATTCCTTAGCTTTGCAAGGAATTGAGAAGATTTTGTTAATATTTCAGCAGATATTATATACCTATTTACTGGCTATGAGGACGATAGCAAGTTTATTGTCCCCCAAGACAGCAACTATTTCACGAGGCGACGCCGAGGGAAATAGTTGCTGTCGAGGGGGACAATAAACTTGCTATCGTCCGAATAGTCAGTAAATAGGTATTTTATTATACCGGAGAAAACTTAATTTGTCGGCGATGCAGAATTTCTTGATGATAAACAAATTAGAGTTATCGGACTTTGAATTTAATGCAGCGATCGGATTACGTCAGAGGTGCTCCGAGTTTAAAAAAGAGGGAAATCGAATGCCGCCGATGAATAGTTTCGATGACTATTCACCATGGGCAGATAGCACGGAAACTATTTCACGGTTAGATAGGATAGCATGTTTATTCATTGTAATTTTACATAGAAAATATTCACAGAGGTATAATAAACCAAACTAGTTAGAGTAGTTTTCCCTTATTGTGACGTCAAAGTTCACGTCGGTTAAGTGTCGTCTGTCTTTTTAAAAACTACCCTGAGAAATAAAACTACGCGAAGTATACTGATTTATTTACTTAAAAAGCATGATGTTCTTGAAATTACACATTTTATCTGTTTCTCAAAAGTTTTACATTGATTCTCGCGAGAACGTGAGAACGCAATTGCCAATGCTTGGAATTGCATTGTGGGTCGAAATTTACTGACGCCAAAAAATTCTGTCGGATCAATGTGTAAGAAATCCATTGTGACGTCACTCGATTGCATTCGAAAGTGTACAGATGTTAAAGGACGATAACTCCGTTAGTCTTAAATAATGGAATTGCGTTGTGTCAGCAGTATATTTGCAATGCATGTACATAGTCTTTAATTATTTGTATCTTGTTCTCGTGAGAGCGTGAAATGGGAAACCATATTTACAGGGAACTGCTGGTCCGATAAAAACAGGGCATTACTGGTCTGAGTAACTGACGCCAAAAAAATCCGTTGAATCAATGTGCAATTAAACTCTGTCTCAAGATATCCTCTATTCACATTTTGCTTAATTACTCGGTATTTATAAATACCTCAGGATTCAAATGATGTTCATTCAAAAGTATGAAAAAATTCCAAGATTTCTCCGTTGAAACGCCACCTTTAGCTTATCAGATTTTAATACACGGCTAAAAAATGTGATGTCTACGGGAATTTTGCATTGCAGCAGACCCGGATGATAACGTTGAAAAATTGCGCGAGGTATTCCGAGTGACTTCCGAATGGAGAAACGATGTCAACAATTCCCCACTATAAATCTCCGTAAGAAATCTGTTTTTGTTCCCGTGAATTTTTCCGAGTGAAAAATGATCATGTGTGAATGAAATTATCTTGGAAATTTTCACTTTCATCTATTGCGATTGCACTTCTTTCACGGGTATGTGTATTTTTAGTAAAAATCGTCCAAACGTGCTGCATAAATATCTTGGGACAGACTATAGTCCGAATTTTCTATTCACACACGCCTTGCCGGTAGAGCTCGCTTCGCTCGCTATTAATTGTACCTATTCCACGTTGATCGATACAAGTTAGTTAAATCTTTCTCCGTTCCATTAGGCACATAATGCCAATGCTTATCCCCGGTTTCATCGGTGCTAAGCGGATGAGAGTCATTGACTCCCCCTGGATGGGACACCAGTCCATCGCAGGTTAAATCCCAGCATAAGTAGGTACCTAATTTCAGGTGGGTGGACTGAGACAATGTAGATAAAGTGCCTTGGCTAAGGGCGGACTTCATTTGTCCTATATTGGCGGTCATATGAATTTGCACATGAAATAATTATATATTCATAATTTCATATACACTCACTGTAATAGTCAAACAAATCATAAGTTATCATTGAGTGTAAATATTCGCAAAAAAGTTATTTTTTATTATATATTGTAGATTTGAGAATCAACGGACTTCAGTTTTAATTTTCAGCCCCCCTCCCCCCTCCCCCCCCCCCCCCCCCCCGCACTCCTCTTTCAGCTAACATAAGAATTAGATGACATCAACTGTGCTACAATACATACATGTAAGGCCACACATTTTTTTAAGTTTTCTAATATCACCATTTCTTCCCTTATTCCATTCTCTAGAATCCCATTTATTTACTAGCTTGTTTACCACAGATTGTTGAAAAGTTCAAACATGCCTCAGACATATTAATTTTTTTTTAAATTCTTGAAAATAGCATTTTTTAAATAACTAAAACACTTGGATACTTTTACAAAGCATAATGCATGAATAAAAATTATAAACCCAGTTGGAATTTTATCAGATTTGGATTTTGAATGATCCAAAGTGAACTTGTCCCATGATGAGTGCATGTGTTTCTAGACTGTATACATACTTTCTCCAAAAGTGACAAAACCCTCACTATAGTAGACAAGCAGCTAGACAAGCTGGTTTTTTCAAAACTAATTTGAGTCTAGGGCCAATATTGGAGATTAAATCAATACATGGAGGAAAATCTTAAATGTCACCTCTTTTGATTAATGGCATCTGAAATAAATGGATCAGAGTTATCTTTCTTTCCTCTTTATCTTTAATAAATGGAAGTGACAAACAACCTATATCCTTTATATATCAATTGTTTTAAACTTGAATATCGCTATCTTACTTGATCAATATGTACATAAATGTTTCGTGCACCTGTATACTAAATATATAAGGCAATTCTTGTCTGAACATGACAGGACATTTAAACATTTGAATATCAATTTGCTTTCTTCATTGTGTCTTTAAAGAACATGGTCTTTTTATATCTTTTAAAGTTGATAATATACCGAAGCAAGAACGTTGAAATCAAGATTCAATTAGAATCAAAAAAGTCAAAAACAAAAATACTGACATCAAATATATTCAAGAAATGATTTAAGATCTTAGAACTTGTTGATCTCTGACAAAATTTAGTTTGATCAGCTATTAAAAAAAGTAACAACTTTCAAATGCAATAAAATGTCCACCAATCATTTGTATACATTTCAATCACTCACATACAGACATAAAATCATTCACTTAGGGGTAGTTTATCCATAAATTATCATCATTATAAGAACTGAAGAATGAACTTTACAAGTATGTTATCTTATCAAATTTGCATGTACTGTATATAGCAAAGTGTGTGTATTATTCTAGAATGTTATTATAAAAATTTCAATGATTTGTAATCAAGCAGGTGTATGCCTAGCCCATTCAATCTTTCAACCTAAATTAATCCAAGCATGGTGATGCAATGATTTTTATATAAACACATATATAAAATATATCTATGAATTGTAATTTAAACATTTGTACAGTTATAAATCCAGAGTAAGAGCTTCTTTAATGGCTGATTAAGCTAAGAATTTAAAAGAAATACCAAACTGCTGTATGCTACCAAACTGCACTCTGGATTTTAAACAACCTTTCAATACTTTAGTTTGGTTCAATACATATATTGACATATAGGTAACGGCTTTATGAAAAAAATTTAAATCTTTACCATTACCTAGTTAGCAATCATTAAGCGCATTTCAGAGCATTTGTATGTACTGTAACGTGTTTCTACCATAAACAACAAGTTGTCGAGGATGAAAATCTCCTTTTAAACATTTTATATCAGTTGAACGCTTAAAATATACATAGACGTAAGTAAAGATCTCATAAAAATCTATATATTTAAATAGCGATCAAAGGCCCACAAAAACTTTTCACATTCGACTGTGTATTTAAGTACGGTAGCGCATTGCCATCAGAAACATGTTGCTACAACAAAGACCAAGAAATTGGCAACTTAAATCAAAATACAAGTATATATACATGAAAGGGCTGTACAATTATATCAATTTGAAATAAGTTTTAAAGGACTAATCTTTATACTGTGGAAGATGTTTATCTCATTGTGTTTGCTTTGTAATTTGGAGGGGGTACATGGTATACATATAGAACCTTGAAATTTATCTGTTATTTGTCCATTAAAGTCTCTGGTTAAGATATATGTCTCAAGAACATACAATCACCTTTTCTATTCCATGGAGGACAATGCACATAACAGCAAGGATTCTAAGAAGTGAGCAGTTACAAGGACACACCATGGCAGCTGCTGCATGTATTAATCTTGGTTGAAGAATTCCGTTGCACTTCCCTTAAATTAAACAAATGTATTTAATTGCCCTATTGACTTTTGTTAGATTGCATGGTTTTGATTTTCATTTCTTTCTTCTTTTTTTTTTCAACTACTGCACTTAGCATGTTTGAAGCTTTCGTTATTTCTTTAAAACTAAAAAAAATACATTTACTTGTTTTCGATAGCTTCAAGCTTGTATCGACTTGTTTTGGGGTTTTTTTTTTTTTGTTTTTTTTTTTCATTGTATATATATATATATATATATATATATATATATATATATATATATATATATATATATATTTATATATATATAACGTAATATTTATAGCAATGCACTTTGTACTGGATGCATTTACAAAATAACCCCTGATTACCTTTTTCCTAAATCAGTAAATGCAAAGCCTTCCGACCACCTGGAAAAATGCCAGGTTTCGTTTTTAGTTTCATTTTCAGTTTGAAATTTCAGGCGCGCTTGATTTTCTAAAGAAGGTGTACACCGTGTACACTGCAGTGTTGTAGCGTTTTTGGTGTACACCGGGTGTACAACCGAGTCAGGGGTTCATGTATGTATTGTGATGGTATATATTTCTAACATGCAATGTGCCCAGTTAGTGGTGAATCAATGTATCACTCACCGGGCTGAGTTGTATTAATACTAATATCACAGGATCGGCTGGAACGTCCGTCTGTAATCGAGGTAACTATACAACTGATGATTCCGCGCACCTGATCAGCTGACTAATTTATCAAACCCCGAACCCGATGTATATAATGTATATCGATCATTACTACATTCCTCCCCGTTTTATTTAAAAGTGCTGGTATATAAAAGTTATAAAAATATAGTAAAACAATCTAGTTCGCCAAGCAGTATATAAATGTGTCATGGCAATGTGATGCATAAAAACTAAATTTGAAAACATAAACAGATCTACAAAATGAAGTGTTTTATCCTAAGCTTAAAATCATCTATCAAATAATCATTTCCTATGTCAGGAAGATGAACACCGTCATCTCTGAACAAATATGATTTTCTTGCAATAACTTTTGGATGATGTATAAAATGTTCCCTATCTAAGATTTTTTTAACTTCTGAATTAATAATCGTTCTTTCTCTCTCCCCTTCTTCCCATTTTAAGTTCCGCCAAACAAGCCTAGAAAGTATTTCTGAAAATAAAATGTGACTCTGAGAAAATTCTTTCATAATAGCATTTAAATCCCTCTGAATTGTTGAAAATAACCTTTTTGAGCATGCAAATTTGATATCATTGGAACTAAGATGAATTATAATGAAATCTGGGTATGGAAATTTTGATTTACAAAATTCAACAATATCTATTAAACTCTCCCACTTCATTCCTCTAACACCTTTCCAAAAAATCTCAAGAACATCTTTATCAAACTCTAAGTTTTTGATTCCTAATTCAGTTGCTCTATTTTCACTCCAAAATACAAATGAAGAACCTAAAATCCACACAACATATTTTTTGAACACTTTTGTAAGTAATTCAGCACTACCTGACAAATTAATTAAAATACTTAAAATTTTCCAATGTAACAGACAAGCTGCATTTGTAACAGGATATGGAACCAGTGGTAATTTTTCACCAGAGAACTTATGATTAAGAAATTTTTCTCCAACTACTGCATCTTCAACACTAAACACTGATCCCTGGCAACATTCAAAGCGCTCATCACTGTTGATAAATTTGAACAAGTTTTGAAAGTTTTCCAATTTTAAAATCTGAATCACGCGTTTTTTGTACAATACTGGAGATTTCATTTCTGTTATCACATAAGGACCTTTCCATGGAGATTTTAACTTAGGACTTGTACCTACAATTGTAGCAGGGTTTGTCTTGTAGACAATATCCCCTATCTCATAGGTCTTTTGAACAGATTTTAAATCATAGTCTCTCTTTTGTCTACATTGAGAAGTTCTAAGATTTTCTCTAGCTTCCCTGTGAATAGATTCTAACTTTGATTTAAGATCCTTCACATATGTGTTTAAATCTTTCTCTTCCTCATGATCTACAGTACCTAAGAAGACATCTAATGGTTGAATAACATCCCTTCCTAACATCATTTCATTAGGTGTAAACCCTGTTTGTCTATTCTTGGAAGCCCATAATGCACCCGCTAATTGTTGTAAATATTCATCCCATGTATTCTGTTTGTTTTAATGTAACACCTTAAAGCTTGTAGAAGTGTTCTATTGTATCTTTCTACCTGTCCATTGGATGCAGAATGATATGGTGTTGTTCTTGTTTTAGCAATTTGTAGAAGTTCACATATTTGACGCATAATAGTACCGTCCATATTTTTTCCCTGGTCAGTATGTAACTCTAATGGGCATCCCAATCTACAAATAATATTATCCACAAAGCTCTTAGCAATAAGTTCTGCCTTTTGATTAGGTAAAGGAAAGCATTCAATCCATTTTGTGAACTGATTTATAATCATTAAAATGTATTAATTGCTATTCTTTGTTTCAGGTAAAGGTCCTAAAATGTCCATATGTATTCTCTCTAATGGAACACCAGAATGATATTGTCATAATTGTGACTTAGCTCTGACATTAGGTTTTTTGTTTTTGTTACACAGTTCACATGATCTTACATATTCTTTGCAATTTGAATGCATGTGATACCAGATTGCATATTTTCTCAATTTTTCAAATGTGTTTGTTTGACCTAAATGTCCGGAGAGTGGAATGTCATGACAGAGTTCCAAAACTTCTTGTTGCAAACATTGTGGGACAACATAAAGTACTTTTGGTGTTATAGGATCCTCCCATAGATAATATAGAATGTCATTACTTATTTGTAATTGGGATTTGCACAACCAAAAATGTCTAACAGTCTTACTAGATAATTGAAGTTCTTGACTTGATGGTTCATAATTATTTTCTAACCATGATACAATTTGTTTAATGTCTGGATCTTGTTCTTGAGCAAGTTTGAGTTTATGTTTATCCCCTAGTACACTTGTAGACTCACTGGACTGGTCCAAATATGGACTAATTGAATCTACTGTTGTTGATTTGATTGATATAGGGACTATCTAATCTACATCATCTTCAAAAGTTTCCCATTGTTTTCTAGCTCTTGTACAAAATGGGCAACCTCCACAAGGAAGAGCACTTAATGAGACATTTGATCTATATTCATTACATGATGGTATTGAATCAGGGATTCTAGACAATGCATCTGCATTTTGATGTTTTATACCAGACCTATGTTGAATGATCATATTGTATTGTGATAGTTCTTCTAACCATCTAGCTAACTGACCTTGAATGTTTTTAAAATTGGTCAACCAAACAAGACTATTATGATCTGTTCTAACTATTAAAGGTCTTCCTAATAAAAAATGTCTAAACTGTCTTGTAAAAACAACAATAGACAAAAGTTCCTTCCTTGTTGTACAATATTTTCTTTGTTGTGGTGTTAGAACTTTGCTAGCAAAACAAATTGTTTTTTCTATACCATCTTGAACTTGACTCAGTTCTGCCCCAATACATTTGTCTGAAGCATCTGTATCTAATATGAACATTTCATCAGGATCTGGATGGTGTAAAAGTGTAGCATATAAAAAAGAATCTTTCAAGTTTTTAAATGTTTCATGATGTTGGTCAGTCCATTGGTACTCTGATTTTTTACTGACTAACTTGTGCAATGGTTCCACATATTCAGCATTTTTTTTTACATGATCTCTATGATAATTCATAAATCCTAAAAAGGACTCTAATTCTTTCACATTCTTAGGTTCAGGCCAATTTTTCATAGTTTCAATATTCTCGGGTGTAATCATAACTCCATTGCCATTGACAATTTTACCTAAAAATTTAACCTCTTTCTGAAAAAAATGACATTTCTTTGGTTTAAATTTTAGGTTGTATTGTTTGAAACGTGCCAGTACATGTCCCAGTTTCTTCAAATGATCTTCAAAATCAAAACCTAAGACTAAGATGTCATCCAAATAAGCTAAACATTCAGTCCATGTTAAACCTTGTAATACCAGCTGAACGATCCTACTAAAAGTTGCTGGGCTGTTACACAGACCAAAAGGTAGCCTATTGTGTTCAAACAAACCATATTTTGTAATAAATGCTGTCTTGTGTTTGTCATCTTTATGTACGGTAATATTCCAATATGCCGCTTGCATGTCAAGGGTACTCAAAAAATAACTTCCCCTTAATGATTCAAGACAATCATTCATATTTGGTAATGGAAAAGCGTCTTTGGTAGTTACTTTGTTTAAACCTCTGAAATCAATGCAGTATCTCAAACTACCATCTTTTTTCCTGACAAGAACTGGAGATGAAGCCCAGTCTGATGAGGATGGTTCTATGATACCCTTTTCTAGCATTTGATCTAAATGTTCCTTTTCTTCTTTTTCAAAACATAAGGGCGTTCTCCGTAACTTTTATCTAATAGGTTTTGCATTACCAGTGTCAATTATATGCTGTATTTCACCATTAAATGAACCCATGTCAAAATCATTCTTTGCAAAAACTTCTTGATAAGAAATGATGAATTTTGCAAATACAATAGATTGCTTTTCAGTAAGATTTTGAATAGATCTTTCAAACATAGCTGTTAAATAAGTTGGAATTTTTCTTTTAACTTGATCTAAGCTGATATTATCAATTTCTAACGATCTGACATCTACTTGTTCATTTGCAACTCTTGATTTCGAATTTTCTAATTCAATAACTTGATCTAATTGCATTCCAATACCCACATCTGAGTTTCTTTTAACAGTTATGAATCTATCTGTGAGGTTCTTCAACAAAATGAATCTTTGATCACAACTAATGACACAATTAGGTGATAATAGCCCATTTAGATCTCTACATGGGTTAATAACAACATCAAAATTCAGTGATTTGTCAAACATGATTTCTGCATATACACTAGATCTTGGTGGTATAACAACTCTTTTTTTTATTTGAACTCTCAAAATATCAATTCTTTCTTTGCTTTTGTTAGCAACACATTTGGCAGAAATGGTATTTTGTGCAATAGACAAAGAAAAATTATGTAAATTGATATCTACCTTGTTATGTTCTAAAAAATCAAGGCCTAATATGACAGAATCATCTATATTTGCTATAGCAAAATTCCACATGGTTTTGAAATTTCCTAACAATAAGGGAACATTCTGACACATCTTAGAATCTATATTAGTTCCGCTTATACCCTTGAGAAGCACATGACCTTTGATCTTGGGATAAGGATGTAACCTCTTGTAAATGTTTTCACTGATAACAGAAACTTGTGCTGCAGTATCAACTACAGCATCTATCATCACATTTTGAATTTGAATTGGTACATATAGAGTTTTGTACTCAGATGGTTTTTGATGTTTAAATTTAGTATGTGGTTGTGGCCTGGGGGTATTACTTTGAGCTGACGAATGGCCTATTTCCTCAGCTCTCGAGAGTTTAAATTTCCCTGGGACTTTGTTGGTGATTGTGGGGTGATCTGTTTTGTGATGGCGATCTTGATTTGAAAAATGTATTATTTTGCATTGTACAGTTTCTTGCAAAATGCCCTATCTCCCCACACTTGAAACATTCACTACCTCTTTCTGAACTGTTAGATCTTGACCTGTTGTATCTTATGGGAGATCTTTGTGTTGACTTAAATCTGGGTCTTGACTCTCTCTCTACTTCATTCATTTTCATTCTTTCCAATATTTCTCTCAATAGTCTTTTTGTCTCTTTGTTGTCGTTTTCAAGGGTCGAAATTCTGGTTTCTAGGGATGGAGTTGTTTTGGGAAGGACTTTATTGACTAGTCTAATGTTTACATCTTCTGTGTTGGGTATATCATCTTTTTCTTCAAATGTCACTCTTCTTACATCTTTCTTTGTCCCCATGATCAATTTTTGGTTCGTAACTGCGCTCTTCATATGTTGAACCGCTTCGTCTAATGTTTTTGGATCCTTATCTAAAGTGACTAATGCAGCTCTCTTTTCTAAACAGCCACTTAGGAATGCATCGATGGTGATGGTGCTTCTGAAAAATTCTGGACTGTCTGGATAAGCCTCAGTGGATAAATCTTCTATCCTTTCAGCAAATTCTTCCAGGGTTTCGTCTGCCTTCTGTTGGATATCTTGCAGTTGGCGACGAATTATATGAGGCTGGTCCTTCCTGTCAAACCTTTCTTTAAATTTCTGACAGAGCAATTTAAAATCCTTTTGCACATTTTCCGGTCTAGAACTAAAGAATTTTAACGCTTTCTCTCTCAAACATTCAATCATCTTGTCTAGCTTTTCTCTCTCATTCCACATGTATTTTTTAGCAATATGATTAAACTGAATGTAGTAAGGCTTCCACTCTGTTTTTCCATCGTATGTTGACAATTTGGATGGTGTTGGACTGTTTTTATTTTTGAACAACCTTTTCTGTCCTCAACTTTTTCACTGGTGGTGTTGTGATAGATACTATGTGGGGCCAACCTATTTATGTTTGAGATAAACTCTTCATGCTCTCTTTCTTTTTTCATTTGTCTTATATCTTTCTCTCTTTTTTCTATTTCTTTCTCTCTTTGATCTATTTCTCTCATTCTTTTCCTGAATGAATCTTCTCTTTCTGTTCTCTCTTTCTCTTCTAATAATTTCATTTTCTCTTTCTGATCTTCTAAAGTCTGTAGCTGTTCATCAAATTGTCTCTCTCTGATTGCCAATTTTTCTTTCAAATCTTCCTCTCTCCTTTCAAACATAAACTTAAACTCATCAGCTATTTTATCTCCTTTGTCGCTGGTTGTTTTCACGCTTTTTTGCAAAAATGATAACTCTTCCTCTTTTTCATCTAATGCACGATCTTTATCCTTCAATTCATCCTCTCTTTTTCTGATAACATTCTCTCTTTCTCTAATAACATTCTCTCTTTCTCTAACTTCTTCTTTCTCAACCAGCTCTTTTTTCAACATATCAATTTTTTTTAGCAAGTCTTGTTCTTGTGTACTAGACCCTACTATGTCCCCCGTGTGCACTGATTGTTCGACATTACTGATTTTTACTCAAGTTGATGGTACAACAATTTAACCTTCGTCTAACAAGGGATCCCAAATTGAGCTGGGAATGCTGGGAATGATTTTGAGATCTTCTAGAGTAATCTTACCTTTGATGTTTCTGATATCAATAATTTTCTTTGCTTTTTTTCCCCAATATTTCTAATGTTGTGTAACTCTTCAAAAGATGCTTTATTGATATCAATAGGAGTAGCCATGATCTTGCTATTTTACTCCCGTATACACCTATCTACACTATTGATCTTGCTTTATTTATAAACTAAATCATCATACAATCCGACGAAATAGTCATGTTGTAATTGATCTTAATAAACATGTCGGTGTATACATACAAGAAGAAAAATGTGCGGAAAACGCAATAGGAAAAAAAAATCAGAACATCAAGAAAAACAATACAGATTTTTCAAAAATATACCAATACTTTAATTGAAATGAATAAATATCTTCCAGATCGAATTTGGAAGACTGAAAAAAAAAAATTCAATTATGGCGCCAAAATGCACGAACTATTGTGCGGGGTATTTAATCTGAGAAAAATAACAGATCTATACTAACACTTCTGACACCATTATTGTGATGGTATATATTTCTAACATGCAATGTGCCCAGTTAGTGGTGAATCAATGTATCACTCACCGGGCTGAGTTGTATTAATACTAATATCACAGGATCGGCTGGGACGTCCGTCTGTAATCGAGATAACTATACAACTGATGATTCCGCGCACCTGATCAGCTGACTAATTTATCAAACCCCGAACCCGATGTAAATAATGTATATCGATCATTACTACATATGTGTTGTAAGGTGTAATAATGAAAACAATATGGCGGATGAATGTTATGATTGGAAACTTGATAAAAAATGAAGTAATATAACGGATTAGAAGTCGCATCAGAAAAAGCCTTGGGTTGTCGTTGAACATCAAATTCTCTTTTAAAACTGCATCATTTCCGGCCATATGTATTCTTATCTTCCCTACACCATGTACACTACACCGTTTAAGTGCACTTGATAAACAATGCAAATTTAATGTACACTGGTTTTACACCCAGTTAAGCTAAATCAAGCGCGCTCTTTGTCTGCGTCATCAATACGTGTAAGATAATTTCGCCCCCTAGCGTCTCAACGATTCGCCTCACACTTTACTACTCTTTTTGTTTCGGAACTTCTTTTACGTGTTTTTAAAATGCATAATTATTAAGTAAATATCAGGCAGTAGCATGAAAGTAGGGGTGGGGAATATTTAACGGGGACGGTGTAAAAGTAGTCCGGGACATATTTAACGTTATCCAAAAATGGGGAGGAGGAGGCTATTATAAAATGCCCCCCCCCCCCTTTTATGTGCCTGACTTTTGCGGCCAAGTTCAGCTTTAAATAGAAAAAAACGAACAAACAAACACACAAACAAAAAAATCCAAATGCTCTCATAAGTAAAAACGGAATTTTATATTTGACGTTTCTTTATACTCTTGCATGTTAGTCATGGAGAAAATTAGTCCGATATATATGAGGTATATATATTTCCCGGCCTTATTTGGGAGAGTCTATAAACCCGTGACCTCAATACCAGTGAAGCCCGTGAACTCGATTGTAAACACACGTTTTGAATACGTATGCAATTTTTGTATACATTTCCATGTATATGTTTTAAACTTACATTCTTTCCGTAAAAATAATGTGCTTTATAAAACTTCTTATATATATCATAATTGATTTAATAATTAAGTTTGCCCCAGACTTTACCACTGTCAAAAGTACTTATATCAAATGACTATATAATATAGTTAGATATGAGTCCCGTGAACTCGGTAACATTCTATATAATTGTACTAAATATTAGGCCCGTGAACTCAGTAACATTCTATATAATACTAGATATTAGGCCTGTGAACTCAGAAACTCTCTAAATAATACTTCTAGATATGAGGCCCGTGAACTCAACTCAGTAACATATTCTAGTTATAGATATGAGTCCCGTAAACTCAGTAACACTCTAAATAGTACTAGAAATTAGGCCCGTGAACTCAGTAGCATTCTATATAGTACTTGATATGTGGCCCGTGAACTCAGTACCACTCTATATAATACTAGATATCAGGCCCGTGAACTCAGTACCACTCTATTTAATACTAGATATTAGGCCCGTGAACTCAGGAACACTCTATATAATACAAGATATGTGGCCCGTGAACTCAGAACCACTCTATGTAATACTAGATTTCAGGCCCTTGAACTCAGTACCACTCTATATAATACTAGATTTCAGGCCCGTGAACTCAGTACCACTCTATTTAATACTAGATTTCAGTCCCGTGTACTCAGTGCCACTCTATTTAATACTAAATATTAGGCCAGTGAACTCAGAAACACTCTATATAATTCTAGATATCAGTCCCGTGAACTTAGTTCAACCCTATATAGTACTAGATATTAGGCCAGTGAACTCAGTGCCACTCTATATAATACTAGATATGAGGCCCTTGAACTCGGTAACACTCTACATAATACTGGATATAAAGCCCGTGAACTCATCGACACTCCATATAATACTAGATATCAGGCCCGTGAACTCAGTACCACTCTATATAATACTATATATCAGGCCTGTGAACTCAGGTATGCTCTTTATAATTCTACATATGATGCCTGTGAACTCAGTTACACTCAGTTACACTCTTTACAATTCTACATATGATGCCCGTGAACTCAGTTACACTCTACATGTATATGATACTAGATATGAGGCCCGTGAACTCAGTTACACTCTTTATAACACTAGATATGAGGCCCGTGAACTCATAGACACTCCATATAATACTAGATATCAGGCCTGTGAACTCAGTACCACTCTAAATAATACTAGATAGCAGGCCCATGAACTAAGTTCCACCCTATATGGTACTAGATATCAGGCCCGTGAACTCAGTACCACTCTATGTAATACTAGATCTCATGCCCGTGAACTCAGTTACACTCTATATAATACTAGATATGAAGGCCGTGAACTCATCGACACTCAATATAGTTCAAGGGCCTCATATCTAGCATTATATAGAGTGGTACTGAGTTCACGGGCCTCATATCTAGTATTATATAAAGTGGTACTGAGTTCAAAGGCCTCATATCTAGTATTATATGGAGGATTGATGAGTTCACCAGCCTCATATCTAGTATTATTTAGAGTGTCAATGAGTTCATTGGTCTCATATCTAGTATCATATAGAGTGTCAATGAGTTCACGGGCCTCTTATCTAGTATTTTATATAGGTGGTACTGGGTTCACAGGCTTCATATCTAGTATATATCATACAGAGTGGTACTGAGTTCACGGGCCTCATATCTAGTATGATATGGAGTGTCAATTAGTTCACAGGCCTCATATCTAGTATCATATAGAGTGGTACTGAGTTTATGGGCCTCATATCTAGTATAATATTGAGTGGTACTGAGTTCACGGGCCTCATATCTATAGTATTATATAAAGTGGTACTGAGTTCAAAGGCCTCATATCTAGTATTATATGGAGGGTTGATAAGATCACGAGCCTCATATCTAGTATTATTTAGAGTGGTACTGAGTTCATTGGTCTCATATCTAGTATCATATAGAGTGTCAATGAATTCACGGGCCTCTTATCTAGTATTTTAAATAGGTGGTACTGAGTTCACAGGCCTCATATCTAGTATATATCATACAAAGTGGCACTGAGTTCACGAGCCTCTTATCTAGTATAATATTGAGTGGTACTGAGTTCACGGGCCTCATTAATAGTATTATATAGAGCGTCGATTAGTTCACCAGCCTCATATCTAGTATTTTTTAGAGTGTCGATGAGTTCACGGGCCTCACATCTAGTATAATATAGAGTGGTACTTATCGAGTTCACGGGCCTCATTAATAGTATTATATACAGTGTCAATTAGTCGATGAGTTCATTGACCTCATATCTAGCATCATATAGAGAGTTAATGAGTTCACGGGCCTCTTATCTAGTATTATATAGGAAGTACTGAGTTCACAGGCCTCATATCTATTATCATATAGAGTGGTACTGAGTTCAAGGGTCTCATATCTAGCATTATATAGAGTGGTACTGAGTTCATGGGCCTCATATCTAGTATTATATTAAGTGGTACTGAGTTCACAGGCCTCATCTCTAGTATTATATGGAGGGTTGATGAGTTCACCAGCCACATTCTAGTATTATTTAGAGTGTCGATGAGTTCATTGGTGTGTGTGTGTGTGTGTGTGTGTGTGTGTGTGTGTGTGTGTGTGTATTTATATTACATCTTCAAAATTTAACATTAAATTCATACATTTTTTAAATAAATTTTACTTTATTCAGTATAAACTTTTAATTTTTCAAAACCACAGGCATTCTGTACCCAAAATATTTAATGATTTGTCAATTCCAATAATAAATCTAACTTGAGAAATAAGTTCTAATAATTGACTGGTTTAAAAAGAACCATGTCCATGTTAAATAATGGACTGGATAATTTATAAGCTACTGTTAATACTAGCTGTACACCGTCATTAATTTGGTTACCCATGTAGATAACTTAAGATTAGATATCAAGTTTGAACCTGTACAGTATGTATTTATTTATCAAAATGCACGATCAATCTTAAAGGTCAAAAGACACTTATGCAGTGTACCTCTCAGTGGAAAAAAAATATCGATCTCTTTTTTTTAAACAAATCCTCTAACGTTAGTTAATCTTAAGTTAATACAGTCTTTAGTTAACAATTTCATAAACGTCACTTTTAACCGGTTTTTGCAAAGGCAAAATGCAGGTGGCATGTTCATGAAGCTATCTTAAGACTAAGATATGTTTCACTGTGTAATTTTACACTAAGCGTGAAACTGAGGAATTAACTCTGTAGATGCTGAGGTACTCGCTTTCACAGGGAATCCGATTGGAACAAATCAAAAGTCCTTATTAATAAATTTAAAATTGATGTTTATTCAGTGAAAGCAGGACAGATAGTGTAACTAAATCAATATTAAAAATGTACAACAATAAAATAAATCTTATATTCACCTCTCCGGAAATCTCCATTTTCGGAAAAGTTACTATTCTATAAGTAATTTAAATAATCGATCAAGTGATAGGAAGAATTAAACGCTTACCAAATATAATATGTTGTTATTGTTTTAGATAGTTTTGAATTCTTGAATTACAAACCCTTAATATAACATATGTCTCAGATTTATCTTAGGACACATCTTAGTCATAAGATAGTTTCTCGAAGCCGTCCCAACATAAAACACTTCTTAAAAATCATCTTAACTTTAAGACATAAGTTGTCTTATCCTCATTAAACTCAACAGTAAACATGTAGATTGTAAACCACCATTTCTTAAAATAAGAGGAACTGATATATACACCATGTGATAGTACTTTGGGATATAAATAAGCACACAAACAATCATTCACTCTTTGTTACTCGAGTCAGGTCGAGCAAAAACTGTTGCGTTTGTACGAAAGCCCAGAAGGCTCATTCAAGATTCGAGATTCAAAATACGAGATTCGAAATACGAGTTTCAAGTTCGAAATTTGAGATTCAATATGTAAATTAACCAATCAAATCATGGATCTGAAACCTGTATCCTTGCATGATGTAATCAAGGGTTGTTTGGTACCATTCTTGTACCTAATGGATTCTTAAAATTCTTTGATAAAGTATAAAAGTGTTTTACTTTCGCATGTAACTCAATGATCTTAAATACAAATGAAACTGGGAATTGTCGAGAACATTGTTCTTGCCATCGACCAGGCTTACAACATATACAGGTACATGTACATTAGGGAGGAATACTGCTCTGATGTGATACATGTTGATACTGCACATTTATTTTCTTTACAAATTATATCTATGAACAGGATTTAATGAGAGAGTACCGCTCTTAGAGAGTCTGGTTAAAATATTTTCTCTCACAATCTCCCTATATTCAAATTATAGGTGTAAATTATTTATAAAATTCAAACTTATCCCGAAGAATATAATATATATATATATATATATATATATATATATATATATATATATATATATATATATATATATATATATATACTAGGAAGCTTTAATTTCCTTCAACGGTGGTAGCGCGCGTGTGATTAACATCTCTCTCTCTCTGTGTCTGTCTCTCTCTCTCTCTCTCTCTGTGTCTGTCTCTCTCTCTCTCTCTCTCTCTCTCTCTCTCTCTCTCTCTCTCTCTCTCTCTCTCTCTCTCTTCATATCACTTGGCTCGAGGGAGCTTGTGCACTCAAAACCGTGGTTTGCGGCTATGTATTTTCTTTTCCATGAAGGGGGTTTGGGGGTATTTGTGATGTCTTATAATGATAAAAAAAACATTAAATTTTTTGAAAATTGTTTGCGGATGGTTTGTACCAATGATCTTATTTCGGGAGGGGGGGGGGCTGTATATAGTCCTCATTCCAGTTTGACAATTTGTCAGTTATTCTATTCCCACTTCGTTTTTCCTTCGTTTTCCATGGTTATTTTTCGTTTTGGTTCGGCGAATTAATTTCCAACTTTCTGTGTAGCTTCGTAACGATGCCCTACTTAAAAATTATGAGTAGTTTTACTTTTTATCAACAGGTATATTGACGTACTTAACTTATGATCGGGTTAGATAAGTGCAATAGTTTAAAACAATTCTCAAAGCATTTACGTGTAATTCAACCCATCATTTTTTGATTTTTTTTTCTGGGTACCAGCCTGATGCGTTGGCCTCCCTGAAATTTAGAATTACATGTACGTTGACCATATACATGTACAGATTATTTAAATCGGCAATGTTTTGTGACGATAACATTTTTTCATTAATGTATTTGCAGGATAGATAACAAATAACAACCTATATTTTTTTGGTTTTTGCACTGATTTTTGAGAGAATTTGCTGCCATCTTCTATAAATTCCCCACATTACACACAGTTTTTTTTAATTTGATGTTATATGTGTGTATGGCGACAAATTGGTAATTTTGCATCACTCCCCCCTTGTAGCTTCACCCTGATTAATTTTTATCCGGCTAGGTGTTAAACAGTAGTATATTAAGTACACATATCTTTGCAGTGTTTATTTACATCTTTAGAGAGTTACTTACATACAAAGTACATATTTACATATTTGTATGATATCAATGTAATTGTCAATTTTGGCGCGGACGGGGGGGGGGCTACAGGCAAATTCGACTTGGATTCGACTAAACCTTCTGTTCTTTCTTGTTGATATATCAATGAGTGAATTATAACAAAATACAACAATTAATTTTGAAAAATTCATGCTATCAAATTTTTAATGTTTTACTGTTCTCTACACATGAAATCGGCAATGTGAACAAATCCTTTCAAAAACGGTGCCTGATACATATTCTATACGATCAAAGGTAGGGATAATAGGGTGCCTATTTGTTCACATTGCCACATTGGGGGGGGGGGGGGGTGTTTGCGAAGCCTAGTATACCTATAACTTCAGTGTTACTCGTATTTCCTTATTTTCATTTTGTATTCAGATCGTATGACTGTATACATAAAAAGACCGATAAGTAATGCTTATATTCAATGGATCACCTTATGAAGCTCTCTACCATAACCGCATTTTTACACAAGAGGTAAATACACCCCGGGTTTAAACTAATTGATGGTGAAATATCCCCGTGTTTAAGCGCATCAGGTGGGAATGCGCACAGGGCGAACAAAATCACTTATATCCGCGAAACACACAAAATTAGGTAAAACATACCATTTATTTGTATATAAGAGCAAGTACGGGTGTTCTTTATTTTAAACAGTTTGATGTCGCTAGGATACAGGGTTTCAGATCCTTGATTTGATTGGTTAATTTAGATATTGAATCTCGAATTTCGAATCTTGAATCTCGTATTTCGAATCTCGTATTTTGAATCTCGAATGAGCCTTCTGGGCTTTCGTACGTTTGCCTTTCCAGAAAATCTATAGGATTAATGGTATAGTTGTGGGAGACGTACTGCAAGGTAGATGCAGTTCGTTCTTTGCAAAGAACGTGTGCATTGGTGACATTTTAAGCCAAAATGCAGGAGGAAGGTTTATAGATTAGAAAAAAATGGGGATGGGTCAGTTAGAGTTTTCCGTCCCTTTTGCCATTCCGACATCAAGTACATTCCCTTATACAAAGGATGCAGCTGTTGATACGAAAGAGTGCAGTTGAATGTACAGTGAATGATGATAGTGTTTGAACGCCTCGTAAAAATCCTTCTACATCTACAAACATCATTTTTTCCTGTTATTTCTGTTGGAAAAACTAAGGCGATGTGCATTATTTGTCGCAAAGAGTCAAAGAGTTTGCGACCTTTGAAACCAAGTCACGCGTGACTTTCGATAGTTGCTAATATGTCCTTGGTTGTAAATGAACGCAAATAAAGAACATGTATCGTATCATAGAATGTAAACTGAAAACAAAATTAAAAAAAAAAGTGTTCATAACTCATACTGCTCTAACAACGACTGTAAAACTTTTTAAAAATTACTATACATTTTAGAACTAGGCTAAGAACCTAAGAGTTTACTGTGTATGGCCTAAAATCAAGAAGTGGAACGGAAATCGATATGCTTTTTGTAAAGACAGAAACCAATACCGTCGCTATAGGTAAAGTCTTTTGTTATAGACAAGTGTTCCTATGATTGTCGGGGGGGGGGGGGGGGGGTCGAGGCCTATTATCAGTGACTTTACTATGTGATTTTATTTAGTTTGAATTCCTCCCCCCCCCCCCCCGAAAAAAAAAACGAAAAAAACACGCATGGCTTATGTTTTTATTCTTTTAGTACAAAATCCGTGTCTAAATTTTCAGAAAATTCCCCCTTAATATTTACATGTAATACTTAATGAGCCTTTTCTAATTTTGAATTTTATTAATTTAAAGAAAATATTATGCGACGAATTATATCGGATCGAAAATATCAATATTGATATAACATATTGATAGATCCTAATAATCTTATTGTGTAAGAAAAAAAGTACACGCAATTTCAACTTAATGAAAAAGTGATAAATATTATGACATGCACATGTATTTATATGTACATGTATATGCATGTGCACAACATTGTCTACATTTACCTTGGTAAGACCTGCATAAACCAGTACAGTTTTAACATATCAGATTAACGTAAAGAACCGAAAGTTTCCAATGCGTAGTGTAACAACCGTTAATGATACAAAGCCGCTTAATGATATAAAAAGCATTAAGCGTTGCAATTGCAACGCTTAATGCTATAAATTCTTGTATTAACAGTTGACATGTCCAACCGTTAATGATAAATCGCCGCTTAATGATAGAATTGTATCATTGGTGTTTAAGCGTTGCAATTGCAACGCTTAATGCTATTTAAATCATTAAGCGACGTTGTATCATTAACGGTTGTTACAGCGCAGAGACGATTCCTAATTATCTTCTTTGAAAATCCCATATCCTCCCACCTTCATCCTGGAGTTGCATGGGTTTGATTTTGTATAATTACTTGTGGGAGTGTTTGAAACTATTTGTTTCAATTTCGATTCTAAATAAGGAGACCAAGGCTCGCTGATATTTAAAATGAGCGATGAATTTATATGAAAAAATTATTTAAGGGGCGCATTTTACTAAACGTATACAAATGTAATGGGTGATACAAAATCGAGCAGTTATTAATTAACTGTGTTATAATTTATGATTTTATATTTTGAATGATAGATTTCACTTATTTCCAATTTAATTTTATCAAAAATCACAATAATAGTGACTTTAAAAGTATAATTATATGTCTATTGAAATTCGTGTAGAGAGTTAAATGGAATTTGATGAACTGTTAAGAAATGATAGAAAAGGACAACCATCCCTATATTCTACTTTATTTAAGATAGAACTTTCAAATTTTCAGGGATGGTAGAGAGTCGTCTGCCGCAGTGTCCTTCGCATATCCTAACGTCCGCCGTCACTTCCGGTCGTCACCGGAAGGAAGAAAATAATAGTAATTTTTCAACTTTTTTTATTTGAATTTTTTTTATGTTTTTATTCGATAGAGACGCTTTTAAAACTCCAGAATTTGAAATCCGTTTTAAAATCGATCCACGCATTTTCGAGATTTTGGGCTTCAAAGTCCTGAAGCGAGAGTCCGCGTAGCTCAGTCGTTAGAGTGGTGGACTTGTGCCCATGCGACCCGTGTCGGTTCCCGAGTGCCGAATGTTTTTTCTTCCTTAACTGTGTTATGATTTATGATTTTATATTTGGAAATGATAGATTTTACTTATTACCAATTTAATTTTATCAAAAATCACAATAATAGCGACTTTCTAAGTATAATTATATGTCTATTGAAATTTGCTGAGGATCGTAGATCGTTAAAATGAATAATCGTCATTGGTAAATCAAATAACACATTAAAAATCTTTGAAAATTTTATTTCAAATATGCTTGTGATATACATTCACAATACTTATATACTTTTTCACATTATATTTGTTGATATTTTATTGTTTAAAAGGAAATTTGGTCAATCTACGATATCTTAATTTAGGAAACGTCTAAGAAAGCTTCAGTTTACGTGTCTTAGGGTGGTTATAAAATATGTCTTAAGACATATCCTAGGACATATCTTAAGATAGATCTTAAGATACTTTCAACATACTTTGAACATGGCAACAGATTTTTTTTCGACATCGATAACTGAAATTAGTCGACTGTGTACAATCAGCACACGTTACCCCTGGCGAAGTAACACCTGCGCATATTCTGTGTATTTCGTTTTCATTAGATCGTTAAGTATGCAGCCAATAAAAATTCAATGATTTTAAGGCCTTTAATGCGTGGAAAAAGACGAGCTAGCTAATCCTCCGCATATAACTATTTTTTACAAGATTCATTGGCGCTTGCCGCGTTCGATAAGAATGCGCGTAAAATGTCTTTTGACCTCCATACCGGGCATACCCACTATGTAAATATAATCGTCGTCCATGTAATTCTGTTTATATTAAGACAATTATGATGATTAAATAAGTTTCTCAAGTTAAATTGCACATGCAAACGACAACTATAAAACAACAAACTGTAGACAACTTCTTAAGATCTCTAGGTGCTTAAATAGTATAGTACAATTAGTAGACATGTTCTTTTCACCAATCGTCTTGGCAAAGATGCACACAAATTAGGACAATGTTGTTCGAAGAAAACTGAAAGGGGGGGGGGGGGTCCAGAAGTTTAAAAACATATGTCTATACTATATAATTATAGGAAAAAGATATAACAACAACTGTCATCTAGATCCAATCAAGTGATGCTGCTTTAGAAATAATCTCAAATGTACCGATATGTGTACACATTCAATGCGATGAACACGATACATTAAATTTCTGAGCATGTATCGTTAAAGAATTTACAAGATAGTTACGCGATCCGAAATAATCGATACAAATTTAATATAATAATATTAGTTCCAGACAATCCCCGAACAATTGATAAAAAATGACTAACTAAGCCCTAAGAGCCAATAGTCTTATGGCCAAGATATTTTCATCCAATCTAAGAAGAAAAATACATGTATTCACCTAATAAGGCTTTATGTATTATTAGGAATATAATAACACAACAAATTGATAGTATATCAATTAACTTAATGTAAATTGCTCGAGAGCAATTGTACTTCACAAAGAAATCATCATGAAACAAACTCTTATATATATATATCGGAAGCATTTGTCTTTTTTACTAAGGGTCTATACATCTTACATTGTACCATGGCCAGGTATTAATTTTGTATTACGTCACAAGTATGACGCAGCTGCAACGGAAGACCTGTTCGTTGCTTTGCAACGAGCTCGTTTCTAGTTTAAAAAAAAAATACATTTCTAATGATAATAATTATCATTAATTTCATCATTTTGGTTGTATATGCTGAACTCATAAATAAAACAATATTAACTAAAATAGACACTCATTTGAGTGTTTTCTCTTGTGTAATAATATAATCTAATATTGAGTGTTTAGTGTGTGATAGTGGGAATCTAAATATGTAGGTAGAGGGAGGCAAAAACAAAGCACAACTGCTAGATATACAATAATATCATTTCCTTTATCAGTGTACCTGTTTTAACATACAGCTGTATTATTATCAGACAGCTGTTCAGTGCATATCAATTATATCTAACCTGTATACAAACCTTTTCTTTAATTATAGCTTTTAAATACACACTTAAACGAAAGCAAACTAGTGTCGATTGTTTCATACTTTTTCAAGATGATGGTTCACTGTATCCCCATCTTGATGTCTCAAGCATTACAGTTATATAACATGATCCTACAACCTTTATTTAGAATAAGTCTTGTGTACCATTAACCATAGCTTGCTATAGTTCACATGATATACATAAACGCATCTATGTCTGCAATTTTCACAAATGAATAGAAACATTTATTATAAAAGCTACCTGTTTTATGTTTTCTTACAAATCTATCCGTTTTTATTTATTCGTCGTTGAAAATTAATACAAGCTGCGATCTTTTAATGTGGATCCCGCGATTCAATGATCAGGTTATCGTCAAATGTAGACACTGCAGACTGTGAAAACTTTAACTGTGCGTCTACGAGAGAGTCGGGCAGATTCCAAAAATGTCAATATCTGGAGTTTTGATAATTGTTATCATTTGTCTCAAAAATTAAAGAGGGGTTGCCAACAATGAAGAAAATTGATATTAAAGTTTGTTTATTTGGTTTGTATTCTGAGGCCATGGTACAATAGTCTCTTGGTGTAAGGCGGCGTGAAATGGAACACAGCTTCAATGGGTTTCATATGTGTGCCTTAAAATTTTGCCATAATTCAACATATTTCAAACATAACTTATACATTATTGATTACACTGTAATTAAAGGCCTAATTGATTGCAATTTTTTAAAATTCTGATGTAATCTGTTGTCATGACAACCCAATAAATGTAATTGGTAACTGGCCAGAATTAATGTCTTTTAATGCGAAAATAATCTTAAGATAAAAAAGGGTTTGGACGCCCCATTTCAAGTTTTCAAAAAATATTTAGAAAAAATGATTGCTAATAAATGTAGAATTAAGATATTATGTTTGGGTTTTAAGGGATTATAAAATACTGCTAATTTTAGTGGCAGTGACTATGCAATTTTAGATATTTTTATTTAAAAATTCAAGAATTTAAGTTAGTATTACTTTTCTGAGATACTATAATGCATGAAGGGTTAGAAAATTAAAATAAACAATTGCATTGCTCAATGTCTTGTAAATTTCGTAACATAAGGTGTAAAACTACGTTTAAATTAATTTTCCGTTGCTTCACCTCTGGTTATCTCCCCCTTCATTGCTCTCCCCAAAGGAGGTAGAAAATTTGCAAGAGACAAAACAAAAGACTTATCAGAAAAGCTGTTGGATATAAACCAGCATTTAAAATTTGATTTGAAAATGCATCTCTCACAGTCCAGTACTTGTATTGACCATTGCTTAACATATGCACTCTCTAATGAAAAGACAACAGAATTTGTGACAGATTGTGATCATCTCCACACTCAGAACTACATAAATTGTAGAAGTATTCCAAAAGTTATGGATGAAATTGCAAGTTGTTTATCAGCAGCTAATCTAGCAACTGATCTGCAGAAGGAATTGGCACATGATTTTGAACAATCAAGAAAAAACATACATGAATGGAAGGCCCATATTGTACGAGCTGTGAACCAGGATATGAGTAAAAGCAACATCATTGAAAACTTAAAGAGTAACCAAGCACTGTTGATAATGGACTGGGCAATGAAATTCCTGCCTCAGAGTTTTCGGGAATCACAGCAAAACTGGTTTGGGAAACAGGGTTTGAGTTGGCACGTTGCATGTGCAGTTTTTCCAGATCACAGTGCCAATGTAGAGAATCAGGAGAACAAATTTCACCTCGTGTCATTTGTACTCGTATTACAAGAAGGAAGTCAAGGTTGGATCTCGATAGCCATGATTCTTCAAGACGTTCTAGAAAAACTAAAATGCCTTAATCAACATCTTTCCGAAGTTTATTTAAAATCTGACAATGCAGGATGCTATCACAGCATGCCACTTATGTCCTACATTTGGAAGAATTATGACTTGCTACAGCTCAAAGTAAAAGAGTATAATTTCAGTGAAGTTCAGAGTGGCAAAGATCTGTGTGATTCAAGAACTGGTACATGTCGCATGCATATTTTAAAGTATGCAAATGAAGGTAATGATGTGGAAAATGCACATCAACTGAAAAAAGCCTTGGAAAGTTATGGAGGAGTTAAGAACACATTCATTTCACTGGTTGATATCAACACATATCCACCTGTATTGGCAGGAAATGTTAAAAACTTCAAGATTAGTCAGATGAACAATTTTGTGTTCGAAGAAGAAGGCATCAGAGTGTTTAAAGCCTATGGTGTTGGTCATGGACACTTGATCCCCAAGAGCACTCTGGAAAAGATATCGAGTAACCTTGCCTTTAATGAGACCAGAATGAAGGTATATAAATGTAGTTTTAGACTGTGTGTTATAACTTCTTTTGATGTGTGTTAATTTGCGAAAGTTCAGTGATCATGAGCATTGAGTTTTGCATAAATGAGATTATATACATGTATAAGTTATAATGATTTTTTTTAAGGTCATAGAAGATTCTACAACCATGCCAGCGACACATTTACAAGCAGCACAGTTGAAGCTACCATTTGGAACTTCCGATGCTGAAGACAATGGAGACCTGAGTTGCACTGAACCTGGCTGTATTCGAACCTTCAGGAAACCATCTACTTTAGAAAAGCACCTTGCTGTTGGAAATCATTTATACCACAGTTTAAATGGAAGTACCGATGTTGCCATGGAGTTGTGGGCAGATAAGTGTACAAATTCTGTGTTTTATAACCAGTCTCACCTCATCCAATCTTCATCGATTTCAAGTACAGACAATCAGGTACATACATGTATATCAGAGTTGAAAACCGGATGGGCTCTGAAGTCGGACCGAAAATTTGTTAGATTTTCAATGGGTGTAAAACAGTTTGTGAAAGACATTTTTGATGATGGTGAAAAAACCGGGAAAAAGGCAAACCTGTGTCTGTTTCATTGCAAATTCGCAATGAACGGGATGAATATGGCAACCGCATATTCAATCCAAATGACTGGATTTCCTCTCAGCAAGTTCGCAGTCTCTTTGCCCAATTTCAGATAAAACTGACTAAAGAGAGTACAGACAGAAAGAAGAGACCAAAATTAGAACTCGCTCTTAAATCTGAGGAGGATGAAGATTTGAATGAGGTTATTAGTGACTTGAATGCAATTGAGGCATTCAACACAGTTAATTCTGTTACTGATATATGTCAGCAATGATTTCTATGTGAAAATAATTTAGGCATTTCAACTTTTTTTTTTTCAATTTTCACATATGCTAGAAAAATTGATGTGTAGGTGCATCAAATTGCCACAAGTAAATTTTCAACAAGAAAGTAGAATATAATAACTATTGTTTGCAATATTTTTTTGATGTACAAAAACCTTGAATAGAAATTTATGTAAATTTATGCAGTTTTTGATGTTTGAGAATCATATGTATGACTTGGAATTTCAAGTTAAACACTGTATATATGCAAATCAGCTGGTAACATGTATTACTATATATATTTTACCATACATTGTGAATACATTAATGTAATGAAACTGTGTATATTATAGGAAATGCTCAGTTTTATGTATAAAAAAAATAAGTTGATGAAAATCATTAGTTATTAATTGGCTGCATTGAAATTGTTTATGAAATATGTTGCTAAGGGAGATAACTCACTTTTAAAAGTTGTAAAAATGCAAGTTTTAGAAATTCACGCAGTGTGAGAATTATTCAGAACCCGATTACTAATTTATGTAAAATGATTAACAAGTTACTTGTTTTTATTGTGATGCATGGCATTTTAATTTTCAAGCGTCCAAACCCAATTTTAAAATTATTTGAATTTCAGCAATTTTTCAATATTTTTGATTTTTTTATATACCAAGAGTTATTTCCCTTCATCTAAAAATATGCGGGGTTATTTTTGAAACAAATTCTATGTGTCAAAATAAAATTAAATATTCATATTTTTAATTATTTTAACAGTTGTTGTCTTATTTTTATGCTTAGGGTATCAAAATGTTAAATTAAAATGTCAGTTTTTCAGAAAAATCAATACCTCATTATAGTGAAATTGTATGCAATATGGCAACCCCCCTTTAATAGGGCTAAAATATAAAAATTTTCAAAAAAGTGTTTTATAGGGACAATTTGCATAACTTTAAATATATTCTGTGAAAATTTCATTGAAATATGGTTTACTCCATGTATTACCCCCTGCCTGACTCTCTCGTAGACGCACAGTTAAGAATGTCATTCATGGTCCTAATACAAAACCATTTTCTATAATGTATAAAATAGTGCACATGATCACTTCCTTCTCTTATATCACTTCTCAATTTCAAACTTTTAGCTAACGTAAATATTATATAATGATAAGTGAGTCTGCTTATTTATTATCTGCACAGGGCAGAATTCCATACATCATATTACTACGCTTACTTTTAAAATCAAGTTTTCTGGAAAGCTATAACTTCACAAAAACGATTTCATGGAATATTTACAATTTAACATCAACACAACGCAAATTACACATTTTGGTTGTCAATTCAGGACAGGCAATGTATAAACCTCTGATATGTTTTGAACATATACTTTTGGAATATTTATATTCGTAGAAGGATTTCATGTATGCACGAACCCTTCACCCTCGAAACAACACCTTTTCGAATTATAAACACTGTTATTTTTGCATTTCAACAGCAATAGCGCGCAATCGAATGTATATCATTTCTTAGTTATTCTGTGATTTCCCATAAATAGATATACATTTAAAAAAAGTAATTGAAACATTTTATCTCTCTTCAAATGTCAAAAATCGAAAAACTTCCTTTTTGTCGAATACTTTTGTCATAATGTTTAATGAAGTCGTCAACAAAGGAAGAGGGAAGTTTTACCTTCATTACCATATTCACATCATTCCTGTTGTATTTGTTTATACTTTATTTTGTACTATTCAAACTATGTTTGTTTCTGAGTTGTATTGTAAATTACAATACACTTATAGTTTAATTACATTGGCGTTTATATTCATCAATTTCAGCTGTGTTGTTGTATCGCAGGCAGTGTGCAACGAGTGAGACAATTATTTATTAATGTTTATTCTACATGGATAATGGAACGGTGCCTTTTTTGTTGAAAGTTAATATGTTTTGTTCTATTTTGTGTTTAGCACTCTCGATGGGTGTTGTATAGGCTACTTCAGGAGTTCGGAGAACAACAAATGCGAGAGTAAGTTAAATAATTATAAAATCGATAAGATGCAATTATAACCAAATAATTGTATTGATTCGGACGAATATATAAATCGACTATTGATGATTAAACCTTTAATTTAATCTTTGTTTTGCATTTTGAATTTAAGAATGTATGCCGGGATACATTGGACTCAATTGTTCTAACAAATGCCCTTTTCCGTTTAACGGAGAGAATTGTAAGAACATGTGTAATTGCAGCAATAAGGCATGTGATGTGGCGACAGGCTGTAGAGCTTTTACAAATCTCAAAACTCTCACTATGGGTACGTGATTTTGAATTTCTATTAAAATATCTATTTAAAGTCAATTAATTTTAAATGCAATAATCTGATAACGATGATTTGACGTTTGTTTCTGATAAAAATAAGTCTTACTTTAAAACATTTACTAGCAAAAAATGCATGTTACAACTCATAATACGAAATATTTAGTTCAGGGAAATTTTTAGGAACAAGTAAGTCAATAATAGCAGCACTCAACTACTGAGCATTTGTTGCAATATACAATGGTTAATTAAAATGCAGTTTTATTTCCAAACATTTAATATACTCCATGACATAAACAATTTCTAATGTAGAATTTTCACCGAGTTTGGGTCAATAGCTATAACGATATGGTGAAGTAGCAATAACGCGATGATTTAATGGCGATGAAGCGATGTTCTATCGTGTCGTTTGTGCTCTATCGCCCATTCTCGTCGTAAAATCGCACCTTTGCTACATTGATATTTATATTTCTTTAACTGATACGATAATAATATTTCTTCTTTGGAGGAATCATGGTATGAAGACAAGGTATGTCTGCATGCAAGAATTGAATGAATTGTCACAATAATATGAAACAAGAGGCCCAGGGGCCACATCGCTCACCTGAGGAACAATAGCCTTATATCTGATCAAATTAGCATTACAGTATCAAAATCAAAATATCTTGACAACTAAGAACAGTAGATCTTGCTCAAAATATTTAAAACATCTGCCGATTTTCATCCACATATTTTTATGGTAAATACATAGCCCCTTTTGTTGTTGTACCTGTAAGAAGATTTTTCTCTATTCCTATATAACCCCCCACACACTTTGTGGCCCCACTTATCTCTAGGGAATCATGGTTTGATCAAACTTTAATCTGCACAACCCGTGCTTTCACACCAGTTACTACTTTTTGGACTGAAAACTTTCCCAGAATATTTTTAAAGATTTTCTCTATATATTCCTATGTAAAAATTCATCCTCCATTGTGGCCCTACCCTTCCCCCCAGGGACCATGATTTAATCAAACTTGAATCTACACTATCTAAGGATGCCTGTGCTCGAATTGGAGCATTTCTGGCCCAATAGTTTTTGAGAAGAAGATTTTTAAAGATTTTCTCTATAAATTCCTATGTAAAAGTTCATCCCCCCATTGTGGCCTCACCCTACCCCCGGGGACCATGATTTAAAAAAAACTTGAATCTACACTATCTGAGGATGCTTCCACTCTAATTTGAGCTTTTCTGGCCCAATAGTTTTTGAGAAGAAGATTTTTAAAGAATTTCTCTATATATTCCTATGTAAAAATTCATCCCCCATTGTGGCCACACCCTACCCCCGGGGACCATGATATAAATAAACTTGAATCTACACTATCTGAGGATGACTGTGCTCAAATTAGAGCATTACTGGCCTAATAGTTTTTGAGAAGATTTTTAAAGATTTTTTTCTATATATGTGACCAGCCATGACATTTTGGGTCCAAATGAGGAAATTTTCAAAAATGAGATTTTTGCATATTCTTACAGCTCATATGTCCAAAATTAATAATATGAAATTTTACTCTCATATACCACCTAGTTTTAGAGATATGACGTCACAAACATAGCTGGACTATTGAATGATTTGTGCTTATGGTGCACTACGTACTGTAAACATTTCCACATCTGTTTCATTACATGTAACACATCTTAAGTTACCTGTTTAAAAACTTTAAAATGCATTCTTTGTTGGTTGACTGTCTTCAATTTAGTTGTCTCATGCAGATTTTTCATTCATTCACCCATTTTAACCAAATAAATCCTGTACAATATGCAGTTCCGTATTGTTACCATTCTGTTGAACAACTGGTCATAGTAAAATAAATATTATAGGAAAATGTATTTCATGTTTAAAATATTGCCAGATTTTCAGTGAAACTTCTTTTAAAACTAAATTAAGAAATAAAACATTTGTAACAAATATATATCATGTTTTAATCAATCAATCAATCAATCAATCAATCAATCAATCAATCAATCATTCATTCATTCATTCAATCATCCAATCATCAATCAATATTGAAAAAAATATGAAAAGTTGAAAAAATACAATATTTAAGTAAAATTGAAATATCATCACAATTTACATGGATATAGCTTAATTTATGTTCTACATGATGTTTTATTGTGTCCAGTCAGTTTACATTTGCTGCATTTTCTGGCCAGTGATGGTGAGTCTATTTTGATGAGGGGTTTTGGCACGGTTGGCTTTGGACAGCTGTCCTTGTTGACGCAATAGGGAGCAACTTCATTGAATAGGTACCATTGTCTTTGTGCATCAAGCCCTGATGGAGGAATCACCAATGGGAGAACAGTAGGGTCAACTGCTGCACCAGCTTTGAGGATGTTGACTGCCACCTCCTGACTTGTTGCATACTCCCTAGCAAACACAGTACCAGGATGATCTTTGTCCATTCTGAAACATTCAAAGCAATTCTTACAATTACTCACAAGTTTGGTGATAAAAAACAAACGACCTTTTGGATACAAATCATATAACTATTTATATTATGTTTAACTTTAGATCAATCTATTCATTACATTACCTAAAATGGTGATATGATTTCAAACTTGGTATTGGTTTAAAGATCCTCTTGAAGAAGGTTGCCCAGTCATAAAAGAAGAGGGGAGCAAGAGGATCATCCACCAACTGCGGGATATTGTGGCCATTCCGGGATGATTTCCAAACGCTGGCGGCAATCTCTGCTAATGTCTCTACACTTGAATGCCTCCATTTAACCTCCCATAGCCCAAAATGCCAGTCTGGGTTAAACTTGGTGTGGCCAGCTTCCATCATAGAAAATTCCACTGACTCATGGAGACCTGTCATCACTCTCCACATACCATATCTATTGCAAAAAATATCATAAGCATGCCAAATCGTTCTAGGTATAGAGGACTCTTATCCCATTATTATAAACTACAAATAAACTGAAAATTTTCTCCCAAATTAAGGGTTTCTGATCTGCTAATTTGAGTGATTTGACCCTCACCCTGGAATTGGGAGGAGCACTTTATAATAAGTTTCATTGACATGAAATACAGTACATATAGATTAAATGGCAACTTAAACTAAACTTATATTTGACACAAAACTTAACTAGAGTAAGTTTTTTTTTTTACATTTAATAACTTTTCTCTAAGATATTTACCCGATGACTGTGTTATTCTTGTTTTGCCCACTGCAATTATCCATGTGAAACTTCACATCTGTTTCACCAAGGCCATGGTACATGAAGTGGTGATGCAGCATACTGGTCACAGTGTTTGCTCCTTTATTTGAGTGCTGAGCTTCATCCACAAGATAAAATATCTGGGTGCCTAAAAGTATAATCATTACATTCAATTCATTGAAAATATATGTAATTATATCACTATGTAATTTACAATGATTAAAATCACAAATGTAGTCCTCTGTATATATCTTTTATTTTATAATACATAATTATGTGTTCTATAAAGGTGTATATTTAAAGATATTGACAAGAATCATAGTCATGTACCTGATCCCTCACAGCAGATGCCAAAGCATTGACATTTTCTAGGTGTCTTAAAAAACAATGGCCCAACTTGTTGAGCATAGTGAGGGTAATGGACTTGTTGTGCATAGTCAAAGCTGTAATGAAACTCAGTCTGCAATATGCAGGGTGGCTGGCCTAAGAAACAAAAAACAAAAAATTAAAACTTAGTTTTTTTGCAAAACTAAACTGGCAGTGTTTCAATAGCAAATGTATAAAATAGAGTTCAATTACTTGTAGTGCCCAATGTATACCGATGCATCTCCAGCGGTGGACGGTACTAGACATCCATCTTTGACCGGGATAGGTTTCCACTGGTTGCTCTCTTGAATGCCTCTTTTATTTGCTTATCGTATCTCAGCACTACAACTGAATCTGCCATTGTTCCATAGCTGTTTTAATGTTGCTCAAATCAAAAGTTATAAATTAAATCAACAAAAACCCGTTATCTATGCCAAAAAAAGTCCTTATTTAAACGAAGGAGATCACAATTCAATGTAATTCAATGTAATGAAATTATATATGTTACCCAAATTTTTCCTGAAATATATTATATTGCCCTGACTTTGTGAATGAAATTAAAGAAGTGTTAAGTTTTAAATGTATTGATTCAGTATGTGTTATTTTAAATGATGAGATAAAGCAGTGTACTTTTTTGTGACTGTTGTAGACATTGGTGTGGTTGCTTTTGATATTTTATTATATCCGAATGTATCGAAATGCATTGTAGTTTTTTCTTATCACGTTAAATAACAAATGCTCTTTTGAAAAAAAGGTCATAATGAAACACTTCTTAAGTCAAACTGATGTATTTATTCCGTAAATATTTGATGTGCTAAAAATTGGAAGGAATAAAATGGGAAAGAATACTTTTCGATGCTCGCATTAAACAAATATGCATAAAATGTATATGGACATACATGTATCATATCTTAGTTAAGTCACCTGACACTTATGTAGTGTAACTACCGTCTCCAGGGCCATTTCATAAGGATAATTAACAGTCATGGCATATGACTATACAATCGTGTGTATTGTTTATTCATGACATTGCATGTTGGTAATTTTCCGAACGTCCAATCATGAACTTAAAACCTGTATATGTCTATAATATATAGCTTCTACATCGTTCCCAGGACAAACCCAGTAGTTGCAAAAACAAATATTGTTAAGATAGGAGTATACAATTTAACCATTTCATCGTCATACATTTTGTACAAATACACGGCACAGATTGGAACTTTTCGCTCTTAATGCTAGCTTGACTGTTCATTCTTTCATTTTGTGATTTCGCTCAAGATTAGTTAGTTATCAAACTGCATTTAAGACCCGATTCCTTTTTGTCTATTTCATAATGGAATAAGAGAGACGTTTGATACGGATGAAAATACATATTTTAAATATTATCAATGTATAAGCATCTTTTATTACACTTTATTTAAATATTATAAACAAAAGTTGTACATGAAATCACAGCTCAAAAGTAGCTAATTCAACCCAATACTTACTCTGTTTTTATCGACTGATCTGCATGACTATAAATATGTGGAGGGTAAATTATGTAAAGCTACATGTATGGTTAATAATGTTAATTTTAAGAGGAAAGATCACAAAGTTGGGTTATTCCAAACCTCTGCATATATGCGTTGGCTCTCACTCTCTCTCTCTCTCTCTCTCTCTCTCTCTCTCACATAACTCACCGCTCATTCAATAAACAAATTGTAATAAAATGTAAATCGAATCTAAATATAAATCAAGTCAATTATTAACATATTTTGTAGATGCTAATTTGAGGTTAGTCAATGTAGGAAAAAAGGAGGTTTTTTTTATTACCGCATTCATTAAAATTTGATTCTTCTAATCTCACTGAATCAGTAATACATATGTACATTGGTATCGAAAATACAACATTTTGACTAATAAGTGGCTTCTTTGCAGTTCAGTCTGTATTTACTATCTCTTTAGTCATCTATTATTATTCTATTGTTGTTGATTCCCAAGCCTTTGTAATGATTAGGACATTTATTCATCATTTTTCATTCATTTACTGTAGCATTGAATGATTTATTTTTGACGTCGTCGTGTCAATAACTGCCGTCAGGTGAGCAGACAAATTGAGTAACACGCTTTAGCGCGTTATGATAATTTGTCTGCTCAGCTGACGGCAGTTATTGACACGACGACGTCAAAAATAAATCATTCAATGCTTATATTTACATTCCTTTATTGATAAAATCAATTATTTTATTAAATAAATCAATAGAAATTGCAGATCACGGAGGGAGTAAATTAGTAACAGCAAGAACAGTTGTTCTCTAAAACCGGTTTCGACTGGTTATCACAAAGACTGTTGAGATGAGCATTGAAAATATAATCCATGAAAACTAACTCTTAAAATTTTGCTTTAAAATTAGAATTAACTTTAGTGTTGAATAATTGTAAAATATGGTATTTTAACAACATGTTTGAAATATATTTTTAAACCGATAACATAAAAATCAATATTTGGGAACTACTTATGTGAGTTACATGTAAATTCATACGCAGTGATTCGGTTGTTGCATTTAGAGACATTTAAAGATCACCGAATATAATGGAAAACACAGTAGAATGTAAATATAAATAGTTTGATGATGTTGTTGTTAAACATGCCTTTTTTCAAAATAAAATTTGTTTTCTTTTCATGTTTAGGACATTTAATGGCTGTTTGTACAAATTATTATTACAGTAGTTTTGAGAACAACAATTGTGAGCTCAAGCAATTTTTTTTAAATAAGGGCTTGGTATAACCAACGGACAATTATTTTCAAAAACTTCATTTCAACCTAATTTTCTTCATTTCTTCTAGAATGTCTTCTTATTCACATTTATTATATTTATAGCGTGATCGTATAAGTTTTACAATGTTACAAACTCAATTCTAACAGCAAATAGTCTGATCTCAAATTCCAAATCTAAATCAAAATCTGTCTAAAATTATTTTACAGGAGTTTAGGCCAAAATTAAAATTATTTATGTTTCCCCTAACGCGACCGACCCAATCAAATCCCGCCGACTGAATTATTTTTTTAACCACATTGAATAGAGATTTTTTTTTTTTTAAAGAAACTTAATTTTACCCAAATTCGTTTTTAGGAGACCCACATTTTTTCGTTTTACAATCATTTTGTTAGCCTTGATCATCAACATGGGCGGAATACTCGCTTTAAGATCGGTAACTTCGCCAGAATTTTCTCCGAAAGAGAAGTTGAAGTCGCCTTGTATTCTGAGTTCAACATCGTGTAAATTAACCCCTAATACATTAAAACGATAATCATTTAATTCAAAAGACGTTTCCATAGCCTCAGTTAACCACTGTTGTGACAATGTTAAAAATTTGCGATTGTCTTATCTTTTATGGGTTACAATATGAATACGGGTGCTGCAACATATAGCCTACTGTGCATTGAAAATTACAACTGATGTTTACTACTTTTAGTGTTGATATGTCAATTAGTTGGTAACTTGTAATTAGTTAATAACTTTGCCAAATTAATGCTAAAACCTGCCTACTGTTATCTTAAAAATTAAAATGATCCTCTAAACAACGGTTGTAATTGGGTCAAATGGTTGGACTTATGCCTCCAAAATACACAGAAGTACAGAGACTGATTTTATTTGTCATGCAGCTAACACCATGAACTCAATTACAAAACATTTCATCTATAAATTGTATGAATACATCAAATTAATTGAATTTAATAGATTCGATAATTTTTTAAAACTTTTAGAAGTTGTTTTAATTTTTATTGACTTGCTTAAATTCTAATCCAATTTTAATTAAGGTTGAATCTGTGTATATCATCATTTCTGTAGGTTATGATGTATCAAATAATGACAGTCTCCCTGATTTCTCAAACTTCTCCCCACTTTTCTGTTAGGGAGAAATTAGTCTCCCAAAATATAGGTTGGTACCTGTTATATGAAAGACTCTTTATGTTGTGAAAAATTTAAACAGATCTCTTAAATTCATCAAATTTCAAATAAACAGAAACAAAAGTTGGTTTTGGTAATTACTATTAAAGTGAAATTGGGTAAATTCACAAAAATCTTTATTATCTAAATATTGTTTTCTTCCCTGACATTATGTTTCAAATTTCGGTTAATATTTCTTTGTATAGACACCTTTTTCCTTGTTAAAGAAGGATATTGTCTGCAAGTTTAGTGAGTTTGTGTAAACTTGATATTATAGTAACAAGAATCATTAAATATGACTTATTAACAAACATTTACATTTATTACATTATGTTAAGTTTGTCAAATATTATTGTTTTAATATACTTTTAGACATTGTATAAACCAAATTTTGAAAAACTAATTGATACTTTGAAGTATGTACATTATCATTAAAATGATATTTAAATATACATAGTAAATGAAGGTTAACATGTACATCAACATACAAATGATAATGAATCTATTCTTGCACATCTAGTCAATGAATCAAACATGTTAAAATTTAAGATAAACCATATCAAATTGTGTGATATTAAATTTGTTTTACATTCCATTAGTATAAGTATTACAATTTATTTTACAACTGATCAAGTTTTTTTAGTTTTGTAATTAATTAAAGAATTGATAGTTTTTCCATTTTTAATTTATAATGTAATTTTAATTATGCCCTGGCAGAAAAAAAATTATTTACCTACCTACCTACCCAACTTCAAAATTTAGGGTCGGGTTAGGGGAAACAAAGATATTTTTAATGATGGCCTTATGTATATCTTTTTACTCATGACCGACAGTTTTGAATGGTTCTGTCCACATGTGATGATCATGAGTGAACATTTAGAGCTTAAATTCCGACGTTATATTTTACTTCAAAAATCTGTCAAAATTTTCCATCATAAAGTATTGGGATGCGGGTTCTGAGCCTTCAGTATTGTTATGAGACATGGCTTACGTGCAATATCGAAAGGTCATGTATAGAAAAAACAGGAGTACATGGTTTTAAAGCTTACAAACTAAGGTTTTATAAAGCATGCAATACACAACTAAGTATATAATATCAGAGATATCGATGCAGACACAGGTTCGCCAAGTATGACAACTTGTTTATAAACTCTACATTTGAATATTATTGTGCCCGCATCCTTCACCTGGTTGCAAAACATCATTTAGGACAACTGCACAATATAATTTAGCTGTGCTAACAAAAACCATTGTTAGGTCACAAAGTTTATTCTGTCACTCTGCATTAAAACAACGATTGCGCAGTATATAGGTATCAAAGTATTCATGGCTTTATATTGGACTCAACTGTACAACAAAATGTCCTTATCTTTAATGCTGCAAGATATGTCAGGAATACAGCATCACCGGTGATATGCTTTAAAATTTCAATTTAGATATGCTTGTTTTTCAGACAATCGTTGCAGTGCCGTTGATAGGCATAGATCATAATTTGATGTCAATGACCTTGATAACGACAGGTGCAAAAGTAAGTTGAAATCATGTCAACTACATGATAAACAGCAAACATAAAATAAAAACAAAAAATAAACATTATCAATCATCCGCATTAATATCTGTATAAATATAATAATATATATGTTAATGTGATGCTGTATGTATATTACATGTATAAGGGTCGATCAAAAAATACGACGACTTTTGCCATATGCTTTTATTTTTTCTACTAAACGTCATATTATTTTCAAATTTGTGTAACATATTTTAGCAATAATTTCAATCAACTTGAACTCAAAAACTCAAGTATATTCTTGCATAATTATATAGGAATTTTTTAAATTTTAAATTGCAAAAACGAGGTCACTGCGCAGAGCCAAACTTGTGTTATGTAAACAATAAACGTATAATGTCGAAAGTAATGTTTCTATAAATTGCTTCTAAAATCGAATAATATTGAAACGTGAAATCGAGTAATGTCATGAATTTCTATGTACCATATTATGACGTTGAACAAAATTCAGTAATTAAAGACACGTAGTCCTCGTTTAAATTCACTAAAAAGATGCGTCGTCGAAACGACAAGTGATAACAGTATCGATTCAACTCGAGAAAAAAAAAGAAGCAAACTGTGAAAACTGCACAATGATGCAAATACTATGTCAAACGTTATTTGCACATTTGTGTTTAAATGTGATACTTTTTGTCGATGGTGAAAACTGTGTTTTGGCCATTAAAAAGCCCTAAAGAAAAAAGAAGACCAGTAAATTTTTGTTCCAAAGAATTAGTAACGGTATCTGACGTTCAAGGTTTTCCCTACAGTTAACGAAGAGACTAAGCGTCATACTGATATAGTAATAGGGTATTTTTAATAAACTGTACACGTGTCTTTTTGACATCATGTTTAGATATTACTCCGTGCACGTGGTGACACAATTTGTTGATTAAAAATCAGGTTAAAAAAATACTTTTTTAATCGAATAGAAGGAAACTTCATACATCACTGAAATAAATATTGGTCCATGAATTTATGTGTTCTTTAAAACGTTCATAAAAAAGTGATAGACAGCGACATTGTCTACGTAGTATTGACCCTTGAATTTACAATAAATGTCGAGAACCTTAGTTTTATCATTAACTTTTGAATTTTGTATTTTAAAATGGATATGTCAGGATATCATGAACTCAAGTGTACAGAAGAATGTCCTTTCCCACATACGGAGAAAAATGTCAGGGAATTTGTATTTGTAGCAATGACAGAAGTGATGTGTCCACAGGTTGTAGAGCTCCCAGCACTATCACAACAGGTATGTACAGGGTGTCCCATAATATCTGATACCATTGCAAATGCGTATAAATTAAATAATATTTGGACATTTTTTTTTAATTGTGGCTCAAATAAAAGATAAAAGAATAGAATTTTTTCACACAAAAAAGTTCGGGAAAAAACATGTTTTTTTCTTTTAATTATGATGTCACAAAATTGCATCATATTTCTTTGGTTAATTGAATTTTGTTCAATATGAATTTGACGAGAGAACAAGCATCTGCCGTTGTAAAGCTGTACTATAAAACACAGTCTCCAGTTAAAGTAATGAGAATTATGCAAAAGGAATACCCTGGGTTGAAACAACTCAGTAAGCAAAATATCCTTCGAATTGTAAGAAGATTTGAGAAAACAGGATCCATACAGGACATCAGACATTCCAATAAAGGCAGACTACGGTCCGTAAGAAAACCTGAAGCAATAAATGAGGTGAGAAAACTTATTGAAGAAACTCCTCAGAAATCTGTGAGAAAAGTTTTAAGTGATGTAAGCAACAGAGTAACTTGTAGCAGAACTAGTGTGCACAGAATCTTAAGATTTGATCTCCACTTGAAACCATACAGAATATCTATTATGCAGCATCTCAAACAAAGTGATATTGAAAGTCGCCTTATGTTCGCTAAATGGATAAAAAACAACACTGAAATCGTTCAAGACATCTGGTTTTCTGATGAAGCTCATTTCTATCTGAATGGAATTGTGAATAAAAGAAATGCATGTTACTGGGGTAGCGAAAAACCTTATCTTTACCTTGAAAAACCTTTACATGGTGAAAAAGTAACAGTTTGGGCTGCTATGAGTTCAACGAGGGTCATCGGACCTTTCTTCTTTGAAAATGAAAATGGTGAAACTCAGACAGTTAACAGTACCCGTTATCTTGATATTTTAAAGAAAAAATTTCTCCCAAGTTTAACCAGAAGAGGAATTAATCCAAAGGAGATCTGGTTTCAACAAGATGGCGCGACCCCACACACCACCCGACATGTTACTGACTGGTTGCATCAGACATTTGATGGAAACTTTATTTCATTTAAAACCACAAATGTTTGGCCCCCTCCCGACCTGAGCCCTTTGGATTTCTTTTTATGGGGACACCTTAAAGATCTTGTATATAAACTACAACCAGACTCTGTAGCAGAACTCAAAATCTCAATTCGTAGAGAAATTCGGAAATTTTCATCTGAGACATGCGCTGCTGTTGTGCAAAATTTTCGTCGTCGACTTGACGTCCTCATTGATCAAAGAGGACGTCATTTGGAGCACATTCTTTGAATTTGTTATGTTTTTTACAAACAGGCTCATTTTGTAAAAAATGTATGCATTCTTGTGAAATTTGCTGAATAAAAATTTACATCATTTACATTTATTAAAATGTATTTATTGTTTTGTTCGATAAATTTAATCAAAAGTTATTCAAAGTCAAAATGGTATCAGATATTATGGGACACCCTGTACATGTATTTTTAACTAATAATATTAAGAGTTTGTTTTAACAAGTTTGTATTGTATGAATCAATTAACACTTTTTATTAAAGAATGGAAACATTTATTAAATGAAAAAAAATGGAAAATCTGACGATTTCTTCCCCAGGAAAAAACCCACAATATATCCTCTAGACATTCTTTATATCTCTCGAACATTATGCAATATATGGGCCATTATAACGAACTCGATATTAATTAGGCCGTATTTATTGAAACATTCATATACCTTCAACTTAATTATTTTATAAACTTTTCAGGCTTTTAATAAACTCCGTAAGTAAATGAGGCTTTTCAATATGTGGTTTATGATTTTCATTCTCAGGACACACGACATTTTCTTCGACTTGTCACGTGACTGACTCAATCACAGATTAATAACCAAGATCGTGATGTCTTGGTTTTTGTATCAGACTTATGATATGATATAATCGTAATTTACTGTTACTGCTACATGTATATATGTCAGAAACATAGAATACAATCACATATTAATTGTTTCTCTTTGAAAAAGGTTGTTTTTTTAATGTGTTATCTGTTTACCTTTCTAAATATGTTTATGATCAACCACAAACAAAAAGTTAAAGCCTACCTGAATCAAATTTTCTCAACTCAGCACAATGTATGTAAACAATCAAGATGTTTCGTTTTTAGAAAAATCGGTGTATAAAGAAGGAACAAAAAATGATAAAGTTGTTTACTTATAATTGCTTTTGGGAATCTTAATATTAGTCAACCCTAAATTACACAAATGATATAGCCGTATACAATATAATTCAATAGAATCGACAACAACCACTAATAGACGCACGACGCGTACAAAATATTGCCTTTTTGAAAGGTTGCTTTCTTCTTCTGATACATCGACTTTAAATATTAAAGCAAGTGTATATTCTTCTATCTTTATTTTTTCTAAATAAAACAGTTTTACGTGTAAATACAATAATGCAGTTAAGAATGATGTCATTATGCGAGAATTGCATTAATGAACAATAAAGGTAGTTATCATTATTGCACTTATAACATGAACGCTTCAGATCTGGTCTGGAATATTGGAACACAGCTCAGTAAATAATTGGATCGACAACATATGATTAATATGATGCTTTTGTATCAAACCCAAAACTCAACACCTTAAAAAATTATTCTGAAACATTTACATTATCAAATCGCATAATATTTAGAAATTACGTAATTAATTTTCAGCCGAAGGTATGGTGTATTTTTTACCAACATAAAGTCTTTTAAGAATTGTTTCTTGGACAAAGCGCATAGAGACCATGTTTTTTTTTCTTTGATTCTATGAAGTGGTCAATTATACATGTTATGCTCAGAATACTTTTAGTGATTACTAATTATGGCATACACTATACATTACATGTACATGTACTGTTTTCATCTTCTTAATATACATGAAATATGGCAAATCAATCTAACAAAGTAAAAACAGTCCAATCGGTAAGCAGGGTAGGTAAAATTCTAAAAGTGTACGGTATCTTTAAATGTATAAATTCCTATAATAGAAAACACCAGTGGATTTTTATAAAAACAAGCAAGTATTCTTTCATCAGAAAGCTTTTTTTTTCAAGTTATTGGTGTCTTATTTCTTATTGGTATTAATAAAATGAAATGGTAAATTCTTCATCAACTCCATTCACTTTTCTTTATACTGAACCTTCTGTTTCTAAAGGAATTGGCATTGAACTTTTATATTTCTGTTGTGCATATAAGAGATCACCGGTACTGCATTTCAGGCGCCCACAACTGGTAGACTGAGTGCCCACTAAAATAAGTTTTCCTTATATTTGTACATTTTTTCCCATTCCATTCAAGTGATGCATTTCTTCTACAATAATCAATTTAAATAATATATGAGGCGACGTATGATTTTTGCTTTGCTTAAACAATTTTACCGCTGCATTCAATATCAAACAAGCGTTCAATAAATATTTACGCTTTCAAACGTCTATGCGATGTATTAGACAATGATCTTCTTATAAGGTATGCGTTAGTTGCCAAACACATTATATACCTATATTTTGTCATTGCATACTTCATGTATACAATTATTGTCATTAACCTATGCAATATTTTATGACAAATGCATAGTATTTTGCACAGAGCAGTAAACAAGCGTATCTGAGTCCTTAAAATCAATCCAGAGGTGTCTATTAAGTAAATAATATAAAGATTTAAAATCAATTTTTTTTTTAAAAGCATGCTAAGTAACTATTACCTTTTTGTTTGTTTTTATTTTGCGATTTCCTTCTAATTCTCTTAAGACACGAAAAAGACAGCAACCAAGACCCAAACAACACACTGGACAATAATAATTGTTCGTGTTGAGATATTATTTCCCGTGTTTTCTTCTTTTCCTAACCTAAAACAAACACTTTTTCAATGAAAGTTAAAGCAACATAGGCTGTATTTTTTTCAGAAATCTTTTTTGCTGGAAAAGCCTGTTTTTATAATAGTTTCCCATGTAACTTAAAACTTTAATATAAATCAGAGTAGAATAAATCTTTATTTTTGTAAAAGAAAAATTTATCTTTTCCGGAATATATATAAAACAAATAAATTACATGACAAAATAATGTATTTTTGCTTCAATATGGGTCTCTTAATAGCCTTTTCCACAACAATGTGCCATCTGATGACTTACGTATTTTCAGGTGTATCGTTAGATGACACATTAAATCTTGTAAAAACGCTTGCAGAAGGATCACGATCTGTCGTAAACGTTGGATTTCCTATAATTAGTGTTGGTTTTTTCGTCAGTTGATAGCAACCAGGGTCTGAAGCAGTACATAATGATACATGTAGTAAAATGTAATAGTCAACTTTAATATAGCGAGGACTCCCGAGTTGCTGGGACATGTCACCTTAAAGAAAACAATATTTACTTGTACCCAGTTTTCAGAATGAAAAAAATGTATAATATATTAAATGATTTACTATTCTGTATGCATAATTCGCTCAATTGTCATCATTAGCCGGATAAGAAGGCAGGGTTTGCAATTGGTCGACACACATTAAAACAAGCTAGGCTGCTCTACAGTACAACGCAGTACAGTTAAGGCGGCCAATAAAAATATCGGCGAATTTTTGTAATGAAAACACGTATACTTTAGTTCATCGGACATGTCCTTTTTAAAATCAATAACAGTCGCTCAAATGCAATATATTTCTGAAATATATATGTAATAGTACAATATTTTATATTCATAGTGGTCACGTGATATGGCAGTCGCATGGTAAAAGCAGATGTATTTGTGGTTTTGAGGTCATTTAAAAATGTGAAAATTGCAAGGGCATAATCATGTCAAAAATTTACAACTGAATTATAAAATACCTTTATGTTATATAGTAGATTTTAAAAAATTCTGTGAACTTTGTAAGATTATATTATTTTTTAGAAAAAACCATAATTTATAATGCATATATTGAATAATTTTGAAGGTCACAGTGTTAATTTCATTAAAAATAATTAATTTCTGAGATTTCACAAGAATCTTAGAAGTTTTTAAATTACATAGCATATTTCAAATTTACATGTAAAAGTTTGTCATGATCAGATAAGTGTATGCCCTTGCAATAAAGTGATTTATTTAGGCACCCAGCTTTAAAATATACGATATTTTGTACAAAACCGAGGTTGCCTCTTAATACGATGCATAATTATAACAAATTGAAAAAAGGCTATATAGGTAGCATTCTACTAATAATAATGTTAAAAAAAACATTCATTTATAATTTTTCGTTAATCTATGGAATTCATTTTTCATCGATAAAAAACCGCATGATAGCCTTCAAATGACTTAACTTAATGCGTCATTTTGAAGCATTTGACGTCATATTTTGTAGTACAGCGAGAACGACCTCTCGCTTATTTTTCAGTGTGTACGATATAACAGACATCGAAATTGTAAGTAATAGCATTCGTTGTTCTTAATTAAAAGAATAGTATAAATTAATTTTGCTAATAAATAAATTAATTAGTACTTTCGAGGTTTGTAATATTCTGTGATGTCATAATGCACATTTCCCGTACTTTTTGCTGAACGGAATTTATTGACAGCCTTAACTGTGCTGCGAAAGTAACAATAAATATTTTTCCAAGTAATTTAAAAAAAAATAGTAGCAATATTAGGGTCCTCCATATCACACAACTTAAAGATACTATGCCACGACATGGATAATTTAACGTTTTGCAGCAGATCATGTTGTTCTTTGTTTTCCTAAATCGCTTTTGAATAACTTCTTTAAGTTGGCTAAACCAAATTTACAATGATAAATTATACAACCATATTGTACAATGCCATGGTATCACCTAAACTGTACTAAGGGCCATGAGCCTTTTATTTTTAAGAAAATTGACCAATGGGAAACTTGATGCAAAAAAAATAAATCTTAAAATGCAGCCGTAACGTAAGACACAGAAACTGCCATCATTTTGATAATTCACGATCACTAAAAATAAATAAAAATATGAGTGTCTACCATTAAACTATTCAAACATATAATTATATACATTCCGCATTCAATACTCTTATTGATAAAAAGTGTTTAGTATGAAATGTGGCGATAACGAACAGTGTTCTAAATCAAATGTCCAAATGAAAAATACAAAACAGGAGCAAAGCAAACACGGACCTCTACAAAAATTAGAGGTACATGTAGGATCAGGTGCCACGGAGGAGTAAGCATCCTCTGCTGACCGTTCACACCTACCGTGTGCTCTTTGTCGTAATCGGGAAAACGGGAATTTATTTGTCCATGTGGTAAGATTTTTAAGAGTTTACCGTATTAAATATTTAGCATACTCGCCCTTCACTTATAAACGGTTTTGCCACGTCTTGATTTCGCCCAGACAAAGTTGTGTTTAAAGAGATATCATTTGAGACATTGTACTTCGCCCAGTCTTAAACTCGCCCGCTGACAACGAGAGCAAAAGGAGAAGAGCGAAAGGAGAGAAAAATCGGGGCGAATATTTCCCTGTATTTAGTATTGTAGAAAGGAAAAAGGACAGTCGTTCTTACATGTAATAAGCTAAGTAAATAAGCTTGTTATGTAACAATTTTGGGAAAGAATAAATGTAAAATTTTGTTTGATTTTTTTTTTATTTCGATAGAGAAAATACGTCACAGTATGGAAGTGTATCATGCTACCTTAAAAATCATGATTATGGTGAAATTTTATTTTTCTTTTACTGTTTACAATGCTTTAGTAATGCATTTCTAATGATCAACAAGAATTAACCGATAAAAGTTCTTTTACAAGCTGACTTTGTTATTTGCTATTTGGTTTTGAACATAAATAAATGTTACACCCATTTTAGGTCTAGACCTGGAACTTTCTTTCCAACATTCAAAATGTAAACTAAAACATGACCTGATCCTTTTGATTTTGAACACTGTTCGTTATCACCACATGTCCTTGTTTACATAACAAAGACTTTTGACTAAAACCATGACCATGCCCTTTAAAGCACTGGCTAGTTATTTTTGGATATCATTCTATAACTCACCAAACTTTGCAAAAAAAACTGCATGTATATAATTTTTTTCTTTTAAAATACATTGTCAACTTTGTTTGGTAAGTTTAATGTTTCATTTACAAGTAATAAGAGATGTGCTTACAAACGGTTCATCAGATTCAATAACGGCAAAACATCTAAGTGCAAAAGAGCTGAAATTCCTGGTAAAATGCTGGAATTAAATTTTTCATGTAATATGCACATCTTCTTTTTTTGTCCAAATTCCCAACAAATTTTCGGGAAGTTATATGCAGCGCTTTGAGGTAATTAAGTTGCGCTTAACAAAATTAAAGCATGACTTAAGACTTGACGGACAGAGAGGCGGATCAAAAACATATACCTCCCACAACAAGTTGCGTGGGGTATATAGTTACTCAATTCAGAATTTGGTATATAGTTACTCATATCAGAATTTTTTGTAACCGTTTTTAATTTTGCTTTCAGAAAAATAAGTGGATGAAGCCGTAAATATTAACATATAATTCAAGGTTGAACGTTAGCGAAGAAATACAAAATCTATTGAAAGAGATTAATTTTAAACCAATAAATGATGTTACAAACACTGTAATCATTCAAGATTAATGTTGATATCTGTTTAAATGAGAACTAGACAATCCAAGTAAATGTCTGAAAATACATACATCCCATTACAAGCATTACCCTCATTATCTTGCATTTCTACAGAATACGTTATTTTATTTGCAAAAGGTAAATTTAAATGGATATGATAACATGAACGACAAATCCACTTTCACATACGCCAGGAGTGGTTATAAACAAAAAATAAACTTTCAATAGTTTAAGCAAAAAATCACTTACACTTATATGCTGCATCTGATTTATAATAATTCGGACACGGATTATTTGTGAAAACGGCACAGTCTGTCCTCGAGTTCTGCTGTATCACATTTCCACTGATACTGTAACCTGTGCATTTACCTGTAAAAGAAGTACTGATTTAAAAAAAAAATATGTAAAGCTACTCTTTCGTCAAACAATGAAGAGTCCAGTATTGAGATGTGAATTTGCAATGCATAACAAGAACTGCTTTTTACAATTTAGAATCCAGATTATTTGAGTATCCCAGCATAGTAATCTTACTAATTGTAGCATTGTAGTTCCTGAAATTGCCCAGTGGTTCCAGAGAGGAAGTAAAAAAATAATGTTAAAAGTTAAAAAACAGTCAGACGGTCAGACTGACGAACAGACAGAAGGACGGACGACGGAGAACAAGTAATAGAAAAATCTTGAACCTTCGGTAAGGTGAGCTAATAATTATGTATTTTCTGACCAGATGTAATGGTTACTCTGCGTAGAGAAAGTCCTTTTTTGGCAAAAAAGAAACGGAGCGGGGAGTAGTAAAAAAAAAATTCTATGCACTTTATCGGGGATGTTCAATTTCTTTTGACAATATAAATAATGTATAAACGAAGTCTATAAAAGTCGATATAACTCATGAATAAATTTTAACTATTCAAAGATATGTAAACAAAAACAGTTGTCTGCCTAAATGTCATGATTTACATGTACAATTTGTGTTTTCCTTTTATTTTATATTTTGGTATTGTCTATATAAGAAAAAAAGATTTTATTAAAAGAAAACGCATTTATAAAATGATATGTTTCCTCTTTTTCATATGAAAAACGAAACTTACGTGATCAAGTGAAACGAATGGTCTAAAAATCAAAAACGTTTCAAATAACTTTCATTAAGTACTTTAAATGCATAGTTTAGTTTATCAAATTTTAAAATTTTCTGAATAGTTAAAATATTTGTTGATTGTTCATTGATGCCATTGTGTACTTTTGATGTTTTATTTGCGGGAATCATTTCTTGATTTAGTGAAAATAGTCATAGAAGCTACAGTGCAGCGAATTGCAGAATACCGGTGGAGTTTTCAAAAGCTTGCTAGATTGCTCAATAGTGTATTCACTTTGTCAGCAAGGTATCACATCAAGTCTGAATCTAGATCATGTGGTTCCTCAAGTGTGTATTGATATTTATATTTAATTCATTTACATCGCATAAAGAAAACCTCTAGAACACTCTTTTAATGCCCCCTTCGAAGAAATCAGAGCATATTGCTTTGCTACAGTCCGTCTGTCTGTCGGTCAACCAACAGTTTCCGTTCATTTCCTTCTCAGACGATTCATATATTAAAATAAAATGTAGTATACAAATTTATCATAATATTATCTAGGTCAAGTTCAATTTTGGGAACGATCAAGCAATTTTCGTCAGAGTTATGCCCTTGAACGTAGAAAACCTCCAATTATTTGCAGTTTCCGTTCACTTTCTTCGCAGAGGTTGTATATATATATATATATATATATATATATATATATATATATATATATATATATATAAAAAAATGAAAAAAATTAACAACACTAATCGTTTTACGATTAGTGTTGTTTATTTTTTTTCATTTTAATATATATTGCCGGACACTGTGACTTTTTATTATATATATATATATATATATATATATATATATATATATATATATATATATATATATATATATATAGTCAAGTTTGATTTTGGGTACGATTGAGAAATTTTCGACATAGTTATGTCCATTAAACGTAGAAAAAATCCAATTATTTGCAATTTCCTATTTTTTTCTTCGCGGAGACTGCATTTACTTAAGTAGAATTTAGTATACAGATTTATGATAATAATATCTAGGTCAAGAATCGATTTTAGTTAGATGGAGCAATTTTCGACAGAGTTATGCCCCTTGGACGTAGAAAAAATCCATTTGTTCATTTTATTCACAGTTGTTTCCAAGGGTTTGGGGGCGGGGCATAGTTGTTTTACAAACATATCTTGTTGTTTGTTTTTCTATTCAAACACTTTACAAAAGAATGTTCACTTGGACAGCACAATGGATTCAAGAGCATCATTCTGCTTGGAGTAACTTAATATTTTTTTTTTCAAAAATATAATTTAAAAGACATTTGCAATTGCACAAACAATAATATAGAGAAAGGTATTTAAGAAATAAACAACGTTATTTAGTGAACATTGCGTTATGAATAGCAATTGCTCTGCTGGTATATTCCATGATGCGCGCAAGCGCATCATGGAAAATAAGTCAGCGGAGCAGTTGCTATTCATAACGCCATGTTCACTAAATAATCGTTGTTTTTTACTTATATTTGCATTTTACCCCTTGCAGATCCCCTGTATTAGACCTTGACATTTAGATATTGAGTCAAACATGTAATGTATTTTTTTTTATTTTTTAACTCACTTAGATTATTATATTTGTTAACAAAATAAATGATATGTTACAACATTAATACCTTTAAAATTCTTAATATAAGACATGTTTTAAATGCACCAATTTTAGGTAGCTGGAGAGAAAGCACATGCATCGTATAATGGTTTAATTAAACTATAACAAATGTTATGATCTAAAACGTCATGGAAAAGTTTATGATGTCACACCTTTATGACGTCATATTACGACAAAAGTATTGTACCATAAATCATGGTATAGTTAGGAAGAGTTATCTTTCCTTGTTCATTGAATTTTGTACAAATAAATATAAAAATCAACCATTTTATTTGGGTACATTTTTATTATACAATAATAAATAACATTTGTAATTGATTAAAATATTAAATCAGATAATTTATATAAACACCACATATTTTTGTTATTAGAAATATTCATTATATAAACGAGTAAAAATCATATTGTTATTGTTGAGAATTCGCTATCTGAGAGTCTGTGAGGAAATTGCGGATACAGAGAGAGCAATTGCGATTATAGAAAAATAAATGCAGCTCCTCGGTGTTGGCTTAGAGTGGGAAAGAACAATGGCTATGCAAATATAACCTTGTGAGAAAAATTCTGCAAAAATCATTAATTACATTGTTGTTCCTCAACTCCTGGTGCAGTATACAACACTAATAGCATTATTGTGCTGTGGCTGTTTATATAGTTTAAGCTATTATAATAGCAATAACGTAGGATAACAGAGAGAAAATATTCCAAACAAAAACAAAAAAAATCAAAATTTGCAAATGTTTAAATGGTTACTAAATACAACTAACTTTATTGATATCATACCTAAGTAATCACATAACCTAGATTTAAGCCTATTGTGATACCTTACTGGCAAAATTGTAAACGCTATTGAGCATTTTAGCAACCTATTGAAAACTTTACTGGTATTCTGTAATTCGCTGCAATAGCACAGACTCCACGTACTTGCACGAGCTGACCTCAAACTTCCAAGTAGCTATACATAGTTACCATGGTAACTTTCACCTATTATCAAACCAATTCAATTACGCCCCGTTCCCCTATCTATCACGGAGAGTGTGATAAAGAGAAAACAAGCGTATTAATAGCAATACATATACGTGAATATGATATACAAATAATAAAAACAAATACAGCATGTTAATTTATTATCTGTATTAGTAGGCATTTTATAAATGAAAACATTGGTTTTAACAGAATTCAATTGCACAAAAAAGAAAACAAAAACCAGAACACAGGGAAAAGGCAAATTAAACAAATAAAAAATCATTAATATAAAATGCATTTTTATGTTTGATCTTGGATTTTTCTTTTGTTTGTGAATGTTGTGTACCGCATTTGCCTTTAATATGGTTGGAGATCAACAAATTATAAGAAAATAGAAAACGCAAGTTATCAAATATTGATATATACCTTTGAATTGAAACATATTTTTTGCATTTCTAGTTACCCTTTAAAAAACCCTTATCATGTACTATACTATATCATGATAATTAGGATCAATTTTATGTAAGAATTAAAATTTGGTGGCCACGCATAGTCACGGATTTTCTTCATACTTGACAATTTGATAGACTTTGATGAGTAAAAAAGCCTTACACCATGTATATGTTTCTATGTGGTCCCGTTGCCATGGTAACAGAAGGTAAAGATGTAAAATAGGCATTTTAATGCTTATTTGAGAATAAATTGTGGGTAATGTGCACACCTTGTGGTTTTCAAGGTAGAATATAAGTAAAACATGGTTATCGCGAACACGCTTATAATGAGTTGACGCTTATAGCGAAGTGAATTTCATTCCCCGTGACTTTATTACATGTTGTAAACTTGACGGATATAACGAATTACGCTTATAAGGAAGTAAACTTGCCCGTTCCTGGGACTTCTTATACGCGTGTTTTACTGTATTATTAAAATAGTTGTCATTTTTCAAAAGAAAGAAAAACATTTATGGAGAAAAACATATTTTATAGCGTTTTCATGGTTACTAACAGAAATTAAAAAATATGTTTTCTTCATTTAATTTGAATAAAAAGTGCAAATCTTAGATTTTTTGGTAAACTCTATAATGATTGTGCAATTAAAAAATTAAATTTAAAAATTAAGAACCGTTGCTATGGTAACAAGCTAAAAAATAAGGTAAATTATAATATTTCCAGGAATTTTTAAATGGATACTATTCATATATAATGAATAAATATATAAAATTAATTGGTGAGAAAAAATCAAGTATGTTCTAAACTTTAATGACACTTGATAAGAATCTGACATTTTCTTAAAATAATTGCCGTTGCTATGGACTTTTCGAAAAGTAAGAATTTCTACGCAACTTAATTTTCCATAGCAACAACACTTCTCTGTTGCATAACAAAGTTTTTGAAGTAAATAATAAATAAATATATATATTTTTACAAGTTCCAACTAAAACAATTGCTAACATTAAAGTTTCTTAAATCAGGACTTAAAGCAGATCAAAATCATCTTCAATTTCTCAGTTTTTCATCTTTCTTGGCTTTGTTACTATAGGAACGAATGTCAATTTTTATAATAAAATATATATTGCATGAACATTGTTAAGGATGTAAAAAATTAATAGTTTCCCATTTTGGCTTATAAAAAACCCGGTCACAAGCATCTTAAATTCACATTTGAAATTTCTCAAACATCCGCGAATTTTCTGGATACAACGGTCTACAAGGACCTGAGATTTAGCAATTGTCAAAAACTGGATATCAAATCCTTTATCAAACCAACTAATAATTTTCAATATCTTCATAGAAATAGCGCACACAACACACAGGAATTTAAATTTATATTCATCAAAGGAGAATGTATCAGACGATCCATCCACCCTCAATATAATTTTACAGGCCATCAAAGGACATTTATCAAAAAGAGGTTACTCTGAAAAGGAAATAAACCCGATCATTGACGAAATCTCAAGAAAAAAGGAAACTCTTAATGAGTAAAACAAATAAAGAAGTAGTAAAACAAAAAATAAAAAATAAAACTCAAACATCCACACGTCATGGTTACACAATTCAACCCCGCGTCAAAGAATTAAAAAAAAGTTTACTGAAGTACTGCAGCATCTTGAAGACAGACTCAACTTGCAAACAACTATTTGACACGGAACCTATCATTGCATACAGCAAACACAAAAATATAGGAGATCTCTTGATAAAATCTCGCTTACAATAGGTACACAAAATTTGGACCCCTGATGAGGCTTACTTTACCGCCGAAACACTCTACAACAACCAGTATAACTACATGTATCTCTTAAATATTTACAATTTACACTTCTGTAACAAAAATCGCATCCGCTGGATTCCAACAATTTTTTTCCCAAGACATTTGGTCTAACCCAATATAACTGAACAATACATCTCTACTGATATACTACAAGTACAATGCTCACTTCTCACCACAACTCATTTGAATCTAGAATATGCTCAATCGCTTCAACAGACTTTCATTGAAAAAATAGGAACAAGCGCCCATTGATCTTGATGAAGATATTCAAGGAAATCAGGAAGCAGCATCCAAAATACCGGACTTGGACATCTCAATCAATTTGACGGAGGATACAAACGTTAATTCACACTGAAATCCTCCGCAGGAGCTGAACGAAATCCAAGAAGTGCTAGAGAAGCGTTTGATTCTCTCAAAACGGAAAGAGAGCGTAAATCATGGCTTACGCACAGGTCGGTCCCCCCCCCCCCCCATGGTTTTCGGCCAGGATTACCTGTACACTGAACCTTGGAAAAGAAGAAAATGGAAAGTTTGAAGTCCTCTTGAAACAAATCGCTGAAAACAAAATAAGGGATACTGCACAGGCAGAAGTTGACGTCAATAAAGATGAAATTAGAGAGAAGGAGGGAGTATTATTATTATTATTATAACTTATAAAGCGCACAAATTTACAAATAAAAATGCAATCAATAGCGCTGTACATACAAACAAAATACATAGATATATTATACATGCATAATTTTAAAAAAAATGCCAATATTGTCTTGTGTAAGAAGAATTCACAGGTTTTTTTTTTAATGCACATAGTTATTTAAAAGCACACGTATAATAAAATGCCTTTAGCTGGCGCTTAAGGGTGTTGTTTACTCAGGGTTTGAGTTCTCAAATTCGGATTGTTATAAAGTTCAATGTCAAGAGTAAAATTTGTTCTAAACACAAAAAGTATTTATGAAATGAATTATTATTGACATAACATTCGATATTTCTACTATATTATGGAATTAGGCTCAAACAAAAATTGACTTTTAGCCAAACAGAGGAAATTCGGACTAAATTTTGCAGATTTTGTTTTCCGCTCAAACATTTTTGGCAGTACTCTAATATTAAAAGTTGAGATTTTATATTTTAGTCTTTATAATTTTGCATATTTTCTGTTGGGTTTACCGCACTTTTTCATTAAAATTATCGTATGACACGAATTGTAAATATATTGAAAAATGCTTAAAAACGATAAAAGACACCATATCTCAAATTTTTGATCATTGACCTCATATTAATATTATGCCAACAGAATAAGGTCAATATAAGTAGTTTAATACTATAAATGTTTTTGTGTTATCATCATTCAATTTTTTGTAAAATTGGATCAAAAATGGGTATGGATTTAAAATCTGATAGAGGAAATTCGGACTGGAATATTTTTAAAAATTGTAGCTGAAATGTTAATGCTTTATATTTATTTAGTGCCACTACCATTCATAAACTGTATTTCATTTTCTAAAGTGTAAAATTATTTCTAATATTTTCACAATTAAGAAATTCTCAATCGTGGTGTAAAATTTATTTGGATTTTTCTTGATTTTTGAAAATATATTAAATGGCCATTAACTAAAAAAGTAGGTCATTGACCTACTTTTTTGAAAGTGAAAAATAACACTACAATCAAAGGTCTATAACATACAATAGATGGGTTTTCATTATCATCAGTGGAATTTTTTTTCATTCTGAGTAAACGTCATCCTTAAACATAGTAAAATTACGAATAGTTTTTATGTATGTCGGCAATTAATTCCAAACGGTCGGTCCTGATATTGCAAATAACCTGGCAGCAAAGGTTTTGCGTTTGACGGCAGGAACATTTAGTGTTTTATGGAGCGAATGCTATATGGTGATTCTTGTATACGTAGGCCATTCCAAGTTTTTTCTATGTTTAGCGTCCGCGGACGGATTGGTTTTGAGATGTAAAAATAAAAAAAAACACAATCATTTTTCATAAAATTAGATCGCTTTTTCATATGTCGGGCTTGGGATTACATTTTTAAATCGAATCAACATTCAAAATGGAAACCATAGTAGTTATTTGTTATTTTTGTATTTTTGTTACAAAATGAAGAAAATGCTTAAAAATATATTATAAATTTTATTTTGTTGAACCTTTAAAGTTGTGTGTTTTTTCTAAGGTTTGTGGTTTTTTTCCTGATAGAAAGATATATTTTTGAGTTTTGGGTGGACGCTAAACAAAGAAAAAACTTGCAATGGCCTAAGCATTTCTCTGAGGTATAAAGAGCTTTCACTATCGTTGAGGCTCTTAAAAACAACACACGCGATTTTAAATCTAATTTGAAAATAGACGGGTAACCAGTGTAATCGCTTAAGAGCTTCTTTAGAGCTATCAGTCGACTTCCACTTCAGCACAAGTTTTTCAGCGCGATTTTGCAATAACTGCAACCTTTTGATGGTACATTCCGGCAATCCGTACAGGACACTGTTGGCATAGTCCAGATGGCTAGTAACTAAGGACTGTACTATTCACCAGTCGTCAGTAAGGTATTGGCGAATATGTTTGATTAAAGGGGCATGGTCACGATTTTGGTCAAATTCTATTTCTCTGTTTTTATTATTTACAATGCTTTAGGAATGCATTTCTAATAATCAAATGAAATTTGAGAGTCAGTAGTAGAGTTATAAGTAAGATACAAGGCTCACAATTCTTTGTCATGTAAACAAGGCTCGTGCCCTGTTTTTGTTTACATCGGTCCAATATACCAGTAAAAAATCTCTTTCAACCTGATTTGTCTATGTTCTTATTCATTTCAAGCATAAATAAACGGTTTCTAACGTTTAACACATTCATTTTGGGTCAAAAACTGGAATTTTTACTTTAACATTTTAAATGTAAACAAAAGCTTTGTTTACATAACAAAGAACTGTAAGCTCTGTGACTCGCTTATAACTCAACAAATGACACTCAAATTTTGGTTGCCTATTAAAAATGCATTGCTTAACCATTGTAGATATTACAATCGGGAAAATAATTTTGAACAGAATCGTGACCATGTCCCTTTAAGAACAAATTCAAGAATATTGATTTGCATTTTTCACAAACAAATTTCCTGAAGGTTAAATGTTCATCTAGATAACAACCGAAATACTTGATACACATAGATGGATTTACACTAGCACCCACAACATTTATAGAAGTGGAAGAAGACACAGATAACATCTGCTAACGTCCAAATAAAACAAATTCAGTTTTACTTGGATTAAGTTTTAATCTGTTTAGATTCATCCAGTCATTGATATTAATTAAGACATTCTCTTAATTAGTTATTACACTTTTTCATCTACGAATGCCTTTGGATTGAAACTATCATATATGGAATGATCATCGGCATAACCTAGTAATAAGACCCCGAGTCTTTGATGAACTGTTGTAGAGTACTTGCGTATACAGTGTAGAGCACAGGTCCACATATACTGCCTTGTGGTACTGAAAAGTCCAGGCATCTAGGCTAAGATTTATACGCATTAATATGCACTTCCGCCCTCCTTGAGGAAAGGTACGATTGAAACCATTCAAGTGCTGACTCAGACACTCCGAAGGTAGTTTGTAATACTCTGCTAAGTATGGAATGGTCAACCGTATCGAACGCAGTGGAAAGATCCAATGCGACTAAGGCAGTGACTTCCTGCTTCTCCATTTTCCACAGAATGTCTAATGAGAGTTTTAGTAGAGCTGTTTCGGTACTGAACCCCCTTCTATATGCACTTTGATAATCGGGTGGTAGCTTATTCGATTCCAGATACTTCATAAACTGGTATAAAGCACACTTCTCGAAAATATTTGAGAGGTAACTTAAATTACTCACCGGACGATAATTTTTCAAAATTACATCCAAACCGTTCTTTTTCAATAGGGGTCTAATAATTGCTGTTTTCCATTTATTTGCAAAAACACCCGATGTTAGGGATTTATTAACTATAGAAGTAATTGCTGGCAATAACACCTCTTAAAATTGCTTGATCAGTTTTGATGGGACTGGGTCTGTTGGGCAGGAAGTGGACTACATGTAATACATCTTCGTCAGATACTGAATCATAATGTTTAAGGTCATTTGTGCACTTAGATCCAAGATTTGGGTCAAATTTTTAAAATTATCTACAGTTTTGCGAATGGTTAGAATTTTATCCATAAATAATGAGCTGAATTCGTCTGCTAGTGATTCGTCGCTAATATTTGGCGGCATGGGATTACTATTAGTTCTACCTATCAATCCAAACACAAGTTTATACATTTTAGATGCATCTTTTCCACACTCGGTATGTTCGAATTGATATGCTTGTATTTGTTGTATCTAAGATGTTTTCTATAGGCCCGTTTGGCACATCGGAAGGCTTGATCATTGTCCGCAGTCTTGGTCCCTCTCCATCTCCCTCTCCATCTTCTTTCCGCTGACCTGCAGCGTGTCTTCAGATGACATGATTCCTCTGTAAACTATGGTAACGTCGGTCGGATCGTAACTAATTTTGTCTTTTTCGATGGTTCGGACAAAACAATTTTATCGTTGTTTCGTATCATGATTAGATCAAGTGTATTTCTGAATCGATGTGTTTAGCAGTTAACAAGCTGAAACCACACATTTCATTTAATGCAATCATATCTAAGTCATTAACTTTACGGTAATGACTGTTAAAGTCTCCATAAATGATAACCGTGCGATGGGCTGTTAATATCTCCTCTAGAAAAGGTGTAAATTCATCAGAAAATGCCGTTGTGGACACGGTATGTGCTCTTGAGTATAGGGGACGATAAACTGTCAGAATCTGTATAGTCGTCGAATGAAAGTCTAATTCAAACAATGAGTATTCGAATGAAAATCTTTCTCCAGAGTCAAATAACTTTATTTGAAGCGTGTTTCTAAACAAAACACCAGTTCCGCCACCAGATCGACATTTACAGGGAATATCAATAAAAGTATAGCTAGGTATATTAAGATTGGATCTTATAATTCTGTGTTTTGGATTACTGTCATCTAACCAAGTTTCAGGTACACAGCAAACGTCTAATTTGCTTTCAATAATATGGTGAAGAAACTCATCAACTTGGTTACATGTTGACTGCGTATTGACAATTGAAAAAGAGAGATTCCTGTCCACCGAGTAAACAATCAATCTCCTGCTCAGGGGTCGCAACAAATCCAGATGGACTCCAGTGTTCCAATCTTTTTGTTTTAACTTTCTCCTAGACTAATGACCACGGTAGCGTTTTTTTGATTCCTAGGAGTTTTATTTTGTGCCATACATTTTCATCAAGTCTAAGAGTCGACATTCTATTATTATACCTGAGTGACGTCTAGTCGCCTGGGTTGTACACAATAGGCGTTACGGTCGGAACTTTGCATGATTTCAACTCACCGTTGTTAATCGACAAATATTTGAACAAAAATCCATAAAATATGAACAAAAATGGTAAATAATCGAAAATGAACATGTGAATCGCTTTTGCTGAAGTCGTCACTAACATGATGATAAAAAATTCACCGATTTGCACACAAAATAACACTGAAATATTTGATAATAGCAGAGAGCGAAAAACGTGCTGCCATTCACGCGCACTCACTCATCAGTAGTCCACAATCTTCGAGGATCAGCCCTAAAACGGATTAGGAATACGTCCTTTAACTTCAACCGGGAACAAAAAAACATTGACGAGATTATTTTAAACACTAACACCAAACATCTGAAGGATCTGCAGGAGTTCCGGGACAGATTACACTCCATATCAACGGCAAATGACAAACCCCGGGTACAGGACACCTACCGGTCATCCCAAGGAATACTTGGACAGGACCGCAGACATAATTTTCAGCGTCGCCATTACTCGGTGAATTACAAAGGCCATCGTTACCAGACACAGCGTAACAAACCGTATTAACTGTTGGACATTTGCAGTGAATAAAGTGAGAATGAGAATTGTGCTGTTTATTGTATTTATTAAATATATTGCAATGTAACTTTTCTTGTATACCCTCTTTTTTGCTGAATAAAGCATTTAATGTCATATTTGGTATGCGTGTCATCAATCACGTGACACTCCATTATATTATATAAAATATGTGTCAAGACGTTTTAATAGACGGAAAAAAAATCTAAATCAAAACAACGAACCAAGCCTTACGCTGCTAACCTCAAACTCGACAAATCAGGTCAAGATCTAGCAGAGGCACGCAAGTTTGTCTTAAACCTATCCAGACATAAGCTCAGCGACAAAGAACATGCATTACTTGCCAAAGGGATCAAATTTATTCCAACACTAAAACAGAAGAATAAAAAGAGGCATATTTTGAAAGATTTTGATGGGTTTGCTAGAAAATTAAGATGCAAATATCACTTTGATACCGGTGCGGTTTCTAAACTTCACCCATTTAGAAAATCGTCGGGGTATCAACCCCCTACAACTTGTAATGTGCTCGAACAATACATTGACAAAACGAAGTTAGAATTGTCTTCTATCACAACCAAAACACTCCGAGATAATTTGACAAATAGCGAAAGAAACGCAATCTCTTCGCTTAAGAACAATTCCAATATTGTCATAAAGAAGGCTGACAAAAGTAATACTATACTGTAAATTCCTAATTAAACGCGAGGAAATAATATCCGCGTAAAATCGCGGGAAGCATCATTCGCGGATTTTAAAATCTTGCCATTATTTTCTGAGAGTTGAAAACTATAAGAAATAAGAAGTAAAGTTCAACGTTCGCGATTTTATATTCTCGCGATTTGATACAAACCAGTGGGATCGCGGAATTAAGTACTCGCGTAATATAAGGAATTTACAGTACTTATAATGGACAGAAATTAGTTTATTTCTGAGGCGGAGAGTCAATTACTATCAAAACATTACATGCAATTTCAAAAACCTGACTTACAACACTTGCACGATCTAATTCAAAAGAGAATTAAAGAAATGCATGCAAGGGGATCCATAGATAAAGATACTCTACGATTTCTTAAAGAACAAAAGCTGCTGCTTGAATAAGTCATTTTTATCTGCTCCCTAAAATACATTAAATTAAGGACAACGTCCGAAATGCCCTCCTTAATGACTGATGTAGCATCAGACGGCTACCCCCCGGGCGGCCAATTATCGCTTTATGCAATACAACAACAAGAAAAATTGGGCCATACTGTGATTACTTTCTTATCCCCATCGTACAAAAACTATCGATCTATATCAAGGACACAACAGATTTTATTAATAAGATCGAATTTTTACAACTCCCTAGTGATGCGCTACTGATCACTTATGATGTAACCAGTATGTATACAAACATTACCAAATGCTGTTGAACTTGCGTATACCAACGCTGATAAGAGCTATTTAGACATACCGCATCCAGATGTCGAAGATTTAATATTCCTGCTCCGATGGGTATTAGAAAACAATTACTTCGAATTTGACGTAAACTACTACAAGCAAATCATAGGATGTAGCATGGGAGCAATACCCTCGCCAGAAATTTCGGATATGAAAATGTACGAAATTACTCGATACATATAATCTCAATTTCAGTATTCTAACAAAATACTATTTCACGGAAGATTCAGAGATGATGGATTTATCATTTTTGATGGATCAAAGAAAAAATCCTTGAGTTTTTTTTACATCAGTAACAACTTTCACAAGCATCTTAGATTCACATTTGAAATTTTTCAAACATCCGCGAATTTTCTGGATACAACGGTTTACAAGGGCCTGAGATTTAGCAATTGTCAAAAACTGGAAATCAAATCCTTTATCAAACCAACTAATAATTTTCAATACCTTCATGGAAATATCGCACAAAACGCATCAGTATTTAAAGGTTTAATTTCATCAAAGGAGAATGTATCAGGCATTCGAGAAACACAAACGATCCATCCACCCTCAATATAATTTTACAGGACATCAAAGGACATTTATTAAAAAGAGGTTACTCTGAAAAGAATATAAACCCGATCATTGACGAAATCTCAGGAAATAAAGGAAACTAATACTGAGTAAAACAGAAGAAAAAATAAAACTCAAACATCCACACGTCATGGTTACTTAATTCAACCCCGCGTCAAAGGATTAAAAAACATTTACTGAAGTACTGGAACATCTTGAAGACGGACTCAACTTGCAAACATCTATTTGACACGGAACCTATCATTGCATACAGCAAACACAAAAATATAAGAGATATTTTAATAAAATCTCGCTTACAATAGGTACACAAAATTTGGACCCCTGACGAGGCTTACCGCCGGAATACTCCACAACTAGCATTATAACTACATGTATCTCTTCAATATTATTATGATGTACAATCAGTTGTGGTTTAGAGTGTCGGGTCCTAATATTTCAATATCAAGTCTGGTTGATTGATGTTGTTTTTTTTAACACATGATAATAGTTTAAAAGTATTGGTTTCTTCATCAATTTTCTTATATAATATAAGAATTGAAAATATGACACAGGCTGTTTTACGTCTTTGATAGTTCACATTAGTGGGCAAAACCTTTTAACATGGCTTCAAAGTAGGTAAGTTTTGCTGTTTATCATTTTAAACCTCGGTTACCATGGGAACGGTTACCCCTAGCAACCATCTTTTAGTTTCTTTTTTTCGTTTTACACCTGTGTGTGCCCGAATATAGAATAAAAGAAAAAATGGTGAATATGCGTGGCCAGACCCTTTTATAAATCTTTGATTCTTACATAGAATTGATATTAATATCAAATAAAGTTTGCAATATGAAAAAAGTTCAAACTAAAATTAAACATACAATACCGTATTTGCTACTCCTCCCATACGTTCTGTTTTTCAAGAATCGACTCCCCACTACGTACATGTAACAGTTACATCTGAACAGAAAATTCCCCGATTATCTTTTTTCCTAAGATTTGTTAAGATTTAATTATTGTACGTTAAAGGTTTATCTCTTGTTCGACCGTATGTAACCTAAGCAAGTCGTACATTTTACAAATCATGCATATTTTGACCACTCGATAACTGTTTATTTGAATTCTGCCAAATAGTTTCAAAGTGTGTAAGACTAGAAAACGCATAGAGCACTCGGATTAATGACTAACATAAAATTTGTCAATCACTGTCTTCCGTGCGGTGTATATATTTTTTGGAAATGGTTGTAATAAATAAATACAAAAGCCGTAACCTGTTATCCCGTCTCCGAAGCGGAGACAATTGATCCCCCAATACGTTGGAGGCGACTCCCCCGCGTTAGTGATTGTATACGGCGACAAGGTGCATTTTTAGTGAAGAAATAGTATACATACTATACGTCCATTGTACTATATTTGGCATTTTTGTTTTTAAACGCAATTACTAATTGAATACATTCTTACCTAAAAAGATATACCGTGAATAAGCACAGACCTCTAGTGTCTGATTGACATACTCATTGATGACACAGTGGTACACAAGCCTCTCAGGTTCATCACATTGACTGGCATAAGCTGAGCAGTTCTTCCTTGCTGCAGACTCCCTCCATTTCTCCTCATTGTCTGGACAGTGATCTACAACCTCTATTGTTGACTTTGTTACTTCACATGAGTTACTGCCAGCCACCGATATCTGAAAAAAAAAGAAATAAAAATATAACTTGATATTTTTCCACAACATAAGTCAGTCATACAACTGACACACCTTGATTAGTCTAAAATGTTGTCGTTTTATTGATTACACCTGTAACAGCAAATTTAGTAAAATTACTAATAAACATCTACAACGACGAAGCCCATAACATATGTCTTAATAAGAAACAACATTTTAAACAAAAAAATATATAATTTCTGTTTATGAATTCGTTTGATTCAGGAAGTTATTTTTTCTTTTTTTTCTTGAGGGGGGGGGGGTGGGGTTGGGGTTGGAGGGAGGAGGGGAGTTACGTAGGAGCTTGTTTCCAACTAGAACTATGTCTTGTACTTATTTTTTTTTAAAGATAATACCTTAGAAATATTTAATTTATGTGTCCTGTCTACGTAATTTATATATCGTTATCTTACCAGATGGATATGTACATACATGTTTTCGGAAACTTTAAACTTACATAATGCACTGCTTGTTGGACAAAGCAGGACGCATTGAGTATCGATTTACTGTCAAAGCTTCTTTATGGAACATGTTTCTTTATCTATTGAAATAGATATAAACCACACGTTCGCATTTAAAACAGGCTTAAAACAGTAAAAAGGTAAGTCATAAACATTGTGCTTTTTAAAAGGAAATAAGACATGGAATATATTAAAGAAATGATTTCTGTTAATATGTTGATCTCAATTTTTAACTTTGAATGGATTAAAAAAAAACCAACAAAACCAAACCACTATCAAATGCAATAAAATGTACACAAATACAGACAATAAATCATAAGGGTCCATAAATTATCATCATTTTCACAAAGTTAATATTTACAAACATGTTTATCTATGTTATCACTTTTTTCATAAGTACTTAATTTGAGTTTGCACTTCTTTTTCTGGAAATTTACCTTTAGAATTTAAACGTTGTGTAATCGAGCTGGTGCTGGCATTATTCAGTTTAAAATATTGATGATTTACGATGATAAAACCAAATGTTCCATTGAGTTTTATATAAATAAATACTTAAGATATGTTTGAGGATCATAATTATGAATAGTCATTTCATCAATTGTCCTGTACAAACGTGTTTTAAATCGAAATACAGGTATGCACAGTGTACTGAAATGACAGTGTTATTTCGACAGGTTTAAAAAACGTGCCTTCTTTAGTTACTTTAAAACCTATTGATTTTAAATAAATTGCAGAAACATTGTAGGCAATCGAGCTGAATTCTGGGTTTTAAACAATTATTAAACAACCTTCGTGTATGTATACAAATATCGACATAGGTAAGGTTTGAACGAAATTTAAATCGTTACTATTGTCTAGTTACCAAAGGGCCACAATCACATGTTGCCGAGAAAAAAAATGGACTGCCAACTTCGCGCCTGATTAATTGAACTCAATCAGGCGTGAGGTATGCAGTCGATTGATTTTTTCCCTTTTATTGATTTCAATAGTATGTCTTTTACAGGTTAAAATTCACAAAATGTGACGGAAACGGTGACCTGAGACAAACTTTTTATCTCCCCCTTACCGATGCTTACTTAATAAATACTGCTGGACCAATACATGTACCTATTCCATGTTGGTCGATAATCTCGCTTCATATATAATATTCAAACAAAAAATAAATTGTTATGGAGTGTAAAGAATATTGCATAATACATATTTATATTAAATTAATGAATATACGGGCCTCATATTAATTTTTCTTGTTTTCGGTTCAGTCTCCCCTCCCCCCACCCCCCTTTGTCAGCTAGTATAAGAAATTGATTTCTTCAACTGTGTTACAAATATAACAATGAATATGACCAGACAATTTTTAAAGGTTTGAAATGTCCCATTCCTTACCTTATTCCAATTTCGAGAATCCAATTTACCACAGGCATTATGAAAAGCGCAAACATGCCTCAGACTGGGTAACTTACATTTTTTTAAATGCTTGAAAATAGCATTTCACCAGGAATAAAACAGTTGGATTTATTTCCAAAGCATAATGCATGAATAAAATAATATACCCAGTTGGAATTTTAATCTGATTTGGATTTTTAATGATCCAAAAGTGTCCCTTGTTGAGTGCATGCGTTTCTTAATTAAGAATGTGTGCACACTTTCTTCAAAAGTCAAAACCATAACTACAGTAGTCAAGCAGCTAGGGAAGCTTGCATTTCAAAAACTAAGTCAATACTAGGGCCAATTAAATCAATACATGGAGGAAAATCTTAAATGTGGACATTTCTTTTGATTATTTGATTACTAGCTTTTGAAATGAATGGATTATAAATCAGAGTATCTTCCTGTACTCTAAATATTAAATGGAAATAAAAGCAACCTATATCCTTTATCTATCAATGGCTATAAACTTGAATAATGTTATCTCACTTGGTCTTACTTAGTCAATATGTATATAGATGTTTGTATAAATATGTCGGGCTTGTAGACTAAATATTTAAGGCAATGTTTGTCTACACATGACAGGCCATTTTAACAGTTTGAAAATCAATTTGCTGTTTGCACTGTATCTCTATGGAAAATGATGTTTTATATGTTGAGATAGATAATAACCTGAAGCAAGAGCGTTTAGATCAAGCTTCAATCACTATAAAAAAATAAAAAACAAAATTATTGACACTAATTCTATTCAAGAAATGATTTCTTAGAACATGTTGATCTTTTAAAATATATATTAGCTTTGATCAGTTATTTGAAAAAAATCTAACACCTATTAAATGCAATAAAATGTTTACTAACCATTTGTATACAATTTAATCAAGTACATATTCTTTATTGAAATGCCAAACTGCTCTAAGCTTCCAATCTCCACTCTAGATTTCAAACAATTTTTCACATTTTAGTGTGGTTCAATATATATATATATATATATATATATATATATATATATATATATATATATATATATTAACATATAGGTTAAGGCTTAAAAAAATAAATCTTTGTCATTAACTAGTTGGCGAAGGGCCGTAATCAATTTGAGGGCATTTTAGGTACTGTAGCGTGTTTCTACTGTAAACAACAAGTTGTCGACGAGGTAAAAATATCCTTTTAAACCTTTTATATCAGTTGAACAGTAATGAATACTTAAAATATACATAGACATAAGTAAAGATCTCATAAACATTTATATGTTTAGATAGCGATCAAAGGCCCACAAAACTTGATTGATTTGTAACATTCGAGTGCGTATTTAAGTACGGTAACACATTGCCGTCAGAAACATGTTGCAACAACAAAGAGCAAGGTATAGGCAACTTAAATGAAGATATAATTATATAAACCTGAAGGTTCATTTTAATGTACATTTATATCTAATATGAAGATTTAAAGGATTATTTTTAATAATGTGGAAGTTGTTTATCTTATTTCATTTTCTTTGCATTTTGGAGGGGATGATATACATTTAGAGCCTTGAAATTCACCTGCTACATATACATACGAGTTTCAGTTTAGAATAGAAATCTCAAAAACACAAAATCACCTTTCCCAATCCATGGAGGAAAATGCACAGCACAGCAAGGAGTCTAAGTAGTAAGTAGCAAGGATGCACCATAACAGCTGCTTCAAGTATCAAAATTTCTTTGAAGATTCTCGTGGTACTTCCCTAAAAATAAACAATTTTTTTTAATTGCCGTTGACTCGTTTTTGTTAGATTGCATTGTTTTGTTTTGTTTTTCTTTTTAATTCTTTTTTTTTCAACTTTAGCTAGCACTGCAATCAACATTTTTCGAAGACTTCCCTAAAAATAAACAAATTTATTTAATTGCCGTTGACTCGTTTTTGTTAGATTGCATTGTTTTGTTTTGTTTTTCTTTTTAATTCTTTTTTTTTCAACTTTAGCTAGCACTGCAATCAACATTTTTCGAAGACGTTGTTGGTATTTCCTTAAATTAACAATAAAATATTGACTTATTTTTAATTAGCTTCAAGTTTGTATTACTTGTTCTACTCCTTTTTTTTCTTTTTGTTGCAACTGCTGTCAGTAATGGACATGTTTACAAATTAAACGCTAATTACCTTTATCTTGAAATTATGATAAAAATTGTAAAGCTTCCCGACCACCTGGAAAAATGTCAAGTTTCATTTTCAGTTTTACTTTCATATTCAAACCTCGTCTCCCTTGCAACTTCTCGGGCTTTTCCGACAGAATATATATATATATATATATATATATATATATATATATATATATATATATATATATAAATTAAAAAAGAAAACACGAAAAACGTTCAATATAGCTTAAGCGCTTTCATTTTAAAATTTTCAGAAGCTATATAATTATATAGCTTCTGAAGATTTTAAAATGAAAGCGCTTAAGCTATATTGAACGTTTTTCGTGTTTTCTTTTTTAATTTATATCTATAACTCGCCGACCACTGTGGATTTTATTGTGTTTTAATATATATATATATATATATATATATATATATATATATATATATATATATATATATATATATATATATATATATATATATTAAAGGTCATGTGCATTTGTATCAACTTGAAGTTTTAAAGGACTAATCTTTATACTGTGGAAGTTGTTCATCTCATTTTGTTTCTTTGCAATTTGGAGAGGATGGTAAACATTTAGAGGCTTAGCATTTATCTGCTATATATACATACAAGTTTTAGTTTAAAAATTAAAATGTCTCAAGTCTAAGAACTGAGCAGTTGCAAGGATGTACCACAACAGCTGCTATAAGTCATAGAATTTCTTTAAAGATGTGTATGGTACTTCCCTAAAAATATTGCCCTTTTGACTTCCTGTTGATAGCATGCATATTTTGTTTTTCTTTTCTTTCTTTTTTGTCTTTTTTTTCTACTTCAGCTAATGCTATAAACATTGATTGAAGATTTTGTTGTTAATTATTTCCTTAAAATAAACACAAAATATATTTATCTTATTTTGTTAGCTTCAAGCTTGTATGACTTGTTTTACTCTTTTTTTTTTGGCAAGTGCAATCAGCTTTCGACATATTTACAAAATAACCCCTGAATACCTTTTTCCTAAAAATGCAAAGCTTCTCGATCTTTGGAAAAATTCCAAGTTTCGTTTTCAGTCATTCGGCACATCTCGACCGATTCGTAACTTATCTAGTTTTATGTTAGCCTGGTTCCCGAGGCCTTCCGATTGTGCAAGCACAGAAGGCCTGGCAGGCACCTTGCAATGGCGGCGCCCTATATGCAATCCAAGATGGCGTCCGAGATGGTAAGTTTGCATGTGCTTGATGTATTCAACCCGATTTATCATATTTTTAGCTGCGTCATGCCGGATTTTTTTAATCATATGGTTAGAATTTAGTTTGATGAGACCATACATACTGTTATTGACCCACGAACCGCCCGATTTCGTTTTTCAATTCGTTGACATTTGTAAACAAATGGCATATGCGATATCAGTCAGACTTTGCTAGCTTTACTGTCACTTCATCAAAAGTTTTTTCAACGTTGTTGGTCAGAATTATGTTCAGTAAGCAGGGAGATTCTTGTTTCGTCCAGATATCAATCTTTTAATGTTAATCAAGGGCTCATTTACAGAGTGTACATGTTTTTGTTTTCCCCATGACCCACCCCCCTCCACCCTCCACTCATTTTACTTAGTTGATTTGATTTTAGGGTAGCTTCTATATAATTGTATATTAATGCAAACTAAAGTACTTTGCTTTGGTGTAAAGGTAACACATCCGATCCAAGCTTTAACATGGATTGTGGAGATCCAGGTTCAATTCCTGGGAGCATTGTACTGACAAGTCATGCATTGATTTAACAACTTTCCTGGTTTTATCAAAAATGTTACAGGGATGTATATACTAACTGTTATATATATCTCTGAATGTAATAAGCAACAAAAAGATATGTTAATTTTTACACTAGTTTTCCAATGACACTTCCTACTCACTCATTTTACTCAATTGGTTTGATTTGATTTAAGGATAGCTTGTGTACAGATTCTATCAAGATGTGGATGTGTGTATAGATAATTCCATTGTTTTGTTTGATGCAGCCATTTCAACATGAATATGCAACATGTGCAAAGCAAGAACAACATCATGAAAGGGGTCCATCGTTTATTATGCACCCATATGCCAAGAAGCCAGCAACGCCCCAGAAATCACGGACATCTAAGAGATGCAGAGGAACTCCCTCAGGGCAGACACCTGTCCAGCCCACAAAACCTCACTGTCAGGTATTTATCATGCAGATGTGTACCCTCTAATACCCAAGACGAAGGTGGACTTTTGTTATAACCGTCTTAATTAAAATCCCTTGTTGTAATGCATCTTTCTTCAATAAAAAAACTGATCAAATTAACATATCCATGTGTGACTGTTTTCCAGTTTGTGTTATTATTTCAATATTTTTAGTCAGTTGGTTCAAAATGGGAAAGTTCTGAAATCAATTTCTTGGAAGCATTCCTGCAACGCCACCCACCACCAAATCCCATATCTAATGAGTACTGGCGTAATTTAGCGTCAAGTATGAATGAGACCTTTGGGACATCTAGAACAGGTTTGTTGAAAGATAGTTGTACTGAGCATTTAGCATCTACTTTGAATATTATATAGTTATTCAATATATGCTCTATTCATTTATAGGTGTATCATGCAGATGTTTTTATGCCAGACTCAAAAAGTCAGCAAATGATACACCTGCCTCAGCAGATGAAGGGCCAATGAATCATATTGATAAATCGTGTAAAACCGATTTCAGTATTACTTCACATCCAAGGTTCATTTTTTTCAAACCTATGTTTGTTTAATATTGTAAATATTTTAGCTTTGATTCAGCAAAATCTGTACACACACACACACACACACACACACACACACACACACACACACACATATATATATATATATATATATATATATATATATATATATATATATATATATAACCTTTTTACTGTATTAATTATCACAGGCAGTCATTTCCAAGTCAACAGGAACTTGAAGCCGATTCCTCGAAAGCTCCATACAGTGCCAGAGATAATAAATCAGCACACTATCTCAGAAGTGCCAGGAACAACACCTCTAACCAAACACCTGAGCAATTTTTCAATCTGGAAGATGATAGTTTAGATACAAATTTGATTTTTGACATTATGAAAAAATTCTTTACAGGAACATCATCTTTAGAAATAGCAAAGCAGATAATGAACATTAAATCTCTTAGAGAAAGCCTTTGGGCACTTTTTATGCTTGACGTTGAGGAAAGTGCTAAGTATATAGCATGTAAGAAGAAAAGTTGTTTAGGTCAAGTTATGTATGATAATCTGAGGTGTTTTGAATGGGAAAATATAATTGAGGAAATGTTCATTCACCAGCCAAGACTTTTGCAAGTTCTTGTTACAGTATCCACTGGGGAAAATAAACTGAATGATGAATGCCATTATAAGTCGGCAGCGAAGGAAATTGGTCTTATATATGGAATCTTGATGAAAAGAAGATGCCACACCCTTTCTCAAGTCCAGAGAGTGATTGCTTTAGCAATTGCACAGGAAAATGTTCATCAAAAGGTAAATGAGACAAATTTTAAAATTGTTTCATGTTTGTTGACATTTTCCAGTTGTATTATCTTTTTTAAAAGAAATATATTTTAATTTACCAGGTATATAATTTCATTACAAGAAAAATATATAACCTCCTTAGTTAAATATTTTTAAAAAGTGATGATAATTCCATATTTGTATATTATTGCAAACTAAAGTACATGTACTCTGCTTTGGTGTAAAGCTAACACACCCGATCCAAGCTTGTGGAGATACAGGTTTAATTCCTGGGAGCATTGTACATGTACTTGTCATGACTGCTGGTTTTATCAAAGTCAAGTCTAAACTAGGACTCGAACTAAAAGCCACTTGCATACATGCCCAGTGTTCTAACCACTGAACTACTGAGACTTGTTTTTTTACTCTCACACACTTGTTACCTTGATGACCTATTGATGAATATTACTATAGTGCATGAATGATTTTTTTTTTATTTTCGTTTAACCAATTTTTTTTTTATTTTTAGTTTTTCCTTTGCTGTTTCAATGTTCTTGTTTTATCCTTTTTCCAGTTTGTTCCTGCTTTGTAATATGCAACTCGTGAAATCATATTTTAAGCAATGTGTTGTATTTATCTTTTCAATTGCTAAAATATGGTTATCTGGATTGCATCTTTCTTCAACAGTAAAAATGTGGAAAGTAAAATATGGAAAGTATTGTGAGTAAATAATAGAACTTCAGAAAGGTGAAGACTTCCTGTAAAAAGATGCTCTAAAAATTTCTTGATTCCATTTATTCTACCACTAAATGATGAAAGTTTCTTTCTTGTTTTCTATCTTAAAATAAAGTTAATTATATTATCTTAATATTCATGTAATATATTATCATATTGTGACAGAATGTATAATTTTAACAATAAGAGAGTGAAGATATTTCAGTAAAATAATTTAAATAAAATATGTTGATAATTATTAGAAAAATATCAATATTAAGAAAAATTTGAAAGTAAAATCATGTAATTTGAATTATGTTTCTTGAATAGGTATATGACAGACTGCAGACATTGTGAGTGACAGTTTCCCATGCCACACTGAACAAAGTTCAGGAACAGATTGGTGGCCATTTTAACGAACAACTCATACAGGCAGTCACAGAGGGAAAGCGGTTCCGTATTGTTGGAGACAATGTCAATTTCATGGTGGCAGCAAGTCATCAAAGGAAAGGAAATTCAACTCACATGGAGCACTGGTTTGCCTCTGCAGCCATAATTCAAAATAACTTTTTTGATCACTTACCATCTAACATTCCTCAAATGCCTCTTCTCGACTTGTCACCCCAATTGTTTTTCCCTAGTGAAAATGATTTTAAAGTTATAACAAATGATTACATTTACATTGTGTTTCAAATTTTGACAAGACATTTGACTTTTTTGAAACAGTTTAAGTCTTTGATAGCTGAATTGAAAAATGACTTACGGGCAAAGGACTGTGATATGAGCTCCAAGAATACAGTTGGAACATTCCCAGTTCTCTGCAAGAACGAACAGAGCTATGCAGAAGTTGTAGACATCATGGACAGCTATGAGGACCACATTGCGGATATTTACAGGAAAGCCAACATGAACTTAGATGGCGTAAGAGTTCATATCGGTGGGGACCAGTTAACTAGGGAACGATTTTCCGGCGCCAAACGAGTTCGTCAACAAGCAGCAACTGAAAGAGAACGATTTGTTCACCTGTCACCAATTACTTTTGAATTTTTTCACTTACAGATGGCGTTCCTTACAATGTTCTATAAGACTCTATACAACGATAACAGTACTGAAGCAGGAACTCTGTATGCAGAAAAAATAAAGTTAGGCCGAAGTCATGCGAATGGGAAAGATGTAAAGAATCGCTATGACCAATGTAAAGAACTTGGCAGTTCTGTGATATATTCACATATTGTTGTGGCAGCAATGCAATACTTTGGCATGAAAGATTTCAATGATGAACCAGTCATGTTGAAAGATTTGCTTCATGATGAATTAAGTGATGCAGAGAAGCAGCAAATTTTGTGTAACGTACTTTTGTACAACAATATGTATTAAGGGATTCCTTAGCAATTATTCAGAATTCCACAGCTACTGCTGATATACAAACATGTCTGGAAATTGATATCATCGGCCCAGACGGTAGCCCTATGCGTATACTGATCCCTGTAGTTAAACCACAAGTTGATGCAGTAGAGTCATACTCCCATCAAATACTAGAACTAGGCCTTGCTTATGAATGTCTTCTTTTAAATGTTAAAATACCAAACAGAGACAGAATGCTGCCCCTTTTGTAGTATGTTATGTGTCTTCTGAAAGGGCATAATTGGAAGTCTAAGTATGCTCTGGAAATTTTGAAATTTCTTTGTCAACAACTCTCTACTATGGATGTTAAATTGGCACATGAGACATTCTATGGTCTGTTTGTAAATAACTCCGGAAAAGAAGATACTTGCATTGGTGCTGATTTACAAATGGAGCACATAGTTAGACTAGTAAAAGACAATTTAAAAGCAGTTCATTCGAACAAAACTGAAAAAACAATGGCAAAACGCACATCAGCTTTGTCAGGAATGAAGGTCATAACAAACAAATTTGATGTAACTTCTAACACATTGACCAGAGCAAGCAGACATAAGATACCTTCTTCAATAGAGGATGAACAATTGATCATTCATTCACTTCTTCCCATGCAGCCGTTTTCTTGTGTGCCTGGTCGCTAGATGCCATCCTACAAGAATCCAGTTCAAAGTCCACTTAAAAAAATGAACATCCAGAACATGGTGTCATGGATAAGGGAACATCAGTATTTGCAATTACATGATATTGGCCAATGACATAAACTTGGTAAGTGGGCTTTCCTCTTTATTAGACTAATACAAAAAAAGATGCATGAAGTATACTACTTCATTAAAATAATCACATTAAAATTAGAACAAAACTTCATTACATAATCATTATTAAGGTGTATTTTTTCCAATTAAAGTCCATAAGAGCACAGCCTGCGAAATTTTTGAAAATTGCCAAAACTGACTCGTGATCTCAAATATATGGTTTCTAAACATATTTTCCATTGATTGAAACAATTTCTCATTTGTGCGAATGCACTATATTAAAAAAGGTTTGACCAAACTAACTTATGATCCAAAAACAGTACAGCTGCATTGAAAATAAATTTAGTCTAAACATATTAGTTTAATAGCATGATAATGGTGAAACTACATGTATACATACAAATATGTACCTCATACATGTACAGTTGTTGCTATATGGAGAGGCTGGAAGCCAAAATGTGGGCTATTTGTTCCGATAGCTCCACATTCATACCAAAGTCTGTTACAAGGGAATCCGGTTGTATAAACAAGTGGGCTTCATTCACTATTCTCTCGATAACGTGAGGGTCAATCACACAATTTGATTCTGATAAATGGTTGACTAATTTTTCCCGAATAGCAGCTTTTTGAACGCTGGTTGGAACTTCCTTGAATTTCCAAAGAACCAGCAGCTCTGGTTGGCATATGTCACAGCAGTTGTTTGAAACAGTTTCATCCTCGCATCCAAAGTATCTGTTAAGAACTTTCCTACGGCATTCTGTCACATTTCTGCAGTATTCTTTTATAGTTTTCTTTACAGAAGGGTTACCTATGTCAGAATTGTTAAAGTAAAGGACGCCCTCTGCCTCAATGCCACTTCTGCCAGCTCTTCCAATTTGCTGAATATATGCTGTCAATGCATCAGAATAACACACAGTTGTCAATTTACTACTAATTTTAAACTAAGGTTTTTGGGTTGGTTTTTTTTATTTTACATAAAATGATGCTTGAAGAAAAGATATTTTGATATGTATAATTTTTTTTTTTACTTCTTAAAGATAAATAACATATATGGTTTTGACTCTGTCCGGAGAAGCTTTTATATGATCATTAATGCAACAGTACAGGTAATAGAAATGCACATTTATCTTTGTACATGTACTTTCTAAATTGAAAGATAATGACCTTCAATGTTTTGTGGTGGTCCTGCATGGATAACTGTTGTCACATGTCTAAGGTCTGCCCCCCATACCTAGAGCAATGGTGGAAATCACAACGCGAAGAGATGATTCATTTGGTCGCTTTGAAATATTTTTATATATGATTTCCTTTGTCTACAATGTAAAATTATTATTGTCAATTGGTATAAAAACAGTACACTTTTTAATTGAAGATGCTGGCTTTAACTAAGTAAAATGAGTGGAGGGTGGAGGGGGGTGGGTCATGGGGAAAACAAAAACATGTACACTCTGTAAATGAGCCCTTGATTAACATTAAAAGATTGATATCTGGACGAAACAAGAATCTCCCTGCTTACTGAACATAATTCTGACCAACAACGTTGAAAAAACTTTTGATGAAGTGACAGTAAAGCTAGCAAAGTCTGACTGATATCGCATATGCCATTTGTTTACAAATGTCAACGAATTGAAAAACGTATTGCAAACAAAATCGGGCGGTTCGTGGGTCAATAACAGTATGTATGGTCTCATCAAACTAAATTCTAACCATATGATTAAAAAAATCCGGCATGACGCAGCTAAAAATATGATAAATCGGGTTGAATACATCAAGCACATGCAAACTTACCATCTCGGACGCCATCTTGGATTGCATATAGGGCGCCGCCATTGCAAGGTGCATGCCAGGCCTTCTGTGCTTGCACAATCGGAAGGCCTCGGGAACCAGGCTAAGGCCTTCTGTGCTTGCACAATCGGAAGGCCTCGGGAACCAGGCTAGTTTTATGTAGGATACCGGAATCGGCCGAGGTGCGCCGAATGGTTTTCAGTTTCTTTTTTCAATTTGAATCTGCTTGTGCGTCTTTAATATGTTTGAGATAAGTTAACCAATGGCTAGTAAAAACAAACGTCTCTATGATACACACCTGGTTTTTGTTTCTGCACTTCTTATATATTTTATTTTAATGCATAATTAGGTAAATCAAAGGCGTGTAGCATGAAAGTGGAGGGTGGAAGCCCCCCCCCCCCCCCCCCCCGCTTCAAACTTCAACTTAAAAAAATACCAACAGGAAAATCCAACAAAAAACAAAAGCTCTCACAAAAAATGTTCTTTACTCTAACGTATTAGTCTTGGAGAAAATTTGATGTGTGAAATATGTAAACGATAAGTAGCTGTCCGTGTGGTGCGTAAAAACCGAATTTTCACTTAATTCGCCAACGCGTTTTCACCCTCATTCCCCTGTCTTTTTTGGTGCCGAATTAAAAAATATATATTTAATTAACAATCTTTATGGCATTGCGTGTTTTTCTTTGGGGAAACCGTTGCGGTAGCTAGAGATTCATGTACACACGGTATTTTTCCACACATGATTCTCATATCAGAATGATATTATTCTCATAATTGCGCTGATATGAGATAATAAAACAAGGCATCATATAAGAATCATATCGTAGGTATCAAATGATAATAAAATACTAGTAATAAGGGCGTATTATCAAAATTATACGATCGTTTTTATAATAACTATATAATTCTAATAATTACATTATATAAGAGTCATATGAATAAAATATTGTCCTAATCAAGGCTTTGCTTCGCAAAATATGCCCCATTTTTGATACATGTTTAACATAGTAGTAGATAAGGTACATTGAACGTAATTATGCTATTCATATGTTTCATATGCAAAAACATGCAAAACAAATACTTCTAAATCTTTTAAATCTTTAAGGTCATTTGTTAATACTCCTCAACTTCCTGCTCTAACCTCCTTTACTGTTTATCCAATTTTTACATCAATTGATCTTGAGGAAACTTTCATTCCTTTTGCTTTTCAAGGGACTTGCGTTTATCTAAAATTATAGTCAGAGAAAATACAAAACGATTCTTAGAATTCAAATAAATTTAATTCCTGCAAATGATAACATAAAAATGTTAAGTTTTCTTGTTCTTTGGTGTTTAGTTTTCAGAAAAAGAAACAAACATATTTTGATACTTAGAAATTTAGATCTTCAATTAAAATAAAAACGTTTTCCACGCAAACTCGCATTTATTGTAAACGAAGAAATTTTACAATTCAATGAGAGGAAAGGTTTCGATCAAAAAAGTGATTTTGATTGTTGTTTGTGTATTTGTATTTTTAATTTTACCCGAAATTTATTTGCCCTGACTATGTGAATGAAAATGAAAAGCATTTCACTACCAAATGTCCATCTATTTCTTTCATCTCTCTATCTCAATCCTTAATAAATTTTGCATTTCAAATATCTTGTCAAAGAAACCTTTTGAATTCCGTTGCTTTTCAGTACTGTTAACATCTCCAAAATTATTCTTAAATGTACCTTACATGTATGCAATACTATGTTGTCCTTATCACCCCTTTTACGTACACAATTTAACAAATAGTAAATTACAACTGAGTATGAATCAAAGGTCATTTTCATATTCTGTGTATATATATGCTTATTTTGGTTAGTAAACGAAGGAAAAAGGAAGTTTAATATTCATTACCGAATTCATTCTGTACTCAACTGTTTCGGGAAAAACAAAATGATAGTAATTAGTTGGTTACTTTGGAATTCATTCTGTGGCTGGACACTATCATTATTTTCATTAATTTGCTTCGTTTTCATTATTAAATCTAAAGGCGTGTGTAATGAGTGAGATAAATATTTACCTCCCCTTTTAAATCATAAATAAACAATGTAAACTGTGTTATCTTTTCAAGAGGCATTTTTAAAATTACGGGTTTTATTTTTAATTGATATTATCTAAACTTTGATAACAAACTTGTGTAAAGGAATCCAATTTAATTTAGTAATTTCAATAAAAACATCTCCAATGATATTTTTTTTTCGGGGGCAACTAATCTTAATATCTCGCGAACATTAATGCAAAAATGATTCTTTTATTAAAACCGCTATTGTAACGACATTAAAGTGAAAAAGTTTGAACATTTTCATATTTTAAATACAATTACTTTGTTTACGTGGTGTACATTTTTTTCTTCATAAATTAAGATATAAGCATCTCATATCTATAATGGAGAATTACTGCATGGAAAACATAAACTTACAAATAAAAAAATGAACATGCATAGACTATTTATAGAAATTATTGTGTTTTATGCCTGCCTGCCACGCTTATTTAATTAAAAGAAAAACCAGACTTTGACCCGTGCGTGCACGGGTTGACATTGCATATGATATCGAAATAATCTAATATAATTCTAATAGAATAATCTAACTGTGTCTCGGGACAGGCCTTCACCACAGTTAAAATGCCCCCCATATACCCGTAATGTAGCAAAAAACTGCAGAATCGCTCCGATTTTGAGAAAATTAATGAAGCTTTATTGAAAATAACAGTCAAATTATTCATAACAAAACATTTTGAGGCTGTAAATACATTTCATCTCAAAATTTATTTCATATTAATGAAGAGTTCAACACTTTTTCACCAACTTTTTTTACTCGCTTCAAATACACACCATGTAGACATTCGGAACTCTCGGGATTTTTTTTATATCAAAAGCACTGAGTTAGAGTTATCTCCCGTATTTTCTTTGATGAACAGAATATATACATGTAGCAAACTTTCAATGAAAATTTACACGTATTTGTATTATCGTTTCTGAGTTTATCCATGCAAATGTGATATTGTAGAAACATAAACTAAAGAGCCTCCCGTGATTTAGCGTGAATGTAATGCGCATGCGCAAGATTGTAAAATCCAAAAAATCCAGATGATTTCCGGATTTTTAAAAGGAATTTTCATTGATTATTAATTAGCGAAGCTTGATTGAGAAAAAATAAAAACAAATTGGTAATCTTTAAGTACCAATGATGTTTAAAATATATAAAACAAAAGACAGTACTCCTCCGATTTCTCGGTATTAAAGCCCAAAAATTCGAGTCTATTATTTTAATATAGTAGTATAGATTCGGCTTTTCCATAAAAATAAAACAGGTCATTTATAGAAGATTTCAAAAGATAAAAGTTGGACAAAACATGTTGCCATAATCAAAGTCACCACTTAATACAACTCAAATAAGGATGATGCGATGCGTTATGAATTTGTAAAAAACATAATGTCAAAAGCGTTTTTATCTAAAATAAATGATATTGATTTTCCCCATAACTACAAGTTATCTGCAATCTGACTATGTGTATCAAACTGGACGGAAAAAGTGTTTTAGCAACACTTCAATTTGATTTCCTAAAAAAACAATAATATGTAATAAACAAATACATTGATATATAGCCTTGAACGTCACAGACAAGTAAAAACGAAGGCGAAAAACTATGTTAAATTAATATAATTCCAAAGTGCGTTAAATTTTAGGCCATCTTAACGCACTTTGAAAAAAATTTTAAAAAAATTCAAAGTGCGTAAATATCGACGATATCAACGCACTTTGAACATTTTTTTTTTGTCGATTTCTTGAACTTTCAGATAAAATTAGAACAACGTTTTTAACGTTTATTGATACATTCTTAGTTTGTTTAAGAAAAAAATAAATTCAAAATTCATTGTTTATATTTTTATGTGGTGTTGAATTGATTTGAACAATCATCGCTTTATAACCCGCGAAGTTGCCCTATTGTATCTTTTTGTTTTTCTTTTCAATGGCCGCGGCAGGTGCCCTTCAAAGAATTGTTCCATAAATCCATTCATTTGTATCTGATCTCTAATAAATTGGCAATCACAATTCATCAGGTCTCTGGGAGGAACTGAATCCAGCGGTATGATTAATGTTCTATGTACGAAGCTCATCCAGTATGGATCAGCGCATGAGAAACGTCCTTGTCAATACCATCTGACGCTATTTTCTCCCTTGCTGAAAGAATGGATCGCCGTATAATATTTCATATATAAACACAACTATTAATCTAAATGTTTAAAAATTAAAAAATTATTTTTTCAAAGTGCATTAAGTGTCATGATGTAAAAAAAATGTTGGTCTACACTCGTAACGCACTTTGAATTTTTTTTTTCAAAGTGCGTTGATTTGGACCAAAATTTAACGCACTTTGAAAAAAAATTTCAAAGTGCGTAATTTTTTCAAAGTGTGTTGCCACAAAGCACGATTAATATGTATTAATTAAAACAACCAAACGAAGTTCGCTTACCGACTCGACCATCGTGATGAAATGCATTTTAAGCGGATTGAGCCTCGAAGAGTCATGGGACACAAAAATAGCCAAAATGGAAATTTAGGATGTGGAAATTCATATAGATTGCTTATAATTTGCTAAAAACATGTAGTGGTTTAGTAGTAAATGGTGATTTTTCAATCATTTCATGAATACTTATATTTATTATGTAATGTTTGTATTTCTTTTCTTATAACTAATAAATCAGATTTCAAAACATTTTATCTATTTACTTTAAGTTTAATTTAGTGATACAGTTGACCATACGATTTTATGTAACAAACTAGATGTTTAAGGTGTTCTATCGACTGAATGGTTTAGATCTTACCTGTCATGTAGATATTAACAAGTCTCTGTAAACAATATTTTATCAGATTTTAGTATGATAAATTGTGGTGTTCCTCAAGGTAGTATTTTATGTCTTCTTTTATTTTAATTTATGCAAACGACATAACTGCCAGTGTTGATGATGACTGTTAACTAATTTTGTATGCTGATAATAAATTTTGCTCTCCAAGAAAATTGTGTGATTGTCATGTTATCAAATATTCTGGCAGTGTCAAATACAAATACAAATGAATATTTATTGACAAGTTTCTTTCATGTGAAAATATTGTTTTAAGTTAAGCATTTTACAAACAGTTAATATTAGACTTAAAATTTTATACAGAAATGCATCCTCTTTTAATACACAGTCCAGGGAGATCCTATGTTCTCCTTTGATACCATTTTGACTATGCCTGTTCTTCTTGGTATGGTGGAATAAACAACAACTTAAGCATAGATTGCAAGATACCAAGAACAAAGTAATAAGATTCATTTTAAGCCTGTGTCCCAGATCTAGAGACAGTATCTCTGGTAGCATTCTAATTTATTTAAATATGTGAAGGATGAAGATAGAGTTGCGCAATTAATACTCAACCATGTTTTTGATATATATCTTGACAATGCACCAGCATATCTTAATGATCATTTGTACTGAATAACAATATTTCAAGAAGTCCAGCCAATGAGAATTTGATTATGCCTAATATAAAGGTGAAGAGTCATTACAGTAACAACTGCTGTTACGGCCACCTTTAATCAGCGGCCAATCGTCATGAGCGGCCAGTTTCAATCCCGCCCGTTTAGTTTTTTTACTATATTTTAACTGATTTAAGCGATCACCTGTCTAACGCGGCCAGCGGCCAGTGTTTTTAGGTCCCATGGTTTGAACATGCCTGTTTTCAACGGCCATTTTGTCTGTTTTGTCACATGACTTCTGACTCTGACATGTGACCTCATATCGAGAAAAGCCAAACTTCGACAGCTGATAATGAGTTAATCACAAATAATTGAGTGTATAATTTGACGTCTGCTGAGATTTAATGAGATAATTGATTATAACACCTGATTTGTGTTGTTTATATTTCTACATGTAATTACATGTATATGTTACTAAATGGCCAGTCTTGGGCTTTCAGTTCAGTTCAGGGCTTAACAGCTTAACATGTACAGCAATTTGCCGATAATACGCACCCTTTTTTCTAGAATATTTCTTTGAGAGAATTAAAGGGGTGCTTATTATACACCCCAATGGAATTTTGACACTTTTTTAAGAGGTTAAACATTGGCTATAGTATTTCAGTACATAGCCTTTGTACGGAAACGCTACTTCTGATTGTTTACCGAATTTAATCAATTAAAATTAATGTTTGGGCGTATTTAGCTGAAAATGTTTTGCTCTTAATCCCTTGATAGATAAATAAACTAAAACGGCCATTTAAAATTAATATAAACTGGGATTTTTTAGCAATCCGAGATGTGCATTCACCATCTCCGTGTACGCCGCCATTATAGATGCTATTAATAAATTTGTGCAATAGAGCCAAAATAAATATACTTGTTTTTTTTTTTTTTCATTAATTTGAAACCTCGAATAAGAGGCCACCTGTCTTAGGCGGCCAGTTTGTCATTGTCCCACAAGTGGCCGCATAAAACAGGTGCGACTGTATTTTTTTTTCTACAATGCTATCATAGATTGGAATGCATTACCTTTGGAGGTCAAGGAAATAAACTCTAAACAAAAATTTAAGAAATCTGTAAAATCTTTGTTGTCTACAAATGCAAGAAGTACTATATGACGGCTTTCTAATTGCATTTTTATCTTAGTAAGTATTGTTATAACTTTGAAGTTATAAATGATTAACTAATGGAACATGTCATTTTTCAAATCTTTATGCTATATTCCTTCTCAGTACCCTGCCTAAATTCCATTGTGTAAATTTGTAGTGTACTTTTGTGTTATTAACTGTTATATGAGGACCCCTAAAAATAAGCTTGAAAATAATATTATTAATAAAGCTTTTGTGGACTTTCCAGGTAGTCCACAGGTATATTAGGTAATGTAACGTGTTTTGTCCTGGGTTCTCAGGGATAATATATGAAATCAATTTTTCTCTAACTCTACCTGAGTTAATAATGATTGTATAATAATTGTCCTCTAATTAGGTAACGTTTAAATAACTATCAATAATCAATGGGGATAATGTATGAGGTGGGCTTTCTGTACTGTGTTTCTATACCCGGTTCCTATTGAGAGAGAGGTACTTGGTGTCTCAATCTTCTTCAGATTTACTACACCAAGCACCCTACCTCAATTCCCTGGGTTTCTTTCCACTAGTTTCCATTTGACCCTACCTCTTAACTCTTCTCTTTTCTTTCTATTTTCTTTCTTTCTATCACGACGTTTCTGCTCTGCTGTTCACTGTCGACTCTCCCAGATTCTACAGCACAACTGTTTATATACCCTTGGAGTAGTCCACTCCAAGGGTAGTCAGGTCATTCCATTTCCCCCACCCAAATCTAATTCATCACAACGTTTATTGTAATAAGGCATAATCATTACATTACCCACGCCTCTTTTAGCATGCGTCCCGCATGTTTACTGATTTCAAACAATTTTTTTTTTAAAAAGGTATTTTAAATATTTATTATTCAAATATAAATGACAAAAACCAGCATAACTTTCTGTTATTGCCGAAATAAGACAACTAGTCTCGCTATAAATCAATTACTGTTTTTTTTTAGGGGGCTTGTTTCCTTTAAATTAATCAAACCATGTGTCCTCTTCAAATTTTTTAATGTTTTCACCATTCTCTTGATATTTTCTAATCACTCTGATAATCTTCTGGTGGCTCTTTTCTTCTGATCATCGACCTTAAAGTTGGTCTGCGTTCCAACGTCTACTTTTTCTCTCCTAACAGCCTTACAACAGGAGCAATGATTCTCTTTCTGTGGCTCTTCTTGGGACGTCGTTTCACAAATCTCTGTTTCTACCTCAGGTTCCTTACCCTGTCCCTCTGACAAGACTGGCTCTTCTTCTACAGCTTTGCGTTTGATACCTGGCAGTCTTGGGGTGGTTCTTTTTCGGAATGTTCTTCCGACCTCCACTTCGTCAAATATCAACTCTCCAGGGTCTTTATCCCAATCTTCATCTTCTCCAACACCCTTTGGTATAGACTGAACCTGGTCTTGTGTGGCTGTTTTCACTCGGTCGTCACCGTGGACTCTTATGATGTGCCTGGTTAAAACTGTCTTTTTCCCAAAGGCTTGATCACAAAACTCGCATTCAAACTTCCGTTTGGGCATGTCTTTCAAACCACAAGCCAACAGATGGTTACTCCACTCATCTTTAGACGGAAGTCGAACCAAGCATATTGAACACAGAAACCCTGGTTTTCTAGGTGTCACTTTCGTGAGTGGCATTTTACCGCTATCGTATCCTATAAGTAAACAAATTAAAAATATTAACTTTTTTTAAGTTTTTTTTTCTAATTTTTCTATATCTATACAAAAATGTAACAATACTCAGTTAGGGATTGTAATCAAATTCATAATCACTATGCCATTTAGGCTTTTTGCGCTGTCTGCGATTAGAATATGTTATTTCTAATTCAGTAAGTTCAGAATTTCCAATCAAATCCGTCTTAATTTCGTCCCCTTCTAGGTGATCACTTAGACTCTCATCTTTCGCACAATTTTCATTCTCAGTAGGCTGTTCAATTTCATTACTTAGAACCTGAGTCCCATAAGGACGTAATCTATCAACATGTACTATGAGTGTCTTTTTGGAATCTTTCTTTCGTATTTTGTATGTAGTATCTGTGTGCTTTTCTTCAATAACGTAAGGACCATACCAAAAATTCATCAACTTAGGAGATTTTCCAATTTTCCTCTGTGGGAAGAAAACTAATACCTCATCGCCTACAGTAAAATGTTTACCAACCACATTTTGATCATGGTATTTCTTTTGTCTCAGCATTGATTGCTTACTTATCTGGCGTGTATACCTATACGCTTCTTCTAATCTTTCACGAAGTTTCCATACATATTCATGCACATTACTTGGTTTCATGTCGCTTGGTAATTCATAAATTAGATCTAGTGGAGTGGATACTTCACGTCCCAACATAAGCATATTTGGTGTATAACCTGTGGTTTCATGAACAGCAGAGCGATATGCCATGAGGACATATGGCAAATGTTTATCCCAGTCATGCTGGTGGTCAGACACATAAGCAGTCAACATTGTTGCTAATGTTTTGTTGAATCTCTCAACCATTCCATCAGACTTAGGGTGAAAAGCAGTGGTACGAGTTTTCCTTATAACAAGCAGGTCACACAGTTCTTTAAACAACCTACTCTCGTACTGTCTGCCCTGATCACTGTGAATAATTTCTGGCACACCCCATTTAGCTATGAACTGCTCTGCTATTACTTCGGCTACGGTCATGGCTTCAATGTTTCTTAGTGGGTAAGCATCCGTCCACTTGGTGAAGTAATCTGATATCACCAATATATATTTATTACCATTAACTGTTTCGGGCAATGGTCCCATAATATCAGTAGCCACCCTTTCTAAAGGGTACCCAGTCTGGTCTACCTGCATGTAATTCTTTCCTTCAGACCGTATTTTTCTCTTACGGCATTGTGGACACCCTGTTACATAGTTCCTTACATCACCTTGTAAACCCGTCCAGTAGAATTTTTCTCGAACCCTTGCCAATGTTTTGGTTACACCCAAATGACCAGAAGTTCGTGCATCATGACATTGTTTTAGAATTTCTTTTCGTTCCGATAATGGGACCAAAATCTGCATAAACACCTTTCTATTTCCTATCCATTTCCTATAAAGTAAATCATTAACAATATCCAGAGAATTCCACTGAGACCATAATGACTTTACGGCGTTGCTTTCACCTTTTATTTCTGTAAATGCCGGCCGCTTCTTGTCAGTCACCCATGATTTTACCTTTTGAAGGTCAGAATCTTCCTTCTGAAGTTCTCTTATTGATAAATCTTGCTCATCTTTGACTGTCTCTACTGCATGTATAATGTTAACTTCGGGTTCTTCCTTCTTTATTTCGCTCTCTTCAGTGATTCCACACTGACGACACGGATACCTACTCAGACTGTCTGCATTACAGTGCTTCGCACCTGGCCTATGCCTTTTATTAGATCATATGTACCAAGAAACTCGATCCATCTAGCTACCTGGCCTTGTGGATCTTTAAAACTCATAAGCCACTTTAGCGCACTGTGATCCGTTCTTACAATAGTTTTATGCCCATATAGATAGTGGCGAAAGTGTTGACATGCATACACCACCGCAAAAAGCTCTTTTCGAGTAACACAATATTTACGTTCACTCTTTGATAGAGTTCTGCTAGCATAGGATATAACCTTCGTATGACCATCAATTTCTTGAGATAAGACTGCTCCAATCCCTACCTGACTAGCGTCGGTATCAAGAACAAAAGGTAGCGAGAAGTCAGGATGAGCTAGAATAGGTGTACTAACTAAGTGACATTTTAGTTTTTCAAAAGCTTCATTACACTCTGTGGTCCATTTAAACACTCTACCTTTCTCTGTCAACCGAAACAGTGGCTTAGCTATAGAGGAGAAGCCAGCTATAAATCTCCTATAATAACTGCATAAACCCAAGAAAGATCGCACTTCAGTAGGATCAATCGGTACTGGCCAATTTTTAATCACTGCTATTTTCTGCGGGTCGGTTTGTACTCCAAGGCCAGACACTCGGTAACCCAGAAATAAGACTTCCTTTTTAAACAACGTGCACTTAGACGGTTTCAACTTCAGTCCTGCTTGTTGAAGTCTTTAAAACACGTGTTCGAGATTTTGCAAGGTCTCTTCGAATGTTTTGCCAAAGACAATTATGTCATCTATATAAACTAAGCATATTTTAAAATGCAAACCAGCAAGGACAGTCTCCATTAGCCTCTCAAAAGTTGCTGGGCTGTTACAAAGTCCAAAAGGCATAACTGAGAATTGAAACAGACCATTTCTCGTAACAAACACAGTCTTCTGTTTGTCCGCTTCGTCCATTTCCACCTGCCAAAAACCTGAATGAAGATCCAAAGTACAGAACCAGTGAGCCCCTCTCAAACGGTCAAGTGAATCATCGATTCTTGGCAAGGGATATGCATCTTTGACAGTTTTACTGTTTAGAGATCTATAATCTACACAAAACCTTTTAGTGCCGTCCTTCTTCTCAACCAATACTACCCCGGCAGCCCATGGACTTGATGAAGGTTCTACTATACCCCGCTCAATCATATTTTCTACCTCTTTGTCAACAAATTCTGCTGCATGATGTGGTAGACGTCTCGGTGGTTGTTTGATTGGCTTTGCACCTTCTGTATTTATTCTGTGCTTTATTAATGAAGTTCTTCCAAAATCGTCCTTGGACTTGGAAAACAAATTTTGATACCTGACTAAAGTTACTTTTACTTTAGCTTTATGCTCTTCTGTGAGGTCCGTTGTTGCCTCCTCATAGAGTTCATTTAAATGTTCTGGGATAATTCCTCCTTCTTTTCCCGCTAAAATAGAGTTAACTACTTTCACCTGGTCACATTCAGAGACTTCCGTCACTGGCGATGTTACGCTTACCACCGTGTTCTTATAAATAGTTTGAATCTGACCTGACAGATTCATCAAACGCAATCCAACTCTTTTATCGAAACTAACGAGAGTTCTTGCCAGCATTGCCTTACCATCTCTATGAAACTTTTCACACGGTTCTACTATCATAGGGCCTTCGATTGTAGTTCCAGGAAATGAAAGTATCTCTCCAGTACAAATCATCTCACTTCTAGGTGGAATTATAATTGTTTCGGTCAGACTAACACGAAAACATTCGATCTGGCCTTCTAACTGTAGTTCGTGTTCTACACCCTGTATATACATTTTATTTTGCGAAATTTCAACTAAACAATGACTGGATTTAAGGAAATCAAGACCTAAAATTCCGTCAGCTTTAATGTTAGCCACAACAGCCGTACATTCAAACTTATATTCCCCTAATTGGATTCTGAAATTTCCTTTTCCTTTCACTTCTAAAGGAGTTCTATCTGCACCAACTATGTTTTGTGCAACTGGTTCCAAACACCAATGCCCAGCTTTCTTTATCTTTTCAAATATTCTATCACCAAGAATTGATAATGTTGCACCGGTGTCAACTAGCAAATTGCATGGAACCATGTCTACTAGCCCGTTGATAAACAAACCAGATTCTGTATCGACTGTAGCATTCTTTATTGTGGCATCATTCAGAGATTTAGGACGAGACTGTTGAATACGCAGTCGCATGTCAAAATCCGACAGCGCATCAATAAACTGATCTTTGGCAATCATTTCAGTTACATCCCTTGGTGCCGTAGGGTATGCAAGATGAGTCAAGCGACGTATGCTTTCCCCTAGCTCTGGTAATCTCTCTGTCGCTTTTTGGCGTTTTTCCCTTAACGTTGCTCGGTACAACTCGGTTTGATTAACAGGTGCAAACCTAGCCTCTAATGTCTCACATAAATCCTCATATGTGTAAACTGTGCCCGTTTTTATGTTTCCGAGTACGGTCTGTGCCTGTCCTCTTAAAGATGCTGCCAAGAATAAACTCTTCTGTCGAGGATTCCACAGGTTAATACTACAGCAGGCTTCGAAATGAGCTTTATAGTCCATCCATGAGGAAGTGCCATCAAATGTTGCCGGCTTCATGATAGTTTTACCCATGCTGCTATCTACTAGATTGTTTTCAGGGTTACCAAGTGAGTTAACACTTCGATTAAAGACCTGGTTTGTATGTGGTCTATCATTCCATACACCATGTCTTGATGTCCAAGTAACACTGGTTGTCGTTGATGTGGCACCGAGACTGTGTGTACTATGTGGAAAACTACCTGCGAGTAGCGTTTCTGAAAAATTTGGTTGTTCAATTGATCTAGGGCGTAAGTAAACACTATTCGCTTTTTCTAATGTTTCTTGACTCGTTTCCCCTCGATAAACAGAGAAATCTGACTTTGGATATTTTGGATGATCAAAATTCTCCGCTGTGTCTGATTTAACATTTGCACTTGCAGTGTTAGCATACTGAGATGATCTATCATCTATACTTGTATCATATTTTGGTCTTACATCTACCCCGGAATCTGGTATCATAGAAGGTTTAGATGTATATGGCGTAGATCTCAATCTATCCAATGTCTCTTTTAGCTTCTCACGTCTAGCATCTATTACGCTGAGATCAGCCCAAAGTTCAGCTTCTTTGTCATTCATTTTCAATTTTCTATTGTCTACACCAATACAAAAATACAAAACACAAAACTATTCTAATTCTTTTATTCTTATCGCTCACTAATTCAAAATTCAGATACACGGTTTCTTTGAACCTGGTACACACTACCCGGTAACACTTCACTTGGTTCAAAGCACCCGGTAACAATATACCTGGTATCTTGTTCTTAATACACCCGGTATATGTTAATTCAAAAATAACAAAAATAAATTTATTAAATCAATGAAATCACTGATATTTGATCCCTGAACCGGCTGCCACCAAAATGTAACGTGTTTTGTCCTGGGTTCTCAGGGATAATATATGAAATCAATTTTTCTCTAACTCTACCTGAGTTAATAATGATTGTATAATAATTGTCCTCTAATTGGGTAACGTTTAAATCACTATCAATAATCAATGGAGATAATGTATAAGGTGGACTTTCTGTACTGTGTTTCTATACCCGGTTCCTATTGAGAGAGAGGTACTTGGTCTCTCAATCTTCTTCAGATTTACTGCACCAAGCACCCTACCTCAATTCCCTGGGTTTCTTGCCACTAGTTTCTATTTGACCCTACCTCTTAACTCTTCTCTCTTTCTTCTTTCTATTTTCTTTCTTTCTATCACGACGTTTCTGCTCTGCTGTTCACTGTCGACTCTCCCAGATTTTACAGCACAACTGTTTATATACCCTTGGAGTAGTCCACTCCAAGGGTAGTCAGGTCATTCCATTTCCCCCACCCAAATCTAATTCATCACAACGTTTATTGTAATAAGGCATTATCATTACATTAATATATATCATTTGTATGTTATGTAATCTATAGTGCTGAGATAATGTCTGTTTTTTTATCTGTTATGTATTTATATGTGTTTTAATGGCATTCTGTGATATATCTACCGGAATAAAATGAAAGGAAATGAAATGAAATACAGTCTCTCTGACGATGGAAGGTGGAAACCTATTTGGTGTAAACCTAGGGACAGAACTTTGGAACCTGATAGAAAAAAATGTGTTTCTTTAATGAAAAAAAGACAATAACAAACCGTCAACCATCTCAAAAATCCATAAAACGAAATACAAATTCAAAGCAGAGCAACACGAACCTCCAAGATAGAGGTAAGATCAGGTGCCTAGGAGGAGTGAGCATCCTCTGCTGACCGGTCACACCCGCCGTGTGCTCTTTGTCGTAATGGGGAAAATAAAAACCGCAAAAGTCACAACGTAGACAATTAGGTAATTAATTATGGTCTAACAATTAGTATGAAAAACGTCAGTCAGCATGCGACTCAGTGGAAGATTGTATTTGCTGACAAGGTCGTCGTATCGACCATAGAACTTACGAAAAGATTACTTTAAACGAGACTCTTGATAGTCCTGTTTTATCAACTTGTCAGTAGCTTGCCTCGTCTTAGAAACTGTTCATACGAAGAGCATGCCCTTGCGTATCGAATTAACTGAGAGACAAAAACACCATATGCAGGTGATGAAGGTATATTGCTACATAAGTAAGGAAAGTTGACTATCAAAAAATTGAAGTCATCGCGTTTATCATAAAGTTTGGTTGTTAGGTTACCATCAATGTCCATTTCCAGTAAAATATCCAAATATGTAACAGATGACGATGACTCTGTGGTATCTTTTATTTCAAGTTCACTGGGATATATCGAGTCGACGTAAGTATGGAAATAACAATTGTTAATTGATAATACGTCGTCGATATACCTAAATGTTGAGTTGAAGGCCACAGCGAGTGATTTATTTTTTTCACCTACAAGGTTTTTAATAAATTCTGCTTCATAAGAATACAAAAATAGGTCTGCTAACAATGGTGCACAATTGGTACCCATGTTTAACTGTTGTTTTGATTAATGGTTAATGCACAGTGGGGTTTTGCATATACTTATGATTATCTACATAATTTATTATTATAACATTATTCTCTCCGAGTGGAAATAAAACGATAAATGAACTGTTGAAACTTGTCATTGCTTTTGGTGCCTTTGATACCTGACTTTTTCTGTGACGGTTTTACTTTGATATCTGATATTCTGAGTTATGGTAATAATTAGATTTTACTAAGATTTTATTATCTGTTGATAGTAAATATTGATGATCACTTTTGAATTGTCTTTGATCCTGTATCTGAAAAGTGTAAGGAACTACTTCTGTAGTATTTTAAATTTACACTTAAAATGTCGTTTTATCTTGAGTGGCTGTCATAACATAATGTTAACAGTTTCTAAGACGAGGCAAGCTACTGACAAACAAGTTGATAAAACAGGACTATCAACAGTCTCGTTTAAAGTTATCTTTTCGTAAGTTCTATGGTCGATACGACGACCTTGTCAGCAAATACAATCTTCCACTGAGTCGCATGCTGACTGACGTTTTTCATACTAATTGTTAGACCATAATTAATTACCTAATTGTCTACGGACTTTTGCGGTTTTTATTTTCCCGATTACGACAAAGAGCACACGGCGGGTGTGACCGGTCAGCAGAGGATGCTCACTCCTCCTAGGCACCTGATCCTACCTCTATCTTGGAGGTTCGTGTTGCTCTGCTTTGAATTTGTATTTCGTTTTATGGATTTTTGAGATGGTTGACGGTTTGTTATTGTCATTTTTTCATACAATTTAACTTCCTAATAAATTTATATTTCTATCATAATTAGTTTATCATAATACTCTTGACACCTTTTTTATTAAAAGAAATAGACAGGTTTTGTTGTCGGGTGCAACATAATTGTTAAAACTCATCTGTATATGTTGAAGAGTGAAACATTAAATCAAACTGTTTTATTAACAAATGTTTTAAATGTTTGCCCAGATTATCCGATATAATCTGGTTTGAGAAAATACACGCTTTTGAAGCGGATTGAAAATTAAAATTAAAAATATTTCTTATACATGTAATTTAATTAAAAGATAAAAACACATTATTTATGAAAGATAGAAATTATTTAAATTTGCATAAAATTTGAATTTACATAAATACTGTAACACGCTCATGAATATGGTTAGCAACGACCGAAAACAGCTGAAGGGGATGGCAGACATCTTGGATGTTCATCGACAACGTGTGACTGCAAGAGTTATTTTTCAAAATTAAAAACACAGCTATTGAATTTTGAGTTTGCCATGAATCCTGCTGAAAGAATGTTTGAGGATTGAAGAGAAACTACCGAAGGATTGGATGATGAAGCGAAACACGAGATAGCATGTAATCAACTGACGGGCCTTGGTCCTGGGCCTCCGATCCAGAAATGTACGTAGAAACGGCAAGTCGGGTAAGTGTTTCGCTCATGTGTTTCTCCTGGATGGTAAAATAATTTCTGTTATAACTTCTAACAGAGGCCTCACTCTTATGTCAGCTCATATGAATTATATGTCTGATTTCTAATCCGCAACATTTATGCCCTAAATAGCTGTAGCTCGTAAACAGTGGGCTGTATATCTTCGGGAGCAATTAGAATGCCATAAAATCGGGTAAATTGGTAAGGTTTAATTGAAACATTGTCGAACCAAATATCTACTGTTTTCGGGGATTTAATGCACCGGTTAAACATGAACTCTTCATTTGGGTCGGTTTTTTGATAAGAAGAGTTTAAGTGTCTTTAATGGACATGTTTCTCCTGCGCTAGGTACAGCATACATTCGCTTTTCTTTTGGAGTTTTTGTAGAGTAAATACCACCTTGCTAGTTTTTCGTTTTGTTTCGTGGGATAAAGTGACATATTCATCGCCATTTTCATCTGGTTTGAAAACAAAAGAATCCCGTTTAAGCTGATGGTGGTATTAAAATCATTGGCAGAAATGTTTTCTAAATCTGTAGGATATTCCAGGTATCCCATACTCCAATCTATAAAAATAAAAGGAATAGGGGTTCACAGGAGAGTTTCAATACACCTGCAATACCTGGTTAGCTTAAAGAAAGCGCTTATGGTCATAAGATATTTGGGTGCAATTCCCAACCTGACCTCAGGATCATGAAGTAATTTCGGACTTAAGTCAAAATTTCAGTCAGTCATAAAATGATTGTTTATCATATTTTGACGATTGAAATTTGTAATTGACAACTTTGTATCAAGACACTTTTAATTGCATTTCTATTTTTTTAAGTGATTTCATTTAAGAGACATTAAGACAGTTTACATTTTTTGACTTAAGTTTAAGTTTGCTTCATGATCATGGAGCCTGGAGTATGGTGTATTGATAAATTAACTGAACTGGTAAATTACCCATATGAACTAATAAATAGATTATCTTTCTTTTAAATTAAATCTTTTCCTACCTTGAAATAATTTTACACCCCATTAGGTCTTTCTTTTTTTGGTAGAGAGTGACTGCCTTTATTCTTGAAGATCAGTGGGTTCTTACTTTGTTACTGATTTAAATCTTTTACTTTGGCCTCATGGGTTATGAATTTTCGGTGGTGCAAAGTTTTCTTTTCTTTCAACAGAAAATGCATCCTCCAGTTTTTGGATGGCATCATCAGATGATGTAGAAACATAGACCTGGCCTACCTCTACTCCTCAAGTGAAAACTCATCAACAAGGAGGAACTCCAAAGCCTCTCAGTCCTCTTGATCATTGCCAGTTGTTTGTCAAAGGTGTTTATTAAAATTGTTATTAATATTAAAATGTTTTGCCATATTGTGTTTGCAAACAAAACAGAATGTCTGTGACCAGATCACTCACTCAAAATATATCCTTAATTGTTAAGCTAATTTTATCATAAAAAGAACAAGAAACCATGTTAAAACTAATACATGAATAATGATGTTGGAGAATTTTTACCTTTTTTAGAATTTTATTTGCTTTGATGTCCTTTGATGCACTAACATCTATTTGCATATGTAACATTTACATGCACACACACAAAAAATGTAGTTCCGACTGGGGGTTGTCAAGGGGACGTGGCAACATAGCTAACCAGGTTATACAATCTAAATTATTTTTTTCTTTCTTTGGCCAATCAAAATGCTTGTTACAAATAAAATATATTCGAAATATAAAAGAATATATGTCTCGAATTTCGTTATATTTTACAATGCTTGATTTCCAAGATCAAATATTCTTTCAATTGATGTTTTATTGTCAAATATATCGAATCTGAAAATAATAACGACGGAGTGTAAACATTCACTTGCCCAAGAAATGCACAATTTTTGAGATTTCGTGAAAAAAATGTGTTTCTTATACTAAAAGAAACGGAAATCGACAGACAGGTTCGTGATATCTTTAGAAATAAACATAGGGATGAAATGGTGCCTATCATGTTAGTAAATACGTCTGTGGTGTTATTTCTATACACATCCTAGCTTAGCTTTTTTTTTTTTATACTGCTTATATTGTTAGTCTAAGCATAATCTATTCCTATCAAGAATATTTTAAAATGCTTCAATGAAGTTAACATCCCACCGAAATTATCACAAACAGTTTTTATTGGTAATTATTTTTTAAGAAAGAAAAGTTTAGTAGGAGAGTTTAGTAGGGAAATTGCCGAGATTGTCATAGATCGCAGCTTTTGCCACCAAATATGCGCCCCTTTAACCATTTTACTTTTTTCTCTTCATATAACAATCGGAACACTGATCCAATCAAACATTACAGACCCGGTGTTGTTTTTCTGCTATTCTGTGGACTGTCGATTAATGAGCAGGCTGCACCCGACCCTAGACTCATCTTTCTTTTTCATTCCCCAAAGGTCTGGAAACTGATGAATTGGCAGCAGAAATGGACATGTCTTCCTTCTGTTCTCTTTAATGCCCCCTTCTGTTACCGCGGTCAAGGCATCAACTAATATTTTCACCGCCTTACACTAAAACCCTTGTGCTGAAATAATTCTTGTAAGCAAACACTTTGCTTGAAAGTTCAATGCCAGATATTCATACTTCAAATATTTGCATTTAGAGAATTCCCTGACAGAAAGTATGCCATAAAGTACAGTCTTTTCTACCGATCAGTTTCTTCATGCAGTGATTTATGGAAAAAAATGAAATACATTTCTATTTACGAATTGTTATATGTAATTGCTTATGCAATTATGCATTACTTGCCTTAACAAAAAGTACTTATATTGGTGTAGCACGGTGTACAATGTTAATAATATTTGTTGATGTCCTTTATTGAACTGGAGAAAAACATATCATTTGATGTCTCATTTTATAAGTCATTGATCCTTTTTTGAATTACCTTGATTAAGTAACATGTTAAATATGGCTTGAGGTTTAAAAAAATTAATACGGTATGAGTTATTATCGCTTTCCATGTTGACTGGACATAGACAAAATTTAGGATAGGCAATAACCTATTTTTATGAAACAAAATATTTCGAACCATGTATCTATGGAGCATAGAACAAGTAGGCGAGCACTCAGATAAAATAATAATTGCTGGTGATATCAATGTAGATCTCCTCACTGGTCCACGAACGCACATTATCCTTGAAATTTCTTCTACGTACAACCTTGTTAACAATATCCATGAACCGACCAGAATTTCACACACGTCGAACACACTCCTTGACCCAATTTCACTACTACAGATATTCACGTTAAATTAGAAATGGACTCGTCCGTTAGCGATCACAAAGCGACATACATAGCGCTTTCGTCAAGTCTAAACTATAATCGTTCCTACAAACTTAAGGTATGGATCTACAAAGATGCTGACTTTGATTAACTAAATTCTTTAATTCAACATTGCGATTGGACAAACATTATTACGGAAGCTGATACTGTTAATATAGCAGCAGATCATTTTACCACAACATTTCTTTCGTTCGTTCGGGAGTGTATACCGGAACAAACAATAACTATTCGGCCTCGTGACAAGCCATGGTTTGACTCTGTATTACGGAGAACGATCAGAGTTAGAGACCGACTGCGTAATAAAGCAATTAAAACTAATAAATATTCTGACTGGTCTGCATATAGAAAGGTCCGAAATTCAGTTAACAATATGAAAAAACACGCTATCTCAAATTATTATGACAATATAGAAACGTAGAAACGTTTTTAGATGATTCCATCAAAAATAATACTAAGTTATACTGGAAGCTGATGAAAGATTCATTTCATATAAAACTTTTAACGGAATTACCGCCAATTCAAATTTCGTAAACGATACAACCAAGTTTGTTTATTCAGATATTGGGAAGATCGAATCTCTTAATACATGTTTTTCTTCTATTTCTTCTGTAGACGATATGAATTAGGCTTTACCTAATATGTATATTTTATTTAGAGAAACACTTTGTAATATTTATATAGATGAACAAGAAGTGTTAGACATTATTTCAATATTACCTGTAAACAAAGCAATTGGTCCTGATTTGGTTAGCCACAAAATGTTGAAGGCAACTCTTTTTACTGTTGTAAAACCACTTACATTGTTATTTAATAGATCACTTGCTGATAATACTTTTCCATGTTTTTGGAAAATTGCTCACGTTATTCCTCTATTCAAAAAAGACAATCTAATTATAGACCGGTATCTTTGTTATCTTGTGTTAGTAAAATTATGGAAAGAATCGTTTTTAAACATGTGTACAACTATTTTCATACGAACAATTTATTTTATCGATATCAAGCCGGTTTTTACCAGGTCACTCCACTGTTTATCAACTACTAGAAACGTTCACAGCATTGTTCAAAATATTGATGAAGGTAAATTCTCATGTATGATTTTTTGCGACCTGTCAAAAGCATTTGACAGAGTTATGGCATAGCGGCCTTTTATTCAAGTTACAAACCTATGGAGTATCTGGTGATCTTCTTAAGTGGTTTTCTAGTTACTTAAGTCAAAGGTCCCAAAAAGTATGTATAAAGATCTTTTGTCAAGCAAATCAGAAATTTCTGCTGGTGTACCCCAGGGATCTGTATTAGGACCTCTTTTATTTTTTATATATGTCAATGATGTGGTGGTTAATATGTTATCAATGTGTAGATTATTTGCTGATGACAATTCGCTTCAATATTCTTCAAACAACATTCTTAACATTGAACATATTTTAAATCATGATTTAAAAATTTAAGAATTGTGGTCCAAAAAGTAGCTTCTCAAATTTAATTCATCAAAAACAAAGGTTTGTTTTTACTAAGAAGCATAACTCTGTTTTACCAAAATTATTTTTTGAAGGCGATAGACTAGAGTTTGTCCCGACTCATTGCCATTTAGGACTTTTATTATCACAAAATCTCAGCTGGTCTGAATACATTTATGGTATTGTAAACTCTGCATACAAAAAATTAGGACTTTAAAAAAAACCTTAAGTATAAAATGGGTAGAGAACATCTCTCTAAATTATATATTTCATTTATTAGACCTACCCTTGAATATGCTTCAATTGTGTGAGATGGCTGTTCTGTGCACGATGCAGACAAACTTTAAAAGGTTCAATTGCGTGCTGCTCGAATTGTTACTGGGTTGCCAATTTTTGTATCAAGGGAAGCGCTTTACTTAGAAAAAGGGTGGGAAACTTTTGCTACATTGCTAAGATGAAAACTATGTTCAAATTTAACATGGGGACTTTGCCTGACTATTTATTCGATATTATTCCTAACAAGCGGGAAAACATATCAAGATACAACACACGAAAAAAGGATCAGTTTAATGTTCCTAAGTGTAGGTTAGATTTACTAAAAATCATTTGTACCCAATGCTGTCAATCAGTGGAATTCACTAAATATAGAAGCCAGAACAGCCACCTCAATCAATTTGTTTAGCAAACATATGCCTGCTGTTACAAAACTCCCTATTTATTTTTCTTTTGGTAAACGGAGTACCAACATTATTCATACAAAGCTGATACATAACTGTGTATTAAATTATGATCTTTGAAAACGTAATATTATAAATAATCCGCTGTGTTTATGTGGTCAAACAGAAGATGTGTATCATTTCATTTTTTCTTGTAAAAACTACTCTAGAGCGAGAAACAACATGTTTGATTAATTAATTATGTTAGATTAAGTCAATATTGATACTAATTTACTTTTATATGACAACAATAACATACCTTTACATATCAACAAAAGCATTTTTGCTTCTGTACAAAAGTTTATAGACGAATCCTTGAGATTCAAATAATTGTTATTTGTGTATATCAATATTATAATACATTTTCTTTTGTTCTAAATTTATATGCATGACAAATATTGTTATATTTAAGGAGAGGAACTTGTAAGTTGTCAGAACTTGTTTCTAATCCTTTTGTTTAATCAATAGAATATGTTAAAAAAAAAACAAACGAAAAAACAACCATGTATTTAGATTGTAACTGGACTAGTTCCATGTTTATAAACATTTAAGATTTGATGAAGCGTAACATATAAGAATTACAAATTACCAATATTTAATATTAATGACATAACAATATACTTTGTAAAAAAAATAGTTCAAAACTTGTTCAGGATTATTTAATTTCACACATTAAAGCACCCATTTTAAAGTCTAGATCTCTCAATATCGACACACATATCTGTATAAAAACTTTGGCACTCGTAAATCCGATTCAAAAGTCTTTTTTAATGAAAATTGAAAAATACTTGTTATAAAACATTTCTTTTTTCATACACTTAGAAATGAAAATGGAGCAAACTATAAAAATAATGTAGCAAATGTGTCGTATTTGAATTTTTTTCTTCGAAGAATGAATTAATTTTTCACAAATGATAATTATCAACAACATAAAACAAGTAAGATGAATTTTAAACATACATTGTACGTAGTAACATAAGCGCAATAAGATATAATTATAGACAATGGATGCAAATGTAAAATGTTGATATATGTTTTAATTAGTTGGCGAACGTGGCCACGGCCTTAGGACTGCCGAATAAAACAATGGCTAGTCCTATCATTAAAACATTACACATTATATTTACATTATGCATTACATTATTCATTACAGTATGCATTACAGTATGCAGTACAGTATGCATTACATTATGCATTACATAATTCATTACAGTATGCATTACATTATGCATTACATTATGTGTTGCAATATACATTAAATTATGTGTTGCATTATAAATTACATTATGAATGTCAACCATTAATGACCATTATGTCATCCATTACTCATTATGCAACATTAAGACATTTTAGTCCACATTATACATTAAAGCATTAAGCTCATTATACATTATGACATTATACATTACATTATTGCCTTAATGATTTTGAAAGATAGACAAAACAATAAGGGTACCGAGAACAGATACTTAGTATTATTTTGCAATCAAATCTATAAAACCAAAAGCGTCGCGAAAAATCGCCACATGGTTGTTCGAGTTATGAGAGAACAGCCACCGCCAATAACATTGGAGGATTAGCGACGCTTAGTACATTGGCCGTGTCCTACGATCGCCATTGAAAGAGCAATTTTTTTGCAATGTACTTTGTAAATTGTATAATAGTATGACATTTCCAAAATGAGTTAGATGAAGTCCGTCTTTTCTGAATGAGCCATAAGAATTCCAAGCAAATTCTATATAGCTGACGTAAAAACAATCATTTTGTACAATTTGCTCATAAAGCTGTTAATGGCTTTCGGCTGCACAATTTTGAGATTTTACACTATTGCTATAACGCCACGAAGATCTAGGAGCAATATGAGACAACCAAGAATGGTGTTTGGAAGTCTGGTCTGAATTCTTTCATTTTTGTACGTAAGTCATTTCTCCCACAGTGAATACTTAAAATATCTGGAGAAGGTTCGTACCTCAACAGCATCTGAATTCAAGGGTACAACTTGTTCAACGTTAACAAAATGGCATGAAATGCCAAAGGAAATGCATCACAAAATAGGAAGGTTTCAAAATCAGAGGAGCAAACATAGCCTGAACTTAATATGAGCTTTTTAAATATCTTGAGTTATAGGCAAACGTTGATCAATTGATTTGCTTGAACGATAAACATTTTCTAAAACTTTCTAACTAGGAAATAATTTGCACAATCGTTGGTGCATAAAAGTTTGGAGTTGAAACTTATTCCAGCTAAATACGATGAGATTGCACTATTTGCTAAACCTTTCAATGACATATGAGCGATGAAAACACATACGTTTGAAAGGAGAAGACCCCAAATCTCGGAAAACCCATAGTCTTTTGAAAAACTTGTAAAATAAATTCTTAAACTATTATTGTATGAACTGTTTGTTTTTGCGGCTGCAGAGTTTATTGTTAGCAGTTATATTTCAGCTCTAATATCATCCTCGTAAAATCTCCTGAAATGGGCAACGGATGAATGTCCGCTTCCGGTGCGAGCGTTCTGAATCTTGTCCACTGTTTATAAGAAATAGAATCAGCGATGTCAAAATGTCGCATCTAAGTATTAAATTGCGGATGTCGATTATGTTGAATATATCACCTGGTAGGTTTCCTTAGCCTTACACTAGTTTAATATTTATTTAGCATTTTGATCACGATAGTTACCCATAAATATGTACATAACGTAACTTTCGTTCTTCCTAACTAATTGTTCAATGTAAACGATTAAAAATATTCATTACATGCAAATTTGAATACGAGCCAATACTAAATTTCAAATCATTTGTACATCTAAATGTTAACATGTATTTTATATGAATGTAGTACCTATCGGAAGAAGGAAGTTTTACATTCATTACTTCATTTATTACAACTCTGTTTTTCTAATCTGACTGTATCACACTTACATTTTTTTTTAAAGGAAAGGACGCTATGTTGTCTGTAACTCTTTGCAGGGCACTATTACTGATTTCATTCATTTACTTCAGCATCGTTGTTGATTCGGAAGAAGTCTGTAATGAGTGCGACATTTTTTTTTATCGTTATCAAATTATGCATATTGAAAAATATGTTTTCAGTAAATGTACTTAATATATTCATTGAACCTGATGTTTTTTATCATTTCCTTTTTATGTTAAGGACAATCACAGGTTGTTGCATTGGCTATTTTTGGAATTACAGGAAGAATATCTGCGAACGTAAGTCAGTATAACATTATATTACAACGCCAATAAGAAATGGACTTATCAGTAAATTGCATTCACAAAAACAATCGTACTTCACCATTACATTCCATATTCTAGAATGTATGCCTGGATACAGTGGGATAAATTGTACAATTACTTGTCCTTATCCTACATACGGATACATATGCCAAGGTGTCTGTGATTGTAACGAGGACATGTGTGATGTGTCTAACGGGTGTGAACCAATTATAACAGGTAATTGCGTGGTATTTTTACATGTAGTATCTAGATACATATAAGTTTGATATAGATCGTTGATAACTTAACTGGTTCTGTGTGTTTATGATTCATCGAATAAATATACAGCAGTTGATTTAGTAGTCGGTCGATTTAGTAAGAATTCGTATGATCATTAGGGGCATTTCAAAGTTTAAAATGGCTATAGAGAAACGTTTTGAATTCAAAATTTCTCTAAATACAAAAAATCCTATGAAAAACCAAATAACGAAATAAAACGGACGAAGTTGACAAAAGGAGTAAAATTAGTTCTAGAGGATTATTGTGATCGGCTTCGGCCGATCACAGTTGTGTCCATATGAGGCATCCGGCAAATTTTACTATTTGCGCACGCATTGCGCCTTGCACTACTTTATTTTCTTTGCAATGACAGCCTCATTTAAATCTTTAATTACACGTAGAATACTAAATAAACGTTACTCTTATCCGTATGCATTGAAATTAAAACATTTATACAGTTACATTCTGATTCTAATCACGTTTGTCTTCACATATGCGTAAGAATATTTATCGGAAGTACATTTCGACTACTAAAAGTAAAGCATATTCATGCCTTTCTATTTCGGAACGGAGTAAAGTGAAGTCGTACCCAAACTGATTCGTACCCAAATAGACTCATACTCCATTGTCCTGGGATAAACATGATATTTGGATTGTAAATAAAAAGATAAGCTGTTAAAGTTAGGTTTTGGATTAATTACAATTTAGAAGTTACAAGATACGGTAATTGAATGTAGTATTTTGATTATCTTCAAACAAAGTTTAATATCATCTCCTTAAAGTTTGCCAAATAGTTTCCTATATCAACATTTGATAAACAATTTTCGTTTACATGCAATCTTATCTTTTTTTCAAAAAATGTTAACTATATTGGAAATCAACAAAACATGTAGCAGAATGCTTTCGCATTACATTAACAAAGCTGACCAAAGATAATAGCCAAATGCCGATCATTCCTTTAAAAGGAATACTTGTTTTGAATTGCGTTCATTTTGGGAAAAAAAACAATTTGTCTGTTAATGCCTCAGTTTCATGATTTTATTACATGCCTTCAATTTCCTCTCGGTTTCTGTTCAATGAAAATTATGGTCAATTACATATAATGTCATATAACTTTATATAAATAATGCCTTTTTGGGAGGGTAACTGTTGAAATTGACTTTCGAAGGATGTCAATTTCAACAGTTACCCTCCCAAACAGGCACTATTTATTTTATTATACTGAATGTCTTATTTTTTTAAAGAAAATTTTACTGCTTTTATATAGAAATGAATTGAACTCTACGGCGAACCATTCGTTGTGTTACCCGTTGCCATGTGTGTTGCTAACGCTGAGGGTAATAGAACGGATTACCAACTGCGTCTAAACCAATCAGATTTCAGTAATCAACATGAAAGTATAATAAAATAATTTAGTACGCACACAGTAAGTCTACTAAATATGTAGCATTCGTCCGATTAACCTCAAATTATACTTGCAAATGGTATAAATGTTTCAATTTCTTTGTTCATATTCTCTCTAAACCTATCCACCACTTATGACGACACTCCGAGTGTAAAATGATAATGCGTCAATGAAGTTATCTTGGATATTTTCCCTTCAATCTATTTCAATTGCACTTCTTTCACAGGTATGTGTATTTTTATTAAAATCATCCAGATAAAATAAGGTGATAATGAACAATGTTCAAAATCAAAAGTCAATAGGAAAAATACAAAACAGGAGCAGAGCAAACACGGACCTCTACAAAAATGCATAAATATTACAGATTATAAAGCCGTGATTTGTTTATTAACATATTATCGACTTTATGAATTTCATTGAATTTTTTTCTATAACACGTTATAATTTTTCTTTTAATACATTCCGGTAAATAATCGGCATTTTCTCTGCTGAACCAAGCAGCAATCTACTGTTCAGCTGGTTTATTTTTGTCTGACTGTTTTAAAAATCGTAAAAATGAAATGTTTCGAAACTGTATATATAAAACCAAATAATCTTATTTTACATCTATAATAGACCGCGGAACATTAACTGGCAAGATTGGAAATATACAGCTTACGTCAATAACACTTGTTACAGTCAAAACATTTGAAATGTGCGAGATACAATTGACACGGACGTCTGAGAATAAAAAAGAAAACATTGGATAGAATCTGTATTTTCAATCCACCTTAGCGTTTATAACTTGCTATATAAGTTACAGCGATCGAAAAATATTTTTTATTTAGAACCATTTAACAAGACCTTGGACTTTCAGTAAGGCGTAGCTATCTATTCCTTGCGTCAAAACAAGTTACAAATGACGCGGTTTCAAGCGAAATATGCACCGATTGCGTAGTCTTATCTAAAACTCCAGACAAATTTTGTTGATTTGAAAGAGCCATTGCTGAGTAGCCAGCAATGAAATAGGCAGGCCTACGTCACATTGCTGTTTGACACAACTAACCAAAGTCCAAGCTCTTGTTAAAATGGTTCTAGTATCAGCAAAGCGATTGAAAACCATTTAATTTCATCATTAAGTACATTATCATGATCATCAAATATGAGAAGATCCTAATTCGGGAGAGATTATACGGAAGGCAAAGCATTGCCCAATGACTTCAGAGAATCAGTCGTCACAAGTCTGAAATCAAGTGGGGCCATTTTGAAACGGGTTTATTCCCAGAGGAGAATAATTCAAATTCCGATGTAATAAATAAAAATTATATCCAGATATTTTTTTTCTTTTTTCGCTAAGTTAATGAATAAGAATAGATATGCACGTTCATTGTTTTTCCATCGCTTTAACTGATATAGGAAGTTAGAAACGCTGAGGTGGATTGAAATACACTTCCTTTAACTACAGTTTCAATTCAATGGTTTATCAGACGTCCGCGTCAATTTGTCCCCGCCCATTTCAAATGTTTTGACTGTAACAGGAGAAATTGACGTAAGCTGTATATTTACAATTTTTGCCAGTTAACGTTCCGCGGTCTTAAGATGTATCATCTATCCAAATTTGGTGTAGATGATACCAACAACATCTTAAATTGGCCATTACAGGGTACTTGTCATCAAAATGTTATCTTGTTCTAATTAATGTGATATCTTGCATTTGAAGATGTTTCAGATCTAGAATTCAAGCATCTCATTCAGTAAAATCCTGAAGTATCACTAGATGCACTATCCAGGCAAATGTGGTGGAGAACTTTTGCTATGAGATATGGGACATGCTCCAAAAACTTTGACCGGACCGATCGCCGGCGCCGACCCCGAGTGTATAGCAAAGGCTCTCGTGAATTCGTCTCAAGATGTACATTAGCATAATCTACATATGCAGTTTACTGATATAATTTTCTAGGATCATCTAAAAAAACAAACAAATGATCTGCTTGTTCTGTTCATCAAACTCGTCAGACTGTCCAAATCAATAACAATAATCAATTCCGGGAGAACCCTAAGGTATGCTTTAATTCACATATTCACTTAAGTTTACCTTTAACAATGTGCATGTGTTCTTAAACTTATTAACAGTAGGACAGGTGGGCAGCCAGACGGACATCGGTTAAAATGTTACCATGAAAGCTTTCAAAGCAGGCGAGCTAAAACTAACACTTGTAAGTTTCATCTGAACGATGGTATGGTGGACATGCATTCTCTTTAAATTTTAAACAGTCTGCCCTCCAGTTCTTCTGAATCACATTTCCACTGATAACGTAGCTTGTACATTGACCTTTAAATTCAAATAAAGAGAGGTCGCTGTACAATGCTGATGTAAACGAATTAAGATATATCTAACTAATATATTAATTAAAAATAAATGTCATTTTAATATTGTTGCCTATTTGCATAGATTTATTTGTTCGGTAGGAATATTTTTTTTTCAAAATCCATAGCTACATTCTTTTGCTTGATGTTTTTAACCCCAATTGCACGTTCATTAAATATCAAATACTGCATTTTACTTGCTCCTCAGCATCAAAAAGGCTAGATTCAGATAAGTGATATTTTAAATATGTTTTTTAATACATTTGAAAACCCTTAGTGATTTGTAGTATTTGAAGACTGTTTCAACATATATACTATGAATATATGATGCATACACGCACACACACACAGAGAGAGAGAGAGAGAGAGAGAGAGAGAGAGAGAGAGAGAGAGAGAGAAATCATTAATTGGTATTTTACCTTGCACTATGTTTTGTGCATAAGCACACACTTCCAGTGTCTGGTTGACATATGGGTTGATAACACAGTGGTGCACCAGTCTCTCAGGTTCACTACATTGTTTGGCAGGAACATCACACCTTTTCCTTTCAGCAGCCTCCCTCCTTTCTCCTCACTCACAGGACAGTCCTCGACAATCTGTACTGTTGACCTTGTTACATCACATGAGAAACTGCCTGCCACCGATGTCTGTAATATTTAATGAGGAATATATTAATTCATTTAAAAAAAAAAGATCTTCAAAACAAGTTTTGAATTAATACTGGCATACTTGTGAACTATTTTGGTTATTTGGAAAGACAGAGGGGGCTGAACAAGCTAGTCAAAAAGATTTGAAACAAAAAACAGAATTTGTTTCTTAGCCTTGATTTGATTAAAAGTTATAAAACGTACAGGACTCATGCGCAGATCCAGGAAATTTTTCCAGAAGGTGGGTCCGAAGGATACGTGTGTTTGCGGTCCGAGGCCTTTGTTCAATAAATTTATTATGTGAATTTAAAATATATATTTGAATTTTCCGAAAGTGGGGTTCCGGCCATCCCCCTACTTCCCTCTACATTCGCGCATGGGACTGAGTATTTAAGATTTTACATTGCCTAATTGTTTCACCATTTTTAAGCAGGTGCGATAAAATTATTATGACACAATGTATGCAAGTAAATCTTATAAAAAACGTTAACATAAAAAAAGATGCCAGTTATATATATTGACAATTCTTTTTGACCGGTCATTTTAAGGCAGGTTTGTTTACAATGTTCCGTTACATGTACATGTATTTACCTGGTAATTATAGTTATGCTTCTGCATGCGCGATTTAAAGAATAATTTACGCTAAAAACAAGATGCATAATAACTGACGTAGGGTGTGAATTAGCTGGGAAACAGTTGGTTTAGGAACCGTTCAGACCGGTGAAGAAACGAATGTAAACAATCGATCGAACAAGGATAACAGTTTAAAAGTAAGAGTACGTTAGATTTCTGGACGTGTCTTATAAAAAAAAAACACCAGAAAAACAGTGTCAAGAACGACCTTAGAAGTAGAGACGAGGTGCCCACAAACGTTAAAACGGAGCAATCTCTCGAAGATAATTAATAATATTAACATGCACTGGAACAGCATCTACAATATACTACACCAAATTATCATCTAAATACAACGCAACAAAAAATGTAAGTAAATCAATTGTTTTCATTTAAAGTTGTTATTTCCCTCAATGTTGCTGGTGTTGAAATGTGATCACATTGTGGTCTCTAACGAAGGTATTGTTCTAAATCCCAATTGCACCATTTATGTATGAAATATAATGATCATAATTAAACTGTATGCAGTGTCCTTATGTATGCTTACTATTTCAAGACTGAACATTTCCTTGCAATTACAGCTGGATTCTATAAAACAAATTGTAAAATCCATAAAATTAACTAAAACCTTAGCAAATTTGGAATCGGAGTGAGTATAAGTACCAAGTAACTTTTTTGTCATCTTATTTTTGGTATTTGTATATATACATGTACATGTATCTGTTCATCGTTTGTTGTAGATGTTGTACCTGATTTTTTTTTTTAGAACGAATCTGGCTAATAATATTTCTTGCAGTTTTTTTCACAACACTGTTTACACATATTTTTTTTATTTCCTGCTTTGTGAATTAAGTATCATTATCATATCTTCAATTCTTCACTATATAACTTTAGCTGTAAAAAAAAATATATCTACAATTTCCAGTGTCGTTGTCTGTGATAACGCTACGAATGAACTTTTTAATGTATAGTCCAATACATTTCGTCAACGGCTATTTTAAAGTTTGATCGTGCAATTGCTGATAATAATATAAATATATAAGTAATAAGGAATAGTTTGTTGAACATTACGAGGTGATAAGAAACGGTGAGGCGCGATCCGTTCTATCGTAAAGCTATTCGGGCTTTATTGGATTTGATCTCTCCTGACCGTATTTGATTACCTCATGCATGTAATACCAGAAGAATCATTCCTTATTCCTTAATATACCAAGATCAGGTGAGAGTGAGAGAGAGAGAGAGAGAGATAGAGAGAGAGAAAGGCAAGACATTTCAATGTATTGAATATTTTTTTTCCCGGTTGCATTCCTTATTTTGTCCCAGAATGTCTTTTAAAACTGTTTTTATTCCAAGTAAATAATATGTCAGACAGAAGTTATGTAAATAGGCCTATAAATCAGTAATATGGTGCCCATACACAAACAAAACTAGACCTCCTCTTTGGTATATTGAATAACTTTAATGATTTCTTATATAGCACATAACATTCTCAAGAGTTATTTAAACTTGATAAGATATTTGAAAAGAATAAGACAGCTAACAACGTCTACTTAATGTATGCCAATGTACACGTTGACTACAAATCAATAAACACAAATCTGTAGTATATCCATGAATTATCATTTAAACAAATATAGTTTTCTTATCAACTAGGTGTACTGTACATGAAAAGGCATGTATGCATGCCATGTTACAGTCCAATCCAGAAAGAAAAATAAATATTACTGAAGAATTTAATAATTTGTGATCTTGTGTTCATTAGCCTCTACATGTACTTCAATTGATTCAAAGAAAGAACTTAGCACCATGAATTGTTCAAAATGCAATATATATGCATGCAAAAACATTTTTGCAAACAATCTGTCTGAGAGCAATATCTATAAATTATCATTTCAAAAAGCCTAAGGTGTTCATATTATTTTTTTTTATATTATAGATGTTTTTATATCCAAAATCAAATTTGTACAGTTATGGCAGGGCATGACACTGGAAACTAAGATTAAAAAAAATCAATTTTAACAATTTTATTGATTGGATTGTTATTACAAGAAAAGTTTTAACAAAACCTGTTTGCAACTCTTGCAGAAACAGGAAAACGTAATCGATAAGGCACACTAGCATGTGTACCTTGGTACGGCAACGCGTTTTAACAAATAAAAAACAAGTTGGGACAGTATACTTAACAATATACATATATCAAGGATTTTAAATAACCTTAAAGCATTCTTAGTGCAAATAAAATACTTATATCTAGATTAAGGGTGTATTCTGCTCATTCACGAAAAAAAAAACCTACATTAAAGTTTTTAGATGCTTATGATTTCTTAAAAGTACAATTTCTTAGGAATAAATTGAAAACAAGAAAAGTGTATGCTAGTGTTCATTTAAGAGAGATCCAATCCCCTTAGCATGGGCCAAAAATAGAGCATGGAAATTCTCATAGAAAGTACAATTTGACCAAATATTCCCTATAATTAAGAAAATAAATGCAGATTTCAGACATTTTCAGTTTTCATTACTTGAAAACATCTCAGAGTTTATTTTTAGACAAAACTAAGACTAGGAAATAACTTTTTTGATATGTTGTGGCCAAAAATGTATGTTCCCCAAGTAAAATTAGAGCATAATTTTCGTTGCAAATATGGTAAATAAACCAAAATAAACAGGTTTCTAGAATTAAACTTTTTTATAAAAATATTTTTCACGTTCCTTACATATTATGGTTCCAAATAAAGGCATAAAAAGTGGGGGTTAGTGTGCATATAAGAAAAAAATATTGTTGGTTATATCCCCACCCCCTATTTTAGTTGAAGCATTTTATGGAAACAAAATAAGCCATGTTTGCAGCAAAACATAAACTTTTATTCACCAAAATTTTAAAATTGGTGTATTTATCATCAATAGAAATTGTAATTATATAAAGAAAAGTATTTAATGAACATATAGTAGACATACAACCAATTAAACTTCAAAATAATAATAAAAATAGTGTTTAAAATTGGCCTTCACCTTGGTGTGAATAACATGGAATGACATAAGGTACTTCTCGCTAATTATTTGTTCTAATTTATCAAAGTTTTTAAAATAATGTAATAATTATGAAATTAAATATTCATTTGATATTTTTCTTTGAAACAAAGCAGATAGATTCATAGATTTTGATTGACAGTGTTTCTCAAGGAATGCAAGCAATGGTATGGAATGAAAAAATTGCAACTTCAAAATTGATGTCTTATCAATAAGTTTCAACCAGTATACATGTATATGCGTTCTAGGTTAAGGTTAGAGCATATATTGATAATTTATATACATACATGTATAATATATTCTACTAAACTGTTTGGTTATATATTAAATGAATACATGGTTGCATTACAATACTGTCATGTCTAATGATATAAGAAGTTGTACATTACTTAATCTGATAAGTTGAAAAACATTTTGTTTTAAAAAAATTCCCTGAATGACAAAATCAATCCATCCAGGTTGCGAGAACATAGACATAACTGAAAAATGGATGATACAAAATATACTGTCAGTAGAATTTATCAATTTATAAACATCAGGATTATTTTTTTTCGAGGGTGGGTGGGTGTTGTGTTGTGTTACATCATACAGTACATACTTGTACTGGAACGAATAACTAGTTCAGGAAAATGAAAATCAATGGCAGTATATAGCACTTCTGACATAATGAGCTTTAACTATCACTTATAAAAGTATTTCTAAAATGTTTAGCTATGGAATGTATGATCTTTGTTGACTTTGTTACTTTTGCACACTCTTTTGACAAAACTTGTTGTATGCCCACTTTCTCTCCCCTACTAAATTCTAGCTTTAGAACTGCATAGTTCAGGCCACTGGCAGCTTTTATTCTATCCATACACTTAGTGATTCTTTCTTCATTGACAAACGTTCATATGAAAAAGTTGCACTTAGCAGAGAGAACGATGCCTTCTAACTATTATGTGAATCAAATATGACTGACCATACAAGTCTTTGAAGGAATGTGACATCTTGTAAAGCATCATGAGTAGCATAGTCACAATGTAAGAAGATGAAACTAAAGTCTGTTGGTTATAAGATGGCAACCCTGGGAATTGTGACATCAACAAAAGCTTCGTATCAACAAATCCTGCAACATGATTTTAAAAAGCAGCCATCTTTCCAACTGCTTCCATGGTGTTGACTAAAACATGGCAGACTTGATGTAAGGTTGGCACAATTTCCTTGTCAATGAGGTCAATGAAGTACTCTAAAGCAGAGGAAAATTGCTGGATTGAACAGGTTTGCCTCAGTGGAACATTTGACAATATTTCACTGTTATGTCTGTCACTTCAGATGCAGAGGAAGAAATTGGAAATTGTGTTTGGACAAAACAGTGCCAGTGATAATCTCCTCATACTGCAGCTATCTGGATAATGAGGGAATTACAACCTGTTAAACAAAAATAAATACATAATTGTCAAAATTATTGCTTATCTTGCTAGTTTTCACTTAGGAATAGATAGGCGGAAAAGAAAAAAAAATGACATTTTAAAGGTTAAAGGTCCATGCCATTGTGTGACAAATTAATAATTAATTTGTCACATTTAATATTCATTGTGACCTATATTGTATAGTGCTGCAAAAAGCATAGTGCATATATGCAAGACTTAAATTTCTTACATTCTGTAGTATATTTTTACTATACATATACAAATGTAGCTCTACATGTAAATAGACGTTGGAAACAGTCAATTATAATTTAAATGTAAGCCTCTCAGAAAAATATTGACCAAAATATTGACAAGTGATTTTTTTTTAACTATTGACTGGCTAAAATATATTGAGAGGATCATCTCCAAAAAACAATAAATCAATATTGATTTGTAGATAAGCTGTCCCCTTTTCATTTTCTCTGACTGCATTTGACTTGACTCTATAGTAATAAAATGATAAAATTAAAGAATAACTTTCCAGATATGATCTCCTCTTTAGTAGCGAGGTTTATTATTTTTATTGTAGACATGCCAAAAATTGAAATAAAAAAAGTTATTACTATAGAAATATTCAAATTTGGTTTCACAGATAGTTGCCATATAGGTAACCGCATGGGCCGCCATATTCACATATATCGCCTGCTTGTGCAATGATGATGATTTGATTTATAAGATCATACATATGCGATACTTGAGTCTGAAAAAAAAATTATGTTATGAGCATAATGTAGCATAAACATTGCCATTTTAATTATAATAAGTCTAAAGGCACTGAGAACTTACATTTTTGAGATAATTATCTCGATTTCCTCTACTGGAATTTCGCTCGTTAGTTGCAGTTTCTAAAATAATTGTGTTGGCGATTTTTGTGTTTTATTGTTTTCTTTTTTCATCTCTCAGTTAACATTTTCAGAGAACTCGTACAGCTGTTCACGTCGCTTTGAAACGAAGCGACCCTTTCTCATTCCCGTCTCCATATTTTGTTGTTGTTCGCACCGACTACGGTATGTCGTAAATTTACACATTTAATGAGAATTTATTGTGTGAAATATGATTCATTTGATTTTTTGTTTACGTTTTATTAAAAATTGTATCAGTTTGAATTTTACGACATGTCTTGATCATTTGAAATAAATGCATCGTCTTTGGGTGGCTGATAACCATGTAACTCTTAAGTGGTTAAGAACGATGTAGCGGTTTTGGCCTCTGATTGCATGGGCCTTTGCTGGGTATTATAAATACTTCCGGTTAAGTTTTATTTCTGCCAGAGTTTTCGGATTGTTGTCGGTTGACTTTACACTTACATGTAACTAACTAACTCCACAATCTGCCTGCTTTTTTCGATAATAACCTGCCTCTTCATGTGTTTCTTCTTTTGTCCAATTCACAAGAAATGATTTCATATAATCATGATGATGTCCGACCAATATCAACTTGAGAACATTTGCGCCCATGGAAAATGGCCTTATGGCATTTTTACTAAAACAGAGAAATAACGTCATAAAGATGTGACGTTGAGATGTGCAATATCAACGCCATTTTTTCCCTCAACCACGAGCCTAACGTTTTGACACTAACTTGTGTCGTAGTTAAACCTATAATAAAAATGTATTGCCGTACTTTGTCATGTATTTAATTCGTGTTTTAATCTGCACGTCAACTGGTTTTAATAATAAAAAAAAATAAACGGAATTTTATTTGAATTCGGTTTCTTTACTACTTGCATTTATTTCCATAACAACGAAGAAGCTCCAGACGAGATTGTTTACATTTACCTGTCTATATATGACTCTAATATCTAATGTCTTCAATATTGACAAGCCGACTGTGATTTCGATATGGACCATTTTGAGGTAACTTAATATATAAGTAAACATATCGATACGATTTTTTTTCATATGTAACGATAGATTATTCTTTTATATCAATAGATCCGCTCCACCACTCTACCCGTGATCATGTAAATATTGCCCGATCGTTTAAACAAACTGTATTATCATTCCATAAACTGTTTTATGTGGTGTATTTGTGCAAACAGGAAGCTGTAAACAATTTTTCTAACTGAATAGAAAAGTATATTTAACTTGATTCGTACTTATCTCTCAGATCACGTAAGATTACGAAGATATTATTTTCTATAAATAAAATACAGGAGGAGCTCTGTTCACTAGAGAGGTACCAGAGAGGGAGTAATATTTCGTTTTAAGTTCAAAAAGATACATGGTGCTCCTGTCGTGTATAAATATTCATAAAAATCGTTTAATAACAACTGAAATATATTGTTTGTTTTTTTTGACGTCCTTTTTTGCAAATAAATATTTTGTACACCCCTGAAGTAAGGGTTAAACAAATGTGACTATTCTTACATGTAAAATTGAAGCAGACTTTCTACTTTAAAAATATATTCAGTTATAAACGACAGTTTAATTGATTTACGTTTGGACATTTACATTATTTTATGTATTTATTTGTAAACTTATTTTGTCTGTTGTCATAAAATAAATAAATAAATAAATAAAATAAATATATAAATAAATAAATAAATAAATAAATAAATAATTAAATCAATAAATAATTTTAAAAAAGCTATACTCTTCATTACAAAAATACTTGCTTAGGTATAATTATAAAATAAAAAAAAATTCTGATTTATCTTACTATCATAATTAAAAAATAATAAAAAAAAGAATACATTAAAAATACATTTATATTCATTTATTGAATAAGCAATTAAAGTCATAAGTTAAGAGAGAGAGAGAGAGAGAGAGAGAGAGAGAGAGAGAGAGAGAGAGAGAGATGGACTATTCATAAACTGTGGGGTTTCTTTTGTATTCACAGGAACTCGAAAACTTGTTTCGAGAACACTTCTGTAACTCTTTAGTGAGAGATGACGAAAAACAAATGGATAATAGCGATGATGATGAGAGACTTCTAGAAGAAAATGCAGCAGATGATATCATTGCAAGCAGGGTAAATCAGTATGCAGAGACTGAAAGTGATTAAGACGACCAATAAGAATCTACGGTTAGTTCTTGCGAATCACATGAATTTAAATGTCGCTGTTCAAGCAATTGTTTTGAACATTTTACGAAAGAAGCAGTCACAAATCACATTTTTAAACTAAGTCAGAAATGGTTAAAGAAGATAGGGAGAGAGATGTACATCATGGGTTCACTCAATGAAACAGGTAGCAAGAAGATAACATCTAAGAGAAAAGAGAGAACGAGAACAAGATATATGCACACTTTTCAATGTCAGGAAATATGCAGAAATGCGTTTGTTTTAATATATGACACGACTCAAAAAGTTTTGAGAAATATTGCAAAACATTTCAATGAAAAAGGAGCTATCCCCTGAGAACATGGCAACACAGGGAAAAAACCAGCAAACTCTCTAAAATATGATGAAATTCGAAATGCAGTGACATTTATTTTGAATTATGCTGGAGAAGTAGGGATGCCTCAGCCTGAAGCCCGTAGGGGAAGTGATGGCATTCCACCAGTATACCTCCCATCTTCAGATACCAAGAAGGACATTCACAAGCGTTACGTTGCATCATGTGACTAATCTGAATTTCGTGCTCTTAAAATATCTTCTTTTCAAGACATCTGGCTGAAGTGTGTCCCACATATCAAAATTAGCAAACCTAGGGATGATGTTTGCCATCGGTGTGAGCAACTGCAGAAAGACATTTTAGATACTGTAACAGAAGAAGAGAAGCTGTCGGCCATCAGCGACTTTAAGGAACATATTGCAGATGCCAAGAAAGAGCGTGGATACTACAGATCCTGTATAGAAAGTGCGGTGAAGGAAGTGGATAATTGGGAATGTGGAGAACTCTCAAATGTTCATTACACATTTGACTTCGCTCAGCATTTTCAATTACCTCATCATTCTCGTCAGATGTGCCCGACCTATTTTGCGAAGCTACGCCGCACCCAGGTATTCGGAGTGGGAATTGACAGTGTTTCTAAGCAGCTTAATTTTATCGTGGATGAAAATCAAATTATAGGTGTGTTCTGTTCTGCAGTATTTTCTTAAAACCATTTTTTTTAAAAATATCTATCAGTTAATTTTATGTTCCTTGTTTTCCAGGACCAGATGGAACTCAGACGAATGGTACTAATGCAGTTATAAGCATGCTTGACTATGCCCTGACAGAACATAGCTTTGGTGAACAAAAATGCACATTTCATGCAGACAACTGTTCGGGTTAGTTTTTAACAAATATCTCTCTCTCCTTCTCTCTCTCAATCTCTCTCTCTCTCATTGATGTATCTAGACGTTATAAAAAAATTAAATTCATTTTAGGGCAAAATAAAAACCAGTTTGTCATAGCGTACCTCTGCAGGCTGGCGTTTTATAACCGGACGTCATTGTGAGATAGAATACTGCATGCAAATACCTGGACACACACGGTAAGTTGCTAAATAATACTTAAGCTGTGTATAAGTGGTTTTTATTGCTTTAATTTCTTAAAGTTCAACTGTTTTTTGATTATTATCTTTTTGTACTAAAGTTGCTTGGTAGATAGTAGGTTAGCGCACATTCGAAAGCTCTACAGACGCTCCGACATTGATTCCTTAGCACAGTTTATTACACTGGTGAACAAGTCCGCCTCTTCAAATGAAGCAGTGCCATATAATGCCATATAATGATACGTGGCAACGGAGACACTGGAAAGACTTTCTCTCTACTTTCTTTCGTCCTGTGAAGAATATACGAAAGTATCATCACTTTCGATTTTCTTCTGCAGAACCTTGGTTTGTGTTCGTCAAGGAGCGAATGGACTCTGATATCACAAAATGTTGATATACCTGTATGTATATTGTTAGCATTATAATTTAAATGTATATATAGATTGTAAATATACTGATTAAAATAAACATAATTAAACTTTGAAAACTTCTCTTATTTCTTAAGCAGAATTTCCTGCCCATATTACAGAATTATTATCCTGCACCATTTACATACTTATTATAACTATTTCAAGACGCATGAATTCAGGGATTTCATTCTGGATTTCACAATTAATGCAAAAAGAGTCACTTTCACAATTAAATTGTTTGACATTGTTGCAAAAGTAACATTGATAAACAATGATTTATTTATTTTAACATCATTTATATAAATGAAGAAAAAACCTATTTAGAGTTGACGTAGGTTTATAAAAATTCAGATTTGGCAACTTCTAGCCTTGCTCTGTCAATATCTGTGAAAAACTTAAAATATTAAATAAAATTGCCATAAGGCCTCTTTTTCCATGGGCGTAATCAGTTACATTAGCAGATAACCTACTATCCTGAATTAATTGAATGCAACCTCTTGATTTTTCTGACTGTGTTGGTAATACAAAAAATGGTTTCGCCAAAATCTTAGCAGTACAGATATGGTATGAACACTTTGGTATAATGAATATGTTACTAAGAAAACTTCAAAAGCCTGAGTTTTTAACTAAGTGAGAACATCTGATATTGTTCAAGCTGCTGCAGTGTGCGGTAAAAGTGATTTCAACATATAGTGTTAACTATTAGGTCCTCTATTAGATGTAATCTTGAAGCGTCCTCTGCATTATCCGGTTTAAAGCAGCCTAGACTATATACACTTTAAGTCTGCAAATATAATTATCAGATTGGTTGAACATTTGAACTACCATGCATAATAACTGATCTCAATGTATTTCATTTTGAATAACATGTAAATGATGCTAAAAACAGAATATCAATCTTTACTGACCATGTATGTCTTTTTGATATGCCATTTTTGTAAATATTAACAATGAATTATAAAACTATTACTTATTTTGAATATACATACTCTAGATACATGTATTTGATATTTGATCTGAAAAAAACATTGCCTTCAAACAATAAATGGAAATTCATTTGACTATATGCTGAGTTTTGCTGAATCAGCAATATTTTAGACAATATCTGGTTTTAACTGTGATATATGTCTCTAAATGAATATTTAATCATCTCTTATTTGATTTTTATCAATCAATTGATTTTGTCATATTCATTTGAATTTAAATCAGTTACAAGGAAATTAACCATAAAAAAGTATTTCCCATTTTGGGGGGTGGGTGTGTATCTGACATCATAACACAGTAAAATGAAAGCGGACCTGTGTGTTTGTTTTTGATTATTGTATCCTTCTGAGATCCATTTTGAAAATTAAAAGAAAAAAATCATACTTAACTGGCTCATTTTTTAAATAAGTTGATATAGGTAGAAAAAAATATTTATTTTGGGTTTTTTTATTATATTTTTTGCAAAAATGTGAAATCTTATTCTTTATTCTGCAAGTGTTATGTTTTTTAAACATGAATTCTGTAAAAAATGAATGAAACATTGTAGTCAAATTAAAATATGTTAGTTATTATGTGAATTTTGTTTGCATTGCTTCAAAATGTATCTTGTACCAGATTTAGTCTTGACTTGTTTTTTGAGATGTGGGGTACATGTGTATCTGGACACATTATCTAGGTAAAGAAAGATAACCTATGCATTTCTTGTGTTAATCATGTCTTTTATGCATTAATACTTATAAATCAATTGAGAAATTATATGATAAAAACAAAAACTTGGTGAGTAGGGTCCTACCTTAAGATTATAGTCAATCACAAAAAGCTGCCATTATTATGGAGCATATGGAGAAATACTTATTTCTTGTTTTGAAGGTCCGTCATGGTTAATTTGATTTAATCATTATTATTTTATATTATCTGTGCTCTTGATGAAAAGATATATCGGTTACGTCATATCTGTTTATTTAATAACTTTCTAATTAATTTAGCTATCAGGGTAAACACTTAAGAGTTTGATTAGTAAATATATTGTACACGAAATGTTAATATTTTTATTTTTAAAAAATCATTGGTTATACATATCTAAAGAAAACATTTCAAGAAATCAGCAAAGTGTTGCTTCTCATATGTACATGTATACGACTCATTTCTATAATTCTACATTGACTACTAAGCATTCAAAATTGAATTGGTCTATATAATTATATCATATCTGGCCAGGAACAAAAAAAAAACACGAAGTCGATGAACTGTGAAGACTAGACATTTGCATCTGAAGCACTAGGTAGTTGTTGTCAATTTGTTGTTCATATAACACCTAAGGAAATATAATTAGAAAGTTTTATAACAATTGCACAATGTCATGTATTATGTAGAATATAAAATACATTGCTTGTTATTACTTAATAAATTCTTAATAAATACACATGCATTTACGGGGCTACGGCTGCATTTCTTGCGCATGCTGCAGATCGAATTGCAATGTGGTTTAGAAAAGGTGATTTTGACAGAATTTTTTACTTACGCTGCATTGTAGTAAAGCAAGACAACACAGCCGCGGTCTTTTTTTTTTAAGTCAGACATCGAACTGAAACGCGAGTTGTCCCCTTCGATAAAATATCATTAATACTATTAGGTTCTTTTCGGTGTTAAGTAAAGTAGATTATAAGGATTTTCTCAAAATGGTGATGACGTTTGTAAATTGTAAAATGTCCATTGTGTGTGTTTACAAATTCTGTTTTTGTTCGTATTTTTAACGGATTATATGCATTGCAGTCCGATTTTACTTTTATACCTTTTCTTCGTCATTATATAAAAATGTTGACAAAAATGAGATGCAGCATTGCAGCGCTTTTGTTAAAGCTTTGCAAATTGCACAGTTTATAATCATGAAAAGCGATTTTAATTTAATTCATTGTTATCGCGTTTCCTATCCAGCTAACATTGAATTCTTTTCAATACAAACTAATCTGTTAAAAACACTGTATGTGTTATACATGTACGCGTATTTTGTATTTTAAAGAGACGAACAACAGTATTTTTTAAAGTTATTTTGTTTAAAGTGTTCTCTTCAAATGATATAATGATGAAAAGCAGTCGCTTACATGTTTAATTCCTTTATATAATGACCTACTTATATAATGTATAATTAACTACTTGTGAATTGGTAGTTTGAAAGCAGCTGGGGATTGTGTATTGATTGCTTAATAAAATTCCAAGACCGGACATTGTCACATTTACAAGTAAACTGATATAAAAATCATTAGATATACCAAAGTATCAAATTCATGTACAATCGTGCAACAGGTTTTGGGCGTTGACTAGATGAGCTGACTAAAGTTATAAACACTGCGCTGAAAAAGATGCTACGAGTGATATAAAGGTAAAGGAAAAGGTAAAACAGTTTTTTAAATTTATGTGTGATTGCTTTAGGAAGTGCACATGTAGAAATGAGACGTATATTACTTGTGTCGATAACATTTTCTCTCATTCTTTTTTCTCTATTTTGATAATATATAAGAAATTCTAGTCACTGTTGTTACATTTATGCTCCCCGATAGAGGATTGCATAAGAAATAAAAGCATCTCGTTATAAATATTAGTTTTCGGATAACTGATAGTAGATATCCGGAACATATTGAATGATACACAGGAATGAGTTTACAACATCCTCTTTAGTTAAGCTGATATGTTTGTTTTTAAAATATGTTTTGAGCCGACATCAAATTCAATCCAAAATATTTCTTTGACTTCCGCGGTTTTTCCCACTTTAACCATTCGGTCATTCAGATGTATTCAGTATTCATGTAACCTATTTGCATGATGTTTATAAAAAAAATATGCTTTTAGAATTGTTTGTTGTGACAATCAATATGTTTTTCTCCCTTTCAAAAATATATATTTAGGGATTTTTTTGCGTGGACCCTGAGGTCAGAAAATATATAAGCAAGGTTAAACCGGATGCTATAAGGAAAATTCAGCTTGCGCATGAGCTAGCCTGGTTCCTTTGCGATATTATGGGTAGTTAAGGGAACCAGGCTAGCACACGTTAATCTGAATCGGGATCGGAAGTCCATGCCATATGCACATGTTCAAAGGCATTGTCGGTGAACAGTACAGAAACAAAGTATTCCTTTTAAACAAATGATCGGCATGTGATATGGACTGTCAGCATCATGCCATACGTTAAGGTTATGCCGAAACTACAACATTCATCAAATAGCATAAATCGCGATGTTTTGTTGTTTTCCGAAATAGCTTACTTATATTTTTAGGAGCCGAGGCTTTTGTACTTCACGATTAAAAAATTTACGCATTTGAGCATGATTAAATAAATATGTGACTTTATATAATAGATGATTGAATAATATTTACACTGTATAAAAGTTTACATTCAAATAAAATGCATCAAAATATGAAATCAATTTACACTAAGCTGCATAGTTAACAAAGTAGTGCGAAACGTAATGTGTGTGCTAATAGTGAAGTCGCCGAATGTCTGATACTATACATGCAATCTTCATTAATTTAGTTCATAATTATGTTTAATTCTGAGGTAAAAGGTCAGTGCTATACGTGATACAATACACAAATTTAGTGGTTAATTACGGCTTTACATGTAATAAAGGCACTAAATCCAGGCTTGCTATTCTAATATGCATCATAACACTTTTGCACTTAGAGGACTCCTCGATCAGTAGATGTCTTCATATGAAATCAGGGAGCTAGAATCGGTGGTATCTGTGGTATTTTTGAGGTTTTCACGTTTCCGTAAGAAACACATGCATATGGTCCACGTATTGCAGTCCTTTTTTAAAGGACAGCAACTTGTCTATTTAATTGATCGGATATTTTCGTATCCAGGAGAGAGAGAGAGAGAGAGAGAGAGAGAGAGAGAGAGAGAGAGAGAGAGAGAGAGAGAGATGCAAGTACTTTTGAGCTAGTCTTAATTGCTCAATTAATAATCATTGACAATTATTCCTCATGAATCATTAAGCTTGGACTTGCTATCAACACAAATACTTTGATCGGCTTTTGAAACATGTACCTAGTACTAACAGTTATTCATACCTCTGCGGTTCAAATAGGAGTTCAGCAAGGTACGCGATGAAAAATTCGATATAACCGCAAACTCGGTTGATTTTTTTTTACGAAATCTATCAAATTATCATTTAATGTTACTCTTTTGATCATAAATAGTTCAAAATCCGAAAAAAAACCCAAAACATTTGATACTTCTTTTAGAGAAATATAGATTCTAAATAAGCAGTATCTATTATTATTCTTTTTAAACGTTAACACGAGTGAATCAGCAAAACTTGCAAAATTTACAAAGATGAACAAAGTTGATACTCTCTCTATATAAATACTGTATACAGGAAAAATTTCGCCCCTGCTTATATTCACTTCTTTGGCCCGCCTTCCAGCGGTCGAATTTTAGACTTAATGAATTCCAATGTCCAAATTAAATGTATATATCGTTTAACTCAACTGTATTTCGGTGAATTCAAGACACGACCAAACCGTTTGGTAGTGATGAATGGCGAAAAAACACGGCGGGTGGGCTGTATACAGTATTATTTTTGCCCAATTATTGTTCAAAATAGTCAATCAATAAATGTGGTGATAACGAACAGTGTTCAAATTCAAAAGTCCAAAGGAAAATTACAAGACATGAGCAGAGCAAACACGGACCTCTTTTAAAAAAATAGAGATAGGATCAGGTGCCATGGAGTAATTAGCGTCCCCTGCCGACCGGTCACACCCGCCGTGCGCCCAATGTCATATCGGTAAAAATGTCATGATCGGGGAAATTGTCGTAATTTGGGGAAATATCATGATCGGGAAAAACGGAAAAATCCGTGGACAATTCGGTATTAAATCAATAGTCTAAAGCAGAGCAACCACGGACCTCTGGAAAACCTCAGAGGCAGGATCAGGTGCCATGGAGGAGTTTCATTATATTACTTTGTATCATAAATATTTATTGTGATAAGCATACTTTTAACAGACTGGAATCAACCTAAAATCATTTAACTTGTAATAACATTTTAACAAATATCTATAAAACATGATTAAATGATTTTTAAGGTATGGTGATTGGAATGAATTTTGTACTATTTACCATTCGTTTCCAATTTTCTTTTAATGGCTTCTTCTTTTCCAATATAAATAGACGGCAGCCACAGCCACAACCGATAAAATCATTGCATATACACTGAATACAATGATCTTAACCCCCGGATTACTGTTTCCAATATTTTCATTTACTGACCTTTAATTATAAAATTCAAAACATTGAAACGCATATAAAAAAATAAAGTGATGATGCCTTAAACTACATAACTATTGATAGAAACAAAATATTTCCATACTGATGTTTGCTTTGTTTTAAAGTTGGCGCGCATTCATTATGTAAAAACGATTCCACTGATTATAATGAATATAATGAAAACCATCAAACGTTTATTTAAAAAAACCCAACAATTTGTTCATATAAGTATGTATTTCTTTTTCATTTTCGAAAATCAAGGTATATAAAATACTTTTTTATGATACTAACTTCTGAATATTTTTGAATTGATCAAACAATCTCTACAAAGATTAATTTTAAATTGTGAAAATATAACACATATATTTTTAAAAAAGGTATTTAAAAAAAAATCTCGTAAAAACACAGTTCAAAAAAGGAGAGAAACATAGATTTCGGTTTCAACACTTACTTTTATGAATATATCTGTCGGAATTCACCTTTTTTTTCACTACCCATTTGTATAAACTATTACAAAATATGATTGATGAACATAATGGACCATTTTTATTTCAAATTATTTATATTTTTTATGTTGCATGGCAATGGAATTATTAAATCGTGTAAAAGTCTGTATTGTGCTGTATAGATATGTTAGTAGTATTTGAAAAAAAAATCGAACACATATATGACCTAAAATCAAAATATGTAGCATAGCTTTTGCAATTATACAGCTCCCAATATTTTTCTTCGTTGAATATAACAATATAAGAAACACACACACACACACACACACACACACACACACACACACACACACACACATATATATATATATATATATATATATATATATATATAAACAAACACACCAACACACACACAGCACAGAGAAATTCACTATATTGGAGCTCAGCTTTTTGTCTTGCCTAATTGACCGAGTGGTTACAGTGGTGGCCGCTCACCTCTAGGAGAGTGGGTTCCATAGGTCGTGAGTTCAAGCCCCGGCCGGGATGGAGGTGGAGAGCCAATTTAGTGAATTTCCCTGTGCTGTATGAATATCTATATCCTTAACTATGGGCAGGTATCTGTCAATTTGGGAGTTGGGAGTTGTTGCAATGTTTGTGCATATATATATATATATATATATATATATATATATATATATATATATATATATATATATATATATTGAATGTGTCTAGAACAGTTTTAACTCAAGACAAGAACTTTCAAACAATCTGATTTCGACAACTGAAATCATGAATCAACATCAGCCTTAATGTAACTTATCTTGTATCAAGGCTAAACAAAGTCTAGCTAGGCATCATATTTTGCGAATTAGGTTTTCAGTCAAGACAACTATGGTAAAGTATACATGTAAATGTTTAAAGACTCAAGCCACAAAAAAACAAATTTGAACTTGAAAGTTATATCTCATTATTGATAAATGTTTTCATTTTTATTCATTTTATCTTAATACAATAACTTTTAAAGTACTTCATTTATTAAAATGTTTTGAACGATTTGACTGCCGTCATGAGAAAAGGTCCCTTATCTTTTGACGTCACAATGCTCAGAAAACGACGTCATAGTAGCGGCATTGTAAACGCAGTTTTTTTATTTTCTGTTTCTATTTTATTTTTTTTCTGCGTCTGTGTTGTGTTTTTTGAATAATTACAGTATGGCCTTGTTTAAATACCGATAATAATAAATGATAACTAATAATTATATATAATGAAATAATTTAAAAATAATCAATAATAATAAATAATGATAAAATAATAATTGACGTTCGTGACGTCGTGTCGTTTTCGACCAGCTACGTCAAAGTCGTGTTAACATGTCATACTAAAATTGTCATAAAATGCTTAAAACACACAAGATCTTGGATATCTTTGTATATTTGTATTCAGAAAGAGTTGACTAATCGGAATTGAGAAAAAAGTGAGTTTGTGAAATTTTGACCTTAAGGGCCCTTTTCTAGTGACGGCAGTCATTTAACAGTTACAGAGTGATAAATAAAAGTCAACCATATATCAGGGGAATTATAATGCCGTTGATGAAGTATATCTAAATTTATAATTCAGATTACCTGCGTATATGAAATGCTTCTTAACACCAAACGCCAAGACTTTATATTGGTTTTTTTGTGTCATTTCTTAAAAATCTAATCAAAAGTAAAGTTTATTTTGTTAATAAGCAAAGCTTTTACTTTTTTAATATGCATGTATATACAAACTCTTTTACCGAATGTTCTACTTACATATTTCCATCAGACATTTTAAATGAAGACTTTTCATCGTTTTTTTCTGTTGTAGAATCTCTTTGTTGCGAATTTGCGCTCCTTTCTCTGGTCAGTTCATAGCAACCTTTGTCTGAAATTTTAACCATTTTAAGGTTTGTTAACTTTAGCACAAATGGTTGTTTTTTATATCAGAGTAACATGTATCTAACATTACTTTCATGCTAATTTCAAAACCCATAGCACTTGTTGTACAGCACGAATTTGACTAACTTTTCTTTATTAAGGCTCCTCTGAAAAATAAGGGTTTCGAAAAAAAGAACCCATCAATAACAAGTAAAACGTTGTTTGTTCTTTTAAGTTTTCCTTTTAAAGTTTTTATTTGACAAACAGGGTACATGGAATTGCCCTACTTATATGTATGCACATTAACTTTATTCTTTATGAATTAAAAACATACAGCCTTCGTATTAATCAAAAGAATGACTCAAATTTTCATTCTATTTATTCGTATGCTTATCTTCGAACACAATTAGGGCCACATTTAAACACTTTTCAATCATTGTTTCAATAAATCTTAAACGAGCATACATTCAGAAGTTTATTAAAGATGGTTGGATAGTCGTGACAGTTTTTGGATTATTAATCCCTCAAAAAGAAGAGCTCTGAATAAAGATATAGCAAAATATTCAAATGTTTAATCTAAATTTTTTAAATTTTTTAGTACATGTAAATAATAGTTTATAACTAAATGTATCATATCTGAAAATGTAGGAAAATGTGATGGTTAATGTGTTGACCATCCAGCCTCTTTAAACGATCGAGGTGTTATGTAAAAATTAAGATATAAGAGAAAAGTTTGTTTATGATTCTGAAAATAATTCAGTAAATTTTAAGCATTTTAGTACTTCTGCTTTAAATAGGGTTAATTCCTGTTTTGAAAACATTTAAAATTACCTTCCTTAAAAGATGTTTCCAACCAAATTTATTTTCAATTGGTCTAATTGCTCTTGAGAAGGAGATTACCTTTTTTACACGAGACTATCCTACAGGGTTTTAACTGTAACTTTATCTAAAAAGTCAGAATATAAGCTTGATACTATAATATATTTTTCAAATTACTTTAACAGGTTGCTTCCTATTGATTTTGATTCTGATCTTAAAATTTTGATTCTGATCTTAAAGCTCTTTCAATCTCTTTTGGGGTATTAATTTCAACAGTCCTTAATTCACAACATATCAAGAAACTTGTGTTATCGTATGCATATTGCAGGTTATTATTCTTGAATTTTTTTTTTTAAAACAATCAAATCTATTTTAAAGTTATTGTTTTAGAAAGTTGTTTTTTTTAATTACATTCATGCTGTTGAAAATTAACTTACACTTGTGAGCTTCGTTTGAATTATATAACTGTGGGCACGGATTCTGGGCAAATACTGTGCAATTTGCTCTGACGTTTGGTTGTATGATATTTCCACGGATATTAAATTCAGTGCAAAGACCTAAAATGTAAAAATACGTTTATTAAGTTTAAGCATAAGTTTTCATTGGTGTTTAAAGAATTGGTAACATGTTGTTAACAATAATTAATGGCACAAACTAGTATGATTGCTATTCTAAAAAGCTGCTTAAACAATCAAATGAACATTCAACATGTATTAATTTCGGAAAAAAAGTAAAATGTGTTATTTATGGTTGAAAATGACATTATCGTCATTAATAGCAATAATCAAAACTAATTGAAGTTTGCTTTTGTATGTATATATTTCATGCTCAAATAAAGATAGAGATATTGCTAAAAATTTTGAGATAGGCATATTTAAAAAAAGACAAATAAGAATTCCTACAAACTTTGTTTTTTTTTTTTTTACAGCATACAACAAATACAAAATGAAGCAAAATTTCAATCCCGAACTAACGATGAGTAATAGTGATGATTTACAGTTATAACATTGTTTTCTTTAAATCGAAACATTTCTTATGTATAAAAAAATGTGTTTTGCTACTTAAAGTTTTCTGATCTTGAGCCTTAAAGTATTGTTTTAACCTAAAAATGTTTTTTATCCTCCATACGTAATGAATGAATGAAATAAAAAAATTTTTTTTATGGTATCCATGCATTTTCCGAAGTAACTGCAATTATGGCCATGATGAATATAATGGAATAAATAACGTAAACAAATTGAGATCAAATTAGAAAAAAACAAGAGGTCCAGGGACCACATCGCTCACCTGAGGAACAATAGCCTTAGCTCTGATCAAATTATCATTACAGTATCAAAATCAAAATATCTTGACAACTAGGTACAGTAGATATTGCTAAAAAAATTGAAATGTCTGCCGATTTTTATCCACATATTTTTATGGTAAATACCAAGCCCCTTTTGTTGTTGTACATGTAACATTTTTTTTCTATTCCTATATAACCCCCCCCCCCTCTTTGTGGCCCCACTTTTCTCTAGGGAATCATGGTTTCATCAAACTTTAATCTGCACAACCCGTGCTTTTAAACAACGTACTGCTTTTTGGACTGAAAACTTAACGAGAATATTTTTAAAGATTTTCTCTATATATTCCTTTGTAAAAATTTATCTCCCCATTGTGGCGCCGCCCTACCCCTGGGGACCATGATTTAAACAAACCTAAATCTACACTATCTGAGGATGCCTCCACACAAGTTTGAGCTTTTCCGGCCAAATAGTTTTTAGGGAGAGGCTTTTAAAGATTTTCTCTATATATTCCTATGAAAAAAATTCATCCCGCATTGTGGCCCCACCCTACCCCTGGGGACAATGATTTAAAAATCTTGAATCTCCACTATCTGTGGATGCTTCCACTCCAATTTGAGCTTTCCTGGCCTAATAGTTTTTGAGAAGAAGATTTTTAAAGATTTTCTCTATATATTCCTATGAAAAAAATTCATCCCCCATTGTGGCCCCACCCTACCCCTGGGGACCATGATTTAACCAAAATTGAATCTACACTATCTGAGGATGCTTCCACTCCAGTTTGAGCTTTCCTGGCCTAATAGTTTTTAAGAAGAAGATTTTTAAAGATTTTCTCGATATATTCATTTGTAAAAATTCATCCCCCATTGTGGCCCTACCATACCCCCGGGGACCATGATTTAAACAAACTTGAATCTACACTATCTGAGGATGCTTCCACTCCAATTTGAGTTTTTCTGGCATAATAGTTTTTGAGATGAAGATTTTTAAAGATTTTCTTTATATATTCCTTTGTAAAAATTCATCCCCCATTGTGGCCCACCCTACCCCTGGGGACCATGATTTAAACAAACTTGAATCTACACTATCTGAGGATGCTTCCGCTCCAATTTGAACTTTTCTGGTCAAATAGTTTTTGAGAAGAGGATTTTTAAAGATTTTCTCTATATATTCCTTTGTAAAAATTCATCCCCCATTGTGGCCCCACTCTACCCCTGGGGACCATGATTTAAACAAACTTGAATCTACACTATATGAGGATGCTTCCGCTCAAATTGGAGCATTCTGGCCTAATAGTTTTTGAGAAGAAGATTTTTAAAGATTTTCTCTATATATTCCTATGTAAAAATCCATCCCCCTATTGTGGCCTCACCCTACCCCTGGGGACCATGATTTAAACAAACTTGAATCTACACTATCTGAGGATGCTTCTACTCCAATTTGAGCTTTCCTGGCCTAATAGTTTTTAAGAAGAAGATTTTGAAAGATTTTCTCTATATATTCCTTTGTAAAAATTCATCCCCATTGTGGCCCCATCCTACCCCTGGGGACCATGATTTAAACAAACTTTAATCTACATTACCTAAGGATGCTTCCATATTATAGTTTTTGAGAAGAAGATTTTTGAAAAATACCTACAAATTTTCAATAATTTTAAATCATCTCCCCTTTTGAGAGGGTGTGGCCCTTCATTTGAACTAACTTAAATCCCCTTCACCCAGTGACGCTTTGTGCCAAGTTTGGTTGAAATCTACCCAGTGGTTCTGGAGAAGAAGATGAAAATGTGAAAAGTTTACAACGGTAACAACAACGCCAACGCCAACACCAACGCCAACGACGACAGACAACGGACAAATTTTGATCAGAAAAGCTCACTTGAGCCTTCAGCTCAGGTGAGCTAGAAAGTCGTACCGGTGCAACGGTTGCTCCGTGGATTAATTTGTCTCTATATAAAAGGCAGATTTATGGTACGGATAAATTAGAATAATTTAGAGTTATCGAACATTGCTGATGATCGGAGATCGTTAATAAATTGATCAAATAAATGCAACAATCTGTGCTAGTTTCAACAACTAATTTCAAAGAGATGTTTTAAAATTGATAGTTTTAACAATTTACATGTATAATCAACACAGTTTTGGGTAATAATGATTCATTTCTGAAAAATAACTACATAATGTTGTCATGGCATCATCTACACATTGTGCGTATTGTGACAGTAAAAAGGATTAACGACACAATGTAATAATCTAGATATTTAAGTGCATTAGGCCTTCCCACGATTTGCTTTTTTCACTAAAATCAAAACATGGTAGTGGATTGTGTTTCAATGACCCGAATTGTAACTGTTGACAAAACAATTTTTTGATCGAAGGAATTTTTTGATCGAAGGAATTATTATGTAATCTTATGCCAAAAAGACATTTACGGTCACATGAGCATAATGTAATTTTTTTAAGACTTGATTGGTAAGATTTTATAAAGAAAATGCTTTTGAAAATAAAAAAAAAATAGAGGAAGGTAAATATACAAATATCAAAGTGCAACAAGTTTGCCAAAAATATTTCCATATATTTTCCTGTGCGTGCCACGTTACCTTCAAAAAATCAACCACTGTACAACTTAGATAGAAGTATGCTTGCACATCCTATCTATGCACTAACCTTTCCATCTAGTGTCCGGTATTGGCAATATTTAAAAGACTTAATCAATGTTCAAAATATATCGTTCAGTATAAAACAAATAGGATTTTGTCCTATTTCAAAACCCCTGGCCCTAGGGCCAAGAATTTGACAGTTTTTAAAACAGCCTCCCTGTTCCCCTGAATGTCCAGTACAAGATAAGGACATTTTTAAAGAAGTAAATCATGTACAAATCTTACTGTATGGACATAAGACCCCAGTTCTTACACCGACCCTATTATCATGAGGCAATAAATTTCAATTTGTTTTAGACAATTCCTTGCTCATTTTAACCATGCACTTACTTTTTCTGGTCAATGTCATGTGATGGGGAAGATGTTTGTTTTTGTTTAAATAAATGTGTATTCACTATATTTCCACAAGACCACAAATGTCAACCACCCTATATGTAACACCACAGCATTTTATCCCGAGACTATCAATTTCATAATGATAGTAAAAGCTTCCTTTTGCATCATAAAGCTGCACTTATTTTGTCCGCTAGATGCTTAGTTATAAAATAGACAATTTATAAAAAGAATAATGCATATTAACTATACCTCTACAAGACCCCGCCGAAACACTAAAGCCCCTGACCAATGGTCCATAATTTGTTCAATTTTGGAAGAGGTTTCATTGCCCATGACCAATGTCCTTTGTTTTATTTAATATCTATAACTTATGAACAATATTGATTATTTGGCCACTATACTACTAAATGTATAGTAATAGACAAGAAAGTTTTGAAAAATAAATGCAAATCTACTATATGTAAAAAAGGTCCCATACTTATACTAAAACCGCTGACCCTGGGGTCATTATTTTCACAATTGTAGTTTAGAAATCATTGTTCATCCACACCAGGTGACCAGTTTGTCTTTTAAATGTTCAGTACTAAAATGGAACATTTGTAAAGAAATGATGGATACTCAATATATGACCACAAGAGTCCCATCCTTACTCCTACATCCACTGATGCACTGACAATGTATTTTACACAATATCTTTTTAAGTTGCCCGCTTGTTAATCCTAACCATTCACTTAGTTTGCCCGCAGATACCTATTGATACAGATATTTTAAAGAATAAATGCATATTCATTTATTTCTTCAAAAGCCCCACCCTAACTGCAAAATTCCTGCCCATAAATTTCACAATTATTGATGAGGTTTCTTGCTCACAAGAACAAATATCCCGTATTTAAAAATAAACAAATAAAGAAATAATTTTTACTCACTATATTATTACCTTGAAAGATACACCAGAACTCCTGAACTTTGGGCTATAACGTTTTAGTAATTTCTCTTTAAGTTTTGGTTTGTTTTTTTTTATTTGGGTGGGGGGTGGTTTGTTTGGGTTTTTTTTCTTAATGTTTTTGGGGAACTTATTTTAATCAACTATCCTATGCAGTTACTTTGGCAAACCGGAAGTGAAACAGTGTTTGGACATAATCAGCACCGCTGACAAGACATAGTTCTTGAAAATAATTTATAAATTCGATATAATATATGCTGAAATATGGCTTTTCAAGGAAACTTATTTATAAATACCTTAAAATAGTCAGATTTTAAATGGTACGAACAATTTAAATATTTTTAAAGTCGTATGTATTCCTACGCTAGAGTTTAATAAAGTCTCGTTCAACCCGACGCTCGGCAGTCTCCGTAAATATCCGACAAGCAGAGTTTCTTTTTTACTTGTCGGAGATTAAGGACGACAGCCGCACGTCTGGTTGAACGAGTCTAGATTTCAATATTGCTTGGATCCATACAATGTTCTAGAAATATTTCGATTACTGATACATAGTTTGATGGAATTAATTCTATCTTTACATATCACACAACATGATTCATATCGAAATTCTTGTCGGAAAAATCCGAGAATTCATATTATAAAAATGTGCGTAATTCAAATTAGGAACAGAAACTACCTGCTGTTCAAAATAACCTCTACTGAAAGTCGAGTAGTATAAAATATTTTTTAAAATATATGGCATCAATATTTGCAGTTTTCATCCAAATGGTATGGTCCTTGGATGTAGCATGAACGTATGAATGCAATATACCTAGTAATTTCGGAGGACAAGCTAAAATAGTTAAAAAAAACAAATAGCAATGTGTCAACAAATAAACTAAGGTGAACTACAGCTAAAATAATAAAATGTGGTAATTAGTAAGAACAAATAATTAGATTCTAACGAAAAACCTTGTAAAATGTTCTGTGCATATGCGCATACTTCTAGGATCTGGTTGACAAATGTATTGATTACACAATGGTACACAAGTCTCTCAGGCTCAAAACACTGATTGGCATATGCTGCACAGTCCATTCTTGTTGCTGCCTCCCTCAATTTTTCCTCATCCTCGGGACATTTTTTAACAATCCGTACAGTTTTGTTGGATATATCACAGGAGTAATTGCTGACCCCTAGTGTCTTAAAATAAAGCAAAATCAATAAATACCATTTTACACAAGTGCAATTCATAAATCAGATAACTTTTGATGTTGTGGCGATAACCACCAAAGTAATGAACAACTCCATTAGAAAATACTGCCCAATCAACACAGACAGTACCATAAATGTATAGCCAATTATAATCTCATTAGTCATTGCTAAAAATTAATAATTCAAATTAACTTTAAATCAAGCTAAATAAAAGTTATTATATTTAGTTTTTGTCAATTCGGTACATTTAGTAACATTAAATGCATTCTAACATGCAAAGCCCTTTTTTTAAAGGCCATATCGTTTTTCAAAATAATTTTACAAGAATATGTGTCCACTCATATTAAATTTAATTTAAAATATATACACGTACATGCATTAAATGAAATTTTGACAACAATGCAGCTTTTACATACTTTAAACAATAAAGAGTATTTTGTATAAAACAATCTAGATTCCCGCCAGTTCCTACATAGAATTTATTTTATCTTCGACGAGTTTTCTTGAGAAAGGGATGGTCCTAATGAACCTTCAGATATTTCCTCAAGATATGTTGTATATCTTTTTTTCCATTTCAGAAAAAGACAACATATGCATGCAAGATTGACATCAACAAAATAAATGTATATAAGCACAAACACCTCAGATATACATTTATATTATTGAAATTCAAATTGAATAATAAACAAACTAAAGCAGCATACATATGTGTCCACTTAGCCAGATGAAGTATATTTTCAACAATAATCATTCGGCTGATACAATACGAAATAATAAACAAACTGTCCTTGAATTATTTGGTCTTATCTAGGTCTCTTTATATCTTACATGTATAATAATTTATAAGAAAGACATGTGCCATTTTTCAATTTTGAAATGTAAATTACATTTGCATGCAATATGAACGCAACAAGTATCAAGTATAACAGTGTTAGTACCTTTACAATATAATGAATTAACAAATATAGCACAGGCGTTTTCAGCATTTCTCACTTTTCAATTCTGCTTTAAGTTTTAAATTAACAATGAATAAGATTTGGTGATAATCACTATATGTTTCCAAAAATCTGTAACCCTTAATTTGAAATCAAACTTGCTTAGAATATATACTAAACCGCTTTTGCATTAATAGTACAACTTTCGTTTTGTATTGCCGGATTTGCTAAACAAACACAAATCGGATAAAATACAAAATACATACATATTTGATTATTATTCTGAAAACATGTCGGTTGTGATATATCTATTTTTATTTTTCCTTAAAACTATATTTAAAGCTGATACTAAACACAAATAAACATTCCTTTTAGATCAAATACCACGGCATTTTAAATATTGCGTATTCCAAAAATATGCGAAGAGAAAAATTTGTTATTTATATTACGCCAAACGCTTGGATGACCTTTAATCATTAGCTGTTTAAAGAACATTTAAAAATAGAATAAAAATAATTAATTGATAAAGTAATTCATGGCACTTTTGAATATAAACCAAAGTTTACACCTAAATTTATTGGAAATTATTCACAGTTTTTAAATTATTTGAAATCCTGGAAACATAATTTCTCAATTCTCAGTTACATATTTTGAACATTTTACATAGCATAGTCAAGTTTGTTCGAGTTTTACAACAACTGTACATAGATGCTGAATTCGTCCTTTTATGGCGCAATTTGTGGATCCAGAGCAAGTGTTAGAGACTACAACCCCACCCCACCCCACCCCCCGAAAATTCAAGCATATAGCAAAATTACAAAAAAGCCCCCCCCCCCTACAAATAAATAAACATGCATTGCTTTAAAGCAAGCCCCTCCCCTTAAAAATCGGGATCCGTACATGTACCACTCTGAAAGCTGTGCTTTACTTGGTAAATTAACTAAATTAATAGTGCAATGTTTTTTGGAATGAAAATACCTGCATAATAAAAGCAAACGAGCTAAACTGCACCTTCAGTTTTTTTGTTTTACTCAAATCTTTGTTTCGATTTGTTTCATGTAATGTACATTTTGTGTTTTCGATATGCAGAAAAAGGTGTCGACATGCGAAAATGTGCGTGAACAGCTACATGCAAAGGAGTTCATGTTGTGCTTTCATTTGATAACCGTCATTATATTAAACATATACATGTAGGTGTATTTCATAATAAGGGCTATATCATGAGACAACGGCATACATTTTTTTTTTCTACAAACGTGTTTCCCTTTGCCAGCATATCTTATTAGCATCTTTATTAAAACATGTAAATAATGTTAATCATCAACCTATGTGCGTTTGTCCTTTTGACTTACAAATTCAAGTTGCTCTATATTGACCCTATGACTTTTTAAATGTGTGTTGTGAAAAGTTTTATCGTGTTTATATATGAGTTAAAATAGATTTTTTTTAAAGAAAAATTCAGTTAAATGTATAAAAATTGTATGACCCTCCTGGTTAAATTGTAAAAGTGTAGATCCAGAGTGAGCTATGAGGGGAAAGTGAAGGGTTTACAATTCTTTTGGGTAATAATTATGTGTCTAATATTCTTTAAGAAATTTGCTGAACATCTTAGCTGAGCCTTCAGGCAGGAATGAATATAATAACTCCTTTTTCGTGTGAATGATTGACAAGTTTTTCAATAGTTAAATGTAATTAGTATTTAACAGGGTAACGTTTTGTTAGGGAGTCCTCTGTAACTATCAACAACTTAATAAGGGCACCACTCTGGTGATGCCCTAAAGTGATCGTTGTTTTGTCAGTGCAATGACATTCAATTACGTTTCTTTTTCAAAGGTCATTGCAGAACTTTGCGTGTATTCTTTGCAATTGTCTGGACTTCATTTTTCTCCTATAAGACCTTTTTGCCTTATAATAAACCCGTATAATGATTGTTAGTTAGAGAAGAAAAAATTATCTTAATCTGAACTATAAAGTCAGTCATTATAAGGTCAGAACAAAATCCTTTCAAATGCGTTTCATCCTAATGACCTATATTAAGCAAGGCATTTGTGATAGTCCCAATCTTAATTATGATTACTTGCTGAATGTAGCCACTAAAATCTGAAATTGTTGTCTACTAAATGAAATATCTGATAACATTTCTATATAAATCTATATGTACTACAAATTGAAAGATACCTTACCATATAACTTTTTGGACTGAGATTTCTACTGTAAACCTATAAGCAATATAGTTCTAATAATTTGTAAAAATGCATTCAGATCCTACTGAGTATTGTTGATTAGCTTTGTATTAAATTAAAATAAGCCCATCCCAATCCAGCCAAATGCATTTGAAAAAAAAATGTTTTAAACATTCTATTGAAATCAAGGTACTTATGTACTGAAAATGCTAAGCTAGCCTTGCAACTGTTTTGCCTACATATCTAGGAGTTGTGAAACTGAATTTAAATAGATATAGATGTATATTTAATAATATTTATTTGGAAAATTCTATGTGATCATTCAATCTGGTTTTTTTTTCCTTTTTTCTTATATTTACTGAATGACCAAATATCTTGTAAATGGTTTAAATCTCCGGTTAAAACCTTTATTATAAATTTTTTTTTTTCTGATCATGCCAATGCTTCTTTGTTGGATAGACGTCATCTGGAGCTGCTAACTATCCCTGGAATAGAAACGATTATTCCAAAACTTTATGACTTACCTACGTTCATATAATAACCACATGCGTTCATATTTCACGAAATGAGAGGGCTATTGTGGATTTTATAAAAGGAGTCGTTGGAACCATGTTTATTTGAAGGGTATATAATCGTCATTGGTTAGCCACAATTTGACCCTGTGAAGAAACAACAATTATCAAAACCTTACAACACATATACATCATATTTCCAGTCATATTCCAAAAGATAAGTAGTGATTGTAAGAGGAGTTTTGGGAACCAGGGTTTTTATTTCTAATGAACAATCGTTGTTTTTAACCACAGATTGACCTTCTAAAATTAAAAACCCATCACTCAAAACTTTATTGCACATATAAAATACATCCCCATTCATATGACAAAAGCTATTTAGTCCATTGTGGACATTATTAGATAAGTTTTGGGAACCATGTTTGTTTGGAGGAATTAAATCATTTATAGCCCCTATCTTTTTACGCGTTAGAGGAGTTTTCGGAATTATGTTTACTACAGGGATCAACGTAATTTTCTAGCCGCAATTTGACTCTCTGAATAACAGCAAAATTTTCAAAACTTCATTGTGCATCTGCACGACATCCTCATTCATATTCCACTAGATGATTAAGGTAGTGTGTATATTATGAGAGGAGTTTGGAAATAATGTATTTGTTAGGTATAAACATATCAACCATTTGACTCCCTAAATAGAATTAACAATATTTAAGCCACTATTTGAAGTCCCAAACGAAAACTAGATTTTCAAAACTTAACTGCGTATCTACATAATAGCTCCTTTTATATTTCACGAGATGATTAGGCAATTGTATATTTTATAATTTTGGGAATCGTGTTCATTGGAGGGACGTATGCCACTTATAACCAGAGTTTGACCTCCTGATTGAAAAGTTATTTTTCAAAAATGTATTGCGCATATGCACTACATCATTATTCATAATCGAAAAGATGATTAGGCCATTGTAGATATCAGAGTATTTTATGGAACCATTTTTTAAAAGTATAAACTCCCCCCCCCCCCCATAATTTGACCCCTAAAATAATTTTTTTTAAATTTCAAACCTTTTTGCGCATCTGCTTTACATTCTTATTCATATTACAGGAGATGAATAAGCTTTTCTTGATATACGACAGTTTTGGGAGCTGTTTATGTTTGGATTATTAAACATCAATTTTATTCCCCTTTTAATACTCAAAATGAAACTTATATTTTCAATATGTTATTGAGTATCTGCAAGATACTCACAATCATGTAACTTGAGATAATTAGGATATTGAAGATTTTATAAGAGTAGTTTTCGGATACATGTTTACTACAGGGGAAAAACACCATTTTATCCATGATTTTACGCCCTGAATGAACATTAAATTTTTAAAACTTTATTGCGCATCTGCGCGACATCCCAATTCACATTCTGAAAGATGATAAGGCCATTGTGGATATTATAAGAGTAGTTCTTGGAACCATGGTTTTTGAAGGATATATTTTCTCACCAAACAAACCTTGAATTTTCAAAACCTTATTGCGCATAAGCACTTCATCCAGATTCATATGCAAACTGATGATTAGACCATTGTGGGTATCGTGAAAGGAGTTTTTGAAACCATAAATATCATTTTTAGCCACTATTTACCACCCGAAAAATAATATTTCCAAAATGTTATTGCGAATCTGCGTGACACCCCTATTCATATTTCACGAGATGATTAGGCTATTGTGGATATTATCAATTTGGAAATAATATATTTGTTTGGTACATCACTTAGATCATTTGACCCCCTAAATGGAAAAAAATAACTGTTTGTCCGGAATAAAAACTAAATTTTCAAAACCTTATTGCGTATCTACATAATCCCCCTATTTATATCCCACAAGATGATAAGACAATAATTTTGTGGATATTTTAATTTTGGGAACAATTTTCATAAGAGGGATATACCTCATACCAAAGCCATAGTTTTTAGTCTATAAATCTTTATATGCACATCCTTATTCATATTAAAAAAGATGATTGGGCTATTGTAGATATTATAAGAGGAGTTTAGGGAACCGTGCTTTTTTAGGGATAAACGTCACCACCCCTCCCCCCTTTCAAAATTTGACCCCTGAAATAAAATTTTAATTCTCAAACCTTCTCGTGCATCTGCATGACATTCCTATTTATATTACAGGAGATGAATAGGCTTTTGCAGATATTATGAGAGAGTTTTGGAAACCATGTTTGTTTTGTTTATTAAACATCATATTTAGCCACTATTTTTAACATCCCAAATAAGAATTATATTATCAAAACCTTATTGCTAATCTGCATGATACTTCCATTCATATTTCGTGAGATGATTAAGCTCTTTCGGATTTTATAAGAGGCGTTTTAGTAACCATGTTTATTAGAGGCGGAAAAATCATTTTTGCCACAATTTGACGCCCTGAATGACGATTCAATTTTCAAAACTTTATTGCGCATCTGCGCGACATCGCAATTCATATTTCAAAAGATGATATGGTCATTGTGGATATTATTAACCATGTTTTTTGAGCGATAAACGTCATTTTTAGCGAAAGTTTTCCCCCAATAAAAGATTTAAACTTTCAAAATCTTGTCGAGCAGCTCTACGATACTCAAATTCATATTACAAGAGAATAATGGGATATTTCGAAAACTGTTCGAGGAGTTCGAGGATTAATCCATGATTTTGGGTAAAAAAAACGTTAATTTTTCTTCCTATTGATTTTTAAGATTAAATAAAAAATATAAGACCTTATTACATATCCATCAACAGGACACCTTCAAACATATTCCATGAGTTGATATTTTTCAAATACCAAAGATTTCTCAACAGCACTTATTATCTTAAAGTACTTGACAAAATGAAGTCAACAAAACGTCAAACATTCAAAAATAAAACCTTGACTTAGAAGTAGAACATTTAAAAATTGTTATCTGTCTGTTTCATGTTACGTCGTTTTAAATTTGAATGCCGTATTTTTTTTAACTATTGATCATTAGATGTATTGATTATCCGTCTTTTGTTGAAAAGTCGGTTAATGACGTAAGCATTACATTTAAGATTTCAGTAGTTTTTTATTATTTGTTTTTTACAAACTACTGTTTCTATACTGTTCAAGAACTTTAAATTTTGGCTTGTAAAAAACGTTTTAACAAATGATCAACGGAAGACCTTAAAGTTTTCGTACTGTTTCTTATTAAGGTCTCCCGTTTCCTGCGGAAGACCGTTTTGTTTTCGTACTGTTTCTTCTTATTATTTTTTCCAAATTTTGTGCACGCGATTTCTCGAAAAGTATTCGGCAGATTTCGACCATTTTTCCCAGATGATGAGGCATGATCTGAATCTTATATGTTTTTGAAATTTTTGTTGTCGTCACTTCCGGTACCGATTTATCGGCCATATTGTAGTTTTTTACTACCTATTTTGTGCAGAGCTGATCTCAGAAACATATGACTATGAAATTTTCAGGATAGGTAGTCTATAGTCTGAAGTTGTGCACTATTATTTAGTTTTACGCCAGTGGCGCCATCTCTTGGAGCTCGCCTAGGCACGAAAATTGGGTACGAATTTTCATTCAAAATTTTCATACGTTTTGATCTGTATCTTTTTATCAGTTGATATTTTGTTAAGACAAATATAACAAAAGTGGTATAGAATCAAAAGTTCTTTTCATCGAAATCAAGAAAAAGGGGCTGGCCCCTTAAATTAGGGGCCAAGACACTCGTAAACTCTATTACAAATAACTTAAAAATGATAAAGATTGTGTAATGCATTATAGAAGCAAAGTTGTTGATCGTAGCAATATGTATCAGGAAAAATCATTGCCACGCCCATTTATTACGTAATTAGGTTTTTTAGGGGCCAACATCCTTAAATTTTGCGCAATATATCTAGAGAAGAAAACATATTTTGTTAAGCATTGTAGAAGAGAAAATAATTGCATTGCTGATTCTAATTGATTCTTCTAATCAAAACACCAATGTCTGTCCCGATTAAGGATCTACAGGGCTGGCCCCTAAAATATTCAATCATTTGTATCTCAAAAATGAACAACAATTTTAGATAGGTGTAAGAACAAAAAATGTTAGAGTTCTTAAGACCTTTTCAACAAAATCAAGAAAAAGGGGCTGGCCCCTTTAATTAGGGGCCAAGACACTCGTAATCTTAAAATTATCTTTAAAAATAACTTTAAAACAATCAAGATTTTGTAATGCATTATAGAAGCAAAGTTGTTGATCGTAGCAATATCTATTAGAAAAAATCATTGCCACGCCCAATGACGTAATTAGGGTTTTTTAGGGGCCAACGTACTTAAACTTTGACGCGATATATCTAGAGAAGGAGACATATTTTGTTAAGCATAGTCGAAGAGAAAATATCTGCATTAATGATTATAATCGATTCCACTTATCAAAGCACCAAAGTCTGTCCCCGTTAAGGATCTACAGGGCAGGCCCCTAAAATATCCAATCATCTGTATCTAAAAAAATGAACAACAATTTTAGATAGATGTAAGAACAAAGACATGTTTGTATTCGTGGGACCTTTGGAATGAACTCAAGAAACAGGGGCTGGCCCTTTAGATTAAGGGCCAAGACACTCTTAAAGTCTCTTACACATAACCTAAAAACGATCAAGATTTTGCAATGCATTATTGAAGCAAAGTTGTTGATCGTAATAATATCAGTTTGTTAAAAACTTTTTACCACACCCATTGATGACGTAATTTGGGATTTTAGGGGACTAAAATCTTAAATCTCTAATGTGCTGTAGGTGAAAAAGAAAAAAACTTTTTAAGCATTGTAAATGATATTGACAATCATATACATTATCTGAAAGGGAAGTGTTGAGGGGGAATTTGGAAATCTCATTATTATTTTAATCGTATCGTTTAAAAAATTGAACGGAAGACCTACTCGTTACTCGTAACGAGATCGTATCTAGTTAAGGTCTTCCGTTGGAAACGGAAGACATAATAGTTTTCGTACTGTTTCAGATTCTTCTTCTCATTATTTTTTTCCACAAATTTTGTGCACGCGATTTCTCAAAAACTATCCAACCGATTTAAACCATTTTTTCACAGATGATTGGAAGTGATCTGAATTTATTTTCTTTTTAATATTTTTGCCGTCGTCACTTCCGTTACCAAGTTATCGCTGATTTTGTAAGTTTTTCGACCAATATATGAATATGAAATTTTCAGGATAGGTAGACCATGGTCTAAAGTTGTGCCTATTGTTTTTGTTTTACGCCAGTGGCGCCATTCTTTAGAGCTCGCTATGGGTCGACTATCGGGTACGAATTTTAGAATTATTTTTCCCCATGTTTTGTCCACAAGATTTCTCAGAGATGGCTAGATAGATTTTCTTGAAATTTACAAGAATGATTGAAAATAACAATATCTCAAGGAATTTTTTTTTTTTTCATTTTTTAAAAATTAATTTTCTGTCGTCCGTTTCCTGTCCCGCGTCAAAAAGCTTGTGACATTGTGATCCCAAAAATTATTAAGACTTAAGCATTCAGACTCTGTAGGATTGTAGATCTGTAGTTGTTGATGTCTTTAAGCTATTTTGTTTTGTTCGTCATAACTTCCGGTCGTCACCGGAAGCACTTCAAAAATTAATTTTTGGGGGCATTAAATTAACTTCAGACAGAATTGAAAAATAAGTATTATTTCTTACACATTTCATCTATCCGATGTTAAATAAACAAAAAATTCTACTTCCGGTGAGATATCTCAAATATCTCAGATAGCCTTTTGGAAATAAAATTTTTTACACGCAACTTACAGGGATAACAGACATTTGATAGAAAATGCGTTTAACCGCTTTCATTTTGTTAACCGTCACTTCCGGTCCCCACTGTAAGGGTTCAAACAGATCATATTGTTTGAAATTTTCCTGTTTTTGTTTGATAATTTTAGTAAAATTGATAAACAATAACGTACAGGTAACCAATGTTTAAGAAATACAAACCTTTATTTACACTGAGCACTTCCGTTTGTCCGTTTCCTGTCCCGAGACAAAAAAAACATTGACTCCACGAGATCTCAAAAACGGTGACGACTTGAACAACCAAAATTTGTGGGATGATAGCCCTATGTATGTATCTGTGTTTACATCATTTGTTTGAATCGTCGTAACTTCCGGTCGTTACCGGAAGCACTTCAATTTTTTTCCTAATTTTATTTATTTTATATGCAATGAATATATCAGCATAAAATCTTATACATGTTACCAATACAGTGTTAAATAAGCAAACATATTCTACTTCCGGTGAGATATATCAAATATCTTAGGTAACTTTCCTTTTTAAAAATATGACACTCGCGAGATTTTAATCACTGTAAGTGATTGAGACACGAAACTTTAATGAATGATAGACGTTTGAAGATTTGTTTAATGGGTTTTATTTTCTCAACCGTCACTTCCAGTTCTCACCGGAAGGGTTCAAACAATTCATGTTTTTAACAAGTTCAACGAACTTTCTTGGGTGTTACATTTAGCCTGATAAACAGTGACGTGCACTAAGCAAATGTATAAGAAATACCAGCTTTTATTTTCATTTATCACTTCCGTTCATCCTTTTCCGGTCCCGAGACAAAAAAACTTAGTTTCAATGAGATCTCAAATTTCGCAGAGAGTATCGATATTTCATCGTATTATATAAAACAAATCGGACGGAAGAACTACTCGTTACTCGTAACGAGATCTAGTTAGGGTCTTCCGTTTCCAACGGAAGACCCTCTTGTTATTCTTCGGTTTCTTTTGACATATTATTATTATACTTTTTCTTTTTTTTCTGACTCCTTTTCGGCTTCATAACTCAAAAGGTTTTCAACCGATTTCAATGAAACTTTCAGGGTTTGCTGCAAGTCCGCTGTCCGGGGCTTTTCTCAAAAACGCTTTAAGATAGAGGCTTGAAATTTTCCGTGATTATGATTTTGTCATTTTACCTCTGTAATAAGGCTGGAAACGAAACCGGAAGTGAATCAAATTTTACGAAAAATAATTTTTTTTGATCAAATCAAAAACGTACATTCAGTTGAATCTAGCACTGAAATCCGTTTTAAAATCGGACCACGCATATTAGAGATATTTGGGTTCAAAAATTGATTTTTCCGGAAATTCTGATTCCGCAGTCAAGATTTAGAAAATAGTGCAAAATTCACCTTGAAAGTAACTTCTGCTGAAAACAATTCGTACATGTCATACATTTTTAACTATTTATCCGAGTGTTTTGAAACGATTTCGTTAATTCGAATGATAATTGCGTTCAATGTGTAAAATTCCTTTGGAAAAAGAGAAAATTTTGTCAACAGGAATCAGAACAAAACAAAGCAGCTGAAATTGAAGACATGCACAGATCCCGATTCTATATTTAACAGCGAAAAGCTATCGAAAGTCTTTTCTGAAATTTGGTAAGAGTGTTATTTAAATCGCAATATTAAGCCTATGTATGGCCTAATCGTCGCAGATCTTTCAGTTGTTGAATAAAAGAACAACACGTGCAATGTAGATTGAATTGGATCACTACAGTAAATATGAGTTTGTTAAGATTTCAAATATGAATATATATCTATTGTAATTATTTACTTCAAAAATAAATGCATTAATGTAATGCATGTTAATCTGTGCTTTGCATATTAAACACAAACTTATTAGTTTTAATCGAGATAATTATCGTACGATCCACCATGACAACTCGCCATGTTTTGACTGCGAAGAACAGCTGATAGCGGTGTGTGAACATTTTTAAAAGAGGCATGGCTTGCAATACGTCGATAGTGGAAAATTCAGCTCAACTATCGTATGAGAGATTATAAAGGTATGTTTCAATTCATGATATGTCCTGTTGACTTTTTCTTTTTAAAGTATTTGTACTTTTCAATCTAATCCGAGATTCCTCTGACTCCAACCTCCGCTTTTGACGTGCGTCACAATATAAAAGCGGGTGTTAGAGTCAGAGGAATCTCGGAATATTTTCTTTCCAGTGTATTTTCACGTGTATGTTATGCACATCACTCTTTTGAATTTCTATTTATTGTTTTCCTATGTATATGTATGTCTTATTGTGTATTGAACAACACATACACTGTAAAACAGTGCAATTAAAAGGGGTAGTGGTCCCAAGGTACACAAGAGTAGAATGTTGTAATTAGAGTTCATGTTTGCATGATGATAACTTTACCTTAAATATTTGAATATAACAGATCTTTATCATATCCCCTTTCATTTAATTTATAAATTAAAAAACTCAGACAGGCTTGTGCTTAATTAAAAAATATAATTGACACGGTAAATGTTCAATCTAATTAAAATTAGACCTTTCGTCTCGCTCTCTGTTAAGTGTTATATATGGTTGTCGCTCGTGAAATAGCATGTAAAACAGAGTGCAATATGAAAAGAACTTCATATTATATCAAGCTCAGATTTTAGGTTAATGTTCCCTGATATCTATAAAATATTCTTCTCAAAATTTAATTATTTCAGAGAAGCATAGTAATTTGTTTGAGATTAGTTTATCTTTTATACATATTCATTCGTTTTAGATAAACTTTACATGCATATCACATCTACATTGTATGTAACAATTGTTAAAGTAAGACAAATAAAGAACTCTGCTTCTTGAAGGTACTTCTAGCTTTACTTTCGACATTAACGGAAGACCCACTCGTTGCTTTGCTCTAGTTATTATTATTTTTTATTATGTAAGTTAAACTTAATATATATATATATATATATATATATATATATATATATATATATATATATATATATATATATATATATATATATATATATATAAATTTTCGTTGGGTGTCTTACAAACATTTTTTAGCTTAAATAGAGCTAAAATAATATCAAACTTTTATGAACAAACATAAATATATAATAATGTATTAAAACGCATGCATATCGGTCATTAAGAAGTTGAATGAAATTAAATTCAATTGCTTGTAAAAACGATAAGAAAAGATTTAAAGTCCCGCTAGAAGCAACAATTCGAAGGCCTTGACAGATAAAGTACAACTGGCGTATCTGATCAAATAAAAGTGCTAAAATATTCAAAGGAATATATATCAATGCTATTAAATGTATACTATGTACATATACTTAATGCAAAGGTTGTATTCTTTAATGAAGATATAACTCCCCCCCCCCATTAAAAAAAATAATGAAATGCCCCCCAAAAAAGTAAGAAGAGAATATCGGTCTTTAAATTTCAAAATAAATTTTGCTCCGAATATAAAAAATACATTATAAAATACAGGTTTGACAACCTCATTAAACATCAATTACTTAAGTTCAAAGTTTGTTTTTGTTTTTGTTTTATCTCAAGCTTAGTTTTAGCAACCTGTTTGAAAGAAAAAAAATATATTATATCGACATTTTTAATTTCATTTATTTGGTAAAGAAATATCAATTATCTCGTCATTAATCGATCAAAGTAAATCTTTCTACTTTTAAAAAGCATAAACTTAACACTTTTTTTTTAGATTAAGAAAAAGTGTTGTCATTTTGATCCAATAAATAAAGTAATTTGATTTGTTGATAAACACATTAATTTAGATGAATTAAGCTTACCCATTGGCAGTTAATATATTTGTATAATCCAGTTTAAAGCTCCCGATTAATGACTTCTTGCAATTTCAGTGCGGAGTGGTGCAATATTTAAACAAGTTAAAGGTTGTTTTGAACGACATGATCGAACCCAGACCGTTGTCGTTAAACATTTATCGCCTCTAGAACCGATTGAACCATATATTAAGAGTGATGTATGGTTGTTGTCATTTTTAGATTATATAAACCTCGTTTAGATAAAGGGCATTATGTTAAGATATAGTAAAATATTTAATTTTTAAAGATAAAGCTTAAGAATTTTTTCTTTACTATACAGTAGTTCATGGCGAAGAAAATCATGTATAAAATTGTTTACTGAAAGTTTGATAACTTTATACAGTTACAGGATAGCTGCCTTAAGTATTTCAATCCCAACCAATCCCACCCCCACTTCCCAAAAACTAAACAAACAGAAATAAAACCAAAAAAACAAAACAAAAACAAAACAAAAAAACATACAAACAAACGAAAAAAAACCCAAACAATTCAATGTCGGAATGTCTGCTTCCGTTTCTGTTGTACATATATATTTGTGGGGGGGGGGGGTTGTAAAGAGCAATATATTCTCCTTGTTTTTTTTGGTGTTTCTTTTTTCAAGATAAAGCAACTACAAGAAGAAATCCATCTTATTCTGTTGTAAAGGTACACTGGTTATATAAAGTTTAGTTCTGTCCGACATTTAAATGCCTTTTAAATACATGAGAGCAGTTTGGTATAATTATATCTTTAAGCTTGTCAATATACTATCCAACATTCTATTTATTCATATATTTACATTTTTCAGTGTCTTTGTCTGTGATAACACTACGAATCGATTTTGTAATGTGCAGTACAATAAATTCAAATGACATTGTTGGGGCTCAGCGGGGTTTGCATACTTTAGAGAAATGAAAATCACATACATATGTCAATATTCTAATATTTAATCGTAATATTGCTGAAAATTTATAAATATAAATAGTAAGGATTCATTCTTGGAATATTATAATGTGATAATTAGGGTTGCGGCGTGATCAAATCTATCATAAACCCCTTCGGGCATTATTGGATTTGACCATGCCCCGACCAAAATTATCACCTCATAATGCTCAAAGAATGAAACCTTTTATTCCTTAATTAACAGAACTTCTAAGTGCTCACCCTTATTAATAGAACTATTTGAATATCACAAGATAAAATAAATGTTGTTTTTGATTTTGTTTGTTTTTGGGGTTTTTTTTTTTTGGAGGGGGGGGGTGTAAACGATATGTCTTATTTAACAACAGCCGTATAAAATAAGACAATGCCAAATGAAATTAATGGGTTGAAATATATAATCTATGACAAAATCTCAACACAGGTAATTGGTATTTTGCATCACGTAACTCAAATTAAGTCCCTGTCACACCAAGTTGCGTTCCCAAAGCGTGCTCACGGCGTTGTAAAATTCATGGAATCGCCGTAGGATCGCAGGAAAAATTCAGAAAAAATGTGCAATTTAATTTGAAATTTTTACAAGTGAAGACCGAGGGGTTTCTACGGAGCTCCCGCAGCGTGTAACTGCCTTTCCAAAGAGTTCTACATGTACTTGCGATTGACTGCGCTCTCGCTGAGTATCCGCCGAGCGCTCATGACGTGCGAAGAGTGTTTACCTTGCGTCCACGGCGTGCTCTGCGCGCTGACTGCGTGCACAAGACGTTCTTTACTTATTAGTAGGTTAATGTTAATTTGTACAATTGTATGGGAAACAAAAAAGAATTTTAACTTTACAACTATATCGCTAGCTATTGTACAACAGCCATTGTTCGAGTTTTCGTGGTCTGGCTGACAACGCACTAGAAACGCCGTGGAAGCGCGGTATAAACGCTAATGACCGCAGCAGAAACGTCAAGAGAGTGCGATGAACGCTAGAGCAGAGCTCGTGGCAAAGCCACGAGTAGGTTAAAAATATATAATTATGATTTGGTGTTAAACGATTATAATGACTAAACTTTCAGTTCTGCTTTTGTTATGAAAACGTGTTGTGATTGAAAGCCTGTATAAAAAACTGAAAAATGTTTTAGGAAAACTATTTGTCAAACACAGTTTGTGTAATCGTTTCAAAAATTCTTTAAACATACAATAAGAAGTTTGATGGCGAATTAAATTTTTAAAGGGTAGCAAGCATTGTTATTTATATACATGTTCTCATGAATCATGTCAGGAATTGTATTTTTTTTTAAAACGAACCCGCCTACAAAACACGTAACCGATTCTTTAAGATAACTTCTATTTTTAAATCTTTTTAATTTTTTGAAGACTGTGTGCAAGTTTGATATTGTTGCGTGCTGTCAAAATTTAGTAATAAGTCAAAAGTGATGGCATCTCTGAACATTGCTATAGGGAAGTGTGTGTCGTCTATGCATGTATTGATCAATGTTTTGTATGCACATTTGCACTCTCCTCATCATCGTCTAAACCCACGCGGTTTCTATCCGTTTCACTGCGTTGAAAGCAATGTAACAGATAAGAATCCCGTGGGTTTCAACGTTTTCTCCTCAATGACATGTGTCAATTTGAATCTAAATGATTTCTAAGTGTTAAGGTTTTCAAAGCCTTTGTAAATTCTTGATGATTTATTCCTACAGTTCTATATTTTACGTTAAAAATACAAATAAGTAGGAAGATGTAGCGAAAGCCATAAAGGCATTATTTCTTCTGTTTAAGACTATTTCAGAGTTATAAAACCCACAAGTATTCCTTTTTTAAAAGGAATGATCGGCATGTAATATCAATGCTCAGCTCTGTTAATGTGATAGTAAAAGCATTACACTACATGCATTATGATATAATACATAGCACCGTTTTGTTGGTTTCCGAAATACCAAGGCCGAAGCCGACCACAAAAATTCTGCTGAGTTTTTAGACAGCCCGTGGGCTGAATAGCTAAATTGAATAAAACTTCAATTGCGCTTGCGTAAATTGGAATTCTGGGAAGGTATTAGACAGTCCGTGTTAGAGAAATTCGAAGAAGTTATGAAACTGTTCATCGTTTCATAACTTGTAATGTATAGTACAGTCATACATTGGATGTACATCGCTACACGTTTATCTCCTTACCTACAGCAATATAAATGTGGGTGCAACCTTCACGTAAACATGCATATTATTATAGTTCTGGAAACTATTTACTTCTATTTTGATAGATTGGGTATTCATTGTTGACCTAAAATTAGTATTCCACTGCCTGTAGCTAACCTTGTAAGTAAATCAAGTTGCATTACAACCTCATACAACAGTCGTTTTACCGGTAACGAATCAGTATGCGGTTTCGTCGTGCATGCGACTATTATTGTCGGAAGTCCAAGTGTTTTTATTTTTTGTTTTAATCACGATTCTTTGTCCTTTTAAACTGTGGTATCAAACTTCCGAAAATATGAAGAATGAATTATGGAGATAGTAATTTCAACACCCCCTTCATTTTCCTAGTTTCGAATTCGTTTTCCAGTATCGAATCAAGCGCCCTCTTTCACTTCTGACCGAATATTTTGGGTGGATCAATTTCGAAAATACACCAGAGGCACATGTCAATAGACATAGAAATGAAGAAGGAAATCTTATTGTGGAATATGTTATTTTAACAAATAATATGATTGTTATTTTTATCGTACCGTTTTCCAGGCAAATTAAAACTGGTCTTGAACAATTTTCATTTTGCGTTACTTTATGAAATTAAACTTTCATGAAAACACTTTATAATAGTAATTAATGATAAGTAATTGCGATTTGCCTTTGTTTTGCCGTATATCTATCAATATATCCAGCTAAATAATACTTCTATCGCACTGAACCGAAACTACGAAAACTACACGTCGTGTTTCTTTTTGAAGTCGTAATTTAATTCAAAGCGCAATTATTATTTGATATGAAGCTCAATCTTATTAAATGGATTATAATTACTAATTATCTACTAAATTGGGGGTCAATAACAAACTTATTTTCATAGTTAGGCTTAATTATTTTCACACTTTCGTTTTTTCTGCCTTGCACTTCCGGTAGCTCATATCTGGGTCACCTTTTTAATTTATAAACAATACGGTAAATAATCGTGCAAATGTCAAACAACTCCACACAAGGATAGAATATGTATTTCTGTATCATAATTACCTAGAAAGGATTTTTTAAAACCTTAACTTCGTTTTTCTCCAATATTTTTTCTAAAAATTATTCGATACTGGCAAATATTCGTTACCGGTAAAACGACTGTACACAACTTCAATAAAAAGTTTTTTTTATCAGTTTTCATATAAGAACACATATCTATCTCACTTAAGTGTAACTTTGAGAAGCGCATATATTTTTGGGAGGCAGATATGTCGCTATATTATAGACTATAAATCAAGTGAACTATCATGGTCTTTCAAAGAAATAAGAAATCTGTCGACACTTGCACGATCGCCATAGAAATCATCTTTTGATGATTTCTATGGCGATCGACTCTATTGCATAATGTAGTCGTATTTCATAACTTCTAATCCCAAAAACAAATTTCCTTTGACTTAAAACTTTTAATTATAATATAACTTTAGAAGTTTAGCGTGTTCAACAGGTTAATTTATTAGCCACATTCTCAAATTACGATCTTGCACCTTTAATGTGAAGATGATTGACTTTAAAATATAGCCTTATCGTTTAACTGTTAACTGACCACCGTAGTGAAAGCACCCTTCTATGGTGTTCCGATGGGGCCACTTCGACCTTCGCACTTTCGCCTTAAGGTCGAAGATGCGAGAGTGCGAAGGTGCGAAGGCGAAGGAGCGAAAGTGCGAAGATGCGAAGGCGAAGCGCGAAGATGCGAAAGTGCGAAGTTGCGAAGGCGAAGGAGCGATACTACTATCGCTCCCTCGCCTTCGCAACTTCGCACTCTCGCCTTCGCCTTTTTTGATTGCATAACAAGTTTCGGTTCATTACATAGAAACTTCGCACTTTCGCCTTCGCCTTCAGCAATTCTCGGTCGATTACATAGAAATTGATGCAGGTAACGTACTTGCCCGAGATTTGCCGAACACTCTCGGATCTTATTGGTACGCATGCGCTAGGCCATCGTGCTTACTATGAATGCTTATTTATCTTTACCTTGTTATGTGACATATATGTGTACCAGTGCTGGCTATGCCTATTCATAATATAATCCACTGTAACATATGAATTTCAGTATGCGACCTTCCTTGTTCATTCACGGATCTAGAGCATGAGAGGGGTCCGACCCCCCTCCCTCCCCAGCGCCACGTAAATTCAATATTATTAACTTCAAACAGTAAAGGAGGAGAGAGGGTCAGGACCCCACCCACCCCCATCTGGAAAATTTAATATTGATTTCACATAGTAAATTTACCAAAAATATGCTTCGGAACCTCCACTTCCCAAGAACAAATACAATTATCTCTCGGACCCCTCCCCACGAAAAAATTATGAAACTGCGCATGCTGTTGAAAATAAATTCTTAAAAGTTCGTCCTTTGCCGCAGATGTCATTTTATACAGCTAAAATTATCTTTAAACGATAGAGAAGTCCACAAACATATAAAGGCGAAGGCGAAAGTGCGAAGTTGCGAAGGCGAGGGAGCGATAGTCGTATCGCTCCTTCGCCTTCGCAACTTCGCACTTTCGCCTTCGCATCTTCGCGCTTCGCCGTCGCATCTTCGCACTTCCGCCCCTTCGCCTTCGCAACTTCGCGCTTTCGCCTTCGCATCTTCGCACTCTCGCATCTTCGCCCTAAAGGCGAAAGTGCGAATGTCGAAGTGGCCCCATCGGAACATCATACCCTTCCAACTGTTACTCAACTGCATAACAATTGATGATCTGCAGCCATAAATAACCTGGGGCTATAAATGTTCTCAGCTGTGTGCGCTGAAGCGACACAAGATTTTCGGTCGCACGTGCCGATTGAATTAACACAGACTGACCGAATAAACAAACGGGTGGGAAAGTGAAACACGTTAAGGAGAAAATGTTAATAATAAGAAGAAGTCACCAAAAAATGATTTCGACAGATTTGGATATCTCTTTTCGCCATTTAAAAAAATAATCAAGCGCGAGCACTTGGCAGCGGAGCGGGGAAAAGGGTGGGGGGGGGCAACACAGCAATGAGTTTGTTTTCACAATGAAACGAACGACTATGTATAGAAACACACTACAGAAGTAATTAATATGTGACCGATATAATCTAAACAAAACTTGCTTAAAAACTCATGTGAATATTCTTTAAAATAATCACCGAATGCCTCAATTCAGGACATTTTTTATCGTGCCAGCACCTACCGCAAACATGTAACATGGAACTTTGATTATAATTTGATTTAATATTTAAACTACCTTGTACGCTATCGTATAAATCAATGTTTAATCAACTGTACAAGTAAAATACATTTATCTTTTCATACTAAACCAATATAATAGTTGAAAACATAATAAAAAATAGTTGTGTTCGCACAAAATATGAAACGTGCACGCGTGATAAGGTACATGTAGAAGATTTCCACTCGCGCGGGATCTCCTCGGCCATGTGCGAGGGATGATAATCATTTGAAGGTTAAAATTTGTGGTTTTTATTGTTGATTTAAAACATTATTTGAACAGTTTTTAAAACAGTTTAGATTTATAAAGTCAAACCAAACAATAATTTGTGTCTGATTATGTGTCCGATTTGGAGTAAGATCGCTTTTATTAAATTTTCAGAACGACTTCCTCATTTACACTCCAATGTTTAATTAAATATATGTTATTACAAGATGGACAAACTTGTATAACATAAAATTAAAACAGTTGTTATATAAACTCAAACACGTTTATATACAAGTAAGTGTGCTTGTGCGAATCTTGTGTATTAGATAACCGCTTATTGCTAGGTTGTGCAGCCGTCGCTGATCTCCTCGGCCGTGGGCTAAGGATATTGTAATGATTATGCCTTATTACAAAAAACGTTGTGATGAATTAGATTTGGGTGGGGGAAATGAAATGACCTGACTACCCTTGGAGTGGACTACTCCAGGGGTATATAAACAGTTGTGCTGTAGAATCTGGGAGAGTCGACAGTGAACAGCAGAGTAGAAACGTCGTGATAGAAAGAAAGAAGAAAGAGAGAAGAGTTAAGAGGTAGGGTCAAATAGAAACTAGTGGCAAGAAACACAGGGAATTGAAGTAGGGTGCTTGGTGTAGCAAATCTGAAGAAGATTGAGACACCAAGTACCTCTCTCTCAATAGGAACCGGGTATAGAAACAGTACAGAAAGCCCACCTTATACATTATCCCCATTGATTATTGATAGTGATTTAAACGTTACCCAATTAGAGGAAAATTATTATACAATCATTATTAACTCAGGTAGAGTTAGAGAAAAATTGATTTCATATATTATCCCTGAGAACCCAGGACAAAACACGTTACAATATATATTACGTAAAGGTACAACGTACATACACGCACAGTTCAGAACCAAGGAAGATTTGAAAAGTTTGCAGCATAATGACTTAAATCTATCAAATAAAAGTCCTTTTTTTTACTTAAAACCCACAATTAAATACTATGTCTGATATTGCTTTAGATTGAGAATGACAATGCTTTTATTAATTAACTGAACGAATTCTTAATTGAAACCCTATCGTTTAATTAATCCAATTGAAGAAGAATACATTTTTATGTGAGTTTGCGGCTAAATAAACTCATATATGAGAGACACAACTCTCGTGTATTAGATAACCGCTGACCGCTAGGTAGTCCAGCCGCGACCATGGTGACCGGTTTTCTCGGCCGTGGGCGAGGGATAGCTTACGTAATGGTACACACACACAGCTCTGATTCAAGGTAGATTTTGAAAATGCATGCAGTATGATAACTAAACTATAATACATATATTTGTTTTACATCCGTATTTAGTGTTTTACTAGAAAAGAAAAAGAATGTTTTGTTTTCCGAATCTCGCTTTTAAGAATTGTGTACTCTATGAACTTAACAAAAATGACTTAAACTCCAAAAAAAAGGTATGTATTCTAAAAAAAACATTTGTTTCTTTATGAATTAAACCCTCCTGTATAAACCAGAATACTTGAATACTTTCTGTGGAAACTTTATGCCATTTGAACGCGCAAAGACTTTTGTTAACTTTGCAATTAAACACAGGTACATGTTAACATGTAAAGCTTTTTACACTCATACTACACAACTCACCAACAAAATAAAATTGTAACAACATTTATAGGATCCTAACAAACAACTTTTCCAGCGACAGCTATATCAAAATCCTAGCCGTTTTTTAGTTATTTAGCAAAAACTTTCAAGGGCCCTTGGCCCTTCATTTAAGGGACCAGCCCTTTTGTATTGGTGTCAAATGAGAGCCCTTGACATTCTGCACAACTTGTATTCTACATGTCTTAACAAAATATTTCTCGGTTTAAAGATACAAAGGAAAATATGCCTAAATTTTCGCACTTTTTGGAACCCTGTTTTTTTTTACCCCCTACCTTTTTCTAAATAAAGAACGTAATCCAACAAGAGGCCAAAAGGCCTTAACGGTCACCTGAGTAGCATAACCCATACACAAACTTGTCAAGGAGTCTCATATATGCATTTAGTTAAGTTTATTCTGGAATAGAAATTTTTTTAATTTGTAATGACGACAACCTCTCTGCCTGAAATCTTTCAAAAAGGACTATTAAACCTATAATTTAGCGAAAAACTTAAAAGATCATAAAAGAGTGCATGACCTGATATTGAAAAGGTGCAAGACTCTGATAGAAAATAATTTAATAATAATAACAAGGTGGCTATTATTCATGTTTTATCTAAAACAACCTCCCAACCCCGATCCCCCCGGGGCAGACAGAAACTCTCCCTATGGGCATTTAAACAAACGAAAAAAAAACCAGCTTTATCGATAAAAGCCATCATGAGTTACTCACTTCTCCTGTTTCAGTTTTTGAATATTCAACATTCGTTGAGAATCACCATCTGGCATATATACCAAAATCATTTTACCTTTACATATCAGTGATTTTAGTTAGCCAATTATTACTTTACTACATGTATTAACAAGTCTATTTGTTTACTTTGAAAGTTCAAAAACTGTTTTTGTTTCAAATGATAAAAAGCCTTGCATAACTCTTTTATCATACACCTTCTTTATAATTACATTATATTCAACGATTAATTACTACATATGAAGAAGCAAAGGAAGATAACTCCATTAGGAAGCAGCAAGGGAAAACAAGATGTAATTATAATTGGGGCGATTATAAAGTCTCCCAAACGAACGAGGCTATCATATAGAGTAGGGATGACCCATAAAGTTTCATGTGGTTCCCAGGGGTCCTTAACTATATATCAGGTGAACTAACATAAACAAGGAACAAGAATATATATGGTTTAGGGGTGGGGATATTAACCGTTTTCAAGATATTCAGGCACTACCTGTTTGAGAGGAGTCAGGACCACTCCAAGGGCCCATGACCTACATACCATATTATGCCCCTTGACACAAGGAACAAGAATATATATAGTTTAGGGGTGGGGATCTCAACCGTTTTCAAGTTATTTGTGCACTTCCTGTTTGAGGGGGGTCAGGGCCATCCCTGAGGCCCATGACCTACATTCCATATGATGCCCCTTGACACAAGGAACAAGAATATATATAATGTAGGGGTGGGGATCTCAACCGTTTTCAAGTTATTTGTGCACTTCCTGTTTGAGGGGGGTCAGGACCATCCCCGGGGCCCATGACCTACATACCATATGATGCCCTTTGATACAAGGAACAAGAATTTATATGGTTAAGGGGTGGGGATATTAACCGTTTTCAAGATATTCGGGCATTACCTGTTTGAGGGGGGTCAGGACCATCCCTGAGGCCCATGACCTACATACCATATGATGCCCCTTGACACAAGGAACAAGAATATATATGGTTTAGGGGTGGGGATCTCAACCGTTTTCAAGTTATTTGTGCACTTCCTGTTTGAGGGGGGTCAGGACCATCCCCAGGGCCCATGACCTACATACCATATGTTGCCCCTTGACACAAGGAACAAGAATATATATGGTTTAGGGGTTGGGTTAACCGTTTACAAGATATTTGGGCTCTTCCTGTTTGAGGGGGGTCATGAACCACCCCTGAGGCCCATGACCTACATACCATTTGATGGCCCTTAACACAAGGAACAAGCATATATATGATTTAGGGGTGGGGATTTTAACCGTTTTCAAGATATTTGGGCCGTTCCTGTGCCATATTGGCCCCACCCTTCATGTAGACTTCATGTACATCATATCCAGGCCTTTAGTTTTTCACAAATATATATGGGAGTAGAGAGAAGATTTTCTAAAATTTAATTTATTTTTACTATATGGACATTTTGGCCCCACCCTTGAGCCAGAACCCCTGACCCAGGGACCATAAATTTCACAATTTTGGTAGAGGGCTTTATGGACATCATATCCATGCATTTAGTTTTAAACAAATATCTATAGGAGTAGAGAAGAAGATTTTCTAAGATTTAATACATTTTTACTATATGGCCATATTGGCCCCACCCTAGAGCCTGAACCCCTGACCCAGAGACCATAAATTTCACAATTTTGGTAGAGGGCTTCATGGACATCATAACCATGCAATTAGTTTTTAACAAATATATATGGGAGTAGAGAAGAAGATTTTCTAAGATTTAATACATTTTTACTATATGGACATTTTGGCCCCACCCAAGAGCCTGAACCCCTGACCCAGGGGCCATGAATTTCACAATTTTGGTAGAGGGCTTCATGGACATCATATCCATGCATTTAGTTTTTAACAAATATATATGGGAGTAGAGAAGAAGATTTTCTAAGATTTAATACATTTTTACTATATGGCCATATTGGCCCTACCCTAGAGCCTGAACCCCTGACCCAGGGGCCATAAATTTCACATTTTGGTAGAGAGCTTCATGGGCATCATAATCATGTATTTAGTTTTTAACAAATATCTATGGGAGTAGAGAAGAAGATTTTCTAAGATTTAATACATTTTTACTATATGGCCATATTGGCCCCACCCTAGAGCCTGAACCCCTGACCCAGGGGCCATGAATTTCACAATTTTGGTAGAGGGCTTCATGGACATCATAACCATGCAATCAGTTTTTTCCTCTCATGTGTGGGAGTAGAGAAGAAGATTTTTGAAAATTTGGCTGTTTTTTGCATATTTGGCCCCACCTGTGGCACCCTGGTGGTGGTAGAGCCACCAATTTCACAATTTAAATTCCTCTTACCATAAAGATGCTTCACACCAAAAATGGGAACAATTGGCCTTGTAGTTTTTAAGAAGAAGTTAAAATTGTAAATTGTTAACGCACGACGCACGACGACGGCCTAAAAACAAAAACCGATGTGCACAACTTCAATGTCTCTGTTATTCAAATTCGTTGGATTCCCATTCCCTGCTATCATAGTTTCGGAGCCTTTGTCTGAAAACAAAAGGCTTTTTTTTAAAAGGGGAATAACTCTTTAACGGAAGAGGAATTTTAAAGTTTTTGAAATGATTTAGATAGTGTTTTGTAAAGTCTATAAGCCCTGAAAATTTGAACAAAAACCGTTCAGAAATGAGCAAGATATGATGCCTTAAAGTTCGCGTCTAGGAAAAAAAAAAAGAAAAATAAGAACTAGAGACGAGCTCGTTGCAAAGCAACGAATAGGTCTTCCGTTGCAGCTTCCTGTCAGAAAAGGACTGTCAATCAGTCTGATTAAAAGCACCTTCTTCTCCTTACAGGGTCTGACGGTATTGATAGGGGGTCATCTTCACCCGACTTAAGCTTCTGACCAATCAGGGCTTTAGAAAATTTATTGGAACTTTTTAAATGGAGACAGGCATATTAATTCATGTCTGCTTTCTATGTAACCCCCAGACTGAGTATTGAAGAGTTGCACCTCTCATTAACAGATAAAGGCATGTATTTGGTAAATGAGAGTATATTTAGGTTGTGTGCAAATATAGAGGTCATGTGAGGATGACCTGTTATCGATACCTATCACACCCTGATGAGTGTAAGCAGAACGGTGGTGATTTTAATCACGGTGGATTGTCAATCCTATTAGATATGACAGACAAGAAAGAAGCATTTTTTTCCAAACGACCTTGAACTTGCACAATTGACCCTGGGTCAAGTTCATGACACATCCTCAGGTCATCAGCAATCTTTAAATGAAAAAACAACAAATAAAACTTGACAAAATAACCTTGGAACAAAATCATTACACACACTTAGATCATAAGCAGTCTTTATGTGAGAAAGTACATTCAATGTTTTTTCAGAAAAATGATATGGATCGGACACGATTTTTGCACTTTTCCTGTCAGCGACCTTGATCTTGTCCAAATAATTTTTTATCAAGTTCATGACACACCCTCAGGTCAAAAGCAATCTTTGTTTTAGTTAATATTTGTACTTTTTGAATATGCAGGTATTGACTAATGTTTATGCACATTTGCACTCTCCTCATCATCGTCGGAACCCACGTGTTTTCTATCCATTACACTGCATTGAAAGCAATGTTACAGATAAGAGACCCGTGGGTTTCAACGATGTCTCCTCAATGACATGTGTCAATTTGAATCTAAATGATTTTTAATTAGCAAGGTTTTCAAAGTTTTAGAAGAGTTTTGAAACTGAATTCCTACAATTCTAAATTTGAGGTTAAAACTACAAATAATACAAATAAATAGGAAGATGTAGCAAAAGCCATAAATGCATTATTGCTTCTGTTTTAGAATATTTCAGAGTTAAAAAATAAAATATTCTGCTGAGATTTTAGTCAGCCCATGGACTGACTAATTAAATTGAATAAAACTTCAATTGCGCTTGCGTAAATTGGAATTCTGTTTCAGTCCGTGTTAGAGAAATTCGAAGAAGTTATGAAACTGGTCGGTTTCTAGGTCAAACTGCGCATAGATGTATTGAAAGACTGTCAATGGGTATCGTCTGTAGCCACGGTCCGGAATCCGTATGTGCAGACATACATTGTATGTACATCGCTACACGTTTACCTCCTCACCTATAGGATGTTGCAACCTTCATGTGCACATGCATATTATTATAGTTCTGGAAACTATATTTATCTTGTATTTTAATAGATATGGTATTCATATATTGTTGACCTAAAACTAGTATTCCACTGGCTGTAGCTAATCATATAAGTGTATTAAGTTGCATTACAACCTCATACTACACAACTTCAATAAAAAGTTACTTTTTTTTAAATCAATTTTCATATAATTAGCAATAAATAATAAAAAAATCCCCAAGAACACACATATATATCACTTTAGTGTAATATGAGAAGCGCATATTTTCGTATTTTTGGGAGGCAGATACGTCGCTATATTATAGTCTGTAAGTCAAGTGTCTTACAAGAAAGAAGAAATCTGTCGACACTTGCAGTACTTTGATGATTTCTATGGCGACCGACTGCATTACATAATGTAGTCGTATTTCATAACTTCTAAATCCCAGGAACAAATTTCCTTTGACTTAAAACTTTTAATTATAATATATTATATATAACTCTGTTCCTAACTATAGAAGTTAAGCGTATTCAACAGGTTAATTTATTAGCCACATTCTCAGATTACGATCTATCACGATGATTGAATTCGAATAATAGCCTTATTATTTGACAATTGACCACTGTAGTGAAAGCACCCTTCGATACCCATTAACCTTCGATAACGTTACTCAATTACATAACAATTGATGATCTGCAGCCATTAATAACCTTGGGTTATATTTGTTCTCAGCAGTATGCGCTGAAGCGACACAAGATTTTCGGCCGCACGTGGCGATTGAATTAACACAGACTTACCGAATAAACAAACGGGTGGGAAAGTGAAAATGTTACACATAAGGAGAAGTCGCCAAAAAAATGATTACTGACAGATCTGGATATCTTTTCGCCAATTTAAAAAAAAAACTTGGCAGCGGGGCGGGGGGAGGGGGCAACACAGCAGTGAGTTCGTTTTTACAGTTTTACAATGAAACAAACGACCATGTAGAAACACAACAGAAGTGATTAATATGTGACCGATAGAATCTAAAAGAACTTGTTTAAAAACTCATGTGAATTTTTTTTTTAAATAATCACCGAATCCATCAATTTAGGACATTCTTTTATCGTGCCAGCACCTACCGCAAAGATATAACATGGAACTTTGATTACAATTTGATTTTTAAACTACCTTGTACGCAATCGTATTAATCAATACTAAATCAACTGTACATGTTATAAATTTATTATTTTTTATCTTAAACCAATATATTTGAAAACATAATAAAAGAAAATAGTAAATATGAAACATGCACGCGTGAAAAAGGTACATGTAGAAGAACACGAACCTACCCGGATAATTTGTCCACTCGCGTGGGATCTCTTTGGCCGTGTGCAAGGGATGATATCATTATTTTGTTGATTTAAAATATTATTTGTACACTTTTAAAAACATTTAAGACTTACAAACCAACCATTAATTCATGTCTGACGATGTTTCCGCTTTGGAGTAATATCGCTTTTATTTATTTTCAGAACGACTTCTTAATTTACACTCCTTTATTTAATCAAATAAATACAAGATGGACAAACTTTTATAAACTCAAAGTCGTTCATATACGTGTGTTTGTGTATTAGATAACCGCTTAATGCTAGGTTGTGCAGCCGTGGCTGATCTACACGGCCGTGGGCGAAGGATAGATTACGAAAAGTTACAACGCACAGCTCAGAACCCAGGAAGATTTGAAAAGTTTGCAGTATAATGACTAAAATCTATCAAATAGAAGTTTTTTTTTTTTACTTAAAACCCACAATTGATCTATGTCCGATATTGCTTTAGATTGAGAACGACATTATTTTATTAATTAACTGAACGACTTCTTAAATGACACCCTATCGTTTAATCCAATTGAAGAAGAATAAACTTTTATGTGTAATCAAAACTAAAACAATTCTTGTGTTTGCAGCTAAAAAAATGCGTATGAGAGTCGCGACTCTTGTGTATTAGATAGCCGCTGACCGCTAGGTAGCCCAGCCGCGACCATGGTGACCGATTTTCTCGCCCGCGGGCGAGGGATAGCTTACGTAATGGTATTCACACACACAACTCTGATTCAAGGTAGATTTTATATGCACGCAGTATGAAAACTAAAATTTAATACATAGATTTATTTAAATCCGTATTTTGTGATTTACTAGAAAAGAAAAAAAAACTGCTTTGTTTTCCGATTCTCGTTTTTTTTAATTGTGCACTATTAGAACTTAAACTCCTTAAAAAAAAGCTTGTATTGTAAAATATATATATATATATATATATATATATATATATATATATATATATACATATATATATATATATATATATATATATATATATATATATATATATATATATATATATATATATATATCTTATGAATTAAAGCCACCGTATAAACCAGCATACTTTCTGTGGTAACTTTATGCCAGTTCCACGCACACATACTTTCGTTAACTTGCCAAATGAAACGAGGTACATGTTAACATGTAAAGCTTTTTACACTCATACAACACAAATCACCAACAAAATAACATTGTAACAACATTTATGAGATCCCAAGAAACAACTTTTCTAGCGACAGCCATATCGAAATCCTAATCGTTTTTGAGTTATTAAGCAAAAACTTTCAAGCGCTATTGGCCCTTAATTTTAGGGGCTAGCCCTTTTTTATTGGTGTCAAATGAAAGCCCTTAACATTCTGCACAACTTTTATTCTACATGTCTTAACAAAATATTTTTCGTTTAAAAGATAGAAAGAAAAATATGTCTAAATTTTCGCACTTTTTGGATTTCTATTTTTTGACCCCCTACCTTTTTCTAAATAAAAAACGTAATCCAAAAACAAAAATCGATGTGCACAACTTCAATGTCTCTGTTATTCAAATTCGTTGGATTTCCATTCCCTGCTATCATAGTCTCGGAGCCTTTGTCTGGAAACCAAAGGCCCTAAAAATTTTAAAAGGGGAATAACTCGTTAACGAAAGAGGAATTTTAAAGTTTATGAAATGTTTTAGATAGTGTTTTGTAATGTCTATGAGCCCTGAACATTTGAGCAAAAACCGTTAAGAAATGAGCAAGATATGAAGCCTCAAAGTTCGCGTCTAGGAAGAAAAAAAAAAGAAAAATAAGAATAATCTTACAAGCACAATAATAGTAAGGTCTTCCGTTGGAAACGGAAGACCTTAATAATCTTAATCTGCACAATAATAGAAAGGTCTTCCGTTGGAAATGGAAGACCTTAATAAGAATAATCTTAATCTGCACAATAATAGAAAGGTCTTCCATTGGAAACGGAAGACCTTAATAATTTGACAGTTCAGACTTGTATCTGACACATGATTTTAACTCACAATAAATATGCTTAATAATACTTAACAACTTTCCCGTGACTCCATTTGTAGCAAGTTTGTATAATAACTTGTTTCTATTCACACTATCAAACGCTTTTCTATAATCAACAAAACAACAATATAATTTCTTCTTCTTTTTCAAATACAAAGATACTAAACTAGTAAGTGCAAAAATGGCATCTGTGGTACTATGACCTGGCTTAAACCCAAACTGCGCATCGCTTATGATACCATTGTCGTCAGACCAGCGAAGTAATCTATATATAGTTCAACACTGTGATAAATATTTTTGCCAGTATACTAACAAGAGTTATTCCCCTGTAATTGTTAACATTATTGGTGTTACCTTTTTTAAGAAGTAGAATTATTACACCTATAGACCAGCTCCTTGGGAAAGTACCTGCATCCAAAATTTTATTAAAAAGTCTAACTAAAACTGGTAAACAAAACTTTAAATTTAACAAAATATTTATTTAGCAGGTGATCTGTTCCGGCAGCTTTACAACATTTAATTTTTTTAATACTGAAATTCATTCCTCTTCATCTATGGCTTTATCTAATTCACTAAAAACAGTATCAGTACTCCTCTGCTCAAAAAATTGACTTTCAATGTCTACAATATTTTCATCTACGTTACAAACACTCTTAAAATGTTGATAAAAAGCATCTAAATCTAAAGAGCTTTTAATTGTTTTTCTTTTCTTGAAAATCTTGTAAAACTGCTTTGGATTGTGCTTTCTTAAATAACTGAGTTTATTACCTTCGTGTCTGACAAACCTCTTTCTAGTTCTAAGTACATTCTTTTTATAGACACGTTTGTTTTCACATAAAGTGATACGATTTTGAACAGACCTTTCCCAATTAAAAATACGTAAGGAGCTTTTATAAACTTTACGGAGTTCTTTACACTTGTCATCGAACCATGGCTTACTACTACTGGAAGACTTAATGTCAATAGACGAACCACCTAAAAAGTTGGATACACTACAAAAAGGCATAAAACACTGTTTAATATACTAGTGAAATTATTTACAACCTGATCTATACTAATGATCCCACAGTCCATTTTTTTAAAAAGACTATAAAAATCAGACACTTTACTGAGTAAGATAAAACTTGTGGACTCAACAGCTTCCTCATTCCATCTATAAACACTGCCAGCCGTTGCATTACTACAGAACATGTTATGATTATCATAGCGTTGGTAGTTTTTAACATTATGAATACACAATTCAACTGGAGCGTGGTCTGACCATTCATTAAAATCTTTAACAGTAACACTCTCGATGGCATCAAAATCATCCTTACCAACAAACTTATAATCTATGACACTCGAACCTAAATGGTTAAAAAATGTATATTTGCCCCGCGTGTCCCCGGAAACCCTGTCATTACATATTCTAAGACCAGAGGCTCGACATAATTCGAGTAATTTACGACTAAAATTATTGACATGTTTGTCTTCCGATCTACGTGAACAAGTATAATCCTTATCATAGGACAAAAATGCAGGCATGTTATTTAACAAATTGTTAGCCAAAATATCATATTCAACATAATCTTTTGATTCACCCACACGACTATTAAAATCTCCAGCTAATATGATAACACCCATATCACTGTTCTTCGCAATATCGCATAATAAAGTGTCAAAAAGGTCAATATCATAAGTAGTATAGAATACACTGTTTTCATGTGCAATGTAAACATTCAAAACAAATATAAACGTCATTTTTATATATACCTGACAATTTTACCCATACATACTGTCACCAACATATTAACAAACTGAAAAGTGAGCTAGTAGTTCGTCTCTGACCAGAATTACCATCCCACCCCCTTTGCCTCTGGTACTTGGGTAAATAAAGGATTGTATGATGCTTTGATGTTATTTATCCATTATGACGTCAAACATGATTTTATAATTTTTTTTTCCCGTTTTGAAGTAGTCATTGTCACAACATAAGTTAAGGAAAATTTAAAATTTAATTTTAGAAATGTAAATGTACAAAACCATAAGCGGTTAATATAATGAAATTTAGAATCAAAATCTCCAAAATTTAAAGTGCTGATTTTAGCAATATTTTGATAAAATTATGATATTGCTATGTAAAAAAGCCGATGTTGTAAATAATTTTGAAATTTGTTTCCGTTCTTAAAATTGATGAATATAATTTGCAAATAAATTCCATCAAATAAAATAATTATTGCAGAGAATTGAAATTTTCAAAAAAATTAATAATGCCAGAAAAGGGGGCGATTGCTATCAAAATATCTCCCTTGCAAGGTAAGAAAGAGTAGTTATGAAAATAATATATGTTGTAGATGACATCTTAATGTTGCATGTAATGTGTTTAAAGAAGCAATAAAAATCATTGACAAATAATCTTGCACTGCAACGTCCTGTTCCCCCTTAAAGGTGACATAAACGAGCTTAAAGAATATACGGAAATATGGCGTTTCATACAAAATACATGATATCTATCTTGAATTATGAGTGATATTTGGGATCGGTTCGAAAACGCGAATAGGGTTCGGCAAGCCTCGCCCCTATCACGCTTACCCTCGCCCAAATATAGCTTATATTTCAAAACAGTAACCGTTTTCTATATTACGAGACAACCGGTGTTGTATAGCAGCTTTTCCCCCATAGTAGTCTTCCCCCCCGTAAAACTGGCTATATAGTAGTCTTTCCCCCAGAGGGAAAATCTACTACAAAGTAATCTTTCCCCCGGAGGGAAAAGCTACTATATAGTAGACTTTCCCCATGGTAGGATTCATCCCTTTCGTTTCGGGTTCAGATATTAGAAATATATTTATGGAAACCCAATCAGGATTAAACTTTAAATCAATGCTTTGTACACCCAAGGTTCATAAACCATAATACATATTGTACACGTGTTTGTCGACTAAATATTTAATATATTAGACAATATTTTGATTTGGTAATATGTAATACAGAGAACTTAACTAATTATTTGATTAATGCATAAGGTGTTATGCATGTTATACTTTCCCATGCAAAGATATTTTCTGAATTTGTAAATTTTAAAGTAACTAGAATTATAAATCAAATTTTAAAATAATCAACAAAGCACGTCGACCATTTATCCACCCGTCTGTTCGTGCTATCTTGTCCGGGCAATATCTCTGCTCTAGAAAATCATTGAAAATACACATATCTACTTCATACAAAACTCGCTCATGAATTGATTTTTGCCTCAAACCTACACCGATGAACATGATTTGAACAAACTTAAATCTGCACTACCTGGGGAATATTCCACAACAGGTCCAGACTTTCTAATAATTTTTTTTTAGAAGAAGATTTTAAAATATTATTATTTACTTATTCCGATGAAAAAAATTAACCTTCATTGTGGCCTTATCCTACAGCCCCCCCCCCCCCGGATCTTGATTTGAAAAAACTGTGATTCAACGAATAAAAATGAGGATGCATTTACCAAAGTTTCAGCTTGTTTACACCTATCTGTAAAATAAAGTCGCATGTTTTGTCCATTTTATTTTAAAACCAGATAACGCTTACAGATCTCCATATAATGTGAATTTGCAACAAATCGTATATTTGTCAATTGATAAAAGATGACCCCCATTGCTGTCGCAGATTATGACTATCTAAATAAGTGTATTGAAGCCTAAAACATAGAACAACTGAACATTTACCGATTTAAAGCGCTTTTTCACACAAAAGTCACCTAAAAGAATACAACAGTTTATCTTTTTATGATAGACGGTCTTCTTTGGTAACTTTGGTCGGACATAATTGCTGATGTCAACGGATGCAGGGCAATTATAGTAAAATGGCCACATCAGTTCCATAAAAAAACGCATGCAAACACATAGCTCATCCGTTATGCGCACATACAAGTCCGATGTGATTGTCTGAAGAATTGAACATGCTCAAAAGATTGGTCGAAAAAAATCATTAATGATTCATATTAAATAAAATACTTTATCAGACCTCGAATAAGAGTAATATACCACTGTAGCAACCTCTAATGATACACTGTCCACTAATGATATAATGTTGCATTAGTGGTCAGGATGTTGACCACTAATGATATAATTGTATCATTAACGAACAACCTAACCGTCCGCTAATGATATAATTTCAGATTTGTATCATTAGCGGTCAAAAATTGTAACCTCTAATGATATGGGAAAAAAATGTGAAATAAGTACTACCTTGACCACTAATGATATACATTTGCATACATTTCCAATTGCATTAGTGGATGGATTTGCAACCTTTAATGATATAATATGATATGATATGATATAATATATATAAATATATATAATTGAATAATATAAAAAGGTCCAATTGATAAAAATATTTGCTATTGTGGTCTGTAGTACAATTGAATCACTTATCTGTTGTTAAGATGAACATGTGGGTTTGTTGATAGATTAAAATAACAAAGTATATCAATTAGAGTTGGTTGAATTAAAACTACTTAATCAATAGTGATCTTGTCGGTGTAACAAAGCACATTGACCTGCGTTAGAATTTCACTGGGGTTTCATTTTTCAATGTCGATTGTTGATCCAGGGGGTTGGGTTAACGTTGAATACTGAGACCGCCAAAAGTCGTGAAATTTATACCCAGGGTCATTTTTCAACAGCTTAAAAAAAGTTTTTTTTTAATCTGGTGACCTCAACATGTTGAAAATAGACCAACTAAAGATTTTTGAACTGTCTTTGAAATGGAACTTGCTCTACGCAATTTAAATGTATCTGATTAAGAATTTTACATCCATATTTTAATTCCTTATATTGTCTGATACTCATGCCGAAAGGATGTTTTTGGTGTTTGATTTTCCCGATTATTAAACTGCATGGATATACGTACATGTAGCAAAAGAGGACGACCAGTTGGTTCTAAATGGGAGAAGGGGGGGGGGGGGGTTCGGGCTAAACATGGCCGTAGTTTGCGAAGATGGTCAAACCAATACCGGCCGTTTATGTAATATTTCCGGCATATCGCTACAACTTTATTTTGAGAAGTCATGATAATTAACTGACAACACAATAATGAACAGGTGTCATACTTTTCTGAGACAAGTCGCGATCAGTGATTATTTAATAAATTCAACTTAATTCAATTTCAATTCAGTTTATTCACTCAAACCATCAATCGGTATAATTATATAGTTCAAAATTCAGAGGTACATTTTATAAGTGAATAGATAGGTAGTAAATAAAAAGTAAATAAGCATTAATAAATAATATATACAATGCAAATAGGAAAGGTACAATTGTGGAGGACAGACTTTTATACCAGACTGTAAATTTTGATAATGAAATAACATATTTTTTCAGTTTTGTTACATTATTACAAGACATTAGCACCCAGCAGAATGTTAGAGTATGTGGTGCTGAACAGTATTTATCCTCAAGATATATATGTCTAAATGTCAAAAACTCTTTACATTCAAAAATATAATGGAATTCGTCAGGAATTTGACCAGTATTACATAGTTTTACATACTCTTTGATTTTAATGAATATTGGACCATCTCCCAGTCTCCACTGGGAGATGGTGGTTCGCTGTTCTAAATTTCATAAAAACCTTTCTGAGCTTAAGTGGCAATATATTAATCTAATATTCATAGCTAAAATTTTTCTTAAAAATCTTGTATATTTGCCCTTTTGAGGAGTTATGAATTTCTCTAGACCATTTTGGATTTATTGGTCTTGTAACATTTGTTTTACAATTGCCGATATCCATTTTACATTTACAGCATTTTGTTCAGACCAGATATTTGAAATACCACAACAATCTAAAATATTTTTAACACATGCAATTTAGGAGTTTGACATATTTACCCTTTGATATTGCAAGACCAAAAACGTATATAAAACAGATACAATTTTGCTTTCAGAGTTTGTAAATAATTTTGACCAGTAGGAAATCATTCTGATACATACATTTATATATAAAGGGAAACGACCTGTCTCCCCGTAAACCATGTAGGATGGTGTACTACTTTTTAAGTTAAAAACATATTTTAAAAATTTCAAATGTACACGTTCAATAACTTCTATATTTTCGTAACTCCAAATTTCACACCCATGCAATTATACCGGAACTACAATTTTGTCAAATAAGTCAAACTGACAATCGACTGGTAAATTGAATTGTCTTATTTTTCTAATTACACTGTACATTGCTTTCTGTGCCTGTTCCCACAAATGTTTTTTAGCTTTAGCAAATGATCCTGTTCTTGAAAAAATAATACCCAGATATTTAAAATCTTTGACATTTTCTATAGCAACCTTATTGTAATAAAACACATGTTTTGGCAAAGGGCCTTTTACATAAAATAAAAATTTTTGTTTTGTCAGTATTGACTTGTAACTTCCATTGACTACAATATAGATAAAATTTATTCAATGCATTTTGGAGCTCTTCGGCAGTCTCAGCCATAATTACAGTATCATCAGCATAAAAAAAGGATAAAAAGCTTCAAATACAGAAATAATTCGTTTTCTATAGCATCAGAAATACTTTTAAGACCTTCAATGTTTTTATCTAATAAGAAAATTTCCAAATCACTGATATATAATGAAATCAAGAACGATGATAATGTTCGCCTTGGCGAACTCCAACACTGCAGTTTATAAAATCAGATGTGATACCATCCACATTAATAAGTGATTTAATACCCTGATATATATTTTTAATATAAACAAATCATTTTCCAGTGATACCATTTTTGACATTTTGTACCATAAACCACTTCTTCATATAGTGTCAAATGCTTGCTTGAAACCAATGAAAGCACAAAATAATTAACAATAATGTTTTCGTAAATTTGGCAAATAAACTATATTAAATGATGAATAATTAGCTAATACTCTCGACTTGACAGAAAAAACAATGTGTTCAATATAGATACTAACACTAAACAGAAACTTTTGCATTGGTGTGTTTAGGGATATTATTACACATTTGCCAGCTTTCTGCATATGCATAGTCTTAAAAGCTAGTGTTACTTTTGAGTAATCAATTTCCTTTAAGAGATTTAAAATATCACTACCTACCCTTACCCCTGAGCATGATCTTCTGCTTAAAGCATAGTGAACTGCACTTTTTCTATAACATTTGTAATTTACCATTTCAGTGACAAAATCAAGTAGGTTGATAAACTTCTGTTGTGAAGATTTTGTGAGACAAGCCATTTAGACTTAAATTGAAGCAAATTTACACTGTCGGCATTCTGTTCAAAAATTAAGTTGCAAAATATTTAATTATGCTGAATATTTTATTACTAGAAAAAATAAACGATTTGTTTCAAACTTCTTAATAATAAATATCTAGTTACATTCAGGATTATCTTATAACAGCCCATTACCACAGCAACATATATAGATTACTGAAAATACCGGTTTTCAAACATATAAAACCAACAACCATAAATGCATACCGAACAGAAATCATCATAAAACTAGGGATGCACAAAAATAAACAGGTGGCGTTTTGGGAAGCAATATGGGTGGTACCTGTTGGTTTTACTTACTTTTTTCAAAATTTTGATTGGTATATTGATACATTTGGTAGTAAAAAAGATCAAAAACTGTTATTTTTGCATTTATGGTCATTTATATTATTATTTTGGATTGTTGAATTTGAATTATTATTGATAATCATGTTAAAGTTTTTTTTTTGTTTTTTTTGTTTTTTTTTTTTTTGCTTTTTCCGCTGCCATTACTACTGTCACAACATGAATTTATTGGGTTGGTGTAAGTAAAATATGTCATATTGTATATGTTGTTCTTTAATTATACCCACCAAGAAAATTAAAATTTTACAATGACACTTCAATTTATCGGGAGAGTGTAAATGCAAAATTACACAATATGACAATTATGAGTTTAGTATTAACACCCATCAATTCAGCAAATATTTTTAAAAGTACATGTAAATAGTGAATTTTATCCTGTAACCATTTATACCAATATTCTAATTATAGACAAACTTTTTAAGATATAAAATAACACAAAATAGCGGTTACTCGCGAAAAATTTAGTATAAGATAATAATTGCATATTTCTAAGTATTGATAGGATAAGTCGAGAACAAATCACAAAAATGGTTCTTGTTTTCGACGACTGTTTATATAGAATTAAAGATATATATATATATATATATATATATATATATATATATATATATATCCAAAAAAATACCGCAGTGTCTGGTATTATATAAGGAAATTTAAAAAATGAAAGACAACACAGAGTAAAACGTTGTTGTGTTGTCTTTCATTTTTTAAATTTACTTTATATATATATATATATATATATATATATATATATATATATATATATATATATATATATATATATATTCAAATCAAATAATTATATCATTAAAGGTTGCCTTTTGCCATGCAGTCCATCCACTAATGCAATTGTAAATATATCCAAATGTATATCATTAGTGGTCAGGGTAGTACTTATTTCACATTTTTCCCCATATCATTAGAGGCTACGATTTTTGACCGCTAATGCCATAAGTCTGAAATTATATCATTAGCGGACGGTTAGGTTGTTCGTTAATGATACAATTATATCATTAGTGGTCAACATCCTGACCACTAATGCAACATTATATCATTAGTGGACAGTGTATCATTAGAGGTTGCTACATACCACAATGTTAGAAAACATTTAACAAACCAGCAGTAAGTGTTGTTTGTGTATGTATTTTATCGTTCTACACATAATATGATGAAGATAAAACATGGCATATTATAATCTATATGTTGAATTCTTTCTGAAGTATTTACATAAAATATTGTTTTCTTAAAAACATATGCGCAATTTTCAAATAACTTTAGCCAACAAACTACACATGCGATGGAACAAGAAATATGTAGAAGTACATGATTGTCTGTTATACAACATTAATCCAAAATCAAACATTTTAATTGTCAACAATGTCATGACTTTAAACTGGATATCATTTTATTTCTTATATAGAATACATTCAAATTTAAAACTCAGTCTAACCAATTTTGTACTCTTCGAAATATCCAGTGGCTTGTATTTCTAACTTTACTTGTCATAATTATCTAGAAGCTTTCTTATCATTGTATGCACATCGTTATTAATAATTCATATGTGTCCAATGAATTTACCTTCAAAGTGAATACCAACGGTGATCATGTCAAGATAATGTGTATTCACATGTATATGAGTCTATAGATAACGAGGTAACATCTTGTCTTCATTTGCAATGTAGTTGGTAGTTAACAAAAAATCGGAAAATATGGATCCAATTGCAATAAACTTCATCGGGGTCAAAGAATTTTTAATTTCTTTTCTGGTTCGTGGGAATGGATTTTTATGATGAATATATCAGTTTTATGTTTCGTATTTTGTTGAGAATGCAAGTAAATTCGTGAATAAGAGGGGTTCAAGAAATTCATGAAAACCGAGCAACCACGAACTCTAACATAATGCCACTTTATGACATTTTATTGTAAAACAGTAAACCAAAATATTATTTTATATTGGTGCATTTCAAAAATATTGTTGTATTCCTGCAAACTTTTTTTCTTGTATTTAATTAATATTTATTACAAAAAAGCACTTACATGTAGAATGGATTCATGTAGGACCTTTGAAATAATTTTCTTAAATAATCTATGGTTGATACACTAAAACAGACAATTTGTTGGTTTTAATAAAACTACCAGGAGTAGCATATGTGTCTTCAAGGAAACGTTCTGGACATTTTTGATGGGGAAACATCTTTTTTTGAAAGATATCTTAAACTACACCCTGTCCTAAGCTATTTTTGATCACGATTTGCGTAGCTATACGATATTTTAAAATATATCAAAGTTTAAATTATTGCATTCAAAATGACTAGGCTAGCAATATATGTTAGTGGCCATGTTAACCCAATTCCCTCGTTCGGTCAACTACTCTGTTACAACACAATTTTCTGACTAACAAATTACGTCAAATGATAGGATACTGGGCTGCGATTTATAAAAGAACTAATGAGTTAAGACCAAATTAATAATGCTTTTTAATCACACTCTGATAAATGTTTTAATCTATTGGCTGTTATACACCCTTTAGGAAATACAAATTTTCGAAGGTAAATGGTTTTATATATTTTTTTTTTTCGTTAAAAACCATTAAACGAGACTAAAATGATTCATTACTTTGACGTAAATTCTTTTGTCAAACGCATCCAATGATGTTAGCAATATGCTTGGGGTGAACCCTATGTATAATTTAAGAGCCATTCTCTGTAAGCACTTAAACTTTTTCGGCACGCATAGAAACCGATTTTGCCGAAATTTTTCCAAAATGTAGACCTTATTAAACTATCTAAAAATCACATGTCAAATTATATATATACTGACCAGTTTCCATGGAAACTCGACCCAAACTTCAATTTTTATCAAAATTGACCATTTTTACTGCAGTGTTATAAAAAAATGCGGCAAGCTCAACGTTTCACAAGCATAGAAATAAAATCATCAAGCCTTCAACTATATAAAAATTTAAAAACATGATGGGGAAGTTATCCTTGTTGTTGTGAAATAATTAGTTAAATAATGATTACATTTTTGGAAAATGAATTATCTCCCTTTGCAATTTAGAACTCTTTTGTGGTGAGAGTTCAAAAAGAGAAGTGTTGAAACAGCATGTCAACAAAGTGGTTTTTTTCCAAAATCTTGAAGATTTTATCCTTATTTTTGCTATGACCCATAGATATTGTCACTACACCTCTAATATGAACCTCTACCCCAGATAGCAGGACGTCATTGGACCTTTGTTGGGCCAACAATGCTCCTTATGTTGGGCCACCGTATGCATTTAACATTGGGCCAGCGGCAATTTGCTCATCGGCCCTTAATCAGACCAACTTGTTGGCTTATTGTTGGGCCAATGTAACAGACAATATTGGGCCATCGTTGGGCTACTGTATTCTTTTAATATTGGGCAAACGTCACTTTTGTACGGTTGGGCCATTGTAAGCAATTAACATTGGGCCAACCGCAATTTGCTCATCGGCCCTTAATCGGACCAACTTGTTGTCTTATTGTTGGGCCAATGAACGAACAATATTGGGCCATTGTTGGGCCACTGTATTCTTTCAACATAAGACAAAAAATACCTGAGCAAAAAGAAAAGAGTACAATATAATTAAATTGTAACATATTTTATTGCTCATGAATGCACTTCATGAAGAAAACATTTATTAAAAAACAAGAAGTTAATGCTCACTTGTAGTAATACATGTATGGTTTTATCCCTGCTCTGATGTGAATGCACAAGTTCAGTAAACTTAAGATGTCAATAAGCAAGTCTAAAAAAACAAAGAGGGTAAAACTACAGGTATGCCATAGTATTTTTCAAAATATTAAAAATTATGCACTGCCACTTTCCATCTGCTCCCTCTCCCGAGTCTCCTTCTCCCTTCTTTTCTTCTCTGCGGCAGTGCCCGTTACTTCCTTCCCCCTCTCTTTGGCATTTCTTTCCCATTGATATTGTTCTCAATGTCCTTTCTTTATAGAATCAGCCGTTGCTCTGTTTTTTCGAACAATCTCTAAAACTAGTTTTTAGTATTAAAAACATTTGTTACTTTTCTCAGTAAATAGTAAACATACATTACGATTAAATTTATAAGTACATGTATATCACCATATGTATAACCTTTCAAATAAGAATTTAACAAGAATAACAAGTCATTGAGTTTACATCATTCTTGCTAAAGTAAAGATGTTTATACTAAAATAGCTGGTAAATAACCTTTTAAATTCTACTTACTTTCAATGACTTTAAGACAATCCTTGGAAGAAAACTTTTTCCCTTCCCCATAAATACTTTGATTTGGATGCAGATATGCAAGGTATCGGTCTCATTACTCTCATGTCAAATAAAAAATGGCGCAGGTACGATATTACGAAAAATAGCCCGGATGTTGTTTACCCATGATGCTTAGCCAGATTCATGACATTGGGCCAACCCAGGGTCAATGTCAACACCGCAACAAATACTCTCTCTAACTACAAGAGTTTTATGATATTATGCCAACAGTTAGCCCAACATTGGCCCCATAATACATAACCAACTATCAATATTTCATGTTGGACCACCGTTGGCCCAATAAAGATAACCCAACGGCGATAATACAACCATATTGTGAGATTGGGCCAACGATGTGCTGCTATCTGGGATTATATTAGTGTTTCTGAAATTCCATCCAATGCCTTATCATGTTTATGTAGTGCAGTTGGACTTGATGAATCTTTGTTACTTCAGGTTTGTAGTTTAATTATAATTTTAGTTAAGCATATGAATTACTCATAATAAATATTAAAAATCATAAATTACAAAGAATTTACCAGTTATATAAAATACAATGTTCCACTGGAACTTATTTTACATGCATGTGTAATTAATGTTTCTTTCAATCTAAAATTGGGAAAAAAATGAGTTGTTTCCCTTTTAGTACCTCCAATCTCTGTATAAAAACAAACTAGAAAATCAATACACACAAGAAAACCAAACTAATTAAATCTGTAAGCAAAAAAAAAACTGTTTGCAAAAATATAGCTATTACATATCCCGGTATTCTATTAATAATATAAAAATATTATTTCCTTAATTAAAGAAACCCCTCCCTCACCACAAGAGCTTGGAAAATACACACAAAAACACATATGTATCATTTGTAACTTAGAAAATCCAAACACTTTTCACATATGCTTATATGTACATGTATTCATTTTTAAAATATACTGCTTGTTGCATGTACATTTATGTAGAATGCATTCATGCATGTGGGGAATACAATCAACAGTCAGAGGTACAGTTTCTAAATTTTTGGAGTAGAGAATTTTGTTACTTTCTTAAAATTAGTTTCCTGCTATATTAAGAAAGTTGAAACATGTTACCAATTAGACTAATTGTTATACTGTTTGGGGGACAATTTTTCCAAGCATACTCACATCAATAAATAAAAATGTATGTAGGTACTGTATTGATAGGCATTTGTTTTAAATTGGCTTGTGTTTACTGGTCTTTATGCCAATAATTGTCATTGAGATATGGGATGGACTGTAAATATGATACACAGATCTTTTAACTTTTTATTTCTTGAAAAACTTGAGTTTAAATAATTTGCCATTACACGCACTGATCTATAGGGGTGTCAGGAGTCAGGGTCACTTCCCCTGTTGTATTTAGAATTACACAAATTTCATAAAGAGAAGTAACCAAAAAATGACAATGAATTCGGCCTACCCAAGAAAACACTGAAAAATCATGTTTAAAATTTATTGTGGGGTCCATTGTATAATGATAGGAGTTACCTTAATTTACTTTTATTATCTATTGAAGTTCACATACATCAAGATTTATAATTATAATAAACAAATGAAATCAGCATTAAATTTATGACAATTGGGATAATTTCTTAACTGAATGCTTTCATGATACCAACATTAGTATCTGTATGTGTACATAGAATTACACAGTAATGAATTTATATTTTAACTTGATGAAAGTAATATTTTTTTTCTGCTGAGAAATTATATTTCATTAATAACTCCTATGCTGAGTTCTATATAAATGAGCCATTCTGATTCAGCCAAAACTGTTAATTGGTATGAACCGATGAAAGGAATGAAATATTATATGCATTGGGAATGTAAAAATAACAATAAATACAAAGTCTAACTAAATATTTGGATGAAAATGTTAAAAAATTCTCTGCATGGGTAACCTGCAGGAATTATAAATTTTATTTTTGTAAATAATGCATGTAAATTAATAATTTATATTAATAATTAATAGTTATCATATCGGGTACTTGTATTATATAGATTGTAAAGTTTAAAAAAAGATAATTTGAAAATTCATGATCCTTGATTATAGTTAAATAGGAAATATGGAATGAAACTAGCAGCCTTGTAAATACTTTGATCTAAGGGGACTAGAATCCAGTTCTATACTAGGACTTATTTGGTATTAAAAATGTACTTATGGTAACTAAAAAATAACCATGTATGCTGAGTAGCAGTTTCCAGACAAGTTTTTAAGAGTTCTTTAAACTTTTCTAGACACTGATTGGTTATAAGGATATGGGTTCATCCATGAAAAAAAAATTCAAGTTGTTTGAGTGAGTGAATTGACATTTCAAGAAATGGAGAAATAGAAACTACAACAATTTAGATTCTGACCAACATATTTATAATTAGAAGTACTCTTAATTTTATTTTGCAGCTAAGAAAAATGCAAGCATTCATAAACATAGAATATAATAAATCAATACATGGATCATTACTTACAAGTACATATGATTGATTATATATATATATATATATATATATATATATATATATATATATATATATATATATATATATATATATATATATATATATATATACCAGTACACTTGATTTTAAAAATAACTTAATTTCAGCATTCTCATCTTTATGCATTTTTTAAAATTCATTAAAGTTATAAATAAATAAAATACAGATGTATGATTTTATTAGTGCTGCAACAATAACATGAGGGATTGACAAAGAAGATGGCAAAGGATTTATGATAATTTATATTAGAATACTATTAATAACTGGTACATGTAATAATTACCATAATATATTTTGTTACCTTAATCATTTAATTCTTTGAATGAAAATTTCACAATAAGGAAAATTTAACATCAAGGAACAAGTCGGCTGGTTTTTCGCACTGAATAATAAATACATGTACATGTAGCATTATGATCTTTCTTACCATCATATAATAAAATGTTACCATAGCAATCAGTTAGGCAACAAGAGATCAAAGGGCCTCATGGCTCACATGAGCAACTGTAGCCATAACTCTGATGAAATCAGAACAATGTATCTTGACAATTTAGTAGAGTATATCTTGTTTAAAAAGATCTTTAAAATTTTCTGCACATATTATCATGTTAAACATCAAACTTTTTTTCTTCGAGAACATTTTGAATTGTTTTTTTTTATTTCTATGTTAAAATTCTCCCCTCTAATTGTGGGCCCACACTACTCCTGGGAATCATGATTTGAACAAACTTGAGTCTACACTACCTGAGGATGCTTCCACACAAGTTTCAGCTTTTTAGGCCAAATGATTTTTGAGAATTTTTTTAAAAAATGCCAGCAAATTTTTAATAATTATAAATAAGGACCCTGCTCTGAATGTGACCTATAGTGATCAGTTTGTCTGTACATTCATCCATCCAACCATCTGTCCATCTAAGATCACTTTTCCAGAGTATCTTCTCTCTATTTGGTCTACTCTGACTCATACTTCACTCACAGAGTGCATGTGCAGTGACCTTGACTGATGTCCAAGGTGAAGGTCATATCAGATTACTCTAAAAAAATTCTAAGCATATACACCCTCCTCTTAGCTCTGTCTGGCGCATACTTTTATGTAAAAAGTGTGCAGTGACCTTGAACCAATTTCAAGGTCAAATGTTAAGGTCATAGCAGATGTTTAATTCTTTATTACTCCCCCCAGGATGGTGTTGCCCTTTATTGTAACAAATTTGAACCCCCTAAACCTTGGGATGATTTGTGCAAAGTTTGTTTAGAATTGGCTCAGTGGTTCTGGAGAAAAAGCTAAAAATGTGGAAAGTTCACGGATGGACGGACAGACAGAGACGGACACCCTACAAAAAGCTTTTAGTTCAGATGAGCTAAAAACATAAGTTTGATAAAATATGCTTTTCTATTTTTCATTAAAATTTGGTAATCATTACATAATGAAATAAGATACAAAGACATAAATTGGCTATAATACATAGAATTGAACGAAATTGTTTCTAATGTTTCCATGGTAACGGTTGTCTATATTTCTTATCTAGATTCAATAATTTATAAACCAATATTACAAACACTCTCAATTCATTGGATATGTAGAGTTTCACATATTTTCTTCTTAAAAGGACATAATTTACACATATTTATGAATCATAGTAAGGGTTTTAAAAAGTTTGAAAGTTGTAAAATATACACTTTTGTTTCCATGGATACAACAACTTTGAGGAAACTTCCCCATCATGTTTTGATTGTTTCTGATAACAGAAGACCCAGTCATTTCAGGATTGGTGTCGGTTTGCATCAACCTGTCCGCAAGAATTTACAGGGCATCACCAAAAATGCCTTATTTCTAGGTTTTTTACAAAGTCGTTTACCAAGTACTTTTAAGCCCTTGGTACAATAAAGAAAAATAAATACTTTGATTTGCTAAATGTATTATTCAATAGTTAAGATGTGATGCTTTGAGAGTTTGATGAAGATTTATCACAACAAATCTAATTGAAATAAATATTTAAACAGAAAAAGTGTGTTTTTCAATAAAAATTAAGACCATTTTGTGCTAAGAATGATGGGTATGTGTATCCATGGTAACGGAGTTGCCTAGCAACCAACTTTTAGTGTTTTTATGATAGGTATATAATAATATGCATCATATTAAAATTTGAGGAAAATCGGTAACTATGCGTGCCGAACCTCCTATACAAATGTTTAAATGCTTACAGAGAATGGCTCTTAATTACATGAAATGTCTTAATTTAACCAAACTAGCTTAATTGATATTTTTCAAATTTGAGAAACAAGATTTTTTTTTTTAATAATTTATTATTTTTGTTCCATACATACTAATGTTGAATAACATTAATAAATTCAGTTTTTATAAATTTTATACACATGCATACTCACTCACACACAAGTATATATATGTTGATAAACAAGCTTAGTTATTTTATTAAACTACATGATTTGCGTTTTATCTTCCGCATTCAAGTGTAAGATTTGTAAGTTTACTCAAATAAGGACTTTATCAAAATATTATACACTGCTTATTTTAAAAACGCTACCTAGAGTTTTTCAAATATTCATACAGACACATGTATAAGACAAATTAAAGAAAACAACTATTGACTTTTTAACTCACCTGAATTGAAAACTCAAGTAAGCTTTTCTGATCACTTTTTGTCCGGCGCCGTCTGCACGTCTGTCCGTCCGTCTTTCTGATTGGCTATGAACTTTTGAAATATTCGACTTCTTCTCCAAAACCATTGAGAATATGTCAACCAAACTTAGAACAAAGCATCATTGAATAAAGGGGATTCAAGTTTGTTAAAATGAACGGCCATGTCCTCATTCAAGGGAAAATAATTTAGAAATATTGAAAATATGTTGACATTTTTTAAAAATCTTCTTCTCAAAAACCATTCTGCCAAAGAAGCTAAAAGTTATGTGGATGCATTTTCAGGTAGTGTAGATTCAGATTTCTTTAAATCATTATCCCAGGGTAAGGGTAGGGTCTTAGTGGGGGTCGAATTTTTCCTTGAAATATATAGAGTAAATTTCTTAAAATCTTCTTCTCAGAAATCGTTTAGCTAGAAAAACTAAAATAAGTATGGAAGCATCCTGAGGTAGTGTAGATTCAAGTTTGTTCAAATCATGATCCCTGGGCGTAGGGTGTGGCCACAAATGGGAGGGGGGATTCGAACTTTAACATAGAAATATATAAAGTACATCTTTAAAAATCTTCATTTCAGAAACCGATCAGTCAGAAAGCTTAAACTTGTGTGCAAGCATACTCAGGTAATGTAGATTCAAGTTAGTTCAAATCAAGATCCGCGGGGGAAGGAGGGGGCCACATTTGGGAGGGGGTCAAATGTTAAATGAGAATATATAAAAAAAAATTTCAGAAACAAATCAGCTAAAAAAGCGAAAAATGGTGGAAGCATCTTGAGGTAGGGTAGATTCAAGTTTGTTTAAATTATGATCCCTGGGGGAAGGGTGTGACCTTAATGGGGGTCATATTCTAACATGGGAGTTTACTGTCGAATCATCATTGTTCGTGGGGGACCAATGTTTGTGGCTTTCGTGGGTAACACTTGCCCATGAATTTACATCCCCACGAACATATATACAGTCTTGTTTAATATTAATTAAAATTATCCCGAACTTTTTGCCAACGAAATTACGTCCCCGCGAACCAGGAAAAAATTGGCTATCCACGAACATAGACCCTTACGAATAAAAATGATTCCACAGTATAGAAAAAAATCTTTAAAGATATTATTCTTAGAATTCGATCAGCCGGACAAACTGAGACATGTGTGGAAGTATTCTTAGGCAGTGTAGATTCAAGTTTATTCAAATCTTGATCCCCAGGGTTAGGCCACAGTGGTGGGAGGGGGGTCGAATTTTTACATAGGAATTTATTGAGAAAAAAGTATAAAAATCTTCTTCTAAAAAAGCATTTGGCCAGAAAAGCTAAAACTTGTGTGGAAGCACCCTCAGGTAAGGTAAATTCATTCTTTTTTCAAATCATGATCCCTGGCGGGTAGGATGGGGCCACAATCCAGGGTCATATTTTTACATAGAAATATAAAGAAAAACATCATCTTATTTGAAACCAACTGGCCAGAAAACCTGTTACTTGTTTTAAAGCATCAAAAGATAGCGTAGCTTCAAGTTTGTTTAAATCATGATCATTGGGGTTAGGATTGGGCCACGATGGGAGGAGGTCGAATTTTTACATTGGAATATACAGATAAAAATATTCTTTATATGAACAGTTGTTTAAGATCTTTTTTAGAAATGCAATGCTTAATATATGTTATAACTATTAAATTATCCAGTTTCAAAAGTGTTTCAATGTTAAACAAAAGAATATCTGGAGAAAACTGAGAAAATCTTTTTATACCGAATTTATTTTACTATATTTTACTACATATTTTTATTATGGTTATTGTTGATCAGGTAAACGATGTGGCCGATGGGCCTCTTGTTTATTACATTGATTATTTTGTCTGTCCAAATGACAAATAGAACATTCTTTTTATGATAGTCTTAATTAAGAATAAAAATATGATTGTCTTTTTTTTAAATATGTTAACAAAAATTCAGCAATCATCATGGTACCATTAAGAATTACTCATTTCACTGATATCCGAGATAAAAAGATGAACTATATAAAATAATTATTAGTTCCGCTTTAATGTTCACATCATTCGTTCAGAATCTATATAGGGAAACAGGGAAATAATCCCCACCATGTGTTTAAAGTGATGGCAGGCAGAACTTTGTATGACAGGCATATTGCATTATTATTAGTTTTTTTGCTAATTACGTTTGATATCAATAGTGAAGATGTTCCGAAATGTGATGGGTAAGACAAATGAATATCTTATTTTTGTACATAAAGATAGATGACAAATATAATGTGTTAAAGATTAATTGTTTCTAGGCCCGCAGATGTTCGCTATGATCTTTGTTTCTGTATTTAACATCTAATATCTATATTTAACATGAAAATTAATTTTTTAGTCTTATGTTATGTTTAGGGACGTTAACGGGTGCTGTGTAGGTTACTTTTGGAATTTTCTTGTTAAAAAATGCGAAGGTAGGTTATTAAAAATGTTTAAAAAGTTTGTTTTGAGTTTTTTTGCAGCATTCACGATATCTTTTTATAAATTGTTTTGATTAAATTTAATTTCCTTTTTGTGTATAGAATGTGCCCCAGGTTTCACTGGTGTAAATTGTACATCGCCGTGCTATTATCCTTCGTATGGTCGTAGATGCCAAACAAACTGTAACTGTAGAAAAAAACTATGTGATATAGCAACAGGATGTCGAACGGTCACAACGGGTCACTATATCTATACACTGTTAAAGAAGATTGTTTTTTGTGAACAATCAGTACATGTCTACAAATGTGAATTGAATCGGATCGGATTTTTATGGGTTTTTTTAAACAAGGATCTATGAATGTATTAAAGCAAAGTCGAGTATTAAACAAAATGACTTGTCTAAGTAGGGTTTTCTAACATAACGCTTTAATAAGACTCTCTGATAGATTGGTTTATAACAAACAAAGTGACTTTGTGTAATTTGGAGGCAAGAAGTTTATAAATTTGTAACAAAGCGGAATATATCAACAGCTAGTTCATTTTTTCTTATTAACGGTTGCTTGATGTTTTGTTTGAACATACGGAAACAAGTACGTAGAGTTGTTTCCTTTCCCTTGTTTCAATATTTACTTCCTCGCATCTGCCAGCCGTATGTAACTGTCAAAAAGACATGCACTGGGAATCTTTTAGTAAGTGCTTAAAAATTTGATTTTAAATTGTATGTTTCCAACATGTACTGGCATATTTTATTCTTGTGATCGGGAAACTTTTAACCGATTACGTAATCTCCGAAGGATACTTTGTAAGTATTTATTCCAAATAAACAGAACTCTCATTCGCACATAGACACACACACACACACACACACACACACACACACACACACATTCATACTTGTTCGCACATGAAAATCACAACATTTATTGACGTTAAACATTATTTTGTAAGTCTATAGTGATGAAAAATTCTGAAGAAATTTGTGAGTGACTTGCTGCTTTACATATGATGGTATATTATCCGTAAAATCCAGTTATCAAAGTTTTGAAAGTTTTGAAATTTAGCTTGGAATCCACTCCTTTCATACACACATCATTGTCAATACATTGTCAATTTTGCGATACATACATGAAACTGATTGCTAACATGAAAGGTTTTTATGCCTTTTGAAATGACAATTTTATAAGAAAGAAATGTTTGCGTTTTTCTATTAAGCTACAAAAGTTATACACTGTCTGCAAGTTATACAGTTTAAAGTAAACACATTTAAAAGTATTAAATATAAATTGAAACATAAATTCTAATCAATTTAATTACTGTCAGTTGACGCCCAACTTTGAAATATTAATAAGCACGTGAAGTGACATGCTTATTTGTTAACGTACACAAGATGTCGACGCGAAAACGCGATCGGTCGGTTGACAGTGGAATAACGCGTTCGAAGAGAAAAGAAAGAATGAAACAGTCTGACAGAGAGCGTTGTAAAAATAAATGAGAATCTATATTGGAGACTTTGAGCGGTGGACACGTTAGAAACTTCATATTTAACTATGAGCTTGCCGGCTTTTTGCTTTATACAGGTGGGTCACAAAGTGGTGTGTTTTCTTTGTTTAATAAGAGATTTACTCATAAAGGAAAAATAGCTTATGTCTATGATCGGCTATTCATTGTCTGAATATGATAAAACTTGTATAGCTATCATTCGATTACTTAAAGTCTATAAACTGTATATGTCGAGGGGACCCAGAAGGGATAATTTTTACGTTATATTTTATAATTAAACATAATGTAAAATGTATGAAAATAATGGTCAAATGCAAAGTAAATTTCAGCGATTGTCTTCGACACCGATACGCAACTATCCTCTTAAAATGCAGATGACAATATCCGATAATTTTCTTGTTAATAGCAAATAAACCTGTTTATATGAATTCAAACAACTGTAAACAAACGTGTTGCATTACCTCGTTCTGCATGCTGATTTTCTAAATAACTATTCCCGCGCACATGCGCAAATCCACCTCAAACGGTAATCGTTTATGAATATGCATAGATAAATTGGTGTTATTCATTTTCAAATTATGGCTAGTAATTCGTTAATATATATCAAATTGTAGCAAATTTTTTTTTAAACTTCTTGTTCATATATCTAGTCATGCTGACAAAATTTGGGTCTGGTTTTCAATTTCGCAAAAATGCCGTTTAAAACGTCATATATATCTTTAAAGTGTTATATTCCATCAAAATTTATTCACGTTTTATTATCTGAAATTATAAAAATCATTAGCACTCAAGAAGTGAGTCTGCTTTTTGCGATTTATTCTTATTTCAGTTGGCAACCAGAGCAACAGTCCGGGGCGGAGGTGGAGCTCCAATAAGATGAATTTCTCTGTGCTTTATGTATATCTATTTCATTCACTATGGGCAGGTATATGTCAATTTGAGAGTTATTGCAATGTTTGTGCTTATTATATATGTATATATCTATGCAATGTGTATCGTCCCGATCCTCTCAAATTGTCGTTTAACTGTATTCCACCTGTATCTCAAACGACCGTGTAGTGAGCGACCGGCGCGCTAGGTTCCCTTCGTCATCGAAAGCAAGATTTTTGTCTTGCCTAGATGGCGTAGTGGTTAGCGCGGTGGCCGCTCACTGCTAGGAGAATGGGTTCCAGAGGTCGTGAGTTCAAGCCCCGGCCGGGGCGGAGGTGGAGCTCCAATAAGGTGAATTTCTCTGTGCTTTATGTATATCTATTTCATTCACTATGGGCAGGTATATGTCAATTTGAGAGTTATTGCAATGTTTGTGCTTATTATATATGTATATATCTATGCAATGTGTATCGTCCCGATCCTCTCAAATTGTCGTTTAACTGTATTCCACCTGTATCTCAAACGACCGTGTAGTGAGCGACCGGCGCGCTAGGTTCCCTTCGTCATCGAAAGCAAGATTTTTGTCTTGCCTAGATGGCGTAGTGGTTAGCGCGGTGGCCGCTCACTGCTAGGAGAATGGGTTCCAGAGATCGTGAGTTCAAGCCCCGGCCGGGGCGGAGGTGGAGCTCCAATAAGGTGAATTTCTCTGTGCTTTATGTATATCTATTTCATTCACTATGGGCAGGTATATGTCAATTTGAGAGTTATTGCAATGTTTGTGCTTATTATATATGTATATATCTATGCAATGTGTATCGTCCCGATCCTCTCAAATTGTCGTTTAACTGTATTCCACCTGTATCTCAAACGACCGTGTAGTGAGCGACCGGCGCGCTAGGTTCCCTTCGTCATCGAAAGCAAGATTTTTGTCTTGCCTAGATGGCGTAGTGGTTAGCGCGGTGGCCGCTCACTGCTAGGAGAATGGGTTCCAGAGGTCGTGAGTTCAAGCCCCGGCCGGGGCGGAGGTGGAGCTCCAATAAGGTGAATTTCTCTGTGCTTTATGTATATCTATTTCATTCACTATGGGCAGGTATATGTCAATTTGAGAGTTATTGCAATGTTTGTGCTTATTATATATATATATATATATATATATATATATATATATATATATATATATATATATTTATTTTTGTATACTATCATGATACAATATGATTTATTGTTTTCCCTTGGAGTGAAATGTCACACTTTCATTGGTTTAAACATAGCACGTGATTGCCTCATATATCTCTATATTTGTTCAGTGAGAATTAATATTAGGCAATATGGCCGTCATTGGCCGACACTTCGCTTACTCATTTCGACATTTCATAGTCTTTAATACAGAAACCGCATGCCGTAAGTTCTTAAAGTATTTGGAGTAGTTGCCCTTTTAAATTCTTTAAAATTAGAGTAGTTGCCCTTTGAATATTGACGTCACATTGTTGTGTCTGGGGCAGAACAAAATGGCAGCGTCGAAATTTGCTCAAATCTCTGCAGAGAAAAGGGAGAGAAAACTTTTAAAATTGAATAACAACAAAACATTGTAAGTAAACAGCATCTTGTACATGACTTTGAGTAGATCATCGCTATTTGTGAATAAATATGTCGCTTGATAGTCCTCGGGAAAACAAAACACTTATTAGGTTAGTTACTTCGCCTCGCCATCTATGAGATTGATCAACCCAATATATTTCCGTAGTGAGTCAGTAACTAACCTAATAAGTAATAGTGACGTAGGATTTAATATTGCACATTATAATATGATATCATATTATTTAATATGGCATTATATCATATAATAGTGTATCATATGATAATTTATTGTATATGATGTATCATATGATAATATTTTGTATGATATAATACATTGAAACATTGTATCATACTATATGATACAACATCATATAATAGGATATTAAATAACATAATACAAGATCATTTTTTATACAATATCGTATCATATGATATAATATCATGAATTACAACATTAAATGATAAAATTTCATATTATACCATATTATAAAGAAATTATAATATATTTTGCAATATAATATTATATCATATAATAAAATATAGTGTCATATTATACAATACTGTATTATATTATACAGTATTATAAGAATCAAGAAATATCATTGAACAAGAAACACATTTATCATGTAAGTTTGAGTGAGGTTGGACAAGGTTTTATGCCAGCCTGGTATTTCAAATCCAAAATAACTTAAACCGTGAATTTTTTTCAACATTTAAATCTGAATTTATTTACTTAAACAACCATTCATCTGCTCCAGCATCAAGATAATCAAAATTAAGCTATGTATCTGAAGCTACCTCTATTTACCTACCCATACTTATATTAGCTGTTTAAGTCTGACTAGGTATGAACAGCATTACTTTATTTATAAACAGCCCCAAAAGCCTAACACATTAATTTTAAGTTGTTCTAGAATCTTTAACCTGCCTAAGCATCTAGATAATTAGGATCACTCACTGTATCTGAAGCTACCTGTGATTCATTTATTTAGTTAAATCAACCATGCAAGTTTGAATTATTACTTTTATATGATTAATTATTTTTATAAAAAATGTAACATGCTCCAAAAACTTAACCTCCTCCGGCACCCGAAACCTATGGCTCAGATTTAGCATTCATGCCTGTCAAATGCATTAGTTTTACTGCATCAGACTTCGTCTCGGTGAGCTAAAAATAACATGTTTCAAAAAAATGTTAAGAATATATGGTTATATTAGTTTTAAAAAATGCGGTATGCTTATGGCTTCTATAGAAATTGCTTGTGAAGTTTTCAAACCAAAACTTTAAGTCACTGAAACATTTAGCAAAATTAAAACAGTATTTAAGTAAAATTTTCACATCAGTTGGATAAATATTTTATGAAAGCATTCGTTGTGTGTACCAATATTACCTCAGTTGCTTTTGTGAATATTAATTTCCTCAATTAATGAATTTTGTATCAATTTGTAGTTTGTGCGTGCGTAACATCTAACAATGTTAAAAATAAAGTCAATAAATACCAAAGGTTAAAAAAAATTTCCTAATTGGCTGTGCTGAGTTAATAGACTCAGTATGAAAGAAGGCACACGCGCGCATGTGAATGAGTTCGTGTGCGTAAATTTCTATCTGCGGTTTGAACCGATTTTGTACTAGTTATATATTCTGACCTTCTTATCCTAAAAAAAGGCAATTCACAACATACCAGTTTTTAAAATAAACATTTAATGAAATATATCGTTTAATGACAAAAATTAATCTTTAGGTATGAATATAATATAAAATATGATATAACGTCCACCTTAAACACAAATCTATTCACATTTGAAATAATCACTACTTTTTTCTTTCGGCTACACAGTAAACAGAGTAAAACTATTAAAACAACATGCAATTTCGCTATATCATCCGAACGTTTGATTCATTACATATATGCGCCAAAACAAAGGCCATTGTATTACTGCCATTAATATACATAAACCTTTGAACTTTCTTAAGTCTACTGCACATGGATAGACATAACAAAATACATATGATAAGAAAATCTTGTCCTAACATCATCAATATCAAATATGTAATTCCGTCATTTCGGTTGCGGCAGTATCCGCATCTTCCTCACTCCTGTTCCTATTCCTACGAGCTTTAACAGACAAAATAAAACCATTCTTTCAATTATTCCTGAGCACATGTATTTTGCAACTTTAAACAAATTAATTGAATTTTGCCTTGTCTGTTAACTGCGACAGTACATTTAGTATACGTGATACATGATATAAAAATAAAATAAGTTTGCTGAAGCACAGTACTGTCTAATCTTTAAATTTGTTTTCGTTGTTGTTGACGATAAATCACATATTTCATTGAACTGATGTTACCGTAATTTTAAAAGAAAACTTACCTCTACACCAGGTTAATACTTGAATAATAAAAACAGGTACCACTACAGTTAGTATGATGAGTAAGAGGATAATAATAATGCTACAACGAATCAATATAATATTACACTATATAAATAGTGCCTATTTGGGGGGGTAACTGTTGAAATTGACACACCAAATAAAACCTTTGTCAACCGACGCGAAGCTGTTACACTCCCAAACAGGCATTATTTATCTTATTATACTAAATATCTTTATTTTAAAGAAAATTTAACTGATGACGCGAATTCTACAGCGAACCTCAACTAGTATCCATTAATGATACAAGATTGAAGTTATTTCGTAAATAAAATCCCGACTATGAATTCATAAATAAGAATGATCTAGAATTAACCCCCTCCAAAAATAATGCTGTTCCAAATCAAACTTCACATCCACTTAATGACATAAATTATAATGCAAAAAAATATCAGGTTCATCACTTTTCATATTGTAGTATTGGGTGAACGTGAAATCCGTTCATGATATTACTATAAGAAACATAGCATGCATGTATGTTGCCATAACATGTACTTGCAATGACAAAATATTTGTTTAGTACTCCTGGTTTTTTTCGTCGAAATAAATGCTTCTGCATCATCTATGAGAAATTGCACATTAAAACATTATAAATTTATATATTGATACTTTTTCTTGAGATGTTCAACTTACACAAAAAGCCAGACAAAATCAAGCCAGCTACCGGTTTCATGGTGTGTCGGGCTAGTCGTGGTTGCGATGGGATGAGGCTTCACTATTGATGTTATTTCATAACATTCAGGAACTTTAAAAAAAAACAACAACAAACAAATGCGTTTTGTTAAACTACATGTATTATACATTGCAACTAATACATTTTCGACTTTTAACATTCATATTCAATGGACTAAATGATCAATGCTAATATTTGTATACAACTATCACCAAAAATATATAATTTTGTAAATGATTATCATGATGTTGGTTTATGTTATCATTTATTGAAAATAAAGTGGGAACATATGTTCTTATGTGTTTGAAGAACTTGACTTCTAGATAAGGTTTTTTTTCTTCAAGATTTTCCTTCTAAAAACATCCTTCATAGAAAAGCAAGCATGAATTGAGAATGTTCCGTGAGAGACATATAAACTTTATATTATTATAATACTATTATTCTATTTCATTTTACTTAGTTAAATTGTGCGAGGTCATAATCATCGTTGTTGATAAAAAGCTAATTGAAAATTAAATTTCCTTTATTATTTACTTTTGTAGATGTCCGTTGAGTTGTATTTCCCAGGGCAAGTTGTGCAGTTCTTGTGAAAATTAGATGTCACCATATTTCTAGATGGTTCGTAATCAACGCACTGTCCTGAATATACACAAAGACATGTCAATGCCAGTGAAAATGCGCAGTGCATGATACGAGACAAGCATTACGAGCTAAATGATCACACGCATTTGCTTGAGGTTATGCAATCCCTGCAAACTAAAGCGAAAAAAAATTTAGTTATAACACATACATTTAGTGTAGCATTATAGTTCTCGAGAAGCTTTTCCATGGCTTTTACAATATCAAACTTTGAACCCTTTTTTGGGAATCCTAGAACTAGCACGTTTTCAGGATGTTTAAAATTATGGGGTTTTTTTAAGATTCCAAAAGAATGTTCCCTAGATATTCCTAGCTATGTAATGTTTTATGGCCCCATCCTATCCTATGATATACAGGTTTGAACAAAATTGAATCTGCCTTTCCATGCGCAATTTCCACACGGCTTTCAACTTGTTTTTGAGAAGAAGTGTTTTTTATGGGTTTTGTAATGTAATTATTCTTAGCTAAACATTTAATCCACATTGTAGCTCAAAGTTAACATCATCTCTATTGGAAAGATGATGTGACCCTACATAGAATGTTTTGTCCTAGTTTAGGTTGAAATTAGTCGAGTGCCTTTTGAAAAGAAGTCGAGTTTGCAGACAGACGGACGTCGGACAAAAAGTGATCAATAAACCACATTTAAACTTATGGCTAAGATGAGGTTAAAAACCCCAAATACAGGATATTTTAAGCGTGGATATAAAATTTGAGGTTTGTTTTTAACTGTATAAGTACGATTTACAGTTGAGTATTTGTTGAAAAAGGTGTAGTGAGTAATATATTAATTATGTATTTTTCATTAATAAAATTGCATTTTAGTGTAAACAAATTAACTTTAAATCATGCCTTGGGATTTCCAAACTTTGGAACAGACTTCTAGAAGTTTAAGTTGATATCTGTGTTTAACACAATGATACACAAGTGGCTCGTCTTCTGTAAACGGGCAGTCGTTATGAACATTCGTGCAATTCATCAGTTCCGCTCTTGCATTCCATTCTTCAATAGTTTTGGGACAACTGTCCACATACTTAACCTTTTGTCTGTCATCACATGAATGACCGCTTGAAATCGGGAAAACAACTATAATCCAAATCTGCAATATACAAGCATTTTAAAGTAGTTCAATGTAAGAAAATCGCTAAAATACAGATTGTACAATTAGGAAATTATTCAAAATTGCACAAGTCCAGCATTTTCCATGACAAAAATTTAAACTTTCATGAATTACTTTCATACATTAACGGGATATGGGTGTTTGAATTGACAGCTGAATGGCTACCAAGAAGAAAGAACATAAAATATGTCTGCCGAAAATAATATGCATGTATATCAGCAAATCTGATTATATTTGTATAAGTCAAAAGATTTTATTCATGTATTTACTTTCTTGAGCAAAAAAAATATATATATAAATAAATAAATAATCCTATCAAGTACAGATTAAACACCATGCTTTTCAAAGTTGACCTCGAAATTTTATCTGATATATGGATTAAAGCCTACCGTATTTTACTTGTCAAACGTTTTGAAATATAACAAGAGTTATATAAAATAAAAAAAAGGTTTTTCAATCTTAATCATTTAATGATAAAAATGACCAAAAAAAAGCCAAAAAAAAAAACAGGAAGCCTACAAGCCTTGACAGTTATTTGACTACCATTGCTCTTTTGGAGTCTAAACCTTAATCCGAGACTCCTCTGACTGTTACCCCCGCCTTTTATTATTTAATGTTTGAAAAACATTTATTTAAAAAAAAGGTGGAATTGGGGTGAAGAGTAGAAGTAATCTTGGATTATTTATACCCTATGCCACACCAATATAATTGTTTGTCGGACATCCAGTGAAAAAAGGTACGAGCGGGCGAGCGAATAAATAATAAAACTTACTATTATTTCTTGAAGCCAGAAGGTTAAGGCGTTACATAAATAAATTTGTGCGGACGGTTATATTTTTTTTCTACTTGTTTCTGATTTATGAATTAAAACTTCTTAAAATGCAAACAAATAGAGCGGAAATAGAACATTGGAAATAGAACAATGGATGCGGTAAATTAGTAATAATATTATTTGTATATTTTTAATTAAATACGAGCGCGCGGGGTCCGACGAACAAGAAATGATATTGGTGTGTCCTTAGCTCCCATTGCCAAAAATTGTTAATTCAATATTTTTTCTTTTGTAAAAAAGAGACCTGAATACCGTAATAGCAAATCTTTTATAATATTCATATATGTATATCTTATAATTAAATAAAGTACTTGTGGATTTCCTAAAATATGCCAGCAATAGGTTACCAGTCTGAGAGTGACTAAAGTGACCTAAAAAAGATATCTGTTCACTATACGGTCATTGACCCTCTCTATGAGGCGCGGGGATGTTATGGTCATAAATTGCACAATTTAAATTTCTCTTATTTAAACTTAAAATGTTTAAAAATATTGGCCTTGTAGTTTTCAAGAAGTTCAAAATGTAAAATTGTTAAAGGAAGACGCTCGATGAACGACGCACGACGACGGACGAAGACCAGTAGGTCACATCCTGGAATAAGGTTACTGAAAATATAATTACAGGCACGTGAGTCAGTTAGTTGTTGCCATTCAAACATTGATTAATCGTTAGTATTCAAAGAGCAAGTTTATATACGAATCATGAATATTTTTACAAGGGAGAAAAGAAACATCATTCTTAGGTATATTACGAAAAATAAAATTTTGATATCGTGACAAATCGCAAACGTAGGGAAGAAAACAATAATTAATATGTTTAAAAACAGATATCAAACCAAACACTAAACAAAGCTCACAGAAACTTACCAAATTGGAGTAAAAGCACATAGCGCCCAAACTAAAGATAGTTTTTGTGTTTCTGTGACTCTAAATTAATTGGTGTTGTGGATGTCTAATGTTATATAAATGTTTTGTATCTTATGAATATCCATGCATGTTGCGTACCTTTTTGATTTTGCAAATCGAATTTGTTTTGTTTTTTATTATTTTCTTAAAACAACCATATCTTTCAAATCATAATGAAACAATTTAATGGATTCAAATTGTCCTGTTTTAAAAAAAGTACTCTCATAGAGAAATACGCAATTTGAAAAGAATTACTTAGTCTAAATATTAAATTATAAGTAATTGTTAAATTTGTCGACGATCATTCACACATTAAGCCTGCGTTTATATCTGAAATAAAAAGGTAGGTAATGTAGGTATATCATAATTGAGTGAAATTACGAATGCATTTCATATCAAACAAGAGGCCCATGGGCCACATCGCTCACCTGAGCAACAATAGACATATAAAATCAGCTTTACATAGTCATATACAAAATATCTGAATAATTTCGTACAATAGATCCGGTATTAAAAAAATCCCCTGCATATTCTTATGTCTATCATTGAGCCTTTGTAACAGGATAATTTTACAGTCATATCACATATTGAGCATTGCAGTTCTCCAGAAGATGATCAGAATTAAACAACTGTAAATATATGGATTATAAACCTACATCAAACTTTGTACCCCTTTATGGGGCTGAAGAATTGTCAAGAAATGTCAAGAGGTCAAAGTCTAAACAATTTTAAAGAATCAACAATGTCTAAATGCTTGCACAAAGTAAAGCCATTTACAATAACATTAAAGCTTTTAATTGAGTGAATAACTTAAATTTTTATTCCTTTGTAAAATGGAAAATTGGAACAACAACAACAACAACAACAACAACAACCCCTTGTCCCAACCCTACTTCTGAAGATTATGATTTTGACAAATTTCAATCTACACTATCTGAAGTGACAAAAGTTACACCTTTTCTAGACAAATTGTGTTTTAGAAGATGATTTAAAAAAAAAATCCCTATATATACCTATGTCAAAATTTTACACCCCCCCCCTATTGTGGCCCCACCCTACCCCTGGAGATCATGATTTGAACAAACTTGAATCTTCCCTAACTGAGGATGCTTCCACAAAAGTTGCAGCTTTTCTGCCCAATCGGTTTCTGAGAAGATCTTTAAATATTTTTCTCTATATATTCCCATGTTAAGTTCGACCCCACATTGTTGCCCCACCCTACCCCCAGAGATCAAGATTTGAACAAACTTGAATATACACTACCTGATGATGTATCCACACAAATTTCAGCTTTTCTGGCTGATCATTTTCAAAGAAGAAGATTTTTTATGATTTACTCTATATATTTCTAATGCAGTCAGACTTCGTTATCTCGAACTAGATGGGTCTGTTTAAAAACTTCGAGATATCCGAGTATTCGATATTTTGAGGGTAATATAGTTAAAAAAAGAGTGGTTGGGACTTACAAATCACTTCGACATATCCATTGTATTCGAGATATCGGTGTTCGAGATATCGAAGTTCAACTGTATGTAAAAATTTCGACTCCCCCCCCCCCTCATGTGGCCCCAAACTACCCCTGGAGATCATGATTTGAACAAACTTGAATCTACACTACCTGAGGATGCTTCCACACAAATTTCAGCTTTTCTGGCTGATCATTTTCAAAGAAGAAGATTTTTAAAGATTTACTCTATATATTCCTTTGTAAAAATTCGACCCCCATTGTGGCCCCACCCTACCCCCGGGGACTATGATTTGAACAATCTTGAATCTACACTACCTGAGGATGCTTCTACACAAGTAACAGCTTTTCTGACCCTAATTGTTTTTTAAAATGAAGATTTATAAAGTTTTACTCTATATATTCCTTATATGTTAAAATTTGAACCCCCCCCCCCCCCCATTCATGATTGTGACCCCACCCTACCCCTGAGTATTATGGTTTGAACAAATTAAAATCTAAACTAACTGAGGATGCTTCCACACACGTTGCACCTTTTCTACCCAATCGGTTTCTCAATATACAGTGTATTCCTACGTAAAATTTGACCCCCCCCCATTGTGGCCCCACCCTACCCCCGGGGATCATGATTTGAACAAACTTGAATCTACACTACCTGAGGATGCATCCACACAATTTTTAGCTTTTTGGCTGAACAGTTTCAGAGAAGAAGTTTTTTAAAGATTAACATTCCTAATATGTAAAATTTTGATCCCCAATTGTGGCCCCACCCTACCCCTGGGGATCATGATTTGAACAAACTTGAATCTACACTACCTGATGATGCTTACACACAAGTAACAGCTTATCTGGCTGAAAGGTTTCAGTGAAGAAGATTTTTAAAGATTTACTCTATATATTCCTATGTCAAATTCGACCCCACATTGTAGCTCTACCCTATCCCCGGGGATCATGATTTGAACAAACTTGAATCTACATTACTTGATGATGCTTTCACACAATTTTCAGCTTTTCTTTTTTTTTATTAATTTTTTTATTTTGTCAGTTTAAATTCACAATTGCATATAAACATGTCATAGGTATAATAGCATATCATACAAATACATATCTTTATGCTTTATTGAGATAAGTGAAAGTATAGTTTAAAAATATATTTTTTCTTTAGCTATAGTGTCTTATATATATATATATATATATATATATATATATATATATATATATATATATATATATATATATATATATATATATATATATATATATATATACAATTAGTGAAAGTTATAGGGGAGAGAGTAAAGAAAGAAAGATTGATAGCATTATGTACAGAAAAATTGTATTGGAGCACTTAACAAGTAGAATTGTAAATCAATTGACATACATGAGTTTATCAAAGTCAATTTTTCATTGAAATTTCATCAGTCAAAGTAGATTACAAATTTTTTTCAAGTGTTTTTCATACTGAGCGAAATTACAATTTTTTAAAACTAAATATTTTTCCATAAGTTATCTATCGGTTATTAAGGTAAACAATGCACTCATATCCAATTTGGGTACAGTTTTATATTTACAGGCAAACATAAACTGTTTCTCAACAAGTGTCAACAAGTTATGAACTTTGTAAACATTATTGTTGTTAAATTTACCGAATAATACACCTATTTTATCAAAAGCTATTGGAAAATTAAACCTTAATAGAAACATTTCTTCAACTGCACACCATATCTCTTTAACCTTAGGACAATCATTTTCAGCTTTTCTGGCCAAATGGTTTTTGAGAAGAGGATTTTTGAAAAATACCAACAAATTTTTAATGATATTTAATTACATGTATCTTTCCTTTGAAGAGGGCTTGGTCCTTTATTTTAACAAACTTGAGTCCCCTTTACCTAAGGATGCTTTGTGCCAAGTTTGGTTGAAATCGGCCCAGTGGTTCTGGAGAAGAAGTCGAAGATGTAAAAAGTTTACGGACAGACAGACGGACGGACAGACAGACGGACGCCGGACAAAAAGTGATCAGAAAAGATCACTTGAGCTTTCAGCTCATGTGAGCTAAAATGAAACGAAAATTAAAACAAGCTATCACCACCGTCAAATGTGAAATTTTGAAATATTTAACCTCAATTTACTTCACAAAATCGGCACAAATGTATCTTGAATGTTTCAAAGATTCCCTTTGCACGCGAACTATTGCGCAATGAACAAATTCATATTTGTCAGATCAACCCGTTTATCATACATCCATCATGGCTGCTTTAAACAAAGAACCTCATTTTCAAAATATGGAATACCGAAACCGAAGTTTTAAACTGATTGAACCACGCCTTTCCTTTATCATTATTTTCGTAATAACTCAGACTTGAAACAAAATTAGCCTTTTATTTTTGCAATTTATATATTCCTTTCCATAAGGATGATTGATTTATGCAAAATTACGTTAAATTTGACTCAACAGTTTTTGAGAACATTTCTAAAAAATCTACCCCCCCCCCCACTTTTTTTTACAGTTTCGAGGTTTTCTCCGCTTTGAATGCAAACTGGCCTTTCTTTTCTGCAATTTAAATTTGCCTTTCCATATTTTCCATAAGGATGCCTTGTGCCGAATTTGGTTGAAACTGGTCAAACGGTTTTAGAGAAGAAGTTCAAAATGTAAAAAGTTTACAGACGGACAGACGGACGACGGACAAAATGTGATCAAAAAATCTTACTTGAGCTTTTAGGTCAGGTGAGCAAAAAAGTAATGAAACAAATGACCCCACTGGTCCACAAGTTCCTTGGTCTTTACAGAGAATCATTAAAACGCTAACATTTAAAGACTCTATTATAAGAGCTCTCCCGTGCTTACACTGTATTTATATGTGTTTACCGTCGTTAGTGTATGACATGTGTCTTTAAAAGGACTTGGTTTTTCCCTTCATATTTCAACATACAAATAAATTCAATGTCTTGGCATAATTTTTAGCACTCCATTCTATATATTCTGTCTTTATTTCCTTCAAAATTAAACAAGATTTTTTTTTCTCTCGGTATTAAATGGCGAATAAAAACGAGTGTGACTGTATAAGCAGCGGCCTGGATAGGTGCTTTAAATTATGAATTAATTTTTACACGTGCCGATAAATCCTCTTTCAATTTGAAGATTTAAAAGTACATCAATTGGAAATAATTTACATTAATTACAGAACAATAAATGGCAATACTTTACTCTGCTATTGACCTAACGTAAGCTTTAGTGTTCAACTACATGCATCTCAATTCATATGCATTCATTTTTTCTTTTTCTTAAAAATCATATCAAATTTTGCATTTGGTATATCAATTCCAATAAACATAATTTTCCTTTTGCATATCAAATATACAATAAATTTAAATTATACTTAACTTTTATAATAAATGTTGTACACACCTTCTCTTATCCCGATATTATTTCTCTTTTAGTTTAATTTCCACTTCGATCACAGATATATATAGACCATGCATTCTTACTTGTAGTATATTTTTGGCTGTACATTTGTACTTCCTAGTAGAATACTTGAAGTTTTTCAAACTATTTCCTTCACAAAAAGATTGGGGGGGGGGGGTAAGATAGCGCAAATGCCCAATCGATTGAATCGTGAAATACAATTTTGAATTTATTTTTCTTTCCAATTAGATTTTTTCAAATATATTATTAAAAATACAAGTTTGCAAAAGTACAACTTCTAACTATATTCACTTTTTAATATCCTAACAAACGATAAGAAAAAATATATTACCCTAAATATTGGTGGTATTGAACCCACAACATAAAAACCCTAGTTATATAAAGTTAACGTTTGTCTGGTGCTCTAACTACTGAGCTAATTCAGACACAATAAAGTAAGCTGTTTAAATACTATGTGTGACTTTGGCCACGAATTTATGGACTTTGAATTGTTGTGATACAACATGATATTTTTAATGTATAGGGGGCCATTTCTCCACGTTTTTAGCTCACCTGAGCTGAAAGCTCAAGTGAGCTATTCTGATCACATTTTGTATGTCGTCCGTCCGTCCGTCTGTCTGTCCGTCTGTAAACTTTTCACATTTTCAACATCTTCTCAAGAACCACTGGGCCAATTTCAACCAAACTTAGCACAAAGCATCCTTAGCCTAAGGGGATTCAAAGTTGAGAAAATTAAGGACCAAGCCCTCTTACAATGGGAGATAATAAGGAATTAATGAAAATTTTCGAGAAATTTTCAAAAATCTTCTTCTCAAGAACCATTTGGCCAGGAAAGCTGAAACTTATGTGGAAGCATCCTCAGGTAGTGTAAATTCAAAGTTGTGAAAATCATGACCCCCGGGGTAGGGTGGGGCCACAATGGGGGTGGGTCAAATTTTTACATAGGAATATTAAGAATAAATCTTTAAAAAATTTTCTTCTCAAGAACCATTTGGCCAGAAAAGCTGAAACTTATGTGGAAGCATCCTCAGGTAGTGTAGATTCAAAGTTGTGAAAATCATGACCGTTGGGGGGTAGGGTGGGGCCACGATGGGGAGGGTCGATTTTTAACATATGAATATATAGAGTAAATCTTCAAAAATCTTCTTCTCAAGAACCATTTGGCCAGGAAAGCTTAAACTTATGTGGAAGCATCTTCAGGTAGTGTAGATTCAAAGTTGCGAAAATCATGACCCTCGGTGGGTAGGGTGGGGCTACAATGGAGGGTCGATTTTTAACATAGGAATATATAGAGTAAATCTTTAAAAATCTTCTTCTCAAGAACCATTTAGCCAGGGAAGCTGAAACTTGTGTAGAAGCTTCCTAAGGTACTGAAGATTCAAAGTTGTGAAAATCATGACTCCCAAAGGGAAGGGTGGGGCCACAATGGGGGTGGGTTAAATTTTTACATAGGAATATATAGAGTAAATTTTAAAAATCTCCTAAGAAACCATTTGGCCAGGAAAGCTGAAACTTGTGTGGAAGCATCCTAAGGAAGTGAGGATTCAAAGTTTTAAAAATCATGACCCCGGGGGGTAGGGTGGGGCCACAATGGGAGGGGGGGTCAACTTTTTACATAGGAATATATAGAGTAAATCTTAAAAAATCTTCTTCTCAGAAACTAGCCAGGAAAGCTGAAACTTTTGTGGAAGCATTCTCAGGTAGTGTATATTTAAAGTTGTGAAAATCATTACCCCCAGGGGTAGAGTGGGGCCACAATTTGGGATTGAATTTCTACATAGGAATATATGGAGTTAATCTTTAAAAATCGTCTTCTCAGAAACTAATAAGCCAGGAAAGCTGAAACTTGTTTGGAAGCATCCTCAGTCAGGTAGTGTAGATTCAAAGTTGTAAAAATCATGATTCCAGGGCGTAGAGTTGGGCCACAATGGGGGTGGAATTTTTACATAGGAATATTAAGAGTAAATCTTTAAAAATCTTCTTCGAAGAAACTAATCAGCCAGGTGATTATTTAATATTGTTTAGATTTTGGCTTCTGGACGATTCCTGGATGAATGGGTCTCACAAGGGGCTTAGAGTTTGATGTAGGTTTATATCCCATTTATAAACAATTGTTTAGGATCTTTTTGAGAGCTGCAATGCTCAACATGTGATATTACTAAAAAATCATCCTGTTGGAAAAGGGACTAATGATAATAAACATAAGAATGTCCAGTGGAAAAAATTGATTTTTATTTTTACAGGATCTACATGTATTATACTACATTGTCCAGATAGCTTGTATTATGTCTCTATTAAGCTGAATTCATCATACCTATTATTCCTCAGGTGAGCGATGTGGCCCATGGGCCTCTTGTTGTGGATTGAAATCGGTTTGTTTCCAATTAGACCTTATTTAGACTATGAGAAAAAGATGGAGCACAGACCCACTCTTTAAAAGAAAAGGCCTTGAAGTTCTAAATAAAGACACTCTTTGAAGTTTTTGATACGTATGTTTAAGTCAACATATTCCAAGTATTGAACATATCTAAAGGTTAAAAATAAATTATATGTTAAGTATATATTGTTTTGAATATTTCTTTATAAAAAATATCAGATATTTCAATTTTTCAGTATCTTATCCATCCGTGTATAGGCATGTTCAACACCTTATCCAACCATCTTTTTAAAAAAAAAAGGATTTGTTATGAATTTTCTTTTCTAAATTTTTTTTTCAAAAAAATTACTACCAAAACAGCAATCTATCTGCTACAAAGATGTTTTGAGGTACTTATATCCATATTTGTCTAAAGCTTAAGAGAAGACGTTGAACTTTTAACAAGGTTTGTATTTGAAAAACAAGAGGCCAATAGGCCTTAACGGTCACCTGAGTAGCATAACCCATACACAAACTTGTCAAGGAGTCTTATATATGCATTTAATTAAGCTTTATTCTGGAATAGAAATTTTTTTAATTTGTAATGATGACCACCTCCCTGCCTGAAATCTTTCAAAAAGGACTATTAAACCTATAATTTTAGTGAAAAACTTAAAAAGATCATAAAAGAGTGCATGACCTGATATTGAAAAGGTGCAAGACTCTGATAGAAAATAATTTAATAATAATAACAAGGTGGCTATTATTCATGTTTTATTTAAAACAACCTCCCATCCCCCATCCACCCGGGGCAGACAGAAACTCTCCCTGTGGGCATTTAAACAAACGAAAAAAACCCCCAGCTTTATCGATAAAAGCCATCATGAGTTACTCACTTCTCCTGTTCCAGTTTTTGAATATTCAACATTCGTTGAGAATCATCATCTGTCATATATACCAAAATCATTTTACCTTTATATCAGTGATTTTAGTTAGCCAATTATTACTTTACTATTAACAAGTCTATTTGTTTATTTTGAAAGTTTAAAAACTGTTTTTGTTTCAAATGATAAAAAGCCTTGCATAACTCTTTTGGTCATACAACTTCTTTATAATTACATATTCAATGATTAATTACTAAATATGAACAAGCAAAGGAAGATAACTCCATTAGGAAGAAGCAAGGGAAAACAAGATGAAATTATAATCGGGGCGATTATAAAGTCTCCCAAACGAACGAGGCTATCATATAGAGTAGGGATGACCCACAAAGTTTCATGATGTTTCCAGGGGTCCTTTACTATATATAAGGTGAACTAACATGACCCAAGGAACAAGAATATATATGGTTTAGGGGTGGGGATATTAACCGTTTTCAAGATATTCGGGCACTACCTGTTTCAGGGGGGTCAGGACCACCCCCAGGGCCCATGAACTACATATCATATGATGCCCCTTGACACAAGGAACAAGAATATATATGGTTAAGGGGTGGGGTTCTTAACCGTTTTCAAGATTATTGGGCCCTTCCTGTTTGAGGGGGGGGTCAGGACCACCCTTGATGTCCATGACCTACATACCATTTGATGGCCCTTAACACAAGGAACAAGAATATATATGGTTTAGGGGTGGGGATATTAACCATTTTAAAGATATTTGTGCACTGCCTGTTTGAGGTGGGACAGGACCACCCCTGGGGCCAATGACCTACATACTATTTGATGCCACTTAACACAAGGACATCATATCCATGCCTTTAGTTTTTCACAAATATATAAAGGAGTAGAGAAGAAGATTTTCTAAGATTTAATACATTTTTACTATATGGCCATATTGGCCCCACCCTAGTGCCTAAACACCTGTCCCAGGGGTCATAAATTTCACAATTTAGGTAGAAGACTTCATGTACATCATATCCAGGCATTTAGTTTTTCACAAATATATATGGGAGTAGAGAAGAAGATTTTCTAAAATTTAATACATTTTTACTATATGGCCATTTTGGCCCCACCCTAGAGCCTGAACCCCTGACCCAGGGACCATAAATTTCACAATTTTGGTAGAGGGCTTCATGGACATCATATCCATGCATTTAGTTTTTAACAAATATCTATGGGAGTAGAGAAGAAGATTTTCTAAAATTTAATACATTTTTACTATATGGCCATATTGGCCCCACCCTAGAGACTGAACCCCTGACCCAGGGGCAATAAATTTCACAATTTTGGTAGAGGGCTTCATGGACATCATAACCATGTATTTAGTTTTGAACAAATATCTATGGGAGTAGAGATGAAGATTTTCTAAGATTTAATACATTTTTACTATATGGCCATATTGGCCCCACCCTAGAGCCTGAACCCAGGGACCATAAATTTCACAATTTTGGTAGAGGGCTTCATGGACATCATATCCATGCATTTAGTTTTTAACAAATATCTATGGGAGTCGAGAAGAAGATTTTCTAAGATTTAATACATTTTTACTATATGGCCATATTGGCTCCACCCTAGAGCCTGAACCCCTGACCCAGAGGCCATAAATTTCACAATTTTGGTAGAGAGCTTCATGGACATCATAACCATGTATTTAGTTTTGAACAAATATATATGGGAGTAGAGAAAAAGATTTTCTAAAATTTAATACATTTTTACTATATGGCCATTTTGGCCACACCCTAGAGCCTGAACCCTTGACACAGGGACCATAAATTTCACAATTTTGGTAGAGGGCTTCATGGACATCATAACCATGTATTTAGTTTTGAACAAATATCTATGGGAGTAGAGATGAAGATTTTCTAAGATTTAATACATTTTTACTATATGGCCATATTGGCCCCACCCTAGAGCCTGAACCCCTGACCCAGGGACCATAAATTTCACAATTTTGGTAGAGGGCTTCATGGACATCATATCCATGCATTTAGTTTTTAACAAATATCTATAATAGTCGAGAAGAAGATTTTCTAAGATTTAATACATTTTTACTATATGGCCTAATGGCCCCACCCTAGAGCCTGAACCCCTACCCAGGGGCCATAAATTTCACAATTTTGGTAGAGGGCTTCATGGACATCATAACCATGTATTTAGTTTTCACAAATATCTATGGGAGTAGAGATGAAGATTTTCTAAAATTTAATACATTTTTACTATATGGCCATTTTGGCCACACCCTAGAGTCTGAACCTCTGACCCAGGGACCATAAATTTCACAATTTTGGTAGAGGGCTTCATGGACATCATAACCATGTATTTAGTTTTGAACAAATATCTATGGGAGTAGAGATGAAGAGTTTCTAAGATTTAATACATTTTTACTATATGGCCATATTGGCCCCACCCTAGAGCCTGAATCCCTGACCCAGGGACCATAAATTTCACAATTTTGGTAGAGGGCTTCATGGACATCATATCCATGCATTTAGTTTTTAACAAATATCTATGGGAGTCGAGAAGAAGATTTTCTAAGATTTAATACATTTTTACTATATGGCCATATTGGCCCCACCCTAGAGCCTGAACCCCTGACCCAGGGGCCATAAATTTCACAATTTTGGTAGAGGGCTTCATGGACATCATAACCATGTATTTAGTTTTTCACAAATATCTATGGGAGTAGAGAAGAAGATTTTCTAAAATTCACTACATTTTTACTATATGGCCATTTTGGCCACACCCTAGAGCCTGAACCCCTGACCCAGGGACCATAAATTTCACAATTTTGGTAGAGGGCTTCATGGACATCATAACCATGTATTTAGTTTTGAACAAATATCTATGGGAGTAGAGATGAAGATTTTCTAAGATTTAATACATTTTTACTATATGGCCATACTGGCCCCACCCTAGAGCCTGAACCCCTGACCCAGGGGCCATAAATTTCACAATTTTGGTAGAGGGCTTCATGGACATCATATCCATGCATTTAGTTTTTAACAAATATCTATAATAGTCGAGAAGAAGATTTTCTAAGATTTAATACATTTTTACTATATGGCCTAATGGCCCCACCCTAGAGCCTGAACCCATGACCCAGGGGCCATGAATTTCACAATTTTGGTAGAGGGCTTCATGGACATCATATCCATGCATTTAGTTTTTAACAAATATCTATGGGAGTAGAGAAGAAGATTTTCTAAAATTTAATACATTTTTACTATATGGCCATTTTGGACACACCCTAGAGCCTAAACCCCTGACCCAGGGGCCATAAATTTCACAATTTTGGTAGAGGGCTTCATGGACATCATATCCATGCAATTAGTTTTTAACAAATATCTATGGGAGTAGAGAAGAAGATTTTCTAAAATTTAATACATTTTTACTATATGGCCATATTGGCCCCACCCTAGAGCCTGAACCCCTGACCCAGGGACCATAAATTTCACAATTTTGGTAGAGGGCTTCATGGACATCATATCCATGCATTTAGTTTTTAACAAATATCTATAATAGTCGAGAAGAAGATTTTCTAAGATTTAATACATTTTTACTATATGGCCTAATGGCCCCACCCTAGAGCCTGAACCCCTACCCAGGGGCCATAAATTTCACAATTTTGGTAGAGGGCTTCATGGACATCATAACCATGTATTTAGTTTTCACAAATATCTATGGGAGTAGAGATGAAGATTTTCTAAAATTTAATACATTTTTACTATATGGTCATTTTGGCCACACCCTAGAGTCTGAACCTCTGACCCAGGGACCATAAATTTCACAATTTTGGTAGAGGGCTTCATGGACATCATAACCATGTATTTAGTTTTGAACAAATATCTATGGGAGTAGAGATGAAGAGTTTCTAAGATTTAATACATTTTTACTATATGGCCATATTGGCCCCACCCTAGAGCCTGAACCCCTGACCCAGGGACCATAAATTTCACAATTTTGGTAGAGGGCTTCATGGACATCATATCCATGCATTTAGTTTTTAACAAATATCTATGGGAGTCGAGAAGAAGATTTTCTAAGATTTAATACATTTTTACTATATGGCCATATTGGCCCCACCCTAGAGCCTGAACCCCTGACCCAGGGGCCATAAATTTCACAATTTTGGTAGAGGGCTTCATGGACATCATAACCATGTATTTAGTTTTTCACAAATATCTATGGGAGTAGAGAAGAAGATTTTCTAAAATTCAATACATTTTTATTATATGGCCATTTTGGCCACACCCTAGAGCCTGAACCCCTGACCCAGGGACCATAAATTTCACAATTTTGGTAGAGGGCTTCATGGACATCATAACCATGTATTTAGTTTTGAACAAATATCTATGGGAGTAGAGATGAAGATTTTCTAAGATTTAATACATTTTTACTATATGGCCATACTGGCCCCACCCTAGAGCCTGAACCCCTGACCCAGGGGCCATAAATTTCACAATTTTGGTAGAGGGCTTCATGGACATCATATCCATGCATTTAGTTTTTAACAAATATCTATGGGAGTCGAGAAGAAGATTTTCTAAGATTTAATACATTTTTACTATATGGCCATATTGGCCCCATCCTAGAGCCTGAACCCATGACCCAGGGGCCATGAATTTCACAATTTTGGTAGAGGGCTTCATGGACATCATAACCGTGTATTTAGTTTTTCACAAATATCTATGGGAGTAGAGAAGAAGATTTTCTAAAATTTAATACATTTTTACTATATGGCCATTTTGGACACACCCTAGAGCCTAAACCCCTGACCCAGGGGCCATAAATTTCACAATTTTGGTAGAGGGCTTCATGGACATCATATCCATGCAATTAGTTTTTAACAAATATCTATGGGAGTAGAGAAGAAGATTTTCTAAAATTTAATACATTTTTACTATATGGCCATATTGGCCCCACCCTAGAGACTGAACCCCTGACCCAGGGGCCATAAATTTCACAATTTTGGTAGAGGGCTTCATGGACATCATAACCATGTATTTAGTTTTAAACAAATATCTATGGGAGTAGAGAAGAAGATTTTCTAAGATTTAATACATTTTTACTATATGGCCATATTGGCCCCACCCTAGAGCCTGAACCCCTGACCCAGGGGTCATAAATTTCACAATTTTGGTAGAGGGCTTCATGGACATCATAACCATGTATTTAGTTTTAAACAAATATCTATGGGAGTAGAGAAGAAGATTTTCTAAGATTTAATACATTTTTACTATATGACCATATTGGCCCCACCCTAGAGCCTGAACCCATGACCCAGGGGCCATGAATTTCACAATTTTGGTAGAGGGCTTCATGGACATCATAACCATGCAATCAGTTTTTTCCTCACATGTGTGGGAGTAGAGAAGAAGATTTTTGAAAATTTGGCTGTTTTTTTACATATTTGGCCCCACCTGTGGCACCCTGGGGGTAGTAGAGCCACCAATTTCACAATTTACATTCCTCTTACCATAGAGATGCTTCACACAAAAAATGAGAACAATTGGCCTTGTAGTTTTTAAGAAGAAGTTAAAAATGTAAATTGTTAACGCACGACGCACGACGACGGACGAAAACAGATAGCAATAGGTCACCTGAGTTTACTCAGGTGACCTAAAAAAACAGGAGGGAAAAGGCCAAACTTGTCACTTGAACATGAAATCAATCTGTTAAAGCGTCACTAAATAATATTCAATAATTGTGTAATTATGCAATTGAAACTGATAAAGGAAAAGATGCTGTTCGAAAACAATATTCATGGATGATGAAGGATCAAGAAAAGAAGGCATCTAGCATTATGAACGGTTATAAATATATGATTCCATTCTGTGACTTAAGGACAGAGAATTATGACAAACATAATCATAGCTTAACAAGCAGGTACATAAACTTTATTGCATTTTCAATGGTAGCATGCTAAAAATTTGCTTTTTTAATGTGACAATAGTTTTGAAGATAGTAAAAACAAATTCATACATTAGCAACAACTTAGCTAAACAACACATTTGGATTAAATAATCCCCATTGTTTATAAGAATTATACAAGACTTTGCAAGAAAAACTCAACAACTGCATACATTTATAAAATATTTCTGTTTAACAGTCAAGGAGATGATTTGTTAGTTAAATACTCTAGCAGTTTCTTCAAATGAAGAAAGGTTTGGATACACTCCGTTCTTCCCTCCTTTCGTAGTATGTTGTATTGTTTGCTGAATGTTACAGCTGCTCCAGTTCTTGGAAGACATCCATTGCACAACTTTTGATAGTAAGAGCTGTCTGTTTTGAACACTGAAATAGTCACCTGAAAAAAAAAAACAAAACTTAATATTGTTAAAAAAAAACCCAAAACATAGCATTACTAAGTTACTGGTCAAGTAAAAATCAATTTGGACATTATCAACATCACAAAACATATCAGATCCGTGATTTTCATTTATCCTGACCAGCATGTAATCTTGTGGTTATATGATTTTTACCCTCATTCACTGCCTGTCTGGGCATAAAGTGGAGAAATTTTAAACTCAGCCTTTTTTGTTTAACCTGAGTGCCATCTAACCAATATTCAGATCATTATTCCGAAATTATATCAAAGCACCCTTCCATTAGTTTGATATACCGAATATCTAGGGTTTTTTTTGTGTGTCACATTTTTAATTTGCATCAGTCTGACTCAGACATTTTTGCAACTTTAAAAGTTTCTTATAGAAAATGATACAGAATATAACTTCTCCGTCTACTAATCAATATTTTGCGATTAAAAAGAGATCACGAAAAAAGCGAAAATTAGATCATTGTGAAAATTACCTGATATACGGTAATTACATGCAAAAATGACATAATAGCATGTACATCACACGTGACATCATAATAGCAATATCAACACCAATGCATTACAAAGAGAACTAGACATCCTTGAAATGGCGACCATCTCAAAGGGCCCACTTAAATAATGGAAAATACGATGGACAGCAATTCAAAGGATTCTGCTTTGAGACATTGACCTATGACTTAAACATTTTCAGGTCGGCATAGAACTTTTAAGTCAAGCTCATTGACCTAACCAAAAGGCGTTTGGGGTTTAATATGAGCAAGATTAAGCCAATGGGAAATAAGTTGTTGTCTAAAACTGGATTTTTAAGAGATCTGCTATGACCTTCACATTTGACATAGAGACATGGTTTAAAGGGACTTGGACATGATTTGAGCTCAAATTTTTCAAAATTTATTTTTTCATTTTTAATGTCTAGAATGGTCAATATGGATGTTTTTAATGCTCAGTCTATCAAAATTTTAAAGTCAAATATCGAGTTACAAGCGAGTTACAGAGGTTAAAATTCTTTGTTTTGTAAACAAAGCTCGAGTCTTGTAATTTTTTATATATGTCTTGAATTGGTAAAAGTTTCAATCTAATGTTGCATTTTGTTGTTGATAAACTTATTTATGAACACATTTAATAAATTGTTTCCACAAGTTATTTTGTCAAAGAAATGGTAATTTCTTTACTTTACATTATTTGTAAACAAATATAAGACTCGAGCTTTGTTTACATAACAACGACTTCTTTCCTCTGTATCTCGCTTGTAACACGACTTCTAACATTCAAAATTTGGTAAATCATTCAAAATACACAAGTAAACTATTTAATACATAAAAATCAAAAATAAAATTTTCATCTAAAATCGTGTCCAGGTCCCTTTAAGGTCACTGCACACACTTTACCCAAAAGCTCTGTCTATGTAAAGTATGGGTCAGATAGGGCTAAGGGGAGATAAAATATGCACTGAAAAAATTTGTTTTGCATGATCTCATAAGACATCGACCCTTGACCTAAAAAGGTCATTCAAGGTCACTGCACACCCTTTCACCAAAGACACTATGTGGGTGAAGTATGATCCAGCTTGGACCAAGGGGAGAGAACATTGATCCAGACAAGGAATTTTTAGATAATTTTGCTATGACCTTAACCTAAGACTTAGAAACTTGCTTAAGATCACTGCACACCCTTTACCAAAAGGCACTCTGTGGGTTAAGTATGAGCCAGATTAGGACAAGGGGAGAAAAGATATGCCCGTACAATTGATCTTTGACTGACAGATGGATGGAAGGATGGACGGATGGATAGACTAATGACTATAAGGTGCCCGCAGAGTTGGACTCTTATAAAACAGGGCAAAATCTGTATCACTTCCCATATCAACCTAAGACTCCAATACAAGTATCAGCCCGAGGGACAAAGGGCCGAGGACTGATATTGGTCATGTGATAATTTTTTTTTTACATGAACTGTTGTTTTTTATTAAATATATTTATCATATATATGAATAGATATTTAGTTTTTGTTTCATGTAAAAACTTTATCCTAGTTTTCCTTTCTCAAAACTAGGGTATTTTCAATGTTCAAATCTATTGTGATGTCATCTTGTCATCTATATTGAAATGTTCATATCATGACATCATATCATGAGTTCAAACAGCAGATAAGAAACGAAAAAAATAAAAAGTACAGAGGTCTTCCAGGAAGGTGTAATAAGGGGTGGGATAAAGGGTGAGCCTTTGCTTAATTCTATCAAGGATGCAAAATTCCTGTATTTATACAAATATATATTAGACAGTATTACAGTACTCGCAACGTTATTCTTTACAAAATAAACGATAGAATAGGATTCCTGCACGATAGGATAGGATTAACGCACGATAGATCAGTATACATGCACGATACGATAGCTAAGGATTGATTATGATAGGAAAGGATTTATACGATGTTCATGATAAACGTATAATTGCGTTAAACGATCTTTATGATTAATCTGATAATGGCAGAATTAAAGAAAGAACACGTACAAATCGAGATATATGCCAAATTTCAAATGCTGAGTTGTTTATCATCGCTGCACCATTTATAGAATAAATTATATAAAAATTACCAGTTAAAACGTTTTAACAAAAATTATGAGCTAAAATGATCAATAAATTATCTGTATTGTTAACATTGTTTTCATTACTTAACACCCTAGCCGATCGCCGCAAACATTTGGACCGAGATCAAATTACAGGGAAAATAGCGGCTTCAATTAAAATACAACTCTTGTTCTAAATAAACATAAAATCTATCTTAAATACATTTCTTTCTGTTTAAAAAAATGATGCATTAAAAACGAATTATATTACATACAAGTTATTGTTTACGCAGGTATACACTCCGCGTACAATTTAATATATTCAATATACAGGTATATATGTTACCTTGTTCCTTAGAACTTTGATATTTAACATTAATTTTTTTCATTTCCACTGCTTATAGATATGATTTACATGTAATTAAACAATTAAATGCTTTCTTTGGTGATTCATGCGGAATATGAAGGTGGCGACATTGCAGAAAAAATGTGGGTTATGTAATTTCTTTCTGTAATGATCGCTACCTTCATAACCCACATGAATCATCAAAGAAAGCATTTTATTGTTTATATTTACATCTTTCTTTTAACTGATTAATAAATTGATTATAAAAAGTAGGTTAAATTCACTAAATTACTATTAATGTACGTAAGTACGTTAGCTAAAAGAAACAGCCAAATCGTCTCCTGTGAGACTTTGAGTCTGTGCAGTCCGTTAAGGTCGCTGTAGGTTTCGACCAATCGATAAATGGGACGTGTAGATTTCAGCCCGCTGTTCTATAGAGCTATGAATTAACTATAAGTTTCCGTAAGAAATAGAGAGAATCATACTCGGTAGAAGTAAATATTATTGGTTAACTTTGATTTAAAGAATTAACAAATTAGTATTATAATAGAATGCTGAATAGGATTTTACATTTCTTTTTTCGATAATTTTTACCATACTGCACACTGAACGACTTGTAACTTTGAAATAAATTTACTTGCTTATAAAAGGCATGAAACGATTGATTTGATAAGATAAACGGAAAAACTGTTAAAATTGAACGATAAACCTGATAAGATTAATGCATGATAGAATAGGATTAATGCACGATAGATCAGTATACATGCACGATACGATAGGATTGATACACGATACGATAGGATAGGATTGTAAAAAATAACATTGCGGGTACCGTACATAGTACATGTAAAACTAATGTCACATCCTATATGAGCCCAAGGGTCAAAGACCATAGTTCTCAATAACATATCATTTAGTCAAGAGATGATGCAGAAACTGATGCAAATTGTACAGTTTTGACACTTGTGATAACACTTGATGAAACATTAAACTGTCAACATCTCACAGTAAACATTGAGTTTCTATTGATTTTTAAGGATTTATAAGGCTACATTGTGCATATCAAGAAACATTGTGTCTCACAGAAGTTCGTAAATATTTAAACTGGTTGTACATTAAACATATTTCAATGAGTTAAAATGGTAAAACTTTACTTCATCTCATCACTGCAATCGATACAGACAGATGAAATGGCTACATCCCATGTAAAGACTACATGAAATCACCACACTAAAAGACCTTATCATTTACACATATTCATAGATAGATTGCCATATAAAACCTTATTAAGCTTACTTTTGTTCCTTCAACAAGAATTCCAAACATTCCTCTTTCTCCAAACACTGAGTGTGGTAGAGCACAGAGATTCTGACCGACATGTTTACTCTGTAGATCTGATACAACATGATCTAAACTTGGACTTTTTTGGATAGAGTTATCTCCATTCGACTTACATTCCTTTACCTGCAAAAAACTGATTACAGAATAATAACATATGATAAAATGTCATTGTCAAATACAGCAAAATGCTTTTGAGGTACCATGACATATTCGTTTTTTTACAGCCAAATTTGTAACTTTGTATTTTCATCATGTTCATAAAAGAAAGAGGATACTGGTAAGGCCACATAAAATTAATTTTTAGATTTTCATCCCCGCCCGCCTCTCTGAAAATGGCCCGCCTCAATGCATTTTATTTTATTTTGAAAAAAAAATTGTGTGGAAAAAAAAAAGAGGAAAAAAAAATCAGGCTCGGTATACAAAAAATTCCAAAACATTTTAACATGTGGAATACCGTTTGATTCCAGTCATTTTTGTTATCCTAAGGATACAAATGTCTTCATGCATTAACAGTTAAGTCCAAATAAAATGAAATTAAAAGATTACAAGTCGGTTTGTGTACTCACATTAGCATTAACAACTTAAAAGAATAGAGCAGTTGTTATTTCTAGAACATGAACAGTGAAAATGGTGTTTTAAAAAAAATAAAAAATAATAAATAAAATCCCCCCCGCCCCATATTTTTTGCAAATCAGGATGAGAATCTAAATATTAATTTTATATGGCCTATTAAATCAGAATCATTTTAAAATACTGCTTCTTAAGCTCTGTATTATTTGACACTGACAAATTGTTTGATTTAAATTCAAAACTGTTTTATTAATGAAAATGTTCCATGATATTAAAGATAATAATTGAATAATAGTTTAATCAAAGAAGTATTAAGTTGTAGTTGAAATAATTTTATGCAATATGGTTATATAAGATGTGTGAAAAGGGGAATAACTTTATATTTTTCTCATTTTGAAAAGTACAAAAAGAGTTATTCTCCTTGTCAACATGTACCTGTACCATCTACAACATATAATTTGTCTGGTCTTATTTGTTACTTATATACCATAATTAAAACTTGTAAATTTTATTTAATTGTTTAGGCAATTAAATCAAAAACTCAGGCACTTATCCGCTAATTTTGGGGTAACCACAAAGCTAATGCTGTTTCACAGGCACAGTTGGGCATAATGACTCGGATGTTCTTAAAATAAAATAAGAAGTCCCTCAGTTTTCTGATAGTTTTATGGGATATCTTTGGGGGAAAAAATTGCTTCATAATTCTGCTTAATTTTTTTTTATTTTATTTTTAAGATATTTGAAAATTTACAGAAAATTCTGTCAAAAAAATTGGTGAATAAGAAACCAATGTGACACTGTGTTTCGTTACCTTCTTACCTGTACTACAGCACAGATTTGTTCTTCCTCAGTCAATGGATGACAGATGACAGCGTCTGGTATAGCCACAAATCTCCCTCTTTCTCCAGCGACCAGACCATACTGGTTTACATTACCCCCAGACCTGAACATGAATAGGACAAAGGTGGCTTTTGTTGGATTTTATATGCAAAATTCCAAAATTTAACTTATATTATTTTAATTGTTATAAAAATAGACGTAAATTAGTTGTCATTATAAAAATCAAATTTATGATGCATTAAAAAATCATTAAATTTTTAAAGAATTCTTTTATGACTTTCTTTGTACACTTATAAAGATTTGCTGTCTAAGTGACAGATGTTTCTTGCAAGAGCTAAGCTAGTATATATTCTAGTTTTAGGATATCTTTGCATCCCATATTGTTTATTTATCCAATATTTAAAAACAATATTCATTCAATAGTTGGAAAAAAAATCTCAAGATTTCTCCTTTGAAACACCCTTTCTAGCTTGTCAGATTTCAACACACAATTAAAAAAAAAGTCTACAGCCAACTACAGGGATTTTTCCTAGCAAGCAGCATTAATTAACTCCTTATGATAACACTGAAAAATATTTGAGAAGTTCCAAGTGACTTCCCAATGACAAAATATGTCAAAGAGGTATAGCGCCTTTTCCCATTATTTTGCTTACACCCGTTTGAACGGAAATACTACCTGTTACATAAAATAGACACTGGCATTTGTTTCAGTATGATATTCAAACCCCCTAGATACTGAGAATGGTGTACATGTAACCAATGCTTTGTTATAAATTCAGGAAACCTGCATCGAGAAATAAAGTCAGTCGATATTCTGAGCCTGATAACTTCCATCAATATGCAATGAATGTATTAGCATGATTAGTGTAAACAGAGTATTACAGCTTTATTGAAGAGATCTGTTTATATTGGATGTGCTTATACTCAGAATTAAACAAGAAAATTTGAAGAAAAAATTCTTGACGGCATATTTAATGCTTTTCTTATCATGCTTTAAGTGAAAAAAAATTTACTATTTGCTGGAATCGATCCAGTGACCGCAAAATCATAAAGATCTAGGCATTACCATTATGCCGTGCATATAACACTTTCGTAGGATGTTTTTTTTTATTATATGTGGCTATATATGCGATTGTATTAGAAAAGTCACTAACTGAAATATTTGTCAAATTTTCATTATGAAGACCTTGTTAAACCAAAATAAATTCAATGTGAAAGTGTACTACAGTACATGTGTAACATAATTGTAATTGTAGGCCGATTTCTTTGGTTTAAAGTGGTTCAAATATCCAACTTTTTATCATGTTTATTCATTTATTGCATACTAACTTAATTTTCCTATACATCCCTAACAAACCCTGAAGATTTTAATGAAGAGTCTGATGATGTCTTGTAAGAGAGTGAAGAATCTTTCAACTTGCATGACATGGGTACTGTGTGTTTTGTGTTTCTTTGAATATATTTCAACTAATTGTATAATATTGCAAATGCCTGATGTTTGCTAAAGTGCTATACTGGGGGCAAAATCCTATACTTAAAGTGTGCTATACCTCTTTTCCCATTATACATGTTATTAATCTCCACAAGAATTATGTTTTATTCCTGTGATTTTCTTCATGCAGGTGAAAAAAAGAAATGCAGTGTCAACGAAGAAATCTTTAATATGTTCCTTTAATATCATTGACAATTTCAAATGTACTTACATTAAAAATGTTTAACATAATTGATTTACTTGCTGTTAGGACAATAGCAAGTTTATTGTCCCCCTCGACAGCAACTTTTTCCTTTAGCTCTGTCTCAGAATGTCGTTGCTGTCTCGGGGGGACAATAAACTTGATATTGTCCTCATATAAAGCAGTAAATAGGTATAAACTGTTTCCTAACCAGGCCTGAAATATTTGTATACTACTGATAAAGTAACAATTTGTTACAGTACAAGTACTCACAAAATATGCAGACCAAAGCTTTTGGCAAACAGCACAAACAGTTCCTGGTACATCCCTTCCGTTACCTCTTCCCCTTCCTGTCCGCGATGTGTTCTCACCATGTGAATCAGCTGCCATACAAACTGCTGAAGCTTCCTGGTGATGTCCTTCAGAGTTCTGTTTAAAAGAAACGTACATCATTGTACATCATGAATAAAAATAACTTATTGATAATGCATCCATATTCATTTAACAAGATAAATTTTTGCCAGGACAGAATTAGCAACAGTAACAGTAATTGTACATCATGAATGGAAATAACTTGTTGATAATACATGTATAATATAATCTTGGCATTCGCGATTTTATGTTCTCGCAATCTGACGGAAAACGGTAAAATCGCGGAATTTAGTACTCGTGTGATATAAGGAATCTACAGAATCCTGAATTCCATTCTCTGCAGTAATTTATTAATGTTCATGAAGTTCTTTTTTTAAATTGAAATTATAGTTCCAAATTAATTATTTTTATTTTTGGCTTATCTTAATCATTGCATTAATTACATGTAATTCTGAAGTTTGGAGAAACTTCCCCCAAGTCCTTTGGAAAGTACATGATTTGAGAGCAAAACCTGTTGTAACAAATATGACAAATGGTGATTCAGAAGTATGTTTTTTTTTCATCTTTGAATTATTTAATACAGTACTGTAATCTTTATTGCCTCATTGATATAAATATGGACTTCCACAGTTCCAGATAGTGTCACATGAAAAGCCTGTGAGCAACATGTGCAACATAGGTGTAGGTATAAATTAGTTATTACTCATATATATGTTTACATTACTTTTTTTCTGGAGTAGGGTTTTATCCATACTTGTCTTGCTACATTGAAGATATTTGGTTATATATAGGAATGTAGTTTACTGTTAAACCTGGTCCTATAAGGACAGTATCATTTTAAAGATAGAATATTTTATATACCTCTAAAAATATTTTCTATGTACTAAAATTTGACAAAATACTTTCCTTGCAACCTGCCCTTGATAAATAGTTATCAAAACAATTCACCCTTTAATCAAACCCGCAGCATTTGATTTGCCTTCCCTCGTTTATAGTTTTTTATTGTCTCGATACACCTCTGGTGTAATCCATGTCAAAGAGTTAAATTCAAATTCTGATCAAGAAAATACGACAAATAAAGTTTTCTTCATGTTCTTCTGTATAATAAAATACATATGTTTAATAGTAATCGTGGTCATCAGGTATGAATTTTAAATAGCATCAGATTTTAATTGTAAGTAGGATGAAACATCTGTAGCCAAAATTTCTTCCACTAAAACCTGTCTACTCTCTGGGAAAATCATCCCTGGACTACCAAGTTGTAATCAATAATGGGATCGAGTATTCAACCTGTTTGGTTGGTCATTAAATGACCAAAGAGACAGGCCAAATTCAAACCCAGGCATCCTGAAACACTAATCACGCGCTCTATCTACTGAGCTGTCTGCTGCCAGTATTCGATCAGGTCTGATAGTACAGTACCCGCAACGTTATTTTTTACAATCCTATCCTATCGTATCGTGTATCAATCCTATCCTATCGTGCTAGTATACTGTTCTATCGAGCGTTAATGCTATCGTATCGTGCGTGTATACTGTTCTATCGTGTGTTAATCCTATCCTATCGTGCGTTAATCCTATCAGGTTTATTGTTCAATTTTATCAATTTTTCCGTTTTTCCTATCGTGTTAATCGTTTTGTGCCTTTTTATAAGTAAATACATTTATTTCAAAGTTGCAGGTCGTTAAGTGCGCCGTATAAGAAAATTTATCGAACAAGAACTGTAAAATCCTATCCAGCATTCTATCATGATACTAATTTCTTAATTTTTTAAATCAAAATTAACCAATTTTACATGTAAATCATATCTGTAAGCATTGGAAATAAAAATATAATGTAATTAACTATTGAAGTTCTTAGGAACAAGGTAACATATTTACCTGTATATCGATTATATTAAATCGTACGCGGAGTGTATACCTGCGTAAACATTAACTTTTCTGCAATATAATTCGTTTTTAATCATATTTTACTGAAACAAAAGCATTTATGATATTAATAATTTATAGTTAATTAAAACCAGAGTTGTATTTTAATTGAACCCATTTTTTTCGTGTGATATTTGATTTTGGGCTGAAATGTTCTCGGCAATTGGCTAGGGTGTATGGTAATGAAAACAATGTTAACAAATCGTACGCGGAATGTGTATCTGCGTAAATATTTATTTAACTTGTATGTCATATAATTCGTTTTTTATGCATCATTTTCTTATACAGAAAGAAATGTATTTATGATAGATTTTAAATTTACTTTAAAAAGAGTTGGATTTTTATAATTGAACCCGCTATTTTTCGTGTCATTTGATCTCGGGCTGCAATATTCGTGGCAATCAGCTAGGGTGTTCGGTAATGAAAGCAATGTTTTACTTAGCAATACCGAAAATTTATTAATCATTTAAGCTCATAATTTTTGTTTAAAAAAATAACTGGTCATTTTTATACATTCTATAAATGATGCAGCGATGATTAACAACTCGGCAATTGTTACTAAAAAGAAACTCCACGTAAATCTTTATTCGTACGTGTTCTTTCCCATATTATGCCATTATCAGGTTATTAATGAAGATCTTTTAAAACGATTATACGTTTATCATGAACATCGTTTATCCTTTCCTATTGTGTATCAATCCTATCCTATCATGCGTGTATACTGTTCTATCGTGCGTTAATGCTATCGTATCGTGCGTATATACTGTTCTATCGTGCGTTAATCCTATCCTATCGTGCGTGAATCCTATCCTATCGTTTATCTTGTAAAAAATAACGTTGCGGGTACTGTAACACCATCATACGCACCTTCTGCAGAATTTCCTGTTCTGGAATTGATCAGAAAATGCTTTAATCCACCAAGGATCTGCCAAAGCTCTTTCCATTTCTTTGATGTCATCTAAATTAACTGTTGAAATATCATCACAATGCAAACTAAAAACATTTTGAAGCACATGTTTATAGCACTCATACACATTGTCGTCTTTTGACATAAATAAATCCATTATTTCTGCACATTTCTGTGTGTCAGGAACGAAATGTAAACAACCTTGCAGAAACACGTTATGCATATCTGGAAAATTCTGTGTCACCTGAATTCTTAGACGTGACAGTACGTCTTCTGTCCATCTAGATGTGGAGCTAGGGACATTTTGTAGAAGCAGTGGGCTATCAGAAGAACTTTCAGACGGTTCGGCAAAATGGACTTGTTTACTTCTCTTCTTGACTTTTGAACTTGAAGAGAACTCAGTCCCAGTGTCAGAGTGACTTCTTTTCATCTGTGGAACTGAAGTTGAAGATGTATCAGGGCTACAATCCTCAAATGTTGGTTTACTTTCACTATTGTTCGCAGTTGCGTCCTCCATTTTGTTTTTCCCTCTATTTACCTCGGTACACAGGTCAATTCGACACCCAACCAACTCGACACCTACTGTTCCGCACCTCTGATCAGTTCTAAATTGGATAGATTGCATCCTTTAATCTTTTAGGTTTTCAATTTTCAGTTGATCTTGATGAAATTGTTGATAGTAACTTTAGTCTTCAGATTCCAAAAATTGTCGCTCTTATAGAATAGTGGAAAAGAAGAATTCGTACTCCCATTATCCGTGTCACCGTTATTCAGTAATTTAACTTTGCTTATCCCAAAATTAAATGATTTGTTTATATCACTTCCTACTCCTAAAAAGGAGACTTTTTCATATATAAGCAAAATTATTTTTGTGTTTTTATGGAATGCCAAGACATATAAGGTTAAAAGGTCTCTCATTACACAAGACCATTTGTCACGGGGTATGAAAATGGTGGATATTTGCAATTTTATTACCCTGATTACATCTCCATAATGTTCATAGATGAAAAGGTTACATATACTTTGTCCCGAGTTTTTGCTTCCACATTTTTCGCCTGATATTTCGATAATAATTAATACCTCTGTGCTCAAACTACGCTCATCCACTAATATGAAAAATGTCCAGATTGTCTGTTTTGAAACGCCCCCTCTACCGCTTCAGGTTTCAATATACATCCCAAAATTGACAGTCAATTGAAAGGATTTTGCATTGCATCAGCCATTAAGAGGCCCGGATGATAACGTTCAAAAATTGCGCGAGATGTATCGAGTACTTCCGAATGCAGAAAAGATGTAAACATTTCCCATTACAAGTAATAGCTTTCCAAAAAGCTTGCCTGACTAAACATATTTATTTCATTGCAAGAACATGGTTCTATGAATTTTAATCTGTCTTTGATTTGTAGTTCGTTCTTATCGCAGTCTTCCAAATGCGCGTCTCTAAAGTTGGACTGTTTCAAATTATCTTTACTAAGGGGGATTTTTACTATAAATGATTTTTACATATCATGCCCGCTTCGTTTCTCTAATGAATGTTAAGCTAACGTAACAATACTTAGTAAATACTTTAATACAAACTGGCAATTTTGTTTAGAAATGATAACCGAACACAATTATAGTTTACATTCTACCGTGTAATATTATAATCATTAGGTACAACTTGTAAAAAATTACGATCCTCCCCCCCCCCCCCCCCCATTCACCGTTCAAATGTAGGGGCCTTTCTATTGGATTGCACACGTGTACAGTGAACTTGCTCAATGCTGCTTTTTACATCCAATACAACAATTTTGTTTTTCTTTTAAACAAAAAAAAAAAAAATAATAATAATATCAACCGATGCATCTTTAATGTGCCGGCCTTTAATTGCCTCGTTAGGTAATAGCTCGTTGTAATGACACCCCCTCCCCTTCAACCGTTCAAACAGTGCTATCTATTTTTAAGCATGACAGGGTAGGTTAGCTTTTAAAAAAGCTAAGAAAGTCAGCCAGCGGAATTTTACCTTTAGGGCAAAAGTGAATACACAATCTTTTAAAATACTAGGTAAATAGTTTCCAGGACAATATAATTAATATGCGGGTGCACATTTAGTATGCAGCCTTATTTTTATGGCTGTACATGTAGGTGACGAGATAAGCGTGTAGCGGTGTACATGCAATGTATGACTGCACACCTACTTAATACTTATAGTTGTAATTTTGTTGACATAGCTCTCTGATTTTTATGGTTTGGTGGCAAACTACTTCCAATATATTTACTTTTCAATCTCACTAAGAGAGTTGGGAAGATATACGCGGACTCCAGACTGTGACTGCAAACGGTTCCCAATGACAGTCTTCCAATACATTGATGCGCAGTTTGACCTAGAAACTGACCGGTTTCATAACGTCTTCGAATATTTCTAACACGAACTGTCTAATTTCTTCCCAGAATTCCAATTTACGCAAGCGCAATTGAAGTTCCATCCTAACTTAATATAGTCAGCCCGAATTACACACGTGCACAGTGAACCTCTTTTTTGCTTTAAACACTTGCTCACTATTGCTAAATTGTTACATCCATTATAACGTTTTCGTTAATTGAGAATTTGAAGGTCGTCACATTATTAATATGCATTGATAAATCTTTTTTCAATGAAAAATGATATTGCTAACTTCCATTGTTGACTGCACTGTTTCGGATGTTGTAACTTTTAAACCTTAGATATGCCTGACGTCATGACGTCAGGCAATAAATCTCCGTAAGAAATTTGTCTTCGTTCTTATAAATAAATATATTTGATGATTTTGATAACACAGAACAATATACATTAAGATGTTTTTATTAAAAAAATAACAGAAATGGGAAATAATTTACATATTACAATATCGAGATTTTCAAATAGTCAAGTTGTACTGGATATAAAAAAATATTCATAAAATTAAGTATATCAGGAAGGATAACAAGACATGCACATCTGCTAGTCATGTATTTACCAATATTGAAACATCTCTGTTTACCACGTATTGTAATTGTCTCTTGTAATACTACAAATTTGTGTTTATGATTTCGAACTTTAATCTACATACTCTTAGTTGCAAATCAAATCAAATCGATGCACCAAACACTGTGAAACCAAATTGGATGAAAAACTCTCTCTCTCTCTCTCTCTCTCTCTCTCTCTCTCTCTCTCTCTCTCTCTCTCTCTCTCTCTCTCTCTCTCTCTCTCTCTCTAAAATTAAATCAAGAGGGTGGGGTGTTGCAACCACCGTAACAAATATGTTAATTCAAAAGTATTCTTAGAGTAAAGGTAATATATTGCTAAATTTGGTACAAAGAGTTCCACTAGAGATTGTTGCACTTGTCTGGTTTTTCACGCTGACCCATTACCATAATATCTAGCATAGGTTTGTCTCTTCCCCCATACCGCTTCTGAATGGCGTATGCTATCAATACGAGCACCGAGAGAGAGACCAATCCTGTCAGAGCTGACGTCATCGTGGTGTTTGTGGACATTTCCGGCCTTCTCTGCGCAATTTTCTTTGAAATCACGGCGGTTCCGTTTTCTGAAATATTAAAAGCAATGAAACGTTAAATTGTTAAAAAAAAAAAGACAGGAATTAAACTTTAAAATGTATACCAATGACTGTTATATTGCTTTTCAAATTTAAATATTTGTTCGACAACAAATAAGCTGATATATATTACAAGAAATACAAGTATATAGCAACATCATTATTTAGTTTTTTGTATCGTTGGGGCAACTGAGTTTCTGTACAGTATATGTAAACATTACCGATTTCTCCAGGGCAGCCCTGTACAATATCACAGATAATATCTGAGCAGTTACAAATGTTTTGACAGTCTTTTCCAAAGGTTGGATACGGACAGGGCGAGGAGCAATTACTGTCAAAAAATCCAACAGCACATTCTACAAAATAAAACACTTTATAAAATTGAAACAAAAATAATTAAATGAAAGCCCATTGGTAGTAAAAGGGTTTTACCAAAATCAGTACCATACAATATAGCATTGAATCATGATTTTTTTAAGTATACACTCTCATAACTGCAGCGGTGTGTGCATACAAATTGAGTAACGCGCGTTTGTGACGTCATAATAAAACTCGTCATTTTAACCTTTGACTACTTGTTGCATTTAGAGGCATTTGAAGATCACAGAATTTAATGGAAAAAGACAGTAGAATGTAAATATTTACATTCTACTGTCTTTTTCCATTAAATTCTGTGATCTTCAAATGCCTCTAAATGCAACAAGACTTAGTAGTCAAAGGTTAAAATGACGAGTTTTATTATGACGTCACAAACGTTGAACGCTGTAAACTGCAACGTCACAAGCGAAAATCAAAGTTCACGCTTGTGGCTGTTACTGTGGCTCTTCCATTAATATTAACTTACCCTTAGGATAAGATAGGAATTTTAAGGTATGAATCACATTTGCAGACAAGGCAATTAAGAAGTTAAAAAAATGTAAATATAAGCACTAAATCACGCGCGTTACTCAATTTGTATGCACACACCGCTGCAGTTATGAGAGTGTATACTTCAAAAAATCATGATTCAATGCTATAATATTTAAGATATTGTTTCCGTGCGTTGTATTTTAAAAATAAATTAAAACATAACAAAAGATCACAATCGTAAAAAAAAAAAACACCTCACTTTTGATTTTGTGTTCCGGAAAACATTGCATAAAATATATATTGAATCTTACCTACACACATGTCCAAAGTAGCATTAAATATATATCCTGCACAACATCCATGAGGTTTTCTACAATGCAAAAGTATTTTTTCTTGAAAAAAAAGTAAAGCTGTCTTGCTTGATTGCTTCCAGTAAGACTCAGGTTTAACAATTCTGTTGTGCAAAGCGATATAGTTACCCTTCACAGTTACTGTTACTTGCAGCCACCATCAATTGATGATAGAGAACTAACTGTAGAAAAGAAAAGACAACACCAGATACTTCATGAAAAATGTCATGTAATATCATGTTTGGTTATCCTCTTCTGCAAAAGCCATAAATAGTTAAACAAGGTACTATTTAAGAGGGAAGTCGCTACATGAAACCTCAATGTAACATTCTAAATTTGGATGATACAAGGTTCATGAGTAGACATGTCGGAAAATGGAGTTAGAAATAGGAAGAGTCCTAAAAGTATTGAAGATTTTATCCGCAATCATATAGTTTACAAGGAAATTAATCAACAGACACTTAAATTATTATTTCATCCTAGAGGTATGTTATGTAAACAGATCCCAAACTATGTAAATACATGTAGATTGTTATTTTTGACAAAAAAGTATAACGTCAGGTGCCTGTGATTATCCCGTATGGTTAATTAAACCATCTTTCACTGTAATATGATGGTCCATATTTTCTCCTTTTGCTGAAAAAGGTATGAATACATGTATGTTGGATACTATTGATTGATAGGAACCGTGAGATATATGCTAATATGCTAAGCAATTGACAATAGCAAAGAAATTGTCTTATCTGATTAAAAAAGATAATAAAGGTTTAAATCAAAATTCAACAGAGAAAAACAGATACATGTAATAATAACGGGTAGTAGATAACAGACATTGTATAGTTATCACTATCTCGTTTCTGAAAATTTTGAATTCTACAACGTTAACTCTTAACTATCTTCATGCATGTAGAAATGCAGTTAATATTCGTTGTACATATGTGAATTTACTGACGGGTCATTTATGGCGGGTTTCTTATTTTTACAATAGAAGCATGTAAAACAAAACAACTGTTGCGGCCGTTTGAGGTATTTGTGTGTATATGTGATCCAACAAAAGTGGCACAAACCATTTTCAAAAATAAATATTTTAAAAAGTTGCTTATTTTCTCATTGATTGATACATTCAATTATGTAAAAACGAGGAAGTGTGGTAAAGTGTGGTAAAAGTCGCGAATCGAGAGTAAAAACCTTTACTGTTTATTATTTGTAAATTTAGGTTTGAAAACTTTATTTTTTGTAATCAAGAGAGTTCTGGAAAAGATCATTCAATCACATTGTATTTTTTCTGAATTTTTATTTGCGTATATATATAATTACCTTGTGTTAAAGGATATATTTTTAAATAATGTAGATAAATTTTTGTATACATTTCATATGTTACAAGCAATTCTTTTTTTAAATGGCCGACTTAACGTTTTCTGTTGTCTATGTAGAATAAGGCAGATAACTTATATTCAGTTTATAGCGGTTGTTGATAATAGAATTATAAATGTACATGTATGCAATCAACTAATAAACGTTTTGAAAACGACTTTAAAATATATATGGTACATGTATAACAAAATTCAATCGAAAAAAATACGGTCAAGGTGATAGTTATATCTCTAAATGCATGCAAGGACATGTAGAAGCAAACTCTCAATGAGGAGGACGAAGTCTACATGTTGGCCGATGACATGTAATTATTTTACCTTATGCATATCGTTAAAATCGGCTCTTGAATAGATTTTTTGTTGACGAAATATGTATAGAAATATTTAAAAAATCCTTATAAATACATAATATTACATATACATACACTTTTTTTTAACAATCACACGTAACAAAATATCATAATAAGAATAGTTTGTAGTCATTCGTAATAGATAATTAGCGTAAACTATTTGATACATGTAAATAATAGGCAAAGTTGAGTAAAAATCGTATTAAAAACTAAAGTACTAAAGTATCATAACTTACCTGAAACGAATGATAAAAATCTCTAAACGTCAGTTTTTACTTTTTTCGTCTGAAACACTGAGTCAATTCCAACCAAACATATAGCATCACTGGCTGTAGGATTTTCAGGTATATTTAATCAGTAACCATCTTTCAAAGGGGATATAGTTTAAAAAAAAATAAAATAAGTTGTTGTTTTATAAATATTAATCTTCCGAGCTCGCTACGAAATACCAAACTAAAAATTTTCTCCGAGGAACAAGAATGCTTTGACTTATTATATTAACGATGAAAAAAGCTTATTTTAAAACTATTCGTACTATAACCGCAGAGGCCAGGGAGGAAAACAGAATTATATTATACTTCATCTCACCACCATTTTTATTCATACATAAAACAAAATGTTCTTCAAATGTGCGTACTATGAAAAAATGAGAGCAATTTTATTTATTGGAGACACTGGCTGCACCAAACATCGTTGAAAGCGGGGAGTTGGGGGTACATTATATGCATATCTACTAGTAGGAAGTATTGACAGTGTTACAACAGATTTAAGATACAGAAGACTTATTTTGTTCTATTTTACATTCTTTTGTAAACAGAAATTAAGATGCGGTATTTTTTTTATAATCATCATTAAGTTTAATGTGTGAATTATAATTTGTAAGTAATTTTTATTTTGTGTTAAAAATAGCAAACACATTTTTAAATATGATGTGTTTAATAATCTCACGCCAATCTACAATCAACTAAATAATTATTCTCTGTCTGTCTGTCTGTCTGTCTGTCTGTCTCTCTCTCTCTCTCTTCTCTCACTCTATCAATCAACATTTACGTTGTAGAGGGCAGCATGTCTTCAAGTGTACTTTTACTTTCATACAACGCAAAACTGAAATGCTGATATGAAACAAAACCAAGATAATTATCAGCATGCCGGTACCATAGATGCTCCTTGTCACCCAATCACCCTGGCTCCAACGATATGCTACTGTTGAGGCGATAGTTTCGTCGGTGACTGTGACAGTATCAGCTTAAAAGGAAATTAATATCAGTTATAAAATAAACATCAAACGGGAAATATAAATGACACTAAAAATTAAACTATTTCTTAAACTTCCGATGGTTTACTAACACTAAAACAAGTTTATGTTATTCTAAGCTGACATGAAGCCATATCAAATACGCATTTTCTACTTCTGAATACCGCAATATCTCAGCTCTCTTTTTTTTGTCACGCTTGTCACTACATTGCTTTAACAGAGCATTTTTCATTGTCCACCCCATTAAGGTATTTCATTCACATGAGCATGTTAGGGCACTTAAATCATGGCTCACGTATCGTTAATACAGCATTGTCCGTTGTACTCGTTGTACCGTCATGCGATGTACACTTAAAGCTAGGCAGCGTATACGTACTGTGTGTACTAGTTTCTGTGCAACATTAATTAAATATTGTGATCATTCATGCCACAAAATGAATTTCTTTACTAGGTATGGTTTCTGTATTTCTTCTGTATTCCGTTTTTTTTTCGATTTTTTATGCAAAATGAAATTAATGTACATAGAACCCTGTACAGTTAGAATGCCTATGTCGAAATTAATAACTGCTTTTTCGGGTATATAGAGTAAAATCGGTAAATAAAAGGCTTTCAAAATTTATAACCATCATAAAAGTCACATTTTTAAACAACAAAGAAATAGGGGAATACAAATGAGTTGTTCTGTCTCGGACTGAAATGACGCAACGTCAATGGATAAAGTGTGTCACATGATTGCCGACTAAAGCTTTTTAGACGGCAATCGACAAAATTTGACGGCAAGATGAAGTACGCAACGTCATCTACAGTACAATCCTTTCTTAATATATTTTCATTTACACAAATGTGTTGGTCCAAAACAAATTAAACGCTTCGTCTTGCCTTTTATGGACGTTATTCCAATCCGACACAAAATTGTAGAAAGTAACATATATACATTATCTCAAATTGAACGTTATTCATACACATACGGTATATAAAGTAAGCTTTTTTCAAAACTTTATATGACTCAAGTGCATGCCAAATCGACCAACGCTATGAATATGAAAACCAACATTTGTAATATTCAAGCACCGGTACCAGTTATTTTTTTACCTATCAGTTTAGTGTCTTTTGGTGCCAAACTTTGAGTATAAATTGTATACGCTTCTACGATGCCAACTTGAGTGTTGTGTTTACTGTTTGATGACGTGGGGGCTGGAGTCGTGGTTTCTAGCTGGAAGAAAATAGGCCATGTCAAGATATAATGTATGTTTAGAATTTAATACATAACTAGTATTTTAAAAGATGCAATGTCTATGCTCTTCGGGGTTTACCCATAACTGGTTCATACATGGAATGTTTTGTTTAAATTTCTCAAGATTAAGTTTATATATAATTATTATTAATTACTAGTGATTATTACATTTACATAATGTTTTCAATGTCATAACTGGAAGTATAAACATGCTTGAATTGTTTAAACTAATCAATATTTCACAAATCTGCAATATGACTAAAATAGTTTTCTACCAAACAAAAAAACTTACTTGAGATAGACAGCCGATTCTATTGTTGCATTTTTGTTCGGAACAGTCACATGTCTGCGAACAATGTTTACCGTAATTGGGATACGGACACTTTCTGTCACATTCTAATCCATAAAATCCCCCTGGACAATGTCTTATACAAAATAAAATATACCATTAAGTATCATGAAAACATTTTTTATTTTTAGAACGAATGTAACAAGGGAACTCGATAAAATTATGTCACATTTTTTTAAAACCTCACACTGCGAGCCATTTGTCAAATGCCAAGATAAGAATCATTCCATTTACGAGTACATAAAACAGAATGAACATTTCCTTCAGACTCAGTGCAGGCATTCGCACTTAGAGAATACAATGCTTTTATTCTGGAAATATTTTCTAGTTTATCATTTTTATCATACAAAGTTGGCTTAAGTACGGAAGTATACATTTTAATGATAATATGATTTAATCAATTAGCTTTAATTGATAAATAGATTCAATAGAAACACACTATATTTAAACAATTTCGTGCAAATACTTATCGAGTCTTGGCACGGCATTTAACATATAATTAAATACGTAAAAAATAGTCACAAAATTATCTAAAATGTATTGAGATATGCCTACATGATATAAAGAAAAATGGAAAACACTCACCAAAGTTGATAGAAAACACAGTAAAATTTTCCGTTAAACAATTACATCTTACATATATTCATAATGTATCGGTCGGGGAATATGTCTACAATACAAATATTTTACAGACATGTCATGATATTGAACTGCTTGCTTTTTAAAACACAAATCGTCCTATGTTTCTTTTCGGAGTGGTCTCGACTTCCGTTTTCATCAAAACAAGAGTGCGTTAATTCTAAATCTTCAAAATTCATAAATATTACATTGTCATGTAGATTGCAAAATACATATTTAAAACATTTAATCCCATAAAGTATCTATTCTTGTAGTTCCACGACTGAAAAGGAGCTAGCTCAGCGATAAATAATATTAACTGTTACGTTATGTATAGCAATTATTTGACCGTACTTATCACTCTCAAAAAGAAAATTATGGCTCCAGTATTCTTTCCTTTATCTACAACAGAGAAGGAAATGGTTCAAACCATCTGTGACACCAATGAAAATAGCCGTAATTGCCTCCGAATAATAAGATACATATATAATACTAGCTAATTGAAAATTGAGTCACCTACACTTTGATAAAGAAAGATGCACATGCCATTTCGTTTACAAAATGTTTTTATATGTACTTTGATATTGTATGCAATATGCTAGTCAACAATTTGTATAAACTTGGTCTTTTTCGTAACACAGGATCTGTGAGTTCTTGCATGCAATTGTTTAAGAATTTTGCCATTACTGAATTTGTTTATTTTGCATTATTCATTTTCCTCCCTGCATTTTAAATTTTTATGTTTGTCATTTATTTAAATAAATGTTGCGTCGTTTATTTAAGATCAAGGAGTTGTATGCATCAGGTATCTTTAAAATAATAATAGTTTATTGAAAATAATCCTACTTGCATCAAATACTGTTAAGCGAAACCCCATGTTTTTGTTTTATATTTCAATTATGTATATATTTTATATTAAAATGTCCTTTGTATGGGAAAGGCAAAATGAAATTCGTAGATTCGTAAAAAGTTCCTGAGAAGAAGATTTTTGAAAAAAAAATCAATTTGTTTTAACAATTCCTAATTAAGGGTGGGGGGTTGCGGTCCTCTTGTGCATTTAAGCATTTCTTGAACTAGCTAGTTTCAGCCTAAAACTGGCTAAGACGGTTGTGAAAAAAATTCTGGCACAAACTGCGATGGATCTTAAAGGGCATCTATGTATTACACAGCGGTATACTAATGGATGGTCCGTTCCGTCTGGACAGTCTTCTGGAAAATGTTAACATAGTTTTCTTATTTACCTCTACAGTGTACCATGAACTCAGTTGTACCAGAGGGACAACTACTAACGATTTCAATGTGTTTTCCGTTCTCACAAATATTAAAGTTCACCGCAGAAATTAAAAATATCTGATAAAAATATAAATAAATAAATAAATAATATTGTGTCGCTCGGTCGCCTTTTTGTTTTTTGAGCAAAATACATTTTTTTTCTATGTATTTGTCCGCGATAACACTACGCGTCAAACGGTGTCTTTATTGTTGAATAATATCAACAATTTTATTTGTACATACAAAAATAATAATTCATTCTTTGACTGTTAAGGTCATTTTTGAATTTGGTCACGTGCCTGAATGTAATGATCACTCTCATAAAAGTCAAAGGAGGATTTTTTGTTTCTTAATTATAGAAAACATCGGATAAAATAAATACTTGTTGTGTAGCTCTTTTGAATGATGTTTTCCTCCATGAGTGTCTGACGTTGACGCTTATATAAGGAAATTCATATTTAATAAGATTGATCATTGACTAAGTTATTTAAATGTGGAAAACAGCGCTACTATAATAAGCCTACAAAGAACAATTGGTAGTGTTTCGTTCCTTATAGTAAAATTGTTGCGTTCTTATAAAATACAATCCTTAAGTTCAAAAATACTAATTCTAAGAAACCTAAATAGTTATTAAATCTTATATTGTGAATTGCTACAGCGATGCTTGAAAAATAACGTGTGTCCGAAGTTACTTTTTGGGTAATAAAAATATGTACTTTAAACTATCATTCTCAAAGAAATGAAATGTAAAACAAATCAGATGAGAATAGCAGAGTATTTCATACGTCTTACAAATGACATATTCTTATAATGCCTATATGTACTACATGCATGCTTAAAATAGTAATTTATAAGGTTTTTTTTATTGTTATAGATTATATTATGCTATAATAATTTTTTATTTAACACTATTTTAAATGAAAGGACAAAGATTATATTCCAAAATATATACATGTTTAATGTTCATCTAATTGAACATCATTTAAAATATAGCAGTAAAGTGTACTTATTATACAAATGGATTGAACGAGGAAAAACATACTAACTGCCCCTCTTAAAAGACGTGCTATTTATTTAACATTTCAGTAAGCAGCTGCAGAAAAAATGCATTTTAGTAATAAATCTGCTTGACAATTAATACATCAGTATAAAAACCCCTATACAAACAATACATTTTTGAATCGAATAGACTCAACACTTATATATGTTATTAATTATTAATGGATATTAAGAACAAATGATTCCATAAAATGTTGAACACATAATAACATATATTTATATAGTTATATCTTTACAAATATGTAAGAAGTATTATCATAATAATATAAACAAGAGACTTATGGGCCACATCGCTTACCTGATCAACAATTTCTTGTATCAATTTTTATTAGTTTTTTAAACAGTTTACCAATATATTTCTATGTTAAACTTTAAACATCTATTGGGATATCAGTATTAGTCCGTCCGTAATGATTTTAATAATCTAGAATCAATATAATTTGAGGATAATTGCATAGTAATTTCATAAATTGTAGCGTTGTAGTTCTTGAGAAGAAGATTTTTAAATAGTTTGCCTATATCGTTTTATGATAAACTTTGAACCCCTCTTGAGAGGAGAATTAACATTTCTGAGAATGCTTGCATAGTAATTTAAAAGACTTTTAAACATTTTCCCTTTATATTTCAATTAAATTTGAACCCCTCTTTGGTTCTCAGTATTTCCGGGGGGTCACGGTTTTAATAATTTAGAACCTACACTATTTGAGAATGTTTGCATTGTTTTATCACAAATTGTAACATTGCAGTCTTGAAAACACTAATTTTAAAACATGTTCACTTTATATTTCTATGTTATATTTTAAAACCCTCTTGGGGCCGAAGTATTGGTCCGTGAATCACAATTTAAACAATACAGAATCTTCATTATTGGAGGATGCCAGCATAATAATATCACACATTGTAGTTCTGGAGAAGAATATTTTAAATAGTTTGCCTATATATTTCTTATTTAAACTTGAACTCCTCTTGGGATCTCAGTATTGGTCTGGGAGTCACAATTTAGAACCTACAGTTTTGGATGATGCTTGCATAGGAATCTCACAAATTGTGGCATTAAAGTTCTTGAAAAGAATATTTTCAAACATTTTCCCTATATATTTTGTAAACTTTGAACCCCTTTTGGTGCCCAAGTAATTTTAATAATTTTGTATCTTCACTATTTATAAAAGCTTTGTTGTAAATATTGTCATTTCTGATGCAGTGGTTTTTAAAAAGATTTTATAAGACATGCACAATATTTTAGCCGCTTCACAATAATCTCCCTTTTAAGACAGGATTTCCCTTTATTTTAATAATTTAGAATCCCCTTTCCATAGGGATCATTTGTACCAAGTTCAGTTAAATTTGCCCCAGTGGTTCTAGAGAAAAGGTAGAAAATGTTTACAGACAGGCGGACAAACAGATGGACGGACGATGGACAAATGGATATCAGAAAATCTAACTTTGACGCTCGGTTCAGGTGAGCTAAAATGATACTCATTAATATGTATGACTTAATATCCAACTGTTGAACGGATTCATGAACAAAAGATGATTCTCCAAATTAAAAAATAAACTGAACACATTTTAGGAAATTGTTTTCTAACAGTATATCATTAAATTAAAAAAAAAAACACCTAGATATACATGCATAACATCAAATAAAAAACAAACGAACACAAAATCAGCGGAACACTTGTTAAGTCAAGACATATAGCTAATACATAAAATGCTACATATAAATACAGAAATTTAATACATCCACATTAGCTTTCACATTTATCTACGACTCCAGTCATAAATACAGATGCCACAACAAAACAGCCAACAATGGCATGTACAGGGCGCCGATACTTTTCCTAAGATTACCGCTCGCATTGTCCATCTTCATTGTTCTAAAATTACAAAATAACACACATGTTATATCCCTTAAATACATTATACCTTCTGAATTCAAGAAAATGTTTCCTAGAATATTCAATATCATTATGTTATGTTCCTTTACATACAAATAACAACATTGTGTAGTGTATAATCAAGAAATTAATAGCTCAGATGTTCCACTTAATAAAATTTGAAACAATAGTGCGCATGACCAGCATTGTTAAAATTTGTAACTTTTACTCGTCTTACCGACACATAAAGGTCGTAATTGTATAAAAACAGAGCATTTATGAATTGACTTCAGGTAGATGTTTTAAATAGTATTTATGTTGTTTGGATATTTCCATGGAATGTTGACAACAGAATGATTTGATGAGAAAATGACACTAACAAACCGTCAACCATCTCAAAAATCCATAAAACGAAATACAAATTCAAATCAAAGCAACACGGACCTAAAAAAGATAGAGGTAAGATCAGCTGCCTAGAGGGAGTGAGCTTCCTCTGCTGACCGGTCACACCCGTCGTGTGCTCTTTGTCGTATTTGGAAAAAACCCGGAAAAATCCGTAGACAATAAGGTGATTAACTAGATACAATATCGTTACGAGTAACGAGTAGGTCTTCCCTTCAATTTTTTAAACGATACGATTAAAATATCAATACAGTTGCAAAATTCTTCCTAATTCATCCCTTTCAGATGATGATTACGAAGGTCAATACAGTATCCTTAATAATGCTTAACAAAGTGTTTTACTTTTTCACATACAGCACATTTAAGATTTAAGATTGTAGTCCCCTAAAATCTTTAACTACGTCATCAATTGGTGTGGCAATGAGCTTTAGAAACTGATATTGTTACGATCAACAACTTTGCTCTATAATGCATCACAAAATCTTGATCGTTTTTAAGCTATTAGAAGAGACCCCGCGAGTGTCTTGGCCCCTAATCAAAGGGGCCAGCCTCTTTTTTCTAGAGTTCGTTCGAAAGGTCTCACGAATACTAACATTTTTATACCCGCACTTTCTAAAGAAAGTTCGGGTATATTGTTGTTGTCCTGTTACGTCCGTCCGTCCGTCCGTCTGTCACGTTTTACTTTCTCAAACTGCTCTTACATCGTATAAACTAGCAATCTGAACTCTTGGAGTTTGATTGGTGGTGTCATGTTGTTTTGTAAAATGGTTTCAAAAATTCTCTGGTAGTCCTGGGGGTCAGATAATTGGTAAAAAATGACGTTTTTTCACAAAAAAAACTTCTTCCTCGAACTCCTCCTACATTTTCAATAATAGACAAATCATCTTTTGGAATATGTTTTGGGGTATCCTATAGATGCGCAATAAGGTTTCGGATATTTCAATTTTGCCCTGGGGGTCATTTGGTGGCTGAAAAATGACGTTTTTTTTTTTTTTTACAAAAAATCTAGTTTAAAAACGTCATTTTTTTTGCAGTAGCCAAATGATCTAGAATATGATTGGGGGTGTCATTATGAAGTGTGATCAGGTTTCAGAATTTTTTTTTTCATCACAGGGATCGGTGGGCAACAAAAAATGACGTTTTTTTGCAAAAAAAGTATGGTTCCCGTAACTCCTCTTACAACTTTTGGAGTAGCTACATTATCCCTTGGGATATGATTTGGGCTGTCCTTTAGATGTGCAATAAAATTTTAAAAATTAAAATTTCATCCAGGGAGTCAAATAGTAGCAGAAAATTGACGTTTAATACTCTTTAAAAAAAACTAGATCCCAGAACTCCTCTTATGATTTAATCAATAGACACATCATATCTTGGGATATGATAGGGGACGTCCTATAGATGTGCAATAATGTTTTAAAAATTTAAATTTCATTCAGGAGTCAAATAATAGCAAAAAATTGACGTTTATCACTCAAAAAAAAAAACTATATCCCAGAACTCCTCTTATGATTTAATGATTAGACACATCATATCTTGTGATATGATAGGGGCTGTCCTTTAGATGTGCAATAAGGTTTTAAAAATTTAAATTTCATCCAGGGAGTCAAATAATAGCAGAAAATTGACGTTTATCACTCCAAAAAAAACCTAGATCCCAGAACTCCTCTATTGATTTAATGAATAGACATGTTACATCTTGGGATATAACAGGGGCTGTCCTAAAGATGTGCAATAAGTTTTGAAATATTAAATTTAATCCTGGTAGTCCAATAGTAGCAGAAAATTAACATTAGCCCATGTGCGGATCTAGAGATGGGGTCAAAGGGGGGAGGGGTCCAGATCCCTTCTCCAAAAATCAATTTCTTTAAAATTTAAACCACCACCCTCCCTGCAAACTCGAATAACTGTCAACCCCCCCCCCTTCCCCAGAAAAACTCTCTGGATCTGCGCATGTATCCCTCCTTACACTGTAAATAAAATGATTTTTTTTTCTTAAAATAAAACAAGAGGCCAATGGGCCACATCGCTCACCTGAACAACAGTTCGTTGTAAATTCTATCTCATAGCATATTCTATTTCTATTTAAAACTTTGAATCTCTCTCTTTAGAATCTACACTAGTTGAGGATGTTTGCAGAGTAATCTCACAAACTGTAGCAATGTAGTTCTTGAGAAGAAGATTTTTAAACACTTTCCCAATATAACTCTATGTTAAACTTTGAACCCCTTCTAGGACCCCAGTGTTGGTCCGGGGTCACGGCCTTACAATCAAGAATTTTCACTATTTGAGGATCCTTGCATAGTAATCTCACAAACTGTAACATTGTAGTTCTCGAAAAGAAGATTTTTAAACAAGTTTCCTATACATTTCTATGTTAAACTTCGAACCTCTCTTGGTGCCCCAGTATTAGTCCGGGGGTCACGATTTTAACAATTTAGAATCTACAATACCCAATGATGTATTCATAGTAATATCCCATACCGTTGCATTGTAGTTCTTGAGAAGAAGATTTTTAAACATTTTTCTATATATGTTAAACTTTGAGCCCTGCCTGGGTTCCCAGTTTTGGTCCGAGGGTCATGATTTTTACAATTTAGATTCTTCACTATATATACAAGCTTTTTTTAAATATTGGCATTTCTGGTGCAGTGGTTCTTGAGAAGATTTTTAAACATTTTTCCTACGCATTTCCATGTTAAAATTTAAACCCCGCCTGGTATCCCAGTTTTGGTCCGGGGGTCATGATTTTTATAATTTATAAACTTCACTATATATACAAGCTTTTTGTAAATATTGGCATTTCTGGTGCAGTGGTGAGAAGAAGATTTTTAAAGACACACACTTATACTCACTGTTTCGCAATTATCTCCCTTTTAAAAATGGTTTAGCCTTTATTTTAACAATTAAGAATCCCCTTCCTACAAGAATGCTTTGTACCAAGTTTGGATGAAATTGGCCCAGTGGTTTTTGAGAAGAAGTCAAAAATGTGAAAAATTTACAGACGTACAGCTAGACCGACAGACAGACGTATGGACAACGGGTGATCAGATAAAAACCTTGCATTTATTTGATTTAATTGTCGAATGATTTATTAAATTCAAAATACAATTTGGGGTCTTATAAGATTTTATAAACTGTTAAAAATGTTTTTTAAAAAAATCACATTACACCTTGCAAAATTGTCAAATGATCTATTGATATTTCTTATTTTATACCTGGGGATCCATAACTAATATCAAAGTTAAAATTAATAACAATAAATGATTAAAATGAAAAGTTGATCCTCCACATCCAACCCCCCCCCCCCAAATCAAACCTCAGGTTCTAAAGATTCAGAGTCTTCTTACATTCTTACATGTGTACAGTAGCGAATTATAAATCATTTTTTGATTGGTATTTTTCTCTAGATGCTTATTAAAATTTTGGAAATTGCTTTTTAATTTTTAAGATAAACGAAATGTTCTATATGTTAATTCGGGGCAATTGTAAAGTCTTCTAAACAAAGCAGGTTCATTATTAGGCTAGGAATTACATTGGTCAAACACGTACTACATATGAATAAGATAAAATACTTTATTATTTCCAGTTCTAGAAAGTCAGGGTGTCTCCAAGGGGGTATAACCTATATACTATTTGATGCGCAATTTATGACACAAAGAGCAAGAATAAATGTGGTTTTGGGATGGGAATCTCAAAAGTTACCAAAATATCATCATTTCCTATTTTAAGGGGTGGGTGGGGTGGGGGTTTAAAGACAACGCCTGGGGGTCATGTACTTTATACCATTTGATGGATTATAATGACATTAGAAGCAATTGAGAATATATATATGGTTTAGTGGTGGGGATCTCAACAGTTTTCAAAATATGTGGTATTTTCCTGTTCCATGGGGTCAGAACAATCCCATATGATCATGGCCTATATTATATTTGATGCATCACAATACATTAAGGAAAAAAGACCCCTTCCTTCCTATCATATATTTCATATAAACATGATAAGTCTCTACACTTACACATGTAATACACAAATTTAATACAAAATCTAAGTCTGACAAATGAAAAAATAACTTGCAATTAAAATGACAGAAACTGTACTAATGCAATAGGATAGTTAATGATGATAAGCTTATTTAAATATAAAAAGATGATGATACAGTATGCTGGCAAAGGGAGATCACTTATTTAGAAAGTGAAAGTAAAACTTATACCTATACCGGTGGCTTATAATATTGTTCTACTACATGTTTTATGCTTACCTATATTGTTCAACATCATAATGATTATCCAATAAGAGCACAATATGAATCCATTTTGCTGATCATCACAAAAGAAACGTTTATGCATGTTAAAATCCTTTTCTGCATATGGAAAACACATAACGGTATGTACACCACGTGAAACCCATCTAACCGAAGAGCTGGGTAAAACTAGTACCCGCTAATGCGATCTACAGACCTGTGTTAAGTACGTTAACTTCAAACAAAGATCGGTTATTTGTAACATGCATGTATTTTTATAATTAATTCTTCAAAACCCGCTGCACTATTTTATTAGGTAAATAACTATGTAAAGCACACATTTCAGTCTTAAGGTGGTACAGGGCACCTGCATATTGTGATGTACTCCCTATTGAAATAAACAATAAAGTATAAATATAATATTTTCCCCCAAAATAATGTTACCTAACAATGAAGCGCAATGGGTTAGAGCATTAACTATGTGTCTGTAAGTAGAATCCTGCTGGGGCTTTTCTATTTTTTACTTAAGTTTCAAAAATTTTGAAATCTTATTTTTTTTTTTTTTTACAAATACATGTACTGTAAAATTTTAAAATTCTAAAACATCACCATTTTGATTATAAGGCACTTTTATCCACATAAAGATCAACCTGTGTCTTATATCCTTAAATCTTAACCTTAAATCAGTAATTATCTTCTGTCCTGGCAGTTTTTCATTGAAAATCATTGTGCAATAAAATTATGTCATTTATATTGCACTGTTTAAAATCTTCTTTGTTGCAACTAAATGTACATGCAGGCAGGCTTTCGTTCTTATCAAAATATTCTGATGTTTTTTTATCCCTGAGGAGTGTGTGCGTGTATGTGTGTGTGTGTGTGTGTGTGTGTGTGTGTGTGTGTGTGTGTGTGTGTGTGTGTGTGTGTGCGGGGGGGGGGGGGTCAGGGGTTCAGAGTAATACATGTAATTGTTTGCAGGGGGAGGGGGTTTGGGGGATTGGCCGATTGGGGTCCGAGGTGTATTTTTGGTAAAATTACTATATTACGGTAATATAAATGAATTTTCAAGGGGGGAGGAGGGTCTAGACCCTTCACTCCCACCCTTCTCTAAATCCGTGCACACGATGATGTTGGCACAGAAGCAAATCTAAAGCCGGCAACCATCGAGGGGAGGGGCATAATTTAATTTTGTTTGTAATAATTATATATTTCATTAATTTTTTCAATTGATCTACATCACCCATACAAAAGAAGCACGGATGTTGCTGGTTTTACATATCAGAATATAAAACCCGATTGATTTTTATTTTTGAATTTATAAAACATTATTTAGTACACTTGAAATGATGAACAGGTTTTCAAATATAGATGGCAGGAATTCTGGAATAATATATGTATGAGTGGTCTTAGATTAATAGATTAAGATCAATAATGGATTACAAAACTATTTTTGTGATAATTTCAAGTACAAAACATTATACTGAAACGAAAATTAAATATGACACAAGAACATCGATGTAAAACATGCGAAAATAATATTTACGCATATTAACTTTATATCTTATTACAATACTTATATCAGCAACAGATTCAGTAACATGCGAACTATATGCCAAAGTTTTCGAAAAAAGGTGTATATCTAATGTTAATAAAGATCGGATTCGATACTCTTGATCTCCTAATGTTCTTTTGTTACTGAAACTTGTCTGGGTTTTTTAAGTATATCTGTTGTTGTTCTATCAAACACGTTTTCCTTAAATTTACGAGGGACCTTCGATATGAGATGTGTATTATATTCATGATGGTGATTTTGAAAAGCTCGATTAAATACTTTCAAACGGTATAAACGCAAACATTCACATAATTTAAAAAATCGGAGTCATCTCAATAGATCCAGTCATCAATTACTGCTGAGAAAATGTTTGAAAAGGGGTCAAAAATATTAAAAAGAAATTAGAGGTTATATAAAAGTTTCCTAGAATTTGGCCATTCCGAAATGCAATGTTTTACTGACTTCAGGTAAAGGTAGACATTTCTGAATGACACAAAGTCCGTCAAAGATGTGGCAAAAAAATTGGCTGACCTCTGACAGTAACCACGCTTCAATCTCGGCAAGACAATAATCTTGCTCTCGATGACGAACGGAACCTAGCGCGCTGGTCGCTCACTACATGGACGTTTGAGATACAGGTGGATTACACTTAAACGGCAACTTTATAGTTCATAGTAGTATTATCAAAACAATTACCTTAGGTTCCATCATCTGTTTTGTTGGTGTGGATGATGGTACAACGCTCTGCTCAGTTGAAACGCTAAAAATATTACAAAAATTCAAATAAAATTATAAAACTGTCTCTCATTATTTCTAAATTTGATAGAAAATGATATTTAGAGGTAAACTAATGATTTTTGTTTCAGATTGGTACTATTTCATTGAGTATCTTTATATTTCAATTGAAAGGCAAATACATAAGCAATGATCTAAGTTTCATAAAATGAAAGCCATCTAATATTGTTTGTTTAAGATTGTTAAAATAAAAAAGTGCATTCTGTATACAAATCAACGAGAATTAGTTGTTTAAAAAAAGATAAAAATCTATCTAGAAAAGAATATCAATTTTTGTGGGTTTTTTTTTCAATTCAGTGCTTAATCACAAGCAAGCAGGGTTTCCGATTCTCTTAACCTTTTGACACTGATTCGGCTACAAATGTTGCGTTACACCCGGTTTGGTTAGGGGTGGCGGGGGTATTTTATTGAATGACAGCGATCCATAAAAACTGATTCAATTTCATTCACATCTGTGTGACTGTTTGAATATTGCAAATGTAAACTGATTAAGCCATAAAACGTTGTCTTAAGTTATAAGACATCTTATCTTCTTACTATGATGACCTTGTTTTGATTTCTCTTAAATTTTCTTTAATATGTTAAAGATAATTACATAAAATACATCACCACCAAATTACCTTAAATTTTAGAGTTTCCAATCAAAACCTATCAGTTCCCGGTAACAGGTGAGAACATCGATAATATGACCATTTTTTATGACTTGAAATTAATCACGCAATCTGACAACAATGATATATTATACAAAGTTAGGAATACTTATATGTCCATAGTGACTGCTCTTTGACATGTACTTTGATAGGTTACTTTACATTTGCTTATCATAGTGTTATCTACTTTAAGACAGGTCAAAGTCGACATGAAACGTATATAGGACGTTATTAAAACACAAACATGATGATACACGATTAATAGATACATTTATTGTTGGGATAGAAGTTTTGATCAAAGATTGATTAATAAACGTGGATGGTAAAAAACACGGTGACCATGTAAACCTGGCAAGAAGTTACCATATGCTGCGTGATTGGTTCAAGTTTTTTTTAGTATGATTTACCTAATGAAAAATCAACTTCTGCTCAACATAGTTCACGGTTTATAAATAACATATTTCAGTGAGCGATCATAAATGATAGCTGTTTTGATATCCAAAGGAAAACATTTATGATGAGCGAAGTTTTTGTTGAGAAAACAGAACATGTATGACATAAATAATAATAAAAATATATAGAACATTCAAACTTGATCCTATTGGAGTATTTTGGCATTTGTATATAATTGTTCATTTAAAATAGATGTTGATATCTTTTATTTTGAATGTTATGCGAAATAATAACAAAAAAATAATAAAACATGTTTTAATATATTCAGAACGTTTGCGCTGAGTTAGTAAAATACTCGAACGAGGAACAGTTATTGATGTCTTATGAAACAAACGATAGCCTATTGATTCGAAATTGAAATTATTGAATAAGGATGCTTACTGGTGATGGAATAAAAGTCTTAAGAACATTATTTCGGTAAGTTCTTGTATACGCAGAACAGATAAGGCTACACACCGCTTTGATATGCTGAGAAAGGATAATGATATCTGACGTCATTATACATGTCCTGCCTCTGTATGTCCATATATTGAAAATATACCGAAAACAACAGTTGTAGCAAAATATACGGTTGATTTCATACTTCATAGGAAAACCTAACAACGAATTACTCATTCTTTTATCTGTAAATTTACAGCAACAAGAATATACGAAGAATTTCCATATCACATCTGTCGTATGGGTGTGAATCTTCGTCTTAATAAAGCGCTCGTCAGACGCTGTATATAAACACGTGTAGCTGGTGTTCCCGATGATAATGATCTTTTGATGATTTATCAGGTATGCAAAATAGATAAACAGTGTATTTGAAATGGACCAGATAACTATTAAGTAACTATTGTATTGTGTTTGTATACAGTTGGTGAATTTATGATCAACTTATTGTGTTGTTTTGAGAAGAGACTGCATTGTTTACATTTATATTTTAGGTTTATTGTCGGTCCGTTAAATTGTTAGAAAGCTCAATCGACACGATCAAATCAGTTGATAGCATTTGTACAGATACATGTTAAACTAAGCTTTACACACTACACTCAATCTGACTACAGTTGTTTGTAAGTAAACAAAGTAAGACTGTGTGTAAACAGCTGATTTGGTTTTCTGAAAACCAGTACAGTTCAGACTAAAGTATCTATATACAGCTGATTTGATTTTCTGAAAATCAGTTGACCAGTTGATAAACAGCTGATCAATAACATGTTTCTGCGGTATTGAAAATTCTTCTATGACAGTTTATTTATTTAATTTTGTTTACATATTCTATTCATCTAACTGATAAAGGATGTGCATGCACATTAATTGTCATTACTAGCTTTTTATTTCACTCAGAACATTGCAATCATCACTGTTTGAAATCTTATAATATACATATAACTGAATTGCATGTCACATACTTTATCTGATTTTCCCTAAATGAGGAATCAATATGTACATGGTATGTTTGTTTAGAATGTACATATGAAACTTCCAAATAATAGTTAAAGTGTTTGTCATTTTACCCATTAATGCAAATTAGACATCAAGAATGCTCAAATTGCTGTTGACATGTAGGCCTATGTATGTGTGCATGTAAATTTGTATAATTGTCCATTTTTTTTGTTATTTGCAGAAAGATTTAAAATTGTCAGACTAATTTGAAAAAAAGGATTGAAGAAAATGTAAATACATGTACATGTACTGTCAAGTTAAGGTGACTCATATCTTTGCAAAATCAATCAAAAAAAAATTTACAAAAAACATATCAGAAAAATAAACCTAAAACAAACGACCCCCTTTTACTGATATTTGAAAGCAAAATGTTGCATTAACTATCTTGCGTATAAACACAATCAAAGCGTTCTGTACTGTCGTCAGGATGAACGCCTTGATAGCTAACGTAATTCACAGTTTAATAAACTACACAGTGGCGTTGGAAGCAAATTGAAAGTAAGGAGTGGTGCTAAACTTATCAAATTCTTAGCAAGCAAAAACATTTATTTGGATACAGTTATATACAGTTATGTATAACTTTGCAAAAAAAGAGGGGGGGGGGGGGTAAACCCCCTTCCAACCCCCGGTTCCAACGCCTATGCTACACAGTTATTTGTTTTCCTTCATATGTGTATTTTAATTCCATGACATAATCCATTTTGTTTTAATTTTTGTTAGTAGATATAGTTAAGTTGGAAGTACTAGCAAATCTTCGAAAATAGGTCTCTGGAGCGTTGAAGCGAGGGTCATTTTCAAAAAAAATTCGGACAGAAAGAATTTGATAAAGCATCACCCTTTCCTTTTAATAAAACAAATGTAGTATACATTACATGAATGAGAAAAACAAGTTTACTCTATCTTTTACTCAGACAACTGTGGTTGAATTAAAACAAAGCCGTATTCTGGCTGCATGGCATGGCTCCTCTACTAACTAACCTGTCGTGACATTTCTGTCGAGAGGGCTGTATAGTTATGACCATTTTAAGAGTGTGCTGATCTCCTTTTTAGGAAACGCTAAGTATAATGACATAAATTTAAGAACCATATTTAAAGGTTTACGTAAATTTGTGTAATTTTCTATGATTAAATAATAGCTTAAAGCTAAACAAAGCATAACTAATGCTTGAGGTAGATATTATAGCTGATTTTTTGACACTCAGCTACTTAACATGTAGTTTAACAAAGTTTAATCCTATGATTATTCAATTTATTATATAAGTAAAGAGTCTATGTACATATATTACTATTATTTGCGAGAATAAAAGTTGACTACAGTGGAACATTACACGCAGCATTGGTTTACTCTATTCAAATATCAATCCTTAGCTTAATTGTGTTCATGTAAACGATGTTTCTTTTTCATGAGTTTTTTTTTTACATGCATGTTTTAACTTTTGTTAGACTTGTAATCTGTGAAATTGATCTGATTTTTTTTTAATTATACCGTGCATGCAAAATGTACCAGCTTTGTAAATGTGTTAGTTTAATACTTTCTTGAATTGTATGATACGTGTATTTCGAATTTAGTTAGTAAAATCTGTAAACGGTAATCAAAATTCCTTGTTAGTATATTTCTCTTCATTTTGTTTTTGTTATTTGACTTTCAATTTTTTTCACTTTCTTTCTTTTTAAATTACTTATAAAAAAAGTAGCATACAATGCATCGTTCAATATATCAGAAGTTTATGATCATCATATGTTTATGATTTCATATTTGGTTTTTATACTATCTCGTCAGTCAGACATTGTCGTAATTTAATCATTAACAAAATATGTAAACCATTGTTGATCATATAAACAAATGCTCTTATGATATAAGATTCAGTATAACTACAAGTTATAAATGTAAACTCAGTATGCATGTAGACACTACAACTGTCGCCGTACATGCAGGAATGAAATGAACACAACATATGATGATAAACACGTACGCTCCTTTTTAGGGGAATCGCATATTTAAAGTATACGTTCCTGCACCCTTAAAAAATCTCAACGTCATTTTTATAATAATGTTACAGCAACCCCTGTCCCAAATACTTGGCACAACAAGCATGAAATTCATCTTTTTTTTTTAAAGAAAAACAGTTAAGGTTGCTCGACCTGTCGAAGCATTATTTGATTGATTGATAACGAATAGTTTTGGAGAAATAACTATACAAAAAGGACATCAATATCTGTCTCCGATTTTTTTATAAGATTTTTAAAAAAGAAATCAAAAACATCGTTTAAGCTGCGAATAGACCAGTTCACACCTAAAACTTTGGTATCGAATAATGTACAATACACTTATCTATAAATGTATGTCAAAGACAGACAACTAAACTTTATAGTATTTTTCAAAATATTTATCATAATGAAAAACAAGAACTGAAGATATATGTTTTAACCTCTCATAAAAACTACAAATAAACTGTCACTCACAAAAACAAACAATTGTTTTTCAACAATCTCTCAACAAAAAATGAACGAAAAAGTAACAATAAGGAAAAATTTGAAAATACTGAAATCGAATCCATCCCTATTTTATTAATTAAACTGGTCCCGAATAAAATTATATAAAGTTGGAATGAATCACAATTTTTATTTTTAGAAATATTTTCAAAAAAAAAAAAAAATCAAAAACTTGAGAAGACAATCTTTGAAATTTACTAATTCAATATTATATTACACATCACTCAAAACCAAATTTTAAGCTCTAAAAAACCCTGTTTGTCGTCAATAATTTTTTTTTATTTCACTAAAAAAATGTACAAAAATAATTATTAGAAACTGAAATGTGTTTTTGTTTAGTAAAATTGAATGTCATTTTTTTTTATATTTATCGATCCCTCAAATAAAATCTTGATGTGTCGAGGAACCTTAATGACGGGGAAAACATTCATTTTCCAGATTAGAAACTTGAATGATTTTCCCTCTTTTATTCTATAAATGGTCTAGAAGTCATTCGAACGGATAAACCCCTAGTACCTAATTGGACTGGAATATCAGAGTGAAACAACCTAAGTTTCTGAATATGGTATCTTTCAGCAAATTTTGAATAAATTTAGAATTTTAGAAAAGGTCAAAGAATATACATAAGTTTAAATGTTCAATTCATTTATCAGTGACAGCAAGAGAAGCACTCGTTGCTGGATCAGATTGAACGTTTTACTGGAATCACTCTCAAACTGCACATAGTCTTCAAGCTGAACCTGTATATCATGTATATTCTTTGTAGCGAAGATGTGCAGGGTTTGACACAGGGACCGTAAGATTGAAGAAGTTTCCTTCAATTTTTCGATAAATTATATACATAGAAGTAAATCAATATCACAGTAATGAAAATATATCTTTACAAACGTTCTTCTAATTATTTTAATAATGAATACAGGATCGCGTTATTGCCAATTCAAAGTCATATACTTTAATCTCGAGGTGCAATTATGGGATTCATTCCTTATAGTAAATTTTCGAATGCTAAATGTGAGAGTCTTTAAAGTGTTGAAAAACTGCAAAACACAAGACCAGTGCAATGGAAAATCAAAAGAAAACCTACAAAAACCCACATTGTTTCAAAGTTCAGAAGTACCTAATTGTATAATATGTTAAAACTAGGAGTGGAGTGGTTCGATGTAATCAGATTGAAAGAAGAACAATTGTCGAATCCATGATCATTTTTGCTATCGTCTCTTACGTTTGTCTGTTATAAATAAATTTGATTAATTTTACCAAAACTCAACTGTAATTTTTAAAAAATTCTAATTATCGTTAATTTTTTGCTTTCACGCTTTCTAGTTTTCCAAAGTAAATGGGGTGTTCTATGCTAACATATACATGACAAAATATGAATCAAGAAAGTGTGTTTCTAGATACTGGATAATGGTTGAGCTTAACAATATAACACTTTAATTTATACAGTGAATATCTTAAGGTTTATTTTTAATAGTATTGTCACATAAAGATGATATAAAATCAGTTGACTGTTACATAGGTTTCAAACTACAACTAAAACTTTACTACTGGCACAAGCATTATCTATCTTGCACAAAAACAGACATTTTTTGATAGGATAATATACCCTTAAACCTTGAAAATTAGCCAAATTCAATAATGGACAGTTTTGAGAATAATTCAGTCGTATTAGTACCAAAATTGAAAGTACAGTAAAGTGCACAGCACACAACGGTGTATATTACGCACCCTCAAATTGGGCTACCACCCCTGGGCGCCACAGGCGGGGCCTAATATTCAACAGAAGCCAAACTTTTATTATTTTCTTGTCTATTCCCACGCATGTGAGGAAAAAACTGAATGTAATGTTAAAATGTTCTTGAAGCTTCCCACCATAATTGTGAAAGTGATGGCCCTTAAATCAGAGGTGAAGGCTCTAGGAATGGGCCAATTTAGCCACAGAGTTGCAATGTAATAAATCTTAGCAAATCGGTTTATCTACTCCAATACATACTTGTTAAAAAACAAAATTCATGGTTTTGATGTCCATGAATTCATTTTTTTTTTAAATTGTGGAATCAATTATGAGAAATATTTTCTACGATTTATTAGATTTTCACTATATGGGTATTTTAGCCCCATCCTAGGGTCTAAACTTTTGACCAAGGGGTAATTGATTCCACAATGTAGAATAGTAAATTAATGAATCTATTTTTTCAATAGGTCTGCTACCAGCAATCTAGGAAACAATAAAAATTTTTTTTAAATTTCTAACATTTTTAAAAGAATGTTTTACAAATTGAAAGGATGAAGCTCTTTAATTCAGTTTACCGAATCCGAAACAAAAGGTATGAAAAGGTGACAGAATGGCAGAACTCTGCTTATAAGTCACCCTTTATGAGATTGAAAGGTACAGCTTCATCCTGTCTATATTTCAAGAGGTGTCTACACGTAAAGTTTAAAAGAAGATACTATAATATTCAATAAGTGTTTATTTACACCCATATAAGATAGATAGATAGATTCTATTCGCAATTCTAAACATGGCATCATATTATTCATAATAAGCATTAACTCTACAAATATCAGACGTTCTAAATAAACTGAAAATAAATAGGCTACTGATAACTATTTTTCTTATTATATTATGTTTAGTATATTTCTAAAATCATCAAACCTTGACTTGATAAAGTATCCACCTGAAAATGTAAATACTTGCGATGCGTGCAATACTTTTCTTAAACTACTACGTACATGAATGTTGAGTTATTATAACATTAGATTGTGCATTTAGACAGAACTAAGACTGTATAATAACAAGGAACATTTTTATGCATGTTTTTAGCACACAAAAATATTGCAAATAATATATTTGCTTAGCACAAATGTTTGTTTTGAACCAGAATTGTCGTTAACAAAAAGCTCTAGATCTAATAAAAACATAAGATTTATAGATTTGAATTCTATTTTACTATGTCGTATTGTTTCAAATATCTGTGTAATAGAGAACAATTTTCAAAATCGATTTTCGTAGATACAAATACAACAACAAATAAATAATATCCCAAAATAAATAAAAAAAAAAAAGATAAAACAAAACAACAACAAACAAACAGAAACAAAAACAAAACAAAAACAAAACACCCAAAGATTTATATATTGTTGTCATCCATCATTATCTCCTCTATAAAAAAAGTCTTTACTTTCCTTATTGTGACAAAACACCTTAGATTAGTGATAAACAAAGCATGTAGGCTTAAGCTTGGAAGTAACTCTAAACCATTGTTGTATCATCATAATGAATAGATACCATATTCATCGGAGGTTGTGGTAAAAAACAGAGATAATATGAATAAGGACATAATTATATTATAAATCTGTTTAAAATCCTACAAATACAGAAACTAAGAAATTATGATATGATTATAGACTTTAACATGCTTCTCGTTAAATTTTATTATCGTTACATCTGTTTGGTATAAAGTATGAGTATTGTTATCGTGTCATTATATGCATTATTTTCATGTAATACAGAAAACATACCAAACATTATGTCACTGAACTAAAGATTCTATTACAAAACATCTAATGTCAATGATCATTCAAAAGACGTTGATCAAACAAACAAGAAAATTAATCTTTTATAGTCAGTAGATGTTGAAGATATATTTAAACTGTATGCTTTATTTCTTTATACCTTTACACTCTGGGTTGATTTGTCATAACATACATCAAAAGGACGGGGACTGGTTTTGGCATACGCCCTGTAATTTAAAATAACCAATAACTACATTGATCTTAAAGTATTATATGTTTTGTTTATTAGTTTTGACTTTACAATAAATAGCAAATACAACCTCATTTTCTCCTTTACGATGTCAAAACTATCTTCCACAAAATAATAAGGCTGGAGTTTTGAGGGCTCAATTTTTTCTTTACATGCCTCGGAAGGATCAAAGGTTTTCTTTTCTGCCGTGTCTGCTAGGCAATGCTACATCAAATAGATTAGATAGAATTTTAAAAGATAAAAAAAAAACCACTCTTGGACAACAAAGTTGAATGAAATTAAATGTAAAACACAAAAAAAATTGTCAAATCAATTCAATACTTTTATTACCCTCAATTCTTGAGCTGAAGACAACAACCCGGCTCCGTATGCTTTAAGTTCATCACTGTCCTCTTTCCACAGCCCAAATTCAACAGTGAACCAATAACACTAGTATAAAAAATGAAAGTTATAATCTTATCCCGTGATTTGCATTTAATTCATTTTTTTTTGATTATCCATTTTTTTCGCCTTTGTATTTAATTTGAAGCGAGTTTATGCATATTTCTTCAATGTTTATGTACAGTACCATTGCTAGTTTTCTGATATATTCAGATGGAGCTCCAAGGCTTGCTAATCCTATATCTTGGGCAAACTGAGAAAACTCTTCGTCCGCAAATAGAGGCACGTGACCCAATAACTCGTGACAAATATCACTGAAATAAATAATTATTCATAACATTATTATACCCGCACTTTCTAAAGAAAGGTCGGGTATATTGTTGTTACCCTGTTCCGTCCGTCCGTCCGTCCGTCCGTCCGTCTGTCACGTTTTATTTTCTCAAACTGCTCTTACGTCTTATAAACTAGCAAACTAAACTCTTGGAGTTTGATTTGGGGTATCATGTTGTTTTGTAAAAAAGTTTCAAAAATTCTCTGTTAGTCCTGGGGGTCAAATAATTGGTAAATAATGACGTTTTTTCAAAAAAACCCTTCTTCCTCAAACTCCTCCTACATTTTCAACAGTAGACAAATCATATCTTGGAATATGTTTTAGGGTATCCTATAGATGCGCAATAAGGTTTCGGAATTTTTAAAATTTGTCCTGGGGGTCATTTAATAGCTGAAAAATGAACGTTTTTTTTTACAAAAAAAAATTGTTTCAAAAAGGTCTTTTTTTTTTTATCAGTAGCCAAATGATCTTCTAGAATATGATTGGGGGTGTCATAGTGAAGTGTGATCAGGTTCCAGAATTTTTTTTTTATTAAGAGGATCAGTGGGCAACAAAAAATGACGTTTTTTTGCAAAAAAAGTATGGTTCCCAGAACTCCTCTTACAACTTTTGGAGTAGCTCCGTCATCTCTTGGGATATGATTGAGGCTGTCCTATAGATGTGCAATAAGGTTTTAAAAATTTAAATTTCATCCAGGGAGTCAAATAGTAGCAGAAAATTGACGTTTATAACTGAAAAAAAAACATAGATCCTAGAACTCCTCTTATGATTTAATGGATAGACACATCATATCTTGGGATATGATAGGGACTGTCCTATAGATGTGCAGTAAGGATTTAAAAATTTAAATTTCATCCAGGGAGTCAAATAGTAGCAGAAAATTGACGTTTATCACTAAAAAAAAACATAGATCCTAGAACTCCTCTTATGATTTAATGGATAGACACATCATATCTTGGGATATGATAGGGACTGTCCTATAGATGTGCAGTAAGGTTTTAAAAATTTAAATTTCATCCAGGGAGTCAAATAGTAGCAGAAAATTGACGTTTATCACTAAAAAAAAAACATAGATCCAAGAGCTCCTCTTATGATTTAATGGATAGACACATCATATTTGGGGATATGATAGGAACTGTTCTACGGATGTGCATTACGGTTTTGAAAAATTAAATTTAACCCTGAGGCCCATTACCTACATACCTTTTGATGCCCTTTAATTAAGGATCAAGAATATATATGGTTAAGGGGTGGGGATCTCAACCGTTTTCGAGATATTCATGCACTTCCTGTTCGAGGGGGGTCACGACCACCCCGGGGGCCCATGGCCTACATACTCTTTGATGCCCCTTGATACAAGGAACAAGAATATATATGGTTTAAGGGTGGGAATCTGAACTGTTTTGAAGATATTAAGGGACTTGCTGTTCGAGGGGGTCAGGACCACCCACAGGGCCCATGACCTACATAACATTTGATGCTCCTTGACATCAGAACCATGAATATATATGATTTAGGGGTCATGATTATAACAGTTTCTGAGATATATGGTAATTTCAAATTCCTGGGGGGGGTGGGGATGACCCCAGGGGTCAGATCAAATAAACCCTATACAGTAAAACACGCTTATAACGAAGTCCCAGGGACGTTCAATTTTACTTCGTTATATGCGTAATTAGTTATATCCGTCAAGTTTACGCGGGTATGTTAAGGCTGCCCGATTGATTTCACAGCGATGTGTAGAAAGTCACTTGTCTGTACTTCATAAGATATGACGTCATAGTTAACTTTGACGTCACGATCTGCATTCCTTTCGATCGTTCTTAGGGAATGTATCGTAACGAAATAAGTGAATTTTATTGTGCATTATATAAAACCGCTTCATTCCTTTACATAGACGTTGTTGTAAATACTAGTGATACTAAACTCAATATCGCCAATATGGAGTATCAAAAAATCAACAGTTTTAAGCTATATTAGGTAAATAACTATTTATAAACTAATGGTTTTGAGACTCCCCCTGCTACGTGTAAACTAATGAATGGTGATATGTATATGCATGTAAAAACAGCTTGGCGCAAGTGAAAGATCAATACAATCTAAGTATATTTTACGTGAAAATGGGAGAGAATATAAGTAAGAATGTGAATCTTGCTGGGGGAAACCTACCAATTGACCCGATTTTGTGTAACTCGAGCTTAAAAGGTAAAAATGTGCCTAATTTCGATGGCAGTGCGAAATGTTTTGACAATTTTTCTAATAAACGAAATATTTATATGAACCCCCAGCAAAAACTGCAAAATACATTAATTATCGAAGGATTTTTCATAAAAATATTTTTGATTTAATGTCATTATTCACTTGCGCCGATGCGATTTATATATATTATTTACCGTGTTAGGATACGCCTGTCACGTGCTTAAGAAAAATATATGACGTCACAAAAAATGCATCAAATATAGTGTTTGATATCACTGTTAATTTATGTAATAAAAGTTTTAAGAAATTCGCTCGGTTAAAGAATTTTTTTCGATAATAAAATAGTATCGTTTTTCGGTATAAATTTTGCTTCGGACAGCTTTAACATAGCCGCGTACATGTAATACAGCCACGGGGAACGAAATTCACTTTGCTGTAAGCGTCAGTTCATTATAAGCGTGTTCGTTATAACCGTGTTTTACTGTATATTGCCAGTAACAGTCAATATATGATTATGAAAACCCTATATTATTTTCTTTGTCCGTTTTCAAGCTACCATTTACAATAGAGTCTACTATTCTTCCTACAAGGTTCAATGTTAGACCCCACACCGTTTTGACCCACCCTTCCCCCCGAAAAGTGGTTGTCTAACCCAAAATGAGAAAAAAATCAAACCAGGATGCACAACTAGATATGCAGGCCTATCATATCCTAGAGTTTTGTACAATTCTGTTCAGCCATCTCTGAGAAACAAGTTCAAAGCGGGAAAGAAGAAGACGAAGAATAATAATACATGTATTAAGAACCGTACAAAAACAATAAGTCTCCAAATTTCATTCGGGAAACTTAATAATAAAGATTAAATAGAGATAGGATCATCAAACATCAATAATCTAAAGATAATTGACAATTTCCGATCGTAAGGGGGTCAGGATAATCCTGACCCCTTAGGGTCATGACTTACATGCCATAATGATCTGATGCTCCATGACCTGAGGAGGAATAATATCTTTGGATTAAGGTGGGGATCTCAATGGTTTTTATGATATTTGATTATTTCAGGAAGGGCACTTGGGATCATGACTTACATACCATCTGAAATGCCTTGAACAAAGAGACAATAATATAATATGTACATGATATATGATTTAATTTAAGAACCCAGATATAGATCAATCATCTATGTTTTGTAATACTTCCTATGTATATATACATGTATTAGTTTGTGTTTTGTTCTATACTATTCATGTTCATGACTGTAGTATGGCTTATAGTTTTATTTTAAATTACATTAAAAAAATGTCAAATATATCGGGATGACTTGGAACCCCCACCCCCAAACAAACTCAAATATAAACTGTTCTCCCCCCTCCCCCCCTTATTTGTCGAATGATCTATTAAAATCAAAATATAATTTGGGTGTCTAAAAACTTTTATAAACTGGTAAAAAATGTTATTCTTAAAAAAAATTACATTACACCTTGCATACTTGACAAATGATCTATTCAGATATGATCATATTTCTACCTTGGGATCAATAACTAATATTCATTGACAAGTTAAAATTAATAACAATACATGATTCAAATTATAAATGTTTACACTCCACATCCACCCCCCCCCCCCCATCTAACCTGGTTCTAAAGATTCTGTCTTCCTAATACATTCTCACATGTGTACAGTGGCAAATTTTAAATTATTTCTTGATTGCTTTTTCTCTCCTGATGCACATTAACATTTTGGAAATTGCTTAATTCAATTTTTAAGATTTATAAACAAAATGTTATATGCATGTGTATTCACCTATTTTGGGCAATTGTAAAGTCTCCGAAACAAAGCAGTGTCATCATTAGGCTAGGAATTACCTACATGGATCAAACACTACATATGAATAAGATAAAATACTTTATTATTTCTAGTTCTAGAATGTCAGAGTGTCTCCAAGGGGGCATAACCTATATATATACAATTTGATGCGTAATGACACAAAGAGCAAGAATAAATTATATGGTTTAGGGATGAGGATCTCAGAAGTTAACAAAATATACAGTGTATCATCATTTCCTACTCCATAAAAGGGGGGGGGGGGGTTAAAGACAACACCTGGGGGTCATTAATGTATTTTACATCATATTTTCCTGTTTCGTGGGGTCAGATCGAACAGTCCCATAAGGTCATGACCTACATTGTATTTGATGCATTATAATACATTAGGAAAGAAATCACAGGGCGAAAAACAATCTTTAAGCAAGTCCTTAAAGGTGACTTAAAGGTGGAGTAAAGGTGGCTTAAAGGATATACAATCTTTAAGCCACCTTTAAGTCACCTTTAAGCTGAGCTTATAGGTCCTTAATGTCCAAACTTCTTTAAGTCACCTTTAAGCCATCTTTAAGCAACCTTTAAGCATCTTTAAGTGGCATTTACGCTCCCTTTATGTTGTCTTTACACCATCTTTAAGTTCCCTTTAAGTCAGGTTTGATCAAGCTGAACAGATTCATCTTGAAAACATATATTAAATGCAAAAGCTCTTTTATAGGGATGGGAGAGGGTGATCCGAGTGATGATATAATTTCCAAGGAAGGGGGGGGGGGGTGTTCCAGGCGGTTTTAATTGTCGCTCCATTAAACATAGATCGCTATCATCAACACCGCTCCAATGGACACAGATTGCCGTTATAAAATTCTTTATAATTTTTTTTTTGGTTTCAAAATTGTAGGAGTGAGCGCAGTCTCTGAATCTAAATATGCGCATGAAATTATATTAAAGTATGTTTGTTTCCTATTATAAATTAATCGGTGAAATCTCTCTCTCTCTGTCTCTCTGTCTCTCTCTCTCTCTCTCTCTCTCTCTCTTAGTTCATCCGGTTATTAAAAAAAATAAAAAAAAAGGAACCAATAATACATGATTTAATTTAATCGGTTTAAGATATGTATTTTTTTTCAATTTTAATTATTTCTAGGTCTAATTCTAGATATGCTAGATACATGTTAAAGATGAAAAGACTCTCAACTGCCTTGGTTATATCGGGCGGGATATTACCGCTTTGTTTGTCTAGACATAGTTTTGTTTGTTTGTGTATATCTAATTAGAGTCTATTGTTTGTCCAAGTTAAGAAAACCCCTGGAACTAACACAGAATATACAAAATATACACAACAGGTGTGTCGTGTGCCCAGGTGCACGTCAGGGTTTCTAAAGGCGTTGAAATCTTAGTATGTACGTGTATACGATAAGTCTAGTGAATGAAAGTTTATTAAGGTCTTCCGTTTCCAACGGAAGACCTTCATATTATTGTGCAGATTAAGATTATTAAGGTCTTCCGTTTCCAACGGAAGACCTTACTATTATTGTGCTTGTAAGATTATTCTTATTTTTCTTTTTTTTTTTTTTCTTCCTAGACGCGAACTTTGAGGCTTCATATCTTGCTCATTTCTGAACGGTTTTTGCTCAAATTTTCAGGGCTTATAGACATTACAAAACACTATCTAAAACATTTCATAAACTTTAAAATTCCTCTTCCGTTAACGAGTTATTTCCCTTTTAAAAATTTTTAGGGCCTTTGGTTTCCAGACAAAGGCTCCGAGACTATGATAGCAGGGAATGGGAATCCAGCGAATTTGAATAACAGAGACATTGAAGTTGTGCACATCGATTTTTGTTTTTGGATTACGTTTTTTATTTAGAAAAAGGTAGGGGGTCAAAAAATAGGATTCAAAAAAGTGCGAAAATTTAGACATATTTTTCTTTATATCTTTTAAACGAAAAATATTTTGTTAAGACATGTAGAATAAAAGTTGTGCAGAATGTTAAGGGCTTTCATTTGATACCAATAAAAAAGGGCTGGCCCCTAAAATTAAGGGCCAATAGCGCTTGAAAGTTTTTGCTTAATAACTCAAAAACGGTTAGGATTCCGATATGGATGTCGCTGGAAAAGTTGTGTGTTGGGATCTCACAAAGGTCGTTACAATGTTATTTTGTTGGTGATATGAGTTGTAGGAGTGTAAAAAGCTTTACATGTTAACATGTACCTCGTTTAATTTGGCAAGTTAACAAAAGTCTATGTGCGTGCAACTGGCATAAAGTTACCACAGAAAGTATGCTGGTTTATACTGGAAATGTTTTTTAGAATAGATTTTTTTTAGGAGTTTATGTCAGTTTTGTTAAGTTCTTATAGTGCACAATCCCTAAAACGAGAATCGGAAAACAAAACATTCTTCTTCTTTGTACTAAAACACAAAGTACGGATTTAAGATAAATCTATGTATTACATTTGAGTTTTTATACTGCATGCATTTAAAATCTACCTTGAATCAGAGCTGTGTGTGTACCGTTACGTAAGCTATCCCTCACCCGCGGCCTAGAAAATCGGTCACCATGGTCGCGACGGGACTAACTAGCGGTCAGCGGTTATCTAATACACGAGAGTTGCGTCTCTCATATATGAGGTTATTTAGCCGCGAACTCTAGAATTGTTTGAGTTTATATACCCGTAAATAAAATACAAGATCTGTTTTAATTTCATAAGAGTTTGTCCATCTTGTTTTTATTTAATTAAACATTAGAGTGTAAATTAAGAAGACGTTCTGAAAATTTATAAAGGCGATATTACTACAAATCGGAAACTTCGTCAGACTTAAATTAATGGTTGGTTTGTAGGTCTAAAATGATTTTAAATCTGTACAATTATTGTTTTAAATCAACAAACAACTCACAAATATTAAAACTTTTAAAATAATGATCATCCCTCGCACATGGCGGAGGAGATCCCGCGCGAGTGGACAGGTTTGTGTTCTTCTACATGTACCTTATCACGCGTGCATGTTTCAGACTTTTGTACACAACTATTTTCTTTTATTATGATTTCAACTATGATATTGGTTTAAGATGAAAAGATAATTTTTTTTACATGTACAGTTGATTTAGCAATGATTAATACGATTGCGCACAAGGTAGTTTATTATGATCAAAATTCCATTTTTCATGTTTGCGGTAGGTGCTGGCACGATAAAAGGATGTCCTGAATTGAGGCATTCGGATTTTTTTTTAATTGGCAAAAAGATAATCAGATTTGACGGAAATCATTTTTTGGCGACTTCTTCTTATGTGTAACATTTTCACTTTCCCACCCGTTTGTTTATTCGGTCAGTCTGTGTTAATTCAATCGCAGCGTGCGACCGAAAATCTTGTATCACTTCAGCGCACACAGCTGAGAACATCTATAGCCCCATGCAGCCGGGTTATGTTTATGGCTGCATTTCATCAATTGTTATGTAATTGAGTAACAATGTATCGAAGGTTATCGAATATTATTGAGTATCGAAGTGTGCTTTCACTACAGTGGTCAATTGTTAAACAATAAGGCTATTATTCGAAGTCAATCATCTTCACATTATACATGTACATGTAGGTGCGAAATCGTAATCAGATAATGTTGCTATATAATAAATCAACCTGTTGAACACGCTAAACTTCTACAGATATGAACGGAATAATATATTATACTTAAAAGTTTTATGTCAAAGGAAAACTGTTTTCGGATTAAGAAGTTATGAAATACGACTACATTATGCAACGCAGTCGGTCGCCATAGAAATCATCAAAGTACTGCAAGTGTCGACAGATTTCTTGTTTCGTACCACGATAGTTCACTACCAGAGTCAAGCTAGCCAGCACTAACTCCAACGCACTAACAAAAAATTAGTTAAAATTATCGACTATTTTTCAAGCGTTTTCCGATCCCGATGTTAAACAACTGAAATTATTAGGCCGCCTTGCTCCCAAACTAGGACTTGTGCTCATTAGGTGAGACCTGATTCCTCGGGGACGGGTGTACCCTCGAGGATTCCGGCACCAAATTAGGCACTAGTGACAACGATTTCCGGCGCCAGGGCGCGGAGTAGACCTTAAGTGAACAAATTATTTCAATAATGTAGCGTTCTAAACAAGGCGCCTGCGCCCAAACTAGGACTTGTGCTCATTAGGTGAGCCCGGATTCCTCGGGGGACGGGTAATTCCTTGAGGATTCTGGCGCCAAATTAGGCACTAGTGACACTTATTTCCGGCGCCAGAGCGCGGAGTAGACCTTAAGTGAACAAATTATTTCTGTAATGTAGCGTTCTAATCAAGGCGCCCTCCAAACATTGAAAGTTCTTACTTCACACAAAGATTGCTTCTGACCTAAGTGTGTGTGTTATGATTTTGTTTCAAGGTTATTTTGTGAAGTTCAAGGTCATTGGAAGAAATTTCATAACTTGTGTCTGCTTTCTACCGTTTTTGAGGAGAAACATTGGATATTGCTTTTTCATTTAAAGATTGCTGATGACCTGAGGATGTGTCATGAACTTGACCCAGGGTCAGTTGTGCAAGTTCAAGGTCGTTTGAAAAATAAATGCTTCTTTCTTGTCTGTCATAATCTACATGTAATATACATGGAAATGATTAGAAGCTAAAATTTGACGCAAAGATTGTTTGTGTCATGTACTTAAATATGTCCCGACTTGAACTTTGATCATCTGTGCAAGTTCAGTGTTACTATAAGAAAAAGAAGCATCCATTATTTTCTAATAGATAGATACTTTAGTTATGATTTTGTTTTTCTTAGTGGGGAGGGGAGGAATTAGTTAGTCCACTGAGAACACTCTCCCTCTTTCTCGCAACCAAAATTCACCTTAAATTAACTAAAAGGAAATTGAATTTTGGGGCATTGGTCCCCCTCCCCCAACACACATTTGAGTAGAAGGCAATATGAATTTTTATGGCAAATTGAAAACAAATTATATTAAACAAAATAAGTTATAGCTGCCCCCCCACCTACCACTACCACGGATTAGATTTTGAAAATTAATTTTTTCTTATATTGGCTTGTTAATACATTTCGGATAAATTTGTTCCCCGAAGCAAAGCAAAAACGATGCTGAGTGCTTGCATGGCCAAACGTTATACGGAGAGTTGTCCCTCCCACTGAGCACCTCTCGTACAGCGCACCCTCCAGTTGGAGAAGCCGTCATCGTTTATTTTTGATTTTCTGAACTCACTTTTATCATATTCACAATCCTGTCTGATTAAAATCACCACCCTTCTGCTTACACTCATCAGGTATCGATAACAATTCATCTTCACATGACCTCTATATTTGCACACAACCTAAATATATATCTCATTTACCAAATACATGACTTTATCTGTTAATGAGAGGTGCAACTCTTCAAATATCAGTCTGGGGGTTACATAGAAAGCAGGATTGAAATAATTTGCCTGTCTCCATTTAAAAATTTCCAATACATTTTCTAAAGCCCTGATTGGTCAGAATTTTAGGTCGGGTGAAGATGACCCCCTATCAATACCTGTCAGACCCTGTAAGGAGAAGAGGGTGCTTTTAATCAGACTGATTGACAATCCTTTTCCGACAGGAAGCTGCAACGGAAGACCTCTTCGTTGCTTTGCAACGAGCTCGTCTCTAGTTCTTATTTTCCTTTTTTTTTTCTTCCTAGACGCGAACTTCGAGGCTTCATATCTTGCTCATTTCTTAACGGTTTTTGCTCAAATTTTCAGGGCTTTTAGACTTTACAAAGCACAATCTAAACCATTTCATAAATTTTAAAAATCCTCTTCCGTTAACGAGTTATTCCCCTTTTTAAAAAAATTAGGGCCTTTCGTTTCCAGACAAAGGCTCCGAGACTATGATAGCAGGGAATGGGAATCCAACGAATTTGAATAACAGAGACATTGAAGTTTTGCACATCGGTTTTTGTTTTTGGATTACTTTTTTTATTTAGAAAAAGGTAGGGGGTCAAAAACAGGGTTCAAAAAAGTGCGAAAATTTAGACATATTTTCCTTTGTATCTTTTAAACAAAAAATATTTTGTTAAGACATGTAGAATAAAAGTTGTGCAGAATGTCAAGGACTTTCATTTGACACCAATAAAAAAGGGCTGGCCCTTGAAAGTTTTTGCTAAATAACTAAAAAACGGCTAACATTTTGATATAGCTGTCGCTGGAAAAGTTGTTTGTTGGGATCCTATAAATGTCGTTACAATGTTATTTTGTTGGTGAGTTGTGTAGTATGATTGTAAAAAGCTTTACATGTTAACATGTACCTGTGTTTATTTGGCAAGTTAACGAAAGTCATTGTGCGTACAACTGACATTATGTTACGACAGACATACTGCCTGTTTAAAAAGGAGGCTTTAATTCATAAGAAAAACATAATTTTTTTAGGATACATGCTTTATGTGAGGAGTTTAAGTCATCTTCGTAAAGTCTGCACAATCCTAAAAAACGAGAAACAGAAAATACAAACATTCTTTTTCTTTTCTAGTAAATCACACAAACTACCGGAAAAAATAAATCTATGTGATACATTTTAGTTATCATGCTACGTGCATTTAAAATATATCTGGAATCAGAGCTGTGTGTGTGAACCATTACGTAAGCTATCCCTCGCTTGCGGCCGAGAAAGTCGGTCGCCATGGTCGCGGCTGGACTACCTAGCGGTCAGCGGTTATCTAATACACCGGAGTCACGTCTCTAAATTTATGAGTTCATTTAGCCGAAAACAAGAATTGTTTTAATTTTGATCACACATAGACGTTTATTCTTCTCAAATTGAACTAAATGATAGAGTGTCAATTAAGAAAACGTTCTGTTAATTAATAAAAGAAATGTCATTCTCAATCGGAAGTAATATCAGGCATAGATCAATTTTGGGTTTTAAGTAAAAAAAAAAATAACTTCTATTTGGTAGATTTTAGTCGTTATTACACTGCAAACATTTCAAATCTTCCTGGGTTCTGAGTTGTGTGTGTTGTAACTTTACGTAACCGATTCCTTGCCCGCGGCCGAGGAGATCGGCCGCAGGTGCACTACCATTCGGTCAGCGGTTATCTAATACACCAGATTCGCGTCTTTCATGTACTTGTTTTGAGTTTATATACATGATATTGCTTAGACTTTTTACAGACTTTAACACTTTTAAGACAATATTCAAACTTCGCCTGGCCAACGAGACATATATGCACATGGATATATGTATATATACTGGTGTAAGAATTAATATTCGACCAACGCAAAAATTAAATAGTGTAGAAAGTAAAATAAGTTTTCTTAAGAGTTGTACCAAATTTTAGCAGGGTTTACATAGTAAAAAAAATCATTAATTTTCGAAGCGTTCTAGGAAATTTAAAAACAAAGTCATATTTGTGCTGCTCCGCCCCCTAACCCCCAAGTGATCGAGCTGAATTTTAAAAATTGGCGAACAAAAATCGAAAATCAATTTCTGGTGACTCCTTATTTGTTAACGTTCTTCCTAATGTGTTTCACTTTGCAATCTGTGTGTTTATTCGGCCAGTCTGCGTGTTAATTCAATCACCCCGTGCGACCGAAAATCTCGTGTCCCAAATAAGCACCGCCTTCAAATTTACGTGGTCAGTGTAACCCTTGTTAATCAACTAAATCGAGACTGTTAGAAAATGATTGGCATTTGTTTACTCGTCCTGTGTATACCATGCTTAGCGCTCGCGACGACGGTGCAATAAACGTTTTTCTTTTGATTTGATGCATACCGTGACGATAAATCGCTATCTTTTAGCACTTTAAACAAAAGAAATATTATAAGATTAGAATTAAAAATTTACTCGTACTTGGTTATGTACCACACTAAATGCGCTGATCACCTATAGTCTGTCAAAATCATGTGGTGCCGATCATGTATCCATGAAAGACGTCGTTTATCAATAAAGATGTTTGTGAATAATTGAGAATAAATAATTAAATGAAATCAAATATTGCGTTCACGATTTATATCGTTAGTTATCACATTTCTTTGAGAAATTTCACGAGCTGAAACCGGAAGAGAAACAAGTACAGACAGCTCTGGTGCATGCGCAGCTGGTAGAATTATTGTGCACTTTAATTTAGCAGCTGATCGGAAAAGATTTACAAGCATTGGTTGCAAAGTTGCATTAGTATTTGAGTACGGTGGGGTGATTGTATAATTCACAAAACATCAGGATATATTTTCAGTTAATCCCGACAGAAACTTGTTCAATCAAACGAAAGATTTTGCACATGTCGCACGCGGTTTTTCATGCGTTTATATTCATTTCAACGAAGAACAATTTGTTTTATAAGTACATATAAATACGATATTCTTTTTAAATAAACGGAAAAACTCTTTTGACAGCACTTTAATACTCCGTGTATATAGACATGTATACACAAGCGAGCGTGTTTCCCTCGGGGTTTCACACCTCTTTCAATATAGGCTCCACCCCCACCTGAACTTACCTAAGGTAAACTGACCGGTTAAAAACGTCGGCCTTTAAGTGCACACAACCCTGGACACAGATAGCCATAGGTAATTTATGGATGCAGATCATCAATTGTTATGTAATTAAAATACACTTGGAAGTGAGCTATCACTGTAGTGGTCAATTGTTGAATATAAGTTTAAAGTTTTAAGTCAAAGATGTTAAATAATTATTTGTTCTCACGTTTAGAAGTTATGAAATACGTTATTCAATGCAGTCGGTCGCCATAGAAATCATCAGAGTACTGCAAGTGTTGACAGTTTCTTATTTCTTTAAAAGACCTTAGGACATACTTCATTTGACTTACAGACTAGCGACACAGTTGCCTCCCAAAAATGTATGCAATTCTCAAAGTTACAATTAAACGGTATAGATATGTGTTGTTCAATGGATTTTATTAATTGTTGTAAATGTTAAAGTTAGAGAAATCGTATTTTCTGGAGGTTGACATTATGTAGAACTCTTTTGTTTAAAAAACAAAAACAAATTGTTTTGACGCCACACCATCTCTTTTGGTTTGGTTTAAATATACAATGTACACAGTGCTCTGAACAAAACGCTGGTTTATGCCCTTCTATTACTCAAGTAAAAAACTGAACAAAATTGATCACTTTTAGGTTCACACGTCACATGTTAATACATGTATGCATAAATATATGATTTTTATCAAATAAATGACATTGTATCTTTAAAAAATTCCAAAATATTATAACTAAAACATGTATATGTGACATAATAGAAATAATTGTAAACCAGAGGTCTCTCTTCCTGTCACACAAAAGTGACAAAAAGGATTTTTGATTCAGTTGGAGTTCTGCCCCCACCCCTGCCAACATTTTCTGAAATTTACATTTAGAAAATTAAATTTTGGGGTACTGACACCCCCACCCCCACACACTTTCTAGATGAGCGCTCAAGGCAAAAAAAAAAAAAAATATTGGGATATTTAAAACAAAATCCTATTTGAAAAAAATGAAGTTAGAGATGCCTCACAACCCCTACCATTGCCGCGGATTATGATTTTGAAGATTTGTGAATTTCTTTTACTTGCTTGTGAAGATTTCAGATAAATATGCTCATCCTTTCAAAAACAATACTGAGGCCTGTATGGCCTAACATTATACGGATAGTTATCCCTACCACTGAGCACCTCAGTCTCGTATACTAATAGCGCACCCTCAGACGGGAGAAGGCATTATTGTTTATTTACAATTGGTGTTCTTTTCAATCTCTAATTTTAACACTGCACTTTACATAAACTATTCCATGTTTTAGCGGTAGAGGTTTAAGTATGAATATAGGGAATCAAAATGTTTATGAAACATAACACTTTTTTTCCATGCATCAGCGCAGTGGATTTTGTGTTTATTACACTATGATATAGGCATACCAGTAGTTTTAATCCCGTCATCAGTTGTACATACATGTAAACGTATTTATCGATTTTCTGGTTGGTATAATTAAATACATGTACATATAAGAGATGTGTTTTAAGTTATCATAAATTGATATAACCGTGAAATAAGTTAAAAGGAGAGTTTGTCTGGTAGGAAAATAATACTCTGAAAGTGAGCCTCGTTTTCTGAACTTACTATTATTATATTGACAATCCAGTTTAATGACAGCCCACCCTTTTCTCCTTACACTCAACGGGGTCGGATAGGTATCAATAAGAGGTCACCTTTTCTATGACCTTTAAATTTGCATACAATCTAAATATATACCCGTAGCTTATCACAGACATGCCTTTATCTGTTTTATGAGAAGTGTAACTCTTCAATACTATGCAGTCTGGAGGTTGCAGTAATATATAGAAAATGGGCATGAATTAATTTTTCTGTCTCCTTTTGAAGAGTTCAAATTGATTTTCTAAAGCCCTGATTGGTCAGAAGTTAAAGTAGTGTGAAGATGACCTCCTATCAATAACTGTCAGACCCTGACAAGTGTAAGAAGAAGAGGGGTGGTTTTATTAAGACTGAATGACAATCCTTTCTTGACTTGCAATCTGATTGCAATTTCTATAGCCGCTATACGATGATTTGAAGAAACCCTACTTAAGGTCACCTCCTGGTGAACTTTGCTTTGACCAATGAAATCGTCGGTTCCATTCCTCAGTTACATGATTTGGAAGTTATGCCAATACATTCTTTAGATTCCCTAAGGGCGTCTAATATCAACTTATGCTCCATCTCTTACTTGCTGATACCGAAAGATTCACGAACATGTGGCATCATTTCGTCGTACAACTCCATTTTTGTTTGTAACCCGAAATTACCGTTTCTAACACTTGCTATGATTGCTAGAATAACTCATGTATATTTATAAACAAACGTTCAACAGGGGGTGACCTCAAGAGGGGTTTCTTTAGATCCTCTTGTAGCGAAAATAGAAAAACAAGGAGGGGATTAAGGATATGATTTTAATCAGATTGTCTCGACTTGAAGCTGTAACGGAAGACCTTCTCGTTGCTTGCAACGAGCTCGGCTCTAATTTACATTTGTAATTCATATTCAAAGTATTATTTCCTAACTGTGGGTTTTAAAAATGTTACGTCTACAAATTAAAGATACATGTATGTAAGTGTAAAATCTAGAGGCTAATTAATTACTGTACCGGTGATCATAAATGGGGGTTAATTATTTAAATATATGTATAAGGGTAAATATGTCACATACCCGGCCTGGTACTTCATGCAATTGTATGTACAAGTATATGCATACATCATTTGCAATTGCCACATGCAGTAAATACGTCGCCGGTAATTGGTAATATTGTTTGTTATAGAATTGATAGTTTAAAAATCATGTATACAATTAAACATTTAAACATATATCATTTCATTTGTTATTCTAGATCTGTTGTAAATGTATAATAATCAATATTACTAAAATTATACATACTGGAACGGCGCCGTACATGAAAACAGGGAAATTGCGTAGAACTAATACCCTAGTTAATAGTTTCAATGCATTTAATAAAAGAAATAGTTTCATCTTCTTCCTTGCATTTCATTTAGCTATGCATTAGATGAACATAGCCTATATCTACTTGGTTTAAATTTATTAACTAAGTACTAGTAAGCCTAACGGTTTCCATTTAGGTATAATATATTTTTTTCACTTAAGACCAAGTTTCGTATTTCATTCTAAATACAAGCATGCATGTAATTTATAAATTAGATATAATTGATTGTTACAAACTGAATGGAAGTCAAAACTTTTCAAGTAAAAAATACACACTCAATACATTGATTCAATAGCCACTAATTTATAGGATATAAAAACCTCCTGAAATGTATAAGTTGCCGTGGCGCAGAGGGAGTGAGGTGATGCTGGTAAACGAAGGGTCCCGGGTTCAATCCTCGTCTTGGGCGTTTTGAATTTTTTTTTTCATTTTATTTTCTAAATCAATAACCGTTTTTAATACCTTTTCTATCATAAAGTTAATACATTTTGTTGGTAAATTAAGCACAATATTAAATTAAAAGATTTTTTGATGGCTTAAAGGTGGCTTAAAGGTGGCTTAAAGGTAGCTTAAAGGTGGCTTAAAGAAGTTTGGACATTAAGGACCTATAAGTTGTCCTTAAAGGTAGCTTAAAGGTGGCTTAAAGATAGTCTTTAAGCTGCCTTTAAGCCATCTTTACGCTTTCTTTAAGCCACCTTTAAGCAACACATATAGCTTAAAGGTGGCTTAAAGATCGTCTTTAAGCTATCTTTAAGCACCTTTAAGTTACCTTTAAGGAGAACTTAAAGATGGTCATTCATCCTGTGAATACTCCTTCCTTCCTATTATAACTCATATAAAAATGATAAGTGTCTACATTTACTTACATGTAAGACACAAATTTAATACGAAATTGTTTATAAAGGGTCAATATGGGGTCAACTAAATAGTGTAAGTCTGACAAATAAAAAAAATAACTTTTGCAATTAAAATGACACAAACTTTACCAATGCGATAGGATAGGTAACAATGATAAGCTTATTTAAATATTAAAAGATGATGATACAGTATGCTGTCAAAGGGAGATCACATTTAGAAAGTGAAAGTAAAACTTATGTGTACTGGCATATCATTATATTGTGCTACTGCTACTACATGTATTATACTTACCTATATTGGTCAACATCATAATGATAATCCAATTAAAGCACAATAATTAATTCCTTTAGCTGATCTTAACTAATCCTTTTCTGCATATGGAAAACACATACCGGTACATGAAACCATCTAATCGAAGAGCTGGGTAAAACTAGTACCCGCTAAAGAGACCTGCAGACCTGTGTTGTGTACGTAACTTCAGACAAAGATCAGTTATTTGTAACATGCATGCATTTTTATGACCTATTCTTCAAAACCCTTGCACTATTTTATTAGGTAAATAACAGCTTTAAGGTGGGGCAGGACACCTGCATATTGTGATGTATACTTCCTTAATTGAGATAAACAATAATGTATAGATGTTAATTAAATATTTACCCCCAAAATAATGTTACCTAACATTGAAGCGCAATGGGTTAGAGCGTTTACATGTCTGTAAGAGCATTGGGGTTCAAGGTGTATTTTTGGTAATTTTACTATTGATTTAAATGAATTTTCATGGGGGGTGGGGGGTCTCGACCCCTCACTCCAACCCGTTCTCTAAATCTGTGCACACGATGATGTACATGTAGACACACAGAAGCAAATCTAAAACCGGCAACTGCCATGGGGAGGGGGCATAATTTAATTTTTAATTTTGTTTGTAATAATTATATAGACCATTAAATTTTCTATGACATGAAATGTTAAGATTATTGATTAACTGAAAAATCACTGTAAACAGTTCAACCCCAAATTGCACATAAAGTGCTGCTCATGTGTATTATCATATGAGAAGGGATCTCATCCTTCAGTTATGAAAATTATAATTTTTAAATGTATTACAGAAGCTTGCATGTGGTCTTCATTTTTAATTAAACTGGTACAAAACTGTGTTATTTAGGGGCAAACACTTGGTGCGGGTATTACTGTCTAATGACAGCATCTAGTTTATTACTACTATTTATTTAAAATATTTCTTATCTAATATTAAATCAAAATAACTGTGAGATCTACATAAAGACACATATAATCATATTGTAAGAACCGCCGTAATTAAATGTGGATGATTTTCATTATATGATATTACTTCAATAGTGCAATAGCTGATATTGTAACATTACATACTGATACCTCAACATTTCATGACCATACTTCATAATTACATGATGATAATTTAACCTCACATGCTGATATTTCAACAGTACATCTTTAAATTTTAACATCACAGGTTAATAATTCACTATGCAGTGGTTCTAAAAATAGGGAAGCGTCGCCTGGTGATCAAAATACGCTTAAACTTAAACACTTGGATGCATATAAAGCTTTTAACACTGAGTTGATTCTCTGTTACGGACAACAGTTAGAAAAGTTTACTAAGACCAGGATACTCAAGAAACAATACATGTACCATTTGATTACGTGTTGTCTTTTAAAGGGGTCATTTTGATTTTTTTAAAACCCTGTTTGGTTAGATTATTGGTTCTCAGCGCATAAAATCAGGGGGTACAAAAAGTTCCACAGGAGATTTTTTTATCCAAAATGTACATTCTGAACCCAAATGTTTGGCGCTTCCTCATATCGGACCGTTAAAAACATTAAAAGTACCTAAACGAAAACCTCTGTCATTCAGGCTAGATTATAAGGGCTCTTCCTGGGAATTCACGTGAAGGTGTGGACAATGTAAGCACTTATATTTTCAACAGTACAGTGTTTGCTAAAATCAGATCCAACAACCATTAAATACGTTATCATTTATAAAAAAAGGTGAAATAACAAAATGCATATTTGGAATTTCGATCATTTGTTGATCGATAGACACATATTTTAAGATTCGGGCTACTGACCGATGGGTGACCGATTTATGAGAGCTGATAGTTACATAAAGATAATTAACTTATTTGAATTTTACGCTTTTATTTTAACTCACGGTTCGGGTGTGTACTCTGGTTTGGATCCATGACGTATATATTGCGTAGTATATGACGTGCGGAAAGCCAGTGCTGCTAGGAAGTCACGAGGAGAAATTAACCCTGGCGCAGGTCTCAGTCTGAATCCAGTGCGTTCTATAAACAGAAGTCAACATTACTTAATTGCATGTAAGAAATACACAGGGCATCATCTTGCATGACTTTTTTTCTGTAAGTTCTTAATTTCTATTTATTTTTTCATTGAATTTTCATCATTTAGCTACGTGTTGTTATTCTGAGATTATTTCAATTTTCTCCTTAAGTAAATGGCAAGTGCTACCACGAATATAATACAGTGAAACAAAGCGACAAACAGGTCCAGAAAATTATGAATTAAAACCTGTAGCGTCTTTTTTTTTTATTCATTTTGTAAAACAAAAGTTATAGAAGTCCGAATAAAATATGAATACTAATGTGGTTTCATCAATATTCGTTGAATACCAATTTTCGTGGATTTCGAGGTTAAGTTGATTCACGAAATTACATGTTCATTGAAGTGCCATTTCTATTCACACTTTGCATTGATAGGATCATTGGCCACGAATTTACGTATCTTTGAAACTGTTATTTTCACTTATCCACGAAAATTGATACCCTTGAACATTAAAGAAACCACAGTGTGTACTTTGTAAAAATTTTGAAACGTCTTCTAGTTGTGGAATGTTGTCTGCTGTGTAGCAACGTTGTTTTTGCAGCAGTTTTAAGTTGCAGTTGAATTGTTTACAGGCATTTTTAGGATATAAATCGATCAGTCCAGTGTAAACGTTTCGCCTATATTCAACATACAATACTCATCAATATTTTAAAACAAAAACGCATCATATACATCTCAAATAGAACTGTTTATATATTCACTATGGTGATTGTATTCGCCTTTAAAAACTATTTATATATATTTAATTATGATATTACCACGTGTTGATTTCTTCTTCTGTATATTCCACCCTTGGGATATATTGGCCACTTTATCAAAAGAATAGAAATGGAAAACGAGCAACGTTTTACAAATATAACGAATATTTAACCATAAACAATTTGCGAAAGATCTAAATCTTCATCTTTAAATTAAAACAAGAATCGCATGGATTAAATTAAGAATACTCCCAGGGTGATCAAACCTAATAATGATAATCCACCTATCTTACAAATAACATATCAACAAAAATTTCGTCTTTTGTGAATATATAATTATCAATAATATAACATGTAAAGAGAAATTTAAGAATTTTTTTTAAGATGGTCTATGCAAACCTCACTATTACACTTATTACAAATATAATTTTGCATACCTAGTGAATATAAAAATCTTTTTCATACTGCAAAGAGTCAAACGGGTGTAAGAAGTAGAATGTAAGAATGAAAATTATGACAAAAGGGGGAATTACATGTACCAATATACTTAGGCTTTCTTTTCTTTAAACTATTTATTCAATATTTATTTCCTTTTAAGCTTACTACTTGTAACTGCGTGACATGGCAGCCACTTCTTTCCTTCTTTTTTTGTACTCAGCATCCGTGAATCCCTAAACAGATATATGTATTTTTTATTAAACACTAGACTTTGACCCGTGTGTGCACGGTTTGACATTGCATATCGGTCATTTACGAAATAGAAACATCGACACACCGTATTATTGACATTTACATAACAAAGCTATAAGCCTACAATAATGTTATTAATTTCACTACACTTTCCTTAGTTTGAATAGTCTAACTGTGTCTTGGGAAAGGCCCTCATCACAGTTAGAATGCCTTCCATATACCCGTAATGTAGGAGAAAATTGCAGAATCGCTCTGGAACGATTTTGGAGAAAATTAATGAAGTTGCCTTGAAAATAACAGTCAAATTCATCATAATAAACCTTTTTGAGACTGTAAATACATTTTATCTAAAAATTTTAATCCATATAATGGAAGAATTCAACACTTTTCCCCCAACGTATACGTATTTTACTTTGCTACAAAGACAATACACGGAACGCTTTCTATCGTAAAACTGGGTCTGTAGGACATCATTCATTTTTACGATAAACATATTCTATCTTCACTCTTTTAAGAAATATAATGTGAAATTTTTTTTTAAATGTATTCAAATATTTTTGTAATCACGAAAACAAAAGTAAGTACTTAGTTGAAATATATATTTGTTATTTTATACTTTCTCTCATAAGTGATCATTAATATATATGAACAGAATGTAAAGCAAATTTCCAATGATAATTTACCCGTATTTGTATTATCATTTCTGAGTTTATTCATGCATATATGATATCGTGAAAACAAAAAAACTAAAGATCCTGTCAGCGTGAATGTATTGCGCAAGCGCAAGATTGTAAAATCCGAAAAATCCAGATGATTGATTATTAATAAGCGAAGCCTAACTAAGACAAAATAAAAACAAATTCATTTGGTAATCTTCAAGTACCAATGACGTTTAGAATATATAAAAAAGACAGTTTTCTTCCGATTTATCAGTATTAAAGACCAAAAATTCGAGTCTATTATTTCAATATAGTAGTATAGATTCAAATAGTGTTATGAAAGACTTTAAGTGCAATTTTTATCAACAAATTTTTGAAATTATTTATCAATGTATATTGGGATTTATAAGTTCAAAGTTATTATCTTCATTAAACAGACTCTTCCTTATTTGTAAGCATCAGTACAAGTCGCCCCACAATACAGCCATAGGGAACGCACTACCTTTTCAGGACAACTCGTCCCCACTGTATACGGAATGCTTTTAATCTTTAGTTCATATGTATCTTCTTATTTAGTATTTAAAGAATGTTTTTTTTTTATTATTTTGCCTTTAAATTGTGATATGTTTTCATTTGGCATCATTCAAATCTACAAAACCTCACCACAGTTTGAACTTTTAAATTTATTTGCAATCAGTGAATATTGTGTATGTATGAATTAAATAATTCAACATGCGGAGATAAAAGAAAAAATCCAGACCATCTGAATGAGTAGAGGAATGCGCAAATGACTAGTTTTCGATAAAACGCTGCTGATAACTGTTTTGGAAGACGTTTAGTCACAATGAAAATAGACTCTTTTTATAGATTTCCTTTTAGAAAATCATGTATGTTATACAGTACCAATCAGACCCAACCTTACACTAGAGTAAACTCAACCAAACCCGGGGTTTACTTTTGGGGTTTACTCTGGCTTTGTTTATTGAAAATCTGGGTCCACACGGGGTTTACTAAGGGTTTACTATGAAATTGCTTTGTGGTCAACTGTACGCAATGTTGAGAAAGGAAACATCGTTACCAATTGTTGTTGTGGTCGAATCACCAATCAGTATAGATAAAACCGTCTCGTCCAATACTATATGTTGAGTGGCTAGAAAATGCTATGTAATCATTTTTCAAAAGTTTTGGAAATCAAAAACATTATTAGGATAGGATGCAAAGAGTTCGACATATGAAGTTGGTTCCCTCGTTTTTCTTAAGTACCCTCCCTCTGTCAAAGAAAAGTTAGGGTTAGATTGGACGAGTCTCATCATAAAGTAGATTTTAAATGTTACATATGTAATGAAGGATTGCAAAACCTTAAAGACCAAAATTATCCATGCAGACCCTTTAAAACAGTTGAGTACAGAGAAGAGACGGGAACAAAATTATGTTCCGAATAATGACGTGTTCCGCCCAGCGACTATTCTGCTAATTACAGTTTATCAACAAAAGTTTAAACATACTGAAAGTAAATATACCAGATATAGACGTCTTGAAAAGCGCCCTATTAAATTGTTAAAAATATGTATCAGATTCCTTTTTTAAGGAAAGGGAGGGGTGTATTTAAACTTGCAATGATGTTTGCTTATATACATGGTAATAGTTTTATAAGAATTATGACACATTATTTCGAATATTAGTAAACGTTCATTTATTGCTATTGTTTCAATTACAGTATGGAGCTTAACAACTATGCCCTAGATTTACTGGTGGATGATCATAAGATGGATTTTCTTGACGACACACTTGTCTTAAGATGATCAGCTACAGGTGGTCACTTATCTTCAAGCTCATCATATTCGAAGACTGAAAAAAACATAGAGTTCTTCTTCTCAGATAATTCCTGTCCAATAGAAGGGTATCACCAGCTCTCGTCTTTCCGACAAATTACCACGATATTTTCGTAAAAGTACATCGAAGCCCCTGAAGTTGTCTCTAAACTCTTGTTCGGTATTCTACTGTAAGATATCTAGCTGTCGGAGGCCCGACATGAAGGTATATGTCCTTCGCTTCATAACACAGACATAGGGCTAGTGGAAAGTATTTTTCCGAGAGCCAGATAAATTCTCTGCCGATCTTCATCAAGTCTGGAATTTAAACCTTCTACATATCGACAGGAGCAGTCAAGCTGCAGACAAGGATGTTCATCCAATGTAGTTGGTACCGGAATCTGTAGCGTATACTCCACAACATCATCTGATTTTACTGTGAAAATTTTCTGTTCGGATCCCTTAAAATTGGAACCACATGCGAAGAGACAGTTCCCACAGTTCAGGCGTACCTTACTAGAGATCATGTGTTCACGCAGACCAGGTGTCAGGATGTTCTGCGTTTGTTTTTTCCCAAAGTTTCCAAGAGCCAAGTAGGTTTTCTGTCATACATTCAGTGGTTGGAATAATTAGCATTCTCAGTGTAGCAGAAGAATTTGGTGGAAGCAAAGTTTCGTTTGGTAAAATCAAACACTCCATAGCTGCTGGCTGAGATGGAAGAACGCCAGAACAGCCTCCGAGAACCTGCGTATACGTAAGAAATCCAATGGTTGTCCATCTTCTCTTTCCTGAAATGTAAGGTTTTCTCCGTACACGTTTCCTTTTCTCCAGATTCCCTGCTATTTGTGACAGTGTCTTTTTAACTGTATACAGACTTGTGTCTTAAATACTTATATTTCTTGAGCTTGTAATGATACATTTTTTGTATCTACCAGTAATTAGATATGTAAGCCTGTATTAGATTGTGTATTCTACTGTATGTGAATTACATAGAGATCAAACACAACTTGTTTATACATATAACCTCTTTTATAATATCTTTTTCTACATATATGAAAGTTTATCTGTTACAAAACTTTAAAACACTTTGTATTTTGGACTAATGTACGTTTTGCATATATTAAGTCTTAAGAAAGGGGAAACGTGTAGTGGTTGATGCTTTAATATATTTTACGATCATTATTTATTGTATTGCTGTAATCATTCTGATTATAATAAAACATGTACTTCTATAATGTTACATGGTTTAATCATCGAATTCGTTCCCGACGTTGCCAGTGTGTCAGGCCTTTCTTAAAAACGTCTGTTGTTATCCTGACCACCATTACGTCTGTAATTACTGTTTATGAGATGTATTGCTATAAGCTATAGAAAACTGTATACTTAAAGCATATATTGATTTCCGAAAGATATTGAGATATCAGCATTTGCAAATCAAATTGATAGAAAATTTGATTCTACAATTGGGGTGACATGCCTTGACCGTGAGCGAGTTGACCTAATTGAAAGGCGAGTTGTCTTATCCTTGGATGCGTCGTCTAGAATTCATTTGTAGGGTTTTCGACCACAAGTCATATTTGTTTTAAAGCCATTCAATTTTAACAGTCCAAAGGAAAAATACAAAATAGGAAAAGAGCAAACACGGACCTCTACAAATATTAGAAGTAGGATCAGGTGCCATGGATAAGTTAGCATCCCCTGCTGACAAGTCACACTTGCCGTTTGCTCTTTGTCGAAATCGGGAAAACGGTAGAATCCGTAGACAATTCAGTGATTGATAATTGCTTGATAATAAGTATGAAAAACGTCATTCAATATTCGACCTAGCAGAAGATTGTATTTCCTGGCAATGGCGTTGTATAAGTCATAAAACCTAAGAAATGATGACCTAAATTGAGACTGTTGTTAATCTTGTTTTATCAATTTATTTATAACAAGAGCCGCATGGGTCACATAAGCCAGGGAATCAGACGATGCTCACTTCTTTTTGGCACCTGACCCTACAACTAATTTTTGTAGAGGTCCGTGTTTATTTTGCTCCTGTTTTGTATTGGAACTATTGAATTTAAATACTGTAAAACAAGAAAATTTGGCGCATACGTATTTTAGCGCAAACGCAAGTGCCAGTACATTGGCGCAATTATATTTTAGCGCACGCACCTTTTCTTTAAAAAAGAATACAAAAAATGTTCTTGTTAGATAAACGATCACGCCCAAATTTAGTTCCGTGTTCTCTCAAGCACGTGAACACAACGACTTTGATTTCTATCTCGCATGCACGGTAAACTGTCGTTGAGAACAATCCACTTACTTTTGTGTAAATCGTCAGTAGATAGATATGAAAACTTCATTTATTGGCGATGATGTGTAATTTTTGTCGGTAAAGAAATTTGAGTTATCGGACTTTGAATTAAACGTCGACTTGGATAACACTAGAAGAGTCCCGAAACTAAAAGTGAAATCGAATGCTCCATTTACCATGACTTTCGATCACCATGAGCGAATCTTTTTCACAGTAATATTACATTAAAATAACACAAAAAAGAGGTATCGTCTTGTTATCTTTATATTCACTAATCAGAGATCAAAGAAATTATGATCAATCATGTATTGTCAGCGTTAACGATCGCCACGCTTAATCACATTTTCACCTCGAGGCGCTAAATGGAAGTGGCATGGGGAGAAGCCCAATATTCAAGGTGCTAATGAGAGATATTAAAAAGCAATTAAAATTGAATTAATAAATCCATGTTTAGGCACTGATAACCAATAACCCATACCGTTTACCTATGTAATTGATTAAACAAACAGAATCGATGGCATCTGATATTACGTAAACGAACACTTCTATATAGCACTAAAAATAGACTGACGTTATTGTTTTGCAACTTGAAGAAATTTAAAACATATGGAAAATGGTTAGCGCACTATTAATTTTAGCGCTCAAAGGCAGTTGCGCCAAAGGCGCTAAAATTTGTAGTGCGCCATATTTTCTCGTTTTACAGTACTGTTTGTTAATACAACATTTAATTTTCATATCAACAGTATCTAACAGTAGGCTGTCAGATATTTTTCTAAAATCATTTGCTATACTTTATCTATGTAAACTTGGTAAAACATTTGTTGTCTCTTGGTAATATAGAATTTACAATAATAAAAAAAAACATCATGAAACTGTGATATCATATTGATTTCAAAATGGAATGATTAATGTTGAATTAATGTTTAAATATAAAATATTGAACCTTATTTTGACCGGTTTTTGATACGAATGTACAAGTGGTCAAATTCGAAACAAAAACTCACCGGATGATCTGCCTCCAGTTCTTTCTCACAGGTGAAAGTATATGGAACGATTTTGTCTAGATCACTAATGTGTTTGGGAAACCATGGGACTGTTAAAAATAGGCATAATGATTATAAAAGTTTTTTATATTTCTTATTAATTGTGCATTTCTTAAACAAACAAATGGTTTTCTCACAGTAAAATCGATATGCAAGGGCATGCTCTACGTATGAACAGTTTCTAAGGCGAGGTAAACTACTGACACACAAATTAATGAAACAGAACTATCAACAGTATCAAATGAAGTCACTTTTTCGAAAGTGTTATGGTCATTACAACGACATTGTTATAATATACATGTACAATCTTCCACTTGGTCGCATAATGAATGACGTTTTCCATATTTATTGTTAGACCTTAACTAATCACCCAGCTGTCTAAAAATTTGTAGCAATTTTTTTAACTTACCTGATATGATCTTGAAGTTCGTAGAAAATTGTTTGAGACCACCCAGAGCTTCTTTCAGACGTCCGCTATTGTCACAAATCACAAAGAAATCGAATTCTTCACTATTCTCCCTGTTGAGTTTAGAGTTAATATGGTAAAGGTTCACTTGATGGCTCTAAAAATCGAGTCAAAAGACAATACTATATGATAACGTAATATATTCTTATGTTGTTTCAAATGATGTATGATTCAAAGGCTGTTAGTACATTTGTATTTGTGAAAATATTAGTAACTATAAGGCACAACTGATCCCAGAAGTTGGCCTCAAATCTTATTTTTGTGAATGTGTCGATTTCGATATTCTCTGAGAGCACAGTAGATAATGGGAAACGTTTTAAATTCCTATTTTATGTCTATGGTTTCAGAGGAGAAGCGGCCATACTTTCAAACAATCAGCCAAAGACTTTATGAAAATATTAAGTTGGGGATCGAATTTTTATGTTTCAAAATGTTTTAAGATGTACCTGTATATCAATAATATACCATTGTAATAAAACAATATTGTTTGAGAAAAAAACCCAGTAATACATTATCTTGAAATAATATTAAAATGGTATCTTTAAGGAAGACGTTTCCATTTCTAATGGTCAAAAGGCCAAACGATGTATGATAAAATATTTAGAGTTTCTGAAGATCGTTAGAAAGGTCAAGGGGCTAACTCTACTTGACAAGGATCTCATATCCGTTCTGTTTGTATGCATTGGACGATTTTCGGATGAGCGGAAGACATTGGACATTTGGTAAAAGATCAAAGTATTTAAGTCAAAGGATTACAGGGAAAAGGCAATACAATCATTTTATACATAAAAGCAAATTCTTTTGTAAGTTTCAGGAACTTCATTTGGTGTCAGAACTTAGTAGGTAAAACAAGTTGAACAAAAATTAGTTATAAATGAAGTAGTTGGTGTTTTCCGCTAAAGTCAGACAATAAAGGAATTATCAATTTCTTAAAATGTGAATGCGATTATAAACATATTGTATTCCTATACACCTGCTTGTGCACGTGTGTTCAGCTTTTGTGGATTCTTTGATTGAAGGACAGTATATTTGGTTGGGGGGGGGGGGGCAACGTGGTTTACCAGCTCATGAGCCATGATGACAACTAATTCTCCAGAAATGTAAGTAAATAACAAACTCATCATTCAATACACACTGAATGTCTGAGGTCTGATACCTTTTTGTGAGAATTTTTTTATTGTAAGCCTTACTCGTTGGTTTGGTACATGCTTTTTAGAAACAATGCAGTTTAAACTCCCTCTATGAACTTTTGACATTCTAAAAACTTGTTTTCCCGTTTAGAACACCCCTTAAGCTGGTCAGATTTCAATAGTCGGTTGAATATCAAAAGTCTACAAGGATTTGGCATTACATATAAAGTAAATGACGATGTTAAAAAAATGTGCAAGTACTTTCTAATATATTGCAACTCTAAGTTAATCACAAAAACATATAGAACTGGTATGGTTTAATTACAGAATGATTCATAGAATTTTAAGTATAAATATTTTTTTGTTTCTTTTCTTAGACAACAAAGGTCGATGAAAAAAACAAAAAGTCATGTTTTGAAATGTTAATATCCTACTTACAAACTTACTACAATATTGAAATGAAACTATTTACTGCTTAAGACATTCTCTTTCCTGTATAAATATTTAATTAAAATAATAATGATGTAGCTGCCAATTTTATTTTTTTCTTGACATATTTGTACTGTGTGTATCTAGATATGTAGGTGTATACCAATACATTGTACCACTTTGCTATGTGTGTGAGTCTGTGAAATAATGGTGTTCTGTCTGTCTGTCTGTCTGTCTATATACTAAAAAAAGAAAGAAATGTCTGCATCTCCTATGATAATTAAAATCATTGAGAAATTCTATTTATAATCTCTGAGTTCTCCGGGAAAACATAGGGTAAAACAATAATATTAGTTTCTATATCATGATGTTAGGCACAATCAAAAATGGCTTTGTAGCAAAACAGGGGAAATCTTGGATTAATTTTTTTTAGTTTTTAGAGTTTAATTTCTGCCTAATCATTTTTGGCGGAACTATAATAATACAAGTTAAGATTTTATTCCTGAATCATTATAATTTCGCATATTTTCTGTTTGTTATCTCTCACGCATCCAATAAGATAGTCGTGATGCAATCAATGTAAAAAAAATGAAAAAATGCTTCAAAACCATAAAAGACACTATGTCTCAAAATGTTGATCATTGATCTCATGTATGAACAAGAAGAAAATATTCAATACAAGAAGCATAGGACTTTAATCATTATTCTTTTATTCAATTAATTCAAAAATTGGTAGATATTTCAAACCGATTGAAAAATGGCCTGGAATATGTTTATAAAATTTTACTGAAAACTTAAAGCATTGCATTACATGGTGCCACTGCCATTCATAAACTGTATTTGATTTTTTAAAAAGTTGAATTAATTGTCATATTTTACAATTAATAAATTCAATCATAGTGTAAAATATTGTGATATATATTTTTCAAAAAAATATTCAATGCATGGCCATTATTTCAAAAAGTTGGTTACTAAAACACTTTTTTGAAAGTGAAAACCAACAAAAAATTAAATTTTATATTATGGAATTTATCGTTTTCCTTTTTTTTTAAAATTCTGAATATCACTTATCCTTATTTGACAGATATGTTATTTTTGTTAAAAACTTGTCAGAAAAGACGAAAATAATAACTTGCAATGGGTCATTCTATATTTGATTTAGTCAATGTCGCAAACAATGACACTACTATTTTTCATATTAGAATAATTTATTATTACTATTGAAACAGCGTTCCATACAGTTTTGTTTTAATCATTTGACCAACAAAACACCAAAAATCTGTTTAGCTAGATTTTCAAAATTCCGTTTATAGCTCAAAATGTTTGGTTATGCTTTGAGCAATGGATACTTTTACAGAAAAAAGAAATGACACGAATCTGTATGATGAAATGCAGGTGCATGATGAATTGCAAAACAACAAAACATAATCCAAGGAATGAAGCATTTTATGATAGATTGGTCTCACATTGTCTAAAAATAACACACCAAAATGGATCGTTTTTAGCCGGCGACGAATAAAAATAAAAATACACTGGTACAAGACAACAACCAGTTTCATAGGAAAGAGGCATAGCCTTCATGTATATAATAATTTTAAAAAACGACCGTTTTAGATTTTTTGCTAACTTAAAACAAAATTTGTTTTAAACTTTATCTTGTAAACATTTCAAAGCAAACCGCAAATTTTGTATTTTTTAAACTCTCGAGCATGTATTAAAAATATAACTTATATAATAGTATGTATATCATCGTAAATGATATATTCATCGATCACTTATATGAATTATTTATTTACTTACTTACTTACATACCAACTAACATCAATGATCAAACATGTAAGATAAAAGAAGAAAATTAGAATTTCAATACATATTTCAAGATGCTTAAACACATTTCGAATATATGAATAATGAAAACTCATTAATATCTTTAAACAGCTTTTTTGGGTGAAAAAGATTGCACCCAATAAAAGAAATAATAGTTTAAATAATATTATATAAGGTATCATGTGAAACGGGGAACCTTTAGAATAACAAGTGCTTGAAGAACGTGTTGTAATTAGTTTATAGACTAAATACAATACCTTCATTATTTCAAGTGCTTTGGCAAGCTGACCAACTTTATTTGGTAGAGAAAAGGATATTTCAATTTTCTTTTGGTTTGTCTCTGTTTCCGACCTACATGTGTTCCCAATGGCATCCATCTGAAATTAGATATACATTTAGGGAGGCCGAATTGGGGAAACCGTATTAAATACAGGTACATAGAGCCTATGGTTTTTAGCGAAATGCATTTATATTTTTCCACAACAAACAGTTCAGGCTCCACCGTCACCAACATTTTCAAACCTCAACTCAAATCCTTAAAAGAAAAGTGCATAAATTTGAAGTCAAACCTCAGATATGAGGCTCTGTGTTGACTAGAGGAAAGTTGGTGACGGCGGGGCCAGATACTACAACATACTTTCTTTAAAGTGAAAATAAACTTGTGATGCAAAAAATCAAAGTACGTTTACTGCTGGTCTTTAATTAAACCTTGTCCTCTTAGGATATATGTGCTTTTTTTCTTTCGTATGAGGAACGAATTAGACATAAATCATTTTTACCTAGTAACTGTAATAAATGTATTTCGAAATAGTGAAGTTTTCCTTTCGAATGCCTTAGCAGGTATTTTAAGACATGTGGTTCAATAGAACAGGATTTCAAGACAGCTGTGTGTTAAAACCAGTCTAGCATGACACACAGAGCGTTTTTGTGATTCTAGCTTATAACTTCCTGTTGATATTTAATGATATACTAGACTTTGACCCGTGCGTGCATCGGTTGACATTGCATATGATATTGGACATTTACAAAATAGATACATCGACTCTCCGTATTGTAGACATTTATATGTACATAATCAAGCTTTAAGGTTACAACAATGCTATTAATTTCACTACATTCTGCTTAGTTAAAACAATCTAGCTTTGTCTCAGGACAGACCTTCAACACAGTAAAAATGCCTCTCATATACCCGTAATGTAGCAAAAAATTGCAAAATCGCTACGAAACGATTTTTGGAGAAAAATAATAAATCTGCATTGAAAATTAGTCAAATTATTCATAACAAACCATTGTGAGGCTGTAAATACCTTTCATTTAAAAATTTAGCTCCTATTAATAAAGAATTCTACCGATTTTCACCAACGATTTTTACTCGCTTCAAATTTACACACTGTGTTAACATTCGGAACTCTCGGGGTTTTTCATAATAAATGCACTGAGTTAGAGTTATCTCTCCTATTTATTTATTTTTTTTTATGAACAATATATATAGCAATTTTTCAATGAAAAATTACACGTATTATCGTTTCTGAGTTTATCAATGCAAATTTGATATTGTGGAAACATAAACTAAAAATCGTCCCAAGATTTAGCGTGAATGTAAGTCGCATGCGCAGGATTGTAAAGGAATTTTCGTTGATTATCAATTAGCAAAGCTTGACTGAGAAAAAATAAAAACAAATTAGTAATCTTCAAGTACCAATGATATTTAAAGTATATATAACAAATGACAGATTTCTCAGTATTAAAGACCAAAAAATTCGAGTCTATTTTTTTTTAATATAGTAGTATAGATGTATAAATATATACACTAAAGCTGTTCCGTGTCGTTGCTAGTCCATTTAATGTGCTGCTTTTACAGAAAACTATATATATTTCCTTTTTATATCGAGTAAATGTATTACGACAGAAATATCCATTAAGGATTTCCTTCTAAATAACTAAAACTCATACATAGTGCAAATGTACAAACACAACGGGTAAAAATTGGTAAAAAAACCGCACTTAAATTCCAGTTTTTCATAGTTACTTGTATTTCCCTTATATGTAAATAATACTATTGTATATTGTTCAATGAACGTTGCCCTTGTATTTATATGCAAACTAATTCACGAATAAAAACGCCTGTTAACTACCATTACTAGCATCATCTCTAATTAAGAGAATTTCAAAAATGTTTATTAATTTTAACATTTTGTGATTATAAATTATTTTTACACAACGAGTTCTTTTTCCATCCCCAAGCAATGCCAATTTGGGGATAGAAAACACACAACGAGTTGGATAAAAATTGTATACAGTAAGTCATTCAATTCATTAGAAATTATTTTTATCACATATTTTACCACATTTCTTGTTAAACCTCAATCAAATTATAATTATGAGCCGCAGAACACATGTTCTACAAGACGTAAATAGCTGTACACATTGAAAAAAAGGGTTAATGAATATTAAGATATCATTTTCAGTCATATTTTTAATCACTTTGTGTAAAATAATTAAACATTGTTTAATGCTTTACATTTCTAGCTACAAAAATTTCAGCTGAAATACATTTTTTTTTTACTTTTTTCAATATATGTTAATCGACCGCCTAGATATACGATATGTTTAAATATATCTGCCGGTCTTTAACATTTACAGTTTAAATAAGGTAAATGTAACTATACAGTTATAAGAATCATAGATTGTGTAGCAAATTACGATGAACAAAAACGCATCCAACGTGTCGCAAAAGTTGCGAACCAAATATAAAAGAGACCAACATGAGTTTTGCATGATTAAAAGTTTACTAAAGTATAAAAATAGGATTAGATATATGATGGTGAACTATGGCTAATAAGGTATAAATGTAAATATAAATGTGTGTTACATTAAATTGCACTTTTATTCCCTTCTTTTAGGGAAGACTTGTTTTAATTCAAGAATTTTGAATCAAAGTACTAAATGTAATTAACAGCGGTTAGTAAGCTTGGTGTTTTTGTTATTTTTGGGAATACATAGATTAAGATTTAATTTTGGGGCACTATGAGTATAAATTCAAGTTTCACAAATAAATTTTGAACTTAGAATTTATAAAGTAAAGTTACGGTTAACCTGGTAAGATGCAATACCACTTTTTATAAAACGATGACCAACTGTTTTCGAACGCATATCGTGTATTTCTTTTCGAATTGTTCATTGTAATGACAATGTTCTTAAAATTTTATTATGAATTTAGCACAATTTGTTATATATGCTTAAGAATACAAACTCTAAAATGAATGAACAAATCATCAATAAATTGTACATTGTCTTACGTCATCAATTTAAGCAATGAATTGAGATTTCTTTTTTTTAGATTTTACGGAGGCCGATTTAGGGTTTTTTTTGCGGAAAAACTACAAAAGCAAAACTCTTTATTTTTTAACCATATGTAACTTAAACCAACTCTAGTTTATTTGCGAAGTTTCAAGACAATCGACTGTCTGGTTCTTTTTAGGGACCATCTCAAAGTAGATGTACATTTACTATAGGAATATGTAGGAAACTGTCATTTTCCGCACATCGAAGCAGATTAAAATAATTCTACAATAGTTTTTTTTCTCAAATTATTATATATTATTAGTAAAATCATTTCCTATCTTATATGTAAAAAATATTAAATTCGACTGTCTGGTTTTTAGTAGGGTCCATCTCAAAATATTAAAATGCACCAAATTTTGCTATATATTTGGATCATTACGAATGAAAATTGGTAAAATGGATTCTTTCGAAAAATAAGGAAAATGTCCGCGAGGAAAGCATCATTCTGTAAATAAAATTTAAATGGCGTAAATTTTTACTTTTTCTTTTATGTTATTTCTTATAACGAACTCCTATAAAGCTTTATTTTATCATAACGTCATAAAAGCGCAATGGCAACGCTCCTCAACCCCACAACGGAAAAATCGTTTTAAAAAATGTCCTTGAAAAATATAAATATTTTTATCTGTATTCTATTTATTGTGTCCAATTTCATAAATTGGTATCGAAAACATCTCATAGGAAGTATAAATCGACTGTATTATACTGTAATGCGCAAAAACATGCGTAATCAAAACTAAAGTCGGCCTCCTTAAAAAGCGTATTTTTGCAAAGTACATACTTTCTATCTTTGCTACAAAACTCATTTCAATTCAGAGAAAATTGTCATTTCATGGTAAATGCGCAAAAATTTGTTTTAAGTTTATACATGAAGTCTAAGAATATCTGAATAATGAACGCAATATGCTTGTGTTTTTACATTTTTTGAATTCAATAAATAAAAAATACTAAAACCGTCACTCTAAATATTACGCAGTAGTATTTTTCACTTAGTTGTTAATCTGAAGCGCATTTAAAAATCTAATAGGTCCTAAAAAGAAGTCTGAATCAACAAAGATTATGCAACATTGTTCAAACAGTTGACACAACACGCTTCCTATACACACGGCGCCAGGCCTGTAACTAAAGGTAAAACAGGTGATTGCAGTAGGGTGTGAAAATCGGGACTTTGTGTACATGATTTCTAACCTGAAAAGTTGGTTTTTCAAAAAGAAACAAACCAAGACTTATTTTCATGCTTGCAGAATATAATTATCAAATATAAAAAAGGAAATTTTATCTCTGACATCGATCGGTCATACATGTAGTATTCGAGTCCAAGCTAAAAATATTATAACTGTGTAAGATGCATTAATATTTTGCAGTAAAATCAATTTATCATTTTTAATATTACTCCAAAGCCGGCGGTTTTGTTTTGCTTTTCCCACGTAATACTTAAACTTATAAAAATTTATCCGTTACGTATTGAGAAGTATTATTTTCATTAAATTTTGAAGTGTCTTGCACGCTTTTCATGTGGTTTTTATACGCTTTCTACGATACGATGTGTTTTGTATGATACGTGTTTCCGATACGATACGATGCGCTTCTTAAACGGTACGATACGTTCCTTGAACGATACGATACACTTCTTATAAGATAAGAAAGTTGCTTGCTTTCAATACGCGTTAAAGTGTAGCACTGGGTTTCGGGATTTGAATTTAACAAACATGTTCATTAAATTATATAAAATAATCCTTTTTAAATGATTGGATTATCTACTAAATTGTTTTTATATTGAAAAAGCAACCGAGGAACATACATCCACAGTTCTGTGCCCACCTTTATTTACGTTTTGCTTAAAGAAAAAAAAAACAAATAAAAATCAAAACAAAACAAACAAACAAATGCAAAAACAAACACCAAACATACAAAAAACAAACAAAGAAACAACCAAAAACAAAACATAACAAAATAATACCTTGTTATGCGCAGTCAACATTAAAGTACAGCATTAGTTTTTAAAACAGATATGACAATCGAGAATATAATATTTTGTATACTGTACCTTGATCAACCTCAATATCACTGCAATGTCATATGCGAAGTCTAAGTTAAAGATTCCACAACGACTACCTTTCAGCATATATTTTGAAAGACCACTTAACATATTTTTTTTTTTACATTTTATTTGTTTTAAAGATAGCGTTATCTACTTTTAGGCATGATTGTGTCTGTGCAAAACATAAACAACTTAGGCCTATGTGGGACGTTATTCAACCGTTGGGTGTATGATAAAAGTTTAGATAGAATCAGTTACAGCGTTTGTTCCTGACCTAAATATGGTGTGTAAGTGGTCAATAATTTACATTTGGAACAAACATTTCGCTTTCGATCTATACAAATTCAATTAATCACGCAAAATTCCATGTGATGAATAATACATGTATTTTATCGACTGCTTTCGCATTAATGACAGAAAGTAAATTAAACAAACCTAACGTTTATAACAATTAACAAGGTTTAATTGGTATTACACTTGACATCGTAATAACACCCTTAAAATGTTCGGTGAAAGGTACAAACCCGAAAAGTATTACTACACAAAAGAAGCTTGCAATATATATATATATATATATATATATATATATATATATATATATATATATATATATATATATATATCTTAAATTTCAGGGTATATCTAAAGTAAGTCTTATGGTTAATTTTTTGCACATTTGTCGATTTATCCTCATTAATAGGCCTAGGAATTAGAAACATTTGAATTGAAATCTTCTTGCTAGCTTGCATGGCGATACACTCAATTATGTTTAAAAATAATGAAATATATTGTGTTTTGTAAGTATAGGTTTTGGTAATATTCACAATATCACATACTGTCATATAGTTGTTAATAAATTTCCTTTTGTTAGCTAATTAAATCTTCATAAAATTTATTGTATTTTTTATGTCGAAGTTATCAACGATTCGAACTGTGTAAATTTGAATACATTATAAAATCCAGTTACCTCACACTAATCAAGTTAAGATGAAAAAATGAATAATTTAGTGTAGTGTTCGAGCATGTGTCAAAATTGCTTTGAACATTATATATCATCACTGCACTCACGAAGCGTTTACAAATAAGCTAGGCATTAGGTTTAAAAGAAATTCATGAATACACTACAAAATATGCTTCAAAAAGTGTACTCCTTCTTAGTTTTAACATTTTGTTTTTATCAGTCAATAACAGTTGATAACTTCAGATTTGGAAAGAAGTTACCAAGCACTCCTTTCATGGTAATTGGTAATCTAGGAATGCAGATGTGTTTCTCGGAATGTGATGCCTACGCTATGTGTCTATCTCTGAATTATAACCGCAAACTTCTTGTGTGCGAATTGAACAACGTGAAAGAAAACAAGTCTGGTTCTTTGATAACGGATGACGATTTTGTGTACATCGAAATGGCTGACCAGGTAAATTCCGGGAATGTTTTATTTTTTGGAGAAATTATTTCTAATAGAAATATGTGTGAATGGTACCATACTAAACATGAAAGCGAAATTTAATTCCAAAGGATGAAAGTCTGTTTAATATAAAGATAGAATACTTAATATTTTGGTTTTTTAAAGACGGGGATTGCAATTTGATGTATCTTGACGATTACTATAAGAAATAAATTTTAAAATTCAAAACAATTGTTTTAAAAAATGATACTTTAAAAAGATAAATAAGAAGTTTATAGAATAAACTGATATGAATTCTCATTCATAAGATTGGTACATATTTGATGCAAACAAGCGCGTGACATAAATTCAAACACAAAAGTCAGGTTAAACTGTATCTGTTAAAACCTCTTAAAAAAATTAAGAATGCTTTTGTAGATGTTACCAAAAAAAAAAAAAGTTTATTTTGCAATTCAAAATGTCGGTTCTGTACTATGAATAACAGATATATTAATAGAATTTTTAAAACGTATGACCAGAAATAAATGCTTATTGCTTGTAAGTTATTTGTTATTTTTTTTTTTTTTGTATTTCAAAAATTTGCTGAAAAAAAGTGTAGGTGTGTATACATGCACGATTGGAATCACCGTGTACTTCTTTTGTAGTCTAAAAAGGTGTGCGGCTCTGTTTCTTGCCATCATTATTCCAAGTGTGTGAAAACATCCTTCAACATATCGGTGTGCATTCCTATGGGTGAGGTTTCATATTGCTTTTCGTATTGCTTACCAAATTACCAGAACGATTGTTTGATTTCGGTATCTAGTTTCTAATTTAGTTAGTGTTGTTTTCATACATGCACGGTTATTCGTTACCGATGTATATCCGATTCATGTCAACAACTGAAGCATTTTCAGAACTGTTACTTTAAATTAATTTTGTTGCAGTTTGCAGCAACAATGTACCAGAAATTGAGAATGGTTTAATCGCAGTTCGAAAGTACAACCCGCCTTCTGTAACATACAAATGCAATTCTGGATTTTTTTACTTTGGAGATAAAAATACAACTTGGTGTGTTCCAGGCAAAAAGTGGGAAGTTCCTAATTATAAATGCAGACAAGGTATGAATTATACCCGCCAACTATAAGATACAAGTTCAGACTTTCTTATTTAGGCAACTGATGCTGTATTGAAACTAAATGGTAAAGTGACTGAATGACAGCTCTATTAATAACTGACCTTTCCTGACCTTTCATTTGAGAGGGTTGTATGGTCCTCGCTATTTCAAGAGTTTATTGATCTCCTTTAAAGAAAAAGCTATATTTTAAAGACATAGAACCCAAATCAGATTTAAAGGCACACTTAAATTTATTGCATGCAATAATAGTTTATAGCGAAACAAATGATAACTAAAGCTTAAGACACATATTATAGTTAATTTTTGAAACCCAGCTACTGTACTATCGTGTCAAAGATTTTACTTCTGTTTATTTTGTTTTTCTTCTTAATTTTAGCGCGATTTTAAACAAAATACTTTCTCAGGGTTTGAATATGGCTATTGTTTGGAAAAAGCTTTTGTTAGGTTCAAATGTTGGTTAATCTCATTTACTCGTTTATCTAAATTCATGATAGTAAAAACGTCAAATGTCTTAGGGTTTTAGATAATTGAATTTCCTCACCTGTCATCTTTATTTTGCTAAAAGCATTGACAGTCATTATATACTTCAAGGGGAATTAATTGGCTAGGTTATTTACTTAGGGATTATCTCAGGTGTCATGGACTGAGCTATTATTCATTTATCGTTTTACACATGTTACATAATTTTTGTTTTATATACTGTTGAAATTCTTTTGTACATTAGTCGGAATCGGACAGCCGTCCCGATATCACCGATCTGCATCAAAATTACTGTCAGATCCTTAATAAATGTTGAAACGCTGATTGGACTTTACTCGGTTACTTTTACCAAATTGAGGTCTACCACCCGAGTGTTGATCGGGTTATAGTACAGCCGAGTGTCGATCGAGTTGTAAAGTGGTCCTTATTGGTGGTGTTAATTTTATTGTCGGTAATCGTCCCAAACCTTTCTGGACTGGACATTGCCGGTAAAATCTTTACGGACATTCCGGGAAGAAGGAAAATTTATCACCGTGCAAAATTCAGTGTTTAATTATAACTTTATTTTGGACTTTTAAAATTCAACATCTGTTTCGTAATATTTTCTCACAATTTATTTCTTACAAAGTTACAAGTTTATATAGTGATTGACACTTTTCGGACTCTATATGTGATTTCAAAGAGACAGAGTGGTATGTCTCAAGATTTGCTTATCTCTTAAAACAACATTGTGCAATTATCAGTTTTTCATGTCTTGGACATGAAAGACTCATTGAGTTTATTTAATTATTTTATATCTGTAAACCTTTCACTCAGCTTACTTATGTCATCACCTGTCAATTTATACTCATTGTTCTAATTCTTATAAATAATTATGTACAATTGTCAATCGGCAGTCTGGAATACGGCGGCCAGCCTCGGCCACGTCCGACTCACCCAGAGTCTTGAGTCCGGAGGCCACTACTGGCCATATCCGACTTGTTTGTAATATGTCTGCCTGTTAAATTGTTATAATGTTGCCATCGTTGAGTGTCGACCAATAAAAACGGAATCCTGCATCAATTGCCTGTTTATTTCTCTGGAATTGTATACTGGTGGGCCTTCGGGAATACGGCAAACCTACCCTTCGTTTTTACCTTACGGCCCAGAGCGCGCCTCAACCTTATAACTTGTTACTTTTACGCCAACATTCCCTCACCCCGTCCGTACTGCACACGGCGGACATACAGCTCCAGACGAATTCCCTAGCACCGTAAGTAGTATAAGGTCCCTAGATAGGGGGCTCATCTGAGTGCACTTGACAGGCGGCTACATAGGGGGGTCAAAGGTCAATATTGAGGTCAAAAAGACTAGCCAAGCATTATGACGTCATAGTCGGCTAGACATAAGAGGTCAATATTGAGGACATTAGGATCAAGCCCCGCATGATGAACGAAAAGAGGAAAAAAAAGGCAAATGACATTTTTTATGATTTTATTGAATAAACAACAAATGGAACGAACAAAAATAAGAAATTAATGAATGAAAAACCAGTTAAAGTCCGAACGTATTTACAGTGAAAATAGTTCCTTTTTTTTCAATGAGTCCTGGGTTTTTTAATCCAGATCAGGTTCCATAACAAAGACGTTTTCGTTAATAATTCTTTTCATTCTGCCCGGTATTTTCTACTGTTTTTTCAATTCTTTGTCCCAATCTTCTTTTTTCGGTTTCATTGCCCCTTTTTTCTTTCTTTAGTGATTTTCATTACCTTTTTTGGAGATTCATCCTCTTCTATATCTGAATATTGGATCAGTTCTCCCAATTTTGGACAGTCTTTAGTCCAATGGCCAGTATCTCCGCAGGTATAGCAGGCACTATTTTTAATTCTTTGGGCTATTTGTTTTTCTTCCGAGCCAGAGTCGTAATAAGGACAGTCTTTGGTAAAATGTCCTTCTTCGTGACATGTGTAGCAATAACTTCTTTTTAGTTTGTTGGGACACTTATTGGCCCAGTGTCCTTCTTCCCCGCAATTGAAGCATTCATTACTTTTGATGGCCGGTTTTTTGTTTTCCTTATTTGGGGCTTTTTGAGGGCAGTTAGGAGAACAGTGTCCCGGTTCTCCGCAGGTATAGCAGACATATTTTGGTTTTTTTTCTTCGTCCTTGGCAGTAGTTTCTTTTTTCTTTTTATATTCCTCTTTATCTTTGTCAGATTGCGGAGGTTGCAGGTCTTTAATTTTCTTCAGAATGATATCTATGCGGTTAGCAATTTCATTGCTCATGATTTGCAGGGTATTCAGGATTCCTTCTTGAGTGTTAGTAATAATCCCGAAGTTTTCCTTGCTCATGGGCGAAGAATCGTCTCTGTATGCTGCCATTTCTTAGGCCATGGGATCCAGTGTTTCTGTCAAGAGAGATCAATCGTAGTCCATGATTTTTTGATTCATGAATTTTGTTTAAGAAAAACGCTATATTATATACTCTCTGAGAGTGATGACAAAATGTAGCTGGGGTCATTGCGTAATACCTGCAGGTGTCAGGTGCTGAAACCCTATGAGTCATTGTAAACATCGCGACCTAGTCTGACTGTCATTTCTAAAAATAATAAAAAAAGTGATGTAATCAGAGGGGGGTATATAATAAAGTGTTTTGTTCATTTTGAAATTAAAACAATGATGGGTGATTTGTCTTCCTACTCATTTGAAGGGTATTTGTTCGTGACCAGATGGAACACAACGATAGACGAGGAGAAACAGAAGAAATTATTAGAGATTAGAGACGTGACTTCAAGAATCGAGAGTCTGGAAGTTCTTCAGAAAATACTGGTGCATATAGCCGAAAGACCCACTCCCGGAAGACAACTTACGATTTATTGGGTTGGAGAGGGAGCCAAACGTCATTTACTGGAGAAAATGACCGGAGTTTCATTGAAAGAATTTCAAAATTGGAATTGTTTGAGGAGAATGTTCAGCCAAAAAGGGAGAGAGTGTTTACACATAATCAAACAGATATACAACATGAAGATTGCCTCGTTGGAATTTGCGTTCATGAAACTGAAAAAAGATCTGGAGAAACCGGGAGTCACTTTAAGCCAAGGGACCAGCGTGTAAGATTTAACCCGAAAATTGGAATTTTTTGAAGTGCCTAACGAAGATCGGACAATTGAATGGATGACTGCTGCGGTAGATCGGAGCCGATTTGAGCGACGGATTAAAGAGACTGGGTGCCTCATTGAACCTATTTTAAAAAGACGTTTAAAGTTGTATAATTATTTGTCTTAAAATGATTTTTACTGTTGTCAAAAAAAATCTCTCATTCTCTCCCTCTCTCTTTCTCTCTCTCTCTCTCTCTCTCTCTCTCTCTCTCTCTCTCTCTCTCTCTCTCTCTCACGTTTTTAATGTCGGCAAAGCGTCAAAGCAAACCAGAATAAAATTTTGTTTCATTGTCTGAATATCTGATGTTTTTGTTATATCATAAATGAAAGACAGAGACAAGTCAATATTAAGGACATAAGAGTTCAGAGATCGGCAAATAAAATATGACGTCATAGCACGCGCTGAAAGACCTTGGGGTGTCGAGTCTAGGTACATGGACTCTGGGTAGCTCGGTAACTGTCACTCTTTTTCGCAAATTTCGCGGGGATTTTGGTTAAACCCCTCCCCTTTTTCCTTAGCTCCTCCTTCTCGTCGTAAATACCGGGGTTCTCAGTCCCCGCACCTCACTAGTTACCTAGTACATCAGCAGTGATTAGCTAATTATCAGCAAACCGTAGTTCTCGCTTTCTAAGATGACTCAGTATTGTCCTGTACCCACGATACACCCTAATCTGTACTCCAGATTTGTGTTGGAACTCTGGGAGTGCAAGTGGAATGGGGGCCGGCAAGATTACGATCGCGTATGCTATCAGCCTTTGCATCTTATGGAGCCCCGTGGAAACCCTGCTCCGAACGTCACCGGACTTAGTGCTTATCCGTCAAATGGGGGACCCATACCTTTGGGTGCTTTGGATCCAACGACCATAGGCCTATTACAACCCCATCTAGCGAGGAGACAGGACCAGCCCGGCACTCCACCGCCTCTTGTGAGGACTTTTCCTGGCCAGGACCAGCCCCGTCAGAGCCAGCCCCGTCAGGACCAGCCCCGCCGTCCTCTGGCGCCCGTTTTAGGAAGGGCAACGCCTGACATCTTGGATATCCTGGGCCCTGGACCCCAGCATCCTCCAGCGCCTGAACATGTCATTGTCCTGGACTCGCCGTCTAGCCCAGACTCTTCGCCAACCAGCTCTCCGGTGAACACGCCGCCGAAGAAGGAACGGGCCCCTTCCCCTCCAGTTTCATCATCGAGGGTTTTGTGCGAAGGACCTCGGTATATTTTGAGGCAGGACCACCAATTTCAGTGCCCGGAATGTCCCCTCCCTTCCTCACCGACTCTAAATGGGAACTTCGATATAGGGATGCATGGTGAGGCGTGGCCTCGCCATCGCCTAGCAGCACCATCGCCTACCAGCAGCTTCCCGGTGTCTGGAAACCGAAGACGTGCTCCCTCCCCCCCCCCCCCCCCCGCATGATTCTTCCCCCCGCCAGGTCAGACGCCGTAGAGCAGCACCGTCTCCTCCCACGAGGGTACCGTTTGAGGACTCTATTTCTAGCCCCGTTCGACTTAGGAATTTGTTTATCGATTTTCTGCCGACCCTCCCCAGACCATCTGCAGCGACCGGAGGATCTCCCCCAGCGCCACCAGCATCATCGCCCTCAGAGCCACCAGCACCATCACCCTATTCACCGTCATCTCCGTCATTTTCATCTTCAAGCTTGAGCTTGATGACGGCAAGCATTGGCGGTTCACCAGCCCCTTCACCGCCTCCGAGGACTCCATCTCCTGACGTAATGTTAGAACTTTATAGGCATATACGTCACCCCTTGGATCTACGTACGCACCTTACTATTTTACCTAGCTGGGGCCAAAAAGCGGATAAAGAGAGAAGAGGCGAGTGCATAATATGCTATGGCGAAGAGGAGCACCTTCAAGTGCAATGTAAGAACTGCTATACAATGAAAGTGTGCTGCACTTGCGTGGTAGGTGAACAGTTGTTATATGTTTTTAATTAATCTAAAAGTGTTGCGTCTAAAGATCTAAGCCGTTAGCATTACAAATACATTATAATTCTAACCACTACGAACAAACAAGACGAAGATCTACAATGAGGTCCATCAAATAAATTAAGCAATTATGTAAAAAATATTCAATATTAAGCGTTTTCAGTGTATATGCATTCAGTTCATATTTTTATGAACATAATTAAACTCATATTCAAAACGTTTTAAGGGTTTTAACCCTTGTAAATTTTTCAAATGTTAAACATATGTTTTGCTTCAAATTTGTAAGTTTAGTTTTATATACACTGAAATGTTATTATTAAGGATAAACAGGAATAAGCATTGTACCATTTTCCTTCCAAAACCCATAGTTTTCTTATTTTACAGTCTCTGTATTTAACTTAATTCTTAGGATAAAAGTTAATCATTGTTAATAGTGTGCTTAATTTTAATTGGTATACATTTGAATATTGACTCGGAAATCTACAAATAGGATGTTCGACAATATTGCTTGTAAGTACCTGACTGTCCCTTCTTCACTTTTCATACATAAATTGGTGTTTCCTTTACCTTGAAACAATTATTAACTGATATAAGGACATGCAGAATCACCAATATCGCTAACACGACACCTAGAACAATAATTATATTTTTTGTCCATGTTTTTTGTTGATCTGTAGATGTTGTTTATGAAGTGAATTACCTGTCCAAAAATTTACACAGTCGTCTGAAATAAATAGTTGATGTTAAAATGTTAATAAATGCATTGATGCATGCACCTTGTATCAACATTGAACACGTTTTCTTTTAACTATACAAATAAAAAAAACATCATTGCATTGAAAATGATGTATTCAAATTTAAAAAAAAAACAGATTACATTGCATTATTTAAAGCGAATAAAAAAATATTTAATTGAATACTTCAGAACTTACAGATTATTCTATATTTTTAATGAAATTTGTATTTTCTAATGTAGAAATGCACATTTATGTAATATATATATATATATATATATATATATATATATATATATATATATATATATATATATATATATAAAGAAAATTTAAAAAATGAAAGACAACACAGAGTAAAACGTTAGCGCTTTCATCTTCAGACGCACATACGCAAAGACTTTGCAATTTATTGGATATCATTTTGAAACCACTTTGTCAAGATGTGAAATGTTACATCAGGGATGACTTAGATTTCTTACGACATGTACCGGATCAACTGGACCGTGATGCTGAACTGGTAAGCTAAGATGTAGTAAACTTGCACACCAATATAAGCAGTACACTAGGACTTACATATTTGAATTTCTGGATTGATAATTGCAAAACGGACATTGATAACATATTCACAAGGAATTTTAATTGGAGGCTACGGACTTTGTTTTAAAGAATAATGTATTTATGTTCAATGACATATACTTTCATCAAATTAAAGGTACAGACATAGGAACTAAAATGACCCCAACATACGCCAACTTAAGCTTAGGACTTTTAGAAGAAGTACTGTATGAAGAAACGAATGAAGAGTTCGGTGAAGAATTCAGCCAGAATCTAAAGATTAACTGGAAAAGATATTTAGATGATTGTTTCATCATATGGAATAAAGGAGACTCTGACTTACACATGTTGAATAATACTCTTAATGATTTGGATCCAAATATCAAATTCAAATTAGAAAAAAAGGTTCCACTAAAATTCCGAGTTTAGATGTTCTAGTCAAGAACGAAAACGAAAATATTTCTGCAGATATATTCGAAAATATTACAAATACTTATCAATATTTGCATTTTGGATCGTCCCATCCACGAAAAATAAATAGTGCCATCCCTTACAACCTTGTCAGAAGAATATGTACTATAGTCAGCGATGAGAAAATAAGAAATTAACGCCTCAACGAGTTAAAAATATTTTTGACTGACCAACATTACCCTATCAACCTTATCAATTACGGCATTAGAAAGGCCAAAGAAATAGATAGACAGGATGTTATAAATCGAATTTTACGGAACAACAAGAAACAAAAAAATATTTCCACTTGTTATTACTCATAAACCTATGAACCCGAATATAGCCCCGGTGGTCAGTAATCTCACGTCGATAAAAACGGTATCTAAATTTCATGTCATTCCAAAAACTTAATCTATATTATTGTATGTGATGGTTGCAACCAGTTTTATATCGGCGAAATGGAGACTACATTAAGATAAAAAATACTTGTAAATAAACAGCAGATTAAAGACCCAGAGTATACCGTTAAAAGAAAAAACTCAGCGAGCACATTGACGTATGCAGACGCGGGCAATTCAAAGTATTTCCTTTTTGTAAACTTTTTTACAGAGAGTGCAACAGAAAGAAGAGAAATAGAAAAACATTTTATTCAAACTTTAAGACCTTGCCTCAACAGACTGCTATAATTTAATTTAATTTGGTAACTTAATGTGTATTGCATAGATATTTCATTAAATAATAATATATAAATATAAATTACGCGGCAATATCCCTCTATAACTATAAATATAGCTATGGCGTCATTGTATTTAAGACGTCACCAGGGAACGTTATTTTAATTTTAAAACGTCTAAAGATTTACTGAAAGCGCTATATATATTTAAGGAATAAGGAATCATTCTTTGAGTATTATGAGGTGATAATTTTGGTCGGGGCGTGGTCAAATCCAATTAAGCCCGAAGGGCTTTATGATATATTTGACCACGCTCCAACCGAAATTATCACCTCATATTATTCAAAGAATGATTCATTATTACTTATATTTATATTATTTCCAATTTCTACACTTAAAAACAACATAAATTAAAGCCACTATGTTTTCATGTAGCACATACTATGTATTACTACGCGGCGTAGCCAATACCGTTTTTCGGAATTAAGTTATTAAATTAAATTAAATTACAGCAGTGTGTTGAGGCAAGGTCTTAAAGTTTGAAAAAAATGTTTTTCTATTTCTTTTCTGTCTGCTGCACTCTCTGTAAAAAAGTTTACAAAAAGGAAACACTTTGAATTGCCCGCGTCTGCATACATCAATGTGCTCGCTGAGTTTTTTTTACGGTTCTCTTGGTCTTTAATCTGCTGTTTATGTACACGGATTTTTGTTCTTAATGTAGTCTCCATTTCGCCGATATAAAACTGGTTGCAACCATCACATACAATAATATAGATTAAATTTTTGGAATGACCTGACATGTCCGAATTTATACGGAATAGTTTTCTTCTGAAGTCAATAGAGCTGCCTTGTTTTTAAAACAGACACGTGCCGCATCGTATGTCTCAACATTTAGATACCGTTTTTATCGACGTGAGATTACTGACCACCGGGGCTATATTCGGGTTCATAGGTTGATGGGTAACAATAAGTGGTAATATTTTTGTTTCTTGTTGTTCCGTAAAATTCGATTTTATATATAAAGCACTAAATAAAATCAACAACACTATGCATCTTTAAAGTGTCGGATCTAATGACTAGATACTTAGCCAGTAAAATGAATATAAAATGCACTGAAAATGGCTAACGACAAGAACAATTGAAATTGTCAAATTTTCGGGACAACCAGTCCCTTCTTCAGGACAAAAGAAATAAATTACATGGGTAAAAACAAAGAAAACAAAATCTAGCGCTACTACTAAAACTACTAAAGACACTATAAAAAAAAAAACAACTACATTATAAACAGTTTGAGTTTGCATTCTATAAAAAGATGTTGGTAATACGACCGATCGCTCTAAAGTAATTAATCGACTGCCAACTTCACGCCTGATTGAGTTATTTAGCTAATTAAAATTGACGTACGAGTTAATAAATGAAAATTTGAACCCCCGTTGTTCACTCGTACTGCACTTATGATCTAGACCCGAAATTTTCAATTAAGTTTATAATGGGTAAGAGTTTGATAAAAAAGAGAAAAAAATAAATAAAAGATTAAAAATAAAGAAATTATAAAAATAGTTATTAATAAATAAAAGGTAGTAAAAGAAACTAATAACTGATAGAGGTGTAGTTGACGGATTTGATAAAATTACTATATGGGTGTCAGGTGATGTAAGGCTATGAGACGTTGATTTTATTGAAGTCCATTTGTTTGTTCATGCCATCAGGTCTGAATGATTTGAGTCTGTGCATCCATAACTTTTCCTTGCTTTTCCTCTCTGCGTCTGTCCAATGAGGATTATGGTCAATATCCAATACTTTCATGTCTTCCCATTTGTGACCTCTCGTATTAAAATGTTCCCCGACGGGCTCATTGATTTTTTTTGGTCTTTGTGGTAGAGCGGTGGTTATTGATCCTTATGCAGAGGTCACCTGTTTCACAAACGTATGGCTTAGAGCAAACTTTGCAACTGATGAGATAGATGCAGTTGTCTTTACGTCGTCTTTAATGCCGGACGACAGTGTTATAAAGGAGAATTATGTCTTGATAAAAAATTAAGGTTTAATTACTCGTAAAATGGGAGTTGGTGTAAAGGGGGAGGGGGCTGCTTTTGAATCTATTGATGTCTCCTGCATAAGAGTATCCATAGATCCGAATGCCTAGGATATTTAAAGATCACTATCTAAAGGTCAAAGTTAAATGTTATTTTGAGGGGGTTTCGACTTCCACAAAAGCTTACAAACATCAACAACACGAGAACTGTTTACATTTCGAATTGAACTTGACCTTTGACATTGATAAGATGCATAAGATCCAAAAAGACCAACAACGATAAGTTCTTTCGTGTCTCTGTCGTTTTCGTATTTTTGTTTTTTCGCGAAATCTCAAAAGTTAGAAACAGTCTAAAACATTTTCTTTTTGAGAGATGCAGAACTACTGGTACAATCGAGGACATTCGTCAAGGTTTCGGGCACACCAGGAGTAGCGATAACACACTTTATGGAGCACGCGTCCAAACGTGTTGTGTTTTCAAGTCCAAGAGTCGAAATGCCTAATAATTTCTCGAATGCATTACAATGTACGTTTTGATATTAAAGTCGCAAAACATGAAAACACTTTACGGAAGAAAGATAATAATAAGAAACATAATAAAAGCAGTAGGTCTTTCCACTGTTGTGTAAGGACATCATGAATGTAATGTCGTGTACATCGTCGTCAAAATGCGCTTTGAAATAATGTATCTTTACTTTCTATAATTATAAAAACCAGATTTGACGAACTATTCGAATTTCATTACTATAAATAATTGAGTATAGTGAACAAACCAAATATGTAATATGTGCAATTTAAAAAAAAATCAACAACTTATCAACATCAGCATAATCAACAACAGTCCCGAACAAACAGAATAAGAGACGAATGATAGTTCTGAATATATTACAGAAAGGCAAGAGAATAATACTCAATAGTTTTACTCCTGTACATATTTATTATGCAAAAATGCCAAGATGCTACAACCTTGAATGAATACAGCAGCAAAATATTTCTGTATGCTGGAAAATGTGAACATTTTAGAGAGTTTCATAACTCCGTGATACAAAAGTTTTCTCAGGAACTCTTGAAGGTGGAATCTAGCAAGAGCAAACAGAAGAAAAGGATATGATGATCATGGTTATTATCAAGATACATTAATCTCCTCGAGATGGAAAGCTTTTTTGTAAAGGTATAGGACAATTTCAAATTTAAAAGCTAATATATTGAATTCTATATGTACCCAATAATAGTTTATGGCAAAAAATATCATATTTCTAACTTTAAAGCAAATTTTTGTTAATTTGTAGAACACTATACCTTCTTAAGTCTGATTAAAAAAATCTAAACAAATGTAGTAGATTTTTAATTGTTTAACTGAATCATAGATTTTTCTGCGCATTTTTTTATGTTTAACACTGAGGCCCTATAGAAGCCAAACAACTTTTTAAATTGGGAGGGGCGGGTGTTCAAACAATTAAAAAAAAATGACACTTTATTAAAACGCATTGCATAGTTACATCATTAATGATAGCATTGAAGTCCTTGTGAGGAAGATTTATTTTCCCTAAAAAGGTGTATGTATAAATTAATACCTATGTAAACTATTAGCCGTCTCTTTCCAGTGTGGCCAAACCCTACACTACCTAGGGATGATTTCACGCAATGGTTAATGACCGAAATGTTTTTTATTTTATTTTAAATACCAACACATTTTCAATAAGTAATATCTTCTCCCCTTTTAACTGTAAATCTTTTTCAGAAAGATGGATGTTGGACAAAAGATGATAAGAAAAGATCACTTGAGCTTTAAACTCAGGTGAGCTAAAAAGCGATTGTTGTCAGATTGATAAGTTGAAGATAATTGTATTTATGAGATATGCAGAAATAGTTCCTGTTTCATAATCAAATGAATATTTTGATCAAATGACTTGTATGATAATGGTAAATATTGTGTTTTCTTCTGTAATAGTGCATGTTAAGAAAATTTAGTAACTATTAAATGCAAATTTAAATTGTGTGTGATGTTTTGTAATTTAAATTAAAATGAAGAAAAGTTGTGAAAACATTTTAGGTTTATGTCAAACTACACAAAATTGTAATATAGAATGCCCATTACTTATTAACAATTCCTAGATATGATATATTGATATATTGTTGAATTACTCTATAGCATGTACATGTAATATTTGGAAAGACAAGTTGTGCCTATTTGCACTTTCATCAATTTCAAATAAATGGAATTTCAATGAATGTTAGTATTATCTATACTATTATATCAAAATTATAGACTCGAATTTTTGGCCTTTAATACCAATAAATCGGAAGAGTACTGTCTTTTGTTTTATATAGTTTAAACATCACTGGTACTTGAATATTACCAATTTGTTTTTATTTTTTCTCAATTAAGCTTCGCTAATTAGTAATCAACGAAAATTTCTCAAAACATTCCGGAAATCATCTGGATTTTTTTGGATTTAATCACACATTACATTCACGCTAAATCACGCTGGTGTTCAAATCAGAGAAAACCAAAAAAGTACTAAGTTGATATATGTTTGTTATTTTATAATTTCTCTCATAAAAAATCATAAATATATATGAACAGAATATATAGCAAATTTCCAATGAAAAGATACACGTATTTGTATTATCGTTTCTGAGTTTATTCCATGCATATATGCATATATGTGATATTGTAAAAACATAAACTAAAGGCAAAGAAATATTTTATTCCATGCAAAAAATACATTATATTTTTAGGAGAGTGTAGATAGAATGTTCAATCGTTAAAATGATAAATTCCTACGGACCCGGCTTAACGATAGAATGCGTTCCATGGTATTTTCTCTGTAGCAAAGAAAATACGGGAGTTAACTCTAACTCTAACTCAGTGCCTTTACCATGAAAAATCCCGAGAGTTCCGAATGTCAACATGGTGTGTAAATTTGAAGCAAGTAAAAAACGTTGGTGAAAAAAGTGTTGAATTCTTCCATTATATGGATTAAATTTTTAGATGAAAGGTATTTACAGTAACGTTGGTGAAAAAGTATTCAATTCTTCCATTACATGGATTAACTTTTTATATGAAATGTATTTACGTTACGCAATGTTATGATTATTTTACTGTTATTTACAATGCAACTTCATTTATTTTCTCCAAAATCGTTTCGGAGCGATTCTGCAATTTTCTGCTACATTACGGGTATTTGGGAGGCATTCTAACTTTGGTGAGGGCCTGTCCCGAGACACAGTTAGATTATTCTTAATATGGAGAGTGAAATGAAATAAATAGCATTATTGTAGGCTTATAGCAATACATGCAATGACGTCTGACCCTGGTGAACACCCCCTGGGTTACCTGGGTCCCAGGAATAACCAGTAGAACTCTTTAGTGTGCAGTGTTTAGAGCTTCCTTGATGTAAGCTCCGGCGTGATTCGAACTCATGACTTGATTTATAACTCAAACCAATTCTGCGCTACGCCGTTACGCAACAATTTTTCGAATTAAAAAAAAACCCCACAACGAAACAAAAATAACTGAATTATATTCTCACATTAACCCGTGCACGCACGAGTCAAAGTCTAGTAATATTATTATGTTTGTTGATGATCCTTATTCTATTTGCCCAAACTTTTTTATTGTAAGGTTATTTGTTTACTGAAAAGAAAAGAAAATGATTGCAAGGTGTAAGATACCAGTATTCTTTTCAGTAACAATGTAATGATTACATTAATGTTAATTTAAATTATATTTTTTACATTTAAAAAACCCAACTGTAAACAACTTTTGAGACATATTTGATTTTAAATGCTTTTGTTTATCAATTTTATCTTTACACTATACAGTATTTTTGCACATTTTGTCGTAAAAATGTGACTTGTTTTGATGTTGATAAGATACGGAAGAGGATATTTGCCGTCAGCCACTATTTCAGATGATGTTGATTGGTAAATACAGGTATTGGTAATTAGCAACAAAACTTTTATGATTTGAATTATATTGTTCATTTTATCTCTATAAAATTTAAACTTTTCCTAGAATTGGGCACAATGTCAATTCCATGATCCTTTTGCACTAAGTCTAAAGAAATGTCAGTTGCATTAACTATATGCTTAAGAAGTACTAACCTGCGCCATTTTTTAAAAACACAAAAGTATTTGAATATATTTCAGTAATTAATTTTTTTTTCTCTCCAAAATCACTAAAAGTGTAATCAGAGTTCTCATTTTAAGTCCTTAAAGCTAATTTTAGTAACAGGCCATGCAACCTATACCTTTTTCACGAGAGCAAAACTAATTTGTATGAATTTAATAAATATTTACTAGATATTGCTCACTAAAGCAGAAGTCAATCGAAGAACCTAGCTACAGGACCATTTTGCCGGATTTTTTTTCTGAAACACACTCTTAAAAACTAGGATCAGGTGCCTAGGAGGAGTGAGCATCCTCTGCTGACCGGTCACACCCGCCGTGTGCTCTTTGTCGTAATCGGGAAAATAAAAACCGCAAAACTCCGTAGACAATTACGTAATTATGGTCTAACAATTAGTATGAAAAACGTCAGTCAGCATGCGACTCAGTGGTAGATTGTATTTGCTGACAAGGTCGTCGTATCGACCATAGAACTTACGAAAAGATGACTTTAAACGAGACTCTTGATAGTCCTGTTTTATCAACTTGTTTGTCAGTAGCTTGCCTCGTCTTAGAAATTGTTCATACGAAGAGCATGCCCTTGCATATCGAATTAACTGAGAGACAAAAACACCATATGCAGGTGATGACGGTATATTGCTACATAAGTAAGGAAAGTTGACTATAGAAAAATTGAAGTCATCGTGTTTATCATAAAGTTTTGTTGTTAGGTTACCATCAATGTCCATTTGCAGTAAAATATCCAAATATGAAACAGATGACGCTGATTCTGTGGTATCTCTTATTTCAACTTCACTGGGATATATCGAGTCGACGTAAGTACGGAAATAACAATTGTTAATTGATAATACATCGTGGATATACCTAAATGTTGAGTTGAAGGCCACAGCGAATGATTTATTTTTTTCACGTACAAGTTTTTGAATAAATTCTGCTTCATAAGAATACAAAAATAGGTCTGCTAACAATGGGGCACAATTGGTACCCATGGGAATTCCAACAGATTGTTGGAAGACTTGATTTCCAAAAACTACATAGATGTTGTCTATCAGAAATTCAAGCATCTTTTTAATGTCAACTTCAGAGTACTTGTGTGTGCAATCAGAATGGTTTTTAACAAAATAGTTTTTTAGATTTCCAATGACAAGGTAAGCATATTTACGACTTCCATTTTTATTGAAGAAACAACTGTCGATGATATCAAAAAGTATGGATTTTAATTTGTCGTGTGGAATGGTTGTATAAAGCGTTGAAAAATCGTACGTTTTGATGCTGTTGGTTTTGGTAAGACTTTGTGACCTCAAAGTTTCTAATAATTCTTTAGAGTTTTTTAGTATCCACATCTGATTCACACCACTTCTGGAGTAGATTGTTGTACAGTACTCTTGAAGCTTCTCCTTAACTTCTGTAAGAATTTTAGTAAGGAGTAAAGAAAGAGGTTTGGTAGAACATTTACTGGAACCTGCTATATATCTCTGTACATATATCTCTATACATACAATGAAATAAACACATATTTAAAGCAACAAAATTAATAACGTACAAAAATATAACTGGAGGGATAAACATATGCCCTTCAGTAGCCCAATAATAATGACGGCAGAGTAAACATATGATCTGGATACAGCGTAATAGAAAAGTAAACATATTTTTGACCAGACAGAGTAATTGTGTCTAATTACACGAAAAAATAGTATAACAGAACATTTGATCCTAGTCACAGTTGTGCATGGTATGTAGCAAAATAAAGGACCATTTTGCACCCCTCTTTGATTAATTTAATTCTTAAAGAACGAACCGGGCATTAATCGGAGTCCTTAGCCCCATATATTGTTAGAAAGAAAGGTTTTCCCAGACTATGCTTATATGATACAAATTCAATCTATATTGTGTCATTTACTATAGAAAGTTGGTTAAAATGCAACAGATTTTTATTTGGAACGGTTAAGCCGTACGCAATTTCCCGGATTCTCAAAAAGCCATAAAAGGCTAATGAAAACATTGCTCGAAATAAAATTATTTCGTATAGATTGTAAGGAATTTGTGCCAAATAGCCCTAGTAATTGGTATTCTCACATCAGTTGTCGATTTGAGCTTTAAAGCTTTGGTTGATACTTTTGACGAGCATAGATTTTGGAGACCGCAGAGTTTATGGACGTGACTGATTGCCGAAAGGTATGATTTTATCGTTGACGGTGCGTAGTCTTGTGAGAAAAGGAAAGCAATATATAGAACCAACATGTGTTGTTGAACGGGGAGATCCGTTCGTAAACTGTACTTTTCCGCAAAGTTTCTAAACGTCGACCACGCATTAGTGTATGTTGATGAAGTTGACGCAGTCAAACTGGAATCCAGGAGTTTGTTCACAACAGGGGTCAACTTGGATATGGCGAAATACTGGGAATCTCGACTAGTTGTTTTTCGGTTCAATGTGCTAATTGTAGGAATTGATGTACCTTGGAACGAGAAAGGAAATCACATAGTATATTTCCTTTTGATGTTAAATAGTTTGCTTTTAAATAAATATTAAATTCGAGACAACTGGCAACAAGCTGGCGAACAAGAGCCATGATATCTTTATCCTTACATGTTTGTTTGTTTATAACATGTATCAATGCCTGATTATCAGTGTTAAAAAAATACAGTTGTTAGTCAACATTTTTCCCCACACTTTTTTGCCACAACTAGTGGGTAAAGCTCCAAGACTGCAATACTTTTGTATTGCCAATTAGTATCCCAGTTTTCATAAAACCACTGACTACCGAATACCGCTGCATAACCAATAGGACCCGAAACATCTGTGTACAATTTCAGCTCATGCGAACTTGACCACTTATCTGAGAGGAAAATCAAGGATCCATTATATTTATCCAGAAAACATTCCCAAACTTTCAAAGCTTCTTTCACCTCTTTTGTCATACTTATTTTGAAGAACGGCTTACTGATATTAATCGTAAGTTCTATCAATCTCTAAAGGAATAATCTGCCCGGCAAATAAAAACAACATTACATGCAAGGTTGAATAAACCTATGAACGACTCTAATTTTTTAAGTGTCAAGCTCTTTTTTGTCCTTGCAAACTTTATTTTATCTATGCTCTTGACTTTTTTTGTCATGAGGCAACCTAGACTCCATCTTGCACGAATCCAGCTCATAGCCGAAGTATGTTATAGTCTGAAGAGGACCACATGTTTTCTCCAGGGATATTGGAACGCGTATGTCAACTCACATTTATAAAAAATGCCTTCAACTGTCTGACACTTACATGTATTAAGGGACACTTGTGGATAATAATAAAATCATCTAATACATGAGAAATACACGAAATACCCATTTTGTTTTGCGATATCCTCTCTAGCGCCGTCGAAAAACGCTTAAAGATCCTGCACGAAGACCTATATACATATATACAACCAATTTGAAGACATGCATCCAAATAATACTTCTTCTTCCATCTAAAACAAAAGCAGATTTTATATCCGTTTTGCAACAATAAGCATGCACTCCACAGTTCTTGATATCAGTGATGGCATCTCCAACCAAAGAATATTGAACAAATGATTTCTCGCGTGGAATGTCATCGTTAAGTGATTTGTTTCTAGGATAAGATAAATGATGAATCATCCTATATTCACCTGTAATCTTTTTTTTTCTACCAAACCTAATGGGACATATTCTTTGTCAGCAAATTGTTTAGAATTGAATGGACCTAACACTCTGCCAGTTGAAACTTCTATAAGAATATTTTCATCAATTATATCCGGACTAATAAAAGCTAATATAAGATTTTGAGACTCTACACCAGGATCCGGTTGTATCAATATTTAATGGTTTATTAAAGCTTTATTAAACACCAAACATTTAATGAGTCATTAATTTCCGTTGTATCAAAGTTTTAATGAACGAATGGGTTCATTAAAACTTCATTAAATTCTCATATTTTAATGATGCTAATGGGGCTTCATTAACGCTTAATAACGCTAAATAACAATGGCGGCCAACGTAAGGTTTCACCAATTAGGCCGAAGAAGAGCTGACAGAGTGTTTCGAGAACGTTTTTCTATTGAAAATATGACTGAGGAGGAAATTCGGAGGCGATATCGTTTCGGTAGAGATTCGATAAAACAACTTGTGGATCTGCTTGACCCAATCATCGGCCCCAAAACAAAGAGATCACAAGCTCTCTCTACAGAATTACAGGTACATCAATGACAAATAAAACTTACTTTGCCACAAGTCTCTGCATATGTGTATGGCCTCTGTCAAGCGACCACAAGGGCTAGCTTCCCTTTGTTTTACTTGATTACGTCACATATGTCGTCATTTTGGTGGCGGATCTTTTTTTTTCATTTTTTTTTTTTTTACATTTTTTTACTGCTGCTACTACTGAAGAATATTGATTTTACTTGTCACACACAAAACAAAAAATGTAACTGGCGTTATTTTTCAAATATTCTATCAAACTTTATCAATTTACACTTTGATTTTGTTTACATTATAATACAAGTGATACCGAATTATTAGCGTTATCCACTTTGCATAAATGATCACAATGACAGGTGCTTTATTTGTCGTTTTTTTTATTATACTAGGCTTACCAATTTGTTTGATTGAATTATTACAATATATTTTGTTGTAAAAGGTTAAACGTTTAAATAATATAAAACACGTATCTGCAGACTTGAAAAAAATTTCACTTGTTTATATGCAATATTGTTATTTATCGTCATTTCTAATTACATGTAGTTTTACGGTTTTTTTTTTTCAAATACTACTTTTACTACTTATACAAATTTATTAAAGGGTCATGGTCACGATTTTGGTCAAAAATTATTTTTCCGTTTTTAAATATTTACAATATGTTACAGGGAAGCATAGATCAACCAAAATTTGATAAATATAAAATTTATTGAATGATATCTAGAATTTAGAGAGATTTTCATTCAATAAACTTTCATCTTTTAAATTTAAAAAAAGATAAAATATTAAAAATAAGGATACCAGATTTACAAATAGCAACATCGTAAGTATACAGTGAAACGATATAATACATACATGTATATCATTTAGCTGTTAGAAATGCTGAAAACTCTAGACAAAAGAATCACGATCCTTCATTATTCTTTCTTTGACATACATTCAACTATATTTATCCCAAACCTCACTTCTATAATCCCAATATGAAATAATTTAATGCAAACAGTAATAAATATTTTGAACAGTTAAAAGAAACCACACAGTTCTCTAGAGTTTACATGTTTCAATTTTAGCTCCTCATTTCTTTGCGATATTACGCTAGTGGGAGTTTTCTTGAAGTCGCCGGAGACACAATAGGAGTGGACAAGACAACTGTCTCCAGGGTAGTCCGTAAGGTTTCCCAAGCCCTAGTTTCCTTGGCTCCTCGTTTCATCAAATGGCCTGCCGATGACGAACTTCCCATCATCAAAAGCGAGTTCTTTAAGCTAGCTGGCTTTCCCGGTGTTATAGGATGCATAGATGGCACCCACGTACGAATTCAAGCACCATCTCAAAATGAACATGCTTTTGTAAACAGAAAAGGCTTCCACTCAATAAATGTACAAGCCATCTGTGATTATACAGGTGGGTGTGAAAGAGAGAGAGAGAGAGAGAGAGAGAGAGAGAGAGAGAGAGAGAGAGAGATATTTCTCAGATATTTTGAAATCTACATTCATCATTTTTACTTCGTTTGGCATTGAAACTTGTATTTTCTTTTGTAGGCAGATTCACCAACATCGTTGCCAGATGGCCCGGAAGTACACACGACAGTCATGTGTTTCGTATGTCAGGCATTCGACAAACAATTGAGGATAAGTTCCACTCGATTAACGATGGGGTTGTTCTTGGTGACAGCGGCTACGCATGCAAACCCTACCTGATGACCCCGTATCTGAGACCCTCGATTCCAGCCCATGAACGGTTTAACTCGGCCCACTCCAGGACCAGGGTGACTATTGAACGTGCCTTTGGTTGGTGGAAGAGGCGCTTTCACGTACTGCATGCTGAAATCCGGATGACACCGGAGAGAGTCTGCACAGTCATAGGTACAAGTCTTAAGATAATATAGGTAACAGACTTGGGAACTTGTTTATTTGTATTCCCCAAGATGATTTGCATTTTCAAGTTTTCATGTATCGATGGGATAGTATGTACGTACTAGTATCTAAGTGTACTTTCAGGAGCATGCGCAGTACTTCATAACTTGGCTATTCTATTTCGGGAGCCAGTTGTAGATGACGACCAAGACGTGGACATCGATGGGAATATCCAAGGGCAGTACAACGGACCCGAGGATGGGAAGGACATAAGAAATTATATCACATTGCATTATTTTTAAGAAACCACATTTCCCCCTTTTTCTGTAGATGGGTGTGTAAAGAGTGAATGCTACTCAAAGTTATTGTCATGTGTGTGTGTGTGTGTGTGTGTGTGTGTGTGTGTGTGTGTGTGTGTGTGTGTGTGTGTATCGAAAGTGCGTAAATATGCCAAGTTACATTGGGAAAATTTGATGGAGCTGAGCAATGAGCAGATGTGTCTTTATGAAATTAAATGTCAGAAACACTTTTTTACATTTTTGTGCTTTTATAACGATTCGAGAGAAAATCATTAATATTGTTTTTAAAAATCACAACAATAGGAACAAAATGAAATAGAGACATTTTATATTAGTTTATTAACCGTTAGTCGTTAACTAGTCCTCGGAAGGCATTTCCAACTCCCGCCGAAGCTTCTTGTTCATTAAAATGTAGAACGTCGTTTGTTCCCTTAATTTCCGCTGTTGCTCTAACAAGACGGCGTACTGCATGTGCGTCACATCTTCAGGTGTAATCCTCTTACGATGACCGATATTTCCTATTTTTTGGACCTAAAATGTATATAAATGTTATATACAAAACATGTATACACAAAATCATGTAGATGTATACATGAAAAATGCTTTATTAACGTTTATTAAATAACTTTTTTTGAATTCCAAACTCATTTTAATAACAATGAAAAGTAAGTATGGATTTATATTTACATGCTTGACTCCATGCAAGGCGTCGCTGTAGTGACAGTACTCGAAGTACATGTAGGTTTTTCAGCTGCTACGGTGATTACACTCTCATCCTGCGACTGCTCACAACATTCTTCGGTGACCTGGTCTCCTTCATTTTGTTGAACACTTGGAATCAGCAATTCCGTCAAAATGGACATAGTATTAGGGGATCTGATCACCTCTATGTTGCTTTCGTCTATAATGATCATGAATTTCTTTGTTATTTTCATCAACTGGTATTGGTGGTTGTTTTTGCATATTTTAAAAAATACATGTATTACTAACATGCAACCAAATTAAAGACTTAAAAATGTCTTTAAAACCCAATAATATAAAAAAACTACAGCACCCATTTAAGTTTAATAATTATAATATGCACATGGTTTTTAATGCCAATGGGAGGGGGGGGGGGTCGAGAGAGGGAGAGAACACCAGGGCACCATAACCCAACCTGAATGCATGACATGAACTTTTTTTCATTTTTAGCATTTCGACATAGGGTTATTTAACCCATTTTCTCATCAAATTTCATATGCGTATATTTCGTTAAAATCTTTTTTTTTTTTAAATGAATGAACCATAGAAAACCCCACTCCTTGATATCCACCACTAATACTTTTAAGCACAAGGTGGCGTTGTCATACGTGACGTCATTTTGTGAAATATATGAATGAATACATGTTCGGAAGTTAAATGAATAATTGCAATGGATTGATTTTAAAAGTTGAATAAGGATACACGGTGACTTGTGGAGAATATCAAAATGATTCTGACCAGGTAAGTAATTATAATTCAACAAACAGGTGACATGCATATATATTTATGTGGCGTCTACTGCTGTAAACAAATTTTAACAAAGGGAGAAAACTCGTTTTCGTTCAAATTCATTAGGCCTACTGTGTATATATCATATAGTAGTAATATCAAACAAAATTCCGATGTAATATTTGAGTCATTTTTTCATATAGTAATTGGGAATGTCTGTTTGTTTCTGATGAATAGGCCATTTAGCTGCTTCATTTTACTTCTTCAATGAAATACACAGTTTACAAAATATATTAAACTTAACGACTCTGTTGCACTGTTATATAGATGGGCTTGGAAAAAAAAAACCAACACCATTTTTTTATTTCAATAATGGGTCTGGTTTTACTCACCAGTGGACTGCGTTTCAAACCCAGACAACCCATTGAATGTAGGCGAGTCTTTGTAGAGATCGACGATCTTCTCACTCACTACCGATAGTGGTTTTGCGCAAGGGCCTCCACCCGTCTTTCTCTGGGAGAGTTTGTTGGTACTGAACTCCTTTTTTGCCGTCTGGTGCATATTGGTCCATTTTGTTTTGATTTCTTTTATGGAACGATTTGCAATTCCCAAAGAATTAACTTGCGACGTGATGTTTTCCCAATTTTTCTTCTTTTTCTCGTTCGTGATGGTATTCGTAAATTTACTGTTTATTATATCGATATTTTTTTCCACTAAGTCTGTAAGTAATTGGATTTCGCTAGTATCAAAATTTTTTCCCCTGTTTCTACCTGACTTCGTTTGAATGTCGGCGTCTGTCATCCTGGCAGAATTTTTACAAACAAAGCAGACGCCCCGGAAGTTGATGAGCATAGCATTATGGGTAATATTGAAATAATAAGAAGACTTTAATGAAATATTAATATTTTAATGCTACATTAACTAATAAACCTTTAATAACGGTTTTGTACAACACACTTTATTGTGTTTATTAACTAATGATTTATTTAATTTTTAATGATTCATTAGGCTTAATAACACATTATATTTAATGAACCGTTGATACAACCGGATCCAGGACATTAACCAACAAACCCTAATGGAAAACCATTTGAAAAACCATTTATTAAAATGTTTGCCTCAGTTTCGTCGTAACCAGAGAACCAATCTGCAAGTCTATTTTGATTAATTGGTGTTGTGCCCTTGTTTATTAAAGGGGGTGATTTCGATAAATTGGCAAATCTGGACCAGTTTGTTGTAGTGATTGGTACTTAAGTCTTTGTAGAACATGAAAGAGCCGCTGAACCTGTTTTGTGCACTGGATGAAAGGGTGCGAGCCAACACAGTCGTAACACCTGTGCTGAAAACGATAGGCTAGACCTGTATTGCACTGCTTTTCTGAGTAAAATTGGAAACAAGTTTCTCTGGGGATAGTTTTACTCACTTCTTTATGTGAATTAGTTGTTTTGATAAATTGAGAAGAAGTAAGACGTGCGTTTACGTACAGTTCCATATGAATGTCTCCCCATCGATCTGGCCTTGTTCAATTAAGGATCGGAAGTTCTTATCGTAACTATATCAGTTACCTTTTGAATCCGCAATGTCCCTAACCGCTTCTAGATGTTTTGTCAGTTAAGCTTGATCGTGTGCATACTTTATGCAATAAACATATACCTATTCCAAGCTGTAAGCCAGTCGTCCATAGAAGATAAGTCCAAATCCGTATCATCTTTCTCCACCTGGTGAATTGCAAGCACATCTGGCTTCATCGAAATCTCTACCTGAAAGGAACAATTTACCTTAAATTGTTTATCCCGGAGTAGCAGACTACAGGAATTCACATACTGCTTAGACCATATCTTTGATTTAAGTTTATCATGTACAGAAGCTTCTATTGAGACCGATGTACTTACAAAACCATTACTGGACCTACCTGATGTTATCAGATTGATTAACGATTACTGCCTAGACAGTTTCCTGAATTGTGTTATCCCTATTGATATTAGAGTTAATACTAGATGCACATGCAATACTCCCCTGATTAGTAATGGCAGTTGGCTGGAGAACATTGTCGTGTTGGAAATTTACTCCTTAAGGCTTGGAGTGACTTTTTTCGTGACCCCTGTTTTAATGGTTTCCAACATCTCCGGGGAGATGGAAGAAGGGGAACTGGATTGTAATACTGAGCTATTCGGAGATCGCTTTCTTCCTTTGGTCGATGGTCGATTCGTCAAATATGTAGATTTCCGCTAAGGTGCCATGTTGAACACTATTGAAGATAAATGTTGTGCTGGTATTAGCAAATAGTATTTAAGTACACAGTTTGAAAGAGGTGATAATTATGCTTTTTGTTTAAAATTAGATAGATGCAGAAATATGTCTTTAATTATAGAGCATACGTGCAACGTTATTATTACAAGATAAGATAGAATGATGATATAATACGGCCACTTTCAACTTAGCGTGCCCTTAAAAGCAAGCTGCGATAAAAATGAACATTTCCCTGCGTGTTTAAATAGACGTCATCTGCTAACAATTTATGATCGCAATATTTTTCTGCTGCTGGTAAAGGAAACAATCTATTATGCTCCCAAAAGGATGCATAATCCAAATCGGTTATGTCCTTCTTGATAAGAACATTAGCTGCATCGACAAATTGATTATAATCAAATGACTGCCTAAATCTTGGAAGTATTTTACATACATGAATATGTGAACCACTACTCCTTTTATGTAAAACTGATACAACTGCTAAGAGTTTGCATGCAAGTCCCGGTGAATATAATCGTCTTACAGCATAGCCACCAACCATAAGAATGATATGATCCGGCTAGAATATTTTAATGAAAGGTACATAGTGACATAAAATATCATCAATGGTACGACCCCCTGTTTTTTTGTACAATATTGCATGCGAGTTAATACGCAGATCATCAGCATACCTTAAATCTTCATCGTCAATAAGAAACTGATGGAAACGACGGAGTGCCTGAGAATCGAAACTTTGGTTAAATCCATTGTCAAAGTATTAGATAAGAATTATAATAAAATTGTTTGTGATCGATCATTGTCAAAGATAAGAATAAGACCATATACAAAGCTTACCGTTTATTTTTTTAAAGGAATGTTCCGAGGGAACAGAATCGGTATTCAAAGGTGTTACCCGTGCGGCGTCCTGAAAGAAAGTGAATCGGCGCGTCTTTCTAATCAAAGAAAGTCGCTAGAATTCGCGCGTTTAATTTCATTGGTCAAATGAAGGCACCAACATTACGTGACCAAATATAGCACTCTCTACTTCTTGATAATACACATTAAAATGTGCGATAACTCGTGAGTCGAAAAATTGTAAAATCAATATATATATAAAGCATTGTAAGTAAACCTAAGAACTTAATTGTCACTTCTAAAAAACAAATACATGTAGCGAAGAAAAAATATGACAAGAATAATATTGTGTATATAAATATTGGTTGAGCATTGATTTTCCTATTTAAACATTAAGAGTTATCTGATATGAAACATACTGTACAGCATTAAATAATGCTGAAATTCATCTCAAGATTCCTTTCCTCATAGGGCTTGAAACATGTTTCTAAAACTTTCTAATTTTGTAGTGTGCAATTATATTCTAAAATGTAAATTAGAATAGTTCTTCGGTTAAAAAAATACTAACTTTGTAGGTAAATATATTTATTTTTAAATTGGTTTCAATTTCAAGCGATGTGCAATTAAACAAGTAAAAGTTAAAGTTACCTTCAATTGGATTATAGAACTTTCATTACGAAATTGTGAAAGTGGTGTGTCTGAAAATCCCTTGTTTTATTAAACAGACCGCTTTCGTTGTGCTTTGTTGATAACTTCAGAAATAACATAGGTTTTAGTTGATGAACAGGACAATAGTTTTCCTCATATCAAACGTGAAATACATTTACATTGTTTATGAACGGACATTTTTTTTTGTTGCTACGTTTAAAAAGCAAGTTGATTGTTTATAAGGCTCAGATCTGTGTGTTGTTATTGTCATAAAATAAGCTGTCGTACGGTTTGGGTTGACACCATATAAATAATGTGTCAATGTAAATGTATTATTGTAATATTAAAAACAAAAATATTCATCTTCTTTTTTTTAAACCGGTCTCTAGTTTTTTATCTTATGTAAACAATGCAATATTTTAAGCACTTACTATTTGGGGGGGGGGGGGGGATTATAATGATTTTAGTTCTTGTTTTATTTTTTTTAAAGCTCCTTATGTTTACATTACATTTTGTTTATATATAGGATAAAACAGTTAATATGAATATGCATATGCTTACTCTACAGGGTTGCATGCATCATCATACGAGTAAAATTCCTTTAAGTTTACTCAGTAAATAGAGTGCTTTTGATATTTACCTTTATCTCGTTGCGTTGCTGTGGTGATAGACGTCTTCTCTATATCTTAAAAAAACCCGATTCGACTATACCATTGCGTTCAAATAATGATTATGATTAAAACATCGTCAAAGAGCACAGAGGCTTTTAAATGAAAAGGCTGTAGACAAGCATTATACATGTAAGACAAACCAATATAATCACCGAATGAACTTCCATGGTTAAAAGTTGCCCGGTGTAAAATCCTGCTTAATGATATAAATAAGGGATGTAAATTTTACTCGATTGGCTTAGTCGATTAATCGGAGCCTTTAGTCGAGCGAAAGTCGAGTACTCGTTGATTTATTTGAAACTGTGTGTCCTTTTTTACATCAAATGATTCTAATGTCCCATACACTGTATCATAATCTCAAAATTATTTAAAAACTTATGATAATATGTACTAAATTTATTTGATTTCAAATAAATTAAATAGTATGTTATCTAAATCCGTTAAAAAATGTCTTAGCTTTTCCTTTTTCTTGTCACGTTTTCACATAACTGAGCTCTATCATCAAAGACAAATCAAATGTGACGTGTTCCATGTTAAATCATTGTCATGTGCATAATTAACATTTAATGAATAATTATTGTAGAAACAACTGTCTTATGATGATTATTAATATGATTAAATGTTTTATTTTACAAACATCTAATCCAATAAGTTTACTGATTAGAATAAACACAAATAGATCTCCGCAAGTACATGTCTGCCCAAGTACTGCTATTCAAAACAATAATTTGATCTACAAAATCAAAAGTGATTTTAGCCGCTAAAAAATCATACCAGGGACACCCGTTCGATGGAACAAAGTGTAGCTCATGGATCAAAAAGCCAAGAAAAGGAAACTGTTTTTTCACTTGTAGCCCAAAAACTACGGTGTTCAGAAAAAAAAATGGGTCAATTGTTTTTTTCACTTTATGAGTAGTCGACTGGGAAAATTTTAGTCGATGATCGGTGTGACCGAGCGATAGTCTAGTACTCGAAAACTCGTTGACTCCCCTTAAATATCATTAAGCGTTGCAATTGCAACCCTAATGCTATAGATTATTGCATTAACAGTTGACATCGTCAACAGCTAATGACATATCGCCGCTTCATGACAGAATTGCATCATTAAGCGTTATACATGTAAATGCACAGTAGCAATTAATGACACAAGCAAATATCTGACCCTCAACCGCTGATGATTCAAATTTGTATCATTAAGCGTTGATGGTTAAATTGAAAGGTGTCTTTTATGAAATAAAACCATTTCAATTCCCTTATTTGCTCAAAATTGGTAATATTGTAACATGTTTACCTAAACACCGAGTTTTGCGTGATCCCTGAGTTACTAAACTGAGTTAGAGATATTAATAAAAGAACTTGATTACAACTACTAAGAAAAATTAAACTACGCCAAAATAATAATTCCGCCGTGAATATGTACAAGATCGGCGATTTTATTCAATTATTTCCTGATTCGTTTGAGTAACAAAACTCACAACAACAAAAAATCACTTAAAATTTAAAAAAAAACGATAAAAACTACAAAACTAAAATTCTAATTCAACTTATGAACTATTAAAATAACTAAAACAAACTATACTCAACTAATGAGTATAAATGAGTACTAATTAAATGCGTACTCAACAAATAAGTAAACCAAAATCAATGAGTACTCAACAAATGAGTTCTCGACCAAACGATGTGAGTGCTCAACAAATGAGTACTCAGTTACTCAATTTCTATGTAGCTATGAAAGTGTAGTATGCTCGGCACACCCCGCGAGAGTAAGGAAGGTTCCACGTTCTCTTATGGGAATTTACCAGGATAATAACCTTATGCAACACGTCTGTTCGCTTTTGAAGTCAAAAATATCTGATCTTGCGTGTTGGTGATGCGACGTTTATATACCCTTTTAACGCGGACGTCCGAGAAAACATCCCTTTATCAGAAGCGGGAAATTCAAATAATCAAATCTATTTACATTACAATAGGTTATTTTTACTATCACATGCATCTGTACTGTTTTGTACAAGTTCAACACTTATGAAGGAACTTGATAGATATATATGAGGATAGAAATGTAGAAAGAAATGTAGCTATAAAGCAAATATTTATAGACTATAGATATACAATGTCACAATGTCTTCACATGGATAGAGAACGTGTTTAGATGGACAGAGAAAAAGGCTGAAGCTTGCAGCAGCCACAAACATCAACCACTAAGACCGTAGATGCTAGCTGCAAAAGAGAAAAAATCATTAACGCACTGCGAGTACTTGAACAAAAGTTACTTTCCGCTTTGTCATTGGCATATTATAATTAATATCAAGATGGTTAATGCATAAATGAATATGTATGATATGTATAAATCAGTCTGTAAATCTTTCATTTCTATTTCATTAAGGTCAAGATCTAGTAAATGATTCCAGAGTTTCATGTTGATGCTAAAACTATTATATCGGTATAATTGATTTAATGAATCGTTTTCCCGTACTTCAGGGCTTAATAGGAATTATGAAGAAATGAAACAATTTCTTTACATTCTTTATCAAATCATGGGAAAAGTAATTCCGATACCTACATTTAATCGAACATCATTTTCAAGAGGAGATCAAAGGTTTGTTTTATTCCATTTTTGGAGAACCTCTATTAGTCAACAATGAACAAAACTCCAACATGTTTTACTTTTTTCCTTCATATTTCATTGAAATGAGATTTTTAAAGAGACAGTACATATTATTAAAATACTGACTTGAAAAAATTTTCCGATCGGGATCAGTATTTTTGTACTACTTAAAAATGTATAAACTTTCAGAAAATTACAAATTTCTGCTTGAAATCAATCTAATTATTTCATTAAAAATAAAAGTTATTTATAACCCATAAATATACACATCGCAGCGTGTTACGGGGTTCCGCTTTCTATACTATTATGCATGTGTATTTACTATAAAGAAAGCACATGCAGGGCTCGTGAAGATTCTCCTGGGACAGGTTTATCGAAAAAAAGATGTCTTTCCTACTTCTCCCAGGTAATGATAGTATAAAGTTATTAAAATAACCAGAATTATTATTTTGTAAGCATGTATTTTGCGTTTTTATCACAGGACTTGCTACAACCTAAATTCATTTTTAGTGAGGTCCTTGAGGGGTTATTTGATATATTTATGTCTGTTCATTTTAAAATGAACTGAAATTGGTAAACCATTTTAAATAATCGAGAAAGTGATGATGTGTTCCGTTTAGATAGCCCCTTGTACCTCGTATTTCATGATGACCGTAGTCGGGCGAAGATCTTGTAGTTTTCAGCACGTGTCAATTAATGTCAATCAAAATCCATGAAATAAACGATATAAGAGTAATCCGGTTTGTACGACCCTTTGATTTCCGGAAGCTCATATTTACATTAATAAGGTATGTCAAAGGGGTTTTTATGTACTTTAACTTTCACAATTAACGTTACTTCTTATTTCCTAACGATACAATGGGTAAATCAGAAGTTAAACATACATGCTTTTTCAGCTGAACTGTCTGTCCAGCTGTACACCCTATAAAACAAAACTATTGTTATAAAGCATCATTGAAAAAACTTATATCTTGATTTCGTAAACCTGTAGACACATATCAATTACTAGATTTTGACTCTAAGTGTAGTCTTCCATAAACAATCACCGAATCGTCTTGCTGTGATTTTAAATTAACTGAATAAGGAGATAATTTTGTGTGCTGATTGTTTTCATCTGATTATAAACACAATCACAATAGTTTTGTGTCATATTTCTTTTTATAAATTTTACAACAAGCAGCCTAGGACCAGTGAACAATTATTTCCAAATCATTGCAATGTATAAATCAGAATAGCATTATCCTAACATTTTGAACCACCCTTGTTTGTTTTACACAAACACTAAAATTGCGAAGTTATATGTATAATTGCACACATTTGGTATATAAATTTGTTTAGAACATAACAAAATTTCATCTATCATCTATGACAAAATCTACAAAAACGAATGTAAAATTTAAATGTTATGTGTATGTATTATGTATACAACAGCTGATTTCTACACGCAGATGACATATGATTGCACTGTGACTTTCTATATGTGACTTTTTAAAACAAACTGAAATACAGAGATAATATTTTATATAATAAAAAAGATGTACAAATAAATTAATCATTTTATTTCCAAAAGCAATGACAATGAGAAAAAAAACAGTGATATAATAGATATAACCTAAAACGTAACAAGAGCAGCGCAAAGCGGAGCATCCCGTCGCAAAATGAAATATTGTTCGGGAAAATGTATTATTAAGGAATAATTATACATGTAGTTGAAGAGACCAAATATCTTTTTTCTTAAAACCATTTCACATTAAAATATTTCGTTTATTTCTGTTCTCATTAAGACTCTTGAGTGTATCCATTGGGGAGGGGGTACATTTACATGATTGTACAATTTCTACTATTCCTAGCATAAACATACCACAAATATTTTAAACTTAAGTAATATAGTTTTATTCTCTTTATTCAGTGGCATACATTACGTATTTAGACAGTTAGTGTAGGCAAATTTAAGTTTCATATTGAATATGAAACGTAGCCAAAGATCGAGCGATTTACAGTCTGCTCTATGGGAAAATTTGAGTTTACATAATACGTGATTTCCAACACATTTTTAAAAAGTACTGGCACTGTACCAGTTATCGGCTAAAATTTAACGTTTTCTTTTCCTATTTCCTTATTTCTTGATATTTTTGGATAAAACTTGACATACTTTAAATGGTGATTTCCTTGTTTATCCATCTGGTAGATTTTATCATTATTAAGTATTAAAAACATCTTGTTTTTGTGCTTTTTAGCATGCCCCGAATTTACCGAGTTTTTACGATTAACTGTACCAGTTATCGGCTTCCCGATAATAACATATAAATATCCCTGTACATGTTGATTTGATACTCTGCAAAATGTAATTTGAATTATGCCCCTTTTGGGGTCAGACTAAAGTTCGTAGGGATTATGATGCATAAACAAATCTCATAAAATTATTCGTTTGTTATCATACGGTAATACACAAAATCGTAGACTATTCAATGCATAATAATGCGTAATATTGTGCAATCAGGCGTTCAACTGCGCTATGAATCACTCAGAATTTAGTGAATTCCTTTTGTTTCTACATATTATATGTAGTGATATTATATGTCAAATCAAAGAAGGGAGACGATAATGTATCACAAAGGGGTTATATTCTATTTTTAACATATTACGTCACTTCCCCCACTGCTGAAAGTGCAAAGATGTAAATCAGCGGTAAACAATGATCGTTTAAGCTCATGTTTAAAACATATTCAAGAAAGTTTTAAAGCAAACTTACTTTTCTTTATTCAAAACAGAGGACTAAGTTTAAAAATCTCAGATAGTCGCGTGCTATAAACCCGAACTCTCAGTTTAGCCGATAACTGGTCTTAGCCGATAACTGGTACAGTACCAGTAGAGTAACGCATCTAAAGCGATTAAAATGAAATGAATTCCCAGTTAATAATTTTGACGATATTCATCAATTCATCAAAGATCATTCTAAATTATAAACCTGTTCTTCTCTTAGTAATTCGGGAAATATAGCCGGCAATTCGGCTCAGACAACTGCTTGTTTTGATTAAATTGGCATGAACTCCTCCTCGCATCAATTTTTCACTCTGGATACCCTTCCCAACTCTCCATTTCTTCGAAACATTTGTATCTTACCTTTACAAGGCCTAAATACAACAACATATCAAGTTGTTTATTTGAAATGATTACAGAAATTATAGCTTTTCTGACCAATATTTTTAGAAAAGTGTTGTTTAAATACTTGTCTTTATATATTCCTAGGTAAAACTTTGATTTCCCCTTTTGGGACTGTTTCAACCCCAGGGATGATGATTTAAAAAAAAACTTGACTATACCCTATCTGAAAATGCTTCAACGCAAATTATAGTTTTTCTATTTGGTTTCTGTGAAAAATATTTTTATAAAGATTTTTCCTAATATTATTACATGCATTAGTAAAAATATGAACCCCAACCCCCAGTTGTGGCTTCACCCTACCCCTGTGGAGAATGGTTTAAATAAACGTGTATCTACATTTCCTAAATGATGCTTCACACAAGTTAAGGCTTTTCTGGCGAATTGGTCTTCGAGAGGATTTTAAAGATTTACCTCTATACTTATGTAAAACTTTGACCCCCATCTTTGCCCCACCCAGCTCCTTGGGATTATGATTTTTAAAAATGCATCTACTCTAACTAAGAACGCTTCCGCAAAGTTTCAGTTTTTATGACCGATTGGTTTTGAGCAAAAGATATTAAAAATATTTTATTTTTATAGATTTTCCTATTTAAAAAAAAGTGAACCCCAATTGTTGTTTAAATTAACGTGAATCTTCACTTCAATACCTGAGGATGCTTCCCCACAAGTTAGAGCTTTTTTGAAGAAATGGACATTGAGGAGAAGGCTTTAAAGTTTGTTATCTATATATCCCTATGTAAAAAAATCGACCCCACCCATTGTAGCCCAACTATACCTCCGGGGATCATGATTTGAAAAAAAAAAATTGAATCTACACTACCTGAAGATGCTCCTACACAAGTTTCAGCTTTTCCAGCCATATAATATTTGAGAAGTAGATTATTGAAAGATATCAACAAATTTTTTGACTGATTTGAAATTATCTCCCCTGTAAAGAGGGCATGGCCCTTTTAAGGAAGAAAATGAAAATGTGAAAAGTTTACGAAGACAACAACAACAACGACGGCAACGATAGACACAGAATTAAAAATGTTCACTTGGGCTTCGGCTTAGGTGAGCAAAAATGAGAAAAAGCGCTTCAGGGTATTGGAACAAAGGTTTAACAATAACCGAAATATTGGGCATAAATCGGACATTTTTACCAAAAAAATGTTCATTAATGTCTTCGTTTGCGAATTACATCGACATAATTGAATGTTTGTATATAACATGTACAATTACCACAGCCAGCATGCCACCAACAGCTATGATATCTATCTATATCCACGGAAATTTTCTCGTCTGTGATGATTTTGTAAAGTGTGTGTTTTATATCAGTTCATTTGCTATAAATGCTCTTCTGAAAATATTTTAACTAAAGGTACTTTACGGCTCCACACTACATAGCACTACTTAAAAAACAGTATATATGTGTGGATAGAATGCATCTTTTCATAACAAACCATTCAGATATATTTTCATATATAAAAATGCACAATAAGAAATCGAAAATTTTTGCTAGGTGTCAATGATTACCTTTGATTGGCTCCTGTCCTCGTTGTGAATCTAATTGTGTTTCCAACATAAATCCTTCATCAATCTTTGAATCAGTGTTTACAAATGTTTCACGCTGTTTTTCTGTAAAACCTAAAGAAATAATATTACATGTAACATTATTGTTATTTTGTGTGTCATCAATTTCGTAAAATCATATAAAATATAGATAATATATGTTGGTTTTTATTGTTTATATGACATATGGATTTCGTTTGAAGTTAAAACTATCTGCAACGGCCTACGACCTGCAGTTGCTGTTTTTTCCATTGAAGCTGAACGTGATTTCGTCTTGAGATACGGGCGGTTTATATCTGTCGTAAACAAAAAAATATAAATCATTGGATGTATTCATTTTATTAAAGATACATGGAAGATATCTACTTCACTCAATACAAAAATAAAGAAGACTGAATTAGTTTGTCAAAATATTTTCTTTAAGAACTTACTGGGTTTTCTTTTTGAGCAGCCATGTACAAGATCGCAACTCGTCTTTGGACATAAGCATCGCTGCTGGCAGCCATAACCATAGTTTGGAAATTTGCATTGTTCTTCACAGTATTTTCCGGTAAAGCCAGCCTGACAAACCGCAGCTAAAATATGCCAATGCGATGTAACTAATATTTTTTTTTAAAATTCTTTTAAAAAGATATGATAGAAAAATAATTTTATATTCTAAAGATATCACTTATTTTTGTATATATGTTTTATTAGCTTTATGAAATGCGTCATCTCGAGAATAATCGTGAATTTAATTGTTAACGAAACATTTTCGGTTTTCGTTGATTTATTTTTGGCGATATTTGTATACCAGAACTCATTCTTTTAAATGCAAACTATTATCGTATAATCGTAAATAGGGTGACAACGGTCATAGCAAGAATTAATTTTCTTTCAGGTATAAAGATAAAAAATTAAAATCAGTTAATCAATCAATCAATCTATCTGTCTGCCTGTCTGCTAATCTATCTTTCTTTCTTTCTTTCTTTCTTTCTTTCTTTCTTTCTTTCTTTCTTTCATACATTCATTACTAATTTAGATGAGAGCTGCTATATGACAATATTTACGATTAAGCGTTCCCATTGTTCGCCCTAGAAATTATTTAGATCTCTTACCTTGATCACCACAACCTAAACTCTAAACTTAATGTAAACATGCTAACGATATTGATTCACACACTATGGATCTCCACGAGCGTTGTCACCCTGCAAGTCTTTCTGTTTTATTATCTCGTGAAACGATTATATAATCTTTAATTAGTTTTCAAAGTTTATATTGATAAACTTACATTAACTTTTAAATCAGAATACATTACAATTTTTGTCGTATATATTCCAAGTATATCAATAACAATGATTACTGATCATAATTTATTACTTTACATTCCTGTTCAATATTGATTTGGATTCGTTATTTGTGGCTTGACTGGAAAAAGATACCAATGGTACATGTACTTGTAAAGAGAATAAAAAATGTATAATGACGACGAAGATATTTATCATATTATGGTCACTTTAACTTGTGTTTTAATTTTTATATGTGTTTACTTTGATTTTTTATTTATTGGTCTGTGGTTTTATTTCAGCTTGAAGATTATTTTCTGTAGAAAATGTTCGAAAAATAATTAAATATTTTACATGGACTTTTCGATGAATAGCTTTTCTTCTTACTGTCAATACCTGTTGTTTGTAACAATACACGATATAAATCTTTATTGACTATTCCTTTTGATGTCGATCAATTCTGAGAACATGGCGTGTTTCGATTGAAACTTTACGTTATTTTCCTCATTTTTGTTAATACTTGAATTTTTTTGGTAAGGTCTATTGGGGTTTTAATGTATTGTCAATGTTCAACACAGATACCCATACAATTTCTGATAGTATACACAGAACGCTCGTTTAGTTTTTTTTTTTTTTTTTTTGCCAGCCAGATTGCTAGATAGAGAAAACGTTATTCAAAATAAAACAATGATGTTCCAAAAACTGTAGCTGTCATTACAACTACAGCATAATAATTCCTTGTTAGAATTTTGCTGGGTACATATGATTGCATTGCTAACAATGACGGTGGGAAATACAGTTTAAATCTTGGCAATGTTACTAGGGCTATTAATGTAAACCTCGTCTTCACTAAAATCAACACTGTGCCTAATACTTTTAGAACGTCACAATTATGCAATTTTCTGCTATATATTGCAAATGAAATTTTTTCTTCGTTAATATGTTAGTGTAGTGTTAGTTTGGAATATTTTAAGAAATAAAGCCCACAGAATATTGAATCAAACAGAATGAAATATCATATATTGATAAATAATAAAATATTCTTAATGTTATTGCAAGAATAATCTTAGTCACCTGGAAGCGGGCATCCTTTTATATGATTGCACAACCCCTGCCTGCAATCACACATCCCTGTACAACGGCGGCCAAATGTTGGGTACTTGCATGACTCTTGGCAGTCAAATCCATAGTATCCAGGGGAACATAATCCATAACTGCAATGTTTAACATTAAAAGAAACGATGTTATATGTACTTGCAGATATTACGTTTGTATTGAATTGTTAGGTTTTTTTTTCAATACGACAGCTGATCTATTTAATGTATTATATTATTTATGTTTGAAGGATAGAAAATTTCATTTTTTCCTTTTCAACTGTTAATTATTATGTTTATAACCCGTTTACTTCTGTATTATTATTGCTTACGGAATACGTTTTTAGCGGTCAGAATAATCCTCACATAGAATAATGTATGAAACATGAGCATTGTTATGTTACTTTTGTATGTGATTAGATTCAGATGCAAATATAAAGATCAATAAACCAATTTTTACTCCATTGGTGTTTAATAGTTTTAGACAAAAAAACCCTACTTTATACAAACACAACTATATCTTTATTTTAATTACATGTAATATAATCCTCAACAATAATATCGCTGTCAGTTATTATGTAACGGGCAAGATACTGCTTCTTTTTTTATTTCTTCTTTAAATAAACATGTTTGTATATTCAAGTCCCATATTGGTCAGCACTTTTTTAGCAAACCCTTTGTTGAATTGTAAAATATTCTAGTTGCGCAATTAAAAAAACACATTCTGTTGAAATACTTCTCAGATTAGTACCAGTAAACATTTCTGCTCTGCTCTGCTACTTTTCAATAAAAAAAAAATAAAAAAATAAAGAAAACAAAAACACAAAGAAAATATCTGAAATCGCCCTATAAGACAGCGGCATCTATATTTTATGCATATTTCATTTTATTTTTATTAAGGTCTTCCGTTTCCAACGGAAGACCTTACTATTATTGTGCTTGTAAGATTATTCTTATTTTTCTTTTTTTTTTTTTTTTTTCTTCCTAGACGCGAACTTTGAGGCTTAATATCTTGCTCATTTCTGAACGGTTTTTGCTCAAATTTTCAGGGCTTATAGACATTACAAAACACTATCTAAAACATTTCATAAACTTTAAAATTCCTCTTCCGTTAACGAGTTATTCCCCTTTTAAAATTTTTTAGGGCCTTTGGTTTCCAGACAAAGGCTCCGAGACTATGATAGCAGGGAATGGGAATCCAGCGAATTTGAATAACAGAGACATTGAAGTTGTGCACATCGATTTTTGTTTTTCGATTACCTTTGTTATTTAGAAAAAGGTAGGGGGTCAAAAAATAGGATTCCAAAAAGTGCGAAAATTTAGACATATTTTGCTTTGTATCTTTTAAACGAAAAATATTTTGTTAAGACATGTAGAATAAAAGTTGTGCAGAATGTTAAAGGCTTTCATTTGACACCAATAAAAAAGGGCTGGCCCTTAAAACTAAGGGCCAATAGCGCTTGAAAGTTTTTGCTTAATAACTCAAAAACGGTTAGGATTTCGATATGGCTGTCGCTGGAAAAGTTGTTTGTTGGGATCTCATAAAGGTCGTTACAATGTTATTTTGTTGGTGATTTGTGTTGTATGAGTGTAAAAAGCTGTACATGTTAACATGTACCTCGTTTAATTTGGCAAGTTAACGAAAGTCTATGTGCGTGCAACTGGCATAAAGTTACCACAGAAAGTATGCTGGTTTATACAGGAAATTGTTTTTTAGAATAGATTTTTTTTTTGGAGTTTATGTCAGTTTTGTTAAGTTCTTATAGTGCACAATCCCTAAAACGAGAATCGGAAAACAAAACCTTCTTCCTTTGTAGTAAAACACAAACTACGGATTTAAAATAAATCTATGTATTACATTTGAGTTTTCATACTGCATGCATTTAAAATCTACCTTGAATAAGAGCTGTGTGTGTACCGTTACGTAAGCTATCCCTCACCCGCGGCCTAGAAAATCGGTCACCATGGTCGCGACGGGGCTAACTAGCGGTCAGCGGTTATCTAATACACGAGAGTTGCGTCTCTCATATATGAGTTTATTTAGCCGCGCACTCTAGAATTGTTTTAGTTTATATACCCGTAAATGAGTACAAGATCTGTTTTAATTTCTTCATGTTATAAGAGTTTGTCCATCTTGTTTTTATTTAATTAAACATTAGAGTGCAAGAAGACGTTCTGAAAATTTATGAAGGCGATATTACTACAAATCGGAGACTTCGTCAGTCTTAAATTAATGGTTGGTTTGTAGGTTTAAAATGTTTATAAATCTGTACAAATATTGTTTTAAATCAACAAACAACCCACAAATATTAAAACTTTTAAATGATGATCATCCCTCGCACATGGTCGAGGAGATCCCGCGCGAGTGCATGTTTCAGACTTTTGTACGAACACAACTATTTTCTTTTATTATGATTTCAACTATGATATTGGTTTAAGATGAAAAGATAAATTTATTTTACATGTACAGTTGATTTAGCAATGATTAATACGATTGCGCACAAGGTAGTTTATTATAATCAAAGTTCCATGTTTCATGTTTGCGGTAGGTGCTGGCACGATAAAAGGTGTCCTGAATTGAGGCATTCGGATTTATTTTTATTAGCAAAAAGATAATCAGATTTGACGAAAATCATTTTTTGGCGACTTCTTCTTATGTGTAACATTTTCACTTTCCCACCCGTTTGTTTATTCGGTCAGTCTGTGTTAATTCAATCGCAGCGTGCGACCGAAAATCTTGTGTCGCTTCAGCGCACACAGCTGAGAACATCTATAGCCCCAGTCGGGTTATGTTTATATGGCTGCATATCATCAATTGTTATGTAATTGAGTAACAATGTAGCGAAGGTTATCGAATATTATTGAGTATCGAAGTGTGCTTTCACTACAGTGGTCAATTGTTAAACAATAAGTCAATCATCTTCACATTATGCATGTAGGTGCGAAATCGTAATCGGATAATGTTGCTAATAAATCAACCTGTTGAACACGCTAAACTTCTACAGATATGAACGGAATAATATATTATACTTAAAAGTTTTAAGTCAAAGGAAAATTGTTCTCGGATTAAGAAGTAATGAAATATGACTACATTATGCAACGCAGTCGGTCGACATAGAAATCATCAAAGTACTGCAAGAGTCGACAGATTTCTTGTTTCTTTGAAATACATGTACCATGATAGCTCACTACCAGAGTAAAACTAGCCAGCACTAACTCCAACGCACTAACAAAAAACAAGTATTCCTTTTAAAGGAATGATCGGCAATAATGATATATTGATAGCTAGAAGCAATCAACATGATCAGTTTGATGTAAAATAATAAAATAAGTACTGTATTTTTACAAAATATAGAATATTTTGAATCTGTAAACCATAATTTCATTATAAACCGTCAACAAATTTAATTTTTAAATAAATTTGGGAAAAGCCGTTCGTAAACTCCTTGTCTAATTTTATATTTTTAACGTAATTATTAAATGTTAATGTATCTTCTTCTTCTTCAGAATACTGAGTAGGGCTCTTCAAAGAGCATTAACACGTATACAAAGAAAGAGTTGTATTAAAATAATATAATGCGACTGAAAAACATTGAATGCCATCATAACTTGCTATTGAGGTCGCATTATAACGTAACCTTGTTTATAAATCAAGCCGTCTTCCTAGCTACTATTATGCAACATCAATAGATCGAGGTCAGTTCATGGAGCATCTTCTTATGATTGAGGTCAGTTCATCGAGGTCAACTGCATTACTGAATGAATCTTTCGATCGAAATTCTTACGCGTGAGACAAAATGTGCATTCTTGAATTAACAGGTCGAACTGTATTTTATGTATGTTTGCATCTCTTAAGGTAAATAAAACTGAGTAAAATGTTATATAAATACTAAACCAAACTTCAAGTTTTTATAAGAACTACTTATGCAAGCGGAATGTGTGCGCACGTGGAAGCATTTGCCGGATGCCTCATATGGACACAACAGTGATAGGCCGAAGCCAATCACAATAAGTTAAAATTATCGACTATTTTTCAAGCGTTTTCCGATCCCGATGTTAAACAACTGAAATTATTAGGCCGCCTTGCACCCACACTAGGACTTGTGATCATAAGGTGAGCCCGGATTCCTCGAGAACGGGTGTACCCTCGAGGATTCCGGCGCCAAATTAGGCACTAGTGACACCGATTTCCGGCGCCAGGGCGCGGAGTAGACCTTAAGAAAACAAATTATTTCTGTAATGTAGCGTTCTAAACAAGGCGCCCTGTCCCCAAACAAGGACTTGTGCTCATTAGGTGAGCCCGGATTCCTCGGGGGACGGGTAATCCCTTGAGGATTCCGGCGCCAAATTAGGCACTAGTGACACCAATTTCCGGCACCATGGCGCGGAGTAGACCTTAAGTGAACAAATTATTTCTTTAATGTAGCGTTCTAAACAAGGCGCCCTCCAAACATTGAAAGTTCTTACTTCACACAAAGATTGCTTATGACCTAAGTGTGTGTTATGATTTTGTTTCATGGTTATTTTGTGAAGTTCAAGGTCATTGGAAGAAATTGCAGAAGTTGTGTCTGCTTTATACTGTTTTTAAGGAGAAACATTGGATATTGCTTTTTACTTTAAAGATTGCTGATGACCTGAGGATGTGTCATGAACTTGACCCAGGGTCAGTTGTGCAAGTTCAAGGTCGTTTGAAAAATAAATGCTTCTTTCTTGTCTGTCATATCTACATGTAATATACATGGAAATGATGAGAAGCTAAAATTTTACACAAAGATTGCTTGTGACATCTACTGAATTATGTCCCGACTTGAACTTTGATTATTTGTGCAAGTTCAGTGTCATTATAAGAAAAAGAAGCATCCATTATTTTCTATTAGATAAACACTTTAGTTATGATTTTGTTTTTCTTAGTGGGGAGGGGAGGAATTATTTGTGAGGTTGCTCACAGAACCGCCAGTTAGTCCACTGAGAGCACTCTACCCCTTTCTCGCAACCAAAATTCACCTTAAATTAACTTAAAGGAAATTGAATTTTGGGGCATTGTTCCCCCTCCCTCATCACACATTTTAGTAGAAGGCAATATAAATTTTTATGGCAAATTGAAAACAAATTATATTAAACAAAATAAGTTATAGCTGCCTCACAACCCCCCCCCCCCCCCACCTCCCCTACAACTATAGATTTTGAAGATTAATTATTTCTTTTATTGGCTTGTTAATACATTTCGGATAAATTTGTTCACCGAAGCAAAAACGATGCTGAGTGCTTGCATGGCCAAATGTTATACGGAGAGTTGTCCCTCCCTTTGAGCACCTCTCGTACAGCGCACCCTCCGGTTGGAGAAGCCGTCATCGTTTTTTTTTTGATTTTCTGAACTTACTTTTATCATATTGACAATCCTGTCTGATTAAAATCACCACCCTTCTGCTTACATTCATCAGGGTCTGATAGGTATCGATAACAACTCATCTTCACATGACCTCTATATTTGCACACAACTTAAATATTTATCTCATTTACCAAATACATTACTTTATCTGTTAATTAAAAGTGCAACTCTTCAATACTCAGTCTGGGGGTTACATAGAAAGCAGGATTGAAATAATTTGCCTGTCTCCATTTAAAAAAGTCCAATACATTTTCTAAAGCCCTGATTGGTCAGAATTTTAGGTCGGGTGAAGATGACCCCCTATCAATACCTGTCAGACCCTGTAAGGAGAAGAGGGTGCTTTTAATCAGACTGATTGACAATCCTTTTCCGACAGGAAGCTGCAACGGAAGACCTCTTCGTTGCTTTGCAACGAGCTCGTCTCTAGTTCAGGATATATATTTCTTCTTCTGCTTGCATTGGAAATCTGCGACATTCGATAAAACGCGTCAAACCTCACCATGGCGTATGAACACAAATAAATGTTATTATGCGTTTTGAACAGATACATGCATATCATTGTTGGATTAAATAAAACTTGCAAACTTATCTAACAAAATTGGTATGTACTTTAAAAAATAAATGTTAAATCAATTATGCTCTTAGAATTTTCCTTCCAAACTTTCAAGTACGATTTAAAATAAGGTAAGCATTGAATACCTATTTTTTGATAGCGTCTTTCTTATAACACACCAGGCTGTGGAGACAAATTTTCATACCGCGTTAGCGCGATATTCAATTTGTCTGCAATGTCTGGTGTGTTATAGGACCGACGATATTCATAATATATAGGGAGAATCTCTTAAAATCTTCTCAAGAACTATTTGGCCAGAAAGGTTGAAACTTATGTGGAAGCATCCTCGGGTAGGCTATATTCATGTTTGTTCAAATCATGATCCCCTGGGATAGGGGGTGCCGCAATGAGGAAGGGTCGATTTTTTAAAAAGGAACATATAAAGATTTTTTTGTAATACTGTCAAAAACCATTTGCCAGAAAAGTTGAAACTTGTGTCATATCTTTAGGTATTCAAGTAAGTTCGAATCATGATCCCCAGGGGCAGGGTTAGGCCACAAAGGGGGTCAACTTTTTTACAAAGGAATATAAAAAGGGGAATGTCTTTAAAAATCTTCCTCTTAAAAACCATTTTTCCAGACAAGTTGAAACCTATATGGAAGCGTTCTCATGTACTGTAGGTTTATATCTGTTCAAATCATAATCCCCAAGGGGTAGGGTGGGGACACAAATAGGGTATCAAATTTATACATAGGAATACCTAGAATAATCTTTAAAATATTTTTCTTTAAAACCAATCGAAGCATTCTTAGATGGTGTAGTATCACGTTTGTTTTAATCATTATTTCTGGAGGTAAAGTGGAGTCACATTGCCACAATTTTTACGCAGAAAAATATAGAGGAAAATCATTCAAAATCTTTAGCTTTATAGGGGACTCAATGTTCAAAAATGCGCAAAAATTAAAAGTAAAAAATTACGCCTAATCATACCGATGATTTTGTATTTGATTTTTTGAAGCTGTGTTTGGATCAGAGTTATGTCAGTTTAATATTGTTGCTCTAACGAACGATGTTTCCACTCGGCCTTTTGTTGAAGTTGTCATTTTAGATATAACACTCCCTCTCCATGATGGTGCAGTTTGTTATATACATTGTATTATTGTTGTTTAACATAATATTTTATGAGATATCATAAAATTATTTCAAATACAGATTGTTTTTAAAATACAATTTACTTACACTCTGAGAACGCCATCTTCAATAAATGTTAACAATCCAATAATTATATAAAACCCAGTTTTCATGGCACTTATTATCATAACGCTATTGTTATTATGATAGTTATTCTAAAATCTGCACATTACGTTATACAAGAAATTTTTGAAAGTATACACTTTTCAATCGTTTGAAACTTCCCTTCCCTGGTATACGTGATGATTATCTACGGCTAACTAGAATGACAGGAAACGTAAAAGCACTCAATCTATTTCTACAACTTGTTTTGTTTCATATTTCAGTGTGTATAATAAGATAAAATGCATTGGAAAGGGCAGGGCTTGTTATACCTAAAATATAATATGATTTTTCTAATCCATAAATATATCCAAAAAAGAATAAATAATTGTCATAGGGATGCATTTTCAATGTGTAAGCAAAATCAAAAAAACACCTGTGAAGTACCGTTAAGCAGGAAATGGGCTCATTATGTTTTTGCTATATTCACGAAAATAAAACTTTCGGATATAACCTAATGTATTTGTTTCTTTGTACATGTAATAAAAATGTAAATATATGTAAAATACGGAGTTCATTAATCTTTTACACTTAATATGTTCCCTATAAGATATAATTATATATTATTTACATATGCATCTACTGTGTACTGTTGTCTTACCTCGAGGGTGGTTTAGGTAAGCATAGGAACAATTTTGCGTCTTATTTTGATTATAATATACACAATCGTACGATTAAATAACTGTTTTGAATCCGACCAAAATCTTTTAGAGTTATTGCAATGTTTGTGCTTATTAAATATGTATACATCTATGCAATTTGACTGTATTCCACCTGTATCTCGAACGACCGTGTAGTGCGCGGCCAGCGCGCTAGGTTCCGTTCGTCATCGAAAGCAAGATTAATGTCTTGCCTAGATGGCCGAGTGGTAAGCGCGGTGGCTGCTCACTGCTAGGAGAATGGGTTCAAGAGGTCTTGAGGTCAAGCCTTGGCCGGGGCGGAGGTGGAGCTCCAACAAAATGAATTTTCCTGTGCTATATATATATATATATATATATATATATATATATATATATATATATATATATATATACACCAGTTGCACGGTTCGGTTCGGTACGCGTTTTGAACGGTACGTTTCGCTTTGTGAACGGTGCGGTTCGTGTTGTGAAAAGTACGGCTCGCTTCGTGAACGGTATGGTTCGTTTTGTGAACGGTACGGTTCGCTTCTTGCACGGTACGCTTTGCTAAAAATAGCTTTGTAAACGGTTTGTGCGCTTTATTAATGAGCCCTTTATTAATGAGGTAGGCGTGGCCTGAACGCTCTGATTTTCTCGATATATTTTTGTTTAGTTTTTGCCCGATTGACTTCAGCAAGGTGGTAATACTTTCGATTTCCACCCCTGGAAGAGTTATTGTTCTTTGAGCACTCTCCTGTGAAAAAGTTAGAAATTGCACACTTCTCGCGAGATTTCCGGGACATTCCATAACAACCCGTAAACAATGTAAAAGGTTAACAGTGCAGCGAGGTGATATGACAGAAAAATGCCGGTAAGGCATTGTATTGCTGTTGGTTGTACATCGGACAGCAGAAAAGACAAAGATGTACGTTTCTATCAGTTACCAAAAGTTGAATGCACTCTTAAAAAGTGGTTGAACCTCATTCGACGAGAGGGATTAAATGTCGATCCGACCGTAGACAATCGACACAACGTTGTTTGTTGAAAGCATTTTGTGGATGATTGCCCACCATTTGAAAACCCCTTGCCAACTTTATTTGTGTACAACAATTTTAAGCAAAACACACCCAGAAAAACAAAAAACTCTCATCATGGTAGGACGGCTGATACCAAGTGTAACACTAACAGTACTGTAAACGAACAATTTCCTAAAAGAGCAAAGCTTGTTAAATGCCACACGGACAAAATCCAGTTATGCTATCCGTAAGTTTCTGGCGAGATTGACATCTCAGACTGCAATACAGATGAGAATAATAATGAAACAGGTAATAATGAAATACATGCATATATTGGTGTTAATTTATTATTAAAACTATTTAAAACGTGATACATATTTATTTTGCAATGTGTCTTTTTCATACTAATGTACTTTATGACCTAGTTTATATAGTTCCAAATAAAATCATTCATTGGAACATGTATAAGATTATAATTAATATTTCAAGTAAAACATTTTATAAATCTGCTGTTAAATTTGAGTAAATTGCAGCTGTGGGAGTTTTATCCTACTCTAAAGTGACACATGGTCATGAATACACGTGTCGCAATCCAAGTGGTAAATACTGCAGAGAGGAGGAACTAGTGGAGAGAATTAGTATTTTGGAAGTAAGTTGATTATATCAGGTTACATAATCAACAAAATATAATTACTGTTTATTTTTAAATAATGTGCATTTTTAAATTTGTCATGTTCATGAAATGAAAGTATCACCATATTTCTACAATTTTAAATATATCAATAGTATGGTTATTCTCCCTGTGTGTTATACATATACTATGTTCTTAAATTCTACATGTAGTAGGTAATTTCAGAAGATGTTTTATTAAGTCTAGACAATAACATTTAATCTACATAGCTTCAAACTTCATTTTTCAGGCTAAATGCGAGGAATTACGCAATGAAAATAAACGGCTGAGGGAAGAAAATGAAGAACTGAAAGCACGGAAAGTTAATTTCAGAGAAGAACTGCTGAATAAGGTGTTGCAGGATGATAATAACGTTAAACATTTCCTTGGTCTACCATCACTCTGCTTTTTTACAACCTTTCTACAGTTCCTGTCAACATTCTATTATAAAGTTGCATTTTGGAAGGGAGCCGGGCGGTCTGGATCTAAGATCTGGTAGGAAAAAGAGCAACAAAAGCCTGGTAAAAAGAGAAAACTCTCAATGAAAAATGACAATAACAAACCGTCAACCATCTCAAAAATCCATAAAACGAAATACAAATTCAAAGCAGAGCAACACGGACCTCCAAGAGAGAGATAGGATCATGTGCCATGGAGGAGTGAGCATCCTCTGCTGAACGGTCACACCCGCCGTGTGCTCTTTGTCGTAATCGGGAAAATAAACAAGAGGCCCAAGGGGCCACATCGCTCACCTGAGCAACAATAGCCTTAACTCTGATCAAATTAGCATTACAGTATCAAAATCAAAATATCTTGACAACTAATTACAGTAGATCATGCTCAAAAAATTTAAAACATCTGCCGATTTTTATCCACATATTTTTATGGTAAATACATAGCCCCTTTTGTTGTTGTACCTGTAAGAAGATTTTTCTCTATTCCTATATAACCCCCCTTTTTAAAGATTTTCTCTATATATTCCTATGTAAAATTCATCCCCCCATTGTGGCCCCACCCTACCCCCGGGGACCATGATGTAAACAAACTTGAATCTACACTATCTGAGGATGCCTTCACAAAAGTTTGATCTTTTCTGGCCTAATAGTTTTTAAGGACAAGCTTGAATCTACACTATCTGAGGATGCCTTTACAAAAGTTTGATCTTTTCTGGCCTAATAGTTTTTAAGGACAAGATTTTTAAAGATTTTCTCTATATATTCTTATGTAAAAATTCACCCCTCCATGGCCCCACCCTAACCCCCAAGGACCATTATTTAAACAAACTTGAATCTATACTATAGACTGAGGATGCTTCCACTCCAATTTGAGCTTTTCTGGTCTAATAGTATTTGAGAAGAAGATTTCTAAAGAATTTCTCTATATATTCCTATGTAAAAATTCATCCCCCCATTGTGGCCCCACCCAACCCCCGGGGACCATGATTTAAACAAAATTGAATCTATCCTATCTGAGGATGCTTCCACTCCAATTTGAGCTTTTCTGGCCTAATAGTTTTTGAGAAGAAGATTTTTAAAGATTTTCTCTATATATTCCTTTATAAAAATTCATCCCCTATTGTGGCCCCACCCTACCCCCGGGGACCATGATTTAAACAAACTTGAATCTACACTATCTGAGGATGCCTCTGCTCAATTGGAGCATTTCTGGTCTAATAGTTTTTGAGAAGAAGATTTTTAAAGTTTTTCTCTTTACATGTATATACCTATGTAAAAATTCATCCCCCATGGTGGCCCCACCCTACCCCCGGGGACCATGATTTGAACAAACATGAATCTACACTATCTGAGGATGCTTCCACTCCAATTTGCGATTTTCTGGTCTAATAGTTTTTGAGAAGAAGATTTTTAAAGTTTTTTTCTTTATATTCCTATGTAAAAATTCATCCCCCATGGTGGCCCCACCCTACCCCCGGGGACCATGATTTAAATAAACTTGAATCTACACTATCTGAGGATGCCTCTGCTCAATTGGAGCATTTCTGGTCTAATAGTTTTTGAGAAGAAGATTTTTAAAGTTTTTCTCTTTACATGTATATACCTATGTAAAAATTCATCCCCCATGGTGGCCCCACCCTACCCCCGGGGACCATGATTTGAACAAACATGAATCTACACTATCTGAGGATGCTTCCACTCCAATTTGCGATTTTCTGGTCTAATAGTTTTTGAGAAGAAGATTTTTAAAGTTTTTTTCTTTATATTCCTATGTAAAAATTCATCCCCCATGGTGGCCCCACCCTACCCCCGGGGACCATGATTTAAATAAACTTGAATCTACACTATCTGAGGATGCTTCCGCTCAAATTGGAGCATTTCTGGCCTAATAGTTTTTGAGAAGAAGATTTTTAAAGATTTTTTTCTATATATATTATGTAAAAATTCATCCCCCCATTGTGGCCCCACCCTACCCCCGGGGACCATGATTTATACAAACTTGAATCTACACTATCTGAGGATGCTTCCACTTAAATTTGAGCTTTTCTGGCCTAATAGTTTTTTAGAAGAAGATTTTTAAAGATTTTCTATATATATTTCTATGTAAAAATTCATCCCCCCATGGTGGCCCCACCCTAACCCCGGGGACCATTATTTAAACAAACTTGAATCTACACTATCTGAGGATACTTCCACTCCAATTTGAGCTTCTCTGGTCTAATAGTTTTTGAGAAGAAAAATTTTAAAGATTTTCTCTATATATTCCTATGTAAAAATTCATTCCCCCATGGTGGCCCCACCCTACCCCCGGGGACCATGATTTAAACAAACTTGAGCATTTCTGGTCTAATAGTTTTTGAGAAGAAGATTTTTAAAGATTTTCTCTTTACATGTATATACTTATGTAAAAATTCATCCCCCATTGTGACCCCACCCTACCCCCGGGGACCATGATTTAAACAAACTTGAATCTACACTATCTGAGGATGCTTCCACTCCAATTTGCGTTTTTCTGGTCTAATAGTTTTTGAGAAGAAGATTTTTAAAGATTTTCTCTATATATTTCTTTGTAAAGATTCATCCCCCCATTGTGGCCCCACCCTACCCCCGGGGACCATGATTTAAACAAACTTGAATCTACACTATCTAAGGATGCTTCCACTTAAATTTGAGCTTTTCTGGTCTAATAGTTTTTGAGAAGAAGATTTTTAAAGTTTTTTTCTTTATATTCCTATGTAAAAATTCATCCCCCATGGTGGCCCCACCCTACCCCCGGGGACCATGATTTAAATAACTTGAATCTACACTATCTGAGGATGCTTCCGCTCAAATTGGAGCATTTCTGGCCTAATAGTTTTTGAGAAGAAGATTTTTAAAGATTTTTTTCTATATATATTATGTAAAAATTCATCCCCCATTGTGGCCCCACCCTACCCCCGGGGACCATGATTTGAACAAACTTGAATCTACACTACCTGAGGATGCTTCCATACAAGTTACAGAATTTCTGGCCTAATAGTTATTGAGAAGAAGATTTTTGAAAAATACCTACAAATTTAAAATAATTCTAAATTATCTCCCCTTTAAAGAGGGTGTGGCCCTTCATTTGAACAAACTTGAATCCCCTTTACCCAGTGATTCTTTGTGCCAAGTTTGGTTGAAATCTGCCCAGTGGTTCTGGAGAAGAAGATGAAAATGTGAAAAGTTTACAACGCCAACGCCGACGCCAACGCCGCCAACGCCGACAACGCCAACGCCGACAGACAACGGACAAATTTTGATCAGAAAAGCTGACATGAGCTTTCAGCTCAGGTGAGCTAAAAATGTTAGAAGAATGTGTGATGATTATGATGAAATTAAGACTTGGTTTGGATAATTTAACTTTGTCTGTGCGTTTTGGTGTATCTGTGGGCCATGTTTCAATCTTATTCAATACCTGAATTAATTTCTAGCACAGATTTTTGAGTCAGTTATCAAATGGTCATCAAGTGCTAAAATCAGGAAGCATTTGCCTCTGTCATTCAAACTTAAATACCCCAAAACCACCTCTATCTCTATTATTGACTGTAACGAAATATTTATCCAAAAGCCAAAGAACTGTTCTGCTCAATCAAGTACATGGAGCAACTATAAATCCCACAACACTCTCAAAGCACTTGTTGCTATTCAGCCAAATGGTGCATTTACATTTGTTTCAAAGCTGTGGAGTAGGAATATAAGTGCCAGGAAGCAGACAGCAAATACCTTGACATTTCCCCTGGTGATGAAGTAATGCCGGATAGAGGATTTCAGATAAGAGACCTTTTAACTTTAAAAGGAGCATACCTAAACATGCCGCCATTCACTCGCGAGAGGAAAAATGGAGTAGGAAGAGTGCTTACTTCTAAACAAATTATAGAGACTCGAAAAATTGCTTCCCTTCGAATCCATGTTGAGAGAGCTTTACGCAGGCTCAAATCATTTAAAATGCTGGGAGGAATTCTTCCTCTGAACATGAAAAACTTATCTTCTGCCATGCTTCGAGTTGCAGCTGCTTTTTGCAATTTTATGCCACCACTTGCAAAAAAATTCAAATGAAATGTATCAGTTGACTTTCTCGGAGTTCTAGTGCTATTTTATTATGTTTTCACAACATCTGTGCAATCAAGATAACACATTGAATTATATTTTTCCATCAACTTTAATTTTGTTTACAATAGATGTATTGATTTTACATATTTGTGAAACATTTCAGGGTAAAATGTAATATTTGACTTAAACATATTCTCCTTTCAATCAAAATCCTTAATAATTTATGAATGATGTCAAAAAAAAAGATTAATGTCCTAATTCATTTATGTACATCTGCTATTTTACATGTATATTTACTTGCAATATTGAGATATTGTTATGTATACATATTTTCAAGGTACATGTATTATACACTGGGTAGGCATAAATATGAATTCGTAATAACACAGAATATTACAAATTTTGCATTCTGACTCAAAATCTAATTTTTTTTTTAATTCAACAAATAAGTGCATTATATACATTATTTATTTAATTCTTATACATTGTAGTTAAATTAACATGAAATGTTTTGCTATAATAAACTTGTTGAGTTTTAAAGTATGTTTTAGATTGAAAAATTGTTCTCTCTCTCTCTTTCTCTCTCTCTATCTCTCTCTCTCTCTCTCTCTCTCTCTCTCTCTCTCTCTCTCTCTCTCTCTCTCTCTCTCTCTCTCTATATATATATATATATATATATATATTAGTATTGTCACTATATTTTTAAGCATAAATTACTAGTTAATTTAGTGTAATGCTGAATGAAATAGATACATGTATATACATGTATTTGATATGCATAAAAACGCCAGAGCAGAAAGATGTAAAGCTTTTGTGTAAACTACAGTAGCAATAGTCCTATAATTGTGCAAGTACATGATACTTTAACACAATTAAATTATGTTTGGCAATACAAAACAGGTATAACAACTCTTCAGACTATCTGACAATGACTCCCAATCTGCACTAGAATAGTAAACTCTTTCAACATAGATGTCTTTCTTTGTGTACATGACAAAATCACAAAATGTAAAATTCCCAATTGCCATTTGACCAAGCATCTGAACATAATATTTGGAGCATCTCATTCTGTAAACTAAATGGACATTTTATTTCCAAAAGTCCTTTTCCATAACATTTACATTCAGTAACACCATCAGGAGAAGCTGCAAGGTAAGGAAAGTCCTTGTAAACAAAGATGCCCGTCTCGGAACAATGAAATGAAGGATGACGACTCGCCATGTACTCGATGTACTTTTTCTCTGGCAACAGGTTCTTGAGATTTCCCATATTCCACTGACTTTGAAGTAAACTGGTACTTTCCCATGATATTCTTGACAATGTACTTATCTGTGCTGGTACCTCTATAATAAAAAGCACTGTCGAAATTAGATGCAGTCAGTCTACCTTTCCTTTGATATTGCCACATAAGATTTGCTGACTGGCCCCGTGTTAGCTCCTTCACTTCATGGATGTAGGTATGGTCAACACTATGATTCTCTTGACCATGTTATTCAGAGGAGTATCCTCCACCAGCATGGACATGTCACTTTCGCTGTCATCAGAATCCGATAATGTATACAGTGCTACGGAAGCTGTCTGGCTATCTTTCAGAACTTTGATAAGCCCTTTTCTATTGCCCTCTGGTCCAGGGTTCTTGATCTCAGGGGTAGGTAGCCAGAATCCTCAGATGGCCTTGCTTTATCAAGGGTATGCATATCTGACCTACAATATATAAATTGTGTCAATATTGACAGTGTTGTGACAAGTTGAATAGCATTCTGATTTCAATATTTTGTTAAATGATACAGGAATATAGCTGGTATAAAAATGCATATTACATTCATAAATTATGACATACTAACTATGTAACCTTATATCAAGATCACGAGCTACTACAGGTCTGTTGTCTTTTCTTGGCTTGTCCCAATAAGCTGCTGCATCTGTTACACCAATGGTTGTTCTATCCTACATGGTAACAACATGGTCAGCAAGGCCGAAAAGAAGTGCAATAACATGTTTGCATGATCCATCCGCACTGCATGTTTAAATGCCAAATGTTTTCAAATATAACAAGATTTTAAAAAAAAACTGTCCAAATAACTCTGAGTCAGAAAGCAAAATAACATAATTTTTCAATTATTTAAGTTGATAAAGTTAATACAAACTTACGCGACACAGGTACACTCAGCTGAAACAACATGTCCTGTTTGTTCAAGCAGAATCCACGGACAATATGGGCTGCTAGACTGTTTTGTCTCTGGAACACATTTTCCCTTTATGAAGAACAAACCATCCCCTAAAAATTGATTCATTCAAATTATAAAAAGTTTAAAGATAGTATGAATATAAGATATATGCATACAATTTTTTTTTATTTTTATGTGTAAACAACCAAAGTCATAATTCACTCACCTAATGGGGGCCATCACGACACCATGAATATGGCCAGAGCAATGCAACTTGTATGCATTATCAGATTTTGGTGTTTCTAACCGTTCCGTAGACCAGCCACAAAAATTCTGCAGATATGCTGCAATATCAAAGGCATCTATAGATAGCATACGCCTGAGATTATCTGTCCAGTTCAGCTGCGTATTGATGCGTGGGTCCGGGTACGTTTTACCTTTGACGGTACGTCTCGAAATAGATGCCTCGGAATCGTCGTCAATTTGACCGATGGTTGGTAAATTCAAAGCTTCCGCGCTTTCACATAGGTATTATATTAGTTCTTCTTTTCTTTTGTTGGAATAGGGAATACCTTTATCTTTTAAAATAGCCTTGAGATCGGCACATTGAAGACTACGATAATTCGTATTCTCCGCCATAACAGTGTTTATCGGTTGTCCCATTGACACGACTAAACGCGCCTCTAATTTGAAGAGCGCGCTAATGGAAATCGAAAGTATTATGATGAGCCTTTTTTCTTTACATGTATTTATATGATATATTACAAATGTATTTCAATCTAGTTAAAATCAGAATTTCCATTCGTTCCCCCGTTTTTTATATGTTTCGTGAAATGTGTACTCATTGAAAACCGGGAAGCGGAGGGTAGTTTTAATTTTGATTAGTCTGTTATTATTCGTATTTATTTTAGATAAATGCAATTATTACAATAGATTAGAAGAACTGTTTGACTTTAACCCGATATATGTTTGTTAATTCAGCGATCTGGCGATAATTCTAACAAGCATCTAAAGATTATTTCTATACATGAACTTGTATTGAAGTCATTAAATATTTTAAATCCATTTGAAATTGCTATAAAAAATTGCCCCAACTTTTTCCTATATTTCTTTAGTTTCCTTTCTCGCTGTCTTGATTTTCGACTAGTTGTTAAATTTACAAGCATCGTTCTTTTTTTGTATTCATAATTCTTATGATCATTCTTGATTGTACTGTTGCCGATCAAATTCCCCTGGTGAATAGACAATGTAAAAATACACGCAATTAATGATAAGATAAACAATGAATTTCAGTTTAGAAATCTTGAAATTAAATGTTAAAGTTTTTCGACACGGACTTTTATTCATTTAAATATTGATTCTATGATTTTTTGCACTTGTTCGTATACACATATCACACCTACATGTAACCGGCCGTCATCGCTTCTCTTACCTGAACAAATATCGCGTGTATAGTCAAAATATGACTAATAGTTTTTATATTCAGTTTAACTATACATGTACCATATTTCTTACGATAAATTATTATGTACACAATAAGTCAATAGCTTTTAATGGTGACATTTATCATTTTGTAGGACAGGTGTCCGCTCTATACTGTGTGCATGCGATTTAGCTGACGTTTTACAAATGCTGGCTAACGTGTTTATATTTCGTTTACCTTTTTACTCGCATACATGTACTTAGCTTGTTGTAAACAGGACACGGAAAAATACCCGGCAATCAACAACTGAATGTTAAAAGTAATACATATATTAAGAGCTAGAGCAAAGCTCGTTGCAAAGCAACGAGTGGGTCTTCCGTTAATGTTGAATGTAAAGCTAGAAGTTCGTCTAAGAAGCAAAGTTCTTATACCAATAAACACGAAAAACTAAAAGAAGAAGAAAAAATCGAATAATTCTTCGTACGAGTTAAAAAAAACCGAATGATTCTAAGTACGAATTAACGAAAACCTTATTAATTTCAAGAACGAATTAGCAAAAACAAATCTGAATGTGTTAAAGTACGATTTAACAATTATCGAATGTTTTCCGGTACGAGTTAATTTAACTTTGAAAATAACAATATTTTTTTAACCAAGAATGTGGAATTAAAATTTCCGGAAGTAACAATTTTAAAACCCTAATATCTCTGTAATGCATCGTCAAATTTTAAAACGGATTTCAGCTTTCATTTTAGCTTAATAAGGTCTTATTTTTTGCTGATTAATGATTAATAACAAATAATCGCTCAAAAAAAGTTATCACAAATAAACTTTGAGGTCTTTCTGGCACCGGATTTGAGGGGTCAGCCCCTGTTTCTTGATATCAAACAAAGGGTCTCGCAAATATAAACATATTTGTTCAGCAAGTGTTTACGAATTGTTGAACGTTCTAAAGATATCTGAACAAATGTGTTTTAGGGGCTGACCCTTAAACTCCTTACCGGGGCCACCAACAAAACTTTTTAGGTATCATTTTGTTGAGAACATTATTTTAAGCAACTTTTCTTCTAGAATGCTTTTCAAAATAGTTCTCCTTTTTTAGATATTAATGATCAGAGTTTTGGACTTCTGGCCACTTGAAACCCCTAATTACATGTAAGAAACATATGACTTAGGTATGGCACTGTACAGATAAACAGTTGTAGAATGAACATTTTTGCTTCTATAATTAATAACAAATTATTTTTTCAGTAAAGAGTTATTATAAAAAGACTTAAGAACTCTTTTGGGCCCTAATGTTTTGCCCCTTTTTTGATATTAAATAAAAGGTATTGTAAACATAAACATATTTTGTTCAACAAGTGTTCAAGAATTGTTGATCGTTCAAGTTATATCTAAACAACTGTGTTTTAGGGGCCGATACTTAAACTCCTTAACAGGGTCACCAACACAAAAAATTTAAGCTAGTATTTTGTTTAAAACATTATTCTGAGCAACTTTTCCTCTAGACTGCTTTTCAAAGGGTTGACCTTCGAATTCCGTACTGTGTGCTTGTTGCATCATCAAATGTCAGTAACTTACTGATGTATAGTTTACTTTATTATACTTCTTTGAATATTATCTATGTAAAATTACTATGAATTAGACAACATTGAGATTGTGACCATTTCAAAGGGCCCCACTTAAATTTTGCTTTGCCCTTGACCTACAACTTAGAAATTTTTCCAGCATGCATATAACTTCTAATTCAATCTCATTCCCCCTAACATACAGACATTTTTGTTTATTCTGAACAAGATTAAGCCACTGGAAACTAATCTACAGTCTAAATCTGATTTTAAAGATATCTGCCTTCACATTGACTTGGTTCAAGGTCACTGCATGCCATTGAACAAAAAACTCTGTTTAGATAAAGTATTAGCAGGATAGGGGCTAAAAGGAATGTATATATATGCTCTTGAAATAAGGATTTTTGTGTGTTCTGATATGACCATGACACTTGATCTACAAATATCATTCGAGGTCATTGCATATCCTTTGATCAAAGGCATCATGTGGGTGAAGTATGAGCCGGATTTGAGCAAAGGGAAAGAAGATATACCCCAAACAAGGATTTTTTAAATATACTTCTATGACCTTCACAGTTGACCTTGAAAATTGATTCAAGGTCAATACACACCCTTTACTCAAAAGCTATGTTTATGTGAAGTCTGAGCCATATTAGGCTAAGTGGAAAGTATAAATGCTCTGAAAAAAGGATTTTCACGTGATCCGATATGACCTTGACCCTTTACCTACAAAATTCATTTAAGGTCACTGCACATCGTTTGACCATAGACACTCTGTGAATGAATTATTAGCCAGCTTGGACCAAAGGGAGAGAAGATATGCCCCAGACAAGGATTTTATATATAATTTTGCTATGACCTTAACCTTATACCTAGAAACAGTGTTCAAGGTCACCGCACACCTTTTACCCAAAGGCACTCTGTAGATAAGGTATAAGCCAGATTGGGCAAAAGGCAGAGTAGCTTTGCTCGGGACAAGTGATCTCAGATGGATGGACAGACAGACAAACTGATCACTTTAGGGCGCCCGCTTAAACATGCTTTTCTATCTAAACGCGAAATAGTTTTTGTGTTATCTGCCCATAGTAAATAGACATCAAAATCATTCATCAGCAGCATTCGATTTCCCTCCTTTTTAAACTCGGAACACCTCTGACGTAATCCGATCGCTGCATTAAATCCAAAGTTCGATAACTCCAATTTGTTTATCATCAAAAAATTCTGCATCGCCGACAAATGAAGGTTTCTTCAGTATAATAAAATACCTATCTACTGACTATTCGGACGATAGCAAGTTTATCCCCCCCCCCCTTCAACATCAACTATTTCACTCGGCTTCGCCTTGTGAAATAGTTCCTGTCCTGGGGGACAATAAACTTGCTATCATCCTCATAGCCAGTAAATAGATATATAATGTCCCATCCACTTACATTTTGAGTTATATAACCTTCCTTTGTAACCTGCAATTTCACTGTGTAAAGTCCACACAACAGTCATAGCCGCAAGTTTGACAATTCACTTCTGCTTCTCATGTACTTAACATTAGGAGCCTTCATATTGCAAACCATTTCCAACAAGAGACATGCATCCCTTTAACTAATGATAATCATCAAAATTCAACAACACTCATAAGCCTTCAAATACAGCAACTCTCAACTTTACAAATATATTAACGGGTACTTTATCCGAAACTTTCCCGTGCTACCTTTAACTTAGTGCACTAACACTTATGAAAAGACGAAAAGTCTTAGACTTAGAAAGCTTATGCAATTCTGAGAAAAAGTATAACACATATTGCCAATTCCATTGAGGTTTAATAAAAATATGGCCATTTAGGTGAACCCACCATTTCCACTTTCCTCTATTCAACCAGATTCATAGGGTTCTCCATAGTAAAACATCTTTACCTGACCTTTTAGAGGTCAACTGTTGTTCAACCTCCCTTAATAAGAAACCTTTTTCAATACAACATACATCTACATGATATTATCATGATAAAAGCAGCACATCACTTAGAAATGCCCTTAAATTCATACCCGCCCCCTATCTTTTGATTTTCATAAAAAGTCATGGTTTGAAATCTTTTACCTAATTTCATGAAACTTGTGGCAATTTCTTTGAGTCCTTTTGAATTAACAAATAGACATGCTTTCCTGCATGTGATTTCTTGTTTCCATAAAAAAAAGTAAGATAACAATCATATTTAGTGAATATCTAATCTATTCTGGTTTATATTCTCATTTTAACCATGCTACATGTAAAACAGTATGACCTACAAGTTCGACATCTGCCTCAAATTAAAATTAAATTCAAACACACCTGGGTAGCTGGAGACGAAGGAGAATTCCATGAAAAAGGTTCAAATTTTACATGTTTTCCTACATTTTTATGCATATATACATTAAAGAGGTAAAAATATGTTGTTTCTTGTTTATTTCAAAAGTATTTATCATAGCAGAAGTTATTTCAAGGTCAAATGTACATTTAAATATCCTACATGTAATATTAATGGTAATTAACAATTAAAAAATCATGTAAACACAACTAAATATTATTAAAAAATACAAAATAAAGGAAACATAATTGCATACTTTTATTGAAAAACAGATTTTCACCACTTACAATTGTAAATTTCATTAAACAGCCTTTATTTTGTTTGTCATAATTTCTTATCAAACACAAACTACAACAAGGCATGATGCTTTCTTAAAGTTCCATAATTGTTCATGCATTATCCGATTTAATTTGAATTACCGGTTAAAAGTCACAAGGAATATGCATGTGGGTAGAGGTGACAATATCAACAGGTAAAAGCCATGTGGTAACAAGAGTCCGTTTTGAGCTGAAATTAAAAAAAATCAATTAGCTGTGTTAACATACTAATAATAGCTGTGTTTACATTAACATAACATTTCTGGAAAAAATACACTGACCATGCAGTGTAATAAGTATGACACATATCCGAATACATATAATTAGAATTTAGGCAGTAAAAAAACAAAAATTTTCATATCAAGTCATATCATAACATTAAAAAAAATTCTTGTGTATAGACACATATCAAATTGAGAGAGAGAGAGAGAGAGAGAGAGAGAGAGAGAGAGAGAGAGAGAGAGAGAGAGAGAGAAAGAGAGAGAGAATGAGAGTTTGCTTTACTATAAGTCCGACTGTCACTGTGACAGTCTATTTCAATTTGAAAACTACAAATGGATATCACCCATCCAAACAGCGTCAAATTATAAACTTCTGCTTATTCCATATGTTTTGTCAATTCTACTGGGGTTTTTTTGCGAATAAATTTAGCGAAGAATTTTTTTTGGTTTTATTATCAATTACATGTTTTAAAATCAATACTATGCATAATGCGCATAAGATTTCATGAACTGTTTTACAAAACTTTGTTATTCGGCTGCACAAAGAAAAAAATGAGGGATTGATAATTATTCTCTTATTTCAAAATTCAATGCACTGCTGAATAGTGCTGCTATTTTTTTCTACTAGACAGATATATTTCTGTTACAAAATTAAGTTTTTCTCTGACGCTTTGCCAAGATTAAAAGCACGAGAGAGAGAGAGAGAGAGAGAGAGAGAGAGAGAGAGAGAGAGAGAGAGAGAGAGAGAGAGAGATGAGCACAGTATCAATGATTAAAATCCACATATATTTGTAAATTTTTTTGTTTCATTGTTTTTAATTAGTTGTGTGTATGTGTGCGTTTGTTTATCGTACGGTGTCCTGTCCATGTGTGAATGTTTATGTTTACATAGTGTGACGTGACGGACCAAATACCTGTTTGACCAGTTTACCTGTAGATGTTTTCTATTTTTAACAACATACTAACTTTCCCGCTAAAACCATAGTTGCCCACACACTTGGCCTTTGAAGGGAATAGACTTGTACATGTATATCTACTCTATGTAGCTGAATACCTGACAGTGCTTGGTTTTTCGTACATTTATTATTTGAGAGTATAAAACGTATAGTCAAACTGTTATGATCGCCAGTACATGAGTTATAATCATGAAGTCGGAAAGAAATGATGGTTGAATTATTTCAAATAGGAGCACTTTTTAAAATAAGGATTTAAGAAAACATAAAACTAAAAGGTTTTCATTCGATAATTTTATTCTAGCTATGTAGGAGGAGCCAAGTAGCACGCGGCGCATGACGTGATCTGTACTGCTATGCTTAAACTGATTGACAGGCGAAGCACGTGGAGTCCTGAAATAAAATCCCGCTCAAAAGACCGACTAAAAAACCTACATGAAACAATTGTTCAGTGATATAACTTTAATTTAAAATGTAATGATTAACACACAAGCTCTCTCTGTCTCTCTGTCTCTCTCTCTCTCCCTCTCTCTCTCTCTCTCTTTCTCTCTCTCATGCCTTTTCTTTAAGATAAAAAATATCTTCCGTGAGATCGAAAATGGGCGTGTTGTACGGTTAGACGAAGACGTACACAATTTTATAGTTTTTCTTTTGTCTTGAACAGGTGTGAAAACCCCCGAGGGCATGTCGTTTTATACCATGGGTTTGTTAATCACTATACACAGGACATGGTCGCGACTTAATATACACAAGAAAGTCAAGAAAGCTTACTGGTAAAACACATGATTCATTATGCGTTAAAGCAACCAACAACTTTATATATGTATGCTAAGTTTATTATTTGAGGGAAAAACTGATTTGTTAAGTTGATTCCCGACACCTGTTCATTTCACAATTTACGACATACACATGTACATGTATTGACAGTTTATGGCGCTATGCAAAGAAAAGATTAGGTCTAAGAATTTTAAAGGAAAATATATTAATCATTTTTGTAACGGTTTTAATAAGAATAACAGCTTTAAATTTTAGTATGTGTTATTTAATCCAGTATAACTAAAATCTAGCAAAATATTGAACTTATCTTGTCAGCGATAATCTCCGTCCGTATTCATCGAAAGACATTAGTCAAAAAGCCGTATATGGGACACAGGGGGTTAGCCAATCCCTTGAAAGTAATCCCCATTGCAACAGAATATGATGAATTTCTTACCTTTTCGCCATGCTAGCTAATTATGTAAATGTTCAGGTCAGGTCAGCAAGATATAATTTTTAAAATGTTATTGTTTCTTTCCATTAAAAATGAAGTTTATATTGGTATTTCGAATTTACGTTTATTGGCATGTTTACGGTACTTTGAATAGCGAACCGACCAGAGAATTGTATTCGCTATTCAAATAGTGAATAGCGAAAAGCGAATAGAACTCCAATTTCTGAATGGCCAATTTGAGATATTATAACACACAATAGAAATACTGTATATCCAGTGATTTTCCAGATGATCAAATTTTCGCTTTTATCGGAATATCTTTTAAATCGCAAATTATTGAATACGCAGATATTATATTCTGTATTAATTTTTATAAGAAAATTATAAAATCGCAAAAAATGACTGATGCATATAAGAAATACTACACATTTTCCTCAAATGTTTTTTTTTTAACTTTTCGGAACTATTAAAATTCGGAAAATTTGCACGTAGTTCCATTTTATGTTACCACAGTAATTTCGTACCAAATCAAATCACACCATACGCGAAAATAAGTATAATTCAATCTTATAAATTGCTACAACCCATACCCACATTGTCTAAATAACGGAAGTGTACACATTGATTTTCCGGGATTCCTATAATCTAATTAGCTTTCTAAGTTCTAAAAAAGTAAAAATATTGTAGCATTACATACTGTGACATATTTGAACAAATCTTAAGTACAATAAATAAATAATCGGTTGAAATGGCACCACCATACCTTTTATAATCATTAAAGTAATGCCATAACACCAGACCCTCTAACCCAGGAGACATGAAATTAATTATTTGGTTAGAAGCACACTTCATCATCATGACATTGTTCTTAATTATTCGGATTACTGCATTCATTAAGAGACCCACTCTAACATCAAAACATCTTACCCAGGGGCCATTAACTTTAAAATTTTAGAAAAGACTTTCTTCTTTATCATAACAATGTTCGTAAGATTCTTGTTAATCGGATGCAAAAGAGAATATTTAAAAAATAACTACACCAGAAACCCTGACCCTGGGATCATGAAATTCACAAATTTGAAAAAGGCATTCTTCTTTATTATAAATTTGTGCTTAGTTCATTGGCTAATTTCCTAGGGCAGAGGATATTTTCTTTAAATAATTGATGCATTTTGACTACATAATCAATAGGACCCCGCCCTAGCGCCAAAACCCCTGACCTTGGAGCCATGGGTTTTACAGTTTTAGTAGAGAACTCACTATTTATTTCAATCGTGCCAGAAGTTTGACTTATTGATGTCAAGTAGTAAAGAAGAATAAATGTTATAGATTGCCTGAATCTGGATGGATTTAGCATCACCCCTGAAGCTTCAGAAGGGTAAGGCGAAGGCCATGAATTATATAATTTTACTCCCCATCACCCATAGATGTTATATATCAAAGTTGGTTGAAATTGGTTCAGTGACTCTAGAAAAGAAGCTAAAACTGTTCAAAAGCTAAGACCGACGAACGACAACGGGCAAACACAGACACCGATTAGTCAATTAATTATAAATGACTCACGTTTATTCGTTTTTGAAATTTAAATTGATTTTGATATAAATACTAATGTTTAACTAACCCCGAACCAATTATGACAAAATCTTAAAAGATGAAAAATATATCATCCAGATGCTGCAAAACGAAAATCTCTTTGGAAATTCTGTCAATCCCAATGAAGTAACGAGCTACATGTAAGTATCAACATATTTCCACCCCTAATATACAATTATAAATATAACAATAGAAATGCTAAATAAAGAAAATCGTTAAGAATTATATAACACCTTCTTAAAAATGGTGGTAAATGTTTTACATACCTTAACAAATGTATACAAATGTATAAAATGAAAACATATGCATTATTGGTGTTTCATTTATTTCTTTAGTTGTAATGTTGGTGAAGGACAAGGAAAGACTCATCCCCATTATTGTTTTCCTTGTATATTAATGATCTAAAAGATAATTCGGTAAATATAAACATATAAAATCTCTCTCTACATTTACTGAGGGAATTGAAACAGAACTTTTCATGTATTAAAAAATGGGTATGCTGTTATATGCAGGCGACAATGTTATTTTAGCTGAGTCTGAAATTGATTTACAATTTGCAATGTGGACAAGCACAGAAATATATGTACGGAGTTACAAGGAAAATAAGAAAAAATTAAGTAACCTATTGGTTGTCAATTAGATTTATTTGATAAGATTATTGAACCAATTCCATTACATGCATTTGAGGTCTGGGGTTATGAAAATATTGACAATGTTGAATGTGTCTAATAAAAGTATTTTTAACATATACTTAATTTAAAAAATAAAATCACTATACACCAAGTTACATCGCATATGTTTATGGTGAAACTTGACGATTTCCTCTGTTTATAACAATTTGTATTTGAACGGTTTAATTTTCGGCCAACATTATCAATATAAAGCAGTGAAAATAAGTTGAGAAAAATAACAAATATGCGTGTAGGTATATTTTTTGATAAAGGACATATACTAAATTCATTACTTAACTCTTTAAATATATTTTAGACAACTGCAGACTTTCAAATATATGGTTGATTACGAATCATGCCATTATAGCACCAATTGGATCAAGACAATAATGACATAAAGAAAATTGTGTTTGTTTCACACAAAAATTAACCAAATTGTTTGTTCACACCAATTACCTTTTATACCTTTACAACTAAATTGTATATTTGTTATGATATTATTTTTGTTCATGTAGTCATGTATCATTGTATTGCCATTGAGTGAAAAAAAAACCCAAATCCGGATCGAACTGAACAAAAGAAACTAATTAATATATGTGTTTGAAACAGAAACCTTTAAGTACATTTTTAAAAAAAACCTTAAGAACATTGAATACAGTAGGTGGACAAGGAAATGTGGCCGGGAAATGATAACCTGTGTGACAATAACTCATTTATTGTAAAAAACTGAAAAAAAAAATATTTTAAAAAACACCCTTTATCAAAACATGTAGGCATTTTATTAATCTGAATGCGAACACAACTCATAAATTCTAGATATGTATGTGTAACAAATCCTGTAAAATCTATTTCGTTGTTCATATATACAATAAATCCCTGGATAACAATAAGATTAAGAACTTTTTCGAACGGTAAAGACATAACGCATTCATTTGTATTTTTTCTTTTTTTTCGGGGGGGGGGGGGGCAAAAAAAACAACCGAAAGAATTAATTCATTTGCCTTTTTTAAAATATTTACTATAATTTCTAATTATTTTTTCCAACCAAGAAAGGAACTTAATAACTACAAACTTAAAATGATAAAATTCCAGTGTGGGTAAGTTTAACATCAGTAAATGTGCGTTTGACCACGATTAAATTTTATACGGAAATTCATTATCAAATCTTAATAATTTTTGTTTACCTAATTGATTGTGGAGTTTAATACCCATGCATATAACGTCGGTAAATGCTCGTTAAACCATGAATCGAAGTGCAAAATCCGTGGTTTTTTAATGCTCAAAAACAGAAAGAAATGTGGATCTTGCTGAATAATAAGCCTACACTGACCTGCATGACCAGAGTTTGAAATTCAATGCAAATTCTTGTTTAGCACCACCGTTATATTTAGCTGCAGATCTTAATCAAAATTAACGACATGACAACTATTGTGGTGTTGAATGTTTTGTATTTATTGCCATCCGGTAAATTTAAAGTTTACAACATTATATAACTAACTATGAATCAGATTCAGAATGAATGAAAAGAACCTTAACTGATTGAAGGTGGCATGGGACACCTCCATATTGTGACGTGCTTTCTATCAAAATAAACAATAAAATAAAGTATAATTTTGTATTTTTTTCTTTCTCAAAATAATTATTTTACATCGAAGGACAATGATTTAGATCGTTTACTACAAATCCTTAAGTCGTGAGTTAGAATCCCGCTGGGGCTTTTAAAAAAAATAGTTTTTATTTAAAAAAAAAATCAAAACAAAAAAAACAAAAACAAAAACACCCAAAAACACCTTAATGTGTCAAATATTGTAAAAAGTTTAAATTTTAAACCGGTTAAAGTATTTTGATAATAATGTACTTTTATCCATATTTATATGGACAGGTGTCCAATACCACATTTAACGTTCACTTTTATTGATTTCTACATAAAGATGCATCATTAATGTTGTTTCTTTCTTTCCTTTTTCATTTTTTAAACATTTTAATTCAAAAATATCTTTTGTGTATAAGTTAGACAATGTATGCATGAATGCATCTATATTTATTGTCCCTTATTTTTACATCTTTCTAAGCTAAATACTGGCTATTAAAACAGCTGTCGTCCATGTATTTGGTGTTGCTTGGGGGTGGTGGAGGCGCTGAGGGTGGGCTAGTCAGCTTTGGGTGGGTGCTCATTATTGTATTTTATTTGTATATCGGCCAGGTTCAGTAACTGTGGTAAACATGGACAAGAAAAACCGGTGAACCGAGAGCCTAACTAACTCTTATACAGCTGTTATACGGTATATATTCAGCTCACAGTAAGAGAGAGACAGAGCGAATGAGAGAGAGGGGGAGATAGAGAGAGAGGATCCGATATGATATGCTACAGGAGATGATAATCAATGGAATATGAGGTAAAAATAGAATATACTAATTTATAGAAGTTTGGCATGTGTACTAAATACCTACATAAATGATTGATTCTAAAATAAAAAAAAACAAAACAAAACAAAAATAACTTACCAATAGACAGTTGTTGTGGGTTGAAAATATCAGCTGGACTTTCTTTCTCGTCCGTGTGTTTCTTGGGTGTCACCGATGTTTTATTTCCTTTTTTTACCAGACATAGTCATCTTTGCATACGGAGAAGCGTCATGGTTTCTTAAGAAAAATTTATCTTTTCGACGTATAACTATAACCTGATGCGTTTTTGTTTGTTTGGATTTTTGGTCACACGCCGTTGATGTTGACTCGTCTTGATTGGAACTTGTTATTTTTCTCCCGCTTCTAGTTGTCTTTGTAGACTTCTCCATGTTAGTATAGTATACCGTGTCTTCTTTCACTTTTGTTTCTTTGTTTTTCCTTAGTTCTATAATTAGGTTTAGTGTTTTGCTCGAAATGTGTATATGAATATTTTTAATTATAATTAATTAGAGCTCAAAAATTACTTAATAATATCTACCGATGAGATTTGAACTAGAAAGTAATGTTTCTAAGTTAATGATTTTTTTAACTTAATAAGCACGCCTGTTTCCCGAGTCTATTTCTATTCCTTACTCGGAAAAACCTTTTTGTTTGTGACTGGTTATACTGGTATTTAGGTCATTTAACTAAAAAAAAGCATGTATTCTGAGAATTAATCAGGTTCGCGCAACGGAGTAAATCAACCCCCTCCCCATATACTGAGAAAAAAAAGAAACAAAAAGAATAAGATCATATAAATTAAATGAGTGTCAATAAATACATTTAAGATATACATTGTACAGAAGCGTAGTTTTGGCTTTCGAGATTATTTTCAGTCTCTCTCGAGTATGCTAATTTGACCACAGGTAGTCTTGTGCAAACCCTATTCACCCATGCACAACAGTAACCGAGGTCAGTGTCGTTTTGAAGTAGAAAAAATAATCCATATAAAGATGAATCTTGTTTCAGTAGAAATGGTTTTATAACCATCACAATTAACGCATTCTACTTTAAGACCACTTGCATCTGTTAAATAAGAAACCCGTACTTTTTTATTTCTTTGAAAATGAATACATGTAAAACGATCAAAACAACGCTTTGACAAATTATTAATTTTATTTTCATGATAATCACTTTTTATATGAATACCTTTTGATGTTTTGCGATTGTTAAACCTGAATGTTTTGTCGAATGTGTACGCATAGTATTCTTTACAGTACTAGGTGTTTCATGTTTCTTCTTCACAGCGTCCTTCCATAATGAGAATAATGAGAACATGCAATGAATCCACAGTTTATTTCAAAGAAAACAAAGTTTGTTTATACAAGCTAATAATAGACAAAATATGAAAACGATATTGAAACATTGGTTGAATAAGGCATAAATGTGACATATTTACACATTGGCTCGTGGATGTCTTTGTCAGCGATTTACATTGACACAATTGATTATTGATAAAATAACATGTGAAATCACCATTACTGCCATCATGCCACCAACAGATATAATAGTAAATCCTCGTAATATTGTTCGTCTGTAACGGTCGATGAAAGTATGTGTTTTCTATTCTCTCATTTACAGCCTCTTCTGAAATCTTAGTTTTAACATTAATCAGATGTATTTATTACAGCTCTACAATTTGCTGCATTTAATTAAAAACATGTTATGCATGCATACAATCTATATTTTTATAACAATTATATTTTCATAACAACTCTTTCAGATTAATATATTTTCATATATGGAGATTGAAAACACACAAAAAAAAAAAACCCGACTAATGCAGCTTTATGTTATGGAATACCTTTGATTGACCCATTTTTTCGTTGTGAATTTATTTGTATTTCCAACGTGCATCCTTCGGCAATTTTTAAATCATTGTTTACCAATGGTTCACTCTGTATTTCTGTAATACCTAGACAAATAGCATAGCATGTAACGTTACTCTTATTTTGTGTGTAATATGTTTTATTCTTATTAAAGTGCTGTCATATTTAAGTAAAATATGTTTATTTTTGGTTATATGGTGTATGGATGTCGTTTGGAGCAAAAGAAATCATGACCTGTTATTGTTGTTTTCTCCTTTGGAGCGGAACTGGATTTCGTCCTCAGATATGGGTGAATATTATCTGTCGGTAAAAACGAGAAACACGAATGTATTTATACCTTTAATCGAACACATATGGAAAATATCTACTCGTGTAAACGATTTAAGATATAAATAACTAGAATCGTCCCTCTATTAAATATAGCAATATTTAATTAGCGTTGTGTAAAAGGATTCAGTAGTGGACACTAGTATTAATGCATTTAAAATGGTATATGTAGTTATGCGCTTTTTGTAAGTTAGCTTAAAAAAATTATTAAAGGAAACTCAATGTAACGTTTTATGTAATTTCAATTGCACTACAGTTATAATAAAACATAATTATTTTGTACTTAATATATTGACATAATGGTCTCAAATAGCATAAACAAAAAAAAAATAGAAAACTACATTATTATATCAAAATATGTTTGTTAAAAAACTCACCAGATTTTATTATTTGGCAGCCAGTAACGGTACTGCAACGCACTTTTGGACATAAACACTGCTGCTGGCAGCCGTATCCATAGTTTGGATGTTTGCATTGATCATCACAGTATTTTCCGGTAAAGCAAGCCGGACAAACCGCATCTAAAATATGCCAGTGCAATTTAACTATTAATTTATTTTAAATTAATACTTCATTTGTTTCGGTATTATAGGAAAATTTAAATATTTTGTATACTAATGGTTTCTTAATCATTTATTTTTGTATATATGTTTCATTAACTTTATGAAATGCGTCATACCGATAATAATCGTGAACTTAATCGTTAACGAAATATTTTATATTAATATTATATATCTATCCATCTATCTATCTGTTCATCCATCTAACTTTCTTTCTTTCTTTCATAAATCCATTACCAAATAAATTTTGATGAAAGTTGTACATGACAATATTTACGATTAAGCTTTCCCCTAGTTTGCCTTAAAATAATTTGAATATCTAACCTTGAAGTAAATGCTCTTATCACCACAACCAAAACTCTTAACTATTTGTAAACGTGTTAACGATATTGATTAACACACTATGGATTTCCGTGAGAGTTGTCATCCTCTAAGTCTCTCTGTTTTACTATCTCATGAAACGATTATACAACTTTTAATTTATTTAAAGTCTCTATTGATAAACATTAAATTGTAGATCAGAATACACCGACCGTGGGTTTCCAACGATGCAGAATACATTTTAATCTTTTTAGTATACAATCCGAGTGTATCAGGCAGTATTTTAGTAATCCTTAAACTAATTACATTTTTATATTTTATTCAAACCGATTCATAAACAAAATGTGTGGGTTTTTTTACATTATTTTGAAAACGAAGTAATTTCATACTCAGACGGTTTATATTCCATTGTTTACATGTCATTAACTTGTCATAACTTTTTGTTAAATTAGTTTCAACATACATTGTACATGTATCAATAAGTTTTGAAATGTAAAATTCGATTTGGTCAACAAAATGGTTGAGGCTTTGAAACTGCACACAGTTCTTTACTTCCTTATTTTATACCCAGAACTAGTAATTAATATCCTTTTGCAGTTAATAAGTTTTAAATATATGATATTTTCCTGCTCATTTAGGGTTGTTGAACAGGAATCACTAATCATAATTTATTACTTTAATTTCCTATTCAATACTTCTTTGGATTAGTTATTTGTGGCTTGATTGAAAAAAAAGATTATTGCACAATCGTCATGTCCTTGCAAAGAGAATAAAATATCTATAATGACATCTAAGTTATTTATCATATTATGGTCACTTTAATTTGTGTTTTTAAATTTCTTGTGTGTTTACTTTAGATTTTTTGCTATTGGTATGTGTTTTCTTTTCAGCTTGAAGATTGTTTTATGTAGAAAATGTTCAAAAATGATTAATATTTTACATAGAATTTTCGATAGATAGCTCTTCTACTTACTGTCAATACTTGTTGTTAACAAAATACACGACATACGCAAATCTTTATTGACTTTTCCGTAAGGAATCCCCCCAATCATTGATACTTGTGTGATACTATTGTATAATGAACACAAATTAAAATACTCTAGCAGTGTGTTCTTCATATTATAAACAAGATTAACTGGTATACGGTTTTTTAAAATGTCGATCAGCTTTAAGAACATGGCTTGTTTGGATTGAAACTTTAAGTTTTTCACCATTTTTGTTAATAATTAAAATGCTTAACAATGTTTGGTATGGTCTACTGGGGTTAAACTGTCTTGTCAAGGTTCAAACGAAATACGAATCTAATCTTAATGGTATACACAGAAGACTTGTTCTATTTTTGGCAGCCAGATTGCTAGATAGAAAATACGTTATTCAAAACAAAAGTAAACTTGGTGTTTACAAAATAAACAATATATGAAAATCTTTATTGACTTTTCCGTAAGGAATTCCCACAATCATTGATACTTGTGTGGTGCTTGTTGTATAATGTACTGAAATTAAAATACCCTAACAGAGTGTACTTCATATTATAAACAGGATTAACTGGTATAGGATTTCTTTATGTTGATCAGCTTTAAGAACATGTCTTGTTTAGATAGAAACTTTTATTATTTTATTTAAGTTATTTTCCCCATTTTTTGTTAATAATTGATATGCTTAACAATGTTTGGTATGGTCTACTGGGGTTAAAATGTCTTGTCAAGGTTCAAACGTAATACGAATCTAATTTAAATGGTATACACAGAAGACTTGTTCTATTTTTGGCAGCCAGATTGCTTGATAGAAAATACGTTATTGAAAACAAAACAAAGATGTTCCAAAAACAATGTATGTTGTACAACAGTGATCATATCCAAACGGAATAAGAATTCCTTGTTAGAAATTTGCTATGTACATGTGTATGCATTGTGAACAATGACGGTGGGCAATAGTTAATTTAAATCTTCGAAATGTAACTAATGCTATTAATGTAAATATCGCTGCAGTAAAATCCAACACTGTGTCCAATACTTTAAGAACGTCCTAATTATGTCAAATGTCTATTTATTAAAAATTTAAAAAATATTTATTAAAAATTATCGTTAATTCTGTAGTTTAGTGTTTAGTTTGGAATATTTTTAGAAAAAAACGTACATAATATTGAAACAAACATCAATGAAATATCATATACTGATAACTAGTAAAATATTCCCAATGTAATTACAAGAATAATCTTAGTCACCTGGAAGCGGGCATCCTTTTATATGATTGCACAACCCCTGTCTGCAATCACACACCCTTTCACAACGAAGGCCAAATTGTGGGTACTTGCATGACTCTTGACAGCGATATCCATGGAATCCAGGGGGACATAATGCATAACTGCAATGTTAAACATCCAAATAAGCGATTTTATATGTATTTGCAAATATTACATCTTGTATTAATTTGTTATTTGTTTTCTTTAAATACGACAGCTAACCTTTTTAACTTATTTAATGTTTGAAATCGTTTTATCTGTTAATTATTGCTTAAAGGATACAGTTTTAGCGGGGAGAATGTGTCACATATAAATAACGTATGAAAAAACGAACATTGTTATGATATCTTACTTTTGTATGTGCTTAAATTCAGTTGCAAATAAATAGACAAATGAACCAATTTGTACGCCATTGGTGTCTTTTTTTTTCTTTTTTTTTTTTTTATAAAAAAAACAACCTATTTATACAAAGGCAACTATATCTTAATTTTAAATACATGTTATATAATCCTAAAAAATGTCGCAGTCAGTTATTACGTAACTGGCAAGACACTGCTACTTCATTTTATTTCTTCTATGCATAAACATGTTTGTATAATCAAATCACATATTGGTTAGCACTTTTTACCAAACTCTTAGTTGCATTGTCCTAGTTGCGCAACTAAAAAATATTCTGTTGAAATACTTCTCATTTCTGCTCTGAAACTACTTTTCAATAAAAATCCATTAACAAAAGAAAACAACTCATATCGCACTATAACGCACTGCAGTATCTATAATATATTATGCATATTTCATTTTATTCACATTCAGTGTATATTTCCCCTTTCGCTTTCATCGTTCGATAAAACACGTCAAACCTGATCACGGCGTTTGAGCACAAGTAAACGTCACTATGTGTTTTGAATAGATACATGTTTATTATTTTTGGATTTATTAGAACTTTCAAACTTATGTAACACATTTGGTATGTAGTTTGATAGATAAATGTTAAATCATAGCATCGTTTTTATAACATACCAGACTGTAGAGAAAAATTATCATACCACGTCAGCGCGGTATTTAATTTGTCTGCAAGGCCTGGTTGACCGACAACAATCATAATATATAGGGGGCATCTTTAAAATCTTTTGCCAGAAAAATTGAAACTTATGTGGAAACATACTCAGGTATTATAGATTCACGTTTGTTTAAATCATGGGCGTCGAGTTTGTAAATAGGAACATATAAAGATTTTTTTTTAATATTGTCAAAAATCATTTGCCAGAAACGTTGACACCTATGTCACATCCATAGGTATTCAAATAAGTTCAAATCATGATCCCCAGGGGCAGGGTCAGGCCACAATGGGGGGGGGGGGGTGGGGTAAAATTTTTACATAGGAATATATAAAAGGCAACATCTTTTAACATTTTCCTCAAAAAACCCTTTTGCCAGAAAAGTTGAAACTTATGTGGATGCTTTCTCATGTACTGTAGGGACATATTTGTTCAAATCATGATCCCCGGGTAGGGCGGGGACACAATTAGGATATCATTTTTACATAGGTGTATTTATGGGAAATCTTTAAAATCTTTTTCTTATAAACAAATGGAAGTATTCTTATATGGTGTGGTATCACGTTTGTTTAAATCATCGTTCCTGGAATAAAAACGGGGTCACAATGCCACAATTTCTCCCTAGAAAAATATAGATTTAAATATTTCAAAATCTTTACCTTTATAGGGGACTCAATGTTCACAAAATTTAATGTGGAAGAAACAAAAACAAAACAAACACAACAAAACAAAACAACCCCCCCCCCAAAAAAAAACCTCAAAAAAATAATAACCCCCCCCCCCCCCCCAAAAAAAAAAAATTCGGTTAATTATGCAGATGAATTTGCATTCAATTTATTTAAGGAGGCCGACTTTTTTTTCATTGCGCATGTTTTTGCGCATTCTAGTATAATATAGTTGATTTATACTTCTTATGATTTTTTTTCGATATCATTTATGAAATTGAACACAATAAATAAAATACAGAATAAAATATTTAGATTTTTTAGGGAAATTTTTATTTTTTAAACGATTTTTTCGTAGTGCGGAAGGGGAGCTTTGCCATTGCGCTTTTATGACGTTATGATAAAATGAAGCTTTGTATGAGTACTTTATAAGAAATAACATAAAAGAAAAAGTTAAAATTGTACGCCCTTAAAATTTGATACACAGAATGATGCTAACCTCGAGAACATTTTCCTTATTTTTTGAATGAAACCATTATACCAATCTTCATTCGTAATGATCCAAATATATAGCAAAATTTGGTGCATTTTATTAATTTGAGATGGCCCCCACTAAAAACCAGACGGTAGAATTTAGTATTTTTTACACATAAGGTAGGAAATGATATTACTAACTAGAGACGAGCTCGTTGCAAGCAACGATTAGGTTTTCCCTCGTAGCTGCGTCATACTTGTGACGCATTACAAAAAATTGATAGCTGACCATCGTACAATATTAGATGTGTTAACACTGAAAAACAAAGTATTACATTTCTGTGACCGTGTAGATTTTACGGTGATAGAGAATTCGTCTGGATCTGCATCGGTCGTGTGCAGTACGAACCGGGTGAGGGAATGTTGGCGTAAAGTGTATAAGGTATAAGGTTGTGGCGCGCTGTGGGCCGTAAGCTAAAACGAAGGGTGGGTTTGCCGTATTCCCGAAGGTCCACCAGTATACAGTTCCAGAGAAATAAACAGGCAATTGATGCAGGATTCCACATTATTGGACGAGACTCAACGATGGCAACATTATAACAATTTAACAGACAGACATGTTACAAACAAGTCGGATATGGCCAGAAGTGGCCTCTGGACTCAAGACTCTGGGAGAGTCGGACGTGGCGGGGCTGGCCGCCGTATTCCAGACTGCGCATTGACAATTGTACATAACTATTTATAAGAATTTTAACAATGAGAATAAATTGCAATTAACAGGTAATGATATAAGTAAGCTGAGTGAAAGGTTCACAGATATAAAATAATTAAATAAACTCAATGAGTCTTTGATGTCCAAGAAATGAAAATCTGATAATTGCACAATGTTGTTTTAAGAGATTAACAGTCCTTGAGACATGACACTCTGTCTCTATAAAGTCTAATAAGTGTCAATCACTAAATAAACAAAAGTAACTATGTAAGAAATAAACTGTGAGAAAAAATTACGAAACAGATGTTGAATTTTACAAGTAAAGTAAAAAAAAAAATTATAATTGAACAGTGCATTTTGCACGATGATACTACATGTTTATAAGCAAATACAGATCTTAACACGTTGTCTCTAGTTTGATTCGCCGCATTTTATTCACAGAGTAGGACTGTGGTTATGCCCGGTACGATGGTAAAAAGACCACTGGCAAACGTTTTACACGCATTTTTATCGAACGCAAGCGCCAATGAATCTATCAGTATATATGCGGAGATCCTGGAAATTTTACAAGGGGTTTTGAAGAATAATTTTGTATTTCGAGGAGGGGGAACATGCGCGGATCAGAAAATTTTTCCGGGGTGGGGGTTGAAAAGTCAGACGGTTATTTGAGTTTGCCAAGGGATGTCCGAGGCATATTTGGTAAGTTTATAATGTACACGTAATTGAAAGAAATTTCGCTGGGGGGGGGGGGGGTCTGGAACCCTTCCCCTTCTAGATCCGCGCACGGAGAAGACCGATGCCGGTAATTTTACTGTTATTTTAACCATTTTTATTTAATTATTCATGTTCATAATTATCAGAAAACCAATATTACCTTTCAAAGCAGTTAAAACTTAAAACTTAAGATACGAACCATTTAGTCTCGGTGAGTATTGCGTCCGCGTACGAAAATAATGGCAATTTTCAAGAAATTCGGATGGACGATCTGTGTCCTAGGTCGTCCATCCGATTCTTTTTCTGACTAAAAGCTACAGACCTGCAGTTAAAGATTTTCAAACTCTTATTGATTATGTCAATTTGTTTGTCTCAAAGAATCAGTAAAGTTTTACCTTAAAAAAAAGAAAGAAATCGGGCACAATTTTCAATGTTAGCATTTTACAATTTTATGGTCTAATAAAATTTCAAGAAACAACTCTTCATTGCTTTATCCGAAATATTGCATGAAAAAAATTTACATCGCATTTTTTAAATTACAAAAGGATATTCAAAATGAACTTGGATTAACCGCTAACAAACAGGCATAAAGAGAGACTGAGAACCAATTCCTTCTCTTTTTTTTTTACATCAAAAGAAATTCAAAAATAAATCAAAATATATATTTTTTCTTTGTATGCGTTAATGAAAATGTAGATCAGCAAGGGGTTCGTTTTCGTGCAAGCACCTACATAACAGATTGTTACACGGGTCTACAACGATGACAAATATCGAAAAGGCAATATTGTGGGTAAAGGATGAATGTGTAGTTGGTTGTTTAAGTTTATTTTTGATACATGTAATAATATTTATCTGGATCGGTTATGTTTGTTAGTTTGTTTTGATTATTAAAGAGGGGAATAAAGAAATGAGTAATTTCCAAGCACGTAGCATCGTTTTTGAAAGTGGGGGGGGGGGGGCAAACTCATCCAACAAATCTTGACAAGCAAAAAAAGAAAAAAAATTGAATTTTCCAAAATTTTCAAAAATTCACTCATAATTTCATGATTTTCATACCATTTTTTTTACATGCTACCAAAATGGGGTTGGGGGGGGGGGGGGGCAACTCCATGATAATTCAATTTTTTAATGTAAATTTTATAAAAATAGTTGCTTCGAGAAAAAGTGGGGAGAGGACATCTTTATGTCATATAACATGTGAAACTGATTTCATTCCACCCACAAGCTGGAAATAATGAAATAATTTTAATGAAAACAATATAAATAGACGTCATAAATCCCATATCAAACGCCATATAACCACTTGATTCTGCGCGTCTTTTTAATGAATTTATAAACAACGGCAAATTCTAAAATGTATTTTTAAAGGTAATGTTAGCTGCAAGTCTGTAGACCTTGTATGAAAAATTTCGGATGGTAGTCAATTTTTCCGGGATACAGACAGAGCGGTACATATATGCAGCTAAGGTAACTAAGAATGATCCCAATAAAATACTTTGTTGAGTAATGCAAGCTTTTAAGAAAGCAATACTTACATTTGTTTAAAATATAACACCCAAATACTTCGTCTTACATTCGCTATTTGTAGAACAAGCAGAACCAGTATCAGTCTGACCGGCCTCATCATATACATTGTTGGAATTTTATTGTCCTAGCATTGCAATGCTCTGCATGTACACAATTTCTTTTAAAATTTAAACACTTAAAGTGTTCATCTATATGGCTACACATAACGTACACACGTGATTCAAAATAACCCAGACGGAAAACGGTAAAGAATTCAGTCATTGAGTCTACGTTTTATAGAACTTGTAAGAAAACACAATGCGGGTCTGAATGTTTGTTGATATGTCAATCTATCAATATACAGTTTGTTAATTATTTTCTATTGCTAAGGCTACAGCGTATTTGATGAACAATGAACAACATTTTTTCCATGCCACTTTTTTCCATGGAAGATAGCGAATACAAGTATAAAGCATTTATAAAATTTATTTAATTACCTCTTTAGAATTGTGTATGGAATAAATAATTTATAAGTTGCTGCTGAAGGTTGTTTGGTATTTTCGTTTGTAGATGCTTTGCAAGTAAAAAACCTGAAACGCAGGGCAAGTCATAATTAATATCCCTAATAACCGTAACTTAAAACTAGCGGCTTTGGATTCAAATATTATCGTATACGAATATTAAGTTCACTTTTTAAAATCATCTCCACGATGATAATTATATTATATCCATTGCAAATCAGTATTTTTTTTTTTTGCTTTAAAAGAATTGTTCTATCGGGAGCAATCCCGCGTTCGTTTAAATTGTCATGTCAGTAATACACATTGTGCTTTATATGACGGCGGTGTATACGTATTGTAGAAAAGTTGAGTTTAATTACCATGCATTGGAACCATTTTATTAACACATCTCCCAGTACTGAAAATTAATTTATCATAGGTACTAGAACACATGTTGTATGTTTTGGTTTTATATATTTAAACCTGTAGCCATTGGCTACTATTTATAGCGTATAACCTGTAGAACAGGTATTCAAGTTAAGCACGATTTTCACTCATTCGAAGGCTTTTCTTTGCCGCATTTGCACAATCCCCACCCACCCACCCACTTATTTAGTGACATTTAAAAATCAAGGACTGTGCATTATGTAAAATGTTTTCTTTCAGAAAGAAGTTTGAAGAATCTATGTATTTGTACGTGTAAATAAATGCAGCAAAATAAGCGCTTCCTTCACTAATCATGTGTTTTGTTATTATTGTAAATAATTTATGTTCGGTTGAGTGGAACGAATAAGAACATAACAGTTCAAAATGTCTCTGTTACAGTAACACAGTGGGGTGTTAATCGTGTACGTCCAGCTCTACAAGCACATGCACTGTCGTCTAGGCGACGGCCTGAATACAGCTAGCGACTCTCCTATCGATCGGTTACCTGAGTCTCGTAATGCATCTAAATATAGACAGGGGCACAGTTATGAAACAAACAACAAAAATAAGGTCAAAGAGGTTTATCTATATGAAATGAAAATGTACATTTGTATAAAAACATTTGGGAATTTTATGTGGAATTATTTTTGCGCGCTACATGTATCAGTTAGTGCATTACAAGAAGCCCTTTCATAACCTCATAAACGTGCGCACCCCCACAAAAATGGACCGAACTGACAACAATTGTTTCTGCAAATACTGACTATAAATTACGAAAACATTAAATTGAATACTATAGAAGGATTCAAAATTAATTTCTTTACAACTTTGCTTCAATAATGCATTAGAAATATTTATTCCATTTTAAGTTATTGACAAGAAACTTTGGACGCCTCTAACTCCCTAATTATAAGGGCCAGCCCCTTTTTTGGTATACCGAATGAAAGGTCTGGGTAAGACCAAGAACTTTTAAAATACATGTTATAACAAATTTTTATCAGGTAGAAAACTAACACGGAAAATACGCGAATTTTTTTGATTTTTTTTCTTACCTTTGTTTCAACATCTATACCACCCCTTTTATTTGCATTTAAATAATAAATAAAATATATCTCGCACAAATTCAATGTATTAGCTTCCAAACCAGCCCATCTTTGAGACTCTGCCAGTCATCGTTAAAGCTAAACCCCCTGGACAAAAGAAGTCGTTAAATTTTACTAAAAGGGGAATAACTCAAAACCGGATAGGAATTTTCCTCAACTAAAATATGCAACGACAACATCACGCGGCATGTTATCAGTCCTGAAAATTTCAAAACAATCGGTGAACTAACGAGCGAAATATTAAGGATCAAAGTTGGCGTCTAGAAGAAAAAAAAAAATAATAAGAAATTTGAAAATTTTTCAGAATAATAGTAAGGTTTTCCGCTGAGAGCGGAAAACCTTAATCATATATAACAATTTGAAAAAAAGCTATTGTAGTATTTTTTTAATCTGCTTTGATGTGCGGAAAACGACAGTTTCCTATATATTCCTATAGTAAATGTACCTCTATTTTGAGATGGTCCCTAAAAAGAACCAGACTGTCGATTTTCTTGAAACTTTGCAAATAAACTAGAGTTGCTTTAAATTATATATGGTTAAAAAATAAAGAGTTTTGCTATTGTAGTTTTTCCGCAAAAAAACTCAAATCGGCCTCCTTAAGCTGTTTGGATCAGAGTTATGTCAGTTTGCTATTGTTGCTCAGGTGAGCGATGTTTTCACTGGGCCTCTTGTTTAATGTTTCAATTTAGAAATAACGCTTTTTTTCCGTGATGATAGAGTTTGTTGTATATTATTATTGTTTTATAAGGTATTATTATATAATTATTTTAATTATAGATTGTGTTTACAAATACCATTTACTTACACTCTGAGAATGACATCTTCAATTAATATCAACAATCCAATAGTAATATAGAACCAAGTTTTCATGGCACATATTTTTATAACGCTATTGTAATTATGATAGTTATTTTAAAATCTGCAAACTGCGTTTTACAAGGCATTGTTGCAACAGTTATTGTACTTTGTTGAAGCCTTTATAACTTCCCTTTCCTGGTATACCGTAATGATTATCTACAGATAAAGGGAATGTCAGGATATGTTTAGGCACTCTATTTATTTCCTTAACTTATTTTGTTTCATTTTTCAGTGTAATTAAAAACAATATAAAATGCAGTCAGAAGGGCAGGGCTTGTTATACCCAAAATTTGTATATGATTTCATTTCGATCAATTAATAAAATCAAAATAATAATTAATTGTCATATTTCCTGAACTTACTTTGTTTCATTTTTCAGTGTAAATAAAAAGAATATAAAATGCAGTCGGAGGGACAGGACTTGTTATATCCTAAAAATATAATATGATTTTATTTCGATCAATTAATGAATCAATATAATGAAAAATTGTCATAGGCAATCATATTAACGTGTGAGCAAAACCATGAAATTAGCTGTTAAGCACCATTAAACAGGGAACGAACTCATTATGTTTTCGCTGCATTCACAAAAAACAAAACATCCGGGAAACCTAACCTAAATGTAGTTTTCTCTCTGAAAATACCTCCTAAAATACTCTGTTAGTTAATCATTTACACTTAATATGTTTCTCTGCTATAATAAGTTATAATTGTCATTTACAAATCGTTATTGTTGATTAAATCCATCAAAGAATAAAACTTTTAAAACGTTTCAGTAGAGGTGTTGGCAGCCGTATCCATACATTGGAAATTCGCATTGTTCATCACAATATTTACCGATAAAGCCAGCTTGACAAATTGCAGCTAAAATATAAAATATGTCAAAAATTAAATTTACTATTTTTTTCAATCAGGGTTTGTGCCATAATGTTAATGAATCTAAATATACATTGTATTTTGAATTCGTTATATTCTGGTATGTTATGTTCGGATACGATAGACAAATTTCAGATGATTGATCTGTCACGATTGCATTTCTCTTTTTTATGCTATAACATACTTATGATAAAATTGTTCGGATAGAATATTTGATTTGATATCGACTTGATCCGAAACTCAAGATAAATATATTGATTTGGTACGAGCATATATGTTGGTATACGTTACAAAACGTTCATGACGAAACGATTAGTCCTCTTGCGATAGAGTATGATAATGATTATTATTTTTTTCACAATATAGAAAGAAGGTGATCACTATTTGAGCTACGATTGGACCCCAATGTAACATCTATATATTATACCTTCTTATAATTTGAGAGATAATCATTGGCTAAGTTAGGTTCATACTGTCGTGCAATCTGTTACAAACACTACGATTGAAAAATCGTACCTGATCGTGGAAATTCTCTAAAATTTTAGGGTTAGGTAAGAGGTGATCCGAGTTGACACGTCCTTCAGCGATTTGTTGAGCTTTGATACGATAAGATCCCGACAGACATATTTCAGGTGATTGCCCCGTTTAGATAGCATAAGATACATTCTGATAAGACTGTCCAGATAAAATTTCCGATAGAATCTAGATCCGCTCCGAACATCACGACACGAGTCCCCGATTTGAAAAGCTTGTATGCGTGCTGATACATTAATATTGAACCGATGGCTTAATTGCAATGGGGCATATTAATGATGGCGATTCTTTTCACGATCTAAATGGAAAAAGATCACGATTTGAGCTACAATTCGATCCCGACGATAAATCTATGTAGCCCGACTGACCTTATTGATACATCGCAACTGAAGGCAGCGCAGCGGTTGTCTCTTTCAAACTGATCCAGATAGTCACGATTAAAAAAGGGCACAGATAAATGCGACATTTACGCAAAGACAGTCGGTAAGATATTTAATTCATGGATTTTAGTTGACTGAATATGACTTATCCGTGGTTAATGAATTCATAAAGGACTCGAGCTCCACTCTGGCTCCAACTATATTACTAAAACCGATTTGGTTGGATTTTTTCGATCGCGTCGCGTTCAAATCTTTCAGCTACGTCATGCACAAACAATACCTGCACCTTAACTACAAACTTTTTTATTGGTGGATTCAGCTTACCGCTGATTGGCTGCTGGTTAACTCAGACTAAATTATGCACGGACAGAACAACAACATATCAGAGAATGAAAAATTCACGTGGGTACTCGTGACTGTCGAAATTGGGCTATTTTTCGAAAGTGTACACTTGTGATAAAACATACATACGGTACATACATGCATATCTCTAGCTCTATGTAGAAATTTCGGGTTAGTAAATATAAAGCTACAGTGCATACAATACTTACATGTTCAAAAAAACTTAACGGCAATTTACCGCGCACAAAAATAACGCCATTTTTGAAAAGATTTACATCATATCATACCACATTTTGTGCAAATAATCCATTTAAATAATTCTTCATTTAGTTTACTACTGTTAATAATTGTGGCTTTACTTGCCCCAAACTTTTTCCTATTAAACAACCTTTAAGCTTACTCGGTGGTATTTTAGTATATATATTTACACCGAAAGTGATAGGGTAACAGAAGAGAAACGAATCGGACACTTGCCTAATGAAGACGCACATGTACATACCCTCTTGCACTCTCCGCTTCCGTCTCGTTCTTTCATAAAATCGTTCAATTCGTTTATTGACTGTCGATTGCCGATCGGAAGGTGTAGAAATCGAGGAATTCAAATCTATCACTTCGACTGGCAAGTTAGTAGGTAATACATGTGCATTATACATTTACGGTATTTACATGAAAGGAATGCTTAGCACATGCAACTTTTAAATATTATATTTTTTTAACGCCGTACTCTGGAGGCTATGGTTTAACGCCTGTTTACAGAGAGAGAGAGAGAGAGAGAGAGAGAGAGAGAGAGAGAGAGAGAGAGAGAGAGAGAGTTTTAACAGAATTTAAACCTAGGGGATAGTCGATAATGACTCCATATTGGGGGTTAATGAACTGTTCTGAGAAATCCTTCACCTATTGCATTGCATAAGCGTGTACAGATAACTCCGCCTAAGAAAAGGAGTTGACCAATCATAAAGTTTTCACACCGGCGGCGTGTATTGTTTATACTCGACGTATATAGCTGATCGTGATGCTATCGGAAAAAGCCAACCAGAGCGGTTTTGATAATAAACCATATTACGTCAACTACAAACCATGTAACTAATAATATACCGCGACTGACCTAATTGACATATCGTATTGTTGACTTCGTCTTTTCCAAGATTGATCCAGATCATCACAATTGGTGGTGGGGGGGGGGGGTTACAATTAATTAAGACAGATTTTGTGATTTGCAAAAAATGCGGTCTGATACAATGATAACGAAAGATATCTATTGAAAATTAGAAAGTTCTCTATGATCCACATACTATGAGCTCGAGATTGTATGATTTGGTATACGATTCCAATTCCTTGATATGGTAATTAAAGCTGACATGAATTAATAAAAGCATTTGGTCGCCATATTAGTTTCGATCGCTCCTCAACTGCCACTTGGGGTATATATACCGGCCGAGAAAGTTGCGGTAGGTTGCTTTCCGATCGAGGCATTAAGGCTTCAGGATCATGAAGCAATCTTAGACTCAAGTCAAATATTGAACACTGTCTTAATGTTTCCTGATTGAAAACAGTAACACAATGAAATGCTATTAAAAGTGTCTTGATATAAAGTTGTTAACTACAAATTTCAATCCCCAAATTATAATTAACAATCATTTTATGACTGACTGAAATTTTGACTTAAGTCTGAAATTGCTTCATGATCCAAAGGCCAGGTTGCACGGACTTCTAAATGCGTGAACTACATTTTGTAGTGAATATAAATATGTTAGTAAAAAGAATAAAGGAAATTACAATCAATAAAACATAAAAGATGGTTTATTCAACAAAGGAATTTCCAAGGTAACCGCATTATCAGGCACAGATAGTGCTGTCTTACTTCGAATGCATATCGAACAAGTATATCGTTCATACAGGGTGCATAATGTCTGCATCCCCTTGCAGACCCCGGCCGCACTACATCCAACACAGTTGATAAGTGATAGTAAATCCAAAAAGTAACAACATAACATCGTTTTTATAAGTTTCTACTAAAACATTCCGTTTTCTAAAGTAATTGCACGATCTTCTAAGGTGTGTGGTTTGCGCATGTGCGATGTTATAACAGTACGACACAGGAAAACGTTCTAAATGATCGACGGTTTTTTTAAATATGTGTGCCAGAATTTTAGTCTGTTTTGTTTTGTCTTTCGTTGGATATTGCTTACCAGTGGAGTGGTTGTCATTTATAACGCGTTTCTACAAATCGTAGTCGGAAATAAAAGGGAAATAATGTGTATTAATGAACTCACGTCAGCTTGAAATGCTATGCGTGTTATGGTGAATGTTGTAAATAAACATGCATGAATTGACTGTATCTATCTATCGATAAATCATCTATCTATCTATCTATCTATCTATCTATCTATCTATCTATCTATCTATCTATCAACATCTTCTTTGATTATATCTTTATCAGTTTAGTTCTACGTGATACACCTTCCCGGTAATGTTATTAATTAAGTTTGCTCTTTCATTAATAACGTTGTCTCGTTCTTCCACCGATCCTTTACTTATTGTATTTATGTTAACTATATCGAAAAACACCTAATAGATTTCAAAATGAGTTTTTACTTCCTACCGGGCTAACCTCTTAGTTTGACAGTATCAGCCTTCATTGAACAAATAATTTTGACACTTTTAATTATATGCCAGAAAACTATCTGGCGGCCGCCAGATAAAATATTTTTTTCACCTGGCACCAATAGGCTTCCGTATATTTCAAAGGCACGCTTGATAACATTTTCTTATAGACAAAGCCATCATTATAGAGCATTAAGTTTCAATCTTTCAGTTTCGAGATTGTCAAAGAAATGGTTGAGCTGAGAATAAACACATTATTACTTTACTTCCTTATAATAATTTATTTAATATCCGTTCCGTACTTTCAAATTGTGAAGTACACGATACGTCCTGTTAAATTAAAATGCTACATTTATTATTGGCCAGGTTTTTTTTATTTACATGATTTGCTAGAGTTCATACTACATCTTATATATTTATTTAGGCTTTGATTCTGATATATACATAAGTAGCTTGCAAATAACATGGATAAAAAAACCGAGGGTTGTTTGATATTTAATAATTATTGTAGGACAGCGCGATGTCTTTGCACGGTTGCGTGGAAGATTATACTCTTGAATAGCTCGTTGACCACTGTTATAAAAATGTTCAGAAACGGGTTGATAAATTAATACCTACATAAAAGTTCCCACAAAACTCGGTCATTCGTTAATGCAGATTTGTAGTGAATTGGGGGAAGTATATGGGTATGAGAATTATATAAGGTACCTTATGAGAAAGTTCGTAGGTAGAGAAAGAACTTGCTGACTGGCATAGAGTCCGTCACAGATGCAGCAAAATCTGGCCAACCAGTAATTGTAACATGCAAACCAAATGTCTCAAAAGACAGAAAATTGATTAAAAGTGATGGTAGATGCACGATTCGTGATATTTACAAAGCTGCTGGCAAATCGCTTTTCATTTCATTTTGAAATGTATTTGAAAGTAGGAAATACTTCTGTCAGACGGGCACGAGTACAACCGTTGAGCAGTTGCTAAAACTGTTTCCCAAATTTAATCAAATAAAATTTGCAAATATTGTTACTTTTTCGATCAAGTAAGAAAAAAAATGATACAAAAGATGGCTGAATAAACACATTAAAAGTACTAGTTCTGTATTTACCAAAATAATTATAAGCATAAAGAAGGTTCTTTTTGCACATTTTTCTCATGTGATGGCATAGCCGTACAAACGTTTACAGGTCGGTATTACCGAGATGTTATGCTATAACAACTTAAGAAATATTATCATGAACGACGATCTGTGTCCGGATTTAGGCATGTTCAACTACTTCATGATAATCTCCATCACATACATCCCAGCTTGTAAAGCAATTTTAGAAGCCGGAGAAGGTTACCGTCTTGCCACACCCATCATACTCTCTAGATCTAGCCCAATGCAACTTTTTCCTATTTCCAAAATTTAAAAAAGTTCTTGCCATGCCGTCGTTAATTTTACTATTTGGGTCGAATGCTAATGAGATATCGTAAAACACATATTAAATATCGAACAACCCTTGTAACCCTTGTACACTAAAATATTGATGCTATATGTAAGACATTTTATAGTATAATCCAACACCATGCAGATTGCTGCTGAACGTTATTAACATGTTACTAGACCGCTTTTAATGTAAAAGATAATTTTGTCGTTTGGTAGTGAAGTTTAATTTCAATGCTTGGATTATTTCAAAATTATTTATTTAGAATATTGCTTGAAACAATGGAACTACACTATTGTTAAAATATTTGAAATATGTTTCGTATTCGGGAAATTATTACAAGTGTTTTACCTAAAGACGGACATCCATTTTTATAATGGCACAACGTCTGTTTGCAATCGCACATCCCTTTACATTGAAGGCCAAAATTTGGATATTGGCATGTTTGTCGACAACGATCACCAGAATAACCAGGAAGATAACTCCTTTTTTCATTTAAGTCACTAAAACAAATAAAAATATAAGTTATATCAAATATGAATATTCAAACCTAAAATAACCTATGTCTATTTCTATTTTCGTTAAATAACTGTTTTGTATCTATTATAGGCTACATGTATTAATTTGTAACATTAATATCAGGAGAAGCTAGTTTGAAAATGTTTCAAATCTATTCATGATCACCAATTGCAGGAACCCCAATTTGAAGAGTGGAGTCATGTTGTTCTTAAAACAACATATAGATTCTTCTGAGTAAATGAAGGATTTTTTTTATTTAATAAAAGGCAGGTATCAACACAATCTGTCCATATTTTGTTATACCCAACACATCGGAGGTAAGCATGATTTATTAAATGTCCATTGGGAAGGGGGGGGGGCTTAATTATTAATATGTTTATAATACATTTATTCAAACAAATCTGAAAAAAAGATGAAAGCACCAGTTGGTGATAACAAAAAGAAGCACTTTGCTGAAAAAAGTACACAGTCTAGTTCTTTGGAGCGATCACAGGAGTAGCAATTGGGGTTGGGAAGGTAGAATGTCCCAACTTCATTAAAAAATATTTATATGGAATTAATAAAAGAAGTATATAAAAGAATATAATGAAATTTTTGTGCAGCTAGTAAAGAAGTAAGCTGTTTTGATTTTGTTTCACGAATTTGACCTATTTAAGAAAAGTTACAAGTATACCGCGACCATTTTACATGTTATTTTATTCTATCTGATATACCTTTACTTACTAGGAAAACATTGCACCGGTTGGTACAACTTTTGTGAGCTATTCTAAAGTAATAAAAACACCATGTAAAATAACACAACTATTCATAATTTCTTGGTATTTTTATAACTTTTTTTAAACTGCACATTGTGTTCGATCTGGAATAAACTTTGAAGAGTTTTATCGCTCAAAACATGTTCTTCTCTAAGTGCATAGAATAATAATGTCTCATCGTTTATCGACAATAATATATAGAGCAAACAGATTCACAAGATATATCAATATAATTTTCACTGTACTGTTTCTTTGCCTATGAAAATAATTAATATGATTAGATAATGAGGGTCTGCTATCTGAAGTAAAAAGTGAGATTATAATGAAAAAATAAATGTAAAAAGATATGAAACTTTTGAAATGGTATTGCAACCCTTTTCATATCAAGGAAGTAAAAAAAAAATATTCGACTATTTATTTTTCTTCAGTTTCTTCAATTATATAATAAAGTCGATGCACATTTTCCTCGAATATACAAACATCGAAATCAAGATAATGCATCAGATTGTTCATTTTCACTCAGTTTGCTATAAAAATTTTAGTGATGTAAGGTTTTTTCTAACCGTAAATATTTTGAAAACAAAATATTGTATGAAATTTGAAATTTGACCATTGCATCCTTTTAAAGGTTAAAAAAAATCATACACTAACTATCCAGATTTTTTATGAGGTTGTCTAAAAAATACTTTTTACTATAGGGCCATGTGGGAATTTGTGACAAATGCACCAAATTTTCGATTTTTTTTATATTTTCTTTTTTGTTGTTGTGTTGTTGTTGTATTCTGTCCTATGGATTTCTTTGTTCATAACTTTTTAACTGGTTAAAGTCATTAAATATTGAAACTTTAAAAAAATGACAAGTTGGTTGTTCAATGGATTATAAAATTGAATTTGTTTTCTATACCCAAATATCTCTCAATTTTCGATATTAATGTATATACATGTGTATAGGCTTAGAAGACATAAAAAAACCGAAACTATTGATACTGCCTATGTGTATCTTCTGATGTTCTGTTGTCAAAATTTTGGTTAAATACACTTCATTCACGGCTATTTCAAATATACGAATGAGATATACAATTTTCCTCTGAATCATCCATACTTAACGAAACCAGAAAACTATGATATCGGAAGCGCTATTGTACCACTCCACCGGAAAAATATCATCAAATTACTTTTCTTATCACATGAACGTTACAAGTAATGTAAATTGTGATTAGAAAACACAATTCTAAGAAATTTCAAAAATCGTCCAAGCGACTGAGTGAAAATATAAAGCTGCGCAAAGTCGTGTGCACTCAAATGAGACCAGGTCTCTACATCGCAATATAATTCTAGTTAATGTTCTTTCTGATAACGTCAATCTATATGTTTTAAGTTCATATAATTCCTAGCATACATAGTAATACCTTTAAAAAAAAGTCATATCGGTATGTGTTAACCAGTGGATATTACGTTCTTTATATTAAAACGTTTACATATAATTATATACATTAAATGGCAAATGGATCCAAGGACTACTGAGTTATCGTTTGAGGTATCTTTATCATACAATGTCTCATGAGACAAATGCCATTGGTTGAAAATGTTTTGATTTTAGGAGGCCCTCGTTGGTTTTCATTGTGCATGCTTTTGAGCAGTCTTGTTAAATACCATAACACATTTGTCTAACATGTATAAAAAAATGTTAAATTATACACATATTTGGCATCAGTGGACATTTTTCCTGTGTATAAATTTTAGAATGTGTAATCAAAATGCATAGAAAATATTTTAATATAACATTTTCAAGCGTTGTTTCCTTCCAAATATAGTTAATATTATTGCATAATATTGCAGTAATATAGTTTAAGTAAAATGGGAAATATGAATCAACAGGAACATTTTAGTTTCATATCCCTATTACATATTTTCGCTTTAAAACTTAAAAGCAAACGAGTTTTAAAGCTTCATATATCTAATTAGGAAATAACATATCATAGAAAATCATTATAAAAGTAAAATGCCATTTGCACATTAAAAATCTGCATTTTTTCTGTTATTAGTAACATAAAAACTTTCATTCAAAGAATAATGCACCATTTGAAAGAAAAAAAATCCTCTTCTGTTTCCATTTTTTTTTTTTTGCTCTTTAAACTATAAAAATGGTTATGTAACTCAGATATCAACGTACTGAGTTGTAAAACAACCACAGGGCGAAAAACAATCTTTAAGCAAGTCCTTAAAGGTGACTTAAAGGTGGCGTAAAGGTGGCTTAAAGGATATACAATCTTTAAGCCACCTTTAAGTCACCTTTAAGCTGAGCTTATAGGTCCTTAATGTCCAAACTTCTTTAAGTCACCTTTAAGCCATCTTTAAGCCACATTTAAGCATCTTTAAGTGGCATTTACGTTCCCTTTAAGTTGTCTTTACACCATCTTTAAGTTCCCTTTAAGTCAGGTTTGATCAAGCTGAACAGATTCATCTTGAAAACATATATTAAATGCAAAAGCTCTTTTATAGGGATGGGAGGGGGCGATCCGAGTGATGGAAAGGGGGGGGGGGTGTTCCAGGCGGTTTTAATTGTCGCTCCATTAAACACAGATCGCTATCATCAACACCGCTCCAATGGACACAGACTGCCGTTATAAAAATTCTTTATAATTTTTTTTTGTTTCAAAATTATTGTAGGGGTGAGCGCAGTCTCTGTATCTAAATCGGCGCATGAAATTATATTTAAATTTAAAGTATGTTTGTTTCCTATTATAAATTAATCGGTGAAATCTCTCTCTATCTCTCTCTCTCTCTCTCTCACTCTCTCTCTCTCTCTCTCTTAGTTCATCCGGTTATTAAACAACAGAAAAAAATGAACCAATAATGCATGATTTAATTTAATCGGTTTTAGATACGTATTTTTTTTTTCAATTTTAATTATTTCTAGGTCTAATTCTAGATATGCTAGATACACGTTAAAGATGAAAAGACTCTCAACTGCCTTGGTTATATCGGGCGGGATATTACCGCTTTGTTTGTCTAGACATAGTTTTGTTCGTTTGTGTATATCTAATTAGAGTCTATTGTTTGTCCAAGTTAAGAAAACCCCTGGAACTAACATAGAATATACAAGATATACACAACAGGTGTGTCGTGTGTCCAGGTGCATGTCAGGGCTTCTAAAGGCGTTGGAATCTTAGTATGTACGTGTATACGATAAGTCTAGTGAATGAAGGTTTATTTACATTTGTTTCATTTTCAAAGTATAATTTCCTAGCTGTGGGTTTTAAAAATGTTACGTCTACAAATTAAAGATACATGTATGTAAGAGTAAAATCTAGAGGCTAATTAATTACTGTACCGGTGATCATAAATGGGGGTTAATTATTTAAATATATGTATAAGGTAAATATGTCACATACCCGGCCTGGTACATCATACAATTGTATGTACAAGTATATGCATACATCATTTGCAATATTGCCACATGCAGTAAATACGTCACCGGTAATTGGTAATATTGTTTGTTATAGAATTGATAGTTTAAAAATCATGTATACAATTAAACATTTAAACATATATCATTTCATTTGTTATTCTAGATCTGTTGTAAATGCATAATAATCAATACTATTAAAATTATACATACTGGAACGGCGCCGTGATCATCAATACCGGGAAATTGCGTAGAACTAATACCTTAGCTAATAGTTTAAATGCATTTAATAAAAGAAATAGTTTCATCTTCTTCCTTGCATTTAATTTCATTTAGCTATGAATTAGATGAACATAGCCTATATCTACTTGGTTTAAATATATTAACTAAGTATACTAGTAAGCCTAACGGTTTCCATTTAGGTATGATATATTTTTTTTCACTGAAGACCAAGTTTCGTATTTCATTCTAAATACATGCATGCATTTAATTTATAAATTAGATCTAATTGATTGTTACAAACTGAATGGAAGTCAAAATCTTTTCAAGTAAAAACATTGATTCAATAGCCACTAATTTATAGGATATAAAAACCTCCTAAAATATATATGTTGACGTGGCGCAGAGGGAGTGAGGTGATGCTGGTAAACGAAGCGGCCCGGGTTCAATCCTCGTCTTGGGCGGTTTTTTTGTGTGTGTTTTTTTTTCATTTTATTTTCTAGAACAGTTTTAATACCTTTTCTATCATAAAGTAAATACATTTTGTTGGTAAATTAAGCACAATATTGAATTAAAAGATTTTTTAATGGCTTAAAGGTGGCTTAAAGGTGGCTTAAAGGTAGCTTAAAGGTGGCTTAAAGAAGTTTGGACATTAAGGACCTATAAGTTGTCCTTAAAGGTAGCTTAAAGGTGGCTTAAAGATAGTCTTTAAGCTGCCTTTAAGCCATCTTTACGCTTTCTTTAAGCCACCTTTAAGCAACACATATAGCTTAAAGGTGGCTTAAAGATCGTCTTTAAGCTCCCTTTAAGCACCTTTAAGTTATCTTTAAGGAGAACTTAAAGATGGTCGTTCATCCTGTGAACATCAAAATCATGTGAAAGAAGAAACAAGATTTAGAAAGATTGGTTTATGGAATTAAAGAATTACGAAATACGTAAAATACTTAGCGAAATGTCATGTTATGCCAACAAAAAATTTGTTTCGTAAAGCTACAAAACTGCAGCATAGATGTAAGATGAGTTTATATTAAAAATTAAAAAAAATGATAATAAAAACATACACCTTAGATGTAATAGGTAATTATTTCAAAAAAGTAATTTTATCATTTGTCGTGTAATAAAACTATAATGTCTGTACTTTTGTATATCTAATTAAGACGGGGTTTGCGGCTATAGGGAAATAACTCAGATTTTCCTTGTGACAGAACACAACCTACTATTTAATGAAGAAATGAAGTAAAGTTTTATTATATTACATAATAATTGATTTCATTTATGCATTTCGCGGGGTTTTGTAGTTTACGAGTAAATTGTAAGAAAACAAGCTTTTTATCACTTTCCTCAAAAACGAAGTCGCAACATATTGTTTTTGAAAAGCTTTTTAGAAAAACTAGATTGCAGATATAGTAAGTTTCTCATGAAGTCGATGGACTTGGAAAGGATTCAATCAAGATGTTCTTGTTTACATGGGAGTAGTCTAAAATTTAGACTTGTGTCGCATTTTATTATATTCTTAAATAAATAATTAGTTATTAGGTAATAATAGAAACTAATTATGAGATAAATAGTTACATTATGTTTGGACATTTTTAGCAAGAATAATTCTCAAATCCGCTACATATATAATGTACATTTTTTTCACGAAATCGTTTAAATCTCATTGAAATGATATTTTAAAATAATAAACTATGACCTTTTATAGTCATAAAACGGGTCGGGCAAAATCAATTCAATTTTATGAGAAGAATGCTAAAGTATGGTGAACAAAATGATTTGTAAGTTTTGTTCAATTTTTAAAATTGAAAAAAAAAACAAGCCGCAAACCTTACCTTAATTGCTAATCCACGATTCCTTCAAGCAGAACAGTGTACATGTTCAGATATACAACAAACTGCATCGTTAGTAGTTTTGATTGTAGATTGACAATTTGCATGACAATCGTCTAACAAATCTAAAATCACGTTAATATGCACTTTTATAATCATAGTGATTGTGTTCATGTAAAAGTGAATTTAAAAAAAGTACAATGCGAATTTCTTGAAAACGATGTGAATTATTGTTTAAAAAAATATATACATTCAGTAAGTACTAGCTAATACTCAATGTAACATATACATTGTGATATTTTGATTTTTGGATTAAATTTTGTAGTTGAAAATGCATTAAAATGTCTTCTGTAAAAATGTAATATATGTTTTCATTCCAGCATTTACTTTTCACTTATCCCACTATTGAGTACATATACATTTGGAATTTGTTTTAATATGGTAAGGAAGTACACAACAAATAAGCAAAAATTATGAATGATACAATTTTTTTGAAACTGTAATTTTGATATTTGGAATGAAACCAATAAATTTCTGACGAATAAAGATAATCTGACCTCAAAAATTTTGCCCACATCGTTTCAAACCCACCATTTAGATTTCCTTTAAATAGAGTGAAAATTGAAAAAGTCACTGCTGGAATTTTTATATTGCATAGAAAAAATAATTATTATAAAAAATACTGGTACAGTAATTAGTTATGATGTATCACAATGTAAGAATAGGTAAAGTGAACTGCACTTTAAGACCAACACTAGAAGTAATCTAAAAAAAATTGTATGATTCAAATTTAAATAGAATTTCACAGGATGATTGTCATGATTCCATTCTTAAGATACATTATAATTATGGCAATTTGACCTTGAGAAAAAAATCCAAAGAGGTGAATATTAATAAAAATCGTAGATGACGTCATCATATTTGACCCTTAGCCTTTCGAGATGACGTCGACATTCGATGTGCATATAATAACTATTAGAATGCAGGTTTCCAAAATCGCGGTACCATATTTTTCTTTCTTTCTTAAATATATAACAGGTATGTTTCATATTTTGATAAAATATTCAAGTTAACTTTAACAGAGAATTATGTCATTACTTTGTGAATTTGAGAAAGTATTTAAAAAATAATTTCACAGGCGTATCATACTACCTTAAGCGCTTTTTCTGTTCAACTACAAATGAAATAAAAGAACAGTTCATACATAATGAAATAATGATACATAATGAAACTACTTTTCTTTGATGTTTACGTATTTCGATAATTAATTAAAGAAAACGATATGAGAATTGATTCATTAATCTAAGTATTACTCAAGCGATATAAAAACAAGGTCAGCTGATGATTTTTATCTAATTAGACAATTTGCAAGCACACACTTACCCAACTATACCATGAAAGTGGTTTTATTTCGAATCCGCTCGTATAACAGTGTCTTCAAATTAACGCTTAGCAATGGTATACTATAAACCGTTTATCGGAATTATATAAATTTAATTTGAAATGCAAACAGCCGATAGATGATGACTCTGCGATTGTCTTCTTTGTCTGAGTTTCGAGCATTGTTTTCAAGTTGATAACTTCTACAGAATAGCGCCACAATTAAGTTATATCGCAAACGGTACGAACAACGGGTTGGAATTGATAATTGCAAAATGCTCACGTGAATTTGTGTGTATGGAATACATTTTCATTGTGATGCTTGATATGAAAATATATTACATTTTAAACGTGTATATATAGATACAATGTAACAATTAAGTTGCAATTTGTTGTTTTAAGAAAATTTAGAATCAAGATCAAGCATATGATTTTAACGTACATTTTTGTGGTAGATTCATTATGAATATTTTGCTCAAGATGCAGACAATACATGTATCGTATCAAACTATGTTGATTTGTCACCTTTTACCAAGTGGTAGTTACCTTTAAAATATACTGTACATAAAATGATTAAACATATTGGAATTGATTAATAAGAAGGTCTCACCTGACTGTTAAAGTATTATGAAACAAACTAGGCAACGTCCAGCAAAGCGTAAAGAACCGGGAAACATTTCCATGAATGTTTAAAAACGCACTGTGCTCGATAAGAAACACTTTTTTCGTTTTTTTTTTTTTTTTTTAAATAGTCCAAGGTTATGGTATGATTTAACAGAAACATTAAAAAACAGAAAAATGTCATTCTTGAAGAAAAAATAACTTAAGTAATGATAAGAGTCCAAGAAAACCCCCATATATTCTAGATACTGAAATGTTGAATTTTTTGGTTGAAAACTGATTTTCTTAAAAATAAAAGCTAAATGTTTAAACAGGTTAATACTTGAAATGAACTGATTTTCGCCGTTAAAATAAGTAAACTATGTTTTATGATTTATTTGTGTGATCTTTTAGCAATTTACATGTAATGGAAGTACAATAAGGGAAAATATTAAATCATTTGAACATTGTATTTTGTTGTTTGTTTTTTCACTATATTTGCTCTTTTTATTCATAGTTAAACTAAAACTAAAAACCCAATGATTTTAAGCAGGAAAATGGTAAAACTTGTCCAACTTAATTCTTTCTTGGAACTCAAATTGAATTTAATAACATCGCTGCAGATCCTATTCATTCTAGTGTGATCAAATAAAAACAAATGTGAATCAAAATATTTTACCATGGTTTTCTTGTCGACATAACAACTGGAATACGTTATAATTGTGACAAACCTAAGTGAGACGTCTGTTGGACCGAAGAAATACTGAAATGGACCAGTGAAGACATATGTTGCGTTGTTAGGTTTGCTAATATCTGTTTAGAATGTGGTTTTTTATAGCCTAAAGGAATAAAATATAAAAATGCACAACTTCATAGACAGGTAGATAGATAGATAGATAGATAGATAGATAGATAGATAGATAGATAGATAGATGGATAGATAACCTATTTTTGTAGTGTGTTGTAGCAAAGATGTACTCAAAAGAATCGGTAAAGCCCTCAGTTGCGCTGTTTCAATCGGAATTCTCTTTTCAGAGCCTCTTTTGATCTCCCCTAAAAAAATGATTATACATGAGTAATAAAATACAACAAAATAGACAACTGTATGCTTTTTATTGGTTTTCTTTTCGATTCTTTGATTATGTTAGAAGATATCAACACTTACCATAATACGTGTTTGGACAGCCAGTAGAAAAATTACAATTTCGTCGGGAGCAAAGGCAATTTTTTTGACAACCAAATCCATAGTTAGGATAAGTGCACGACTTTTCACAATTTTGTCCAATGTACCCAGCTGGACAATCATTTGCTAGAGTATTTTGTTAATACATCCATGTAAAATGCATCGTGATAAGTAGAGAGAAAGTAGACAATTTAAATCTTAATCATACATCAATGTATTAATCTTGTACATGTAATTGGTTTCATGAAGTCATATACCTTATGCTTGTGTACTAAATACAACGATAGCAATATGGAGACATAGTCTTAAAATATATTCCTCTTTGATTGGAATGCATTTTGTAAAACATCAGCTATTTTTAATTCAAGATTAAAATATATGTATGGAATACGACTAATTTTTGTTTTGTTAATTATCTTTCAAATTTTAAAAGTAATTTATTGCAGACATTTTTATTATTTACAAGTGAAAATGATAGAGCAAATTTTGATTATTGAAATATCAAAATAATCCTTGACAACGGAATTTTACATACATTTCATACATGTAAATGATTATAGAAAGAAAAAGTGTATTATCAATAATATGAAGCTCTGTAATTTAATCACTTGAAAGTGATTTACCGATAGTTGAAATGTGGCTGCATATCATAGCTTTACTGTTTATTCACATTTTCAAATATTTCAGTTAGCATTGAATTAATTGATAAGGATACAGGACAGTACTGTGCGTTTATTTATCATTGCAATCTTTAAATTTTATATAATTTCATTTACCCGAAAGCAAACACCCATCAACATGATCACAGAACTTTTGGCTGCATTTGCATCTATCACCACATCTGTCCCCATATTTCGGATACTGGCATTTCTGTCCACAATTATAGTCATGGTATCCCTTAGGACAATTACTGGAAATATGCATGATTTAAATGGAATAAAAGCCTTTTAAAAAACGCAATATATTCATCGAATATCATATAAAGTAATTTTCTCCAATAATATTTTAAGAAATTGAAGAAAATGATCAAATACAACATTATTGACATTAGTTACAATTTTTAACGTGTTACCTGATCAGTTATATTAATAAATTTGTGTTCTGCATGGTGGCAACACATTTGAAAGGCTGTTTCATTAGATAACATATTAATTTAAATTGATTTATGTTTAAAAAGATATGGAGGTAATTTAATAATTCAGAATTACAAAATTCCATACATGCATAACACCATAACCAAATAATAATTGTGCTATCCCGTAGAAACGAACGACGATTAATCGAAATTTATCAAATATTTAAGCCGATACATATGTACATGTACATTGAATTTAAAGTAATTCATATCAATTGAGTACGTTTTCTATTCTGATCTAGGGCTATGTAGCTGACAGTTTCAGAAATAAACAAATGGCTTTTTATTTATAAATTCAAGAGAGTAAATAGTCTGTGCCATCTGAACATAACTTTTTTTGTCCTGTTTTACATATAGTTTTTAAAAATACCTTTAAATGACAAAGGACAAATGGTATCGCCATCCTCAGTTTAGTAAACAGGAAGTCGTGTCCTCATTCTTGTTGCTGTTTTCGTTTTTCGGTTAATTTTGTATTTTTTGATCATATATAATACTTTATTCAATGAATTGATATATTAAATATACCGCTTTAAAAATACAACAAATAAAAAAAAACTATTTTACTCAATCATTTTTAAATTGTCGTATATTTATTCACACCATAAAACATTTCTTTTTTAAATAGGTAAACAATGTTTACCTCTTAGAACTTATAGCTCGGGTTTTTACTCTGAAAAGCATCATTTAAAAAGAACCACTACTTTTGTTTTTGTCACTTTTAGGCATGTAAAAGGTTGACATGGAGTTTACGAAATATAGCCTTCGAAGACGAGCCATTTTGTCAAAGCGATAACATTTCCTTGTGACTTTGGCGACCATTAAACGGATCGATTTGATTGTAGACCAGGTGTTTGACAAGTTAAGGATACACTTTTTATTTCATAAATAATATTTGCTATACGTATCAACAATCTCGCTATGCAATTGAAAAGTTTCAAGAGATATATTCAAATTGGCGACACTATATTAAACGTCATTTTATCTCAGTGCAGATCATGATATAGCACTATATATAGCACTGAATGCACATGACATGGGCAACATGAATCCAATATTCGATGTTGTGTCTAGCTGGTGTAGGGAATGACCTCTTTTAAATTTAAAGTATTACCTGTACACTTTATAAGCGTCAGCGAAATAGAACTAACTATAGTTTTAGCCACATGGAAGATTTATGAATTATTCAACATTTTTTGTGCAAATGAGTTCGATACATTTTCAAATAGTACAGTATTTCTCGATAATTTTGTTAGGCGCGCTCTACAATGTCTAATATTAAAAACAGAACATTCAAACAAATGAAAATGTTCCTAGGCGGAGTTGCACCGATTTTGGACAACTAGATTCTAGTGTAGGATACAAAAAATACCAATATTGAATTTACTCAACGTGGGACGATCTGATGTATTTTGGGTTCTCCGGTTTCTCTGATTACTCTGATTAAGCTGTTTAGCGTCCTTTATGATCGCCATCAATTAAGCATTTAAAGATTATGTAATCGTATTGTAACTATAACCGTCTACGATAATACATGTAACAGCTATTTTTGTCATGGCCAGACGTTGGATAATTTGTTGTGATGTCACTTGTTTAGAGGAATAAAATATCATTCAACATCATATTTTTAAGAATGGTGGATAAGCATCTTTCCGAGATTTCAGTTGAACAAAAAAAAAAAAATAAATATAGGAATTTTTAAAAAGCAGTAGCAATTCATATATATGATAAGCTTTAATATTAACAGTTACACATAAAATGTAAAAAGTATTTTCACTAAAAAAAAAAATTGAAGAAATTCAAATGTGAATTGATTGAGGTATAAACAATAGGGATATACACTGTGATGCAATCAAAATTGATAAACGTTTCCTACTTACTTTGAAAACCAAGAAGTAAACGATGTAATAATAGGTATCCATGCAAAGTAAATGCAAAATCTAAGAATCATTGTAACTCCAATTTTTTATATAAAATTATATTTGCAGAATCACATTGGAAGTTGAATCTATTATGAGGAAGAAATTATCAGGAAATGTTCTAGTCAAATATAAATCAACTATCGCATAACTCCAATTAATCGATGCTATATCTGTATATGCTTTAAAACAGCAACATATTCCACATAAATTTAGTGAAACATGTCTCTAATTATTTCCGCTTTTGTGTAAAACCTTTTTTTAGAATTCTCAAAAATGCAACAACAAAAAAATAAAAAAAAAAAAAATAAAAAAAAAAATAAAAAAAAAATAAATTATATCTCAATGCAATGGCATTAAAAATGAAATTATTAATTTAAATGAGTTGAACAATACACATACACTGCGTTGTGAGTTGTATGAGTTGTTTGAAAATGGGTTACGTTAGACAATATTGTATGCTATGTCTGGCGTCATCAATTTATTTTAATCCATGAGTAGAAACGCAGCTATGTTAAGGCTGTCCGAAGTTAAATTTATATCGGAAAACGATACTGTTTTTATTATCAATTAAACACTTTAACCGGACGATTTTCTTTAAATCTTTGTTACATTAATAAACAGCGATATCCAACAATATATTTGATGCATTATTGTGACGTCATATGTTGTTCTTAAGCACGTGACGTGTGTATCCTAACACAGCGTATGATCTATATAAATCGCATTGGCGCAAGTGATAAATGACATTAAATCAAATGTATTTTTATTAAAAATCCTTCGATAAGTAATGTATTTTACAGTTCTTGCTGGGGGTTCATATAAATATTTCGTTTATTTGAAATATTGTCAAAACATTTCGCCCCATCATCGAAATTAGGCACATTTTTACTCTTTAAGCTCGAATTACACAACATTGGGTAAATTGGTAGGTTTCCCCCAGCATGATTCACATTGGTACTTACTTTTTCTACCAGTTTCACGCAAAAAATACAAAGATTGTATTGATCTTTCACTTGCGCCAGGCTGTTTTTTACATGCATAAAAATATCTCCATTCATTAGTTTACACTTAGCAGGGCGAGTCTCCAAACCATTAGTTTATAAATAGTCATTTACCTAATACGAAGCTTTAAAACTGCCGATTTTTTTAATACTAAGTAATGATAATATTAAATTTAGTATTACTAGTATTTTAAATAGCTTCTATGTAAAGGAATCACGCGGTTTTATAATATTCAGTAAAATTCACTTATTTCATTACGATACATTCCCTGAGAACTATCGAAAGGAATGCAGATCGTGACGTCTAAGGTAATTATGACGTCATATCGTATGAAGTTCAGACAAGTGATTTTCTACACACCAATTCGGGCAGCCTTAACATAGCCGCGAATTTGTGGCACAAGTTTGAAATTATTGGTTGTTCTGGAACTGGGAACGCTATTTTCTACGTCTAAATGTAGCAATTATTACAGAAAATGAGAGCCATTGGATAATTTTAAATTGTGTTATTAAAAAAGCTACCGTTAACTAAATTATTATAGTGTAACATGTTTAGAAGTATAAAGAAAAAAAACACCATACCAATTGAATGCTATTGACGACTATCATGCGGTTCCAATAGTTTGTTTGCGTTCCTAATCATCTCCTCTTGTAGGAGGACGTTGCCCTTAATTTTAACAAACTTATATTCTCTTTACCCAAGGAGGCTTTGCGTCAAGTTTAGTTAAAATTTGTTTAGTGTTTCTTGTGAAGAGGTTAAACATATACATAATTTACAGACACACGGATTAACAGACAGATGGACATACAGACAGGCAGACGGACACCGGACGGAATTTTGCTTGAGCATTTAGAACAAGTGAGATGCAAACCTTAAATGAACATTTTTTTGATTAATCATCTTAAAACAAAGTTTCTCATTACAAAAAATAAATGGTGTTTCAAATAAAGCTCCCTTACATTGTCACTATGAACAAGCAAATCAACAAGGATTGTTTAAACCAATGTGGATTTTTCAGCACTTTTCTCAACTCAATATCCAGACAAATTTGTTCTCTTTGTTTCCACTTTGTTTAATAAGCACAAAAATGGGATCACACGTTTCACGAAATTTGATTTTATTTGAGTATAACACAAAATATCGTTTATATATGAACATTTTATATCAATTCCAAATCACATGAGAAAGGTACAAATAGTTTGAGACAAAATTATAAATAAACTGAGAAAGCTGGTTTCTAATAACTACGGTGTAAAAATACCAGTTGTATTATACTTTTTGGACATCACAGTTCATAGTTAAACGTTTTTTGTTTTTTTTCTTCAAATAAACACCATTGATTAAACGACTGCCCACAGGATAAAGCCGTACCATTCAATCTACTGAAATATAACTGAAAGGACAATAAAATGAGATTATTAAGTCTCCCAAACGAAGTTTGGAGACTTATTGTTTTTGTACGGTTCTTATTAAGGTCTTCCGTTTCCAACGGAAGACCTTATAGTGATTGTAATGTTTATTATTATTATTATTATTATTTTTTTCCCCATTTTTCTCAGAGATGACTTGACAGATTTTCTTGAAATTTTCAGAAATGATAGAGAATGAAAAAGTCTAGAGTGGTTTTTTTCATTTTTTCAAAATTCATTTCCAGTCGTCCGTTTCCTGTCCCGTCACAAAAAAGCTTGTCACCTCGAGATCTCAAAACCGATAGGGACTTGAGTATTCAGACTTTGTGAGATAATAGACCTATAGTTGTAGATGTGTTTAAACTATTTTGTTTTGTTCGTCGTAACTTCCGGTCGTCACCGGAAGCACTTAAAAAAAAGTTTTTTTCAACATTTAATTTATTTCACACAGAATTAGAATATAAGTAAAAATACTTACATATGTCATCAATCCGATGTTAAAGAAATAAAAAAAATCTACTTCCGGCGAGATATCTCAAATATCTCAGGAAGTTTTTTTAAAGACATTTTGTCAACGCGTGATCTCGAAAACTGTTAGTGATCAAGACAGGAAACTTACAAGGATAATAGACATTTGATAGAAGATGTGTTTAACGGGTTTAATTTTGTTGACCGTCACTTCCGGTCCACACAGGAAGAGATCAAACAAATCAAGTTGTTTATAAGTTTAGCTGTTTATATTTGCCAATTTTAGATAAATTGACAGGCAATTTAGTCATGTTGTTTAATGTTTAAGAACTCCTAACTTTCATTTTTCACTGAGCACTTCCGTTTGTCCGTTTCCTGTCCCGAGACAAAAAACTTTGACTGCTCGAGATCTCAAAATCGGTAATAACTTAAACATTCAAACTTTGAGGGATGATAGACCTATGAATGTAGATGTGTTTACACTATTTTGTTTTGTTCGGCGTAACTTCCGGTCGTCACCGGAAGCACTTCAAAAATTATTTTTTAAACCTAGTTTTAGTTATTTTACAAAGACTGATCATATTAGTATAACTCCTTGCATAAGTGAAGTATGCGATGTTTAATAAACAAAAAAGATCTACTTCCGGTTAGTAATCTGAAGTAGCTTTTTTTTTAAACTAAATTTTGTACCCGGTAGATATCAGAAACTGTAAGTGATCAAAACACAAAACTTACATAGATGGTAGACATTTGATAGAAGATGTGTTTATCGTGTTTCATTTTGTCGGCAGTCATTTCCGGTCCTCACCGGAAGGGTTCAATCAAATGACAATTTTTATAAGTTTAACTATTTTTCTTGCACTGTTTTAGTAAGAATGATAAACAGAAATGTACAAAAGGCAAATGTTAAAGATATACTAACTTTTATTTTTATAGAGCAATTCCTTTCGCCCGTTTCCTGTCCCAAGACAATAAATCTCCTCTTAACAAGGTCTCAGAACAGTAAAGAATTCAACAACCATACTTTGTTGGATGATTAACTTTTGCATTAAGATATGTTAAACATGTTTTGTTTGAATCGGCGTAACTTCCTGTCGTCCCAACAAGAAGTAGTCAAAAAATGATTTTTTTTTTTATTTTGTTGTTTGACATTGAAGTACGGTCTGGAAGTTTTCTTCAAAATAAATATGATATCCTTATATTTTCTATTTGAAAAAAGCTTTTTCATGTACAGAATAATACATTTATATAAGTACGGAAGACCTCTTTGTTGCTATAGCAACAAGAGTCTAGTTATTATTATTATTATTATTATTATTCTTCTTCTTTCTCGCTCTGAACTTGTCCGTCGCGTTTCTCAGAGACGGCTGAACAGAATTCTACAAAACTCTAGGATATGATAGGCCTGCATATCTAGTTGTGCACGCCGGTTTGATTTTTCTCATTTGGGGTTGGCCAACCACTTTCTTGGGGGGTCAAAAGGGTGTAGGGTCTAACATAGAAGCCTATGGGAAAAATCGTAGACTCTATTGTAAATGGTTATAACTTGAAAACGAACAGAGATAATTGCAAAGGGTTTTCAGAACCATATATTGACTATTATAGGCAATATATGGGGTTCATTAGATCTTACCCCTGGGGTCATCCCCACCCCCCAGGAATTAGAAATGACCAAATATCTTGAAAACGGTTTAGATCCCCACCCATAAACCATATATATTCATGATCCTTGTGTTAAGGGGCATTAAACGGTATGTAGGTCATGGGCCCCAGGGGTAGTCCTGACCCCCCTGGAACAGGAAGTGCCCAAATATCTTGAAAACGGTTGAGATCCCCACCCCTAAACCATATATATTCTTGTTCCTTGTGTTAAGGGGCATGAAACTGTGTGTAGGTCATCAGCCCCGGGGGTAGTCCTGACCCCCTTGAACAGGAAGTGCCCAAATATCTTGAAAACGGTTGAGATCCCCACCCCTAAACCATATATATTCTTGTTCCTTGTGTTAAGGGGAATCAATCTGTGTGTAGGTCATGGGCCCCGGGGGTAGTCCTGCCCCCCCCCCTCGAACAGGAAGTGCCCAAATATCATGAAAACGGTTGAGATCCCCACCTTTAAACCATATATATTCTTGTTCCTTGTGTTAAGGGGCATCAAACTGTGTGTAGGTCATGGGCCCCGGGGGTAGTCCTGACCCCCTTGAACAGGAAGTGCCCAAATATCTTGAAAACGGTTGAGATCCCCACCCCTAAACCATATATATTCTTGTTCCTTGTGTTAAGGGGAATCAAACTGTGTGTAGGTCATGGGGCCCGGGGGTAGTCCTGACCCCCCTCGAACAGGAAGTGCCCAAATATCTTGAAAACGGTTGAGATCCCCACCCCTAAACCATGTATATTCTTGTTCCTTACATTATGTCGGTTCACCTGATATATAGTAAATGACCCCTCGGGAACCTCATTAAATTTCACAAATAGAAATACTCCAGTATTAACTTTTTTGTCTGTAAAGTTTGACCCATGTTGGTCATCCCTACCCCCAATGATGGCCTCGTTCGTTTGGGAGACTTTATAATCGCCCCGATTATAATTACATCTTGTATTGCATGATTCTGCCATTCAGTGACTTTTCCAAGCCATTTAGTTAACATTATGTTGACTGAACCCTGGCAGGGATTCATCCTGCTGACACTTTTCGAAATCTACATTTGCTTCAGCTGATGGTTTGTAGTTTGACGGAAAATTTTAGGTTAGCCATATGCCATATGGCTACAGAAGCTCTCATAAAAATACCCCAAAAACAAAAACAAACAAACAAACAAAACCATCCAATTTACGGCGCACATAAAAGGGCGCTGATTAGGACTGATTAACATTATTTCTAAATATCTTATTAAGAAATGATAAGTAAAAAAAAAATCACACATCAAACAATATGCACCGTTAGTTTACTAGCCTCTGAAAGCCTTTGTTAACCTCATCACAAGCCTAAAGAAATGAAGTAGTTTGATTTGTTTATATGTACAAATTCATGTTAATTTAACATAATTCATTTTCAGTTCTCGAATATCGTGTTTAAGGTATCCGATCCATATTAGGACCTAATGTTTCCAGTCTTGAATATCCATCATGTATTTAATACTTTGATATTAATGTAAAGCATTTTAGAGTAGAAAAAGATTTACCGAGAGAAATTTTCAAAAATATTATTAACTAAGCAGTAATTAATTAATGAAAATTGCATTCTGGTCTATGGAAACAAGCACATTTTTTAAATAAAAAAAGTAAATACCAGGAATATCAATAAATGCTTTGGTGGAAAGGTGTATTTAATTATTAGGAATACAAAACCTATTGAAAATAAATTTTATGCTGTATAGATTTTTTAAAAATTTAATTTTTATAGAATAAAAGTAAAGGGGGCAACTCTTCAAGAAAAGGAAAAGGTCATTAATTAGGACACATTCCACTCTTACATATTGATACTTAGATATGACAATTATGTCCAAGTATACTGAGTATTAAGCCCATACATATCTGTTATGCACCCAGATTCATTGAATCAGGGGCTATTATGAATCGGATAACTTAAGTAAAGAGTAAGTCCGAGGAAAGCAGTATCCCCACTTAGTTGCTTGAAAAATGTTATGGTGCTAAATTTTATCGACAGAATATTTCAGAAATAAGGTTATTTAATTCAAGTAAGTGCAATTTTTTAAACCTATTTTTCTTGACATGCTAGACACTGCAGTATCATGGTATGGCAACCCAATTTTTTTAATCAAATGGAATTTTCACTTACTGCTCAATTTCTTAAAAATAAGGATAAGGGCCGGTAATTCCAATTCTACAAGAGCCTGAGTTCAGAAGCTTCAAGATGTATCACAGACTGTCTCACAAATAACATGTGATTCAGATAATAAGTGACCATGGTTGGGATACTTCCGTCGACACGGATTTTTTTATCATTTTTTTTTCATTTTTTTTTTACCTTTGATATACATAATCTTTCGTTTTACTTTATGGTCAACATTTACATCACACCCCTATTACCATATCTTTACATTGATATATTTCTTTAAAATTAGTGAATAGTAATTCACCTTCTGAAATTTTAAAGTGCCTTTGGTTCTCCTTCGTTTTGGATCGTGCTTGAAAAGTACAATGTCTAAAATCAGGAGGTTGTTATGAGCAGTTGTTGGCAACTTGAATCAAAATACTAAGTACCTTTCCCCCTACCTAAAAACAATTTCAACCGCATGAAAATGTTGTATGATTCACGAGAGAAAATAAAATAACCTTTCATTTTAATGATTTATAAGTTATATATTATCTTAAAAGGAAAAGCTCTATCCCTTCTTTTTGAAGAGATGCGATTGTGAGATTTTTAGTAACAGTCACTATACCATTTTTTATGTGTGTCTAGTTTACCGCTTGTTGTTCACATGTAGCATAGTTGGTGAAGGCAATATACATAATTATTTACATACAAAGTAATTAACTGTAGAACACATTTGCATACATCACAATATTACAACACACAATAACAATAATAACACAACATATGCAGGTACATATGTCAGATTGTAGCAAAAAGTCGCATTTTAAAGACATATCTGAACAATACACACATGCAGACATTTTACATAAAATATTACATAGAGCATGCTAAACAACCACAGTCCTTGCCATTCCAGTAGGATATCATGGATTAAAAACGAAAAAAGTATTTTTGGCATTTAACAGAGAGAATTAAAGAGAACTGGTGCTGCATATTTAAAATACATTTTACCAAATGAAGACTTTCTAATTTTTGGTATTTCTAAAATATTTGAATATCAAAATTGTATTTTACTATTTTGACATCTAGGAGAAAGGTCATGCATAATTTTTTAAACATTCAATAGCCATACTACGCATTATACTGGCATCCAGGGATGGCAGTTTTACTTTGCGTAATAATGTTTTATAAGTGCTGTCAGAATCTTCAAAAATAAAACGTTAGGCTCTTTCTTGATTTTTTTTCAACTTTTGGATATTTTTTTTTTTAGCAAAAATGCCACTCAAGAAGACATTAGTTAAAATTTAACAGTATACAATTATTTTTAAAAAATGCTGACTTTTGTTCGCCCTAGTTGGTACTGGACTAACACGTTTTAAAACATTTAATTGTTGGGCAGCTTTTTTTAGATTACATAGCAAAGTTATATATATTATAAGTTAAATATTACTTATATGAACATCAAATTTAAGCATATAATCAATATTAAAGGCCAAGAATCTAACGGTTTCACTTCAAAGGTTTTCAGACTCATCAGTCTTGAAAACAGGTTTCTTAGAACACGTTTCTTGCCTTATGCACTTGCCTGGAATTTAGAAGGATTTGCCTGCATTCTCTTCAAACCATTTTAAAAGAACAGAAATGTCATATTTTAAGGTATTTATCAAAGTGTCAAAATCCTTATGCCAGTAGCACAAGTTTTAAACTAAAAAGAAAGTATTTCATATTCAACAAAATTTCATTTAAAATATAGTGAGTCTCGCAAACAATTACAAACTAAGTTGTTACCAGTCGTTATTTTTGCTGATGTCGTTGTAAGTGACCGAGATGAAGTGGAATTTGCAACCAATGTTTAAAAAGAGTAAAACTTGATATTATCTCGGCTCATAATTTATGAAAGGATCACTACAATTGTAATTAACAGCATTTTAAAGGTGACAATTTCATGATATCAGGATTGATAACGCAAAATAAAAACTATAGAGAAATTGCTTTGTTACAACCAAATTTTAGTCGTGTCACCTTGACACATTTCCACCGAATATTTTATATGCTTAATATACTCTCTCTCTCTCTCTCTCTCTCTCTCTCTCTCTCTCTCTTAAATGTCATCAAATTAGAAGCCTATATAATAGACAATCACATAAGAGGCATATGTTGGGCATTGTGATTTTTTACCTGTATTTGCTATGAAATTAATTTGTACATACTAGAGACACGCCCATTTGAGGGCAGTTTCGTCTAAACTCTGCACTAGCATTGATTTTAACCACAACACTTTTTTGTGCAATTCTCCCCTCTCAACGTAAGTTCATTGTTTTATTGTTCAAGATAATAAATTTGAAAAAATACATATTTTGGTTACTGTAAGTAAGTGAACTTAATAAGTTTTATAAAAGTTACAAGACAAATGCATTTATCAATATAAAAAATATCAGCTTTCCTAAATTTATTTTAAAATAAAAACAGTAAATATAGTATTCACAAAATGGCCAGGTCATAACGTAGCGCTTTGTGACTCTATACAGAATGAGGCGATTTCGAAGAACGAATTGATATTCATTCAATAATCAAAGAACGAATACATGTAATATGATTTGCAATAAAATACTAAATGCATGTATTTTATTTTATAAAACCTTGTAGTCTATATATATATATATATATATATATATATATATATATATATATATATATAGATAAAGCACTAAAAAAACCAACAACACTCGTTATCTATAGTGTCGGATCAAAAGATACATGGTTATAAGATGAGATATAAAAAAGCACTATACTCTGTCCCAAGATATCCTGGATTCACATTTTGCTTAATTACTCGATATGTATAAATACCTCAGGGTTCAAACGATGTTCATTCAAAAGTAAGAAAAATTTCCAAGATTCTTCAGTTAAAACGCCCCCGTTAGCTTATCGGGTTTCATTACAAGAGTAAAAAATGTGATGTCTACGGGGATTTTGTATTGCAGTAAGCCCGGATGATAACATTGAAAAATTGCGCGAGGTATTCCGAGTGATTCCGAATGGAGAAAAGATGTAAACATTCCCCATTATAAATCTCCGTAAGAAATCTATTTTCGATTCTGTGATTTTTTTTCAAGTGAAAAATGATAATGTGTCAATGAAGATATCTTGGAAATTTCCCCTTTCATCGAATTTAACTGCACTTCTTTCACTGGTATGTATATTTTAATACAAAATCGATCAAATGTGCTGCATAAATATCTTGGGACAGACTATAAAAATAACCAACGACACGAACAATAAAGAAAAATATTGTCAAATTTTCGGGACAACCCGTCCCTTCTTCAGGACAACAAAGTAAAAACTACATATGAAAGGAGAAAAACATCTACAAAACTAGCACTAAACTAAAAACTAAATGATATATAAAACACCGGATGGGAACGTGGCAACTACATCTTTGTATTAAAGATCATAAGCCCGAGAAAGAAAAATCCCGTCCGACGCAGCGGACGGTCTGTGTAGAAGTGCTGAGAGATAACCCGAACGAGTTAATTAGCTAATTGGGGGTTGGTGTTAATTAAGTTGTACTAGTAAGATAATTCGTAATGAAGGTTTGTAGGGGAGACAGGTTCTGTAAATGACCACATAAATATACACAAAAGTGTAAAAACTAATAGGAGTTAAATAAAGAAAATAAAATGGATAAAACAACAATTAAAAATAGCAAAATAAAAAGTAAACAAAAAGAACCCGTACAGATTAAACCGATTAAGGAACGAGCTAATAAGTTGAATAATTAACGTGAATGATAGTTTGTACATGGCCAAAAAGATGATGATGGAAAAATTTTGGATGCATAGACTGAAGTCATTCCGCCCTGACGGCATGAACAAATTAAGTGACTTCACTAAAATGAACATCAACTAAAGCATCCTGATTTTTTTCTATGCAGTGTCACCATCATCATCTTTTTGGCCATGTACAAACTATCATTCACGTTAATTATTCAACTTATTAGCTCGTTCCTTAATCGGTTTAATCTGTACAGGTTCTTTTTGTTTACTTTTTATTTTGCTATTTTTAATTGTTGTTTTATCCATTTTTATTTTCTTTATTTAACTCCTATTAGTTTTTACACTTTTGTGTATATTTATGTGGTCATTTACAGAACCTGTCTCCCCTACAAACCTTCATTACGAATTATCTTACTAGTACAACTTAATTAACACCAACCCCCAATTAGCTAATTAACTCGTTCGGGTTATCTCTCAGCACTTCTACACAGACCGTCCGCTGCGTCGGACGGGATTTTTCTTTCTCGGGCTTATGATCTTTAATACAAAGATGTAGTTGCCACGTTCCCATCCGGTGTTTTATATATCATTTAGTTTTTAGTTTAGTGCTAGTTTTGTAGATGTTTTTCTCCTTTCATATGTAGTTTTTACTTTGTTGTCCTGAAGAAGGGACGGGTTGTCCCGAAAATTTGACAATATTTTTCTTTATTGTTCGTGTCGTTGGTTATTTTTAGTGCTTTTATATATATATATATATATATATATATATATATATATATATATATATATATATAAAGCACAAGGAAATTCACTTTGTTGGAGCTCCACCTCTGCCCCGGCCGAGGCTTGAACTCACGACCTCCGGAACCCATTCTCCTAGCAGTGCGCGGCCACCGCGCTAACCACTCGGCCATCTAGGCAAGACAAAAATCTTGCTTTCGATGACGAACGGAACCTAGCGCGCTGGCCGCGCACAACACAGTCGTTTGAGATACAGGTGGAATACAGTTAAACGACAATTTGAGAGGATCGAAACGATACACATTGCTAGGAGAATGGGTTCCGGAGGTCGTGAGTTCAAGCCTCGGCCGGGGCAGAGGTGGAGCTCCAACAAAGTGAATTTCCTTGTGCTTTATATATATCTATATCATTCACTATGGGCAGGTATATGTCAATTTGAGAGTTATTGCAATGTTTGTGCTTATTATATATATATATATATATATATATATATATATATATATATATATATATATATATATATATAAAGAATATCGCGCTTGTTTACGAAAGCTTTACCTGAAATATAACAGGTAGTGAAAGTCGGGTTGTTTAATTCGTTTCCAGGACAATAACGGTGCATGAGACTGTTCTTTGTTACAAACAGACGCTGGAGAAATTGCAGAACAAAATGATATCAAACAATGCACGAAAGATGTTTATGCTGCCATGATATATTAGCGCAGAAAGTTAATAATGTTTAATTCAAAAACTAAATATTTGACTTATGCGTAAATTTTATTGGCTCATGATTTATAATACAAATTAAAAAGGCATTTATTACTTGTTTTCTACCATATACGTTATTCCTGCTTCATATTTATTCATTTTTCACTACGATAATTCCCGTGTCTTTGGCGTTACAAGGACACAAACGATTCATTGCTCGAATCATACTTTAACTTAGTAACATTGTTCGTCACAAATAATCATTCTGTAAATTAAACATAAACAAATTCTTTGAATGCGTCAATTGACACTTGTTTTCCCTTTAAAGATCCTTATTTTTTTTTTAATCTTGTGTATTTTTTATAACAACTTGTGCTTCTTATACAGGCTGCGAGAGGAAAAATTCTTACATGTCACGTCTAAAGATCAAATGACATTACATTAATTCATTTAATCAAATCGGAATCATCATATCAAAATGAGAACCCGATAAAGTAATTAATTTGAATATGATGCAAAATTTAATTGAAGTGAAAAATGTGATCAATAGCTTGCATTTATCATTAATGCTCGTGCAAACGTATTTATCTCATTTGAAAATTATCTCCGAATCTTTACTTTCTTGAAATTCAAAAGTGTTACATGTAAACACATCTAGTTGTCTTTGTATTTTCTAGTTTGTTGTTTATCTGTACTTATGTGTATATTTTTAAAGCACATTTCAAGACGAAGTTAAAGAAAGTAAAGAACAGACGGAAAGTGTTTTGCACCGTTTTCCTTTCAAATACGTGAATTTCCTTTTTCCCCCGAGTTTATTAAAGAATACATAATGAGTTTTGTCCCAAATAAAAAAAATCGTTTAATTCTTACCTTCCAAACCCTACAAATATAATAACAACAAAAAACACTGACTTAAAACAGTCACGTTTCAGAACGTTATACATAAGTTATTATTTTCTTCCTTTTGATATATAATTGTTAATTGATAATAGGACATGCAAAATCACCAATGCAACCAACACGAGACCTACAGAGAGAACTATATTTTGTGTCAATGAGTTTTCCTTGACCTGTAGATGTTGCTTAGGAAGTGGTTTACCTGTCCAAAAATTTACGAGGTTGTCTGAAATGAATAAATGACTATTTGTCGATAAAACAATGATACATGTACTTTTTATCAACGTTATCTACATTTATAAACTATCCATCTACACGTGATGAATAATCTATACATCGAAAAAGATTGAAATTCTTTTAGAAGTAACAAATATTAAATTTTGTTTTCACTGCATACAAATCATTCATGTTTATGAATTTACTTGTTATTAAGATGTTAAATAAAACATATGTGTATGTAATTGACAAATTGAAGATGAAGATAAAACTGTACCATTAGCAGTGCGAAAATATGATTGTGGATCCCTTGAAAACCCTTTGTCTTCATTTAAATGATCATTTTCTTCGATTTTTGTTTCATTTTTTCCTAAAATTATAGAACTTTCCGTTTATTGACACATTCATAATAATTTTCTTTTCCATAGACACAGTTTGTAAACATTTTAGATGTTTTAATGTAATTTGTTAGTATTTGCAAATCTGGTTCCCAGACTGATTACCTGTATCTTTAGTTTTTGTCCAAAAATTAACTGCTTTAAGGTCTGGAGTAACAACATCTACATTGTATAAACATAATCTAAATACATGTTGAGACAATGTCCATTCAAAATAAACAATGTCAATCAATAATTCAAGAAAATTATAATCAAGCCTAAATAAAACCATTTTGTTGGACTTTTACATATAACAGTGACTGGTGACACTCACCTGTTCTTTGCGTGATATTTTTCTTCTGGGAATTCCGATTGAAGTATACTATATTAATATAATGTAAAAGATAATTGATAACGTTTTCAAATATTATATAATATAATTTATATCAATATTAATACAGGAATCAGTTTCCCTTTTATCCAACAAATTAAATTCTTTATACAAGTCAAAGTCTCAAATGGATTGCAACAGTATTACAAAGTACATGTACATGTACAGTATAACATTAATTTACTTTGAAATCTACCGATCGTCATTGTTATCCTAGTGTATAATAAATCCTTTTTTAAAAAACATTGTTGGTGTGTGGTTGGGGGTTAGGGTTGATTAAAACAGCAAAGTATTTACTTTGTAAAACCTGAGCTACAAATTGTACTCTCAATTTGAATTTAAGCTGATCTATTGATTATTCGCTAATTTTAGTTTTAAAATATTTTATTTATTAAAGCAAATAAAACAATATCACACTGATTCAACTGACAATGACGTAGTCGATGACGTCAACAACTGTGATCGGATTGCAGATTAGAATACCTAACTTAGGTTTGTTTTGTATATTGTGTTTAGACTATCACTTACTGTTATTTATATTTATGCAACCGGTAGATAACTTGCACCGTGTTTTTGGACACAAACACATTAGTTGGCAGGCGGCTCCGTAGTATGGGAATTCGCATGGTGTGTCACAATATTTTCCAGTAAACCCTAGAGGACAGTTGGCACCTGTAAAAACAATTCATTTGAACTTTTGAGCTTTATGCTCAAAATGTCGTCAAAAGAATATGTATTGCATTTGTAATGAAATTAATATGTACATGCATTGAATATTTTTTTAAAATAATAAGCGAGAAATGATCATTCATTATGAGAAAAATGTTCACATTGTATGATATGTTGGACTAAGTTATAATTAGTTTGCATTAAAATGATAATTGATACACGTATAAGCACATACTTAGCACATTCGTGGTATATATATATATATATATATATATATATATATATATATATATATATATATATATATATATATATATATTGAACGTTTTTCGTGTTTTCTCTCATATATATATATATATATATATATATATATATATATATATATATATGAGAAAACACGAAAAACGTTCAATAACCTATATTGAACGTTTTTCATTTTTTTCTCACCGATCCCTGTGGATTTTATTGTGCTATATGTATATATATGACCCTTCCTTGAAGCGTCATCATATGCATCAAATACAAAAAAAAAATAACAAACCACTTTTTTAGACTAATGTTTTGAACAAAAAGTGAATCTTTTTAATTTCAATTGATAATCTATGGAGGTTACTTTTACCTAGAGATGGACATCCATTAAGGTGATGACACAAGTTCGGTCGGCATTCACATTTCCCCTTGCACTGATTCCCAAAGAATGGATACGGACAATACTTTTCGCAATCATCTCCATAAAACCTCGGAGGACACGATTTCGACGTTCCGCCACTGAAATGATGTTTTCAAAACAATAAACGATTAAACCGCTACCAAAATTGGTTGTGATAGGGGTAACGGATCGATAATAATGGATATTAATTACTTTTTAATTACTTTTTTGTAAAAAAAAGTGAAGTCCGCAGAAAAGTAAATGGTCATATATGTTTAACAGTCTAATATTTGCAGCAATAAATGATAAAGCGTGTGTATGCTCACAGAAATATAATATAGAGAAATTAATGATTTAATTCTGAAAAATGACGATATTTAACATTATTAAAGATTAGATGTGAAAGCAGTGTTCATTCCCTTATATGTTGTAATGAAATAATTTAAAAAGAAAAACAAAACAAAACCTGGTTTTGAAAGTAGTGAAAGAAACACTGCACACATTTGTATATTGATATTAGTTTATCATATAACACATAATCTACTCACATAAAATATTTTAAGTCTTGAAAAAAGTTACTTTTGACGAGTTTGACAAATGATAAAAGAAACATCTCACAAATGCTCATTATATCGACTTACTAACCAAACACATTATTATCTAATCTGTTTATGTTTCATACGCAATTTTTTATGCTGAATATATATCCATTCCATATGGAATGATGCGAACGCACTAGTAACTGAACATAGTACGATATACTTACGTGTCATATAGAGCATTCGTTGCAGCAACTGTCACTAATCCAAAAAAAAGTCCTTGTGTTATATAAAATTCAATCATCATTTTTTTTAAAATTATGATTCTTGGAAATATGTTGATAACATGGTTTTTAGCCCCTAATGATTCCAAAATTTATTTGTTTACTTTTTATATCTGAATTCGATATGGGAAAGACAGGCACGTAAATTACTTAATTATTCAAGGAACAGTTTGAAGGAACTTTAGTGCGATTAAAAAAGAAAAACAAAATGATTTCCTTTTCACATACCTTTTTTTTCCTTTGGGCATTCCTGTCCAATTATCAATTTGATATATTTTATTCACAACCTAAACAAAGGAGAATGGTACAGAATGATACTTGTACTAGGGAAATGTAAAAAAAAAATAAATGAATTATCAAAATATAGAATTAACAAATATATCTGTGTTTGCCTTCTGTGATACGGTGACTCGTTGAAATATGTTAACACTTTATACATGTAAAATATATTATATTACGCACACGTTTCACTTTCACGATATCATAAAGGGCATGTACATGGTTTTATTTTCTAACGAAAACAAACAATAACACTTTAACACTGACGCTTGCTCTTTAAAAACATGAACACATGAAAAATTACATGTACTTGCACACCCAAGTTGTATCAACACTTACTTGTTTTATTTGTAAACTGTGTGAGATTTATATTTTTAGTGTTGATTCTTTAAACGAAAGTTAACTTTTCAAAGAGAAAGATGGGAAATGCACCATACCATGCAGAATGGAATTTTCAATGTAATAAATGCACATTATAGAACATCTCAGTCTATAAATTTACTGTAAATATGCTAATGAATTTATATAAAGTAGAAAATATGTTATTATCTATGCAAGTAAAATATTTTTGAAGCTAAAACGCTCTTTTCTCAGTATGAACCCGTTTTATAATAATCCCATCTCCATATAGTACAGTTTAAAACCAACATTCTTTAATCATTTCCAAATCTACGTTTTGGAATTTATGATAGAAGGAATGCCAGTTACTGTATATATGATTAAATATGAAAGTATATATTTATTAAATGATTGCCATAAGTAAACTAATATTAAGTCTCGCGCAAAAAAATTAAGTTCCAAACAGTTTTGCAGAACGTGCTTATTATTTGAGTCAAAAACAATCTGATATCATAAAATTACTCAATTATACCAGAAAATTGAGCTAAAACACTTCTTTTTTATTTGATTAATTTTCTGTTGCAGTCATTGCTAGCCATTGCTAGCAACGCAATCAAATTCAAAATTATTTCTTATACAAAATTTATTGTAAAGCAAAACCCTAGTAATTATTAGACTTATACGTAGATTGGATTTGGCTCATTATTTTAATACTAATTAAAATTCATGAGTCAAGTCCAGTTTATTTTTTCTATTTTGTAAACGTTATAACTGCTTTGTACATCTTTATATTATACTCAGATGATTCCAATGTCTTCTGCATTACAAGGGCAAAAACGATTCATTACTTGAATCATACATTAGAATTAAAACATTTTTCAAAATAAAAACATGTTGTTAAATAAGCAAAAAAGAATACTTGGAATGCGTCAAATGACACTTTGGTCATGAAAAAATACTTAATTATTGCTGATTTCGTTATTTTTTTTTAGCAACATGAAGTTATTCTACAGGCTGCGAAAGGAAAATAACTTTTCACGTGTCACGTCTTAAGATCAAACAAAAAATGCAAGCATCATATGAATATATATAATTAAATCAGAATCATTATGTTGAAATAAGAACACGATAAAACTAATTTATTGAATATAATACAAAATTCAATGGAAGTGACAAATGTGATCAATAGTTTCCGCTTATTATCAATGTTTAATACTAGAGTGACCTTTCCTGCAACATGTAAACACATCTAGGGAACTTTTTTAGTTTTTTTATCTGTTTATCCGTACTTACATGTACTGTATGTGTATATCTTTAAAACATATTGAAGGACGAAGTCAAGAAGAGTAAAGGACAGACGGAAAGCTGTCTGTACTATTTTCCTTTCAAATACTTACAATTCCCCCCCCCCCCCCCCCGAATTAATTAAGAACAAAATTATCTTGAGTTTCGTCCCAAATAAGCGTTTGTTTGATTCTTGCAAACACTTCATTATAATAATAACAGTAACACTGACCTAAACAGTCACGTTTAAGAATGTTATAAATAATATATTCTTTCCATTCTTTTGATACATTTGTTAAACACCCCTGCGAATGTTATTGTCATTTAGATTTACACCACGTGGTTTTATTTGACACTTTCAGTTTCACAGTAAAAATCGTCCTCGTGTTTATAGTCTATTTCCTAATATCTAGATACTTGTAGTCAAATATAAAATATAGACGTTTTTTTTCATTTTAAACTTTATTTTAATTATTTAGTGGATAAAATGAGTTCTAGAAATAAATGGGACAATAGAAAATACATGTTTTTTTCTGCTGTTGCAACAATTAACATCCTTAGTAGCGATCCCCCTAAGGATTAATTTTCGATCCGCGCCTGACCTAGTAAAAGCATCAGTAGGGAAACAGACTATACTATTTTATGCAGAAAGTTCCTTAAAAATGGACAGACACCCATTCTTTTTTTAAAAAGCATGGTATTGCATACCAAAAGCCTCAAACATGGCTATGATTTTATCAAGCAACCCAATGTTTATATTTTCAACCACGTGTTGAGTGGTTGAACACGAACGATAACTCTGTTCTGAATATCATCGTTTAGTTTAAATAACCGCTAGATGATGAAATAAGACATATATCTTAATAGATTTTCATGTTTTAAAATAAATCAAAATAGGATATGATATGAAAAACGACCAGTACTTAGGTATTTTGAGAATATTATCCGAACGCTTATACTTCCGCTCGAAATTTCACAGGAACCGAACAAATCTCGGGGAAGTCTCGTTAACGTTCATTCGTGCACCTCTGGATTTATTACATACTTAGCAACGATAAAGAAAGCATTCCGAACACATTCGCAGAGGAGTTAAAGCTGAACACCGCTCGTAAATAGGCACCGTCACACATATACCTGTTATATAAATTCTTCGATTTCGTTACACCCGATTGCACACCTGAAACTCGTGGCCAACGTGTAGTATTCATTTCGTGGTCTTTGGATTTTATGCATTTTATTCTTATTTTATGTGCATATTCTGTTTGTAAAATATGCATTGACCAGTTTATTTGATGATAGTATTCTCCTGGCTTGAAAAAAGTGCGTAAAACTTGATAACTTCATCGCGACCGAGTAAAACGGCAAGGCAATACGTCCATCCACACAGGTGAGACCTCTACAGCGAAATACTTTGAACTGTTAAGAGGTCTGCGGCTTATATAGGGGTTGTAAGGATAGCGGTGATGAAAGAGAAATATGGCGGACAATGCCTATTTACGAGCGGTGTTCAGCTTTCATTTATAACAGGACATGTAAAATCACCAATGCAACCAACACGCGCCTACAGAGAGAACTATATTGTAGCATATGAAATGAATAATAATTGTTTACGTTATTACAATAAAAATGCATGTACTGTGTGCATGTATCACCATTATCTACATTTATTTAAGTATACATATACACGTGATGAATAATCTATGCATCTAAAATGATTAAAATCTTACAAAATTTACAATTAGGCAGAATACATTCTTTTTCTATTAGAATTAACAAATATTTAAATGTGTTTTCACTGCACACAAATCATTAAAAAAAATGAATGACCTAACTTGCTTTATTATGTTGAATGAAACATAATCATATGTAATTCAAAAGATGAAGATAAAATATCATCAGCTGTACAAAAATATGAGAGTGGATCCCTTGAAAATCCTTTGTCTTCATTCAAATGATCATCTTCGACGGTTTTTGTTTCATTTATTCCTATAGAAATTATACAACTTTCAGTTTGTTTGCATATTTATTATTACTTTTCTTTTATCATACGCAGTTTGTTAACATTTTTTTTATGTTTTAATGTAATTTGTTAATATATAACAAATCGGGATTACCTGTAATTTTAGTTTTTGTCACAAAACCATTTGCCTCAAGGTCTGGATAGACAACAGCTACATTGTATAAAGATAATCTAAATAAATGTTGAGACATTGACCAATAAAGATGAACAATATCAATTATTCATTCCACAAAGTTTTAATCAAGCCTTTATAAAACCATTTTGTTAGACTTTTACTTACAACAGTGACGGGTGACACTGACCTGTTCTTTGCTTTGTTGTCGCGGTATTCCTCTTCTGAGAGTTCCGATCGAAGTATATAGATTTTATTCGACAAGGTGTTGATACCGTTTTAGAATAATGTATCATTTGATTCTAAATCAACATTTATACAGGAATCAGTTTATTTATTGTTCAAAAATATATCTATTTTTTTTTTCTTTTTACATTTAAATTCGATTCCACGTTTAATCCAAATAATTGAATATTTCGTGCAATACTATTGCAAGGTACTTGTACATATACGAGATACCATTTATCTATTTTGAAATCTAATAATCTGTTATCCCAGTGTATATTAAATACTTTATTTCAACAACATCAATGATGTGATTTGGGGAGGGGGGTAAAGTGGATTAAAATGCAAAGTATTCATTGTGTAAATGTTGAGCTAAAAATTGTGCTCTTGATTTGAATTTGAGTTGATCTACCGTATATTAGCTCATGTTAGTTCAATGTTTCATTTTCATTAAAAACACTAGACAATATCCCACTGATTCAACTGACAATGACGTAGTCGCCGACAACAACAACAACAACTGGTATGCCCCTGTAAAACAGTTACTATATAACTCTATACAAAAAAAAAGGTTCAGCATTTTGACTGTTTGACTGGAACTGTTGAATTGGAACTGTTAAAATCGACTGTTAAAAAAGACGTCATATACCGCGAAAACGAGTTATAAATTAGCATTTGCTCGCAAACTGTTGCCCGCGTCCTTCGGTCTTGGGCAACAGTTTGCAAGCCGGTCCGACAGATCAACTGTTGTCCTCGACCCCAGTCAACAACTGTATACTGTTAACTTGGGATTGTGATCAGATTACACATTAGAATACTTAACTTAGATTTGCTTTAGAATATTGTTTTTAGATATAACTTACTGTTATTTATATTCAGGCAACCGGTAGATAAATTGCACATTGTTTTGGGACACAAACAAATCTGATGACAATCGATCCCGTAGTATGGGAGTTCGCATGCGATATGGTGTGTCACAATATTTCCCACTAAACCCCAAAGGACAGTTGGTACCTGCAAATTATTTCAAAGTTTAACTTTTGAGCTTTATGCTCAAATTTCGTCCAAAGAACATGTATTGCATTTAAAAAAAACCCTATTATGTACATTCATTGAATACATTATTGAATAAAATTAGTAAACAACATTTATTATACGAAAAAAGACACGTAAATTTCACATTGTATGATATGTTATACTTGGTTATAATTAGTTCGTATTCAAATGATCATTAATACACGCCGTATGCGCATATACTTAGAACATGATTTGTGTTTAAAAAAAACAAACTAACAAATATTGTTTTTTACACCTCCGTGAAGTGTCATCGTATGCTTCAATTACAGAAAAACAATTGTTAGAAACTAATGTCTTTAACACAAATTGCATTGTTTTTAATTGATAAAATTTGGATATTACTTTTACCTAGAGGTGGACATCCATTTAGGTGATGACACAAGTTCGGTCTGCATTCACATTTCCCTTAGCATTGATTCCCAAAGAATGGATACGGGCAATACGTTTTGCAATCATCTCTATAAAACCTTGGAGGACACATATTCGACGTTAAATTGCGCTACTGAAAATTATGTTTTAAAAACAACAAACCATTTCAACGCTACCAACAATTGGTTAGTATTTTGCCATAATAGAATGTTAATTACCTTTCTAAGAATAGGCAGAGAAGTTATGATTAGTGGTAAGATCGATAATAATGGATGTTAATTACTTTAATTTTCGTAAAAAGAAATGAAGTCCGCAGATAGATAAATGGTTGTATATTTAACAGTCTATTATGTGCATAGTTCAAGATGGTAGCAATCATGTTATAGCATATTTATGCTTACAGTAATATGAGATAGACAACTCAATGAATTTTTTTCTGAAAAAAAGTGGCGATGTTCTACATTATTTTAGATCATATGTAAAAGATTGTTCACTTACTAAGATGTTGTAATGTTATGATTAAAACACAAAAACAAAGTGAAACACGAGTTCGGTACTTCATGAAAGAACCATTGCACACATCTGTGTATTGTAGTTAAAATGCTGCACACAGTCTACTTACGAGATATATTTTAAATCTTGAAAAAAAGATCACTTTTGACAAGTTTGACAAGTGAGAAAAGAAACATAACACAAATGCACATTATTTTGACTTTCCCGACAAACACGTTATTCAATCTTCTAATGCTTTTGTGCTGAATATATATCATACCATAAATAATGATGCGAACGCATAATGTAACTGAACATGTTACGTTATACTTACCTGTCATATAGAGCATTCGTAGCAGCAACTGTCACCAATCCAAAAACAAATCCACGTTTTATAAAAAAAATAATTATCATTGTTTTTCTTTTAAAATTATGAATCTTGGGAAATGTTGAGAAAATGTTTTTTGCCGCTGTAACTAAGAATTTTGACCCGGGTTGAAAATTGACCCGGATGTCATTTTTCAACGTTGAATATGGAGACCAAAGGTATTAAATTAGACCCCAATCCGTTGAAAATTGACCCGCATCGTAGAATTTTGATCATGAAACCGGTTAAAAACGCAACAGCAAATAAGTACAAATTAACAAATCAATATCTAAAACTTCGATTTATTTAACAATTTTTTCATATTTATTCTTTAGATTTACATGTTTACATGTTTTAGCACTCGGACGAAAAAAATTGATAAATAATCTATATATTGAAAATGATTCAAATCTTCAAAATTAATAATTAGGCAGACTACATTTTGTTCGTTTAGAATTTACAAATATTAATATTTGTTTTCACTGCTAACAAATCATTAAATAGTTTTAATAAAATAACTTGTATGTTTTAATGATAAATAAATAAAACAATAATCGTATGTATACCATTACCAGTAGGAAAATATGATTGTGGATCCCTTGAAAACACTTTGTCAGCATTCAAATGATCATTTTCTTCGGTTTTGGTTTCATTCATTTCTATAGAAATTATAGAACACTTCAGTGTACAATCACATTCATAATTACATTTCTTTTTCCATACACACAGTTTGTAAACATTTTAGATGTTTTAATGTATTTTTTTCATATTTGTAAATGGGGATTCCTAGACCGATTACCTGTATTTTGAGATTTTGTCACAAAATCAACTCTGTTAAGGTCTGGATAGACAACATCTACATTGTATAAACATAATCTAAATTAATATTGAGACAATGCCCATTAAAGATGAATAATACCAATCATTCATACCAGAAACTCAAAACCAAACGTAAGTAGAATCATTTTGTTGGATTCTTACTTAAAACAGTGACGGGTTACACTGACCTGTTCGTTGCGTTGATGTCGTTATATTCCCCTCTTGAGAGTTCTGATCGAAGTATACTAAATTAAACCAATGTATTAGATAATTGATAACGTTTTCAAATAGTGTATCATATAACTCTATAGGAACATTATTACAGGAATCAGTTTATTTATTGTTTAAAAATATCATTTTTGGGGCGATTTTGTTCAAGCATTATTTCTTCTTACATCTTTCTTCTTAATATCGATTCTACGCTTAATGCAAATGAGTAAATTCTTTCATACAAATCAAAGTCACAGATAGATTGCAATAGTAGTGCAAAGTGCATGCACATGGACAAGATGCTATTCAATTACTTTGAAATCTAAAATTCTTCATTGTTATCCCAGTGTATATTAAATCCTTTATTTCAACAACATTATTGTTTGTGTGTGCTTGGGGGTTAGGGTTTATTAAAACAGCAAAGTATTCACTTTGTGAATATTGAGCTAAAATTGTGCTCTTGTTTTGAATGTGAGATAATCTTCCGTATAATAGCGCATTTTAGCTTTAAAATATTTTATTTTCATTTACAAAATTAGACAATATCCCACTTATTAAACTGACAATGACGTATTGCCTACAACAACAACTGTTGTTTGGGGGTTTTGATCAGATTACACATTTGAATACTTAACTTAGGTTTGCTTGCTCAGGTCTATTGTGTTTAGACTATTACTTACTGTTATTCATATCTATGCAACCGGTAGATAACTTGCACCTTATTTTGGGACACAAACAAATCTGTTGGCAAGCGACTCCGTAGTATGGGAATTCGCATGGTGTGTTAGAATGTCTTCCAGTAAACCCTAGAGGACAGTTGGTACCTGTAAATTACTTGAATTTAAACTTATGGCGTTATGCTCAAATTTCGTTAAAGTCACAAGAACAAGTATTGCATTTGCAAAAAAATATGTGCATACATTGTATTACTTAATAAGTAAACAACAATCATTCATTATGTGAAAAGACACGTAAATTTCACGTTGTATAATATGGTAGTTATTTTTAATTTTATAATTAGATTTCATTTAAATGATCATTATTACACGTATGCAAAATTACTTAGCACATAGCTCGTGTTTAAAAAAAAACTAAATGTTGCTTTTTTACACCTCCGTGTAGTGTCATCGTATGCTTCAAATGCAGAAATACATTGTTAGAAACTAATGTATCCAACACAATGTGTATCGTTTTTACCTGATAATCCTTGGAGATAACTTTTACCTAGAGATGGACATCCATTAAGGTGACGACACAAGTTCGGTCTGCATTCACATTTCCATTTGCACTGATTCCCAAATAATGGATAGGGACAATACTTTTCGCAATCATCTCCATTAAACCTCGTAGGACACGATTTCGACATTCCGCCACTGAAAATGATGTTTTCAAAACAACAAACCATTATACCGCTACCAACAACTAGTTTATATGTCGTTATATAAATAGGCGGAGATTTTGTGATTAGTGGTTACGGATCGATAATAGTGGATGTTAATTACTTTTTGTTAAAAAGAATAAAGTCCGCAGAAAGGTAAACTGTCATATATAATATGCTTTACGGTGCTACCGTTGTAGCGAGCGCAGCAAGAATTTACACATACCTTACATCATTGTCAACTTAGTGATATTTTGACAGTTATCAACTAACATCGAAGAATTTGAGAAGGGAGAGAGAGAGAGAGAGAGAGAGAGAGAGAGAGAGAGAGAGAGAGAGAGCGAGAGAGGAGGTATGTCCAATGCACGATGTTTTATCAATATTGTCGACATCGCAATGTTGACCAATATTGAGTAGACATTGTGTTAATATCATATTAGCATAATTATTGAATTTGCATTTGCAGCGTACCCTTTATATCCTGTTTAAATTTTCGATATCGCAATGTTGACCAACATCGAGTCGACATTGTGTCCACATCGTGTGTCTTGTTTCCTGTTTACATCGTCGCCATCGTCGACATCGCAATGTTGATCGATATCGGGTCGACATCGTGTCTACATCGTACCTCTCATATCCTGTTTACATCGTCGACATTGTCGACATTGCAGTGTTGATCGACATCGAGTCGACATCGTGTCTACATCGTGTACCTTCTTTCCTGTTTACACCGTCGACATTGTCGACATTGCAGTGTTAATCGACATCGTGTAGACTTCGTGTATACATCGTACCTCTCATATCCTGTTTACATCGTCGACATTGTCGATATCGCAATGTTGACCAACATCGAGTCCACATCGTGTCTACATCGTACCTCTTATATCCTGTTTATATCGTCGAAATTGCAATGTTGATCGACATTGAGTCAACATCGTGTCTACATCGTACCTCTTATATCCTGTTTACATCGTCGACATTGTCGACATCGCAATATTTAGTAGAGAATGTTTCTGAATCGTGTGCCTTCTTTCCTGTTTACATCGTCGATATCGTCGACATCACAATGTTGAACGACATCGAATCAACATCGTGTCTACATCGTACCTCTTATATCCTGTTTACATCGTCGACATTGTCGACATCGCAATATTTAGTAGAGATTGTTTCTACATCGTGTGCCTTCTTTCCTGTTTACATCGTCGATATCGTCGACATCACAATGTTGATCGACATCGAATCAACATCGTGTCTACATCGTACCTCTTATATCCTGTTTACATCGTCGACATCGCAATATTTAGTAGAGATTGTTTCTACATCGTGTGCCTTCTTTTCTGTTTACATCGTCGATATCGTCGACATCGAAATGTTGATTGACATGGAGTCAACATCGTGTCTACATCGTACCTCTTAAATCCTGTTTACATCGTCGACATTGTCAATATCGCAATGATGACCAACATGGTGATATTCTATGTCTTACATTGTATATTTCTACGCTGTTGTAATTTTTAAACAAACATCGTATAATGTTAGTAAATGATAAATAAAGGAATCATCTAATCGGTAGGTAATTGGTTTGCTTAATTGACTATAATTTATCATGTCTTTGAGAAAAGTCTCTTATGCTCTGCTTTACTTGCATTGTTTGTAACCAGCGGATTTTTTTTTTTTTTTTTTAATTTTACCGATTTCCTGCAATTGATTTGAAAAAAAAAACAACAGGACCAATATTAATGGTGTAAAGACCTTCTAATTGTTCTATGAACAATTAGTCTACTAGTTTTTATTTTTTTTTTCCGTAAGTGAAACACTTTCATTCACGTCTTACTGCTTTCGAAAAATTATGAAGGCATTTGACCCTGCGTCTTAAAAACACCTCACGTTTCGTTACTATTGACGCGTGCGCCTAAAAGTTTGTTATCGCTACTCCTCGTAAGCCGTGACACTTGCGTGTTCAAAACCTTTGCGGATGTTGTCGGTCTGACAAGTAGTCGCAGATCTCCGAAAGACAAAAGGTTTCGCAGTCTCTCCTTAGAACGACTCTCTTTTAAATTTTTTAAGTTTTACGACAGATTTTAAAAAATGAAACGACTTAAGGTAGAGCCACGAAACCACTTGCAATGGCTTCTAAGACCATTTTGGCTACAACAAAGGTCAAGGTCAAGGTCAACTAGGATTCGTAAACCTGTCATTTTGCTAAATAGTGTGACCTTTCGGCACAGACATATCCCCTGAAAGTTGACCTTGACCTTGACCCCTAGAGATCAAGAACCATTTGACACGAATTCCGAGATTCTATCTTGTGCGACTAGTTCGTAAACCCCCTTTTCCACTTTTTGGGGTAACGGATGACCTTGGCCTTCAACGTAAAAAATATTTTAGCCCAAAGGTTCGCTTTAGCATGCATACTCAGATTCTGGCGATGTCGAATGATCTCGCGTCTTCTTTATTAGGTCTTTACACCACAGTGTAAAGGCCTATTGATATTGTTCTGTTTATTATTATTTTTCTTCCGTAAGTGAAATTTTTGTTTCGCGACTTTTCGAAACACTTTCATGCTCGTCGTACTGCTTTCGGAAAATGATGAGGGCATTTGACCCTGCGTCTTAAAAACACTTCACACTTCGCAACTGTTGACGCGTTCGCCTTCCAAGTTAGAAACCTTCGCGTATGTTGTCGGTCTGACAAGTAGTTGCAGATTTCCGAAAAACAAAAGGTTTCGCAGTCTCCTCGTAGAACGACTCTCTTTCAAATTTTTCTAATTTACAGAAAGACTGTCTTGCGCATTTTCTTAATTTTGTGAAAAATCTAAAGTATCAAAATGACTAAACCTAGAGACAGGAAACAACTTGCAATTATTTCATTGACTATTAGAAAGATATTCTTTGAAAAAGTACAAACTATAAATTTAAATAATATTTTGTTTAATATATTTTTTTTAAAGATACATGCCTGCAGATCATCAGTATATTATACTTTTCAGGTTATTATACCCTACCAGCAATTAATAGACTTAGTATATTATACTTTTCAGGTTATTATACCCTACCAGCAATTAATAGTCGTAAGTTCCGCATCTCGCTTCTCATTAAAGTCCAACGTGAAATATAAGAATTAAAAAAAAATTATTAATTGCCTAATTTATGATTTAATGTAACATCAGTTGGTGAATTCTATCAATACACACAATATTGACAGGTACTTTATCCGAAACTGTCCCTCGCTGGATCTCTTCTTTCTATCATCAACCAAATTCACTACACAACTCAACATTTTTTATCCCATCTCAAGTAACAAGCGACATAGCCTAGGGGTAACGCTCTCTCCTACCAATCCAAGGGTTCTCGGTTCGATACCCCATTGGGGAGAATTTTTTTTTTCTTCTTCCCCAAATTTACCGATTTCCTGCAAATGATTTGAACAAAACAACAGGACCAATATTAATGGTGTAAAGACTTTCTAATTGTTCTATGAACATTTAGTCTACTAGTTGGGCTTGAAGTTGGTCAGGTGATAATAAATTATTTGAAACAACACCAATTCTAGGACCTTGATAATTAAGCATGAAACCATATGTAAAACCTTGAAAAATTTCTTTAGCAACCTGTCTAATAGGATACTTGTCTAGATATATAGACATATGCGAAACATTAATTGGGGTGCGAACTAGGTCCCATAAACCTGGGGGTTGAAAATCTTGATAGTCTTGTCTTGTTTTGAGACTGCCTATTTGGCACATGTATGGACACGGGACAGTTAATCATGCAGTGGCCTTGCCCACATTTAATACAATTGTGGTCATAGACACATTGCTTTTTAAAGCAGAATCCCTGGAAATTGAAAGTGTAGCACTTATTCCCATTGTAACCCCCTAATGCTAGGGAATTTTGTTGCCCAACTACCATGTACATAACCCATAACTCTGAGTCGACTGAAGCCCAAGACTTGACAGGGTCCATTGCAATCTTTAACCGGAATTGTTCATCATACAACTTCCAACCTGCCGACCTATCAGCCCCTGTCCTAACATCATGCATATATTTCAACATGTCTTTAATTTTGCATACATGAACGGATATAAATACACTGACATAGATCAAGAATGCATCCGTCCATTTTTCGATGTAGGTATTTTTTACTGCAGACCTTGACCATTTGACCATCATTTCAAACAACCAGGACTCTTTCACTCACTGTATCTTCAATGTTAGATTTTTTCAATAACAAGACCAGATCTACATATTTCCCTTCATTAATTTTCATTCGTAATGAGCTGCTCACATTGTGCCCCAAAGAAAACTGAATGGAGTTTATTGGTGTTGGTGTAACACCCACCGTTTCTATGCAAACACTATTAAACACTTTGGTACCTTCAGCCTGCTCCACCGGAACAAGATTCAAGGTCTGTTGCGCTTCCCTGGTGGCCGTATCCTTCTCCGTTCTCCATGGTTGGTACGCGGCTCGACTTCCGCATGCACGTGGGCCTGTGGCTGACTGGCTTTTCGTTTAGGCATTCTTAATCTTTACAAAAGGGCTCAAAAATTAAAATAAAAGTTTAGTTGAAAATTTTGATTGATCATTCCCATTAATTATAAACTTTTAACGTAATTTTAACAATTTACACAATGGCCGCATGGCATATCTACCAGATACTAATCAAGAGCGAATAAATCCGTAAATATCTATAAATCAAATAGTCATCGGCGAAATATAATAATACAATGATGACTGTAAAGTTACAATTAACAACTTGTCTCTGTATAATTATAATTTTAAATAAACTGACAAATAATAATTCTAAAAAATTATCTTCATCATCTTTTACCGACTTCACTGAAGCTGGTCTAAATAGAAAAGGAAGGGGCAATCTAAAAACGGATTATCAACCGTCAACAAAATATATTTCCAGAATGTCAACAATGCTCAGAATATTACAGTGATAGATTTTGAGAAATTTAATTATATATGTACTACTGTGGTTTCATCTATATTTGTTGAATACCAATTTTCGTGGATTTCGTTATTAAGTTGATCGATGAAATTAAATGTTCATTGAAGTGCAATTTCTATTAACATTTTGTATTCATAGAGTCATTGGCCACGAATATACGTATCCTTGAAACTGTGATTTTCACTTTTTCCACGAAAATTGATACCCTTAAATATTAATGAAACCACAGTATGTAAATTTTAGGATTGTAAATAAAACTTGCTTTGATAACGGCACATATTTACAGACAAGCTGAAATATGTGCAATTATATATCTTCTTTCATTTCAATATTGACACGTCGTCTATAGTGTGGCTTTTTCAAGCCACAGGATGCATCATATAATCGCCTTATAATGCTCGGCAAGCAGGAATAGCCCTAACACAAAAATTAAGGAGAACTGTTAACTCTTGCAACTGCTCTAAGGTAACCTTTGTTTGTATTGCATTGATCTGCAACTGAGACCTTAAAGAGGTAAGCTTTTCCTGAGGTATCTTAACAGTCATATTTTGTGTATCAATCTCAAGGCCCAAATAAAATTAAAAGAGGTGTAGGCCCACTAGTTGTTTCCTTTGCTAATGGACCCCTATCAATACTTATCAGCATTTATCAATAAAAATACTGTCCTGAACCTTATATCCAAGCAAATTGAAATTTAAGTTATGAATATGTAATAACATAAAAGCACTTTTGATATCTAAACGAGACACCAAAGCCCCCTGTCCTAAACTGGCCAGCATTCCCAGAGCTTCATCAAATAAAGTGTACTTACAACCCCACCTAACGACACTTCCTTATTAATCAACTTCATTGTTTCGTGTTCAATTTAAGATTATGTCAAATTGTAGCAATTCAAGGACCCTCATAACACAGTTTAAACCCTGTCGAAAAACTTTGAATAAGTTCATGTACAGCCAATTCATTGAGGTTTGTTAGTAAATATTGTCGTAATCTATTAACATCTATTGGAGTGGAGGCAATATTAAGGGTGTATAAATGGCTTGGCAGTCGCAGCTGGCATGCGACTAGGGGCAGTTCCTGGTGCTTGTGGTCAAATCAATTTTTGTTAGTAAAACATTTTGTAGCAGGGTGATACTTTTCAGAATGGAGGCATTGGTGCTTGTAAAAGAAAAGCAATTTTTCTCCGACAGAAACCCTCGTCAAAACACTTAAATTCTCTGGGTTCAGACACACGAGAGAGGGATTATAGCGACTGACGCTGGTAAAAAAACCATAGATCACTGTCCACTTAAGCAAATGATTTGGAAGGGTTGCGTTCTTTCTCAAGTCTGAACTTGACATCATACTCTCTCCAACCCAATATATTTGACTTTGATGCTCCTAAGCGGACAGTGGGTATACATTTCAAAAGGGCGGTGGCACATTCTGGGTGGGCAGTTACGTAAATGCTTGAACATATTAAATAGGCGTCTATCCACATTCGAATAGAAGTAAGACTTTTGAGACATTGAGACAGTCCCATTACTCTATGTCAAGTATTGAACATCATCGTTTGGGTCTGGATTGTTGATCAACAATTTGCCTAAATTGACATTCTGATCATTAGCAATTTGTACTTTAAGGTTGTTAGGAACATTATAGCCTAATTGGTCAACAATGCTCAAAATGTCTATTATAGGTTGTGACACATGATCTGCATTCATATCAGATAATGATTTAACTGGCTTTGGCTCAATGGGGTCGCTTTGGAACCGTCGAAGGGGCGGTGGTTCTTGATTCAATCCTCGAGGCCACCACCTCGGATATATGACGAAGTTGTTTATCGCTGAGGTCGAGCGCTGCGACGGTGGGATATGCTGGTGCTAAAGCCTGCTTTCGCTTTGAATTGGGCTTATCAACACGTGCTACAGGTGTTGGTTTTCTCTTAGGCATGGTTCTCTCACAATTGAGAAAAGGAAATTAGCTAACGTGAAAGAAACAAATTACTTTGAGACTACGATTCAATAATGCCATGCAAATCACGACGAATTTTGCAAATCGGTTGATCCGCCAGTACTCTTGCATGTGCTTAGCGACTGTATTACAATAAAATCCGCCCAGCATCCACCGCCAATTCGTGCATCGAGGAAAACAAATGTAATAAGAGATATAAATTGAACTTAAGGTTTATTTTAAGGCATTAAAATTACTAGTAATTTATGCAAAAAAAAGTATTCATGTTTTTTAAATCCCTAAATTATGATGTTGTTTATTTGTTTTTAGCTCACCTGAGCTGAAAGCTCAAGTGAGCTATTCTGACATTTTGTCTGTCGTCCGTCCGTCTGTCTGCCCGTCTGTCCGTCCGTCTGTAAACTTTTCACATTTTCAACATCTTCTAAAGAACCACTGGGCCAATTTCAACCAAACTTGGCACAAAACATCCTTAGCCTAAGAGGATTCAAAGTTGTGAAAACTAAGGACCAAGCCCTCTTACAAGGGGAGATAATTAGGTATTATTGAAATTTTTTGAGAAATTTTCAAAAATCTTCTTCTCAAATACCATTTGGCCAGGAAAGCTGAAACTTGTGTGGCAGCATCCTCAGGTAGTGTAGATTCAAAGTTGTGAAAATCATGACCCCGGGGGTAGGATGGGGCCACAATGGGGGGTCGACTATTTACATAGGAATATATAGAGTAAATCTTCAAAAATATCTTCTCAAGAACAAATACGCCAGGAAAGCCGAAACTTATGTGGAAGCATCCTCAGGTAGTGTAGATTCAAAGTTTTGAAAATCATGAATCTGGGGTAGGGTGGGGCCACAATGGGGGGTCGAATTAATACGTTTAGGAATATAAAGAGAGTAAATCTTTAAAATTCTTCTTCTCAAGAACCATTTGGCCAGAAAAACCGAAACAATGTGGAAGCATCCTTAGGTAGTGTAGATTCAAAGTTGTGAACCATTACGCCAGGAAAGCTGAAACTTGTGTGAAAGCATCTTCAGGAAGTGTAAATTCAAAGTTGTGAAAATCATGACATCAGGGGGTAGAGTGGGGCTACAATGGGGGGGGGAATTATACGTATAGGAATATTTAGAGATTTAAAATATAGAATATTTAGAATATTTAGAGCTTTAAAAATCTTCTCAAGAACCATTTTGGCAGGAAAGCTGAAACTTATGTGGAAGCATCTTCAGGTAGTGTAAATTCAAAGGTGTGGAAATCATGACCCTAGGGGGTTGGGTGGGGCTACAATGGAGGGTCGATTTTTTACAAAGGAATATATAAAGTAAATCTTTAAAAGTCTTCTTCTCAAGAACCATTTGGCCAGAAAAGCGGAGGCATCCTCATGTAGTGTAGATTAAGAGTTGTAAAAATCATGACTCCCAAAGGTAGGGCAGGGTCACAATGGGGGTCGAATCTTTACAAAGGAATATAGAGATTAAATCTTTAAAAATCTTCTTGTAAGAAACCATTTGTCTAGGAAAGCTGAAACTTGTGTGGAAGCATTTCGAGGTAGTGAAGATTCAAATTTGTAAAAATCATGACCCCCGGGGATAGGGTGGGGCCACAATGGGGGGGGGGGGTCGACTTTTTACATAGGAATAAATAGAGTAAATCTTTAAAAATCGTCTTCTCAGAAACTAATAAGCCAGGAAAGCTGAAACTTGTTTGGAAGCATTCTCAGGCAGTGTAGATTCAAAGTTGTAAAAATCACGATTCCTGGGGGTAGAGTTGGGCCACAATGGGGGTGCAATTTTTACATAGGAATATTAACAGTACATCTTTAAAAATCTTCTTCTCAGAAACTAATCAGCCAGGTGATTATTTAATATTGTTTAGACTTTGGCCTCTAGATGATTCCTGGACGATTGGGTCTAACAAGGGGTTCAGAGTTTGATTTAGGTTTATATCCCATATATAAACAAACTTTCTTTGCTCAATATCCACAATGTTTATAGAAAAAGTATTTTCTCAAATGAAAATATGCTATACTTTACGGCGGCGTGGAAGGGCCAGGTGAAAAAAAGAATATTGTTCGGACGAATAAGTTATTTGTTCGAACGAATTACGATTTGTTCGGACGAATTAGCTATTTGTTCGGACTAATTAGGATTTGTTCGAACGAATAACGATTTGTTCGGACAAATAAGTTATTTGTTCGGACGAATTACGATTTGTTCGGACGAACTAGGATTTGTTCGGACGAATTAGCTATTTGTTCGGACTAATTAGGATTTGTTCGGACGAATTAGGATTTGTTAGGACGAATTAGATATTTGTTCGGACGAATAAGTTATATTTATATAAAACAGCATTTTTGATGAGCAATTTATAAGACTATCTGATCTGGCAATGATATAGATGATGAAGGGGGAGAGGGTCTGTGATCAAGCCACCCCTTTCCTAGAATGTCGTTTTTCCTCAAATGATAACACCTCAATGTTATACATGTACTAGTCACTGATATTACAAGGGTGTTGGAACAGGGGCGGCAGAGGCGGTCGCCCCCCAATAATTTTGCCTAAAAATGAATTCTGAAAAAATAAGACTGAATTGAAATTTAATAACGGTGATCAGTATTAATTGGAGCGGCGGTGATAACGGTGATTTATGTTCAATGGAGCGTCGAAGGGTAACTTCATTGTTTATATAGTCAAAAGTTGGGTATATATACATGTTTCTGACGTGATTTGACAATCAACAGTGAATCGATTAGATAGGTTTGCCATTAAAGAAATATCGTTCTTCAGCTTTGATGATCAATTACATGTTGTAAGTTAGAAACAACTGATATTATTATGGGCTATAACAATATATAGTATGTCACCACATGATTCACGGAAATCCATTTAGGGATTTTTAAACGTCTTTGAAGTGCAACAGACTGATAAATTATATCAAATACGCGGACATAATTGATGCTGATATATGCACATGTGCGGATCCAGAAAATTTTGTTGGGGAGGGGGTTCCAAGGGATATCTATGTTTGTCGAATGGGGGGGGGGGGGGGGGGGGCTAAGCCTATTTTTGGTAACTTTACTATCATGTTAAGTTAAGAAATTTGAATTGTCCAAGCTCTAGATCTGAGCATGATGCACATAAACTTCTTTAATATAAATGTGAGTTGCGTTATCTTGAAACACATTCTATGTCGTCAAAGGTAAGAAACAAAGATTGAGTGCAACTTTGCTTGGTTTCTTTTATAGTGCCATCTAAATAGCGACAATATAATTTATCAAATTCAAGAATAATTTGTGGCAAACAAAATTATCTTTCAGACTCCTCACCCCCCTCCCCAACCGGGAAAATTTCGTGGATCTGAGCATGAGCTGGTAAACTGATTTAGACTTTTCACATCTGCGTAACCATGGTTATAAAATCTCTCTCTCTCTCTCTCTCTCTCTCTCTCTCTCTCTCTCTCTCTCTCTCTCTCTGTGTGTGTGTTCTAATAATTAACTTATGCAGACCAAGTATTTTATTCGTCCGAACAAATAGCTAATTCATCCGAACGAATAACTTATTTGTACGAACAAATAGCTAATTCGTCCGAACAAATCGTAATTCGTCCGAACAAATAACTTATTCGTCCAAACAAAATCCTAATTCATCCGAACAAATAACTTATTCGTCCGAACAAATCCTAAATCGTCCGAACAAATAACTTATTCGTCCGAACAAATAGTTAATTTGTCCGAACAAATCTTAATTCGTCCAAACAAATAACTTATTCGTCCAAACAAATGCAAATTCGTCCGAAGAAATAACTTATTCGTCCGAACAAATAGCTAATTCGTCCGAACAAATCCTAATTCGTCCGAACAAATAGCTAATTCGTCCAAACAAATTGTAATTCGTCCGAACAAATAACTTATTCGTCCGAACAAATAAGAATTATTTATTTTTTCATCTGGCCCTTCCACGCCGCCGTAATACTTAAAATTGTTATACCGATATTTCACTTTAAAAACTACAACACGCCACGTTCGTTAGAATGTTGAGTGATACAGATAACTTATTTCTCAAGACAGAAAATATTCAACTTAAGGGTTTGAATTTTCCTCTAGATTTGTGTTTTATTTTTTGATATGTGCATGCATATATTTACTTGCAACACTATTATACTATGTAGCTTTCTATGCATCAAATTAAGGAAAACAGTGAAACTGCAGTAAAGCAATATAACACATTTTCTTTTTTTCTTTTTTTGGTTTCTTTTCCTTTAAGTTTATCACTAATCCGGAATTTTTAGTTCCCCATCTATAGCTACTCGGTCTGCCTTTTCGGATATCCGAGCCTCTCTATTTTGGGTTTTATTTTTATAGTCATGTTGATGTTTCCGATATTGAGTACATGTTTTATTTTCTGTAACGGCATACAAATTTATCAGGAATATTGAATCGGTAAAGCTCAAATAAATATTCAACACGACATTATCAAGTAAGTCGCAGAGCTACATTTAAAATGTGTCATATACATTTTGTTGTAAATATTTTCTTCTTGTTAATTTTTCTTTCCATCTCTTTTTGCACCCCCTTTCTGTTTTTGTTTGTATTGGTTCAATGTCTGGTATGTAGACATATTATCCTCAACATTTATGCATTTATTCAATATTTTTTCGTAAAGAAAACACACAACAATATCTATGAATCAGAATCTTAATTTTTCTCTACTTTCTTTAAATGTCAATGGTCTAGGAGCTACTTTAAAAAGAAACTGTGTCTTCAATTGGTTAAAGTTAGAATACAAAAATCATTTTGTTTTTCTACAAGAAACCCATACCACACCAAGTGTTGTTCCCACGTGGGAAAAAGAGTGGGGTTCCAAAATATTTTTCGCACATGGTTTATCAAATAAATGTGGTGTAGCAATCTTAACACCTCAAAATTTAGATTTTAAAGTTACGGATACATTCACTGATGAGGAAGGACGTTTTTTAAAATTAACTATAAACATTAATGAGACCCTCTTTTATTTTATCAATATATATGCACCAACTAAAGATCATAAAACTAAACAAAATCAGTTTCTTGATTTCATGTTGAATCATTTGTCTGAAATTTGTGATGAAAATATTTTAATAGGAGGAGACTTTAATATCACTTTAAACCCAGAACTTGACAAAAAAGGAGGTACCAGTGAACCACATTCCACTTATAGAGAAAATCTAAAAGGTTTTATGGACACGCATGATTTAGTAGATATCTGGAGAAACCAGCATCATGATGATAAGTTATTTACCTATTTTCAAAAGAAACCAATCATTTTATCAAGAATAGATTTTTGGCTAGTTCCATCTTTTGTATCCCCTTTTATAAAAGCAGACATTAAATACTCAATTAGATCAGATCATAGTCTTATCTTATTGCAAATTAATAGTGCTTCAAATTCTAAGAGAGGGCCAGGCTTTTGGAAATTTAATGCCTCCTTACTGGAAGATAATGTTTTTGTAAATCACATGCATGAAAATATAAATACTCTAAAGCAAAAATATAAAGACATGGAAGATAAACATCTTAAATGGAATTCTATAAAATGTGAACTCCGAGGAATTATAATTAAATACTCAAAAATAAAAGCTGGGAAAGAAAGAGAAAGGGAAAAAGAACTAAACAAAAAACTTGAATCACAAACGCAGTTGATTGTTTTACAACCCTCACCTAAAAATCTCAATCAGTACCAAGAATGGAAAAATGAATTAGAAGAGATATATAACAGTAAAACTAAAGGTATCATGTTAAGATCTCATGCAAAATGGTGCGAAGAAGGAGAAAAATCAACAAAATATTTTCTATCCCTTTAGAAAAGAAATTATAAAAATAAGCGTATAGATAAACTTGTAGTAAACAACACAATTCTGACAGACATAAAAGTTATACTAGAAGAAGAAAAAACTTATTATCAGAATTTATATAAATCATCTGAAATAAATGTTACTAAAAATGAATTATTTTTTTTCAATAATTTAAATATTCCTAGAATATCTGAACAAGAGACAAAGAAATGTGAAGGTGAAATTAAGGAATCATAATGTCTTAAAATTCTCTCCGACTTCAAACTTAATAAAACCCCAGGAACCGATGGCTTTCAGGTAGAGTTTTATAAATATTTTTGGTATGATATCAAAGACTTAGTTCTTGAAAGTATAAATCTCTCCATTAAAAAAAAGTGTATGTCATATGATCAAAGAAAGGGTGTCATCACTCTAGTACCCAAAAAGGATAAAGACAGAACTAATTTAAAAAACTGGAGGCCTATATCCCTTCTAAATTTTGACTATAAATTAGTGGCAAAGGTGTTAGCAAACCGAATCATTGACATTTTACCAAAATTAATTGATCCTGATCAAACAGGTTATATAAAAGAAAGATTTATTGGTGAAAATATCAGAACTATTTCAGACCTTATCGCATATACAAATTTGAAAAATATCCCAGGCTTGATTTTACTAGTAGACTTTGAAAAAGCTTTTGATACAGTTGAGTGGTATTACTTAGAAAAAGTTCTTAGTATATTTGGGTTTGGAAATAGTTTTAAGTCATGGGTCAAAATTTTATATACTGATATTTCTAGCTGTATAATTAATGATGGATACACCTCAAATTTTTTCAATATAAGTAGAGGAGTAAGACAAGGCTGCCCTCTATCACCATACCTATTCGTATTATGTGTAGAAATTCTAGCAATAGCAATACGACAAAATAAAAACATAAGAGGTATCAAAATAGGTGAAACTGAATTTAAAATCAGTCAGCTTGCTGATGACACAACTTGTTTTCTTAGTGATGAAGAGTCAGGTTATGAAGTTCTCAACATTATGCAAAGGTTTTATAAATTATCTGGACTAAAAATAAATTTGAATAAAACAGAAGCAATCTGGATAGGATCAAAAAGAAATTATAAACCAGGCACTCTGCCAGTAAAATGGTCCAGAGGGGAATTTTTCTCTTTAGGTGTTTGGTTCAATAGTGAAAATGAAAATAACGCTGTCGACAAAAATTTAAAAACCAAATTAGAGGATTTAAAAGTAACCCTTAATCTCTGGAAAATGCGCAATCTATCACTTTTAGGGAAAAGTTTAATCGTGAAAACATTAGCGTTGTCAAAACTTGTATTCCTAGCCTCTGTCATTCCAATACCAGAAAACATAATTAATGTAGTACAAAAAGAAATAAATAAATTTATATGGAATTCAGAGATCCCTAAAATAAAATATACTATTAGCTGTCAAAAGTTAGCTGATGGTGGACTAAAATTTCCAAATTTTGAAATTCAAGTTAAATCACTTCAAATAAATTGGATCAAAAGATTTTTTAGCGAGAGTGATGCAAAATGGAAAAAATTAATAAATGCTTTTATTAGTAAAATAGAAATTACTGATCTTCTCTTAACAAGATGTAGCCTGCCAAGTTTTCCAGCAAAGTTACCTACCTTTTATTATAATATAATTACTTCATGGAAAATATTTAGAAATTGTATGAATGAAATCAGCATAAACCCACCCATTTTTACAGAATGCTTGTGGTTTAACAATTTTATATGCATCGACAATAAATCAATCTTTTTTTCTGAATGGTATAAAAATGGAATAATGTTTTTAAAAGATATTATTAACAATGATGGTTCTTTCTTAACTTTAGATGAGGTGTACGAAACATTTAAATTTAAACCCTCTTTTCTTCAATACAACAGTCTCCTTTCCTCTATCCCAAATAATTGGAAAAAACACGTCAAAGACAAAACACATCCTCCCCATAGCGAAGCGAATATAATGCACTCCTTGTCTGTTCAAGGAAAACTTCTACCATTAAGTGAATTAAAATGTAAAGATGCATATTGGATTTTAATTAACAGTTGCAAGGAAATTACTCTCTGTATCCAAAAATGGTCAGAAATATTTGAAGTAGAAATTCCAGTCTCTGATTATAAAAAGATATTTAATTTACCGTTTCAGTGTTGCACACAAACCAACGCACAATCTCTTCAGCTCAAAATATTACACAGAATCATAGTACATAACAAGTCGCTTTTTAATATGAAATTGATTCCCAGTCCGAACTGTAACACAGACAACTGTAATGAAATTGACACTATACATCATAGATATTTCCAATGTAGAAGCATACAAATTTTCTGGAAAGATCTAATATATTGGTGGCAACAACATATAGAAAATGTCAATCACTTAACCATGCAAGATGTCATATTTGGTATCTACAAAGTAAAATATGTTCCACTAAATTATTGTATTTTACTTGGAAAATGCTTTATACATCTAATTCATTCAAAATCTCCTGGCAAACAAATTGAGTTCATTGCTTTTAAAAATTTTCTAAGAAACAAACTTCATGCGAAAGAAAATTATCTCTGTTCGAAGAATCAAATGCACATTTTTTATGAATTATGGCAGCCAATATTAATTAACTTATAAACGGTGGTCTTTTAGTATTATATGGATTGTCTTGATTGTTTGAAGTTTGCTGATTAATGCTTTCTACTATGTTAAAACGAAGATGCATGTATATTTTAGCTCCATGTCAATATTTTAGCTCCATGTCCAAGGTACTCATATATTGATCTGTTTCAATGCCATTTATCATTTATTCTATTGTGAAACGTTTTGAATTGTGTTCTAAAAATATTTGTACCAAAATTGTTGAGCCAATAAAATATTCACCACAAAAAAAAAAAAAAAAAAAAATAAAAAAATATAACACATATTGGCCTTCTTAGATAAAGGTCTCTATTTTGATAATTTACATGTGGTAAAACTTCTCTTTTTTTGATTTATGCGATATCCCAGAGCCCCTTCTTTACAACATTAAGCGACGACGGTTTATAAAACAATTCTGGCAACTCCAACAGCGCGGAACTTTTGTAAATACGAAAAAATACTATTAATATAAGTAATGCATCATACTTATATAATCATTGTTATTAAACAACGGCTGTATCACATTCGTTTTAGACCTTGCAATTTAAAATCACACTACATCCAAATATTTTATAGAACAGATTCCATCATTCATACCTCTAGTCCAACGTACAGTATGTCTTAATAAACTTTTCATTTTAAGACACTTAATGCCATTTACCATTCTATTGGTATTGGACAAATCAATGAAAAAGCTATGAAACACGAAATATGTAGAAAACATAAATATAACTAAGGCCAAATATAAAAAAATACAGAATTGGAGGCAAGACCAAGTATTAAAGCCAGGTCGAAATTTGAGGTTAATCCAAATTTGATGTCAAAAAGTGAGGGCAGGCCACACGCGGGTTAAAGAGGGTAATTACCTGGTTATATAAACAGGTTTTTTAAATAAACTACTTACGGACTCTTGTTAATATAGTAAGGAGTAGAGACCAGCCTTCGGCAAATTTTTTTTAAAATTTTTATTAAAGTTGATTAAATTTAAGGAAATAAAAATTTGCGAATGCAGAGCATGCGCAAATTTGCTAAAATTTATCTACGGTATTTTTTTTTTAGTTTATTTTCGTGTATGAGAAAAATGCCATTCTGCATTCTGTAAAACCATTGCCTGGCTTGACCTGGCCTTGCCCCTTTAGTATGGTAGTTTATCCCTAAAACGTTCTACTTTCTCACTTGAACGGTGAGTGCATGCTGAGCGAATGGTGAGCGCACTCTGAGCCAACAGTGATCGCACGCTGAACAGAATCTGGTGAGCGCTTATGAACAGTGAACGGTGAGCGATCGCAGAGCGCAAAGTGAACGGTGAACGATTTATTCTAAGAGCCTAAACAGTTATCCGTACATTGTATTTCGTGGGCAATCGGGAAAAAAAAATAAACTATATGTTTTAACTATACCGTTTAATTATTTTTAGTCGAAGAGAAATTTCTTCAAATATGTTGATATAAATATCCATAAGTCTCAAATTTATAGGTTTGATTAATTAGGATTTATCAATAGCTCCAATTATCAAATAAAATTTAAGAATATCTTTGCGGCATTTTACAACCGCTTTTAAATAAATAATTCTCAATGCCTCAAATATTTTCATTGGCCTGCCTTATACTTTTTCATGTGACGAAATAAATTAAAATGATTAAATTCTTTTTAAATATAGCACAATCATTATACGAGAAGAAAAGGATGTTTCTGTTTTAAAAGGGTAAAAATAATTTATTAATGGTGTTGCATTTTCTTTTGTTAAATTTTCACTGCAGTACGTACAGGATATTCATCATATTACTCTGGTGATAAATAAAAATCAAGTCATTTGTACTACAAAAGACGATCTGATCTGAAAAAAAGACTTGTTCATATATGCAAAAAATAGCTATCACATGTGTAACCACTGTAAAATTGCATTAGTTCTAATGCATTGTTTAAACGGTGGGTCTTTGTGACGTCATAAATTTACAAAATTAAGAACCATAAGCAGGAAACATTTTTTACGAGTGCTGAGTTTTCACCATTATTTCTCAGTAATGCAAAGGCAAAAAATCTTACTACACGTATTTAAGCATTCATATTCAAACTTCATATTTATATTCAAACCAAACTTCATATTTATGAAAGAGAATCAAAGTGTTAAAACTCGTTTCATATGACCTTTAATACTTTTGTTTGTCCTAATTTCTTTAAATTGAAAATAGTAATTACGCGTTTTCATATTAAGTGCTACTATGAACCGAGAAAATATGGCGCACTACAAAAAGCGCCTTTGGCGCAACTTCGCAGGCTCTGTAGCGCTTAAATGTATAGTGCGACAATGTTTTCCATTTTTTTTTTCATGAAAGTTTCAAAGCAATAAATTCAATTACTTTGTTTCTACTGAAAACTACTGCCCTTTCGTAATTTCCGACGGTTGATTCTGTTTGTTTATAAAATCGCACGCACAGGTTAATTGTCTGGGTAATCGAGTAAGTTTTGTCAATTAAATGATATCGGATAAAAATGGATTCACCAATTCATTTTAATTGCTTTTTAGTACCTATCATTAGCAGCTTTCAAAAATTGGCTTCTTCCCTTGTCTCTTCTTTTTAGTGCCTTGAGATAAAAATGTGATCAGGCGTGGCGATCGTCCACGCTGACAATATATGATTAATTTCTTGCTTTGATTGGCTGATATAAAATAAAAGTACATGTATACCTCTGTGTGTTTTTTATGTAAAAATATAACGAATAAACCTGCTGATTTATAAAGACAATATTTACGTGCTATTTGCTCATGGTGATCGATCTTCAACATTCGATTTCCCTCGCGTTTTGTCCATAAAGGAACTCCTCTGGTTTTATCACAGTCGCTATATCAAATTCAAAGTTCGACAACTGAAACTTGATTACCGAAAACCAGCAGAGCAATGCCGACAAATGACGTTTTTTCTCTATCTACTGACTATTGGGACAAATGCAAGTTTATTGTCTCCATCGACCTTTTACCTGTTGACGTGCGTTAGAAATCAAAGTCTATGTGTCTGCATGCGTGACCGAACACAGGCGTTTCGTTAAGCAAAAAACATTATATATTTTTTTTCCCTCTCAAATAGTTGTGTTACCCCAGTCCTGATGCTAAAAACAATAAGAGTAGTTACGTTTATTTGGCGGGTTTCAGCAGATATAAGAGTTAAAACCGATCACAAACAATCACTGAATTTGTAAACAATCAACTCATTTTGTCTAGGGGATTTACAAAATAAGCTGACTAGAATACAAGACTAGAATTTATGGATGACTTACTGATATATTCATATAAACTGTATTAATCAATTTTAACAATCATGTCATTATGTCTGAGCATTTAAACTAGTTAGCAATACTCAAATTATGGAACCTCTCGTGTTTGTGTACATTTATCTCAAACCGGAAACAGTTTACGCAAGCTAAAACCTAAACCTACACGATAAAACTCACAAAATTCCGGAAACATATTTACCATGTACATTTTCAAGAAAAATATAAAAGTAGTCTTTACCACAAAATTTCCGTATCTACCCTATTGATATAATGTACATATTCATTAAAAAAACTTCTAATATAACAATTATTACTCTTCAACAAGATCAATAGACACGTTACTAGGTACATGTACATGTGCTACCTTCGAAAATGCATCTTAAAAGGTACAAAATGTTTTACAACAATTCTATTGACATGCATGTTTACATATAAACATATTGTCAATCAAGAAAATAGTAATGAACATGAATTGAGGTTATAAAACCAATTTCTTACCTAAAAACAAGAAGAGGAGAATTCTGTAGTTACGTTTATTTGGCGGGTTTCAGCAGATATAAGAGTTAAAACCGATCACCCCATATTCCGGACTTCCACACTGGAGTTATCTCCCATGCTACATTACATATCAATCAACACAACAAAAAAATGGGGGGGGGGGTGGCTGAAACCCCAATAACTACCCGTCACAGTTGTGTGCGCTAACATTTATTTACGCCAATGTATAAGCACTTACGTTTGCGTTAAAATACGTATTTGCAAAATTTTCTCGTTTTACAGTAAATGCTTGTCCTTAGATGACAGAAAATAGAACTAAATGTAATCAAACAATCAAAACATATAAATTAGACATTTTGCCAATAAACTAAAACAATGCCTGCACCAGAGTAACTGTTTATACCTATATATATAGATATTTCAACACGTGTGATATGATCTCCGTAAACCATAATTGAATTTTACATGATGATTTTAAGTAAATATTGTCAAATTAATTTAAAAAACTACTTTCTTTTTCGATAAACCAGCTCAAACAAAAATGAGATTAAGGTGGTGGACACGCTTTGGCGGATCCAAGTCAGTAAGAGTTAGTCTCAAAATATATAATATGGTCGGCAGCGGATGTTTACTCCTCCTAAGCACCTGATCCCATCACTATCTTTTTAGAGGTCCGTGTTGCTCTGCTCTGAATTTGTATTTCGCTTTATGGACTTTTGAGACAGTTTGTTATTGTCATTTTTCATTGCAATTGAATAATATTGAATGATTACGTAAAGAGTGAATATATTAACACGGAACTTCATTAGAGTATACAATGTACATAGAATTTAAGATTTGACAAATGTTGAATAAATAAAATAAGGCAATTCGTTTCTTGAATGCGCGATTTTAGTCGTGATTGATAGAACTCATTCGCTTGCGAAGCGCGACCACTGTTGAGAGAATGGAATAGAACTTTCCAGAAAGGGGTAACCAAGAACGCGGGATGACTAATTAACGTCAAGGCGAAAAGCGTAGGACGGATTCTGCTTTATCATGCATCGCGGGCAGGTTCCTTGGATCGGAAATAATTGGTTAATACAAAAAAGTTAAAAAAAAAATGAAAGAATTTGATGCGATTTGAGTTTTGATAGAAAGAACCTTCCAGAACGGGTGCCAAGGAACGCAAGTTGACTAATTAACATCATGGCGGAAAGTGTAGAGCGAGTTAACCATCGGCATACTTTGGATCTGACAACTTTGGTTTAAAATACGCTAACAAATATGCATACATTAGCGGTTTTTAATTTCATACAATTTTATACCTCGATAAATTTGTAGTAAACCTTATGCGTTAATTTGTAAATAATGAACAGATTGTGTTTTACGTCTATATGAATAAATCCCTAATCGTTTTTCCAAAACAGTCTTTTATCTGAAATTCTTGTGTGGGACATTGATAAAAATCATAGAGAAATTTGACCTAAAAAACAAAATTTAGAGATACGAAGCACTAAATACCCACTCACTGGTTTGAAAAAAAAAGTTTGTTATAATTATTTTTCAGTCATCTGCAACAAAGTTAATTAAGGCCACGTACATGTACATTTCATCTAATTCAGTTTAGAGTTTTCATCCCTGCCCGCTCCTCTAAATGTCCAGCAATGCAGTTGTTTTTTTATTTCAATTTTTTAAAATCGGTTAAAAAGCAATAAAGAAAAATTTCGAACACAGTAAATACAAAACTGAACAAAAAAGTATGATTCATCATATTAAATATTTGCAACATATTAATGTGTTAAGTGTTTATTCCCCCGTTTGCGAGGGATATCGTCTAGTTTTTTTTTTATTTTTGCGTAATTAAGAATCTTAAAAATTAGAACTTGTCATCTAGTTCCAAGAAAATGCATATGGGATCGACATGAGTTGTCATATCGGATGTAAAGAATTTAAGCGTGAATTGATCGTTGCTACATGTGAATGCATATTTGGCTACAATATAATTGTCATAAAACTAAAATATACGACAAGCATAAACTTGATAATGTGGTTATCTGTTTTTTTTATTGCCAAGAATGTATTTTATGATAAAAACAAATATCTTACACTACATTTGATAAAAGATCCATAGTATTTAATCCACAAAATGCATATAAATGAAAGCACGTATCCAACGGCATTTAGTTCATTCCAAGAAAATGTTCCAGCATTTCCGATGACATATACACGTAGCTGTTTAAAAAGATTACTAGGAAACTAATGATTTAATAGAAACATGAATAATTAACCTCTAAAACAAAACCACGATATGGCACGTTATGAAAATGAAACCGAAACTACAACTAGTTGGTAATTTCCAGTTTTCAAGATAAATACGCCAGAATGTTAAATGAAAAATCCAGTTCTATTTTTGTATCAAACGGCACCTTCAATATCACCTTCAGGTAACTTTTTGTCTTAATGTTTGATATTTTCTATATGCGTATTTACCTGGCGTCGGAGTATCTTGCATGTCATAGGTTTAATATTGGTCCAAAACAATGTTAACAATTTAACATTGCTACCCTATATTGATAATGGAAATGCAAAAAATGTATGTTTTTTAAATTTATGGGACAATGAATTTTTTTTCGAACTATGGAAACATTTTGCGATAATATAAGAGAAGGAGCATCATTATAAATATATATGGTGTTATTTTTAGCTCACTTGAGCCAAAGGGTTAGCTTTTCTGATCAAGATTTGTCCGTTGTCCGTTGTCTGTCGTCGGCGTCGTTCTCTCATCTTCTTCTCCAGAACCACTGGGTCGATTTCAACCAGACTTAACACAAAGCATCATTGGGTGACGGGGATTCAAGAATTATTAAAAATGTGTTGGTATTTTTCAAAAATCTTCTCAAAAACCATTAGGCCAGAAAAGCTCAAATTTGTATGTAAGCATCCTCAGGTAGTATAGATTCATGTTTTTTGTTCTAATCATGGTCCCCATTGGAAGGGTGGGGCCATAATGGGGGATGAATTTTTACGTAGGAATATAAAGAGAAAGTCTTTAAAAATCTTATCAAAAATCATTCAGCCGTAAAAGCTTGAACTTGTGTGGAAACATCCTCATGTTGTGTAGATTCAAGTTTGTTCAAATTATGATCACCTGGGGAAGAGTGGAGCCACAATTGTGGTCGAATTTTTACATAGGATATATAGAGAAAATCTTTAAAAACATTCTTCTTAAAAACCAGTTGGCCAAAAAAGCTTAATCTTGTGTGGAAGCATCCTCTGATAGTATAGATTCAAGTTTATTCAAATCATGATCCCCGGGGTATAATGTGACCACATGGAGAGCGAGGGGGGGGGGGGTGGTCAATTTTTTACATAGGAAGATATAGAGAAAAATCTTTAAATATCTTTTGGAAAACTATTCAGTCCAAAAAGCAGAAACTTGTGTGAAAGCACATTTTGTGTGCAGATTAAAGTTTGCTCAAACCATGATTCCATTGAGAAAAGTGGGGCCACAAAGGGGTTTTTTATATAGGAATAGAAAAAAAATCTCCATACAAACACTGAAACAACAAAAGGGACTTTGTATTTACCATAAAAATATGTGGATAAAAATCAGCAGATTTTTAAACTTTTTAAGCAAAATCTACTATACTTAGTTGTCAAAATATTTGGATTTTGATACTGTAATGCTGATTTGATTCGAGTTATGTCTATTGTTGCTCAGGTGAGCGATGTGGCCACTGGGCCTCTTGTTGGTTTATAAGTTGTTTAGGAAAGTCGATTGTTCAAAAATCGAACATTTAAGGACGACGGACCTAACTCAAGATTTCGCACATCTGCGCAGAAACCGCGCATATGCTATAAATAAGACTGTCGTAATTAGGTACAATAGAATAAGAGAAAATAATAAAATTTCCATTATACTTAACATTATTTGTGATGCCAAAATATTTTAGTGGAGAAAAATTACGGACTAAAAAAATTAATCCGAATTTCCTCTGTTTGCGACAAGTCCGTTATATTTCCACGGTTTATAAATCATACAACGCCGAAAGGAAGTTTATAGTCTTATATTCTGGTAGGTATTGAATTTAAACATTAACTTAACAATATTTATATATACAGGAGTTAATGTAACGTCAGGCAATAAATAATTAGGTCTTTTTTTCGATGATATTTCTGAAGAAAAATGAACCATGCAGTCAACTTTGACACATCCCCTCAAAAAATTTAGGTCGATGACCTACATTTTTTTTCCTGTTCGTCGGTAAGGTAATTGAATTCTTCGTATTATAATTTAATTAGAGTTAAAAATCTATTGCATAATTTTTTAAATATCAGTTTTTATACCACGCCTTAGAAAATTCCCATTACTCTATTATATCTGCCGATTTTCGTACCCAAATTTTGTAACGCCCCTCGTAAAAAAAGGAAGTCGATGATCATGTAATTTTTTTTATTGATTTTCACTCACCATTAACTGATTAACATTATATAAAATTTTGAATAAAAAATCTATTGTAGAAATGAATTGGGTCCGCCGTCCTTAATTAAAAAAACAAATTCCCTTCATCTTTATTCTGAAAAAACGTTTTGATAGATAATGATAGACTAATAAATTTAAACAAAAAAAAGGAAAGCATTGTCCAGTTATACAATACGATTCTTATATAATACCCGTTAGTTATTGAGAACGTCTTAATTTTGCAGAAAAATATGATAAGAAATACACAGTTCCTGTTTTTATTAAATTAGTTCGCGTAGTAGGGAAGTTAAGGTATCCCACTCCTCAATGTTGTTGTATCAAGAATTTCTTGAGAAGTATACATGTATCATTGAAATCTGTAGACAAAACATACTTAAAAAATACAAAGATAACGGGGGGGGGGGGTCAGTATTCATCCCTCTGAGTTATGGCCCATTTAATTTGACCTTTTTGCACCTAAAATGCAATTTCAGTCTGATTAAGATTTGTTGTCAGTATTTTTGATGAAACTAACTTATATCTTCAAATATTTTTTCTTAATTATCCACAATGGTCACACTAAATAGAGGGATTACGAAAAAGGTTTGTACGAAGTTGCATGAAAAAATGACAATAAGAAACCTAATAATTTGTTGTGACCTTTTTGCACTTACAATAGACAATTTCGATAATAGTTACCATTTGTTTTGAAATAAAAAAAACTTTTTGAATATCAAGAATTTATAAGAATAATCCAGTTTGCCTAGATATGTATTCAGTATCATTTTGATTAAAAAAAAACATGGGGGTCAGTGATGTCAAATTTGAGATATAGGCTCCAGAGATAAAATTCTCGCAAATTTTGGCTTTAAAAAATTCAGACATTTTCTATATACTTGCATAATTTTATGCTAAACATCTATCACTCTCTCAAGATTTAATGTTGTACATGTCACACAGAACTTATATAATATGTTACAAACCTATCAAATGTTGAAAATATGAATAATAAATAAAGTAAAATAAAAAGAATAATATATGGAAAATTCAAAAACTTGCTTGTTCTGTCATTTTCGACTAAGAAACCTTCCGCACGAAAAAATAGTCCCCCCAAAAACGTGTTTGTGTCTTTAATCAGATGGATTTTCTTTATGAATGTTGTGTAATTATGAAATAATAATCTTTCTGTGATGATTAAAAAAATAAAATCATATTCATTTTAAATATAATGATCATCTGCGCAATGAAATCAAAACGTGAGGAGTGAGATACCTTAAGGTAATAGATGGTTATGACATACTACTGCTAAAGATTTTTCATGACAATTGTTGAAAAGCGATAACAGACCTGAACACTTTTTAAAGGACACTTGTTTGAAACACGCTGCACCTTTTCAAAGCAAATCTATTTTATTATTGAGAAAAAAAAATAAACACTTAAGGTTTGTAATAATTTTCCTCAATATACCAAGTAATTGAAATGAACGGGTGACATTGATAACCCAAACAGAGTAAATGAGCCTTATTGGTCATTATTTAAAATATCCCGCTATAAAAAAAACAATTATGTATTCGTGGTTAGTTTTTTTTTCCAGTGCATAAATATTATATTATTTGTTTGTTATTCGAGTAACTACTGGATTTTCTGTAAATTTAATGAGGTTTTAATCTCACCCAGAAAAAGTTAAATCACGTATTTGTGAACTAATAATCTAAAAGTCATTATTCACTAATAGAAAAATTGCAAAAGAAAAATAATCTTAAGCCCAATTATACTTTTTTCTTTCGAAAACGCAAATTTTGAACCGGATATTTATTCTAGGTTTTATCTTCATTTTTATTATTTAACAATCAATGTGTTCTGATCAATCCGGAGAGCGTTTTATATTTTTTTTTATAACATCTTAAAGTAAATATCATTATTTTTCAAAATTTCTTACAACTAAATTCAAATAATTAATTTAAAAAAGAAAAAAAAAGTAACATTATATGGAATGTATTGTGTTTTAGGTATCTGTATCATATATAGCGAAGGATATGAAGATAAGGAAAATATGAACAACCATAGCGCTTTTTGGAATTTCTTTTTTTTATTCGGCATACTTTTACTTTTCCAGAAGGTAAATGTATTGTACGCTTTACCTAAGACCTAAAAATTATTTTATCTTTTTAAAACGATATTTTAAACACAAGCAATATAAAAAAATGCAACTCTTTGCTACGTAAGCAATTCTTGTTTCAATATCGTGGGTCTTATAACACACCAGGCAGTGAAGAAAATTCGAATATTAGTGCATTATGATAATTTGACTGCACGGTCTGATGTGTTATAGGACTAAAGATATCCATAAATAAGCTATAAGCTTATATATATATATATATATATATATATATATATATATATATATATATATATATATATACATATATATATATATTTATTTATTTGCATGAAATATTTGTGAATCGTCGCTTTAAACCCATTATATACGCCCTTTGTCAGGGATATGAATAATAGATGATACATCCATAAAACATGTTATTTAGTTCGCTTCCGCAGCTAAAAATAAAGTGCCAGAAACTTCGTCGAGAAAACTTTTTTTTAATACACAAAAGGATATGATTTAACGATTATTTTTTTTAAGTAAACTTTTTTTTTAATCTTACAATAATACGTCTATTCAAGACGTGTAATGACATACATTTGTGCTTATACGCTGTGCGCAGGTTTGGCGTGTTATTGAAATTTGAACGTCACTGATTTCCAATGCAAACATACAGGGAAATGTACAATGAATGTAAATATTGCTAATTAAATGCCAGGAATTAATATTAACTTAAAAGATCTCGCGATTTAATACAAATTAGAAACTTGTGTAAAATAAATAAAGGTTATTCAACCAATCAAATGAGATGTTACAACCAGAACTAAATTAAATTATTACTTTTGAACGCAAAGCTTATACTCTTATATTTTAGGTTTCGACGTTCATGCAATGTCAGTTTTCACTACTCAAAGTGAATTACGTCGATCAATGTCCAACAGACGCTACATCTTGGAAAGAGGCAGCAGAGAGAATGGACTGTCAATCTATTGAACAAAACTGTTCAAATGCTTATGGTTTAAATGCTCATCAATATGTTTTTCAATACCACTGCGTTTTAAATGGATGGATGAATGCTACCGTAGAGGTTTGTGCATTCAATCGTACAATTTTGGGTAAGAAAAGCGTATGATCTGAGTCATTTCATCTAACAAATGTCATCAAAATTTCTCCAAATAATATTTCAATTTCTTGATAGGTTTCTGTACAGAGTTTAACACCAGGGGAGCAATAATACAGGATAACTATGCATCCAAATGTACAAATCATGAACCGCCATGCCCGACGAGCTACAATTCAGCAGAGGCTTACAAATGTAATGTACTTAAAATAGTTTTTGACGAACTATAGAAATGTAAAACACAAAACTCTAAAACCATAAAATGATTTCAAGATTATATATCAAAATATCAGTTCAAAAATTGATTATGAATATACATACATATTAACTTCTTAAAAACTATCTAACTCTTAATTGCTTTAAAAAAAGGTTGCGATATTTACAAATAATCAAACATTTTTCCCCCTTGATTCATTGATATTTGTTTCATTAACTTATATCACTAGATCCTACCTGTTATGCTTTGGCACGAAAAAATCGTCAGATTGCGATGAATCACTCTGCCTCTTCTTCGGCAAGGTAAAAGTTAAAATGCATATAAATGATAACTTGCAGTTCAGACGGACAGCAATTGCAAACATTAGAAATAAATGGTTGAACTGTAATATACTGTACATTAGTTCAATTATCCAATTTTAAGATATGCTTACGTTGGTTATAATGATGATAATGATATGCAAATGTAATAATAATATTATAATGATAACGTTAGTTGGGTCCGTTATCATGAAAGAACAAACAAAGGTATATCAGAATATTTTACTTTTGGATATTATTAACAATGTATGTTATTAGCACTACGTACTGCAAAGGACTTTCAAAAAAAAAATAACACATCAATTGCAAAACTTAACATTCTGTCTTTTTTATTTGCAGAGGGATCGGAAATACAGCTATAATGTTTGCAACGATCGTTTTTGGAATAGTCAAATGACCAATAAAAAAAATACATTTGAGTATCAACCATTATTCGAATATTTCAAAAGCTTGTCCATGTTTCTTATTTGATATATTTAATATAGATATAGATACATGTAATTGGATACTATACAATATAGATATAGTGCTATTTGCTGTTATTTGTTTTTAAAAGTTAAGACTTATTAAAATCTGTATTATCAAAAACATTTTTATGGATGCATTATTTTAGAGCACTTAAAATCTCTTTTTCTATAGAAGAAAATGTGAATTTTCCTTTGATTGTTGTGAAATATTATGTTCAATTTAAATAAAGACACGCATTCAGTAATAAAATGAAGTATTAGAAAAATGTATTGTACAAGATTATTATTCAATAAAGTTTGCACAAAATATATTAATTTTATATTTTTCATAGTTAAAATATAGACACATAGTGCTTTCGTGATGACGTAATGCACAAAACTCTCTAATGTATGTTTTCAATATCTATATAATTATACAATCATTATATTATTAAGATCCCAACACGATATCAACAATAACTAGTAGACTAATTGTTCTCGAACAATTAGAGGTCTTTCCACCTATATTATTTTTTATGTTTTGTTTCAATATATTTTATTAAACATTTTCTCTGCGTTACTTAATAAAAAAATATTAAAAACTTAAATATCCTATTTATTTTTTATTTTTTTTTTGCTTTGACCTTGACCTTTGACCTTTATGTCATTTTGTTCGGACAAGGTAGACGCTTCCATCCCAAATGGTCCTACGTCTTTACGATAAATAATAAAGAAGTTGGAAGTGATTTTATAGAATATTGAATACTTTCAGGGGCAATAACTGCCAGAAGGGGGCCTCGGATCCTTTCCGTATACATAGGTTAAAGAACCCTCTAAGTGTAATGAAGACATTGGTAAAAGTTCCAAGTCACTATCTCTTATGGTTTTAGAGAAGTAGAGATAACAAGCATTTCGTACAATAGGGGCAATAACTCTGTAATTAATCAAAGGTATGAGACAAGGGGCTATATTTTTAAATGTCTTAAGATGTCCTACTACATCTATGAAAAAGTGTTTCTCTACCACCAAAAACAAAAGAGATCTAAAAACTTATTAATTAAGAGATTTCCAAATGACCTTGACATTTGACCTTTATGTCATTTTGTTCGGCCAAGGTAGACGCTTCCATCCCAAGTGGTCCGAAGTAATGATAAATAATAAAAAAAAAGTTGTAAGTGATTTTATGGAAATTCAAATACTTTCAGGGGCAATAACTAATAGAAGGGGGTCTCGGATCCTTTTGGTATTAGTAGATTGAAGAACCCTCTAAGTGAACTAAAGACATTGGTAAAAGTTTCAAGTCTCTATCTCTTATGGTTTCAGAGGAGTAGCGATAACAAGCTTTTCATATACAAGGGCAAAAACTTTTTTAAGTTCTTGGGGTCATTAGGCACAGGGTCATTTGGTATCATAACTTTTAATGTTCAATCAAATAAAGAAAAATTTGTTTCAATGTCTCTTCAAATAAAAAAGTTTTCCCGTGGAAAATAGAGGAGAAAAATAATAATAAAAAACATAAGAAATACAAAAGGTATTTCACCTGAAAGGTGGAAAGACCTAATTATGTGTTTTTAAGTGTCATTCTCTGTGTAACACAGCACAAAGACAACAGAGTACTAAATGCATATAAGTTTAATAAGGTTATAAAACAAATAATAAAGTTAATAATATTTCGTATGATTAATAGTTCAGATCCAATTTCACATTTCTCTCCAATGATAGTTCATTAGATAATCAATTATCCTTTGAAAAAAAGAAAATGGTAAAATAATTAAAGTCACTGTCCAATTGTTACTGCGCACGGGGTAAGCCTGGAGTCTTTGAACATTGGAACCTTCCTCACTGGTGGTGTGTTGAGGACTGACTCTTCTTGACCAAGTACGGGTATTAAATGCATCTCAGGAAACAATGGGCGGTATCTCTTCATATCTTAGTTGACAAGTGTATAGATGAAAGAACATTCACCAATTACTTTGATGTTTATGCCGTGGGGTTCCACGTAGTCTATGTCCATATCAAACCCAAAAGAAGTACCAAGCATTTAATGTTCATTTATGATCACCACGCCATGGTCAAGATGTTTTTCTAGCTTTTAAAGTAACCCGACACAAAAGGTATATTTATTTATGACCAACGGTATGGGCAAAATATCCTTGGTTGTTATCGAGTGTTTGTACTCTCATCCATAAGTCCCGCACAGGTTTTAATTACTGTCCAGGTAGACGAGTACAAAAATAGATAAATGCAACGTACACAAAGATTTTAATAATAACTCAATTTGTTATCTAATTGTGTTACATTCCTTCCTTGCATAAGATGAATTAAGTTTAATTCATAAATTCTGCAATTACAGAATGTAAAGTCTATAATCCTTCCACCACGAAAGTCTATAGATATAAAAGTTTATCAGATTCATATAAAAACTATATAATAAAAATTGTTCCATCACCACAAGGAAAAGTCCATTAAATGCGAATAGTAAGATAAATAGTTCCATTCCCCGGAATAAGTAATCATCAACGTATGTACATAATGTTCAAGGTCACTGACGCGACAATAGTTCAAAGTTCGTGAAATTTAAAATTAAATGTTAATTGTCACTTTTATTCTTTTCCGGATTTCCAATAATTAATGGATACAGCTTACGCATAGCATCCGGTCCCTCTGTCCCTGTACTGTAAACAGTAGTCACCATTGGTGCAGAAGGATTGATGTTCCGGCCAGCGTCTCCATCGCCAGACGAGTTAATCGTCACCAAAGGATAGCTCTCTCCATTCTCTCTCCTTAGCCCGTCCCGTCTTTGCCACAATTTACCTGACCAACGTTTACTAACTTTACAATAAACAAAAATTATTACCCCCAAAATCAGAGCACATCCTATTTCCAATACTGCATAAGCCCAATTTGGTTAACTCCAAAAATTAAATAAGGGTGGCACTGAGTTGACTGAATTTAACTCTTTGATAATTTTTACGAACAATTTGCGAACTTCATCGACATACAATATATATACTAAACGCTGTCATTGTTTACCGCGAAGGTCTTATTCTCTAAATCGTCACGCGCGACTTATTGAACAGCCATCGGTTGAATAAATTATAAAATGACCATATAACCTAATGTATTTTCAAATGCAAATGTAACGTTCCAGGTAAAAGGGTAGACAGGGTAAAGAAATATGTAATGACATATTAAATAAGTTTAAGGGCAAGGCGCATGAATGATTTCATATTCTTCATTCTGGACCTTGGATTCTTATACTTTGTTGCTTTAACTCGACATTCATTTATGTCCATTAATGACCTATCATCAATGTCAGATTCGATGTTGTCGTCTGATGTCATGTCATTCTTGTCTTGACCTCTTAATCTCTTCTGACGTTCAAAGAGAGGAATATCATCCTCTGAGGAGGAATTATCCCGTTCTTTTCTGTATTTCCGGGCTAACTGGGCGAGAGGTACATTATCTTCCTCTCCATCACTCTCGGCAGAGAGTTCATTATCAAAACTTTCATTGACCCTTAATGAATCTTTATCTGAACTTACAGATACAGCATCTGATTTAACTTCAGAACTTGGTTTCACTGCATTTGATTCATCATTCGTGTCATTGCCATTGTCAGATTCAGAGTCTTGAGGCATAACATATGCTGCTTTGCGTAATGGTCTTCCACCATCGTCTTTTGGAATATCCCATTCATCTATCTTTGCGAATCTTAGAAGTTCTTTGTGCGCTTTGGTTACCTTGCCATCCAACTGGTTCTTGATCTTAAATGTCACTGGCGAGGTTTGTTCAATGATTCTTTAGAATGGTTTCCATTTGGTTTCCATTTGGCTTGGAGCTTACTCTGACGCTGGTTGTTTTTGTAGTAGACTGGGTCTCCAACCTAAGATCTACATCCACTGCTCGTCTGTTGGCATATCTAGCTTGTCGTCGTTTGGAACGCCTGAGTATCCGGTGCACCATTGTGAAGGCTTTGTGTTGTTGTTCAAGCGCAATCTTGTGAGGGTCTTCTCCTAAATATCGACGTCTTGGTTTCAAAATGTTGTCTATTGGCAAAACGACATCACGGGTATAAAGAAGGTAGAATGGAGTGTATCCTGCCGATTCGTTGACATTGAATCGAATAGCTGCTAATGTTTGATTCAGGAAAACATCCCAAGTTGTTAAATTGTCTTCTAACTTCTTAGCCATTACATCATGTAAGGTTCTATGGAATCGCTCAACCTTGGCGTTACTTTGTGGATGATAGTAGGACGTCTTCACATGAGAGATGTTTAAAGCGTCTAATGTTTCTTTGACAGTCCTGTTTTCATTTTCTGTTCCATTGTCTGTGATAATTTCCAATGGAGCTCCATGGCGTGGAAATATTTCTTCAATAATCAAATGCGCAATTGTCGTAGCGGTCTTGTCTGGTACTGCAAATGCCTCAGGCCATCCAGAGTAAAGATCCACAAATCCCACAATGTACTTGTTCCCCGATAAAGACTTTGGATAAGGACCTGAGAGATCTAACCAAATTTTGGTAAATGAAAAGGGTGGAACATCTGTTATCTGAACTGACGGTTTCAGTTGTTTTAAATTTCTCGTTGCGCAAGTCACACACTTGCTTACATAATCATACAACTCTTTGTACAAATTAGGCCAGTAATATTTCTGCCTTATTGCATCAAATGTCTTGTCAATACCCAAGTGACCATTGTCGTCGTGGTACTGCTTAACTACACCAGAGCGATAATGAAATGGTACATACAGTCTCAGGATAGGATCGTTGTCAGCATTCGTTAAATAATAGAGAACATCGTCTATAAGTAGATGTTTGTCTCCTGCTGATTTCTTTGCTTGTCCAAATTTCAACTGTCTGATGAGTAAAGCTATTCCTGGGTCTTTGTATTGTTCATCGGCTATGTTAACTTCACCATCTTCCGTCAACTCAATATTTGGTTTATGTGGAATGTCTGGTTCTCCAATGTCAAGGTTGGTATAATCCCTTGGATTGATGGCATTAGAGTTGATGAAGTTGATTTCTAACGAATTATCATGTGCATCAGGTTCTTCCGCTTGATTTGTTTTCAACCCAACATCAGTAGGGGTTCTGGATAGAAGATTTGCACACGTGTTCTCTGTACCTGGAATGTACTCAATTTGGCAGTTATATCCAGCAATGCTAAGAGCCCATAGTTGAATCTTCTTGTTCTTCATTGGAGCATCAATAAGGTATTTCAATGGTTTGTGATCAGTCCGTATGAGGAATTTTGCGTTATGTAGATAATGATCTAACTTCTGGAGCGCAAAGTGTATTGCAAACGCTTCTTTTTCCACAGTCGACCAAGGAGTCTGGGTATCACTCAGCTTGTTGGATAAGTAATAAAGTGGTTTCTCCTTCCTAACTCCTGGAATTAATTCATCGTCGTTATCGTCCATTGGCTGAAACAAACATGCGCCGACGGCTGTATCCGAGGCATCTGTGTACAATATGTATTCCTTGTTTGGATCGGGGTACGATAGTAATGGAATAACGGTAAGACCGTCTTTGATATAATCAAAAGCCTGCTGGCACTGATCACTCCACTTGAACTTGGCGTACTTCTTTGTTAATGAAACTAATGGCTCTGCAATCTTCGAAAAGTTCGGTACAAATCTCCGATAGTAACTGCACATTCCAATGAAACTTCTTACTTCTCTGACACTGGTAGGACTAGGTAAGGATCGAATAGCAACCACTTTATCAGGGTCTGGTCTTACTTCTCTCTTGTCTATGATGAATCCTAAATACTGTGTTTGTTCTTTCATAAAGGAGCACTTCTTGGCTTTCAACTTTAGTCCATGTTGTCTCAGTCTAGCGAACACTGTCCTAAGATGTCGTTCATGTTCTGCAATTGACTTTGAGAATATGAGAATAACATCCAAATAAGCTAATGCGAACGAATCGAGTCCCTGTAACACCACACTCATAAGTTCAGAGAATACTTGTGGTGCATTACACAGTCCAAATGGCATCACATTAAATTCAAACAGTCCTCTGTGACACACAAAAGCGGTTTTCTCTTTTTCTTGTTCCTGCATCTGCACTTGCCAGTATCCGGACTTCAAATCCAAGGAGGTGAAATATGAGGCTTTACCTATTTGGTCGAGTAAATCATCAATCGAAGGTAAAGGCCAAGAATTAGTCTTTGTAATTTTGTTCAATTGTCTAAAGTCAACACAGATTCTGTTTGAACCGTCTTTCTTATCAACCACATCAATAGGGAAACTCCAAGGTGATTTTGATCTTCTAATAATGTTAGAGTCAAGCATTTCATCAATGGCCTTGTCTACAATCTTACGTTTGTTTAAGGGTGTCCGGTAAGGCTTCATTTGTATCGGCGGATGATTTCCGGTGTCGATTTTCATCTGTATTGCATTTGTGTGTCCTAAATCTGCATCAGTGCTGGCAAATAAATCGTTGTTTTGATCAACTAACCTCTCTATCCTTGGTTGATGTTCCGGTGGGACATTAAGTTCCGTCGTCGGGTCTTGAGAAGCTTTACTGTTTGTCGCTTCCATAGTTGATGGTTTAATTGATGTCTCATCGATGGCGTTTATCCTTCCAATGACACATCCTCGTTTGATCTTTAAGGTTTTGTTTGTGTTGTTGACCAATAATACAGGAATTTGCGTGATTTCTTCGTTCGAGCAACTGCACTACCTATCATGAGTCATTGTTCATTATTTATAAAACATTTATCTATAGCATACACCTTCACGGTTTTATTTTCAAAGTTGGCATGATTTTTATGTCTGGCATAACAAACAGTCGATGTCTGAGGTCTAAGTATTGTTTTCTTACATGCACGTAAAATAGAAGCAATATGAATATCTTCAACCATAGGGACATACGTTTTACCAATTCGTAAACTCCCCAAATCAAAAAAAAGTCTGACACCATTTTTAACCAACCAATCTCTCCCTAATATAAAGGACCTGTTAACATTTTTAACAACATAAAATTCATGAGACAATGTCAAACCACCAATTCTAAATTCAATATGTGTACAACATTCAATTTTTAAATCGGCCCCATTTACAGATTTCAAATTAACTCTTGGTTTTGACAACTTAGAATGATAAGGGAGGGACCAATAAACATCAGAATTCACCAATGACACAGCGGCGCCAGTATCTAAAAGAGGTCTACACTTTTGTTTCCCAATTTTGATAATACATGAATTTGGATTTTCTACAGCATTAATTGTTACAGTAGGTAAATTTTTCAAACTATTTTTACATTTGCTCCCCCCAACGGTCCTATCTTGGACGGAGCCCCTTAGTTTAACTCTTCAAGATTTTCGTTTTCCCCCGCTTCTATTGATGCGACTTGTTGTCCTGGACATTCAAAACTGTAATAACCCCTCTTATGACAGTTCCAACAGATAATTTCAGATCTGGGTCGATTTTGATCAATGGCCAAAACTTTTTTGTGAACAACCTTAGGCTTATCAAAAATCAGCGGCTTGCGCTCTTGCTTTTGTTGATTACGCGGTTGTCTTTCGCGCCTAACTCGATAATGATCAATTTCCATTGGTTCGCCAGAATCATTGCGCGGTGCAAAGTAATTACGGCCAGTTCGCAATTGAAATCTTTGTTGCAAATTGAACTCTTGTCTCGCGGAACCAATAGCTTCTGCCATGGTTGTAGGATTATCACGCATTACTTTTAACTTTAGTCGGTCTGAGTTTAGTCCGTCAATAAAAAACCCTACAAGTTGTATTTCTGTTACACCATGAGCTTGTTCGGCAAGAGAAAGTAATCTTTCAGCATAAATTTGAACATTTTCATTGTTTTCTTGTTTCACTCGTCTCAAAAGCATAAATGCATGTTGTGCGTCAGTCACGTCAGCAAATCTCTGAGATAATTCAGTTTTCAGTGCATCCCAACTAACCCCAGGGTCCCCTTTTAAATATCTGTGAATGAAATCACTAACAGCCCCAGAACTTGCTTTAAATGCAATGAGCTTTACTTTATCCTCTGGAACCCTCTCTAATAATGCATGTTTCTCAACAGCCTTAATCCATCTTTTAAAAACGTCAAAAGGTGTGATTTGACTTGTTCCAAAATTTTGATTTAAATTATTCATCGTAACTGACAAACCCTGAACAGCGGATATAAAAGCTTCTTCAGTCATGATTAATATTTCGCGTTGTGTTTGTGGCAAAGTCAAGACAAAAACTTACCAAGAGAGGATGTAGACGATCCGAAATTTCCCTTGGCAACTTGAACCCGTTCGATATACAGCGGTAGCTGGCAAAAATATCTTATCCTGGTCACGGCACCAAAATGACTCTGTAACACAGCACAAAGAAAACAGAGTACTAAATGCAAATAAGTTTAATAAGGTTATAAAACAAATAATAAAGTTAATAATATTTCTTATGATTAATAGTTTAGATCCAATTTTACAGTTCTCTTCAATGATAGTTCATTAGATAATCAATTATCCTTTGAATAAAAGAAAATGGTAAAATAATTAAAGTCACTGTCCAGTTGTTACTGCGCACGGGGTAAGCCGGGAGTCTTTGCACATTGGAACCTTCCTCACTGGTGGTGTGTTGAGGACTGACTCTTCTTGACCAAGTACGGGTATTAAATGCATCTCAGGAAACAATGGGCGGTGTCTCTTCATATCTTAGTTGACAAGTGTATAGATGAAAGAACATTCACCAATTACTTTGATGTTTATACCATGGGGTTCCACGTAGTCTATGTACATATCAAACCCAAAAGAAGTACCAAGCACTTAATGTTCATTTATGATCACCACGCCATGGTCAAGATGTTTTTCTAGCTATTAAAGTAACCCGACACAAAAGGTATATTTATTTATGACCATCACGGTATGGGAAAAATATCCTTGGTTGTTATCGAATGTTTGTACTCTCATCCATAAGTCCCGCACAGGTTTTAATTACTGTCCAGGTACGAGTACAAAAATAGATAAATGCAACGTACACAACGATTTTAATAATAACACAATTTGTTATCTAACTGTGTTACATCTGTAAAAACCAAAGAATGCCGTTCAAACAAATACTTCCAAACGGAAATTTTTTTTTATAGGGAGTGTACTCAAGTGTCTGATGTTGAAAACCAACTAAGTTTATTTTTTGGGGTGGCCGTTGCCATGGCAACCAGAACTGACCAATAAATAGTCAATTTGACATAATCTATTTTCTGAAATATAACATTTTTAACTTCCATATTTGATTTTAATACAAATTGGCAAGTGATAGCAAATTCGGGATGAAGTGGATCACTGAGGGCGAAAGTCTGGCAATGATCTGCTACCTTGCTGTCTGGGAAAATGTGTATCTAAAGCAAAAATCAAGAAATAATCCTTATGAATCTAATTTCCACAGTGCAAAAACATAGAACTACAGACTTTGGTATTGGTCCATATGTGGCTATAAGGGCCGACACTTTCGTTGTAGTTTAAAAATAATGCATACATGCACATGTATTTGGTGATGTCGTTTCAACCAATGCAAATTTTGAATAAAATATGAAATATATATATTTTATTGAATGTAATGAAAACTTGGCACTTCTTTTGTACAACCTTTACCAAGTCAAGGGCATCTTACCACCATGTACACAAATATGTTTTCTGTCTATCTCAAGACTTTAAGATTAACTACTGACATTATTACATTCTGTGTTCTGAAAAACCAATATGTGCTGAAAATATGTAATTGTAAATTAATTGGCCCTTGTTTTGTTTTACTGTAACAGTGAATTACAGAATACCGGTAGAGTTTTCAATAGCTTGTCAGATTGCTCAACAGGGCAAACAATTTGACCAGCGAGGTTTAAATCTAGATCATGTGATTACTCAGGTATGACATCAATACATGTGAAGTCAGTTATATCTATTAATCTTTTGCTTACTTGAAAATTCTATCAGTATTCTGTAATTCGCTGTAATAAGGCGTAAATACAAACAACTATCATTATTATATACATTCATTCAAACATACCTTGAAATCTGAACGAAGATACTGTTTACATTGAAGAAAGATGCAGAGAAGTCTTTTTTCTCCTGTTGGTTTAAAACTTGAAACTTCAGGAGTTCCTCTAAAGTGTCCAAAATGGTGCGGAATGCACGACCTCCTTCAGCAATGAAGTAGTCAATACCCTCGAGACTGGTTCTTATTTGTGCTCCACAGTCAGACAGGATCCTATACATTGTATAGGTCGATTTTTCTTGAAATCGAGAAAACTGTCTAACTTCACTGAATCCATTCTTTTTCTTGTAGAAGTTGTATCTACGGGAAGACCAGGGCCAACATTCTTTGCATGATTCTTAGCAGCATAGTACTTTGATTCTGTGATGTTTGGAGAATTTGCCGTCTGTGACGCCATGTTTCTGAAGTTTGATACGCATGAACAAGTGGTCCAAATGTTCACTCGGGTATGATATTGGGTGTCATTTTTTGATTTTCTACAGAAACTAGAAGATTTTTCACCACTTCTTCAACATTCTTTGGGAAAATAATGGTGATCAATTTTGTCATAATGTTTCTAAATCGTTTGGTGTAGTAAGATTTAGCTGACTTAGAGTAAGAGTCCCACTGGTATCTTCCATCCTCTGAGAATTCTCTTTCACCAATTATCTTAAGATACTCATTCAGGTGCTGAATGTCATGGCTGAATGTAAAACTCTGGTTTGAGTTCTGTAAAAAATAATATATGTTTTAGATTTAAATAATAGAATATTAAACATTTAAATAATAAAATATTTAACATTTAAATAATAAAATATTAAACAAAGTCTAAAATTTTAAAACATGTTAAATGAAACCAACTGACTTGTGTACTTGATATGTAAACTCAAGAGAATTTAGAAAATTTTGATGTCAAGTTTTGTGGTCTTGTTTTTTAAAGCTGCATGGTCCAATTTTTAGCTATTACAGTATCAAATAATTTCCATACAAACCAATCATCTTAGAAAGTTATGGACATTCGCCATCAGAATCTCCTTTCAAAGTTAGAAATATTCAAAGTAAATAAAAATAATTTCTTTATGGGCATACAAACCCCCCTCCCCGGGCCCGAGTTTATTCAACCAACTGTTATGCATCGATTGTAAACAAAACAAACTAAACAAATGTAAACAGGTTTATTTTGATTTGCCAGAACATTACTTTTAGGTATTTAGACTCTAAAAGCGATGTAAAGCTGTAATACGATAATCCCTGCCTAGACGTCATGGGCGAATTATAATATGAGGCGAAATAACGTGAAACTTTTTTTACGTTGTTTGTTTTGTAAAAAAAAAATGTGTACACAAAAATTTTGATATAATATCGGACCAAGCAGCTTCAAACTGGACAAAAAATTGTTGAACAATATAATCGTGTACATGTAGTCAGTGAAATACGGATTTCTATTTTTTTTTTTCTTATTCAACAGTAAACACATTAAAATTTTGTAAATGAAAGTCAACAGTCATTTCAAACTCAGACTAATCAAATGAATAATATCACTCTCCTTTAATCCCCTGCTTGCACTTTTTATATGCGTGCGAATATGAAGAGATCTAAGTCCATCTTTTCTGGTGTTGTCTATGTGAGGGTGGGAAGTTAGTAAACTTGGGATTTGACACAGTTTCCTTCTTGACCGCTTTGTATTTGATTTCAAATAAAAGTTAAAATGGCTCGTACATATTTGATAGTTGTTGTATTTAGCGAGTGCAACACACGGTTTAAGGCATACTTCAGATAAAATAATACAAACATGATCCGTGGCGAAATTCACCAGGTGCTGTATTTCTTCAGAACAGTCTAATTCACATCTCCCAACGAAGCTGCATTGCATGTTGGGTACTCTCTTTTAAAGTTATCAATGTAAAGTCGTAAAAATATTGTAAACTGCTATAAAACAAGTAAAAAACGAAGGTTTGTATAAAGATACTCCAGACGACATGCTTACAAATCGGACTGTTTTTACCTTCTTTCACTGTGGTCACTAGAGAGTTTCACAAAGGGCGACAACTCTTTTAGCCAAAACCAACACTTTCAAAGTTTGCATATGCATTTCTTTTTCTTAATACACAAAACACATATCCAAAATGATAATAAATAATAAATAAAGTATGTTTACTTTTAATTTATTGCTAAAATTTTATAAACTTATCTTGGGATATTTGAAACCAAAAAAAAATTCATACATAATAAATCTCATATACACTTTTGATTTTTTCATGCAAGTTTCATTAAATTTGGTGACATTCATTTGAACCCAGTCCGAGGTCCTTACAGAGAATGACTCTTAAAAGCTGTCAATGTTTTTATTTATTTGTATGTTTTCATTTTACAAGTATTTTTCAAATTATAATTTTGTTATTACATTTTTCAATGTTTTCAGAAGCATGCATGTCCTTATTTGTTGAATAAAAACTACTAAACCTAATTAGAGATTTTTTTTCTTTTATTATACATGGTTGCCACTGACAAAATTTCGAACAATTTACAAGAAAAACATTGATAAATTAATTAGAAAGAAATTAGATAGAAACAGACAATCCCCTATTTGGTGACGATGGTTACTCATTTAAGAACATGCACCTTTTTCATATTTTGAAACAATTCATTTGCAGTAAAAATTAGTAATTTTACATGAACAGAACATATGTTGAATTATTCGCACAATTGATATGCAGAGGGCAAACGACACTCTCTGCTAACTGCGGCCATGTATCATAATAGCTTATGGTTTTTACCAAGACAGACATCACTTTTCGATCGAATTGTTAGGTAAAAATGCAATGTAGACAAAACAAAGCGATAACTGCATGTCATTGTGCCAGCAGAATACAAAAATGCTTTGGTCTTATACTAATTTCGGTATACATACCGATATTCCGTTTTGATTAAAGAGGGCTGGATGGTTGTAGTCATTATTATACTAGATTAATCTCCTGCAAACGAAACTCCGTGTATAAAGATAGTTGGGCCTAAAATTTGTTCAAACTTTAAAGGTATCATATCTAATATTTCAAGGTAAATTTGATGGGTATTTTTTGCATGCTACGAACAACTAAAATCTTTCTTAAACAATTAATACCGATTAGCATTATATTTTTATTTTCGCCCTCAGTAATAAAAAAAAATGTGACACTTACATGTATTTGCAAACGAAATAACGTAAAACATCCAAAATCCTCAGCTTTAAGTATTCATTTAGTGTCTCACATGCTACACAGGGAAAAGTGGCTCGCATGATTTTCATGTGATTTTCTTTTCGCATGAAAATCATGCGATTATCATGCGAAAATCAGACGAAAAGTTTCTCGTGCGAATATCATGCGAATATGTTCGCATATTCGGCAGGGCTCAAGGGCTCCAGCCTCCTCGGGCACAACCTGCTCGGCGTCGGGGTCTTCCTGGTCGGCCTCTTGATCTTCCACAGCGATGCTCCCTAAGACTGGGGGGTCGGGGGCGTCCCAGTCCTCGAAGCAAGGAGCCGGGGCAGCAGGCGGCAAAAGCCCGGACATAACAATACCGAGAAATGGGGATACCATCCAGCACTTCCTGGGCCCACAGCTCCCTATAGTCGCGTTGCATGTCCGGGCCCAACCGGGAGACCAGGTGCGCCTGCACTCTCCAATGGATCAGGAGGGCCGGATGCAGACGCCCGAACAGGGAAAACCGGCGTGGGGGCTCCTCTCCCACAAACCAACAGAGGGCATTCATGGCCTGCGTAATGTCCGGTGGCACGCCAGCGGAGGGCTCTCGGAAGACCTCGCCCGAGGGAACGGCACTGGCCAGGTCCTCCATTGTAGCGCCTTCTCCTATTAGGTAGTGGGCCAGCCACAAGAGAACTCTGTACCGGAGGCCGGCCCCCGCCAAGGGGGCACAGACCCCCGGAAAACGGGATGGAGATGGACCAGGGTCACGTGGTCCCTCATCTTCCGAGTCCTTCCAACACAGCCCAGGAACGGGCACACTGAGTCCGGCCCTCGGGAACCTCTTCCTCGTCTCTGTCGAGGGCAGGGATCCCCCGCGGCCCCCGGCAAAGGGTGGGCCGGCGGGGGGCTGCTTCCTCCTCGTGATTGTCGTTGTTACTGAAAAAAAAACAGAGCCGGTTAATTACAGCTCCCCCTATACAGGTCGGACATATGAACTGGTCCATGGTGGTGACCTCCTCTGATGAGACTCCGACACACGAGCCGTGGTACCAGCAATCGCACTAGACCATCAGTCGTCCATCATCAGGACGATGACAGATACAATAAAGCTCCGTGTCTGTTGAGGTTTCCGGAGACTTCTCGGTTGTATCAGAGGATGACGGGCTGGGCCTCGGGGGCCGGCCCTTACGTCGGTAGGGCCCATCAGAAGTCTTACTTGGCGAATGACAATGCTTCCGAGGACGCCCCCTACGGCGGACGGGCTTGGACTGACCATCATCACTTTCGTCTGGACCTTTAACAGGAGCAGCTCCTTCATCCTGAGAACTCGGGCCTTGCGCTCCGCAATTCATGTCGGATCCCCCATCTTGTGCACCTTCCCCACTCACAAACTCTCGATACCTGGCCAGCCACAAGGGGATGTCCCTGTCATTACACTTCTTAAGGCGGTCATGATTGGCAACCATCACGGCTGTCTTGGTCTTTACACGGTAGATGTAGGGGACAGCCTCTTAAGGATGATTCCCGGACCCTTCCAGGATGGGCTCAACTTCCGGCACTTGCCCTTCACAGTCGCGGTGTCAAGCATATATACCAAGTCACCCTCGTTAAAGGGGTGGGTGGCTGCCTTGAGGTCAAAGTCTCTTTTCATCCGCTCTTCTGAGGTGTTCAAGCGTCTACGAGCGGTCTCATGCGCGCTCTGTATTCTCTCCTCCAGATCCGTCACATACGTATCCAGATTCACAGGGCTCTCCTGCAGGGGAGGCCTGTACATCAAGCTGGCCGGCGTGTTAACTTCCCTGCCTAACATCAGCTTATTGGCGGTGAATCCTGAGTGGCGGTTCACAGCCGAGCACAAAGCCCCAGCTATCTGAGCGAGGTGCTCATCCCAACAATCCTGAGCCTTGTCAATGTAGCATCTGACAGCATCCATGAGGGTCTGATTGTATCGTTCCACCTGTCCGTTGGCCGATGGGCGGGAAGGGGTGGTGCGAGGTTTTTGTATCTCCAAAAGATCACACACAGCCGTGAACAGCTTGCTCTCAAAATTACGCCCTTGGTCAGTGAAAATCTGGAAGGGGCACCCAAACCGGACAAAGAACTTATTGACTGCTGCTGTGGCCGTAACCTCCGCCGTCTGCGAGGGGAGGGGAACACATTCCACCCATTTAGTGAACTGGTCGACCATGACCAGGACATACTCGTTTCCTTTCTGAGTCCGTGGAAGCGGTCCCAGGAAGTCGAGGTGCACCCTCTCCATGGGTGCCCCCGCATGGTACTTGATCATCTCAGCCCTGGCATGGCGCTGTGGGCGCTTGTTTCTACTACAAGGACCACAAGTGCTGACAAAGTTCATAGTCTCTCGCATCATACATACCAAAAGAAGCGCTCCCTCAGCCTGGCTTTGGTTCGTTCGATTCCCTGGTATCCAGCTGCCGGCACCTCATGGCAAAGACGCAATACCTCTCGTCTCAATTCTCGTGGAACAATCAAAACTCTTTTCTTCTCTCCCCCCTCCTCTATCTCCTTCCAGAGGACCTTGTTACTATCCAGATGCAACAGACTCCTGTTGATGTAATAGTGCTTAACAGCTTGGCTGGTCAAAAACAATTTGCCCTCATCCGGTTCCAGTTCCCCCTCTAACCAATCTAAGATCAGGCCTAACTCTGGGACGTTAGACTGGCTAAGACTCATCTCCTCAGGGGTGAGGCCTACCAGGGACGTCGGGCCTTCATGGTCCCCCGGAGAAACTCCCATGACGCAAGCAAACTGAGGGTACTTGCTGATACGGATATGGGTCCTACAAGGGCCACCCGGGCTACTCTCACCCTTAGGGTCAATTTCAGGATAGGGAAAACCGCCGGTTCGTCCTAGAAGTCCTCCGGATACATATCCGAGGGCTATCTCGCTCACCGAAGGCTGGTCCTGTCTCAAAGCATTGCTGTCTGCTGCGCCCTCAGGTTCATCCTCTGATAAAGGGGAGTAAATCCAACTTCCTGGCCTCGCCAACGGGGCTACATCGTCTACTTCGTCAGCAAACACATTCAACAACTGGTGGGCTCTGGTGCAATTATGACATCCACCACAGGGCAAGTCACTAAGGTTCACAGTAAAATCCACCCCCTGGCACCTGGATGACATTGTGGGTCGCGAGAGGGCGTCAGCATTCACATGACGCCTACCAGGCCGATGTTGGATGACCATGTTGTAATGGCTAAATAAGCTCCTCCAGCCAGCGAGCCAACTGATCCTGTGGGTACCTAAAATTCAGCAACCAGATAAGGCTATGGTGGTCTGTACGCACAATAAATCTCCTGCCCAGCAAGTAATGGCGATACATGCGTGTGAACCGAATAACAGCCAGGAGCTCCTTGCGGGTAGTGCAGTACCTCCTCTGCTCTGCGGACAATGTGAGGCTCCCATAGGCTATGGGCCGCTCTCGTCCCTCCTGAACTTGGCACAACTCTGCCCCTATGGCTTCTGCAGAGGCATCAGTATCCAGCACAAACTGACCATCGGTTGTAGGTAGGGCCAGTACCGGGGGTGAAGTAAGTGCTCTCCAAAGAGCATCAAAAGCTGTCTGCTGCTCGGCCCCCCATACGAAGGGCTTCTTTCCAGTGACGTTATACAAGGGTTGAGCCATCTGGGCAAAGCCTGCAATGAAGCCTCGATGGTAATTGGCGAAGCCCAGAAACCGCTCCACATCCTTAACATTGGTGGGAGTCTCCCAGTCCTTCACGGCCTCTATGTATTCATCTCCCATCTCTACTCCGGTCCCACTGACCTGCCTCCCCAGGAACTCCACTCGGCGCCGGAACAGCTCACACTTCTTGGGTTTGAACTTCAAGTCATACTCCCGGAATCGCTGCAGCACCTGTCTCAAGTTAACCAGGTGATCCTCAAAATCGCTCCCCAGCACCAAGGCATCATCTAAGAAAGCCAGCACGATACTCCAAGTCAGTCCTCGCAGCACTAAGTTCATGGCTCAGGAAAAGGTGGCGGGGGCGTTGTATAGACCAAACCCCATCCATTTGAACTCAAACAGGCCATAACGAGTAATGAAGGCAGTTTTTTTCCTGTCCTTGGGGCTGATCATGATCTGATGAAATGCAGAGTTAGAGTCTAACCCAGACAGGGTATCCAGGCACTCATCAATAAGGGGAAGGGGAAAAACATCCTTCAGGGTGACATTGTTCAGCCTGCGGTAGTCCAGGCACCATCGGACTTGTCTGTCCTTCTTGCGGATGAGGACTGGCGCTTAGGCACACTCGCACATGGAGGGCTGAATCACTCCAGCGTCAAGCATCTTTTTAAGGTGCGCCTCCTCTTTGCCCGCAAAGGACACAGGGGTACGCCGCACCCTTTCTTTGACAGGCGGCGCATCAGCAGTGTCAATCTCATGCTTCAGGGCAGTGAAGTTTCCGAAATCAAACTCACACCGAGCGAACACATCTTGGAACTCGGACAGCAGACTGGCAAGCTGGGACCGCTCCTCATCACTCAGCTCGGCAGAGGATCTCTCAAGTAGATCCTGCAGGTGGGCGGGTACTTCAGGTGGTGTGCCCTCGGTCCCGCTTTCAGCTACGCTGCGCACCTCCCTCATCAAATAGGGCACCGGCATGTATGGCTCGCCCTCTACTGCTTCTCCAATAACACTGCCCTCCTCCAAGGACACATCCTTCTCAGATGCATTAACCAAGCAGGCCAAAGAGGCTTCTCCAGCAGCATGATACGTATGTGGCATGAGTAAGGCGTCCGATAAATCCTCAATCCTCGGAACAACCCGGTAATCTGACAGTCCTCTGTCGAGCCTAAAAGGGCACATGACTGCCGAGCCTGCAGGAATTTGAACCTTCCTCACCAAAGTCACTCGGGCCTCAGTCCGAGCATTCCCCCGTCCATAAGGGGGGCTACATACAAGTCAACCCGATGTGTGTGCCGACCCACACGAAAATCAAATGGGCCTGCCACAAAACGCTTGAGACGCGCTCCCTGTCCGGCTTGCAACAATGTAACCTGTCTTTTTACAGGGGGCTTTTGCTCCAACTGGTCATAAAACATCTTCCCTAGGACACTAACCTCCGCCCCGGTATCCACTACAGCCTCAATGGGTGACCCTTGGATCCTCAACGGAACCGAATAACTGGTCTACGGGTGGACCTGCCCTACCACCACGCACAGGTCCTCTCCCTCACCGGCCGTCTCACTGGACTTGGGCGTCAAGTCCTCTCCGATGTCTTCCATAACCACCACCTCAGGGCACCCAGGCTCGACAAATTCTTCACTGGGTCCCACTACGCGCTCCGGACTTTGGTCTGTAGGAGTCGAGAATCCCTTCCCCGGAACCACAGGTTCATCATCAGAAAACAGATCAGATGATGGGGACCTCTCAAATCTCACTTTCAGCCCACTACGCACTTTCTCAATCTTCATGCAGGAGCGCGCCTTTACTGTCTGCTGGTTGGAACTTGACCCTAGAGTAGGCTGTTCCCGGCTACTATCATCCATCGGGAGCGTTCCTGCCTCCGCACTTCTATCTGGAGTCAGCATACGCACAGCTCCGGAAGGCCGACTTTCACTGGAGGATCTATTCCTGAACCTAGGTCCTCCGCGATTCCTTTCTGCTGGATTGGCACCTCGGTTGGGAAGGGGGCGCCTCTCTGCCCCACCTACTCCTCCGTCTAGTATCCAGAGGGCACTCCCTGCAGAAGTGTTCCTTCTCTCCACACCGGTAGCACAGGCTCTCCCTGGTTCCCACATCCTGACTGACAGGGAGTGAGGTGGCTTCCGGCTTCCCTCCGGCCTCCTTGAGGGCCATTTCCAGTTGATATACCCGTCCCCTTAAATCCTGCACCTCTCTATTCTCCGACAGGGCGGGGACTGTGCTTTTCTCTCTCATCTCGGAAATAATCTTACTCTTTTTGTTATCACTAAAAGAACAGAGGAGAGAGTGTCAGGCTCGGCACGTTTATTAACAGCAGGCACACATATTATTCAGAATAATAATATGTAAACATTACAATACATTGGCTCAATATTAACTTGTCTAGGGGTAAAGAAAAATAATTGTTGATAACATACATAGTAATGTTGACTAGAATATTCACAGGTTATTAAATAAACTTGATGTTATAATAGTGTAATGATATTATGACTTTACCAATTACAAACTGCAACACGTCCTAATTGACAATGTTTACATTATAACGCAAACCGGGAATAAGAAGAGCACACTAAATCTAAAACCAACAACGATCCGCACCTTGGAATTCCGGATAATGATTAGGCAGTATGAAAACTAATACTGCGAGTTGAGACAATAGAATTCTACTGACTAGTTTGTTTCTAAATGTATACATTACAAGAAAATACATATATCATAATATTATGTCAAATCAATGATCATTGTCGATAGCTTAATACATATCCACTATGGCGGGAAATACCAACATGTGACCCGGCTGCGCCTCGCATAAAAATATAAAATAAACGAGTTTAAGCTTCTTTGCATACAAAACACAACCACAATCAAATGGCGCAAGTCACCTTACACAAAATGCAATAGATGTCCTACACAAATATGTATTAAAATGAGTTCTTACCTAAAAGAACAGAGGAGAGAGTGTCAGGCTCGGCACGTTTATTAACAGCAGGCACACATATTATTCAGAATGCTCCGGATTTCTTTTTTTTTTTTTTTTTTTTTTTTTTTTTTTATTCAGAAATATGTAACCCTTTACAATATGTCTGATTGCCACGGGTCAGGACAAGCAGATAAATCTTAAATTATAAACAAATTATAACAATTGAATAAATTCTACTATTTTCCCTCTAAATATTTTTGTTTTTGAAAAATTCAACATCAAGTCCATTTCTTTAGAGAGAGACCTTTTAAAAAAGTTCAAAAGTGTGTTACATGTTTGAAAATTTTCTCCGGATTTCATAATTCCGGAAAGTTAAGAGTTACCTCCCATGAAACATAAAAAAATATAATGAGGTACCTGCAAACGCCCTTGCTACATTTTCCCTCAGGGCTTCTTCCAGCTTGGTAATCCGACTCTCAATCTCGTCATTCGTCTTCCTCTCTGTGTCTATACCCTCTGTCCAAGTAGCCTCCTCCGTCAACTCCCTCACTGTCTTATGCCGGTGAGGCCTACTGCGGCGTGAGTGTTGATAATACTGCATCCTATCCAATGCTTCTTCAACTGTCTTCGGACTGCCGTCCAAGGCATGCAGGCCAGCGTCGACATCTTCCGCACCATAGCATAGCCGGGGAATGGCCTGAGTGTGGATGTCCGGCAACTGGGGGAAGGCCCGTGTGGCTAATGTGAGCACTCGATCCGCCCACTCCCTCAGGGACTCACCGCTGTTCTGCGATGCAGATTGGAAGTTGAGCTGGTGGGTGAGGTCTGGAGCAGAGGTGCCGAAGCGCTTATCAAACTTTTTGAGGATATCCTTAAACCGGGGACGGGGACTGACCTCCAGTAATAGAGTATAGTACTCACTGGCAGCGCACTCCAGGAAAAAACAGAACTGGTCATGCTGCTCAGTCTTCGTCCACTGCTGGCTGCGGGAGAGTCTCACGAACTTGTGCTTGATTTACGACGCGAGGCAACAGGGACTGGCGGGAACGAGGGCTGGGTAGGTAATGTGGAGGGTTGACAGTGCTGCGATCTGGGCGGCCCAGCAAGGACGTGGGTTCTCTCGTACTGAGGTGAAGGTTCCCTGGGTGTAGGGCCAATAGGTTGCTGTTGCTGGGGTGTATGTGGGCTGGGGGTTCCGAAGTGTACCCTATTTCCCTGGGAGAGGGGTCGTATATTTGAGGGTGAACCTGAGCTACTCTGCCTCCCCCCTCCTCTCTAAAATAATAAGGCTGGGGCGGCACCACAGGTGCAGGGGCAGGGCCACCAAGGTTGCTAGATTGAGGTACAAATAGGCCAAACTTGGTGCCATCCGGGCTGAGCACAGTTTGACAGCCCGGGGGTTAGGGGTAAGGTGTGGTGCGGGCATAGCCCGGGTCTAACTGTGGGTAGTATGAGTGCCCTGAAGTGGGGGTCCCCCCGCCTGATGTCACCGCAATGTGTCCCTCTGTTGTGGGGGTCTGGGTCGCATAGCCCTGTGACTGCAAATCAGTCGACTGGGCCGGGCGGGGAGCAACATAATTGTCCCCCCGGACCGGGTTCGTGGTGCCTGAAGGTACCCCCGTGAGCTGGCATGGTGACTTTCAGAGGGCTGGGGTGCGGGCCCTGTGGACCCAGCGGAAGGGGAGGGGTGGGGCAGCTAACCGTAGGTGGGTGGGGAATCAAAGGTCAGGGTATGGGGTGCCAGTACATTACTGGCTGAGGGTAAGGGCTGTGGTGGAATAACATGATCCTTGGACTCGAGTGCAGCACTAGCACTCTGAACTGTTAGTGTCGTAGTGCGCAGGCTCCGCGTCACTTAAACTACCATTGGGGTCATAACTATGCTTGCGAGACGAGCGCCGAATTGAAACAGAAGGTTCCCCCACGGGCGTAATTGTGTCATCGCTATCACTATCACTAAGCCCTAACTGAGCAAAGGCGTTCTCCAATGAATCGTTCATGTTCAATTGGCGCCCCCAAGAGCACGTGATTGGGAAGAGAAAAGTACAAAAAATCAAAATGCAGTAGTTTGATCAAAAAAATCTGGCTCAAACAAATAATAGAACACTAATCGAAACTATCAATACCAGATAGAGAAAAAATCTGTGTAAAAACTATGGAAACTCTCATCCCGTGGAGCCCCCAAAATGGCGGCTACACACGTTGACTAGAAAAGTTATTGACAACTCTGACAAAGTACGGGAAAACAAAATTTTTCCTAACTACAATCGGAGTTCGGGCCTCCAGTTGGGCGCCAATATAGTGTTTTTACCACCTAGAGTTATGTACTGTGGGTTGCCCCGAACTTACCGATGCATGTAGTCGTAGTCGTCGCTAGCTGATATTCGTCTAGTCTGCTCAGCAGGGGTTTCTCACATCACATCTCTAGCACGGGCTCCCGCCAGGTGACGTCACAGCCCGTCGGTGGTTGGCCAGTCGTAAACAGAATGGGTCGACAAACACTACAGATAGAAAATGATCCGTAGCTCTTATAAGAGAACATTGAGGAACCGTTTAATAATAACAATAGATGTGTTCAGTGTTTTACTATGTATCTGACAACGTTAATTAATAAATAACTAAATAACATGTAAACACAGAATATGCATACACCTGAAAAAATCATAGGGTACCTGCATGTTTACAATGGATCCGCTCATCTCCTATCCAGGATCAAGAACTTTCCAATCGCTGAATAAATAATCGTACGATAGATCAGACACATCTTGATGTTGATGTTAATTGTCTGCTGGCTTGCATCACTGATCAGCCATCGTCGGTTAAATATGTACATAAGTTTATAGCTAGAGAAAATTCAGTCTGTCTGCACATCATGTTATCGCAGGAGATAACTCGAACGGGATTTCGGAAACGAGTAATAATATTTGCAAGCGCTTAAAAAAAGATGCACATCAGCCTGTAGCGCTTTAAATTAATTAATAATAATTATTTTAATCATATTCAAATTATAAAATCTGATCTGATTTATTGCTTTGTGGTATATTGCACTATATAAAATCAAACACCATCCTAACGGTTCTCAGTACCGAAAATATACGCAATATGTGACGTCAGCAGGAACGAGACTCGAGTGCAAGGTGATTGACAGAGATAAGAAACATGAAATTTTTATGTATTATCGGAAGATCACTGCTTCCCGTTTTAATAAAAATCAAAGTACTGAAAGTACTGAGAAGCGCTAAGCTGTCCCTACATAAGCAAAAAATTAATTGCATTATACATGTGTCATGATAAATGAATTTAAAAGTTTACATACGTCATATATATAGCCCAGATTTTGCATTTTTGTATAAATTGAACTACAAACAATATCCAGGACTGCGTTCAATAACCAAGATGCGTGCATAGCCGCTAGGTTATAGATATCTAGGTCAATTGAATGATGTAGCCTAGCCTCTACGTATATACTTCATTGATTTAAATTTTAAATTATCAGCAGATGAATAACTTCAACGACATGATTTGGAAATTTCATGCAGAAATATATGTGTTAAAATTCATAATAACTTATCAAACGAACGAAAAATCATTAAATAATATAAATGTTGTGTTTGTTGCAACTTGGTAACTAAGGCAGCCATCTTGAATTTGATGCTAAGTCATAAACTTTTAGGCTAGGTATGTCTACATGTACCTAGCGGCTAGCTAGCTAATCGTTGAACAACCTAGTTGCTACCTAGCCACTACAAACATGAACACAGAATAAAGCGAGCTTTATAAAAACAGAAACAGTTTTACAAAAGCACTACTATAATTACAATAATAACATACAAAAGTATGTATGCTAGTTTTATAAAACAGAAAACACTTTTACAAAAGCACTACTACTAGTACTCAAATTACTCAATAACCTACAAAAGTTCAAACTTTTACAAAAACACTGCTACTTCTGTAATAACTTATAAAATTTCTAATACTAGTTTTATAAAACAGAAAACAGTTAACTACTAGTGCAATAACAGAAGAAAACAACCCAACTTTATATGAAATAAAAGACCGACTTGTGTAAAATTGCATGCAACAGAATTTGTCATTGTCATATGCAAAGAGTAGCTTCAGAATTTGCGTTAAATCATAACACTATGGTCTTTCCACATGTGCAATGTAAACAAATACCAGAAAGTGTGTATGCCTATACCATACACTTGAAACAAATCTTTTTTCTTCCGATACTAAGTTGCAATTTAATTCCTTATGAAATGCTTTACTGTTGATCGACTTTATATTCTAAGAATTTGAAAGTCTGGAATTCTGTTCATATTTCCCAATAGTACTTGTACTACTTTTGAAAAACATAAAACACTATGCTATCCATCTTGTATTGTCAGTTCTGTTCTGGGAATTATTTTGCCTTTTTTACCGACATCACAGCCCGTGTACTTATGTATGAAACCCCATTGCAACATGTTGTTTACAAACTACGTATGCTCTTTGACCTTTTAATGCACTGACAAATATTCTTTTATTTTAATTTGATGTTTAAGAAAAAATTTACTGTGATTATTTGTGTGTTGCTGCAAATAATTAGAATTATTTTGCCTTAACACCGATACCACAGCCGAGTACTTCTCTGCATTCTATTATTAGACATCGATTCATCAGATTATTTTAGATGGTTATAGGTGGCACTTATTCGGAAGTGACATCCCCGAAAATGCCAATAAGCGCTTTGCGTACTGCGTACGCTTAGCGCTTAAAAAATCATCATTCGAAATTTTCGCAGAATATATAAGTATTCCTTACAAATAACTGCACAATGAACATGAAGTGTAGCTTTACTGCGTAATGAAGATCAGAGACACCTTGTAGCCCTAGCGTAATTTTAGCGTAATATTTTAGCGTAATGTAATAGGCTTTTGTAATAAAATATCTGATATCTTTTTCATTATGGCATGACAAAAACATCCCTACACGGATATGGAGTTGGTACTATTTGGATGGAGGTGTGAACATAATGACATGCTTGTTGTCTGTATAAAAGGTGAGGATAAATCAAAGTACTAAATAACGTTATACTTAGATTTTTCGAGCCATATCAAAGCTTAAAAAATGTTTATTACATATGCTTGTTTTCTTCCAAGTTCTTTAGATAAAAATCCAAAGAAGAAAAGAAAAAATCCTTCCATATTTCTCCAGAGTGTCTTTCCACCAATAAGAGCAGGTTCATACTAAGTCTAAGTAAGCACAACAATTCAGTTTTGTCAAGAATTTGAGTAGGAGTTGTGAATTATTAAATAAGAAAACCATTAATGAATATAAAAATTACAATAGCTGTATTACTTATATAACTTATATTCAGATATTCAAGAATGAAATCATTTAGTAATACATCAATAATGTTTGCAGATAACCTTAAGTATGCACATGCAGATTTGCAGAGACTCTTTGGAAAAGATCTTAACAGTGTGACAACCAACAACATTAAGGAAACCTAAAACATTCATGGATACAGTGGTAAGTAATATTTCTATGATGATAATTTGGATCAATGTTTAACATTGAAGTTCGTTAATTTAAGTGATTCAGACAACCGGCTTGAGCTAAATGCTCAAGTGTTGATTACTATTGTCTGTCTTAATTCTGTCCCTGGTCAGTTTCTGTCCCTCTGTAAACTTTTGACATTTTATCCTTCTTCTTCAGAACAACTGAGCCAATTTTAACCAAACTTGGTACAAAACATTATTGGGTGAAAGGGAATTCCAGTTTCTTATTTTAAAAATGAAAAGCCACACCTTCTTTTAGAGAGTTTCGAATTGTAGAAAATTTGTTGTCATTTTTAAAAAATCTTAAAAACCCTTAATTGGTCAGAAAAGCTGAAACTTGTATGGAAGCATTTTGAGGTAGTGTAGATATAATGGTCCCTAGGGTTGGGGTTGGGCCACAATAGAAGTTGTATTTGACATTTAGAACAGCAAAAGGGGCTTGATGTTTATGTGAGGAAAAATTTGAAAATCCTTTTAAACAAGATGTACAGTTCTCTTCAAAGTTGTCCAAATGTTTTGTCTTTGGCAGTATAGAGTAGATTTGATAAGTTATGGCTATTGATGCTCAGGTGAGCGATTTGGCTTATGTAATAAATTCACAAATTGAAAGCATAAATAAAATAACAATAAGGACATGTATCAGAGTGATCAAGCAAGAATGGTAGCTTTCAGATATGACATACAGAAATTTACTGTATCTGATCAAATCTGCATTAACGAGCATTGATCATGTTACCAACTGTATGTCATATATCAATGAATTTTGTTTATATCTTCTAATATTAATAATGCACATTCAAAATAGATATGCCATTCAGGGATAGGAAAATTTTATGTACACTGCATTATGTAAATTTTCTTGTAGATTGATGAAGCAACAAGCCTTTCTGAGAAGAGGAAGAAGAAGAAACTTGGAATTTGTTCTCATCTAAATAAAGAAGATTATCCTAAGAAGATTATTAAGGTCTTTCGTTTCCAACTATTATTGTGCTTGTAAGATTATTCTTCTTTTTCTTTTCTTTCTTTTTTTCTTCCTAGACGCGAACTTTGAGGCTTCATATCTTGCTCATTTCTGAACGGTTTTTGCTCAAATTTTCAGGGCTTATAGACATTACAAAACACTATCTAAAACATTTCATAAACTTTAAAATTCCTCTTCCGTTAACGAGTTATTCCCCTTTTAAAATGTTTTAGGGCCTTTGGTTTCCAGACAAAGGCTCCGAGACTATGATAGCAGGGAATAGGAATCCAGCGAATTTGAATAACAGAGACATTGAAGTTGTGCACATCGATTTTTGTTTTTCGATTACGTTTGTTATTTAGAAAAAGGTAGGGGGTCAAAAAATAGGATTCCGAAAATTTAGACATATTTTGCTTTGTATCTTTTAAACGAAAAATATTTTGTTAAGACATTTAGAATAAAAGTTGGGCAGAATGTTAAGGGCTTTCATTTGACACCAATAAAAAAGGGCTGGCCCCTTAAATTAAGGGCCAATAACGCTTGAAAGTTTTTGCTTAATAACTCAAAAACGGTTAGGATTTCGATATGGCTGTCGCTGGAAAAGTTGTTTGTTGGGATCTCATAAAGGTTGTTACAATGTTATTTTGTTGGTGATTTGTGTTGTATGAGTGTAATAAGCTGTACATGTTAACATGTACCTCGTTTAATTTGGCAAGTTAACGAAAGTCTATGTGCGTGCAACTGGCATAAAGTTACCACAGAAAGTATGCTGGTTTATACAGGAATGTTTTTTTAGAATATATTTTTTTCTTTTGAGTTTATGTCAGTTTTGTTAAGTTCTTATAGTGCACAATCCCTAAAACGAGAATCGGAAAACAAAACATTCTTCTTCCTTTGTAGTAAAACACAAACTACGGATTTAAAATAAATCTATGTATTACATTTGAGTTTTCATACTGCATGCATTTAAAATCTACTTTGAATAAGAGCTGTGTGTGTACCGTTACGTAAGCTATCCCTCACCCGCAGCCTAGAAAATCGGTCACCATGGTCGCGACGGGGCTAACTAGCGGTCAGCGGTTATCTAATACACGAGAGTTGCGTCTCTCATATATGAGTTTATCTAGCCGCGCACTCTAGAATTGTTTTAGTTTATATACCCGTAAATAAAATACAAGATCTGTTTTAATTTCTTCATGTTATAAGAGTTTGTCCATCTTGTTTTTATTTAATTAAACATTACTGGCACTGTACCAGTTATCGGCTAAAATTTAACGTTTTCTTTTCGTATTTCCTTATTTCTTGATATTTTTGAATAAAACTTGACATGCTTTAAATGGTATACTCCTTGTTTATGCACCTGTTAGGTTAAATCAATATTTAGAACCCAAAGTATCTTTTTGTGTGCTTTTTTAGCACGCCCAGAATTTGCCGAGTTTTTACGATTTACTGTACCAGTTATCGGCTTCGCGATAATAACATAGTAAAATCCCTGTACATGTTGATTTGATAATCTGCAAAATGTAATTTGAATTATGCCCCTTTTGGGGTCAGACTAAAGGTCGTAGGGGTTATGATGCATAAACAAATCTCATAAAATTATTCGTTTGTTATCATACGGTAATACACAAAATCGTAGACTATTCAATGCATAATATTGTGCAATCAGGCGTTCAACTGCGCTATGAATCACTCAGAATTTAGTGAATTCCTTTTGTTTCTACATGTTATATGTAGTGATATTATATGTCAAATCAAAGAAGGGAGATGATAATGTATCACAAAGGGGTTATATTCTATTTTAACATATTACGTCACTTCCCCCATCGCTGAAAGTGCAAAGATGTAAATCAGCGGTAAACAATGATCGTTTAAGCTCATGTTTAAAACATATTCAAGAAACTTTTTAAGCAAACTTACTTTTCTTTATTCAAAACAGAGGACTAAATTAAAAAATCTCAGATAGTCGCGTGCTATAAACCCGAACTCTCAGTTTAGCCGATAACTGGTCTTAGCCGATAACTGGTACAGTACCAGTAGAGTGTAAGAAGACGTTCTGAAAATTTATAAAGGCGATATTACTACAAATCGGAAACTTCGTCAGTCTTAAATTAATGGTTGTTTGTAGGTTTAAAATGTTTATAAATCTGTACAAATATTGTTTTAAATCAACAAACAACCCACAAATATTAAAACTTTTAAATGATGATCATCCCTCGCACATGGCCGAGGAGATCCCGCGCGAGTGCATGTTTCAGACTTTTGTACGAACACAACTATTGTCTTTTATTATGATTTCAAATATGATATTGGTTTAAGATGAAAAGATAAATTTATTTTACATGTACAGTTGATTTAGCAATGATTAATACGATTGCGCACAAGGTAGTTTATTATAATCAAAGTTCCATGTTTCATGTTTGCGGTAGGTGCTGACACGATAAAAGGTGTCCTGAATTGAGGCATTCGGATTTTTTTTAAAAACAAAAAGATAATCAATTTTGACGAAAATCATTTTTTGGCGACTTCTTCTTATGTGTAACATTTTCACTTTCCCACCCGTTTGTTTATTCGGTCAGTCTGTGTTTACTTAATTCAATCGCAGCGTGCGACCGAAAATCTTGTGTCGCATCAGCGCACACAGCTGAGAACATCTATAGCCCCAGTCGGGTTATGTTTATATGGCTGCATATCATCAATTGTTATGTAATTGAGTAACAATGTATCGAAGGTTATCGAATATTATTGAGTATCGAAGTGTGCTTTCACTACAGTGGTCAATTGTTAAACAATAAGGCTATTATTCGAAGTCAATCATCTTCACATTATACATGTAGGTGCGAAATCGTAATCGGATAATGTTGCTAGTAAATCAACCTGTTGAACACGCTAAACTTCTACAGATATGAACGGAATAATATTATATTATACTTAAACGTTTTAAGTCAAAGGAAAATTGTTCTCGGATTAAGAAGTTATGAAATACGACTACATTATGCAACGCAGTCGGTCGACATAGAAATCATCAAAGTACTGCAAGTGTCGACAGATTTCTTGTTTCTTTGAAATACATGTACCATGATAGCTCACTACCAGAGTAAAGCTAGCCAGCACTAACTCCAACGCACTAACAAAAAACAAGTATTCCTTTTAAAGGAATGATCTGCAATAATGATATATTGATAGCTAGAAGCAATCAACATGATCAGTTTGATGTAAAATAATAAAATTAGTACTTTATTTTTACAAAATATAGAATATTTTGAATCTGTACACCATAATTTCATTATTATAAACCGTCAACAAATTTAATTATTAAATAAATTTGGGAAAAGCCGTTCGTAAACTCCTTGTCTAATTTTATATTTTTAACGTAATTATTAAATGTTAATGTATCTTCTTCTTCAGAATACTGAGTAGGGCTCTTCAAAGAGCATTAACACGTATACAAAGAAAGAGTTGTATTAAAATAATTTAATGCGACTGAAAAACATTGAATGCCATCATAACTTGCTATTGAGGTCGCATTATAACGTATTCTTGTTTATAAATCAAGCCGTCTTCCTAGCTACTATTATGCAACATCAATAGATCGAGGTCAGTTCATGGAGCATCTTCTTATGATTGAGGTCAGTTCATCGAGGTCAACTGCATTACTGAATGAATCTTTCGATCGAAATTCTTACGCGTGAGACAAAATGTGCATTCTTGAATTAACAGGTCGAACTGTATTTTATGTATGTTTGCATCTCTTAAGGTAAATGAATTGAAATAAAACCGAGTAAAATGTTATATAAATACTAAACCAAACTTCAAGTTTTTAAAAGAACTACTTATGCAAGCGGAATGTGTGCGCACGTGGAAGCATTTGCCGGATGCCTCATATGGACACAACAGTGATCGGCCGAAGCCGATCACAATAAGTTAAAATTATCGACTATTTTTCAAGCGTTTTCCGATCCCGATGTTAAACAACTGAAATTATTAGGCCGCCTTGCACTCACACTAGGACTTGTGCTCATAAGATGAGCCCGGATTCCTCGAGAACGGGTGTACCCTCGAAGATTCCGGCGCCAAATTAGGCACTAGTGACAACGATTTCCGGCACCAGGGCGCGGAGTAGACCTTAAGAAAACAAATTATTTCTGTAATGTAGCGTTCTAAACAAGGCGCCCTGTCCCCAAACAAGGACTTCTGCTCATTAGGTGAGCCCGGATTCCTCGGGAGACGGGTAATCCCTTGAGGATTTCGGCGCCAAATAAGGCACTAGTGACACCGATTTCCGGCGCCAGGGTGCGGAGTAGACCTTAAGTGAACAAATTATTTCTGTAATTTAGCGTTCTAAACATGGCGCCCTGCGCCCAAACTAGGACTTGTGCTCATTAGATGAACCCGGATTCCTCGGGGGACGGGTAATCTCTTGAGGATTCCGGCGCCAAATTAGGCACTAGTGACACCGATTTCCGGCGCCATGGCGCGGAGTAGACCTTAAGTGAACAAATTATTTCTGAAATGTAGCGTTCTAAACAAGACGTCCTCCAAACATTGAAAGTTCTTACTTCACACAATGATTGCTTATGACCTAAGTGTTGACTTGTGCTCATTAGGTGAGCCCGGATTTCTCGGGGGACGGGTAATCCCTTGAGGATTCCGGCGCCAAATTAAGCACTAGTGACACCGATTTCCGGCGGCAAGGCGCGGAGTAGACCTTAAGTGAACAAATTATTTCTGTAATGTAGCGTTCTAAACAAGGCGCCCTCCAAACATTGAAAGATCTTACTTTACACAAAGATTGCCTATGACCTAAGTGTGTGTTATGATTTTGTTTCAAGGTTATTTTGTGAAGTTCAAGGTCATTGGAGGAAATTTCATAAGTTGTGTCTGTAGATAAATACTTTAGTTATGATTTTGTTTTTCTTAGTGGGGAGGGGGGAATTATTTGTGAGGTTGCTCACAGAACCGCCAGTTAGTCCACTGAGAGCACTCTCTCCCTTTCTCGCAACCAAAATTCACCTTAAATTAACTGAAAGGATATTGAATTTTGGGGCATTGTTCCCCCTCCCCCAACCCACATTTTAGTAGAAGGCAATATAAATTTTTATGGCAAATTGAAAACAAATTATATTAAACAAAATAAGTTATAGCTGCCTCACAACTCCCCCCTCCCCTACCACTACCACGGATTAGATTTTGAAGATTAATTTTTTCTTTTATTGGCTTGTTAATACATTTCGGATGAATTTGTTCCCCGAAGCAAAAACGATGCTGAGTGTTTGCACGGCCAAACGTTATACGGAGAGTTGTCCCTCCCACTGAGCACCTCTCGTACAGCGCACCCTCAGGTTGGAGAAGCCGTCATCATTTATTTTTGATTTTCTGAACTTTTATCATATTGACAATCCTGTCTGATTAAAATCACCACCCTTCTGCCTACACCCATCAGGGTCTGATAGGTATCGATAACAATTCATCTTCACTTAACCTCTATATTTGCACACAACCTAAATATATATCTCAATTACCAAATACATGACTTTATCTGTTAATGAGAGGTGCAACTCTTCAATACTCAGTCTGGGGGTTACATAGAAAGCAGGATTAAAATAATTTGCCTGTCTCCATTTTAAAAATTCCAATACATTTTCTAAAGCCCTGATTGGTCAGAATTTTAGGTCGGGTGAAGATGACCCCCTATCAATACCTGTCAGACCCTGTAAGGAGAAGAAGGTGCTTTTAATCAGACTGATTGACAATCCTTTTCCGACAGGAAGCTGCAACGGAAGTCCTCTTCGTTGCTTTGCAACGAACTCGTCTCTTGTTGTTATTGTTTTTTGTTAATTCTGTATGAACCAAATCGATTAGGACTTCAGTTTTCTTTTTCAATAACAGATTATATTCTCAAATTAAGATGAAAAAAGATCATAGAAGATTTCAAGATATGAAATGAAGCTGCATTGTATTTTGTAAGAAAATAGCATGATATTTGCATGATATTCGCATGAAACGACAATGAAACATAAGATATACATTTTCGTATGAATATCGTGCGAAATTTTAATCGTATGATATTCGCATGAAAATTATGTCAAAATCGCATGAAGTTTTCGCATGAAATTCATGCGTGTTACTTTTCGTCTCTTTTTCATGCGAAGAATTCGCATGAACTTCATGCGAATTTCATATGAGATTCATGCGAGCCACTTTTGCCTGTGTAAGCAATGCAGTTATGTTCAACAATGAAAGCTCAGAATCATAGGACTTCATTTTTAAAGTATGGTAAATTCGGTTTTACTTTGCATAATCAGATTGTTGTGGTTTTTTTTCTTTATAGGTTCAAAAATAAAGCGCCAACAACAGTAATAATACATTTTAACATTTCCTAATTTTTATTCACAAGTATTACAAATCATCGCTAATCTATCAAAACTGTTATATGTTGAAACTATAGTACTTGTAACTCTGTTTTTTTAAGTGCAAGAAAATTTAATAAATCTGACATCACATGCACTGTTATATATCTATGTTGGTTTTCCTATTTCATTCAGTGAGATGAGATTAAGGTTTAAGGAATTGTTAATATAATCGCATACGAATGCTATCTAGTTGCATCTCTTCCAGCTTCAAATCTTTCCTGCATCAGCCTTGAAGTAAGAAGTGCTTTAAATAGAATGTTGCGGTCCCTTTGCTGTAAGAAATTGTAACATTCCCTGTAAAAGAATATTGGAGTTTTATTATCTAGTTTCACAGATCCCGGACTATTTACAGGCATATTTTCTCCAGGCATGGATCTTTAACTTTAAGGAACGTTACTTGTACCTGTAAAGATAAACAAGAACAAATTATACCCCAAAAAAATCAAAATTAAGGTGTTAATTTTTGTTTGATAAAACAAGTTCTAACGACAAGTTAAGTTACAATGTCTTTAAAGATACATGTATCTCAAATAAATATAAGTTTAAAAACAAGTAGTTCAAAAGTGCATTTCTAAATGTTGCACATTATTTTTAACTTTATATTTACTGATACATGTATATGATCACTGAGTGGACCAAGTTACTACTTAATTCTCACTTAGACATAAAAAAGTGTCATATACTTGAATTTACATATTATGTAGTTATGAAGTGCATGCATTATAAAATACATTTTAACTTAATATGTTTTGGAAAAAAAGTATCTTCACAAAGTGTTTTTATAATAAACACAAAAGACTGTTTGAAAAATAATTTTACCGCTTTTATAATTTTTTTTGCTTTAAGTCAAACTAAAATTTTGAATGTTACAATGCTACTTTAATGAACAATCATACAAGATCTTCACAAGGAAAGCAGAATTCTGCAAGAACAAATGTGCAGCAAGCAAACATATACCGGGTACTAGTCAGTATTTTCTATCTCTCAACTGATTAAATTTTTCATAAATATTCATTTTGGATGAATCTTTCTAGCTTATTTAAACATTGAATGCTTATTTTTGGATGTTGTCTGCACTAAGGCTGTGCAGATAAATTGAATACCGCGCGTTAGCCTTGATGTGTTATAGGACCGACGACATCCAAAAATAAGCATTCAATGCTTAAATTTATATTCATATTGATGTTTCTTTGTATGAAGTATTTGTGTATCTTCGCTTTAAAGCCTTTATATACGCTCTTAGTCAAGGATATGAAATATACATGAAACAGTCATATTAACATGCTATTTAGTTCGATTTCGCGACTAAAAGTATAGTCCCAGAAACTTTGTAGAGAAAAATCTTGTTGATTAACGAGTAGATATGATTTAATGATTATTTTTCATAAGTACATATCAATTGGTTATGTAAGTTTAAACGGTTCATTTATTCTTACTATAATAAATATACTCAGAACGCTGATGACGTTTATATTTGTGCTAGTGGCGGATGAATAGGCTAAGTGTATTCACAGGAATTTGAACGCGTCGCAGATTTCCAACGAAAACATAACGGGAAATATACACCGAATGTAAATTTAATGCATTTCACCTTAGATTATCTGCTTCAATTTAGGTGGAATATTCATACGAAAAAAAGCTTTTTTTCACCATATGTACAAGCCTACTGAAATGCATGCATATATATATATATATATATATATATATATATATATATATATATATATATATATATATATATATAGAGGGCAATGTATTGAACCTAAGAAGGCAAACATATTCAATGTTACACAAAAATGTACTGAAGATTTGATTTGTTCTTACATTTGATACATTGTATGTATTGGCAGTCACAACATAAACAAGATTTTCAACCCCATTAACAGAAACAAAGAGTGACACTAACATTCACTGGAAATGAAAATGTGTAAACAAAAATGCAGCTATTTTTTTTCTTCTTACTCTCCCTTGCAAGTTACTGGAACCTGTGTTTAACATAGGATTTGGGTACTTAACTGATAAGTGAAATACAAGATTGATGTACATGTACCTTGAATTTGTTGTCACACAATTATATATATGTCGTTCTTACCTGCAAAAAAGGCCAAAATAATAAATATTAATTTAAACGGTCTGAAAAGTTTGAAGTCCTGGCTCAATATTAAAAAAAAAACGTTTGACCACTGCGTCATAGCTTATTAAAATTCAACCGATTTTGGCGGACTGGAAATAGCTAAAGGGCACTGCAACATTAATGGTCCTTTAACATTTAAAGTTATACTTGCATCAGTAAGTAAGGGTATAACAAAACAATTGTCGACAGGGAGTTAGGCAACATTTGATTTGTTGAACCTTAATAAGGTGTCTGCAGACACAAATATATTTCTCTCAACCTTTGGTGTTGGGTAATATTTGTGTCTTTAGGTCCAACAAATCATATGTAGCTCTCATATCCAGTCAATAACTGTTTACTGTAAACCAACCTGTATTCCTGTGTAAGAAATTTTCACAAGTTCCGTAAGAGTCTCGTCGTCACAAATATTTCTCGACGCAAAACCGTCATCAAATGTATCTGTTATTTTCTTTTTAATTATCATAAATATGGGTCACCACGGACCAATTATCTATCACAGTAAATAGCAAACTATCGTTACTGCAAAAAAAAGTTTACACTTGATATGAATCTGTAGTACTAACTAGGTATTAATACCACTTGGATCAGCAACTTCTCAAAAAAGCACTCGGATATTTCCATGTTGGGCTCGTTTTCTGCAATTATTTGCGCTAAACAGTGGTTGAATTTATTGAGGTTAAGTAAAAGTGTAGAAAAAAAGGAAAACTCTCTAGGGAAAACTTTTGATATGCTTAATTTCGGGTTGTAACCAACAAAGCATCTAAGCAACAACCTTTAGAAAATACTTAGTTATACAGGTCTGAGCTCAGTAATCAGTGCATTTAGTTGGGGTTAATATATAGACACAATACAAGTGCAGAAAAAAACAGTTTTAGTGTAAAAAAAAATATCATAAATAATTAATCTATTTTATTTTGTTGATAATATAATGAATAATATCACAAGCTGCAAGTCTGGTAAATACGTTTTTGAAATTAAGGTATTCCTTTCTATATGTACATGTATAAATTTACGGCAAAATATTGGTCTCCTTGTTGACCTGGGGGCATGTAGTCATCATAAAAGCCAGTGGTGTAAACGATTCATACTTTCCCATCTTCTATACAAATTTAACATAAATAGCATGGCTTTTTGAGCAAGTGAAAATATTAGTCCCTAATGTCTGATAGCATACATGCCATACAATATAACACTAGTGGATTTTAGTCTTCCCGTTACTTATGTGTGTACATGTATAATATGGTGAATGTATACATAATCCCCAAAGCAATGTAATCATTGTAATATGAAAGATTTTTTACAACAGATTTGTGCAACAAGTTACAAACACTGCTTATTAGTCCAAGAGCTGTAAGGCGTCAGGCCAGTTGAGGGCTGATTTACAGCGACTCAAAGCAAATAAAAGATCCATTGAACATATTTTAATTCTCTCATCATGATCCTGTAATGAATTGGAAGAATTATTGACAAACCGGACCTGGCCACGTTTCAAATCTGCACTCCCTGAATCTCTTACTAAGTGCTCTACAAAAGTTTTTAGCTTTTTGGCCCAGGCAATCAATCGGTATCTCTGACACATTCCTTTCACCCTTTAATGATCTTCACCCTGTAAGATCATTTACGGGGTTTTCCCCTGGCAGGATGTAAGAATTCTACCGCAGAAAGTCTTCCCGTCTGTACTTGTTATTGACAACGTAAAAAGTCTGGTGAAAAGCTTCACAAGTTTATTGGCGTATCGTATAGTGGTATAAAATCTAGTCTCAATCTAATCCCTATCTAATCTCTCTCTAACAATTGACATGCATATATATACCCTTTCGGCTGGGACGGACAGTTTCGGTTACTCATGACCACCTGCGCTGGGCATAAGTGTAGATTTAGTGATCAAATTCCTAAACAATATTTTACTTCTAAATACAGTATCAAAACTGTCAAACTGTCCATCACAGCGTCGGGGGATGCGGGCTTATAATTTCCCGCATCAGTACAAAACATGAGTATAGGTTAAAAGGTTAACAGAAAACATGTAATTCGTGACAAACTTGCAATATCAGGACTCCATAGAGTCTGCAAATATAACAAATATAGCATGACTGTCCCATACCTGGACGTGTGAGCTCATGCTGCTGCGCAATTAATTTCCAAAATATAATTTCCCAAGGACTTTCGACATAGTGATTAACATATTAATAATTGCGCAGTTTGCATATACAGCTTTCACGTTCATTTCATAGTACCTATCAAGGTCACCATATAATCATCTGTTTACAAGGAGTTCACCTGTCAGTTGCAGAGGTAAGACATAGTTTCAAACTAATGTAATAAGATTGTAGAAATAATGAAAAACCTGACCAGGATTTAAATGCAGGCCCCCTAAATTTCAAGTCAAATGCTCTGCCAGCTAAGCTATCTGACGCAGCTAGGCACTAACACTACAAAATAAAGACCTACCTCGAAGCCAACACTAACCATTTTGGAAAAAATTATGTTTGGATCTGTGCCCGCATATAAAGTATAAAGTAAGTGTAGCATTTGTTTGAACTTTCATTCATCAACCATGTCGAAGGCTTTAAAAATATTAATCTTAAACGATTGTAACACATTTAAACTGTTTTAAAGGAAGCATACATATCCAGCAGGGGTTTCGCTTGAAGCAGCTTCAGCTGTCGTTGGCTTGGTCCACATTAGCTGAAGGTCTGTAGCGCCCGGTCTAAAAACAAAAATCGGATGGACGATCTGGGAGCTACAGTTTCGTACGTGTTAAAATGTTGCGATTTACGGCGTACCAAAGTTGCGATTGTTTTGGACCGAATCTCTCTCTCTCTCTCTCTCTCTCTCTCTCTCTCTCTCTCTCGCTCTCTCTCTCTCTCTTACATTTCGAAAAATAAAAAAAAACTAAAAGTATGCAGTAATGCAGAGAAACATACATTAACGGAGAAAATTTAATATGTTTAAATATGCATATTAAATTTTACTCTTCCGGAAACATTTAATACATTTTACGATGAATTGTTATTGTTTGTCGTAAATTAAAATGTTCAGACTGCACATACGGCATATTGACAAAGAATTGCGTGAATATATAGTCTACATGTGATGATTTTGCGTGTGTATGAACTGATGTTTCAGAATTAATTAACTAATACTGATAAAAAAAATTGAATATACAACGATCAAAACGGAAATTTCGCGGATGAAGGATGAATTTGTAGTCTGTTTTTTTTTCCTAGGTTATTTTTTATAATTTTATCAAAGATTTCATTAATATTTTCATATTTTCTTTTCGTTGATATATATATATATATATATATATATATATATATATATATATATATATATATATATATATATATATATATATATATATATATATATATTAAGTGCAATTGTTGTAATGTCGTACTTTTTTTCCAAGCGTAAGATTGGTCTCACATGATTGTGATTCTACTAAAAATAGAAAATTTATAAACTTCACTATACTTAAAAAAATGGGTTTTCCATGACAAAATATTGGATTTGGCATGAGGATTATTGTGACGTCACAAAAGCGTATTCAACGCATATAAACATTATGAACTACAGTGAGACTTCAGATTCCCGGACGCCAGATATCCGGACGCTTCAGTTTACGGACGATTTTATTTAGGAACAATTTTTTATACGTTCTTTTGTCTCATTTATCTAGAATTCCGTGCTCCGGATCCGGACGGTTTGTTTTTACCACAAAACGCTGTTTAACTATAAATTTTGCTTCATTTAACCGGACGGTACAATTTGATGATACCCCGCTTAACACAATAGGAAGATAAGGCCTGTCAATAGAGTTTCGCACTTTTTTACGTGCTAGATCCCCATGAGTAGCTTGTATAAACACTCTGACTTCCCAAATCACTTCAAATTACCGACAGTGCGGGCCAGGTAGGATTTATCACGCTTCACTGCACGTGGCTTGGTATCTTAGATTGTGCACCTGTCAAGTGACTTCGCTTTTTTAAGCATCTTTTTATTTCTAAGAAAGAATGTGCTTACTAAATCAAGAAAACTGGAAAGTTTTACATAGCTTTGTGGTTTCACCATATTCAAAAGTTATTTTAAAACGAATTGTTTCATGAATGCCGTGTTAGATTATGTCAAAAGCGGAAGTACAGGAAGAAAATAAAATGAAAGCATGTTAGCTTATCGGAAGTACATCGGTGGATCTTGCAATTTTCCTGCTAGTAAATGTTAATTTTATTAATGAAATCAACTTTTTTATAGAATAAAATAAAAATATTTTAAAAACAAATCATCAGTTATTGTGATAATTGGCGTGTCTAGAAATAGATAGCTAAAATACATAACGTAAATGAGCACATATCACACTTGGCCACGATGAATTTAGATTCGGTTATTATAGTCCGCTTAATATTTCCTGTCAAAATAACAATATAAAGCGGGGTTCTTTGTACTTTAAAATGTCAACGGGCAACTCTATCTTGTTGCTATTTAGTATGAAAGGTAAAGAAAACGTTAACGGTATTAACACCGGGGCCATTTTAATCAAATACATTATCAATAATGACAACAACAGACACATTTAACACGCTTCACCTATCCGGACGATTGGACTTGGGAACAAAAGCGTCCAAATAAATGAGGCTCCACTGTATATACTATGATACTCTTGGATAGAATAAGGTTTTGATTTATTATAATAAAACAATTATAGCTTTTTGATATCGGTCAATGCATGGTTTTACAGACCCAATGAGAGTATTTCAACCTTGGACTTCGTCCTCGGTCGATATACTCTCATCAGGTTTATTAAATTATTTATAATATACTTGGTATAAAATACGGGGTTTTTGCACCCCTGATATGAACAATGACACGCGCCTTTATCACACACTACGTATCAACACCCTTTATTACACCTTTCCGGAACACCTTTGTACTTTTTATTCGGATTTTATTCTCTGTTTCTATGCATATCTATGATAGTTCAATTGTTTTCACAACGTGGTCGTGCTATAAATTTTGTTTTAAACCGTAGTATACTAAAAATATAATTGCATGACAAAAAATGCAGGTAGCATGTGCGACGTTGTAACGTCACACTAGTTAAATCAAGCCTATACATGTAAATCATGAACCAAATGTTTTACTTATATAAACCTGAAACAGATTATTTTTTTATCACTTATTTTAAAACAATTATAGCAACCTTTTGATATCGGTTAATACATATCTCTATAAATCTGATAAAAAGACATCAACCTCGGACACGTCCTCGGTCGATTTACGCTCAGCAGGTCTATAAAAAGCATGTATTAACCTCATCAAAAGGCTCTACTTGTATAGAATATATTACGGAACTTAACAATAGGTATTATTAATATATTATTGAAGTTTTACGAGAAATAATAGCAAACTAGAGGCCCATTGGCGACTTAGTTCATCTGAAAACAGTTTTTATATGTCTTTCGAATTTTTCAAATATGAAACTCTTCTAAAATATTTCAAAACTCACAAATATTCTCATTTGTTTTCCCTCGGATTGAAATGTCACACTTTCATTGGTTTAAACAAAGCACGTGATTGCCTCATATATCTCTATGTTTGTTCGGTGAGAATTAATATTCGGCAATATGGCCGTCATTGGCCGACGCTTCGCCTACTCATTTCGATATTTTATATTATTTAATACAAAAACCGCATGCCATAAGTTCTTTAAATATTTGGAGTAGTTGCCCTTTGAAATTATAAAAAAGAAGAGTAGTTGCCCTTTGAATATTGACGTCACATTGTTGTGTCTGGAGCAGTACAAAATAGCAGCGTCGAGATTTGCTCAAATCTCTGCAGAGGAAAGGAAGAAAACGTTTAAAATTGAATAGCAGCAACACATTGGAAGTAAACATTAGTGAAGCGAAGATTTTTTTAATAGAGTATTTGAAAGGTGAGATTAATAATTTTGAAGAGTTTAAATGGGTCAAATTGGACGAGATGTTAGGCAACTTGTATAACATGGATTTGCGTAGATAATCGTGTTTTTGTGAATAATTGTCACTTGATAGTCCTCGGTAAAACAAAACACTTATTAGGTATGTTACTGACTGACTACAGAAATATATCGGGTTGATCAATCTCATAGACGGCTCGGCTTCGCCTTACTATCTATAAGATTGATAAACCCGATAAATTTCTGTAGTCAGTCAGTAACGAACCTAATAAGTAATAATATTCTATAAAAAGCAATATATAAAAAGAAGTCTACTTGTTTGGACATTATAATAATAATAGGATTGGTCGGTTGATGCATGTAAAATGCATCAACCGACCAATCCTATTATTATTATAATATTTTATAATTATTTGTATCAAATACCAATATGATTACATATCTACCTTACAAATTGTAGCATGTAGTTCTTTAGAAGATGTTCTAATATTGATATGTTAAACTTTGTACCCCTCCTGGGGCCCTAGTATTGATCCAGGTGTTAGGATTTGTACTATTTACAATCTACACAATCTTAGGATGCCTTCATATCAATCTCATAAATTGTCCCGTTATAGTTTTTGAGAAAAAAAGATTGTTTAACATTGCCCCCTTATATTTTAATGCTGAACTTGAAAGCCCTCTTGTTACCCCAGTATTGGTCTGGGGATCACGGGTTGAACAATTTAGAATGTAAACTATCTGAGAATGATTGCATAGTAATCTTACACATTATAGCAATGTAGTTCTTGAGAAAAACTGTTTACCAATATATTTTAATGTTGAACTTTAAGTTTGAACCCCCTTTCGGAACCCCAGTTTTGGTCCGAAGGTCACGGTTTCTACAATTCAAAATATTCACCAAATATACAATCTTTTCTGTAAATAATAGCACCCCTGGTGCAATGGTTCTTGAGAAGAAGATTTTATAAGTCACACACCCCATTTTCACTGTTTCATGATTATCTCCCTTTTGAAAAGGATTTCGCCCTTTATTAAACAATTTTAAATCCCTTTCCCATAAGGATGTGTTATATTAAGTTTGGTTAAAGCTGCATGGTCCGATTTTTTGGCTTTTGCAGTTTCTAATAATAATCCATACAAACCAATTATCTTAGACTTTCGCCTATTACATCAGAGAATCGGTCTCCTTTGAATGTTAGAAACATTCGAAGCTAATAAAAATAATTTCTTTAAAGGAACAAAAAAACAAACAAACAAACAAACCGAATGCATCATGGACATGTTTAGAAAAGGGAACCGCATGGTTTCGTCCTCCGAATGATAAGGTTTATACAACCCGCATATTATGCATCGATTGTAAACAAAACAAACTTCAGAAATATTAGTAAACTAAATGGACACAGGTTTATTTTTTAGGTCACCTGAGTAAACTCAGGTGACCTATTGCTATCTGTTTTCGTCCGTCGTCGTGCGTCGTGTGTCGTGCGTTAACAATTTACATTTTTAACTTCTTCTTAAAAACTACAAGGCCATTTGTCCACATTTTTGGTGTGAAGCATCTCTATGGTAAGAGGAATGTAAATTGTGAAAATGGTGGCTCTACTACCCCCAGAGTGCCACAGGTGGGGCCAAATATGTAAAAAAACAGCCACATTTTCAAAAATCTTCTTCTCTACTCCCACACATGTGAGGAAAAAACTGATTGCATGGTTATGATGTCCATGAAGCCCTCTACCAAAATTGTGAAATTCATGGCCCCTGGGTCAGGGGTTCGGGCTCTAGGGTGGGGCCAATATGGTCATATAGGAAAAATGTATTAAATCTTAGAAAATCTTCTTCTCTACTCCCATAGACATTTGTTTAAAACTAAATGCATGGTTATGATGTCCATAAAGCCCTCTACCAAATTTGAGAAAATTATGGCCCCTGGTCAGGTGTTTAGGCACTAGGGTGGGGCCAATATGGCCATATAGTAAAAATGTATTAAATCTTAGAAAATCTTCTTCTCTACTCTTGTATATATTTGTGAAAAACTAAAGGCATTGATATGATGTCCTTGTGTTAAGTGGCATCAAATAGTATGTAGTTCATGGGCCCCGGGCGTGGTCCTGTCTCACCTCAAACAGGCAGTGCACAAATATCTTGAAAATGGTTAATATCCCCACCCCTAAACCATATATATTCTTGTTCCTTGTGTTAAGGGCCATCAAATGGTATGTAGGTCGTGGACCTCAAGGGTGGTCCTGACCCCCCTGAAACAGGAAGGGCCCAAATATCTTTAAAACGGTTAAGAACCCCACACCATATATATTCTTGTTTCTTGTGTCAAAGGGGCATCAAATGGTATGTAGGTCGTGGGCCCTGGGGATGGTCCTGACCCCCCTCAAACAGGAAGTGCACAAATAACCTGAAAACGGTTGAGATCCCCACCCCTAAACCATATATATTCTTGTTCCTTGTGTCAAGGGGCATCATATGATATGTAGGTCATGGGCCCTGGGGGTGGTCCTGACCCCCCCCCCCCTCAAACAGGTAGTGCCCGAATATCTTGAAAACGGTTAATATCCCCACCCCTAAATCATATATATTCTTGTTCCTTGGGTCATGTTAGTTCACCTTATATATAGTAAAGAACCCCTGGAAACTTCATGAAACTTTGTGGGTCATCCCTACTCTATATGATAGCCTCGTTCGTTTGGGAGACTTCATAATCGCCCCGATTATAGTTTTCCCTTGCTTTTTCCTAATGGAGTTATCTTCCTTTGCTTGTTCATATTAAGTAATTAATCATTGAATATACTGTAATTATGAAGAAGTTGTATGATCAAATGAGTTATGCAAGGCTTTTTATCATTTGAAACAAAAACAGTTTTTGAACTTTCAAAATAAACAAATAGACTTGTTAATAGTAAAGAAATAATTGGCTAACTAAAATCACTGATATAAAGGTAAAATGATTTTGGTATATATGCCAGATGGTGATTCTCAATGAATGTTGAATATTCAAAAACTGGAACAGGAGAAGTGAGTAACTCATATTGGCTTTTATCGATAAAGCTGTTTGTTTTTTTTTTCGTTTGTTTAAATGCCAACAGGGAGAGTTTCTGTCTGCCCCAAGGGGATGGGGGATGGGAGGTTGTTTTAGATAAAACATGAATAATAGCCACCTTGTTATTATTATTAAATTATTTTCTATCAGAGTCTTGCACCTTTTCAATATCAGGTCATGCACTCTTTTATGATCTTTTTAAGTTTTTCACTAAAATTATAGGTTTAAAAGTCCTTTTTCAAAAAGATTTCAGGCAGGGAGGTGGTCGTCATTACAAATTAATTTTTTTTCTATTCAAGAATAAAGCTTAATTAAATGCATATATGATACTCTTTGACAAGTTTGTGTATGGGTTATGCTACTCAGGCGACCGTTAAGGCCTATTGGCCTCTTGTTTTGATTTGCGAAAACATTATGACTTTATTTTTAGCGATATCAAAGTCGTAACACAATCATACCCGCCTCAACGTCGAGAGCGAAATTTAATATGAAGCGAAAAAACGCGGTACCCTTTTATGTAAACATTTTTTTGTAAACAAATTATGTACATCATTTACTCATTGAAATATGGTTTAATTGACCGGGAAAACTACAGCAATGTATATTATCATGCACATTCTTTGCATAGCCATCGTTTAAAAGCGCACACAAAACTTGATATAAAATCGGATCGAGCAGCTTTAAGGTAATGGTCCATACCCCACTACAAAAATAAAATACCTCCAGAATTTTTTTAAATTTCTCAAACATGTATCTGGGGATATATCATTTATAAATTTTACCCAGTTGACAGGTCCATCGGTATCATAAAAGCTAGGGCCGTTGCTAAAAATAGAACCAATTGCGGAAAATGGTACCATTTTCTTTCATGAAGAATATTAGCCTAAGCCTGAATATGACTTTCAAGAAAACCATTTTATGACAGATATCCAATGTAAAATAAACAAATTTATTTTTCAAAACAATACTTTCATGTTTCATTTGCTTATTTATTAAAAAAAAAATAGATAAATTTGCTTACAAATGAGATAAAATGAAACGAATTTTCAAAGAGTATTTAATCTCTTATAATTTTATTTACCTACAGAATTCTCTGAAATATTGATAATGTTTATCTCATAAGGTCCTTAATCAATAGAAAATAAAATTACCCAAAGGACCGGCCTTTTTAGGATCACAATGGTCGTATTTTTTGTAAAATTCATTAAAATATATATTTTGAAAAAAGTTCCGTAAAAAGAAAATTTTGTATAGGTGTATCATTTCATCTCTTTAAAAAGTATGTTTAGCCTTTATTTAAATAGAAAACAAGATTTGAACAGTCCGTTGATCAATCTGTATTATATAAATTGCATAAGTGTTTTTTTTTTTATATCGGTAAGTATTGTGGATCGAGATCGGTATTTAGAAATTGCTGTCACATACACGGAAGAAGCTAATTACCTGATATGATATCAAGACAAGACTTCTATTTCAACTATTTTTACTGGTTTTAAAGACTGTTCTAAAAAATGAAGTAACTTTCTTCAACGTATATTTTTAGTTCTAAAATAATTAGGGGGGGGGGCGGGACTAATTTAAATTCGTTGCTAAGCGTATAGAATAAAGATAATATACCTTTAACAAGTAGGTCAAATTATTCCCCGTTGTGTATTTATCTCCCTTATTGCACTGGAAACAACCTCGGTCAGAATTTGTTTTTGGATTTTTATGGACGTTCAGGGATTAATGTTCAAAGATTCGGATTGAATTCAACCTTACAACGCAATGATGTTTAAACAGGAAATAAGTAAGCGGTCTATATTTTGAAAAAGAGTACGCAATCGGCACAACCCAGTCATGTTTTCGTTTCGCTGATTAATAATTGATTGCAGTTGTCGTGATTTTAATAGATTTGTTTTAAATCATTTTAGGTCAGCTTCGTTTTTTTCTTAAAAATACATCTATTAGGTCTCAATTAGATCGGGCACGGACAAGACGTAATAACGCGTGAACTACGTCAGACGTTGTTTTGTGACGTATGGACAATTACCTTAAATTTGGCACAGTGGTTCTAGAGAAGTAAAACGTGAAAAATGTTTACAGACGGACAGACAGGTAGACGGCCGGACGACGGAAAATATACAATCAGAAAAACTCACTTGAATCTCCGGTTCAGGAAAGTTTAAACAAATATGCATGATTTTATGCTGTAAAATATTACAAATATTACCATAGAAAAAACATAGATTTATAGGGGAATGAGGCAGTGTGAAGTTTCCCAGAACAGACGAATAACGAGATAAATTATATCATGGATCAATAATCACAGCTGTTCACGTTTTGGATGAGAAATGTCGCAGATTTTGAAACATGTTTGATTGAAGTAAACAATATTTCCGTTCATTATTTCTTCCTGTTGTATTAGGCCAAATATTTCCTTTGAGAAAGATAGACAAAATAATTCTTAAAAGATGCAAGGCTAAAATGTAACCGAAAAAAATTGAAAATACAATCATGATTTCACATTAATATACCATAGATTCTTAGCGTTGAAACTTGAAAATCTGTATTCTACATGTTGAGCCTTGATGCACGCGTACGTTACTCATATTTTCTATCATGAAATGTATTGTTTATTTCGTTTAACAATCAAATAAACGCAAATTTTCTATTAAAAACACAACTTAATGCTCAATCCATTATCAAAAAGACATATATTCGATTTTACAATACGTTTACATTGCACACGTAAAAAACAATGCTTGTCTAAATTGAGCTTGGTTGGTTAAAATCGGATAAACATCTAATATAGTAATAGTATGCCCCTAAACGAACTTCTAACTTGTAATCGACTTTAATTGATTTGAAAATTCAATTTCATTTTTGGAAAATTAAGTTCATATCAGTGTGCTTAATATACATTAACAGCTCAAAAAATATTATCATATCATATTGAAACAGAATCAAAATGCCACGATTGACAGAATAAATAGAATTTGTTAGAACTAAGTGTACGTTATTCATCGCTAATATCCACGATGATTTGATTTGATTTGGCATAAATACAATCTGTAATAAACTACCTGCAATATACATATAGTAAAACGAAGCTTGAGGAATTCTTCCGCAAATATTTCCGCGAAACAAAATACAATCATTCAGCTTCAAACTAAATCACTTCCTTAAGTGTTTTATTATATTTGTGAGTATCGGTAAATCTTTAAACATGTCGAGAAACAAATTATCAATAAGTGTGCATATATGTCACATTTAAGAACTAGTTTCAAATAATTATTTGTTTATGCCTCGAAAAATCATCTTTTTTTTCAAATTACATCATATTATCCTTATGTAAAAAGCACGATGATTTTTAACTTATCAAGAATCTTCAATTTTCTTTATCACACGCATGTGCATGAACATCAAAATACTTGATCGTTAAAGAAAGTAAATTCTAAGCATGCTTAAAAATATTTTTTTTAAATTAAACAGAAGGTACATATGTTAAAAAAATCTAATTTAAATTACTTTAAATTTCATTATAAGAGTCTTCCAAGTTTAAGTTTAAATTATGAAATTTGTATATTTTACTTTATTTTTTGTCAAAGACAAGAGAAACATTTGATTGTTAGTTTGGTAGGTTCGTAATAAACCCCTTAAAAACATAACAAATTGAATATTAAACATGATGCAATGTATTTATATTATGTTCATTGAATAAAGATACATTGATATATTAACATTACATCAACTCAAATAATTAAAGAACTAAATGGGGTAATACTTTCGGAATTTAATAAGCCGCATCCCTTAAACAATACTGTAAACGTCTTTAATTCCACATGTCCAAATTTCACGATTTCCTGTGCTAGTACCTTTCACGGTGTTTTTAATTTCACGGATAATAAATTTCTTCATTATAGAATAATTAATTATGATTCTGAAAAAAAACTTTTATAAATTAATGAGCACATGTAACCATACATTTACAATAATTTTCTTTGGAATCACGTTGTTACTTTCTTAATCGCTTTAAATGCTATGAGAAAAATAATTAGAAATTTTTGTCGAAGATAATATACATTATTATACTTTCATGTTAAATACTGAAATCTGATTGGTTAAGACGCAGTTGACAATCAGTTCTGATACCCTCAGCGTTAGCAACACACTTGGCAACGGGCCGATAGAACGAATTGTTACATGCGCGTACGGTTCGCCGTAGAACTCACGTCTTTTCTATATAAAAGAAGTAAAATTTACAATAATTTGCTATAAAGTTTGCTGTAAAATTAAGACATTCAGTATAATAAAATAAATAGTGCCTGTTTGAGAGGGTACCAGTTGAAATTGACACCCCGAGAAAACCATTGTCAACCTCCGCTTCGCGTCGGTTGACAATGGTTTTCTCGGGGTGTCAATTTCAACTGGTACCCTCCCAAACAGGCACTATTTATATACTGGTGTATAATGCGCATCTGACATGTCGGGGCCGAAAAATTCGAAGGAAAACGTAATCTGTTCAAAAAGTGTACAACTTTATAATCAATTAATCCTAAAAGTGAACTGCTCCATTAGAATATCGAGCACAAACAATATGGGTGTACAAGAGTCTGCACTAAGGAGATGTCCGAGATAATAAGTGACAATTAGCGCACGTGTTTACAACAATGGCTTCGAAAGGGCTACAGAGAGGTGTTAAAAGATAAAGGTGAAACGAACCTTCCGTTCTAGTTAGTTGTTTAATTAACATTATTGTATTAAATCATACATAATATTCATTTTTGCTATTCTCAATTTATTTTAAAGGTACTATGATTACGATAAGCAAGTGGTAACTTAGGCCTCGTTCAAGCACACATATATCTATACTACTATATTAAAATAATAGACTCGAATTTTTGGGCTTTAATACCAATTAATCGGAAGAGTACTGTCTTTTGTTTTATATATTTTAAACATAATTGGTACTTGAAGATTACCAATTTGTTCTTATTTTTTCTCAATCAAGCTTTGCTAATTAATAATCAACGAAAATTCCTCAAAAAATTCCGGAAATCATCTTAATTTTTTGGATTTTACAATCTTGCGCATGCGCATTGCATTCACGCTAAGTCACGGGAGACTCTTTATTTTATGTTTCCACAATATCACATTTGCATGGATAAACCAAGAAACGATCAAACAAATGCGTGTAAATTTTCATTAGAAATTGTTTTCTGTTCATCAAAGAAAATTGGAGATAACACTGATACAGTGCATTTACTATGAAAAAAATCCCGAGAGTTTCGAATGTCTACTTGGTGTGTAAAAAACGTTGTTGAAAAAATGTTGAATTCTGCAATTATAGAATTAAACTTTTCGAAGAAATGTATTTACAGCTTCAAAATGGTTTGTTATGAACAATTTGACTGTTATTATGAACAATTTGACTGTTATTTTCAATGTAACTTTATCAATTTTCTCTAAAATCGTTTTGGAGCGAATCTGCAATTTTCTGCTACATTACGGGTATATGGGAGGCATTTTAACTGTGGTGAATTAAGGCCTTTCCCGAGACACACTTAGATGATTCCAACTCAGCAGAGTGTAGTGAAATTAAGAGCACTATTGTAGGCTTAAAGCTTGGTAATGCAAATGTCAACAATATACGGTGTGTCGATGTATCTATTTCGTAAATTTTGTCCGATATCATATGCAATGTCAACCCGTGCACGCACGGGTCAAAGTCTAGTCAATATCATCTGTAATGGCGGCACACATGGAGATGGCGAGTACCCGGTTGAATATTCACGGTGGCTTAATGTTCACGGAAAATTGTCTTGTCGCGAACATAGTGAAATAAAAAAAAACCACCGTAATGTTTTCCACATCTACAGTATCAAAATTATATTCATATTTGTGTATGCATAGGATTGTAACCTCATTATGATGGCGCCTAAGCATAAAAAAATGATAATGGAAAGTTGAATCGGTGCTGCATTGTGTTCTGTTGTTGTATGGATCAATAATTTTTATGATTGTAATTTCTATGTTATTTTAAAGGGACGATGGATTTAATTTATGTAATATCGTATCCTATAATTTTTACCAGCAGGCATAAATGCCGTTTTCCTTCCTGTTAGTACGTTCACGCTGAAGAAATTCTTTTATGTAAGAAACATAATTTAAAAATCAAACTGAAATAAGAACATCTTTGTCAGTAATCCTTTCCAAGACACCCTTAATACAAAGATAAAATTATTGGTTTTTACGCTATAGATTATTTCGTTGCGGGTCACGATATTTTATTGTGTGTGTCAATGTGATGAAAAGTCTTTCTCCCTGGTACATGTATTAGTAAAGAAGGTCCTTCATTTTATGAACTTATAATAACTTCACTGTTATTTTCAAAGTAAGCTATTGAGTTTCTCTTACACTACTGAGGTATGTTTGTTTTATCTTTCCAGAGAAATCGCTGCCGTTATGGACTTGGATACAGAGTGATGTAGTCAGTATTGAAATACTATGTTGTTACTAATGCATTGAAATACAATTTTGTTACTAATGCACGGATAGATAGATAGATAGATAGATAGATAGATAGATAGATAGATAGATAGATAAAATCAACAACACTAGGCATCTTTAGAGTATCGGATCTAATGTGTAGATACTAAGCCAGTAAAATGAATATATAATGCACTGAAAATGGCTAACGACACGAACAATTCAAATTGTTCGTGTCGTTAACCATTTTCAGTGCTTTATATATATATATATATATATATATATATATATATATATATATATATATATATATATATATATATATATATATAAGCCAGTTCAATAAACTTTCTCGGTAGTATTTTAGTAGGCAAAGCAGATCTATTATTGTACCGGGATATACTATCCAAACTTCAGGTTATATTTTACAAACGCTTAAAATCTTTAGGAACACGCATTTTGAAATTTCCATTAAATGCGTATGCAGTTATCATATGTTTGATGATATAGTTTTTTAAAAGTAGCATTCTTATTGTTAAGTATAATAAAATTTTGTTTTTAATGTCCAGAAATCAAGGACCAGGACTTTCCTTTAACACTTTATGGTCATATTTTATACTCCCCATTCACTGTTGCCTTCTTTATAACTTTTGCATGTAGAAAGTCTAAGATCATTTGATGTAATATTTCGATTAGGGATGTTTTAATGAAAAATACAAAAAAAAAATACAAATGTCAAATCGCTGGCTGTTTACTCCTTCAATATATTCTAGGACATTTTTTGCGTCTTAGGTTTAGCAAAGGTTTGATATTTGATGAAATAATAAGTAAGTTATATTTACATTAAATTCAGTTCCAAGTCAAATTCAAATTTAAAAGAATACTTCAGAAAAAAAATATTCCTGCCAACGTGTTTCCGTTTTGTCTATGCTTAGAAATTGCTTCTGTTTAAAACTATATTGATTAACCAAAGACAATATCTGTAATAACTAAATTACTATTTGCAATTTTTAATGAAAATATGACGTTATTTTAAAAATATTACACTTCACAATAATGATATGCACCTATCGATAAATCATTAATACAATGTAGTTGTATAACTAAAACGAGTACTATAAATGGACCTTTTTGTATTTTCTAAAGGAAAAATAAAACATGCATGTAATAGAGGATTAAGATTTATTCTTCCGCAAAATCATCGGAAAACCCAATAATTACCATGCGAAAGCAAATGAATCAAATTCAAGTAGATACTTCCTGAAGTGTTAATTAAACATAAGAATGAAACGTATTTTAACACTGTGTGTGTCAATATTATTATCAATGATTTTATATCGTACTGATAAAAACATTTTTCTGTTTTGTCCTGTATATCCTTAAAAATATGTATAAATGTTCTTTTTTTTTAAATTGAAATTGAGGCTGACATGAATTATGTAAAAAACATTTATCTTTCATAAGTTCCATATGCTATTAATGGGTGTATTTTTCAGAGGGGCTCTTCACTTGCATTAAAGGTTCGTGCTTTCGATAGAAATTATTATTAAAATGTTTACTACATGTATATTCAAGGCAAAAGGGATATATGGAGTTGTGAAGCAGGCAACTATTTTTCATTTGTATTTTTGTATCTATTTGTATTATACTGTATTTAGTTATTGCCCTTGATTTAGTGATTTTTGATTATTTAATTAATGTTTCTAATATCAGCCAATTAGTGTGGTGATTATTTTTTATACAATAAAAATATAGTCTATGTAAATAATGTGTTGTATAAAAGTAGTTTTGGATTAGGTCGGATTAATTTGTTTATTTTTGATTTCCTTTTCTTAGATACTTCAAATTAGTTTAGGCCGGCACATATATAGGGACAGTGTCAATTGAATGTGAATATCGACTGTTTGGGGTTAAACTTGAACAGGTAGGGCTAGATTGGGTGTGTGGTCATCCCTGCTCTATCTAATCTTCGTGTGATCTAACCTACGATGCAGAGTGTGCGGAGATCCCCGATCTGTATCGCATCAATATAAGTGTGCGGTCATTCTTGCTTGTATTGGTGGTGGTTGCGGCGGAGCACTAGTGTGTGGTCATCCCTGCTGGTGTTCTGGCCTTTCTAGCGCAAGTGTGCGGCACTCCCTGCTTGCGTTCGGTTGCGTTGTTGGCGCAAGTGTGTGGTCATCCCTGCTTGCGTTAACGTTGGTACCTGTTGAGTTGCGAAGGTGTGCGGTCATCTCTACCTGCGTAACATTGAGTCCCTATATATGTACAGGCGCTGTGATTAAAGTCTGCACTTGTATATATTGGCAGCAATCAGGGCTATCCGATTCTATCTCGGGTACGGGCCCGCGGGGAAACACAGGCAGTGACCCCTTTGCACGTTACATAAAATTTGGAGGCAGCGGTGGGATACCCTGCAATTGCTGCGGAGAAAATGGAAGACCTCGACAAAAAAATATCTTTCTTAGAAGAAAAGATCGCCGAGATGCGCGAGCGCAGCGACATCATGAAAACTTCAACGCCAAGACCCGCTGCAAGCAGATATTCTGGTGAAGATACTAAGGTAGCAAGGGACAGTTTCGGATAAAGCACCCGTCAATATTTTTGTAAAATTGAGATTTGCTGTACTTGAAGGCTTATGAGTGTTGCTGAAATTCATGAAATTATTTATAATGATTATCATTAGTTAGAGGAATGTTTCTTGTTGAAATTGACATGCAATTTGTAGTCCCCATATTTTGTTACATGAGAATCAGAAGTAAAATGCAAAACCGCGGCTATGACTGTTGTGTTGACTTTATACAGTGAAATTGCAAGTGACAGACGGGATGTAAAATAACACGAAAAGTAGGTGGATGGGACATTGTAAACTATACACCGGTAAGTTTCTGATATGTGATGGTGCAAGATGCACACGGTACGGAAGGTCAACCCTTTGCAGGGAATTAGCTGGGGGAGGTCTAAAAAGTTGAAAAATCATGAAAAATCCAGTATGTAGAAAATGTTACAGGTTTTGACTAGTAATTTTCTTCAGAAATAAGTGATTGACCCTATAACAAGTGAATTATAGGTATTTGTGCCCAATGGGAACTGAGGAAATTCTAGTTACAGAGTTCCGAAGACACGCATCCCCTGGCTACAATGAATCGTATAAAAAAAACTGTCCTGTGCCACCTGAGCGCATAGCATCAGATAATTCTCAGAAGAAAGGAGAGCTGTCTTTGCGCAGTGACCAAATGACGGTGTTACAACTTGAAGGTGCTGCTGCTGCGTATAGGACGGGGGCTTTTTCTGAGCATCGTTCTAACAGGAGAACAGAAGCGCACCCGCGCAGCAACGACCAGTTCTCTGATTCTTATGAGCTCTATGAAGAGACAGAGTGGAGAGTGAAAAGAGACATCGTCCTTAGGTCACTCGCTAGCGACACTGGTCCCGCGCACAAGCCAGACATGAATTGGCAGGCCGACTCGCTCTTACCCGGGGTGACGCGCAGACGATCTCGGGTGAGATTTGAAAGCCCTGAAAGAGGTAATGGGACAGACAATGCCATTGCCAAGCAATCTATCAAGCCAGCTACATATGATGGAAGTGGCCCTTGGCTTGATTACCACGCGCATTTTGAAGCCTTCTCCGACATTAACGGCTGGAATTATGCCACTAAAGGGTTATACCTTACGTGGCAATGCGCAAGGAGTCTTGGGAAATATGCCGAGAGGTGCAAAGCCTGATTTTAATTCCCTGGTTCAAGCTTTAGAGGATCGATTTGCGCCACCAAGCCAAACCGAGCTCTATAGAGTCCAGATGAAAGAAAGACGTCAAAGAGCGGGTGAGACTCTTCCCGAGCTAGGCCAAGCCATTCAGCGACTCGCCTATTTGGCATACCTTACTGCCTCTGCGGAGATACGGGAAACGTTGGCCAAAGACCAATTTGTAGACGCATTGGCAGACTCAGAGATGCGCATTCGCATAAAACAGTCCCGCCCTAGACACCTGAATGATGCGATTCAACTGGCTGTGGAGTTAGAGGCATACAATAAAGCCGAGAGAAAAAGCTATGCTCGTCCCACTGCCCCAGATCCAGGAAACGATGCGTGGGCAAAGACGTTAGATGCTCTTAACGCAAAGATAGACCCCCTACAGTTAGAGGTGAAGACTTTAAAGAGACACGGCGGGGACAATGCGCAGTTAAGACCCAGAGCGCAGGAGCAGCAGAAACTGTGTTATTACTGCAGAAAGCCAGGACATACAGTATTCGAAAAGACTGTAAGGCCTACAGAGATAGCAGACCGAGAGATAATTTTGCCATGCGTAGTGAGAGCGGGAACAAGAGACACGTGAAAAGAGCTGAGGCAAATTCTAATCAGATGCACAAGAAGACTAATGGGGCAGCCTCCATTGGCGCAAACACCGTGGGTTCAGACGCTGGCTTGTTTCTAAAGATGGATATATGCGGTGTAGTGGCCAAACTATTGGTAGATACTGGAGCTACCCTGACCCTTATATCTACGGACTTGATGTCCAAGGTTTCAGATAATGATAGACCAACGTTAAAGGACATGAAGCGACAGATTCTTGATGCGGGTGGTAACTGCCTTCGCATTCGTGGTAAAGGCAACGTTACAGCCAAATGCAGTATACTCAACACAAGAATTGAACCTGTTGTAGCTGATCTAGGTCTAGATGGGATCTTAGGCCTCGACTTCTTTGAGCGACACAGCCGTTGCATAGATATACAGCGAAGCATCTTGACCATTGATGTTTTTCCCCACACTCTCTTGAAAGAGGGAATATTTGGATGTGATCACGTTGTCGCAGTGAACACAGTCACCATTCCGTCAAACCAAGAGGTGCTTATTAAGGGAAAGGTATGCATTCAGGAGGGCCAACACATCGGGAGTCAAGGCTACTTGGTTGAGCCTAACGAGAAATTTGTTGCTTCAGGTACATTAGTGGGAAGAACCTTGGTGAAATGAAATAGCATTGTGCCGATCCGCGTATTAAACATAGGACCAGAGCAGCGCACCATATACAGTGGAACGCATGTGGCTGAATTGTCCTACTGCCGTCCTGTGCAGAGTGAAAAGAGACAGGCACATCATACCAAACTCGACGAAAAACTAGAGGAACTAATGAGAAGGTTGGTAGTGCGTAAATTTCTCTGTCAATATACACACGCATTTGCTCTAACAGATTCGGATCTTGGGACAACCAACATCGTTGAGCATGAAATTGATGTAGGCAGCGCTCACCCTATCAGAGAACCACTACGACGGGTTCCGTTCCATGCAGCTGAAGAAATGAACAAACATGTAGAGGGAATGCTTCGAAACGGAGTAATAGAACCCTCATCTAGTCCATGGGCGGCGGGAGTAGTGCTCGTGAAGAAAAAGGACGGGAGCACTCGCTTTTGTGTGGACTACAGGAAACTAAACAGTGTGACTATCAAAGATGCTAACCCTCTGCCGCGCATCTACGAGTCTCTCGACAATCTCTCTGGGAATGCTTGGTTTTCAACTTTAGATCCGTGTTCCTGGTACTGGCAAGTATCCGTCAAAGAAGAGGACCGTCCCAAGACAGCCTTCGTAACCCGCAAAGGCATTTTTCAATTTAAGTAGATACCATTTGGACTCAGCTGCGCTCCAGCGACTTTCCAACGATTAATGGAGACAGTTATGACAGGGTTACAATGGGAGATATGCTTAATATACTTGGACGATGTCATAGTAGTTGGGAAAACGTTTGAACACGTGATAGAAAACTTTACAATGGTATTTGACCGCATCGTAGCTGCAGGCCTGGATCTCAAGCCGAAAAAATGTGTTCTGTTTTCGCGCAGAGTCCTATATTTTGGGCATGTAATCACTGAGCATGGTATCTCCACTGATCCAGAGAAGGTGCAAGCAGTCAAAGACTGGCCAGAACCCTGTAACGTGACGGAGGTCCGTTCGTTTCTCGGTATCTGCGGATTTTATCGGAGATTCATAGACAAGTTCGCAGAAAAGGCAAAGCCATTGACAAAGTTAACTGAGTAGGGCAACGCGATTGTTTGGACTAAGGAATGCCAGAACGCTTTTGCCGAGTTGAAAGATCGATTGTCCAACGCACCTATTTTGGCTATGCCTGATTTTACCAAACCATTTAGCCTGGATACAGATGCCAGCAACTTTGCCATTGGTGCCGTGCTTTCACAGGTTATTGATGGTAAAGAACGCCCAATTGCCTATGCCAGCCGCACTTTATCAAATGCCGAAAAACAATATTGTGTAACGAGGAAGGAACTCCTGGCAGTGGTGCATTTTTGTAAATTCTTTAAGCACTATCTGTATGGCAAACGATTCACAGTGCGCACAGACCATTGATCCCTACGCTGGCTGATGCGATTCAAACATCCGGAGGGACAACTCGCGCGCTGGCTAGAAGTGTTGAGTGTGTTTGACATGAAGATTGAGCATCGGCCTGGAAGCCAGCATCGAAACGCAGACGCGCTCAGTCGTATTCCGCGCAAGCAGTGTGGTTTTACCAGCGATTGGGAACGCTCAACGGACATCGCCTATGTAATAGCCGAATCAGAAGGTGACACCCTGCGTAGCTTACAAGACCAAGATCCGCAAATCAAACAAGTCAAAGACTGGGTGACCAATCTTTCCAAACCTGAATTTGACAAAGTCAGCGGAGAGGGCCGATTTTTGAAGTTTCTGTGGTCACAGGTCTTGTCCCTAGAAATTCGAGACGGCATTTTGTATCGAAGATGGAAGAATTCTGACAAAACGCCCACAATGCAAGGAATACTTCCCTATTTAAAGAGGAGAAATGCCCTGTTCCTGAGCCTTGATAACCGGTCTTCAGGACATTTAGGAGTGCGTAAAACACTGACAAAACTTTGACAGAGGTACTACTGGCCTGGTTTGTAGGAGGATGTGAGGGCGTTTATAGCAGGATGCGACCAATGCAGCCGCTCTAAAGGGCAATTAAACCATAAAAGAGCGCCAATGCAGATTGCCAAAGCTGGAGCTCCTATGGAACGCATTGCCACTGATATCCTTGGATAATTGCCAATGACAGCCAAGGGTAACAAGTATATACTTGTCATCTCTGATTATTTCACCAAGTGGACGGAGTGTTTCCCTATGCGTAACATGGAGGCAGCAGAGACAGTGGCGCGCATCATCGTCGAACAAGTAATCACTCTCTTAGGAGTCCCATACGTGATTCACTCAGACCAGGGTGCCCAGTACAAGAGTCAGCTTTTCAGCGAGATGTGCAAACTATTGGGTATCAAGAAGACGCGCACGACGCCATATCACCCCAAGTCGGATGGCATGGTGGAAAGATTCAATAAGACACTGGCCAGCACGCTGCGCGCATATATTGACGATCATCTGCGAGATTGAGATATCCACCTTCCGTACCTGATGATGGCATATCGATCTGCCGATCATGAGACAACTGGATGTACGCCGAATCTGCTAATGTTTGGACGGAGGTTGCGACCCCGTTTGACATTATGTACGAAATGCCAAGCAGGAATACAGACATTCCTCAGCATAAATTGGCATGGTAACTAAAAGAAAGGTTGCAGGAGGCACATGCTGCAGTACAAGGTCATGTAGATGGGGAAATGCGTCGTCAGAAACGCTACCATGATACCAAGCTGCATTGGCAGAAGTTTGCAAAGGGCGACGCTGGGTATGTCTATTTTCCCTAGCGCAAAGTAGGTCATTCTTCGAAACTGACGACGTACTGAAGAGGACCTTATTCGATCTAAAGCCAATCTTCGATCTCTTATATGAAGTGAATTGTGTGAGGCGAGGAAGAGCACACGTAATCTATACAGATCGAATTCGTCTTCAGCTTCCCCAGAATTTATATGATGAAGCCGAAGACACCCATTCATTGTCTGAGGACAAATACATCCCAACAGATGCGGAAAGTTTTGATGATACAAAGCTTGAATCGACAGAAGATCTGAATGATCAGGATGAGAAGTACCCTGTTACTGGTAGTTAAGAAAGTCTGGCCACTGCACTCAAGCGCCGCGCGCCGCGCTGGCATGATGATTATGTGTTATAAGTTCGCTTAGACGCGCGCATACCGCAAACACCACATCAATGCAGTGTCAGGGATGATGCACATTTTTATGCATTTATTTGTTTGTGTGATGTTTTTGTGGATATCTAAGAGATTGTAGTAGTTAATTTTTTTTAATTAGAGTTTTTTTGTGTGTGTTGATAGAACACTAAAGTCACTCCAGCATAGCCTGGGCATCGGTTTAGTCTATGAGTGGAAAGAACATACGCTGTCCTGTCCAGGAAAGGGGAGATGAGCTGAACTACGAGTGCCCGGACGCCGATTACGCCACCAGACGGGAAAGAGACCTGAAGAGGCACACGGAGACGCACAACTCGGCTAAAGAGAAACCAAATGAATCCAACGATCTTGGAAAAGATCCTGGGGATCTTTTTGAATTAATTGGGCTGATGGAACCAATAACCAAGGCCAGCGCCCTAAGAAGAAGCAAGTCGAAGTGCCAGAGTTTGTTCCTCCTAAGAAAATATTTAGGATCTCTTCAGCTTCTTCAAGTGACCCCTCGTCCGCCAGCAACGAGAAAAAGAACGTCGCTACGCAAACAGAACAACCGGAGTTGTGTGGATGCGGCATCCAGACTTCATCACAAAAAAGGGTCCACCGTGTACATACAAAGATGACCACTTATCGTGAGGATGATCGTAAAGTAAAGGAGACCAACGAAGACCCCTGGTACACTGATGAAGACTGTTAAATCCAGGCAAAGCTGATATTTTGTTTTCTCAAGGACTGATAGTATGTGTTTGTACAGTAACATACTTATGCGGGGACGCGTAAAGCTGGTGTGGGGGTAATGAAGCAGGCAGCTATTTTTCATTTGTATTTGTGTATCTATTTGTATTATACTGTATTGAGTTATTGCTCTTGATTTAGTGATTTTTGATTATTTAATTAATGTTTCTAATATCAACCAATTAGTGTGGTGGTTATTTTTTATACAATAATAAACAGTCTATGTAAATAATGTGTTGTATATAAGTAGTTTTGGATTAGGTCGGATTAATTTGTTTATTTTTGATTTCCTTTTTTTAGATACTTCAAATTAGTTTAGGCCGGCACATATATAGGGGCAGTGTCAATTGTGTGAAAAAAACGACTGTTTGGGGTTAAACTTGAACAGGTGCGGCTAGATTGAGTGTGTGGTCATCCCTGCTCTATCGAATCTTCGTGTGATCTAACCTACGATGCAGAGTGTGCGGAGATCCCTGCTCTGTATCGCATCAATAAAACTGTGCGGTCATCCTTGCTTGTATTGGTGGTGGTTGCGGCGGAGCACTAGTTTGAGGTCATCCCTGCTGGTGTTCTGGCCTTTCTAGCGCAAGTGTGCGGAACTCCCTGTTTGCGTTCGGTTGCGTTGTTGGCGCAAGTGTGTAGTCATACTTGCTTGCGTTAACGTTGGTACCTGTTGAGTTGTGTACGTGTGCGGTCATCTCTACCTGCGTAACGTTGAGTCCCTATATATGTGCAGGAGCAGTGATTGAAGTCTGCACTAGTAAATATTGGCACCAATCAAATATTGGCAGCAATCAGGGCTATCCGATTCTATCTCGGGTACGGGCCCGCGGAGTAACACAGGCAGTGACCCCCTTGCACGTTACAGCTGGATCTTAATGTAACAAACCCGTTAACGGTATGGGACTGTTCCCAAAGTTCTGTTCATATCTGTGCACTACACCAGGTAATGAATTACATTTTAGAGTATTATATGAATTTAAAAAACCAAATTTCTCTTCGATTTTTTAAAAAAAGTGTCTGCATTTTGATTTGTTTACAACTTAATTAGAAATCCCTCAAGTTGATGTGATTGCTTGAATATGACGATGTTTAATTTAATACTAACATAACAGTGTTTAAAAATACATTACTGATACTGGAAAGTCAATTTTTCGCTGAAGTGTTTTTATTTTTTTATTTTTTTTGTTAGTTCTTTTTAGGGACTTAATCCGTTTTCTTATTAATATGTTATGACAATATGATATATTTTGGAAATTATATTAAACTGAGAAACGTTTCATCAGCAAAAGATATATCACACATTAATAAACACTTGCGTGTTAATAAATGTTCATTCATTAGCACTTATTGTTTTATTCAAGAGTAATTTCTCTGGTTTTTCTATTTCCACGATATGCATCATTTTATAGATAGTCGTGTAACTTTTACCTGTACTTTCCCATTGAACACATCCTTTGACACTGTTGCATTCATTTTTTGTACAATTACAGATATTCCGACAATCATTCCCAAAGAGAGGATACGGGCATTCTTTCTCGCAATTATTGCCAAAATATCCCCCTGGACATTTTGAAATTTAGAATAATGCGAAAAATATAAGTGGAAGATGCAAAGGCGAAGAAGTTACAGTAATAATAGCGAATTCTATTCTCACCATTGAGGTTTATTTTTTTTTCCTCCAGCATTCTTGGCATTTTGTTTGCATGCAGAAATTAAAATGTGCCCGTGGCACGAAGTAGATTTATGGTCAGGAAAAATTACTTCCTCGGGAGTGTAAAAGGATTACGTATAACTTTAATTGGAGATGTTCTTTCTCTTATAAATCGAAATCAATACTAGTACTTATGATATCCGTCTTTTACAACGAAGTTCATAATTTTCCTCATCTTATTGAGGAATGGTTTAACTGACGTTTTATAGAAAAAATACAATATCTCAGAAATGAAGAAAGTGGGTAATTTATGTAATACTAGTTTGGATACAATTGATACCCACCTTCCTCCTCGTTATTTTTCCTTTATTACGGAAATACAAATTGTGGTCGAGGAGAGGATATCTTTTTACGGATGTTGAGACAGTCAAAAACCGATATATATATTTACTTTATATTGCACTAACGTCAGTGTACGTTTTACAGGGTATAATATTTTTTTTTTATTTTGCAGGTTTTAAACACACACAAAAAAATCCAACTTGGGACTGTATAGTTTTAACCTAATTGCATCTGCAGAATCGTTTTTATACATATCTATAGTCGTCAACCAATTTTTATCAATATAAATATGAATTAAGTATGTTTTATATCGTTCAAATATTTTCCACCGACTTAGTAATGTTAATCTAAATATTTACAGATCATATAGTTACTCTATCTGTTGAACTTTAACTACTCACTGATCATTTATGTAATACTTGACATTGAATGTGTACATGTCGTACTTTTCATAAAAAAAAAACTATATCATGTTCCAAACTATTTATTTCAAAACAGAATAATATATAGAAAAAATGACATGGTGTGATAACGAACAGTGTTCAAATTCAAAAGTCCAAAGGAAAATTACAAAACAGGAGCAGAGCAAACACGGACCTATTAAAAAATGGAGGTAGGATCAGGTGTCATGGAGGAATGAGCATCCTCTGCTGACCGGTCACACCCGCCGTGTGCTCTTTGTCGCAATCGGGAAAAACGGAAAAGTCCGTAGACAATTAAATTAGGTGATTAATTATGGTCTAACAATTAGTATGAAAAACGTCAGTCAGAATGCGACCCAGTGGAAGATTTTATTTGCGGACAAGGTCATTGTATCGACTATAGAACTTACGAAAAGATGACTTCAAACGAGACGGTTGATAGTCCTTTTTTTCAACTTGTTTGTCAATAGCTTTCCTCGCCTTAGAAACTGTTCATACGAAGAGCATGCCCTTGCGTATCGCATTAACTCAGAGACAAAAACACCATATGCAGGTGAAGGTTTATTGCTGCATCAGTAAGGAAAGTTGACTATAGAAAAATTGAAGTCATCACGTTTATCATAAAGTTGTGTTGTTAGGTTACCATCAATGTCCATTTACAACAAAATATCCAAATATGAAACAGATGACGCAAACTTGGTGGTATCTTTTATTCCAAATTCACTGGGATACATCAATTCGACGTAAGTATGGAAGTAACAATTGTTAATTGATAATACGTACGGCGTCGATATACCTGATTGTTGAGTTGAGGGCCACAGCGAGTGATTTATGTTTTTCACGTACAAGTTTTTGAATAAATTCTGCTTCAAATGAATACCAAAAATAGGTCTGCTAACAATGGGGCACAATTATTACCCACGGGAATTCTAACATATTGTTGGAAGACCTGATTTCCAAAAACTACATAGATGTTGTCTATCAGAAACTCAAGCATCTTTTTAATGTCAACTTCAGAGTACTTGTGTGCACAATTCGAATGGCTTTTAAAAATAGTTTTGCAAATAACCGATAACAAGGTAACTAAATTTACATGTACGTGATCCATTTTTATTAAAAAACAGCTAGAAAAAGCAGAAATGATTTTAAGGACTTATTTTTAGAATATCAACAACATTAGAAACGATTTTGAGATACTAGAAAGGTCAACAAGAAAAGAATTTTTTTTAATCACACTAAATACCTTTAGTGCAAGTATGACAAAAATTCCAGTTAAATGCTAGATGTTAAAACGTAGACACACGTGCTTTTTTGTTTTTGTTTATGCTGTTCTTTCCAAAATACAATGATTTATGTAAGTAAATTAAAATGACACTTGACGTTTATCGGCGTCCACAAGAAAATTTGCGCACTCCATGTGACTGCTTTTAGCCATGATACTGTGGTGATATCAATATTCTTTGACATTACTTTTCAGTGCTTTTATGTCCATGATATAAAACATTAAAATAACAGTTTTAAGGGCGCGTACTAATTTTTCGTAATAAGTTATAATTATAAAATGTTCCTGTAATTAAATTGAAATATTGAACAAAAAAGGAAACTTTTTTTGTTATTAAAATAATAACTTAAACTTATCAACACACATTTTTCTTTTAGTGTCATATCTAAAACCCGCACAGCAACCATATAATCTGTAACAATAAAAATATAATTAAATAATTGAAAAACAATGTATTATTGTTTATATTTAATCTTATCTTCATCATTTAGTACCTTCCGTTGCAATGTAATTTGTTTTCTTTGACACTTGGGATTTTTTTTTTTGTATCAGGATAAATAATACTATGAGTTTCATCACGATGCAAACTTGGTTAGCAATCAAGTTTTAGTATACTACGCACATGTGAGAAACAGATACTTATGTGTCGTAATTTACTATATCACCTGTTACAATTACTTCGCTGAAAAGGCACGCGCACTTATGTGCAAGGGAAAATTATTCGCGGAAATTGATTTTTGAAACATTTTGAAACATTTTGAAACAGTTTAAATATTAATTACATGCCATTTATTTTATTTGGTTTTTTTTTTCATCACTTTAAATTACATGAACGTTTTAAAGAATCATCAAACACTGATGATGATATCATATCATGCATGAAGAATAGTTATATGGATTTAAAAGATAACATTGTTGCACGGAGTATTTTTATAAATGATTTGCAATATACATAAACAGTGAAGCACCGTACATTCAAAAGGAAAAAAAAATGATTTTAAAAATTCCACCATAATTTCAGAAAAATGATACACTTGCATACATGTACATTATTTTAGGCTAACAAACTCAGTGATTCCTAACAGTAGAATGTACAATTTATGAAAGATTTGCCCTAATCGTATGTACCTAGGAGTTACACAGCACAGACCAGGAATCTGCACCATGATTCATACATGTACGTCGAGTTAAGGTAGTTTTATTTTCAGTCTTACGTCGATAGGTACGCAGTATTTTTGGCATATTTGCAAACAAAGAAAAGAAAAAAAAACCGACAAAAAAGCAATTTAGTTTTTTTCCTTACGAAAAAGGATGAACAATGTAATTAGAGTACACTTTATAAAGATGTCAATTTGTGATATACAGTAATAAATTGAAATTGTTTGACGTCAGAGAAATTTTCAACATACTAAAAGAACTCGACCCACGAACCATGAAAAATGGCCTAGTCTAAAAAAATTATGATTTTGTTATATGTTGTTTTCTGGAATGTCTACTTTCAGGAACGGTTTTTCTTTTTCCAATGGCGACAATACTTTTCTTAAATGACGACTTCAAAGTTGGTGTCATAATATTGTACAATCGCCCACCGTAACGTCATGACTATAATTACGACACTGTTACACATTTTATACTAGTATACGTGCACACATATATAGCTACATAGATGAAATTTTGATTAATTTTATATTAATGTGTATTTGTTAATATAGAAAATTAATGAGAAATACATCATATATTGAGTCTGGTGTTGTTTGATTTTACATATACATTCCATTGGTTAAGAAAAAAAGCGCATTGAAACCAGCTATTTTCATTTTTGTCGTATTCATGCGCGGATCTAGAGGGGGGGGGGAGTCGGGGGGGGTCCCTGGAAAATGAAAACTTATTAAATTTACATAGTAAAATTATCATAAATATGCCTCGGACCCCCCCTGGAAAAAACAATTACCCTTCGGACCCCCCCCCCTGGAAAAATTTTCTGGATCCGCACATGGTATTGACTGACCATATTTATAAAAACTGTTCAACTGTTATTAAAAATCAATGTATAATAGTATATAGTTAAAAAATTATCTAATTATAATAATTCGATCAGTAGAATATTGACCTCGTCATTACCAGTTCAACATGCGTTCCACAAAATATACCGAATACCTCTGATAGCGATCCAACGTGAAACCGGTTCCGGTAATTATAATAATTTCGAGTTCGCTCGATTCTACATGCGTCGCACTCGGTTGTTGATTATGCAGAGGATTATTCAGATGGTTTGTGTTTTGCTGTCTTCAGAATAGTAAGTAACACTTTTGTGGTGTCAATAATATAAGTTTATGAAATGTCAATAGTATTGTTGCATCATCATCTGATAAGATTCACCGAATTCACTTCAATCAGCTGATTGATCACAAATAACTATTTTATATGAATTTCATATTATACTATAAATATTGCATACATCTGTGTAAGTTTTAGTAATGTCTATTTCCATTATGAGTGCTATAATAAAATATTTGAGAGAGAGAGAGAGAGAGAGAGAGAGAGAGAGAGAGAGAGAGAGAGAGAGCGGTGGGGGGTAGTTAAATACATGTACTATATCATGTGTATATAGTCAAGTTTTGAAGCTCTACATATTTTTGAAGCAATTTTAGAAAAGAATGAATAGAAACTATGATGAACACATTCACAAACATTTAATTGGATACTTAAGTTTAATTGGTGAATTATTATGTGAAAAATATTCTAAGAATGCAGTCATTGTAATTAACAGGAATTGCTACATGAGGTGATTTTGTCTCACAATACATATAAAATGCATTTAGTACATAAAGAATCATTTGTTCAGGCATACTTATTCTCTCTCTCTTTCTCTGTCTGTCTGTCTGTCTGTCTGTCTGTCTGTCTGTCTGTCTGTCTGTCTGTCTGTCTCTCTCTCTCTCTCTCTCTCTCTCTCTCTCTCTCTCTCTGGTTTGAATATATTGTATATTTTTACGCAATGGGATTGGTTGGGGACAAGTTCCATAACTTATTAAGCTCTCTCTCTCTCTCTCTCTCTCTCTCTCTCTCTCTCTCTCTTCCACCCTTTCACAGATGTCAGAAATAATACTTCGAATCTAAATACAATGTGTATCAACAACAGACAAGGAATTATCAATCTTACAATCAATGATGTACATGTATATTATCAATTGTCAAAATTATCAATTGGACAATCAATGCAGCTTGTTACATGCAGGTCGAGACAAATCAGAATGATGTTAAAAACAATTTTAAACAAATACAACACAAGTATTTAAATAGCTTAAACCATGACAGTATATGATTAAATAAATAGTAATGTGATTGTTTAATCTATGAACGAAATGTATAAATTACTTTTATAGATATAAGTAAGAAATTAGAATGACTCTGTACAGAATATAAAACACTTACATGCATTTCTAATAAAGTAAGAGTTTGGCAGATAACTGTAAATCACAGTGAATGTTACTTAAAAAATAATAAAATTGAAAAATAAATTCACTTTATATTAACACAATCTTTAATTATAGGATGAAAAAATGGAGAAATTGGAGTTGATTCATTCCTCCGGTTCACTTTCCTCACTGTCACTTGAATTGTCCGAGTCATCCACTAATGAAGGGTCACTAATGAATTCACCCCAGTCTCTCACACCCAGTTTACCATCCTTATGTTGACGTGCATAGCCAACATACCACAGAATAGCTGCAACATGGGCACACATTCCTACCACTCGTTCACCAGCCCTGCATTTACAGTACCAGCCACAGATCTCATCTGATTCATATCTGATCCACAATAAGTAGGATTTGGAGGAGACGTGGTGACTCTGTAAACGCACTCGTAACAGATCTGGCTTCTCTGTGTGGACTTGAATGGCGCAGTCACTTTCAATGTGCTCCTGGGCGTAACTTGGCGATAACCGTAACTGGTATGTGCCGCATGTAAGGGATCTGAGTTGCTCCTCATCCAAGCAGGGAAAATCAGTAAGATCCTCTACTTCCTCCCAGCAGACTGTTCGACGATCTAGTTTATTTAGTTCCACATGTTGCTGCAGTGTATTTACCTGCTTGGAGAGGTAAAGCATCTTGGAACCAAGAGCCATATCTTCTTCGGCATCACCAGCAGAAAGAGGTTTCAAATACTTAAGACAGAATACATTAATGAGCAATTGTAATAATTTAAATAATAATATAATAAAACATGGATTTTTAACCAGTTTTGCATTGTCATAGAAATTCATGTAATTTTAAATGTATACTCTTAAAGTTAATCAGCTTATAAGAGCACAGATTATATATTCATATTTTAATTAATATCTTTTAAAATATAAATACTATTACCGGTATATGTAGTGATATACAAATGGTACATGCCTGTTAGATATGGCACACACAATGCGGACAAAGTCCCCAATGTGCGGTATTTGATTTGATGGGAGAATCTTTCCCAAATAACGCCACTGTTTAATTCGGGCATTGGCCGATTCTACAACCCACCGGATCTGTGAATAGATGAAAAGATGTATGATGATAGTTCATGTATAAGCCCTGCTTTAAAGTTACATGGTTCAGAATATACAAGTTCTAAATTAATTGTTATAAAAACTGGAACCATATTTTTAAGACTTCAATGTATCATATATTTTAAACCTTTGTTACAAGTCGACTGGAGAAAGATACGATGCCTCCACTGGAAAGACGACTAATTTCGGTCCTGGACGTTTACAAATGCAGCACATAGTGTGTCCCCTTGATGTACATGGAAAAGGCAGTGTAACAGAAGGTGGGCTAAAAGGAGGTGCTGAAGGTGCTGGGGGCACTTCTGGCCTACCTCGATCTTGTGTTTTGGCATGCTTTGGGTGCTCCTTTTGTTTTAGATGGTAGTAGCACATGCATCTGCATTTGTTGCATAGATAATCATTGTCACCTGGCGTTCTTCCAGAAAGCTTTGTTATGACGGCCCTACATTTCTTTGGAACACCGTGTCTGTCTTTTTGTTGCACTCTTCTAGGGCAGTTAAAGCAGCTGTAGAACTTTTTTGCAGAACTTGACATCTGAAATAATAAGAGAACAATTCAGTTATATTTTTTTCTTCAAAAAAGTATATGTAATATACATGAATCATGATTTGATTAACAATTTCAATCCTTATATTATGAGTGAAATGTTTAATATATGTGTCTGAAGAAATAAAATGTTATAGTTTAAAACATGAAAAGGGCTAAATGTGAGGATCTCTAGGGTTTCAGAATTACTAAAACCCCTTAAGCTTAGCAAAATCATGGACCCCCCTCTCGGGAAAAAAAAATTTCTGGATCAGCGCATGGGCTGTATACTTACATAAATGATAAAAAATATAAGTTGATATAAAAGGATGTGCAGTTTCAATATATCAATAATTAAATATGTATTTTTCAAATATTAAACCATATACGAAAAAAATCATATGCTACTATAAAAAATGTGTATAACATACAGTATATTTTATTTTTTTTACTGTGGCTAAATGTTGATGATTATTATACATGTTTATGTTTTTGTTTGTTATCCAAAGTCCTATTCGTACTACATATATTTTTTGAAGATGATGACCATAGTGATAATGTGTTGGTATTTGAAAGGGGGTATTATTACATGTAAGAGTTGTTGCCCTTTAACACCCGCTTGAAAGGTATTTATTTGCCAATTTTGGACTAAAACAATGTTTAATCTTTTATTTTGAAATGACTATATTAATTCTTGTTCATATAATAATTGAATTTATTTGATTGATAATTTCCTAATATCCATTTTATAAGAAAGGATTGATATTTTTCTTTAAAAAACTATGTTCAATTATAATTGCTAAAATATAAAAGTTAAAACATATCCGGTAAATGATTCTTCTAAAATTAGCAACAGTATAAACGAACGCTTTTTTTTAAAAAAAGGCCTTGTAAATATACTTTTGAGTTACCCAAATTTTAGATAGAATACAATCTATGTATACATATAGCCTAACGTTGGCTATATAAACGTTGTGTACAGTATTGCCGATTAAACGTTCATACTTGTGTGGATATTTTACGCTTTAATCTGTTTATAAACGTGACCAGTAATGAAAGAAAGTTATAAAACACTCACCTTTACGATCTTTTAATTGGGAAGTCTGTCAATCTTGAAAGTTACAAATACATATATAATATAATACATATACATACATAAATATACATATTTTCGTGACGTTTTCTCTCAGAAGTTGCGAACGGACGAATTTTCACGTGCCGATCATTTTATTTGATTTGATTTTTTTTCAACATGAGCACACTCGTTACCGCAAAATATTTTCATTAAAATTGGTTTCTAAGACATTGAAGTTTGTGTTACTTATTTATTTTTTTGCGGTAACGACTGTGCTCTATCTGCAAATTAAGTTTAATTATGCTATTTTTGGCTGTTTTTTCCGGAAAATCTCGAACCACGGCAAGGTTTTGAATCTAGTTTGACATCATCAACATCCGGTTGAACAAAATTGTTTCACATACGAAACAGGTATGTGCTGTAGACTGATAATTACCACCGAGATTTGTTCAAAAGCCCCGTTCATAATTTTCATATTTGGTAGGCCAAAAACGTTAGTAAGTGGGTCGAGTTCTTTAACACATTTTACTCACAATACATACCTGTTCTAGAATCGAAGTAATATACATTAAATGTTATCTCACAACGTAACTGCTTATAATTTAATAACTAATCACTATGAATAGTAAAAAAAAAATAATTTTCAAAAATTACGTAGGTGAACAAATTATGCAGACAGGTAAAGGGACAATAATGATATAACACAGTTTCATTTCAAAAAAGACATCAACATATAATAACACAGTATTGAAAACCCTATACTATGTAATTATATGTTGATTTTAAGAAGTGTCTGTTTTCAAATATTATCATCTACGATTTAATCTTAGTGAATAAATCACCTTCGATAATTTATCAGCAAAACCATGAGTAACATGCTTGCATTTATTGACTACTATCTGCACAAACAGTGTTCAAACATTGCTCGCCGACCTGCAGTAATTGGTGTGAAACATTTTTTTAAACATGCCATATAGGATTTTGTATGTGAATTATCGTATAAAATAACGGTACTGCATGTAAGCATGGATGATTGCAAATCAAGAAAGGGGACACTCAAATGAATTCGGAGTTAGATACCTTAATTTTGTTATCGTTATACTATAAGGTGAAATTGTATTACATAAACAAAATTAACGCCTGTGTGTCAAAAGTGGATTTTGATTGTATTTATGCATTTAACTACATGAACATGAATGTATGTATGACATTTATGGAAAAGAGGTCTGTTACTTTCAGGAAACGTTCACAATATTTATAACGGCTGCCAAATGAATGCGCTTGGTCGGCCATGAAACAAACATATTATATTTATCATTTCCAACTGCTCAACAGTAACAATTATAAGAATTTACATTCACTCATTATAATAAGTAACTCGCTAACTTGTAAAAAGGAACTTGAATAGTGCCCTTCACTTTTATTATGCCACTTCTTTGTTTTACGGGAAATATACTATTTACTAAAATTAGATGAACATGACGCATGCCCTCAATTCAGGGAACCTATATATTGAACTCTCATATAGCCCTATGAGTGGTGACTCATATAGAACTAGAAACTGCAATGTAAACAGAAAGTACAAATCTTTACGGATATTTCTGATGTGCTGGTTCTCGAAAAAATACAAATATAATATCTTCGATCTATATTTAAACAAATTCTTTTAAAACGCACTGAAACACAGACGTTATTTATTGTGTACTTCGCCATCAGAGAGGGGTGGAATGGATTCGGAAACCACAGTGTTATGATCCGGAAATATCAGATCACATTGTCAAGAGGTTTTGAAATACAAAGCCAAGAAAAAAATTGATTCTTTTTAAGGTTTTTAAGGAAAACATATAAAATTGGAAGAATGGAGGGAATATTTGATTTAATGAAAATATGATTTAATGAAAATAACAATAAACAACTGCGCATTGTTATCGACAATGTTTACATACTATACATCTTTCTGATTAAAATTAGAGCTCTGTTATGGTCCAAAATTTTTGATCGTCGCTGAACAAAGATGAACTTCATCAGCTACCAGCCAGTGTGTTGAGATCCGTGTCTTTGTGTAACGACATCGAATTTTTCGGAGCAGATCGAAGAACTGATTTCAATCGAAGTGTATACAACATGTAAGATATATATATATATATATATATATATATATATATATATATATATATATATATATATATATATATATAATTAACACGAAGATCGTAGATTTGAAGCGAGTTAATGCACGACGCGGAGAGGTTTACAGTCCCTACAATTCTAATAAATGGCTTAATTGACCTGGGAAACTACTGCAATGGTTATTATTATACACATTCTAAGCATAACCATCGTTTAAAAAAGCGAATTTTGATAGAAAATAGGACCAAGCAGCTTTAAATATTTATAATTAAAATAATGAATCATTCCTTCGATATTTCTTACAAATATACTGATATGTATAGAAATGTCTGGTAATCCTTATTTAGAACCAAGAATGATACCAAGAACGAAAGTATAGGTGACACTCGATGGCTCAAACTGCGATCTCTTCAAGTTCTTGATAACTGGAAGTGAAATCACTGTCCCGATTTCAAGAAAGAAAGTTCATCTACATTTTTCCGGTTTTCGATTTCGGTTTCATATATTTTCGAAATATATATATTAAATGAACAGATAAAGACAATTTTGAAGCTCGTAATATATCGAAAATTGCATATGTAACATATATATATATATATATATATATATATATATATATATATATATATATATATATATATATATATATATATATATATATATATATACAGTGTATTTGGATAATACAGTGATAATGGGAAATCTGTCAAGGGGCTGACTAACCCCCTGTATCCCATATTTAGGCCTTCATATTTGGTAAGGATGGGGCCCCGGGAAAGTCCAGTCGACCCTCAAAAGGAATTGGGTTTACACGGCCATTTTCGGGCTAAGCTAGCCTGGACAAAATAGGAAATATCGTATAAGACAGTTATAATGGGATATCTTTGAAGGAGCTGGCTAACCCCCTGCATTCCATATTTGGGCCTTCATATTTGGTGAGGATTGGGCCCCGGGAAAGCCCAGTCGACCCTCTAAAGGAATTGGGTTTACACGGCCATTTACGGGCTAAGCTAGCCTGGACAAAATAGGAAATATCGTATAAGACAGTTATAATGGGATATCATTCAAGGGGCTGGCTAACCCCCTGTATCCCATATTTGGGCCTTCATATTTGGTGAGGATGGGACCTAGGAAAGCCAAGTCGACCCTCAAAAGGAATTGGGTTTACACGGCCATTGACGGGCTTAGCTACATGTAGCCTGGCCAAAATAGGAAACATCGTATAAGACAGTTATAATGGGATATCTTTCAAGGGGCTGGCCAACCCCCTGTATCCCATATTTGGGCCTTCATATTTGGTGAGGATAGTGCCCCGGGAAAGCCCAGTCGACCCTCAAAAGGAATTGGGTTTACACGGCCATCAACGGGCTAAGCTAGTCTGGCGAAAATAGGAAATTTCGCACTATACAGTAATAATGGTATATCTTTCAAGGGGCCTGCTAACACCCTGTATCCCATATTTGGGCCTTCATATTTGGTGAGGATTGGACCCCGGGAAAGCCCAGTCGACCCTCAAAAGGAATTGGGTTTTCGCGGCCATTAACGGGCGTAGCTAGCCTGGCGAAAATAGGAAATATGGTATAATACAGTTATAATGGGATATCTGTCAAGGGGCTGGCTAACCTCCTGTATCCCATATTTGGTCCTTTATATTTGGTGAGGATGGGTCCCCAGGCAAGCCCAGTCGACTCTCAAAAGGAATTGGGTTTCTCGGTCATTAAAGGGTTTAGTTAGCTTGGCGATAAAGGAAATGTCGTATAATACAGTTATAATGGGATATCTTTCAAGGTGCTGGCTAACCCCCTGTATCCCATATTTGGGCCTTCATATTTGGTAAGAATGGCGCCCCTTGGAAAGCCCAGTCGACCCTCAAAAAGAATTGGGTTTACACGGCCATTAACGGGCTTAGCTAGACTAGCGAAAATAGGAAATTTCGTTTAATACAGTTATAATTGGATATTTTTCAAGGGGCTGGCTAGCCCCCTGTATCACATATTTGGGCCTTCATATTTGGTTAGGATGGGGCCCCGAAAAAGTCCAGTCGACCTTCAAAGGGAATTGGTATTACACGGCCATTGGCTTAGCTAGACTGGCCAAAATATGAAATATTTGGATAATACAGTGATAATGGGATATCTGTCAAGGGGCTGACTAACCCCCTGTATCCCATATTTGGGCCTTCATATTTAGTGAGGATGGGGCCTTGGGGAAGACCAGTCGATCCTCAAAAGGAATTGGGTTTACACGGCCATTAACGTGCTAAGCTAGCCTTGACAAAATAGAATTTCGTATAATTCAGTTATAATGGGATATCTTTCAAGGGGCTGGCTAACCCCCTGTATCCCATATTTGGGCCTTCATATTTGGTAAGGAGGGGGCATTGAGAAAGCCCAGTCGACTGTCAAAAGGAATTGGGTTTACACGACTTCGAAGAGGCATAGCTAGGCTTGTGAAAATAGTAATTTGTATAATACAGTTATAATGGGAATATCATTGAAGGGCCGGCTCTCAGTCGACCCTCAAAAGGAATTGGGTTAACATGACCACTAACAGACATAAATTTCATGTATATGATTATAATTGGAATACTATAATAGGGAGTGACGTACATATTCATATTTGGTGAAATCAATTGACATTTAAAAAGGAGTTATTATTGTGAATGTATAAGGACATTTATATAATACAATTATTACAATTTTTATCTTAACCCTTTTTTTAAATTAAACATATAAAGTTAGCAGAGATTAATAGTTTTAGGTATTTCATATAATAACATTTGTATGTACATGTATGTAGTACGTTTTGATTTTTATAGTGTATAAAATCGATAACGAAACAAGAGGTTATGTTTTATGTTCTTTAATCGCTTGAACAAAGTTAAACGAATATTTAAATCAATATGGGTCTTTGGTATACTTGTGTTTGTTATCAATATTCATATGCCATATTATGAATCATATATTATGTGAGTGTTATTAAAAATATGAAAAGGTCGACGGTTCAAGCCCCGGTGTGGCCACTTAATATGTATGTCCTTAGACAAAGCACTTTATCTACATTTGTCTTAGTCCACACAGATAAAATTGAGTCCCGGCTCAGGTTGGAAGTTAATCCGCGATAGACTTGTATCCCATACAGAGGAAGTATTTAATTTTCATTCGAATCACGGAAACCGGGAATTAAATAACGGCCATCATTGGTCGGAGAAAGGATGAAAATATTATTAATAATGCAAATACGTCCATCAATTTTATTAACCTCTTTACAAATTATTAAATGCTTTGGTTGTGCTTTAATACAACTGAATCGGGAGAAAGTGTTTTTTGTTTAAGACATAATAAATCTAATATATTTCTTTCAAGTTGAAACTAATTATTTACTAATCAACTGTATTCGATATTTAATTTCTCAGCATGAAACGTATTATTCAAAATTTGTATGTATTTTGAAATATCTATGTTTGGGCGTTTAATACATGTATATTTAAAAATACATACATGTATTATGTATATAAATACACATGTATGCTAATGTTTTATGTATGTAACCTTTCAATCATACAATCGCTCCCTCTTGTGGATGTATGTATTGTACATTATGAATGTGTATTGTAAAATCTTCCTGTTACCCATATGAGGGCTGTTGATAATCAATAAAGAATTTGAATTGAAATTTACAGCATTAAAGAATAATTGTATCGAATGATTAAATTTTTTTGATAGAGTGTGAAGACTGTTAAAATTTATAAAATAAAAATATTTGCTTATCGAGATATAGGATAATTCTGACACCCACATTCAAAACTGTTTAACAGATGCTACGTCCCTGATATATACTATTTAGAACATGTGCAGGCTAGGAATATACTGTATATAGGTAGGACAGCGCACCAGTGGTGACTCAAATGGATTGTCAAATTTTACAAAAAGGGGTAAATGTGAGGTTTGTGTGTTTACTTGAAGGGCATAAAGGCTATAGTATTTATTTCATTTATTTTTTGGAGACAATCAGCCCTTTTTATCAGATATGGATAGAAAATTCGAAACTGTGGCCTAAATCTTCAGTTTCGATTTTATAATGGAAAGGGGGAGACAAAACATGAAATTCCACTCGAAGGGAACGTGATCGATGGTTCCGATACATGTAAACCAGTTTAAACAATTTTGTTAAAAAATGCATCTCGTATTTCAGCAAAGACAGAAGAAATAACAAGACAAAAGTATAAAAAGAAATTCAGATAACAAAGCGACGTGTAAATTAAGGTGTATATAATTTATTTTCAATTCATTATTAATCGTTACATCAACAAAAGACAGGGCTTTCCCGGGGCCCCAACACCTCCAAATATGAATACCCAAATATGGGAAAAAGGGTGTTAGCCAGCCCCTTAAAAGATATCCCATTATAACTGTATTGTACGAAATTTCCTATTTTCACCAGGCTAGCTAAGCCTGTTAACGTTTGTGTAAACCCAATTCCTTTTAAAGATCGACTGGGCTTTCCCGGGGCCCCAACTCCTCCAAATATGAAGGCCCAAATATGGGATACAGGGTGTTAGCCAGCCCCTTGAAAGATGTCCCATTGGAACTGTATTGTACGAAATTTCCTATTTTCGCCAGGCTAGATAAGCCTGTTAACGGTCGTGTAAACCCAATTCCTTTTAAAGATCGACTGGGCTTTCCCGGGGCCCCAACTCCTCCAAATATGAAGGCCCAAATATGGGATACAGGGTGTTAGCCTGCCCCTTGAAAGATGTCCCATTAGAACTGTATTGTACGAAATTTCCTATTTCGGCAGGCTAGATAAGCCTGTTAACGGTCGTGTAAACCCAATTACTTTTGAGGGTCGACTGGGCTTTTCTGGGGCCCTACCTCCTCCAAATATGAAGGCCCAAATATGGGATACAGGGTGTTAGCAAGCCACTTGAAAGATGTCACATTATAACTGTATTGTACGAAATTTTCTATTTTCGCCAGGCTAGCTAAGCCTGTTAGCGGTCGTGTAAACCTAATTCCTTTTGAGGGTCGACTGGGCTTTCCCGGGGCCCCACCTCCTCCAAAGATGAAGGTCCAAATATGGGATACAGGGTGTTAACCAGCCCCTTGAAAGATGTCCCATTATAACTGTATTTTACGAAATGTCCTATTTTCGCAAGGCTAGCTTAGCCTGTTAACGGTCGTGTAAACCCAATTCCTTTTAAGGGTCGACTGGGCTTTCCCGGGTCCCCACCTCCTCCATATATGAAGGGAAATATGGGATACAGGGTGTTAGCCAGCCCCTTGAAAGTTGTCCCATTGGAACTGTATTGTACGAAATTTCCTATTTTCGCCAGGCTAGCTAAGCCTGTTAACGGTAGTGTAAACCCAATTCCCTTTGAGGGTCGACTGGGCTTTCCCGGGGCCCCACCTCCTCCAAATATGAAGGCCCAAATATGGGATACAGGGTGTTAACCACCCCCTTGAAAGATGTCCCATTAGAACTGTATTGTACGAAATTTCCTATTTTCAGCAGGCTAGCTTAGCCTGGTAACGGTCGTGTAAACCTGATTCCTTTTGAGGGTCGACTGGGCTTTCCCGGGGCCTCACCTCCTCCAAATATGAAGGCCCAAATATGGGATACAGGGTGTAAGCTAGCCCCTTGAAAGATGTCCCATTAGAACTGTATTGTACGAAATTTCCTATTTTCGGGTGGCTAGCTAAGCCTGTTAACGGTCGTGTAAACCCAATTCTTTTGAGGGTCGACTGGGCTCTCTCAGGGCCCCACCTCCTCCAAATATGAAGGCCCAAATATGGGATACAGGATGTTAGCTAGCCCCTTGAAAGATGTCCCATTATAACTGTATTGTACGAAATTTCCTATTTTAGCCAGGCTAGCTAAGCCTGTTAACGGTCGTGTAAACCCAATTCCTTTTGAGGGTCGATGGGCTTTCCCGGGGCACCAACTTCTTCAAATATGAAAGCCCAAATAAGGGATACAGGGTGTTAACCAGCCCCTTGAAAGATGCCCATTAGAACTGTATTGTACGAAATTTCCTATTTTCGCCAGGCTAGCTTAGCCTGTTAACGGTCCTGTAAACCCAATTCCTTTTGAGGGTCGACTGGGCTTTCCCGGGTCCCCACCTCCTCCAAATATGAAGGCCCAAATATGGGATACCGGGTGCTAACCAGCCCCTTGAAAGATGTCCCATTAGAACGGTATTGTACGAAATTTCCTATATTCGGCAGGCTAGCTAAACCTGTTAACGATCGTGTAAACCCAATTCCTTTTGAGGGTCGACTGGGCTTTCCAGGGGCCCCTTACTTCTTCAAATATGAAAGCCCAAATAATGGATACAGAGTATTAACCAGCCCCTTGAAAGATGTCCAATAGAACTGTATTGTACGAAATTTCCTATTTTCGCCAGGCTAGCTAAGCCTGTTAGCGGTCGTGTAAACCCAATTCCTTTTGAGGATCGACTGGGCTTTCCCGGGGCCCCACCTCCTCCAAATATGAAGGCTCAAATATGGGATACAGGGTGTTAACCAGCCCCTTGAAAGATGTTCCATTAGAACGGTATTGTACGAAGTTTCCTATTTTCGGCAGGCTAGCTAAACCTGTTAACGATCGTGTAAACACAATTCCTTTTGAGGGTCGACTGGGCTTTCCCAGGGCCCCACCTCTTCCAAAAATGAAGGCCCAAATATGGGATTCAGGGTGTTAGCCTGCCCCTTGAAAGATATCCCATTAAAACTGTAGTGTACGAAATTTCCTATTTTCGCCAGGTTAGCTTAGCCTGTTAACGGTCGTGTAAACCCAATTCCTTTTGAGGGTCGACTGGGCATACCCGATGCCCCACCTCCTCCGAATATGAAGGCCCAAATATGGGATACAGGGTGTTAACTAGCCTCTTGAAAGATGTCCCATTAGAACTGTATTGTACGAAATTTCCTATTTTCGCCAAGCTAGCTAAGCCTGTTAACGGTCGTGTAAACCCAATTCCTTTTGAGGGTCGACTGGGCTTTCCAAGGGCCCCTTACTTCTCCAAATATTAAGGCCCAAATAAGGGATACAGGGTGTTAACCAGCCCCTTGAAAGATGTCCAATAGAACTGTATTGTGCGAAATTTCCTGTTTTCGCCAGGCTAGCTAAGCCTGTTAGCGGTCGTGTAAACCCAATTCCTTTTGAGGGTCGACTGGGCTTTCACGGGGCCCCACCTCCTCCAAATATGAAGGCCCAAATATGGGATACAGGATGTTAGCTAGCCCCTTGAAAGATGTCCTATTAGAACTGTATTGTACGAAATTTCATATTTTCGCCAGGCTAGCTAACCCTGTTAACGGTCGTGTAAACTCAATTCCTTTTGAGGGTCGACTGGGCTCTCCCGGGGCCCCACCTCCTTGAAATATGAAGGCCCAAATATGGGATACAGGGTATAAGCCAGCCCCTTGAAAGATATCCAATTATAACTGTATTGTACGAAATTTCCTATTTTCGCCACGCTAGCTAGGCCTGTTAACGGTCGTGTAAACACAATTTCTTTAAAGGGTCGACTGGAGTTTCCCGGGGCCCCACCTCCTCCAAATATGAAGGCCCAAATATGGGATACAGGGTGTTAACCAGCCCCTTGAAAGATGCCCATTAGAACTGTATTGTACGAAATGTTTCTTGTTTCGCCAGGCTAGCTAAGCCTGTTAACCCAATTTCTTTTGAGGGTCGACTGGGCTTACTCGGGGCCCCACCTCCTCAAAATATGAAGTCCCAAATATGGGATACAGGGTGTTAGCCAGCCCCTTGAAAGATATCCCATTATAACTGTGTTGTTCGAAATTTCCTTATTTCGCCAGGCTAGCTAAGCCTGTTAAAGGTCGTGTAAACCCAATTCCTTTTGAGGGTCGACTGGGCTCTCCCGGGTCCCACCTCCTCCAAATATGAAGGCCCAATTATGGGATACATATCCCATTAAAACTGTATTGTACGAAATTTCCTATTTTCGCCAGGTTAGCTTAGCCTGTTAACGGTCGTGTAAACCCAATTCCTTTTGAGGGTCGACTGGGCTCTCCCGAGGCCCCACTTCCTTCAAATATGAAGGCCCAAATATGGGATACAGGGTGTAAGCCAGCCCCTTGAAAGATATCCAATTATAACTGTAATAAATCCCAAATATGGGATACGGGGTGTAAGCCAGCCCCTTGAAAGATATCCAATTATAACTGTATTGTACGAAATTTCCTATTTTCGCCAGGCTAGCTAAGCCTGTTAACGGTAGTGTAAACCCAATTCCCTTTGAGGGTCGACTGGGCTCTTCCGGGTCCCACCTCCTCCAATTATGAAGGCCCAAATATGTGATACAGGGTGTTAGCCAGCCCCTTGAAAGATGTCCCATTAGAACTGTATTGTAAAAAATTTCCTATTTTCGCCAAGCTAGCCAACCCTGTTAACGGTTATGTAAACCCAATTCCTGTTGAGGGTCGACTAGGCTCTCCCGGGGCCCCACCTCCTCCAAATATGAAGGCCCACATATTGGATACAGGGTGTAAGCCAGCCCCTTGAAAGATGTCCCATTTTAACTGTATTGTACGAAATTTCCTATTTTCGCCAGGCTAGCTAAGCCTGGTAACGGTCGTGTAAACCCAATTCCTTTCGAGGGTCGACTGGGCTCTTCCGGGTCCCACCTCCTCCAAATATGAAGGCCCAAATATGTGATACAGGGTGTTAGCCAGCCCCTTGAAAGATGTCCCATTAGAACTGTATTGTAAAAAATTTCCTATTTTCGCCAAGCTAGCTAACCCTGTTAACGGTTATGTAAACCCAATTCCTGTTGAGGGTCGACTAGGCTCTCCCGGGGCCCCACCTCCTCCAAATATGAAGGCCCAAATATGGGATACAGGGTGTTAACCAGTCCCTTGAATAATATACCATTGCAACAGTATGATGAATTTCTTACCTTTTCGCCAGGCTAGCTAATTATGTCAATGTTCAAGTCTCGTCAGCAAGATATTATTTTTTAATATATAACTGTTTCTTTACATTTAAAAAAAGGAAGTTTATGTGGAATTTTGAATTTTCGTTTATTAGCATGTTTACGGTAATTTGAATAGCGAACCGACCACAGAATTCTATTCGCTATTCGAATAGTGAATAGCTAAAAGCGAATAGAACTCCAAATTCTGAATGCCGTATTTTCGATAAACAGGAAATATCCTTTTCACAGCGGTTAGCTCTTATCACTCTTTTATTTAAGAAAGGGGACAAAAATAACCTTAAAATTTACAGACCACTAAGTTTAACAAATACCGACTAAAAAATTTTAGCTTTAGTTCTTGCCAAAAAATTACAAACAGTTATTGATAAACTAATAAGCAAGGAACAATCAGCGTATATAAAAGGGCGTTTTATAGGCATAAATGCAAGATTAATTATAGACATCTATGAATACTGCATGGAAAACGATAATGAGGGTTTATTGCTATTTTTAGATTTTGATAAAGCATCCGATTCAGTTGAGTGGAATTTTCTTTTTCAAGTTTTAAAACAATTCAATTTCGGTGAAAATTTTATTTCATGGATAATAATTCTTTACACGAATCCAATTTTCAGAGTTGAAAACAATGGATGGATTTCTAGAACCTGCAAAATGAATAGAGGTATAAGACAAGGGTGTCCTATCTCAGCACTTTTATATCTGTTTGTTGCGGAAATATTGGCTTATAAATTAAAACACAATTCGGAAATTCAAGGAATAAATATATCAAACATGAAAGACGATATAAAAACTGTTCAACTTGCAGACGATGTCACTTTAACCTTGAAAAATATTTCCTCTTTAAATGTTGCAATAAAGACTGTTGAAGAGTTCTGTAAACATGCTGGATCAAAAGTAAATATAAACAAAACCCAACGTATACTACTTGGTTGTCTGAAAGATAGATATAATAATATCAGCGGCATCGATGTAACCAACGATGCTGTTAGATGTTTGGGTATTTACATTGGACATAATAAAAATCAATGCTATGAACTAAATTGGTTACAATCATTTCAAAAAATGGAAAAACTTTTCGAGTCCTGGAAAAAAAAGAAAGTTAACTATATTTGCAAAAGCATGTATCGTTAATTCACTAGCTATATCTAAAATAATTTATGTAGATTCTATATTACCTATGCCTGACCCTGATTATATTAAACAACTAAAAAGTAGCATATTTAATTTCATTTGGAATAAAAGAGATAGAATAAAAAGATACTGTGATTGGAAGACAAGAAGATGGCGGTATAGGAGTTGTTGATATTGAATCGAAGTTAAAGGCATTAAAAGCTGCATGGTGTAGAATCTTGATTGACAAAACATGCATAATTAACAAAATAGTTGATAGTTATTTAAGAGTTTTAAATGTAGATATTAATTATGTATTAAACGTATCTGAGACTAATAGCTCTAATTATAAAATCATTTCTAATCTATCAAGTTTTTATAAAGAAGTATTATGTAGTTTCAACGATTGTAAAACAAACATTGATATTACTAAATTATCTGATATAAATTTTGCTAAACAGCCAATTTGGAACAATAATTTGTTTCAATTTGATAATAAAACAATTTGTCATAAAAGTTGGATCCAAAGCGGTATATTGTATGTTACGGATCTTTTTAATGCTGATGGTCAATTCAAAACACTTCAAGAATTGTCATATACTCTAAAACAAAAAGCTAACTGGATGTGTGAATATAAAATAGTTAGAAATGCAATATATAAAAAATCACCTAGATTTAATATGAAATGTTGTAAATATATACAAAAAGTATTCACTAGTGATTTTCTTTTTTAATAATGGTCTAAATTGTATTGAAGACAAAAAATGTAAATTTTTCTACGAAAATTTGTTGTACAAAAAGTTTAAGCCTCCTTTACCAGGCAATGTTTAAAAGACTGTTTTCTGTGGGAAATGAATATTGGAACGACATATACAAAAACAAAGTTAAAAATATATTTGATAAACGAATATGTGAATTTAATTACAAATTGCTAAACAATACAGTGTGCTGTAACAGCTTTCTTTTTAAATGTGAATATAGGTCTTCTGCTTCTTGTACTATGTGTAGCGAAATTGAAGATGTAAAACATTTGATTTTTGAGTGTGAACATGTTAAGATGATATGGTCAGCTTTAAGCTTAGTTTTAGGATTTGATATACAGTGGAAACATGTTATTTTTGGTTTTTACTTTGAACGACATGAAAAAATACGATTTTTGAATACTATTGTGTCTTTCATAGCCTACAAGATATTTAAATATAAAATGTGTTGTAGATCTCAAAACAAAATAGAGACACATAATGCATTGGTTATATATTTCAAAAACAACATAACATACAATATTGATGTACTTGTAAATATTTAAAAAAAATACAAATGTTTAGAACTAATATTGTGAAATTTGCAGATATGCTGTAATTGTTATAATACATATCATATTATTTTACTACTAACTACTAACTATCTTGGCCCGAGATAGTTGGAATTTGTAAATGGGCTGTTAAGTAATGTGAAATAAATAAATAAAAAAAAAAGATCAAACATTTAGTTTTTGTTTAGAACATCTTACTGATTAAATTGAAATACATTTACAATATAGAAAACTCTTCTATCAAAATAGACCGTTATTTACATGGAGAATTTAAAGTCAACTTGAAAGTTAGAACAGCCATCTTTTTTCGGTTTTTATTATGACACATAAATCTATTTGTATTTAACTTATTTTTTTAGGAAAAGTAGAACATTTTTATAACAATTATATTATTACTGTAATTCCGTGGACGACGACGCAGTCACCAAAGAAACCAATCAATCAAAAAAACTTTGATCCCTTTTATCAATTGATCTTTTTTAATTCTTGGTGAGCTTACGATTTTAATAGAACTTACTGGTAATTATATTCTTGCAACCAGAAGAGAAATTGCACTTTGTTTTGGAATACGAGCAAGTTAATTGGCAAGCGATACCATAGTATGGGAATAGGCGCTGTGTGTCATCTGATGGACAGTTAGTACCTATAAATAATGAAACAATTTGTTTTAATAAAAAAATTCTTGACACGTTTGCTTTCAAAAATATTGTTTCTATTATAATCCTTGATTTTTTAATCCTAAAAATCGGTCGATCCTTCGATGTTACATACGAAATTTTCGTTATTGAAGTCAAAGTTCATTAAATATGAAATATCTTATTGTTCAGACCAATATTCGAGTTGTATGCCTGTGACTTTTATATATTAACAACGTTATCTTTGTTAAACTAAATTTACACGGAAAGCAGATCATGAATTGTTTTTGTGTAACAATTTTTTTTATTACAAAACTTTTAAACAAGAGGCCCATGGTCCACATTGCTCACCTGAGCAACAAGAGAAACAACAAGGGCACCGCAGAGTGGAGCATTCCCTCGCGAAATAAAATATTATGCGGGGAAATGATTTTTTTAGGAATGAACATGTAATTGAAGAGACCAATTAAATATTTAACTTGTTTAAAACTACTTTGAATTAAACATACGTGACATACATTATGCATTTAGACAATCAGTGTAGGCAAATTTAAGTTTCATATTGAAATTGAAACGTAGCTAAGATCTTGCGATTTATAGTCTGCTCTATGGGAAAATTCGAGTTACATGTAACATGTCGTAATTTTAACCCCGATATTTTAAAAAGTGTTACGTATCTATAGTGATTTACATTGAATGAATTCCTGGTTAATCATGTTGACGATATTCGTCAAAGTCTCTTCTGAAATAAAAAACCTGTTTTTCTCTAAGTAATTTGTTAAATATAGCCCGACATTCTGCTCAGACGGCTGCTTGTTTTGATTAAATGAGGATGAACTTAATCTATTACTTGCTTCAGTTTTTTTCACTTTGGACATCCTTCCAACTCCCCATTTTTTAAAAACGTTTGCTTTTTATCTTTACAGGGCCTACATCCAACAACATATCAAGTTGTTGATTTCAGATGATTACTTTCAACAACTGGAAGTCGTACATAAAATTTCTAAGTGTTGTAATTTTAACGATATTTAAAAAACATATGTAACAGAATTCCTTGAAAATGAATAGGGTTTGTACAAACCATGCTTATAAAGTGTACGAAGTTTGATAAACATGCATGCCAGGGTTTTCTTCAAATCTTGATAAAATGGCACATACATACATACATACATACATACATACATACATACTTTTGCAGTTCTCGAGAAGATGATAAGACTACAACAACTGTTTATACATGAATTATAAACCTACATCAAACGTTGAATCCCTTTTACGACCCAAGAATTGTCCAGGAGCCACAATTTTAAAGAATTAACAATATGTCAACGTGCTTGCATATAAGTAAAACCATATATAATAACATTTTGAGTTTTTGTGAATAATTAAGATGTTTTCCTTTGTAAAATTTGAACCCTCCACCACATGTGGCCCAACCCTCCTCCTAAAGATTATGATTTTTACAAATTGTAATATATAATATCTAAACTGACTAAAGTTAGAGCTTTGTGTTTAAGAAGATGTTTTTAAAGATTTGTTATAGCTTTTCATGCTGATCAGTTTCTGAGAAGAACATTTTTACAGATTGTGTCTCTATATATTCATATGTAAAAAAATCCCCCCACCCCCTGTGATTGTGCCCATCCCCCCTCCTTTTACCCTTCGGGATCATGATTTGAACAAAATTGAATCTGAACTACCCGACGATGCTTTCACACAAGTTACAGCTTTTCTAGCTGATCATTTTCATAGAAGAAGATTTTCCTATGTAAAAATTCGACCCGACATTGTGGCCCCACCCTACCCCCGGGGATCATGATTTGAACAAGCTTAAATCTACAATACTTAAGAATGCCTCCACACAAGTTACAGCTTTTCTGGCTAAATGGTTTATGGAAGATGTTTGAACAATAACAACAAATTTTCAATGATTTTTAATTATCTCCCCTTGAACGAGGGCGTGGCCCTTCATTTTCACAAACGTAAATTTCCTTTACATTAGGATGCTTTGTGTCAAGTTTCGTTGAAATCGACCAAGTAGTTCTGGAGAAGAAGACCAAAATTAAAAAGTTTATGGACAAACAGACAGATGGACAGAAGGACGCCGGACAAAAAGTGATCAAAAAAGCTCACTTGAGCTTTTAGCTTAGATGATGTAAAAACCGTTATATTTAATTAAAAGTATTACATTGTTGAATATATCTTTATTGAAAATATGAACTACATAGGCGTTTTCAAATGAATGCACTTTCATGACATCGTTGTGAAGGTGAAGCGCATATTAACGTCATATTTGCAGACAGTAATTGTAAAAACGGATGTTTTGAATAAAACACACATTCTTTATTTGAAGTATATGTAGGCCTATAATAAAACAATAGTCACCTAGAGATTGATAACTATTTGACAATGTGTAATGACTCAAGTTTTGGACTACATTCTCATTTCCCTTTGCACTGATTTCCGAAGAAAGGATACGGGCAAAACTCTTGACAACCATCTCCATGATATCCTGAAGGACACTCTTTTAATTTAGAGTAACTGAATAAAACATGTTTCAATCAAATATTGACACTATTTGGTTTTTCCGTTAGTTGAAGAAAAAATAGTTTCCACTGATTTCTAGGATAGTTTTGACGTATTTGTATCTATACAAGGTAGATTATGTTTATCAAAATGATGTCAATTTATATTCAAAATAATTTGTTAATGATTCCCTTGAAAAATTGTTTACTTTCTCATTGCTAATGATTAAATATGATATTTGTTAATACGAAATTTAAAAATGTATATTACTATACCTAATCTACCCAATCGTTTTTACAACCATTGTATACATGCACAATATAGTTTAAGCTTATATAACAAATTAGAGACCAATAAAGATCAATTTAAGTTAACGTTATATTCGAAATTTGTTGTATATTTTACTTACTTACATTAAATACTCTGGACCAATAGCTTGAATAACTGTCACTGATCCGAAAGATAACAAACGTTCTATATAACATTATTCAGTCATCATGTCAGAATGATGTGTTTTTATTGACAAATACATTTATTTATAATACTTTGCGTCCGATGATATTTCTTCTTAGTTTTGCTAAAACATACAGAACATACTTACGTTACTTAAAGTTATTCAAGGACAAGTGGGATAGACAAAAATAGTCTTAATAAATACTACATGTATTTTCCAAATACGAGTATTTCCTTAGAGTTTTTGTTTTTGAAAGAATATATCCTAATTTATTCTCAAATTAGCTAAAAATTTATAGAGATGTTACAGCTTTGTACAAAAACAGAATTTAAAGTCTATTTCATTCTCGATTTACAAGTGACAAACTAAAAAAAATCGTAAGTTATTGATATGTATATGCGCTAGAATCTGATAAAACAAAGCAGCTTTTAGGTCTCACTATCAGATCATGATTTAAAAAAATATAACCAAATAGCCAGGCAACAAAGTGAACAAAAAAAAACCCAGCATCAAACACCGTTAACATCAATCTAGGTTTTGTTTTGTTTTGTTTTGTTTATTTGTTTTTTTTATTTTAAATAGCAATAAACCAACAAAACAAAATTTAAAAAAAGCCAAAATAAAATAACAAAACAAACAAATCAACAAAATCTTAGTAAATAATTTATCTAGAAAGATAGTTTACTGCTTCATGTACCTTAACAAACGAAACTTGAAATATAGGTTAATTATATCTATCTACAAAATGTCTTTGTGGTTTTTCTTATTGGCTTTTTTTTTTTGGTCTACTTTTTCATCCTTGTTTATTCTAAGATTAAAATTTCGTTCAAACCGGCAAGATAATTTCAAACATAAAATGTCAGTGTTTCTAATAAAAAAATAAGAAGAAAATTTGAAAGTGTCCTTGAAATTTTTTTTTCTTGTGAAACGAAACGTTTTACACATATGTCACTCAGAAATTCTTTAAGACTTTAACATTGTCGTTATTTTTACATTCAGTGTATATATCCCCTTATGTTTGCATTGGAAATCTGCGAAGTTCAATTTTCTATGAATACACTTTGATAAGTCATGCTCAATGTGGACAAATATAAAAGTCTTCACGTGTTTTGAGTATATTTTCTTTGTAAGATTAAATGAAACGTTCAATCTTACATAACCAATTTGATATGTTCTTTTGAAAAATAATCATGAAATTATCTACTCCTAAATAAAAAAAAATTGTCTCTACAAAGTTTCTGGCACAATATTTTTAGTCGCGGAAGCGAACTAAATAACATGTAAATATGGATGTTCCATGTATGTTTCATATCTCTGAGAGCGTATATAATGGCTTAGCAGCGACAACACACATATATTTCATAAAAATAGACATCAGTATGAATATAGATATCAGCATTGAATGCTAACGCGCGATATTCAATTTATATGCACCGCTTGGTGTGTTACAGGACCAACGACATCCAAAAATAAGCATTCACTGCTTAATTAAAGCTACATTTATTTATAAAATATCGGTGTCTTGTCTTAAACACTTATATTAAAAGAGAACAAAAACAATCTATCTTTTCCATACTTAAAGTGGCTCAAGTTATTTAAATACCCAAACAAAAACATTGCATATTAAATATTACAAAGATTTACAGGATCTAGGTTCTTCTGTGTGAAAAATTATGTAAATGCCAAACTGTTTTCAATTTAATATTATAGAAAATGAAGGCAAATGTAAAATGTTAACATATGTTTTATTTTGTTGGCGAACGTGGCCACGGCCTTAAGACTGCCGAATGAAACAATGGCTACTCCTATCATTAAAACATTACACATTACAGTATGCATAACATTATTCATTACATTATGCATTGCATTATGAATGTCAACCATTAATGAACATTATGTCATTCGTTACTCATTATGCAACATAAAGACATTTTAGTCAGCATTATACATTAAAGCATTATGCCCATTATACATTATGACATTATACTATTACTTATTAGGTTTGTTACTGACTGTTTACAGAAATTTGTGAGGTCCATAGAAGGCGAGGCGAAGCAGCAAATATCAGTAACAAACCTTATAAGTTTTTTGTTTTGTCGAGGACCTAAAGTTGATATGTAAACAAACGTTTGTGTAAAAAAAATACGTTTAAATAACGTTACGTCCGCCATGTTGCCGTACAACTTTTGACGCTCGCCGTTTAAAGAAATCAGTAAGGCAATCACGTGACGCGTTTCATCCAATGGCATCGATACATTCTAGTCCGAGACAAAACAAATGTCATTATTGGAAAAATGATTTTGAAAAGATAGACGAAACAATACTGGTACTGGGAACAGATACGCATTATTATTTTGCTACCAAATATATAAAACCAAAAACGTCGCGAAAAATCGCAAAAAAATAAAATTACAATGTCCCAGTATACAAGTATTTCTTGCAAGGCCATGACGGTGACAGTATCTCAGGACCGAGATATCCTCTCGTCTTTTGCAAAACTCAACACACAGAGTCTAAGAATAGCTGGCAATCATCTACTGGAGCATTTAGGAATCTGAAAATATAGATCAAACTACGGCAGAAAGCGTTAAAAGAACTGTTTAAACATAATTTTAGTTTCAATATTGACTATAATTTGTACGTGGAGTGGGTGGGTGGGTGGGATTTTCCTTCACTCTGTTTACCCAGCTAATGAGTTTACAACCGTTGTAGAATGTGATGCAATGAGAAAAAGTATGACGTCACAATGTGTACGGGGACAGAAATGTTCCAGAGTTATTTATATTGCAGTTAGGTTTGATCATTGCTATAATAATCTGATCTATTTTTGAAAGAAAATAAATCTTATTATTTTAAAACCATTACGTTGAGGGAAATGACGAAATCATTTATTATAGTTTGCAACGATAGTTAGATTGCCAAATATAATTTTAATATAACTATCACTGTGTAATATTATGCTCTTAGATTTGTGGAATTCAGTATTTTATTAATTAAAGACATATAAGAAGATTCTTCATATTAAGTAAGTTCGATCGCAAGGGAATGGAAGGACCAGACAAAAAAGAGGAAGAGCTAGAAAAAAAGAATAGAATATAATCACGCAAATTTATTTTTTCAGAAGATACATTGTATATATATAATATAACGTTTCTTCCGATAAAAAAAGAGTTCAATGTATTTTATATATCTGCGCAAACAGAAGCAAACAATAATAAAAGCATGCAGTCACATATGTACAAAAAATGATGGAAGGAATACACGAATCAAAATAAAAGTTCAGTTTAGTGTAATATCAGTTTCCTGTCTCTCGTCTGTCATGCATTTTACCATTGTTCAAGTTTTAACGCAGAATTACATGAAATTCATGGCAAATTATCTTTATAATACTTGCAACAAATGTTTCAAATAAATGGCTTTTCACTTAAACTACATACATCTTATATCAAACATTTTCAACGACTCTACGATCATAAACGTATTATTTCAAAACGGTTTTATCAGCAATTGCGTGAATTGCGCTTTTCACAATCTGTGTTGCATTGCATGAATGAAATCAAAAGATCCATTAACCATCAGCAATACACCCGCAAGGACCCCAACAGAAATGATGCTGATTTCAATCCATTTATTCTTGCTTGTCTCAGGAATGTATTTGGATGCCGAATTCTCCGCTAATATTTTCGTAATACTTTTAAAATTTAATAACGCGGTGCATTGCCATTATAAAACAAAACGTCAGGAAATATTAGATTGGACATTTATGCATTTGAAGATCGAGAAAATCAACTCTACGAGATGTTCACTGTTGTACTATTGTAAACTTTTAAATTTTATAATGTAAACGTACATGCAAAGAAATTATTTAAAACATTCAAAACACTTCTTCAATTATAGAGTTTGATATAATACAATGCTTGAAGTTCATATATGATACTGCAGCTGTTTTATTTAAACATTTACAAATATCAACTTAAGATAATAAGATAATAAGCTCTCTTAATGTACTTTCAATAATGCTCTTTGTGATATAAAAAAACCGGAGAGTGCTTACCTTTGATATTTTCATTCTCTCTAGACAATTGAGATTGTTTCTTAAGTTGTGCAGTTTTGATTGCAGTTTTGATTGATGTATGGATAGGTATACCTAAAAAATAATAGTTATAATCGGTTGTCCATTCTGTTTATGTTAACGTTTTCTCTTGGTGATTAGCAATTTATTTTGCTTTATGGATGTTTGTCTCTTTATGTAAAAAGTTTGATTTAAAAAAATATTAGCAAACTAAGCTCAAATATGTGGAATGTGAAATGAAGGTTAAATACCTGTAGTAGGAGTTCGTTTTATCAAAGTTATGTTTAAATTTGTCGTAAGGGAAGCGGGCCCAGTGTCTAAAGAAAAACAAATCAATACTAACAATGTTGTATTGTGTCTTCGAAATTAAACGTGTCTCTAGCATATCTCCTTAATATCAAGAAAAGTATTTAGAAAAATATATCCCGGTGTAAACGTTATAAGATTTAGAGTAAAATGTCAGCACACTTTATTTAAAAGACATCATCCTTTCATGGTTTTTGTTAAAAAAAAAAACCAACGGATTGTAATTGATCTATTGATAATTGTAAAACCGTGATACCATTGCACTGTGGCTTTAATGTGCAACTATTCCAACACATAAAGACAATTCTTAAGCGTTCATATTAATTTTTGTTTAAAATATTCCTTTGAATTATGTTAAATAAGAATACGTAGCTTTGTTGATTTTCACAACGTTGCCTAAACATTCTTAGGTTAGGATGGTTGCGTGATTTAATGTAGCAATGCAGTCATTATATGCTATTAAGGGAGATATTTACTTATTTGTTCTAAAGAAAAAGTCATAATGCAAAAAAACGTTACTAACTAGTCGATAAAACAACAAGCAGATGTAGAAAAACGTTTTAAGAAAAACAACCGTTGGCGTTTAGCTCAGGTAGTTTAAAATAAACTGTGTTACATAAAATGGACCATGTGTTAATTTAAATACAATGGTTGCAAATATCTTCTAAAAATCATTTAAGTTTTTTGATTGCATCCATTTCTATGATGAAGTTTGAACGAACCTATAGGACATTGTTCTAACAGGAGTATTATTTTAATATCATCGCCTATATCCTATTCGGGAAAAATGAAAGCGACTCACTCATTTTCCTTGTTTGCCTTTGAAATTGGTTTTGACCTCCCATTTCAACAAAACTCAAAACAATACATCCAATGAACAATACATATTTAATGTTGAGTCGTCTTTGCACAAAATAAGTTCTTCCTGCTAAAATTTCTAATAAAGTTCGCCCGATTCGCTATTCTTTAATGACTCATAGAGACAACACAAAATACAGAATAAGCACACACACACGCATTTGTACCGAACCCTTTTTGTTATTGGTATTGATACTTCTGAGTCGTGAAGGTTCGTAGGTGAACAAAAACAAAAAAAAAACCAAAAAAACAAAAACAAAAATAAAAACACTTGACCGAATTATGTGTAAAAAGAAAATACTGGCAGCAATTATTTTATTAGCTAACTTAAAGGAAGTTCTGAGACAACCCCGTATATGATGTTTTAGATCTTGGAAAGCCTGTCCATTATAAGAGATATTATCATAGTGTAAAATTGACTCTCTGATATATTTCTGTTTTTAGTATAAATTTATTATCAATTTCAAAGTATTTTCTTTATAAAGTTTGTATTTACCAGTTGGTATACTTTTTATTTACTTCAATCAAATTCATGGCTTTGGATTAAGAAGAACACATAACTTAAGGCCCTTTGTCAGTTTTCTTGAGAAAAGTTGTGAAACCAATTAGTGTCATCCCTTCGTGTGTTTCTTAATTATTTAAATCGTACTTTATCGTAAAGCCCTATTGTCAATCTGTTCTTTGATGTCAAATATGAGTCCTTTTAGATTAACACCCTTTTGTAACAATTAGTGGCAAGAAAAACTCAACGCCTGGACAGGGGACGCTATCGGGTCTTTGTCCGATCACTTTTGCGACGGACATTGAACAATAAACAGCTTAATTTTATAGACTGTCTCCTGTCCTGTTTTTCAGGTACTGTACATTTAATTAGTATTCTGTGTTGTCCTTTATTTTCATTTTTATATTTTGTTTAATAGTTCATGTTGATAAACTACATGTAGTAAGTAATAATCTCATATTTACAGAGTGTTACTTTTCACAAATCTGTAGATAAACATATATTGTATTTATATTTGAAAAGTATGCGTCATGAAACAAAATTATGAAGTAGTGTTTTAGTATTAAAATAATAGAGGTTTTTGAAAGAAGTTATTTTGTCGGATTTACTGTTTTGGCTTTTCCGGATATTTTGAATCTATTTGTACTGGTTTTCTATTTAGGATTCAAAACATTGTTATTCAAGTGAACGCGCAATTGATTTTACTGTTTCACTCTATTTATAATAGGAAAAATGCTGAGCGTACCTTTGTAAGTAAACATGTTCTTATGATGCATAACTATTATACATGCTGTAGGTGTAGATTGTTTGTAAAATCATGTGCAAGACTAGTAGAACTTAGCATAGTACATGTGTACTTGTACTCAATGACCGAATATGGTAAATATACTAGGCTTAACTGTAAAGTGTGTTTATTTAGTAGTTCAGGGTTTCTTTACATGTATATGTTTGTCCATTAGGACCCCCCACCCTTTCTTGTATGACCGGAAGTCAGAGTCTCTGCACAGGAAGTTGGCTCATTGTAAACAATAACATGTGAAATTGCTAATTTTGGTCTGTTCCTTTCATACCCCTCTCATAGCCAAGTGAACACTTTATAAGCTAATTCTCCCACTTCAAATTAATTATATATTTTTATTGTTACTCATTTATTTTTATAATGAAGATATATAGTAGACATGTTAACATACCTGTAATGAATTGTGTGTTTATGAGATGATGTTTAATTAACACGTGTACATATTTGTGGCATCATTTTACACTTTCATTTTAATTATACAGAGTATCATTGTCTTTATATCTTTTATTATGATTGTAAATAATCACTTTTGCGACGGATGTTTAATTAACACGTGTACATATTTGTGGCATCATTTTACACTTTCATTTTAATTATACAGAGTATCATTGTCTTTATATCTTTTATTATGATTGTAAATGATCACTTTTGCGACGGACATTGAACAATAAACAGCTTAATTTTATAGACTGTCTCCTGTCCTGTTTTTCAGGTATAAAGAATTTAGTTATCACCATAACCCCAATCACACGGTGATAAGTTGGTGCAGACATCCAAATAATCCCGGATGAAAGAGAACAGACCACTTAACTACAACCTGAGGCAGCGGAGCCCAAGCTTCATTAACACGTCAAAGGCATCAGAGACAGGACAAGAATCAACAAACACAGAGTCTACTGTCGCTGAGTCCCAGCATCAACAGAGAGCTACCTCTAACAACACTGCTGGAATTCTTCAAGAAACGGGGGCATATCACTCTACAGTGGAAACAGTTGATCAACGTGAGAGTAATGAACAACTACCTATAACATCATCAACTCTACCTTCTGAGGGATCACTGGATCATCATCAAAACATTATCACTGAACCTACGGAGGAGTCTCAGAATCCTCATCCGAGTGTCGAACAATCTAATAACAGCATAGTCGCTGACATTTCTGAAGAAAATTTAACTCGTCTTCAATCAAACATTATGACAACTGTCCAACCTAACAAATTCAATGGCAGTGAGTCGCCATGCATCTGGCTTTCAAAATTAACTGCATGGCAGAAATTCAACAAACTAACATACAATGCAGTACTGGACTATATTCCCTGCCTGCTGGAGGGAAGTGCAGGAACATGGTTTCAGACTCTAAACCCCACACAATATCAGACACTGCAGGCATTTAAGGACCTCCTGAGTGAAAGGTATAAACCAGCATCATATAAGATGGCCATGTTTGGCATTCGACAGGAGTCAGGGGAAACATGTGAAAAATATCTGGAACGAGCTGAACGCCTTGCCTTAGCTCATCATGATTTAGATGAGTCCTACAAAGTGCAGTTCATAGCAAACGGCCTAATCAGCAATATTAGGGGAAGGGTTCTTGCGAGAGAACCCCAAACCTTTCAAGCTTTACGAAGAGACATCTCCTTAGTGCAACTTGAACTCGGGTGTGAACAGCAGGTGTCATTTGTTGCACACAACCCAACATTTGATTAAAGTGAACTGACAAAGTCAATTAATACACATATCGAACAAACAGTGACTGCTCAAATCAACGCACTGGCAGATCGATTCCATGAAAGTCCAAAGTATTACTACAGAGAGGAACGTACCGCTGATGACCATACTCACCCATGTTATGATCGCCACAGGGATCCACCTCGATGTGATCGATATCGAGAAAGTTCCAGAGAACGTCAGGACACTCGATACAGGGATCAGTCTAGGGAACGTTCAAGTTACCGTGACAGTTCTAGAGGGCGTGAGCCAAGCCCACACTACTCCAGCAGGGACAGGTCCAGAAAACACAGACATCAAGATTCCTCAGGATCGCGACACTGGAGCGGACGAGACCAGACTCCCAGACGTCACCCTCATGAGAAAAGAGAGTGTGTGGGAGGAAACCAAAAGTGTGGAGGTTGTGGAGGTAAGTCATGCCCAGATAGAAAAAAATGTCCAGCCTTTAACACGAGGTGCAGTAACTGTACAAATTTCCATCACTACAGCTCTGTTTGCACAAAACCTAAAGCACAAACTAATCACTACCATAGAAAAATACCTTCAAGTAGACAAAACACTAATGTTAAAAGATAGGGATTCGTGCCTGTCCCCAAAAAGGATAGGCAACACGTTATTAAACATCAATTAACTTCACCAGCACCCTCCGCCCAGCACGAACCTTTAACTAACAACTCTTTGTCTAGTGCTAACAAACATCAAAAACACCATTCGGCCAAACCAAAAGCACTCTCATCAGCTAGGAATGTTAATTTGATTATGCCAGTGGAAAGGAACACAGTGAGCATCTCAATTTTTGGAATTCCCATCAAAGCACTAGTTGACACTGGAGCCAGCATTTCCTGTTTAAGTGCTCACCTTTTGCCAAAACTTGGTCTGAACCCTAATGAACTAGACCCATCTAACATTAGAGATGCAGTCGCAGTTAGTGGTGAACGACATGCTAGCCTTGGTGCCATAACCCTTCCAGTGTCATTCAATGGACCAATCATACCCCAAAGGTTTCATGTTTTCAAATCATTTTATCAACCACTTATTCTTGGAATGGATTTTCTACAAGCCAACGATGGTATTTTCAACACAAAAAATAACACTCTTTATGTGCGTGACTCTGAAAGTACAACATATGCCATTGATACAAATACAGGATGTGCAAAGGTGTCCAGATACACCATATTACCAAAACACTCTGTGACTTCACTTCAAGTATATGTGTCGAATGTGCCTAAAAATTCCTGTGTACTTTTAGAACCTATTTCAAAATTACCATCACTGAAACTTGCTGGTGCAAAATCAATAGTGGACATTAAAAACAACAAAGCGTTCATTCAAGTTATGAATCCAACTAACAAAACCATCAGACTCAAAGCAACTACTGTGATTGCATCTGCTACAATTGTGGATCCGGACACCGTGTTTACTATGGAAACCCCAAGTGACAGGAAAGTGTCAGCAGAAAACACTGTTCAAGAACCAATCAACATCAACCTAGACCACGCAGACCTACAAGAAGATCAGAAACAGTTTCTTTTGACATTTTTAAACAAACATAGATCTATTTTTGCCACTAATCTTCAAGAACTAGGTCAAGCCAAGACCCAACCACATCGCATAGAAACCGGTGATGCCTTCCCTATTCGACAACGGTTTTACAGACAATCTCCCCAAACCAATGCAGAAATGAATCGCCAACTTCAAGAAATGTTAGATTCAGACATTATTGAAGAATCAGACTCCATGTGGCAGAGCCCTGTTGTAATGGTGAAGAAGAAGAATGGCCAACTACGGTTTGCTGTGGATTACCGTAAACTCAATGCTGTCACCAAGCAGTTTACCTTCCCCCTGCCTAGGCTAGAGGATGTGTTTGACACAATTGGTACCACACAAGCCAAGTTCTTCTCCACATTGGACCTTGCCTCAGGATTTTGGCAAATACCCATGGATGATGAGACCAAGCATAAGTCAGCATTTGTTACCCCAACAGGTGTGTATCAATGGAAGAGAATGCCATTTGGCCTAGTCAATTCACCTGCCAGCTTCCAGGCACTAATGACCCATGTTCTACGCGGACTTAATTGGAAAACATGCCTTGTGTATGTGGACGACATTCTAGTCTTTTCCAATTCCTTCACAGATCATTTAAAACACCTGGATGAAATCTTCAGTCGCCTCCAATCAGCCGGCATAACCCTTAAACCCAGCAAATGCTACTTTGCACTTCCAGAAGTTAAATACCTTGGACATATTTTGACAAAGGATGGTATCAAAGTAGATTTGGCCAAAACAGATGCTGTTCAGTCCTTTCCAACTCCAAAGAACCAAAAGGAACTAAGATCATTCCTAGGACTATGTAACTATTATCGGAGATTTGTCAAAGGATACAGCAAAAATCACAAGTCCACTATCAAGTTTGCTGTCCAAAGATAAGGAATTTACATGGACTCAGGAATGCCAAAATTCCTTTGAAAAGCTCAAAACCTTGTTAACAACACCCCCTGTCTTGGCCTATCCAGACCACACACGTCCATTCTCCCTAACAACAGATGCTTCCGGCACAGCCATAGGCTATATCCTTGGACAACGTGACATATATGGAAAGGACCGAGTCATAGCATATGGTGGACGATCATTAAACAAACATGAGAGAAAATACCCTATATCTGAACGTGAAGGACTAGCCATCATTGAGGGAATAAAGACTTTCCATGTTTACTTAGCATGAAGACCCTTTAAAATCTTTACAGATCATGCAGCACTCAAATGGCTACAAAACGTGAAACAGTCAACAGGTCGTTTAGCTCGGTGGGCAGTGCTCCTTCAAGGTTACTCCTATGAGATATTATTTAAAGCCGGAAAGAAAAATGAAGTAGCTGATGCTTTGTCCCGCCGTCCATATACTGACACAACAGTTCCAATGGATGACCCAGAAGACGTAATCCCATCACCAGATGTGCAGTGCTTCACCCCTGTAAAGGAAGAAAAATGTACGCAACATTTTTCTACGCTGACCATCAGCAACCATTCCGTAAGACCATAGAAACCGAAACAATATACACTGTCGACACAACTACTATTGGTGACCTTCAAAAGGATTGTCCAGATTTCAAAGCTATGTACAACTATTTCGTAGATAGGGATCTACCAGAAGACAAGAAATGCCGAGATCGACTTCTCAGCGAATCAAATTTTTATGTATTTCTTGATGGTGTCCTTTACCACTATTACCAGCCAAGATCCAAAAGGGCACGTCATCCAAACAACCACCTCAAACAACTGGCAGTTCCCCGTTGTCTCAGAGAAGATGTAATACGGTCATACCATGATAGTCTTGCAGGAGGCGCACATCTTGGATTTGAACGTACATACCGTGCCATCCAGTTAAAATATTATTGGCCAGCTATGTATCAAAATATAGCAGATTATGTCAGATCCTGCAGAGAATGTCAATTGTCCAAAAGACCAACACATCATGCTCCCGCACCACTCACACCAATGCCAATTGAAGACAGATTTTCCCGAATCCACATGGACATCCTTGGCCCACTGAACAAAACAGAAGGCCATAAATATATACTTCTTGTTGTGGATTCTTTCAGCAAATGGCCAGAGGCTTTTCCTTTAAAAACCCAGGATTCCACTGAGATAGCCAAAGTACTCTTTAAGGAAATATTCTGTCGTTATGGTGCACCATATACCATCGTCACAGACCGCGGACAAAATTTTATGAGCAAGCTTGTAACAGCCGTCTGCCAGATTTTCCAAGTAACGAGACATTTTACCAGCTCATATCATCCCCAAACAAACGCCACCTGTGAACGGATGAACAGTACCATTGCACAATGTCTACGTACTTACGTTAATCAACATCAAACAAACTGGCACGACATTTTACCTGTATCCTGATGGCAATCCGTATGAGTCCATCCACCCAATCATCGGATCTTGCCCCATACCAAATTCTGTTTGGAAAAGAAATGTATCTTCCATTTGACACATCTCTTATACCCAAAAATGGAATGAACCAGGATGCCAAAACTCATGTAACTAACCTGATGAAACACCTTAAATTAGTGCATGAGATTGCAACCCAGAACATTCAGCATGCTCGTCAAAAACAAAAAGAGCAATATGACAAGACCTCGAAGGAACCTAACTTCTCTGTTGGACAAAGTGTCTTGCTGCATAAACCCCACGTACCAAAGGGACTTTCACCTAAACTACACAATCCATGGGATGGACCATATTACATCACTGCTGAATGTCCAAATAACACCTACAGTCTCAGAAAATGCTCAAATAACAAGGAAGTGAAATCTCGGATCCATGCCAATCGACTGAAACACTTTGAGAATCCAGATTTTCGCAAAGTACTCGATCCACCACCTTTAACAGATTCTATAGATGATTCTCATATGCCACCAGAGCAACACAACTCACAACCAATTGAAAATGAAGAGCAAGAAAGAGCACAAACCCCAGTGGAACCTCACACTGAACCACATCATAATGATGCAGAGGCTACAAAGGCTCAACCTACAACTCCTAATTTGGCAGTACCTCAAACTAATGATCAGCATGTACCACCGATCCCTCAAACTCAACAAACATTGCAAAATACTCCAGAAAGACAAGTGGATGCTGACCAACCAACAAATGATAGTCATGGATATGTTGAAAAACTGATGCAATACAAACTTGTCAATGGAAAGAAATACTTCCTAGTAAAATGGCAAGGAAGCAGTGTTAAAACCTGGGAACCGGAAGAACACATCAATGATGAACTTATCCGGCAGTATTACATCACCAGGACTCAAATGGGACGGGCGCGCAAGCACAGACGCAGAACCAGATCCTGTTTTTACTAGATTCCAAACTTTTCCTGTCTATTCCACTTGACCATTAATTCTTATTCTTAAATCCCTTTCCTGTGTACACTGTATAAGTTTATGTTAAAACTTTAATGATTTTGTCTTGAAATTATTAATTTAGTGCTTCTCAGTAATGGTACCTACTGATACTGACATAACTGTACAATGTACACAATCTTTACCCTACCTTATTTCCTTCTTTCTAGTGTGCTCTGGACAAGAAAAGTACTATGGACGTAAAAACTACTATGGACCGAAAAAGAGCTTTGGACCGTCTCCTAACACCAGCATGTTTATAATCAGTTGCCTCTGCCTCACCTCAGCGTGTGCAACAGATATTTCAAGCCAGCATATCCAAAGAATTAACTATGGAGTTGTCTTTGAAAAGGTCAATGACCTATACCTTGGGCAGGAACACTGGTTACACACGTTCCAAATTCCACTGCCGAAGAAGATCCATCTGCACGAGTTGTACTGCAACATGCCTCAATGTAAAACTGCTGGCCACATAGTCAAATCTCTCAACTCATTACGAATGCAGTGTATGGCTAGTGTAAACTCCACCGTGCATCATATACATGAACTTATTCCAACAACAGAACTTCCTGCAGCCAAGAGATATATTGGTTCATCAAGATCAAAACGAGGACTTTTTGATTTCGTTAGAGATATTTCCAAATCACTTTTTGGAACTGCAACATCTGATGATATTACCACTCTTCAGCGTCACATGCAAGTTTTGAACAACAACAATGTAAAACTCGCAAATGCCATGGGCCACCAGGATCAACATTTATCATCCTTTATCAATACAGTAGACAAAAGATTTTCCAACGTTCTAGCTGCAGTACAAAAGAATCATCAGGATGCTGTTGCGATTTCTCAATTAGCACATACATCAATGGATGCCCTGGATCATGAATTCCTCATCTTGAGCCAACTCATCATTAAACAGACTAACGTCTCAGCACAATTAGAAAAGGAACTTGAATATATTAAATTAGGAATACATGACTTGGTCAAAGGCAAACTATCTCCATTCCTGTTGTCACCACATGTCCTTAAGTCATCTTTAAACCAAGTCCAAAACATCATCACAGAGAAATTCCCACAATTTCAAGTTTCCAATAAGGACCCACTGTTTTACTACTCCTTTGGGGATTTCCTCTATACAAGACAACATTCCCATTTATACCTGACAGTGAAAATACCAATATCTTCATTCCATCTACCAATCTCAGTGTACAAGGTGTATTCATATCCAGTGCCAGTGAACTCTAGTTCCAACCATGCCACTCAGCTGATGAACATGCCACCTTACTTTTTAAATACAAAGACAATCAACATTATGCCTTCATTACTTCACAACAGTTGTCACAGTGTAAAGGAACAACAACTCTCTTTTGCAGTTTCAACATTGCACTGAGAGCCTCAGCATCTCCAAGTTGTTTGTCAGCAGTCTTCTTCAATCACAAAGAAGCGGTTAGCAAAATGTGTGACTTTCGTTTCTTGACCAACATGCTTCCCACTGCCATGTACGAACTGTCACCTTCACATCTGATGCTGTACCGAACAACAATGATCGCATTAGATTGCGCAAATGGTCAACGAATTCTCAAGGGCTGTTCCTTTTGTGTTGTAAAAATGCCGTGCCTTTGTTCAGTAACTAGCAACAACTTGTATCTGCCACCACGTTTGGGCAAATGCAACAACAGTACTGATAAGGTTACCATCCTTCACCCAGTTAACCTGGCCCTGCTCCAGCAATTCTTCGACAAGGATGCTCACTCAACTGTATTTGGAGACACCATATTTGAAGAATTTGTTCACATCAAATTGCCCAATTTTCAAATCTTCAATCATTCATTTTCCCAGTATTTGGCCAATGACAAACAACAACACCTAAGCCTCAAACGCATTGCAAAAGCTGTTCGACGTGACGGGAAAGTGTTTAAAAACCTTGCTGAATCTATGATTGCAGGCCAGGTGGAATTTGCAGTCGATAAATGGCCAGACACAAGTGGTATTTTAGCCATCACAGCAACTTCCCTTGCATTCTTGGGCTTCATATTCAGCATCTGGTCATGTTATAAAATTCGAACTGTCCTGCTTCCAGTGTTGCTGCTCCATCAGGCCCACTCAACAACAGCTTCTACACTTAAACCAACTGTATCGTTCATCTATCAACAGGCACAAGAGAACACACCACCGCCAAGTATAAATGAACACATTTATGCCTCATTCACAACTCCTTGGCCATATGTTTCCCTATTCATATTGACCACCATCTTTGTAATGGCGTGCATTGCTAACCTCTGGCGAACATTCCAACAGAACGTCCCTACATTTGGAACTCACCACTGGACCAACCTGCGAACTCTTTACACTGCTGACACTACCACTGTGTCCACATAACTGGAAAATACAGACCCCTGAGGATATTTCGTCTGTACATATTACCACCTCATATTTTATTCTCCATTACCTACACCTTCAATGCACTACCTTCTTGGTCACTAACACTCACACTAACCGCTCCATTGACGTACCAACAACCATTTTAATTTCACCCTTTAAAGCATGGAAAATTCGCAACATCCTTAAGCATTCCTACACAGCATATTTTCTTTTGTCACACCACAACTATTTTCAAATACTGTAGATTTTTTTCCTTTTGGGCATGACTTGCTTTAAAAGTGTGTGAGTGAAATACATTATGTTTTCAGTTTGTTCAGTTGGTATATATGCCACCTATTTTGTAAATAACTACTTTTTTTTGTGTTTGTTCAAACATTTAGTCACCATACATTGATGCAATATATATACATATACATGTATTTTTTTTTTATTTGTTTCTTGGTACATATTTTTTTTTCTACTGACTTGCCACTTAATGAACTTTTCATTTTTGTCTTTGAGGACAAAGATTTTTCTGACCAAGAGGGAATTATCATAGTGTAAAATTGACCCTCTGATATATTTCTGTTTTTAGTATAAATTTATTATCAATTTCAAAGTATTTTCTTTATAAAGTTGTATTTACCAGTTGGTATACTTTTTATTTACTTCAATCAAATTCATGGCTTTGGATTAAGAAGAACATATAACTTAAGGCCCTTTGTCAGTTTTCTTGAGAAAAGTTGTGAAACCAATTAGTGTCATCCCTTCGTGTGTTTCTTAATTACTTAAATCGTACTTTATCGTAAAGCCCTATTGTCAATCTTTCCTTTGATGTCAAATATGAGTCCTTTTAGATTAACACCCTTTTGTAACAATTAGTGGCAAGAAAAACTCAACGCCTGGACAGGGGACGCTATCGGGTCTTTGTCCGATCACTTTTGCGACGGACATTGAACAATAAACAGCTTAATTTTATAGACTGTCTCCTGTCCTGTTTTTCAGGTAATGTACATTTAATTAGTATTCTGTGTTGTCCTTTATTTTCATTTTTATATTTTGTTTAATAGTTCATGTTGATATACTACATGTAGTAAGTAATAATCTCATATTTACAGAGTGTTACTTTTCACAAATCTGTAGATAAACATATATTGTATTTATATTTGAAAAGTATGCGTCATGAAACAAAATTATGAAGTAGTGTTTTAGTATTAAAATAATAGAGGTTTTTGAAAGAAGTTATTTTGTCGGATTTACTGTTTTGGCTTTTCCGGATATTTTGAATCTATTTGTACTGGTTTTCTATTTAGGATTCAAAACATTGTTGTTCAAGTGAACGCGCAGTTGATTTTACTGTTTCACTCTATTTATAATAGGAAAAATGCTGAGCGTACCTTTGTGAGTAAACATGTTCTTATGATGCATAACTATTATACATGCTGTAGGTGTAGATTGTTTGTAAAATCATGTGCAAGACTAGTAGAACTTAGCATAGTACATGTGTACTTGTACTCAATGACCGAATATGGTAAATATACTAGTCTTAACTGTAAAGTGTGTTTATTTAGTAGTTCAGGGTTTCTTTACATGTATATGTTTGTCCATTAGGACCCCCCACCCTTTCTTGTATGACCGGAAGTCAGAGTCTCTGCACAGGAAGTTGGCTCATTGTAAACAATAACATGTGAAATTGCTATTTTTGGTCTGTTCCTTTCATACCCCTCTCATAGCCAAGTGAACACTTTATAAGCTAATTCTCCCACTTGAAATTAATTATATATTTTTATTGTTACTCATTTATTTTTATAATGAAGATATATAGTAGACATGTTAACATACCTGTAATGAATTGTGTGTTTATGAGATGATGTTTAATTAACACGTGTACATATTTGTGGCATCATTTTACACTTTCATTTTAATTATACAGAGTATCATTGTCTTTATATCTTTTATTATGATTGTAAATGATCACTTTTGCGACGGATGTTTAATTAACACGTGTACATATTTGTGGCATCATTTTACACTTTCATTTTAATTATACAGAGTATCATTGTCTTTATATCTTTTATTATGATTGTAAATGATCACTTTTGCGACGGACATTGAACAATAAACAGCTTAATTTTATAGACTGTCTCCTGTCCTGTTTTTCAGGTTTACAGAATTTAGTTATCACCATAACCCCAATCACACGGTGATAAGTTTAAGAACTCATATCTTAAATTGCTAAAAACATGGAAATGATACCCATAAAGTTTTAGATATAAACGTTAAACTACATACTGTAGCTTATGAGGATATTAAAAATGACAACACCTAAGGGAAGACAATGGTTCAGTAATGATTAAAGTTTGACATCTAAATGACTTATCTGAAATACTTCTACGTGAAGCCAGTCTGATTAAATGAGTGCTGGTGTAATATAGAGTCTTTTGTATTTCGGTCCCTAAAGGTTTATTTTTATCAATGTGTTGATTGCTGGTTCATATATCAATAGAAATTTCTTCTTTGTTGATTCATCCTATGTACCATTAAGATACAAAAAATTAAAAACATTCAGGACGGAATTACATGTATATGAAACCCGGCAAATATTTTCCTTAACTGCGTGGGTTTTTTTTTTTTTTTGGTCTAATCTACGTCACTGGATAATATTTTGAAAAGATTTCAACGTAAAGAAAGAAATATCTAGAGTTTAAAGATACATAATTATTCAAATTTTATTCCCGTTACATTTGCAAGCTAAATTTTATTTGTCTTATTAAATCAATGACAACATGTGGAAAACACTTTAAGCACAAGAAAAAAAAAATACACATAAGAACAATATTATTTCTGCATTATAAAAATACACTAAGAAATTTCAAAAGACCAGCCTATTTTGGTATATTGGCAGCCAGTAGAAGTATTGCACCGTTTCCTGGAACATGCGCACGTATTCTGGCAACCCAATCCATAGCTCGGATAAAGGCATCCAAATTCACAGTTTCTCCCGAAAAAACCAACTGGACATTTTTCAGCTATTAAAGAAAAACCATCAAAATAAGTAGTTTATTAATAAATCTGAAATTATTCTTTAGTAGATATATTTTCAAATTATATTTTCTGTAATGGTTTTTAAGACGACCATTATTAAAATGCATCGTTTTCAACTTGATACTTTTTTTCTCATTTTTCAAATTCGATTTGGATAATGTGCTCGAATATTTTGTTGTTTAAAGTGGCTCGACACACTTATACTGTATTTGAAGAATATATCAAGCTTTTTGTTTTTAAATATTATTTAACAATTACAAGACCAGTAATAACATTCAACAACCTCAGTTTGCCTTTTTATTTTTTTTCTTCCTTAAGAATTGGTTGAATGTAGGTAATATTTTATAATGTGAAGTTCCCGTGTCTAAAAATTGTATATTTTATTGTTTCACAGATTTTGAAAACATGTTGAATTGTTTCAAATTAATGTTTGCAAAAAAAAACAGCAGTCAGAGGAAACAACGTTGACATTTTAGAGTTATTATTCACATCAAGTGTTCAATGCAGTAATCTGTATGGGAATCTCTGAATAAAAGAAGAGTTTTAGTCGTTTTAAAATGTTCATTCAAAATATAATTACACTGTTTCAATTTGGTGTAAGGACAGATCGGTTTTTTTTTTTTACCTGGAGGCGGGCATCCATTTATATAATGGCATGAGAGTGGACTGCAAGAACATATTCTTCTGCATTTATAGCCATATTGTGGATATGGACACTGAAGATGACATTGTTTTCCAGTATATCCGTCTGGACATGGATATGAAGGATCCAAAGAATGAACTGGCTGTACTTGGAAACTGAGAATGTATGGGTTCCATTTAATAAAAGCATTAAAGATATATATGCAAATATGCTTATCAAAACTGGTTTTTAATCCATTGCATATATTGCTCATGAAATAATCCACGGAAAGTAAACAGCAATAGTGCAAAGAGGACATCAATGAAAAATGTAAAAATTATCAATTATAGCCACTATAAATAAAGTTTTCATTTAAAACGTTAAACATTGCATTCAAAAGCAGCTTAGAATGCGCATATTCTTAAGCCGCGGCTAGGTCATTTCACTGGATTGCGCACATTTCTGTATTGTCATGCATGTATGAATTACAATCGATTATCGTAAGAAATAAAGAAAAATTACTAAGAGGGTGTAAATATAAAATGGTAAACGCTATTCAATGATTGTCATTATGTATTACATGTATTATAATTTAAAACCCATCTGTGACACAAATGTACCTCACACACACACACACACACACACACACACACACACACACACACACAGGTTTGTAAACACCGTCAATTGACTACACCTGAAAATTTACATGCAACTGACTACACTGCTTTCTCGTATACTTACAGCGAAGAAAATTCAGAATTCTATTTAAAATGGTATCCTAATGATCGCTATATACTGCGATTTTTATTTTCATTTAAAATAAGACTCTGTAAAATGCCGTGCATCTCACTACATTTTTACACTTTATGAAAACACACATGCAACTCAATACTGACAGAATGGCATGCATTTCACTACACTATTGACAACACACATGAAAATCACTACATTTTGATGTATATACTATCTATCCCATTATAATCTCATAAATAATCTTATCTGCGTTTAATTCTAAGCGATTTTCTTATACTTGCGCATCTGAATGTGGGTTTGAATTTTCTATTCATTGCAGTGCTTTACAAGCAAAATCAAAATACAGTTACATAAAAAAATCATAGCTGGTCAGCGAGAAAACATAATCACCACAAGTAATCGTTTGTACATCAACTGAAAAAAATACATATTAAGCTATTTTTTATAAAACATTATTGACTAAACTGTTGAATTTTACACTGTGAACTATGATAGTTAACGCAGCTATATATACTTGACAATTGCAACGTATTCTAAACACTGAAAACAAACAAATACAGTTTAAAAGGTTGGTCAAGATATTTTTGATGAGAACAAAATCCCCCAGTCATTCTCCCACTTTGAAAAACTTTACGCTTCTAATATATTAAACAAAAAACGATTATTATTTTACATAGAAAAAAATTCCCCTTTTGCCCGTAAAAAATGTGTTATTACATAAATTCAGCAAAATTGTTATACGTTAAGAAAACTGAACGCAGAAGGAACGCAAAGAGAGCGCAATAATCGCAACTACAGCTCTTAGAGGTCGCTGTATGAACGCGCGAAAATAAAAATAACACGTTCAAACGCTGTGTATGCGCAGTGAGAGCGCGACAGAGACGCAGTGACATCCCAAATTTTTTGGACTCCGAGAGGTCTTTGTGCATGCGCAATCAACTTATCGTTACTGCAAATATGTGCGTTGCTTGAGCGCGCCAACGGAGATCTGGAGTAGTGGTGCTGTTGCAGACCTTAAGGCGCTGTCATGATGACAACCCATTTCATTATTTACTGTGTGCTTATCAGAATGCAGAAACACGGTGCGTACTTTGTGTATGCTCAAATTGGGCGCCGTCTCATGCCGTTCTAGGCGATCCCACCGCGACAAATGAAGATGTTGCTGCATTGTTGCGGCGCTGTGTGAGCTGTATGAGCTTTTACTGCTTGCAGTTTGGTGCTTTGCATTTTTAAAAGAACACAGCAGGACTGCATTGAGAACGCACCCGGTGTAACTTGAGTTCTTAAGTGCCACAGTGAAAATTCCATGTCGCACGGTCACCATTTTGTTTAATTTTTTTACTACCTTTGAATCATTCACGCTTTAACTTTTGACAAGCAAGTCACTCAGTAATGGCAAACAACGAACTGTTTACGTATTTTTCCATTTTGGAATCATGACCATTAATGAACAAATTAAACAACAAGTGCGATCGGTCATCAGGGAATCAGTTGTACTTGATCCACCATCTGATGTTCTATATGTCAGCGTTTGCTCTTTATATACCCGGTATTTTGCTGGATTTTTTATCATGATTAGTGTACATTTTTGCCATATTTCATACATCTTTGTCTCACAGATAATATGGGCATACATGTACAAGTACAATGTACAAAATTAAAACTTACGTGTGCTGATATAGACAGAACACCCTGGAAATTGGTAAATAATATCAGATTGAACATGGGTAATATTAGATTCTGGAAAATCCATAAGTCTTTAGTTAGTAAATAAATTAAAGTGAACATATAAAATGGAGGAAGCCTACTCCATATTCCAACGGCTGTGTTTTTGCAGGAATGACATGCATATTGTATTGATTTGATTTGTTAGTCGTTTTTGTTTTTGTTTGTTTTGTTTTGTTTTTGGTGCGTTTTTTTAATTTTTTGGTGCCGATTTAGACAACGCCTCTTGGAGACAAAATTCCACATTCATATTAAACATTTTGCTTACTACAACATTAGAAGAACACACCTAACACAATACCTAATATTGTACAGGAGTTTAATGTCTTGCATATATAAAGTTTTAAACCAATTAAAAAGGAGTCGTCAGCTAAACAAGAAATATAGGTTATTTTTACAGATTTTGATCAGAAACATATAATGAGCTCAATAAACTATGAAAATTATAAAAATAAAAAAAAATGACTGCGCTTTTGCTCAGTGATCACGGCCTACTAAAAGGTTTAAACTCGCGTTCACTACATTATCAATGCGCCGACCATGTTCTCAAACACAAAGCAAGGTATTACACAAAATTAGAAACAGAGGTTACAATATTGTCAATATACCGGTATCTGTAATGCATGTTTTCATGTATAAAGTTTCAAACTCCATGTTTTTGAGAGAGAGAGAGAGAGAGAGAGAGAGAGAGAGAGAGAGAGAGAGAGAGAGAGAGAGAGTCCATTATATCATGTCATTATCACACACACACAACACATCAAGTCACTACACTTTTAATACATGTGTACATCACAGTTACTATACAGCTGTCAAAAATTTTGCAATACTTTACACTGTTTTTACAAAATTATTTTTTATAAGCACTATATTTCCACTGTATAACATCTAGGTAATTAAAGCCATTATTATCAAAGACACAACAGAACAAGTCACTACATTGTGATACACACAGAAAAGTCACTACACTATAAAACGCAAAAATAACCATAAAGATAAGAAACAGAGGTAAAAATATTTTACCATGTATTTATATGCAATTAATGCGCATGTAAAATTTCTTATAATCCAACTTCTTTGAAAGAAAACAAAGAGGAGATAGAGAGAAAGAGAGCAAGCGAGCGAGAGTACGGATCGATTCCCCTAGCACGCGTAGAATGAGAGAGAGAGAGAGAGAGAGAGAGAGAGAAAGAGAGAGAGAGTGGGGAAGGTGAGATACATATCATATATACTAATGAAATAACTTTAAAATAAACCGTGCTGTACGAGAGAGAGAGAGAGAGAGAGAGAGAGAGAGAGAGAGAGAGAGAGAGAGAGAGAGATATGCTACTAGTATATACAGTCCATGAAACGTTCTACATAATCTTGGTTTTAATTATTTTTTACGTTTGTTGATTTTTCATTCATTGTAATCTGTCTTTTCATGTACTTTTCCTACATGAAGGAAGGGCAAACGGTTACCGAACGTCAAGTGATCGGTGATTGTACGGCGCGCAGTGATGAATGGTGAATGCACGTAGAACGCAAATAGAGCGCAAACGCGAGTGCATAACGAATATGTTTATTTTATGTATTTACTTATTTCTTATTTTCTACAAAAATGAACTTTATCATTGTATTTATATTAATTATGTGATTTAATACTGAAAATACATTTTTGGGGTGACACTGCTGTACGTGTGATTTTAGTTGGACGTCGGGCTGATTTTTCGTTGATCGGCGCTGAGAGAGAGAGAGAGAGAGAGAGAGAGAGAGAGAGAGAGAGAGAGAGAGAAAGCTCTAGGCATAGTTTCATATATGTTGATTGTATATCAAATAATAAGTTTTAGGAGTGGAATAGATAATTCAATGTTATTTAAAATTGACAACAATGGAAGGCAAACTTAATCAAACCTAGCAGTTTATAATACTGAATATACAACAATTAAAATTAATCTTTTAGATCAGAAACGAGATGTACCACGTGCTGCTCAGCTTAACTACTGTAATTTTTGCTTTTAAAATAAACTTATTAGGAATAATTGTAACTCTAGGTATGTTTGTTAAAGCCTTCGCCACAACTGCATCTACGGGTGGTCTAGGGACGGATTTTAATGAAATTCTTGCGAGACATGCAAGTGCATCTTACAAATTTGGAAAGACGTACGCTTTCCGTAAGCACGCACAGTGGCTATTGGACATGCACAACAACACCACGGTTTCCTTGCGAGATCTAAATACGTACGCTGCACTTGCGCTTCACTCAAGGAACTCGTAAGATGACCGTACGATTTGAATTGCACGACTGACGTAATGATATCTCATTCGTCCCTTGCGTTATACGTACGTTGACTGCAAGTCGCATGTGCTCACCATCAATATATAAATTAAACGCATCTAGTAAACGTACGTCACACTTACGTCATGCGTACACCAATTGCTCGTGGTACGTGCGAATATAAGAGATAAGAGAATTAACGGTTTAACCATTTATCAAAATCAAATTAAAGATTCTAGTATTAAACCCTCTTCTTAAAACCAAAATCAAACAAACAAATACGTTCTTTTGGACAAAAAGATGGAAGGCAAAGAAGAAAAACGGGACATGACATGAAAGAACTGAATATTGAAGTAGATATTTAAGTCGTAAAAGTAGAAAAAAGGCATAGGATTTCCTAATCACTTTGATCTGCAAGCGTGCTAAGATAGAATCATATGTACATTTTCGGAGTAAGGAGAGGAAAAATGATCTTTACACGCAGACGATATTTCTAACTAAGTAAAAACCAACTACAAAAACCCCCAAAAAACTCCAACACACCCTACTGGAAGAAGTTGCTGTTTTCATGAGTATGTAGTTTTTGTTTGTAAACAAATTACTTTCTCCAATTTGAAAATATTGATTATCATCTCATTTGATCATTCAAACTTTATAAAATGTTTTCATAATTGTATCATAATCAGAATATCAGAAAAGAATAGGTAGACTTTGATTTTTTTAAATGTATGAAGTGTAAATGGTGTTTTAATAAAAAAACATATGTAAAAACAATGTAATTCAATGTGGCTTTCTTTACTTAAATTGAAAGATTTGTCAAGGCATTTTTCGAAGATATTGTAAAGTTCAACAAAGAGTAAACAAAATTGTAAACTCATTTAAGATGGAATAACATACCTGGAAAAAGTCACTCAAATTAACAGTAAATTATTTGATTATGAAAGATATAATGATAAATAAACTGTACATATGTCAAATAAGCGAAAAATTTGCAGTTTGGGGATAAAAAATGATAATCTAAAAATTTCAATTCAGTAAGTAACAACAAAAGCCCTTGTGGGATTCGAACTCGGGATGTACGGATCACAAGCACGACACGTTATCCACTCGGCTATGGAGTGATTTACATGATAAGAGGTCAGCCATTTTGTGATGATGTGTTATTCCACCTTAAAGACATTACAGTGTCCAAAATATTATCAGTTGATAATTAATTCGTTGATGTGAGATTTTGCAAAGACTTCCTTCTAGATTTCAGAAAAGTTTTCAATATTTTATGGTATTAGATATAAAAGATTAATTATGATTTCAAAACATTCTTAATTTGTGTCGACCAGTTTAGCTAGTCTAATCACCAAAACAGCAATTACAGAATAATAGTCTTCTTTTCTTCGAGTTCTTTTTGACGTTTCAATATTTACTTGCTTACAGTAGTTATATTTCAGTACATGTTTAGAGAAAAACTGTTCTTTATTTAACTGAAAACTAATAATGGTCCGTGCAGCTGTCGTCGGGCACATTAAGACTTGCAGTTAACCTACGACGCGGATGTTATTGCTGCCGTTCGCAAGGCAAACGTACGTATGGTGCAAGACAATCGTAAGACGGAAATACGGTTCCTACGGGCATCGCACGTTGAGAGTGGCAACCCGTCTTTAAACAAAAATTGTACGTAACACATCCGACTGGCACGTCAAACGTCCGTTTGTCTTACGTTACACTCGCAATCACTTCAATACGATTTTTAACGCTTCCAGCCACGGGAGCCACGACTGGCAAGCACGATCACCAAACACGTACGGCCAGTTGTGACTGAGGCTTGACTTAAAGTGGCTCACTACACCTTTCAGTATTTTCTCAAATCAGCAGAAAATTACTTGATTATGATAGAAAATATAATGGATAAGAAGTATTTAAGTCAAATAGGCAAAAAAAAGTGCAATTTTGGATGAAAAATAACATTTTCGAAAAATTAATTCAGTAAACATGAACAAAAGTTCCAGGCGGATTTGAACTCATGATCTGCGGTTTAGAAGCCCAGTACTTTAACCACTGAGCTACGAAGATATACAACCGAATCGAACAATATAAACAGTTTAACAAAACATTTAAATCGCCATCTTGTGATGTAGTGTCTTAAAAAGTATAAGTCTGGGTGTAGTGAAGTACCTTAAATCTTCTAAGTCTATTTTTCTCTCTTTTATATTCCTGTTTAATTGTTTTCTCCATCATTCAAACAGCACATATCATAATGATGAAAAGTTTAAACAATTGAGGTACATTAGATGTATATTGAAATGGAGAGAGAGAGAGAGAGAGAGAGAGAGAGAGAGAGAGAGAGAGAGAGATGGACAGACAGAAAAGAGAAAGATGTGTATCATTATATCAAACACAAGTCATTACATTTTTAATACACACAGCAAGATATTTATCATAATTACACATACATTAGCCACTACATTGTTGATACACAAAGAAATGTCACTACATTATACACTGATGTCATCCATTTAGCAAAACATTCAAGTGCTCACAAAGTCAATAACAAGTACATGTATCTACATATTTTGTTACAACCAAATGCAAGAAGATGCATTGCTCAATGGTGCATTAGTCTCACAACAAAAGTCAATACATTGTTGATTATTACACACAGCAAAGTCACTACATTGTTGATACACACAGTAATGTCACTACATTGTTGATACACACAGCAAAGTCACTACATTGTTGATACACACAGCAAAGTCACTACATTGTTGATACACACAGCAAAGTCACTACATTGTTGATACACACAGCAATGTCACTACATTGTTGATACACACAGCAAAGTCACTTATAATAAGCACTGAATGCTTATTTTTGGATGTCGTCGGTCCTATGACACACCAATGCGGTGCAGACAAATTGAATAGCGCGTTAGCGCGGTATGATAATTTGTCTGCACCGCATTTGTGTGTCATAGGACCGACGACATCCAAAAATAAGCATTCAATGCTTATATTTATATTTATAGTGATGTCTATTTCTATGAAATATATGTGTCTCGTCGCTTTAAATCCATTATATACGCTCTCAGTAAGGGATATGAAACATACATGGAACAGCCTACATATTTTATGTACACACAGCAAAGTCACTACATAGTAAATACACACAGCAAAGTCACTACATTGTTGATACACACAGCAATGTCACTACATTGTTGATACACACAGCAAAGTCACTACATTGTTGATACACACAGCAAAGTCACTACATTGCTGATACACACGACATAGTCACAACATTGTTGATACACACAGCCAAGTCACTACATTGTTGATACACACAGCAAAGTCACTACATTGTTGATACACACAGCAAAGTCACTACATTGCTGATACACACAGCAAAGTCACTACACTGTTGATACACACAGCAAAGTCACTACATTGTTGATACACACAGCAATGTCACTACATTGTTGATACACACGACATAGTCACAACATTGTTGAGACACACAGCCAAGTCACTACATTGTTGATACATACAAGTAATGTCACTACATAATGTTTATACACACAGGAAAGTCACTAAAATACATATAGCGAAAATATATTTACTGTATTTATAGACCACCTGAGTGTTTTGCATGTAAATTGCTACATTTAGCTCAGTTGAAAATTCTGTAGTCTCCTGCAAGCAGGAGTTAATTCCCTCCCACCAAATATAATTTATAGTTTGTGCCTCACAGAATATAATTATAATTGTGCAGTTCTGACTATGCGGGGCCACTAGGCTATCTGCCCACTTTGCACCAGCTTCAGTTATGCCTAGGGAGGGAATCGAACCCTCATACATAGTCAAAGTACAGAACTACACCATAAAAATGTCATTTATCAATTAAAAAATGGTTTATATGAAAAAGTGGTCAAAAAGACAAGAAGGTTTATCTGCATTGTTTAAATGAATATATTTGTAATGATAAATTATGTCATTTAAAACATTTTGAATTAATTAATGACTACCTGTTGTTTCTCTTTTTATGTGCGTTTGGTAACAAGGAAGCTTTAAGAGGACAACAGATTTACTTGCTGTTCTTCTGATGTATAGCAAACAACAAAATAAACTTAATTATCACTGCAGGAGGCAAGTTTTTTTGCAATGAATTACAAATATGCTCATCATCACATGCATTTGATACACACATATCTCATCAAATGCAGCACAATGTTTACCTACAATTTCATGCTTATAGCATGTAATACATATTGTGAAACTTAAATACATTTAATATCTATTAAGCATAACTTCTCAATTTAATAATGTTTACTATTTATGTAAAAGGTTCCTTAACGATCTCCGATCCTCAGCTAAGTTCGATAACTCTAAATTATCCGGATTTTTTATTCGTACCATAAATCTGACTTTTATACAGACAATTTAATTTAGTATTATACTGCTAGTATAACAAATAATCATAGAACTACATGATTGGTGTAGTGGATCCGCGGAGCTCTCCCATGTAGATACATCTTGTTATACTGAGTTCGAGCCATCGATGCATCAGCATTTTTTTTTTAAAACTCAACTTGTTTATATATTCCGTTATATATCCATCGTAGGTTTGCAATAACTTTGTAAAATGCATGGATACCCTCTTAAACTTTCATTTTACCGTATATCAATTCATTATTTTATAAAGGTTGAAAGAAAAATATCATTCTTATGATGAAAAAAAAACTTGAGGCTGACAGATCGGAGAACCTTAATAAACTGAAAACTGAAAATAGATTCATAGGCAAAGAAACAATACCATGATTCTTTAAATTTCTTTTTCATCTTCACTTTCTTCCTTTTAAAAAGAAATCTATCTCTTCTGGAGTAAGAATATCAATTTAGTCCTTTTAATAATCAAAAAATGTTTTTTCACTTTAAACCAAGCTATCAATTTGATTGAAAAATGACCAAGTTTAAGTCAGGATCTTGGCAAATGTGGATTATTGGATAGGTGGTGTAAAATGAACCAAATTTGAACTTTTGAAAATGTGAAGAACAGAAGGACCCCCCTCCCTTTATGAACCAAGTAACTTTTCTTGACAAATAACAAGAGAATAATAAGGTATGTAAGAATCATCAAAATCAAAATGTTTAGCATCTATACTACTATATTAAAATAATAGACTCGAATTTTGGGGCTTTAATACCGAGAAATCAGAAGAGTACTGTCTTTTGATTTATATATTTTAAACATCATTGGTACTTGAAGATTACCAATTTGTTTTTATTTTTTCTCAATCACGCTTCGCTAATTAATAATCAAAGAAAATTCCTTTTAAAAATCCGGAAATCATCTGGATTTTTTGGATTTTACAATCTTGCGCATGCGCATTACATTCACGCTAAATCACGGGAGGCTCTTTAGTTTATATTTCCACAATATCACATTTGCATGGATAAACTCAGAAACGATAATACAAATACGTGTAAATTTTCATTGAAAGTTTGCTACATGTATATATTCTGTTCATCAAAGAAAATACGGAAGATAACTAACCCAGTGCATTTGATATGAAAAATCCCGAGAGTTCCGAATGTCTACATTGTGTGTAAATTTGAAGCGAGTGAAAAACGTTGGTGAAAAAGTGTTGAATTCTTCATTAATATGAATTAAATTTTTAGATGAAACGTATTTACAGCCTCAAAATGATTTTGTCATGAATAAATTGACTGTTATTTTCAATAAAGCTTCATTAATTTTCTCAAAATCGGAGCGATTCTGCAGTTTTTGCTACATTACGGGTATATGGGAGGCATTTTAACTGTGTTGAAGGCCTGTCCCTAGACACAGATTATTCTATTAGAATAATATTAGATTATTTTGATATCATATGCAATGTCAACCCGTGCACGCACGGGTCAAAGTCTAGTAATCTACATAAAATTACATGATCATGATTACAAATTACATTTTAAATTATGACTTTTGATTAATGCACAAAAGTACATCATGGTTTATTTTACTAAACTGTTTTTATTCAACTTTATTTCATTAGTATATATATGATATGTATATCACCTCTCTCTTTCTCTCATTCTCTCTCTCTCATGATAATCATTTAAAATCAATTAATGAATTCTAGCAACACTCAAAAGCCTTCAAATACATGTACATAAAATTATACTCTCAATTTTACAAAAACATTATAGGGTACGTTATCCTAAACTCAGTATGAAGTTACTGGGTCTTGCTACCTTTTCTTTAACACACTTACATTCCAAAAAGCTCTCAGATTTTTTTCAAAGTTTACTTGATCTATATATGTAATTAAAAAAAATTACTTTAAAATCAAACTAGGCATTTAACAAATTGATCTTATTTTCTCTGCATTGTATGACCCTTAGTATGCTATGCTGCTTTTACATTATGTAATTATAAAAGAGAATTATTACAATGACTCAGATTGCCAGATAGCTTTTTTCAAATTGATAGAGACTAAACACTGAATTTACAATCAGTTATTTATACTTCATTTTTTTTTTTTACATAATTTTGTTCAACATGATGGTTTTGCCTAGATAGAATGTGAAAATTGTAAAAAAAATTATAAAGGTTTGAAAGTGAAAACTAAACTTTTGTTAAAATGCAATTTTCTTGAGCTATACCATAAAAACACTTTATTTCAAAATAAAATGTGTGTAATTGATATCAAGATTTGGATCAACATAATCTTGTTAGCATTGCCATGTTCCATACAGCAGAAAACATGCATTATCAAATGACAAATGTGAGTTTCATCACCCGGTTTATGATGACAAAAACAAATGTCGATCTCAATGCAAATTTCACCCCAAAAAAATTCAAACAAAGAATGACAATAAACTTTACATCAGAAAAATAAAAGAGCAAAAATAATAGGAACTCAGAGAGAGAGAGAGAGAGAGAGAGAGAGAGAGAGAGAGAATATACCATATATACAATATATATTGATAGGCCAGCTAAATAGTCAGGTGACATCCATGAAAAGTATTTATTGAAATGTTTTGCGTATATGACTTTCAGCTTACACCTCTGTCAACTCTCATGGATGGTTGCCCACTTTCACGAAACACTCAGCCCTAATTAGCAAACACCTGTTAGGCCACACAAAATTAATTTTTAAATTCTCATCCACGCCCGCCCCTCTGAAAATGGCCCGCCCCGATGTATTTTATTTCATTTTGAAAAAAAAAATGTGTGGAAAAAATTTTGGGGAAAAAAAGTCTGGCTCGTATACTAAAAATTCAACATGCCTAAATACCCCGGTATGTTGATTACCGTTTGATTCTAGTCATGTTTGTAACATCATGAGGATACAAATTTCTTCATGCATTAAAATAAAATGGAATTAAAAGATTATAACTGGGTTTGTGTACTCATTTAAGCATTTACAACTTAAAAGAATAGAGCAATTGTTATTTCTAGAACATGAACGGTGAATTTTTTTAAATAAAAAATAATAAATAAAATCCCCCCACCCACCCCATATTTTTTGCAAATCAGCATGATCAGGATGGGAATCTAAATATTAATTTTATATGGTCTTAATGGTAGATGTTATCCACATTATCACCAAACAATGACACTGTCTTTTAAGCAAGATAAATCTTGTTATTTTTTAAAAGTGAAAGCAGACAATGGCTTCCCGCAATAAATTTCATTAGAACGACTATGCCAATGTTTGTTGTATGTACATGTAGCATGTATCGTAATGAAAATAAATATCAATTTGAAGAATTCAGGCATTGTTCAACTTATGGTTAAAGATTATAAGTATTTATTTTTTACAGTATCAAACAGGCACATACATGTAAACATACTACAATAAAGGTAAAAAAAAAATTGGTAAAAATTAAAAAAAATTCTGACCTACGAACCCTACTTTTTTTAAGCATGAAAGCGGAAACAAACCATTATTTTTTTTTAAACCTTACTTTAATGATTTCAAGAACCTCAGATAATGTTTATTCAAGTTTGTCAAAATCATGTTCTTTCAAATTGGGGGTTGGTTGGGACCACAGTATCTAGAGGGTACAATTTTGCATAGGAAAAAAATTAAATTATTTTCAAAAACTCAAATGATAAGATATACATATACAGTATTACTTATATGCAAAGTATTGACATTGTTGACTCTTAATTGTTTAGAGTTTGGCCTCTGTACAATATTTGTGGTCCACAAGGATTCCAAAGGTTGATGTAGGTTTATATGTTTAAGATCCTCTCATGAACTGCAAAGCTCAAAATGTGATATGATGATATCATCCTGTTACAACAGGGGCTTACCGTAAAGTATGGTGTATAATACGCACCCCCCAAAGTTGTCCAAAAAATGGCGAAAAAACAGCAGGTCCTATGTATAATACGCACTCAAAAAATGTCGAAATCAACAGCCGCCTTTTCCCCCAAAACTATCAATGTTTCATGATAATTTTATAATCCATAAGCAATTTCTGTAATTTTGTAATCAGAACATAGCTAGACAGACGATGAAAATCGAAGGCTGCCATTTTTCCAAATAACTATCGATGTTTAATGATAATTTTATAACCCAAGCGCAATTTACTGTAATTTTGTAGTCGGAACATGGCCCAAGCGATATTAGAGTCAAAGTTCTTACAATTTTACTTTACAAAACGGTATGATTTACATAAGTGGTATCAAATAGGGCCTATCATTCGACACTTCGTACAGATACAGTTTCTTAAACAACAGCGGAGAAGTTGAAGATCATGACATAAGTAGAGAAGAACGGCAACTGAGCCTAGTGCTTAAGTAATAATGTTTGCAAATATAAACCAAAACAACATCAAGAGAAATGATTTAATTGATTAATTATAATCAAACTGTTTAATTGTTGTTAAATAAACATTGTGAAGAAACGCATGTATGTCATATACCATCATTATCAAGTCGTACAAATGATCGATGTATTTTTAGCAGTCTATGTAAAGCAATACCGTTTAAGTTGCATAACTGGACATAAACTAATAAAGTAAAATAAAATCATAATTATTGCTAATGTACATGCACTTGAAAACACCCTGTGAAGTCCGACATGAAAACGGTGCATGCCTCTAACACCGGAAATTGTTAAACAAACATTGACCATGCGCCGAGTCAACAGGTGGCTGCTTACATAATAGGGAATACACTGGCGATATTTAAATTTGTTTGATGCAAGGACTAGTGTGGATAGAGGACAGAGACGTAAATAATTTTGTTATTTAAGTACCTGGAGAGGATAAATATTTCAATACATGGAAATAAAACTAAGAATAAGGTATTTCTGATGCAGTAAATTTAGTATACCGGTACACTCATACAACTTGCATAACACGCTATATCAGCTGTCACTACCTCCGTAGTATCAGGAATCACGGCTTGAAAAAAATGAGGTAAAATGTTGGTCCTATGTAAAATACGCACCCCACTTTTGATCAAATTTTGACTGAAAAAAGTGCGTGTTATACACGGGACTTTATGGTAATATTTAACATGAGAATATCCAGAGAAAAATTTACAAATCTATTATATTAGGATCTATTCTACTACAGTAAAACACGCTTATAACGAAATCCCAGGGACGGGCAATTTTACTTTGTTATAAGCGCAATTCGTTATATCCATCAAGTTTACAACTTGTAATAAAGTTACGGGGAATGAAATTCACTTCGCTTCAAGCGTCAATTCATTTTAAACGACTGTGTTCGCTATAACCGTGTTTTACTGTACATTGTTCAGATATTTTGTACATGCCTCCATAAATCTGATATTTAAGTATATAAGGCTGTTGTTGCTCAGGTGAGTGATGTGGCCCATGGGCACTAAATATTTAAATCCACAATTCCTTAAAACTCTTCATACAACAAGTATGCAATAATGCCTTTACATGCTGACGGCTTGTGTATAGCATCAGACTCGATATTCATTATCATTATATACAAAATTGCTAACAACATAGTTTTGATTAAGTGGATAGAATATTTTTAAAAACAACATCTTTTCAGACAGATAGAACCAAACTGATGATCTTTTATAATTAAAAAAGTTTAACTAGCCAATTCATAATAAATTTATTAACTTACTGCCAACAATCTTCATACTTTGCAACATGTAATAAAACATATATAAAAGCATCCCTGCTGTATTATATGAATTTTCTGCCAATGCTCAATTTTGTTATCCAGTCTGTTTTCTAATATGATGTCCCAAATGACAATGGAGACGAAAATTAAATTTAACAGTAAGCGAACGCTGAATGATTGCTGAGCGCATGCATACTCTAAAACTCAATATGAGCGAATACTGAATGCTTCATGAAAGGTGAATAATGTAAACGATTAACGCACAACAAATGCAAATGCTTGATGAACACACAGTGAGCGAACGCACAAATGCGAAGGTAGAACATTTTCGAGGACTGAAGCATTCTAGTATTCAAAAGATTGCATATTTTGAATAGGAAGCTGTTGGAGAACATTTGCATTGCACAGAGAGAGAGAGAGAGAGTCTATAGAGAGAGAGAGAGAGAGAGAGAGAGAGAGATATCATTATTTCACACACAATAAGTCACTACATTGTTGATGCAGAGCAAGTCACTACACCTTTGTCATATATGTGGACAAATATTTGAAGTTTTCTCAAAAATAATATGTTCACATGTAATACATGAGCAATATCTGCATATTACCGTATTTTCCGGGGCATATGTCGATGTGGGGCATAAGCCGAATTGCTCATTTTCAGACAAAATTCAGCAAAAATCCTTAGACTAGCCGATCTGGGGGATAAGCCGATTTTTAATCGATGATTACTATAGTGAAAGTATGACCGCTGATCAAGGAAGTCATCGAATATATACTTTCAGAATATCGATGTAGAAAATCAAAAGAGTAATTAGAATTATTTGATTTGCTAAACATTTATATTTTAAGTAATTTTTAAAAATATATCTGCGTTTTGTGCATGATTGGTCTCTTCCGTATTCGTCGGTATATATTAACGTTACGTACTGCATGTAATTTTACACTGTTACATATATGTTGTAAATTTTATTGCAACACCAACCTCCGTGGTTCTGTTTGATAGATTATGTATAATATTTTACCAAACATTTTATATTTTATCAATACCTTATTGCTAAATTTCATTTGATCAAGTTATACTTTGAAAGCTACATGTAAATTCGGGGTATGGCGTCCATTAGCTCAACACGTGGTTTCATATTCAAATAGAGTTATCCCCCGTAATCGATATAATTGAGAAAACGAAATACCACATAGAAAATATTAAATTTGTGTTCTTTTCCATTAATTAATTAAATAGTGACTTGCCGTTACGCAAAGAAGTTATTATGCTAACAAACACAGTCAATGCAATGAAGTGTAACGGTGTACACTACATGCCCCCAGGCTGTGTTTAAGTCACGGGTTTCACACCTTTGTATATACACACGACACTGGAATACCGTTATTTCATCCAACAGGAAATTAATTTAGGTTTGAACATATACAAATTAATTGTAAAAAAACCCAAAGCATTTTAAATTGATCATACAATTCCCACGAACGCAGACATGAAAAAATTCCGACATTTTACATTCTACACAGTTTCGTTTTCTTTTTTACTACGCTTCCAGTTTCCAGAGTTCAGACACGAACGCTTGGCTTAGATATGATTTGATTTGGATTGTAAAGAAATACATCGTACATTTTATTACTCACGATGTCATTACACAAATTATCATCGGGACAATTATCGATAATAGTTCAAACGGAAGAAAAAACCAAACCTCATAATAAACTGCTACAACAGTACAATGGATAAAAACAGTGGATTTTGTATTTTACTGTTAAATTTTTTTTCAACTTTGAGCCTATCCCGGGGGATAAGCCGGGGCTCCCGCATCGTTGAAAAAAAATACCGGCCTATGCCCCGGAAAATACGGTATATTGTGTTGCATCTAAGAAACAGCATTGCTCTAAGGTGCAAGTCATTATGTCATTATCACAGCACACAACCAGAAGATGTCAATACAAGTCACTACATCGTTGATACACACAGCATTAGGTCCATGTTAGTATAAAACTTATCATCCTCCAATTTCTGAGAGAGAGAAAGACAGATAGAGACAGAGGAAGACCGATAGAAAGAAAGAGCAAGAGAACGGAGTACGTACCCTATCCCGCGTTAATATGCTCATGTTATACTGTATACTATAAAGATCGCATATTTTGATTGCAAAGCTCTTTTCAAGTGAGAACAATATGGCTGTACTTACCTACCAATACATATAGATATTGTTGTGTTGATTGAACTACTACAATGTTATATGCATGGGGATCGATTCTTTTTAAAACTCGCTTGTTGTGGAGAACCAGTTTGGCAATGTCCGGTCCAAAAAGGTTTGAGACTTTTGCACTGAAAATAGAAGCAGAAAAACCTTTAGAAAATGATGATTACTTTATTGATGCAGGTCTCCGATCAAAATGAACAAAATTTTAGTCACCAGTAAAAATATGGTATACATACATGTAACTATCTGCATTACGCATTACAAATGTGGGTGCCCTAGCCTACCTAAAGCTGGTGTCTATCAGAGTGATTAAACAGAATAAAAACACTCATTCTGTATAAAAAATCTAAACAATAACATTTTTCTGTCGAGGAAATTCGAACTTATTGAAGTAAATAAAGTCAACAGTTATCTGGTGAACAAGGCTTTACACAAACGACACAGTAATTCAAACAATGCATAAATTTACCTGAGTATTATTTTAGATATGGATCAATTAAGTATTAAAGTACAAACTTACTATATAAATGTTAACTGTATTACTGTTGCATTAACACAAGTCTTAAAATCAAGAACCAAAACCGGAATAACTATTTCCGACTTTGTAAAAAGAAATGAAGCGCTAGTGCCGTAGATTTCAGATATAAATCAATAAACAAAAATATCTATAATTAACTGATTAAAATAATGAATTCATAAACCAAAACAGAATTGCAACTAAAGTTAACAATTTAGAATAGAAAAGCAAGGTTTAAACCAAAGAGAACTTGATTAAGAAAATTAATCTTTAACAGAGCCGAAAGCTTAAAAACAAATTAACTTCAACGATGAAAAGAACTGTTATACATTCAAAATAAAGAAATGAAAATGCTATTAAATTAACCTTAAAATTGAAGAGAAAAAAACAACTATAAATTAGATTTTACCTGAAAAAAGAAGCAAGGAAGCCTTCGGTAGTCATGTTGTATATTTTATTTGATAAAATGAAATATATCGGAAAGCCGGGCAATATCGATACACTCTATAAATTGGTAAGAGAAAGAAAGAGAAGGATTGAGAAATTATACGTACGTCTATACATACTACAGTACACACTCAACACCAATGAGTCTGTACTTGTATCACTGATCTTAATTATCTTTACAGTAATATTATTTAATGTGCAATTTTATAGTCTTTGCTGGGCCTAGATATCTCATAGAAATATAATCGCCCTTTATTATTATTAAATGCTCATTTTTGTCTTACCTTGATAAGTACTCAGCAAAATTAAATGCATTATGAATTAAATTCCTGTAAAAAAAGTTTCAATTATTCATTCATATCATTTGAATAACAATACGTTTAAAATTTTAAGATAATGTCAGACTCAAATTCCTATAGAGGTCGATTTGGCTCTTTCTTTTATCTAAAGTACTGATGTACATTAACAATGATTTTGTAAATTTTTCTTACTTTTTACGATCAATTCATTAATATGTTAAAAGAAAGATGTAATGATAAATAATATAATGCTTTCTTTGATGGTTTATGCAAATTATGAAGGTAGCGATCATTGCAGAAAAAAATTACATAACCCGCTAACACTGCAAAAAAAGTTGATACGTGTCTGAATAACGATTAACCTTTCCTCCTAGAAGGGTATATTGTTAAGTCGATACATTCGTTTCACATTTTTGCTTTATGATAAACATAAATACCTTGGTGCGCAAACTACGTCTATCCACTAGAATGAAAAAAAAAAGTCCAGATACTGTTTTGAAACGCCCCATCTACCGCTTCAGGTTGCGATACACAACCAAAAATAGTAAGAGTAAGGGGATTTTGCACTGCAGAAGACATGAAAAGTACCCGGATTATAACGCTCAAAAATTGTGCATGGTGTCCCGAATACTTCCGAATGGAGAAAAAAATGTAAACATTGCCCATTATAAATCTCCGTAAGATATGTTAATTTCTCTGGGTAAAAAGTGTCAAATTGAATTGATAAATCTTTGATTTTCTCCTTTATATCGATTTCAATTGACGCCAAATTGAGGCGCCAGTGGGGTTTGCTTATTTGTATTTAAATATTTAATCGTACGATGGCTTAAAATTATGTAAATATAAGTAATAAGCAATTGAAATCGATATATATATATATATATATATATATATATATATATATATATATATATGATAAGCACAAACATTGCAATAACTCTCAAATTGACATATACCTGCCCATAGTGAATGATATAGATATATATAAAGCACAAGGAAATTCACTTTGTTGGAGCTCCACCTCCGCCCCGGCCGAGGCTTGAACTCACGACCTCCGGAACCCATTCTCCTAGCAGTGAGCGGCCACCGCGCCAATCACTCGGCCATCTAGGCAAGACAAAAATCTTGCTTTCGATGACGAACGGAACCTAGCGCGCTGGCCGCGCACAACACAGTCGTTTGAGATACAGGTGGAATACAGTTAAACGACAATTTGAGAGGATCGAAACGATACACATTGCGTAGATATACATATATGATGATATTATATATATATATATATATATATATATATATATATATATATATATATATATATATATATATATATATATATATAATCCAAAATGTGTAAAGTTAATCCACACAAGTAATTAATATTAAAAAAATTAATAATTAAACGTGAAACAAAAGAAAAACATTTCATTTCATTATATAAACCACAACTGAATGCATTATAATTATTTATATTTGAACATATTTTATGTTTTTCATTTACAGTTATAGAATATTCGAATATATTTTATGCTTTTCCCGTACTATTATAAAGCGCTTATGCTATGACGTCATAATGAACTCTGAAAAGCGCAACATATACTTAATGTTTTATGACGTCACAATGATCATTTGAAATGTATGTACCTATGCATCTATGGTGATTGCTCAAAACTCCTGAAGATATCAATGAAACTGGTAGAGTTTTGAATCGGCTTTCTGTTATTATATATAATATTGAAATTGTTTTTATTCGCATATATTTCTTATTTCTTTATTATACAGTTCCTGCTTTTGTTAGGCCTGCATTTTGTTATGTTATTTTGGCATGTTAAACCATGATGTAAACCTTACTTTTAAACATAATTTATGGTCTTTAATCTTTATATCTTGGTTGATCTAAAGCTCATTCTAAATCTGGTTTAACATATATACATGCATGTAACATTGTATGTCTATCTCCTACTTGTTTTAAAGTTATGTAAGTCTTTATTATATATGTAAATGTCAGTCATAGCTGCAATGACTTACGAACTTTATCCCATGCCAGTGCCTAATTTATCAGACTCAGTCGGTTATAGTACATGACTGTATAAACACGTCTATCTGAGTGCACTGCAGTATATTTTTAGACGGTGGCTATAAATAGCCACTGTCTATTGCTATCGTCCTGGCCGGAAGGGTATTTCTCACGGGGACCCTAGCGGATTAGGAACGATAACTCTGATAGGTATGCAGAGTTACTGGCGATGTTTTACAGATTGTCGATTTCAGTTTGAGAACTAATTTACATCTTATTAGATATTTTAAGCACTATAGCTGCTAATTATTTTGTACATACATTTAAATAATTTTTGAAATTGTGTCTTATTTTTAATGAGCCGTTTCCCTGTCTGCTTACGCGGTATTGATAACTTATGCACCAACTGCCTGATGTGAAGTTTAACTCAGTATCAGGACTCCAAAAATTATATCACTGCGATAATTGACCAAGAGTTCTCACAATAATCATGTCTTTTTTATGGTATAAACAATTGTCATAAACACACTATTTAAACGGGTTTGCCATTTCATTTTTCAGCAATTATGCTTCATCGATAAATTCATGATCAATCATTTTCAACGCATCAATTTAAGTTGAGGCAGTATTTATTTTGTTGTAGCTTATTCCAAAGAATTCACAACATATACTGACAATGAATATTACATAAATTACATTTTATTGAACTTCAACCGATCGATGGCACACTTTCTTCTACAAGTGTGCATGTGTTTCAAACATGCAAAAAACTTGAAATTTACTATACAAACATGTTCAATTTTGGACTGATCTGTGATCAACCTTATTTTATAACCCTCTCAGTCTGTAGAATCATTAATTTTGTTACATGCACCTCAATATTCATCAGACAATAATTACTACTGATGTTGACGCTCTACAATGACTTTCTCTCAAACACGCTCATCGACCTCGGATTGTAAAACTCACGTGCAAATCGAGTCGCCATTTCACACACAGTTTTATTTGTATATAAACACACCACACTTCGTCATTTTACGGACCTGGTGACAATGTTTCAAAAAATTTTCAGTACAGATTTGTTGTAAGGAATCGAAGATATATGTATGCTGTAAAACGTCTTATGGATTTCACGGCGTGTAAACCCGTGAATCTCCATTTTGCAGCAAGCGCTAGCTTTTTGTGAGAAAAAACAATCGGTTCAACTCATGCGATATTCCATATACATGTATGGTACATTGTGAAAGGTAATGAAAAATATATTTGTTCACTAAACAGTTTCTGACGAATTTTTTCACAGTAAACTGAATAACGTAATACGATGAGCGAGGTACGATCTGTGACTTTTCTCCATATGCGCCCGTCCTTGCTTTTTTTTTTTTTAACTGTTACATGTACGTAAACATCGCCCCGTTTGTTCTCAAATAAACTCTGTAATTTTTAACTCGCGAGTACAACTTTATTATGAGCTTTCTTCAGCATTTGTTTCCGTGTGTTAGCATCATGTTCTCAACATGCTTTTTTAAATGGGTGGGTCTATATAAATGCGTCAATCGGAATCTTGTTGCGAATCGCAATTGAAATACACACCTGTTAGATAGTGTCATCACTCAACGCAATGCTAGAATGTGCTTCATAGATGACTGTAGTATTCTACTGAGCTACTAAACTGTAGCTTTTCGGAAATATTGCCGAGATTTGCGAACCCTAGATCTATTGTCTAGTACATGCAACGAATAAAATGAAAATATACACAGATGTACGGCTCAGAAAAACGTGCGTTCAACTTGAATTTTGTTTGTTTTGTGTTTTAAAAACTGATTTATCCTGTTCAAACATTAGATTTCATTTTACCACTACTGTTTTATTCGTGACCTGGAGAAATTGAAAAGATCCCTGAAAACATTATTTATTTCTTTGCTCATTTTGCTTAAATCTGGTGCGGAATAGTTTACCAATATTGCCATTAATTTTATGGGATGGAGAAATGGTCAAGCATCACACGGCTTTGGAAATAAACATGTATAATTATAAACAGTTTTATTCAGGGTCCATATCTTTTGAGTCCTTTTTTGATAAAGAAGACATACCTTTGTACACAAATGATCTAGAGGTCATAGGTCAAACTTTATAATGAAAAGTCCTTTGCTTGTACGCTCTTATTACATTATGGACATGTCCCAACATGTCCCATTAACAGTATTATTTTACTGCAAAAAATCAAATCGGATGCAAATTTGAAGACCTTGTAAAAATTATACATATAAGTGCAAAACTCCTGATATAACACAGAGTTTTTTAAAATGAAAATATAAAAAAAGATTCTTCAAAATCTCGCATATTAAATGCAGGATTAAACAAATATGTGATTTCCAAACAAAGGAACTGATTATGACCTTATGTAAAGCAAATGTTTTGGTGAATAATTAATAAATATTTGTTGTATTTATACTAGAAAAGTTAAATGTAGCAAGTAAATTATGCGTTTTAAAGTGTACTGAGAAGCAATAAAATAATTATACATGTGACTATCCCGAATTCATTCAAATGATTTGAATTAATCTACAGCTAAATACAATAGAACAAATGTACTTTAAAACGTTGGTTAATGAAACTGCCGCGATTGAATATTGTATGATTTTTCTTTTCAAATTTTCATTCACTTTTGTTGTGAGCTAATGGAAATAAACCACTCGAAGTCGAAGATAAAATATTGATTGACTCTGCGGTTTCATGATGACGTGCATTCCAAAAGCATTTTCCAGTTTTATCAAACATGTTCTTGTAAACTCATTCCGTTTTCTATACACCTACATGTATTAACTGGCTATGAAGACAAATTAAAGTAAGTGTGTTGGCCCACGAGACTGCAACTTTTTCCCTGTGAAGAAATTGAGGGAAAATGCTGTCGAGAGGGAAAATAAACATACTACATGTATGCCCAAATAGTTAGTAAAAACCTGACAAGTATTTTATCATACCAAAGCCTTATTTGTTCTCGTTACTTTGAAAAATCTACAATACCTTTATAGCATAATAGTCCAATCCTCACTTTTCAAAAGTTGTTCCCCTTTGCGGGGTCAACCCAAAGGTCTAAAGAAAAAACCCCACAAATGTCCCTTCTTTATACAATCAAATAATTGGGCATATTGTGATAAAATCGCTTTGAATTTTATTTATTCATTCACTATGTGGTGGCAACCCACATATTGAATGAGGCATTCTGGGGCAAACAAAATACATACCAAAAACGGATTTTAATGTCAAACGATATAAATACAAATATATATATATGCAAACTTCTATACTACAAAGGCTACTGAAATAAATCTACGGGTTTTCCCCCAAAGACGACGGCCAAGAGACGTAGCTTTTGTATAGTGTAAAAGGAGATTACACAACTACGATTTCCACATAGTTATCCATGTAGGAAACTCACGACCAGTTGTGCATGTAAGCGTTAAGCATTAGTACATGTATGCGATACTGGCCGCGGGTTTTCGACGACAATAATTATCATACATGTAATATGCCACATTCAAACGACGCCACCGTCTTACAGTACTTTCAGTACTTTGATTTATATCTTCATCTGCAGTACAGTACAGCGTGGTGGGCCTATTGATTGTGGTATAAGAGACTGTCACGGTAGTCAATTATTGGTAGATTTTGAATTTAAATGAGTATGTAGTCGGATTTCATAATTCTCGATTCAAGTATAGTGATATTTTCAAATAATATGACAAATGACAGGTATAAATACTGGAATCTGTTTTTTGGTAGCAATCTACCAACTTTTTAACTTTTTCAGTTCTTCATAATGTTTCTTCACAATAATTATGAAGACGGATTTATAAAATTAGAAATAGTTGTCAACATAAAAAATAGATAGTTGAAGAATATCATTTTTTGTTCAGTCTAAGAAAGATTAAGCAAATGTGATATAGTTTAGGCATTCAGAAGTTGGAGTTCTATTCGCTTTTCGCTATTCACTATTCGAATGGCGAATAGAATTCTCTGGTCGGTTCGCTATTCAAATTACCGTAAACATGCTAATAAACGTAAATTCAAAATTCCACATAAACTTTCCTTTTTCAATGTTAAGAAACAGTTATATATTAAAAATTATATCTTGCTGACCAGACCTGAACATTGACATAACTAGCTAGCCTGGCGAAAAGGTAAGAAATTCATCAAATTCTATTGCAATGGGCATATCTTTCAAGGGGGTGGCTAACCCCCTGTATCCCATATTTGGGCCTTCATATTTGGTGAGAATGGGGCACCTGGAATGCCCAGTCGACCCTCAAAAGGAATTTGGTTTACACGGCCATTAACAGGCTTAGCTAGCCTGGCGAAAATAGGAAATTTCGTATAATACAGTTATAATGGGATATATTTCGAGGGGCTGGTTAACCCCCTGTATCCCATATTTGGGCCTTCATATTTGGTGAGGATAGGACCCCGGTAATGCCCAGTCGACCCTCAAAAGGAATTGGGTTTACACGGCCATTAACAGGCTTAGCTAGCCTGGCGAAAATAGGAAATTTCGTATAATACAGTTATAATGGGATATCTTTCAAGGGGCTGGCTAACACTCTGTATCCCAAATTTGGGCCTTCATTTTTGGTGAGGATGGGGCCCCAGGAATGTCCATTGACTCTCAAAAGGAATTGGGTTTACACGGCCATTAACAGGCTTCGCTAGCCTGGCGAAAATTGGAAATTTCGTATAATACAGTTATAATGGGATATCTTTCAAGGGCTGGCTAATACCCTGTATCCCATATTTGGGCCTTCATGTTTGGTGAGGATGGGGCCCGGGGAATGCCAAGTCGACCCTAAAAAGGAATTGGGTTTACACGGCCATGAACAGGCTTAGCTAGCCTGGCGAAAATAGGAAATTTTGAATAATACAGTTATAATGGGATATCTTTCGAGGGGCTGGCTAACCCCCTGTATCCCATATTTGGGCCTTCATATTTGGTGAGGATAGGACCCCGGGAATGCCCAGTCGACCCTAAAAAGGAATTTGGTTTACACGGCCATTAACAGGCTTAGCTAGCCTGGCGAAAATAGGAAATTTCGTATAATACAGTTATAATGGGATATCTTTCAAGGGGCTGGCTAACACTCTGTATCCCAAATTTGGGCCTTCATTTTTGGTGAGGATGGGGCCCCAGGAATGTCCATTGACTCTCAAAAGGAATTGGGTTTACACGGCCATTCACAGGCTTCGCTAGCCTGGCGAAAATTGGAAATTTCGTATAATACAGTTATAATGGGATATCTTTCAAGGGCTGGCTAATACCCTGTATCCCATATTTGGGCCTTCATGTTTGGTGAGGATGGGGCCCGGGGAATGCCCAGTCGACCCTAAAAAGGAATTGGGTTTACACGGCCATGAACAGGCTTAGCTAGCCTGGCGAAAATAGGAAATTTTGAATAATACAGTTATAATGGGATATCTTTCGAGGGGCTGGCTAACCCCCTGTATCCCATATTTGGGACTTCATATTTGGTGGGGATGGGGCCCCGGGAATGCCCAGTCGACCCTCAAAAGGAATTAGGTTTAGACGGCCATTAACAGGCTACGCTAGCCCGGCGAAAAGAGGAAATTTCGTATAATATAGTTATAATGGGATATCTTTCGAGGGGCTGGCTAACCCCCTGTATCCCATATTTGGGCCTTCATATTTTGTGAGGATGGGGCCCCGGGAATGTCCAGTCGACCCTCAAAAGGAATTGGGTTTACACGGCCAGGAACATGCTTACCTAGCCTGGCAAAAATAGGAAATTTCGTATAATACAGTTATAATGGGATATCTTTCAAGGCGCTGGCTAACACCCTATATCCCATATTTGGGCCTTCATTTTTGGTGATGATGGGGCCGGGAATGTCAGTCGACCCTCAAAAGGAATTGGGTTTACACGGCCACATTTAGCCAGGCAAAAACGAAATTTCGTATAATACAGTTATAATGGGATATCTTTCAAGGCGCTGGCTAACACCCTATATCCCATATTTGGGCCTTCATTTTTGGTGATGATGGGGCTCCGGGAATGTCCAGTCGACCCTCAAAAGGAATTGGGTTTACACGGCCATGAACAGGCTTACCTAGCCAGGCGAAAATACGAAATTTCGTATAATACAGTTATAATGGGATATCTTTCAAGGGGCGGGCTTACCCCCTGTATCCCATATTTGGGCCTTCATATTTGGTGATGATGGGGCCCTGGGAATGTCAAGTGGACCCTCAAAAGGAATTGGGTTTACACGGCCATTAACAGGCTTAGCTAGCCTGGCGAAAAAACGAAATTTCGTATAATACAGTTATAGTGGGATATCTTTCAAGGGGCTGGATAACCCCCTGTTTCCCATATTTGGGCCTTAATATCTGGTGAGGATGGGGCCCCGGGAACGTTCACTCGACCCTCAGAAGGAATTGGGTTTTCACGGCCATTAACAGGCTTAGCTAGCCTGGCGAAAATACGAAATTTTCTATAATACAGTTATAGTGGGAAATCTTTCGAGGGGCTGGTTAACCCCCTGTATCCCATATTTGGGCCTTCATATTTGGAGGAGGTGGGGCCCCGGGAATGCCCAGTCGACCCTCAAAAGGAATTGGGTTTACACGACCGTTAACAGGCTTAGCTAGCCTGGCGAAAATAGGAAATTTCGTATAAAACAGTTATAATGGGATATCTTTCAAGGGGCTGGCTAACACCCTGTTTCCCATATTTGGGCCTTCATATTTGGAGGAGGTGGGGCCCCGGGAATTCCCAGTCGACCCTCAAAAGGAATTGGGTTTACACGACCGTTAACAGGCTTAGCTAGTCTGGCGAAAATTGGAAATTTCGTATAATACAGTTATAATGGGATATCATTCAAGGGGCTGGCTAACACCCTGTATCCCATATTTGGGCCTTCATATTTGGAGGAGGTGGGGCCCCGGGAATGCCCAGTCGACCCTCAAAAGGAATTGGGTTTACACGACCGTTAACAGGCTTAGCTAGCCTGGCGAAAATTGGAAATTTCGTATAATACTGTTATAATGGGATATCATTCAAGGGGCTGGCTAGCACCCTGTATCCCATATTTGGGCCTTCATATTTGGAGGAGGTGGGCCCCGGGAATGCCCTGTCTTTTGTTGGTGTAGCGATTAATTATGATACGTAAATAAATTATATACACCTTATTTTACACGTAGCTTTGTTATCTAAATTTCTTTTATATTTATGTCTTATTATTTCTTCTGTCTTTGCTGAAATACGGAGATGCAGTTTTGTTTTGAATTTTTTAATCCTGTTTTCAAGTATGGGAAAGATGGAGTGAGATTTCATGTTCTGCCCCCCCCCCCCCCCCCCCTGTTCCATTATAAAATCGAAAGTGAAAATTTAGGCCACAGTTTCGCATTTTCTATTCTTATCTGATAAAAAGGGCTGATTCTCACCAAAACGTAAATGAATAACTATTATACCAATTTATGGCCTTCAAGTAACCACCAAAGCCCCATATTTACTCCTTTTTGTAAAATTTGACAGGGTCTTTCGTGCGAAACTGTCCAATGCCACCTACCAAAATACCATATCAGTTTGTTGACATAAAAGTCAAGGTAGCCTTCAATATGTAAAAATAACCGCGCACGACAAAAAATTGACTAGTCTTGTTTATTTCTTAACAGGTTAATCAACACTATGCTTCCAAATAGTTAATTATCAGCAATAACACCCCCCCCCCCCCCACACACACACACACCTGAAATATGTCTTTTATTCGACCAATTGCTCCTCAATGTTTTTCAACTTTTCCATGTAAAGGAGGCGATGTGTAAATGACTTTGTCAATTGACATTATATTAATATCTGTATAGTTACCAAAGAAAAAATCTGTGTACCTAGAGTGGGCAACTATATGCGTAGATCTAGATGGAGAGGGTCGGACCCCTCCCCCGGCAAACAAAATTATATTTCACCCCTCCTTTTGGGTGAACTTTTCTTGATCTTGAAGGCACCTCTCTCTCTCTCTCTCTCTCTCTCTCTCTCTCTCTCTGTGTGTCTCTCTCTCTTACTCTCTCTTTCTCTGACTGTCTGTCTCTCTCTTCTTTATCTCTCTCTCTCCTCTCTCCCTCTCTCTCTCTCTCTCTCTCTCTCTCTCTCTCTCTCTCTCTCTCTCTCTCTCTCTCTCTCTCTCTGTGACTGTTATACCAACATATAAACCATGGATACACAGGTGCAAAACGTCCACTTAGTTTACAGGACGATGCCCGGATGCAGAAAATTTCTCTCGCGAAGGTTAGGGGGGGGGGTCTGAGAGATAATTTTGTTTGGCGCGGGGGGGGGGGGTGACTCCCTCCATGGAGATGCCAATTCTAGGGTAACGTAGGTTTGTTCTTTGGTAACTATGATAGAAAAATTCACGCTACGCCAGAAGAAATACTCCCACTCTTTATCGACTTGAAAAATTGTGATAGATTTGGAAAACTTATATTCTCATATATTGGAAAACATATTCTGTCAGTAAAATATGTCAGATATCATATAAATATCAAAAAATAGTACATGTATGCATTTATTTGCATATAATAATTTATCGTTTAAAGGAAAACAGACAATCCAGGAAATGAGTGGATTGATTACTGCACCCACCCCCCTCCTCCTCGTAATCTACATCATTGCCAGATCCGATAGTCTAACTGACTCTAAATTAGTCTTTAAAATCAATTAATTTATTTGTTCGAAAATATATAGCAAATTCGTGAGAACTTAAAATATTTTTTTCATTTGATTCTTGGCTTTTTCACACCGCTGTACATACCAACGCATTTCGTTTAAAGAACGAAATGTGGTGTGCCAATATCTATTTCATGATTTTAAATGATATTGCACTATTGGCATGGTTTAAGTCAATTTCTTTCGATGTTATTTTTTCTACAACCACTACCATCACCTAGCTTGCGAATCCGAAGCGTTTGAGTCACCACTGGTGCGCTCTCCTAGCTATATATTCCTAGCTTGCACATGTTCTAAATTGAATGTATCAGAGAAGTAGCATCTGTTAAACAGTTTTGAATGTGGGTGCCAGAAATATCCTATATCTTGATAAGCAAATACCCTTTTTTATGAATTATAACAAGTCTTCAAAATCTATCATAAAAATTTAATAATTCGATACAATTATTCTTTAAAGCTTATTTATTAATTATACACAACCCTCATAGGGGTAACAGGAAGATTTTACAATAAACATTCATAATGTACAATACACATATCCACAAGAGGAAGCGATTGTATGATTGAAAGGTTACAGACATAAAGCATTAGCATACATGTTTATTTATATATTTAAAACATGTATGTATAATTAAATATAAACACCAATATATAGACATGGCAAAATACATACACATTTTGAATAATATTACATGATGAGAAATTAATTATCGAATATAGTTGATTAGTAAATAGTTAGTTTCAACTTGGAAAGAAATATATTAGTTACAGATTTATTATATCTTAAATAAAAACAGTTTCTCCCGATTCAGCGGTATTAAAGCACAACCAAAGCATTTAATTATTTGTAAAGGGGCCCCATCCTCACCAAAAATGAAGGCCCAAATATGGGATACAGGGGGTTAACCAGCCCCTCGAAAGATATCCCACTTTAACTGTATTATACGAAATTTCGTATATTCGCCAGGCTAGCTAAGCCTGTTCATGGCCGTGTAAACCCAATTCCTTTTGAGGGTCGACTGGACATTCCCGGGGCCTCATCCTCACAAAATATGAAGGCCCAAATATGGGATACAGGGGGTTAACCAGCCCCTCGAAAGATATCCCACTTTAACTGTATTATACGAAATTTCGTATATTCGCCAGGCTAGCTAAGCCTGTTCATGGCCGTGTAAACCCAATTCCTTTTGAGGGTCGACTGGACATTCCCGGAGCCCCATCATCACCAAATATGAAGGCCCAAATATGGGATACAGGGGGTAAGCCAGCCCCTTGAAAGATATCCCAATATAACTGTATTATACGAAATTTCCTATTTTCGCCAGGCTAGCTAAGCCTGTAAATGGCTGTGTAAACCCAATTTCTTTTGAGGGTCGACTGGACATTCCCTGGGTCCCATTCTCATCAAATATGAAGGCCCAAATATGGGACACAGGGGGTAAACCAGCCCCTCGAAAGATATGCCACTATAACTGTATTATACCAAATTTCCATATCAGTTTGTTGACATAAAAGTCAAGGTAGCCTTCAATATGTAAAAATAACCGCGCACGACAAAAAATTGACTAGTCTTGTTTATTTCTTAACAGGTTAATCAACACTATGCTTTCAAATAATTAATTATCAGCAATAACATCCCCCCCCCCCACACACACACACCTGAAATATGTCTTTTATTCGACCAATTGCTCCTCAATGTTTTTCAACTTTTCCATGTAAAGGAGGCGATGTGTATATGACTTTGTCAATTGACATTATATTTATATCTGTATAGATACCAAAGAAAAAATCTGTGTACCTAGAGTGGGCAACTATATGCGTAGATCTAGATGGAGAGGGTCGGACCCCTCCCCCGGCAAACAAAATTATATTTCACCCCTCCTTTTGGGTGAACTTTTCTTGATCTTGAAGGCACCTCTCTCTCTCTCTCTCTCTCTCTCTCTCTCTCTCTCTCTCTCTCTCTGTGTGTGTCTCTCTCTCTTACTCTCTCTTTCTCTGACTGTCTGTCTCTCTCTTCTTTATCTCTCTCTCTCTCTCTCTCTCTCTCTCTCTCTCTCTCTCTCTCTCTCTCTCTCTCTCTCTCTCTCTCTGTTATACCAACATATAAACCATGGATACACAGGTGTAAAACGTCCACTTAGTTTACAGGACGATGCCCGGATGCAGAAAATTTCTCTCGCGAAGGTTAGGGGGGGTCTGAGAGATAATTTTGTTTGGCGCGGGGGGGGGGGGGGGTGACTCCCTCCATGGAGATGCCAATTCTAGGGTAACGTAGGTTTGTTCTTTGGTAACTATGATAGAAAAATTCACGCTACGCCAGAAGAAATACTTCCACTCTTTATCGACTTGAAAAATTGTGATAGATTTGGAAAACTTATACTCTCATATATTGGAAAACATATTCTGTCAGTAAAATATGTCAGATATCATATAAATATCAAAAAATAGTACATGTATGCATTTATTTGCATATAATAATTTATCGTTTAAAGGAAAACAGACAATCCAGGAAATGAGTGGATTGATTACTGCACCCACCCCCCTCCTCCTCGTAATCTACATCATTGCCAGATCCGATAATCTAACTGACTCTAAATTAGTCTTTAAAATCAATTAATTTATTTGTTCGAAAATATATAGCAAATTCGTGAGAACTTAAAATATTTTTTTTCATTTGATTCTTGGCTTTTTCACACCGCTGTACATACCAAAGCATTTCGTTTAAAGAACGAAATGTGGTGTGCCAATATCTATTTCATGATTTTAAATGATATTGCACTATTGGCATGGTTTAAATCAATTTCTTTCGATGTTATTTTTTCTACAACCACTACCATCACCTAGCTTGCGAATCCGAAGCGTTTGAGTCACCACTGGTGCGCTGTCCTAGCTATATATATTCCTAGTTTGCACATGTTCTAAATTGAATGTATCAGAGAAGTAGCATCTGTTAAACAGTTTTGAATGTGGGTGCCAGAAATATCCTATATCTTGATAAGCAAATACCTTTTTTTATGAATTATAACAAGTCTTCAAAATCTATCATAAAAATTTAATAATTCGATACAATTATTCTTTAAAGCTTATTTATTAATTATACACAATCCTCATAGGGGTAACAGGAAGATTTTACAATTAACATTCATAATGTACAATACACATATCCACAAGAGGAAGCGATTGTATGATTGAAAGGTTACAGACATAAAGCATTAGCAAACATGTTTATTTATATATTTAAAACATGTATGTATAATTAAATATAAACACCAATATATAGACATGGCAAAATACATACACATTTTGAATAATATTACATGATGAGAAATTAATTATCGAATATAGTTGATTAGTAAATAGTTAGTTTCAACTTGGAAAGAAATATATTAGTTACAGATTTATTATATCTTAAATAAAAACAGTTTCTCCCGATTCAGCGGTATTAAAGCACAACCAAAGCATTTAATTATTTGTAAAGGGGCCCCATCCTCACCAAAAATGAAGGCCCAAATATGGGATACAGGGGGTTAACCAGCCCCTCGAAAGATATCCCACTTTAACTGTATTATACGAAATTTCGTATATTCGCCAGGCTAGCTAAGCCTGTTCATGGCCGTGTAAACCCAATTCCTTTTGAGGGTCGACTGGACATTCCCAGGGCCTCATCCTCACAAAATATGAAGGCTCAAATATGGGATACAGGGGGTTATCCAGCCCCTCGAAAGATATCCCACTTTAACTGTATTATACGAAATTTCGTATATTCGCCAGGCTAGCTAAGCCTGTTAATGGCCGTGTAAACCCAATTCCTTTTGAGGGTCGACTGGACATTCCCGTGGCCCGTTCCTCACCAAATATGAAGGCCCAAATATGGGATACAGGGGGTAAGCCAGCCCCTTGAAAGATATCCCACTTTAACTGTATTATACGAAATTTCCTATTTTCGCCAGGCAAGCTAAGCCTGTTAATGGCCGTGTAAACCCAATTCCTTTTGAGGGTCGACTGGGCATTCTCGGGGTCCCATCCTCACCAAATATTAAGGCCCAAAAATGGGATACAGGGAGTTAACCAGCCCCTAGAAAGATATCCCACTATAACTGTATTATACGAAATTTCCTATTTTCGCCAGGCTAGCTAAGCCTGTTAACGGTCGTGTAAACCCAATTCCTTTTCAGGGTCGACTGGAAATTTCCGGGGCCGCCCCATCCTCACCAAATATGAAGGCCCAAATATGGGATACAGGGGGTTAGCCAGCCTCTTGAAAGATATCCCACTATAACTGTATTATACGAAATTTCCTATTTTCGCCAGGCTAGCTAAGCCTGTTAATGGCTGTGTAAACCCAATTTCTTTTGAGGGTCGACTGGACATTCCCTGGGTCCCATCCTCATCAAATATGAAGGCCCAAATATGGGACACAGGGGGTAAACCAGCCCCTTGAAAGATATCCCATTGTAACTGTATTATTCAAAATTTCCTATTTTCGCCAGGCTAGCTAAGCCTGTTAATGGCCGTGTAAACCCAATTCCTTTTGAGGGTCGACTGGGTATTCCCTGGGCACCATCCTCACCAAACGTGAAGGCCCAAATATGGGATACAGGGGGTTAACCAGCCCCTTGAAAGATATCCCATTATAACTGTATTATACGAAATTTCCTATTTTCGACAGGCTAGCTAAGCCTCACATTGGCCGTGTAAACCCAATTCCTTTTGAGGGTCGACTGGGCATTCCCGGAGCCCCATCCTCACCAAATATGAAGGCCCAAATATGGGATACAGGGGGTTAGCCAGCCTCTTGAAAGATATCCCATTATAACTGTATTATACGAAATTTCCTATTTTCGCCAGGCTAGCTAAGCCTGTTCATGGTCGTGTAAACCCAATTCCTTTTGAGGGTCGACTGGACACTCCCGAGGCCCCATCCTCACCAAATATGAAGGCCCAAATATGGGATACAGGGGATAAGCCAGCCCCTTGAAAGATATCCCATTATAACTGTATTATACGAAATTTCCTATTTTCGCCAGGCTAAGTAAGCATGTGCATGGCCGTGTAAACCCAATTCCTTTTCAGGGTCGACTTGACATTGCCGAGGCGCCATCATCACCAAAAATGAAGGCCGAAATATGGGATACAGTGGGTTAGCCAGCCCCTTGAAAGATATCCCATTATAACTGTATTATACGAAATTTCCTATTTTCGACAGGCTAGCTAAGCCTCACATTGGCCGTGTAAACCCAATTCCTTTTGAGGGTCGACTGGAAATTCCCGATGTCCCATCCTCACCAAATATTAAGGCCCAAATATGGGATACAGGGGGTAAGCCAGCCCCTCGAAAGATATGCCACTATAACTGTATTATACGAAATTTCCAATTTTCGCCAGGCTAGCTAAGCCTGTTAACGGTCGTGTAAACCCAATTCCTTTTGAGGGTCGACTGGGCATTCCCGGGGCCCCACCTCCTCCAAATATGAAGGCCCAAATATGGGATACAGGGTGTTAGCCAGCCCCTTGAATGATATCCCACTATAACTGTATTATACGAAATTTCCAATTTTCGCCAGGCTAGCTAAGCCTGTTAACGGTCGTGTAAACCCAATTCCTTTTGAGGGTCGACTGGGCATTCCCGGGGCCCCACCTCCTCCAAATAGGAAGGCCCAAATATGGGATACAGGGTGTTAGCCAGCCTATTGAAAGATATCCCATTATAACTGTATTATACGAAATTTCCTATTTTCGCCAGGCTAGCTAAGCCTGTTAACGGTCGTGTAAACCCAATTCCTTTTGAGGGTCGACTGGGCATTCCCGGGGCCCCACCTCCTCCAAATATGAAGGCCCAAATATGGGATACAGGGTGTTAGCCAGCCCCTTGAAAGATATCCCATTGCAACAGTATGATGAATTTCTTACCTTTTCGCCAGGCTATCTAATTATGTCAATGTTCAGGTCTGGTCATCAAGATATGATTTTTAATATAAAACTGTTTCTTAACATTGAAAAAGGAAAGTTTATGTGGAATTTTGAATTTACGTTTATTAGCATGTTTACGGTAATTTAAATAGCGAACCGACCAGAGAATTCTATTCGCTATTCGAATAGTGAATAGCGAAAAGCGAATAGAACTCCAACTTCTGAATGCTTATTTTTCATTCTCTTTTAAATTTCAATTTTATTTTTTTACTCTGTATCAACTAGATCCTACATGTTATAACTTGGCACGACAAAATCGTCTCATTTCGCAAGATAATCCAGCATCATCTACGGCAAGGTAAACAATCGAAGGGCATTTTAATAATAGCATGCAGTACAACGCAAGAAATATAGCGAACACATGACATTAATCAATTTGTAAAAACAATTAAATCAAATAAATAGTCACGCTAATAATATTAAGAAAATTTTATCTTATTGTTTGTATTATATTAAGGCGATCCTGTATCTAAAGTAAGGGATGTTGACTTTTGAAAAAAATAGTGAATGTCGTTTTCTTAACTCTTAAATCTCTTCAATCATAATAATAAAAATCATTCCTATCAGAAAGGACGAAATAAACCTATCTCAATGTAAAATTTTAAGATAATATATATTAAATATATTTGTATCCATTATGTAAACTTATTTGATAAGTCTCATTTGATTAATTATACAGCAATGCCAACTGTCACCGAGTCTTTTCATTGCAGATTGGTCGGAAATACCGCTATGATGTTTGTCTCGATAATTTTGAGTATTTATATGACTGGTATGAAATGCATTTCTTATGTTAAAAAATATTTAAAATATAAAGTAGCCGACATCGGGAATAATTTTCTTGTGTTAGATTATCATAATTTTTACGATAATCCCATGTGGAGTTTTTTATGATTATTGCAAAGTTCAAATATAGTGCATACATGTACATGTATGATTTGAGATAATGTTTCGTAATGTTTTAACTTTCAATACAATTACATTTGTCTGGTTCAAATTAATTTATTATTTTTCTTTAAGATTATTCAAGAAGGATACAATTCTTATGCGCCAACTTACTAGTTTGGCTAAATATATGTTGAGGAATATCAACGGGATTATTAACAACACGCCATCAGGAATTCCAAGTGGCAACACCTTTATAAAATCGTATTTGATTAACACATATTTTATCGACCAAGCACGTCTGAGAGAAGTAGGACCAGTGGTTTCTCGTGACAGTAGAACAATGGATATTTATGTCGTAAGTTTAATGTCCGTTTTCGGACGTTTAGATATTTATGTCGAATCACTGGGCGTGTACTTTTTTTTTCATAGAAAGCTTGCACCGTATCATGTTTATAATTCATTTGAACACTATGTCAAAATAAATTGGTATTAATCAAATATACAGACTAAGTGGCCAAGCATAATTAAACTAAATACATTGTAAGTGAAAAATGTTTATTTTCACAATACATGAGTTATAAAGATGCACGAGTAATAACATTTCAGCCCTAAATGCATTGATGCTACAGACTTTAATAGCAACTGTATAGGCTTTTCTGTTTGAAGGTTACATTCTGATCGTGTACCAGTGGAACAAAGAATTATCCTTTCACATTTGATCCTGTGATCGAAAAAAAAAGGTATAATGATCTGGGAACCATGTGTATTATGTTGTTGTCTGTCAATTTAACAGTTTTCATTATATAGATAGGATTTCTCTCTCCAGTGTTATGTTCGCCCCATGCAATTTTGCCCAATCTTGAATTCGCCCAGACATAGTTATGTTTAAAGAGAGATAATTTGAGATATAGGAATTTGCCATTCTCTCACCAGAGGTCGTGCTACACAAGTTTCGCTTACACCTCTGTCAACGCCCGATGTACAAGATTCTTGTACAAACTTAAACGATGGGCAAAATGTAATTAAAATCTATGTAGTTATTTCTTTTATCTATGAATATGATTATAAATAATTAAATTTAAATCTTTAACGCCTTTATTTATTTTTATTTCAACGTTACTGGGAGAACTATTTTGCGGAGGTAAAAATTAAAATATGATCACATGATCTAGTTTGACAGATGTTTGAAAAATCAGTTTCTGTACGCTACCGATTTATCGATGATTTTACATAAATCAGCAGCAATGTCATCTCCTGTGATGTTTTTAAACGTGTCCTCAAAGTCTTCGCCCGTCGATGACTCCCCTTCAAGCTGATTGTACAGAAGAAACGAATCAACAATGCCATGTGCTCGCCATGCTTCTTTTGATCATGTGACAGACTATTTTTCCGGCGTTGACAGAGGTGTAAGCGAAACTTGTGAAGCACGACCTCTGGTGAGAGAATGGGAATTTGCCAAGTCTTAAATTCGCCCGCTGACGAGGGCGAAAAGGGCGAACATTTAAAGAGGGCGAATATTTCCTTGTAAACATTAGCTCAATTATTGTAAACTTTTAAGTTGTTCTTATTAACAATGTTTTTAAAAATATGTTTAAATACGTTTATGATATTAACTTACAGTTGGTCTATAAAACAACCTACATTTTATCAAAATCAACAAATACATGTAACATGTTTAGAACAAAATAGGCCTACCTCCAATTAACTTATAAGATGGGGCATAGAATCTATAAATGCATCCAAAATCCTCAACTATAAGAAATACAATGTATTTTAAATTTGTTACAATAACTTTTTTACCATAAATTGATTCTTACATTTGTTAAACAATGTGATCATGCTCCAGGATAAAGCTTCAAATCAGTACACCATAATGCATCATAAATTCAGTATAATCTTTGAAAACTGAATGTTTTTCTATCAATTTGTACAAAAAACAGTACTTATAATACTTTAATATTTCTCAATTTTCAACTGTCTAGCATTTGAAATTAACACATTTAAATGTATGAACGATCTATGGTAACAAGTAAGAGAATGTACAAAATGATTCATAGATGATTCATACACCACTGGCACTGTTATATTAGCATTGGTAAAGTTCTACATTCTATCATTGAAATGAGGAACCATAACTGGGTTAAGGAAATGTTTACATTACTACATACAGGTACTATCTAGTTGAAGCTCTCCCAGCTTCAAATCTTTCCTGCATTAGCCTAATAGTTAGAAGTGCTTTAAAAAGAATGTTGCGGTCACTTTGCTTTAAAAAATTGTAACATTCACTGTAATAGAATATTGGATGTCCATCATCATCTAATTTCACAGATCCCGGACTATTTACTGGCATATTCCGAATTTTCTCTAGACATGGATCTTTAACTTTTAGGAACGTTACTTGTACCTGTAAACATATTAAACAAAAATTACCAAAAAAAAAATCAAAAATTTAGGTGTTGAGTTTGTTTGCTAAAACAGTTCTTTAAACAATGTCATTGTTAATTTACAATGTCTTTTAATAAGGATATCTTATCACAAGTAATTATTCCAACATCAAACAACATGTAGTTTAAAAGTGCATTTCTGTGTTTTGTACATTATTTTCAACTTTACATGTACATTTACTGATATATGTTCACTGAATAGACCCTAGTACTACTCTCATTCTAACTTAGATATAAAATGTTGTCATATATATTGACATTTAAACTTAACATGTATTTAAAAAAACCAAAACAATCATACAAGATGTTCATTGAACCAACGTGGCAAGCTGAATTGTGAAAAAACTTGTGCACAGCAAGTAAATATATATACTGGGTTGTCAGTAATCTCTAAACTGATAAATTTTTCATGAATATTTTTCAATTTTTGATTAATACTCATACACACATACACTCAACAAAACTTTTAAGTGTTCACCCTAATAAATAGAATAATTTTGAAATTATGAAATAAAATGATGGGAAATTTTCAACATTTCCTAACTGATGTGTCTTCTCATCAATTAACAGATAAAATAAAACAACACCGATTGAAATCATTTACCCGTGACGAAACGTCAAAACATGAAATTGGTATTTTTTTGTGCATGTTTAATATGATTGTCATTATTTTGTGATTGATTTTAGTGTTTGGTGATAGTTTATAAAGAAAACCACTTAACATGGCCAAAATGATTACTGCAAACACAGCCAGAGCCGTTGGAATATTGGTGTCTGCATTGTTTTCACAACAGATCATATTCACTTTAAATTTGCTGTTTGTTTAGACCTAGACATTGTTTCTAATATCAAGAAATCCAAAGGAAACCTTATTTTGATATAATTTTTCTATTTTGTAAGCATAATATCATTTTCACCGGCATCTTAAAACAATTCAAAAGCTATGAGCAAATTTGAACCAAACCGGAAGTGTTATTGATATTGAGAAAAGGTCAACATCTGGGGTTGCAACCTTAGGTCAAGGTTAATGCATAGTTCTTAACAATTTGAAAGTTAAGTTGAAATCAGTCACCATGACAGCAAGACAAATAAATGTGCTTATTTCATATAGGTAATACATTATACTGGGTGAACACTTAGAAGTGTTGTTGAGTGTCTAAAATCAGGTTGTCTGCTTCAATTTTTAAGGAATAAGGAATCATTTTTTTAGTATTATGATGTGATAATTTTGGTCGGGGCGTGATCAAATCAAATAAAGCCCGAAGGGCTTTATGATAGATTTGATCACGCCCCGACTGAAATAATCACCTCATAATATTCAAAGAATGATTCCTTATTACTTATATTTATATAATTTTAGGCCATCATTCAATTAAATATTTAAATATAGATAAGCAAATCCCGCTGCCACCTCAATTTGGCGTCATTTGAAGTTATGGGTTATATAGTACAAAATCGATACGTAGTGTTATTACTGGCAAAGACACTGGAAAATGTAAATATAAGTGGAATATTTACATTAAAAAATAAGCTTTTTTTATTACACTACATATTCAATAAATCCTAAACCTGGTAACTATGGTATATGGTTCCTTATTAATTTATTTTTTTTATACCTACCCCTTTCCCCTTTGTTATTTTATTTTGGAACATCTTTTTAATATTATATGGAAAGGAATATTTGTTTTAATAACGGTAAAGATTAATGATTAATCTTAATAACTTACTTTTGTATCGTACAATCATTGTAACGTGTTACTTTCCTACATGCTTACTTTTGTTTTCACACTTCCTGTGTGTATACAGAGTTTACCCTACTTTGTATGAAGAATTATGAAGTGTTCTGAATGTGTTTTATCAATTTGCTCTGTTTATGCGGGAAATATTAAAGTATTTGTAAAGTAGTTTTGGAGTGTATTTGAGATTTTTGGGAACATAACTAATGTTTTTCATGCTAAAATTATGTGTTGTTTTCTTATTTCTAAGACAAGAGTCGAAGAGATTTTTTGTAATAGAACTCTGTATCGAGATTTTCTGTAAACATGGTTATTAGTGTAATAGTTTCTATTGTAATCACGTGATTTATACAGACTCCGTGTTTTTCTATATTTTTCTATGTTTCGCTTGTGCGATGTATGTTCTGTTTTGGTCATATCAAAGCCAGAAAATTTGTAACTCATTATCTTTGGCTTCCTTCTCATTCTTGAGATGACGTAAGTCGTTTTTATTTTATTATTGTTGAGGCTGCATTAATTTTTGAAATGGAGTTTTATTGATTTTCATGTCTAAAAGTATTTTTATTCTTTAAATTTTATTTACATTTGATAAGTAAATGAGATTCTAGTAATTAATTTGGCCAAATTTTGAGACTTCATTAAGTTTAGATTTAAAAGCAAGTTACCCGTAGATTTGGCTGATTCTTTTTTATTTGGAAGTTTAACTTCTGAAAAACTAAACAATCTGGGTTTTTTTTTATTTGTTTAGTTTACCTCAGATTTCTATAACTGTGCTACATTTTGGGATAATTTTTGAATGACTATAATGAATTATAGTGTGAAAAGTGTTTGTAGAAATTTGAACTTGATGATTGTCTCAGGTAATTATGACAGTTAGTAATTATTCTAATTATAGTGCTTAATTGAAGCATAGGGAACTTTTTAAGAGTGATTTTTCCTCCGAGAGCTCTACAATTTTAGGAGTGATTTTCCCCAGAGAATTGATTGTATAAGTTTAACTCTACTTCTCTCTGAAGTTGATTGGTGATAACCTCACATAATTTCAGTTCTTCATTCATTTTGTTAACTTGAAGCATTGTCTATGGTGAATTATCCCAAGTTGTTCCCCTTTAATTGTGTTATAATAGCAAGTCGATCTCGTCATTTATGCCATTTTTCTTTTGTGTTTTACACGAGTAAAATCCTCAGCCCGTTGTTTAGCATTTAACTTGTTATATTTGCTCAAATAAATAAATTTGTTAACTTTCTGAATTTGTGTCTTATTACAATAAGTCTTTTGACTTCAGTTCAAGAGTCAGAGTTCTGGTCAGTGTCAGAGTCGGAGTAAAAGTATTAGAGCTTAGTGGGTCAGGTTAAGTTATGTTTTATTATGGGTCATTTAAGTTTCTTTGCTGATGGGAGATAATCAGCTGGTGGCAGCGCTACTGGGAAAAAAGGACTTTCCAACTACAATATCATTAAAATGAGACTTTTTTTTTTTATATAGTTTTTAAACAGAATTAGTGATTCTAGTGACCCAGAAACATTTAAAAATGCAGTAAACATATATTTGGTTAGACTTATAGACAAACTAATCAAATACTGGCCCTTTCCAAACTTCATTAAATAAATCACTTCACAGTGGTTCATGTTTTCTGTTTCATGCAACTCATGGTAAATGAGTTATAATAAATCATCTTTCTTACCAATGTCTTTTTGACAGATATCCCAAGTATTCCCTCATTCACTGATGACTTGTCGAGGTATACAAATAAGTCTCCAATATGCTGAGACCATGAATTGTTGTCTACAGTATAAGCATTTGCTGTATCCATAGATGAACTGTTTCTAGGTTTCTTTGTGGGTGGTTGACAAATTTCTCCAGGCAATGTTTTCTTTACCTGGTACAGTTAAAAAAAATCATCATACATTTAGTTCTTGAACAATCATGACAATGGCTTAAAATCTTAGTAGCACAATTACGACAGTTCTCCATACCCACAAATTTCTACCTCAAACAATGTACTGTGAATGTACTGTGGAAACATTTAAATTAAAGAGGGCCAATTTTTGTGGATTGTGGTCTTTTTTTGTTTGTTTGTTCGTGGAGATGTTATTTCATGGAAATGTTGGTTTTCATATTCAGTAAGAAAGATAACTCTATCTAAATTTGTTTTCGTCAAGGATGTAAATTTGTTGGAGAGGGCTACCTACGTATACACTGAAAATAGAGCCACCATGAATTCTAATGATTCCTCAATATTCATATTACACAAAATGACAATCAATAAGAAATAATCCCCGCAGCATTAAATAGTTTCTAAGTAACATTAACAGTCACAGGAATTAGGAATAAAATACATCATAATGTGATTATGTCCAAGAGCCTTAATCCATGGGACATGTAAAATTTAAAATATCATTATTATAACATTCCGACTTGTGGGAAAACAATATTGTACATGAATTACAATTCCAAAATAATATTAAGTATTTTCTTCGTATCATTATTGGCATACATTATATCATATGGAAAGTTGACCAGGATACCTGCATGTTCATACCTCACAGACACAGAGAATGGGCCTCTGAACTGCTGGATCAGAACAACAACAGAGAAGGTCAGCTTTGGAGGTCATTGTCCTACCCATGATTTGAGACTTCTTGGTACTTATGAATGGAGGTGACCTGTGAATAAATTAAATCAAAAATAGATTACTTTATATCAGAGGTTGTTTCTCTTTTTATTATACAAATGAAGACTAGAATTTCCCTCTGCCAAAAAAAAAAAAGGCAGAGGGCAATATATTCATCTGAATGGGGCAAACTGTGAACATATTGAATGTTGCACAAAAATGTATTTATCATAACATTTGATACACTGTAAGTACATGTACTGGCATTCACAAAATGTACCAGATTTTCAACCCCATTAACAGAACCACTGAGGGAAATTCATAGAAAATGAAAATTTGCAGCAAATAAAAATATTACTGGGAGCCTGTGTTTGACACAGGATTAGGGCACTAAACTGATGTGAAATACAAGATTCATGTACCGAAAAGTTGTTGCTTCACCCTAGCTTATATATATTTATGTACATGTATATGTAGTAACTGCTCTTACCAACAAAAAGTTCAACAGAATAAATATAAATTCAACTTGTCTGACTGCTATGCCACAGCTCATTAAAATTCATCAAATATTGGTGTACTGGAAATAGCCAAAGAGCAACATGAATGGCTGGTTGCTATTTGAAATTATACTTGCATCAGTAAGTAATGGTATAACAAAACAGTTGTTGATAGAGAGAAGGGCAACGTATGATTTGTTGGACCTCCAAGAAGAAGTCTGCAGATTCAAATATATAATATCTCTCCACTTTTAGTCTTGGGCAATATTTGTGTACTCAGGTCCAACAAATCACGTGTGGTCCTCATACCCAGTCAATGATTCCCTGTAAACCAACTTGTATTCCTGTGTGAGAAATTTTCAAAATGTTTGTGGGGGTCTGGACTTCGCAAATATTTCAATTATCTATAGTTAAAGTGAAATAACGTTATTGCGAATAAAAGTTGGCCAGGTTTACAGTTAATTTGCATCTGTAGTACTCACCAAGTATAAATACCAAATAAATGCAGCAACTTCTCAAACAAGCACTGGTATTTCCACTCGGATATTTCCATGTTGGGCTCATTTTCTGCAACTATTTGTGCTAAACAGTAGTTGAATTCATCCAGTTTGAATAAAAACCTAATATAAAGAAAAGGAAAATTTTTCAAGTAAAAATGTTGATATGCTTAATTATGGGTTGTAACCAACAGTGCATCTTAACACAACCTTTAAAAAATACGTAGTCTAACAGGTCTGTGTTATAAAGTAAATTCAGTTTCCAATGGCATTAATTAAATCATATATATACATGTAGGCACAAATTTCATTAAAATGAAATTTGTGCCTACATGTATATATATGATTTAATTTAAATACAAATGCAGAAAAAAAAGTTTTATAAAATTATTAAAAAGGAAGTCTCATAAACATATGATAAATAGATGGTCTTTTTATTTATTTATTTTTTTTTTGTTAACATTGGTTTATACCATGATATATTTAATTTATGAATAATAACACAAGCTGCATGTCTGGTAGACAATTTCTAAGAAAAAGAGGTACATGTATCCTTTTTCTATACATCTCACCCCTCTGAGCAGCCTGTAGGCTGTATACTCGGGTAACTTGAGCCGTTCTCTGGGTGACAGTCAAGGCCCCCTCTTACCCTCCACAGGATCGAATGTCAGCGATTGCATCTACAGTCTTTCGAGGCTTTCATCCCAATGTTACATGTACATGTATAAATCTATTGTAAAAGCAAAAATATTGGTCTCCCTGTTGACCTGGGGGCCTATAGTCATCATAATTTTTTAAGGGCCAGTGGTGTGAATGATTTATACTTTCCCATCTTTCCATACACATGATATACATTTCACAAAGATAACACAGAAGAATATTGGTACCTAGTGTTTGATAGGTAGGCATACATGTCACACAACATAACACTTAAGGACTTACATGTATTAGCCTTCCCCTGTTGCTTATGTGTGTACATGTATAATCAGGTGTTTGCATATTTATTTCCTATGTAGCTTATAACACAAGATTTGATTGGCTAATAAGGCGTGTGTAAATTTCGGTACATCTGACTTGAGCTGGTGGTATATAACGTGATATCACAATGCATTAAATGTGACATCAAAATGCATCAAATGCGTAAATGGCATATCTCTGGAAATTGTAATACACCCTTGATTGGACATGGGAAACAGATTTATTATGTTTACATAGGAAATAAATTCATTATCCAGGGCCAATCAAGGGTGTGCGGGGAATACACCCCGGGGTAAATTCTAGCTTCTACACACTTGATTGGACCTGGATAACTACATATAATAACATAGCCCCTAAAAAAACTTTTAGGATACTTAGATTTTTACAACAGATTTGTGCAACAAGTCAGAGACACTGCTTATTACTCCAAAAGCTACAAGGCGTGACGGCTGATTTACAGTAACTAAGAGCAAATATGGGATGCATTGAACTTTTTTAATTTTTAAATTTGTTGATCATATGATCTATGGGAGAATTAATGACAAACCAGACCTGACCACAGTTAGAATCTGCACTCTCTGATTCTCTAGCCAGGTGCTCTATGAAATTTCCAAGATAAATTCTGGCCCAGGCAATGAATCAGTCTCCCTGCCACATTTACCTTAATTACCACCTTTAATGATCTTCACCCTATAAGAGTATCCCAGGTTCTTTCCCCTGGCAGGAGTTCACCTGTCAGTTCCAGTTGTAGGTCACGGTTTCAAATTTAATAGGATATTGCGTAGAAATGATGACAAATCAGACCAGGATTCGCAAACCAGAGTTTGAGCATCAGAATCTCAATATTGTATACTTTTAAAGAAAATATATAAAGAAAAACAAAATCAAATACCAGTCAATTTCCTTGAATTTTCATGATTCTCCAATATAATTAGAGCTCCCCATCAATTCCTACTAAATACAGTCCCTGAAACAATGTACTTCCCCAATTTTCCATGCGTTCACCATGCACTTATCGTGTATTTATAGTGCGCTCACAATGCGTTCACTGTACATTCACTTGCGCCCTTCAATCCGCTCCATTCGCACCCACTGTTTACAAACTACAATGTGCTCACTCATCTGCTCATTGTGTGTTCACCTTGCGCTCACCCTGCGTTCAGTGCTCACTTATTGTTCAGTCAGATAAAATTATGAATTTAGGCTTATAACTGTACGTATTACATGTAATTTATTGGTTATTTTTTGCTGATTACTGACGTAACACAATGTAAGGATAACTTGAATAAATCGTTCATCTTGCGACTTGCGTTCACATAAAGTTTACATATCATTCACCGTTCACTTTGTGGTTGCTTTTGCGCTCCGTTTCAATCTGTGTTTGCTCAGAGTTCTGAATCACCGTTCATAAGCGCTCACCGAATTCCGTTTAGCGTGTGCTCACCATTCACTCACCGTTCAAACATGTCAAATGGGAAAGTAGAATGTATCACGGGGACTGTATGTACTTCGAAGCCAACACCCACCACTTTGAAGAAAATTTTGTTTGGATCTGTGCCAACATGTAAAGTATAAGTGTAGCTTTTGTGTGAACATTCATTCATCGACCATGTCGACAATATTTCTTTTTTAAAAAGAATGCTACACAAAACACAAAATTAATAAAAAAAAAAAACATACTGATCCAGCAGGGGCTCCGCTTGGATGAACCTCAACTGTCGTTGACTTGGCCCCCATGTCTTAGCAAACTCTTCAATGGGTGTTGTGGTGTTTGGGGCAATGTCTTGTAAGGACTCGTAATTCAACTTCAAGTCACATGCATTCACACATCTCTCAACTTCCAAGCGATCATCCTCGTCTAAATGAAACAGGCGCCATTCTGACCATATGATTCTAATGATGTCCTCTTGTTTGTAACGAACACATAACTTGTTCACTAAATGACAATTCCAGTCCGATGAGCATCTAGGATGGTGTTCTTCACATAAAGTTGATGAACTTCTTTTCGAGACATTAGACATGTCAGATTCTGCTGAAGAAGACGAACATTGTTCGTTCTCTGGATTGCTCATCTTGTTTATAATCGGGTGTTGCTAAAACGCGGAACGGAAAACGGAACGGAAAGCGGAACGGAACGGAAAACGGAAAATATAATATCAAGTTCATCGCTAAAAACGGGTATAGACTGGAAAGAAACGATTTACTTTGTATCATTTGTTCATATCTAACGAATGATTATTAGCACATGGTTGTTTAATTGATATCCTTATGAATGTTGATCAACTATAGCATTGCATTCAATTTGCTTTAGTTGAGTACGAAACGGAAAAAATAAAATGTACACACATTGCAATGAAATGCTAAGAGTAACTTAGCTAAAACTTTTTACTTTTCTTTTTCTATTCATTGCTCGCCTAACAGTGAAGCGCAGTTAGATAAAGCGTTTGATGCGTTTTTATGAATATTATTTTATTTTGAATATGATGTATACGATATAAACGATATACGTGTATAGTAACAATAAGATCACCAATAACACGACTGACGACATCCATGATCATCTTAATGAAGTCTTGCTGCATCATCTGTTTGCTAACCTGTCCCACTATTTAAAAAAAAATTTAACAATTTAAGTAGAAAACAGCATCATTTTATCGGATCACTAACGTTGTAGATGTGTCATGTTGTAAACTTTGAATTAACCGGGTGGCAGTAATTACAAAACTTACAACATGACAACTTGTAAATTTTGTATGTACTGCATGCACCCGGTATATTCAAAATTTACATGACAGATGTCTTGTCATTTTTTATTTCTTTCTTTTAATATCGGCGTTCGTTGACAAAATACATGTATTCTACCGTTTAAGAATTCATAATACTAGTATTTTTAGCAAAGGAATTTTTTCTTTACGTTTGCCTTATATTAGCGGTTGTATATTATATTATACATACATTGTACATATGATCCGAATATAGAGCTCTAGACGTTATCTGGTTTGATTTTCCGATTATAAATTAGGACTCAATGCATTTACGATTAATTTTGAGGAAATCATACATTTTATGAATAAATGAAATCATATTGATAATCTTTTTAAGAATATTTAAACATTACATAAAGACTTTAATGTTTTTAGCGTGCTTAACACATATATAAAAGAAAATAACATTACATAAGATTTTCCGTTTTCCGTTCCGTTCCGCTTTCCGTTCCGTTTTCCGTTCCGCGTTTTAGCAACACCCGTTTATAATCGTGCGCTGGAATAGGTTACCAGATAGAATCGACCTTCCGAGTTTTAGGTTCCTACATTTTCGTCCCAAGTATGGGGAAATTATGGGGAAATTATGAACATTTTACATGATTAAACAAAGTATTTTACGTTAATTAGTTTAGTTTATCGTTTATATGCGAAATATACATGTAAATGTCACCATGCAAATGCAAGCCAACTGGTCATCAAAGAAAAATACCGGTATGCTTTATTTCCTTTTAAAATGTACCTTATAAAAAAAAAAAATGGTACGGCGGCCATTTTGGGAACTAAATTATTGCCTACTGTACATGTACATATACGTAGCCCGTACATGTATGAAACACCAACAATTAAACCTATTTTCTTCTGTTTATGGCTACTGAATCATGTAATGAATAATCCATTAAAAAGTAATTACAACTACTAAATCATCATTATTGTCGATCAGAACGTTACACAGAAGGAAAAACTAAAAATCTACTTATATGAAGGTTAAAACGGTAACTATACAACTAGATGTGTATTAGAGAGTCTGAGATCAGCCCGCGTGAGGGTTCTTTCGGCATACTCCAAAAACCTGGCCTGGCCCCATTGGCCTGGCTTGGCCTCAAGATTGGCCTGGCCTCACTTTTGGCCTCAAATTTGGCTTGGCCCCAAATTTTGGCCCGGCCACAAATTTGACCTCTACAAAAATTTGCAATTACATTTTTATATTTTCTTTACACATTTGACGATTTTATTGATTTTTAATGATTTATGTTTAAAACATATTAAACATCCCAGTAGATTGCTTAAGGGTCTCATAGCGATAGTTCTATAAAGAATACTAGCAAATTTACAATATTATTGAAATTATTGTGCAATGTATATATTACTACAGGTATGAGTGATTGATTCTTATACATTTTAATCAAGTCTGTTTTAAATTCTAAAGTACTTAATAATGTGACACTGCTCAACAATTGCATGTTTTTCAATGTACTTAAAGTGCCTCACTACACCTTGAAATAAGTTTCTCAAATCAGTAGAAAATTACTTGATTTAAAAGAAAGCATGATGGATAAGAAGTATAAATGTCAAATAGGCGAAAAAATGTGCAATTTTGGATAAAAAAAAAGATATTTTCAAAAATTTCATTTAGTAAACATGAACAAACGCCCCGGGCGGATTCAAACTCATGATCTGCGGTTTATTTATGTTTACGTTACAGTTATTATAAGAAATCAGGATTTATTTTTTTTTTTTTTTTGAAATGAGCTATGACGATACATGTATACATCTGAATCGATTGATGCAAACAGTTTAACAAAACATTTAAATCGCCATCTTGTGACGTAGTGTCTTAAAAAGTATAAGTCTAGGTGTAGTGAACTACCTTAAATCAAACTGCTCTCAAGATCAGACAATATCAATGTAACTGTTATTATATAAATTTTTTACTACATGTACTTGTTTAAGAAAAAATAAAGGTAGAGGCCAATTTGTTTATTCTAACCAACATCAAAGGTCACAATATATGTTTTGATGTGTTCAAATTATGATAAAGAAAATTTTCCGTAGGAGAAAAATTGTTTCCTAAATATACAAACAACACTACCCTAATCAAGAGGTGAAGATTAAAGACCATTGCTGAATCAAATCATCAGAGGATGCAGTCAATCACAAGTGACATTAATTAAATAAGACTGTGTGAAATATTAAACGGCTGGGCAGACAATGAATCTGACCCCAATGTAGTAGATTAGCAACAGAAAAGGGTGATATCGAATTTCTGCTGGAGAGGGTATACTCTAAAACATGGTCTGATCTGGCCTGGCCCATTTGCCTGGCCTGGCCTCAAAATTGGCATGGCCTCACTTTTGGCCTCAAATTTGACCTGACCCCAAATTTCGGCCTGACCTCAAATTTTGACCTGCCCACAAATTTTGCCTCTTCAAAAATGTTTGGCCTTAGATTTTAAAATTTCTCTATTTCTCATTTTCTTAGATTTACATTGAAATTTTATTGTTTTCTCTTAGATATTAAAATTAAATGCATTTTTTATGTTTACGGAAAAATCATATGGATAAATATATTTGACAAGTGGTCGACTGTTTGAGTTTGAAATCTTCGATCCCGTCTGACTCTTTGATTTTTTTTCAGGGGGGGGGGGGGGGGTTATCAATTAATGAGGAAACGGTGGTTGCTTTCGCGGAGGACACTTGTTTTTCAAACATCTTGTTTTTAGTAATCCTTACAGCTGATGAGATAAATGCAATTGTCTGTGAGACAAGACGGTATACTAGTATATGTCGTTGTAAATGCCCTTTTTGGGAGTTAATTTTAATCAACTCTCCTATGCAGTTAATCTGGCAAACCGGAAGTAAAACAGTGTTAGGACCTAAGCACAAATCATCACCGCTGTCGAAACGTATGTTGTACTTAAGAATGATCGATAAATAAGATGTAATGTATTTGTTTTTCAAGGAATTTTACTTATAAATATTAAACACAAGTCAGATTTTTAATAGTACGAACAATTTAGATAGTTTTTGTAGTCGTATGTATTCCTACTCCAGAGTTCGATTACAGCGGTAGCCACAGACTATCCAATCCGAAGACAGAACCAGTATTTGCGTATATTAGACCTCATAATCATTTGTGTCAAAAGTTGCCTTGATACACTTGGCCAGAAATATTTCGATTACTGATACATAATACATCGTATGGTTTGATGGCGTTAATTTTATCTCAAATGTTTGAATATTACACAACGTGATTCACATGGGATTTCTTGTCGGAAAAGCCCGATTATTCATGTTAGAAAACAATATGCGTAATTAATCAAATACAGCTAAGAAACTACTTGCTATGCGATATAACATACTGAGTATGTTAATATCAAAATAAATAATAATCAATAAAATCAACTCCCGTCAGTACTTCGATTATTATGTTGAAAACCCGACCCAAACTTTGTCAGTGTGATGATCTGTATTAAAAAAATAAACACTGTGATGAATGCACATGTACAAGATTATTCATTGTTATTAATTGAAAATGCTGGGTATTTCCACTCCATACATGTCCAAGACCAACTTTGATGTTGATATCGACGATATCGACAAGATGACGACGATATCGACATCGATATCAAATTTTGAAAAATGCTAGACCAATTATGATGCCGATATCGACGATATCGTACACAACTTGATGATATCGACAACGATATCGACATACACTGATGAAGTTGCAAAATCAATTATATTGTCGATTTCGACGATATCGAACACAAAATGACGATATTGACATCGATACAGAAACTAATAAGTTTCAAGACTAACTATGTATAGGCAATGTCGTGAACAAAATGACGATATCCTAATCAATAGCGATATTTTATAATTGCATTAAAACAAATATAAAAATATCAATAAAAATGACAATATCAACCTCCATATTGACTCTTATGAATTCCTTTGAATCCATCGGTAATAAAATTTAATCAATATCAATAACAATGAGAAGAACGTCTAAATAATGGTATTTAAGGATTGTTAAATGATACTATTGCAGTCGTCTATATCGTCAAAACTTAAGATAAGCATGGTACAGTTTTCCAAAGTACTTGATTACATTCTTCACAAAAGCAAATCGATATCGATACGATACGATATCGTCGATATCGTCGATATCGACGATATCGACAATAAATATGGAGAGCTTTTGTTGTTTCAATATGCCAATCGATATCGATACGATATCGTCGATATCGACGATATAGACGTTAAAATATTGACATGAAATGTAGACCAACTTAGTTGTAAACAAAGGAAAATCGATACTGATACGATATCGACGTTAAATAAGGACATCTGGAGTTGCGTACATATGCGTCTTGATATCGATACGATATTGTCGATATCGACTTGAATATGGACAACGTTAGTTGTGGACAAAGAAAAATCAATATTGATACATCATCATCGATATCGACGTTAAAAATGGACAGCTGTAGTTGTGCACATATGCATTTAAGTTTTATAATATTGAAATTAGTGAGTCGATATCGATACAATATCGTCGATATCATCGATATCGATATTACATCATGTCTTGGACATAACTCGGTATTTCTTGTAAGGAGAAATTAAAATGTTCTAATGCATATTTATAACCGATTCACGTAAGGTTAAATCTGCGCATGGCTGCGGGAAAAGTAATCGAGAGATAAAGCGTTGGGGAAGAGGAATGACAGCAAAATTTTACATTGAGATACTTCTTTGACGTTGACAAAAATGATTTTTTTTTCTAAACTTTCGTTACCAAAACAACTATTATTAAAAAACTTAAGTCGCGCCTTGCAGCAGAAGCAGAAAAAACCGGCCTTAAAATAAGCATAAAGAAGAGGCCAATAGGCTTTAACGGTCACCTGAGTATGTACCATAGCCCATACACAAACTTGTCGAGGAGTGTCCTGTATGCATTTAATTAGGTTTCATTTTGAAGTAGAGACAAATTATGATATTGTAATGATGACCACCTCCCTGCCTGAAATCTGTCAAAAAGGATTATAAAACCTATAATTTTAGCGAAAAACTTATAAAATAAAGTGAATGACCTGATATTAAAAGGTGCAAGACTCTGATAGAAAATAATTTTCCCATATTTTTTAAGTTTGAAGATAGGTTTAATGTGTATATGTTTTCATAGATAAACTAAAACAAGGTGGCTAGTATACATGTTTTATTTAAAACAACCTCTTATTCCCCATCCCCATTAGCAGACAGAAATCTTTCTGTAAGTTATATGGTCGATACAACGACCTTTTCAGCAAATACAATCTTCCACTGGGTCGCATGCAGACTGACGTTTTTCATACTGATTGTTGGACCATATTAATTACCTAATTGTCTATGGACTTTTCCGTTTTTCCCCGATTACGACAAAGAGCACACGTCGGGTGTGACCAGTCAGGAAAGGATGCCCACTCCTCTTAGGCACCTGATCCTACCTGTATCTTTTTTGGAGGTCCGTTTTGTCTGCTTTGAATTTGTATTTCGTTTTATGGATTTTTGAGATGGTTGACGGTTTGTTATTGAATTTTTTTCATTTAAAACACATTCTTTAGATAATAGTTTGCATTTAACTTTATTTGAGCATTACTAAAGTACCTGTTTTTGAAAAAAATTAAGATATCACTTCTAAGTCCAATGAAATACATTAAATTTTGTTCTTCTCTATATATAGTCATTCAGCGGCAACTTTAAAATCAAAATAAAACTATCAAATCATAATTTGCGAATTACATGCTTGAATTTGATTTTCTTGTTGAACAATTCACATTCATTTGTTCGACAAACAGATGCACGAAACAAATGACGTCGCGCTAACGTGATGTAACGTCGCAATTGAAATGTAACGGTAGATACAAATTTCAAATCTTTAAATATTTTTTGAGAAAAATTGGCTGAGAACACATATTGATATTTCTGTATCGATTGATTTTTAATCATCATCACAATCATTGTGCTGAGTAAAATAAAATTCGTCTGGTTTTGTTTTGAAGTTACGATTATGGTTTTGGAACGCGGTTACCGGCAAAAAAAGTAAATATTGCTGTATATTACATTAAAATGACGTCATTTGTGTTAATCAACAATACATACGATTACATGATATTTAGGCTGACGAATCTGATAAAATAATCAGGCATAAACCTTTGAAACCAACTGATTCAACAGACAATTTTTCAGCGAAGGTTGTCTCACAAGCAGTAAACCCCCGAGCTACCTTAATTTATGTAATAACAATTTAAAAATTCATTCGATTAAAGATTTTTTTTCGATAATTAAAATAGTATCGTCTTTCGATATAAATTTAGCTTCGGACAGTCTTAAAATAGCTGCGATAACACATTATGTGTGTGAATATGTGTAGAAGGGGGAGGGGGCACAGGGTGAAGCTGTGCCATTCAGTCAACTGAAATGGGACTGAAAAGTTACTGAAAGGTGGCTGAATGACATAACTATTCCATTCAGTCACCTTTCCAGACCTTTCAGTTAACATTCAGTTGACTGAATAGCACAGCTTCATCCTGTGGGGATACTTTTATTATCCTTAAATATTTATTTGTTTGATGAGATATTGTCGCTTCTGAATAGTACGTCGAACAATTTATTTCATACCGGCATCAATAACATTTTGCCGGATCTACTTTTCTCAACTGTTCTCATCTAACACTATTTTCCAAAATTAACACTATAAACAAAATGTAAAGTTGTGTCTGTTTAATTGTCAGGAATCGAAATACAACTTTATAAACATAAAACATTGAACGTTTAACCTTCAAAAATAAACAAAACACATTTATTTATTTAATTTACGAAATAGAAAATAAAGCGTATTTTCACGATTTCGTCTGCTTGGTATCAACGATCAACATTTACGGCGAGGTTGGCTGTTCCAATTCCAGAAATAATTATAACGAACATATAGGCTTATGCACTTCCATGGTAACACTGCTGTTCAAACATGTTAACATTGAGTTTTAAATTCACACACGTGCATGATCAGTCATAGACAAGCAAAGTTATGCGAAGTGCATCAACTCCTACGGCGTATTCCAAGCGGCATTTCATTTAATTACCTCACTGGCTATCATTAGTTACCAATACATTTACAAAAGTCGCACATACATTGTACATACTATCATTTTTTCGAAATATCAACTATTTTGTCTACGATCGCGTCTCCTTGCACGGTTACATCCAGTTGCATATTCCAGAGATCTAAGTCACATTAAAACCTGTTTTAACATATCCTGCTGCACAGTGAATAATATCACAAGCCATCACATGTATATTCCTTCCGTTATCAATTCAGCCGATTCAGATTTCAACTCTTCTCTATTTGTGTTTAATCTATTAAATTCAACTCAAAAGTTCTGCATCAGCTGAAGGCGCATCCGTTTTGAATACTGTTGTTGTTGTTTGTATTCATACGCACCGCTTCATTTACATTACTTACATTTTTGATCAATGACACTTTACATTTTATGATTTAAAAATGTTTAATTAAATGATAAGAAATTGATTTAATAATTTGTCTATTGATCGACGTATCAAAAGAAAAATTGACCGGGAAACTTTTTCATCAATGTGCTACACGCATTGATGAAGTTTTCCGGTCAATTTTTCCTTTGATAAGTCAATTAATAGAAAAATTATTCATTTCTTTAATTATCCGAAATTCCATCTATTCCTAACGCACAACATATTTATGAAAGTTCAGTAATCTATTTAAATATTAACGTAACATAAATAAAGCATTAAACCTGACAATTCATGTAAGCCAACTTATATTTCATAGTGAAACCTAGCTACAATTTTTTGTCTGCTAAGTTGAAAAAAAAAATGGAAAATATATTTTTAGTAGAGTTATAGATATGCAGCTGTTAATATGAAACGATTTCCGTATCAACGCTGACGTGATTTGTATACCATGTAACTATTCTAGAAAGTCAATAAAAATTATCTCATTATGCGTACACGATACACATGTGACGATACGATACGCGTATCGTGGTCAATACGATCGATGTATCGCCGTATTGTTACACCTCTAGTAACTATCACTCATAGTAATTAGGGAAATTTTCCCGACATTCGACACCTTGCTTTGTTAAACAAATAAAATATTTTAATATCCTGTCCGTTTCAACTTTTCTCATTGGACATCCTCCTAACTCTCTATTAGTACACAATGATTGTTTCTTACTTCAACACGGTATAAATCCATCAAGATATCAAATTGTTGATTTAAAATGTTTACTTTTATTTAAGTTACCCACAGCCGGTGTTATTAAGTCCTACATTAAGTTTTTTTTTAAACTTGTTGTTCCGTCTGTTCATTTCTGTAGTTATAAAACTTATAATGTAATGTGAAAGAATATAATAGCTTGTATAAATCCATGAATTGTGATTCAATCAAGTTTTAGTGTTAAATGCACCCATCATATTTGTAGATTGTTTGTTTCGATAAATTAAATTGCGCTTAAAAATAACTGCCCACCTTTAGCAAAAGTCTAGTCTTTCACTTTTAGATTGATATGTAGACTAATTTTATAATGTACAGGAATAATACAAAATATTATCATACAATCGACTTGTACTTATTGCATGGTTGAAATTGTCATTATCAGTTTCTCAATTCAAATTAAACAAAAATGTTTAGCTAATGTGTTATATTCACCTATAGCTATTGAAGCACCTCCATTGGAAAATTTCCTAGTAGTTGATGTTGATATCTGATTTTTCTTCATCAGTCTCTGAGTACTTGTACCTAGCCAAACACACGATCATCATTATAAAACACAAGTGGTTGTCACATTTGAAAGGTATGTTTAAATTTCAACAATGTTCAGAAATCACTTCATGTATGATAAAAGAAAGTGTGACAGTAGACTTATTCGTAACATTCTTATGGAGAACAATATAAACGTAAAGCTTTTGTGCGTGAAATTTGCATTGTCATGCTCCATCAAATATTTATAAGGACTGAGCAATTATGTATTTATACACATCTTCACATTAAATGGTTTTCGTGCAGTTGCACATGTACATGCATAATAACTTACCCATTTTTTTTTACCAATTTATGAGATTAGATTTAATTTAAAGACGTTCTATTAAATATTGATATTATATGAAACATATAGAATTCTCTGCCGTAAACCGGTCCCCTTTTCTGTAATGCATATATGTTTAAACGTGTAAATAACACATTTACAACCTTATAATATTACTTTGATTATTTAACGAGCTAATTGTATATTTTATATGGACAGAGGCCAGTTGATGGAATGTTTACCGTGGGCTACTAGCAATCTAACATCTCTGTTTACCTTCCAATATGTGTAAGTAAAATCCATGAATACCTTGTTTAAGAACATCTAAAGTTGAAACAGTAATGAGAGAAACTAAAGTCCTGTTTAGTCGGACGTCTATGTTTGGATTCCTTTGAGTAGACGTTTTCCTGATGAACACTAAAACAAAACAAAAACAAAAATATGTAAGATGCCATGATCTAGTTAAATGTTGTATCTAACGGTTGTGTTATGTTAATTTAATCAATTTTAAACTACTATTAATGTAGTTACTTTTAACAGATGTACATCCAGTAGCAAAATTGCATCTTTGTTTGGAACATAAACAAGACTGTTGGCAACCATATCCGTAGTCCGGAAATTGACACTGTGATTTACAGTGTATTCCAATTAATCCAATTGGACAGTTTGCAGCTGCTACAAAAAAGAATACAATTTAGATAAACTGCATAGTGATACATTGTATCATTAGTCCAAAATATTAGTGACGTATAACATACATTTCACATGTTTAAAGTTGAAAGGAACCAACTAAACTAAAAATAAATTAAAATTAAGCGTTCCAATAAAAAGAATTAGGTTCGCTGTTGTAAGATATAATTTGAATATAAGTATTAAATGAATATTTGGTGAATTAATTGTCTTTTATGGTATTTTTAAAAATTTCAGCACATTTCGGTGATATATGAAAGAATCCAAAGTGTAAATAAGTGAATACAGTGATTAGAGTGATAGTGTTAACATGCATGCTGTTTTTTGACAAAATAAATGAAAATAACCTAGATATGGTGACATACGTGTATGCACGTGTAAGTGTCAATTTCTTCTTCATATAATATATATTAAAGAATATTGAGTGTGCAATGAAGAAAGATAACAACAAAGAGCCCCCCCCCCCTCCCAAACGATTCATTGAACGGGTGTTGTGTTTTATATGCTTTCGTTATTTGTCGTTTTATTTTATTTAAAATTATATCAAAATATTGCAATAACGCAAAAGAAAAATGTTTTAACTTAAAGTTAAAATATTATTATATACTATATCAAAATTTACACACCTGGAGGTGGGCAGCCATTGATATGATGACACAGCTCTAAACTGCATTCACATTTGCCGCTACATTTCAGTCCATACTGTGGATACGGACAAAATCGTAAACAGCGATGACCTTGATATCCAGGGGGACAATGAGAGGTTGATTCCTCATAAAAAACCAAATTTCTGAAATGTAAACAAATACATGTATGACGAAATGGGAAATATTTTAATTATTTTAAAAAATGCATATAATAAATTGCTGCTGTAATTAGGGCAGTTAACTTAAATTAGGTGTCGACAATACAGACCATTCATTGAACTATGCATACTTACGATTTTAATTTAGGGCAAAACACTGCAATTAAAGTGAATCATCCAAATATGTGATGTATTTGTATCATTGCAACTGTAATTGTTTTAAGACAAAACAAAACTAGTCGGTAATGTTCATGATAAATTTGAACCAAGTTTCTCGATTTATTAACAATATTAGCTCAGTCTGTGATATCAATGGGGAAATATTTGTAAATTATGGATTACTCTATACTTCAAAATATAATAAAAATATAAAATCCATGGGTATGCCACATCCTTCCTTGTGTACATGTAATGTCTTTTACAATGTGACATCATTACAATATTTTTCAAATGAATTTCAAAAACAACATAATGTAATAGAAGGAAATGCACTGCATTTATCTATAGTAAAACCCATATCCCACATTCATCGGTCATGAGATTTAAAATATTGCGTGTTTAGGTGTGTAAGTGCGAGAGTGTATAATAATATTTGTCAAGATTAAAAAAACCCCATAGATTCATCAATCTTTTAAAAGCTAAAAAACATTACAATACTAGGCATCGTCTCATTGATTTCAAAATTTAGTAACCTTTTTGTGACATCCAATATCATCGGGTATGAATATTACAAAGCTAACTAAATACTTTTTAACAGAAAAAGGCGGCTTGTTAACGTTAAATAAGGTTAAATAAAGGAATGGTCTACTAGCCTAGTGTGCGTGTATACTGAACCACAGCCAGTGGGATCACAACAAAGGATAGTAGTGATCGTTATTTTTTTACGGAAAGAAATTTGAAATTATGATAGTGTGATATTTTTGTTCATAAAACAAATTACTACAAACCTTGAAAATTGAGGACACACTTGGTGATTAAAACGATTATCTTGATAACTAGAATGTAAACAGTAAGTGTGACACCATAATCAATTGTTAATTATAGTAATTCTCTCTCTCTCTCTCTCTCTCTCTCTCTCTCTCTCTCTCTCTCTCTCTCTCTTTTAAATTCAATTTAAGATTTTTCAATTGCAAATTTCCATAACACTTGTCAATAATATGAGTCAATTGACTAAAATTGAGATATTTTCATTTAATTGTGAGGTTTGGGGGTTTTTTATGGGTTTTTTATTGTTTTGGTTTTTTTTTTGTAATCTTTTTTTTTGGTTTCTTTGGGGTTTTTTTGTTTGTTTTTTTTTTGTGTTTTGTGTTTTTGTTTGGTTTTTTTTGGGGGGGGGGTTCTTTTTTTTTTTGGCAAAACTTTCTTTGTAATTTTACCCGCCATTTATATTAAACATTTCAATTCATTTTAGAAAGTAATTTAGATAAATTGTCAAAATAGCAAACATGGAGGAAAGAGGGGGCGCTTAAGCCTAAATTAGATATTGTAGTCCAGCCAGCTAGTACTTGGGAATCTAAAAGCTGCTGTACCAACAATGTTTATATACTTATGGTGCTCTTGGGAATGATCTGAAAATTTTGCCAGAAAAAAAATACCAGTTTAAATAAGGAATGCGGTGTTCCATGTTTCGATAATGGAAATCTTTGCTTCCTTAGTATATAGCTTAATTATTACTTCGCCATTAACATTGGCCAGTTTCTCGGACGGCTCTTCATTAGCTTTGACAGAAAATAGTTTGTGCAAAAATAACAAAATGGTTGCCTAGTATAGCTTGCCTTGTGTTAGTTAGTGAATGAGCACCTAAAGCGTGGTTCACGCTACACAGATGTGAATGATTAGGAGAAAATACATCGGTACCTTGGTCATGAGTAAAAGCTAGTACATCAGGCAGAATATTGTCTGCAGGATGAACTTTGTCGATCAAGAAGTGATGACTGCGGTAGTGTTTCGAATGCAACAGCTGAACTGGGAAGAGGTGCCTGTGAAACACTGGAAGACGCACTTGACTGGCCTGCTGGCTGATTCTTGGTGACAGTAGCACTAAGAAGTGACTTATAGTGGACTCTATAAATTTGTCAAACTAGAGACGAGCTCGTTGTAAAGCAACAATAGGTCTTCCGTTGCAGCTTCCTGTAGGAAAAGGATTGTCAATCAGTCTGATTAAAAGGATCCTCTTCTCCTTACAGGGTCTGACAGGTATAGATAGGGGGTCATCTTCACACGACCTAAACTTCTGACCAATCAGGGCTTTAGAAAATTTATTGGAACTTTTTAAATGGAGACAGGCAAATTAATTCATGCCTGCTTTCTATGTAACCCCCAGACTGAGTATTGAAGAGTTGCACCTCTCATTAACAGATAAAGGCATGCATTTGGTAAATGAGAGTATATTTAGATTGTGTGCCAATATAGAGGTCATATGAATATGACCTGTTATCGATACCTATCAGACCCTGATGAGTGTAAGCAGAAGGGTGGTGATTTTAATCAGGCTGGATTGTCAATATGATGAAAGTAAGTTCAGAAAATCAAAAATAAACGATGACGGCATCTCCAACCTGAGGGTGCGCTGTACGAGAGGTGCTCAGCGGGAGGGACAACTCTCCGTATAACGTTTGGCCATGCAAGCACTCAGCATCGTTTTTGCTTCGGGGAACAAATTTATCCGAAATGTATTAACAAGCAAATAAAAGAAAAAATTACGAAAATCTTCAAAATCTAATCCATGGTAGTGGTAGGGGAGGGGGGAGTTGTGAGGCAGCTATAACTTATTTTGTTTAATATAATTTGTTTTCAAATTGCCATAAACATTTATATTACTAAAATGTGTGTTGGGGGAGGGGGAACAATGACCAAAAATTCAATTTCCTTTATGTTAATTTAAGGTGAATTTTGGTTGCGAGAAAGGGGGAGAGTGCTCTCAGTGGACTAACTGGCGGTTCTGTGAGCAACCTCACAAATAATTCCTCCCCTCCCCACGAAGAAAAACAAAATCATAACTAAAGTATTTCTCTATTAGAAAATAATGGATGCTTCTTTTTCTTATAATGACACTGAACTTGCACAAATGATCAAAGTTGAAGTCGGGACATATTTAAGTACATGTCACAAACAATCTTTGTGTCAAATTTTAGCTTCTAATCATATCCATGTAGAAATACAGACATGTCGGCCCAACGACACCTCGGCCCTACGACACCTCGGCCCCAGGACACCTCGGCCAAGACGGGTCGGCCCAAAATTTGAGACACCTCGGCTCACGTAAAAGACATCTCGGCTCAAGCAAAATTGAAATAAAATTTAAATGATTTTCATGTTTTTATTTTATTTTGTCACACACACACACACATATATAATTTTTATATATAGTTTTGTAATTAAATATGTTGGATTTATTAAAATATTACATATCAAATACTTGTATAAGAAATTGAATTATTAGCAGAAACGAGGTCATTAAGTGCTAATTGTTAAGCAACCAAGAAATAAAAATTATGAAAAGGACGACAATTAAGTGCCAATAGTAAAACAAACAAGAGGATGCGGCAGTCTCCTTTGGAGTCTCAAACGCGTGTCAGGGGTGACAATGAGGATTTAATTACGAGCAGTTAATTATGAGACGATAACCACCGAAGATATTGAACAACCCAGTTTTCCAATATAAGAGAAAAATATTTCTTAATGAACTATATATTATTCTTATATTACTTTGATCAGAAATATTAAGCTTAATTGAATTAATTTAAGACACAAACCGTAGTTACGCACCGTAGTTACGCACCTGTGGTCAGCTCAGCACGTCAGCTACTGTGTAACGTTAACCGTAGATTTAGTACTTTTTAATTAGCACGAAATTAAATAATGTACATACGAAATGAAAATTGATGAAGCTGCATTATTATAACCACATATATATAAATGATCGAATAGATACAGTAATTATCTGCCAATGTTTTTTTTTAAATTTATACATTTTTAACCGAAATTTTCATTGGGCCGAGGTGTCTTTTACATGGGCCGAGGTGTCAATAGATTTGGGCCGACCCGTCTGGGCCGAGGTGTCAACCGCCCTGGGCCGAGGTGTCGTTGGGCCGAGACGTCTGTACCCCCGCCACCCCTCCATGTATATTAGATATGACAGACAATAAAGAAGCATTTTTTTTCAAACGACCTTGAACTTGCACAACTGACCCTGGATCAAGTTCATGACACATCCTCAGGTCATCAGCAATCTTTAAATGAAAAATCAACAAACTTGACAAAATAACGTTGGAACAAAATCATTACACACACTTAGATCATAAGCAGTTTTTATGTGAGAAAGAACTTTCAATGTTTTTTTCATAAAAATGATATGGATCGGACACGATTTTTGCACTTTTCCTGCCAGTGACCTTGATATCTTGTCCAAATAATTTTTATCAAGGTCATGACACACCCTCAGGTCAAAAGCAATCTTTCTTTTAGTTAATATTTTGTACTTTTTGAATTTGCAGGTATTGACCAATGTTTTGTATGCACATTTGCACTCTCCTAATCATCGTCGGAACCCACGTGTTTTCTATCCATTACACTGCATTAAAAGCAATGTTACAGATAAGAGACCCGTGGGTTCCGACGATGTCTCCTCAATGACATGTGTCAATTTGAATCTAAATGATTTTTAATTAGTAAGATTTTCAAAGTGTTTGAAAAGTTATGAAACTGAAATACTACAAGTTCTAAATTTGAGGTTAAAAATACAAATAAATAGGAAGATGTAGCGAAAGCCATAAATTAATTATAAATAAAAAATTATTGCTTCTGTTTTAGAATATTTCAGAGTTAAAAATAAAATATTCTGCTGAGTTTTTATTCAGCCCATGGGCTGACTATTTAAATTGAATAAAACTTTAATTGCGCTTGCGTAAATTGGAATTCTGTTTCAGTCCGTGTTAGAGAAATTCGAAGAAGTTATGAAACTGGTCGGTTTCTAGGTCAATCTGCGCATAGATGTATTGAAAGGCTGTCAATGGGTATCGTCTGTAGCCACGGTCCGGAATCCGTATGTGCAGACATACATTGTATGTACATCGCTACACGTTTACCTTCTCACCTATAGGAGGGTGCAACCTTCATGTGCACATGCATTATTATAGTTCTGGAAACTATATTTATCTTGTATTTTAATAGATTGGGTATTCATATATTGTTGACCTAAAATTAGTATTCCACTGGCTGTAGCTAATCTTGTAAGTGTATTAAAATGATTATTGACAGATCTGGATATCTTTTCGCCAATTTAAAAAAAATCCAGCGCGAGCACTTAGCAGCGGGGCGGGGGAGGGGGCAACACAGCAGTGAGTTCGTTTTTACAGTTTTACAATGAAACGAACGACCATGTAGAAACACTACAGAAGTGATTAATATGTGACCGATAGAATCTAAACAAAACTTGTTTAAAAAAAATTATGTGAAAATTCTTTAAAATAATCACCGAATCCATCAATTAAGGATATTCTTTTATCGTGCCTGCACCTACCGATATAACGTGGAACTTTGATTACAATTTGATTTTTAAACTACCTTGTACGCAATCGTATTAATCAATACTAAATCAACTGTACATGTAATAATTTTATCTTTTTATCTTAAAGCAATATAATATTTGAAAACATTATTTAAAAAAATAGTTGTATTCGTACAAAATATGAAACATGCACGCGTGAAAAAGGTACATGTAGAAGAACACGAACCTACCCGGATCACTTGTCCACTCGCGCGGGATCTCCTTGGCTGTGTGCGAGGGATGATCTCATTTTTTTGTTGATTTTAAACATTATTTGAACACTTTTTAAAACATTTTAGACTTACAAACCAACCATTAATTCATATCTGACGATGTTTCCGATTTGGAGTAATATCGCTTTTATTAATTTTCAGAACGACTTATTTTACACTCCAATGTTTAATTAAATAAATACAAGATAGACAAACATTTATAAACTCAAACACGTTCATATACGTGTAAGTGTTTGTGTATTAGATAACCGCTTAACGCTAGGTTGTGCAGCCGTGGCTGATCTCCTCGGCCGTGGGCGAAGGACAAATTACAAAAAGGTTACAACGCACAGCTCAGACCCCAGGAAGACTTGAAAAGATTGCAGTATAATGACTAAAATCTATCAAATAGAAGTTCTTTTTTTACTTAAAACACACAATTGATCTATGTCAGATACTGCTTTAGATTGAGAACGACATTATTTTATTCATTAACTGAACGACTTCTTAAATGACACCCTATCGTTTAATCCAATTGAAGAAGTTTATGTTTAATCAAAACAAACAATTCTTGCGTTTGCGGCTAAAAAAATTGCATATGAGAGTCGCAACTCTTGTGCATTAGATAACCGCTGACCGCTAGGTAGCCCATCCGCGACCATGGTGATCGATTTTCTCGGCCGCGGGCGAGGGATAGCTTACGTAATGGTACACACACACACAACTCTAATTCAAGGTAGATTTTAGATGCACGCAGTATGAAAACTAAAATTTAATACATAGATTTATTTTAATCCGTATTTTGTGTTTTAATAGAGAAGAAAAAAAACTGCTTTGTTTTCCGATTCTCGTTTTTTTGAATTGTGCACTATAAGAACTTAAAACTTCTAAAAAAAAAGCATATATTGTAAAAAAAAAATCTTATGAATTAAAGCTATCGTATAAACCAGCATACTTTCTGTGGTAACTTTATGCCAGTTGCACGCACATAGACTTTCGTTAACTTCCCAACTGAAACGAGGTACATGTTAACATGTAAAGCTTTTTACACTCATACAACACAAATCACCAACAAAATAACATTGTAACGACCTTTATGAGATCCCAACAAACAACTTTTCCAGCGACAGCCATATCGAAATCCTAACCGTTTTTTAGTTATTAAGCAAAAACTTTCAAGCCCTATTGGTACTTAATTGAAGGGGGCAGCCCTTTTTTATTGGTGTCAAATGAAAGCCCTTAACAATCTGCACAACTTTTATTCTACATGTCTTAACAAAATATTTTTCGTTTAAAAGATACAAAGAAAAATATGTCTAAATTTTCGCACTTTTTGGAATCGTATTTTTTGACCCCCTACCTTTTTCTAAATAAAAAACGTAATCCAAAAACAAAAATCGATGTGCACAACTTCAATGTCTCTGTTATTCAAATTCGTTGGATTCCCATTCCCTGCTATCATAGTCTAGGAGTCTTTGTCTGGAAACCAAAGGCCTTAAACAATTTTAAAAGGTGAATAACTCGTTAAGGGAAGAGGAATTTTAAAGTTTATGAAATGTTTTACATAGTGTTTTTTAATGTCTTTGAGCCCTGAAAATTTGAACAAAAACCGTTCAGAAATGAGCAAGATATGAAGCCTCAAAGTTCGCATCTAGGAAGAAAAAAAAAAGAAAAATAAGAACTAGAGCAAAGCTCGTTGCAAAGCAACGAATGGCTCTTCCGTTAATGTCGAAAGTAAAGCTAGTAGTTCCTGTAAGAAGCAGAGTTCTTAAACCAATATACATGAAAAACTAAAAAAAAAAAAATCGAATTATTCTTTGTACGAGTTAACAAAATCCGAATGATTCTATGTACGAATTAACAAAATCCTTTTCAATATCAAGAACGACTTTGCAAATAAAAATCCGAATGTGTTTAAGTACATTTAACAATCATCGAATTATTTAAGGTACGAATTAATTTAACTTTGAACATAACACTATTTTCTTAACCAAAAATGTGGAATCAAAATTTCCGGAAAAAATCAATTTTTTAAACCCCTATTTCTCTGTAATGCATCGTCCGATTTTAAAACGGATTTCAGATTTAAATTAAGCCTTATGAGTTGAACATTTGTGCTTCTTTAGTTATTTACAAATTATTTTTCAGTAAAACGTTATTATTTAAAGACTTTGTAGCCCTCCTGGCCCCTAATTGGAGGGGTCAGCCCCTTGTTCTTGATATCAAATGAAAGGCCTTGCAAATATAAACATATTTTGTTCAACAACTGTTCACGAATTGTTAACCGTTCTAGAGATATCTGAACAACTGTGTTTAAGGGGCCGACCCGTAAACTCCTTACTAGGGCCACCAACAAAAAAGTTTTAGGTATTATATTATGAAAAACATTAATTTGAGCAACTTTTCTTCTACAATGCTTTTCAAAATATTTCTCCTTTTCTCGATATTAATGATCAGAGTTTTGGACTTCTGGCACCTTGAAACCCCTAATTACGTAACATATGACTTAGGTATGGTACAGTAAAGATAAACAGCTGTACAATGAACATTTTTGCTTCTATAATATATAACAAATTATTTTTCAGTAAAAAGTTATTATTAATAGACTTAGAGCCCCTAATTTAAGGGGCCAGCCCTTTTTTCTTGATATCAAATGAAAGATCTTGCAAATATAAACATATTTTGTTCAACAAGTGTTTACAAATTGTTGACCGTTCTAAAGATATCTGAACAAATGTGTTTTAGGGGCCGACCCTTAAACTCCTAAATGGGGCCACCAACGAAAAAAAATTAGGTATCAGATTGTTGAGAACATTATTTTGAGCAACTTTTCTTCTACAATGCTTTTCAAAATATTTCTCCTTTTCTAGATATTAATAATCAAAGTTTTGGACTTCTGGCCCCTTGAAACCCCTTACTACGTAAGATATGACTAAGGTATGGTTTTGTATAAATAAACAGCTGTACAATGAACATTTTTGCTTATATAATTAATAACAAATTATTTTTCAGTAAAGAGTTATTATTAAAAGACTTTAGAGCCCTTTTGGCCCCTAATTTGAGGGGCCAGCGCTTTTTTCTTGATATCAAATAAAAGGTCTTGTAAATATAAACACATTTTGTTCAACAAGTGTTTACAGATTGTTGACCGTTCTAAAGATATCTGAACAAATGTGTTTTAGGGGCCGACCCTTAAACTCCTTAATGGGGCCACCAACGAAAAAAATTAGGTATCAGATTGTTGAGAACATTATTTTGAACAACTTTTCGCCTACAATGCTTTTCAAAATATTTCTCCTTTTCTAGATATTAATAATCAAAGTCTTGGACTTCTGGCCCCTTGAAACCCCTAATTACGTAACATATGACTAAGATATGGTTTTGTATAAATAAACAGCTGTACAATGAACATTTTTGCTTTTATAATTGATAACAAATTATTGTTCAGTAAAGAGTTATTGCAAAAGGACTATAGAGCCCTCTTGGCCCCTAATTTGAGGGGCCAGCCCCTTTTTCTTGATATCAAACGAAAGCCCGTGAAAATTAAAACAACTTTTGCATGACATGATTTAACAAAATATTTATACATCAAAAGATATTTCAGAAAATGTTCGAAAATTTCGTAAAAAAAATTGGTGCTCAATTTCAGGTTCAGGGCCTTGGGCAATTTTTATAATTGGAAGCATGGGGGTACAACTTCAAACATTTATCTACATTCCTGTAAAAATTTAAAGCTTCTATCTTGATTGGTTTCGGTGGAGATGCGTGGACAAAAATACCCTTAAAAATTTACAAAATCGTTAATATCTGAGACCGAAAGTGACGTCATCATTCGAAAATTAAATAATATGTAGCGCCGATGATGCTCTATCGGTCCTAAAAATGTAAATCGGCTGGATAGTTTTTGAGAAATAACGCTCCAAAAAAGTCAGAAAAAGAAAAAAAAAAGAATAACTAGAGCAAAGCTCGTTGCAAAGCAACGGGTGGGTCTTCCGTTAATGTCGAAAGTAAAGTTCGAAGCTCTTGTAAGAAAGAGAGTTCTTAAACTTATAACAAAAGTAACTTAAACAAAAAAGAAAAAAAATCGAAAATTCTTTCTACGACTTAACAAAATCCGAATGATTTTAGGTACAAATTAACAAAAACCTTTCCGATTTCAAGAACGACTTAACAAAAAAATACGAATATGTCCAAGTACGACTTAATTATTTTCGAATTATTTAAGGTACGAGTTAATTCAACTATGAACCTAAAACTATTTGTTAAACCAAGAACGCGGAATCAAAATTTCCGGAAAAATCAATTTTTAAACCCCGATATCTCTGTAATGCATCGTCTGATTTCAAAACAGCTTTCAGTGTTAGATTCAGCCTAATGAATTCTACAAAACACGTATACGTTTAAAATTTGATCAAAAAATTCAAATTTTTGAAAAATTTGATTCACTTCCGGTTTCGACCGGAAGAGACGGATTTTCATTTCCAGCCTTATTGCAAAGGCAAAATAACAAATGTATAAATACCTAAAATTTCAAGCCTCTATCTAAAAGCATTGTTGAGAAATGCCGTGGACAAAATTACTTTTTGAAAATTTTAAAAATGACGTAACGTAAAAACAGAAGTAACGTTATCATTGAAACTTAGAATTTTAAGGCATAGTAACGTCAAATTTTCTCTGAAAGTTTCATAAAAATCGGTCGAATAGTTTATGAGAAATAACGCTTCAAAAAAGTCAGAAAAAGAAAAAAAGTATAATAACTAGAGCAAAGCTCGTTGCCAAGCAACGAGTTGGTCTTCCGTTAATGTCGAAAGTAATGCTCGAAGTTCCTGTAAGAAGCAGAGTTCTTAAACCAATAACAAGAGTTACTAAATTTTCAAAAAGAAAAAAAAATCGAATCATTCTTGGTACGACTTAACAAAATCCGAATGATTTTAAGTACGATTTAACAAAAACCTTAACGATTTCATGAACAACTTAACAAAAAAAAATCCGAATGTGTTCAGGTACGACTTACCAATAATTTTTAGGTACGAGTTAATTTAACTTAGAAATTAACACTACTTTCTTAACCAAGATCGCGGAATCAAAATTTCCGGAAAAATCAATTTTTAAACCCCAATATCTCTGTAATGCATCGTCCGATTTTAAAACGGATTTCAGTGTTAGATTCAGCTTGAAAAACTTTACAAAACATGTATACGTTTTTGATTTGATCAAAAAATTCAATTTTTCAAAAAATTTGATTCACTTCCGGTTTCGACCGGAAGTGGCGGATTTTCATATCCAGCCTTATTACAGAGATAAATCGATAAATGTATTATCACGCAAAATTTCAAGCCTTTATCTCAAAGCGTTTTTTTTAAACGCCGCGGACAAAATGACTTTTTTAAAATTTAAAAAAATAACGTAACGTAAAAACGAAACTGACGTTTTCATGGAAACTCTTATAACTTTGAGGTATAATGATTGCACATAATCTCTAAAAGTTTCATTAAAATCGGTTGAAAAAATCCGAATGATTGTAAGTACGATCTAACAAAAACCTTAACGATTTCAAGAACGACTTGACTAAAAAAAATCCGAATGTGTTCAAGTACGAATTAACAAATTTCAAATTATTTTAGGTACGAGTTAATTTAACTTTGAACTTAAGACTTTTTTCTTAACCCAGAGTGCGGAATCAAAATTTCCGGAAAATCAATTTTTAAACCTCAATATCTCTGTAATGCATTGTCTGATTTTAAAACGGATTTCAGTGTTAGATTTAGCCTAATGAGCTCTACAAAACAGGTATAATTTTTAATTTGATCAAAAAATTCAAATTTTCGAAATATTTAATTCACTTCCGGTTTCGACCGGAAGTGATAGATTTCCATTTCCAGCCTTATTGCACAGGTAAATTGACAAATTCATAACCACAGAAAATGTTAAGCCTCTATCTTAAAGCGTTTTTGAGAAATGCCCCGGACAAAATGACTATTTTAAATTTAAAAAACGACGTAATGTAAAAACGTTCTCATCGAAACTTTAACATCTTTGAGGCATAGTAGTTACACATAATCTCTGAAAGTTTCATCTAAATCGGTTGAAATTTTTTTTAGAGTTATGAAGCCGAAAAGGAGTCAGAAAAAAAGAAAAAGTATAATAATAATAAAAAGAAACCGAAGAATAACAAAAGGGTCTTCCGTTGGAAACGGAAGACCCTAATAAAAAGAAACCGAAGAATAACAAGAGGGTCTTCCGTTGGAAACGGAAGACCCTAATAAAGAAAAAGAAACCGTAGAATAACAAGAGGGTCTTCCGTTGGAAACGGAAAACCCTAATAATCTTATAGGCACAATAATAGTAAGGTCTTCCGTTGGAAACGGAAGGCCTTAATTACAAAATAATAATTTGATTTGTCCTGCAATGTTGAAATTAAACATGATAAATTGATTGAGAATTGAAAGAAAATCACAAATTATATTAAGCGTATGGCATTTTAATTTAAACTATTGCACAGCACATTATCCCATGATATGCGACTAGCTTTCGACGGGATGCCGTGCAACATCCATGAAGATCCGTTGCTTAAGTGTGAGATATAGACGCCCTATTTTTTAATCAACCACTACCTTTCGAACTTACATGCTACAAAAATCATACAGACAATGTCGTGATAAACTTCCTTTTGAGGGTGTCACGAGCTGGATTTTTTTTCACTGTTGATCTTTCTGTTATCTTGAAGATAAGATGCAACTGCTGACATGGGAAACTGCGAAGGGATATGGTAAATGGAACTAGAAGAATAGGGCGAGTTAGCTTGCTTGCAACTAGTTGTGTGTACTTCATTGATAAATGAAGCATACCATACAGGGTGATAAGTTTTCTTACGTACCCCAGTTATATTTAACGACTTTAACCCAAGGTCAGGATTAAATTCAGATAAATGGTCACGTTTGTTAATTGGAGGTAAACAAAAACATTATTATAATCCGGGAGTTTTGTGTTTGTGTGAGAAGGATATAAATTAAGCATTATCAAATACATTGCTATCTAAATATGGTCATTGTGCATTTTATTGAACACGTTTGACAAATCTGTATATAACCAAAGTTCATTTTTAAGTAGGTGCAACCTCTGTGAAGAAGATTGACGGAAACTGATGATGGACAGACCGATCGTCATACAGCAGCAGAGGAATGAAATCTAGTCATTCGAGGGATCGCATTTTAAACTAAAATTGCGAGTCAGTTAACGCACTACGGATGTTTGATCCACCTCTAGATTTATCGCGGAAAATATAGCGCGAGATTACTGTGACTTCATACATAAAAGTTATTTTGCTTTGTTTACGCATCTCGACACAATACGAAGGAATGGAAGCGTGTAGAAAAATCTCCTGATTCTCACCAAAGCGTGTGCAATACTCAAATTGTGTCTTAAAACCTAAAAGAACCGTAAATTATGAGTTAAATGTCAGCCATTTTTAGTATAGCACTACTATAGCTTGAAGGCATGATGGCATGCTGCCAAATATTTTTCTAAATGAATCTGTAGGTTTAGCTCGTTCTTTTTCCTGCGCACTAGTTCTTAGAACTCGATTCGCTCGCTATAATAAAAATAACCAATATCTGTCAAAATTAGTTTCACACCTAAAACAACATTTCGCCCTCATGCTGATATTGAAGTTTTAGATATCGGGTGTGATGCAACAAAATTGTGTTTTACGAATCAAACAGTCAGCTCTCAGCTGGGCTAATTTCTTTACTTAGCCGAGTCAAGAATTTCATTGTCACTAGAGGCCCACTATAAATTTTCTGTTCTTTTTTACTTAATGTCAATGAAAACAAAAGTGTCTGATTGTGTTTCAAACAAAGGAAGATCCGATTAAATTAACAAGAGGCATAAAATGTTTATCAGCCCTTTGCTATACTCTAAGTATAGATTACAAATCTCTCTCTCTCTCTCTCTCTCTCTCTCTCTCTCTCTCTCTCTCTCTCTCTATATATATATATATATATATATATATATAGGTATTGAGAAACTGTACAAAGATGAAACTTACAGAGAATTCAGAGAGAATTTGTAGAAGAAAAAACTAAATATTTACATGCCTTTTGGTTTCAATAAAAGGGAACATTATTGTCTTTAGACTAATTACAAGTTCTTTTTATACAGATTTTCTTTTGTCTCACGTTCTTTTTATGTGGTATCCCTCAGAAATTTGTTAAAGGGGAAAACGGTAAAATTGGGACTTTTATTCTTGGCACAGTTTCTGATATGTTCACTGACGGGTGTACTACATCTGGGTTTGTCACATTTTTTGATGATGGGTGAAAAAAATGCGACACACCCAGATGTAGTACATGTTCATATCTGACAAAAGGATCCTCATTTCATTTAAAAACAGGAAGCCACTTTTAGGTCAAAACCTCCATGTCGTGTACCAGTTCCAACCTCATTAATGTAATAACTTGCGCTGGTTGCGGTGAAAACTACATTGGCCAGACAGGGTCACCTTGAGACACAGGATGACCGTACACCGACAGCAAATCAGGGAACCAAAATACCAATGTACGCCCGTCAAAGGGACAGTTGTTAAAAGTTGAATTAGACATAAACTCAGAACAGAGAAGTGTGTAGATTGCAGAGGCATGCCTCTTGGGGCCGTGGATGCAGTACACGAGGCAAGTTTATGTTCGGAGATCGACTCGGGATTGGGAGCGGTGTGTAAAATGACCGAGCATGCTGAAAATGGTTTGTTTGTATTTTATAGTTTCACAGTAAGTACACTAAGAGTGTCACTTATTTGTTTTCTTTGAGCCGTCGAGCTATCTCGTTTTTACCTGCTCACAGTGGATTCATATTTACACCTTATGTTTTAAGTCCCGACATCATTCTTTAACAGTCTAACGTTAGTATAAGGGGGGGGGGGCTAGCTCAATCAGATGGAAATGTTTTTACGAAAAGAGGCATCAGAATATTAAAACCACACCAAGATACCATCATTAACCTAGATAGCTTAAAAGTAAAGCGCTCTGAAAAGAGAGATTTGGGTGCAAATTCCTTTATGGGTTAAAATCTTGAGGTGTTTTGGTAAATAATTCGTTTATTTTTACTAAGGTATAAAGTTTATTGATATTTTTTTTTATCTATCCTTTACATACCTTGAAAAAGATTCAACTTCCCTCTTCTCATTTTGTGATTCTTTTCGTAGAAATTCATTTTTTCTGTCTTGAAGTTGTTATAGTTCAATTTGTGAGACAATTTAATTTTTTTTTTTAAACTTGGAAAGATTGGAGCAGAATTTAATAAAAAACTAAATTATTAACATTTTATTTTAAATTTATATTATGCAAATAAAAAGAAATAAACTTAATCATATTCTATTTATTCACTCTGATATACAAATGCATGCATGTGTACATGTAAGGTTTACATGTAAAACAAGTAGTTCCGGATAGATGTTGCCTAGGGGGTGTGTCCCCATACCAAGGTATGTTATATAATATAATATAATATAATATAATATAATATAATACATGACCCTCCATCTCTATCAGCCAATCAAATGAGGCGTTACAGGCGTTACAACCAAAATGAAATTATATATATATATATATATATATATATATATATATATATATATATATATATATATATATATATATACTTTAAAACTATTTTTAAAAATATCTTGACCGTGTTACCTGACTTCATCAGTCGTGTGTATTGTCTATAGCAACACAACGTTAAACATCTACTAAGTCGTCACAATACGAAAACAGTCTGGCAAGTGACGTCACACAAACGGTGGAGCTCCAATAAAAAGTGAATGTCCCTGCGCTTTATATATATCTATATCATTCACTATGGGCAGGTATATGTCAATTTGAGAGTTATTGAAATGTTTGTGCGTATTATATATGTATATATCTATGCAATGTGTATCGTTCCGATCTTCTCAAATTGTCGTTTAACTGTTTTCCACCTGTATCTCAAACGACTGTGTAGTGCGCGGCCAGCGCGCTAGGTTCCGTTCGTCATCGAAAGCAAGATTTTTGTCTTGCCTAGATGGCCGAGTGGTTAGCGCGGTGGCCGCTCACTACTAGGAGAATGGGTTCCAGAGGTCGTGAGTTCAAGCTTCGGTCGGGACGGAGGTGGAGCTCCAATAAAAAGTGAATTCCACTGTGCTTTATATATATATATATATATATATATATATATATGTCTTTATATATTTATATATATATCTCGCATAAAACAAACAAATACCAATTAGTTACATCATGGTTACCTTAAAAATCATTAGAAAGAAGAATCACTCCACAGTTATTCTACCAAACAAAGGCATATGAATGAGTTCCCTTTATTTACATAAGTTTTTTTTTCTCGAGAAATTGCAAAAAAATTCAGACTTAAGTCTATAATAGGACTTAAGTTGTTTTGGGTTTTTTTAGAACTCGGAGCCTGATATACATAAGTTTATTTTTTTTATTAAAAAAATACTAATTGTTTTATTTTGTTTACCTCAGTGTACTTGTGCTTGTACACGTTTTAAACAACTTATAGAATTACGCAATATGCAGAACTTAAGACGCAATACGCATAAAACTAAAGGATTCCTCTAGTTACACATATTCGTACACGCACATGTCCAAATGCTTCAACCACACTAATATTAGTCCTTAGTGGTCAGTTACGAGAAATCATGACTATTGTCGTAGCAATCAATTGTTGTGGTTATATTATACCTTGGGTAAAAGATGTCATTGACCTAAAACTCTACAGATAAGTAAATGTTAATATATGTTCTATGTCTTTTTAACCGTCACATTATTTGTGTCTCAATCGGGTTTTGATTAGATGATATCAATTTTTATAACAGAGTCGGGCAAAAATAAGAGAGAGAGAGAGAGAGAGAGAGAGAGAGAGAGAGAGAGAGAGAGAATACAGAGAGACAGACAGAGAGAGACACAGAGAGAGAGAGAGAGAGAAAGAGAGAGAGAGGGATATCTGTAATCTATTCTTAGAGTATAGCAAAGGAATGATTAACATTTTAAAACTCTTGTTAATTTAATCGGATTTTCCTCTGTTTGAAACACAGTCAGACACTATTGTTTTCATTGAAAATGAATAAAAAAAATTAATAAACATGTAACAGCAATTAAATTTAGATTAAAAACCCACTTCCTCAATTGCAATATTACTTCCTCTTAAGTGTAAATGATTTTGATTTTCCAAAACCGTTGAGAGAAACTTTTTTGTACTTCCATATTAATTTTTTTTCTGATTCTCAGAAATCGTTTAAAGTAATTGGTTATCCTAAGCCAAAATCACGCCAGTGTTTTAATAAATAAAACCTCTATTAAATGAATCAGTAATTGTAATTTTAACCGCTTGATCGTTAAGAAACAAATCTGAACATTCTTTTTTTTTTATTTGCATTTAATGATATTGATCATATTTTCCAAAAATAAAACATCTGTTATGTATCAATACTTAATCCTATGGAAAGATTGATTACAACAAGTGACTTGGTATTTCATCTAATAAAATAACAAGTATTTTAATATGTTGGAACAACGTTTCCTGAAATATATCAAAATATTTTTATGAGTGAAAACATGCAAAATACAATCATTATGTACATTGATAGACGATCAAGATCTATTTTTTTTAAACCTGATGTCGTTTAAATTCGATATCCAATACAATCATATCTAAAAACAATATATGATTTAAATGTTCAGAGATCTTGAAAACAACAACTTGATTCAATAAACAGTTTAATGATTAGATGTATTTTATATAGGTTTATGAAGAATTCCAGTCCAATTATATTTTATAAAAACCATCGTTAATTTTAAACATGAAAAACAACGTTTCTGCATCTATAAGTTCTATTGATTCTTTTCCGATTACAAATTACTAATTCCGAAGGAAATGTTGAGTATTTTAAGTACAACAAATGACTAAGAACCTTATTTAATGAAAACGCAAGTACTATAGTATCGTTTGTTGGGAGGTTTCCTGAAACATATCAAATTGTTTTCTATGAGTTAAAACATGCAAAATACAGAGTACATTAATAAGTAATCTAGATATATATATATATATGAATGATATCATACACATAAGATAATACATGTAATTATGGAATACATGGATGTCAAAATAATGCATGAATTAAATGTTCAGAAATCTTGAATAATACACCTTAAACCCTTAAACAGTGTAATGATTAGTTGCCTTTATATTTTATTGTGGTTTATGTAAGATTCCAGTTCATTGATATTTTATAAACAACGTTTTTTTTAAACATTACAATTAACATTTCTGCAACTATAAATTCTACAGTTTGTTTTCCGATTACAAAACACAAATTTCTTGATATCGTCGGTATGATCTCTTGTATATAATGCTAAATACAGCATTATAATGATTCCACTCAAACAGACTAGAATGATGACGGAAAGTCGAATCGGTGCTGTATTGTTTTCATGAATGCTACTACTTGTTACTTTTGTAACATTGTAATTTTGCGTGATCTTTTGACCAGACGATGATGTCAGTTTTTTAACATTAGCGTAGCCTACAGTAACAGAGAGATAGATGGACGTGGTCCTATATGTACGTAGTGTCATGTTACGAAAGCTCTTTCCTGCAAAAAAGCATATTTAACAATGAAGTGTGTACAAAAAGGTTCGTTGTCGTGTCGTTAATAACTTGTAACTGGTTTTTTTAAAGGATGCATTTTATTGTTATTTGTGTATGATTTAAGTTGCACCTACCTTTATGCGTGCTTAATTGTTTAGCACATCCTTCAACGTTGTTACAGTCATTCATCTCGCATGTACATCGATTCTGACAAAAGTCTCCAAACTGTGGATATGGACAAGGGTCTTCGCAAGATGTGCCAAAGTATCCTTTTGGACAATCTGAAATATCGTGATAAAATAAAATAAATACTATTTTCTATCTGTATCCATTTTATCACTGACAGATTCCATCTATGAAATATTAATATTCTATACCCAAATTTCGGCTTCACCGAAGTAAAAGAAAAATATCTATCTAAGGTGTTGCTTATAGATATAAGAAAATTTTAGATTGTTGGCTCGCTTTTATCATAACTACCTTTCATCATATATTAACTACAAAACCATATTGAATGAAGAAAATCAGCTGAAAATAATTATTTTGGTCGATTATAACAATACATATAGTATATAATAATAGTATTATTAATAAATAATCTCTGAAAACTTTAAACATATGCTAAATGTTTCAATATTTATACATAACTTTTTGAAGTGATAAACCTTTTACATAATTAAGAAATTTCTGAGATTGTTAATTTAAAACGGCAAAAAACGAATTCTAAATAAGATGAGCTTGGGTTATGTTTAAGTATAATCTTAAATCGACAAAACAATCATTTCGATTTGCAATGTTTTTCTTTCACCATGAATATGGTGACCATAACATAATAGTAGTATTAACAGTTATTGTGTAATAACAATGTAGAGCATATAAATGGAGTAGTCTGATTAGATATTGTACTTTTTTTTTGCTCAATGAAACCGACGTCACATATCAAAGATTACTCGTATTGGTAAAAAAGAGATAATTGTGCTACTTACGAACGCAGGTCCCTGATGTGCTGTCATATTGAAAACCTGAGCAGCAAACACCCGAGCTGTCGCTATAATTATAATATAATAAAAGAATAAAAATGAAATACTTATATATTTTAAACAAAAGTTCATTTTATAAACCCATTCAATCCAATCTACAGTTCATACTTTCCATCGCAATCCGCTATGCTACCTTGTAAACATTTATTTATCACGAGTAAAAATGCAGCAAATCGTATCATGATATCGATGCAGGATATCTAACGTGTTGACGCCTATTGCCCGAAATGATGGCACAAAATGTCGTAGCGTTCATGCATCGTTAAATTTAGCGAGTTCGCTGAACGGAAACTATGCTTTTTTATTCAAGGAAATTCATTATAAGAACTAATTCATACTGTTGATTGAAAATAGATTGCATGATTTCACGGCAACTTATTTTATAACTTAATTATAAAACAAATCGAAAAGATGCATATAAACTACGAGGGTTGTCCCAAAATAGCATAGACAAGTGGGGTTGTTCAGTTAACCGAAGACACAGAAAGATGAAACTTATGCCACAAACGGTTTAAGTAATTTGTATTAAATTGTTTTGAAATTAAATATTGTTTGTGAAAAAATTAGTGAAATAAAAACAGGCTACGTAATAAATTCAACATGCGGCGCAATGTCAACAACAAAAAGTTAAAATCAACATAATGAAATGAAAATTGCACGGAAAAGTACTTTTCGAATGAAAAAAAAACATTTAAATTTGTTATTAATACTTATATTTACCCTGAAATTGTTTCGACTCTAGCAAACCTTTTACAGATTTTATAGCGCGTTGTGACAAGTTGAAGTATAAGCTCGTTATAAAATGACGACGTCAGCGTTAGAGGCGGCGCAGCGGTAACTGATAACATTTTGTGAAGACCTTGAAACAAATCCTAAACGGCTTTGGAAGAAAATGAAATTAACAAAATCGCTTCGAAATACATTTTGTGACGTGGAGTGTTTAGCAACAACGAAACGACTGGAAATTTTCGATGTCACACATTGCGCCGCCTGGCAAAACTTGTTGTTACTAATTTTTCATTTACTCAAGAAATGATTAAAGTACAGATTGATTTTTTTAGTATTGTGTGCCAAAGGGTTATTGAAGAAAACATAACTCTAATGAAATTGCAGCGAACAGATTTTGGGTTATGTCTTCTGTCTACGCTATTTTGAGACAACCCTCGTACATATCCTATTGGTCATTGCTGATAACAATGACATTGTGTACAGATGTTATTCAAGGTCATTATCTTTCTTGTTTTGAAATTACCAATTGCCGAAAAAAACGTGTTTATGCAATTTGTACATACTTCAATTTTCAGAAAACAAGGCATTTTGTATCCAGAAATTTATCATACTATTCAGAGGATTATAACATAACATTGATTAAAGCACATATGCATATAATTTTATGAATATTTCCTTGCAATGTTTGATTATTGCGAGGATATTTTCGATATCCCCCCCCCCCCCGTTTCTATATGTTTTTAATAATGGCTAATCATCAATATGCTTTGAGATTGTTTATGTAAAATAAAAATTTGTTATATTTAACAAGGCCGAGAACAGCTCAAGTACACATTTATTTCGATGCAGCCGGAGATGCGAAGTATTGTGTTTTTAACAAGACTAAAATTACAGTGGTTACAAACTGTTTTTCGCCTTTTCTTCAACAGATAACATCGTAGAGTTCATCGGAATACTTTTTGAGAAGTTTATATTGACCATGCTTAAATGAAGTTAACTTTGTAGAACAAGCTATTTACTTTTGAGGAAAGTAAACACAAAGTTTGCCCCCACCCCCGGGATTTATATATCTCCCAGAACATCATGTTATGATAGATTTTCTGTCTATTCACGTCAGCTTCTGTGTAATGACGAACGAAATCGTGAGCTCTATCTTTACACTCTTTCTAAGAGGCCAAGCCCATTTATGTGGACTTCTATATTTTAGAAGCTATGGCTTTTCAAACTGCAAATCAGACGACAAAGACGTTTCTTTCTCTTTTAAATAATTAGCCATGGTCTTAGTCTCTAGATCTATGTTTTACATAGGAATAGCTATACTTGTGAAATAGTCTAAGACAACTGAAATATATTTGTTGCCATTTTTCGTAATTGGAAGTATGCTCAGAATATTAGCTGCTGTCTGTGCGCTCTACAGGCATTTCTGGTGGAAATAAATGCATTGATGCTATATTTTTCTTCTTTAAATTTTTTCCTCGTAATACGATTGTCACAGCCTGTGACATTTGTCTAACATTTCGTTGCAAGCCAGGCCAGTAAAATCTTTGTCTAAGTCTTGCCAACAGTTAATTCATTATAAGATGTCTCATGTTTCTTTTATTATAACATAGTTTTAAAAATTGGGTTTTCTTCTGTTGGAAAGGGTGCTGGAATATATATTTCGTCATATGTCCATCTTCTATATATATTATTCGATTTACTAATTTCAATCTTTACCAATGACTTCGTAGTTTTGGGGTTTTTTTTGTTGGTGTTTTGGGTTTTTTTTAAAGAAAATACTCTACACTTGTTATATCTTCAAACGACGGTCTCTGATTTTCTTATTGACAAAACTTGACTATAGATATATTTTTATCTGCTTCTTGACTTTCGTGAACTGAATTGCTCTCTGTATTCTTTGCTATTCATACGGAAATACTCTGATTATGATATCAAAAAAATACTTGCTTTCCTGATTGACAATTTTTATGTAGTTTTTGGTAATCAGGTCTTCCAACCATCTGTTGGAATTCCCATGGGTACCAATTGCGCACCATTGTCATTTATTTCCTTTAACAAATGATAAAATTTTGAAATCAAACATAAAGATATAACTATTTTTTTTTAAAATTGGCTGGATAATTTTTTGGCCAGAATTAAAGTTGACAAGATCTTATAAAATATTGCAACATGAATTACAGCCATTTGTAGATATTTTCTGGCTAAGGAGGACAGAAGATTATGTAATTGAAAATTACTCGATTATAATTTCCTTGTCTTTATCTGTCCCTGATGTGTTCAGGAGATCATTTTCTGAGAGAGAGAGAGAGAGAGAGAGAGAGAGAGAGAGAGAGAGAGAGAGAGAGAGAGAGAGAGAAAGAGAGAGAGAGATAGATAAAGAGAGAGAGAGATGGAATCAGCCAGTCAGAACTCTGAAAAGCGTTTTATACATATATGAATCACTGAAAACAACCAAAATATATGACAATGCAAATCATGTATTACATATATTAACCATAGAGATAACATACATGAAACAACTGGTCAATAACATTCGTATAAATATTTGGCGAATTTAACCCAATTTAATCGTAAACATTTTAGTATGCCAATATAAAGACGAATACCTTATCAAAACTAAAATAATTTTATTTTTTAATAAAGCCGAATTCGGCGAAAACTTTTTTCACTTTCCATGTCGTATAACCTTATGTTCATTACTGTTTTTAATCTGTTCTTTTTATTTATTTACATTACGTATACACATTATGTGCTCATTGATTAATTTGGTTACTTTATTTTTCAATGTTTTCAACAAAAAGACATTTAGAAATAAACGTGCAACAACAATCGAATCTAAATTAAAAACACATTTTCTACTTCCTCTTCAAATGCAAATGATTTTGATTTTCCGAAACCGTTGAGAGAAACTTTTTTGTACTCTCGTGTTTGTTTTTTTTTTTTCAGATGTTGAGAAATCGTTAAATGTAGTTGTTCATCTTAGACCATGATCACACCATGGTTTCCATAAAAAATCTCTATTCTATGAAATAGTAATGGTAATTTAAACCGCTTGATCATTAGCTAAAAATTATAACATTTTTTTTAATTTATATTTTACGATATAAACAAATATTTCCCAACAAAAACTATGTATTGATATTTATTTCTATGGAAAGATTCATAAGGAAATGTTGATAACAACAAATGACTAGAAATATTATTAAAGAAAACGCAAGTACTATAGGTTCGTATGTTGGGACGTTTCCTGAAACATATCAAGTTATTTTCCATCAGTTACATGCAAAATGCAGTGTACACTGATAAACAATCTAGATATATGACTGATCTCATGCAAATAAAATAATATGGAATACAGAGATGTTTCAAATAATGCATGATTCAATGATCAGAAACCTTGAATATCCCACCTTAAACCCTTAAGTGGTGTAAATATTTCTAACCTTTATATTTCTTTATGTAAGATTCCACTCCATTGATATTTCATAAAAAACAGCGTTTTTTTCAAAACAATTAACATTTCTGGAACTATAAGTTCTACTGTTTGTTTTCCGATTACAAAACACGAGTTTTTTTTATATCGTCGATATGATCTCTTGCATATGATGCTATATACAACATTAATATGATTGCATTCAATCAAACAGACAAGAATGTTGACGGAAATTCGAATCGGTGCTGTATTGTTTTTATGGATGCTACTACTTAATAGTTTTGTATCATTGTGTTTGTGCGTGATCTTTTGAATAGACGATGAAATCATTTTTGAACATTAGTGTAGCCTACTGTACCAGAGAGAATGATAAAGGTGGTCCTGTCTGTACGCAGTTTCATGTTACGAATTTCTTTTTCTAAAATAAAAAACAAAAAATAAACAAAAATGTAATTACTAATGATGTTGTAATGCTTTGATTTGCTTAAAATCCCCAGTTATTTATAGTAACACTTCATACCTTTCATCGCAATGGGATATGTTAATTTGTTAACATTTATCTATCACGTGTAAAAACGCGTAAAACCACAGCAAATTGTATCATGGTGCAGTATAACTATGTGTTGAAAAATTGATAGCACAAAATGTCGCAGCATTCAAGCATTGCCAAATTTAGCGAATTTGCTGAACGGGAACTATGCTCTTTTACAAAGGGAAATGAATTATGAAACTTTATTCACAGTGTTGATTTGAAATAAATTGTATGATTTTATGGCGTCTGTTCTCTTTATTAAAAAAATCAAAAAGTGCAGATAGACTACTCATCATACTGGTCAATATAACAACTGTTTATATCAATGACTGCATACAAGTGTTATTTATGGTCGTTATGTTTCTCCTTTTGAAATTACTATATGCCGAAAATAAGATATGGCAATGAAAAAATAACAATAACAAACCGTCAACCATCTCAAAAATCCATAAAACGAAATACAAATTCAAAGCAGAGCAACAGGGATCTCCAAAAAGATAAAGGTAGGATCAGGTGCCTAGGAGGAGTAAGAATCCTCTGCTCACCGGTCACACCCGCCGTGCGCCCAATGTCATATCGGTAAACATGCCATTATCGGGAAAAAATGTGTATTTTTGGTAAAATATCATAATCGGGAAAAACGGAGAAAAATCCGTGGACAATTGTGTATTCAATCAATAGTCGAGAGCAGAGCAATCACGGACCTCTGGAAAACCTCATAGGCAGGATCAGGTGCCTAGGAGGAGTGAGCATCCTGTGCTGACCGGTCACACCCGCCGTGTGCTCTTTGTCGTAATCGGGAAAATAACGGAAAGTCCGTAGACAATTAGGTGATTAATTATGGTCTAACAATTAGTATGAAAAACGTCTGTCAGCATGCGACCCAGTGGAAGATTGTATTTGCTGACAAGGTCGTTGTATCGACCATAGAACTTACGAAAAGATGACTTCAAACGAGACTGTTGATAGTCCTGTTTTATCAACTTGTTTGTGAGTAGCTTGCCTTGCCTTAGAAACTGTTCATACGAAGAGCATGCCCTTGCGTATCGAATTAACTGAGAGACAAAAACACCATATGCAGGTGATGAAGGTATATTGCTACATAAGTAAGAAAAGTTGACTATAGAAAAATTGAAGTCATCGCGTTTATCATAAAGTTTTGTTGTTAGGTTACCATCAATGTCCATTTGCAGTGAAATATCCGAATATGCAACAGATGATGTAATTTGTACATACATCAATTTTCTAAAAACAAGGCATTTTGTATCCACATCCTTATCAGACTATTCAGAGGATTATAACATTAGTAAATAAATACATGCATACATTTTTGATGAATGTTTCCCCCGCAATGTTTGACTATTTCGAGGAAAACTTCGATATTTTTCAGGGTTTTTTTTTCGTATCTTTTAAATTAATAGGTCACTGCTCATCATCCACATGTTTAGAGATTAAATGTTTATAAAAATAAAAATTTGTTATACTTAAAGAAATGAACAGTTCGAGTGTACATACCTTTGTGCATCTTTTAATTTTCATGCAGCAGTAAGTACAAAGTTATAACTTTTTTTTGTTATTGTGTTTTTATTAAAAAAAATAACATTTCAGTGGCTACATGCTGTCTTCGCCTTTTTTCCACAATTAACAACGTAGAGAACATTGGACCACTTTTCGAGCACTTTAAATGACTCACGCCAAAATGAAGTGAGCTTTGTGGAGCTCTTGAAAGCTGACGATTTTTTTTTCATAATTATTTTATATTTTTTATCCTTGAAACCCAAATTCGTCGCAATTACTCACAATATGTTCTTAAATAAGCATTAAATGTCATTTAAAAAAAAAAAATTATCCTCCCTTACCGTGTCACCAGAACACATAGCAGGAAATAAATGGCGTTAGGGTTTTTTTCACTCATCAAAGTCTATAAAAGTGTAACGTATGAGAAAAATCTGTAGCTAAGTGTGGTCACCGAAATTTAATTCTTACATAGAATGTATCTTAAATAATAGCATGATTAACATCAGATTCATTTTAATAATATCCGCACTTTATTCTCATGAAAGTTTAATGTGGGTTTAAAAGTCTGATAATTATTTCCATTAACGCTTCCTACGTTTCCGGCCGTCTGGATAATGTATATATGCCCAAAACTAAACTTCCTTACGGAAGATGTGCAGATCCCGCTGTTTTGGTTGAAACTTCTGGTAAGATTTTAATGTATCAAATGGTCCACCCGCAGTATTTTGGGGTCCTGCAAATGAAACATTAACCGTTCCTACAATTACCGCTGTATTTTTCTTCTCAAGATCTTTACTTCTCTTCGTCTACCAGCAGACAATCGATGATGCGCAGACGCACTTTCTATTCATTCCTTTTATCGAGGCTGCTGACTCATCTCAGAGTCATCAAATGGTTTGAGACAATTTACTACACCCAAGGAATAGCTTATAATTTACATGTGAGATATATGATTGACCCTGATTGCTTTATTATATAAATAATAATGATGTGTTAATATGCATTACTTTAACTATCTTTCTTTCTTTCTCTCTCTCTCTCTCTCTCTCTCTCTCTCTCTCTCTCTCTCTCTCTCTCTCTCTTGCCTCGAGCGATCAATGCATGTCTGATTGGAAAAAATGTCAACATATGCCGCAATAATATTCAGTACAGAGTTAAGGGATCATGATGTTACAGTGTAAAATTATTTAAGGAAGTATGGGACTGACACCAAAGTAATTAAAAAATTATAAAACTTGGTTCAACAGTTAGCACTGTATTTCCTCTAACAGAATATAAAAAAAAAATGATAGGTTAATATGTTTGTTTCCATGGTAACGGTACCCAAACATACCCTTGTTGGAAATACTCCAGCTCATTAAAATACACCGCTTGCAACAGAAATGAAGCAATGCTACAGACTTTGCAATTATTTAATTTCATGTTTCTTATATGCTATTCATTACACATTAACAGAAGAATGATTTTTTACAAAAATATTTTGTCAACACCTCCTCAGTATTTTACAAACTGCAACCGAATTTCCTCTGCATAGTTCTAATTTGTTGTTTTTTATGTTGACCTTCAATCCAAAATGGTCAAAGAATATATTTTAATATAATTAAAAGTCTTATTTTTGAACTGAAATAAAATGTTCAAACGTTATGCTTTCGCTGGAAAAGGAGAAACTCATATGTCAATGACCTAAATAAAAAGATATTGCAGTCTGAATTTCCTCTGGTCTGTTTTTTCAATTTCGCGCCATTCTCACTTAAACACTATTCTAATGTAGATAAAATAATCAATACCAACTTTTTGTTCAATAAACACTCAGTCAATTAATAATATCTTTATTACAATGCTAGTAATTTATAAAATTCACCAAAAAAGTAAAAAAATATTCATTTAAATCCCAAATTTCCTCTGTTTAACTTGAAATTCCTCTGTTAAAGTACAAATTTTTAAACTATTTGCACCTTATAACAAGATACCAGGTAGGAACAAAATAATTCTAGTAGGTATAAACAAATAAGTATTTAATTTATGATTTGCTACATGTATCTCATAATTATTTTTTCAACTCTGAAACACATAAAAGTATTGAAGTCAGCATTACATCATGTACAATATGCACAGTACAATGGGTGAAATTAATTTAAGCCATTCAGTAGAACAACATCCATTACTGTTACAACCATATATTATGGTATGAATTCTTTTTTATACTAATAAAGTTTATACTGGACATTTAACTCTTTACATGTACATAATAGATTAACAAACTTATACAAATAATGCATCCAAATCAAAAGCCCTCTCAACATTATTACACGTGTTACCAATCTAGCATAAATAATGAAGCTGACAATTATCGCTCCAAAATGAACAACCCTCTCAACATTTTTATTACATATCTAACATAAATATTGAAGCGGACAAGAGCACAAGTCCTTGGCTTATCCTTGCGACTTTTCCTTGGGCAAGGATGTAGTATAAACATCTTTTGAGATACTGTATGACGTTGAAAGTTAAAGTTTTGTGTTATTTTTCACAAAGTATAGATGGTTCCTTAAGATTTCTTTCACATGATAAGCATCCAATGTTTTACCAATATTTGTGTCAATGTTTGTCCGAAGTTTGGAAATTATTGTGCTATCTTCATCACCAACTATTGTCTTTACACGAACAGACCCATCATTTACATCCTTGACCATCTCTTCTATCATGTCACTCTCCATGACCATCGTAGTTCCGTTCCAGTTGATACTGCAATCGTGGAGAAGGTGTTGATTTGGAATTAAGAGACAAAGTACATGTGCGACAGGATTTCGATCTTGTTGAAAAGTTTTCTATTTTTCCAGAAAATGTCCTTATCATAGATGAATGACCTGAAAGATGGGAAATAGCATCAACTAAAATACTAATACATAGAGAAATATCTAAAAAAAAACTGTTGTGACATTCAAACACAAGGATTTCTTAGGATGTACAATTTATGGTTCATTAAGATTAGGGCTGGGACAATTCAGGGTTTATTCAATTGGTTTGATTTCTATTCAAAATGCTACAATTCATTTTTTTTTTCGATTTGATTAAATATAGATCTGCCTTAATATTTCTCATTATAAATGAAATACTAATCTTTATCTTGTAGATTCCTTTACTTAACGATTTCCGATCCTCAGCAAAGTTCGATAACTCTAAATCATCCGGATTTCTTTTATTTGTACCATAAATCTGACTTTTATACAGTCAATTTTAATTTAGTATTCTACTGCTAGTATAACCATCAGTCAAGCAACTACATGCTTGGCGTAGTGGATCCACGGAGCTTTCCCACTTATATACATCTTGGTATAGAGTTCGAGCCATCGTTGCACCGAATTTTTTTTTATGAAACTCAACTTGTTTCTTTATTCCATTATATCCATCGTAGGAAAATTTGCAATAACTTTGTAAAATGCATGGATACCCTCTAAAAATTTCATTTATAATGGTTGAAAGAAAAATATCATTCTTATGATGAAAAAAATACTTTGAGGCTGAGGACCGGAGAACCTTAAGGATAACAAACCAAAAATTCATAAATTTTTTTTTACATAATTAAGAATTTACTTATAAAATAAACAAACTTTTTTAATAAACGACAGATTTTCAATTGGTACACTCATGCTTAGAGTATTAAACAGAATAAAATCAATGAAAATAAATGGCACAGTGATAATCTCTGGGACTAAAGATTATCAACAATACATGTATATGGAATATTACAGTTAACTTTTACCCTACTGTCAAATCATTGAATTTTGTGAGGTCTAATTTTTGGGCATTGTTATCATTCATTAAAGGTTCATTGGGATGCAATTTCATGCATTATTTTGCACAGTTAATGAAGATTTTTTGGGAGGTTTTTTGAGAGTTTTTTTGTGGGGGTTTTAATTTGTTCATATGAAAGAAATCCATGAAAATTAAACCAATCACAGAGATACCAATCGAAAGTAGTTTATGTAATTTATCAAATACCTGACAAACTGTTATGACTTCCCACTCTCTCTCTCTCTCTTTGCCAACCAGCATATTTTTATATATAGCTCTTCTTCCTTAGGAGATCAATACAGTCTAAAAATGGCCATGACCATCGAGCTCTCTTCAGGAATGAGAGTACCAATGCACCGGATGTTGATATCAGAGAAGTGTTAATACAAGATTGAGCCGAGCAGAAAAAGGTAGGGCTTATGTGATTGGCTGAATTAATTGCTGAAATAATGATCATTTCAGAGTAAAATTATCAATGATTAAATTTAATGATGGAATGAGGAAGTATTGCAGAAAGTAAAGAAATGAGAATGGTTAAAATAAGGGGTGGGTGATATTTAAGAGACTAGGAAGAATTTGCTGCGGATCGCTGTAAGTTGTAAACAAGTACAAATTTGACCTATAAATGCAATGGGACCCTATATATTTCTATGGATTTTCTGTTAGCGCTTGGAATGAACTTTCAGCTGTTACCAATAATATGTCTGTAAGTATAATAGCAAACTAGCCAGGGGTGTTTAGGTTAGCATTGAGTTCTATGGGAAATGAATTGGTACTCTTTTCCCTATAGAAAGCCTATTTACGACCTGTCATGTGACTTAATATTTAAGTAGTTCTAGAAAAAGTGAGTTTTCAGTAAAATTGTGAACATGGCAGATATTTTCGAGATATTACAGATGAAACTTTTTGAAAAATTTGAAATTCAGGGGGGACCAGGGGGGTGTTTTATATGGAAAGGTGCCACCACTGTCCACGGGTATGGTGTAATGAGGGTTAGATGGCCGGAGGAGGGACCAAAGATGGAGAGAGTTCATCGGGTTGCTCTTATGGCACAGATGCGCTTGACCCGGTCCCAGTTTCCGGGTGGACACCTGGAGGTCAGCCATCTGTGCCATAAGAAGCTCTGCGTCAAACCAGCCCACCTCGTCCTGGAGACGCATGAGATCAATCAGGAGAGAATCCATTGTAGAGTCCATGGGTTATGTTGCAGGGCCCACCATCCCTATTGCATTCCTATGTGTAATTATATAGTTGAGATGTTGCTAAAATACAATTTCTACCTATTTTGAATAACTATGCTCAGAATTTTTTTTCATTTTACTTCGGGCTCGGGCCTCAGAGAGCATAATATTCTTCTTGTACTTAACTTCCTCTTGATGTTTTTCATAAAGTTTGTACAGTTTTCGACGTTTAACCACCCTTTTTGTTTTGTACAAAGTTGATTTTTGATATTTTTTACTAGTTTCATGGTTTATTTTAATGTTTTGTAGAGAATTGTCCACTAAGCCTCCACTAGGGATGGCACAACCCACGCCTGCACATAAGCTGCGGATGGAGTCGCCTGGACCATTGTTTGAAGAGTGAGCAGCACTATGAGCCCTTCCTGAGAAGTTGCGAGTAAAGGTGACGTTACGAGGTAAAGATCGTCGCAGAGTGCGATTGAAGCTTTCAACCTTCTGCGAGTTGCTGTTCTTGATGGTTTTGTCAAGAACAGCTGGAGACAACCTCTTTGAGATGCAAGCACGGAGCAAGTTCTCGTTCTCTAAGGAGTGAGGTATTTCAAAGTTTGGACCTAAATACATGTATGTACTTTTGCTAACCCAATTAACTGTCCCCCCCATTACATACTAGAGATTGTCTCCTGCACAGTGCATGATTACCCATGTAACACTGCACAATGGCATCTACAGCATAGGAGAGCTTGTTTTTCATCTTTTGGCTATCACCTGCACACAAGTCGTAGGCTTGATTGATCTCGGCTGTGCATCTATCAACTGCATCTAGAGCAAAATTATGCAAAAGTTTGGTTTTCTCAGCTTTCGTTCTGCATGGCATGGCCTTTAACAGTTTTTCATCTTTTTTTATAGATTTCCTGATACTTTCCGACAAATGTCGTGTATCCAGGTAATGTGTCGGCTCGACCTTGTAAAGCCCATCCTTGAAGAGGGACTCGGCAGCCCGACCAGCTGAGCTATCTGGATCAGTGGTAACTGCCTTAACTTCAATGCCGTCTTCACAGAGAAGTTCGGCCATCCCCTCCCTAGCCCACGTAAACTCATCCCCTATAGTATGCTGCATTGGGAGGTTTGCCCCGCATTCCTCTGGACTACAACAGTGGTTAGCAGATTCCTCATCCCGTAAGTGACTGTGCTTCGAGCAGATTTTATTTTTCGTTACTAATTTAATGATTTGGTGTTTTTTTGTTACATTTTCAGCAACAGAGTACACAGTTTGTGTCGCCGGCTGGAATGGCGTCTCACCGACCCCCGAGTACAAGGGGTTGTTGTACATGCCGTCGCACTGCACGTCTATAGACTGCGGCGACTCATGTCCCCTAATGGTGTTGACGTCAACCAGCTGGCGACACCTGCGACTCATGTCAGTTGTATTTAGAGTCTCAATTTTGGCCAAAACTTTGTTACTGGTTTTTTGCAGGGACTTACGGGATGGAGCAGGAGTGTTAGTGGAAAGCAGTATTTTCCTCATTCCATCAGTACCAAGGGGTGTTTGGCTCAGCCCGACCTGAAGTGAGTAGTTAAGAGTTGCAGGTTTTCTACCAGGTGCACTGGTCTCTACTTCCTTAAACAAGTTGTGTCTCTTGGACATGAAGGGACACGCATCGCACTTTAGGCCCATCCTTGTGGCAAGTCCCCGCCTTTCCTCGTTGGCCAAGTCCCAGGTCAGGCTTCCATTGCAGTCCGGACTCTGCTCCTGGTGGCTTCGGAAAACTTGGTTCCACATGGCCGCGGTCTTGCCCAAGTGGAGCAGTCTGTGGGAATCTTCCTCTGCTCTACAAGATTTGTAATTACTGTTCACTAAGCATGTGAATGTCTGTGTTGTGAGGATGGTGAAAACTGATTTTAGAGTTACCTCCCTTAGACTAGATGTAAATTTTGTTGATTTTTTAATATCGATGTATTTTTACATATACTGCTTCAATTCCAATTATTTTGATAAAGTTGAGGTGCATGATTTATGAATGCATGTTTCATCACTTCTGATTACATAAAATTGCATGTAATTACATGTAAAACCTGACAAAATTGATGTAGTGTTAAAAAGTCTAATTAAATTGATATTAAAGTGATTAAATGTATAATAAGATGTTCCATTGGCCAAATCTAATGTTAAAATTTGTTTCTTATGTATTCTAGTCTATGAAAAATGACTTACTGCTCCGAGGTCTGGTCTTGCTGAGTTTCCATATCGCTTTTAAGGAAACCTTGCCTTGGTCTTAGGAGATGGTAGCTCCCCGTCCGCAGGACCATTTCCTTCCTCTCAGATGCAGACGGTGGGTTGGCGACCAGTTCTGTCATTTCAGGAGACAACCTTTTATATTTACCAGGTAAGCCAGTCAGCTGGCAACCCTTTTTACCCTTGTTATGAGGTACATATTTTGGTTTGAATCCACAAGAATGTCCTTTCTTAAACTTTGGCATGATTTAAATAGGGCCTTTTTTGAATGCCAGTTCCAATTTCCTAACTAATTGCTGATGATGTTTCACACTAGGGAGACTAAGCTGTTATGCTGTATCCAAAAATTGGGCTATTGTTTATCTTTGAATGATTTATGTAGCAAAAGAGGAGGGCACCTGCTATTATTTTAAGCTCTGCCATGTAGGGGGGTGGTAAAAGTTTTATCCCATATATTAACTGCAGGGGATGAGAGATAAGTGATGGTTTGATCATCAGCTTTCCTAATAGTTAACAATTCATAAGAGTACAAGTTTTTGCTAATTTACTCAATCTATAATTCTTAATTTTGCATCTTAAATTGACATTTCAGTTCTTTCAGTACCATTACTTAAAATCTGGGTAGAATCCACCCTTATTCAAAAATCTCATCCAAGTTGTTCATAACACCCTTAAGTACATGAAAACAAACACGTTCATTCAAGTTTTACATGTATTTTATTTGTTACAGTCAACATTAAACAGTCAATTCCTCCCGGATCTCACTGTCAGTCTACTCTCATCACTGCATTTGCTGAGGGAGCGGGCCTCATACTCGGATGAGCACAGCATACATATCGCTCAAGTTCCAGGACTCATATTTCACACACAATGAGAGGTATGTTTAAGGTTTACGAAACACCCAAATTTGACAAATTCAGAGGTGAGTAAAATGATGAGTATAGGAATGAGAGTACAAATGCACCGGATGTTGATATCAGAGAAGTGTTAATACAAGATTGAGCCGAGCAGAAAAAGGTAGGGCTTATGTGATTGGCTGAATTAATTGCTGAAATAATGATCATTTCAGAGTAAAATTATCAATGATTAAATTTAATGATGGAATGAGGAAGTATTGCAGAAAGTAAAGAAATGAGAGGGGTTAAAATAAGGGGTGGGTGATATTTAAGAGACTAGGAAGAATTTGCTGCGGATCGCTGTAAGTTGTAAACAAGTACAAATTTGACCTATAAACGCAATGGGACCCTCTATATTTTTATGGATTTTCTGTTAGCGCTTGGAATGAACTTTCAGCTGTTACCAAGAATATGTCTGTAAGTATAATAGCAAACTAGCCAGGGGTGTTTAGATTAGCATTGAGTTCTATGGGAAATGAATTGGTACTCTTTTCCCTATAAATGCATATCTGCTTACATCCCTAATTCCACCAAACTCCTCCACTGTCTCCAACCACAATCAGACATTTTGACAACTTCTTCATGGTCAACATCTGTAATATTAAGTTACATAATCAGGAATGTTTGCACCATGAGAGAATATTATTTGGAACACCAATTGGTTGCCAAGTTGATCAGTAAAAAAAATATATGCATATGTACTTGACATTATAAAGGAACACCAATTAGTTGCAAAGTCGATCAGTAAAAAAAAAATTATGCATATGTACTTGATATTATAAAGGCATAAACAGAGGTTAACTCAGATTTAACAAACATATAAATATTTACTGGGAGAGGGATAGTTATTATTAGACACTGACTTCTAAAATCTTCACTTTTAAATTAGTTGTTCTCCAATCGATACATAAATATGTACATGCAAATCTTTCCACATTAAGAAGGGCATGGGGCTGTGAAAAGTAAATTTTGAGGGAGCATTATTGTGAAAGACTGAAAGTCACACAAAAGATCCAGACACTGTTTTAACTGAAAAAATACACCATCTGAGGTTGAGTTTTAAATTAAAAAAAATTGTATTTGACACCTATTTCACTCCTATTTGATATTTATTTTGCTGGCAATATGTGTATACCATAACAATTATCATTATCTAAAGAGTTCAATCTGTCTTCCTATTTTAAAATACATCTCCTGACGTCATGAGTTTCCGATAGTTTAACACCTAATGGTACACATAATGGCTGTCAGTTAACAATTTTTATCTAAACTGAATCATTTTTAACCTCTCTCAGACATAGCATCTGAAATTACTAATACAAAATCAAAGTTAGTTGTCATCATATGCAGTTTCTACTTGTAGCTAAAATATAAACTGGATGCCACATAATTGGACTAATGGCTATGCATAGAGACGACAGGAGATTTCGTATGTGTGGTATAACATCATTTTTGGAATGAACTCATGCGTTGAAAATCAACTACTCGAAACATCTGATTATCTGAAACATGTGACGGCATGATATAAATTCTGATATATTTTAGAATTAACTATTAATAATGAAAGACATTAATAATTCTACTGGGTTCTGATATGTGTATTGAACCATACTGTCAAAAACTTGTATACATGATTATAATTATTTTTTTTATTATGAAATTACACCTCAGGTGCTTGGGGCTTTACTCACGAATATGTACGATGCCTACTTATATAGGTATAGGTATCTTACACATTCATGAGCAGAGACCAATACATGCAAGCACCAGTGCATTACACCCACATAGCATAAGAAAAATTCGATGATACTCATACCAATTTTACTTTTACTCTAACTTCAGCAAGATTTGCCAAAACTGATGAAACGTCTGTCAAAAATTTTCAGTCTCGACGAACTTAACCTCGCTGAGATTACAAAATACTTTTAGTTTTACTCTGTCAATGAATGTAAGTCAAACCTGGACAGATCGCTTTTACTGGTGTCGAGTCATCTTCCTCCATCTGTGATGAGAATTATTCAGCTGTAATATCCAAATATGTGATTGGTCTGCCCAAGAGAGCGTCCACGTTCGCACTATGTGACTAGACCATCCTTTTTCTGAGCTTTAGCAACCTTTATGTCATTTCAGCGTTCAAAATCAAATCCACGTTTCCTCCGCATTGCCGAAAACCGAACCGATATTTATGTCGTAAAATAAGATTTTTGAGTTAAATTAACTTTTATTATCATTTATGTTCACGTTTTATTTTAAAAAGAAACTATGAAATCCTTTCCACAATTAATTTTATTGTTAAATACCTTAGAATTGAACCAACAGATTTAACGACCGCGAATTGGTTTACGTCATTCGGAGTTGCGCGGTAGATTCAAAATCATGAGTCCCATACTTCCTTAAGGAGTCTCGGGGGAGAATGTTTCAAACATACGATTTTCTTTAATTTTTTTCCAGTGGAAGGTCAACTTATGAGTTAACTATTTGCAAAATATAAAGTAAATTGACGGGATAGTTTTTCTGTTTACCGCGCTCAAATTTTAGTCGTATGTCCGAAGTATCCCCGACATTTTATATAGGATTACATAGAAAAAGGGGGTTATCATTTTCAATTTAATATTAAATAAATTACAAACATACGATTTTCTTTTAATTTTCAGCGATGGAAGGTTAACGTACAAGTAAACTTTTTGCCAAATTAAAACGAAATTGACCGGATGGTTTTTATGCTATCCGCCCTCATAGTTTGGTCCTATAAACGTGTCTCGGTAAACATTTCACATATAGAATTGTATAGAATAAAAGTATGTTTACGAATCAAATTTAATTTCATTTGTAATAGATGAAAAAAAATTGCCTTTCCACTCACACAGAACATGAAAGGATCGCGCATATGTTTTTTTTTCTGCAAATTATACTTTCGATTTTATTATTGAAGCTGCAATAAAAAATGCACGACGTTTTTGTGGTCAATTGTTACGTCAAAGTCTCAACTGACGTCATCGTAAGACGTTGACTCCGACGTGGATAACGTCGATTTTGAAGAAGCGGCGAAATGATGAAAATTGTTCTGAACATTATTCTAAGGATTCATTTCAATAAAAATGATTTTTATGAAAAGTAAATTTTTAAAAATAAAAATGTTACATAATAAGCTGTATAGTTTAACATTTTACTCTACATTTGCGTTTTACGGCAGTAATGAGCAATACCCTGCGCAGAGGGCGCAAAATTTTAAACCCGCGACCGACCTTAATGACGTTTTTTCATTCCTTTTCTTAACACACCAACATTAGCTTCGCGGTTTATTAAGCGTAAACTGCCCCTGGCCAAACAATTTTATATTGTATAAAACTAATAAATATTAACTGCATTCCATAAATGAATTACACCACTTTTCTGGCATTATGATCTTTTATTACAACTTAAATATTCTGAAATAATTATTTGATTTAATGGAATTAATTTGCAAACTTTATTAAAGAATACAGAAATGAATTTTAAAAATAATTAAAGCATTGACCGTTTTAAATAGCAATATTATAATTTTATGAAAATATTGATAAATTCAACACTTCAGATTTTGGAGTTCTGATTTTAAATTTAAACAGAATGTTATAACAGATAAAAATAATGCGTCATGGGTTTTTTCTTTAAAATTGCATATATCAACCTTAGCATGTGCTTTATGACATATAAAAATTCCATGTCCACTTTCTTTGCATTCAGCAAAATTAATATAATACAATAGGAATCACCTTCATTCTGGAATTATGACTTGTTGTTCCAGTTTTACTTTAAAAACATCAAAAAGTAATACATTCTTTGGATTTTTTTATTAACATTAAAAGTATAATGATTATAATATATTTTAATTATATTAACTACTTATGATTTAGTTTTTGAACATGTACATTTCTAAATTTAAACACGTTAAAATTCCCCCCAACTTATGTATTTTTTAATTAGGAAATTTTACATGACGCTACTGATCAAAATGTATCAGTCTACTAAAAATATGAAAAATCGGGTTCTTGGGGCACAAATTAAAATGAAGATGATTTTGTTATCTTATCTGTAGATTATGTAAACGATTCAAACAACTTGACTTTCACAAAGATTATTACATTTTACTATAAATTCTATAATAACTATCATGTGATCATCAAAAGTGAGGCGATAAATGTTCTGTCTCTCCTTAGGAGAAGTACATGTAGCTGGTTGTTTTAATTTTTTAAAACAAGTTTATCTTTTAAAAAGATCTGCGAGCTAGCGCTGTAGCCATTATAAAACGCAGAAGTAGATTTCTAAACCATTGGTTAAATTTTCTTAATCGATTATTTATTAACAGGAAGGCAAGTGGTCCACTGAAATTGTGTTGGGTGGAGTTCTCAATTTAGAATTGTGAATCTAGAGCGGGCTTCACATCGGCAATGGCATAGCTCATTAACTGTGCTTTAATCAGTCTGTATAAATTGTAATTTCAATTTCGAGCTTAAGATCAGTAAAACTATTGGTACTGTTCTGTAGCAATCGTATCCTCTCGGGCCTTTCCGGCAAGGTTGGAAAACATATCCGAGGCTCTTTTCCGAGCTTGACGGTACTTTTAAAAGATAAAGCTACCTATAAACCAAAACTACTGTTACTTTTTCGCATTTGCAATAAAACACAAAACTTTAGATCTTATGACAAATTCACATAGTACAGTTTATAAACAGTAGTACGGCATTCCCAGAATGCCCTATCGTAAAACCGGGAATTTGTATTCCAAAGAAAAAGGACTATTAAACGCTAGCTACAATCTTCCGATTGAATATAGTTGATGTAGTGTGTTGCAAAAACACGGAATGGAAAACGAAAAATAGCGGAACGACAAACAGAAAATAAATATAATATCAAGTTAATCACTGAAACAGGATATAATTAGACAACAATACGATACACTATATATCAATTACCTACTGATGGACATTATCATTAATTTCGTTCATTTTTCTTACTTTTTTACAATCAATTTATCAATTTGTAAAAAAAAATTAATATACACAATAAAATTTTACCTTCGATGTTTTATGCGGGTTATGAAGGTAGCGATCATTGCAGAAAAAAAATTACATAACCCGCTAACGCGGATTATGATTTTTTTCCTGCAATTTCTCCACCTTCAAATACCACAAGAATCACCAAAGAAAGCATTTTATTAAATTGTTCAGATATATCGTAAAAAGTAAGTAAAGTTAACCAAATTAGTGTAATTGTACATCAGAAGGTTAGATTAAAGAAACGGCCAAATCGTCTTCTGAAATTTGAGTCTAAAACGTCATTTGCTTCATCTTTAAAAATGAACCTTTTAATCATGATCAGTATCATTCGAACGTATCAACAACGATGTTAGTAACTGGTATGTACGGCTTTTTTTCTTTCCGTTAATATATTGGCCATGACGATTGTAGCATTTCTAAATTCTGGATCACTGTTCATGTGGGAACATATATTTAGTACACCTATATGTCGGTATCAGAATTGTGCCTATTAGTATATGTACTTTTGCCTCAGTAGTTACGAAGAAACAATTGTCTGCTTTATTTGATGTATATAGAGCTGCAACGTAAGTGCATACTATGGAGGTAATCATATATTCACAATTTAAGAAACTATTTCATATTTATTTAATAATTCTCAAAATATAATTCATGTATATACTAAAACTAAAACTAAATAATTTTGGCGGGTTTTTGTTTCTTTGTTTGTTTTTTGGGGGTTTTTGGGGGTTTATTTTTACATTTTTTTTTTCAAATTTCCGTTTTCCGTTTCGCTTTACGTTTCGTTTTCTATTCTTTGTTTTAGCAACATCCGTATTTATATAAAATAAAAAAATCTATGGTGAGACCATCTCACATTTGTTGCCCGTAAGATCGATATCAGATAGGTTTGTAAACGTGTGAAACCTCTGAAGTAATCTAGAAGATATTCCAGGAAAATACACAAGTCATTGGAAAATATTTGTAATCGTGCGAACTACAACACATTAAAAATAGAATGGGTTTTTCCCTTTAAATATGATTTTGTTTTTGACCGACTTTATCAGATTACATCTAAATATTATATGCATAACTCAGAACTGCATTTGGATTAATAGTTGCGAGAATCAATATCTAGAGAAATTTACTTTATCTGTGAAAACGAAACCTAATTAATTTAGATAATTTTATGTATCCCGGTTTTTCTATAAATACACATGGTAAATCCCATTGTGACAAACACGAGATCTTTAAAAGCTAACATATGTTATCGATTTATTTTCTTGTTAAATTATAAAAAAAAACAATTAAAACCAAAGCAAATACAAATAGTTTTAATCATAGGATGAAGTCTTGCCATGTTTTCTAAAAGTTCAAAAAGGTGACTCGTCGGCAGAGCTTCCTTGTTTTCAAAATGTTTGGTTTTTATTTACTTTTTGATTAAGACACAACCTTAAGATAAAAAATGTATTGATGTTTTTAGGAACATGATTAATAAAGTCATAAAAATTTGTCAGAATGAAACCATTTAAGTAGTAATTGTTTTGTTGTGATAATATGTAATGTAAATTTGGAATTAAAATGGCTTCTATATTTTTTTAAAACATATATCTTTATCATATTTAAATTTCAGCAACATAACACGAAATATATATAATGCGTTTTTGTTTTTGTTGGTTTTTTAAATGTGACGTCAGCCAGTGTGAATTTATACAAGTTTTTAAAACTCGATTAATCATTACATTATATCTACATATTCAGTATATTTGGTGTATATCAAATACCACAATGTCATGTAAACTCTCCAACGTGTTAGAAGATGTGGTCCAATGTCAGTTTTAGGGCCTATCGAATGTTAAGCATTAAATTATTAAAATTAATATGTCGTTGCTGCAAATATAATGTATGCAATATCACAAAATACATACAACATAAACTCCATCAATGATGTTAGCTGATTGTTCCGTTGTGTCTATAAAAAAGGCAAGTCGCTTACATTATATCTGATAAATCCAAGGTACAGTAAAAAATCCAAGAGTGCATTTCAAAATAATGGAGGCGTATGTATAAGTATATGCTTAAGTACATTGAATTGAAACCAAAAACAAAGCTATTTCAGTTAGACGATCTAATTTTTAGCTCACCTGAGCTGAAAGCTCAAGTGAGCTTTTCTGATCACATTTTGTCTGTCGTCCGTCTGTCTGTCTGTCTGTCCGTCTGTCTGTCCGTCTGTCTGTCCGTAAACTTTTCACATTTTCAACATCTTCTCCAGAACCACTGGGCCGATTTCAACCAAACTTAACACAAAGCACCCTTAGGCAAAGGGGATTCAAAGTTGTGAAAATTAAGGACCACGCTCTCTTTAAAGGGGAGATAATTGGCAATTATTGGAAAATTTTGAGAAATTTTCAAAAATCTTCTTCTCAAGAACCATTTGGCCAGGAAAGCTGAAACTTATGTGGAAGCATCCTCAGCTAGTGTAGATTCAAAATTGTGAAAATCATGACCCCCGGGCGTAGGGTGGGGCCACAATGGGGGGTCAAATTTTTACATAGGAATATATAGAGTAAATCTTTAAAAATCTTCTTCTCAAAAAGTAATCAGTCAGGAAAGCTGAAACTTATGTGGAAGCATCCTCAGCTAGTGTAGAATCAAAGTTGTGAAAATCATGACCCCCGGGGGTAGGATGGGGCCACAATGGGGGGTCAAATTTTTACATAGGAATATATAGAGTAAATCTTTAAAAATCTTCTTCTTAAAAACTAAACAGCCAGGAAAGCTGAAACTTATGTGGAAGCATCCTCAGCTAGTGTAGAATCAAAGTTGTGAAAATCATGACCCCCGGGGGTAGGATGGGGCCACAATGGGGGGTCAAATTTTTACATAGGAATATATAGAGTAAATCTTTAAAAATCTTCTTCTTAGAAACTAAACAGCCAGGAAAGCTGTAACTTATGTGGAAGCATCCTCAGCTAGTGAAGAATCAAAGTTGTGAAAATCATGACCCCCGGGGGTAGGGTGGTGCCACAATGGGGGGTCATATTTTTACATAGGAATATATAGAGTAAATCTTTTAAAATCGTCTTCTAAGAAACTAATAAGCAAGGAAAGCTGAAACATATGTGGAAGCATCCTCTGCTAGTGTAGATTCAAAGTTGTGAAAATCTTGACCCCCGGGGGTAGGGTGAGGCCACAATGGGGGGTCAAATCTTTACATAGGAATATATAGAGTAAATCTTTAAAAATCTTCTTCTCAGAAACTAATCAGCCAGGAAAGCTGAAACTTATGTGGAAGCATCCTCAGCTAGTGTAGAATCAAAGTTGTGAAAATCATGACCCCCGGGGGTTGGATGGGGCCACAATAGGGGGTTGAATTTTTACATAGGAATATATAGAGTAAATCTTTAAAAATCTTCTTCTCAGAAACTAAACAGCCAGGAAAGCTGAAACTTATGTGGAAGCACCCTTAGCTAGTGTACATGTAGAATCAAAGTTTGTTCAAATCATGACCCCCGGGAGTAGGGTGGTGCCACAATGGGGGTCAAATTTTTACATAGGAATATATAGAGTAAATCTTAAGAAATCTTCTTCTCAGAAACTAATCAGCCAGGAAAGCTGAAACTTATGAGGAAGCATCCTCAGCTAGTGTAAAATTAAAGTTTGTTCAAATCATGACCCCTGGGAGTAGGGTGGGGCCACAATGGGGGGGTCAATTTTTTACATAGGAATATATAGAGTAAATCTTTTAAAATCTTCTTCTCAAAACCTAATCAGCCAGGAAAGCTGAAACTTATGTGGAAGCATTCTCAATAAGTGTAGATTCAAAGATGTGAAAATCATGACCCCTGGGGGTAGGGTGGGGCCACAATGGGGATCGAATTTTTACATAGGAATAGAGTAACTCTTTAAAATCTCTAAAACTAAGTAGCTAGGAAAGGTGAAACTTATGTGGAAGTATCCTCAGGTAAGGACTAGGTAGATTTAAGTTTGTTCAAATCATGATCCCTGGGGGTAGGATGGGGTCACAACGGGGAGGGGGGAGGGAGACAAATTTTTGACATAGGAATATATGGAGAAAAATCTTCTACAAAACCATTTGTCTAGAAAATCTGTAACTTTAGTAAAAGCAACCTTGGGTAGTGTAGATTTAAATTCGTTAAAATAAAAATCTTGAGGAGTAGGGTGGGGCCACATTCGGGATCCAATTTTACATTTTTAATTCACAAAAACTGAAATGTTATAATATATATGGTTTTACTTATATGCAAACATTTTGCCAATTTGTGATTCTTTGAAATTGTTAAGACTTTTGCCCCTGGACGATTCTTGGGCCTCACAAGGGGTTCAGAGTTTGATGTAGGTTTATATCCCATGTATAAACAATTGTCTAGAATCTTGTTGAGAACTGCGATGCTCAACATGTGATATGAATATAAAATCATCCTGTTAGAAAAGGGACTTGATTATAAACATAAGAATATCTACATGTATTACTACATTGTCCAGATATTTTGTATTATGTCGATCTCCATTAAGCTGATTTTATCATGCTTATTGTTGCTCAGGTGAGCGATGTGGCCCATGGGCCTCTTGTTATTGTTTGTTGAAACCGAAACGAATTGAAGTACTTTCGGTATTTTATATAAGTAGTCAAATAGTCAAAAATCCAGTTCCAGTTTTGTAAGACAAGGCAACTAGGACATGAACGTTCAGGTAACTTTAAATTTGATATTCTCTGCATGCAATTTTGTCTGACGTCGCGGCGTAAGGGAAGTCGTTAGTTGTATCATATCTGCTTGGTTCGATACAGTACGGATAAAATATAATAGATAGCATATGTTGCGGCTGTATTGATCATGGAAATGAAAAATAGTGGGTTTTTGTTTTTGTTTTGTTTTGTTTTTTTTTTTTTTGTTTTTTTTTTTTTTTGTTTTTTTTTTTTGGAGGGGGGGGGGTGTCGGTTTTTGTTTTGTTTTTTAGGAAGGGTTGCTATTCAAAACAGTTTACGTATCGTGCAAACTAGTTAAGACTGAACTCGGATAAAAACTGAAAAATATAAAAGAAGTCCTTTAGAATTTCCTAAGGTTTAATTAAGTGATGAGAGCCTAGCTTTTTGCAATAATTTCATCTTTACTGGAAATGCTTATTGCTTTACTAGACGCACGGTAAATGGCGAACAGCCTGTCTTGTTTTAAAACTGGATAACTCAAAATCATTTTGTACTACAATGTAATAGTTTTCCCACTTTATTGCCACTTTTAAATGGCTTAAATAAAAGAAAAATAACAAACAGTTGAATAACAACAGATATTCAATCCTAGCAGTTGCCACACTTTTATTATTAAGTTCCATCATTTATTAATACGCTGGGCGTACAGGTAAAATTATCTAGCAATATTATATTTATTTAAAAATTTAATGTTATTACATAAATTGAGAAATGGATTATCTGCCATGTATCTCCGATTTTGGTGAATATTTTTAAGTTTTCTACACTTATGTCTTAGATCTGGAAAAACAGCTCTGTGTAACAGTATTGTTAAAAATTTTGTTGGGAGTTAATTTTAATCAAATCCCCTATCCAGGTACTCTGGCAAACCGGAAGTAAAACAGTGGTTGGACCTAAGCACAAATCATCACCGCTGACAAAACGTTGTATTTGAAAATAATCGATAAATGTAATGTATTTAGAAGCATTGTTTTTCATAAATACCTTAAATATAATCAGATTGTTAATGGTACGAACAATGTAGTCTAATCCCAGATAGCAAGCTTATATTGGCCCAGCGTTGGCCCGATGTTATCATTTATGTTGGCCCAATGTTGGAAAATAACATAGGTCCAATGTAAATTTGCTCATCGGCGCAACATTACACCAACACGTTGGTGTGACGTTGGCCCCTTGTCAGTAGATTCATAGTTTTAATGTTCGCCCCATGCCGGGCTAATGATTTAATCCAACCAATATTCCTCAAACTTTGTCCTTATAAAAGAATCTCACAAATTTTATTAACAGTAATTCTAATCTTTATTGTTTTCTCACAGATAAAAATTAATCAATTTTTCTTTCACGCATTTTTTTTAAAACGCATTATATAATACGCATTTGGTCACAATCTAGTTCAGTTCCAGTTCAGTTCTGACCTCGTTGATAACTTCAAAACCCGTTTTCGCAAACTGCTGCTGTAAATTTAAGAAAAATAATAACTGGAAAAATAGATTGAAATAGAATAACATTTACATTATAAAAAAAATAATGTAGAAAAAATCCTCAATATATTAAGATTATTTTATTTAAAATGTAATATATTATTGTGTCTTATTAAATTTAGTTTTCAATCCAACATTTTCATCAGTGGTAATTAATAGAAGAAGAAGAAGCTTAATTTCATTCTAAATATGTTGAAAGTGAGAGTCTAACTTCTGCCTTCGCCAAGCGAAAGTTTTACTTGTTAAAGTACATGCGCGGATCCAGAAAAACTTTCCGGAGGCTGGGTTGTCGGAAATTGATAAATTTGTTTGTGGGGGAAGGGGCTTATTTTACTGCAATTTTACTATGAGTATCAGAAAATTATTTTGTTTTTTAATTTTACTATTTTTTTTTTTTTTGTGAATGTGAATAAGTCCATTTGAATTTTACCAGGAGGAGGCCGAATGCGGGGGGGGGGGGGGGGGGGGTCTGGATCTATCCGACCTTGTTTAGATCCGTGCAAGACCAACATATTCTGATCTAATATTATCAGCATATTATGCCGACGATCTACCATACAAAAATATTTCAGAGGTATTCATTAAAGCTGCATTGAGGACTATTATATCATTTTGCCCTGACATAAGCTGACGTCAATGATAATAAATTTGTGTTTTCTTTGATCCCTACCCTAAATATTGAATATTATCATAATATTAAATTCAGTTACCGTAGATGTTTTCTTAACTTGAGTCGAGAAACTGCATAGTTCTGTTCATCTTCACAAATATAAGGCCTTAATTGTAGGAGACAGATAGGTCACCAAGATTGAACATGAGCAGGAGAGTGTCTGTACAAGAAAATTGTCTTTAATGATGTTCAAATTCTCATTTAAAAAGTTTTGAGAACCATTATTGTATAATTATCACAAATATATAATAACAACTATACAGAAGATCTGCACACTTACATTATTCCTGCAGGCAGCCATGATGATAGCATCAGATAGAGCTACTCTGATGAATTAGTCAACAATGACATCACAGTTCTTTTGACGGTAATGTTTCATTCCTAAGTGCAAAAAAGTTATATGCATTGATACTGCATTCCTTTCATAGTGTAAATAAGTAAAATGCTTCATAATGGACACACTTAATATAGTCATGCAGATTTGTTTAAAAAATAAATAATGAACAATTAAATTTCTAATAAATCTGAAATTAATTTCAATACATTTATATTTATAGTAACCATTATAATTTTAAGATTATATTTATAATGTATTCAATATATAACCAATCTAAATTAATCTATAAATGTTTTTAATTATAAAAGACTTTAAGTCAATAGCTTTAAAAAGACACGCCAATTTTAAAATTATATACTTTGTTCATCTGTAAAAGTTATTCACTTAATCATAACACACATTTTAGTCCGTCGGCCCGGCATCGGTACAGTGTATTCGCGACAACCGAGATCAATTTGATATTGTCCCAACGTTGGTAGAATATCCATGTACCAACGTTGGATGAACTACGTTGGTCCAATATCGGAACGATGTCAATGCACCAACAAAAATAAATACAATGTTGGTCCTATATAGCTCCAACGTCGTTCTACCAACAGCGATATGTAACCAACCTTACAACCATAAGCCAATGTTGGACCAACGTAAGTTTGCAATCTGGAATGTATTCCTACGCCAGAGTTCGATTATTGCGAGCACTAGCACCTACGTTAGTCCTTTTTACGCATGTTCGACTTTACGGTAGGGCATTATGGGAATACTACTGTAGATAAACTGTACCATGTCAATTTCGTTTTATCATCTACAATAGTAGTTTAGGTCTTATATTCCAAGTTATTTCTAAAATTTTAATAAATACCCAGTTTTCATAACTACCTTCAAGCTCGTAAAACAATCTCTGATACGTTTGGTTCTACTAGTCTTTTATTTTTCACCTAAAAATGGAAATTACAGTAAATACAGAATGATTTAAGCACAGTTAATGAGCTATGTCATTACCGATGTGAAGCAAACTTTAAATTCACCATTTTGAATTGAGAGCCTATCACATCCCCAACACAATTCCAGTGCATCACTGTGCCTTCATCTTAATAGTAAATCAATTCTGAAAATTAAACGACTGGTTTAGAAATCTACTTGTGCGTTATATGATGGCTACAGCGCTAGCTCACCAATCTTTTTTAAAAGATAAGCTGACAGACTATCCGATCTAAAAATAGAACCAGTTCTGGCGTAGGCTGGACTTTATTATCAACTGCTTTGATACACTTTCCCAGAAATATTTTGATTACTGATACATAATACATCGTAGAATTTGATGGCGTTATTTCTATCTTTGAATATTACACAACATGATTATGTGGGGTCTCTATAGCTGAAAATTTTTGTCGGAAAAGCCTGATAACTCATAAGAAAAAAATGTGTGTGATCATTTAAATAGAGCTTTAAAAAATACTTTCCATGCGAAATAACATATCGCTGATATAAAAAATAATAATAATCAATAAAATCAACTCCCGTCAGTATTTATAGTATATATTTGGAATTTGAAATCCCGATTTCCACCATGCCGGATGAATTCAGCATGGTCTGCAAAAACAGTGAAGATATTCCTAAAATATTCTATTTCGAGGAATTAATGAACAACGTTCAACATTATGTCCCTGTATATCACTATTCTATCTGTCTCACCAGTCCTGGACTATTACTTGCTTCATATACGTTGAAAAACAAAACTATTTGTTAAGACTAACCTCGGCGATCTTTTTACGCCATTATTTGGGTTTCAATAATGTTTAGGAGGAAATTGTATAATAGCAAAATAAACCAGAAGGAAACCCCAGCTTAAGGTGTAATATCCCTCTGCTATTAATTTTACCATATATATTTTTTTTTCTTTTTAAATCATATTGATTTTCATCAAAGTCATTATCAATAGATTCAAATAAAACAAAGTTGAGGTGATGAAGCGCTGCTAGATTTTTCAAAAATTGATAATGTGTCTAATTATGGTATGAAGAAAACTAGATATAGTGATAAGAAAAAGCAAAATGTTACCATCGCAGCATAATATTAAAAATAAAGATATATACATTGCCAATTCATATTACAAAACATAATGAAGCGCTGCTTTTTAGTTCAGAATAGCACTTTGTTGAATAGGTTTGTAACAAAAAATTGCTTAAATCAGCAAGAAACACTGTGCCGGATAATTTTGCCAGTGCCAAAGTGGCATTTTTGCACCTGCTTAAGATGCAGTTTTGGAAAAATCCATATATACATGTACCACATGATAGACCATTGTCTAGAGAGTATTTGTTTTTCGTGTGTCTCCCGTGACAGGTAAGATATTTACCTTTAAAAATTAATATCCTACAAAAAATGATTATTCCCATAGGAGAAATGATTCTCCTGCAGGAAATTTTGACAATCCTATGGGATCTTCTAAAAATCTTATAGGAATTATATGTCCTATAGTAGAATGGTATTTCCTGTAGGAGTTTGATTCAGACAGGAAGTTTTCCTATAGGAAAGTTAAGATTTCCTATCGGATTTTATCAAATCCTATCGGAATTGAAATTCCTATAGGAAGTTCTTGTATTCCGATAGGAAATTACAAATTTCCTACAGGAATATTGTTTTTCCTATGGGAAAAATTATTTTCCTGGAGGAATTTATTTTTGAAAGGTAAATATTTCACCTGACAGGTGAGGTACAATGATAACAAAGGCGGTTGTAAACTCTTTAAGCAACCATCATATGACATATTTGATTTTTTCGTTATATGCACCTTAGACGGGTGCAAAAAAATGCCACCTTGGCACTGGCATAATTATCCGGCACAGTGTTAAGAGCTATCTTTCTTTATCATAGACTATTAAAGGTTTTACATTCATGTTTTACATACAGTACATGATAAATTGCCACAGTTTCTAATTTTTCAAAAAGGATTTTCGGTTTTTAAATTTGGATAAGATGATAGCAAATAGATCCATATGTTTTAGAAATGCTAAAAATGTAAATGAGAGCATTTTGTTATAACACAAAAAGGGGGTCAAATGAATGATCTTCCAGTAATTAGTATGATCTCAATATAGGGATATATTGTCTTGAAAATAATGTGATACTGGTTTTGGGGTTTTTTTTATTTTGTTGTCGCATATCTGCTCTCTCAGAATAGAAAACCCTTATTCAATTTTAAACATTTTAAATGTTATAAATTTCAAACGATGATAACTAAGTCTAGAGTTTGCAATTGTTTTGGTCACGTTTTTCCCAATTATTATTTATTCACCTTTGTGAACGATCTATAAATAGAGAGACAGAAAAATCATCAAAACATTCACTGGCCTAAAACACCAAACACGTACTGTTCATGTACTGAACTAGTATATAAAATTTAGTTCTATTCTTTTTAAAAATTAATCCACTGGGGGGCGGGGGGGAGGGGGAGGGGTATACATGTAGATATTGCCTAATCAACATTTGATCAATATGATTCGCTTCTTGCAATTTTTTGTAAAAGTTTTGAATTTTTTTACTTCCCCCCCCCCCTGCTAAAATTTGGGGTTCAGTTCCCACTGTTCAAATTTTCTTTTTCTATATTTGAATATAAACAACTGTCGCCTTCCAACATAAATTGGGGCCCAGCACCGCCTTCCTTGTTGCTACATGCCTTAATAATTGTGAGTTAATAGAAACAAAGTGAAATTATTTTCTACAGAAGTTATCTCTCTTATCAGAGGGATATTCCACCTTAAAATATTTTGATATAAATGTAATTGGGATTTCGTTTGAATCCCCCTGGATTTCTGTCATACGCATTTGAATTGGTTGCTCAAAGAGAACTCTCAGTTACTTGACCCTCACATGGCAAAGAGAAATAAGTATGCGTGAAAAGAAAACGTCTTATAAAACTATTTATAGCAATTTGCAGTTTTAGATATTGTAACCGTACGTTAAATGATGATTTGAATCAATGTTACATAGCTTAAAATACTAATAAGTCATTTAAAAAAAGTTGCCTTTATTTTGCAGAGAAATTTGATGATCAAAACATTCACAGTTTCTGGTCTTATTCATGAAGTTCGTGTAATGGGGATAATAAAGTTGAATATGACATACGTATCATTGTTTAAGATCTTTTATTGCAAATATGAGAGATGGTGCATGTCCTTAATTTTTAAACCAAGTTTTTGAATTTATTGCTGACAACAGTAATTATCGCACGAAATAAGTTGACTTTTGTTAGTTAATAAGTCATCCATTAGGAAAAAAAAGCAAAATAATTATAACAAATCCCCCATCAATTCGTGTCTTTTTTTTATCAAAACGAAAATATTGCCCGGATAGCAGTTTTTCTGGTTTTTTTTTTATTTTGGACCATACTTTTCTACATGTAACAAAAGACATTTTTTGATCAATCAAGAAAATTAAATATTTAAAAAAAAATATTATAAATAACTACAAATATTTTCCTAATTTTGATTCTTCTTAAACCAATCTTAGTAACACAATTAAAACAAAATATTATCTTGAAAATTGAAAAGTAACATTATGAGGTATGCTTTGATTTTTCAGGTATCTGCATCATAGTTTGCGAAAGATATGAATATAAGGAAGATATGAACAACCTTAGTGATTTTTGGAAATTGTGTCTTTTGTTTGCAGTACTCATACCTTTCAAGAAGGTAAATTTACTAATGATTTAATTTTAGGGGAAATTACAAACAGAATAAATGCTCAAACTCATTTGTTAATTATCAATGCCCGTGCCATGTTTTTGTTACAGAGTTTTAAACAGTTTCAAGAAAGTGATCAAAATATTACCCAAGAAAATATTGACACACATTAAATCTACATAATTATTGTAATCATAATCAACTTTTCAAATAAACAAAAAATGATTAAAATGAAACTTGTACAACTTTAAACCTTTTATAAAAAAAAAAAATGCAGTGAAATAACTAATACTTAGTTGAAAAGTTTTTTAGTGCTTGACGTCGAGACTAAAGGATAAATTAGAATCATTACTTTTGCATTAATCCTCGATCGAATATTTATATAATGTACATTTAGGTGCATGCTTTGAAATTAAAAACGATTGTTTCCCTAATTTGTTGATTTTATTAGTTTTTTTTTTATATAATGATTTTTTCTAGCTCACTCAAATCGAGCCAATTATCTTAGAAATTATATCTAAATGAAAAACATCAATTGCATTTTAATATATAATAATAAATCATTCGAACTGCTTTAAAAATTTAACAAAATAAACTTTTGAGACTGATATAGATATATTTGAATGACAGTTAACAAAATATTATATTATTACATGTTAACTTATATCTCAGGTTTCAACGTTGCCGCGCTGTGAGAAACGTTAATCACTGTCCTACAGACGCTGCATCCTGGAATAAAGCAGCAGAGAGAATGGACTGTCAATCTATTGAACAAAACTGTTCAAATTATTCTGGTTTAAATTCAAATTTTGTTTTCCAATACCATTGCCTTGTAAATGGATGGATGAATGCGACCGTAGAGGTTTGTGCATACAATCGTACTATTTTGGGTAAGAATGTCTTATAAGAGGCGTTATAATATCCAACAAATGTCATCCATTTTTTTTTTCAATTTGATTTATTATTTCATTAAAGGTTTTTGTGCAGAGTTTAACACAAGAGGAGCAATAATACAGGATAACTATTCATACAACTGTACAAATTATGATCCGCCATGTCCGAAAAGTTACAACTCAGCAGAGGCGTACAAATGTAATTTACTCAAATCTGTTTTAACGACCTACAATAAAAGTTTAATACACATAACACTAAACAATTAACTGATTTCAAGATTATTTGTCTAAATCAAAAACTCCTGTCAGTTCAGAACACGGTAATGAATATGAAAATGGCTGGATGACCGTGGCCTTATCTAGGTTATATTAATCTGCTTCAGATGGATGCACTGTATAAAGATGTAAAATAAAACCTTTCAAATTTAAATCCTAAAATACAAGTATTGATTGCCAAAAAAAAAATCATATGAAACATTTTAAGGCAGATCTGAAGTTTAACTTGTTAACCAGTCAGCCTCCTTAACTACAAACTGTACAAATTAATATGTTATGAAATATCCAACTCTCAACTGCTTTAAAAAGGTTGCGTTATTCACAAATAATTGAACAATTTATTTTTACCTACGATTCATATAAACTTGTTTCTTTATCCTATATCACTAGATCCGTCATGCTATGCTTTAGCAAGAAAAAATCATCAGACTACGATGACGGCGTCTTCTTCGGCAAGGTAAAAACTCAAATGCATATACATGTAAATGATAACTTTAGAAGGACTTTAATTGCAAACGTTTTTTTCTTCGAGTTTTATATCTAATTTTAAAACACGTTATCATGAAATAGCAAACAATTTTTTCTTAGAATATTTTAGTTTTGGATAGTATCAACAATGTATGTACGTGACTGTACATTTATTAGCACTACGTACTCTAAAGGACTGCTGTTTGTTATTTTTAATTAGAACAGCAAAACTTAATATTGTGTCTTTTTTATTTGCAGATGGATCGAAAATACCTCTGTAATTTTTGCGACGATCATATTTGGAATACTCATATGACCAATAAAAAATACATTTGAGAATCAGCTACTATTTTCATATTCGTCTGTAAGAGCTTGGTGTTTCCTAATCGGTATATTAAATATAAATGTAGATAATTGGATACTATACAATTTGACGTTTCAAAAGTAAGACTTATGAAAATATGTAGCAAGCATTTTTATGGATGCATTATTTGGGATTGCTCTCTTTTTCTATGAAGAAAAGTCTGTGTTTTTTTTTCTTTGAATGTTAAGAAATATATTATATAAATATAAAATTATATATATATATATATTTAAAATTAAATATATTATATAAATATAAAATTTTATTAATATTACTTAGTAAGACAGATTGAAGAAATACTCGCATTAATTAGTTAAAAGAAGTATTTGAATAATGTATTGTACAAAATCATTATTTTAAAAAAAGTTTGAACACATAATATTAATTTTACATTTTTCATAGTTAAAATATAGACACATAGTGCTTTTGTAATGACATCAAGTTAAAAACTTCCGAAAGTATATTTTCAATATCTAAATATGCAGTAATTATATTATTAAGATTCCAAAAACGATATCAACAATAAATATATGTTTTTAAAAGCTGTCAATGTTTCATTTTTATTAACTTGAAAGTTTTCATTTTACAAATAGTTTTAAATTGTCATTTTGTTATTATTGATGTTTTCTGGAGCATGCATATCCTTGTGTATTTAATAAAAATATTAAACAACCACAGGCACCTGATGTTATAATTTTGTCTCATAATAAAAATAAATTCCATATATCTAATAATACACAAGGTATCCATCGCCGTCATCTTGGATTTATTTCAAACTGTTACATCAGGTGAATTTTTTTTGCTTAAAACTCATTGATAAAATTATTTTGCGATCCTCTTCGTCTTCTGATCAGAGCTTCAACAATTTAGCTTACAGCCGATTCAACCAAAACAGTGCATTACACCTGTCTTTCATACAAATCACCCCTCCTTCTGCATCTACTGCCTAAGATAGGCGATAAATGTCTGGAAAAATTAGTAATATCACATGAGCAGAACATATGTTAAATTACTCGCACAGGGGTCCGTAGCTATTACTTAATTTGAAGAGCGCGAACTCCACTATAGTCTGTCCAAAGTTATTGTTTCCGTCCATTTGTGATGAATTTTGATTTTAAAAAAACATACCTGTCAATGAGTATTCAAATCTATATAAGGGGGCACAATCGAAGATTTATTTTATTAATTCTGAGTACATCATATCTTTATACCCGGTGAATTTCACTTGAACATAAACAATCATCGTAGGGAGATTCAAAATGGGGAAATGTTTACATCTGGAAGTACTCAGGACACCTCGCACAATTTTTAACGTTATCATCTGGCGTACTTAATGTTGTTTGCAATGCAATATCCCCGTATACTATCTATTCTTTGTTGTGTATTGAAACCTGAAGCGGTAGAGGAGACCTTCCATAACAAATTATCTGGACTGTTTTTAGTGAAAAGATGTAGTTTGTACACAAAGGTATTAATATTTATCGAGGTATCTCAGAAAACTGGTGGCAGTAGAAACTAGGGACAGAGTATAGCTGCCAACTGCATTCATGTATCAAAATGGCTTATGGTTTTCACAAAGACAGAAAGTAAAAATGCAAGACATTGTAGACACAATGAAGCAATTTCTGCATGTCATTGCGCCAGCAGAATACTGAAATGATCTGAGCTTGTACTATATGCACTTTCGGCATACCAATTCTGTTTTGATTAAAGAGGGCTGGATGGTCATGATAGTCATTATTTGACAAAGTTACATGTAATCTCTTTGAACGAAATCCTCTGCAAACTGATATATAGGCATAAAATTTATTAAAATATATTAAGGTCGATCTGGTGGGTATTGTGTTGTAATATAATGTGCAACTAACAAGTAAAAGCTTCCATAAACAATTACTACCTGTACGCATTAAAGCATTTTTTTCTTAAATTTTTGTCCGCACTTATAAAGAGATGTGTTCATTGCATGATTTGCAATCATAAACTAGACAACATGGAGATGGTGACCATCTCAAAGGGCCCCGCTTAAATAGTGGACAATAGGATGAAAAGAATTTCAGAGAATTTTTTATCTATAACTTCGAAATTTTCCAGCTGCCTTAGAACTTCTAATTCAATCCCATTATAATACCCCATACATACATACATACATACATACATTTTTGTTCAATCTGAACATATTAACCAAACAGGAAATAATCTATGGTCTAAAACTGATTATAGAGATATCTGCTATGATCTTCACATTGACTGTGTTCAAGGTCACTGCACGCCATTAACCAAAAGGCCCTGTTTTTTGTTTTATTGTTAGCCAAAACGGGCCAAGGGGAAAGTATATACATGTATATGCTCTTAAAAAAGAATTTTTGTTTGATCTGACATGACCTTGACCTACAAACATCATTCAAGGTCACTGCATACCCTTTGATCTACGGCACCATGTGGGTGAAGTATGAGCCGGATTGTAGCCGGAAGGGCGAGAAGATATGCTCCGGACAAGGATTTTTCATTTAATTCTGCTATGACCTTCACATTAGACCTTGGAAATTGATTCAAGGTCACTACACACTTGTTATTCATAAGCTATGTTTATGTGAAGTATGAGCCAAATAGGGCTAAGTGGTAAGTATATATGCACTGAAAAAAGAATCTGTGCATGATCCGATGACATTGACCCTTGACTTATTTCATTCAAGGTCACTGCACACCCTTTGGCCATAGACACTCTGTGACTGAAGTATGAGCTAGAATGGACCAAGGGGAGAAAAGATGTGATCCAGATAAGGATTTTATTTATAATTCTGCTATGAACTTAACCTTAGACCCAGAAACATGGTTCAAGGTCACTGCACACCCATTACCCAAAGGCACTCTGTGGATGAAGTATGAGTCAGATTGGGCTAAAGGGAGAGAAGATATGCTCATGACAAGAGATCTCGGGCGGACAGGCGGACAGAAAGACTGATCACTATAGGGCACATGCAGAACACGACCCTAAAATATTCAAAACATCTAGAAACCTTAACTGTATTTACTTATTTCCTCATCAGCCAAGAATTGGGGCCATGCCTAACTGTCACAGTGAAAGCTCAGAAACCTTTTTTAAGTACATTCAAGGTATACTAGCGGAAAAAAGAAACTGTGCATTATCTAATATATGAAAAAAACATTTAAAAATTACAAATTTTATTTTTTGTAATACTGTTAACACATGTATTCGTAACAACATCTCATAACACGTTAATGTCAACGTCGAATAACGTCAATTTCAGCACACTCGAAAGTCACTGTTATTTGAAATTGAATTAACAAAATTAATAACGTGTGTGACCACCATTTGTGTTCACGCATGCTTGACAGCGACGTCTCATTGATGCCACTAAAGTATTCAGAAATGTTTGAGGGATTTTGTTCCAGATGTTGGTTAAAGCCTGGCCTAAATCAGCCAATGTCACTGGCTGATTTGGTAAACGGCGTAAACGTCTTTCCATTTCATCCCAGACGTGCTCAATCGGCGACAAATCGGGGGAAAACAGCTGGCCAAGGCAAGACATCGACATTCTGTTGAACAAACAAGTCCCTGACTACACGTGCAACGTGTGGTCTTGCGTTGTCTTGCTGCAGAGTGATGTTATTTTGATGTCATCACATGACGCTGAATAATTTCACCTCGATAGCGTACGCCGATGAGATTTCCATTGACAATGTGTAGAGGGGTCCTTCCACGTGCTGATATTCCACCCCACACCATAACGCTACCTCTACCAAATTGTCGACGTTGCACAACACAAGCGTACTGGGCGCACCGCTGGACGTCTTGGTCTGATGTTTTGCTGGCGCAGACGATTACGCACAGTCCTTGGACTAATTGGTCGAAGCCCTGGAATGCTACGGGCAGTCAAACTTGCTGTCTGGAAACGATTTCTCAGATACACAAGTCTAATGTGGTTGTCCTGTTGACGTGAAGTCACACGAGGTCGCCCAGAGCGCGGTCGATCCTGGGTGTTGCCAGATTGTTGAAAACGTCTCCATAATGACTGGATGATGTTCCGATGAACTCCAAAGTGTCTTGCTACAGTATTTTGTGCCATTCCAGCTTGCAGCATCCCAACAGCACGATTACGTTGGTTTTCGTTGAGTCGTGGCATGACATAGGGCTAAATTTTGTTGAAACTAAAGTGATTTCCTTAACAACCTAAAAAGTTTAAACAAATCCTTTACAGTTCTTATTCCAAACAGTATTGGCCCGTAAAACTCGTGCGTACAAATTCTTCATTAAACAACAGGTGCTCACTATCCATGAACAAGTCCGTGAACCCGGACGGTTACCATCCTATATTGTCAAAAACAATACCATTATCGATTGTTTAAATTTTATAAATACAAACAATAGATATAGAATAATAATACTAAATTCTAAATGCACAGTTTCTTTTTTCCGCTAGTATATATTAAAATTGGTTTTACCTTGGATAATCATTTTTTTTTTCCTTTTAGGTCAACAATTAAAGCAACAAAAGTAAAACTACTTTTAACATTTCCTAATTTTTATTCACAAGCATACTGTTAACAGGGTCTTTTTCCCCCATGTTATTTTCGCCCTTCTACACTTGAAAATCTAAATTCGCCCAGACACAAAAAAAAACACATACTCTTTCTAATTAACACAGTTATTATATGAAAATTGTTTTAAATTCATCCAGTCATAAACCCACCTGGACAATGAGAGCGAAAGGGTTGAAAATAAAACAGGGAAGAATTTTCCCCTGTAACAAATCAACAATAGTTAATCAACACATTGTTATATTAGGAAACTATAATTTCAAGTACAAGATAGTTTAGTAATTCCAACATCACATGCATTGTTATATATCTAGAGATTGATTTTCTACTTTCACTCAGTGACATGAGATCAAGGGTTAGGAGATTGTTAATACATGTTTAATCACATACAAATACTATCTAGTTGAATCTCTCCCAGCTTCAAATCTTTCCTGCATCAACTTTATAGTTAGAAGTGCTTTAAATAGAATTTTGCGGTCACTTTGCTTTAAGAAATTGCAACATTCACTGTAATAGAATACTGGATGTTCATCATCATCTAATTTCACAGATCCCGGACTATTTACTGCCATATTCCGAATTTTCTCCAGACATGGATCTTTAACTTTAAGGAAAGCTACTTTTACCTGTGAAGATAAACAAAAACAAATAACAAAAAAAGAAAAAAAATGAGTTAAGTTTTTGTTTGATAAAAACAGACCTTAAACGTCATTGATAAATAGCAATGTCTTTAAAGATATCTCAAACTAGAGCCGAGCTCGTTGCAAGCAACGAGAAGGTCTTCCGTTACAGCTTCAAGTCGAGACAATCTGATTAAAATCATATCCTTGATCCCCTCCTTGTTTTTCTATTTTCGCTACAAGAGGATCTGAAGAAACCCCTCTTGAGATCACCCCCTGTTGAACGTTTGTTTATAAATATACATGAGTTATTCTAGCAATCAGAGCAAGTGTTAGGAACGGTAATTTTGGGTTACAAACAAAAATGGAGTTGTACGACAAAATGATGTCACATGTTCGTGAATCTTTCGGTATCAGCAAGTAAGAGATGGAGCATAAGTTGATATTAGACGCCCTTAGGGAATCTAAAGAATGTATTGGCATAACTTCCAAATCATGTAACTGAGGAATGGAACCGACGATTCCATTGGTCAAAGCAAAGTTATCCAGGAGGTGACCTCAAGTGGGGTTTCTTCAAATCATCGTATAGCGACTATAGAAATTTTGATCAGATTGCAAGTCAAGAAAGGATTGTCATTCAGTCTTAATAAAACCACCCCTCTTCTTACACTTGTCAGGGTCTGACAGTTATTGATATGAAGTCATCGTCACACTACCTTAACTTCTGACCAATCAGGGCTTTAGAAAATCAATTTGAACTCTTCAAAAGGAGACAGAAAAATTAATTCATGCCTATTTTCTATATATTACTGCAACCTCCAGACTGCATAGTATTGAAGAGTTACACTTCTCATAAAACAGATAAAGGCATGTCTGTAATAAGTTAGGGGTATATATTTAGATTGTATGCAAATTTAAAGGTCATAGAAAGGTGACCTCTTATTGATACCTATCCGACCCCGTTGAGTGTAAGGAGAAAAGGGTGGGCTGTCATTAAACTGGATTGTCAATATGATAATAGTAAGTTCAGAAAACGAGGCGCACTTTCAAAGTATTATTTTCCTACCAGACAAACTCTCCTTTTAACTCATTTCACGGTTATATCAATTTATGATAACTTAAAACACATCACTTATATGTACATGTATTTAATTATTCCAACCAGAAAATCGATAAATACGTTTACATGTATGTACAACTGATGACAGGATTCAAACTACTGGTATGCCTATATCATAGTGTAAAAACACAAAATCCACTGCGCTGATGCATGGAAAAAAGTGTTATGTTTCATAAGCATTTTGATTCCCTATATTCATACTTAAACCTCTACCGCTAAAACATGGAATAGTTTATGTAAAGTGCAGTGTTTAAAGAACACCAATTGTAAATAAACAATAATGCCTTCTCACATCTGAGGGTGCGCTATTAGTATACGAGACTGAGGTGCTCAGTGGTAGGGATAACTATCCGTATAATGTTTGGCCATACAGGTCTCAGTTTTGTTTTTTAAAGGATGAGTATATTTATCTGAAATCTTCACAAGCAAGTAAAAGAAATTCACAAATCTTCAAAATCATAATCCGCGGCAGTGGTAGGGGTTGTGAGGCATCTCTAACTTCATTTTTTTCAAATAGGATTTTTTTTTAAATATCCCAATATTTTTTTTTTGCCTTGAGCGCTCATCTAGAAAGTGTGTGGGGGTGGGGGTGTCAATACCCCAAAATTTAATTTTCTAAATATAAATTTCAGAAAATGTTGGCAGGGGTGGGGGCAGAACTCCAACTGAATCAAAAATCCTTTTTGTCACTTTTGTGTGACAGGAAGAGAGACCTCTGGTTTACAATTATTTCTATCATGTCACATATACATGTTTTAGTTATAATATTTTGGAATTTTTTAAAGATACAATGTCATTTATTTGATAAAAATCATATATTTATGCATACATGTATTAACATGTGACGTGTGAACCTAAAAATAATCAATTTTGTTCAGTTTTTTACTTGAGTAACAGAAAGGCATAAACCAGCGTTTTGTTCAGAGCACTGTGTACATTGTATATTTAAACCAAACCAAAAGAGATGGTGTGACGTCAAAGCAATTTGTTTTTGTTTTTTAAACAAAAGAGTTCTACATAATGTCAACCTCCAGAAAATACGATTTCTCCAACTTTAACATTTACAACACATGCGCGGATCCAGAAATTTTTTCCAGGGGGGGGATCCGAATTGAACGTAGGGGGGGGGGGGGGCTACACTATTCATCAGAAATGTTGACAAGCAAAAATAAAAAACACAAAAAAAAAAAACTTATTTCCCAAAATCATGAAATTCCTAATCCGTGGAGGTAACGTAGTATGCCTATAATTTGAAAAAATTGTATCTGTCAAAATTTTTTTCTCCCATATTCATGATATGCCTAATCCGATTCATGATATGCCTATTCCGTGGGGAGGTGGGGGTGCGAATATGCTTATAACTGCATTTTTTTCAATATCACACTTAATATTTCCACTTCCGACGCCTTTCCAAAACATATATGTGTTTTCCAGGGGGGGGGGGGGGGTCCGAGTCGTATTTGCGATAATTTCACTATGTAAATTTAATAAACTCTCATTTTTCGGGGGGGGGGACCGCATGCAACAATTAATAAAATTGAAAATGTGAACAACACATATCTATACCATTTAATTGTAACTTTGAGAAGTGCATACATTTTTGGGAGGCAACTGTGTCGCTAGTCTGTAAGTCAAGTGAATTATGTCCTAAGGTCTTTTAAAGAAATAAGAAACTGTCAACACTTGCAGTACTCTGATGATTTCTATGGCGACCGACTGCATTGAATAACGTATTTCATAACTTCTAAACGTGAGAACAAATAATTATTATTTAACATCTTTGACTTAAAACTTTAAATTTATATTCAACAATTGACCACTACAGTGATAGCTCACTTCCAAGTGTATTTTAATTACATAACAATTGATGATCTGCATCCATAAATTACCTATGGCTATCTGTGTCCAGGGTTGTGTGCACTTAAAAGGCCGAGGTTTTTAACCGGTCTGTTTACCTTAGGTAAGTTCAGGTGGGGGTGGAGCCTATATTAAAAGAGGTGTGAAACCCCGAGGGAAACACGCTCGCTTGTGTATACATGTCTATATACACGGAGTATTAAAGTGCTCTCAAAAGAGTTTTTCCGTTTATTTAAAAAGAATATCGTATTTACATGTATATGTACTTATAAAACAAATTGTTCTTCGTTGAAATGAATATAAACGCATGAAAAACCGCGTGCGACATGTGCAAAATCTTTTGTTTGATTAAACAAGTTTCTGTCGGGATTAACTGAGAATATATCCTGATGTTTTGTGAATTATACAATTACCCCACCGTACTCAAATACTAATGCAACTTTGCAACCAATGCTTGTAGATCTTTTCCGATCAGCTGCTAAATTAAAGTGCACAATAATTCTACCAGCTGCGCATGCACGAGAGCTGTCTGTACTTGTTTCTATTCCGGTTTCAGCTCGTGAAATTTCTCAAAGAAATGTGATAACTAACGATATAAATCGTGAACGCAATATTTGATTTCATTTAATTATTTATTCTCAATTATTCACAAACATCTTTATTGATAAACGACGTCTTTTATGGATACATGATCGGCACCACATGATTGGTGATCAGCGCATTTAGTGTGGTACATAACCAAGTACGAGTAAATTTTTAATTCACATCTTTTAATATTTCTTTTGTTTTAAGTGCTAAAAGATAGCGATTTATCGTCACGGTATGCATCAAATCAAAAGAAAAAAGTTTATTGCACCGTCGTCGCGAGCGCTGGGCATGGTATACACAGGACGAGTAAACAAATGCCAATCATTTTCTAACATCCAAACCTGGGCCTCGATTTAGTTGATTAACAAGGGTTACACTGACCAGGTAAATTTGAAGGCGGTGCTTATTTTTCGGTCGCACGGGGTGATTGAATTAACACGCAGACTGGCCGAATAAACACACAGATTGCAAAGTGAAACACATTAGGAAGTACGTTAACAAATAAGGAGTCACCAAAAATTGATTTTCGCCAATCACTGGGGGGGGGGGGGGGGGGGCGGGTGGAGCAGCACAGAGATGACTGTTTTTAAACTTACTAGAACGCTTCGAAAATTAATGATTTTTTGACTATGTCAACCCTCTTAAAATTTGGTACAACTCTTTAGAAAACTTATTTTACTTTCTACACTATTTAATTTTTGTGTTGGTCGAATATTAATTCTTACACCAGTATATGTGCATATATGACTCGATGGCCAGGGAAGTTTGAATATTGTCTTAAAAGTGTTAAAGTCTGTAAAAAGTAAAAAAAAAAAAAGCAATAATTAACGGAAATGATCATGAGTAACTACAGTCTATTCATTGTCGGACCCCACGGGTTTTCCATCCGTTAAATTGCTTCAAATCAGTGTAACGTATAGAAAACTCGTGGGTTCCGACGATGCAGTATATTAATCTTACATGTAAGTTAAACACATATCAATTTTACATATGCCGGTAAATATCTCGGAATTTCATTATATTTAATCTTTTATTTATACAATCGGCCTTGCATATTTAGAATCGAATTGATAGATTACTTTTATTCAATTAATGATAGATTTTTATAAGATTTTTCGCCCTGACGTTTAAATCAACGCTAAATGAACTGAATAAGGGAGATAAATTCATCTTTCATCTAAAACCAATATAAATGAAAATAAAATAAACAAATAGTTTTGTGTTCGTACAAAATATCAATAAACATACACGTGTGATAAGGTACATGTAGATGTCCCCTCTCGCGCGATCTTCTCGGCCATGTGCGAGCGTGCGAGAGATGATCATCATTTAAAGGGGTAATCTTTGTGGGTTTTCATTGTTGATCTAAAACATTATTAGTACAGTTCTTATACAAACCCACCATTGATTTATGTCTGAGGATGTTTTGGATTAGGAATAATATCGGATTTTATAATTTTCAGAATGACTTCTTAATTTTCATTTTAAATAAAACATTAATAACTTAAAATTAAAACAGTTCCTGTATTTGCGGCTATATAAACTCAAAACAAGTACATGAAAGACGCGAATCTGGTGTATTAGGTAACTGCTGACCGCTTGGTAGTGCACCCGCGGCCGAGGAGCCCGCGATCTCCTCGGCCGCGGGCGAGGAATAGGTTACGTAAAGTTACAACACACACAGCTCAGAACCCAGGAAGATTTGAAATGTTTGCAGTATAATAATGACTAAAATCTACCAAATAGAAGTTGTTATTTTTTTTTACTTAAAATCCACAATTGATCTATGCCTGATATTACTTCCGATTGAGAATGACATTTCTTTTATTAATTAACAGAACGTTTTCTTAATTGACACTCTATCATTTAATTCAATTTGAGAAGAATAAACGTCTATGTGTGATCAAAATTAAAACAATTCTTGTTTTCGGCTAAATGAACTCATAAATTGAGAGACGTGACTCCGGTGTATTAGATAACCGCTGACCGCTAGGTAGTCCAGCAGCGACCATGGCGACCGACTTTCTCGGCCGCAAGCGAGGGATAGCTTACGTAATGGTTCACACACACAGCTCTGATTCCAGATATATTTTAACTGCACGCAGCATGATAACTAAAATGTATCACATAGATTTATTTTTTTTCCGTTAGTTTGTGTGATTTACTAGAAAAGAAAAAGAATGTTTATATTTTCTGTTTCTCGTTTTTTAGGATTGTGCAGAATTTACGAAGATGACTTAAACTCCTCACATAAAAGCATGTATCCTAATTTTTTTTTTTTTTTTTTTTTTTTTTTTTTGTGAATTAAAGCCTCCTTTTTAAACAGGCATACTGTCTGTCGTAACTTAATGTCAGTTGTACGCACAATGACTTTCATTAACTTGCCAAATAAACACAGGTACATGTTAACATGTAAAGCTTTTAACACTCATACTACACAACTCACCAACAAAATAACATTGTAACGACATTTATAGGATCCCAACAAACAACTTTTCCAGCGACAGCTATATCAAAATCCTAGCCGTTTTTTAGTTATTTAGCAAAAACTTTCAAGGGCCCTTGGCCCTTAATTTAAGGGGCCAGCCCTTTTTTATTGGTGTCAAATGAAAGTCCTTGACATTCTGCACAACTTTTATTCTACATGTCTTAACAAAATATTTTTCGTTTAAAAGATACAAAGGAAAATATGTCTAAATTTTCGCACTTTTTGGAACCCTGTTTTTTGACCCCTACCTTTTTCTAAATAAAGAAAGTAATACAAAAACAAAAACCGATGTGCAAAACTTCAATGTCTCTGTTATTCAAATTCGTTAGATTCCCATTCCCTGCTATCATAGTCTCGGAGCCTTTGTCTGGAAACGAAAGGCCCTAAATTTTTTAAAAAGGGGAATAACTCGTTAACGGAAGAGGATTTTTAAAATTTATGAAATGGTTTAGATAGTGTTTTGTAAAGTCTATAAGCCCTGAAAATTTGAGCAAAAACCGTTCAGAAATGAGCAAGATATGAAGCCTCAAAGTTCGCGTCTAGGAAGAAAAAAAAAAAAAAGAAAAATAAGAATAATCTTAATCTGCACAATAATATAAAGGTCTTCCGTTGGAAACGGAAGACCTTAATAATTATTCCAAGTTCAAAGAACATGTAGTTCAGAAATGCATTTTTATGTTTTATACATTATTTTCACCAACACATGTACATTTGCTGATATATGTTCATTGAATGGACCCAAATACTACTCATATTCTCACTTGGACACAAAATGGTGTTATACATTTACATTTTAACTTTAGTTAATATGTGTTGAATACAAGTGTCTTACCAAAGTGTATTTATAACAAACACCAAAGACTTTCTAAAAACATAATTTGACAGCGTTAATGAATTTCTTTGTTTTTAAAAGTCAAACTTTAAATGTTTACAATGCTACTTAAATGCACAATCATACAAGATGTTCATTGAATCGATGAGAAAAGTTGAATTGTGCAAGAACATGTGTGCAGCAAGCAATATATGCTTGGTGGTCAGTATTTTCTCTCTCTTAACTGATCAAATTTTTCATGATTTTTTTCAATTTTGGATGAATCCTCCTACAATTAAGTGGAATATTCACATGGAAATAAGCCTGTTTTACCTATATAACTAATAAAAGCCTAAACCTGGTACCTTTGGTATATGTTTACTTATTTGTTGTTACCTACCAGCCTACTCACGATGTATTTATGCATATCAAATACAAGTAGTTTTAAATTAACATTGAAAATTATATTTCAATATATCACTGAAATAAAACTTCTCTTTTTTTTTTTAGTTTTGAAACACATTCAGTGATTCTTGTGACCCAGAAACATTTAAAAATGCAGTAAACATATGGATGGTTAGACAGATACAAGAGGCCCATGGGCCACATCGCTCACCTGAACAGCAGTTGTAGAGGTTGTAACATTCTATTTCGTAGCATATGCTATTTCTATTTTAAACTTTGAAACCCTTTCTGGGGCCCCAGTGTTGGTCCGAGGTTTATGGTTGGATTTAACAATTTAGAATTTACACTATTTGAGGATCCTTGCACTGTAATCTCACAAACTGTAGCATTATAGTTCTCGAGAAAAACTTTTTAAAAACATTTTCCATATATATTTCTATCTTAAACTTTGAACCCCTTTTGGGGCCCCAGTATTAGTCCAGTGGTCACAGTTTTATCAATTTAAAATCTACATTATTTAAGGATGATTTCATAGTAATCTCACAAGTTGAAGCATTGTAGTTCTCTAGAAAAATATTTTTAAACATTTTCCCTCTATATTTCTATGTTAAACTTTAAACCCCTCTTGGGGCCCCAGTATTAGATCAAGGGTCATGGCTTTTATAATTTCGAATCTACACTATTTGAGGATGCTTACGTAGTTATCTGACAGATTGAAGCATTGTAGTTCTTGAGAAGAAGATTTTTAAACATTTTCCATATATACTTCTACACTAAATTTTTCACCCATCTTGGGTCCCCAGTATTAGTCCAGGGGTCACTATTTTAAAACTATCGAATCTACATTATCCAAGGTTGTATGCATAGTAATCTCAAAAATTGTAGCATTGTAGTTCTCGAGAAAGATTTTATAACATGTTACCTATATATTTCTATATTAAATTTTTACCCCTCGTGGCGCCCCAGTATTAGTCTGGTGGTCACGATTTTACCAATTAAGAATCTAAATAAGCCAGGGATGCATGCATAGTAATTCCACAAACTGTAACATTGTAGTTCTCAAGATGAACATTTTTAAACGTGTCCTATATATTTTTTAAAATGTTAAATTTTGAACCCCTCTTGGTGCCCCAGTATTAGTCCAGGAGTAACAATTTTTACAAATTAGAATCTACATTATTTCAGGATGTATGCATAGTAATATCCCAAACTGTTGCATTATAGTTCTTGAGAAGAACATTTTTTTAAACATTTTCCTATATATGTTAAACTTTGAACCCAGTCTGGGGCCCCACTTTTTGACCAGTGGTCACAATTTTTACAATTTAGAATCTTCACTATATATACAACCTTTTTATGTAAATATTTGCATTTCTGGTGCAGTGGTTCTTGAGAAGAAGATTTTTAAAGACACACACCCTATACTCACTGTTTTGCAATTATCTCCCTTTTAAAAAGGGCTGTGCCCTTTATTTTAACAATTTTCAATCCCCTTTCCATTAGGATTCTTTGTACCAAATTAGCGGTTTTAGAGAAGAAGTCGAAAATGTGAAAATTTACAGACGGACAGAAGGACGGACGGACAACGGGTGATCAGAAAAGCTCACTTGAACCTTCGGTTCAGGTGAGCTAAAAAACTAACTAATCAAATACTGGCCCTTCCAAACTTTATAAAATAAATCACTTAAAAGTAGCTCAAGTTTTTTTTTAATGCAATTCATGGTCAATACATTAAAATCAATCATTTTTCTTACCCATGTTTTTTTTTACAGTTATCCCAAGCATTCCCTCATTCACTGATGACTTGTCGAGGTATACAAATAAGTCTCCAATATGCTGAGACCATGAACTTTTGTTAACATTATATGTGTTTGCTGTATCCACAGATGAACTGTTTCTAGGTTTCTTTGCTGGTGGCTGACAAACTTCTTCAGCTGATGTTTTCTTTACCTGGTACAATAAAGAAAATCATTATACATGTAGTTACTGTACAATTGCTTAAAATCTTGATAGCTCAATTGAGACAGGTCCCCAACCCACATATTATGGCTGTCAATAAATTCCTTCAGACAAAAAGTACGGGAAATGTGCAATTATGACATCACAGTATATTACAAACCTCAAAGTACTTATTAATTTATTTATTAGCAAAATTAATTTATACTAATCTTTTAATTAAACACAACAAATGCTATCACTTACAATTCCGATGTCCGTTATATCATACACACTGAAAAATAAGCGAGAGGTCGTTCTCGCTGTACTACAAAATATGACGTCATATGCTTCAAAATGACGCATTTTAAGTTAAGTCATTGAAGGCCATCATGCAGATTTTAGCGAAGAAAAATAAATGTCATAGATTAATTGAAAATTATAAATTTAATATTTTGTTCAACATTATTATTCGTAGAATGCTACCTTTATGGTTTAATGTTCAATTTGTCATAATTATGCATCGTATAATGAGGCAACCTCAGTTTTGTATAAAATATTGTATATCTTACCGCTGGGTACCTTAATAAATCATTCAATTGCAAGGGCATACACTTATCTGGCCCCGAGGTTATAAAACTTTTTTCCTACTCGTACTCAAACTCGTACTCCGTGCTGCTCCGAGTATGTACTCCGCTGAGTACGATTTTAAAATCCGAGGTTATAAAACTTTTGGAGTACGTTCTCAACTGAGACAAACTCAACGTATTTTGGAGCACAAACTTGAACGTCGGAAGTGGAACTCTTTAAAAAATGGAGGTAAGAATTGTTACTTTATGTAAATTAGTCTCGTTCAACCAGACGCTCGGCTGTCTCCGTAAATCTCTGCTTGTCGGAGATTTACGGAGACAGCCGAGCGTCTGGTTGAACGAGACTATATGTAAATATGTTTTATTTATATGCCTATACCGGGCCTCTCAATTTGTAGAAACATGTGGGGCCACATAAAAATAAACGTCTGCAAATAAAATAATTATCGTCTGTTACATTTAAATCATTAACAACATGGAAGCGAATGATATTGGGGAAGGGAAATTAGGCAAAAAGAGGAAATGGAGTGATCTGGAAGAGACGACTTTAATTCATAGTGTAGTTGAGAGGGAGGGGAATCTATTCGGCGGTTTAAAAGGAACAGGATCTAAGAAGAAATCGCTAACAAGAAGAGAAGGGTGGGATGACATCTGCGGTGTCCTCAACTCGTAAGTACAAATCATATGTTCTCATAACAGTTAATCACATTGATATCGTATATTATATACGTGTTACGTGGTTACTAGGAAGTCGCCATGTTGTTTACTACTGCTTTCACCGACGTCCGCGTTTCATTTTGATTGGTTTTCAATTAGGGTGCGTCGATTTACCCAAATGGACCCAAATGGCGACCCAAATGGCGATTCAAGTGAAAAACCATTATAATAAAATCATTATTACTAATCTTATTACTTGTTTTAGTCATTTCGTGGGTTGTTAGCCGTTATTCAGACAAGTAAAGACCCAAATGGATCCAAATGGCAACCCAAATGGCGATTCAAGTGGAAAACTATTACAATAAAATCATTATTACTAATCTTATTACTTGTTTTATAGTCTGTCCCAAGATATTTATGCAGCACATTTGGCCGATTTTTACTAAAAATACACATACCTGTGAATGAAGTGCAATTGAAATGGATAGGGGAAATTTCCAAGATATCTTCATTGACGCATTATCATTTTTCACTCGAAAAAATTCCCAGGAACGAAAACAGATTTCTTACGGAGATTTATAATGGGGAATGTTTACATCTTTTCTCCATTCGAAAGTACTCGGAATACCTCGCGCAATTTTTCAAAGTTATCATCCGGGCTTACTGCAATACAAAATCCCCGTAGACATCACATTTTTTTGCCGTGTATTGAAACCTGATAAGCTAACGGGGGCGTTTTAACTGAGAAATCTTGGAAATTTTTCATTCTTTTGAATGAACATCGTTTGAACCCTGAGATATTTATAAATATTAATTAATTAAGCAAAATGTAAATCCAGGATATCTTGGGACAGAGTATAGTCATTTCATGGGGTTGTTAGCCGTTATTCAGACAAGCTAAAGATTAATCATGATTAACTTGTCTATTTAATAACGTTGCCCAGCTCTTGCCACGAGGAGGCCACCCCTATAAAGAGCCATAATTTTGGAAATTTGGAGAAAAAAAAAGCCGAAGGTCCAAAACAATAAGTAAAAAAAATTCAGTATAATTTTAAAATTTTGTTTTTGAAAAATAAAGGTGAGCATTATATGAGTATTTTATTAGTTTTTAACGGAAAAAATAAAAATAAAGATTACAGTAATCGTTTGCTAAAGCATTTTGCCAAAACAGTGTACAGTTGAATCTTATGTTCAAAAACTAATTAAATTAACTTAACTAATATATATCACATTAGGTATATACACAAATTATTTTACTTAAGACATAACTATACACCAAACTAAACATGCACTAATGATATGAAGCCAGGTACAACAATTTACAATCATACTTAAAATTACTAAAACCAGCACTAATCTAATAAAAGCAAATACAAGTAAAAGAAAATATAATTGAAATGACAAAACTGTTCTTATCGAGTTTTGTGAAACCCGACGCCCTACCAGGGCCCAGACTCAGTTTCTCGTACAATCATACTTAAAATTACTAAAACCAGCACTAATCTAACAAAAGCAACTACAAGTAAAAGAAAATATAATTGAAATGACAAAACTGTTCTTATCGAGTTTTGTGAAACCCGACGCCCTACCAGGGCCCAGACTCAGTTTTTCGTACAATCATACTTAAAATTACTAAAACCAGCACTAATCTAACAAAAGCAACTACAGTAGCTTAAAATACCTATAGTTTAAATATATACATATGTACATTTAGAACGCATTCGTGTAAAAATCTACACATATCTCATTTAACCACAACACATCTTTTGTCAAGTCCGAGTGGGAGATTACACTTATTTATCCATATCTGGATATCTACATTGTAGTTGCCAAATAAATCAATAATAAAAAAACCACAAGGAAGAAGTTCGAAGTAAAGTACTATTCATTTTGACATAATGTCTGCTGCTCTAATCATTTCAGTCTAATTGCAGTTTTGTTATCATTATTATGTGTGTAAAGGGGACATGGGGATAAATGTACGTCAAAATCTTGATGTATTAATGTCTTATTTCATAAAACATATTGCAATATGAGCTGAATCTTTTATCTACTTATTTAAGGCTGTTTATAGTTTAATATTATCATATATTCTGCTAAATTAAAGAATATCAACGGGCTATCAGAGAATCTTTGACCAGTTCTTTCTTACGATTCAGATTCATTTATTTCAATCTCAAGACCACTTTGCAATGGTATAAAGAGACTATAAAATACATAAACTTTAAAGATTTTCTAATTAAATACTAGCGGCATACGTGAAAATACAAGTATAAAGAAAGGTAGCCTCGTGTTTTAACAAATATGAAGTATAGAAACTACTGGGGGATCATATTTTGTTTACGAAGCACTTGTATAATTTAATTAGTACCCAATTAAGATAAAATTTATTCTATAATAAAACAATTATAGTATTTATACATATGACACTTACCTTACATCTGCAGGTGAACTTCTTGAAAGAATGCTAACAATGGGTAACTCTGAGATTTTATAGAATAAAAGGTCTCATAATTAAGTACTCAATTGTATTCCAGTATTTCACTGGTCAATAATTGATTGATTGCTATTGGTTTATCAACCAATTATATACTCATAATTAATTACGTTGTTAAACTACCTACTATTGGTTCATCCTAATACTATGTGTTTTATTAATCTCTTATCCTGCTAATTAAGATAGCTATAATATTCATATTTATTTATAAAGATGTTATTTAAATAGTTCCCAAAAGTTAAGTTCATTCAATTAATCATTTAATCAATTAATCATGATTCATCCTTAATTCGTCTGAATAACGGCTAACAACCCCATGAAATGACTAAAACAAGAAATAAGATTAGTAATAATGATTTTATTGTAATAGTTTTCCACTTGAATCGCCATTTGGGTCGCCATTTGGGTTCATTTGTGTCCAATTATGTTGATTGTCATATGACTGTAATGTATAATAATTTTCGATGGAAAGAATTGATTGACTGTTATGGATCAATAATTAAATTAATGTGTATCAGTTTTAAAGTACAGTAAAGCATATGTACATTTTTTTAATACATCTATAAATTTAATGTATATTTAATTTATGTCTTATCATTTAATTTAACACAGTATCCAACAGCAAAGAAGGAAGTGGAAGAAGTGAAGAAGAAATATTTTAACTTGAAGCAGAGAGGTTAGTGATTATTGAAATACATTCTATTCTATTAATTTTTTAACTATGTATCTAATGTTACTTGTTTAATTAATTTGACATGTCTTTCATTTCTTTTGAATTTTGTTGCAGCAAAAGAGAAGATTGACGCAATCAAGCGTTCCATTCGAAAGACAGGCGGTGGTCCAGCACCCCCCTCACTGACTCCTGGGGAAGAGGCTATGGTGAAATCCCTTGAAGGGAGGCCAGTCTCTGCTGGTATTCTAGATGGGATTGACACAGATGGTTGTATACATTTGTGATGTTTTTTCATAATTATGTACAAACAGGCATATATATATATATATATATATATATATATATATATATATATATATATATATATATATATATATATATATATATAAATGTTGAGCATCAAAGTGCATCACTGATATAGATGTATTATGTCATGATGTATAATGTTATATAAATATATATTAATATACATGTATATAATACACAATATAATTTTACACAAAAAGGTACTGTTTTGATATATTATTTAAAAAGTTTAATATCCAAAATGAAATCATAATTTGATCAAATTGTGATTTCATTTTGGAAATTTCCTTTTTATAAAATACAGTACCGATATATATTATTTTTTTATTCACAGCCCTTACATGTGAAAGTTCTGGAGGCAAAGAAACTGAGGATGGAAGTACATGTATGTATAGTTTTCTTTCATTTTACTCCTGTGTCGATTATTTGTAAAAACTCAAGTTTACATATCAGTATTTAATGCACTTAGTGTTAAAATTCAAGGTACTTAATCACATTTTTAATACATTGTATGAAAATATATCTATATTAGTACCTGGTATGTTATTTCATGCTTAAATTTACAGGGAGTAAGATTCCCCCTTGAAAATTTACTTATTTTTTAGATTGACAAAATTAATTTACCAGAAATATGAATCAGGGGGCCCTCCCGGCAAACTCAAATATCCCACAGATCCTCCTGGAATATCTGCGCATGCATTTGCATGTTTTCAGACGAATAATGTTTTGTCACCCCATATGGAAAAAATTATATTAACACGAACAATCTCTGTGTTTATCAACTCTTAAATTAAAAAATAATGTTATGACACTTCTTTTTTGTTTATTTACGTATTCAGGTCCTGTTGTTCAGTCAGATGTACCAAAAGAAGCAGAAAAGGGAAGTAATTTAAATTTTTTTTTATTCTTATTATCATGTTATACTCAGATATTCATTACAGTATAGAAAATTGGAAATGCATACACAGAGAAATATTAAGAATTTTATGGCTAGATGGTCAACAAATAAACTATCAGATCTTCCCAAAATGTAAAGAAATTAATTGATATAAACTATTATTAGTAACATGCATTGTTTGTATGTGAATAAATTAAGATTTATAAAAAAAATTTAATATCTCAGCTAGGTCATATAAACTATGGCCTACGATTATTTCAAAAGAAGCTAAAATATGCCAAAAACACCCCTAACCCCAACATAATATTTTGATAACAATAAACGCTAGTCCATGAAAATGCAAAGGAGCCTATATACAATTTAGTATTGCTAATTCAAAATGTATATCTCTTTGTTGTAGAATCAAGAAGGTCATCTTATACAGAAATTGAAGAGCTGACCAAGCAAAATATTAAGTTGGATAACGAAAGACTTCAACTTGAAATACTGAAATTGAAAAAAGAAAGTGAAAAAATGTTGGAGGAATTGTCATTCATCCAAATTAGGAAACTTTATTATCATTTGAAAATTCAGTCTGAGTTTCAGGTTTCTGTTGCAGAACCAATTCCTGAGCCATGAATCAAAGCACTGGTTATATTATGATGGAAATTTAGAAATTGAATTATAATTTAATTATTAATGAAATTAAGAATTTTTGAAGTATTTTATTTAATAGCTATTATTTAATAGCTGTGATATTTATAATTTAAACTATTGAATTATTTAATAACTTATACTATTTATATTTATTTATTAATTAATTAATTTATTTATTTATATTATAACTAATTATAATAATCTCTCTCTCTCTCTCTCTCTCTCTCTCTCTCCTATGTACAGATTAACTGATAATTCTCTCTCTCTCTCCTATGTCCAGATTAACTGATAATTCTCTCTCTCTCTCTCTCTCTCTCTCTCTCTCTCTCTCTCTCTCTCTCTCTGAACTTTCCTTTTATTCATCAGTCATAATAACTATAAAACAACAAATCTGGTAATACATTTCATTTCATGAAAATGTAATATTATCTATGATACAATCATGTAATATGTATACACTATTTTATAACAATATGTGATATTGTGTCAATAAATGAAATTGACTATTACTGTTATAACTATTCATATTGTCTTTTATGCTTGTGCACTGAGATTTTTAAAGAGAGAGAGAGAGAGAGAGAGAGAGAGAGAGAGAGAGAGAGAGAGAGAGAGAGAGAGAGAGAGAGAGACCTTGATTAGTAATTACATTAGTAAGAAAGTTTTTGTATGAAATCATATTACATTTTCAATAAGCAGCTCATTGATAAAGATTGATTAATTTGAGTGAGGAAATTATATGACAGTTGTTTATATACCACACTTATAAATGGTTACACTGTTGACAGTGCAGAGAGAGAGAGAGAGAGAGAGAGAGAGAGAGAGAGAGAGAGAGAGAGAGAGAGAATGGATAAGAAGGTCTATCTTGGAGCAAAATCTAAAGTTCAGTACTACATGTTCAAAAAAAGTTGTTTGCAATGTGCTGCCTCATAAGCACCCCATCATTCCTCCCAACAAACCTCACCCCATCATCATCAATAGGAGGAAGAACACCATCATCATTGGACAGAATATCCCCCCTTTTGATCCCAATATTGTGGAGAACAACACAGGCAACCACATACATTGCTGTCTGAGGAGGTGATGTTGCCATCTCATGATGTAAGCATTGGAAACGCCTCTTTAGAACTCCAAAAGTCTGCTCTACAAGAATTCTTGTCCTGCAGAGAGAGTCATTAAACCTCTGTTCTGCAGCAGTTGCAGGATTCAAAAACGGGGTCATGAGGAACCTCTTGAATTCCCTAGCAAAATTCCATCATGTTGGCCTAAAATTTTGCAAATAGTGCTGATTTCAAAATCCTTGGACAAAAAAAATTATTAAAAAGATATTTTTAATAAAACCTCATCAATTAAGATGGTTTAGATGAGGTTTATATTCTTTACATGGAGTTAAAATGTATATCTAATTTGTATAAGGTTAAACAAAAGATTCCAATATATTTTGATTATAATGGTTTTCTTTTTACCATTTTCAAACTGGGCGCAAAGTCTTGACTGTCTAAAAATACGACTATCATGGACCGATCCTGGCCAATGCGCGACACAACTTGTAATGAGAAATTTTGGATCACAACACACCTAAATCAGAAATGATGTGATAATTAATGTTAATTTCAAAAATAGTTAGAAAATGTAGCTCGGTGGAATAACACACCTGGAAAAAGTCATTCAAATGAACAGAAAATTATTTGATTTTGAAAGATATAATGATAAATAAACTGTACATATATCAAATAAGCGAAATATTTGCAGTTTGGGGTTAAATATCTAAAAACAAAAATCAATTCTAATTTAAAAAATAAAAAAATTCAATTCTAGACCCAGGAGGGAGGGAGGGATTTTTTTTCATTTTCCCAACTTGAGGTTTAACTAATTAAAAGTTGGTAAAAAATAAAAATCTCCATATTAAAAAAGATTCTTTAATTTTATAAAATAAAATTTTATGAGTGGGGGTATTTCAATGTAGATTGAGATGGGAGGCAATTAATTCCAAACAAACAGTTTTATTTCGGCCCCATTCAAAATTAATTTTATTTATTTAAACCAATAAAAAATTATTTTTCATAAAAAGAATAAAATGGTGAGGTGGGAGGTGTTTTCCCCGTTGTTTTCTGACTGAAATGCACATTTCTCTATTTCATCTTCCATGGGCAGATTATGTTGTGTATATAATTGGAAGATTTTGGTCTTATGATCATAATTTAATAAAAATGTAAATAACCTGAACATTCAGCGAATGGTAGCCTTTCCTGTTTACGAAATCGGCCTCATTCTGCCGTGGCTTTATTATTTTGATCTGTGTGCCATCCACACATCCAAGAACATTGGGAAAACCTTAAAAAATATATTCAATCAATGCTTTAGTCTTTAATCTTTTTTAATTTTTTTTAACATGTGATTGATTAATTATTTATGTATAATTAATTAATTAGATAATTATTCTTGTTTTTATTCAGTTGAATCATTTCTGAATTTATATAATGTATTTGAATTATAAACACAGTAAACAAGAACCAAAGTAATGACATTTCATTTATGTTTTAATGGTTCATATTATAAAAGGGAGCCAAAAAGTCAGGGAGCGAAATCATTTATACCGCTCAGTGACGTATTTAAGGATCTACCAGCAATCGAAGAGAAGTCACGCTTAGTGGAGGCAGCATCTATGCCGGTTGGAAACACGACGAATCGACGAGCAAGATTCGCAATATGCCTTGCAATGGTCCGGATACATCTCCCTGCCGAACTACGAGAAATGTTTAGCGAATCTCCAACTAGAAGATGCATTGCACCGGTGGCGAAGTAACGTAAACACAAGAGGACTTGGAGGAGGGGAGGCAATGGCTGATTTCGATTTGTGGCACTGGATAAGTCTGGGAGGAGTCCAACGATGTAAACGATCGTAAGTGGCCGAAAACGGTACCGCTCGAAGACATCGTCTTCGTCTAAATCTTCTAGAGGATTTTAACGGTCCTTAAACAATCTAGGACGCCTGTGCCGCTGTTGCAGCAACCTTTGACGAAATTGTCGTCTGTGAGCAGCCATGTTTATTGTGTTTGAGTGTGACTCGGAGGATGCTACGAAGCATACTTAGAAAATTTTGAGTATGTACTCTGTTGGGAGTCTGAGTATGAGTTTAATAAAGTTTTATAACCTTCAACATTGGAGTACGAGTATGATTTTGGAGTACGGAGTACGAGTTTGAGTTGGAGTTTGTACTCAAAAAAGTTTTATAACCTCGGGGCCTGATCATGACAAACTTTTATACATGTGAATTTGAAATATGCTATGTAATTTAAAAACTTCTGAGATCCTTGTAAAATCTTACAAAATAAATAATGTTTTAATGAAATTAACACTGTGACCTTCAAAATTATTAAACACTATATAAATAGTGCCTGTTTGGGAGGGTAACAGTTGAAATTGACACCCCGAGAAAACCATTGTCAACCGACGCGAAGCGGAGGTTGACAATGGTTTTCGAGGGGTGTCAATTTCAACTGTTACCCTCCCAAACACGCACTATTTATTTTATTATACTGAATGTCTTAATTTTAAAGAAAACTTTACTGCTTTTAATTTTTTTTAATATTTGATCAACAAATAAATTTTAACAAGTTCATATTTTGAATATTTTGTAAATAATAAATTAAACTGCTCAACAATGATTTAAAATGTTCAACAATAATATAAAATATTGAAAATGGTTTGTAAATAATAAATTAAACAGTTCAACAATGATTTAAAATGTTCATCAAAATAAAATATTGAAACTGGAGTTTAGTTCATTTTGGAGTTCATTTTTGAGGGTAGAAATTGAAAGTAACAGTGCAGTTATTCAAACGTGGACAAACTAATGGTGGCATCGTGTTCGAACTTCGAGTTTTCAAAACATTGACTTCTTGTTGCTGCTGAACAACAAAACTGCTTGATGAAGATGAGATTTCGTCAAATGTTGAGTCATTAAAAATTGCATCAAGATCCTCTTCTGTTAGATTTGCAAGTGGATTTTCTTGATTGGTGTGGGATTTGGTAGGATTCTTATTTACAGTTCCTAAAGCTGAACTCAGGCAATCTGACATTTGTCTTTTCTTTGGCTCGTTCAGTCGACATGCATAGCTTCTAATTGATGATTCATTTTTGTGTCCCGAAGCACGCATAATGTGTCTTGCCTCTATCCCTGCTTCATCCAAAGCTGTTATGGCTGTTGCACGAATTGAATGGTTAGTGTATGTACGAGACAACATGGCCTTCTTGGAAATTTCAGTCATTAGGCAAGCTAAAGTGTTTTTTCCTAACGGAGATCTGCAGTACCATGTAATACTTTCTTCTGAAAAGGCCTCTAATGGACGCTGCCACAATGCATCTAATTTCTTGTGAAGCTTTGACAAATACTTTTTAAATGAATTCACAGGGCACATACTTCCTAATTGTGGCTGTGCATACATTCTTCCTTCTCCAATTGTTTCATTGGGTGATGCATTGGATCTGAAATATAAGTATTAACTATCATAAATATCATTATTCATGATTAAATATGTTTTAACTACATGATGATAATGAACCACATATCCTCCCATTACAAATTGTAATACTAATCTTTACCCGTGATTTTTGTCAGCTTCATCAATTGCCTGGAACACATATTCTCTTCCAGATGCATCAGTTTCAATTCCAAACGTTTCTTTTGTCATTCTCCGAAGGTTCTCCCGACCTCGCCTGCATAGGTAGAACATTATATCAAACCAGACTTTGTTTTGCAGCCCACAAGGTGTATTCACATTGAATACAATGTTCTCAGAATGAAACAGTTTACTTAGGTCCTCTGTGGAAATGGCTGGTTTATGATCCACGGATCCGAAACCCTTCTTTTTCATGTCCGTGAGGGCTGCCTTGTACACTTCTTTTGAATCGTTGAATTCTGGACCGTGAATATCAATTTTGCAAGTGTCTTTTAAATATTTAGAAAGACCATATTTTATGTTGTTCAATGAACTCACTTTGAGGTTCGTTCCTGTTTTTGTTCTAATGGAAACATAAAAAAGTCGCAGATTCTCGTTGAGTTCTTGCTTGGACAGACATTCGAATTCCCCGCTTCCTCTTTTTTCAATCAGGAAGGTGCGGAAAAGATTAACAGACCTCTTTATAGTACGTTTAGTACTAACAGAGTCTTTCTCATCCAGCAGTTTTGCTATCTGGGACTCTTCCACATTTGCGAACATGTTTTTTCCCTTGTCCAAGTTGTCGTTTGTTTTCTTTAATCAATCATACTCGGGCGCACGCTTTAATAAACGCTTTATTTATTCGCATTATTTCAAACGCATAACTGACTTCTTTAGGAATGACTTGAATTCTACGGCGAACCGTACGCGCATAATTTACACGCATGAAACAATTCGTTCTGTCGGCCCGTTGCCAAGCGTGTTGCTAACGCTGAGAGCGAGAGAACGGATTGTCAACTGCGTCTTAACCAATCAGATTTCAGTATTTAACATGAAAGTATAATAATAGATGATATCCTGCGCAAGTGTGGAAATTATTGCAACTTTATACAATCATGTACAATAATATGAGACAATGCTTAATGTGTATACATATTCTTTTTCTTTTTGTTGCAGCTGACTGGAAAAAAAAATTACAAACTTGTTTATTTTATTTCAAATTAAGGAGTGTGTGTATAGTATGTCGTATATCTTTTTTAAGTTTTAAATTGTTCTTTATGTCAAATCTCAATATAACTTTTATCATTGTCCCAAAGTAGAATTTGAGATAAAATACTGTCACACCACCGCCAAATGCAACTTCTCCGTTTTTTGCATACATCTGATTCATTTATTCATACAGACGTAGAGTTGTTAAGATAATCTGTTCATGGTTCACACATTAATGATTTGAAGGTTTCCTACAAATCTGTAGTTGTATAGAATTATTCTATAATCGATAGAATATACAGTATGATGCAATACGTATTCATACAAAATAGCGGCGTGTTTACATCATGCTTCGCATCGTTACATTGCAAAGGGGATAAACTGGGTTATAATTAGAATTGGGATTTCAATAGATATTTATAGTATTCTGTCATCAATGACGTTTTATACGTCACATGATTTATTTTTTGTCTGCATTTGTAAACAAATCTCAAACATTCCGTCGCGAATGTAAACACGTCGCCATTTTGTACGAATACTTATTGCATCATACTGTATAATATTTTTGCATATCTTAAGCCAAAGTTGTCAGATCCAATGCGATTAACTCGCTCTACACTTTCCGTCATGACGTTAATTAGTCAACCTGCGTTCTTGGTTACCCCGTTCTGGAAAGTTCTATCCATCAAAACTAAAATCGTGCATTCAAGAAACGAATTGGCTCATTTTATTTATTCAGCATTTGTCATATCTTAATTCTAATCTTATGTATGTCCTAAATAACTTCCCACCAAAAAATATTCACTCTTTACGGAATCATTCAAAATTTGTTCATTGCAAGCATACGCAGGACAGTTAAGGCAACAATTTGCTTTTAAACAGCAGTAAAAGGAGGTCGTTTGTTTTAGCTTTATTTTTCTGCTTTATAAATTGTTCTAAACTATTTTTTTGATTGATTTTGCAAAGTTATGGGTCACCTTAACTTGATCATGTCTTAATTTGACTGTCACGTGACTTTTCAGTGTCACGTGGGCGTCTTTTAGACAAGATACGTCAGTGCTAATTTGAGACAAAAAAGACAAGGGCAAGACAAACAAAGTTTGGAGTAAGTAATATGACTACTTATTCAAAATTATCCATACATCATATAAATCAATGCTTATTCAGTTGTAAAATTCGTTTATCATACAAATTACTAGGAAAAGTGGCTACTTGTTGCAAAAATAGCGGATTTTTGTACATTTCGATTAAAATTACAAATTAAACCTTCATCTCTCAACAAATGAGCATCAGTTTTCATTAAGTACACGTAAATAGGAAGAAAATCATACCAATTTCAAAAATATCTATAGCCGCCTTGCCCTTGTCTTTTTGCATTTAATTTGTCAATCAGAAAGGTCTCTCAAATCAATACACATTTCAAACGTACAAGTGATCCCAAAAGGGGAGATAACTCTTCTGAAATAGGCACGGTGTAAATTAACCACCTAATCCGAATTTATTTTGAGATATATTTCATCAGAAGAGTATGCAAATGATTATTTAAACATAGTGTTTCTGATTTATTTATTTAAAAATTTAACAATATGCATACGATGAATCGCCCGCATTTCCTCTGTCGTAATTATAGAATAAATCAAGTTGTAAACAAAAAGAGTTGTGCATCATTTTTTTTAGGTAACTGTATGCGCGGAATTAGTAATTTCTTAATTTTTAGGGGAAGAAAAGAAAAATATATGAGATCTAATTGTGCAAAATTATTTGAGGGGTGGGTTGGGGTGGGTTGGGTGAATCCCCTCTAGGCTATAACACAGACACATAGCATGTTATAAATTCTACTCTCATAAAAAATAACCCTACTTCACTGTACAATGTATTATAAGGTCGGATGTATGTTGTGATTATAAGAATGTTTAATGTAGGGTGCATGTCTGTGCCTTATGACTCCGTATTCTACAACACTGTGTCAATCTAGAAACATTTTCCAGGGAGGGGGGGTTCAGGGAATAACTTTATTTGCAGGTGGCCAGGGACCCAGCCATTTTACTATGTGAATTGTGAATTAAATTAGAATTCTCCAGGGGAGGGGGGCTATAGATCTACACATGAAGAATAATTTAAAGGTTACTCATTTTCTTTTTTTTTTGAGAGAGGGGGGTGTAGGGGTGGGGGTGCATATATATTCATTCACAAAATAAATTTCAATTGCATATTTTTCATTACTGAAAATAAAAGAGGGTGTGTAAATTCTGTAAGAAGGCAATCAAAAGCCATTTTTGGTTCACATCAATATATTTAAAATTAAATAATTCTAAACTTTCTTATGTGAGGGGATAAAGACTCTCTCACCCACCCCTTTACATCCTTTATGCAAACAGCATATAGCAATTCAATATAGCCGATTTAGGTAAATGTCCCTTCTCCTCCACTTCTTAAACAGAATTATGAATATAAAAACAATATAAATACTTGGTTTATTTGTTTTATTTATTTATACTAAGAAGATAAATGACTTTCTGAAAGATTAATAATGATAATATTTTCTGTGACAACATTATTTTAAACTAATTCAACGATCAAATGCAATATATTTCTGAAATATATATATATATATATATATATATATATATATATATATATATATATATATATATATATATATATATATATAAAGCACTGAAAATGGCTAACGACACGAACAATTGAAATTTTAGTGCTATATATATATATATATATATATATATATATATATATATATATATATATATATATATATATATATATAACAGTACAACATTTTATGTTCATAGTGGTCACGTGATATGACAGTCACATGGTACAAGCAGATTTGGTTTTGAGGTTTTGAGGTCATTTAAAAATTTCAATTATATTGCAATGGCAAAATCATGTCAAAATTCACAACTGCATTATAAAATAACTTGATATTATATCATAGATTTTGAAAAATGTTGCGAACTTTTTAAGATAAGATTATTTGTTAGTAATGTTAGTAGAAACCATAATTTTTAATGCATATTTACTTATAAATTAAGAAATTTTGCCAATAAACTACGAAATGCCTGCACTAGAGTAACTGCTTACACCTTTAGCATTTTATCACGTGTGAGTTGATGTCCGTAAGCTATAATTGAATTTTACCTGATAAATAATTATTTAGAAATAAATTAAAACCCTACTTTCATTTTCGATAAACCAACCCAAAATAGCAAAAATTAATGTTAGGTGGTGGACACGCTTTGGTGAATCCAAGTCAGTGGGAATTTGCATTAAAGTATACGCAGTACAGATAAGGCTACACATCGCTTTGATGTGCTAATGAAGGTATAATGAGATATGACGTCATAATACATGCCCCGCCTCTGTATTTCCATATATGGAAACTATACCGAAAACAGCAGTTTTAGCAAAAAATACGGTTGATTTATTACTTTATGGGAAAATCTATAACCACGAATCACTCATATGTATATCTATAAATTTACAACAACGAGAATATACGAAGAATTTCCATAACACATCTGTTGTAACGTGCGAGTACCCATTATTGCCGAGTACCCATTATTGCCGATTGTTATAAAAATAAAAGATTTCCTCTATATATTCGTTGTTTTAAGCTACAAACCAAAATAAATAAATAACATCATTTTTAAGACACTATAAGAGTTGGGAACGAAAAAAAATTATTTCAAACATCTCGGAACTCACCATAAGAAAGGTAAGACTATGAAAACGTAACGGTTATCCCATTTGTATCCGTGCGATGACGCATGCCACTGAATGTTTGACTTGTAATCCACTTTGATGATAGGACATTTTTTGTTTATGTCCAAATTCGAAGAACATTTACCTCCGTGTTATGATATTTGACAAAAATAAGCAAGATACCATTTCTACTACACAGTATTTAACGAAGTAAACCCAGCGTCTGCTTGCTTGTAAGACCATGTTGTCTGCAACCTGAGGCGGATCAAAGATTTATCCCCGCGCAGCTGCGGTGTAACTTAGAGGCGTTGCTATTAAATTTCACACACATTATTTCTTTTACTGGACACACTAACTTATTTCTAAAAAGCTTTTAATAAATATACAATTCATTTCATTATTTTTTTTATAATCATTTGTCTCGAGACATGTGAACCACATGTTCCTCTGTTTGTTTGCATGAGGCCGCAGGGACATCGAAAACAGTTTTGCTTATAATATGATTGAATAGCGTTTATGATATAATTTTTTTGTTTTATTTTTACATTTTGTCTTATTTTGTTGGATTCTTTTAAAATTTTGACCTTTTACCGATTAATTACTGAAAAATGACGAAAAGATATAAGCGGCAATAATGGGTACCCGACTTGCTGTTAATCAAAGGTAATGGACAGGGTTTATTTTTAATCAGAAGTAAGTCGATTTTGATGAGAATAAAATAAAAATAATTATTCAAATTAGATAAATGAACAATGCAGAAATTTGCATTGAAATTTTTACATGACAGCTTACATAAAAAGTGAAATAGAGAAAATTTGTGTATTTTTCGGCAATAATGGGTACTCGCACGTTATGAGTGTGAATCTGCGTCCTAAAAACGCTCGTCAGACGCTGTATTTGATGTAAACACGTGTAGCTGGTGTTCCCGATGATAGCGATCTTTAGATGATTTATCAGGTATGTAGAATAGATATACAGTGAATTTGTAATGGACCAGATAACTAAGTAACTATTTTAATATGTTTTTCATACAGTGAATGAATTTCTGATTAACTTATTGTGTTGTTTCGTTCAAAACATCAGAAGAGACTGCATTGTTTACATTTACACTGTACGATGTACATGTAGGCTATAGGTTTATTGTCAGTCCGTTAAATTGTTAATCATTTTCTTCAGAAAGTTCAATCGACACGATCGAATCAGTTCCTAGCATTTGTACAGACAATACTAAGCTTTACACTACACTCAGTCTGACTACAGTTGTTTTTATTTTCAACTTCAACTTGTAACGTTAAGTAAACAAAGTAAGACTGTGTGAAAACAGCTGATTTTGTTTTCTGAAAATCGGTATGGTACAGGCTAAAGTATTATATACAGCTGATTTGATTTTCTGAATTTAGTTGACCCGTTGATAAACAGCTGATTAATAACAAGTTTCATTTGTGTTGAAAATTCTTCTATGACTGTCACAGTTTATTTATTCAATATTTTTTTTGTTTACACATTATATTCATCCAATTGATATAAGATGCTCCTGCACATTCATTCTTATTACATGTACTAGCTTTTTATATCACTCAGAACATTACTATCATAACACTGTTTGAAATCTGATAATATACAAATAACTGATTTTTGCATGTCACTTCATCCGATTTTCTCTAAATGAGGAATCTATATGGACTTGGTATATATGTTTGTTTAGAATCTGCATGTGTAACTTTCAAATAATAGTTAAGGAAGAGGTCATTTTACCCATCCATGCAAATTAGACCTTTAACAGAATGTTCAAATTGCTGTTGAAATATAGGTTTATGTATGTGTGCATGTAAATTTGTATAACTTCCCATTATTTTTGTTATTTGCAGAGTAATTTAAAAAGTGTCAGACTGATTTGAAAAAAAAGGCTTGAAGAAAATGTAAGTACATGTACATGTACTATTAATAACATATTATAAGTACAATTATTCATCACTGAAATAATGATAAATCTGATAATACTTAAAAATGAATAATGTTTGCTTTCGTATGAGACAATTCAATCAGAAAAAAGCATCATCATGTATGAATGGTTCATATATTAAAATGATTAAATAATTATGTTATTTTAAACCTACAATATTGTATACTTCATGATTAAAAATTGCTCATCAACATTAAAAATATCAACATTACATGGATTGATATCACTGTAACTGCACTAGCTTGATGGAAATCTTGTAAACCTACATAAATCATTAATATGAGAGAGAGAGAGAGAGAGAGAGAGAGAGAGAGAGAGAGAGAGAGAAGTGCACTGTTAAGGTTATGTTGAGTAAAATAAAGGGGTCACAGTAATCTTTCAGATAACAGCTTGTATACCTACTTAAATCATTAATGAGAGAGAGAGAGAGAGAGAGAGAGAGAGCACTTTTAAGGTTATGTCGAGTAAAATAAAGGGGTCCAAGTAATCATGTGAGGGTCAAATCAAATCAAAAAACTGTTTTAAAGCTGTATTTGAACATGTGCAAACCCTGGATGCAAATCTTAACAGAATGAAATGTTTATTGAGATAAATAATTTCCATTGTTTGTCAATTTGTAGCAAATAATTCTTCCATTTTAATCTTTCAGTCATTTTGATAACATGTTAAACTCACTGAAAATTTATTTTCATTTCAGCTGGTACCTGCTATGTTTTGGGATTTGCATAAATGATGTTCTTATTGGTGAAAAGTTACACACACTCTTATCCTTGGAATATGAAATATGAAAATGAGGAAAATAAAAATCTGGACTTAAAGAACAGGAAGACTGTGCTTTTGGAGAGAGAAGAGGAGTCAAACTAAGAAGTCATACAATAAACACATTGACATCATCATACATATAAGAAATTGTTGAGTGTGCATGCATATATATTTTAAAAAAATCACTTGGCCATATCCATTGTATTCGAGATATCATTGTTCGAGATATTGAAGTTCAACTGTATCGTGTATATAGGCACAAATTCAATTAACAGAGATTAATACAAATGCAGAAAATAAAGTTTTATTAAATGAAGTCTCATAAATAGATGATCTTTTTTAATTTTGTTGTTTATACAACAGATTCAATTGATGAATATTAAATAATAACACAAGCTGCAAGTCTGGTCGACAATGTCGAAGAAAAAGAGGTATCCTTTATTATATGTACATGTATAAATCTATGGCCATAATATTGGTCTCCTGATTGACCTGATGACCTATAGAGTCATCATAGGGGCCAAAGGATTGGTCTCCTGATTGACCTATAGAGTCATCATAAGGGCCAAAGGATTGGTCTCCTGATTGACCTGATGACCTATAGAGTCATCATAAGGGCCAAAGGATTGGTCTCCTGATTGACCTGATGACCTATAGAGTCATCATAAGGGCCAAAGGTGTAAATGGTTCATACTTTCCCATATTTTCATACACATGATACATGTGATATACATTTAACATAGATAACATGGCTTTTTGGAGCCAGTGAGAATATTGGCCCCTAGTGTCTGATAGCTTACATGCCACACAACATAACACTATAATTTTAAAAGGACTTACATGTATTTACTAAATTTAGCCTTCCCCTGTTCCTTATGCGACTGTGTACATGTTTAATCTAGTGTTTGTTCATTTATTTCCTATATAGCTTATAACACAAGATTTGATTGGCTAATACATGTATAAAGCAGGGTGTAAATTTCCATACATCCGACTTGAGCCGAAGTAAATAAGCCGGGTGTAAATAAGTCGGGTGTAAATAAGTCGGGTGTAAATTTCTGTACATCCGACTTAACTTGGAGGTAAATAACGTGATGTCACAATGCATGAAATGTGACTTCACAATGCATTCAATGCATGAATGGCAAATATCTGGAAATTGTAACAATTGTGTAACACACCCTTGATTTGACATGGGAAACATGCAGATTTATTTTGTTTACATACTAGGAAATAAATTCATTATCCAGGTCCAATTAAGGGTGTGTGGGGAATACAACCCGAGGTAAATCCCTGTACACCCTTCACTCAGATTGGACCTGGATAACTGTATATATTATACTTTTATGTTAAATACTGAAATCTGATTGATAATCAGTTCTATTACCCTCAGCTTTAGCAACACACTTGGCAACCAGTAACATTACATAAATAGTGCCTGTTTGGGAGGGTAACAGTTAAAATTGACACCCCAAGAAAACCATTGTCAACCAACGCGAGGCAGTGGTTGACAATGGTTTTTGAGGGGTCTGTCACTGTCAAATTCAACTGTTACCCTCCCTTTATTTTATTATACTGAATGTCTTAATTTTAAAGAAAACTTTACTGCTTCTATGTAGAAATTATGTGAATTTTACGGCAAACAGTTGAATTTGACATCCCTCGAAAACCATTGTCAACCTCCGCTTCGTGTCAATTGACAATAATTTTTCTAGGGGTGTCAATTTCAACTGATACCCTCCCAAACAGGCACTATTTATATAATAACATAGCCACCAAAGCAATGTTTACTAACAGTCTAAAAAAACTTCGATTTTTACAACAGTTTGTGCAACAAGTCAAAGACACAGCATATAACTCAAAAAGCTGCAAGGCTTGAGGGCTGATTTACAGTGACCAAGAGCAAATATGAGATGCATTGTAAACACTTTTTAAATCTTTAAATTTGTTTATCATGACCTTTGGGAGAATTAATGACAAACCAGACCTGACCACGGTTTAAATATGCACTCCCTGAATCTCTAGAAAGGTGCTCTACTACATTTCTAACTAAAAGATAAGTTCTGGCCCCGTCTCCCTTCCACATACCTTAATGTGTTATTTATACTTTGAAGTTCATTTTAAACACTGAAATCTGATTGGTTAACAGTGCCTGGGAAGGACAAACAACTGGTTGGGGCAATGGTCCCATGCTTCATAAAATGATGCGGCCATTTTGAAATTTATCGGGCCGAGAAAAAATACAATGGGGTGGGCTATTTTATAAATTGACTGTCATACATAACTGAAAATACTATCAGATTACAATAATACAGTCATCATATGCATCTATGACACTAAAATTTATGTAATTAAAGCCAAAACAAAAATGGCACTGAACAGAGATAATTTGCTTTTATTAAGAATTCTATTTTTTTTTTAAAACACCACTATAATCAAGATTTTCTTCTCCATTTAACCCAACTATAAAAGCCGAAGAAATATTTTGGGTATTAACAAGAATTTCTCTGCTTTGTAAGAATACTGTTTTGCTGGAATAACATTCGTTCACAACTTGCAGTATAAAGGGTCAAAGTGAGTGCATTTGTGCATGCTTAATAAACACAAACCGGTGGGGAACTGAGTTTGGAATGGAATGATCGTGTATGATTTATGGCGTTTCAATCATAATTCCATTATAGATAACTGAAAACGCAGACTATGATAAAATCAAAACTACAAAATTAATAATGCATTTGCGCATTTTACAATAAAAGTGTGAGGCAAGCCGCTTGGTGCAGTGCACAGTAATGTATGTGCATTGCAACATTATTCGGCGGTATGCGCATATGGCGCATGGCGCGGCCCCTTCCCAGGCCCTGGTTTAGACACAGTTTATAATCTGTTCTATTACTCTCAGCATTAGTAACACTCTTAGGCAACGGGTAATGCAACAAGTTATTACATGCGCGTAATTATGCATGTACAGTTTGCCATTAATTCTCGACAAAATTTAAAGCAGTAAAGTTTTCTTTACAGTTAAGTCTAACACATTTAGTGTAATAAAATAAATAGTGCCTGTTTGGGAGGGTAACAGTTGAAATTGACATCCCTTGAAAACCATTGTCAACCTCCGCTTCACATCGGTTGACAATGGTTTTCTCAGGGGTGTCAATTTCAACTGTTACCCTCCCAAACAAGCACTATTTATATTGTGACGGTCAGACCGGTTTGAATCCCGGTGCCAGATAGCTCAGTTGGTAGAGCACCTGACGAGAATTCAGGGGGCCCGAATTCAAATGCCGGTTTGGCTCGTCATTATTTCTCCCATCCCGTTACATTTTTGTGCCGTACTAACCCTGGAACTGACAGGTTAACTCCTGCCAGGAGAGATCTGGCAGATCTGGGGAGATCTTGGAGGGCGAAGATCATTTAAGGGGGAAAGGAATGTGACGGTCAGACCGGTTCAAATACCGGTGCCAAATAGCTCAGTTGTTAGAGCACCTGAATAGAGATTCAGGGGGCCCGGGTTCGAATCCCGGTTTGGTCAGTCATTATTTCTCCCATCTGGTTACAATATATTACCACCTTAGATGATCTTCACCCTTTAAGAGTATCCCCAGGTTCTTTCCCCTGCCTGGAGTGGAGTTCACCTGTCAGTTCCACGGTTCAAAATGTTATAGGATAGCGTGTAGAAATAATGATAAATTAGACCAGGATTCGAAACCAGTCCAAGTGTCTCAATCTTAATATTAGGCTTGAGTATTGCCTGCTACCTCACGATACAATATGTATCACGATATTGGCGATATATTAATGCGATACATCTTGTATCACAATATAGTTGTCAGCTATTAATTAACTGTTACCTATATTGCCTACCTCTATAAAAAATAGCATAAATTGCATAAAGAAAAATATGTAAACAGTGAACTGCTTACAAAATTAAACATCAAACTGTAGAGATATAAAATTCAATTGATTAGAACAAAATTTACAAAGCATTACTAGTTTTACATGTAACTATTCTAGAGAGTCAATGAAAATAAACTCATACTGTGTATCATGATAATTATCATGACATGTGACGATACGATATGCGTATCGTGGGCCCTCGTGATCAATACGATCAATGTATTGCCGTATCGTTACACTTAATATTGTATACTTTTAAAGAAAATATATATATTAAAGAAAACAATATCAAATACCAGTCAATTTCCTTGAATTTCATGGTTTTCCAAAATATGATGAGCCCCCCCATCCATACCTTCAAAATACAGTCCTTGAAACATTCTACTTTCCCAATATTCTGTGCATTCACAGTGCGTTCACCGTGCATTCCCTTGTGCTCTCAGCTCTGTTCGCGCCATTCGTTCAGTGTTCTCTTATCGTTCAGTCGAATAAATTATAAATTTAGGTTGATAACAATACATACATTTAAGTAGTTTATTTGTTATTTTTTCCTGTCAGATTACCGACAAAACACAATGTAATTATGTAAGGATAACTCCCAAGACACTTTGAATAAATCGTTCATCTTGCAGTCTTGCATTCACATAGCATTCACATATCGTTCACAGTTCACTTTGTGCTTGTGTTTGCACTGTTTGCGCTCTGTGTTCGCTCACGGTTCTGAATTATTAAGCGATGACAAAATTCCGTTTAGCGTGCACTTACCATTCACTCACCTTTCAAGTGGGAAAGTAGAATGTTTCAGGGGCTGTATGTACCTCAAGCAAGACTTTTAGCCAACCCCCACCCCTTTGAAAAACAATTCTGTTTGGATCTGTGCCCACATGTAAAGTATAAATGTAGCTTTTGTTTGATCATTCATTCATCGACCGTGTCGACATGCTTTGAACATATACATTTTTGTATATGCTCCACATTATAAAACATACTTAGCCAGCAGGGGCTCCGCTTGAATGGTTGGCTTGGCCCCCACGTCTTGGCAAACTCTTCAATGGGTGTTGTGGTGTTTTGGGCAATGTCTTGTATGGACTCGTAATTCATCTTCAAGTCACATGCATTCACACATCTCTCAACTTCCAAGCGATCATCCTCGTCTAAATGAAACAGGCGCCATTCTGACCACATGATTCTAATGATGTCCTCTTGTTTGTAACGAACACATAACTTGTTCACTAAATGACAATTCCAGTCCGATGAACATCTAGGAAGATGTTCTTCACATAAAGATGATGAACTTCTTTTCGAGACCTCATACATTTCAGATTCTGCTGAAGAAGACGAACATTGTTCGTTCTCCGGATTGCTCATCTTGTTTATAATCGTGCGCTGGCATAGGTTACCAGATAGAATCGACCTTCCGAATTTTGGGTTCCAGCATTTTCGACCCAAGTATGAGAAAATAATGAACATTTTACATGATTAAACAAAGATTTCATTTTACGTTATATCTAGTTTAGTTTAGTTTTTCGTTTATATGCAAAATATACATGTAAATGTCACCATGAAAATGCAAGCCAACTACATGAACATATACGTATAGCCCGTACATGTATGAAACACCAACAATCCTATTTTGTTCACAGGGGCTTGAGGACAGGACCGACCCCCCCCCCCACACCCCCAAGTATCTAGACCCCCAAGATAATCTAAAGAAAGAATGAGTAAAGTCCCGGAGGTCTAGTTACTAGATACTTATAGGCAACTATTTTTAGTAAAATTTTACTGTTTTTAACAATCGTGATCCTCTGATCTTTTCATGTATCTAACGCCACTCGGATGTCTTCTTCTGGTTTTACCTTTTACTAAAAATAGTTGCCTACACCTAAAATAATGCAGATATGACGACTTCCGTTCACTGAGAATTGAAACGAGAGTTCGATGGTGTAAAATGTGAAAATAACACGACTGGATTTATTGAAAAGTCACAAAAAAGCATTGCACCTCATTTATTAATAACTTGTGGAAATACAGCGACCATCACTTCCAGCCGGTCAGTTCTTTTCAGTTAAATAATGTTGGGATTTCCTAGCGAGGTGTCGAATTTTACAAGATGGCGTCTGCTGAAGTTGCCAACCTTCTTCTCTTTTTATACCAGTGGTATATACATTTTTTGTACATAGCTTATTTCGCGTTAATTGTGAATTTTATTTTAGTGTAGCATACATCAACATATAATTTAAAAAATAAATGATGAAAAAAAAAATAACTCGGGAATGTGGGGATGAATATTGTGGGGGGGGGGGGGTCCCGTCCCCAAGCACCTGTGGCCCGCGTGAGGGTTTGTGCATCCAAAACTTTCGGCATACTCTAAAACCTGGCTTGGCCTGGCCCCATGGCATGGCCTGGTCTGGCCTCCAGATTGACCTGGCCTCACTTTGGCCTCAAATTTGGAGTGGCCCCAAATTTTGGCCTGGCCTCAAATTTGGTCTCAACAAACATTTTTTGGCCTCAATTACATTTTTAATTTTAATTTTTTCTTTACACATTTCTTTACACATTTGATTATTTTATTAATTTTTAATGATTTATGTTTAAAACATATTAAACATCCCAGTAGATTACTTAAAGGTCTCATAGTTATAGTTCTATTAAAAAAAATACTAGCAAATACAATTGAAATTATTGTGCAATGTATATATTACTACAAGTATGAGTGATTGATTCTGATACATTTTAATGTACTTAATTAAGGTATCCTACTCCTCACGTTTTGATTTCATTGCGCATGCAGATGATCATTATATTTTAAATAAATATGATTTTATTTTTCTAATCATAACAGTAAGAATATTATTTCATAATTACACAACATTCATAAAGAAAATCCATCTGAATTCAAGAAACAAACAAGGGGGGGGGGGACTATTTTTTCGTGCGGAATGTGCTTTAGACTAAAATGACACATAAGCAATTTTATGAGTTTTCAATATATTTTTCTTTTTATCATACTTTATTCATTAAATTCACTTTTTAAACATTTAATAGGTTTGTACCATATTTTATAGGTTCGATTCTGTGTGACATGTACAAAATAAAATCTTGAGAGAGTGATGGAAGTTAAACATAAAATCATGCAAATATATAGAAAATGTCTGAGTTTTTTTCAGCCAAATTTTGCGATAATTTTACATTTGAATTTAAGTCTTATATCTAGAATTTTACATCATGCACTGACCCCATGTTTTATTTTGTCAAAATGATACTGAATACATTATATAGGCAGCTGGATTAATCTTATAAAACTCTTGATATACAAAAAGTTTTTATTTCAAATAAAATTGTAAGTATAATAGAAATTGTCTATTTTAAGTGCAAAAAGGTCACCAAAAAATGAATGCAGCTTCGTACAAACTATTTTCGTACTCCCTCTATTCAGTGAGACCATTGTGCATAATTATAAACAATATTTGAAGAAAAAAGTTTGCTGAATCAAAAATATGCTGACAACAAATCCTAATCAGGCTGAAATTGCATTTTATGTGCAAAAAGGTCAAATTAAATGTGGCCATAACTCAGAGAGATGAACACTGACAACCCCCCCCCCCCCCAACAATTTTCTTTGTATTTTTAAAGTATATTTTGTCTACAGATTTCACTGATATACTGCTCAAAAAATTCTTGATACAAGAACATTGAGGAGTGGGATACCTTAAGGTGCCTCACTACACCTTGAAATAGTTTCTCAAATCGGTAGAAATTTACTTGATTATGATAGAAAGCATGATGGATAAGAAGTATATATGTCAAATAGGCGAAAAATGTGCAATTTTGGATAAAAAATGATATTTTCAAAAATTTCATTTAGTAAACATGAACAAAAGCCCCAAGCGGATTTGAACTCATGATCTGTGGTTCACAAGTCTAATACTTTAACCACTGAGCTATGACGATATACATCTGAATCGATTGATACAAACAGTTTAACAAAACATTTAAATCGCCGTCTTGTGACGTAGTGTCTTAAAAAGTATAAGTCTAGGTGTAGTGAAGTACCTTAAATTAAATCAAACTGCTTTCAAGATCACACAATATCAATGTATCTGTTCTTATATCAATTTTTTACTACATGTACTTGTTTAAGAAAAAATAAAGGTAGAGGCCAATTTGTTTATTCTAACCAACATCAAAAGTTACAATATGTTTTGCTTTGTTCAAATTATGATAATGAAAATTATCCGTAGGAGAAAAATTGTTTACTAAATATACAAACATCACTACTCTAATCAAGAGGTGATGATTAAAGACCATTGCTGAATCAAATTATCAGAGGATGCAGTCAATCACAAGTGACAATAATTAAATTAAACCGTGTGAAATATTAAACGGCTGGGCAGGCAATGAATCTGACCCCAATGTAGTTGATTATCGACAGAAAAGGGTGATTTCGAATTTCTGCTGGAGAGGGCATACTCTAAAATATGGCCTGACCTGGCCTGGTCCATTAGCCTGGCCTGGCCTCAAAATTTACCTGGCCTCAAATTTTGGCCTGGCCACAAATTTGGCCTGGCCCCAAATTTCGGTCTGGCCTCAAATTTTGGCCTGGCCACAAATTTGGCCTCTTCAAAAATGTTTGGCCTCAGATTTTAAAATTTCTCTATTTCTCATTTTCTTAGATTTACATTGAAACTTTATTGTTTTCTCTTAGATATTAAAAAAAAATGCATTTTTAATGTTTACGGAATAATCATATGGATAAATATATTTGACAAGTGGCCGACTGTTTGAGGTTGAAATCTTCGATCCCGTCTGACTCTTTGATTTTTTTTTTCTCGGGGTGGGGTTATCAATTAATGGGGAAACGGTGGTTGCTTTCGCGGAGGTCACTTGTTTTTCCAACATTTTGTTTTAGTAATCCTTACAGCTGATGAGATAAATGCAATTGTCTGTGAGACAAGGCGGTATACTAGTATATGCCGTTTTTAATGCCGTTTTTGGGAGTTGATTTTAATCAACTCTCCTACGCAGTTACTCTGGCAAACCGGAAGTAAATCAGTGTTTGGGCCTAAGCACAAATCATCACCGCTGTCGAAACGTATGTAGTACTTAAGAATAATCAATATACGATGTAATGTATTTGTTTTAGTTGATAGATGGCTTTATTCCTTTCTTTATATGCAGTCAGTTTTATTCAGTATCAGCAGAAGCCAGGAAGACGATTTTTAAAACATTAATTGCATTAATACTATATGACAATTTTTATCTAGATTCAGAACCCCTACCCTGGTGGACATAAACTTTATAATGTTGGTATAGGGCTTTCTGGTATACAAAATTAAAAATTCGGTTTTCCTTACAAGGGTGTGGGAGTAGAGAAGATTATTTTTAAAATTTATATGCATTTACACTTTACATCCATTTTGGCCCAAGAGTCAAAACCCATAAACCCGGGGACACAAAATTTACATTTGTTGTAGAGGACTTCCTGGTTAACATAATTATGAAGTCATTTTTTTCTTTCAGATGTGTGAGATTATAGAAAAAAAAAGATTGTTTAACATAATATGCATTAACACTATATGACCATATTGCCCCCCCCCCACCTCTTTAAGGTCTTAACCCCTGACCAAGGGGCAATGAATTTCACAATTTAGGAAGAGGAATTTGTGGACATCATAACCATGCATTCAGTTTTTTCCCACATGTGTGGGAGTAAAGAAGAAGATTTTCTAAGATTTCATACATTTTCACTATTTAAGGAATAAGGAATCGTTCTTCGAGTATTATGAGGTGGTAATTTTGGTCGGGGCGTGATCAAATCTAATAAAGCCCGAAGGGCTTTATGATAGATTTGATCACGCCCCGACCGGAATTACATGTATCACCTCATAATATTCAAAGAATGATTCCTTATTCCTTATATTTATATAATTGTAAGCCATTGTACGATTAAATATTTAAATATTAATAAGCAAACCCCGCCGGCGCCCCAATTATACGTCATTTGAAGTTATGGGTTATATAGTGCAAAATCGATACGTAGTGTTATCACAGGCAAAGACACTGGAAAATGTAAATATATGGCTATATTGGCCGACGCACGTATAACGGACGACGCACGACGACGGACAAAAACAGATAGGAATAGGTCACCTGGGTTTACTCAGGTGACCTAAAAAGATAGAGGTGATGAGAATGAACAACAAAAAGAACGCATTCATCCAGTTAATTAAATGAAGAGGACATCGGAGAGACAGACAAATTTACCTATCTTGGGAGCATTGTCAGCAAGGACGGGGGCGCTGATGACGATATGTTGAAAGCCGTACCAACATGGCAAGATATGCATAATTCAACACCCTCCGTCAAATTTGGGGTTCAAAAGCACTCTCCATCAGCACCAAAACATTAAGAATATTCAATACAAATGTAAATCAGTCCTGTTGTATGCCTCGGAGACCTGGGAGGTAAAAAAAAACAATAACAAACTCCAGTCCTTGCCATATTCTTAATATCAGATGTCCAGACACCATATCGAACAACGGCCTTTGGAAAAAAGACTAATTTAAACCAAAATCCCACCTACATCATTTGAAATAAAAAGAAGGAATGGAGATTGATCGTCCACACTCTACGAAAATCATAAGAAAACATCAACAGACAGGCACTGTATTTGAACCCTGAGGGAAAGAGGAATGTGTTGAGACCTAGGCAAACCTGGAGAAGATCAGTGGAGTCTGAGGCAAAAGAGGCAGGATTCACCTGGGTCCAGTTAAAGAGAGTCGTCCAAAGTCCGCTGGCGAGGATTAATTGTGGCCCTATGCTACCCAAGGTGCGAACAGGAATAGGTCAAGTCAAGTCAAGATAGTATATACATGTAATTTTTTTTATTTTTTTTTTTATTTTTTTTTTTCATAACTGTAAGCGAGTTCAGGTTCCGGGGCCATCAATGTAAGACGAACTCATGTTTGAATCCAGTCTCATTTTAACAAAAGAACTACACGTATAAAGTGCATGGAAAATGAGACTGAGATCACAAATTAGCTTGTCTAATTTTTATTGCCCGGTCATAGTCCTCTTAACTCTGACAGCAAAGAAAAAAACCTGTTATAAAAATCGATCGCCGTTTTAAATGTGAGGCATAGTATTTGCCTCATTTGCCTATGATGCGCTTCAGTCTGTGTCGGGGAATCCGTTCTTTTAATGTGGCGTTAGTTTCGATTGAAAATATGACAAAGAGAATTCTAGATAGGGCATATGCATCCATTCCTTATGTAAATATGCCATTGAATAGAGTACTTTGTTGTCTTGCAAGATAAATAATGATCCCGACATTGAAATACTCAACTTTTTATGAAGATATCCTATTAAAATACCTGAAGACAGGCGATATCGCACGAACCATTAGCTTCCCCTTTTGAATGCATGGCAATATATATCTAGGTATTTGCGTTTTTATAACATAGTTTGCGTTTTTATAACGATTCGTCAATGGGTCGTTTTGAAAGAATGCATCAAATATTAATTCTTGTTTTTGTCATGCAGTTGCAATAATGTGAAACGACCTACCGGCGAGAGTTCATCTGCTTATTTATTTTCAGATTCTTTCAACAGCAAGAACTAGAATATGTTTGATGCTTAATTTAGTACTCTCGTTAAACGCTTTCACTTATGGGAGCTTTAATCTTTAATTATCGATTAAAGTATCAACGCAAACTTCAGTTTAACTTACCTCTTCTTTAAAAAAAAAAAGTTCTTCGATCAAATGTAAATGATGGTTCAGGGTTTCGAAGCATCAATTTTTTTATTGTCCAACTCTAAATCGAAACTCAGTAAATATTCCTTCATTGAAAGAACAATCCGTGTATAAGTTTATAATTTGACAGTTTAAGAAACATCTAGTAATTGGTCTAGCTTTCAGTACCCCCAATCCTTTGATTCATAATAAGTAGCGCCTTGTCGACGCATTATATATACATGTTGTTTTGGTAGAATGACATTGCGCGTTTAATTGCCTATTCGCTTAACCTTTAAAAACGAAGACTTGTGCAAAAAATGAATCATTTACATAGTTTTATTATCCAGCGCTATAAATTACCAAACAACGGAATACCTTTTAGGTGGAATAACACACCAGGCCCCGAGGTTATAGAACTTTTTTCATACTCGTACTCAAACTCGTACTCCGTACTCCGAGTATGTGCTCCACTGAGTACGACTCTAAAAACCGAGGTTATAAAAGTTTTGGAGTACGTTCTCCGCTGAGTACTATTTGGAGTATGCTCCAAAAGCCGATGGAGGAAATTTTACGTCTCTGGAGTAAAATAGAGCACGGTAACTCATGTAAATACCCCTGGCATGTAGGCAAACCGTACATGTATTCAGATAAATTATTTATCAACAAAATGTAACACATTATTTACATGTACATATGCCCTTTTTCATCTGCAAGCATGGAGATGTGTCTGCATCTATAATTTTTGAACTTTTGAGCAACAAAGACGAGATAAATCCAGTGTTATTGGAAAACTTATCAACAAACTGTGATTATGTCAAATGTTTTTGGAAAAGAGGGTAGGGGGCGTAGATATAAACAAGTTTTAAAGGAACGAGGTAATTAACGGTCTGGAATTCTCTCTCTCTCTCTCTCTCTCTCTCTCTCTCTCTCTCCTAATTTCTATCTTCTATCATGCGTGTTATAATTAATTAAAGTGTTATCATTTATTTTACATAGACAAGCTTAACTTTACTTAACTGTAAATTACCCGAATTCTCAAGCAGAATAAATACATCGATCATACTTAATGTCTTTCCATAAATGTTTATTTAAGAATAACATTTGATGTCATAACACCAAATTTTATTTTTAAATAATCATTTGTGGAAAGACACTAATATAAAACTTAAGACTATGGGGTCACCGGGACCCACCGTCCTTACATTCGAGCGTTTATAATGAAAAATATTAAACCAAATATAATGCATTTCACTTTACGTATGTATACCTAGACATGTCTATGCTCTCGATGTTTTATTTGAAATAAATAATAAAGATCATAAATAATATCATCATAAGGTAGGTTATGTTTTGTGGTCAAAATGACTTTGATATTTGGGGAAAAAAATCAAATAATGGTAGATGATTCGAAATGGAAACCCTATACGTTTTGGCAGTAAAATTTAAATAAAAGTTCCCTATATTAGAGAAAGAACACATCTAGATATCTGCAGCAAGTATATAGGAAGCCAAATATGTATGCCATAATTTAAAAATATTGCCAACACAAAAATTTTAATTTGCGATCTTTTTATTTAAGTTTACATCTAATGCCCTTTAACATGCGTTTTAATTACTTACCGCTGATTCTTGATTAGTTTCTATATTTCCAAGAAAGATTGCTTTTTGTTAACATTCAGCATATGTTTTTATTATTTTTAATGGTTTTGATATTTCTAAAAAAAAAAAAGAAATGAACCTTGTACAAAATTATTCTAAATTATCACATTAAAGCATTTTTGACACTATAGAGGAAAGGCGATTTTTAAAAGCTAATATTTTCGACAGACAGTAGCTGCTCTATGAAAATTAAAAGTATAATTATGAAATTAAAAACAAAAATAGATATACCACAGAAAGTAGAATTCGACCCCCTCTCCCCCCCCCCCACACACACACCAACTCCTCTTTGATATATCTAGTACCAGGGACGGAACCAGGATTTGAAGTTAGAGGGGGCGCCAATATACGCCAGGGGGTCTGAAGGCTGCCTTGAGGCCCCCAGTGGGTCCAGGGCAAAGCCCTGTTGGTGGCCCAGGGAACGAAGCCGGACCCGAAAGCTCCTGGATTCTAGAGATTTTGTAGGGTAAAATTGAAGTTTTAAGACCTGCAGTAATCCCATCAAATCTTCCTTTTATTTTTTTTCTTTCGAATGTAAATTAATCAGTTTAAAAAATCGGGACGATGTAAATGAAGTTTTAACAAGTATTCCTTTTAAAGGAATGATCGGCATGTTATATCATTGGTCAGCTCTGTTAATGAAATACGAGAGCATTACGCTATATGCATTATGCTAGATATAGCACCGTTTTGTTGATTTCCGAAATAGCCGGCAAGGCATGAATAAGCTTTATTTATAGTAGGCGAATTATACTTCCGATAAATATTCTTACGCATATGTGAAGAAAAACGTGATTTTAATCATTATGTATGTAACTGTATACATGTTTTATTTTCAAGGCAAACGGATAAGAGTAACGTTTTTAGTCATCTTCGTATATATATAAAGATTTAAATGAGGTTGTCATTGCGCAGTAAATAAAGTAGTGCAAGGCGCAATGCGTGCGCAAATAGTCAAATTTGCCGGATGCCTCATATGGACACAACTGTGATCGGCCGAAGACGATCACAAAAATGATATCCATGCCAGCTTGTATTATAATAAACATGGAAGAGTCATTTAAAACACTAGCAAATATAACTTAAAGGTGGGTGACTGGTCACATTTGAACCCAAGGAGAGCGTAACCAAATTGGGTTTTCTATGTACGTTACACCATTGAACCCACGGGCTTTCATCATTTCTTCATACTACACCATTCAAATCGGTCTAATGTAGAATAATCCCATGAGTTTCCCCCCAAAATGATAATCAAGACTCGCAAGTTGTACTTTTTCTTTGCCAGAGGGTGTATGAATTAACTTTAAATTGACAATTTTAGGGGGGGGGGGGCACGCCGGGTGCGCCCCCCTCCCCCTTGAATCCGCCACTGACATACCGCTTATTCTATAAAAAATTTTTCCTTTCCAAGGTTTTTTGCATGTAACATTAATGATAAATGACTAATAAGTAAGTAATAGAAAGTGTTATACTTTTATGCATCCCCCATCCTTTGTAATGTTTAGAACTAACCTACATTCTCACTAAAATAAAAGAAGGAACCCTGCAAGTGCATCTGTTAAATATTAATAGCGATACATGTACATTGATTTCTTGATTTTAAATGAAGGAGAGTATAGGTCGCATTTGACTAAAAACAGAATTCTTAGAAAGTCAAGGTATTCAATGAAATTATTTTGTACCTACATTTACGTGTATATGTACAATTAATGAAGCATAATATCCAAAAGTTATTTTGATAATTTTGGTTGCAGCTCTCCCTTACTCTTAAATTCACCTCCATTATATCTAGATTTTTCATTGATAAAATGATAATAACTTTCCATTTTAATTTATATACATGTACATGTAATTATGATTAAATTATAGCGTATAATACAGCAACATTACAATATGTAACAATATAATATGTTTGCACTACATTTTATTTAGATTAAATGTTTCGAGTACGATTTTGAGAAAGCTCCATAGCTTACTCAGAAAATCGCCGTTTTATACTCAGCCGGAGTACAAACTTGTATGAGTATGAAAAAGCTTTATAACCTCGATACATTGAGTACGAGTACGATTTGGAGCACGGAGTACGATTTGGAGTATGAGATCGTACTCAAGAAAGTTTTATAACCTCGGGGCCTGGTATAAGTCACTCAAATTAATAGTACATTATTCGATTATGAAAGATATAATGATAACGCGGGTATGTTAAGGCTGCCCGATTGATTTCACAGCGATGTGTAGAATGTCACTTGTCTGAACTTCATAAGATATGACGTCATAGTTAACTTTGACGTCACGATCTGCATTCCTTTCGATCGTTCTTAGGTAATGTATCGTAACGTAATAATTGAATTTTATTGTGCATTATAAAACCGATTCATTCCTTTACATAGACGTTGTTGTAAATACTAGTGATACTAAACTCAATATCACCAATATGGAGTATAAAAAAATAACAGTTTTAAAGCTTTGTATTAGGTAAATAACTATTTATAAACTAATGGTTCTGAGACTCCCCCTGCTACGTGTAAACTAATGAATGGTGATATGTATATGCATGTAAAAAACAGCTTGGTGCAAGTGAAAGATCAATACAATCTTAGTATATTTTACGTGAAAATGGGAGAGAAAATAAGTACCAATGTGAATCTTACTGGGGGAAACCTACCAATTGACCCGATTTTGATTAAATCGAGCTTAAAAGGTAAAAATGTGCCTAATTTCGATAGCAGTGCGAAATGTTTTGACAATTTTTCAAATAAACGAAATATTTATATGAACCCCCAGCAAAAACTGCAAAATACATTACTTTTTGAAGGATTTTTCATAAAAATATTTTTGATTTAATGTCATTATTCACTTGCGCCGATGCGATTTATATAGATTATTTACCGTGTTAAGATACGCCTGTCACGTGCTTAAGAAAAATGTATGACGTCACAAAAATGCATCAAATATACTGTAGTGTTTGATATCACTGTTAATTTATGTAATAAAAGTTTTAAAAAATTCGCTCGGTTTAAGTATTTTTTCGATAATTAAAATATTATCATTTTTCGGTATAAATTTTGCTTCGGACAGCCTTAACATAGCCGCGAAATAAACTGTACATTGTCAAATAAGCAAAAAAATTGCAGTTTGGGGATAAAAAATGAATGTCTAAAATATTCAATTCAGTAAGAAACAACAAAAGCCCCTGCGGGATTCGAACTCAGGATGTACGTATCACAAGCCCGACACTTTATCCACTCGGCTATGGAGTAAGTTACATGTTGCCGTGGATAAAATCGTTTTAATAAAACGAAATGTCGTTTCGATTAGAGGTCAGCCATTTTGTGATGATGTGTTATTCCACCTTAAACCGATTTTAAATTTAAGGAGAATCTTTATTTGAAGAATTATATGTAACAGTTCACTGATGCTGATTCCTCTATCAAAATATTATCGAAAACTTTTTTTAAGATATACATTGTATAATGTGTTAGATAAGCTCAATTATTTTTTAAGTATTATAAATATCATTTTTACATTTTTTATATCATTTTTTAAGCTTAAAAAAACTAAATAGTGTGTATCCATACGATTAACAAAAATTAGATTGGAAAAGAAATATGTTGGCACGATTGACCCTTACCTATTTTTTTCCCAATTATTCATTTTGGACGAGTCCAGATATATGTAAATGGATAAAAAAATATGTTCATGGTTTGAAAAATGGAACAGCTGTAGCATTAATCTTTGTTCTAATATTTCCAACATTTCCAACATGTTTAACAATAATTTATCCTCGTTCTACTTTACTCACCGTCATTCAGAAAAATATAATTTTATAAAGATATCGTTTTTGTTTTATACAGTCCAATAAATTCAAATGACGTATAATTGGGGCGCAAGTGGGGTTTGCTGAATTATTACTTAATATTTAGTTATACATTTGCAGAAAATTATTTAAATATAAGTAATTAGGAATCATTCTTTAAATAATAAAAGGTGATAATTTCGGTCGAGGCGTGATCAAATCTATCATAAAGTCATTTTGAATTTGATCACGCCCCGACCTAAACTAACACAATAATCGTCAACGAATGATTCCTTATTCCTTAACTATACGAAATGAACTACGTAGAGAAATTACAACAAATGACCTAACAGAAAACTATTTGATTTGACAATAACAAGATTCTCTATTTATTATTGCTAGCGCTCTCGAGCGCTAGCAACTACGTTAGTCCTTTTTACTAGAATGCGCATGCTCAACCTCACGGTAGGGCATTCTGGGAATTCTACTGTAGATAAACTATGTCAGTTTTGTTTTATCGTCTACAACAGTAGTTTAGGATTTATATGCCAAGTTATTTCTAAAATTATAATAAATAGTTTGTTTTCTTAACTACCTTCAAGCTCGTAAAATAACATCGGATATGTTTTCCGAACTTGCCGGAAAGTCCCGAGAAGATCCGAATCTTGAGTACCATTGGTTCTACTTGTCTCTTATTTTTCACGTCAAAATTGAAACAACAATGAATACAGAATGCATGATTTAAGCGCAGTTAATGGACTAGCTCATTACTGATGTGAAGCCAACTCTAGATTCGCCATTCTGAATAGAGACCCCCTCCCTCTCCATCCCAATACAATTCTAGTGCACCACTGTGCCTTCATATTAATAATAAATCGATTCAGAAAATTAAACCAATGGTTTAGAAATCTACTTTTGATTTATATAATGGCTATAGCGCTAGATTACCAATCTTTTTAAAAGATTAGCTTGTTGAACTAATAATTAGAGGAACGATAAGTAAGATACATTCATTACAGTGATGCGGATTTATTTTCCAAAATAAGCATGCAATGTTCGAAATAATATATAGGTATTTTTAAGATTTTTTACACATGAAACTCATTGTGTAATTGCAAGGAAAGTTCTTCAAACTAAAGGATCCTGTGTCAAACCCTGCACATCTCTGCTCCATAGGATTTACAGGATATCCAGGTTCCCAGCCCCTCAGACCATGTGCAGTTTGAGAGTGATTCCAGTAAAAAGTACCATCTGATCCGACAACAGCCAGTCCAATCCAGATCACGGGTGCTTCTCCTGCAGTTACTGATAAATAAATTGAATACTTCAATTTATTAATATTCCAAGGTTTTTTTTACCGTTTCGAAAATTCAAAATTTATACAAAATTTGCTAAGAGTTACCATTTTCAGAAACCCAGGTCGCTTCACTTGGACTTTTAAACTCAATCAGGTAGGCGTTCATCCGTTCACATGCCATCTAAACCATTTACAGAATAAAAGAAATAATAACATTTATGTTTATAATCTGGAAAATGAATCTTATTCCCGTTATTACATGAACATATTACTTTTTTTTAAAGAAAAATAAAAAGATTAATTATATGTTTGTTGCGCCAAATAGTTGGCACAAGGGCTTCTAAAACATTATAATGAATGAGAGGTTGAGATTTTTTAAAGTGCTGGTACGTGCACTTTTAGTAGGTGTTTTTCTTAAAATAAAGCTTATCATAACATCATTTCTGGTGTTCGTTTCTTACCTACGCGTTCTACGAAACTTGTAGCGCGGCATCTACACGGAAGTACAAACTTGTAGTTTTTTCGAATCTTGTATTAAATGAGCATTTGTTTTTAAAATTAACAATTGTCTGCATATTTTGTAAACAATTAAATTATGACTGACTGAAAAGATGCTAAAAAGCAAAATTCAATATGAAATCATAAATTCGGATGATCATAAGTTTCTGTAATATGGAACGACACATTGTATTTTATTCTTTAAGAACAAATTTTAAAAAAAATGCAGGTAAAAAAAATGGGATAACAACGGGAACCCCCCCCCCTCCAAAAAAAAAGAAGTTCTTAAATAACAAGCAGTTTTAATTATTGTTTACAAATTTTACTATAATTAAATTCTCTTCAAGTAAATCACTGTTTAAATGTGAGGCGAGTCAATGGGCTGTAGTTGACAATGATGAGAGATAGAAAATCTTGTTGCGCTCGCCCCAACGGACACATCATTAAACATATTGAATGAATAGTTAGAATGAACAGTTGGAATGAATGAATAAATTCATAAATAATATAAATACAATGGACAAGAACATTTATGACTCGGAGCTTAATATCTGACAATTGATGGAAACGTTTACCTTAGCAGCTTCCCATTCAAAATCCCGATCCACGTAGCAGTACTGGTACGTTTCAAAAATTTCCCATGAACTGGGGCAACCTTTATTAAATATCATAATATTGATTGAAAACTCAAATAACTTAAAAAGTTCCAAAGCTGGTATTTTTGGCATGTACTGTATGATCCCCCCCCCCCCAACAAAAAAAAAAAAATAAGATCAATTTGCCAGTAAACACATTTATTGAACGTTTAAATAAGCATACATAAACAAAACCCATAAAAGAGGGAAAAAACATTTTAAACAATAAATATAAGGATTCATATCTTCACATTCATGGTGTATCGCAATGCTGCGTGTAGTGTCATGCTGTAATCAACTATTAATTATCAATTTTCGAGCATCCATCTTCTGTCGTCTTACTTAAATACATGTGAGTATATACTACAGCAGATCATTAGAAACTTGCATACACGAACAAAGCAGAATAATGATTAAAGCCAAACTTGAAGTGTAATTAATAAAGTTCAAATTTTCAACCTTGATTATAGAGTATAAAATATACATCATAAATATATATTTCACTTGTGTTTAGAATTTTTATTATCGCAAATAATACTAATGTATATGGACTCTTTATCTAAATCATAAATTGATCAATCATACTCGTAAACTTTGACAAACTACATGTTAAGTAGCTGGGTTTCAAAACATCAACCATAATATGTTCCCGAAGCCCTCGTTATGATTTGTTTACCTATACGCTTTTATATAGTCATAGAAAATTATATGTATGTTCATTGACCTTTAAATCAGATTTTTCTCTATATCTTTATACATTGCTCTTCCGTTAAAGGAGATCAATAAACTCTGCAAAAGGCCACGAACTTACACTATCTCAACTTAGAGGAAATGAAAGGTCAGTTATTGGTGGAGCTATGTCATTCAGTCACTGTACTGTTTAGTTTCAATTCAGCTTCAGTTGTCTGAAAAATAGATAGTCTAAACTTGTATCTTGTAGTTAACGGGTATAATTCATACCTTGTGTGCATTTGTAATCTGGAACTTCCCAGTCTTTGCCTGGAACACACCGCGTTGTATTCTTATCCCCAACATCAAAAAATCCCGAATGGCATTTGTATGTTACAGAAGGCGGGATATACTTTCGAACTGCGATAAAACCATTCTCTATTTCTGGTACATTGTTACTGCAAACTGCAACAAAAATATTTTAAAGGAACAGTTCTGATAATGGATCAGCTGTCGACATTAATCAGAATATAATTGGTAATGGATAACCGTGCATTTTAGAAAACAACACTAAGTGTATTAGAAACTAGATACCTAAATCAAACAATAGTTCTGGTATTTTAGTAAGCAACATGATAAAATGGAATCTCACCCACAGGAATGCACGCCGATCTGTTGAAGGATGTTTTCACACACTTTGAATAATGATTGCAAGAAACAGAGCCGCACACCTTGTCAGCCTACAAAAGAAGTACACAGTGATTTCATTCGTGCATGTAAATACAGAAAAAAATGTTTTGCAAAATTTTGAAATTAAAAAAAGAACAAATTACTTACAAGCAATAAGCGTTTATTGTTGGTTATACGTTTTGAAAAATGCAGTTATCTCTGTTATTTAAAGTACAGAAAATTTTGTATTGTTTATTGCGAAATAAACGTTGTTCTTTAGGTTACATCTGCAACATTACCCTTAATCTTTAAGAGGTTTATTAGATACAGATTTATTCTTATTTAAATAAGATACAGTTTAACTTGACTTTTTTGTTTGAATTTATATTACGCGTTTGTTTGCATCAAATATATACCACTCTTATAAATGAAAATTCATATCTGTAAATATGCATATTAATTGATTTAAGTATAATTTTAATTCTTTTAAATTTCAAAGTCTTTTTCATAGAAATGGAATTCACCAAGATACACCAAATTGCATATTGAGTTTCCCGTCTTTAAAAAAAAAAACAAACCATTAAATGCTCTATCATGTTAAACAAACTTTTATCCATTGGAAATGAATTTCATTTTCATATTAAGTGTGGTACCATTCATACATTTTTCTATTAGAAAAAATTTCGCCAAGAATAAAACACTCCCGAAATTTACCTGGTCAGCCATTCCGTTGTACACAAAATCGTCATCAGTTATCAAAGAAGCGGAGTCTTTTTCTTTCACGTTGTTCAATTCGCACACAAGAAGTTTGCGGTTATAATTTATAGATCGGCACGTTGAGTAGGCATCACATTCCGAGAAACACATCTGCAATCCTAGATTGTCAATTACCATAAAAGGAGTGCTTGGTAACTTCTTTCCAAATCTGAAGTTATCAACTGTTATTGACCGATAAAAACAAAATGTTAAAACTAAGAGCGAGGACACTTTTTGAAGCATATTTTGTAGCGTATTTATGAATTGTTTTTAAACCAAATGCCTAGCTTATTTGTAAACGCATTTTGAGTGCAGTGATGATATATAATGTTCAAAGCGATTTTGACACATGCTCGAACACTACACTAAATTATTCATTTTTTCATCTTATCTTGATTAGTGTGAGGTAACTGGATTTTATAATGTATGCAAATCTTTGATAACTTTGACACCAAAAAAAAAAATACAATAAACGTAATGAAAATTTAATTAGCTAACTAAAGGGACTTTATTAACAACAACATGTAATATTGTATATATTACCAAAACCTATATTTACAAAACACAATATATCTCATTAGTTTTAAACATAATGATGTGTATCGCCATGGAAGCTAGCAATAAGGTTTCAATTCCCAGGCCTCTTAATGAAGCTATATGGGGAAAAAAGACTATTAGATATACCTTGAAATTTAAGATATGATATTCATAGCCAATAATTTCAATTCAGTAGGGAACACTAATCAATTAACATTAATATTTTGGCTTTAAAACTTAAATGCGTCCTATATATTTATTCAAAGCTTTTTTTTTCTCAATGAGAATATTAGAGTATAAAAATGGCAAATACAATCAAGGCCTCTTTGGTAATGAAAGATTGCTTTAGAAACACCGTATCCAGTCGTGGTCACTCTTGTTAAAAAAAATCACTTTAATATTGGAGGGCGTACATTGTTAGTTTCTTTTTGATTGAAAAATACTACATACAAATACTATTGTAGCTGCTGCAAAAATCATATAACATGCGTTCCCGAGATTTAGAATTTGAATTGATAGATTTTGTTTGAAATTTTAAGGAAAGAAAACGAATAGTTTCGTGAAAACCATTTATCGTTCCGTGTGAAACGTAAAGATATTCTTTCATACGGAAGGTTGTATGGTTCACACGAAACTATTCTCGTACGACACTCGCATGCTTTTTTTGTGTAGTTATACTTTTCGGGTTTGTACCTTCCTTCGAACATTTTAAGAGTTACTTTTATGATGTCAGGCGTTGAACCAAAAAAAAAAAAAAACCAACTTGTTAAGTGTTATAAACGTTAGGTTTTTTTATTATTTAATTTTCTGCCATTAATGCGAACGCAATAAAATACATGTTTATTCATTGCATGGTATGTAGCGGTCCTAATATGAATTTTGTGTGGTCAGATGCATTTGTATGGGTCGAAACGAAATGTTCGTCTTAAATGTACATATATAATTATTGACCACTTATACACCGTATTTAGGTCAACATCAAACGCTGTAACTAATTATCTCTAAACTGTTTCTCTGCTAATCCCCCCCTCCCTAAAATTCTGTTAAAGCGATTTCTCAAAAAGTATCCAACGGATTCCTATCTTTGTTTTTCAAGGATGGTTAAAATGCTTTACGGTCTTAAATATCCGGTATTTCCAGTGTGGTTAAGTATAGAATTTATAAATGTTCACGATTCCATTTGTGCAGAAGACTTCTAAGAATTTTTCCTGATACAAAAGATTTCAGAATTAATAGACGTTAGAGCTAAACCAAATGACATTTTATGCGTAAAAAAGGTAAGACGTTTGACTCGTTAGAGTGAAGCATTAAAAAAATGGCAAAATGTGGATGCCTTTTTTATTATATTAACCGAGTCACTCAGGTAGCCTATTGATAACTGTTTTTGTCTGTAGTCGTTCTTCGTTCGTCGGTCATCGGGTGTAAACATTTGAACTTTTTAAGCTTCATCTCTAGAAACCTTGAACCAATTTCAACTAACTTTGGCCTAACGCATCTATGGATGAAGGGGAGTAAACATTTTTGAATATCAATGGTCTCTTCTTCCTGGGGCCTGGGGGATGGAGTTAAAACCATCAAAATTTAAGCAATCTTTAAAAAATCTTCTTCTTTACTCCTGGACACCAAACAGTCATGCTGGCATAGTTGAAATAAGCATCAAGCTCTCTTCCAAAATAGGGAAATTCTTGGCCTTAAGGTCAAAGGTTCTGTAGCTTAAGTGTGGCTGTAATGATTTTAGAGTGAAATTGCATTAATTCTCTTAAAAAAATATCCTATGTTACAGAAAATAAGCCAATGAACTAAGTACATAATTATCGTGAGGAAGAATGCCTTTTCCAAATTTGTGAATTTCATAGCCCCTTGGTCAGGGGTTCTGGTGTTAGGGCGGGGTTCTAATGATTATATAAAAATATATCGATTTTTTAAAAAAATCTTCATTACTGCTCCTGGTTTTTAAACCCGCACACTAAGTACATGGTTATGAATAGGAAGATTGCATCTTCCAAAAATGTGAATTATACTCCCTAGGTCAGGAGGTCTGGTGTTAGGGCGGGGCACAAATGGTCAGTTAGAGCAAACGCATTAATTCTTAAAATATATTTTACTTCAATGTCAGCTGTTAAAATTGGTATTATTTTGTTTGCAAATTATTGACAATTGTGTGTATGATACACACTCCTCTGAATACATTTTCTAGTATTTTCAGGTTAAGATGTTCTTATTTTTGGAATAAATTTATCAGAGATGCTCATATTATTTGTACTTTGATTTAAAAAAAATATTAGAAAATAACAGCCAAAAAAATGTTGACTTTGATGTTTGCAAAAAAAAAAAAAAAAAAAAATCCATATAGGGTACACTATTTGTCTGTATACTAGTAACTCCTCGCACTCGCACAATTTTCAAGATGAGATTTTTATTTTGCACATCAATTGTACAGTGAAATGTGCAGAAACCTGTCCAGTTTATATAAGTACCTTAAAAAGGCCGCGGTTGGTCAAATCGAGACTGTTGACAGTTCTGTTTTATCAACTTGTGTGTCAGTAGCTTGCTTCGCCTTGAAAACTGTTCATACGTAGAGCATGCCCCTACTGAGAAAAAACCATTATTTTGTTTTAAGAAATGTACAGTGAATTATAAATATGAAAAAAAATGTAATGCATTTTTTTTAACAATCCCATGGTTTCTCAAACACATTAGTGATCTAGACAAAATCGTTCCATATACTTTTACATGTGAAAGAGAACAGGAGGCAGATCAGCCGGTGAGGTTTTGTTTCCAATTTGACCACATGTCCATTCGCAACAAGACCCGGTTAAAATAAGGTTCAATATTTTGCATTTAGAAATTAATTCAAATGTGTCCTACAACATCAATCATTTGATAATGAAATCAATATGATATATCACAGTTACATATTCAATCAAATACATACATATTTTAGATACAAATAATGTTTCATTACATTATAAGAAAAAATGATTTCATATGAAAAACAATATCATTGCATTCTCAAGAAATAGAAGTATATAAGACACAAGTCCGTATACAGTTAATAAGACACCGTCACAAATAATAGGTAATCTGGAAGACCTAAAACGTGTGGAGAAAACCTTACAGTTCAGGAAAAAAAAAGATGGACAGCCATTGGATTTCCCTACACAGACGCAGGTTGTCGGAGGTTGCTCTAACGCTCTTCTCTCTCAGCCAGCAGCTCTAGGGTGTTTGACTTTAGCGATCGAAACTTCGCAAGTCAAATTTTTCTGCTACACTGAGAATGCTAATTCCTCCATCCACTGGATTTAAGACAAAATATCTTCCTGGCTCTCGGAAACCTTTGGGAAAACAAACGGGGAATATTCTGACACCTGGTCTGCGTGAACACGTCGAGTGGAAGAACAGGACACACTGAATGATCTCTGGTAAGGTACTCCTGAGTTTTTAGGACTGCCTTTCGCAAGTGGTTCCAATACCAATGGATCTGGGCATACAATACCCGCAGTAACATCAGAAGGTGTTTAATGAAACGCTTCAGGGAGGTATTTTTCTGTCCAATGTCGTTGGTACTTTGCCTTTGTCGGAAAGACGAGTGCTGGGGGACACCCTTCAATTGGACAGGAATTGTCCGAGAAGAACTCTAAGTTCTTTTCAGTCTCCATTCTGATCATCCTTCAGTAAATCTAGGGCATAGTTATTAAAATCCATACTGAAATTTAATAATATCAATAAATGAATTTTTACTAATATTCGAAATAATATGTCATAATACTTATAAAACTAATATTATCTATATAGGCAAGTATCATTGCAAGTTTAAATATACCCCTCCCTTTTCTATATACGAGGGTCAATAAAAAAATACGAAGAGTGTTGCCATAGCTATGTTATTTAAAGTCATATTAATAAATTAAGCAGACATAATTCAGTAATTGTTTCAAACAATTTGAAATAAAAAAAGTTCATATATTCCTTTTTTATAAGAATTATTTAGAATCCAATCCTGCAAAATTGAGGTCACTGCGGACGGTCAAACTTTGTGTTTTGTCAACAATAAACCATTTAATGTTAAAAGTAATATCTCCATGAATCGCGCTTAAAACCAAATAATATTGAAACCTAAAATTTAGCATTGGCATGCTATTCTATGTACCAAATAATGACAGGATATATATATATATATATAAATTTGTTGAACATTTATCAGTAACTAAAGACATATTGTCCTCTTTAAAATTGACTAAAAACATTGACGTCGCTGGACGTCACGGCGCAACGAAAAGTATAAACATTATGAATTTAACTCGGAGAAAAGCCAATAAAAACTGAAAATGCTCAATGGTGGAAAAAAACAAGTTAAAATTTATTTGCACATTTTTGTTTAACTCTAACACATTTTATGGGGTTGGTGGTATATGCATATTGAACGTAAAACAGTACGTAAGAGAGTAGGATATGAGTTAATATATGATCAAAAGAATAAAGAACGACATCTGACATTCGGTGATTTTCTTACTGTAAACGAAGAAACATGCGGTAAAAAAATAAGAAAACTTCGAGGAACTAACTTATGTTTTTCGAACAAATGTGAACAAATTAGATGTCAAACTAGAGCCGAGCTCGTTGCAAGCAACGAGAAGGTCTTCCGTTACAGCTTCAAGTCGAGACAATCTGATTAAAATCATATCCTTGATCCCCTCCTTGTTTTTCTATTTTCGCTACAAGAGGATCTGAAGAAACCCCTCTTGAGGTCACCCCCTGTTGAACGTTTGTTTATAAATATACATGAGTTATTCTAACAATCAGAGCAAGTGTTAGAAACGGTAATTTCGGGTTACAAATAAAAATGGAGTTGTACGACGAAATGATGCCACAAGATCGTGAATCTTTCGGTATCAGCAAGTAAGAGCTGAAGCATAAGTTGATATAAGACGCCCTTAGGGAATCTAAAGAATGTATTGGCATAACTTCCTAATCATGTAACTGAGGAATGGAACCGACGATTACATTGGTTAAAGCAAAGTTCACCAGGAGGTGACCTCAAGTGGGGTTTCTTCAAATCATCGTATAGCGACTACCGGTATATAAATTTTAATCAGATTGCAAGTCAAGAAAGGATTGTCATTCAGTCTTAATTAAACCACCACTCTTCTTCTTACATGTACACTTGTCAGGGTCTGACATTTATTGATAGGAGGTCATCTTCACACTACCTTAACTTCTGACCAATCAGGGCTTTAGAAAATCAATTTGAACTCTTCAAAAGGAGACAGAAAAATTAATTCATGCCTATTTTCTATATATTACTGCAACCTCCAGACTGCATAGTATTGAAGAGTTACACTTCTCATAAAACAGATAAAGGCATGTCTGTGATAAGCTAGGGGTATATATTTAGATTGTATGCAAATTTAAAGGTCATGGAAAGGTGACCTCTTATTGATACCTATCCGACCCTGTTGAGTGTAAGGAGAAAAGGGTGGGCAGTCATTAAACTGGATTGTCAATATGATAATAGTAAGTTCAGAAAACGAGGCTCACTTTCAAAGTATTATTTTCCTACCAGACAAACTCTCCTTTTAACTTATTTCACGGTTATATCAATTTATGATAACTTAAAACACATCTCTTATATGTACATGTATCAAAATTATTCCAACCAAAAAATCGATAAATACGTTTACATGTATGTACAACTGATGACAGGATTCAAACTACTGGTATGCCTATATCATAGTGTAATAAACACAAAATCCACTGCGCTGATGCATGGAAAAAAGTGTTATGTTTCATAAACATTTTGATTCCCTATATTCATACTTAAACCTCTACCGCTAAAACATGGAATAGTTTATGTAAAGTGCAGTGTTAAAATTAGAGATTGAAAAGAACACCAATTGTAAATAAACAATAATGCCTTCTCCCATCTGAGGGTGCGCTATTAGTATACGAGACTGAGGTGCTCAGTGGTAGGGGTAACTATCCGTATAATGTTTGGCCATACAGGCCTCAGTATTGTTTTTGAAAGGATGAGCATATTTATCTGAAATATTCACAAGCAAGTAAAAGAAATTCACAAATCTTCAAAATCATAATCCGCGGCAGTGGTAGGGGTTGTGAGGCATCTCTAACTTCATTTTTTTCAAATAGGATTTTGTTTTACATATCCCAATATTTTTTTTTGCCTTGAGCGCTCATCTAGAAAGTGTGTGGGGGTGGGAGTGTCAATACCCCAAAATATAATTTTCTAAATGTAAATTTCAGAAAATGTTGGCAGGGGTGGGGGCAGAACTCCAACTGAATCAAAAATCCTTTTTGTCACTTTTGTGTGACAGGAAGAGAGACCTCTGGTTTACAATTATTTCTATCATGTCACATATACATGTTTTAGTTATAATATTTTGGAATTTTTTAAAGATACAATGTCATTTATTTGATAAAAATCATATATTTATGCATACATGCACACTGTATTAACATGTGACGTGTGAACCTAAACGTAATCAATTTTGTTCAGTTTTTAACTTGAGTAACAAAAAGGCATAAACCAGCGTTTTGTTCAGAGCACTGTGTACATTGTATATTTAAACCAAACCAAAAGAGATGGTGTGACGTCAAAACAATTTGTTTTTGTTTTTTAAACAAAAGAGTTCTACATAATGTCAACCTCCAGAAAATACGATTTCTCTAACTTTAACATTTACAACAATTAATAAAATCCGCTGAACATCACATATCTATACCATTTAATTGTAACTTTGAGAAGTGCATACATTTTTGGGAGGCAAGTGTGTCGCTAGTCTGTAAGTCAAGTGAATTATGTCCTAAGGTCTTTTATAGAAATAAGAAACTGTCAACACTTGCAGTACTCTGATGATTTTTATGGCGACCGACTGCATTTAATAACGTATTTCATAACTTCTAAACGTGAGAACAAATAATTATTATTTAACATCTTTGACTTAAAACTTTAAACTTATATTCAACAATTGACCACTACAGTGATAGCTCACTTCCAAGTGTATTTTAATTACATAACAATTGATGATCTGCATCCATAAATTACCTATGGCTATCTGTGACCAGGGTTGTGTGCACTTAAAGGCCGAGGATTTTAACCGGTCAGTTTACCTTAGGTAAGTTCAGGTGGGGGTGGAAGCCTATATTGAATGAGGTGTGAAACCCCGAGGGAAACACGCTCGCTTGTGTATACATGTCTATATACACGGAGTATTAAAGTGCTCTCAAAAGAGTTTTTCCGTTTATTTAAAAAGAATATCGTATTTATATATACTTATAAAACAAATTGTTCTTCGTTGAAATGGATATAAACGCATGAAAAACCGCGTGCGACATGTGCAAAATCTTTCGTTTGATTGAACAAGTTTCTGTCGGGATTAACTAAGAATATATCCTGATGTTTTGTGAATTATACAATCACCCCACCGTACTCAAATACTAATGCAACTTTGCAACCAATGCTTGTTGCCTGACGTCATGACGTAAGGCATATCTAAGGTTTAAAAGTTACAACATCCGAAACAGTGCAGTCAACGTTATAATAGATGTAACAATTAAGCAATAGTGAGCAAGTGTTTAAAGCAAAAAAGAGGTTCACTGTGCACGTGTGTAATTCGGGCTGACTATATTAAGTTAGGATGAAACTTCAATTGCGCTTGCATAAATTGGAATTCTGGGAAGAAATTAGACAATTCGTGTTAGAAATATTCGAAGACGTTATGAAACCGGTCAGTTTCTAGGTCAAACTGCGCATCAATGTATTGGAAGACTGTCATTGGGAATCGTTTGCAGCCACAGTCTGGAGTCCGCGTATATCTTCCCAACTCTCTTAGTGAGATTGAAAAGTAAATATATTGGAAGTAGTTTGCCACCAAACCATAAAAATCAGAGAGCTATGTCAACAAAATTACAACTACAACTACATGTATTAAGTAGGTGTGCAGTCATACATTGCATTTACACCGCTACACGCTTATCTCGTCACCTACATGTACAGCCATAAAAATAAGGCTGCAAACTAAATGTGCACCCGCATATTATTATATTGTCCTGGAAACTATTTACCTAGTATTTTAAAAGATCGTGTATTCACTTTTGCCCTAAAAGTAAAATTCCGCTGGCTGACTTTCTTAGCTTTTTTAAAAGCTAACATTGTCATGCTTAAAAATAGATAGCACTGTCCGAACGGTTGAAGGGGAGGGGGTGTCATTACAACGAGTTATTACCTAACGAGGCAATTAAAGGCCGGCACATTAAAGATGCATCGGTTGATATATATTTTTTTTTTGTTTAAAAGAAAAACAAATTGTTGTATTGGATGTAAAAAGCAGCATTGAGCAAGTTCACTATACACGTGTGCAATCCAATAGAAAGGCCCCTACATTTGAACGGTGAATGGGGGGGGGGGGGGGTCGCAATTTTTTACAAGTTGTACCTAATGATTATAATATAACACGGTAGAATGTAAACTATAATTGTGTTCGGTTATCTTTTCTAAACAAAATTGCCAGTTTGTATTCAAGTATTTACTAAGTATTGTTACGTTAGCTTAACATTCATTAGAGAAACGAAGCGGGCATGGTCGTTTACTGTGCTTTGAGGGATTTCATTCATTGTAAAAGGGGTGTTACTTCCGTGTTTTACTCAATGTAAATAATTAGTGCATAGTTATCGATTGATTCTTGCTAAACTAAAGTAAAATTAATATATAACAAGTAAAAGAACAAGATACGGTATTGGCATTATTTGGCCGCAAAATTTACGAAATTTTCAACGTCTTTGTCCGCGTTATCGAAGTTGTGCATTATACTAAGTATGATATTAGCTAAATCCTACAGGCACTATAATGACGTCATTTTTCATTATGACGTCACTAATGTGCGCTAAACATGGAATGCTTGTTCAAATGCGTTACGATATGATGTTTTATGAGTAGTTTTCGTTAAAATTAGACACTTTCACATGCGACAACCACTTTTATAGTTCACGTGGAGGCTCATAATTTCATCATTTATTCATACAATTAATATGGTGTTGGTTGTCACATGTAAACAATATGAATTTTTCAAAAAATGAATACGGAAAATGATATTTTACCGACGTCAATAACGTTTTTATCTATTGTTATCGACGTCAACAACGCTATCGACGCTGAGTGAGAAGCTTATTAGCAGAATGTATTAATTGATAAGTTATTATGTCCTTTAATTAGAGAATATCAAATTTATCTTATAAACATATACTTCAATTGTGTTAATGAGTTCTTTTCTAGCAAATAACAGTAATATATGTACATGTAGACTCTTTACTTATATAATAAATTGATTAATCATAGGAATAAACTTTGTTAAACGAAATGTTAAATAGCTGGGTTTCAAAATTCAACCATAATATTTACCTCAAACATTTGTTATGCTTTGTTTACATTTAAGCTATTATTTAGTCATAGAAAATTACACATATGTACATAAACCTTTAAATATGGTTTTTGTTCTATGTCATTATAAATACATATAGCTTATCCTATAAAGGAGATCAGCACGCTCTTAAATTGGCAATGACAATACGGCCCTCTCAACAGAAATGTTATGACAGGTAAGTTATAAGAGGAGTCATGTCATGCAGCCACAGTACGGTTTTGTTCCAAATCAAATTCAGTTGTCTGAGTAAAAGAGATAGAGTAAACTTGTTTTTCTCCTTCATGTGAAGTATACTAGTCTACCCGTTTGATAAACATATGCTTTATCAAAAGGGTGATGCTTTATCAAATTCTTTCAATCCGAAGTATTGTTAAAGAAGCCCCTCGCTTCAACGCTCCAGAGACCTATTTTCAAAGATTTGTTAGTACTTCCAACATGACTATATTTTCTACAAAAAATGAAACAAAATGTATTTTGTCAAAGATTTAAAATACAAATATGAAGAACAACGCATAACTGTGTAGCATAGGCGTTGGATCCGGGGGTTGGAAGGGGGTTATCCCCCCTTTCTTTTTTTTGCAAAGTTAAACATAACCATAACAAAAAAAAATGTTTTTTGCTTGCTAAGATTTTGATAAGTTTAGCCTCCCTCCTTACTTTTAATTTGCTTCCGACGCCACTGTGTAGTTCATTAAACTGCAAATTACGTTAGCTATCAAGGAGTTTATCCTGACGACAGAACAGAACGCTTTGATTGCGTTTATACGCAAGACAGTTAAGGCAACATTTTGCTTTCAAACATCAGTAAATGGAGGTCGTTTGTTTTTACTATATTTTTTCTGTATGATATATTTTTCTTAACTATATTTTGATTGATTTTGCAAAGATATGGGTCACCTTATCTTGACAGTACATGTACATGTATTTACATTTTCTTCAATCCTTTTTTTTTTTTTTTACAAATTAGTCTGACAATTGTAAATATCTCTTCAAATAACAAAAATAATGGAAAGTTATACAAATTTACATGCACACATACATAGGCCTACATGTCAACAGCAATTTGAGCATTCTTTTAGATGTCTAATTTGCATGAATGGGTAAAATGACAAACACTTAAACTACAATTTGAAAGTTTCACATGTACATTCTAAACAAACATAATATGTCCATATTGATTCCTCATTGAGAGAAAATTAGATGAAGTATGTGACACGCAATTCAGTTATTTGTATATTATAAGATTTCAAAAGGTGATGATTGTAATGTTCTGAGTGATATAAACAGCTAGTAGTGACAATTAATGTGCATGCACATCTTATATCAGTTAGATGAGTAGAATGTGTAAACAAAATTAAAAAGATAAACTGTCATAGGAGAATTTTCAACACAGCAGAAACATGTTATTGATCAGCTTTTTATCAACTGGTCAACTAATTTTCAGAAAATCAAATCAGCTGTATATAGATACTTTGGTCTGAACTGAACTGATTTTCAGAAAACCAAAATCAGCTGTTTACACACAGTCTCACTTTGTTTACTTACAAACAACTGTAGTCAGATCTGTACAAATGCTATCATCTGATTTGATCGTGTCGATTGAACTTTTTAACAATTTAACGGACCGACAATAATCCTAAAATATTAATGTAAACAATGCAGTCTCTTCTCATATTTTGAACAAAACAACACAATAAGTTGATCATAAATTCACCAACTGTATACAAACACAATAAAATAGTTACTTAATTTTATCTGGTCCATTTAAAATACACTGTTTATCTGTTTTGCATACCTGATAAATTATTAAAAGATCATTATCATTGGGAACACCAGCTACACGTGTTAAACGACAAGCGCTTTTAGACACAGATTCACACCCATACGACAGATGTGTTATGGAAATTCTTCGTATATTCTTGTTGCTGTAAATTTACAGATAAAAGAAAGAGTAATTCGTTGTTACAGGTTTTCCTATGAAGTATTAAAACAACCGTATATTTTGCTAAAACTGTTGTTTTCGGTATTTTTTTAATATATGGACATTCAGAGGCAGGGCATGTATAATGACGTCAGAAATAATTATCCTTTCTCAGCATATCAAAGCGGTGTGCAGCCTTATCTGTTCTGCGTATACAAGAACTTACCAAAATAATGTTCTTAAGACTTTTATTCCACCACCAGTAAGCATCCTTATTCAATAATTTCAATTTCGAATCAATAGGCTATCGTTTGTTTCAGAAGACATCAATAACAGTTCCTCGTTCGAGTATTTTACTAACTCAACTCAAACGTTCTGAATAAATTAAAACATGTTTTAATATTTTTTTATTGTTTCGCATAATATTCAAAATAAAAGATATCAATATCTATTTAAAAAAAAATTTATAAACAAACGCCAAAATACTACAATAGGATCAATGTTTTAATGGTCTATATATTTTTATTATTATTTTTGTTATACATGTACATGTTTTGTTTTCTCAACAAAAACTTCGATTATAATAAATGTTTTTCTTTGGATATCAAAACGGCTATCATTTATGATCGCTCACTGAAATATGTTATTTATAAACCGTGAACTGTTGAACAGAAGTTGTTTTTTTTATTCGGTACACGTAAGCTTTAAAAATATACTGCTGTACATTTTAATAAAGGGTACGGCTGTGTACTCTTTATATATTTTGAACATATTATGTCAACATGTTTTGAAATTGTTTAATCAAACAGAATCTATAAATCATACAAAAAAAAAAACTTGAACCAATCACGCAGCATATGGTAACTTCTTGCCAGGTTTACATGGTCACCGTGTTTTTTACCATCCACGTTTATTAATCACTCTTTGATCAAAACTTATATCTCAACAATAAATGTATATATTAATCGTTTATCATCATGTTTGTGTTTTAAAAACGTCCTATATACCTTGTGTATGTCGACTTTGATCTGTTTTAAAGTAGATAACACTGTGATAAGCACATGTAAGGTAGCCTATCAAAGTACATGTCAAAGAGCAGTCATTATGGACCTATAAGTAGTCCTAACTTTGTATAATATTTCATTGCTGTCAGATTGCGTGATTAATCTTAAGTCATAAAAAATGGTCATATTCTCGATGTTCTAACCTGTTACCGGGAACTAATACGTTTGATTGGAGACTCTAAAAATTAAGGTAATTTGGTGGTGATGTATTTTATATAATTATGTTTAACATATTAAAAGAAATTTAAGAGAAATCAAAACAAGATCATTATTTTAAGAAGATATTTAACTTAAGACAACGTTTTAAGGCCTACTCTGTTTACATTTGCAATATTCAAACAAATAATCATACAGATATGAGTGAAATTAAATCATTATTTATGGATTGCTATCATTGAATAAAAAAAACCCCGCAACCCCTAACAAATCCGGGTGTAACGTAGGTTTAGAGAATCGGAAACCCTGTTTGCTTGTGATCAAGTACTAAATTTAAAAAACCAAAAACTGATATCCTTTTTTACATAGATTTATATCTTTCTTTTTTTTTTAAACAACTAATCCTCGTTGACTTGTATACAAAATGTACTATTTTATTTAAACAATCTTAAACAAACAATATTAAATGCCTTTCATTTTGTGAGATTTAGATAATTACTTCAGTTTTTGCCTTTTAATTGAAATATCAATGTACTCTATGAAATAGTACCAACATGAACAAAGTCATCAGTTTACCTCTAAATATAATTTCTTCTTAGATTCAGAAATAATGAGAAACTATTATATAATTTTATTTGTTTGATTTTTTTATAAAATATTTTTAGCGTTTCAACGAAGCAGAGCGTTGTACCTTTATCCACACATACAAGGCAAATTACACCAAAGTTGGGCATACAAAAATATAGAATTACTGTCAGCAGGACGTGCAATATAAGCCCCCCTGCATTTATACTTTCACCAGATGATGGAATCTAAGGTAATTGTTTTGATAATTCTACTATGAACTATAAGGTTGCCGTTTAACTGTAATCCGCATGTATCTCAAACGACTGTGTAGTGAGCAACCAGTGCGCTAGTTCCGTTCGTCATCGAAAGAAAGATTTGTTGTCTTGCCGAGATTGCCAAATGGCTAGCGCGGTGGGTGGTTGCTTACCGCTAGGAGCGTGGGTTCCAGAGGTCGTGGATGGGCCTATGTATAGTTACAATCCCTGAATCCATTTCTGAAATGCTTCAAGGTACGCTGATTTAGGTAGACCTCTGGCTTGTCAATTATGTGAGATTATTATAACATCTTTATTCAAAGTTCTTCGTCTCAAAAAGATAAATATTAAGCTTAACAATGTCCATGATCATTATCCCCTTTTGATGTACAGTTGCTATGATCAGTTATGGCCACTGTTGCTCAGGTGAGTGCAGTGGTTCCTGTACATCTTATTCAACGGATTGAGAAATATGATGCAATTTATTATGAATCTGCGATTTATTCTATCATTCATCTTTCTTAAAAGGTCCTTCATCACTTTATTCATACTTTTTAAGGTTGTTCGTTTCGAATCTCTTCCAGATACTTTAAGAACGTTAACGATTTCTTATCAGTTGTTACACAGAGTGTATTTGATTCAAGAGACCTGTTATTAAGGGAAATGGTCGATCCATCAAATAAGGGATCTATTGGGGCCTAGTTTTATCAATCCATAGTTTTTTTTTTTAGATTCCATTCCCATTTCCAAATATGTTGTGTATATAAAGATCAAAGACAAGGTCATTAAAGACCTCCTCCTTGGATAAGCAACGAGATCTTTTCTAGCTTTTATTATTGTTTCTTCGGAACTTTTTTATGTATATTTCGTGATACTGTTCCACGTCTATGTTCCTACTGAATTGCGGTCCATATTATCCTAAAATAGTAACCAAAGTATTAAGTTTAATAAGTGATATCAGTTGAAGGTGGGTTTGCCATATAAGGAAATAAGAATTTGTGACCCATCTCATTAACTTTGAACCATAAAAGGCTTTTTGTTCTCACAGTGTGTGTACGTTGTTTTACCAAATATGAAACACATGTATCTGTCGGTCATAGTTTATAACTAAGCTGTTAAGAAGATGACAAACTGTATTATGTACAACTAGAAGAAATACCTAGATTCTGAAATTTAAACATGAATGCGATACATAATTATTTTAACGGTAATTTTACGTTCTCAGTTGTAAAAAGACAATATTATTCTTTGTTAAGACTTTTCGAAACATTTATCATCCAATTGTCTATATATACTTTAATAGTTGATAACGTATTCGTAATTTCTGCAGCCCGTTTTATATATTAATACATTGCATAATGTACAGAGTTTCTTTACAAAGTGCACATGCAAAGTAATCACATGTAATTTTATATTTTACTCCAACTGTTTTGTACAGTGTCGGTTTTACATAACATATTTCAGAGTTCTTTTACAAGTTACAGTGTCTATATCTTTGCAATTTGTCGCAAAAGAAAGACATCGTGGTAAGACCAAATGTTCTAAACAAGATCTAACAAGGGCACCGCTCAGGGGAGCATTTCCTCTCGACAATAATTGTATTGTGGGGGATGCATTGTTTAGGAATATACAATCATGCAAATGTAAAAGGCCAAATTGAACTAACCCTCCATTGCTACAAAAAACTTTATTCCAAAAAATACGAAGTTGTTGATTAGAGCTGTTTACTTTTACTTTAGTTTCACAAATATGTTTAAAATGGTGTTATTTTAACGATATATAAGAAAGCATTCGAATAATTGACTTGTAAATTGAAAGTAATTACGCAGGACAGTTAAGGCAGCATTTTGCTTTTAAACAGCGGTAAAAAGAGGTCGTTTTGCTCTTGTCTATTCATTTCTGCACAATGAAGAGTTTTTGGGTGTTTTTGTAATGATAGGGGTCACCTTAACTTGACCATGTCTAAATTTGACAGTCACGTGACTTTTTAAGGTCACGTGGGCGTCTTTTAAACAAAAAACATCAATGCTAAATTGAGACGAAAAATTCAAGGGCAAGGCAAAGAAAGTTAAGAGTAAGTAATATGGCAACATATTCAAAATTAACCACACATCATAGAAATCAATGCTCATTTAGTTGTAGAGTTTAATAGTTTTGTAGATTTCTTAAAACATTGGTTACTTTTCCCTAAAATAGTGCATTTTTTGTATATTTTGATTAAAATCACAACGTAAACTTTCATCTCTCAACAAATGAGCATCAGTTTTCATTAAGAACTCGTAAAAGGGAAGAAAATCGTACAAAGTTTTATGATTTCTATAGCAGTCTTGCACTTGAATTTTTGCATTTAATTTTTAATCTGGAAGGTTTCTCAAATCAATACACATTTCAAACGAACAAGTGATCCCAACAGGGAGTAACTCTTTGAACGATAACTCTTCTGATATAGGTGTGATGCCAATTTATCACCTAATCCAAATTATTTTAAGATATAATTCAACAGTACATTATGTGAAAGGTTATTTGAACATAGTGTTTCTGTTTTATTTATTCTAAAAGACACAAGATGGTTACGATGAATCGCCTGCATTTCCTCTGTAGTATCATGAATGTAAAACAAAATACTGAAATATTTCTTCATTATGATTTAATGTCAGATGAATGCATGTGCTGCCTTCGCCCAACGACTACATATTCTAGAATACTGCTTGGGTCAGTAAATATTATTCTTAGGAGAGGATTCAAAAGGGGTAACTTTATTCTGTTTGTCAGGGGCCAGGTACCACGGTGTTTTACCATGTTAATTGTGAATTAAGTTAGAATTTTCAACAGGGACTATAGTCTAAATTACTAAAGTACTGTACAACAATATACTCCAGAAGTGCTATGAATCAGATGTGTATAATAAAAAAACTCTTAAGAATTATTAGAAAGTTTGAGGTCACACAATCTTACCAAAATCAATAACATCAAAACGTACGCTTTATACAACCATTCCCCAAGACAAATTAAAAATCTAGGCTTTTTATATCATCGACAATTGTTTTTTTAAAATATGGAAGTCGTAAAAATGCTAACTTTGACATTGGAAATCTAAAATATAATATTTTGTTAATAACCATTCTGATTGCACACACAAGTACTCTGAAGTTGACATTAAAAAGATGCTTGAGTTTCTGATAGACAGCATCTGTGTAGATTTTGGAAATCAAGTCTTCCAACAATCTGTTCGGATACCCAAATGGCACGAATTGTGCCCCATTGTTAGCAGACCTATGTTTCTATTCTGATCCTATTTCTTTTCTTATGAAGCTGAATTTATTTAAAAACTTGAGAAAAAAAACAATGAAAAAAAATAAACTACTCGCTGTGGCCTTCAACTTAACATTCAGGTATATCGACGACGTATTATCAGTTGTTATTTCTATAATTACGTCGATTCGATATATCCCAGTAAACTGAAATAAAATATACCACAGGGTCTGATTCGTCTGTTTCATATTTGGATATTTTACGGGAAATGGACATTGATGGTAACCTAACAATAAAACGCGATGACTTCAATTTTTCTATTGTCAACTTCCCTTACTTATGTAGCAATATACCACCATCACCTGCATATGTCTCTCAATTAATTTGATACGCAAGGGCGTGTTTTTCGTATGATCAGTTTCTAAGGCGAGGCAAGCTATTGGCAAACAAGTTGAAAAAACAGGACTATCAACAGTCTCGTTTGAAGTCATCTTTTCGTAAGTTCTATTGTCGATACAAAGACCTTGTCATCACATACACTCTTCCACTGTGCACGTGGACTGACGGTTTTTAATACTAATTGTTAAACCATATTTAATCACATAATTGTCTACGGACTTTTCTGGGTTTTTTCCGATTACGACAAAGAGTACACGGTTGGTGTGACCGGTCACCAGAAGATGCCCACTCCTCCTAAGCACCTGGTCCCACCTCTAATTTTTTTTGGAGTTCCGTGTTGCTCTGCGCTAAATTTGTATTTCGTTTAATGGAGTTTTGAGATAGTTGACGGTTTGTTAATGTCATTTTTCATACATACACATAGCAACGATGCTATATCCCCTTTGCAATAGGTTGCGCGAAGGGGATAACAAAATATCGGTACCCACTGTATAAACACTCTCAAAAACTTAGAATAAGATTTTTAAAAAGTTGAAATAATTTTTTATTTACTTAAAGAAGTTTTAACTGATTGAAAGAATCGGTAACATTCTTTTCCTAAAGAATCGATGCATCGAAAAATAAATGCAAATTAGGGATGCACAAAAATCAATCTACCTACATTGTGAGGCTTATGGCCCTTGGGTTGGGTTCAGGTCCTTGAGTAGACCTCATATGGAACATATATGACCTTTTATAATAGTTTTCAAAGATGGCAGATTAGGTAAATGCATTTTTATAGTGCTATACATATTTTCTTACATTAGACATTAACTGATTTTGATTGGTTCACGCTTCTTTCTGCGTTAATTAGAGTATAAATACTATAGGTGATCAAATGGCTGACCATACAATTATCTTAAGATTGTTGTTTTCTACATATACAGTAAAAATCTAATTTAATAATAGATAAAATAAATTTCAAGTCTGCAAAATAAATCGCAAACGTATTTTTTATCAATTGATAATGATGCCAAAGGCTTAATGACGTTACAATGGATAAATTTGTGAATAATTTATGGATAAAGCTAGTATCAATAGTTAATCTTGTACTTTTAAAAACTTCAGGTGACAGCGTTGTTCGTTGTGCCTTGCATATAGCAGGCATTGAATATATATATATATATATATATATATATATATATATATATATATATATATATATATATATATATCACCAAGATAACAACACCTACCAATCTTTTTGTGTCAATGTGCAGCATGTTTTATAGCAATATGTTTGTTCACGTAATCAAGGTATTTCTTAAAGAATGATAAAAACACTTTTGGATTCGCGACTATAAGCCCACACACTGAATATTTTTGGTCATTGTTTAATGTGTAACATTGAAGTCTATTTGACGTAGCGTTTCCGTGTAAGTACCTTTATGAATATAATATATATACATATAAATGAAATAACTAAATAATTTTCATTTAATCTTTTTTTAATTTCAATTGTATAGTGGGTACGGTTATAAAAGTGAAAGTGATCGACAAAAATTTATATAAATTCATACCTTAAGTGAAAGACTCAAATAAATAAACGTTAATAAAACTATTCGCATTACAAAATGTGAACCAATATTTGCAGTTCGTTGCTGATAAACTACAATGTACATATACTGTTAAATTCAAAGCTGACAGCAGTGTGTACTGGCGGTTTATGATTTGGAGCTAGCTAAATAATTATTAATGTTAATGTAAGCATTTTCAATATAAATTATCTGTCAAGTGGTTCTAGAGCGTTCTAAGTTGGTTAAGATTTTTTTTCGTGATTTCTTGCTTCTTTGACAGAGCTTAAAAAACTTGTTTACACAATTATATACATTATCTGGTATAGAACCATTTTAAAATACGGTAAGTCTCATTTTGATCCTCAACAAATCTGTGTGAAATTGACCAATTAAATATCTGTATATGCGAATCTTATCTAAATGGAAAAGTTTTTTAAACAACTGTACAATTGTTCCCTGTTGTACATATAAATGTATTTATTGATTTTGTACCAGATAATCTAAGAAAAGTTTTCGTGACGGGATGGAAACGAAGGTACAGTTTAAACAATTTAAGAGGGCATTGCATTGTTAATGTAAATAGTGATTAAGAAAATGATTAGAAGGCATAGCCAACTTTATCAAATTCGATGTTTGCTTCAAAGATAGGGTGACTGGAGTAGAAAATATTCATTTTTTATTGAATATTGCAATTTTTTAAAACATTTACTTTGCCCCCCCCCCCCAAAAAAAAAAGAAATGCGGTATTTTCTGTAAATATTTATTAAATATTTTTAATCCTCATTATTTATTATTTGGTTTGTTTCTTCCCGTTACCTATCAAATATAGCTTTGATAGTTTATAATATGCTTTTAAAATATTCGACCATTAAGCTCTTGCCTTCCATTTTCTTAGCTCTTGCAACCAGTCATACCTTTTCCTTACTTATCCCCTGTTCATCGATTAACAGCTTAATCAATTTGCAGGTTTGTAGTCTACAATTCAGAACAAATATAACTGACGTAAAGATAATACATTTGATGTTTTGGCGGATTCATATCGGCGACGGAATCAGCCGAGGTCTGACAAATGTTTATTAAAATGGAAACTCCTGGAACTGGAAGTTTTATAACATGTCGAGGGGTTGGTTACCTAGTCAATTGTAGGGTGTGAGAATTAAATGTAAAATATCTAACAATGATGATTTTCCATTCTGAACAAATTGACTTACTAATACTTACAATATTACCTTTATTTACTTAGGATTAAATCATACAATTCATGGTCTGCCTGGATTATAACTTATACTAAGAATACCACGAGAATACCACTACATGTATGCCTTATTCAGGCAGTAGCGTTTACCTGTGGTACGCCTTAGCCTACATAATAGTCAACCGTTAGCAGAGGTAGTCACTGTTCTACACCTTTTGCAGTACGGACAGCGCAATTCTTCTAAACCTTCCATATAACTAATAATATTAGAGTATCATCGACAACAACTCTAAGAAGACAGGCTCTATTATATAAAGCAACTAGTTGTTGGCCTGCAAACACGATGGTCTCAAATTAATGTACATGTAATACCTAAGTTATTAATGTGACCTATTGCCATTCGTCTATGTCCGTTGTCGTGGATCGTCCGTCAACAGTTTGAAAATTTAACTTCTATTTGAAAACTGTTAGGAAAATTGTTACCATATTTTGGCTGACATATCTCTTTGATAATAACAATCTAAATTGTGACCTTGTCATTTCTGTAGTCCCATTGGTTAGCCAAAGTATGAAGAAAAAGTTTAAGTTTACAAAAACAAATATGCAGAGAGAATAACTCGATTGCTGGTTATGATGAAACCCTCTACTAAAATTGTGACATTCATGACCCCATCGGTCAAAGAATCGGACTTGATAGTGGACCATAAAGTGAAAATGTATTTAACCTTCAATTTTTCTTTTTTTCCACAGTAGTGCGAGATAAACTGAATGCACAATATCGATGATAATAAAGTAGTTCGCTGCAATTGTTAAATTCATTGTCCTTTGGTCAGTAATTTTGGCATTTGGTCGGGACAAGTATGGCCATGTTGTGAAAATATAGTTAACCTAAAAATATATTTTTTTTTACTACCAAAGCATGGGAACATATACTGAATGCAAGGGCATGAACTTGACGCACTCATTAATATTCTTACCTTCTAATTTGAATGATGATATCGGTAGTGAATAATGCATTTAACACATGCATACGTGCATTCATTATTCATATACAGTACATGTGCCTAAATAGCATGATACGTATTCGCACTTCAAATAAGCGTTATATGTATGCCTTTTGAGGCTTATTTTGAAAAAAAATGTTAAACAATTGGAAATTGTCTGTATTACGAAAGCCGAGAAGGATCATTCGAGATTCAAGATTCAAAATACGAGATTCGAAATACGAGATTCGAGATTCGAAATTCGAGATTCAATATCTAAATTAACCGATCAAATCATGGATCTGAAACTTGTATCCTAGCAACATCAAACTGTTCTAAATAAAGATCATTCGTACATGCTCTTTCCTACAAATAAATGTCTTAATAGCTCTTATATAGTGGTTATAAAATGGTTAAATTAACATTGATGAATTAACCCCACACAGTATAAACAATTAAATTAGAAATAACACTGTTGGCTTTGCAAACCTAAGTGGTTTTGTTTGCCCGGTATGTATTTCCCCCCGAACAATTTTAACCCGAAGTGTATTCGCCCCAACTGTGTAAAAATCGGCTCGCGAAGAAAGATCTGTTTAATCTAAATGTTTAAGCTATGAAACGAAACTCTGTGAAATAATCGACATGTCAAAATATAGATTATGATAAAGTTTTAAACCCTAGAAGATATAATGATTTACAACCTCAAAGACAAAAATCCAGATAAGAATAGTGTACTGTGGAATCATTAGAATTCGTGGTGGCTCAATTTTCGTGGTATTCGTGGGTACCCATTGCCCATGAATTTACATCCTCAACGAAAACTAATTATTAAAGATTTAGTTTACCTACTCAAACTGAAAACTGACACATCCACGAAATTACATCTCCACAAATAAGCAGAAAATTCACAATCCCGGAAAATTGGCCCCCACAGAATTAAAGGATTTCACAGTATTGTAGGGTATGGCAATGCCATTGTCGATATGAGAGAGAGAGAGAGAGAGAGAGAGTGAGAGAGAGAGAGAGAGAGAGAAAGAAAAAGAGAGAGAGAGAGAGAGAAAGACAGACAGACACAGAGAGAGTTTGTAGTGTCAAATTCAGTTTTGATTTAGAATTTGTAATTGATTTGATTTGTTACAAGCATATATAGACAATAATTAAGCCTCTAAAAGGAGAAAAGAGAGGAGGTACATGTAGCTAGGGTAGGGCGGACCAACTAGCAAGCTTTAATTTTAACGGTGTTAGCGCACCTGTGATTTACATCGACTCTCTCTCTCTCTCTCTCTCTCTCTCTCTCTCTCTCTCTCTCTCTCTCTTTCTCTCTCTCTCTCATCACCTAGCATTTCCTTTTCCGTGAGGGGGTTTGGGGTATTTGTGATGTCTTACATTAGCTAGCGAAAATGATAAAAAAACATGAAATTTTCTTTAAATTGTGTGCGGATGTTGTACTCCAATATCTGTTTTCAGTATATACATTTCAAGAGGGGGGGGGGGCTATATAGTCCTAATTAGTTTGCCAGTTATTCTGTCCCCACTTTGTTTTCACTTGTTTTCCAGGTTTTTTTTTGTTGGCTCGGCAAATTAATATAAAACTTTCTGTGTAGCTCCATAACGATGCACTGTAGATAAATTATGAGTAGTTTTACATATCCATACTTGATTTTTAATTTGACTCTTATAAGCGGATTTAATATTCCAATAAATATAGGGTAGGAAAGAGTAGACGGGACTTTTTTGCGCATATCCTACTGAACCATTCATTCAGCACAGGTATTAGCACTCATCGAGTTCGACCTGCTTTCCTTTTTTTCATCCACTGGATTTAAAGCTATTAATTTTTGAAAATATTTTGAATTTATGGCCTGATTATATATAAATTAGAGCTGCGCTGGTGCATATATTTACCCAAATGGACCAAAATATAACCAAAAACGTACGACTCTTTTTCAATTCTAATCGGGTATGTCCTTTAGAAAAATCTTGAACCACACACATTTTAGCAAATAAAACGACAATTGTTTCATTTTTTTAAGGGGAGGGAGGTGGTGCCGGTAAAGGACATGTTTTGTTTGTGGCAGTTGTGCTATACTCTCATTTGTTATAATAGGTAATACTACATATTGATATAAAATGAAAGTTTCCAATTACACTGTACATAGCTTCTATCATGCATTTTGACCCGTGTGATAGTTTAACACAATTTTCAAAGCATTTAATGTAATTCAACCGATCATTTTTGAAATTTAATTTTCTGGATCCCCGCCTGATACGTCCGCCTTCTTGTATATTAGAATTACATGTACGTTGACCATATGTACACATTAACTTAATCGGCTATGTTATGTAACGATTACAAGTTTTTGCAGGATATGTAACAAATAACAGTCTATTTGTTGGTTTTTGCACTGATTATTTGAGATAATTTGCCGCCATCTTTTATGCATTCCACACACCACTCACAGTTTCTTTATTTGGTGTTCTGTGTGTATGGCGACAAATTGGTAAATTTGTACCACTCACCCCTTGTAGCTTCACCCTGATTACATTTTATCTGGCTAAGTGTAATGTAGTAGTATATCAAATACACACATCTTTGTTTGCAGTGCTTATTTACATCTTTAGAGATTTACTTACAAAAAAAGTAAACATTTGTATGACTTATATGTAATTATTGTCAATTTTGGTGCGGGGGGGGGGGGGGTAGGAAACTACAGAGAAACTTAACTTGGCTGTGAAACATATGCTTTTATTCTTTTCTTTCTTGTTGATATATCAATGAATGAATTATAACAAAATACATGTACAACAATTAATTTTGAAATATTTATGCACAATCAAATAAAAAGTTTTACTGTTCTCTGCACAAGAAATCGGCAATGTGAACAAATTGGCACCCTATCATCCTTACCTTTAATTTTAGAGAGTAGGTATCCTTCTATATTGAAAACAATTCCAAAAGTAAGACTTATAATAAGTTGTTTACTGAGGAAAAGGGAAAAAAAATTGTATTTATTAATAATTCCGTATGATGTGATAATATCTCAATGATTTGTTTATAATCATAGTACTAGTGTATCACTGTATGCATACATAAAAACGATAAGTAATGCTTATATTTATTAGTGAAACAGGACAGATTATTTATATTTAGATTATTTAGATACATGTACTAATCTTCATGCGGGGATCTAGAAAGGAGGGGGTCAGGGGATCTGGACCCCCTCCTCGGGAAAATTGGAGCTTATTAAATTTACATAGTAAAATTATCTAAAATTGGCCTAGGACCCCCTACAGAAAAAATTAGCTACGCTTATTAAGTTCTCTACCATGACCGCATGTTTACACAAAAGGGGTGAATAAACCCGGGTTTTAAACTATTACTGGTGGTGAAATACCTTAGGGTTCAAACGCATCAGGTGGAAATGCACAAGGGCAAACAAAATCACTTAGATCCGCGAAGCACACTGCATTATTACTAGTCTTCTTAGATATTCTGTGTAAAAGTTAATACAAATAATTATTTAGTTAGGTATGGAGAAGTGAACATAGCATTTATTTGTATATAAGAGCATGTACGTATGATTTTTATTTAGAACAGTTTGATGTCGCTAGGATACATATTTTCAGATCCTTGAATTGATTGGTTAATTTAGATATTGAATCTCGAATTTCGAATCTTGAATCTCGAATCTCGAATGATCCTTCTTGGCTTTCGTACTGTATAGTCACGTACAGTGCTGAAGCTCTGCTGTGTGTTGTTGAGGATTACTAAAAAAGTGAAGTTATCTAGCATATGGCAATTATTTGCAAAGTAAGAGCACGAGACTAATTTTTCCCCAAACATGATACCATGAAGTTCTATGATATCAATATGACTTCTTCACTAATCCGATGATTAAAATAAATTTTGAATCTGACTTTATAGGATATGCCATTTCAAATTTGTAATAAAGCCTGCCTCGTCAGGAGTTCACCTGATGCATTAATAAATTTATTTCTTTGTACTACATTTGATTTCAATTTGGATCTAATAATTTGATCCCCTATATTTTTGGTTTACTGTATGAAACCATAGGGGGTGTTATTTTTTGCATACTGCTGCATATGTTATCCCAGTATTTCATAAGTCGTTTTCTTGAATTTCTATACCTGTGTTAAATTTGGTCACCAATATAATAAGTACAGTTTTCTTTTGTTTTTTTTTTCCCCTTTTTTAAGATGATCCATTTTATTAGCAGAAATAGATCTTGTATTAAATGTTCCATTTTTGATTGTTTAGAATCTCTTTTTTCAGATGAGTTTTGAAAACCTTTGAATAGGAAGGCCTTATTACAGATTTGAAATGATTTGTTCATTAATACCGGCAAAACTCTCTTCATAAGCAGTGAACAATAAACAATTGACCAAATGTTTCATTTAGAGTGTCGGGCTCTAATTAGCTTAAGACATGTCTGGATGTTGTAATATTTTCCAGCGTTGGAAAATATAAGAACGCCGAGTTTCTCAAAAATGTGGAAATACTGCTTTACAACATACGGGGTTCACATAAAACATAACATGACCAATGCGACGTAACAGAGGCAATCTCAAAATACAAAATCAATATTATTACATATGCTAAGATATTAAGATGCCGTCGTTTTTTTGCGCTACTATAATTTTAATATATACTAGATGATACCCCACACAAGCGCGGGAATCAACACATTACACATTTTTATCATATGATGCTTAATATGTTGAACCATGTTTTTGTTCATTTTTTTGTAAATACTTTGTCCAGTTTTTTCCCTATCTTATTCTTTAAAATTGAAATAAAAAACATACTGCATTTCTGGATGTTTAGAGGAGCGAGCAGAGATGAAAAATCTGAACTGAAATGGATAATATAAACATGTACGTGGCCTTTATCCTGTTTTTTTTTTTTTACAGCTAACTGAAAAACATTAACTTTTGTTAATGTATTTATTTCAAATCAGTGAACAGGTATTTAGTGTATATCTCTCTATATTTGTTTCTTCTGGTCAATCTTCGAAATAATTTGTATTACACTCGCAAATAAGAATTTCGGATAAAAGACTGTTTTGAAAAGCAATCAGGAAGGGGGGGGGGCTTTAAACTAAAAGACGTAAAATATTAATAATGATTTGTTCATTAATGTTTAAACATTAATATCTAAAGTGTCATGGTATAAAATGAGTATGAAATCAAATTACGTAACGTTATGCATTATCATCCATTTGCACGCATATTTTAAACCAAATTTGTCTGATTTAAAGTATCCGGCCGATGGTAAACTCGCCCTACACTTTCCGCCATGATGGCAATTAGTCAACCTGTTTCTGGGCACCACTTTCTGGAGAGCTCTTTTCATCAATATTAAATTGGCATTAATTGTTCCATTTTATTTATTAATGTTTTGGATCAATAGAAGTCCGAGCGAAGTATCTGCCTGCGATGCATGATGAACTCGTCCTACGTTTTTTGTTAATTAGTCAATCCGCGTTCCTGGTTACCCCGTTCTGAAAAGTTCTCAAGCGAATGTGTACAAAACTAAATTCACCCACTAAAGAAACAAATTGACTCATTCCATTTATTCAACATTTGTCAAACTTAACGTGTATGTATTCTCTAAATAGGCTCACAGTAAATATGTTCACTTCCTATGTAATCATTCAATACTATGTCATGTTGTAAATTTTGAATTTACTCGGTGGGTGTAAATACAAAATTTACCACATGGCAACTAGTAAATTCAAAATTTACATGACAACTATATCATTGCTTCCATATATTTTGATGCAAACTATCATTAGAGTGGATCCTCCCAAGCGTGTCCACCACCTTACTCTCATTCTTGCTATTTCGGGCTTGCTTATCGAAAATAATAGTAGGTTTTTGTTTAATTTTACAACAATAACTTATCAGTTAAAAAATTCAGTTATACCTCAGGGACATCATCACGCGTGCTGAAATACAAAAAATGTAAGCATGTACTTTGGTTCAGGCATTTTGTAGTTTATTTGCAAAATGCCTTAATTTATAAGCACGGATTATTATTAAGTCTTCACTGATAAGATGATATAAAGAATTTTGACTTGCCCCTAATATATCAAAATTTTAAGACTTTATTTTCTTAATTATGAATCAGTTATGTTGTGTGCATGTGTGAATTATGGTGGTTTCTTTTGTTTAATATATGAAAAAATAAAACACCTGGTTACATTTTTTTTAGATCATAAATGACCCCATATGGGGACCAATTAAATTACATCCGCTTTGCGTAAAGATCATAGATACGCCACAGTTTCAGCGACTCCGGCACATAAAGCAGCTTGGCGGATGCTCCTTTGTTTATCCTGGAGCCTGTCACAGCAGATTTGAACATTCGATCGGGTAGATTAAATGAAAGAAAACAAATATGAATTTGACGAAATATCATTACTTATTTAGGGAAAAATTCCCTTTTTATCTTTTGAATTATTAAAACATTTCAGAACGGCACATCTCGCAAGGATGATAGGTGAGGAATTACAGAAGAAGCATGCCGACAAAATTACCAATGAAGAAATCCTTTGTTTAGAGGTTGCGGGACTTTGTCATGACCTGGGTTAGTTTATGCAATGTGAAAGCACCGAGTTTGAATATTTACGACTCAGACATGGTAAAACAACATTTTTGTTGATTTGTAGGACATGGTCCATTCTCCCACGTGTTTGATCAGCAGTTTCAAGCAAAATGCAAAGACATTAAAAAATGGACGGTGAGTGGGATATTTATGTCGATTTACATTTTCGTTTACAAATACTTTTCCTGACCGGATTTGCTTTTTTTAACCATACTGAAAAATTTGACTCAAAAGAAAACCAGATTTTGAATTTAAAATAACTAATGAATTGTCATATTCAAATTATCTGCCTGATGGTTAACTCGCCATATACTTTCTGCCATGGTGTAAATTAGTCAAACCGCGTTCCTGGGCACCCCGATGTTAAAAAAAAATATTATAAAGATCAAAACTATTAATAGCATCAATTTGTTCCATTTTATTAATAACATTTTATTAATCAAATATGCACCATTCAAGATGCACGATGTTTTCGCGATGACGTTAATCAGCCAAACCGCGTTCTTGGTTACCCAATCCTGAAAACTATCCCATTCTCTCGCCAGAGGTCGCGCGTCGCTAGCTTCTATCTATCACAAATTGCCTTAGTCTATTTATTCAACATTTGTTAAAATCTTAACATCTATGCATAATCCAAGTAAGTTCCTAATAAATTTATTCACTGTTTACGTTTTACTAAACATTCAACATTATTTCGTTGTAAGGATATGTTTTAATGCTAACTCCGACTGACTTGGATCTGCCAAAGCGTGTTCACTACCTCACTCTCATCTTTGCTATTTCGGCTGGTTAATCGACAATGGAAGTAATTTTTTTTTAATCAATTTTAAAATAATTACTTATTACGTAAAATTCAATTATAGCTTAATTACTAACATCATACAACACGTGTTGTTGAAATAACAAAGTTGTAAGCAGTTCCAATGGTTCAAGCATTTTCAGTTTGTTCGTAGTTTGCGAAAGGTCTTGATTTATAAGTATAGAAATGCTTCAAGATATATTTCAATACTTTTTAAGGTTCTAAACTTACTTCTTTGCTTCTTGAGAACATTTGCTGTTGAGTTGAATCAACTCGATGTCCCCGGCGTTCAACTCATCAGTCAGCAATGATATTCTCATATGTTCTGACATTGCACTAATTTAAGTAAAATGCGTCTTCTTAATATCACCTTTTAGTTTTCTTCTCTTTTCTTATTTCCAAAGAAACATAAAATCAATAACCCGGTCTCAACATGACGAGAATACAGTGGCAATTGATAACATACAATGCTATACATTTGGTAGTTTTGTTTTGGTAATGCACAGGATGTCTGCACATGTTTTCCATGTTTTCATACTTGATTCTGGGGATTATTCAATTCATCTGCATCGATAAGTTTTAGAAGCTCACGTCTAAACAACAGCCTTAGCTCTTCTGGTGATATGGGTCTCCCCAACTCATGGACGACATTATGGTCAAATCCAAGCTTGAGGGCTTCTGTATCGGATAAGCCTTTGTATAGTGTCATGTACACTGTAGGGGACATGTTGATCCCTTCTTTTAAAAGTTTATGAAGTGCTACCCTGGCGTGATTTCCACCAATTGTTTCAACGTTCACATATCTACTGGTGCCTAAAAGAGGGATATCGAAACCATCCTCGAGATTAATATTTCCAAAGAAGATAATATTGTTCTCCGGTCTTTTTCTTAAAAGCGGTTTTCAATGAATCCACGTGCTTTCTGTCAATTTGTCTAAGCCATCTTGCTGGATGTAGAGCAGTCATGTTTTACATGCACTCTAATGCAGCGACCTTATAAGTAAAATGACAATTTTGTAAAGTACAACTTGCTGTCGTAGTACATGAGTAATCTTTAATCTTTCTCTCATTTTCTCTCTCTTTCTCTCTCTCATCATATTCTTATTTTTTATCTTATTCAATCTTTAAAAAATCTGTCTGAGGAATTTTCTCACGCATCTGCTATACCTTTTCAATATCTACTGTAATCTATTTTACGGTATTTGGGCAAAAGCAGATAAAACTACACATATCTTGTATCTTTCTCAACTGCATAAATATTTTCGACTAAAATCAACATAATTTCCTCTGTAATACTTCTATCCCACATCAAGCCCGAAGTTTTAAAATTGTCATTCCAATTTGTCCCACTCTAATCTATAATGTATTGAACATCCACAGAGTCAATTTGCACGAGATTAAAAAAAATATATATTAAAAATATTTCATGCATGAAAAGTTGTATATCATGAGTAACTTTTAATATTAATGCTTAATGAAAATTTGATCAATAAAATCAGTAAACATTACTCTATTTGTCATTGTTCATTCCTTCCCTAATTGTTCTTATCGTAGTTTTTTCACCTTTTACTTAAATTTATGTTTTAAGCTTGTTCAATTTTGAATGCTTTGCCCTCTTAAAGTGGGATATCTCATGCCTGTTTATTTTCTTTCTTTCATTTCAAAATGATCCGCATGTTATTCTAATAGAAATGACTTACTTCTATACTATACCTACTGTATGCAATATATCTATGGATCGAAGTGACCGTAAATTAAACATGGATATGTGTATCATCCTCTTATTCCAGCAATAACAGAGTTTAAACCACAACAAATCAACAGAGTGTTCGCGAATTACCCTGAAAAGGCGGTAACTGTCTTCTTGTAGCACGCAGTAGAGATGCTTGATCAATGTCTACATTTTTTAAAGGGAAATTAAGAGCAATTTCATTGTGACTTCATATAAATGATTTTAATGTTTTTTGACAAGAAATGGAGGAATAGAGGCATTTGATAGCTTTCTTGATTCTCGCCAAAACGTTTGCAGTACTCAAAACGAGTCAACAAATATCACGAAATAGTAAAAATTCGAGTGATAGGTCAGCCATTTAGGCAAAAACACTTCGGGAGCTAGAAGGAATCTTCCTGACGATTCTTTAGGTGCAGCTGCGCAATAGTTCTTAGTGCTTGTTTTGCTCGCTACAAACAGTTTGTTTACTCGATCCATACAAAAGCAACTCTCTGAAATTAAATTGAAATTGATACAGGCGTCTGTATATCTGAACTAATTACACGTCTTGAAATAGCTTGGGATAATGTAATATTGCAAATTATTATACCCCTGTAAAACAGTTACTTTATAACTCTTTACGAAAAAAAAGTCCAGCATTTTGACTGTTGGACCGGAATTTTTAGAATAGAACTGTTAATATCGACTGTTAAAAAGACTGTTGACCGGTGACGTCACATTCTGGGAAAACGTGTTATTGATTAGAAGGGGTATAACAAAACGGTTGTTGACTGTGTCTCGGGTAACAGTTGATCTATCGGACCGCCTCGCAAACTGTTCGGCCTTGGGCAACAGTTTGCGAGGCGGTCCGACAGATCAACTGTTACCCTCGACCCCAGTCAACAACTGTATACTATTGGATAAAAATGAAATTATTTGCATAAAAATATAGGGCAGAAATTTTATATGAATTTTCGGTAAGTTGGTTTTTGTCGTTGCTTCATCTTAATATATGAATAACACACTCTATATAGCTTTTAAAGATAATAGCATCAAAGAAAAAGAATTATGAAGTATAAATTCCTTATCCGAAATATCCGAGTAAAATTTAAACGGTCTTTAAAATTTCCTTATGGCTAACACCGTTCTTCCTGAAACGAGCAGCTCACCGCAGCTCGCTTTTTGTCTATAATTGAAGTACGACAACAATTGTATGACTTGTGTGAATGAAAAATTGGTTTTACAAACAAAGGGGGAAATCAACAAAAAATCAAACAATTTGCGCATCTACCTATGAGGTAGATATGAAGAACAAGAAACTTTAGGGCTTAAGAAATATGAAATGAAATCAAATACAAAATTACACAAGCTAATAACATTATCGTCCTGAAAACAATAACACATTGTTGAAAATATGGGGATGAAGAGGGCAAACATAACTTCCAACGCGTAAAATCGTGTTTCTAGATCGGTGTAAGGAATCAGAATGAAACCATGCGGTTCTTTATCAGATTTATATCGGTCAAGGTTACTATCGATGAGGCTAAGATTTCTGGGGCTCAACATGGGGTTTCTCACCAGTGTTCAAAAGCAGTAACTAATAATACAAAAAAAAAAAAAACAGTATCGCAATAAATGCCATTATCTACATAATAGATGTTTTATTATTAGATATTCCTTTTTTTTTTCTAATAAGGTTAGACATAAATATCGATATTTAAAAACAGAACTATGTATCGAAAAAAGGCATATTAACTTTTTCTATGAGACTATCGTTAGCGTTTGTCAGACGTATAATTTGTATATAGTCTTGCACATACAAAACATTGCAATTACGGCGCACATAAACTTGCGCTCCTTTGAACTAAGTATCAAAAAGAGTAAAATATGATATCAAACAGTAAAAATAACATATATTTTATCTTTTTAACCTGACGACGTATATTTAAATCCAGCTTGTGAAATAGAAACTTTGGAATGAAATATGTGTCATTTTTTAATGTCCATCGTTTCTCATGAATAAGATTTATCATACTTTTCATCTAGTACGAAAAACGTCAATCAGCATGCTACCCACAGTTCATTTTTATCTTTTATATAGCACGAGGACCTCTCCCAAAAACTGCTAAAAGGGATTTTTGATACATTGGAGCCTGATGTAAATGAAGAGGAACGGAAATTCATTTCTGATAACCGGGATATTATTCAGGATCTTATAAAGGTGTATTATTCATCGATATATATATATATATATATATATATATATATATATATATATATATATATATATATATATATATAGATAGATAGATAAAAATTAAATAAGAAAACACGAAAAACTTATTTAATTTTTATCTATAACTCGCCGACCACTGTGGATTTTATTGTGTTTCAATATATATATATATATATATATATATATATATATATATATATATATATATATATATATATATAATATATATATATATATATATATATATATATATATATATATATATATATATATATATATATATATATCGTTTAAATTTGATTCACTTTACTGGACGTATCATACTCTTATTACATTGTGTTTACACTTCATATTTTAAATTTATGTCTAACACTTAATTTTGTGAGGCATCAGTGTTTGTGTATTTAAAACTAATATCAATCATTTTGAAACAAATTCAAATTATATCTATAAAAATAACGAAACTTTAATAAATCAATAAAATGAATGTATCAATGCATTAGATAATAGATTGATTGAATGTACATTTAGCATGTGTTATTGATGTAAATTTCATGTAGCCGCCACAAAAAGGAGTGCACAAAGAAAAAAAGCCTTATCTCTACGAGGTAATTTTGATATAGTTCTATAATTCTTATTACTTACTTACAATAGAACAAGTGTTTAAACATGTAACAAATCATTTGTTAAAATTAGATGGTAGATAAAAGCAATGTACATATTCTTAACTAGTCGTATGTTGGTTATTTTAACAGATAATTTCCAATGAAGTTAACAAGATAGATGTGGACAAGTGGGATTATTTCTCAAGAGATTGTCATATGCTGGGACTCCATCATAATTTTCAATGTAAAAGAAGCGTTAAACTTGCAAGAATCGTGGATAATCATATCAGTTTTCCAAAATCGGCAAGTTTTAATTCTTTTATTCACAAAGATCTATCTTTTAACTAAAAATAGTTTTATATCTAATAACTATAAAGCAACTGAATTTTTTATTCACAAGCAACTATTTCTTCCAAACATCTTACACAATTGGTTTTGCGAACTAACAGTAAAAGAGGCATTTTCAACACCTCTCTCCCCTAAGAATGGGCTGATAATAACCAGATTTTATGAAGATCTCTATATTTTAGTTGTAAGGGCAATTCTATATAAAATTTCGTTAGCAAAATACATGCACTAAACTCTGAACTAGGTTGATTTCTTGGTCAAATCTTTTGAAGCCCTAAAGGTTATTCAAAAAACCAAAGATATGAAAGACATTAATTCTTAATATATGCCAAAATAGTATTGTGGGTTATACGAGGGTCAATCAAAAAATACGAACTCCAGGACATTGTTCATAGCTATTATCCTTAACGTTATATCGTTACTAAATTGAGTAGACATAATTTACATATAACTTTAAACAATTTAAGATAAAACAAGCTTATATATTTCTTTATTTCAAAGATTTGTTTTGAATTTAATCCTGCAAATATGAGGTCATGACACACGGTCAGAATTTGTGTTACGTCAACAATAAACCACATTATGTTGAAAGTAATAGAGGGGGAAGCTCTCACTATAGACAACACCTATATATACCAAACTATAGAAATTACACTCTTTACCTACGAACTTGAAAAACTTTTCCAAGATGGAGGAAAACAGAATCACTTCACGCGCAGTAACATCACCGCCATCCATGATAAATCTGAAACTCGTACTCATTTCACGTTCAGTGATAGTTGTCAATATTGTTTAAAAATTAATAAAAACATATGCACATACTTTGTTTCGTCTGGTAAAATTCATTTCCTATTTAAAAAAATCAAATGATAGTATCCCACAACTTCCTACAGTTGCATAAGATCCAATCATATATCCCATCATTTGATTTTCAAAGACATCTGATTGGACAAAAATGTGCTTCAATTAAAGCAACTTTATTTCATCATTTTAAAAAAAAAACTAATTGTTTACTAAATAAAAAAATTCTTCTACTTTCAATTTTAAAAAAATGTATGTTTTTAGGTTTCGTGTCAAATCATAGTCTGACCTACTTGTAACCCAGGTTAATTCGTTCCCAGAATTCAAACAATTCTTCAAATCCAAAGAAAAAAAACTATAGTCTAAGTTTTGATCAATTACTGATGCAATAAAAACAAAATTTAATCAAAACTTAATTTTTGTGGACGTCATAATCTTCGATAGACATATTGTATAACTCTCCCTATACAACCCCCCCCCCCCTTCACCGCCCTTTATATATAGTTCAACCATTTGAAGATCTGATATGTAGATACATGCATTATCCATTATTTGTATACATTACTTTAATAAATATCTATACTACTATATTAAAATAATAGACTCGAATTTTTGGTCTTTAATACCGATAAATCGGAAGAATACTGTCTTTTGTTTTATATATTCTAAACGTCATTGGTACTTGAAGATTACCAATTTGTTTTTTATTTTTTCTCAGTTAAGCTTCGCTTATTAATAATCAACGAAAATTTCTAAAAAAATATCCGGAAATCATCTGGATTTTTTGGATTTTACAATCTTGCACTTGCGCAATACATTCACGCGAACGGGATCTTTGGTTTATGTTTCGACAAAATCATGTTTGCATAAATAAACTCTGAAATGATAATTCAAATACAGGTAAATTTTCATTGTAAATTTGCTATATATTCTGTTCCTATATATAAATGATTTCTTATGAGAGAAAGTATAAAATAACAAATATACTTTTTAGCTAAGTACTTACTTTTGTCTTCGTGATGACAAAAATATTTCATTACATATAAAAAAAAATCGCATTGTATTTCTTAGGAGAGTGAAGAATATGTTTTATCGTAAAAGTGAATAATGTCCTACAGACCCAGTTTTACGATACAATGCATTTGCGTTCCGTGTATTGTCTCTGTATCAAAGAAAATAAGCAGGATAGTTAAGGCAACATTTTGCTTTTAAACAGCAGTAAAAGGAGGTCGTTTTGCTTTTGTCTATTCATTTCTGCATAATGAATAGTTCTAAACTGTTTTGGGTGTTATTGTAAAGATATGGGTCTCCTTTACTTGACCATGTCTAAATTTGTCGGTCGCGTAACTTTTTTGGGTCACGTGGGCGTCTTTTAGACAAAAATCATCAATGCAAAAATGAGACAAAAAGTTCAAGGGCAAGGCGAAGAAATTTAAGAGTAAGTAATATGGCAACATATTCAAAATTATCCATACATCATAGAAATCAATGCTCATTCAGTTGTAAAGTTTACTAGTTATGTAAATTTCTTTAAAAACTGGCTACTTGTTCCTAAAATAGTGCAGTTTTGTATATTTTCATTACAATTACAAAGTAAACCTTCATCTCTCAACAAATGAGCATCAGTTTTTATAAAGAACTCGTAAAAGGGAAGAAAATCATACCAAGTTTAATAATATCTATAGCCGTCTTGCACTTGAACTTTTGCATTTAATTTCTCAATCTAGAAGTCCTCTCAAATCAATACACATTTCAAACGCACAAGTGATCCCAAACGGGGAGGCAACTCTTTGAGCGATAACTCTTTTGATATAGGCGCGATGTCATTTTATCACATAATCCGAATTAATTTTAGGATATGTTTCAACAGTACATTATGTAAATGGTTATTTAAACATAGTGCTTCTGTTTTATTTATTTTAAAGAGACAAGATGGTTACGATGAATCGTCCGCATTTCCTCTGTTGTATCATGGATGTAATCAAAAAACGGTTGTGTATCAGTTCTCTTGGTTAACCGCATTCGCGGAGTTATTGGTTTCTTAAAATTTTTTTAGTAATGGGAGAAAAATATATAAGAGCTAATTGTACACAATTATTTGAGGGATTAGATGTCAACAGAGACAAATGAAGCCCCTGATATTAATAAACTAACCTAAATTGTTCTCATAATATATATTAAAAAATAAGATATGGAGTATTTTTTTCATTATTTATGTGCAGCCTTTGCCCAATGACTGCATATTCTCTAGCACTGCTTGGGTCTGTTAATATTATTCTGGGGAGGGGGTTTAAAGGGGTAACTTTATTCTGTTTGCCAGGGGCCAGGTACCATGGTGTTTTACTATGTAAATTGTGAATTAAATTAGAATTTGCCACGGGGAGTATACATGTAGATCTGCCCATGTATGAGGCCTTTTCCCATCCCCCATAAGCAATCAACAGTATTCACCTTTGCATTACACATGTTACACTTGTAATTTAAACACTAATTAAAATTGACTTTTATTTTTATTCAACACATGCAGAATGATTAAGATTAAGGAGAGGGGGAAGGGTTAGCATATCTATTCATTCACAAAATAAATTCTAAACTCTCATTTCTCATTACTGAGAAAGGAAAGAGAGTGCATGTGTAAATCCTGCAACAAGGCGATCAAAAGCCATTTTTGGTTCACATCAATATATTGAATTTAAATAAGTCTGAATTCTCCTATGTGAGAGACTCTCTCTCCCGCCCATTTACATACCATCCCCTTTCCACTTCTCAAACAAAATTATATACATGTAAATAGAAACAATTATATTTGGTTCATTTGTTTTATTAATTCAAGAAGATAAAGGGACTTTCTGAAAAAAAAAATTCTGTGACAACATTTAAACCTGACATATGCATGCAAACTCAAAACTGCAATTTCTTTTTATGATGTCAATGTGTTTATTGTATGACTTCTTAGTTCTGGTCCTCTTCTCTCTTCAAAAACACAGTCTTCCTGTTTCTAAAGTTCAGGTTTTTCTTTCCATCATTTCATCTTGTATATGACACCAGGATAAGGGTGCGGGTAAATGATCACCAATAAGAACATCATTGATGTAAATCTCAAGACAAAGCAGGTACCAGCTAAAATGAAAATTATATATATTTCAGTAAGTTTAACTTGTTATCAAATGGCTGAAAGACTGAAATGGAGGATTTTCTACAATTTGATAGTCAATGGAATTTATTTATCTTAATAAACATTTCATTATGTTTAGATGTGCATTTAATTTTGCACAAATTCAAATACAGCTTTTCAGTTTGATCGATTTGAAATTACTCGCATCCTCACCCCTGATATGTGCATGATATTAGTTTAATTGCACCCCTTTATTTTACCCGGCCTGACCTTAAAAATGCACCCCCCCCCTCTCTCTCTCTCCACTTATACATGTACATGTATGTTATTTACTTACATTTTCTTCCAGCCTTTTTTTTGTCAAATCAGTGTGACACTTTTCAAATTACTCTGCAAATAACAAAATATGATTATGAGAAGTCATACAATTTAATTTACATGCATATAAGGACATGTCAACAGTAATTTGAACATTTTTGTGAAAGGTCTACATATATTATGAATGGATGGGTAAAATGACCAACACTTCAAATTTTATTTGAAAGTTACATATGCACATTCTACACAAACAATACCATATATATGACCATGAATGTAGATTCCTCATTTAGAGAAAATCAGATGGAGACATGCAGTCATTTGTTTATTATTATTTGGTTTTTTTATTACCAATAGTACAGCATCTAAGTATGAACCCAGGTGACAAGATTTTAAACAGTGTTATGGTAGTAATATACTGAGTTCTAAAAACAAACTAGTAATAATTAAGAATTAATGTGCATAAACATCTTAATATATCATCTGGATGAATGTGTAAACAATATAAATGAACTGTCATGGAGGAATTTTGAACACAGTAGAAAGGTGTTATTGATCAGCTGTTCATCAATTTCCAGAAAATGAAATCAGCATCTTTTAGCCTGCACTGTACTGATTTTCAGAAAATCAAAACAGCTGTTTTCACACAGTCTTTGTATTGTTTACTTACAAATTGAAACAAAAACAAACAGCTGTGTAAAGCTAAATATTGTCAATACAAGTACTATGAACTGATTCGTGTCGATTGGTGAAAATGCTCAACAATTTAACGGACTGGCAATAATAAAGCTACATGTACATGTACATTGTATAGGCCTAAATGTAAACAATGCAGTCTCTCCTCATGTTTTGAACGAAACAACACATTAAGTCGATCAGAAATGCATCAACAGTATAAAATTACAATAATAAAATAGTTATTGAGCTATCTGGTATATTACAAATACACTGTATATCTAATCTACATACCTGATAAATCATCAAAAGATCGCCATCATCGGGAATACCAGCTACACGTGTTTACATCGTCTGACGAGCGCTTTTGGGACGCAGATTCACACCCATACGACAGATGCGTTATGGAAATTCTTAGTATTTTCTGATTGTTGTAAACATATAAAAACACACATGAGTGATTTGTAGTTATATTTTGCTTATGAAGTATTAAATCAGCCGTATTTTATGCTTAAACTGTTGTTTTCGGTATATATTCTATATATGGTAATACAGAGGCGGGGCGTATATTATGACGTCATAACTCATTATCCCTTCATTAGCATATCAAAACGATGTGTTGCCTTATCTGTCCTGCGTATATACGTGTACGTTGGTTAAAAGGCAACTTCATTAATTTTCTCCAAAATCGTTCCGGGGCGATTCTGCAATTTTCTGCTACATTACGGATATATGGAAGGCATTCTAATTGTGTTGAGGGCCTTTCCCGAGACACGGTTAGATTATCTAATTAAGGAAAGTGTAGAGACATTAATAGCATTATTGTAGGATTATAGCTTTGTTACGTAAATGTCAATAATACGGTGTGTCGATGTATCTATTTCGTAAATGTCCGATATGCAATGACAAACCGAGCACGCATGGGTCAAAGTCTAGTATATATACAAAAAAATAGACAAAACCCCTTGGCAATTGAAGTTAATGATGTCAAATGGTGAGACATATTCTTCATTGACTTGACAAAGGTCATGCTTGTTCACTTTTCTAAAAACAATATAAGACATCAAAATGATATAAATTGATAGAATCAAAATAACAAAAATGCAGTTAATATATGTCGTTCATTTTTTTTTTTTTTGCTTCATTAATAGTTTTTCATATATACCTCAGGATTCTATTAATATTAATCTAGGTACCAGAATTAAAGTTTGTTGTCATGTTTTTCTACTTGAATTTCCCTTTATTCTCTAACTTGTCCGACTAAAGCTGTTTAAAATAAAGATCTACTAAATTATATCTGACTGGAATTTTTTAAAATCTTGTTTCAAACCAGAAAGTGGATGTATAGTGCTTCTTGTCTATTTTCTACTTGTTCTTTAGGTTTAAACTTACTTTAACTTTTATCCCTGTGCCATACAAGAATTTCAGATAAAAGAATGATCCCTCCCCTATCAGCTTCACCGTTGTATGCCTACATTATTTATTTATACAGACATAGAGTTAACGTTGTTAAAACAAAATGTTCATATGTCGCTATTCAGTGTATAAGGTTAACCTGTTTACTGTAGTGGGAAAAAAATGTATGTAATTTTAAAACGCTAGTATACACATCGATTTGCATACCCTAACCAAAGTCATCTTTAAAGTAACTGCCCGATAATAAACCCGCCCTAGTCAAACCGCGTTACCTCATTCTGGAAAGTTCTATTCATCAAAACCAAAATCGTTCATTCAATAAACGAAATGGCTTATTTTATTCATACAACAATTGTCATATTTTACTTTTTATGCATCAGTTCCCAGTAAATATATTCACTTTTAAGGACGTTGTTTACTCAGGGTTTTAATTCTCAAATTCGGATTGTTATAAAGTTCAATGTCATAATTAAAATTTGTTCTAAACACTAAACTTATTTATGAAATGAATTATTATTGACAAACCATTCGATATTTTTACTTTATTATGGAATTAGGCTCAAACAAAGTTGGACTTTTAGCAAAACAGAGGAAAATCGGACTAAAATTTTCAGATTTTGTTTTTCACTCAAATTTTTTTGGCAGTACTGTAATATTCAAAGTTAAGTTTTAATTTGTTAGTGAACATACTTTTGCATATTTTGTGTTGTTTTTATCTCACTTTTTCGTTTAGATATTCGGATGGCACCCACTACAAAAATATTGAAAAATGCTTAAAAACGAAAAAAGACACCATATCTCAAAATTTTTATCATTGACCTCATATTACTTTTGTGCCTGCAGAGTAAGGTCAATATCCTTAGTTTAATGTTATTAATGTTTTAGTATTATCATCATTCAGTTTTTTGCAAAAATTGAATCAAAAAAGGGTAGGAATTTGAAAAATGATAGAGGAAATCGGACTTGAATATCCGTAAACATTGTGAATGAAAACTTAATGCCTTAGGTCTGTTTAGTGTCACTGCCATTCATAAACTGTATTTCATTTTTTAATAGAGTTTAGCAATTTGTATTATTTTCACAATTAAGACAATTTTAGTTATAGTGTAAAAATTTTGGGGACTTTTTAAAATTTTCAAAAAATATTCAATGGCGATTATCTCAAAAAGTAGGTCATTGACCTACTTTTTAAAAAATGAAAAATAGCACTACAATGATAGGTCTTGAACACACAATAGATGGTTTTTCATTATCATCAGTGGACTTTTTTTTCATTCTAAGTAAACGTATACCTTAATGTAATCATTCAAAATTATTTATTGCAAGCATATAGTATGATTCAACCTCCCAATAACTTGGATCCGTCAAAGCGTGTCCACCACCCTATTCTCGTAAATGAAAATAGGTTTTTTAATTTATTTCTCAATAATAACATATCAAGTATAATTAAATTATAGCTTACGGACACCAAGTCACACGTGTAGAAATAATAAAGGTATAAGCAGTTACCCTGGTAGAAGCATTTCGTAGTTTATTGGCACAATGTCTTATTAATATGTATAGACAACAATTCGCATGGCATATAATATAAAATAAAGTCTGGATGATAAGATTTCAAAATATAGGTGTTCCAAGAGACTTCCAAATGGAAAACAAGACAAATAAACATAAAAAGATATGTTTGCAGTTCTTGTACAAATCTCTGAGTAAAAAAAAGACGACGTTTTATTGAATAATTTCAATTGTATTTGTTGGCATGATATATGTGTATTTTCCATAAAAACTGTCAAAATGTGATGAAAACAGTAACTCGGGATAGACTATATATCTAGTATATCTGGGTCTGAACTAATTAAACCAGGGCCTAATGCTCTTGGGTCAGCAATAGGATTAGAGTCCAAACAAAACAAACAATATTTATGAGATGACCGGCAAGAGATGATGAAAGGGCTTCTAGCCCCATCATTGGCTTCGCCCTCGAAACGGTTACACCATACATCATATCATCTTTATAAATTGGGCTTAAACCAAATAGTATTGAAACTTCAAGTTAAGAATTATCATGATATTTTATATACCAAATAATGACAGGATACATAGTTTTGTTGAACATTTATCAGTAACAAAAGACAGATTCCACTTTAAAATTGACTGAAAACGTTGACGTCGCCGGACGTCAAGGCGTAACAAAAAGTATAAACAGAATGGATTTAGCTCGGGGGAAAAGCCGATACAAACTGTAAAAATGCTTATTGGTGCAAAAAGTAAGTTAAAAATAAGACAAAAATATTAGGATGGCGGGAGGGTATTTGTGTTTTGAACATCAAGCAGTACAAAAGAAAGTAGAATATCGGTAAATGAATTTGTTCAAAAGAATAATCAACGTCATCTGACGTTTAAGTTTTTTTTTACTGTAAACGATGGGTCATGCGGCAAAAAAAAAAAGGGTTCGAGGAGCTAACTTATGATTCTCGGACAAGTGTTAAGAAGTTGGATGTTAAGTGAGATAGTGCCGATTCAGATTGTATGGTGAACAGCACAAAAGACACAGGGTACTGGTCAAGATAAAGATTGGATTTTTATATCAACTGGGCAAGCGTCATCTTGACTCATGTTTTCATCGTTACCGTGTGCCCTGGTGACAAACATGCTGCTTTTAAAATCGGGTAACAAAAATACCTTTTCATCATATGGAATAAAACTTTCTATATCAATAAACTGTTGGTGCATAAATTAACATGTGAGTCATGACTTAGATAAAAATTATATGATAGACAGCCACACTGTCTTCGTATTTTGTGATTGACTTTCGTATTCAAGATATTAGTCGATTTAGCAATTCTAAAGCTCATCAAATATAAATTGGTATTATTAGCCGTATTTAAACGTTATTTCAAAAATAAAGTACAAGTTTTTGTTAATGTTGCATTCGCCTCGGCTTTTATATTTTTAAACAATACTTCTCGAGGAGGTTATTCATTCGCGATAACAAAAAACTTTATTTCTGTTCTACTAACAGCACCGACAGCTGATCGTTTTATCTAGAGAGAGGGAGGATGTGAGTCATATTTTCAAGAGCAATAAGTCTAATTGGTTGAGACGGCTGTTTTGCGTAACCCCAAAGGTTTTGTTAGTACATCGGCATTTGTTTACAATCAGACAATCGCAGACAATCGATCGGGATCGAATGCAGACGATATATTTTTGAATGAATGAAATACGCAGTTACATTATTCATGATTCTTATTTACTAATTTAGATTAATGAGTTTGATAATTAACGTATTAATTTGTTTTTTTTTTATTTGGACGAACAAGCAGTGAAAATGTGTTGGGAAGGGTCTTGGAACAGCCGCAATTAGCTCTTTGACATAAACATTAAAGGGAAAACACATTGCTCTAAAGGACACTACCTCGTGTTATCAACGTTTTTTTTTTATAAAGAGCAAGTTTTTAAGTTATCTATGTATGTAAAAATCTATTGGTTGCTTGTTTACCTATTAAGAAATTCAGATATTTAAATTTGAAATATTTACAGTATATCAGCGTTTTATTAGGTAGAAGAGATTCGATTACACCGTTTGCTTTCATTTTTTTCCAAAAAGCTAAAAGAGCGAATAATTCAAATAATATTCAAATAAAATAAGATGCATTTGACCTTACATTCCTACTTATAATGTGTTTATTCTATTGTAGGAGTATTTCAATCTGTTCGACATGTTCTACACACGGTTTACACTGCACCGTAGAGCTTACCAACATCCTGTTGTTAAAGCTGTTGAAATGATGTAAGATTTTTTTTAAAAAATATATATCAATATAACAGCATTATAAATGTGTACGTATAGACGGACATCAATAATAATATCTTTATTTAAAAAATATCGCATTCGTTGACAAATATATGATATGTCCTAAAAAAAAAAAATATGCATCAAGCAATGTCAAGTAGGATGGAGGTGTTATATATATATATATATATATATATATATATATATATATATATATATATATATGCCAATACTGTTGCCAATGCTGTTAATTGGCAAATTGGTATATTAATATCGCATTCGTTGACAAATATATGATATGTCCTAAAAAAAAAAAAAGATATGCATCAAGCAATGTCAAGTAGGATGGAGGTCAAGAGAAAAAAAGATCGCATATATATATATATATATATATATATATATATATATATATATATATATATATATATATATATATATGCCAATACTGTTGCCAATGCTGTTAATTGGCAAATTGGTATATTAAAAATCTCAATCTAACCCCTAAGATAGTTTTCATAAAAGCTCTGACAAGCAGCATATAAAATATATACTTTTTTCAAAAAATATATATATTTATAATGCTGTGAGAGACGTATATCTTTCATACTTAAATACCCCCCCCCCCCCACCACCTTATAAAAATGGTACATGATATGAGAATTGCTTAACCTGTCACAGCTTTAAAGATATCTTCAAAGTCACAACCTAAAGCATAAACATATCAAGTATATTAAAGTCGGATCACTGAGCATAGCAGTTTTTGGCATTAGCATCTGCCACACTTTAAAAGAAAGAAAATGATGGTGTATTCCTGAATAATTATTTTTGTTTTAATAATAAAAAAAAACATTCCGTGGGTGGTTCAGACTTCAACCAAAGGTGGTGGACAGATAAGGCGCAACAGTTTATAGAAGAAGCGGTTTTTGTGGCATGAGAGCGGCCATTCTAGGAATTTAGCGTACTTTATGGTCACTCGAATAGATCATGAGTATGAATCTTAACAGAAACATTGAAGTTCTTGACGGATGCTTCTTGTTTTCCTCAAAAGCCTTACGTTTCAAGCTTAAGTTGGGGCCAGTGGCAGTACCTAGAGTGACGTACATGTAGCACCTCGTTGAGATGAAAGTGACTGTTTACATTTGTATTTCGCCACCGCCTTGTTCACTGTACTGCTATACCCCTGTCATCAGCCTACATAGGTGGTTTGTAAATCCTTATTGGTCTTTCAAAATCCGCCTACAAACAGACTACACACGCATTTTAATTAATGGGAACATCTGTAAACTGAGCTTGCTTGTTTACACAAAAGTGGCGGCTTTAAAACCTCTTTTGCTTCAATTCAGGCATCGTGAATTCTTTGTAAACGATATCAAAAAGCAATACACAACTGAGACACACTTATCCTGTTAACCTCAGCATTAAACCCTTTCCTGATTTATGAAATGACAAATTAATCAACTGACCTTACTCATGTAGACTGAAGGGTCTAAATCTAGTACTACGACTTTCGGCTCCAAAAGACATGCTGCTTGACAACTCCCGAAAGGCCCAAAACACGTCAGAGGCCTTGCACGCCCGCTTATGTACTGATTGCGTGACATGACCTCTATTCACGACAAATTGGTATACGATCAACATACACTTTCTTTTGTGGGATTCCTTTTTCTTCAATGACTGAGGTACTAAAGCTTCGTTGATGGTCAACCGATTGTCTAACTGGCGTTAGTACAAATGACCGTAGAATGTTATAGAATATGTCATAGAAGGGTAAGTATGCATCATACATGTCCTCATCCAGTATGATTTCGCTGATAATAAAGAACATCATATTAATTAAAAATATAAAACAAAATAATGCATTGTTTGCTGTCTCTCCAACTTATAAGAGGTAAAATACAATTAAAGGTAACACCAAAATGAACCAAGAACTTATCTGCCACTGAAACTATACATTGGTCAGGAAAAGCTACAATTTTATGCACAATAAGCATAAAGGCAGTCTAAAGATTTAAAATAGTCTTTTGCTGGCAGATGCAAATATAACTTGGTAAAGCTAAATCGTTAATGCAGGAACAAGAGACATGAGAGCAATTTAGTATATACAGATAGACGGCCCAAGTCTATGTCATAATAAAAAAAAATCCCATGTTATTCTTGTAGCAATTACCTAAGAGCATACTTCTCATTGTCTCTAAGTTAAGAAGTTGCTTTGTAGAACAGGTCAAAGAGATGATCTGGAAGCTTATCATCCTTGTGAAAACTGGTATGGTTAGTCTGGGTAAATTGAAAAATCCCCTCATTTTGGAATATTTCGCCATAAGCCTCAGTCTCTTCAATGACAGGTCTGATGTATTGGAGTTATTTATGAAGCTGGTAGCTTTTATGATGCTTTTTTTCAATAGTATGATACATACCACCTCCTATTTTTGTTGTAAAAGAGAAACAATATAGCCATCGTTTAATGGATTTAATTAAAAGGACATTAAGTTTTAGGATTTTGGGACATACATATTTTCTTCTGTAAATTGATATGCCTGTGAGTCTGATATAAACTAAACAAGGAATGACTTGTCCTCACTATGTTTATGTTAATAATTAAATGGTTGGCTTCCAAAATTAGTTCTATTATTATATAATCATCAATTCCTCCAGCAGAGCAGTATTGTCAGAATATTATATATTTTAAACTGTATATTGACAGTAGCCTGCGGTGCACAATTTGGGTTCAAAATCCTTTTATTTACACACATTTGAACAGAGTGCAATTCCTATCTTAAAAAAAAATAACATCAATCTTTTTTTTTTAATTATCCATTTATCTTTATAGTAATGCTCTAATACTTTAGGTCAGTTTATTTTATGTAAAGTTTCCTTTTCCTGTTTAAATCACCAGATGCTTGCTTTTTAGCCTTATTTATCATCTTTTTATTCTTGAACATTTTAGAAGAGGAATGGAAACGCTGTTTTCTGGCCACTGATTTACTCAGAAGTTGATACCAGAACCCAACCTTTTGTATCGGTGAACTGGGTGGGGTTGAATTTCTACTAAGATATTACTAAAATGTTGCAGTCAACATCTCAACCAGGCTGGCAATTTTGAGAGATTTGCTCATTTTATATCATTTTAAGAGAGCTTAATTTCAGCTCTACAAGAGACATTATCATGTGTTGGGGACCCCTGCTGAAACAGACACTGGCGTTGAGAATAGGTGTTTGCTCTTGGGCTTCTTTTTGTCACATACAGAGCGCGGTGGTTAGTCATGGCATTTCAACACATTTTGCAGCTTTGTGCAGCGTTGTTAGTTTCCTAATCATAGATGTCAATGCTGTTACTTTATCTTGGCAGATTCACGAAGGTTTTGTCATTGTGTCATAAATCATATGCTTCTAACAATGTTCATTATATGTACCATCTAATTTTAGAAAGACGATCTATTTAGCATTTATTTCAACATTTTGTTTTTAAGTTGCTTGGTGATGGGTAACTGGCAACGGGCATGGAAGTTTTTTTTTTTTTTTTAATGATTCTGTTGAATATTTCTGCTTTATTTGTCACTTCAGGTCTTTGTAATCGACATTTTTGCCTACTTGTCTTTTTTGTTGATCATCCTCGTTAAATTGATAAATAATGGATTGCCGATTTACGCCCCGGTGCCTTAAAAGTCTGGTAGAATTGAGGGTTGTTACATCTGTACCTACAAAGCGGTATAGCAATCAGTCTGACATTGTATTATCTGACAATGACGTTGGCATTGATATATTTCATTTGTCTACCTTTTCTTTGATTACAAGATGTCTAAGATCCCACTGCGCTTGGCTTTCTTTGAGACAACTGAGATCTCAGACTTGATGTTGAATGTTTTCGGCATTTTTTTTTTCATTGCTTAATGTGTAATTTTTAAGTTTTATTGTATTTATAAGAGATCCTGAAATTTTGCATTTTCTGTTTTTTAACCAAACGTTGCACTTTTTTGTTATGCCCCTTTAAGATGATATGTGTTTGTATATGTTTTTTTTTATCTGTGATGAAAATTTAGAAAATAGATTCATTTTTCTCTTAATAAAGGATTGCGGATGCTTTTTCAAAAGCAGACAATTTTTTGATGTTTCCGTCTTACGATGAGCCTAAGGAAAAGTCTGTCGAAAAGCCTGAGGAGAAGTATGACGAGGAGCCTGATGAGGAGCCTGATGAGGAGGCTAAGAAAAACCCTGACGAGGAGCCTGATGAGGAGCCTATGAAAAACCCTGACGAGGTGCCTGATAAGGAGCCTAAGAAGAAGCCTGACGAGGATTCTGATGAGGAGCCTAAGAAGAAGCCTGACGAGGAGCATGATGAGAAGTCTGACAAGGAGCCTAAGAAAAACCCTGACGAAGAACGTGATGAGGAGCCTATGAAAACCCCTGACGAGGAGCCTGATGAGGAGCCTAAGAAGAAGCCTGACAAGGAGTCTGATGAGGAGCCTAAGAAGAAGCCTGACGAGGAGCATGATGAGAAGTCTGACGAGGAGCCTAAGAAAAACCCTGACAAGGAGCCTGATGAGAAGTCTGACCGGAAGCCTGGAGAGAAAAGAGAAGATGATAGTGAAAAGGAAAAGAAGAAAATCAAGTAAGTTTTTAGATATGCCTAAAAGAAATACATAATGTAATTTTGTTTACATAACTATCTTATTTTTTTATTAAAAGTAGTTGTCTTGTTCAGAAATTCGTTGCTACATGTATATGAAGCTTTTAGTAAATAGACATTGTTGGGCTAAAGTGCCGCTTATTTATGTTAATGACATCCATAAATAAAAATGCCATATTTGGCCAAAAAAGTTATTGTCACAGATAACCAAGTAACCTAGGGATAATAGAAGATCCCGATCCTTAAATGATAAGAGAAATTGATTTAACATAAATGATTTATCTTTGTTTACTGCTCTGTATGATGAAACATGTTGGAAACAGTAATATGTATATCCCTGAATCGAGTTGGTGGATGGTAAGTTTATTGAGGTTTTGGCGAGACTGTCCTTCAGATGTAGATCTGCTCTTGTAGGAGGCTGATGCTCCTTTTAATGAAGAATATGTCTCCGTAAAGCTAAAGGTAAACACCTGGTGTATATTTTCAATGACAAACGAGTATAGTTTCGGGTTGAAATTACTGAGAATTTTCGTAACAGGATGTTTTAAGACATTTATAAAACAATAGCATTAAAAACACAATAATTACGAGGATAGAGTTTACCTCAGAAAAGCTGGACCATAGACATAATATAAAAAGAGTGCTCAAAGCATTGTGAAAATGTGTCAGGGCCATTTACATAAGAGAAACGGGAGAAGTTAAGGTGTCCCTACCCGTGGACTGCCGTGCACTGACTTGTTATAACTTTAAAGGTCCAGTGTGTTGAGGTTTGTAACAGGTGAATTGTAAAGGTAATATTATGAGAGAAGGGATCACCACAGGATTAATACAAATATTACATGTATTCAGTCAACTTAACTAATGTATAGCTTTTATGTGATAGATATCCTTTGATAAATCTTATTTTTTTTCCAATTTCATGTTTGACAATATAAATATATAAATCAATACATAAACCCTGTTACGTGTTCTTGCTAAAATAGACGATTTGACTATAGTAAGAATACAAAAATAAAAAATGAAAAGATGAATATGCATCAAACTTTTGTTATAATAATCAATATGGCATGTGCTAGAGATTGTATGTCTGTGAAAAACTTGTGTAACCTTTATTTGCTGATAATCATTTTTGTTGTGGTGTGCTATGTATTCATTTTCACCAATTCTTGAAAATATTACCTTTTTTTCTCTTTTTGTTGTAGATTTATTTACTGTAAACCATGTTTTATTCGCGAGCGAGACAGTTTTATAAGTTCGCGAGAGCCTCGTCATTGCGTTTATTTTTTGTTCCAAACAAAAACCTTGTCGAAAATAGTTGTGAAAACAACACAGGTCTGGATACGGCTTATTACCGAAAACTAATATTAAAAGTCGTGAAGAAATTTATTTACGGTATCTCACAAAATAAAATTGTCACACTTGAAGTTTGGTTACCGTATAAGACTTAATTTATTCAGATATTAAATAAGATATTAAATAACAAGCTACAATAGGAGTACGATTAATAGACGCACCAATTAAAATTAGTTCGATATAGACAGAGTCAATTAATTTTACATTTTTAACTTCTTTATGACGACTACAAAACCATCCATTTATCAATTTTAGTGTGAATCATCTCTTGTGTAAAAGGAATCTGGATTGTGAAACACATGGCTTTACCACACCAGTGGTGCCGAAAAAATATGCAAACAAGCCATTTTTAAAAATAATTCTTCTTTTCCTCTTTTCCCACACTAGTGAAGCCCTCTTTCAAAGTTATGAAAATCATTGTCTCTGGGTCAGGGGTTTATGCTCTAGGGTTGAGCCAATTTGGCCATAGAGTGAAATAGATTAAATTTCAGAATGTTTACTCCCACCAAAAAATAATAATTAATGAATAAACTGACTTCATGGTTATGATGTCTAAGAACTCCCCTACCTACATTGTGAAAATCAGATGTTCAGGCCGTGGGGGAAGGGGGGATGTTGGGATAGGGGGTTTGGCCATGATTTTCATGAATATACTGTAACTTCTCTTCTTTCACACATCTGTAATAAAAACTGACTTGATAATTATTTTACCAGGAAGTCCTCTACTAAACTTTTAAATCTCTTGTCGCCCAGAAAACGGGTTTTTACTCTAGGGAGGGGCCAAAATTGATGTATAGTGTTAATGCATCTAATGTTTCAAAATTATTTTCCCTACTCTCTAAAACAAGTAAAGCTAACTAAATTTATAAATTTGTAAACCAGGAAGTCCTTTATTAAAATAATATTTCATTTTGCCAGAGGTAGGGGTTCTGAATCCAGGGTGGGGCCAAAATAGTCATATAGTTTTATTGCATTTCATGTTTAAATTAAGATCGTCTAATTTAAACTGACTGTATATAAAGAAAAAAAATCCAGCCATTTATCAAAATTTACAAATTCCATGTCAATTAATCTAGATATGATACTCATATAGTGTAAATGGTAGAGGTTCTCGGTGCATGTTGTGGACAAAATAGTCATTTTATGTTCATGTATATAAAATGTTTTAAAAAAGTCTACTGACACAGACTAAAAACCAACTGCCTATTTAAAAAAAAAAAAAAGCTGTCATCTTCAATAATATATAATGTCAAAAAGGCAAGGTTTATTGCTTGAAGGGGGGTATATATCTGTCTTAACATTTCATTCTGCTTAAAAATGTCAATGAAAGAAACTACTTAATTAACATATTTATAAAAGAGAATATTAAAGAGGAAGAATGAACCTGTCTATGATAGTTGCGATATTTTGATAACAATTTGAAAGAGTTCAGTGAAAAGGTTTTAACAATAATTGGAGTTGTTTTTCCTTGCTTAATAATGGAGTTATCTTCATTTGCTTGTTCATATTTAGTAATTAATCATTGAATATAATGTAATAAAAAATTGTATGTTCAACAAAATTAATGCAAGGGAAGCAAATATATGTAATGTAGCCCCCCCCCCCCCACTTTCAATTTGCTTCCGACGCCAGTGTATAGGGAGTGTACTTGAGTGTTTGATGGTGAAAACAAGCAATTGTTTTCTTTTTCTACAATTTTTCTACAATTTCGGTTAAAAATATCTAGATATTTCAGATTTTCAAAAAGACTTGCATATTTTTAATATTTATACGTTCATATCTTATATATTATTATTATTATATATTTTATGAGTGTAAAGTTTAGTAATTTAGGGATTTGCCGTAATAAAAATGATCCAAATTTCCGAATTTTCTCAGATACAAATTTGCAAATTCTATCAAAGGTGGCTCATTGGTAGTGTTTAATTTATCTTTCGTGAGCAAAACATTCATATATTTTTTTTAATTTAATAATGAAAATGTGTCATTATTGGGGAGGATAAAATAACTCCAGGCTTATCTTTCAACCTTTCTATGCATTTGTCTCCTGTCGAGCAGACCCCACATTGACCCGGTCTGTACATGTATATATCTATGCAATGTGTATCGTCCTGATCCTCTCAGATTGCCGTTTAACTGTATTTCACCTGTATCTCAAACGACTGTGTAGTGCGCGGCCAGCGCGCTAGGTTCCATTCGTCATCGAAAGCAAGATTTTTGTCTTGCCTAGATGGCCGAGTGGTAAGTGCGATTGCCGATCACTGCTAGGAGAATGGGTTCCAGAGGTCATGAGTTCAAGCTTCGGTCGGGGCGGAGGTGGAGCTCCAATGAAAGTGAATTTCTCTGTGCTTTATATATATAGGGTTGTTCGGAAATTATTGAGACATTTCCTCTTATTTCCTTGGGGGAAAAAAGAATTCCTTGAAATTCCACCAAAACATACACCAGGATAGAGTTTATCAATGTGAAAAGTTTCGTGTCCATGGCATAATTAGATCATTCCTGGTAAACGGGCCATCTTGCTTTCGTCCAGTGACCTGGCGCAACCGCAAACTTACCGCAACGTCATTTTAACTCTTCTCATTGATCCCATGTTTTAAACACCAAACAAACAAAGGGATACCAGAATTAATTCTCCATTTCTCATCTTTTGTTTAAATTACAAGATGTCAACATTCACAAATTCTCTCCATTCTTGATTTTTGTTAAAATAAATCGGGTTATTTCTAACCAAAAGTCAAATAACTGTAGAATGTCTCCTTCATTCATTCTCTGTAAATATTTTAGAACTGTTGACAACAATCAGAGTGCGAAAAAGTACTTGATATTTAGTCACTTTGTCTGAATTCTTGCTAAACAATTAGTAAAAGAAGATGATAAACTAAAGCCCTCAATCCCTTGCCATCGTATATTCTTTTATTATCAACTGTTCCTTTGCGGACACTTAGAAAGACGATGTTTTAGTTTTATTAATCACCGAGTTTATGCTCGCGCCGGGTACTACGACCAGCGATTTGTTTATCTACCGTTGTAAACGAAACATTTAACATTTTTTGAATATTACTTTGATTAATTATTTGTTAAGGTTTCTTAAATGTTCATGCTAATTTTCACCCTAATTCGTCACTAAGGAAGGGAAATATCTATGTTGTCTCAATAATTTCCGAACAACCCTCGTGTATATATATATATATATATATATATATATATATATATATATATATATATATATATATATATCCCATTTATTCCTCGTATTTGCCCAAGGATTGCTGAAATATGGTCATCTATTAAAATGAATTAAATCTTAGAAACTCTTCTTTTTACACCATATAAATGTAAGAATATCTGTCCAATGTCCAATAAATTTAACTAAATTGTGAAATTTATGACTCATTGGGTTGATATAAAGCTTTTAACTTGGGGTTTACAAATACGCTCATTTACTAAACGTATCCCTGAATTCTGTCAGCTTTTCTATCGCCGTTGTTCATGTGTTGTTCGTTACCAATTTTAGATAATAACTTTATATTGAAAACTTCAATTTCCTGTGCATTGTAGCAATAAACTCAATGCATGTTGTTAACATTATACATGAATTGCGAATTGTATAAAGATCAAGGAAAAAGATCAATGCCTGCAGGTTTCTTTTTACCAAAAGTTGAAAACTAGGGTATAACGATTTTTCTCTGATCCATCCCTCCATGAATTGATATATGCAAACAGTAAATATTGAAAGTGGGATCACAGTTACAGTATTATCAAATGTTTTATTTAATTGCATTATTAGCATCAAAATTATTAGAAAAGACACGGAATATATAACCCAATTTGCTTAAAACCTCATAATTTAACCATTGATAAAGTATATTCCGTGTACTATTAACTCCTTAAGACAGATTTGCCACTTAACAAATTGTATTATTATACTTCAAAATGATTATTCTATATAACACGTCATCTGATTGATCTAGAGAGTCACGTGACAAGACGAACAAAACGTCGTGTCTCCTGGGAAATAAAAATCGTGCCTCACCTCTTAACAAATCTCGGGACTTTTCATTCGAAAGGTATACAAAGCCAATATGAGCATATGACGTTGATAAATATGATTAAATCAAAATTATATAATCTGACTTTAAATTATTTTTATGCCACAAAATCTAATTTTACTACACTTAATTTGTGGTTCGGTATAATAAAAAATGTATTGCATGAGTGTTTGACAAAGCCCTCGGGAAATATGATTTTTTCATGGAGGAATAGATCTTCATATTTCCCTCACCATCATGCAATGAATGTAAAATGCATAATTTCTCTTAGGTTATTGCTATTGCACATCTCATTATACAAATATTTTACTCGTTGTTAATCCAAATCAGTAATAAAAGTAAAACAAATATATAGAAATAAGATACCGAATTCCGCAAACGGGTTATTTGTCAAATTTAACATTGTTGACAGTTAATAATAATACAGTTAATGTCGTAAAGAAGCTGAAAATGCGCGTGAAAAGTGTTGCTTTTGGCAAATATTATTCAAATTACACAATAATGAACAACAAAAAGGTTTTGACACGCATGCCTTGTTAAGCAAGATATTAGTAACGTTATAATGGGACATTTAGTCATTTAAGGAAGGAGAAAATCATGAAATTTTGACACAGTCAAATGGATCATATCACCAAATGATTTTATCAGTTTAATCAAATTTGACTATTTTGTTTTCGCATAAAGGTTAGGTCAAGGTCCCTACATTTTTCCACAACGTAAACTTAAGGATGATAAAAATAAGTGTAGCTCAATGTAGTTCTGTAGACATTTGTTTAGGATTTAAAGATTTTTATCGTTCAATGAAGTGATAGAATATCAGAATGTCTATTAGCTTGTACAACTAAATTGGAGTAAATATTTTTACTAAAGTATATTTTGCTTAGCCCGCATTTCCTCTACTCTTTTTTAATTTTGAAGAAATTTTGATTATTTTTTTATGCTTTCAATGATAAAATATTTCTGATTTTTATGTATTATGAAGACTTTATATTCAGATATAAATTGACAGAAAAAGATAATAAATTGACCATTTGATAAGAGAGCAGAACTGATTTTAGTGATTTTTTTTTCTTCACAAAAATCAATGTACAGAATGGGCGCTTTAAAACCCTTATAGAAATGTAATTTGATAGGCAATTCATTTTTTGAAAACATTTTCTGAAACCCAAGTATCATATCATTAGTAAAAAAATCCAACATTAATGTTATTGTTTTTAAAATGCTAAAACAGACTCATTAATCTGCAGCAAAGTTGCGAAATATTTGATATTTTCCTATGCCAACATTACGCCAAAAATATAGTCCTTGTTAAATTCTGAACATCGATTACCTTTCAATGCCAAGTTGTATGATAGTAAAAAAGAAAGAAATAAATAGGCCTACTATTTTTTTTTTATCTTGATTTTATGAGCACTTAATCAAATTTACGTTCGGCAAGTCGAAAACCAGAAATGACTCCTTCGATCCTTAAGTTCATGTTTCGAAAGTAAGTCTTGATCTTAACTATTTACGTGCTTTCATCTCTCATCATACATGTATTGTCTTATCTTATACTTACTTTGCGGGGTTGTTTTTTTTTTATTGGTTATTTTTTGTATTTTTATTTTTTATATTTTTTTGGGGTTATTTTTCCAGTTTTAGCGGCCTCTTCCAATAAAGCAAAATACGAGTGAGCGAGCATGCGTTATTTAAAGGATTAAAAAAAACTGTATAGCATTTAGTTTAGATGTCTTGAAGAATGAAGTAAAAAAAAGTTTTGATCTTATATTATATCCAAAGATATCATCGCAATACAGTTCTTGGTATTTTTAAATACCTTACAGTTCATACAAGTGCGATATTTCCACGATAGTATGAATAAAAGTTCCAAGATTTCTTATCATGTCATTTGTGTTTGAGGCAAAACAAATACAGATAATATCGTATTTTTTCATTGAGCAGTAAAACATCGACTGCTGGTTGGGCACATCAAAATCGATAATTAAACATGGCTAACTAGAACCCTTCCCTTTGTCCCTGTTTATTTGAATAAAAAATAACTGTAAAATAAATACTCATACATATTACTGTTTGGTTTGGATTCTGATGATATGAATGTAAAATCTTAGATCATTAGACGATGTCATTGTAAAACTTTTTATATATTTTATTCAATATAAAGGTGGAAGAGTTTATCCAAGTCAACAGAATGTATGGATGCATACCTTTGGGTGACTGATGACGTTCTGCAACAGATAAGACGTATTGATCTAACAACCATTACGAATCCTGAAAATCATAGCAAACTTGAAGATGCTCAGAACATCATAGACAGAATATATCGCCGTGACTTGTACAAATTAATAAGAGAAAAACGAGTGGTATGGAGCGAAGACTCTAAATTGGCACCGGTATACTAGAGTTTTCTTCTTCTATGTAGCAGGGTAAAAAAATAATATAAAATATTGCATTCCTTTGTTGATTTCTGTAATCACATTCATATTGAATTATTATCTATAAAATTAATAAATATGAAGATTAGGCAATTTTACTTTATTTAAAACCACCTGTCGCTCGTTTGTTCTGCACTCTGTTCGTATAAATTTGTACGTGTATTTTTATTGGGGGGGGGGGGATATTTGGATTATAACAATTATTGCTGGCGTTTACTGCACTTTTTTTAAACAAACCAAAGCACATATTATATATTGTATACTCTTCGTGATATAAAAATTGTCGAAGATGGCAATCTACCAAACCAATTTGTGCAGACAACTATTTGTGTCAAAATTTGTTTTAAAAAGCTAAATTGAAAAAAGGGATTGAAATTTATTCCATTTATAGATATCAATTGTCTTCTCCATTAGAGACTTTCTGGCAATATTTCAGAAAACTGATTTAAAACACATCATACATAGATTACTAAGGTTATTTTGATTGTTTGCAAAAGTATATTTTATCTCATATATTATCACAAGTTATGGTCTCAAACATTCAAAGTAGTCAATTGAAATCTGAAATAAGTTTTGTGAAAATTCTAAATGCTTGCAAATAATCCGTTTTCAATTAGAATTAACGTCATCATCAATCGTATGACCTTATTATGGTAGTAATGAAATTGTGTATATTTAACAGTTTTGCATTTCATTAATAAGTATTGCATACTATACCATGCAATGCTCTGAGGAATGATGTGATATAAAACTTTTTTTAAACCATTGTAGTGACTAACATATAAAAATGAACATTTTTTTTTACTGCAGTCGAATTTAAGTGCCAAACGAAAAATAATATTCATATTTTTGTTTGGTTTGATTAAGGTTTTATTAAATAGTGAAATAATAAATTGTTTCAAAATCAATTTATTTCAAATATGTGTATAGTGTTTTAAACGATTTCGTCTTAAAGCATTTAACTATATATGCTATTTTGGGCAACTCAATACCTGAGAAAACATCCTTGATTGAAAAAAAAATAAGTGGAGTATTGTTTCAGTTTGAGTAAAGCTTGCTTGATCCATTGGTACATAATTGATTTAACTTTTAGCAGCTTTTGTTCATAGCTGCATTAAAACATGTGCCTAACGCCTTAAACAAATAATTAGTTGGAAATCCATTTACTAGTATTACATCCTATCCATTAAAGCTGAGTACTTTCTTTAATCTGGATAATTGCATTATTTATATTTTTTTACATTCAGGATTTGATTTGAGCCATACATTTCTCCGATTAATTGCGGGGTCGGGCGCACGTTAATTTACACTTTCGCACATTATTAGGGGTTAAATTGCAGATTTTCTTAACAGTTTTTATTATAGAATAAACCTTTTTGAATACCATTTTCTAACGAGTAAAACCACTAAATTTTGAGGAAAAAAATCATTGCCGCTTGCTTTCATAGGTTTGTAAAGTTTCAATACATATTGTAAATTAATTTATGTAATTTCTAACTATTTATTTAATGAACATGAATGTTTACATGTAGAATGACTAACATATAAAACAATTTGTTCGTTGTATGAGAAGAGTGGTAGTTGTAGAAAAAAGATCACCAAAAAAATGTACAAAGCTGGGTTTCTATCGTCATCATTTGAGATAGAAGTAAGTTTTAGTGTTAAAAATATTTATTCATTAAATAATAATTCAGAAAGTACTGGAGTATCTGATATTTTCAAAATCTTTTCTTCCTAATGATTCTCATTGAAGAAATGCGAGTCATTTTACTCCTTATATTTGTATATAAATACTTTCCCTTAATAAACATAAGATTGTTGAACCTATACCTTGCTGATGCTATATGGCATAATTTCACACAATTCTTTCCTGTTTTTAACTGCAGTAAAAAGCATAAAATTCAAAATGAATTTCGAAATGAAAAACATAGAAAGACAAATGTTAATGTACAAGTATGAATTGATCACTATGTATTCTTTTGACCTTTTTTTTATCACATTTTGCAATAAATAGGAAGCGGTGTTTAACTATGGAAACAAAAATGAAGACCCTATGAGCGATGTTAACTTTTATCTTAAAAAGGTATGAGGGGAAAAAATGTCACATATTGACTATGAATTCGGCGATTTTTTTCTCATTGTTTGCAAACTTGAACTTTTTTTTAATTGCAGAAAGATGAGAAGGACATAAACCGTTCTAAACTGTATGAGCTTGTCAATGGCAAAGTCATGAAACAAGATCTAGAGGTACCTGTATCTTTTGAATTTTACTCATAATATTTGCTCAGCATCAATCAATATTTCGTCGACGTCACGTGACTTCAAAAAACTAGAAGGCTAGCTCTTTTTCAAAGTAATTGCCTTTTAGGTAAACACATTTTTCACTGGATTTTTTAACAATTTTTTAAATGCCCCTTTAAACCATTACCATTAGTTTCATTGGAACTTTCAATATCTGACATTTTTTAACTAGTTATTGTTACGTCATGTGACATATTGTGCATTTTTATGCGCTGTGAACGGGGGCAATTTTTAATGAGGAAAATTGCGTACAAATTATAAAACGCATTTAATGAAACCAAATCTTTACATATTTTTTTTAGAAAATACGTCAAGTTTAAATTTGAAAAGTTCGCTGGTATCATGGGAATAGTCAGCTTAAAATCGAACTTGTCTGTGAACCTTTCTACATGTAATAACCCTCGTACACTAGTATTTCAATAAATATCTGTAGTTTTGTTATCAGTTTTCATTTCTTTCAGAACTTAAAAAAAAATACAAATTTGTTAAAGGTTCCGAAAAAATTGAAGACAAAATTAAAAGAATGTATTTAAATTCGATTTTAACTACGTAGCAAAATCAGATCTGTTCATTGGGGCACTTTTTAGCTCACCTGAACTGAAAGCTCAAGTGAGCTTTTCTGATTACATTTTCTCTGTCGTCCGTCTGTCCGTCTGTAAACTTTTAACATTTTCAACATCTTCTCAAGAACTACTGGGGCAATTTCAACCAAACTTGGCACAAATAATTTTTAGGGAAAGGGAATTCAAAGTTGTGAAAATTAAGGGCCACACTTTTTTTCAAGGGGAGATAATTTGAAATTAATGAAAAAAATTGAGAAATTTTAAAAAATCTTCTTCTCAAGAACCATCAAGCCAGGAAAGCTGAAACTTGTATGGTAGCATCCTCAGGTAGTGTAGATTCAAAGTTGTGAAAATCATGATCCCCGGGGGTAGGGTGGGGTACAATAGAGGGTCGAAGTTTTACATAGGAATATATGGAGTAAATCTCAAAAAATCTTCTTCTCAGAAACTCATCAGCCAGGAAAGCTGAAACTTGTGTAAAGTATCCTTGTAGTTTAGATTATACATTACATAGATGTATAGTTATAGATTACATAGGATTATATAGAGTCAATCTTTAAAAATCTTCTCAGAAACTAATCAGCCAGATGATTCTTTATAATTGTTAAGACTTTGGCCACTGGACAATTCTTCGAGCTCACAAGAAGGTTCAGAGTTTGACGTAGCTTTATATCCCATATACATGTATAAACAATCGTTAAGGACCTTTTTGAGAACTGCAATACTCAACATGTGATATGACTATAAAATCACCTGTTACAAAAGGGACTGATGATTATAAACATAAGAATATCCAGGGGAAACGGATTTCATTTATACAGGATCTACATATATTATTGTACATTGTCCAGATAGTTTGTATCATGACTCCATTAAGCTGATTTAATCATACCTATTGTTCCTCAGGTGAGCGTTGTGGCCCATTGGCCTCTTTTTTGAAATGCAATATCATTTAATTTTAAGTTAGTTACACTTAATTTTAATTGGCATAATGTATGAGAATAGTTGTTTATATCCACATGTCGGCAGTTTGTGTGATATATCTGTAATTTCATTGCACTGATTGCATAAAAAAAATTCAATTGTTTTAATATGTTACATATATAAAGATGAATAATTCACAGTCCAAATGATGAATAATAAGACTTAACATCAATTCTCTGTAAAAACCAAAATTTTACTATAGGGTCATGGCACGCATGATCTTAGATTTTCATGAAACTTTCTCAGGTGATTGATACTCATAAGGTATGACATTATCCACCATCAAAATGATGCCCATTACCTTGGTTGCCATGGTAACTAATTTCATGCATTTAGGGCCCAAATACACAGTTTTTGAGTTGGAAAATAAGGTAAATTCAAAGTCACAGGACACGCTTATTTATAAATTTTCAAGATATTTCACACATAATATACATAGCAAAAAAAATAGATGTACATGATGCAAGAGAAAAAAAAATCTCAATGTCCTTGTTCATTTTAAAGCTGGTGGCTCAAAGATGGCCAAAATTTCTAAATTTCGATATCTCAATTTTCACCCTGTATTTTTGAAAGTCTCCCAAAAATTGCAGGCAAAGAAAAAATAAACCAATTGCAAATTTTAAAACATCATATTTATATAAAATGTTATTTATAAAAACTAGAGCGGGTATTTTTTTCGTTTTTGTTTATTTTACTTCCAAAATTTGTTAATTTGACACCTTCCCAACCCCCTAAAGAATTTTATCAAATATTTTTTAAACAATAAGTTGATCATAAAACTCATTTAAAATACTTTTTTCTGCTTAAATAAATGAGAAACTGATTACATATTTCAAAATATTTTAAATTCAATGTATCAGGATAATTTAATTTGGCTTTATAAGAATTGTTTCGATATATTTTTTGCAAAGGGCAGATAACTCTAAGCAAGAAAACCCTATTAAATGAGTCTAAACAAATAATAATAGCATGGAATTCTGTTTTTAGATATGTTCCATTAATGAAATAGGTAAACTTCTTGAATACATAACAATATTTATGATTTTTACTCACTCTAAGAAGGCTTAAATTGATTTTTTTGTACGATAAAGGGCAGTTAACTCCAAATATCAGCACAATGGGAAAATGATTTATCTTTTCAATGCAACACCAGAAATAAAAATCAACACTTACTTAAAAACTAATAAATAATTCTTCAAATTGATATTCAAAATATATTCCAAATCATGAAAATAATATAAAAATACACAACAAAGTGACAATAAATTAATGTTAAATTGCTCAATATTTTGGCAAGTGCAGTTTGTTTATTATTTGTTCATCTAGCATTGTATGTCTGACTGTCTTGCTGGTCTGGGTATTCACTGGACTATTCTGATCATTTTCCTCAACACTCTGCAATGTTAAAAAGTAAAATATTACATGTATGGATCATTTAATAAAATCATTTACATGTATGTTTTTCGCATAAAATACCACAACAGACATGTTCAAATGTGACAGAATGTTTTTTTTTTTTTTTCAAATAAAGCCTATTGAAACAGTTGTGTGTTTAGGGTAACACTGATGAAAAAATTAGGTTAGGTAGGTAGGGATTTTTTTTTTAATTTTATCATATTTTTTTCTGCATGAATCCTAAGAATGTTTGTTTGTGTCATATCTAAACACACATTTGTTAATAGAAATAATATGAAATTCACAATCGGATAAAAACTGACATCTAAAAATGGTAGGATCGGGACATTTTTCTAGGTTAGGTCGGGTGACCCTAAACACACAACTTTTTTTCTGTAGGCATAAGAAGCAAAATCTTGATGTGTTTATGTGTACATGTACAAGATTTTAAAAGTGAAAAAGAGGAAATGACTTTTAATTATTATCTCAAGTTATATTGATTAATAATATTTTCACTTGGAATATTAGTCTATAGCTGCATGCACTAATTAATAGCTGCAACTGAATTAGATATAGCATATAACAGGGCTCACTATTAACTAAAATACTAACCTGTTCTTCGGGCAAGTTGCTTAGTGGTGTAAATGCTACTATAAATTGAATTTGTCATTGAAAGATATGGAAAAATTATGAATGGCATATAAAAAAAAATGAAAGAAATGAAAATCATATGGTTGGTCTCCACATTATTTACTGTCACAAAATATTTCATTAAAGATTATCCTTATCGTTGTTGTTATCAAATACAGTGTATCTCAGTACTGGGTCAGTATAAATTTTTTTTCGTAATATTTAAAATAAATGATTAAGGTTTAAAACCTATCTTACTATTGTATAAAATATCACTCAAGAGAAGAATAGTCTACTCAATCTGCTGGAGTGTTCTAGTGATATGACACTGACAAGTAGATTTAGAACATTTATTTCAGTAACTAAGCTACTATATAGTTTGGATAAAGGTTTTCAACCTTCACTTAAATTTCATGTTTGAAATTCTTTTTTTTATACTTAAAGTTTGATCTGTTCCATTACAGTGAACACATTTTTTTAATTTTTCATGACATTTAATGAGGTCTATCATCATATCGTAATTGTTCGAGAAAAATGAATTGTAAACCACATAAGTGTTTGTGTAGATTGACTTGTCCAAATACAAAAATCAGCTGGACACTGCAACTGTTGATCCCTGCATGATAGATAATATACTATCAGCTGATTTGAATATCTACATGTGACATCACTTTTTGATTAATTTTGCTTAAAATCATCAACTTACATTTTCTATTTTATGTCTCCCTTTTGACAGACTCTGTTGTGATGATAAGGGCCAAATTCATTCATTTCTGCAGCATACACATAATCCTACAACTTTATTTTAATATATTTACAGCAAACTTATAACAAAATGAATCATTTTAAAGAAATTCCCAAATAACCTTTACCTTTACATTAACTTTAATGCTGTTAACTTTACATGTAAATTATATAATCTAAATTAAGTAGTCTGTTCCAAATTGTATTTCCATCACTGTTTGCTTAATAAAGTTGGCTCAAATCAGCAAAAAAAAAAAAAAAAATAAAAAACAACCCCAAAACAACTTATGTATGAAATATAACATGATGCGAAAGAAGAAAATAAATCAAGAAGGTGAAAAACCTTTTTTTTTTGGAGGGGGAGGGAGAGTTGTTGTATTTTCTATTACTTTAAGTATCAATATACAGACAACCTAAAATTATCAATTAAAAAAAAAATAACCATTGAAATTTCACATTGCAAATAACAAGAAGAACCTGGGTGATATTTTGATAATTGGAGAGGGTGTTTGGGGGGGGGGGGTAATTTTCTTTGCCAGGGGAATCTGATGCCTGATTTTTAAAATTTACTCTGTACAATAACATTTAGACCTGAGGTGTATTCATTGAGAAAATCAACAAGCGCTGGAAGCCTGAACAGAGTATAAGATTTGTTGAAAATTATTTGATTTGGATGTGAATATACATACCTTGACCAATTGGAATAAGGACTGCTATAGACTCGTCTTATCTCCATAGACTGCCTTTTTATGATCCTATTTTGTCGCTTGTTCATGAGGTTTTAAACATTTATATTCCGGAGATTTGGGGTTAATTTAATCAAACAACATCACTGACACCAGATCTGACTTTCACATAAAATGCATGGCAATGATGGATTTCTGTAATCGCTGTGGGTACCTCAGAACTATGCCCGTCATGGGTTGACACTCTATAGTCCATCAGGTAAACGGCAGGCGTGTAGTTTTCTCTCGGCATGCGTGTTTTCCCCGGCAGGCGTCGGCAGGCGTGTTTTAGTATGACCGACTCTATAAGAGAACACACTGCGATTCTTTCCATCTCGGACCACACCATCAGTCCGGGGTGGGGTGTTTAATTGTATTGCATTCCTATATAAGTGTTGCAGGTTGGTAGTTCATTAGCTTCTTTGGTTGAGTGCTGGATTCGTATGTCAGAATACCAAAACTTATGTAGAGGAAATCTCTGTCCTTTTCACTTGATCATTTTGTTTACAAAAGGTTTGAATACAGCACAGTTCGGTAATTAAGCGAAATCCCAATAGAGCATAGTTCATTTCATATTCACCTATTCATTAGAGACTAACTCTAAATACACTAAAACTTAAATCACATGCTTTCTCCACCCCATTTGATCTATGTTTTTCCAACGTCTGCTTTTGCCATGTTGTTGTGACGTCCTTTTTGTACTTCAATACAGAAGAGTCAGCAAAGGGAAGTAACTTAAAGTTGGATTTTGTGGAAAAGCGGTAACTTCAAATAGTTGTATGTTAAAGCCAATGAATATACCCAAGCCAATTTTGGTTGTATTTATTAGACCAAGGTCTTATCTTAATTAAAAAAAATGTTTATTCCCGCTTTCAATTGCCTGCTTAAAATTAAATTGAAATTATCTAATGTGCCTGTTTTTCACTATTTTATAACCTAAATCTATGAAACACAAACCGATGGTATTGTTATCTTTACATTTCACTGAAATCAATTTATGTGTACAAAAACATTGATTACTTGCTTATAAAATTAAACCAATGTCATGATCAAACCTTCATGCATTTCGGGAGCATACGAGTTATTTATATAATGGTACTCTATATGTCATTTTGGCCAGAAGCAAAATATTTCAATGTTGCTATAGAAACTGAGTATGAACTGTCAAAAATATACCCATAAAGAGTCTTCATATGGAACACTCTTTCAAGTCAGAGAGATAAAATTTAATTCTATGATAGTGCGTGGCCACGTATTTTTTGTATTTACAAAGAATTGATGTAAAAGTTTATTAACAAAATATTTATTGCCTAATGTCGTTGTATTTATAAATTGCAAAATTAAAACAATTATTTAATTAAACCTTTAAAAAATCTAATTTCCTAAACATTTATTCTGATTAAAATCAATACACATTGAAAACAATTTGAATGTGACTCATTTTATCGAAATTTTATAGTAATTTTTTGTAAAAGGGCTATCAATATATTAAAAAGCGATAGATTTATTAGTTTATGTTTCATTTCATATCAACTCAAAATTTGATTGTTTATTCTCTATTTAAACTTTTCATATTTTACATTGAATCGAAAATCATATACTGTTAATGTCACATATTTTATGAGATTGTTTTAATATTACACAACACATTTGCATGCTTGATGTTTATTTAAAAAAAATACCAACTTTATATTTTATAAAGAAAAATTTTGCAAGTGAATGGCAATGGCGGTTTTGTCGCATGTTATTGTTATAAAGAAAATTCAATGAAAAACAATAAATCTAAGTTTATTAGGTCTATTAACAAAAGTGCGTTAAGGTATATAATTAAAAGATAACATAAACATGATTGATGATTGATTGTTTATCTGTTTTAAACCATTGTAGATTTCTGACATGTTGCCAGAAAAATTTCAACAAATATATATTCGACTTTATTGGAAGGGAAGTAAATCCGACCACATAAAGATACAAGAAATCAAGGATGCTTTTTCTAGAATAACAGGTAAAATATATTTGCAATACATTCCCTCATGACAAAAAATAGACTTGTTTTAATTAATGCAAACATTTTAATCATGAATTTTGTATTTTGCTGTAACTAAAAATTTCTAATAATTGCGTTTGAAGAAGTCAATATGTATATTGTTAAATGGAGTAAGTGGCCTTTATTCTCCTTTAAATAATGATATACATTGGGTCCAACTTTTCAGCATCCATTATTTTTTGTACTGTATCGAGCAATTCACAATCTTCTCAACGTTAATAATCAGGTGGTTAAAAAATGCTAGTACAGTCATTTCACCATAATCTTCTCTACGTTCATAATCAGGTGGTTAAAATATGCTAGTACATTCATTTCACCGTAACTATTACAATTGTATTCAATGCTATTTAATGATATGCTATGAGATTTCATTGCAATGTTATGAGAATTGCTTGCTATTCCTTACGAAATTGAAATGAGGACTTAATGATATGGCTATGCTATGTTATGCTATACGATTTGAACATAAACGCCTTCATATACATGTTATGATATGCTATGGTATGAAATGACGACTGAGAATCTATGAGAGTCCAATGCTACGCTATGAAATTTCATTGCTATGCTTTGCTATGGTGTATGTTGTAAAACATACACATGTATGCTTGAAATGATTGTACATTGAACAATATTGACTTGTTCCTTTTGTATGTTATATGAATTGTATCCGTTCTCTATACCAACATGTTCAAATTAATTTACCACTTTCGCTCCATGTTAACTTTTTATTTATTTTTAAATGTTTTTGATAATAGCCAGGGGTTATTGGATAGACACATTATTTATATACAAAATTTAATCCTCCTTTTCCTCTTCATTTTGTTCTACATATATCTATATTCTATCACTATTAAGTGTATGGATAAAGAATCGATATCTTGCTTCCAAATGTGAACTTCAATTTTGAAAAAAAGAAGAATTCAGAAGATTCTTTTGATACTCATTTCCTTTTCGAATATTTTTTTCTTTTTCCATGACTTCCTGGGATAATTGTGAGACTGATCTATAACCTTTATTGCACTTATATATTTAAAAAAATGTTTAAGTCATTATAACGTCCTTTGTTCGATGAATAACGAGTTTATATTATAATGAAAAAATGTAGAAGCTTAACTGTCGATCATTTCCTCACTATATATTGTCTTATACTTACCTCATGACTGATGTTTAGAATCTCTAATCAGATCGAGTCTCAGAATAAAAAAAAACAACAACAACGTGTTCACTTTATAACTTGCATAAAATAAAAATCACCACAGTGTATACAACGTGTCTATTAGGATTGACTATTATTTTTTAGATAAAAAAAATTCTGTTCTTTACATAAAAATTATATAATATATCTATAAATTTCTTGTTTTCTGAATCATTATGAAACATTTTTTAATTTTTTTTTTAATTTTTTTGCAAACATCACTAATACATATTTAGAGATATCTTATCAACATTTAATTGTACGGTGCATGTATGCATCTAAATGCAATATACACAGTTTGCATTGATGGTTCAATACGTTTGTCTGTCATCAAATTTCTTTACTTTTTGAGACGTTAAAGTTAAAGTTGAAGAAAATGACAAAGAAAAAGAAAAAGACAAAGAAAAAAAAATTACGGTGACGTTCGTTGACATAAAAAGTTACAAGGATTAAGAAACGCAAATAACAAGGTACATTTTTATATTTTGGCTCTGTGTAATACGCCACTATTTAGATTAGTTTTGGAAAATGCAATATTATATTTACATATTCCAAGTATGATTTCCTCTAATTCTTACGAAAAGTTATAGTTAATTCATAGGTCTATAGAAACACCCAGGCTAAAATCTACATACCCCGTTTATCGATTAGTCGAAACCTACAAAATAATCTAAAAAAAAAAAAAAATAACCGTGATGATGTCGGACTCAAATTCCCAAAGGGGACGAATTGGTTGTTTCTTTTACCTTACGTACTGATGTATATTTAGAGTAATTTTGTGAATTTCACTTTCTCTTCACAATCAATTTATTAATTGTTAAAAGAAAATGTAAATATAAACAATATAATGCTATCTTTAATGATTCGTGCGGGTTATGAAGGTAGCAGTCATTGCAGAAAAAAATTCTACAACCCGCTAACGTGGTTATGATTTTTCTCTGCAATGTCGACTCCTTCATATTCCGCATGAATCACCAAAGAAAGCATTTAATTGTTTGAACGCATTCTAAAAAGATTTAACAAAAACAATAGGTTGCAACAATAAAGATTTAATACAAAATCTATCTAATTTGATAGGTAGATATGCATATTATAAATCTACTTTTGAGATAATTCAGGTAGATTAATATTGAAATATATATGCATATATAACAACATATAAAACAACATATAAAAGCAATCATTTGAAATTTAACTCTTTTTAGAATTAATGGTGGACACAGTTCAATGGAAATGTAGTTAATCCATACGGTAACATTGACTCTCACATTCCTGGAAAACCTGAAATGTTTTGACATTGATGAGATGTATTATTCTTATTTTGTTTATTAAAATTACATAATCCTTGATTGTTTGGCATAGATAAAATGTATTATTCTTATTTCGTTTCATCGAAATTGCGAACAATTATAATCATTCTCATTGCCACTTTTTCTGCCCTTTGTCTATCATAAATTTAGTTTTTAGGGTTTTTTCAACGTTGTTTTTATTTCTATTTTGCAGATACATCGATATCACAAAATGTATGCATATTTTTTTCTATCTTTCTGTTTTAGAATAACTAAAAATATTGAATAACTATTAACCTAATTCATTGTAACATCGAATATGCATTGTTATGTTTGTAATGGTTGTAATCAGACACACACTATTAATAGCTGTATATATGATATCTAAATCATTGTTAAAATCGTTTATGCTTAAGACAGTATATTATAAATTGTTTATTCATATTTTCCTTGTGATCATTATGTATCCAATTAAGTAATGTGATATAAAAAAAATAAGATCATTTATAGAAATAACATTTTTAACATTTTGTTTAATAAAATGTGTCCCGCATAGTGTTTTTTTTTTGTACATTTTTAGGTCACCTAAGGCACTCAGGTGACCTATTGTTATTGGTCTATATATTTATATCATTATTTTATTCTGCTTAGAAGTCTCAATGAAAGAAATAAATTAATTCACATATTAAAGAAAGAGAGAATGAAGCTGTTATCAAAGTTAATATATTGTGAAAGCATTTAAAGAGAGTTCATGGAAGAGGGTTATAACAATAGAGTTACCTTCCCTTGCTTCTTCAGAATGGAATTATTTTCCTTTGCTTGTTCATTTTTAGTAATTAATTATTGGTTATAATATAATTACGAAGTTTTATGACCATAAGAGTTATGAAAGTTTTTTATCATTTGAAACAGAACCAGTTTTTTTAATGATTTTTTCTTTAAATAAACAGATATACTTGTTAATAGTAATGTAATATGATCATCTATAATCAATTAAGTATTTCTATTAATATGTTATTGTGTATTACATCAGATATACAATTCTAGTTCAAATTGCTTCGTATGTTGTTTAATTATTCGTTGTTTACCTGTCAGAAATCTGCCATAGACGTGATTCACCAAAATATTTATGTTTACATGTTCTGAATAATCATTCGTGTTTTGACACTACCTCTGTACATTGTGTACATTCTTACGAGATCGAATGTTCTGCTTTGATCCGTAATTAGATCGATCAATTACATGATATCTGTTTTTGACATGTTTATATTTACCGAATTAATCCCCCTGTTCAGTAATATGCCATTTTAATGCTCTTTCCGTAAGAGAAATCGTCATTTTACCGCTCACAAACTTCTCTGTACGGAACATGCTGTTTGACAGACCACTTCACTCATCAGCATGCAAACGTATTTTGACACTTATTTTTGTGTTATCAACATTTCTGTATGGTTTATTGTATCACTTATTATTGAATTTAGATGCTGACCACTATTTTTCCGTATTTTTACCTCAGTATGATCGGTGATTGCTTTTATTTGTCGCCTCAATTGATGAACTATGTCTCCGTAGCGAACTTCTGTGTTAAAGTATACTCTTGCACGCACTACTTCAGAAGGTGCTTAATTTCAAAATTCCTTTAGTGTAAAATATCGCAGAGATCGGTATTAAAGCTTCGCGCTTATTTTGATTTACAAATATGTGTCCATGTTATTAAATCAATCCGCACAAGGCTTTCTATAGGAGTAAAATGTTTATTTATTATCTAAATATGTTTGTGCGGAAATAAGGATACTTGTCCGGAATTTCCTAAATCCTAACATATTTTTTGATTCGTTTGTGTCAGGACAGAAACACACAGGTACTGATTGGTTGAAGAAGTTTATAAATAGAAGCCAATTTCAGCAGCATCAGCATTTAATCACTCGATTACATTCCGTTCGGTTCAACACTCCTCAGAGAACCCTAGATAAGGAAATAAGCAAGATGAACCTGGTCGTAGACGATGCTAATTTTTCTAAGGACTTCGCCGTCCAGACAAAATCTGTATAGTATAGCAACCATGTAGACCAGTCTTTCCAGTCTTTATAGTTCATGTTATTAGTTGTGGTCTATAAATGGAACTTTTATATTTATTTGAACTGTTTCAAGTTTAGAATTATGAGTTGTCCGGATTGTTCGGAATCCGTATTATTTTACCCGCACTTTCTAAAGAAAGTTCGGGTATATTGTTGTTACCCTGTTCGTCCGTCCGTCCGTCCGTCTGTCACGTTTTACTTTCTCAAACTGCTCTTACATCTTATAAGCCAGCAAACTGATTCTTGGAGTTTGATTTGGAGTATCGTGTTGTTTTGTAAAAAGGTTTCAAAAATTCTCTGTTAGTCCTGGGAGTCAAATAATTGGTAAAAAAAATGACGTTTTTTTTACAAAAAAAACTTTCTTCCTCGAACTCCTCCTAATTTTGAACGGTAGACAAATCATCCTTTAGAATATGTTTTAGGGTATCCTATAGATGCGCAATAAGGTTTCGGAATTTTCAATTTTGTCCTGGGGGTCATTTAATAGCTAAAAAATGACGTGTTTTTTTTTAACAAAAAAACTGGTTTCAAAAACGTCATGTTTTTGTTGGCAGTAGCCAAATGATCTTCTAAAATATGATTGAGGGTGTCATATTAAGGTGTGATCAGGTTCCAGAATTTTTTATTTATTAAGGGGATCAGTAGGCAACAAAACATGACGTTTTTTTTTGCAAACAAAAGTATGTTTCCCAGAACTCCTCTTACAACTTTTGGAGTAGCTACGTCAACTCTTGGGATATAATTGGGGTTTGGGATCTCAACCGTTTTCGAGATATTCGTGCACTTCCTGTTCGAGGGGGGTTATGACCACCCCCGGGGCCCATGACCTACATACCGTTTGATGCCCCTTGACACAAGGGACACGAACATATATGGTTTAGGGGTGGGGATCGCAACTGTTTTGAAGATATTAAGGGACTTGCTGTTTGAGGGGGTCAGTACCACCCACAGGGCCCATGACCTACATAACATTTGATCCCCTTTGACATCAGAAACATGAATATATATGGTTTAGGGGTCATGATTATAAAGTTTCAGAGTTATATGATATTTTCAAATTCCTGGGGGTGGGGATGACCCCAGGGGTCAGATCTAATAAACCCTATACAGCCTACTCCGGATATATTGAAATTCAGGGGACCATGCAAATCATTTTAATATATCCGTATTTCAATATAAGCGAAATTGACTGACGTGATGTCGCCATTTTTGAAAGTTCAATCCCGATTGAAGCATAGAAAACCAAATCCGAACAAAGTATTAGATCATCATTTATCTATTACAATAAACGGATTACATAGAACATTAGTCCTTGAAAGTTTGATTAAAATTATATCCGAAAGTTTTGTAAGTTTCGTTTTGTTACTATCTTAAACCTCATCATAATCTCGGATCGCATTCTTTTACGTTTTAGAAAAACGTTAGAGAAAAATCACCACACTCAAACGCTTCAAATATTGCTGAACGCTGCTTGTATATCATCGTAAGTGTACACGAGATAATCTCAAAATCCTTAGCTTTTTCGAATTAAGGCTTTGTTCTTTCATCAATAGCCATAACTAGTTTGTATTTAGCGTCCGGAGATAAGGTATATTTTTTCCGTTGGGTTTCCATATTACGTCTAGCTTCAATACATCCGTATTCGTAAAATCAAAAATTAAACAGTGAATAAATTTTACTTTTTAATAAAAGTATAAAAACACACATGAAGAGAACTTATCAATTCACACCTTTGTATATCAACCGGTCAGTCTGGCATAATTACTGACTCCAACCGTGACGACAGCCGCCAGGGAGAACTTCAATATAACCGTTATAAAAACAACTAATTATCACCTTTGGAGACCGATCAGTGGCTTCAATATAAGCGATATTTCAAAATAACCGATTTTATTATATCCGTGAAATCAATGCAAAGAATATGAGAGACAAAAACTGGGGATTTATTTCTATTTCAAAATAAGCGGAATTTCAAAATAAGCGAGTTCAATATAAGTGGAGTAAGCTGTATATTGCCAGTAACAGTCAATATATGATTATGAAAACCCTATATTATTATCTTTGTCCGTTTTAAAGTTACCATTTACAATAGAGTCTTATCGATTCTTCCTACAAGGATCAATGTTAGACCCCTTTTGACACCCCCCGCCCCCCATCCCCTCAAAAGTGGTTGTCTAACCCAAAATGAGAAAAATCAAATCAGGGTGCACAACTAGATATGCAAGCCTATCATATCCTAGAGTTTTGTACAATTCTGTTAAGCCATCTCTGAGAAACATGTTCATAGCGGGAAAGAAGATCGAAAAGAAGAAGATGAAGAATAATAATACATGTATTAAGAACCATACAAAAACAATAAGTCTCCAAATTTCATTCGGGAGACTTTATAATAATAAAGATTAAATAGAGATGGGATCATCAAACATCAATAATTTAAAGATAATTGACAAATTCTGATTCTAAGGGGGTCGCGTTCAGGATGACCCCTTAGGGTCATGACTTATGCCATAATGATCTGATGCGCCATGACCTAAGGAGGAATAATATCTTTGGATTAAGGTGGGGATCCCAATGGTTTTTATGATATTTGATAATTTCAGGAAGAGCACTTGGGATCATGACCTACATACCATCTGAAATGCCTTGTACAAAGAAACAATAATATAATATGTACATGATATATGGGTCAATTTAAGAGCCCAGATATAGATCAATCATCTATGTTTTGTAATACCGGTACTTCCTATGTAAATATACATGTATTAGTTTGTGTTTTGTTCTATTCTATTCATGTTCATGACTGTAGTATGGCTTAGTCTTATTTTAAATTACATTAAAAAATTGTCAAATATATATGACTTGGAACCCCCATCCCCAAACAAACTCAAATATAAACTGTCCCCCACCCCCTTAATTGTCGAATGATCTATTAAAATCAAAATATAATTTGGGTGTCTAAAAACTTTTATAAACTGGTAAAAAATGTTTTTCATAAACAAAATTACATTACACATTGCATAATTGACAAATGATCTATTGAGATATGATCAGAGGTCATATTTCTACCTTGGGATCAATAACTAGTATTCATTGACAAGTTAAAATTAATAACAATAAATGATTCAAATTATAAATGTTTATGCTCCACACTCACCCTCCCCCCCCCCCCCCATTCTAACCTGGTTCTAAAGATTCAGTCTTCTTAATACATTCTTACATGTGTGCAGTAGCAAATTTTAAATCATTTCTTGATTGCTTTTTCTCTCCTGATGCCCATTAACATTTTGGATATTGCTTAATTCAATTTTCAAGATTTATAAACAAAATGTTATATGCATGTGTATTCACCTATTTGGGGCAATTGTAAAGTCTCCTAAACAAAGCAGTGACATCATTAGGCTAGGAATTACCCACATGGATCAAACACTATATGAACAAGCATTCTGAGAGTATTGCATAAGCAATACACGTCCCCTACCGGTTTGTAGGAATTTGTGAAAACAATGCATTGTTATGCAGAATACCATTCTTACCGTCTTCTGTACCCCGAATCAACAGACTAATCCGATAACGAATCCGATTGTAATTATACAAGAAACCCTGTCGATTAGATTAACAACACAATGCTTGAAACTATTTTATAGAACTTATTTGTTTGTTAGAAACAATAAAAGGGATGGTTGAAGTAATGCACAATATTATTACTGACTACATACTTTTCTCGTTTATTCAATACACACCGAACCCAATACCGAACCCGAACATTAAAATATTTGAATAAAAAAAATTAATTTTCTCGAACATTTGTCAATCAGACGCTACAAAATTGTAAACTTGATCTGTAGTTTGACATTTGAAGCTGTTCAGCAAATTTCATGTTATTCCTAAAACGCATAAAGAAAAAAAGCGTGGAAAACTGACGGACGGACAGACAGACAGACGAATGGACGGACGGACGGACGGACGCAGAGGAAAGCTATAGTCCCCTTCGGTGAAACCGGTAGGGGACTAATAAGATAAAATACTTTATTATTTCTAGTTCTAGAATGTCAGGGTGTCTTGAAGGGGGCATACTCTATATACAGTTTTACGCGCAATGACACAAAGAGCAAGAATAAATTATATGGTTTAGGGATGAGGATCTTAGATCTCAGAAGTTAACAAAATATACAGTGCATCACTTCCTATTTCATAAAGGGGGGAGGGGGGGGGGGGTTAAAGACAACACCTGGGGGTCATTAATGTACTTTACACCATTTGATGCATCAAATGTCTTTGGTTCAGATTTAGTTAAACAAGAGGCCCAATGGGCCACATCGGTCACCTGAGCAACACTGGTTTTATATGGGCGTTCAATAAAGAAATAAACGGCAATTTAAAACGTTCACCGGGATATGAATTTGGTTTGTCACGTGATCAAATCCTGTGAAGGGCTTCTCAGTAGATTTGATCACGTACCAACCAACTTCATATTCCAGTGAACTTTTTAACATTGTTGTTTATTACTTATATTTACGTTTGAAAAAAAACAAATCGTTCAGAACTGTTAAAATTATCGACATTTTAAGTTTACAATAATCCAAGCGATAGGCGTGTGCTATGATCATTTTGACGTCCTGAAAAAGTTCATACAGAATTGAATGGGTTTTTTTTCTATTTTATAGGTTCATATAAGGAAACTTACATGCAAATGTAAATATACAAAATTGAACGTTTTCGCTTTTCTTTAGGTTCATATAAGGATAAATATTTGCAATTGTATATAGGATATTGTGAAATGTGGCCCCTCGGTAGACTAACCAAAAATGAATAATTATCCGAATTTTACACTTATTTTTGCACATACTTAATCTTTGACATGTTTACCTTTATGGAATACCATTCTTATCAAAAATAAGATCATATGCAATATAAATAACTAAATTTTCAGTTGGTGTTCACGGTTAACTTCAAGTTCCCTTTTTAACCCCCCCCCCCTTCCCCATCACTTATAAAACGATTAAAATACATGAGAGCATAAAGGTACATTTTCTCCCTCCACTACTCACTATACTCTGTCCCGATATTTTGCTTCCACAACTTTTTGCTTGATATTTCATTAATTGTAAATATCTTTGTGCTCAAACTACGTTCATCCAATAATATGAAAAATGTCCAGATTATCTGTTTTAAAACGCCCCCTCTACCGCTTCAGGTTTCAATACACATCCTAAAATTGAAAGTCTACGGAGATTTTGCATTGCATCAGCCATTAATAAGCCCGGATGATAACGTCAACAAATTGAGCAAGATATCCCGAGTTCTTCCGAATGGAGAAAAGATGTAAACATTTCCAATTATTAATTTCCGTAAGGAAATTGTATTCGTTCCTGTGAAATTTTATGAGTGAAAAGGGATAATTGTTCAATGAAGATATCTTGGATATATTCCTTTTTATCGATCTTAATTGTATTTCTTTCACAGGTATGTGTATCTTTTTCAAACATCATCAAAAATTTATGGAAGCAATAACTTGGGACAGACTATAATATGAAAATTGTCCAGATTATCTCTTTTGAAACGCCACCTCTACCGCTTTAGGTTTCAAAACACACCCGAAAATAAAAAATCTACGGGGATTTTGCATTGCATCATCCATTAATAAGCCTGGATGATAACGTTGGGAAATGGCGCGAGGTGTCCTAAGTACTTCCGAATGGAGAAAATATGTAAACATTCCCATTATATATCTCTGTAAGAAATTTGTTTTCGTCCCTACAAATTTTTATCTGAGTAAAGGGATAATTTGTCAAAGAAGATGTCTTCGATATTTTCCATTTCATCAATTTCAACTGTACTTCTTTCACAGGTATGTGTATTGTCATTTAAAATCATCAACAAGTGATGGAAGCAATAACCTGGGACTGACGATAGTTATTTTATTTTTAAAAATCCGATATGTGAAAGATGAAAAGTGTACCTCAATGCACCGGAATGATTTCGCTCAATTCCTCAAATTAAAAACATTGAAAAATATAATAGGCCTTATCCAGTATAAACGATTGTTGTTTACCAGGCATGAATTCATTTCGTATGACGTTTCATATCCTTACTCACTTGATTGATGAATGAACATAACTGAAAAATGTTGTCACATATGTTGATTAGTTATAATTCAAATTTATGTATTGGCAGGCATGTCGCTCTATTGTACCAAGGCCCCCTCATTTTTTCATGTTATTGCTGAAAAAAAACAACAAATATCTACAAAGATGATTTTCCGTTGCAATATTTTTTAAGAACACCGATAATGCTTTTATCTTCATAATAATAATGTGTCAGGACTATGGAAACTGTTTAAAAGACGTCGTTTTTATTTAGTTGTGTTCGAAAAACTATCAAAAATTTGTGTATATTTTATGCAATTCATCGTTGAAGAAGGGGCACCAGAAAGTAGTTACAGCATATCATCCTTTTAATGAAACATCTCTAGAGATCACCCAAAATTTCAGCGTCAATCGTAGAATTATAAGAAAGATACAAAGCTTGGTTTGAGTCGTGTTATTGTTCACATGAGTTTATTACATTCAACTTTAAGGTTTTTAAACTTGGTATTTCCTATTCAGCATAGCTGCATTTTAAAATAAAAATGAACTAAAGCATGACCTCAGCTTTGTGTACAAACATACAGTAGCATTGTGCGCAAAGCTCTGTGTCTTGCTTATAACTCGAAGCTTGACTCTCAGGTTAGTAAATAGTAGACAATTAAAACAACAGAAAAATGCACTAAAACAAAGAAAAAACGCAATTTATTATTCATCATATATATACTTACATATTTCTAGCAGCGAGAATAATCTCCGTTATGATTGAAATTGCTGAGCATCTTAATAAAACATGTTGCATTAATCAACCATTACGTAGAGATCGTACCGATTACATGTACGAACATAATGAACAGTATTTTATAATATGTTGTTAGTGCATCAGATTTTGCATAGGTACATGTAAACAATCAGCTGTCTGATTAACCGGTCTACACGTACAAATTTTCAATTCGAAAATAAAGACGACGGTTCTTCTCAAGTTAAACTAAACATGCTAAACGAAAATCAAAGCAAGCTAAAATCACCGTCACAAATGAAAATGTCAACGCATTGAAATATTTAACATCAATTTACTTCATATAAACGGCACAAATATATTTTTGATGTTTCAAATATTCCCTTCGCACGTACACTGTTGCAAAAAAAAAAACAAATTCATCTCCGGTCAGCTTCAAGATGGCTGCTTCAAAAATAGACTGGTTTTCGATATATGAAATATCGAGCCAGAAGTTAAAGTGATTGACCCCAATTCTCTCTGCCTTATTACTATTTTCGTAAATTACTCAAATTTGAAACAGAATTAGCCCTTCACTTTTGCAATTTATATTTTCCTTCCTATAAGGATGGTTGATGCTAAACTACGTTAAATTTGACTCAGTAGTTCTTGAGAAGAAGATGTTTAAAAATGACCCCTTTTTCCACAGTTTTGAGGTTTTCTCCACTTGGAATAAAGATCAGTCTTTCATTTCTACAATTTATATTTGCCTTTCCATAAGGCTGCTTTGTGCCCAATTTGGTTGAAATCGGCAAAGCAGTTTTAGAGAAAAAGTTCAAAATGTAAAAACTTTACATAAGGACAGACAGACGGACAGCCAGACGACGGAGAAAATATGATCAGAATAGCTCACTTTTTTGCTTAAAGTGACGTAGATTATATATTCGCACACATAAAAAATGTGTTCAATTTTCGAACTTGTTGTCTTTTTGTGGTTTTTAATTTGGAATAAAGATCAATTTATTTAAAATGAAAAAGATTGGGAAAAATTAATGCGAGATTAACATATTTTTGTAATATTACGAGACTTCCTCATATTTTTGTAATAATATGAGGCTTCCTCATATTTTTATTAGAAGTCACGTGCCTTTGAAGACTGGTATAACATGCACCTCTTGTCCAATTAAACATCCATTTTACTTTAATCTTTACTCTGTATTGTTAGAAAAGAAGAACAGACAGCGGTAAGAACTTAAAGATTATATTCTCAAAAATTTTCATGAAAATTTATATTGCAACTCCGGCTACTATAAATATAAAATGTATATCTACCTTCGAATCAATAGCATATATTGCTATATACATTAGTTATTTCTAATGATGCGTCGTCATCATAATCAAATGGAATTGTTTTTCTATATATCTTTATCATCACCAAAATGACTAAGTATCGAAAGGTGGTTCTTAATGACGCAAATAAAGATTGGGTATCAAAAGATCATTCTTAATGACCCCCCTCCCCCCCCCCCCCAAAAAAAAAAAAGAAAAAGAAGAAAAAAAAAAGATTTAGAGTTTTTTAAGACCCACTGTGATTTGAAAAAAGAAAAAAAATGTGGCTTTCTATAAAGTGCATCTCTTAATCATAAGCTTTACAATTCTTAGAGCATAAAAGAGTTAATATGAAGCCATTTCTTAAATATAAACAACATTGATTTGAAAGCCTTTCAATTTACATATTTTAATCTTTGCATACTAATATTGTATACAGACTTTTTTGCCACGTGTTATTTTAGGCCTTCTACACTTGCAAACTAATTCGCCCATTCTTGAATCTGCCTAGACAAAGTTGTGTTATAAGATATATTTTTTGAGACACTGTGCGAATTTTAGTCTTAAATTCGCCTCATGAGAACGAGGGCTAAAGGGGCGATAATAAAGCGGGGGCGACTATTTCCTTGCATATAGTATGTGAATTTAAAATCATCAGATTAAATAAACAATTTAAATGGAAAATGTAGGGTTATTATCAGATACTGTAATGTCCTTATAGCATACCTCATGTAACGCTTTCTGACACAAACGTATTGCCTGTTACCATAACGGACGTTCTATATTAGACGGTTTATATGTAATTCCCGATTTGATTTCAATTCGATTCAAACATCACGATTTAGAGCGTTTGTGTACTTGTACATTTGTTAGATACAAATCATGGACATATGATTATGCTCTACTGCGATAAAGCACGATAATGATTATTTTCACGATGAAACTCACCACGACGGCAGTTGATTACAATTTGAGGTACATGTATCCTTGAATCCGACGATTGAATAGCCCGACGAACAATATTGACACAAGATTATTACGATTGAGAAGCACGATTTAATGCGACATATTGTGTTTGGTAACGATGCAGTTCGATCTGGGTCGATAATAATGACTGATTAAGATTTAAAGAAAATCGGGATGTATATCGCAAAAGTCTTTTGACGAACAAAAACATTTCTACGAACAACACGATTGTCACGTCTAACCGCAAGATCCGTTGAGATGTTTTACGATTACTTCAAATTTTGTACAATAACCTTTACGATTTTGGGAAGGTAGCATTATACCACAGTCACACATTCACGGATTATATGCTGGACTAGCTACGAAGCGATCCAACATCATTCGTGCCGATTTGTATTTACCCGTGGCTTTTCCGTCTGATATTGTATCCAAATGTAGCAATACTTGTATAGCTGCGACAATTTTTGAACATGTTCAAAATTCCACTACGGATGAAACCACCGTTACGGTAGTACTTCCTTAGTAAAACTTACTAATCCCTTTTAGAACGTTGAAGTCCGTTTTAACTCCGTATAAATTCGTAGTAATTTGTATGTTTCAATTTCTATCCATTCTGTAGTGCATCCGTATTAACTTCGTATCAATTAACGATCATCAAATTTTCCGATGTCAACCGTGGAAAATATTCCTTAGTAGAACATTAGAGTTGATCTGTGAATATGTGACTAGGGCATAATTAAGTTAAGACTTTAAAGGACTTTATTTGGTATGGTTAAATATCTGTCTCAACTTTAAACAAATTTTAAAAAAAAGTATTGTACAGGTATGAGAACCAAATCTTCGTACTTCAATGTTTAGAGGATGCCTAATATCTATTTAATGTTGATTTTAGTCATCATTGCTCATTTGATGTTAACATATGATTGCACCAAAATGTCCCAACTCCCTGCAATTTTGCAAACAAATAAAATGTTGTCATTTTTATACCCGCACTTTCTAAAGAAAGTTCGGGTATATTGTTGTTACCCTGTTCCGTCCGTCCGTCCGTCTGTATGTCCGTCCGTCTGTCCGTCCGTCCGTCCGTCTGTCACGTTTTACTTTCTCAAACTGCTCTTACATCTTATAAACCAGCAAACTGAACTCTTGGAGTTTGATTTGGGGTATCATGTTGTTTTGTTAAAAGGTTTCAAAAATTCTCTGTTAGTCCTGGGGGTCAAATAATTGGTAAAAAATGACGTTTTTTCACAAAAAACCTTCTTCCTCGAACTCCTCCTACATTTTAAACAGTAGACAAATCATCTTTTGGAATATGTTTTAGATGCGCAATAAGGTTTCGGAATTTTCAATTTTGTCCTGGGAGTCATTTAATGGCTAAAAAATGACGTTTTTTTTTTTTTTTTACAAAAAACTGGTTTAAAAACGTCATATTTTTGGCAGTAGCCAAATGATGTTCTAGAATATGATTGGGGGTGTCATATTGCGGCGTGTTCAGGTTCCAGAATTTTTTTTTTTATAAGGGGGATCAGTGGGCAGCAAAAAATGACGTTTTTGGGCAAAAAAAATATGGTTCCTAGAAATCCTCTTACAACTTTTGGAGTAGCTACGTCATCTCTTGGGATATAATTGGGGCTGTCCTATAGATGTGCAATAAGGTTTTAAAAATTTAAATTTCATCCAGGGAGTCAAATAGTAGCAGAAAATTGACGTTTATCACTAAAAAAACAAACATTGATCCAAGAGCTCCTCTTATGATTCAATGGATAGACAATCATATCTTGGGATATGATAGGGACTGTTCTATAGATGTGCAGTAAGGTTTTCAAAATTTAAATTTCATCCAAGGAGTCAAAAAGTAGCAGAAAATTGACGTTTATCACTTCAAAAAAACATAGATCCTAGAACTCCTTTTATGATTTAATGGATAGACACATCATATCTTGGGATATGATAGGAACTGTTCCATAGATGTGCATAACGGTTTTGAAAAATTAAATTTAACCCTGAGGCCCATTACCTACCGGTATATACCTTTTGATGCCCTTTAAGGATCAAGAATATATATGGTTAAGGGGTGGGGATCTCACCGTTTTCAAGATATTCATGCACTTCTTGTTCAAGGGGGGTCATGATCACCCCCGGGGCCCATGACCTACATACCGTTTGATGCCCCTTGACACAAGGAACAAGAATATATATGGTTTAAAGGTGGTGATCTCAACTGTTTTGAAGATATTAAGGGACTTGCTGTTTGAGGGGGTCAGGACAACCCACAGGGCCCATGACCTACATAACATTTGATGCCCCTTGACATCAGAAACATGAATATATATGGTTTAGGGGTCATGATTATAACAGTTTCTGAGATATATGGTAATTTCAAATTCCTGGGGGGTGGGGATGACCCCAGGGGTCAGATCTAATAAACCCTATACATGCCAGTAACAGCCAATATATGATTATGAAAACCCCTTTATTATTATCTTTGTCCATTTTCAAGTTACCATTTACAATAGAGTCTACGATTCTTCATACAAGGTTAAATGTTAGACCCCATACCCTTTTGACACCCCCCTCCCCCCATCCCCCGAAAAATCGTTGTCTAACCCAAAATGAGAAAAATCAAACCAGGGTGCACAACTAAATGTGCAGGCCTATCATATCCTAGAGTTTTGTACAATTCTGTTCAGCCATCTCTGAGAAACAAGTTCAGAGCAGGAAAGAAGAAAAAGAAGATGAAGAATAATAATACATGTATTAAGAACCGTACAAAAACAATAAGTCTCCAAATTTCATTCGGGAGACTTAATAATAAAGATTAAATAGAGATAGGATCATCAAACATCAATAATTTAAAGATAATTGACAATTTCTGATTCTAAGGGGGTCAGGATGACCCCTTAGGGTCATGACTTACATGACATAATGATCTGATGCGCCTGCATGACCTAAGGAGGAATACTATATTTTGATTAAGGTGGGGATCTCAATGGTTTTTATGATATTTAATAATTTCAGGAAGAGCACTTGGGATCATGACCTACATACCATCTTAATTGCCTTGAACAAAGAAACAATGATATAATATGTACATGATATATGATTCAATTTAAGAACCCAGATATAGATCAAAATCATCTGTTTTGTAATACTTCCTATGTATATATGTATACGTGTACATGTATTAGTTTGTGTTTTGTTCTATACTATTCATGTTCATGACTGTAGTATGGCTTAGTCTTATTTTAAATTACATTAAAAAATTGTCAAATATATGACTTGGAACCCCAACTCCCAAACAAACTCAAATATAAACTGTTCTCCCCCCCCCCCTTGTCGAATGATCTATTAAAATGAAAATATAATTTGGGTGTCTAAAAACTTTTATAAACTGGTAAAAAATGTTATTCTTAAAAAAAATTATATTACACTTTGCATAATTGACAAATGATCTATTGAGATATGATCAGAGGTCATATTTCTACCTTGGGATCAATAAGTAGTATTCATTGTCAAGTTAAAATCAATAACAATAAATGATTCAAATTATAAATGTTTATACTCCACATTACCCCCCCCCAATCTAACCTGGTTATAAAGATTCAGTTTTCTTAATACATTCTTACATATGTACAGTAGCAAATTTTAAATCATTTCTTGATTGCTTTTTCTCTCATGATTCACATTAACATTTTGGAAATTGCTTAATTCAATTTTTAAGATTTATAAACAAAATGTTATATGCATCACTTCCATGTGTATTCGCCTATTTGGGGCAATTGTAAAGTCTCCTAAACAAAGCAGTGACATCATTAGGCTAGGATTTACCCACATGGATCAAACACTACTGTATAACTTATGAATATACGAAAGCCGAGAAGGATCATTCGAGATTCGAGATTCAAAATACGAGATTCGATAAACGAGATTCAAGATTCGAAATTCGAGATTCAATATCTAAATTAACCAATCAAATCATGGATCTGAAACCTGTATCCTAGCAACATCAAACTGTTCTATATAAAGATCATTCGTACAAGCTCTTTCCTACAAAGAAATGTCTTAATAGCTCTTATATAGTGGTTATAAAATAGTTAAACTAACATTGATGAATTAACCACACACAGTATAAACAATTACATTAGTGATAACACTGTTGGCTTTGCGAATCTAAGTAGTTTTGTTTGCCCTGTATGTATTTTCCCCCGAACAATTTCAACCCGAAGTGTATTCGCCCCAAATGTGTAAAAATCGGCTCGCAAAGAAAGATCTGTTTAATCTAAATAATTAAAACTGAGTGTGGTTTTAGCTATGAGACGAAATTCAATGAAATAATCGACATGTCAAAATATAGCTTATGATAAAATTTTAAACCATAGAAGATATAATGATTTACATACAACCTCAACGACAACAATCCAGATAGGAATAGTGTATTGTAGGGTATGGCATTGCCATTAATTGTCGATATGAGAGAGAGAGAGAGAGAGAGAGAGAGAGAGAGAGAGAGAGAGAGAGAGAGAGAGAGTTTTGTAGTGTCAAATTCAATTTTGATTTAGAATTTGAAATTGATTTGATTTGATACAAGGCATTACAAGCATATATAGACAAAAATTAAGCCTCTAAAACGAGAAAAGAGAGGAGGTAGCTAGGGTAGGGCAGACCAACTAGCAAGCTTTAATTTTAACGGTGATAGCGCACCTGTGATTTAATTCCACTCTCTCTCTCTCTCTCTCTCTCTCTCTCTCTCTCTCTCTCTCTCTCTCTCTCTCTCTCTCTCTCTCTCTCTCTCTCTCACCACCTAGCATTTCCTTTTCCGTGAGGGGGTTTGGGGTATTCGTGATGTCTTAAATTAGCTAGCGAAAATGATTAAAAAAAAAAACATGAAATTTTTTTTAAATTGTGTTCGGATGTTGTACTCAATAATCTGTTTTCAGTATATACATGTACATTTCAAACGGGGGGGGGGGGGGAGGGGGGCTATATAGTCCTAATTAATTTGTCAGTTATTCTGTCCCCACTTTGTTTTCTCTTCGTTTTCCAAGCTTTTTATTAATTGGCTCGGCAAACTATTATAAAACTTTCTGTGTGGCTCCATAACGATGCAATGTAGATAAATTATGAGTAGTTTTACTTTTGATAAACAGGTACATATCCGTACTTGATTTTTAATTTGACTCTTATAATCGGATTTAATATTCCAATAAATATAGGGTAGGAAAGAGTAGACGGGACTTTTTTGCGCATATCCTACTGTACCATTCATTCAACACAGGTATTAGCACTCATCGAGTTCGACTTTCCTTTTTTTATCCACTGGAATTAAAGCTAATAATTTTTGAAAATATTTTTAATTTCTGGCCTGATTATATATAAATTAGAGCTGCACTGGTGCATATATTTACCCAAATGGACTAAAATATAAACAAATGAATCTAAAAAATTTGACAAAATTAGCTTTAAACGTACGACTCATTTTTCAATTCTAATCGGGTATGTCCTTAAGAAAAATCTTGAACCACATACATTTTAGCAAATAAAACGACAATTGTTTCATTTTTTTATGGGGAGGGAGGTGGTGCCGGTAAAGGACATGTATTGCTTGTGGCAGTCGTGCTATACTCTCATTTGTTATAATAGGTAATACTACATATTGATATAAAATAAAAGTTTACAATTACACTGTACATAGCTTCTATCATGCATTTTGACCAGTGCGATAGTTTAAAACAATTTTCAAAGCATTTAATGTAATTCAACCGATCATTTTTGAAATTTATTTTTCTGGATCCTTGCCTGATACGTCCGCCTTTTTGTATATTAGAATTACATGTACGTTGACCATATGTACACATTAACTTAATCGGCTATGTTATGTGACGATAACATTTTTTATCAATGTTTTTGCAGAATAGGTACCAAATAACAGCCTATTTGTTGGTTTTTGCACTGATTATTTGAGATAATTTGCCGCCATCTTTTATGCATTCCACACACGACTCACAGTTTCTTTATTTGGTGTTCTGTGTGTATGGCGACAAATTGGTAAATTTGTACCACTCGCCCCTTGTAGCTTCACCCTGATTACATTTTATCTGGCTAAGTGTAATGTAGTAGTATATTAAATACATACATCTTTGTTTGCAGTACTTATTTACATATTTAGAGATTTACTTACATACAAAGTAAACATTTGTATGATTTATATGTAATTACTGTCAATTTTTGGTGCGGGGAAGGGGGGAGGGTAGGAAACTACAGAGAATCTTAACTTGGCTGTGATACATATGCTTGTCTATACCTTTTAATCATTCTTGTTGATATATCAATGAATGAATTATAACAAAATACAACAAATAATTTTGAAATATTCATGCACAATCAAATTTTTAAAAAGTTTTACTGTTCTCTGCACAAGAAATCGACAATGTGAAAAAACTGGCACAATATCATCCCTACCTTTAATTGTAGAGAGTAGGTATCCTTCTATATTGAAAACAATTACAAAAGTAAGACTCATAATAAAATAAGTTGTTTACTGAGGAAAAGGGAAAAAAATTATATTAATTAATAATTCCGTATGATGCGATAATATCTCAATGACTTGTTTATAATCATAGTACTAGTGTATGACTGTATGCATACATAAAAAGATAAGTAATGCTTATATTTATTGGTGAAACCGAACTGATTATTTATATTTTGATTATTTAGATACATGTTCTAATCTTCATGCGCGGATCTAGAAAGGAGGGGGTCAGGGGATCTGGACCCCCTCCTCGGGAAAATTGGAGCTTATTAAATTTACATTTAAAATTGACCTAGGACCCCCCTACAGAAAAATTAGCTACGCTTATGAAGTTCTCTACCATAACCGCATCTTTACACAAAAGGGGTGAATAAACCCGGGGTTTAAACTATTACTGGTGGTGAAATACCCCAGGGTTCAAACGCATCAGGTGGAAATGCACCAGGGCAAACAAAATCACTTAGATCCGCGAAGTACACTGCATAATTACTAGTCTACTTAGATATTCCGTGTAAAAGTAAATACAAATAATTATTTAGTTAGGTAGGGAGAAGTGAACATAGCATTTATTTGTATATAAGAGCATGTACGGATGATCTTTATTTAGAACAGTTTGATGTCGCTAGGATACACATTTTCAGATCCTTAATTTGATTGGTTAATTTAGATATTGAATCTCGAATTTCGAATTTTGAATCTCGTATTTTGAATGTCGTATTTTGAATCTCGAATCTCGAATGATCCTTCTCGGCTTTCGTATAAATAAGATACAATACATTATTATTTCTATAGTTCTAAAATGTCAGGCTGTCTCCAAGGGGGCATAATCTACATACAATTTTACGCGCAATGACACAAAGAGCAAAAATGAATTATATGGATTAGGGATGAGGATCTCATAAGTTAACAAAATATACAGTGTATCATATCATTTCCTATTTCATAAAGGCGGAGGGGGGGGGGGGGGTGTGGGGGGGGGGGGGGGAGTTAAAGACAACACCTGGGGGTCATTAATGTACTTTACACCATTTGATGCATCATAATGACATTAGAAGATATTTTGTATGTTCCTGTTTCGTGGGGTCAGAACAGTCCCATCAGGTCATGACCTACATTGTATTTGATGCAGTATAATACATGAAGAAAGAAATACTCCTTCCTTCCTATTATAACTCATATAAAAATCATAAGTGTCTACACCTACTTACATGTAATACACAAATTTAATAAGAAATTGTTTATACAGGGTCAATATGGGGTCAACTCAATAGTGCATGCAGTCTGACAAATAAAAAAAATAACTTTTGCAACTAAAATGACAGAAACTTTGCAAATGCAATAGGATAGGTAACGATGATCAGCTTATTTAAATATTAAAAGATGATGATACAGTATGCTGTCAAAGGGAGATCAAATTTAGAAAGTGAAAGTAGAACTTATATATGTATGCTGGCATCTCATTATATTGTGCTACTGTTACTACATGTATTATGCTTACCTAAATTGGTCAACATCATAATGATAATCCAATTAAAACACAATAATGAATTCCTTTAGCTGATCTTAACTAATCATTTTCTGCATACGGAAAACACAGACATGTATGTATGGGTGTTGCTAAAACGCGGAACGAAAAACGGAACGGAAAGCGGAACGGAATGTAAAATATCATCACGTTTATAGATGCTTAAAAAGGGTATAGACTGGCCAGAAACGATTTACTTTGTATCTTTTATTTATATCTAATGAATGATTATCAACATGTTGTTAACTTATTAATATTCATATGAATGTCTATCAATTATAGCATTGTATTCATTCGGCTTTAGTTGAGTACGGAAACAGAAAAATCAAATGTATACGAATTGTGAAACATTAACATGATTAAACGAGCAAATTAGCTATAACTTTTTACTTATTTTTCTTATATGGTATTGCTGGCATATCAGCGTAACGTACGCAGTTAGTGAAAGCGTTTTATGCCTGTTTTGAGTGTTTTTATATTTCAAATATGATGTACATGTATATACTTACATCAAAATTGAATTTTCGGTGTTCTAGATGATCTTTTATCATACAGACGATACATTATCATTGAGATGGAAGTAAAAAAAGCGTAGGACTGACGACATTAAAATTCAAAATACAGTAAACACTAAAATACCCGGTAATTTGTGAAACTAGTAATTTGTGAAACCAGTATTTTTAGCAATGCAATTTTGTTTAAGTTTGCATTACTAAGCAGTTGTTTTTTCCAGCAGCTATATACATATGATCCGAATAGAGAGCTCTAGACGTCACCTGGTTTTATTTTCCGATTATATATTGGGACTATAGTCTGTCGATCCCAAAATATTCATGCAGCACATTTGGACGATTTATATTGGAAAATGTTGACATCTTTTCTCCATTTGGAAGTCACTCAGAAGACCTTGCACAATTTTTCAACATTATCATCCGGGTCTGTTAAAATGCAAAACCCCGTAGACTTCTTTATTTTTAGCCGTGTATTTATATCAGCTGATAAGCTAGAGAGGACGTTTTAAAGAAAGAATAATGAGAATGTTTAATGCTTCTAAAAGAGAATTGCTTGAACCCTGAGGTATATATAAATATACAACAAAAAGTGAATCAAGGATATTTTGGGACAGAATATATTGGTCAATGCATATACTGTTAATTTTGAGGAAATAAATATTCTTGAATAAATAATCTAATATTGCTAATCTTTCAAAAAAAATTAAAAAGGTACATAAAGTATTCCGTTTCTCGTTTTAGCAACACCCATGTATATATACACGTGAACCCATCTAATCGAAGAGCTGGGTAAAACTAGTACCCGGTAATGAGACAGGACCGTGTTGTGTACGTAACTTCAGACAAAGATCAGTCATTTGTAACATGCATGTATTTTTATGACCTATTCTTCAAATCCACTTGCACTATTTTATTAGGTAAATAACAGCTTTAAGGTGGTGCAGGACACCTGCATATTGTGATGTACATGTATACTTTCTATTGAGATAAACAATAAAGTATATTACAGTTAAATATCGGTATCTCGAACTTGGGGGGACCTCAACAAAACTTCGAGATATCCGGGGGTTCGAGATATCGGAAGTGGCTTTCCAATTCTAAGTCCGTGATGTTCTTATATCAACACGTGTATTAGTACCGGTATATAGTGAACTTTTCTATTACTCATAAACGAATAATCAACCATTTGATTAAATATTTTTAGTTTGTGTGTTTTTATTTGTGAAATATAATCAATATTTGTAAAAGCAATCAAATTATAAAATCAATATTACGTAAATAATACGATTTCACATCCTCTTCACTATCGACGTTCAGAACTTGGAAGAAGCACTTGCAATATAACGTTTGAAATTTATCACATAGGAAACGAAAAATACGGATTTGAAAGTTTAAAAAAAAAACCACCAATAATCAAGAATTAGAATTCACATATTTTTATTTCATTTTTGTTTGTGAACTAACGTATCTTATATTAACTCATTACGCTCACAGCTTTAGTACTCATATTGGAAACAACCTGTGTACGATGAACCGGAAGTCACTTTACACCCTGCGTGTTCAATACATGGACTGGTGTTGTTAAATTTAAATAAGTTTTTCTTTTAAATCTTCGTATTCCAATCAGGCTTCATTTTTATTGGAGAGTACAAAAAAAAAAACTCGATTCCGTAATTAATCGTTTTTATAAAATTGGCAGTAATCAATGCTAGATCGATTCTCCGTACACAGCGTGTTTTATTGAACACATTATCGGTAATCATGGCTGTGTTTTGATTTGAATTGTATAAAAAGGTACTAAATGTAAAAACACCCAAGCTACCATCCTAATTAACTTACATTGTGCAGTTTGATATACCCCTAGTTTTGTAAGGTGTGAAAACTGCCGCGGGCAGAAATGTGTGAAGTAATGACACCAATTATGCTCAACTGGCCGGGTAAATGGCTCCACTTCGAGATAAACCAGGTAAAATTGGGGCTTCGGCCTTTTCAAACACTTCGACATAAGCGGGGTATTCGAGATTACCGTATTCGAGATATCAGGAGTTTTTAAAATCATTTATATAGAGAAAACGGCCGGGACCGTCGGAAGACTTCGACATAAGCGGGGTATTCGAGATATCCCATGTTCGAGATACCGATATTTACCTGTAAATATTGATTAAATATTTACCCCCCAAATAATGTTACCTAACATTGAAGCGCAATGGGTTTGAGCGTTTACATGTCTGTAAGAGCATTGGGGTCCAAGGTGTATTTTTGGTAATTTTACAATTAATATAAATGAATTTTCATGGGGAGAGGGGGGGGGGGGGTCTGGACCCCTCATTCCCACCCCTTCTCTAAATCTGTGCACACGATGATGTTCATGTAGGCACACAGAAGCAAATCTAAAACCGGCAACCGCCACAGGGAGGGGGCGTAATTTAATTTTTAATTTTGTTTTTAATAATTATGTAGACCATTATACTTTCTATGACATAAAATGTTAAGATTATTGATTAACTGAAAATTCACTGCAAATAGTTCTACCCCAAATTGCACATAAAGTGCTGCTCATGTCATGATGTGTATTATCATATGGGAAGGGATCTCATCTTTCAGTTATGAAAATTATAAATTTTAATTGTATTACCGGAGCTTGCATATAGCCTTCATTTTTAATTAAACTGGTACAAAACAGTGTTATTTAGGGGCAAACACATGGTGCGGGTATTACTGTCTAATGACAGCATCTAGTTTCCTTATTGTTTGCTTTCGGAAGCATAAAGCGCAGGTTTGCTTTTATACGATTTTGACATGTTTTTGTTTTTACATAGGATGCTTATCATGATCATATACAATTAAACACAGCATACAAAAACGGAACATTAGCAAGACTCCGCTCGATGTTTCACAGACGGAAAACCATCGGAAAAACACTAATATTTTGCTACAAAACATCAATTTATCAAAATAAGAACACCTTTATGACGTCAGTTCAATATTATGACGTCGAGGTGGTAATAACTTTTTACAAATTTATTCCAAATAAGATTTCAACTTTCTTTGATTTGAAAACTCTTTCTAAAACTTTAATATCTTTTCGTTCAAAATATAGTTACCTACTATATCATACAAAAAAGTATTTTCATCTTTCAAGTTTCTTCGGATGGTTTTTCAAAATAACGAAATAACTAATGCATTTAATAGATTTTTAAAACTCTTTACAACTTTCGGATCTGTGGCGCAATATGTGCTCATTGTTTAGGTCATACATGCATATGTCTAGCGCAATTGTAACCATATTGAAGAGTAAACGACTGGAAAGATTAAAAGTCGGATATTCTACATGTTACACATAGCGTTTGGAATCAACAAGCACAATAGTAAAATCTAACAGCTTCTTAAATTCATATCTTTTTGCACATCAAACGGTTTCATTTCGTGATGTGGAAAAAAAAATAAGCATCTAGTTTGATCAAAAACATTTTTAACTGATTTTGTATATTTGTTGAACACCCCCCCCCCTTTTTTGTAAGGGGGGTGGGGGTGGGGTGGGGATAATATTAATGTTATTGTCAATAGGCAAACCTTAAGCTGCAGTTTATGATCATATGATAAATGTAAAGATAACAAAAATCGAATTTGTTAATCAACCAGAATAAAATGTATATTTTAATAATTATACACAATGTATATCATATATATATATATATATATATATATATATATATATATATATATATATATATATATATATATATATATAAACGCACATGGTCATCTTGTCACAAATCAGTATCTATCGGTATTATATTTTTTCTTTACATACTAGTATCCTGTAGGGACCCTCTTAAACGTTCCTGTGTAACTAGTTTTATACCCGTAGTGTTCCTCTCTGGATACGGTGTCAGCTACAGTACGTACAATGTCACCCCTGCGAATGTGTTCGGAATGTTTTCTTTATCGTTGCTAAGTATGTAATAAATCCAGAGGTGCTCGAATGAAAGTTCACGAGACTTCACCGAGATATTTCAGTTCCTGTGAAATTTTGAGCGGAAGTATAAGTGTTCGGATAATATTCTCAAAATACGTAAGTACTGGTCGATTTTCATATCATATTCTACTTTGATTTATATTAAAACATCAACATCTTTTAAGATGTATGTCTTATTTCACCATCTAGCGGTTTTTTAAATCAAACGATGATATTCAGAACAGAGTTATCGTTTGTGTTCAACCACGTGTAGAGTGGTTAATAATATAAACATTAGGTTGCTTAATAAAATCATAGCCATGTTTGATGCTTGTGGTGTGCAATACCATTTTTAAAAAAAATTAATGGGTGAATGTTTTGCTTAAAAACTTAGTGTAGCGAGCCATTTTCAAGGAACATTCTGCATAAAATAGTACAGTCTGTTTCACTATTGATGTTATTACTAGGTCAGGCGCGGTTCGAAAATTAATTCTTATAGAGGATCTCTACTACGCATGTTAATTGTCGCAACAGCAGAAAAAAACCATTTTTTGTATTGTTTTCTTTATTTCTAGAACACATTTTATCCACCAATTAATGAAGATAGAGTTTAAAATCAATAAACCTCTAGAATTTATATTTGACTACAAGTACCTAGATTCTCTAAAATAGACTATAAACACGAGGCACGATTTTTACTGCGAAACATAAAGGGTCAAATAAAACCACGTGGTCTAAAATTTAAATGACAATAACATTCGCAGGGGTGAATGTATTGGTCAGTTCTTTTCTATTGTTTGATTACCTTATTTAAACTGCCGCATTGCAGACCTGGCAGACAGTGGCCACAATTTCTTCATGACAGGTATGAGCAGCTAAAGTTTTGAGTAACCCTTTCTCCTACTAGGGGTAAGTTAAACTATTTTATACTTTTGTAATTTAACTACGGCTCGGTCTTTTTACATTACTGTGGAGTTTATTTCAAGTATTTTTTGTTACTTTTGATATACTGGTTTTACGAGGTACAAAATGTAGAACTATTAAACATAGGTGCTCGCTCGCGCGTGTTCCTGTGTGGTCACGTGCCGTGTGTGTGTGCTATATAATGGAATATAAATGTATGATATACTTGTATTTTTGCCGTGTATTACGGTGTACTTGTATATTGTCCATGTAGTACGGAGTATTTGTATACCGTTCTTTGTTAAGTAGTGAGATACTCTTAGCGTTATGCAGTGTTCGTATTCGCTGTGGTTTTGTGCTGTTGTATGGCGTGCTGTTGTTGCCATAATGTTATATTTAAGTCCATGCGACTGAGCCTATGTTTATGTAAGGTATATTTATCATGTAACTAAAAATATATTTATTTGTTTAATTTAATAAGGTCCTAATCCAGTTTGTGGCAGTCCATCGCCGTGGTTATGCCTGTCTGCCACTGTCTCACGCCATGCCATATCTACCCATATCGTCCGTCTACTCAATGGATGGCATCTACTTGTATTCTACATGCCCGTGATGGAGACTTGGATACCAGAAAACTTAAACACTTTATTGTTCATGTTATGTATAAATTATGTATATTTGTTTGGTTTTATTTTATATAAAAATTGTAAATATAAATCGAATCCTGTTGTGTTTGACTGAACAGTCATGACGGCTGTCGTGACATGTGTAAAGCTTAATATTACATGCATCTGTACAAATGCTATCAACTGATTTGATCGTGTCGATTGAGCTTTTTAACAATTGAACGGACCGACAATAAACCTAAAATATTAATGTAAACAATGCAGTCTCTTCTCATGTTTTGAACAAAACAACATAATAAGTTTATCATAAATTCACTAACTGTATACAAACACAATAATATAGTTACTTAATTTTATCTGGTCCATTCAAAATACACTGTTTATCTGTTTTGCATACCTGATAAATTATTAAAAGATCATTATCATCGGGAACACCAGCTACACGTGTTAAACAACGAGCGCTTTAAGACGCAGATTCACACCCATACGACAGATGTGTTATGGAAATTATTCGTATATTCTTGTTGCTGTAAATTTACAGATACAAGAATGAGTAATTCGTTGTTATAGGTTTTCGTATGAAGTATGAAATCAACCGTATATTTAGCCAAAACTGTTGTTTTCGGTATATTTTCAATATATGGACAAACAGAGGCAGGGCATGTATAATGACGTCAGATATCATTATCCTTTCTCAGCATATCAAAGCGGTGTGTAGCCTTATCTGTTCTGCGTATACAAGAACTTACCGAAATAATGTTCTTAAGACTTTTATTCCACTACCAGTAAGCATCCTTATTCAATAATTTCAATTTCGAATCAATAGGCTATCGTTTGTTTCATAAGTCATCAATAAATGTTCCTCGTTCGAGTATTTTACTAACTCAACTCAAACGTTCTGAATATATTAAAACATGTTTTATCATTTTTTTGGTTATTATTTCGCATCATATTCAAAATAAAATATATCAATATCCACTTCAAACAATTATATACACATGCCAAAATACTACAATAAGATCAAGTTTGAATGTTCTATATATTTTTTATTATTATTTATGTTATACATATTTTGTTTTCTCAACAAAAACTTCGCTCATAATAAATGATTCCTTTGGATATCAAAACAGCTATCATTTATGATCGCTCACTGACATATGTTATTTATAAACCGTGAACTAAGTTGAACAGGAGTTGTTTTTTCATTCGGTTCACGTAAGCTTTAAAAAATATACTGCTGTACATTTTAATAAAATGTACCGCTGTATACTCTTAATATATCTTGAACATATTATGTCAACAGGTTTTGAAATTGTTTCAATTAACAGAATCTATAAATCATACCCCCCCCCCAAAAAAAAAAACTTGAACCAATCATACAGCATATGATAACTTCTTGCCAGGTTTACATGGTGTTTTTTACCATCCACGTTTATTAATCACTCTTTGATCAAAACTTTTATCCCAAGAATAACTGTATCTATTAATCGTTTATCATCATGTTTGTGTTTTAATAACGTCCTATATACGTTTCATGTCGACTTTGACTTGTCTTAAAGTTGATAACAATATGATAAGCACATTTAAAGTAGCCTATCAAAGTACATGTCAAAGAGCAGTCGTTATGGACCTATAAGTAGTCCTAACTTTGTATAATATTTCATTGCTGTCAGATTGCGTGATTAATCGCCAGTCATAAAAATGGTCATATCCTTGATGCGTCTCACCTGTTACGGAGAACTAATACGTTTGATTGGAGACTCTAAAATTTAAGGTAATTTGGTGGTGATGTATTTTATGTAATTATGTTTAACATATTTTGGGAAATTAAAGAGAAATCAAAACAAGATCATCATGTTAAGAAGATATATAACTTAAGACAACGTTTTAAGGCTAACTCTGTCTACATTTGCAATATTCAAATAAATAACCACACACATATAAATGAAATTTAATCAATTTTTGTGATCGGCTTCGGCCGATCACTGTTGTGTCCAGATGAGGCATCCGGCATATGCTTCCACGTGCGCACACATTCCGCTTGCATAAGTAGTTCTTATAAAAACTTGAAGTTTGGTTTAGTATTTATATAACATTTTACTCAGTTTTATTTCAATTCATTTACCTTAAAAGATGCAAGCATACATAAAATACAGTTCGACCTGTTCATTCAAGTATGCACATTTTGTCTCATGCGTAAGAATTTCGATCGAAAAATTCATTCAGTAATGCAATTGACCTCGATAAACTGGCCTCCATCATAAGAAGCTGCTCCATTAACTGACCTCGATCTATTGATGTTGCATAATAGTAGCTAGGAAGACGGCTTGATTCAAAAACAAGGTTACGTTATAATGCGACCTCAATAGGAAGTTATGATGGCATTAGTGTTTTTCAGTTACATTAAATTATCTTAATACAACTCTTTCTTTGTATACGTGCTAATGTTCTTTGAATAGCCCTACTCAGTATTCTGAAGAAGAAGATACATTAACATTTAATAATTACGTTAAAATATAAAACTAGACAAGGAGTTTATGAACAGCTTTCCCCAAATATATATTTCAAAATTAAATTTGTTGACTGTTTATAATGATGAAATTATGGTGTACAGATTCCAAATATTCTATATTTTGTAAAAATACAGTACTTTTTAAATTATTTTACACCAAACTGATCATGTTGATTGCTTCTAGCTATCAATATATCATTATTGCCGATCATTCCTTTAAAAGGAATACTTGTTATGGATTGCTGTCATTCAATAAAATAACCCTGCCACCCCTACCAAACCGAGTGTAACGTAACATTTGTAGTCGAATCAGTGTCAAAAGGTTAAGAGAATCGGAAACCCTGCTTGCTTCTGATGAAGCACTGAATTAAAAAAAAAAAAATTGATATTCTTTCCTACATAGATTTTCATCTTTTTAAAACTAATTCTCGTTGACTTGTATACAGAATGTACTATTTTATTTTAACAATATTAAACAAACAATATCAGATGGATTTCATTCTATGAGACTTAGATCATTGCTTATGTATTTGCCTTTTAATTGAAATATAAAGACACTCAATGAAATAGTACCAATCTGAAAAAAAAATCATTAGTTTACCTCTAAATATCATTTTCTTTCAAATTTAGAAATAATGAGAGACAGTTTTATAATTTTATTTGTTTGATTTTTTGTAATATTTTTAGCGTTTCAACGGAGCAGGGCGTTGTACCATCATCCACACCTACAAGGCATATGATGGAAGCTAAGGTAATTGTTTTGATAATACTACTATGAACTATAAAGTTGTCGTTTAAGTGTAATCCACCTGTATCTCAAAAGACCATGTAGTGAGCGACCAGCGCGCTAGGTTGCGTTGGTCATCGAAAGCAAGATTTTTTGTTTTGCCGAGATTGAAGCTTTGTTACTGTCAGAGGTCAGCCAAATTGTTTGCCACATCTTTGACGGACTTTGTGTCATTCAGAAATTTTACCTTTACCTGAAGTCAGTAAAATATTGCATTACGGAATGGCCACATTCTAGGAATCTTTTATATAACCTTTAATTTCTGTTTAATATTTTTCACACCTTTTCAATCATTTTCTCAGCAATGATTCATGACTGGATCTATTGAGATGACTCCGATTTTTTAAATTATGTAAATTTTTGTGTTTATATCGTTTGAAAGTATTAAATAGAGCTTTTCAAAATCACCATCATGAATATAATACACATCTCATATCGAAGACCCCTCGTAAATTTAAGGAAAGCGTGTTTGATAGAACAACAACAGATATACTTAAAAAACCCCAGACAACTTTCAGTAACGAAAGAACATTAGGAGATCGAGAGTATCGAATCCGATCTTTATTAACATTAGATGTACACCTTTTTCCAAAACTTTGGCAAATAGTTCGCATGTTACTGAATCTGTTTCTGATATTAGTATTGTAATGTGACATAAAATTGATATGCTTTAACATTATTTTCGCGTGTTTTACATTCATTTTTTTTGTCATATTTAAAATTCGTTTCAGTAATATTTGTACTTGAAATTATCACAAAAATAGTTTTGTAATCGATTTATTGATCTTAATCTATTAATCTAAGACCACTCATATATTATTCCAGAATTCCTGCCATCTATATTTGAAAACCTGTTTATCATTTCAAGTGTACTAAATAATGTTTTATAAATTCAATAATCAAATCAATCGGGTTTTATATTCTGTTATGTAAAATCAGCAACATCCGTGCTTCTTTTGTATAGGTGCTGTAGATCAATTGAAATAATCAATGAAATTTTTAAAACAACGACGACTTCTTATAATGATTTTTTTTTCGTTATTAAGCACAAAGTATCAATTGTTTTAAGTGTCTGTTGATATACTGATTTTTTTTCTACAACATCAAGTGCCTGATAGTTTACCGAATTATTTCTTCGTTATCAAGTGCATATTGAATGATCGTTATCTCTTCAAGTGGTGTTTGCTGTGGGAAATACAGACCATTTGAGATTATTTAAAAATCCCGCAGAGCACAGTATGCTGTTTTATGTTTACATAAACGACAACGATATAGGATTCATAAGTACAGCAGACATGTTTCAGCTTCTTCCAAATGTCGTAAGTTTATACAGTAATTTAGCGAATTAAAAAGTAATAAACGTATGTTCTTTTTTATAAACAGATAATAAATGACCCTATTTGGGGACCTATAGAATTACACCCACTATGCATTAGGATCATCGACACTCCACAGTTTCAGCGACTTTGATACATTAAACAGCTAGGCGGTATTTCCTTTGTATATCCTGGCGCCTGTCACTGCAGATTCGAACACTCAATTGGGTATTAAAAGACGGTGGTTTTCTATCTAATTTGGAATTCGATTTCATCGAATGAAATTTCTGGATGAATACCACCCTATTCTGTTTTTTTCTATATAAAACTATAGAACATCGTATCTGGCTAGGAGTCTTGGTCTTGAACTTCAGAAGAATTTAGCCATGCTTGATGAACCTAATAAGCCAGACATTACAGATAAAGAGATCCTCTGCCTGGAAGTGGCTGGACTCTGCCATGATCTTGGTTTGTATTCTAAGGTATCTTAATTAAAACGTCGAGTCAGGCAATTTTTTGACGGTGTTTTCATTTTAATCTTTCAGGTCATGGTCCATTCTCTCATTTGTTTGATCAACTATTCATCCCCAAATTTAAGAAGCCTGGTGATCAGAAAGCTTGGGAAGTAGGCAATATATTTATATTCATTTTCTAACAGTGCAATAATTTATATATGTTGTAGATGAAGCTAGCGTGACCATACAAAGATAGATATTAGTAACTGCAATAAATTGCTTGCCTATTTGGATTTCTAGTTTTGTTTCTCTGTGGCATCTGAATTATTTATACAATAATTGATCAAAATTTCTTTTTTCGGGTAATTTAACTTTAAAAAGTAGGAGTATGTTTTGAATAAGCCCTCACTACATATCATACATGTTTTTCCCTGGAAATATATCATTGCATTATTTAACTTAAACAATCCTACATTTAGCGCGAACCCCGCTTTTGAGTGCCCATCGGTATATCCAATCTGTTTTTTAATGCGTTTGCTTAAGATTTCTCTGTCATTACGTCTTTCATTTATATCCTGGCATGTACTCGCTTCTAAATTAAATCGTGTAAAAAATTAATCAAAACTTAAATATAATGAGTTGTATTTAGAAATACTAGTTTGTTTTAATGTAGAAGTTTTAAAAAGTTCTTATATGTAATGTGTAAACCATTTGATTCCTTTATGCATCAAAACAAAGAACCAGAGTACACCAAATATGATTTAAAGAATTAAAATCCAGATTGAGATCAGAAATGAATACAATGAAACAAACTGGTTTAGTGCATTGTTACATTACCAAACTGATGTTTTATAAGCAATGCTATTTGAATCTTTTACTTTATTCTTCACGTAATTAGCATGAGGACGCAACACTGAACATGCTCGATTCTATTTTCAATTTCATTACGTGGAATGATTATCTAGAAGACGAGGATATTGAGTTCATTAAAGATCTTATTAAGGTATGCATTGATATTGTTTTTTATACGATTGTTGTTATTGTTATTAACTCAACAAGTAATTACATAATCTCAGTTACACATTAAATGTTTAACTTAATTCATTGTTGCATATCTGCAATAGATAAAATGTTGATCAATTTATAGATGCACATATACTATGAATCAGTTGGGCTATATGTACATAGTAAACAAATTAATGGTACATGTGGGTTTTTGAATTTGTATTATATTTAGAAACCAGATGAAAAGGAACAAAAGAAACCTTTCCTGTACGAGGTAATTGTTTTTAGTGTTATGCACATTTAATGTAACATTCAGATATATGTGCATGCGTGTATCTAACCACAGCCAACCTTGATTTGATCACAAAACTATTACGTTTTTTGGACATTTTGTCACCAGATAATTGCCAATGGTTTAAACAAGATCGATGTAGATAAATGGGACTACTTTTCAAGAGACTATTCACATGCTGGGGCTTCATCACAATTTTCAATGCAAGCGAAGCATCAAGCTTGCAAGGGTGGTCAAACATGGTGAAGAATGGCACACCAGTTATCCAAAATCAGCACGTATTTTATCATTTAGACTATCTATTTATAATACTTTTGAATTTTGAATAATTTGAATTCCTTATAATGTAAAAAACCATTTACGTACAATGTTTACTGTCAAGGTTTACCCTATTTAAAAATATGTCAGAAGAAGCTTTTGTTTTAACTTTATATTTGCAATTTGTGAGTCATATTTATGGGCTGTTGGAATGTTATTACATGTTTGATGTGTTTTACACAGTTTGTTGTAGGCATATTATTACATATTGGAGGTTATCAAATAGTCTGATGTTAGAATATTACAATCTGGTTATGCTTTATATATGTTCTGTTGAAAGGATATTACAACCTGGTTAATATGTTTAAGATGCAGTTTGTCAATGAAATGGTACAACTTGTTTGATGTTTTACACATTCCATTGATCTGTTGAAGGAAACTTGTTTGATATGTTACAACTTCTTTGATGTCTTCTTACACATGATCTGTTATAGGAATATTACAACCTGTTTGATATGTTTTACACACGGTATACATTGCATCGTCAAGCTTACCATCACCCGGTGGCTAAAGCCGTATAACTGATGTAAGAGACAATTTCAATAATACTCATATAACTACATTGTTAATTATGCTTAATAAACTATTTTTCTCATTACTTTCCTATTCATTTATAAATGCAGCTATAAAAACAATCATATTTTTCTCATATAAAAAGACACGATTTTCAGGATAACGGATGCATTTGTGAAGGCGAACAAGAGTTTGCTGTTTCCGCCAAATCAACAGAGGTATAAGTTAGCTTCAGAGAGAGAGAGAGAGAGAGAGAGAGAGAGAGAGAGAGAGAGAGAGAGAGATGATTAGTAATAATAAGCCAGTCAGTGAAGGATATTAAGAAGTTGTTACCACTTTTGATTCTCATAGAAGTATAACATTTTTTAAAGAAAATGTAAATGTTAAATTATTAACTGAACTATAATAAAATAAGGCCTAATTGAAGTATACTGCATCATATAAAGACCACCAAAAATATTCCTAATTACATGAACCAGCAAACCATCTAAAGAATTACTATTGTTTAAACCATATTACTTTTACATTTGCAAGTCAGAAGACTCTTTTCGAATCAAAAGATGATATGAGAGCATACCTATGGGTGACAGACGATGTTCTTAATCAGAAAAGATTTCTTAACTCGGATAATAATGTTGAACTTGAGGAAGCACAACAAATCATTAATAGGATTTTCCAACGAGATTTGTACAAACTCGTCGGAGAAAAACGAATGAAATAGCTGGAACTGTCTCAACAGTATGTTGATAAATATATGTAAATTTTCATTCAAAGAGAGTGAAATGAAACCAAAATGATTGTCTTTCATACAATTCTTAAAATATTTATTTCCATGTGCAATATAGTTATATTGACATTTATAAAATGATTGCTTTTAAAGGGAGATCTTAAAGAAGGGATGGAAAAGATACTTAAATCTGGCGGGATACGAGGGGATTTATTTGAGATAATGGTGAGTATATCCATGTAATTTATCAAAAAAAAAAGGCGAAGTATTTCTTTTATGACAATAATTTCTAGGTTGTGATTGATTTCTTTGTAATTCCCTAGTTCACTGTTTAGGAAAAAATTAACTTAATGTTTCCAAAATGTAAAATAACGATTTAAAATGACCATAATTATTAATTATACAGGTTGTGACCTTTAATTACGGGAATGGAAATGAAAACCCGTTGATCAACGCGAAATGGTATCACAAAGTCAAAAGAGTTAAGGTACACTATAAATCATGAATTAAAAACACACTGTTTTATTTACAAATGTACATGCATAAACATTTACTAAAATTTGTTTCTGTTTTTTATCAACAGGAGTCGGAAAGTGGGGAAAAGACGGAAATAAATCTACTCTTTATCAAAACATTGAGAGCTCGGTCATTTATGAGAGTGACGCATATGTATTACCTCATATCTATTTTCTTTAGTTTAGTTTGAAATCGACAATTTAATTTTTTATCATAGCTATTTATCTGACTTGAATTTAAGGCGATGACATTATTTGCTTAGTGGGGCATTTTGATTTTAAAAAGTGTTACCTTTATCGTCTCAAAATTACATTGATAAGGCATGATTTTGTTATTGATATGCCAGTTTTGATTCATAGTATTTAATATTTTAGGCCAACATTAAAATTATCTTTGTTTCCCCTAACCCTAAATTTTGAAACTGATTTTGTAGGTAGGTAGGTAGGTAGGTAGGTAGGTTTTTTTCTGCTTGGACATGATGTAAAAAAAACATTATAAATTAAAAAGGTTAAAATCAATCATTTTTTTTAATTAATCACACAACTGAGAGAAAATATGAGCTGTTGTAAAAAGAATACTTGGACTTATTATATGTACAACAAATTTGTATCGATTTCACAATTTGATATTGTTTTCTTATATTTAAAGATGTTTGGTTCAATGACTAGATGTGCATGAATAGATTCATTAAAACTTGTATGTTTATTTACATATTAACATATCTCTTAATATCATTTTCACAAGTTACTAACTAATTGTAATTACAACACATTAAATGTAAAAAAAAAACATTGGTTGTAATTTTCAATGCACAGTAAGCTACAGTGAATATGTTGCATATCATCCATATTTATACCCATAAAAGATAAGACAATTGCCAATTATTTATCACAAAAGTTGTCCAGTGAGGCTTTTAAATCAAATGATTATTATTTAAATGTCTCTGGACGACTTCAACTTTTCTTTCGGAGGAAATGCCGGTGAAGGTACCGATTATAATGCGATAGTTCGCCCATGTTGATGATTAAGGCTAGTAAAGCAATTGGAAAATGGAAAAGATGTACGTCTTCTTAAAACAAATTTTGGTAAAATTTGGAAGATTTCTTTCAAAAAATCTCTATTCAATGTGGTAAAAAAGGATCAGCTGGCAGGGTTTAATTCGGTCGGTTACGTTAGGGGAAACACATGTAGTTTTTTTTTGGCCTTACTTAAGTTTAGAATGAATCAGCATATTGGAAACTATATATTGATTTATTTTTGAAAGACATGTGCAATTTCAAACTTAATAGTGTACCTTCAGTGAAAAAACCCATAATAAATTAATGTATTTTGCTTCTTTCTGTTGTAGATCTCAGACATGTTACCTAAAACATTTGAGCAAAAATACCTACGACTTTTTTGGAAGGGAACTAAAAGTGAAGAATTGTACTATGAAAAAATCAAGCTCGTGTTTTCTAAAATAAAAAGTAAATAAGATTTTTTTTATATCATTGGTAACAATTTTTTTTTATATTTACATATTTTACAGCAGTCACTTCATTCATATTTTCAAATTTTATGCAATAAAATTGTATTTGATTTTTACCATTGCTAAATGGGTGCACTCCCTATGCAAAACTCATTGCAGGAGATTTTAATGTAATGAAATCATGTAGGTTGTAAGAAATATGTTTAATTCGGCTGTACTAATAAACACACGTAATATGAATACTTTTGCTAGTAAGTTCTTTTTACAAATAAACTACTTATGACCGAATGACATATCTCTACAATTCAATCAAAGTATCTTAATATCAGTTGTCTGAATTCATTTTATTTCGTCCCTGTGTCTTTTTCAAATCTTTTTAAGCTGTTTGGCAAATTTGTTTTCAAAATATATAACAAGAAAAATATAAAGGAAAAATAGTACACCAAAATGCCTCTTTAATTAATTTTTAATTTATCAAAAAACTTTTTTTCTTTACAATTACTTTGTTGTTGTTTTGGATTTTATATTTTCTTAATATCTTAAATTTCCTTTTAAGCCTTTCAAGACCAAAAACGCAATACAGTTGAGTTTGTTGATACCATCCTTGACCGACTACCATTGTACGTATCTTTTAATAATCAGTTTAGTTCAAGACAAATATTAATTATATTATTTAGCTTGTTTCTTACTTTTACAAAGTGTAGGCTTTGTTTTCTTTTAAACGCGTTCACAATTAATAAATTTTATCTATGTTTAAGTTTGTCACGAACTTACAACACTAATTGGCACAGATTTAATCAAATATAGCCCCAGAACTAATTTTGTTTGCCTTTGGAAATATCAAATATTGATCTTAATATTTATACCTAACGATGTCATTTAATAATGCTTTAAAAATTCACTCAATTTGTGTGTCCTTATTCAAAAGAGATTATTTTATTAAACAGGATTTTTATAAATATTTATTCAATTTGATAAAGATTAATAACGATTTTATATACTTAATAATATATCACACGTAAATTTTTTCTTTTTCGAATATTCCATGATTTATAAGAAAATATACATTTTTGTTTGGTTTCATAGATCATCAAATACCGAAGTTTGACTTTTCGGGGAATCGTTATGACGATAAGAAACTGCATATAACCATATGTAGGGGAAAAATTCTTTTGTTTCAAACAATCAATTTTTGTTGGTATATTGAATCATGTGATCAGACTTCAGCATGTTTATTTATATATTCCTTTACAATATATTGCTTGAAATATATGAAAAAATCAAAATTTTAAGAAAATTTCTGTATAATGCGAAAAATGGCATATTTCATTTTTATCAATGAGAGGCATATTAATTTTATGCACATTATTATGTATGAATGCAAATAAGATGCCTAAATCCATTTTATGAATTTGAAATTAAATAAAAAATGCAATGATACTGGTTTTTCATGTTTTCTAATACTATATATAGGTCAACGTCCTCACTAATATATGTTAAAATCATTCAAAAAAAAACAACAACAAAAAAAAAAAAAAAAAAAACAAGACAAAACATAAAAATCGAGTTAAATTTTCAGTTGGGGTCATGTCAGGAATTGTTTGCATTACATTTTTTTTTCACTTGAAAACAACAAAGAATAGCACTTTTTTGAAGAAAAAAAAATTGTAACAAAAAAAAAAACAGATTTTAAAATTCAAATTAAAATATGATACAAACGAAGGTACGACAAACTTGACAAATTTGTTTTTGTCTTTCTACAACATCATATCGGTTATTTAGATGTAATCCCCCAAAACTCACTGACATAAAGAATTTCCTTTTCAGACATGGTCTATATTTTTACATCTACTGAGTATTTTCTCCTTTAATACTTTTGAAAACCAACCTGTTCATAACTTTTTTTTTAAAATGGCAATGGTGAAATATATACAATCTAGTTCGAGCAAATATCAGCAGCCAACGGACTGCATGAAATAATTATGATGACTTTGGACTCAAAGTTTTATAATACTAGTCTACGTTTATATGTTTTTGTTGTCCAACGTACTGTTGAACAGGAAAAAGTACTCTCGCTTACTGTTGCCGATCAATTCATCAATTTGTTAATAAGGTGTGAACATAAACAAAATATGGTTCATCCGGCCATGAAAGTTACAATCATTGCAGACAAAAATAACCTTGTGGATTGACGCGGGTTATGCCATTTACTGCAATAAAAAAATCTTTTAAACTACGGCTAACGCCAATCAAGATACAGGGTGTTTCACAATATATGTCACAGATCTAAAGGCAGAAAGAATGATAACAACACAAACTACAAATACATTTAATATATCATTTTAATCAACAGATATCAAAACATCAGTGACTTCGTAGTATGAATATTGTCCCGATATTTTGCAGTATCATTATTTCAGGTAACTATGTTTATCCAAAGTATTAAAGATTAATATTTAATTTTATGCCTGACATTGTTTAGATGTTTGACATATGTTGTGAAACACCCTGTATGTATCTTATGCCCTCTTTTTGTATGGATGATCTCATAGATGAATGCTAACTGCTATAAAGGTTAATGCATAAAGAGCATTACGTTGTTGAGATAGATCTCATCATTTACTTGTAATTTATTTTAATAGTAATGAAAACAGTCTTAAGAATAAAGGTTTTAAAACAACAGTATAATATTCATGGCTATTGGTAAGCGTGCAATGTTTAATTTTGTGTAATTCGTTCACAACATATATTTGCTGTGGTTTGCAATCGTCGCAAAGCTTTTGATCATTTTACGTAAATCAGATTTATTGTCTTTAAAGGACCCAATTTATCTTTATCGTTTATAGTTTATATCAACTATTTGTTAATGAAAGCACCGTATGTACATCTATTTATCACTTAAAAAATACAATTTATACGTGGTATTTTATTTCATTTGGAGGTAAATAAGAAATAGAACACAATAAACTAACACACATAAATGAACAATACGCTCACAAAATAAACGAATGTGTGGCTATGCTAACATGCTATGGCGCATGCAGCTATTACATTCTATAAGCCATAGAAAGTGGTATAAACTAACATTGTAATTGAAGAGCAAAAATAAAATACCCGACTCGATAAATTTGTGGTGAATAGTTTATCTACCACCTGTTTATCTAAAAAAATGTTTGTTTTAGAAAATGCATAAAACTAAACTATTCTTAGCTCTAGCAAGTCAGTTACATCTCTCTGTTGATATTGATCCTTCTTTTGCTGTAATCGAAGTCCTTATCAAAGAAAAAAAAAAAGAAAAAACTATCGATAAAGAAGTTGTTGTGGATAGTTTACCGCCTATTTACAATGTATCAGTAAAACGTTTTATAAAAAAATACTTAAAATGTATCTATTCTCATTTAAAGCTTGTCAGTTACATTATGCATCTATATGTCTTAGTTTATATTAATTCCTTCTTTTCGCTGTCATCCTCATTATTTTTTTAGAAAACTTTAATTTAAGATGTGTCAGAACCTAATGGGTTTTTTAAACCAGTTTCCTTACATTTTAGATAATATAATGTAACAAGGTATCGTTTTTTTTTTAATTTCCGTATGGTTTTATAAAGGAAAAACTATCAGTCAAACAACACAGGAATGTAAATATAGTACTTTTTTCCGGTTGAGTATTCCTGTACCTATTAATTAAGTGTTATGAATAGAATTTTGTAGTGTTAAGTTATACTACATAAAACATTTATTAAAAATTAACAATACCGTTGCATTGTACGTAAATTATACAGCATAATGCATAAATGAATATGCTACTAAAAATGAAACGTGTAAGCTATTGGCACCTGGAACAAGGCAAGTGTGGATATAATAAAGCGCTCAGAGTTCATCAAACAATTGTGTCTAAGTTTGGGTACATGTAATGGTCAAAGCAAAACTATCTGCCTGCGTTATTTTAAGAAAGAATACATAATATACTTATATGCATATGTCTGAGGACGAGTTTATCATTTCTCTCATTTATTTCCAACTTTTATTTTTTGAATAACCCTTTTAGAAGAACGAAACTAATAAATCAAATAGGCACACATATAAATCTGATTTTAGGGGCACCCACTTAGTTTAAAGTGTCAAAAATGCAATAAAAACACCGACGGGATATATTTAAAGAAGTATGGGACTCACGATTTTGAATCTACCGCGCAACTCCTAATAACGTAAACCAATTCGCAGTCGTTAAATCTGTTGGTTAAATTCTAAGGTATTTAACAATAAAATATTTATAGTGGAAAGGATTTCATAGTTTCTTTTTAAAATAAAACGTGAACATAAATGATAATAAAAGTTAATTTAACCCAAATATCTTATTTTACGACATAAATATCGGTTCGGTTTTCGGAGAGGAACGTGGATTTGATTTTGAACGCTGAAAAGACATAAAGGTTGCTAAAGCTCAGAAAAAGGATGGTCTAGTCACATAGTGTGCAAACGAGGACGCTCTCTTGGGCAGACCAATCACATATTCCCAGTTAACATAACAACGTTTTCACAACGTTTTTAAAACGTTGTAGAAATGTTACCAAAACATTTTTAACTACGTTATTACAACGTATATCTGTGTGATTTTTGTTACGTTATAATAACAATTTCTAAAAACATTTCTAAGAAATGTTTACAAAACGTTTGAAAGAAACATATTCTAAACATTGTTTGTTATCATTTAGGGAACGTTTTTTTAAATCATTTTCATTTCCTTATGAAACTTTCTTTCTACTTTTAAAACCTAAGGTTTTTAATACAAAAGTTTTAAATGTTAAAGACATAAGCCTTAAAAATTTTCATACACAACAAAACAACATCATTTAAAATATTCCAAATGTATACTTACAGAACTATACTTCACAAAATGAACGAAATAAATCCACAGTATAATCCTTTGTCATTAAATATCAAGATTTCACATCATCACAGTGGTCACAGTTTCACAATTCTCGAATAGTTTTCACACATTTCGATTCTTATAGTTGCAACAGATGTGTTTTACTGAATTTCTTAGCCCTGAAACAAAAAACAAAAAACAAAACAGAAATAAAATATCTGGTCAGTGGAATTGAATCATTGAAATTGTTTCTGCTGTGATGCATATAACAAGTTCAATCAACAATTGCATGTAGTTTATATAAATAAATTTCAAATACCTTTATGCTTGATACTCCATGAAAGTCATATCTTCGGCTAACATCACCACAAAGAAACCAAACTTCTCACTCTGGAATGGTACACTGTAGTCAAGCTCTGGGTGCAACCCTCTGGTAAATGGTAAAATATAATAACTGTATTTAAAAGTTGAAAACAACATGGTTACCACAAATGAGTTGCGTATTGTTAGCATATGTACACATGTATTGCCAATTAAATAACACAAGCAGTGATATGATATGGCTTAGCGCAAAGCAGTTAAATGTACATGTGCACATTACCCAAGTAATTATTCTGCATTGAAAGATAAAAAAATACTTACATTTATCGAAAATATCACCCATTATAAATCCTTGCTGAAAGCTCAAGTGAGCTATTCTGATCACATTTTGTCCGTCGTCCGTCTATCCGTCCGTCCGTCTGTCCGTCTGTAAACTTTTAACATTTTGAACTTCTTCTCTAAAACCGCTTATCCAATTTCAACCAAATTTGGCACAAAGCATCCTTATGGGAGGGCAAATATAAATTACAGAAATAAAAGTCCGATCTGTATTCAAAGCAGAGAAAACCTTGAAAATGTAGAAAAAGGGGGGTGCATTTTTAAAAATCTTCTTCTCAAGAACTACTGAGTCCAATTCAACGTAGTTTAGCATAAATTATCCTTATGGGAAGTTAAATATAAATTGCAAAAATTAAGTGCTAATTTTGTTTTAAATCTGAGTTATTACAAAAATAATAATAAAGGAAAGGCGTGTTTCAATCAGTTTAATAGCTTCGGGTTCGGCATCCGGTAAAATGGGTAGGTAAGACTTGGCTTGGGCAAAACAAAAGATTGACAGTTATTAATCTGCCAATCTCATTAAAATTTCAGGATATTTGATGGACCAGTATATTTGTATTCGCTGTAAATATTGCTGCAAACTAATGCGTATTTAGAATTGACGATTGCCGATCTGCCCCGGCTTTTATTTTGCCACGGCCCGGGTTTGCATACCCACTTTACCAAGACTCGTATTCCATACTTCTAAAACAAGGTTCTTTGTTTAAAGCAGCCATGATATTATACGAAAAGAGGTCGATCTGATTTATGATGAATTTGCTTGTTGTGCAACAGTTCGCGTATGAAGGGAAATTTTTGAAACATGCAAAATATATTGGTGCCGATTTTGTGAAGTAAATTGAGGCTAAATATTTCAATGCGTTGACAGTTTTCATACATGACGTTGGTGTTAGCTTGTTCTGATTTTCGTTTCGTTTTCATTATTTATGCTTTGTAACCTGGGAACTATCGTCTGTATTTCATGATTTTTACGTATCAAATCAAACAGAGACTTCGGTAAATCAAATAGTTAACTGTTTACCTGCGCAAATTAAGCAAATTCTGACGTATCAAAAAAGTACTGAAATATAATTCATTCTATCGGTAATTCGGCATTATCTTTTACGTAATGGTAGATTAATGCAATAGGTTTTGTTGAGATGCTCGGCATTTTCTCGAGTTTATTCAGTTTAAATAGAGTTTGATATCACTGACGGAAATATGTATATATATATATATATATATATATATATATATATATATATATATATATATATATATATATATGATTCATATCGAAAAAATAAGTTGTGTTCTTTATTTGTTATAGTGCATGTTGCTTGTGTTTAAATGTTTACAATTTCTATTTATTTACCATATTTGAGTGTTAAGCTTCGAACTTTAAGCAAGATACAGAGATTTGCTCACAATTCTATGTTTGTACACATATCTTAAAAACTAAGAATTGAGAAAGTAAAAAAAAATGTCAATATTTATTAAGAAAATTTTCTTAAGTCTGTTCTTCCAGCAACCAACTTTAACAACTTATTGTATTGTATTGTAAACTTAACCTTTTTTCGTCATTATTACTCCTACTGTACATGTGATCCTTGACTGTGTTTGTGTACATTTGTATAAACTGATTTTGAACCCCAAATACCAGTCAACTGGTCTTGAGTGAATAAAAAAATCGAAAATCTTAGGCCATTCTTTTTTTCCATTTTAAATGCTGAATTGGAAATACCAAGTTCAAAATCTTAAGCTGAATGTAATAAACTCATGAGAACAAAATATGACTCAAACCTAGGCGAACTGTGAGCTCTGTATCTTGCTTATAATTCTACGATTGACGCTGACATTTTGGTTGAACATTAGAAATTCTATATGAATTAAAGTATGTTAAATACTTGTACAAACAAAATAAAAGAATGATATTCTGTATATACCTATCCTCTGGGGCCCCCTCTTTTTACAATAAATAATGTGAGATCTACATCAATTTTGATAGTTTTTCAGACACGAGTAAATAAAAACGACATCTTAAAAACAGTTTCCATAGTTCCGACACATTTCTGTTGCGGGGATAAAGTAATTATCGCTATTTCTAAGAAAATATCACAGCGGAAAATTATCCTGGTTTGTACGCGAGGTAAATAACAGTCATCTGAATATAATGGAGAAGACAAATTAAATTTTTAAATGTTTTTTAATTTGAGGAATTGAGCACATTGAGGTCATGTAGGATTTTTTAAATAAAAAACAATACTTATATATTTCTTTTTAAAAATACAATAACTAGTAAGTAGTTGATGACAAAAATGTACCTATATGCTCTCATATATTTTGATCGCTTTACAAAGTGTGGGGGGGGGGGGCAGAACGAAAATATAGGGAATTGGAAGTTAACAACTTAACAGTGTACCCCTACCAAATGTTTAGATTTATATATTGCGTAGGATTTTCTGACTCTGGTAAAAATAGTATTTCATGAAGGTACAATGCCAAAGATTACGTGTATGCAAAAATAAGTGTAAAATTCGAATACTTAACAATATTTATTTTTTGTTATTCTACAGAAGGACAATATGGCACAATATCTTTTGAACGCCCACTGTTGCTCAGATTAGCGATTTGGCCCCATGGGCCTCTTGTTTTCAAAAATTCTGACCCACTTAGATAACAAATAGCGCGGAAACTGTATATCCGGGATCGGCTGCTTTCACCCTGGCCATGGCACCCCGCTGTGACATTCAATTAACTCGCAATAAACACATTGCCCTGCACTCTAAATATTTTTAAATATTTTCTGCAGTTATATGCATGTTTAATCAAACTGAATGTTTATCATGTTTTATCTTTTTAATATTTTAAAATAAAATAAGAATAGAACAAACAATATAAATATAAAAATCAATTAATCTGGGTTTATTTAAATTATGATATTTAATATACAGTGTTCTTTAATGTGATTATTGCTTAACTTTAATTCTGTCCGTAGCATGCATAACTGAGGTATGCCAATCTTTAGCATTTAGAAGAGAAAAACAATTCGATTATTTAGATGTTTTAAAAACGTTCTGCAAACATTGCCGGTGAATGTTTTTATCATGCTGTCTTATAACTTGTTCATTCAGTATGATAAGCAGTTTTCTGAAAAAGTTAATAAATGCTTTCACAGGAACTATAAATATCACTGATCTTCTCTTAACACGGTGTAGTCTGTCAACTCCTACAATCAGATTACCTACTTTTTACCATAATATTATTACTTCATTGAAAATATTAAGAAATTGTATGAATAAAATCAGTATAAATCCTCCCATTTTCACAGAGTGTCTATGGCTTAACAATTATATATGCATTGAAAACAAACCAATATTTTTCTCAGAGTGGTATAAACATGGAATAAAGTTTTTAGAGGATATTTTAAACAACAATGGTACTTTCTTAACTTTAGATGAGTTTAATGAAAGGTTCAGATTTAAACCATCCTTTTTGCGATATACAAGCCTTCTTTCTTCAATTCCAATTAAATGGAAAAAACTGTCAAAAAGGAAACACATATTCTCTCAAGTGAACGGGACCAAAACTACACTTTGAATATTCAGGACAAGCTTGTACCTTTATTTAAGCTAACTTGCAAATATATTTACTGGATTTTGCTCAACGCTGCAAGGACTCAACCCCCTGTATTCAAAAATTGTCGGAAATTTTTAATTTAGATATTCCTGCTTCTGATTATAAAAAAATATTCAAATTACCTTTCCAGTGATGCACACATACTAGTATACAATCTCTTCAGTTAAAAATATTACACAGAATAATAGTACATAACAAGTCTCTTTGTAATATGAAACTGATGCCAAGTCCAAACTGTAATATTTGTAACGAAATTGACACAATACAGCATAGATTTTACCTATGCAACAGCATTCAAGTATTTTGGAAAGATTTAATATATTGGTGGCAACAACATATAGAAATTGTTAATCATTTGACAATGAAAGATGTTATTTTTGGTTGTTATGATATCAACTATATTCTACTAAATTTTTGTATTTTGCATGGAAAATGTTTTATCCATTTAACGCGTACAAAATCGCCTGGCAGACAAGTTCAGTTTACTGTTTTCAAAAACTATCTGAAAAATAAAATCCATGCCAAAGAAAGTTACCTATGTTCAACAAACCAAATGCACATTTTTTAGAAATCTGACAGCCATTACTAGCCGGATTGTAACATTCATAAAAATGAGTAATTGTGAATTTAGATTTTGAATGTACCGAAAATTATAGTTTAAGATTTGAAGTTTATTAGGTCAGATTACTTTCCATATTGTTGATCAGTCTGTGTCTTTTTTTCCCTTTTTTCCCTTCTCTCTTCATTCTAAATCAAGGAGCAATCTTTTTTCTTGTGTTTATTTTTTGTTTGTATTTTTTTGTGTTTTTATTTGAAAAAGTTCTATGCAATGATCTTTATTATATAAATTGCATATATACAAGGGTGACGTATGACCTACACATGATGAATCTCTGCCATTCAGTCAACTAAAATGTGACTGAATGATTATTGAAAGGTGGCTGAATGGCATAGCATTCAGTCACCTTTCCTGACCATTCAGTTAACATTCAGTTGACTGAATGGCAGGGGTTCATCCTGTGCTAAACACTCCTATTGTACAATGTATAATATTATTGTAATGTACTATATGGTGAGCCAATAAAATTATTGAAAAAAAAAGTTTTCTGACAATAAAGAAATATACATTTGAAATACCAATACAATGAAAGCAATTTTTGTCAGCCATTTCTAATTGACAGTTTTATAAAAATTATAAATAAAACACATTATAACATTTTTTGAAATGTTTTTATGCTAAATAACCATAACATCTTGAATAATGTTTTTACAACGTTGTCAAAACTAAACAAAGTGTTTTTAAAATGTTGTATTGATAATGTTTTCTTATAACATCCTTACAACAAAAATAAAATGTTTTTAAAACGTTCTAAAAATGTTTTTATAAAAACGTTCTTGGAAATCAACCTTACAACCAGATTAAAATGTTATGAAGCGTTTTGTGCTACCTGGGTTTTAATATTACAGCTGAAGAATTCTCATCACAGATGGAGGAAGATGACTCGACGCCAGCAAAAGCGATCTGTCCAGGTTTGACCTACATTCATTGATAGAATAAAAGTATTTGGTAATCTCAGCGAGGTTAAGTTAGTCGAGACTGAATATTTTTGACACAAGTTTCTTCAGTTTTTCAGTTTTGGCGAATCTTGCTAAGATTAGAGTAAAAGTAAAATTGGTATGGGCATCATCGAATTTTTCTTATATTGGTGTAATGCACTGGTGCTTGCATGCATTGGTCTCCGCTCATGAATGCGTAAGATACCTATACCTATATAAGTAGGCATCGTACATATTCGTGAGTAAAGCCCCAAGCACCTGAGGTGTAATTTCATAATAAAAAAAATAATAATTATAATCATGTATACAAGTTTTTGACAGTATGGTTCAATACACATACATGTATCAGAACCCAGTAGAACTCTTAATGCCTTTCATTATTAATAGTTAATTCTAAAATATATCATAATTTGTATCATGTTGTTACATGTTTCAGAAAATCAGATGTTTCGAGTAGTCGATTTTCAATGCATGAGTTCATTCCAAAATGATGTTAAACCACACATAAGGAATCTCCTGTCGTCTCTGTGCATAGCCATTAGTCGAATTACATGTATGTGGCATCGAGTTTATATTTAAGCTACAAGTAGAAACTGCATATGATGACAACTAACTTAGATTTTGTATCAGTAATTTCAGATGCTATGTCTGAGTGAGGTTAAAAATGATTCAGTTTAGATAAAAATTGTTAACCGAGAGCCATTATGTGTGGCGTTAGGTGTTAAACTATTGGAAACCCATGACGTCAGGATATGTATTTTAAAAAAGGAAGACAGATTGAACACTTTAGGTAATGATATTTGTTATGGTATACACATATTGACAGCAAAATAAATTTCAATAAGTGTGAAATAAGTGTCAAGTACAATTTTTTTAATTAAAAACTCAACCTCAGATGGTGTCTTTTTTCAGTTAAAACAGTGTCTGGAGCTTTTGTGTGACTTACAGTCTTTTCACAAATATGCTCCCTCAAAATTTACTTTTTACAGCCCCTGCCCTTCTTCATGTGGAAAGGTTTGCATGTACATATTTAAGTATCTGATTGGAGAACAACTAATTTAAAAGTGAAGATTTTAGAAGTCAGTGTCTAATAACAACTATCCCTCTTCCAGTAGATATAATATGTTTGTTAAATCTGAGTTAACCTCTGTTTATGCCTTTATAATATCAAGTACATATGCATATATTTTATTTACTGATCAACTTGGCAACCAATTGGTGTTCCAATTAATATTCTCTCATGGTGAAAACATTCCTGATTATGTAACTTAATATTACAGATGTTGACCATGGAAAAGTTGTCAAAATGTCTGATTGTCTAATTCAGTGGAGGAGTTTGGTAGAATTAGGGATGTAAGCAGATATGCATTTAAGAGAGCTCGATGGTCGTGGCCATTTTTAGACTGTATTGATCTCCTAAGGAAGAAAAGCTATATATAAAAATATGTTGGTTTGCATTAGAGAGAGAGAGAGAGAGAGAGAGAGAGAGAGAGAGAGAGAGAGAGAGAGAGAGAGAGAGAGAGAGAGTGGGAAGTCATACAGTTTGTCAGGTCTTTGATAAATTACATTAACTACTTTCGATTGGTATCTCTGAAATTGATTAAATTATAATGGATTTCATTGGGGGTATACTCTTTCATATGAACAAATTAAAATCCCAATAAAGAGAGACCCTCAACCCCCCACCAAAAAAATCTTCGATTAATTTAATTCATTAACTGTGCAAATTAATCCATGAAATTGCATCCCAATGGACCTTTAATGAATGATAACAATTCCCAAAAATTAGACCTCACAAAATTAATAATTTGACAGCAGGGTAAAAGTTGGCTGTAATATTCTATATATTGTGGTCTGAAATCTATAGTCCCAGAGATTATCACTGTGCCATTTATTTTCATTGATTTTATTATGTTTAATACTCTAATCATGAGTGTGCCAATTGAAAATCTGTCATTTATTAAAAATAATTGTTTATTTTATAAGTAAATTCTAAAGTATGTAATTTTTTTTAATGAATTTGTTGTTTGTTATCGTTAAGTAAAGGAATGTACAAAATAAAGATTAGTATTTCATTTATAATGAGAAATATTAAGATTGATCTATATTTAATCAAATCGAAACAAATAAAATGAATTGTAGCATTTCGAATAGAAATCGAACTGTGCTCTTGTCCGCTTCAATATTTATGTTAGATATGTAATAAAATGTTGAGAGGGTTGTTCATTTTGGAGCGATAATTGTCAGCTTCATTATTTATGCTAGATTGATAACACATGTAATAATGTTGAGAGGGCTTTTGATTTGGGTGCATTATTTGTATAAGTCTGCTGATTTATTACATATGCATGTGAGGAGTTAAATGTCCAGTATAAACTTGATTAGTATAAAAAAGAATCATACCATAATAATTATATGGTTGTAACCGTAATGGATGTTGTTCTACCAAATGGCTTAAAATTAAATGCGCCCTTTGTACTTTGTATATTGTACATGATGTAATGCTGATTTCGACCCATTTATATGTTTTAGAGTTGAAAAAATAATTATGAGATACATGTGGCAAATCATAAATTAAATGTTTATTCGTTTATACCTATTAGGATTATTTTGTTCCTATCTGATATCCTGTTATAAGGTGCAAATAGTGTAAAAATTTGAACTTTAATAGAGGAATTTCAAGTCAAACAGAGGAAATTTGGGATTTAAATGAATATTTTTGTACTTTTTTGGTGAATTTTATAAAGTACTAGCATTGTAATAAAAATATTATTAATTGACTGAGTGTTTATTGAACAAAAAGTTGGTATTGATTATTTTATCTACATTAGAATAGTGTTTAAGTGAAAATGGCGCAAAATTAAAAAAAAAAAAAAACAGACCAGAGAAATTCAGACTGCAATATCGTTTTATCTAAGTCATTGACATATGAGTTTCTCCTTTTCCAGTGAAAGCATAGCGTTTGGACATTTTATTTCAGTTCAAAAATAAGACTTTTAATTATATTAAAATATATCATTGACCATTTTGCATTAAAGGTAAACACAAAAATCAACAAATTAGAACAATGCAGAGGAAATTCGGTAGCAGTTTGTAAAATACTGAGGAGGCGTTGACAAAATATTTTTGTAAAAAATCATTATAGGAATGACTGTATAAATTTTTTTGTTCATCGACAAATGAATCTAAAAACCGCATCGCAAAGTTTATGAAAGCCGAAGGCTTTCATAAAAAAAGTTCGCGGTGCAGTTTTTAGATTCATTTGTCGATGAGCAAAAAAATTTATACTGTCAATGCTTATAATTCAATTTCAAACACAAATGTTGTATATTTAAGCGAAATTTATTTGTAAAAAGCAAGAGTTAACAAGGAATAAACAAGGTCATGAAATTAACACGCGGAGTGATTTACTCGAGGAGTTGTTTATTGTGTATTACTCTTGGTCCGGCTTTACATTTACATTGATTGAACAATTTTGAAAAACAGAATTGTTTATAAAAGATTTTGCTGATATATTTGAGGTTTGTTTTTTGAACAGCGATTGTTGAAACAGGTATGCACCCTCACTGCCCTGGTCGTCGGGATAGCTGGGCCCCACACCGCCATCGCTCGCTGATGCCAAGATGGAGAGAGTCTTGCTTATTGCGAGTTTCTGGTTTACCGAGCCTTTTCTCGCATAGCTGCGGATAGAACCTTCGTTTCTGTGTCCACTCAATAACATAATGTGACGAAGTTCTATTCCTGCGTCACTAAGCGCCTGAATGCTAGTTGCTCGGAGGCAGTGTGCTGTGTACCGTTGTTTACACTTAGCATTTTTGGATATATCATACATACAAAAAATCCTCACCAATTTCTTGCAGAGAATTTAAATTTTCACCATTTTCTTCCATTTCTAGTCTTACTTTGAAATCTCCATGCTCATCCGATTCCATCGAGAAAACGATTAATTATTCTTGCAGACGTTTATGTATATTTCATTTCCTGACACTTTGCCAGAAAAATATTTAGAGTTATCCTTCTTTGTTATTTGGAGTTATCGTTCTTGATATTTCTTCATTATATTGATTAAATTTGTCTCTAATTAAAGAATTTAAGAATATATATTAAATGGTTGTATCCAATATATAAAATTGTATAACATCTCATCATGAATGATGGTTAAAATTAAAATGTTAGCGGTTTAAAATACAAAATTTAAAAAATACTACTATAGCTAATGTTAATCTCTGCACCATTCATACATGTATTCTATTTTGTATGGTATATATAAAACTAAAATACGTTACGCAGGCAATGGGTTAGTATTTAGTCTGTGCAGAAAGTAGAACGCAAAACTCGCATTCATCGAGCTATGAACGGAAAAGAGCGTAATGGTGAGAGATGGGAAGAAAGTGATAAACACAATGAAAATTGAATTATTCTTTTGTTAATGTGTTATGAATCGCATATAAGAAAAATGAAATCAAATAATTGCAAACTCTGTAGCATTGCTTCATCCTTGTTGCAAGCGGTGTATTTCAATAAGCTTGAGTATTTCGAACAAGGGTATGTTTGGGTACCGTAACAATGGAAACTGGAAACAAACATTTTAACCTATCAATTTTTTTTTATATTCTGTTAGAGAAAATACAGTGATAACTGTTGAACCACGTTTTATAATTGTTTAATTACTTTGGTGTCAGTCCCATACTTCCTTAAAAAGAAATCCTGGGCATTTTTTTTAAAATATGAATTGCTTCTGAGGAAGGTATTCTTTTGTGAAAATCTAGCATTTTCGAAAGATGTTCATCTAAGATCTTGCTGAAGAGGTAAGTAGGAATTTGAAAATATAATTACTAAGTTGCTCTTGTAAAATCATATTCAAAACACAATTTTATTTTCAATGAAAAAAATCAATACATATAAAAGAGTTTTAAAACATAGCATTGAGTCTAAGGAAATATTCCTGAACGACCCTCAAAAGACTGGCAACAGTGTTTTACTTATAACTAAATCTTATGTCAAATTCGAAATTTGATTTCTCATTTCAAAGCGATTCAGTTCTTTTTTTTGGAGAGAGAGAGAGAGAGAGAGAGAGAGAGAGAGAGAGAAAGAGAGAGAGAGAGAGAGACAGAGAGAGAGAGAGAGAGAGAGAGAGAGAGAGAAAATACGTGCGCTTGATTTAACAGATATATAGACAAAATGTCATTAAAACTGTATAAAACTGTAAATTTGCGGTTAATTTGTTTCTTTGCAATACGTTGCTTCACTACAAGATAAAATCTGCCCACGACTAGTGGCATGGCAACATACACCACAGCATACTATTAGCATAGCATTGAAATCTCATAACATAGCATTGGTATCTCATGTCATAGCATAAAATCTTATAGAATCTCATTCGTCGTAGCATACGATATGCTTTGAACTCGGTTTTAAAAGTTTATATTTATAAGAATAAATGTTCATATTGCAGATTAATGGTAAACTTTGGCTATTTATCATTTTATTTCCCAAAGTTTGGATTTCTTCTGTGTATGGAGGGTGTTTGTTCAAATATCATAGCATAGGTTACCATGAAAAACTGACAATAACAAACCGTCAACCATCCCAGAAATCCATAAAACGAAATATAAATTCAAAGCAGAGCAACACGGACCTTCAAAAGATATAGAGGTAGGATAAGGTGCCACGGAGGAGTAAGCATCCTCTGCCGACCGGTCTGACCCGCCGTGTGCCCTCTGTCGCAATCTGGGAAAAAACCGGAAGAGTCCGTAGACAATTAGGTGATTAATTATGGTCTAACAATTTGTATGAAAAACGTCAGTCAGGATGCGACCCAGTGTATTTGCAGACAAGGTAGTTGTATCGACCATAGAACTTACGAAAAGATTACTTTAAACGGGACTGTTGATAGTCCTGTTTAATTAAATTGTTTGTCATTAGCTTGCCTCGCCTTAGAAACTGTTCATTCGAAGAGCATGCCCTTATATATCGAATTAACTTAGAGGCGAAAACACCAATACCACACCATATCAATATCCCTTCCATTTCAAATTTTTATAGCATAACATACAAATTTCATAGCATTTCATTGAAATTTCATAGTATATCATTAAAATCGCATAACATAACATGACAACAAAGTGTAAAATATATGCATGATATGACTGTATTGCTTGATAGCAATAAAAGTGAATCGAATTAAACGCATTTGACAAACAACATGTAAAATGTCGATCAATTTGTACCTAAAACTTTTTGAAGATTGATATTTCTTTGATGAATAACGAAATGATTTTACATTTTCATAAAGGAAAAAGTTAATATACATATGATTGCGCCCATGAGAAAAGGGTGTTTATGACATTTTTGACAAAACAGAGAAATAACGTCACAAACATGACGTTACGTCATAACGTCGTCTGAAAAGCGTAAAATATATAACCTGTCATTTTCATCATTTTTAAAACCTTTTTTCTAAATTTAGTTTTCACATTATTTTATGATCTCTTATTATGCTCTATTTGCACACAAATTTGATAAACTACATGTATTTCTGTTTTTCTCGATATTAGCTTATTGCTCCAAATTGGCTATGATTTGGTGAAGTTTTACAGAAATATTTTGCTATTAATTTTATGTGTCTGCTTCACCCTTTTCTTTTTCTTTTTTTTAATAGCGCATTGATATTAACATATTTGCATCACAAATAAAAGAGTAATCTTATTTTAAAGAAAGGAAATCATTATTCAGACCATATACTGTTGATTCCTTAACTAACGCGAGTACTTAATTCCGCGATTCAAAAGTTTTCCATCAAATTGCACGAACATAAAATCGCGAATGCCGAATTTTTATCATAGTTTAATGTAGGTTACATATGTCCAAAAATAAAAGCGAGATTTTAAAATTCGCGAGATGCGCTTCTCGCGATTTTACGCGGATATTTAATAATTCCTCTCGTTTAAATATATGTAGGAATCTATGCGTGGATTGAGAAAGCAAAAAAAAAAAAAATAATAAAGCTAACAAATACATGTACTTGAATCGTCTTAATTCAGCAAGTACCGTTGCCGGTATTGTTTTAACTTAAAACTTATTTTCCTAAATCCTTTTCTATTAAATAACTAAAAATGCAGTAACTATATAGAAACATTTCTGGTTAAACAAGCTGAAAGAAGACAGTAAAAATCTATCTAAAGATAAGACAGATGAAAGTCTGCAGTTCTGCACTCATCTCACCAATTCGGTAAATACATGTTTTGTTTAATTTCTCATAAGTTTAGATAACAAGTGCTTGTATTTCCTCACACACTCTTGATATTAAGTAAAACGCTGCATTTACATGTACAAAATGAATCTGCACTAAATATCACTTTTTCCGCATATATTTTTTTATCTCTGCCCATGATTTTTTTCGACCGATCGATTTAATGTTTAGAACTGATCGTGAGGGTTTCAGCTCTGTCAGTATCTATAGAGCTATGATTCACACTTGGTTTTTTATGAATTGGAGAGGCAAAACTGGGTGTGTAAAGTACAATATAAGCCCAAATCAAACACATATATGCTTTCTCTGGTGATTTATGCACGATATGAAGGTGGCAACATTGCAAAAGAATAAAATAAAAAATAAATGAATAAATATAATTAACATAACACGCCCTAGCGGTTAATGTAATTTTTTTCTGCGATAATCCCTACCGTCATAACCCGTATGAATCATAAATGAAAGTATTTTGTTGTTTCTATTTACATCCTCATTTTAACAGATTAATGAATTGTCCGTAAAGAGTAGGTAAAATTACCTAAAACATTCTTTATTGCTAGCGCTCTCGAGCGCTAGCAACTACGTTAGTCTTTTTCACTGGAATACGCATGCTCGACTCAATGTTTTCGGAGCTTGACGGAAAGACCCGAGAAGATACGATTGCTACAAAACAGTACCAATGGTTCTTGAAAATTTTCACTTCAAAATTGACATTACAATAGATATATAATGATTAAGGCACAGTCAATGAGCTATGCAATGCCTCTAGATTCACAGTTCTAAATTGAGACCCCACTCCAGTACAATTCCAGGACACCACTATGCCTTCCTTTTTAATTAATCGATTCAGAAATATAAACCAATGTTTTAGAAATCTGCTTCTAAGTTTTATGATGGCTACAGCGCTAGCTCACCAATCTTTTTAAAAGATAAGCTTGTGTACATCAATACGTTAAATAATCGGAAAGGGTAAATCATGTTAAATGGGAGGTTGAGTCTGACTTTCGTGCAGTCCAGATTTTTCCTAGCTAAGTCGATTAATGTTTTAACCAATTGATAAACGGAGCGTGTATATTTCAGTCCTGTCAGTTTCGACAGAGCTATGAATTACAATTAATTTTCTTTAGAAATAGAGGGAATCATACATGGTTGATGTGATTCTAAACAAAGAAGTTAACTCAATGTACAACTTCATAAAAACACCATTTCATGTTCCTATCATGTTCTTATCGGCTGTGTTTTTGTTAAAAGAACGTTTTAAAAAGAAGTTTTCTTCTATACCTATGTAAATATTTAAGTTTTAATTCTTTACGTATGATGTCGATTTTGTTTTTAATACTGTTGTATGTGTTTTAAAGGTGTTAAACAGTCAAAATCTTTAGTGGTCCGATTCAATGTAATGAACACGAGTGCATTTAAATATGCAGAAAGTCACTATCTGGATGTTGGTTCCTGAGAATGATTCAGAAATGATGTAATCATACTCTTTTACTTTTTAACAAATTAAAACTTCCTATCCCAAGTTATATATTTAATCAAAGAGCCGAACAAAAATGGTCTTGGAAAAGTACCAAATAGATAAAAGGAAAGAGTGATTACTATTACCTCCAAATTATACATTGGCATGATTTCTAAATATACGTTACAAACAAAAACTAAACGATAAACAAAATTGTACATTATGTTCATGCATGTTTTTTAATACAAGATTTTTTTAAGTCGCACGCATTATGTTTAAAAAAAGTGAGAAACTGTTATCGTGCCTGTACCTACGGTGTCGCAAGTGTTCGGAATATTTTTCTAAACATGAGTAGTTAGTGATAATGTATTACTAAAAATGTTTGACATCATAATTACCGCTCATATTTTTACAACCATATATAAATTATTGACTCCCTATTTTCTGCTTTAATACCGATAAATCCTGATCGAAAAAACTGTATAATATTATAAACGTTGAACCTACCACATATTTTTTTCGGAACTTATTTTTTAATTCGATTAGCATAAATTAATCAATAACTCTGTTTGCCAAGACCAGTCTCGATATATATTCATTTTCTTGTGACAATTACTGAAGAACTTGCAATTGTGAATATCAGACGGTTTCACGATCCCGTCCGAACCTTGGCTTCATTTTCATATTTATTTTAGTCGATGGAGCGGATTCATTTAATTATTTACGGCTTTAATGAAGTGTGTAAAATTTACAAATGATTTTGGAATGTAGGATACATAAAGACTTATTATGTAGCTTGAAAACAGCGCACTGACGGTGTATTTATATGACTGCATAAGGTTTGGATTATGGGTAATGGACGGTTGAGAGTTATCTTAAACCGATGGTGAAATATACATACTGTGATACTAAACCTACATATTTGTTTTGGAATAGTCACACACAGATGAAAAGTGTCTGGATGTTATTTTTCAGGTGTGAGCACGCCCGAAATGTGAATAAGCAAAGGCGGTTGGGGGGGGGCTTAGCAATTGTAGAAAAACAATCACAGTACTTCGAAAAAAATGTCTAGAAGCGACTGGAAAGTAAAAATATCCCACATACACTAAAAAATACCTTTTTAAATTATGTGAAATTTATCAATATTGGATGGGGGTGAATATCATCCGATCTAGGAAAGGGCGCTCTTTTCCATAAATTCTGAATAAAGTCGAATGGAAAAAATCTTTTGAACAGAAAGGGTGGTGTAAAGGGCATGATCCTGGCAATGGTAGAATTAACTACTTTTTCTTATTGTGTTTATCTGTGAATATACAGGTTAAAGTTTAGTTACCGTGGTGATTACTTCAAAGGAATAGTTCAGTGCTGCTACTATAATTGCATCAATAAGTTGTACAATGGATCATGATTAAACAAGATTGTATAATACGTTACTTCTGATATTGTTTTCAAAGTTCATTACTAAAATATGAAAATTTAATAATTTCTACTCGATGTTGGTAGATGCTGATAACAAAGTGCTGTATTTTACGTTTATTAAACAAATGCAAATAAAAACGAAATTAAAAAAAGTTGCTTCTATTTTAATAGGAGTGATATGGGAATGATATTGTACAAAGGTATCGAATCGTGAACCTTGATTGATTTACCCTCTCCACTAGACATTGCTTTTACTGAAATCTCAAAATAAGCACTAAAGCTTGTGATTTTGTTCTCTCGTGGCATTTTCTAAATGATTTTGAAACACCCACTATTTTTGTCAAGACAAAACTGTTCATTATTTGGATTATCAAGTTCCTGAAGCGATAAATTAAAATGTGATTTTGTCAAAAAATAAAATCAGGCACAAGTTAATTACTCGTAGGTTCAATGAAAACTAGAGTTTACGTCTAAAGTTAATTAGAATGTAATGTCTCAAAATGTGTACAGATGTTTCTACCATAAGTTGGCTCATTTCTTATATATGGGTTATTTGTCGACACGTGATTAAACACACACGTTAATACAATGAGTTAGCTCATTTGTTAACATGGGGTATTTGTAGACACATGAATAATTTAGCGCTTATATATGTATCTCAAATGTCCCGTAATTTTTAAATAAATAGCACACTATTTATTTAAAATATTAAAAACTTCTTTCATGTTTTTGAGCATCCTCTAAAATTAATAGTATCTTATCTGCCGGAATGCATCTACGTGTATTATAAAAAAAACTGAGCAGGTTATATTGTTAAAGCTATTTACAATAGATCTTGTACACACATTTAACATGCATATACCCTTTGTCATTTAGGAACTTTTTTCCGAAGAATTGGGTAAATACCCCCCCCCCCCTCCAAAAAAAATATACAGAAAGAAATCAGGCTCGCAAAACTTCTGGAATTTAAATTTGAAAAAAAAATGTAATCAATTATTAATCATTGTTTATTTTTTTTTTGCACGGACTCCAGTACATGTACATCGCTAGCCAACATTAGTGATCATTGAATCGCTGCACAAATAGGTTCTGTAAACGTTACTTCAGAAGTAAATTTGGTTTTTAAAAATTATTTCAATGTTTTATTATTATACACTACAATAAACATGTACGCTTTTTTTTAAAATCATTTTGATCACACAGAGAAAGTAGCCGATTAAATGTTCGTGGTCAATGTTTATTTGATCATTTCAATTTTGTTGCACTCAAACAAATGAAGAGTTAAAAAAAATATTTATTTTCATTTTTTATTCTGAATAATCCGCACTTTATAAGCACCTATTAAATAATACCGCTATTGTGTCTATATATATATAACTGATCGACCACAGGAGAAAAAGAGCGGGATCAAAAAGTAAGAAGGTGGTTAAATTGTCAATATCTATCCTCGCAACAAATAAATGACAATCGTAAAGTTAATTTGCGTCTTGCGCCTAAATCTGTATGCAACACATTTTATAGTTACATGTAAACATTTTTTTTATAACATTCAGTTAAAACAATTTTCAGAGTGTATATAAAATTTTTATGAAATGGATGCATTGAAAAAAGTCTGAAAAATAGACGGACTTTAAAAGAAAACCTAACGAAATGGCAGGAACAATTTCTTTTAATTCTTTTAACTTGAATATCTGTAAGTTACAGTACAAAAAATGATGAAGCTAAAGTGAAAGTTTATTATTCATACCAAGAATTTAGTTTCATTATGAATTTATCAAATTTCATTTATCATTATCTATTTCAAAAAACCAACAAAATGACTTATTAAAAAGCTTAACGTTACAATTTGAAATAATATCATGTTATATCAATTGATAAACGACTGGATCTACAAGTAGTATCAACCTATAGACTAAACACCTATTTTTGATAATAATTCATTTACTAGTCTATTTAATTCATATTTTAAGAACACTCATTAATATTGAACATATGAAACAAATTGGACAACTTATTTAATATCAGTTTCCCCGTGTGGAGCCTCTTGGTATTTTCTACAGAAGTGAGTTATCTTTCTTGTTTTCTGAAATGCTTTTATAAACAGTGATTAAAATATTTATCTTGTAATAAAAAGGCTATGGGTTTCATACAGATTGTTTAACTTCTTTGTGGACCCGAATCTTCAGAGTCTGTTTATATGAAAATGGACCTACATGAAGTTAAAGTCGGTCGCGCAAGTAAACAGATGCCGACGGGCTGATCAACAAGTTATAATCGGTAGCGAAAACGTGGTTATAATGATTTCTCAATAACTGGAAACTCTAAAATTATATTTTATTCAAAACATTCAAAATCAGATTCAGTACCGCAAGTTAATCTACGGAATGAAAATTGTTCAATCGTGTTATTCTTTCCAATACTGCAGTATGCAGTACAAGTTTTTTAAAGTTGTCTTTTGTTCGTATCAAACAAGCACGGAAGCTACATTCGATCGTGACTAATATTTAATGAGTAAAATAAAAAAAAAAATATACATGTGTTCATTTTATTAATTAAACAGATACTGCAGTTTGGGGCATTGCTATTTAAACACGTTTCAGCATTAAGGCACTTAATTGTTCATAAACAAAGTAACAAAATTACCGCGTTGCTGTTTTGTATTAATATCAGACGAGATTTTTTTTCTTTTATGTAACGTCATTTCTTTATGACGTTATTTCTCTGTTTTATACAAAACGTCATAAGGATCCTTTTCTCATGGGCGCAATCATATGATAAAAACTTTATTAAACGGGTGCATCTTCCTTTGCGCGCATAGAACATGTGTTGTTTAACACTTTTTGAAACGATGTAGAAGTTTGCGTATTTAATGCCATTGGCTTTATTGTTTACTGTTAAAAAAATCCAGTGTCATTACAACATTCATGAGCAGAATCAATTATACAAATTTAAAGCTACTAATTTGATTAACATTCAAAAAGCCTTACATTAAAACGTTAAAAACCTTAATATCAGTTGCTTCAAAAAGAAAATGTGTAGTATTAATACCGATGGGCATATTCATATTCCTGAAGAAAAGTTTTAAACATCATTGATCTACTTAAATTATATATACTACGCATGTGCAGTGAAACAATTTTTCACCATATCAATTAAACAATGTTACGAATATAAAGATATTGATTTTTTCTAGGAAATTGTTATGTCATTGACAGAGCGTTGCAGTTGATGCAATTGAGAGACTGAATTATTTAAACACCTGCTGATTTTTCTGCTTAAAGAAAGAAACTGTTTAATCTAGCTCAGGTAATGCATTTTTAATACATATTATAATGTTTTTTGCTTATATTCCTGAAGAAAAGTTTTAAACATCATTGATCTACTTAAAGCTGAACACCACTCGTAAATAGGCACCGTCACACAGATACCTGGTATATAAACCCTTCGATTTCGTTACACCCGATTGCACACCTGAACCTCGTGGCCGACATGTAGTATTCCTTTCGTGGTCTTTAGATTTTATGCATTATTTTCTTATCTTATGTTCATTTTCTGTTCGTAAATAATGCATTGACCAATTTATTTGATGTTAGTTTTCTCCTGGCTTCAAAAAGGTGCGTAAAATTTCATAATTTTATCGCGACCGAGTAACACGGCGAGACAAAATGTACGTCCACACAGGTGAGACCTCTACAGCGAAGTACTTTGAACTGTTTAGAGGTCTGTCCCTTATATAAAGGGTTGTAGGGACAGCAGTGATTAAAGAGAAATATGGCGGACAGTGCCTATTTACGAGCGGTGTTCAGCTTTAAATTATATATATTACGCATGTGCAGTGAAACAATTTTTCACCATAACAATTAAACAATGTTACGAATATAAAGATATTGATTTTTTCTAGGAAATTGCTATGTCATTGACAGAGCGTAGCAGTGGATGCAATTGAGAGACTGTATTATTTAAACACCTGCTGATTTTTCTGCTTAAAGAAAGAAGCTGTTTAATCTAGCTCAGGTAATGCATTTTTAAAACATATTATAATGTTTTTTGCTTATAGTAATTAAAACATTTAGCAAACAATGTGAAAAACATGTATATTGTTACATAAACCCTTTTATCAAGATAAGGGACAGTTTAAAATATATATACATAATTATATCTAAAGAAATTAATCTTTTCTCATTTAAAGCTTGTCAGTTATATTATGACTGTATACGTCCTAGTTTATATTGATGCCTCCTTTTTGCTGTCATTCTCATTATTTTTAAAGAAATTTTAATCCAAGAGGTGATAGAACTAAATGGGGTTTTCAAACCAATTTCCTTACACTTTAGATATCAAAATGTAACAAGATAACATTTTTATTAAGTTCCTGTATGGTTTTTTAAAGGAAAAACCAAACAACACAGGAGTGTAAATACTGTAGTTTTGTACGGTTGAGTATTCCTATGCCTGTTTATTGAGTGTAGAAATTATGTACAAGACCTTGTCGTGTTAAGTTTAATTCATTAAATATTTATTAAAAAACATTATACAGTCGCGTTGTACGTGAATTATATTTTTTCCCGACAGGAAACTTTTGACCGGATCGATTTTTTTTTTTGGTTTGGGACGGAGGTTTCATCGAGATCGATATTGTTATGTAACAATTTCCTATCAAAAATGGCATGAATAAAATGTATTGAATTGAGGTTTGTGTTTATTAGGCCTGGTTTAGTTTGAAATTTGTTCGCAGGGATGGAAAACGCCGAAATCAACAACTTAAATAGATCAAACTATCCTCTCTGACCGATATGTAACTAAAGCATGTCGATTTGTTGCAAGTGGAAATGAACCGCTCACTTCAGCATCCAAAGCGCTGAATAAAATGAAATTCTAATTATTTAAAGAAAGTAAACATATTCTAAAGCAACATTGTTTATTGATGATGCCCATGCTTAACACCTCTGACTATATATTTATATATTGAATTCTTTATTCCATCCATTTTGTACGAAATGTTATTTCATTGGTATTAACGAAGATTACTCTTAATCTATAAATTGAAAACTACTTGTACCTTGCTAAAATGTTTTATATAATACAACTATAACTAAAGATTCTTATAATAATAAATGACTTGATCCCTATACAATGACAAATGAGCATTGCAACATTGTAATATCAAATCTGTTTGACTAATAATCTATTGTACTTTTTTCTATGATATGTTTAACAGATTACAAATTACTTTCACACGCTTCACTTATTGTTACAATTGATGCAGTTACACACCACAATAATTAATTTGCAATTCATTTGATATTTTTTAGAATAAAGATAATGGCCTTTTTTCATCCAGTAGAACTTTACAATGTTGTGGTTCGTAATCATAAGAAAACAAATTGTTGGTCAAAAGAGATTTTTATCGATGTTTTTTTTATTTCCTCCTCTACCGGAACTTTAACATTTTATTGTTCCTAAAAAAATAATAAAAAATGCTGGCCAAAACATTTTATTTTAGCTATTGCTACCTGTAACATAGCAAGTGTAGACATAATAAAGCGCTCTGTATTCGTCAAGCAGCTGGACTACAGTTTGGGTAATGGTTAATGCAAAACTATCTACATGCGTTATTTCAAGAAAAGATACATAATATGAATGCATGGGTCGGTACTGAAATTTGAACTTAAAACGATGTTTGATTCCTCTCAATCATATACCTTTTAGAAGAAGGAATATTAAAATACTCATTGGGCACATCTACGAGTGTTGTTCGGAAATTATTGAGACAACACGGATATTACCATTTCTAAGTGACGAATTATGGTGAAAATTGTCATGAACATTGAAGAAACCTTAACGGTAGATTAACAAATCGGTGGTCGGGGTACCCGGCGCAAGCATAAACTCTGAGAATAGGAAAACTAAAACATCGTATATCTAAGTGTGCGCAAACTTACAGCTTATACTAAAAGAAATCAGATTATATAATTATGTTCATTTTGCTATTTATTGTGACTTACTTTTGATCATGTTTCACGAGTGTTTGAGTTGAAATACGGATATGGTACAGATATATTTACCAAGCAAAAGGAATTTGAAAATGACAGTATATAGATAGTTGACGTCAAGGCGGCGCAGCGAATAAATATCAAATTGATGGATATTTCGGGAAAAGACCTCTTAATGACACCCAGTTGCTTTAACAAAAACTATACGATGGCAAGGGATAAAGAACTTCAGTTTATCGTCTTTTTTCACTAATTGTTTTGCTAGAATTCAGACAAAGTGACTAAATATCAAGTACATTTTACATAGTAACTGATGTAAACAGTTCTAAAATAAGTACACAGAATCACTGTAGGAGACATTTCACAGTAATTTGACTTCCGGTAAGAAATGATCCGATTTTTTTTCACAAAAATCAAGAATGGAGGGAATATGCGAATGTTGACATCTTGAAATGTAATTAATAGATGAGAAATGAAGAATTAATTCTAATTTCCCTTTGTTTGTTAGGTTTTTAAAACATAGGATCAATAAGAAGCGTCAAAATGACGTTGCGGTAAGTTTGCGGTTGCGCCGGGTCACTGGGAGATGACAATTTGGTCAGCTTACCAGGAATGATCTTATCATGCTATGGACAATAAATTTTTTACATTGATAAACTCTATCCTGGTGTATGTTTTCGTGAAATTTAAAGGATTTATCTTTTTTCCCATGGAAAAAAGAGTAAATGTCTCAATAGTTTCCAAACAACCCTCGTACAAATCTGATTTTAGGGCACCTACTTAGTCTCAAGATATCAAAATTGCAATGATTAAATATTGAAAAAAAAACACCAACAGGAAAATAAAAAAAAGTGGGCGTTTTTTTTTATATGAGTTGCTTATGAGGAAGCAAAGTATTTTTTTGTGAAAATCCAGCATTAATTTTTCGGAAGATGTTTCGTTTAAATTTGGCATTAGAGGTAAGTAGGTATTTGAAAAAAAGAATTACTAAGTTGCTCTTGGTAAACAAATTTAAACTACAAATTCTATTCTCAATAAAAAATTATACACATATAAAAGAGTTTTATTACATAGCATTTATTCTGAGGAAATATAACTGAACGGTTCTCAAATGACCCGGGAACAATGTTTTCCTTATTTATACATCTTATGTCAAATTCGAAATTTGATTTCTGATATCAAAACAATTCAATTCCTATTTTTGAGAAGACTAATATGAGAGAAAGAGAGAGAGAGAGAGAGAGAGAGAGAGAGAGAGAGAGAAATATAAACGTGCATTTCTGTGAAAAGTACATGTGCCTGATTTAATCCATACATAGACAAAATGTCAATAAAACAGACTTTGAAATATTTTCGGTCAATTTGTTGCTTTGCATTACGTTGTATCACTACAAGATAAAATCTTCCTACGACTAGTGACACGACAATCTAACTGAAACGCCAATTTAATGCGTTTATGGCTTACCTGTTTATAACTTAAACACTGTAAAGAAAACGGACGTGTATTGCTAAAAAGCAATGAAAGTGAAATTACATTTCACGCGCTTTATTTCATGCTACAATTGATGCAGTTACACACCACAATCATGAATTTCCAATTCATTTAATATTTTTAGAATAAAGATGATGTCATTTTTTTTCCTTCCAGCAGAACTTTCCAATTTTGTGATTCGTAATCCTAAGGGGAAAAAACTTTGGTATAAGTGATTTTTTTTTTATTTCCCCCTTCTACGGAACTCCATCATTTTGTAATTCGTAAACATAAACAAATGCTGACCTTAAATATTAAACGCTTTAGCCAATGGCACCTGTAACAAAGAAAGTGTAGACATAATAAAGCGCTCAGTATTCAACAAGCAGCTGAGTTTGGGTAATGGTTTATTCAAAACTATCTGCATGCGTTATTTCAAGAAAAGAAACATACTATAAATGCTTGTGTCGGCACTAAAATTTGAACTTAAAGCAATTTTATCATTTCTATCATTCATATCAAACATTTTTTAACATACCTTTTAGAAGAAAGAAAATTAATATATTCATTTGACACAAATATAAATCTTATGTTTGGGGCACACAATTAGTCTCAAGATATCAAAAATGCAATGATTAAATATTTTAAAAAACATTGACAGGAAAAATAAAAACAACTAGTTGTTTTTTTTTTAAATTAATTGCTTATGAGGAAGCAAAGCATTCTTATGTGCACGTGAAAATCAAGCATTTTCGGAAGATGTGTATTGTAAATCTTACTTAAGCGGTAACAGGGAATATGAAAAAAAAGAATTACAAAGTTGTTCTTGTAAAATCAAATTCAAAATACAAAATATCAATTAAAAATTATATACATATAAATGTTTAATACATAGCTTTGATTCTAAGAAAATATACCCAAACGGCCCTCCAAATACCCGGCAACAATGTTTTCCTTATAACTACTTATAACTCTTATGTCAAATTTTAAATTTGATTTCTGATTTCATAGCAATGTAATTCGTTTTCTGAGATGACTGTTGAGATAGAGAAGGAGAGAGAGAGAGAGAGAGAGAGAGAGAGAGAGAGAGAGAGAGAGAGAGAGAGAGAGAGAGAGAGAGAGAGAGAGAGAGAGTCTAAACGTGTATTTCTGCCAAAAGTACATGTGCCTGATTTAATAGATAAATAGACAAAATGTCATAAAAACTGTTTTTAATAAATTTGCGGTCGATTTGTCGCTGTGCATTACATTGCTTCACTACAAAAAAAATTTGCCTACGTCTAATGACACGACAATCTCTTATGTCAAATTTTAAATTTGATTTCTGATTTCATAGCAATGCAATTCTTTTTCTGAGATGACTGTTGAGAGAGAGAGAGAGAGAGAGAGAGAGAGAGAGAGAGAGAGAGAGAGAGAGAGACAGACAGAGAGAGAGTCTAAACGTGTATTTCTGCCAAAAGTACATGTGCCTGATTTAATAGATAAATAGACAAAATGTCATAAAAACTGTTTTTAATAAATTTGCGGTCGATTTGTCGCTGTGCATTACATTGCTTCACTACAAAAAAAAATTTGCCTACGTCTAATGACACGACAATCTCTTATGTCAAATTTTAAATTTGATTTCTGATTTCATAGCAATGCAATTCTTTTTCTGAGATGACTGTTGAGAGAGAGAAGGAGAGAGAGAGAGAGAGAGAGAGAGAGAGAGAGAGAGAGAGAGAGAGAGAGACAGACAGAGAGAGAGAGAGTCTAAACGTGTATTTCTGCCAAAAGTACATGTGCCTGATTTAATAGATAAATAGACAAAATGTCATAAAAACTGTTTTTAATATATTTGCGGTCAATTTGTCGCTGTGCATTTCATTGCTTCACTACAAAATAAAATTTGCCTACGTCTAATGACACGACAATCAATCTGCAACGCCAATTTAATGCGTTTCATTGCTTACCAAAATATAATTTCAACACTGAAAGAAAAACGGACGCGTATTGCTAGATAGCGATACAAGTGAATTAAACTAAACTTACATGTCAAAATACATGCAAAATGCCGATCATTTTGTACATGTACATGTACCTATGACCGTTTGAGATTCATATTTCTTTGATCTATTGAATCATTGAAAGATTCGTTAAGGTTTTCCGCTGGGAGCGGAAAACCTTACTATTATTCTGAAAAATTTTCAAATTTCTTCTTATTTTTTTTCCTTCTAGACGCCAACTTTGATCCTTAATATCTCGCTCGTTTGTAAACCGATTGTTTTGAAATTTTCAGGACTGATCACATGCCGTGTGATGTTGTCGTTGCATATTTTAGTTGAGGAAATTCCGTATCCGGTTTTGAGTTATTCCCCTTTTAGTAAAATTTAACGACTTCTTTTGTCCAGGGGGTTTAGCTTTAACGATGACTGGCAGAGTCTCAAAGATGGGCTGGTGTGGAAGCTAATACATTGAATTTCTGTGAGATATATTTTATTTATTATTTAAATGCAAATAAAATGGGTGGTATAGATGTTGAAACAAAGGTAAGACAAAAATAAAAAAAAATTCGCGTATTTTCCGTGTTAGTTTTCTACCTTATAAAAATTTGTTATAACATGTATTTTAAAAGTTCTTGGTCTTACCCAGACCTTTCATTGGGTATACCGAAAAAGGGGCTGGCCCCTATAATTAGGGAGTTAGAGGCGTCCAAAGTTTCTTGTCAAGAACTTAAAAAGGATAAACATTTCTAATGCATTATTGAAGCAAAGTTGTAAAGAAATTAATTTTGAATCCTTCCATGATATTCAATTTAATGTTTTCGTAATTTATAGTCAGTATTTGCAGAAACAATTGTCGTCAGTTCGGTCCATTTTTGTGGGGGTGCGCACGTTTATGAGGTTATGAAAGGGCTTCTTGTAATGCACTAACTGATACATGTAGCGCGCAAAAATAATTCCACATAAAATTCTCAAATGTTTTTATTTATAAGTACATTTTCATTTCATAAAGATGAACCTCTTTGACCTTATTTTTGTTGTTTGTTTCATAACTGTGCCCATGTCTATATTTAGATGCATTGCGAGACTCGGGTAACCGATCGATAGGAGAGTCGCTAGCTGTATTCAGGCCGTCGCCTAGACGACAGTGCATGTGCTTGTAGAGCTGAACGTACACGTTCAACGCCCCACTGTGTTACTGTAACAGTGACATTTTGAATTGTTTCAGTACTGGGAGATGTGTTAATAAAATGGTTCGAATGCATGGTAATTAAACTCAACCTCTCTACAATACGTATACACGGCCGTCTTATAAAGCACAATGTGTATTACTGACATGACAAATGTACGCTGGCAATTTAAACGAACGCAGGATTGCTCCCGATACATGTAGAACATTTCTTTTAAAGCCAAAAAAAATAATACTGATTTGCAACTTATAAATTATTAATTCCATACACAATTCTAAAGAGGTAATTAAATAAATTTATAAATGCTTTATAATTGTACTCGTTATCTTCCATGGAAAAAAGTGGCATGGAAAAAATGTTGTTCAATGTTCATTAAATACGCTGTAGCCTTAGCAATCAAAACTAATTAACAAACTGTATATTGATAGATTTGACATATCAACAAACATTCAGACCCGCAATGTGTTTTTTTTACAAGTTCTATAAAATGTAGACTCAATGACTGAATTCTTTACCGTTTTCCGTCTGGGTTATTTTGAATCACATGTGTACGTTATGTGTAGCCATATAGATGAACACTTTAAGTGTTTAATAATTTGTACATGCAGAGCAATGTAATGCTAGGACAATTTAATTCCAACAATGTATATGGTGAGGCCGGTCGGACTGATACTGGTTCTGCTTGTTATAGAAATAGCGAATGTAAGACGAAGTATTGGGGTTTTATATTTTAAACAAATATAAGTATTGCTTTCTTAAAAACTTGCATTACTCAACAAAGTATTTTATTGGAAGCATTCTTAGTTACCTTAGCTGCATATATGTACCGCTCGGTCTGTATCCCGGAAAAATTGACTACCATCCGAAGTTTTCCATACAAGGTCTACAGACTTGCAGCTAACATTACCTTTAAAAATACATTATAGAATTTGCTGCTGTTTATAAATTCATTAAAAAGACGCGCATAATCAAGTGGTAATATGTCGTTTGATATGGGATTTATGACGTCTATTTATATTGTTTTCATTAAAATTATTTCTTTATTTCAAGCTTGTGAGTGGAATGAAACCAGTTTCACATGTTATATTACATAAAGATGTCCTCTCCCCACTTTTTCTCGCAGCAACTATTTTTTTTTAAATTTACATAAAATAATTGAATTATCATGGAGTTGCCCCCCCCCCCCATTTTGGTAGAATGTAAAAAGAATGGTATGAAAATCATGAAATTATGAGTGAAATTTTGAAAATTTTTGAAAATTAATTTTTTTTTTTCTTTCTTTTTTTTTGGCTTGTCAAGATTTGTTGGATGAGCCCCCCCCCCCCCTTTTTCAAAAACGACGCTACGTGCCTGGAAATTACTCATTTCTTTATTCCCCTCTTTAATAGACAAAACAAACCAACAAACATAACCGATCCAGATAAATATAATTACATGTATCAAAAATAAACTTAATAAACAAACTACACATTCATCCTTCATCCACAATATTGCCTTTTCGATACTTGGCATCGTTGTAGACCCGTGTAACAATCTGTTGAGTAGGTGCTAGCACGACAAAGAACCCCTTGCTGATCTACTTTTTCATAAACGCATACAAAGAAAAAGTATATTTTGATTTATTTTTGAAAAAAAAAAGAGAAGAAATTGGTTCTCAGTCTTTCTTTATGCCTGTTTGTTAGCTGTTAATCCAAGTTCATTTTGAATATCCTTTTGTAATTTAAAAAATGCGATGTAAATTTTTGTATGCAATATTTCGGATTAAGCAATGAAGAGTTGTTTCTTGAAATTTTATTAGACCATGAAATTGTAAAATGCTAACATTGAAAATTGTGCCCGATTTCTTTCTTTTTTTTAAGGTAAAATTATTGATTTATTGATTTAAAAAATGATTCTTTGAGACAAATTGACATAATCAATAAGAGTTTGACAATCTCTAACTTCAGGTCTGTAGCTTTTAGTCTGAAAAAGAATCGGATGGACGACCTAGGACACAGATCGTCCATCCGAATTTCTTGAAAATTGCCATTTCTTTCGTACGCGGACGCAATACTCACCGAGACTAAATGGTTCGTATCTTAAGTTTTAAGTTTTAACTGCTTTTAAAGGTAATATTGGTTTTCTGATAATTATGAACATGAATAATAAAATAAAAATGGTTAAAATTACAGTAAAATTACCGGTATCGGTCTTCTCCATGCGCGGATCTAGAAGGGGAAGGGTTCCAGACCCCCCCCCCCCCTAGCGAAATTTCTTTAAATTACGTGTACAATATAAACTTACCAAATATGCCTCGGACATCCCTTGGCAAACTCAAATAACCGTCAGACTTTTCAACCCCCACCCCGGAAAAATTTTCTGATCCGCGCATGTTCCCCCTCCTCGAAATACAAAATTATTCTTCATAAGCCCCTGTAAAATTTCTAGGATCTCCACATATATACTAAGAGATTCATAGGCGCTTGCGTTCGATAAAAATGCGTGTAAAACGTTTGCCAATGGTGTTTTTACCTTCGTACCGGGCATAACCACAGTCCCACTCTGTGAATAAAATGCGGCAAATTAAACTAGAGACAACGTGTTAAGATCTGTATTTGCTTATAAACATGTAGTATCATCGTGCAAAATGCACTGTTCAATTATTTTTTGGGGGGGACTTTCCTTGTAAAATTCAACATCTGTTTCGTAATTTGTTCTCACAGTTTATTTCTTACAGAGTTACTCTTTTATTTGGTGATTGACACTTTTCAGACTTTATATGTGATTTCAAAGAGACAGAGTGTCAGGTATAAAGGACTGTTAATCTCTTAAAACAACATTGTGCAATTATCAGATTTTCATTTCGTGGACATCAAAGACTCATTGAGTTTATTTAATTATTTTATATATGTGAACCTTTCACTCAGCTTACTTATATCATTACCTGTCAATTTAAACTCATTATTAAGATTCTTATAAATAGTTATGTACAATTGTCAATGCGCAGTCTGGAATACGGCGGCCAGCCCCGACTCTCCTAGAGTCTTGAGTCCGGAGGCCACTACTGGCAATATCCGACTTGTTTGTAACATGTCTGTCTGTTAAATTGTTGTAATGTTGCCCTCGTTGAGTCTCGTCCAATTTATGTGGAATCCTGCATCAATTGCCTGTTTATTTCTCTGGAACTGTATACTGGTGGACCTTCGGGAATACGGCAAACCTACCCTTCGTTTTAGCTTACGGCCCACAGCGCGCCACAACCATATACCTTATACACTTTACGCCAACATTCCCTCACCCGGTTCGTACTGCACACGACCGATGCAGATCCAGACGAATTCTCTAGCACCGTAAAATCTACGCGGTCACAGAAATATAATAATTTGTTTCTCAGAGTTTATACATCTAATATTGTACTATGGTCAGCTATCATTTTTTTGTAATACGTCACAAGTACATGTTTGACGCAGCTACGACGGAAAACCTAATCGTTGCTTGCAACGAGCTCGTCTCTAGTTTTATTTTACGTTTTTATAAAGGAAAAGGTTCAATATGCATATATTGACAAAGAGATTTGCATTAATTTCAAGTTTCTTTTCCAATTTTGTAATAAAGCACGCAATGGCAATATACTTCTGTGTAAAACTGTTAATATTCTTTTGATGGATTTTTTTTTAAATTTGATAACAACTCCAAAGTCATATACCAGCTATGACTATTGAACCATTTTTTATTTTAATACATAGAAAACCACAATGCTGTAGTATAACTCTCAATGCAAAGTGATAGAATCATTTCAATAATCTTTTTCAACACACTCTCTAGACATTTTGAAAAAATGGATACTATATAATGTAATCGGTATCGTATCAGGTGCTACGATGTAAAATATAAAGTTATATACCTTTACCAATAATAAATACATTTTATATATACTCAATATGCATGCAACTATTTATTATTATTTCATTTATTTGATTAGGTACACATTCACATGAAATAAAAGGTGCTTTAGGCAACTAGTTACCATCAATTTTTCTTCTTTGTATTTTCTTGCAGGATTATGATGCACTACTAAGATGTATCCAATTCAATGACCACAAATACAATTTAATTCATTCACTTACAAAATTAATTAAATACAATTTGCAATGCATTTATCAACGATATCGTCTTAAAAGATATTTTTCATGGTCAGCAATAATCAATTTCTAGTCCGGTTTATCTTTTTTTGATTTTCGATAAAACGATTCCCTCAAAACTCAATCAGATGTAATTTAAGATTATACTCAAGGTACGACGTGCAGAACTAGGCACATATGATACATGCTTTTAATATGCAAGGCTTTTTTCCTCTCATTTCTCACTAACAAAGCGTTTTGAATTCGGAGATCTAGACCGACCATATGCGACTCCTTTGTATAAAAAAGAATACAGCGTACCAGATGACAATGATTAATTAAAAAAAAACGAAAATCAATTTTCAACATTGAAACTACTCTTCACCATCATTAATCTTTTATATCGATTTTACGTTCTGCTGTATAAAAATCGATATCAGCGTACGTAAACCATGTGTATATTGTGAATAATTTTTTTTGAATTCGATTACTTTACGACTCAGATTTTTGTAGTTATATAGGACTACATATATATTTCTAAACGAAGTCAAAATAGTATAAACTTACAATGCATCAAATATTCTTATTAACCTCAACTATTTTTAGGCACATTTGAGACAAACGGAACATACAGTAGTTCGGGTATGATCAACAAAATAAAATTAATTGGCAAATATGTGGTAATAATTAAAACAGTGTAAGATAAGCACTAAGGACAACGTTTGTAACTAAATGATCCACAAAGCTCTTGACAGCGAAGTTATATGTATTAGTATCTCAACAATCTGCATGTCACCTGCGATCTAGAACTTTCGAAAATGTTAAGCATAATACATGTAGTAAATGGTTTTTAAACTAATTTGTATCATATCATTTTAATTGATATATCGCTATGCAATTATAAATTAACAAGTCAACTCTGATCATTGCGAGGTGGCAATTTTACTCATCGACGTCTGTAATTTGGAGAGGGTTTCGCAAACTATCAGTTTCATCCGAACATACATTATTTAGATCTCGTCATCCTTTGCCTTTTCATCACGCAGGTATAGATATCCCATCTCTTTTAAATAAATTTATCAAAATCACGAGAAAAAAATTCTTTTTTATCAATACGAACCTATCTTACTATTTGAAAAATATTTACATGTCTTATAATTGAATTGTTTTAATGTATCAGTGTAAACCGTTGTATATCATTCACAGGGATGAATTATTGCCACTATTTAAAATTAAGACATAGTTCATCATCATATAAGTGATTGTTTAACAGTAACGTTAGGAAACCTGTAATGACAGGTTGAATGCAGTACTTATATCACCATTGTTAACGAGTAATACATGAATCATATATGATACAAGCTTTATCAAACGGATTCGTCTTCTTTTGCGCGCAAAGAACATGTATTGCTCAACACTTTTTGAAACGATGTAGAAGTTTGCGTATTTTTAACGTCGTTGGCTCTATTGTTTACTTTTAAAAAAATTCAGTGTCATTACGGCATTCATGAGCAGAATTAGTTATATAGAGCTACTAATTTGGTTAACATTCAAAATAGAAAAATGTGTCCTAATGATTGCATTTTTGGCAGGATGTAAAAAGTGTTTGGATATATATCATGTACATTATCAGGGGATTAATGAATCGAGTGATTCTGTATTTTATTTTTCTGGCAATAAAAACATTAAACATCCTTAAATTAAATCGTTAAAATCCTTAATATCAGTTGCTTTAAAAAGAAAATGTGTCATGTTATTACCGATTGGCATATTCATATTACTATAGAACAGTTTTAAACATAATTGATCTACTGATTTTTATATATTACGCATGTGCAGTGAACAATTTTTCATCATAACAATTAAAAATGTTACGAATATAAAGATATTGATTGGTCTAGGAAATTGTTATGTCATTGACACAGCGTTGCAGTGGATGTAATCGAGACCCTGTATTATTTTAACATCTGCTGCTTTTTCTGCTAAAAGAAAGAAGCTGTTTAATCTAGCTCAGGCAATGCATTTTTAAATACATATTATTTTGTTTAAAATATATATACATAATTATATCCTAAAAAAATTATCTTTTCTCATTTAAAGCTTGTCAGTTATATGATGAATTTATATGTCCTAGTTTATATTGATTCCTCCTGTTTGCTGTGATTGTCATTATTTTAAAAGTTTTCATTTAAGAGGTGATAGAACTAAATGGGTTTTTTCAACCGATTTCCTTACATTTTAGATATCAAAATGTAACAAGATAACTTATTTTTTGAAATTTCTGTATAGTTTCTTTATAAAGGAAAAACTATTAATCAAACAACACAGGAATGTAAATATTGTACTTTTGTACGGTTGAGTATTTTGTGCCTGTTAATTGAGTTTTATGAATACGACCTTGTAGGTTTTAGTAATAATTCATTAAATATTTATTAAAAAGCATAATACCGTCGCATTGTACATAAATTATACGGCATAATGCAAACATAGATATCCTTCTACGGCCAGCATTTTTTTTTTTTTATTTTAAGGTTTACAAACCCGCCACTCGGTTTTCTGAATTTTTAGAAAAAAGAAATAAGAATTTAAAAGAGGTATTTTTCCCCGACAGGAAACTTTTGACAGGATCGATTTTTTTTGTTCGGGATCGAGATTTCATCGGGATCGATATTGTAATGCAGCAATTTCCTGTTTAATATGGCATGAGTAAATATATTGAACTGAGGTTTGTGTTTATTAGGCCTGTTTTAGTTTGAAATTTGTTTGCAGGGATGGAAAACGCCGAGATCAACAACTTAATTACATAAATCAAACTCTCTTCTCTGACCGATAGGTAACTAATGCATGTCGATTTGTTGCAAGTGGAAATGAACCGAGCACTTCAGCATCCAAAGCACTGAATAAAAAATAAAATTCTAATTATTTAAAGAAAGTAAACAGATTCTAAAGCAACATTGTTTAATGATGATGTCCAATAAGTAAATTGAAAACTATTTGTACCTAGCTAAAATGTTTATATAATACAACTATAGCTAAAGATTCTTATAATGATAAACGACTTGATCCCTATAAAATGACAAATGAGCATTGCAACATGTAATATCAAATCTGTTTGACTAATAATCTATTGCACTTTTTCAGTGATATGTGTTACAGATTACAAATTACTTTCAAGCACCACATTACGGAACTTTAACATTTTGTTGTTCCTTAAAGTAAAATAAAAAATGCTGGCCTAAAAAAAAACGCCAATAGGACAATTTTAAAAAAAAGTGGGTGTTTTTTTATATGAGTTACTTATGAGGAAGAAAAGTATTTTTTTTGGTGAAAATCCAGCATTTTTGGAAGATGTTTTGTTAAAATCTGGCTTACGAGGTAAGTAGGTATTTAAAAAAAAGAACTACTAAGTTGCTCTTGTAAAATCAAATTTAAAATACAAATACTATTTTCAATTAAAAATTATACACATATAAAAGAGTTTTAATACATAGCTTTATTCAAAGGAAATATACCTGAACGGCCCTAAAATGATCCGGCAATAATGTTTTCCTTATTAATACATCTTATGTCATATTCGAAATTTGCTTTCTGATATCAAAACAATTCAATTCTTATTTTTGAGAAGACTAATGAGAGAGAGAGAGAGAGAGAGAGAGAGAGAGAGAGAGAGAGAGAGAGAGAGAGAGAGAGGGAGGGGGGGTCTAAACGTGTATTTCTGCAAAAAGTACATGCGACTGATTTAATAGATACATAAACAAAATGTCAGTAAAACAGCCTTTGAAATATTTTCTCTCAGTTTGTTGCTTCGCATTACTTTGCTTCACTACAAGATAAAATCTGTCTACGAGTATTGACACGACAATCTAACTGCAACGCCAATTTAATGCGTTTCATGACTCACCTGTTTATAACTTAAACACTGTTAAGAGAAACGGATGTATATTGCTAAAAAGCAATGAAAGTGAATTGAACTAAACTTACATGTAAAATGACGATCATTTTGTTCCTAAAACTTTTTGAAGATTTATATTTCTTTGATTAATAGCGAAATGATTTGTTTATTTTACATTTTTATAATGAAAAAAAAATTGATTATTAACCAAGAGATTTGCATGAATTTCAAGTTTCTTTTTTTACGTAATGTTATCGGTATCTTATCAGGTGCTACGATGTAGAATATAAAATATTATACCTTCGCAAATAATAGATACATTGTATATATACTCAATATGCATGCAGCCATTTATTATTATTTCATTAATTTAATTAAGTACACCTTTAAATAAAAATAAATAAAGGTGCTTTAGCCATCTAGTTACCGCAAATATTTCTAGTTTGTATTTTCTTGCAGGATTATGATGCACTACTAAGATGTATCCAATCCAATGACCACAAATGCAATTCAATTCATTCAATTACAAAATTAATTAAATACAATTTGCAATGCATTATATTTATCAACGATATCGTCGGAAAAAAATTCTTTGTCAGCAATAATCCATTTCTGGTCTAGTGAATCTTGGTTTGATTTTCGATTAAACGATTGCCTCAAAACTCCATAAGATGCAATTTTAGATTGTACTCAAGGTACGACATGCAGCATAAGGCACATATGACATATGTTTTTAATATGAAGGTTTTCTTCATCATTTCTTACTAACAAAGCGTTTTGAAATCGGAGATTTAAACCGACCATATGCGACTTTTTTTTTTTATAAAAAAAGAATACAGCGTACCAGATGGCAATGATCATTAAAAATACCCGAAAATAAATTTTTCAACATTGAAACTATTCTTCACCATCAATTGAGCCTTTATGTCGATTCTTCGTCCCGCTGTTTAAAATTTGTTGTCAGCTTACGTAAGCCGTTTGTATAACTGAACAATTTAGTTTGAATTCGAGTACTTTACGACTCTGATTTTTGTAGTTACACAGAGCTACATGTATTCTTCTAAATGAGGTCAATACAGTTTTAAATTACAATGTATCAAATACTCTCATAATATACTCAAAATAAAAAAAAAATAAAAACTAAATTGCAAAAATATTTGAAAACGGTGTAAGATTAGCATTAAGAGACACCGAATGAAAGTTATTAATTAACATAGCTCTTGATAGCGAGGTAATATTAGTATCTCGACAATCTTTATGTCAACTGCCATCTAAAACTTTCGAAAATGCTAAACATAATACATGTAATAAATGTTTTCAAACTAATCTGCATCAAATTATTCGCTAGTCTATATATTGCTAAGCAACTATCCATTTACTAGTCAACGCTGATTCTTGCAGTGTGTAAATTATACTTATCGTCGGCTGTAATTTTGAGAGGGTTGGCCTTACATTTAATATTTTGCAAACTATCAGTTCTAACCGAACAGGCATTATTTAGATCTCGTCATTCTTTGCTTTTTAGCACGCGGAAGTAGATATCCCATCTTTTAAATAAATTTATCAAAAGCATGAGGAAACAATTTATTTTTATCAATTATTATATGAACCCAACTTACTTCGTTATTCGAAACATTTTTACATGTACTGTAATTAGATTGTTTTAGTTTATCAGTGTAAAACACACACTATATATAATTCACAGGGATGGCTCATTGCCACTATTCAAAATTGTTTTTTAATTGAAAAAAACATAATTCGCTATCAGATAAATGATTGTGAAATAGTTCAGTTTTTGTAAATTGCAATGGCAGGGTAAATACAGTAAATAAATCGCCATTGTTAACAAGTAATACATGAATCTTATATGAAATAAGCTTTAACGAACAACGGGTGCGCCCTCCTTTGCGCGCCAAGAATATGTGTTGCTCAACACTGTTTGCAACGATGTAGAAAAAAGCGTATTCAACTTCATTGGCTTTATTGTTACTGTTTAAATATCCAGTGTCATTTTTGCATTAATGAGAAGTGTCATTAACATTAAGCTTTTAACTTGATTAAATTATTAAACAAAAAAAACTCTTTGCGTTATAAATATAAGCTCTGGGCTCGGCGAATTGATGGTAAACAATGACTATAAGTTAAATGTAAAATTGATATCAAATCAGTTGATTTAAGAGTAAGATTAAAATCGTCCCCTAGACAGCTACTTTTGGAAAAAGCACTAATGTTAACGTTTGCATTTTGGGCAGGATGAAAAAGTGTTTAAAAATATATCATGTACATCATCAAGTTGATAAATCGCGTGACTATGTATTTTCTTTTACATTAAAAAGATTTACATTGAACCATTAGAAACCTTAATTTGATCAGTTACATTTAAAAGAAATAGTGTCGTATTAATACTGATTAGCATATTGCTATTACTTTAGAAAACTAGTTTTGAATAACACGAATCGACTGATTTTTATATATCATGCGCGTGCGTTGAAGCAATTTTTCAGCCTAACAATAATAAGGAATAAAAAATATAGATTGGTCTGAGAAATTGTTATGTCATTGACACAATGTTGCAGTGGATTCGATCGAGAGCCTGTATTATTTATACACCTGGTGCTTTTTTATGCTAAAAGAAAGAAGCTACTCAATCTAACTCAGGTTATGAATTTCATTAATACTTGCTAGAATGTTCTTTGCTTAAAGAAATTAAACATTTAGCAAACAATGTGAAGGCCTACTCTATACGACTAGATTTCAAATATATATTTTTATTCCCAATAAAACTATGAAATAAAGCAAACCTATAAAAATTCATAAACATGTATTTGTAATAAAAAACCGTGTTTGAATAAGACAATCATTGTAATACCGTTATTTTATATAAAGTAAAGACGAAAAAACTAATATTGTTTTCAATAAAAAGAAGCAAAGAGCGCGTATTTAGACGTGTACAGTGCAGTTGTGACGTCATACAATAATTTTTGTGTAATATAGATTTAAAGTTCAATACTTATAAGAAATATCTTTATCATCATTTTCCTCCTTGGCTTGCTTTATTTTTCACAGAAAAAATAATGTTGACCCTTCATAGCTTTAGTTTTTTGTCGTATTACCTTGTTCCCCATGCTGCTTTACTAAATTACTATTCCTATGCACTTGCACAAATCCACCTAAAGGTTTAATCGTTTATGAATATGCAAAGGTAAATCGCTGTTATTCATTTTCAATCCAAAAGGTTCTTTAAATTTTTTTTCATAAATCTAGTCATGCTGACAAAATGTGGGTCTTACACCTTTAATAACCCGTTCCGGGTTCCTGTAATTGCTGATATTTCAAATTTAAGTGTACTAATCCACGTACCCTTCACTTCAGTGTTTAATGGCAGACATTTCAATTCTGGAATACCCTTTCCCCTTTTTAAATATTCTTTGTGTGAAAAATCGATAAGTGGATATGGGTCTGGTCCTTTAAACATTTCCCTATTGTGCACACTGTCGATACACCAGCTTCTGGCCTCTTCTTCCAGCATTCTAGTGTAAGTATCCCTATTTTAATAACTGTATTATTTGAAATATCACTTTTATATTATACAAAATTACTGATTATTTTTAAAAATTGATTTATTTCATTTAAACAAAACACCCATTTACAAATGCCAGACATCTCGGGTACGGAAAGGTAGCAGCATTAATTATGATGATAACAAAACAAAACAAAAAATTAAAACAGATTTTTCAAACGTGTTACTGTGATTTTAAAGTAGTCGTTTTCAAGATATCCAAATCCCTTTACATAGAATTTTTTTTTGTACAAATTGATCTAATTTTCAACTATCATGATAAAAGAATTTTGTTATAAATACCATTTTGAACTTTTAATTCAAATCTTAAAAGCTAGATAAGAAATAATTACATTATATACAATTTTTTTTTATTTGGTTTGTTTTTAATATAAACACAATATACAACATGTTTTCATTTATCAATAATATTAAAGGCAGTGTTATGACTGTAACATTGTCACAATCAAAATAAGGATGTGGGTATAGTCCACTAATGCATTTTCCATAGGCAGTAATGTTAACGTTATGGTTCATAGCTCCGGCCCTAATTTTCGTTCAGCAACGAGGGACCTCTTGAATGAAAGCTCATCAAATTGTCTCTTTCCTGTTAAAATTTCGTGGTTTGAAGTCAGATTCGTTTTCCGGCAAAATGCGTCTGTATTGAAAAACTCTGAAAATGAAAGTAAAAGTAGGGAATTTCTCAGTTTTGGAAAGGGTGTACATCAAACAATTTCAATTATTTTCTTCAAATGATAATTCAATTTTGACACTTGTTTTAAAGATTGCAAATCCTCTTTTCTGACATGTGTCAAGCATTCTGATTTAACATGTCCCAAAAAATGTATATACACTCTGCAAGTATAGGGACTATTCTGCTTAAAGGCACTACTTTGTTGTCCTACCGATTCTAAAAATAGTTAGAGGGATATACCCAATATAAAACAGTCATTGTGGTTATTCACAATTCTTAGCTTATATATTCACTCTAGACACTATACAAAACCATGATTCCAAATTTGGAAAAATTCAATACATAACTATGGATTTTGCAGCATTGATACACATGCATGAAATTTGAAGAAACAGTCCAGTCAGAATTTACCTAAACAACATATAGCTCATTGACACTTGATAATTTTCAAATTGCATAAATTGAGGAAACTTTAATCTTAAGGATTAAAATACATGTAAAACATAAACATTCAATATTTTATCAAATTTATTTTGTTCATATTCTTATGAAAAAGCTCAATTATGTCTGATTTTATAAAATTGTTGTCGTAAAAATCATGAGTTTTTCTTTAGTTACAAAAAAGAATTGTTTTCAAACACCGCGAAAAAGGTAAAATAGAAAAGTATAGGAATTTCCCTATCCATCAAGGTATTACATGTAGGTATTGGTTTATAAATAATAAAGTTATATGACTCTATAATGTGAGGCCCTCAATTCAGTTTTTGCTCCATTTTGATACTAGCTTGAGATTACCTCACATATGACGTCATAATGACGTCATAGTGATGAGTTGTTTTTACTCATATAAGTGTAATATTTGCTTACCTTTTATTTAAGCCTAATTTCGGAACAAATGCACCATGACTTAACTCATTAAATATATGTTATAGGGAAAAGAAACTTGCTAATAAGGATTTTTTCTTTTACTCTTGTATATTGTTACCATGGTAACAAATTTAACAAAAATTATCAAAAGACATATCCTGTGGAAGAGAGTCTACATTTAACTAAAGTTCAAAATCCAGAAGAACAAGAAATACCCACAAAGTCTGTGAAATATGTATAATCAATGTAAAGTTTCCCAGTATCTAAAATATTCTAAATTATCTGCATGTAAAATACTGGCTATGCAGGGTATATAGTTTTTATAGGTTCCTTCTTTTAAACTTGGACGAGTGAAGTTACAAAAATAAATTGTACTTACATCAAGTGTGGCTCATTGTTGTGTTTTTCTCTTTGAAGAAGACTTCCATTTGAATTTACATGGTATCTAAAATAAAATGTTTTGAATTAAATTCTACATTATCCAACACTATTCCCAACATTTGCAATTCCATGTCAAAAGAAGCCATATGTTGAGAGAGAGAGAGAGAAAGAGAGAGAGAGAGAGAGAGAGAATTAGAGAGAGGGGGAAAGATACAGAAAGAGAGAACAGATAGGCAACAATAACTACATCTTCATGTACAACACATCTATACAGCCTAAAGACCAACACCCCCCCCCCCCCCAATAACATTCAATATCAACCCCCACCCCAACATATTGATCTATTTTTTCAATAGTATGAATAAATAAATACTAGTAAATATCTACTTAAAATGATTACTGATAATTTCATTCAATTTTGATTATGATAAACAAAGATAGATTTTGTGGATTAAGTACTAACCAACATGGTAGGCTTCTACATGTTAAAGAGTGCATACCTACATCTTCGGTATATAGTCATGTCACATGCATGACAAATTAATTTACTCAAATTTAATGCAAATCTAGCATCATAAATATAGAATTGGAACCTACCGGATACTAATACAATTCCCTTACAATGCAAACTAATCTTAGATAGCTAGACACTGCTAGAATGAAGTATTTTTCCTCACCGGAAACTTTCTGCTTTTCTACTTTCACTTTTGCTCGCTTGAAATGATCGCACTAAAAACCCGAAGTGATATTTGGTCTCAAAATTTATAAAAATGTCTTCTAAACTCATATATGATTAGAAACACACCTACATTTTCATTTTTTTTAATGTAAAACCTCAAAATAAATTTCATTCAAGTTAAAATCACAATTTCTTTAATTTAAATTGTTTTTTTGAAAATCCCGGGGGGGGGGGGGTGTTGTGATTGATATTTTCTTGGAAAATATGCTATTAAAATTGATTAAACTTATTGAACTTGTTGGAAATTTAGTTTATTCACATAAATGAGAAAATGGTCAAAAGAAAAATGCACGTTTATCATAATAATTGCAAATAAACAAGAAATATGCCTTACCAGCATAGAGCTCAATATGGGTATAGTCCACTAATGCATTTTCCATAGGCGGTAATGTTAACGTTATGGTTTATAGCTCCGGCCCTAATTTTTGTTCAGCAACGAGGGACCTCTTGAATGAAAGCTCATCAAATTGTCTCTTTCCTGTTAAAATTTCGTGGTTTGAAGTCAGATTCGTTTTCCGGCAAAATGCGTCTGTATTGAAAAACTCTGAAAATGAAAGTAAAAGTAGGGAATTTCTCAGTTTTGGAAAGGGTGTACATCAAACAATATTTACATTCCACGTATATTTTGCATGTAAAGATACTGCAGATATAGCACCATAACACAGACATGGTACTAAAAGGTTAAATGACGAGTTTTAATTGTGACGTCACAAACGTTGAACGCTGATAAATACAACGTCACAAGCGAAAATCAAAGATCACGCTCGTGGCTGTTACAGTGGCTCTTCCATTAATTTAAACTTACCCATAGGATAGTACAGTAATTTTGAGGTATAATTCGCATTTGCGTACAAGACAAGAAGGTAAAAAAAATGTAAATATAAGCATTAAATCCTTATTTTTTGAAAGATATAGTCTCATAACTGCAACGGTGTGTGCAAACAAATTTTCATAACGCGCTAACGCGCATTATTCAATTTGTATGCACACACCGTTGCAGTTATGAGACTATATCTTTCAAAAAATAAGGATTCAATACTTAAATATCAATTATTTTCTTCAAATGATAATTCAATTTTGACACTTGTTTTAAAGATTGCAAATCCTCTTTTCTGACATGTGTCAAGCATTCTGATTTAACATGTCCCAAAAAATGTATATACACTCTGCAAGTATAGGGACTATATTGCTTAAATGCACTACTTTGTTGTCCTACCGATTCTAAAAATAGTTAGAGGGATATACCCAAGTTTAATATTTTTATTTGAAATGTCCTAACATTCACATTTTAAATTTTGTCTTAATCAACAATTTTGCAAAAAAAGAGTTGCTACATAAAAAAACTGTTAAGCAGGTTGTATTTGAATTCGTTTAAACGCTTTTTATAATTTTCTTACATAACTTACTGATATTTTGTTGTTAAAAATGATGTTAACAGAAGGGATTCAACATTGTAAAATATGTATTATATTAATTTTGAAAATATGACAATATTAGCAAAAATGATCAAGTGGTCAACAGTGGTTGTGTTTTTAGTTTTACGGTTTCAGTAAAGTTTGTAACTTTTTTATGTGTTTAAAGGTAGTGTTGATGGTTTGAGATAGACACAATTTGGTATTTTATCAAAAAAAGATTGTTCAACTAAATAGTTCTGAAAATTGCACAGAAAAGCTGTGGGTATAAGAAATATTTATTTTGTATTCACAATTGGCACACGAGCAGAAGCGACCAAATATTCGTGCGACTGAAAAGATTAGATATGAATCGCCAATTGTTGCCGAAATAATCGCATATGAAAAAATTATTCATACGAATTTCGCACGATCTAAGCGAGCGTTGTGCGATATAAACGCATCGAATCTTGCGATATATCTTGCGTCTATATGCGACTGTTGTACAATAAAAGCAACTGTTGAAAGATAATACGATAGGAACGCGCGAGAGACTAAGTGATCGGACGATTGAACGTGCGCCAATGTGATTGGACGTGTGATTATGCCTTCCACGGTACGATTGATCGTGCGAGTCAGCGGGGGTATGTGCACCGCCCATATTCAGTAGACATAGTTGGAAGCGAGAAAAGATGAGGCCCAAGAATGTACAGATATGCAGCAGCATTAACTATTATACCTCAATATGATAATTCTATTATATCTGATTGGTCTAGAAAGTCACGCGACAGGGAGATATCATATGAATGAAAAAGCAGATATGAGCATACGATGTAGACAAATATGATTAAATCAAAAATATTTAATCATTATGATTCTCTTTATAACTCAGAACCAACTTAACTATCTATGATTTATGAAAGAAAAGTGAGACAGTTGCATGGGGAATCAAACAATCACGACGTTAATGTTGCAACTGTTGAAAAGTAACACATTATTAGAAATCAACGTATTTTGTGTAATCATATGTTGCTTGGTATAATAAAACGTTTATTGCATTAATGTTTAGGGAATATGAGGATTTATTCCTCAGAAAAAAAACAAATTTTTTCTCGGGCGAAGTCCTCGGGAAATATGATTTTTCTTGAGGGATAAATCATCATACATGTATTTCCCTCACCATCATGCAATAAATGAATATTGTTAATTTTGTTCTGAAACAGAGATACTTATACAGGGTATATATACTAATAGCAAAGCATGGCATATTGAGTCTGATAAGTCGTGCAATGATAGTAAAACGTTGCAAGATTACATGGGATACCTTGAGCAACAGTCTCACGGTCGCAAAACAGACGCATAAAAACCAGCGATTTATCTTACGATCTTTATAAATCGTGTATCACTCTTGCGAGTACACAAAACGTTGTAAAACGTTCGTACTAATGTTCGTGCGTTGCACTGCGATAATTTGGATCGCATTGGATCGCGTCTGAATAGTGTGCATGTCCACTATTCAGAGGAGACTTGATGCGACCAGTAAAACGTATGCAGCGAATGCGAGAGCTCGTGCAACGTATGCGAGAGCTCGTGCGAAGCTAAAAAATTTCGATCGCAAAGTGGTGTGAAGTGGTCGTGCGTCAATTGTGAAAGGGGCTTAAAGCCATGTACTGTGAAAAAAAATTATATATGCAACAAACCGTTTTGATGATGTTTATGTAATAAAAAAATGTCTTGTCACTCTTTATTAACAACTCTGATATTTTTTAACCAATTTCATGAGGTTAATCTTTACTTTTGTGACTGCAAATTGTATTTAAATTTTTAATGGAAAGTCTTTGTTTAGTAAGAAAAAAATGCAACTGAGAGGGTTAAATTCACATCATAACCAACCCTGAAAAAGTATTGTTTGGCTCCGAATGCAATTGTTATACACTTGAATTTAGATCTTTATAATAAATCAATGAAAGATACTTTGAACAAACAGAGTGCATTTGAAATTAGCCATATATAGAAAGGAGCTAGCTTTCTTCAAGTACACTAGGGGCATTGATGTTCCCCCATCCCAAATTCCTTCGTCTTTTTAAATGTTTTAATTATAGTATTTTCAACTGACACACAAACGGAAAGCGGTTTACAACTATGATGCGTTAACTGGAATGATTTTCAATAAACATTATGACGACGATAAAGCCTGAAACGTTCGAGGATTTTTTTTCGGCGATGATATTCAAACATGAAAATCTTACACATAATAAACGATCAGAAAAAAAAACTATCATGCTACCGAATAATTATTTTTTACAACCTTTAAAGTTAACATGAACATCATTTTCAGAAAGGAATAAATAGATAAAAACGTGATGGTTCTTTGTTTTACTTTCGGGACCGCTGATACACGTGAACCAAATTTACTGAGATGTGAGTGATTTACCATCTCAAGAACGGTGTCTCATTAAATAAAGTGAAGATTGACTACAATATGTATCGATGTGATGTGAATATATGCCATATTTCGATGAGCTTTTAATATACAATGTGATGCTTTGTACGAGATAAACAGAAGTTGATGACATAGTTTCATGCAGTTTATCGTTTTACATGTTAGCCAAATTAGAATAAAAGTTTGTTCTGTCAGCATATAATAGGCAAATGTTATTGCTAAAGACAATTCGTTTTGTGAATTTTGGTGAATTGTCAACATTAGTATTATCACTCTCCAACTGTTTGCAAGAACATTATCAATCTGCTTTCGTTTTGTCTTATGCGTCATATTCATTTGGTAGATGGTAAAAATAAAATAAGACTATAAATTTTAAACAAACTCCTTCTTTTTATTTACACAAAGTTCAAGCAATAAAAACTGAGGGGAGAAATCTTTCACAAACTAGAAAAGCGAAACATACACGAGGTTCAAACATGTTGTAGTGCTAATTATAAATTTTTAAAATGTGATACATACATGTAATCAATTCTAAGATCCCTGGATTGTTATTCATTAGGTATTTCAATATATAATTAGAAAAAAAGTTAACATATTTCTGAAAACTTCAATGCTACAATATGTGATAATCAAAAATGCAACTATCCTGATAAAGTGTAAATTCTAAATAGGGCAATTTATGGCCATTGTGCCAATTTCAGGACCCCCTGAAATATTCAAAGCCTAATGTAGAAGTAAAAGTTTAAAATATGAATTATTTTTCTCTTCAATTATTTTTATGACCTAGGAACTTAAAATGACCCGGTCTCAGGAGAAGTCCACAAATGAGTATAGGCATGTGTGGATTATAATCTGCGAAATATTCGAATCAAGACCTACAATGTGCAATATTATTACATGCAACCCTTTTTTGGCGTAAGAAAGTATGAATTAATTATTATTTTTACCTTCACTTCATTCCGGTGTATTTATATCCATTTTGTAGATATTGTAAGACGCAGTTAAAAAAAAAAGTATAGAGTTCGTATCTTTAATCGTTTGCGGAAAGTTTTCTTCCAAATCATATCGACAAAATTGTAAGATTTTGTCACCTTGAATTTAATATCTAATCATTACGGAAGTTGGTATTTCAGAAACTCGAAAATAAATTACCCGGGGATTTACATTTCCTGGTCATTCAAATTTAAAATGCCCCCAAAAAATTCAAAAGAAATCAGTAGTGTAATGTACATCGTGTATCTGTTGCCTCAATGGACATATTTCAAAAATGCATTTTGTGCAACCATGGCACACAATAACAATGTCCACCAAGGGTCGCAGCTGTTGAATATCTTGTCTTGCTGACGGCTGTTCACGATACAGTGCATACGACTTTGTGTTGAGTATCTGCTTCGTTGCGAGTTATAATGTCCACGCATATCATTAAAAACCCACTTTCATTATTGTGTATACCCTCTCTGCCGTACATTTCCCTTTTTCAACACACATCTACGTGAAATGTAAAACAAAAGTTTGCGCTTTTATTGAATATTTTTACTTATAAATAAAGACATTCATCAATTAAACTACAAAATGCTAAGTGTTTTACACATTTGGTATTTCAACACGTGTAAGATAATATCCGAAAGCTGTAACTGATACATGTACTTACCTAAATAGTAATTATTATAATTGTGAACTTTTTTAAAAACGTATTTTTATTTTCGATACACCAGCCGAAAATAGAGTGAGGTGGTGGACATGCTCTTGGGATCCAAGTCAATGGGAGTTGGTATTGAAATATATACTGTAAAATTTTCGTGGGGGCGAATTTTCGTGCATTGCTTAAATTTTACAGGTTCGTGGGGACGTTATTTCGTGTATTCTCTTAAACCTACAAAAGAAATATAACTTTATTACCCTAATTTATTAATTCGTGGAGTATGTTAATTCGTGGATGAAAGGTACCCACGAATTCTACGAAAATGGAGCCAACACGAAATCTAATGATTCCAAAGTACTTGCAATAAGATAATGTAAAACTATTACGTAAAGGATGAACATATTTCATGGGAACCTACTTAATAGAGTATACGTGTGAAATAAGGCAATTCATTTCTTGAATGTGATTTTAGTTTTTATAGATAGACGACCTCTGTTGAGAGAATTGGATAGAACTTTCCAGTACGACTAGACTAATTATTGTTATGGCGGAAAGTATTGAGCTAGTTCACCATTAGGCAGATTCTTTTAAAATTGATACTTTTTTACACGAAGACAGATTGGTAGTAAACCTCAAAAATAAATTTGTAAACAATGAACAGATTGTTTTCTACATATTGACAGTGTATGTCTATGTTATGAAATGAAACAAGAGAGTTGAATAACGGGGAGGGGTACTCCCCCATTCTTTTTCAAAACAGTCTTTTATTTGAGATTCTTATTTGGAATTGTGATAAAAGTTATATTGATATTTCACCAAAAGAACAAAACTTAGAGATACAAAGCACTAAATAACAACTCACTTGTTAGAAATATAAAGAAAACGTCTGTTATTTTTCTAGGTACAATGTAACTGCAACAAAAGAAATTGGTGTTACATACATGTATATATCATTTATTTTCAGTTTAGATTTTCAATTCCTACCCGCGTCTCTAGCCGTGTAGTCGGCATTTTATTTCGAATTTAAAGAATGTGATAGGAAAACAATTAAGAAAAAAAAAATGGACATAGAATATACAAAAATTAGCAAAAACAAAACAAGATTTTATGTGTAAAGTTAAAATCTCCGCGCTAGCGCGGGATATCATCTAGTGAATTTTAGATCAAACGTTTCAGCTTTTTACTAAACTTGAGATTAGTCTATCTTTTGCCATATATACTCAAAAATATCTGTTAAACTAGATGATACCCTGCGCAAGCGGGGGAATTAACACCTTACACATCTTTATAATATAATGCTTAATACGTTGAACCATATTGTTTTTGTATATACTTTCTTTAAGTTTTCCTTATCTTACCCTTTGTCAAAATTAAAATAAAAAAAACCCAAACTGCATTGTTTTTTAAAGGTAGGATTTTTCAACGATTTTTCAACAATACAACCATTGCCCATGACAAATTAGAATATAGGCTTTTTCATATCATTGACAGTTGTTTCTTCAATAAAATTGGAAATTGTAAAAATGCTTACTTTGTCAGTAGAACTCTAAAAATTATTTTTGTAAAATCATCTTGATTGCACACACAAATACTCTGAAGTTTACATTAAAAAGATGCTTGAGTTTCTGATAGACAGCATATAAATATGTAGTTTTTTGAAATCAAATCTTCCGACAATCTGTTGGAATTCCCATGGGTACCAATTGTGCCCCGTTGTTAGCAGACCTTTTTTTTTCTTATGAAGCAAAATTTACTTAAATACTTGGACGTGAAAAAAATTAATCACTCGCTGTGGCCTTCAACTCAACAATCGGGTATCTCGACGACACATTAATAATTAACAATCGTTATTTCCATTATTATGTCGACTGGATTTATTTCAATGTACTTGAAATAAAAGACACCACAGAGTCTGCGACATCTGTTTCATATTTGGATATTTTACTGGAAATGGACATTGATGGTAACCTAACAACAAAACTTTATGATAAACGCGATAACCTAAATTCTTTTAGTCAACTTTCCTTACTTATGTAGCAATATACCTTCATCAACTGTATATGGTGTTTTTGTCTCTCGGTTAATTCGATACGCTATGTCATGCTTTTCGAATTGTCATTTTCTAAGGCGAGGCAAGCTACTGACAAACAAGTTGATAAAACAGGACTATCAGCAGTCTCGTTTGAAGTCATCTTTTTGTTAAATTTTATGGTCGATACAACGACCTTGTCAGCAAATACATTCTTCCACTGGATCGCATGCTGACTGACGTTTTTCATACTAATTGTTAGACCATAATTGATCACTATGAACTTTTCCGTTTTTTCCCGATTACGACAAATAGCACACGGCGGGTGTGACCGGTCAGCAGAGGATGCCCACTCCTCCTAGGCACCTGATCCTCCCTATATCTTTTTGGGGGTCCGGGGTCCGGTTTGCTCTGCTTTGTATGAGTTTTACGTTATATGGATTTTCAAATGGTTGACGGTTTTTATTGTCATTTTTTCATTTAGAGAAGCAGGCAGGGGTGAAAAAAAATCTTAACTAAAAAGGATAATATACACATGTACATGTACATTTACGTGGCCTTAATCCGGTTTTTTGCAAAAAAGCCAACTTGTTTTATTCTACATGTAATTATTTCATATCAGTGAATAGGTATGTAGTATATTTTTCTCTGAATTTGGTTCTTTAAGTGAATTTTCAATATAATTTCATTTACTGTCGCAAATAAGAATTTCAGATAAAAGAAAAACAATCTGGAAAGGGGAGGGGGGGTCCCATTAAACTTTCCCGTTTTAAGCATACATCATTTATTCGTACTTCTACCCGAGAAGTTGCGATAAACAATATATGGACGTATAATACAATTATCTCATCATTGTCATTGAAGGATTACAATTAATCTGCCTTGGTATGTAAATGTTGAAATTTAAACACGCAAGGTTATCCATGTGCATTTATATTTTAATCCAAAATTGTCAGATTCAAATTGCTGTTCAAAGCCGATAATTAACTCGCCCTACACTTTCCGCCATGGTGTCAATTAGTCAACCAGTTTCAAGGCAACCCGTTTTAGTAAATTCTTTCCAATAATAATCGTATTAATTGTTCCATTTAATTTATTAACTTGTTGTATTAATAGAAGTCAGTCAACCATAAGTGACCAAGACACGAAACTTACATGGATGATAGACATTTGATAGAAGATGTGTTTAACCGCTCTCATTTTCTCAACCGTCACTTTCGGTCCACACCGGAAGAGTTCAAACAAATCAAGTTTAAACAAGTTTAACTGACTTTCTTGCCTAATAAACAGTGATATACGCTAAGCAAATAAACGAGAAATACCAGTTTTTGATTTTATTTATCATTTCCGTTCGTCCGTTTCCGGTCCCGAGAAAAAAATATTGTTTCATAGAGATATCAGATTTGGCAGAGACGTGAGCAACCAAACTAAAAGGAAAGATAAACTTATGAGTTTACAAATGTTGAACATGTTTTGTTTAGTCGGCGTTACTTCCGGTCGTCACAGAGAGTACTAAAAAAATTGTTTTTTTTTTTTTCATTCTCGATGTTTTACGTGAATTAACGTCTGGATATATCATTCGCAATAATAATCATATCCACTTTTTTTTCTATGTGAGAAACGCAATGTCTTACAGTAATATTGATACATGTATATCAAACGGAAGACCTGTTTGTTGCTTTTGCAACAAGAATCTACTTTCACACTAACGTATCCGTTACTCCAAGAGATACTAAGTTCTACATTGTGCATGGTTCAAATTTACTTTATTTAAATGAATTAAGTTGGAATCACACAAACGTCTGCATTTCTGCAACGATATGATTCAATTAAGAACATAATTATTGCTTAATACAGATCCAATCAGACCCAACCAGAGTATACCCCGACTAAACCTTGGGTTTGCTGATGGTTAACGTTTTGAAAATTTAGGTTTACTCGGGGTTTACTTTGGGTTTACTTGGGATTTGCTTTTTTGGGGTTAACTGTAGGCACTGGAGTATTTACCAGACTCCTGTTTTATCTTTTCGTCTTACTGCTCTTATTTCTTACCCCTAATATTTTCCAAATACACATGAAGCGTCTGCTTTCAAAGGAATACTTCTGATTGTGGGTTAAATCTTGGATTTACATTTCCTGGTCATTCAAAGAAAAAATGCCCTGAAAATAAAAATGGAATCAGAATTGTTATATTCATTGCGAAAAGCTCCGGACAAAATCACTTATTAAAACGTTAAAAACGACAAAGTTTGACGAATTGGATGACGTCATCAAATATTTTTTTTTCTTCATATTATAGAGATCTTTTTAAAACACATAAAACCTTAAAATTTCAAACCAATCTATGCACGCGTTTTTGAAATATTGCAGTTGGAAAAATAAAAAAAATGAATAATTATAAAAGAACAAGAGCAAAGCTCGTTGCACAGCAACGAGTGGGTCTTCCTTTAATATCGGAAGTAAAGCTAGAAGTTCCTGTAAAGAGCAGAGGTCTTAAACCAATAACAAGAAACTAAAACCGAAATATAAAAAACAAATCGAATAATTCTTGGCATTTCTCCACCTGTCACAACTGACCTGTTGTGATGGGTTCTTTTAACATTTACCCCTTATGAAATCATATGGATGACTCTTATTTTCCAATAAACAACAACAGTATGAAAAAATAAACAATAAATTTATCTACATATGTACAAAGAAATTATTAATCATAGTTCTCAACGGGCCTCCATAATATCGTGCTTCTTTCTACCACGCTCCACCACTTTCCACCACGTTCCACCACGATCCACCACGCTCCACCACGCTCCACCAAAATCCACCCCGTCCCCTCAGGTTAACAATAACTTAAGAATTATAAAATTGGTCACCTTCAATTAACACACAATTTTCTAATAAATCATTACAAACATAAGTTTTATGCAAACCCACTAATGGCTACTATAGCTTTAAAAACAAGTAAATTAACGACATTATAATACACACAGTAATACGTTCTTGTTCTTGTAGGTGAATATGATTAAATACGTACCAGACAATTTATGTACTAAATAACAATACAATTCATCCGCCGACAAAAAATATCGTAAAGTTACACTTACTGAGTTGTGGCAATAAAAATACAAAAAATGTAGGCAATCAGGTCTCGCAACGCCAGCGCCAACAAAATCCACACAAGCTACATGTTCCCTAGATCACACAGCAGGGGAGACACAAGAGACACACCCAAGTTCACACAGCAAGGGCTTAACATACACGAAAATACTGCTCGGCGTCCAGACCACTTCTCCCAAAAGTCAGCCCACACCCCATATATATAGTCATCAAAACTAACCAAACAAATTTTCCTACTCTAGATACTAAATATAGCGACATCCGGCAACACCCCTAATAAGCTTCTATGTAAACCTGCCAAACAGGTTCGAAGAGAATCCCAATCTAAACATAGTAACATCGAGAACGGAACAACCCAGTGACCAATAAAGCGTAAATAAATGAACGATAACTTAGATCTATAAACGATAACTCTTACCTTAAATATAGTAAACAAATATAGAACCAATTATAATAAAAAAATATATCATTGGCATAATGTCTATTGTGACACCACCCTTCATGTTTTTATGGTTAAATCCGTGAAATACTTGTTTAAATTTGAGGATTAATATGTAATCATTGAAAATAAACTTAAATATTTGTATGTTGCAAATACCTTGTTCATGCTGTAGGAGCTAACACAGGTACACTTTCAAGGCAATTAAAGCGACGACTGCTCTCCAATGAAATATTCGTTTTTGTTACTGCTTTCTATTTATAAAGATTTTTTTTTTATATAAAATAATTGCAATCCTTTATTTTATGTATTTTAACATTTAAAGGACATTTAAACCTGCCAGTGTGAAAGACATCATATTTAAAGAATTTTGATACAGTTAAGCAACATTGAACGTATTTAACTTTTGAAATAATGGTGCAAACTCACTGACAATTGGTATATTTGTAACACATTATATATCCTATCGAAATTCGCAAAGAAATATTTACCTTGCCATGTGAAAAATTATGAATTGTAGTCTCTGTTAACTTTTCCTATGTACGGTTGTATCAGTTTTTCATTGAGTTCAGCGATTTCAACTCAAAGTACCCTCTATAAAGTGTTAATAGAAAAAAATATTATTGCACACACCACTGTGACCATCAAAATAGTATGTACAGCGAGCTGTTGATTAAAACATTATCGAATAATACCCAATTAATTATCTAACAGGAAGAAGACAGACCGGCCAAAAAAAAAGGGAAAATGAAAAGACGTTCTCAGGTATTTTTTTTTTTATTTCGACCACTCTCGTTAACCATTGCATTGCTAGAAACATAAATCCATAAAGAATTATACCTATTAATCAAAAAGTAAGAAAACTAAAAGAAATATTAGCTCATTACATGAACACATTCCTCGTAACATTCAAATCAATTTTTCCGCATTCATAAAAATAGCGTTAGGGGGGTTGTAAGTTCAAGACCCGTTTCAATAACAGGAAAATTAAGGGACGGCAGAGAAAAGGACAAACTTGTTCGCGCTTAGAAGAAGAAAGAGAAAGGTGAAGCTCAAGAGCCAGACTCTTGTGTGGTGGAGCAAAAGCGGCTTTACAAGATCACAGATTCCACGAGAAAACAAAATTTAAGACGTTAAGTCGAAAAGGGTCATGCGTCTATGCTTAACGGCTAACGATGTATTGACCCTATTCCAGTGGTGGAAATTTCCCGGTCACTCTTTACATCCGTACGGAAGAAATAGAAGCCTTCGATACTGTAAATATCGTAAACAACGAACCGACAATATTAAATCAAAGTACTGAAGAACTGACGGGAGTTGATTTTTTCGATGTTCATTTTTTTTAAATCAATGATATGTTATGTTGCATGACAAGTACATGTAGTTTCTAATTTGAATTACGCACATTTTTATATAATATTATGAATTTTTGGACTTTTTCGACAAGAATGTCGAGAAACCCCCATATGAATCGTGTTAAATAATATTTAAAGATAAAAATTATTTCAATCAAACTTTGTATCAGTAGTAGAAATATTTCTCGAAAATTGTATGGATCCAAGCAATATTGAACTCTAGTCTCGTTTTACCAAACGCTCGTCTGACATCGTCAATCTCCGACAAGGATTTACGGAGACAGCCGATCGTCGAGTTGAACGAGACTATATTGAACTCTGGCGTAGGAATACATACGACAACAAAAAATATTCAAATTGTTCGTACTATTTAAAATCTGACTATTTTCAAGGTATTTATGAATAAGTTTCCTTGAAAAACAATGCTTTAGCATACATTACATCGAATTTATCAATTATTTTCAAGAACTAAGTCTTGTCAGCAGCAATTATTTGTGCTGAGGTCCAAACACTGTTTCACTTTCGGTTTGTCTGAGTAACTGCATAGGAGAGTTGATTAAAGTCAACTCTCAAAAAGTGTAAGTATTTGCCACGGGAAAAAAATCCACCATAAAAGCTAATGAACTCTTAGAAAAAAAATCTGTAGTACTGACATACACTCGGCTTTGACAAATCGCCGTTCTGTGGTGCATTGATACATTAACTCGTTAAGAAGAGAAACTAACGATGGACTATTGAAATGACGGTGAGCATTGAACTAGACTACCTGAAATATATGAGACAACCAAACTATCAAAGTAGACGTACTAATTATACACTAGATCCGGAGTTGGTGCACTTTCCTGGGACAAGATCATTTTTCGAATTATAAAGTAACATGCTAGAGATCGTAAACATATTCGATTACGATTAAGTGTTTCACACTTTCGATACTTATTTTTTGGGCTTTCACAAAAATAAAAGGAACAAATGACAAATTACAATAGGTCACCTGAGTGACTCAGGTAAACTAAAAACTTAAAGATAGATTTTATGTTTATATGCTTTCATAGATAAACTAAAGATGGTTGGTATGCATGTTTTATCAAAAACAACAACAACCCCCTTCACATCCCCAGTACATACGAAAACAAAAATCACCAATACGTTTATTTTTTAAACCCAAATCCGTTGCTTTCCTTGTTCATTTATTAATTGTTCAATATTTGACACCGTCTGGCACTTTTTTTTTTAAATTATTGTACAGCCTAATTTTCATTTAACTAACAAGTTTGCTGTTTGTTAAAAATCTTTCAAAAACTGTTTTGGTTGGGTTTTTTTTTTGTTTTAAAAAAAACTTGGTTCACTCTTTTTATTTCTAAACTTCTTAATTCATTATTTTACAAGAATTAATTATTAAATATGAGCAAGCAAGGGAAGATAACTCCATTATCTGTTACACCTCCCTACCCCCACTCTAGCTAAATGTTTTCATGATATCTCACATTTTGATAGACAGCTTTATACATTTTTTTTTATTAAATATGTACTCATTTCTTTCATTTAAATTCAAGAGCTGAATAAAATAGTTTAAATTCTTAACGTAATTAACAGCACACTAGTTCTATGGATTAATGCCGATGAAAACACACGTCGGCCAACTTAAACCCTTTGTAAATACTCACTAATTTAATTTTACATAAGCTGACTTATTTTTGATTTTCTTGAAGCCTGAAAACGTCGGTATTGGAACTTTGAGAGAAACCGTGAAATTGTAACACCGTGGAATTAGAACAACTTTCAGTATATTCCCAGATACCGGGTGTACATGTATAATAATAGGATGATACATGCTAAGCTAGAATTTATCTCATTTTAAGGATTAATTATATAACATAAGATATAAGGAACATAATTATTTTCATCGTAAAGGAAGGGCATCAAATCAAATCGTGACTTTTAAATGCACATTTAATTTGCAAAACAGTTGAATAGAAGGTAACGATTTGATACAAACTCATATTCAACAATCAATCATCAACTATAACAAGGAATGTACTACAGCACTGTCTATCACAATATTATGTAAAAACAGCTTTTATTTTTTTTTAACAGGGAGGTGACACACAAATAACTAAAAAACTGAAAGTGAAAGAAAGTAAGGCAAGTACGCTTAATATTCTAACCAAATAATATAAATTTTATCTATTGTCCTGAATTTTTATATGTTGTTTCATTCCTTTTGATCACACACAACAGAGGCGGATCCAGCAATTTTGAAAGGGGGGGGGGGTTCCAGTTGATTAAAATCAATACGTGCAAAAAAAATTTTTGAACGCCCTTTGAACGTTTTCCGTGCGTAAATTTAATGAACATTTATCTCATCAATATCTATTTCACATTTTTTTTAATATCATAGTGCACTGAGCGTTTTGATTTAGGTAAGGAAGATTTGCATAATTTCCAGCCTTAAAAAAAACCCCAAGTCTCCATCAATGAGCTCGAGAACGTGCGTCTATGCTATGCTTAATAGAAAGAAACACTAAGAAACCAAAAATAATTCAGACTTATTACGACAAGCTATTATAAAAATGAATTTTTGGTAAAAAAAATTTATGTCTTTGATGTTTAAATTCTGAACTATTTATTGACTTTGATTTCTATCGGTTGCCTTCTTAAATAAAGGTCTAAATGATAGGATATGACAAAAATGGGGATAGTTTATCTGCTGAATAGATGGAACATGTGAAATACAATTGTACAAGAAATAATCGTCCCAGGGATCTTGATGTAACCTCTGTATAATGGGTGCGCCACATCACCCGGCACTAGTACAGATGGGATCTTATTCAGGAAAGTTTTGAAAAGTTGTGCTTTTACATAATGGTTTATATATAAACCCCTTACACGGTATTTTGTAACATAATTTCCGATTCTTGGAAACAAAACAAAAAAGGGCTTTCTTTTGTGTTCCATGTGGGTATGAAGGTACGGTATAGCTAGCATTCCGGAAAAATAGGATAACTTGCATAAAATTAACTATAATCGATTTTTTAAAGAAATGGAGTAGGCAATACATTGTAGATGTTATTATAAATCTGTGTTTTAGCGACACTGCTTAGTTAATTTTTAAAAAAATTTCCACATGTTTGCTCACAGATGTAAGCACCGGATGCTGATGGGGAGTACCTTTTTCGATAAAAAAAAATCGTTAGGGTCTTTCATATAAGAAAAACATGTACATGTAAATTACGGTGCGTTGTAAAAAATTCTTTAAATTAGCAATTTTAAAAGCATTTATTTGAAATAATTACAGTGTTCATATTATAAATGGGAACAATTGCCTTTAAATAGGCATTACAAGTTTTCCAAAAAAATTATATGTCCCAGAGAAAGGGGGGGTTCCGACCCCCGGAACCCCCCCCCCCCTTCTGGATCCGCCAATGCACAATCATGATTTTATTAAGTATTATACTCTGCCCAAAGATAACCTTGATTCACATTGGCTTTATTGCTCAATATTGATGATTACTTGTACTTAAAAGTTCAAACGATGTCCATTCTTTCGTTTAAAAGTATGTCATTGAAAGTATATCATGGTTTCTTCTTTGAAACACGTTTTTAGCTTACATTTTAAAAGGGGTCGATACTCGGTTATAGAATAAAGTTATTTGCGGGAATTATGCATTACATCAGACCCGGATGATAACGTTGAATAATTGTTCGAGTAAATGTGTACTGAGTGACTCCGGATAAAGAAAGGTGTCAACATTGCCCTGAATAAAACACTAGAAAAAATCTGCTTACTTCTCTGTGATTTTTTCCGTGTAAAATATTGTTAAAGCGTTAGCGAAGTTATTTTGGGTATTTTTCAGTTCATCTTCTTTAAGTAGTCCGAGTATCGCACTACGTCATAATACGGATTTTACAATATTGGTTCGACTTTTACAAAGCGTTTTTGATACCCGGTATTGATTTTGCTCTACATCGCTGTTGTAAACAATGGCAATAATAAGCAATTAGAACGGTAATATATGAATTATATGAGAGATAAAAATGATTAATGTTGAGAAACTCGATTCTGTTAAAGTAAAATGAAAAACGAAGTTTCTGGTTAACCAGGATCTCAGGTATGCTTATATCTTCTTTGTTTTGATCCCCCCCCCCCCGAATTTTTCTTTTTCTTTTACTAAAACCGGTTTAAATTTAGAGACAGAAGCTAATTTAATTAAACGTCAATTAATTAATGTTTAAATGATATCTAACATTGTTGACAGATCTAGGCAGAAAACTGTAGCAAAATGTGATGTTTACGGATTTTTTCGTCAGGGTGTACTTGGTTTAGAGCTTATAGCGTGACAAGTTATCCGTCAACATATAATTTATTTTACCAAATTTTTTTTCTAAGATGTCAATCTATAGAATACACACCATGAATTTGAGTCCATAAAATAATAAAAAAAATTACCAAACGCGATACTAGCATTGCATTTTTTGTATTCTATTTTGATACATCAGGTCCATAAAGCGTACTTACTTACAAACATTTGCGCAAAATTATTGATGAGATATGGCTTAAATAAATATTTATACTCTATTTTTGTATGTTCAGTTCTAATTTTCCCAAAATTGGTAATTTTTTTTTTAGGAAAAACGAATGTCTGGCAAATTTCATAATTGTCAATAAATTTCGCAAGGGGGTACACCACTGAGAGGTGAATACAATCAAACTAGCATGTACACATACATATTTTCTTTTGTATATGTATTGCTAGAATGTATAGATTGAGCCCATTTAATGCCGAGTATAGGACTACCTTAAATTGCACTTCTTTCACGATAATGTGTTTTTTTTATAAATAAAAATAAATAGTCCAAATGAATTGCAAACATACTATTAAGATAGATCAACAAGAAGTGTTGATAAAAATGACATTTGAAGCTCAGTTTTTTAATAACACAAGATACATATGTGTTCATATTTGGTTTTATGCATAGCCAATAGTTAATGAAGATTTCTTTAAAAATTATTTGTTATTCATTACATTGCACAAATGAAACCAAAAAAAAACATCGTTGAAGATGTCAAAGTGATTGGAAAAAATGTTTGACTTTCACGACAGGTATATTACAAGTTTTTGGCGTTTATCATATAGAACAAGACTTAGTGTATCGTGAGCATTTTTAAAAATATATATACTCTATTAAACATTTGAATTGACTGTGTGGGAAGGAAGACAACCATTATTTTTCTTTTATTTACCATATGGAGACAATGTTATTTAATGTTTATTAAACACTAGAAAAATACAATTGACTAGAAAAAAAATATTAACATATCTCGCATTGCTTTTCAGGCGATAATGGTACAAATATTATAAGTAATCCTTAGAGCTTCATTGTCATTGTTCAAATAAAAAAAGGGTTTTTTGTGACCCTTCCAAAAAAAGTCTGTTGTGTCATCTTTGCAGCTTTGTAATATATGTATAATATATTATTAATGCAACTGTTTTAGATAGAGGGGAGATACTATATTTATTAATCTTCGACGTGTATTGTTCCTAGGTGTGTTAATTTGTGAGTAGGTTTAGCCTCCACTGTTAAAATATATGCAATATCATAAACATATTTACACTGTACCATCTTCATCAAATTGGTTTGAAAATATAAATTGTGAATATTGTGGCCAAAAGAGGTAAATATATTAGAAGTGAAGATCATGCAAACTTTTATAATACTCATTTTTACAATTGTACAATTGATTTGTAGATTCAAATAAAATTAATTCATTTCTGAAAAAGTATCACCCTCCTAGTCGTATATTATTCATGTAAAATTAGGTTCTAGGGCTAATTCTAACAGACGAAAGGGGTGCATTTTAAGAAATCAATAATAAAAATATCATTATGAAAAAACCAATTCAGTATATATCCAGTTTTACATATAAGTCTTCCTAAAAAGTTTGGTACAAAGGATATTATTCAAAGATAGTGTGCATCAAACATTATGATATTTGTTATATTATCAGGCAACTATTTTTTTTTCAAAATCATGTCCATACTTGCCAACCTCCATCATGTGAAAATCTGGTCATGACCAGATTTGGAAAGTAAAAAATCTGGTCATAGCGCGTAACGACATTCACGACATATTTATCATGCGTTTCATAGGTATATACAATAGAAATATGTGTTAAAACTTATGTCAAATACTTGAAAGTTGTAAGTGACTTGGAAGACTTTTGTGTATTAAAAAGCATTCTATACATGACTTAGCGTTTTAGAATGTTTAGTCAGATCATTTTGGGCACAAAATCCAATATTCAAATGTGCGTTACATAGAACACAACAGCCTCGTTTTGTACTCGATTACTTTGTTTTACATATGGGATCATGGGAATTCATTTTCCCAGATATGTTGATAGGTACAAAAATATCGTTTTCTTTTTGTTGGTTTTGATTCCGCAGGCCCCGATGAAGACCTTTTCTTATTGGAAGCCATCACACTTAATGATTTAAACCTTCGCTTAGTCAAAACAACTCACGATAATAATTACACTTAATGTGTCTGTTATAGCCATCGGCATTGTTTACGCGTTACGTAAATCCAAGCTCAGCTTGGGTTCATAACTGGACATCAAACGCGCAATGTAATTTACGAACCAAATCCGGAAATCGGGAGATTTTCTGGTTGTTCGACAAAAATCGGGTGAAAAGCATGACACGCCGGGTCATAAATAATAATCGGGTGAAGGGTTGAAAAATCGGGTGTGACCCGACGAAATCGGGTCAGTTGGCAAGTATGATCATGTCTGTATAAATAAAGTCTAAATAAAGATATGAAAAAAGTTGATAATATTGGTAAGTAATCATGTACATGTATGCACTGCTTCTTAGCATGTTTTATAAACCTAACAGAGAATTAACGACCCAGTATGGCTGACAATAGAACTGCATCCTCTTTGCGCCAGGATTATCGACACGCCAGAGTTCCAGCGACTGCGATCAATTAAACAGATGGGAGGATGCAATTTTGTCTATCCCGGAGCCGTTCACACCCGATTTGAACATTCTATCGGGTAATTAGTCAAACAACTTTCTCTTTTTTTTCTATATATTGTGATTTTCAATGAAACAATAACGTATATGATCAACCTATGGAATCTAATATTCTTTATGCATTTATTTTCAACGAACATCATACCTGGCCGGTGAGTTTGGACGAGAACTTAAGAAAAACAGTCCCGAAGTCAAGATAACTAAGAAAGACATTCTTTGTTTGGAGGTTGCTGGACTTTGTCACGACCTAGGTTTGTACTCTACTTCTACTTCTCAATTCGATTTTAAATAATTCAAAGCAATTTTATTTATTTGTTGTTTGCTAAATATTTAGGTCATGGACCTTTCTCCCATGTGTTTGATCAACAGTTCATCAGCAAGGCCAAGAAGAATAAATGTACATGGAAGGTTAGTTGATCGATCACGATGTCGTTAAAATATTAGTGATGTTATTACTAATTTAACCTTTAAGCGTTTGCACATTATATGTCATGTGTTATTTATAAAATATTTTTTAATCATATAACTATTATTTTAAAGGCAATTTTATACAATTATTTTTAACTACACGTTATATAATTGTGTATAAACACGCAGTGAAAATGTGCTAGGGAGGTCCGAGAAAAAGCCGCATTGATCTCATAAAAATAAACATTTGAGGCAATACAAATCGTTTTGAATGGAATAAACACGCGAACTTAATGTGGTTTTAAAACTATTTACGGTTTGAAGATGTACTTTCATGATCAGTGCAAGACAAGTAGGTATTTTTGATGTGATAATTTACTATAGTCTGTCCCAAGTTATTGCTTCCATCGCTTTTTGATGATTTTTAATAAAATTACACATACCTGTGAAAGAAATACAGTTAAAATCGTTAAAAGGGAATATATCCAAGATATCTTCATTGAACAATTATCCCTTTCCACTCAGAAAAATTCACAGGAACGAAAATAGATTCCTTACGGAGATTTATAATGGGGAATGTTTACATCTTTTCTCCATTCGGAATACGCTCGGAATACATCGCGCAATTCTTTAACGTTATCATCCAATCTCTCATCAGAGGGCGTATTACGCTGCGCTACAACACCTCTGTTAACGTCTAAATGCCAAGAATCTTGGCAAAACCCATTCTCAATCATGATATTATAAATTATAGTTTTATATGTATTCAGTCTCCATTTCGATGTTAAAGCCTTGCTAAAAATATTGAAATAAAAAGATTTTTATTGATAAATCACGGTAACAAACAAAGAACTATTTCTCGGAGTAATACTCCATTACCAGTGTTTTCGTGGCACTACTTTTTAGACGTTAACAGAGGTATTAGTGAAGCGAAGCAGGAACGATAACTCTGGGTAGATATTGGTTATCATCCGTGCTTATTTATGGCTGTTGCAATGCAAAATCTCCGTAGACTTTCAATTTCGGGATGTGTATTTAAACCAGATGCGGTAGAGGGGGCGTTTCAAAACAAATAATCTGGACATTTTTCATATTAGTGGATGGACGTAATTTGAGTACAAATGTATTTACTATTATTGAAATATCAAGCAAAAAGTGGTGGAAGCAAAAACTCGGGACAGAGTATAATGACGTTCGTGGTATATTGGAGAATCCGCGGCAATTCTTTGATCTCGGCAATAACTATAGTAGAAATCCTGTCAAACCCGTTAATTTATCACGTATTTAGCTATATGAAGTTCTATGTACTCAATGAAACGTATGTTCACCTCAACAGAGGAATTTAAATATAAATAACCATGAGTGTTCACACATTGATTCTAACCCTTACTGTGTTTCCAATAATGGTTTTTTTAATAAAATCTGAAGTAAAAACGTAATAGAGAAACCTTACTATTGGGGAAAACTGCTATATGGTAGCTTTTCTCCCGAGGGAAACGCTTCTACATAACAATTTTCCCCAGGGGTCGAAGGGGGGGGGGGGGGTACCTAGGAGATTGTCTTATTTCCGAAGCTTTAATTTTGAGCATTTGAATTAAAGGCAAATTGTAGTTGGTCAAAGCGAATAATTTTTGGTTTGAGTTTTTTTTGCTATCATATGATACATGTGTACACTTTATTTATCGATTTTCATTCCGTGTGTCTTAAACAAAAGTTTAAATTGCATTTCATTTACTAGAGAGCAAGCATCTCTCAACTTGCGTATTGTAATCGATTTCATAAACCTGAATGGTGAATCGTTTTGGTACAAACTTGTTTTTAATTAGCATGAAGACGCCTCTCTGAAAATGGTTGACAAAATCTTTGACAGAATTGATTACCTTGGTCACCTTAAAAAAAAAGACATTGAATTCATTAAAGATCTCATTAAGGTAAAAAAAAAAGTTTTAAATTTGGTGACATTCTCTAATCGGATAGCAATAGTGTCCTCATTTATTTATATTTCATTACAACTAACACTAAAGATCATTATACATGTGCATTTATATCATTGTAAAACATTTGATCTGAAACAATAAAATGATGTCTTTATTTTATATTGTCTACATTTGAAGTCAAACTTGATTACTTTAAAATAGCTATTTTTTTTCTTCTTTGAGGGACAAATGAAATGCAACAATTGTACAAATTTGATATAACAATTGCGTCCATATAAGTTGAACTTCTCAATCATATGCTTTTATTAGGGAAAGGACATTTCTAAAGCGCACACAGAAAAAGAACGAAAAAGATATTTCCTTTTTGAGGTAAATTTTGGGGTTAACACAACTACTGCTTGACTGAATGTTGTAGTGTGGATAAACCACAGAACTGTAACAGTGTATTCAAAAGCTTAATAATATAAAAAGCACAAATATGCATTTTTGTGTGATTAAAATTATTAAAAAACAAATTTGCATTTTTTACAGATTGTTGCCAATAAATTTAACAGCATTGATGTAGATAAATGGGATTATTTTTCAAGAGATTGCCACATGCTGGGACTCCATCACAATTTTCAATGCGAGCGAAGCATCAAACTTGCAAGAGTTGTCAAACAAAAAGACACTGTCTGGCATATTAGTTTTCCTAAATCGGTGCTTCCTTTATTGATTTATTTACTACCTTAGTACAAATTATTATTCAACTTTTTGCCTTAAAATCCATTTTTAAGGTCTTCCGTTTCTAATGTATTTCTTCCGTTTCTAACGGAAGACCTTATAGTTTTCGAACTGCTTCTTTTTCTTAATTTTTTATTCCAAAAATTTTGTGCACGCGATAACCCGGAAACTATCCAACCGATTTCACAATTTTTTAAAAATATGATTGGAAGTGATTTTTTTTTTGCTTCCAAAAAATTTGCCGTCGTTACTTCCGGTACCGATTTATTGCTGATTTTGTAACTTTTACGACTCATTTTGTGCACGCTAAATTTCAAAGACTATCAGAGAGATGAATATGGATTTTTTAGGATAGGTAGACCATGGTCTGAAATGGTGCCTATTGTTTTTGTTTTACGCCAGTGGCGCCCTATTGTAGAGCTTCATATGGCTCGTAAATTGGGTACGAATCCTTTCCCCCTTTTTTGTCCACAATATTTCTCAATTATGGCTCGATAGATTTTCTTGACATTTCCAGGAGTAATAGAAAAAAAATATATCTCGAGGATTCAATATTTTTTTTGCCCATTTCCTGTCCTGTGACAAAAAGCTGGTGACACCGAAATCTAAAAAATTATTTGGACTTGATCATTCAGACTTTGTAGGATTATAGACCCTTAGTTGTGAATGTTTTTAACTATATTTTTTGTTCCTCATAACTTCCAGTCGTCACCGGGAGTCCTTCAAATTTTTTTTTTTTTGCATTAACTTTATTTCATGTAGAATTGAAATATAAGTATAAATCCTTACATATTTCACTATCCGATGTTAGATAAACAAAAACAAATTTTACGTCCTGTGAGATGTCTTAAAAATTTCAGCGAGATCCGAGATCTCAAAAACTGTAAGAGACAAAGACACGAAACTTACACGGATGATAACCATTTGATAAAAAATGCGTTTAAATGCTTTCATTTTAGCGACCGTCACTTCCAGTCTTCACCGGAAGGGCTCAAACAAATCAAGTTGTTTGAAAGATTAATATTATTAGGTTTTTTTGGACAATTTTAGTAAAATTGATAAATAATAAATTACAGTTGTCTAATGTTCAAGATATGCTGAATTTTCACTGAACATTTCCTGTTGTCCGTTTCCGGTCGAGAAACAAAATAATATTGACTTCAGGAGAGCTCAAAAACGGTGAAGACTTGAACAACTAAACTTTGTTGGATGATAGCCCTATGTATGTATCTGTGTTTACATTATTTTGTTTGATTCGTCGAAATTTTTGGTCGTCACCCGAAGCACTTTAAAATTATTTTTTTTCCTTATAAAATCTAATATATGTTAACTATACAGTAATATATAAGCAAATATAATCTACTTCCGATGAGATATATCAAAAAACTTAGGTAGCTTTCCTTTTTACAAAGTTGATACCCGCGAGATTTTAGTCACTGAAAGTGATTGAGACAAAAAATTTTAATAAATGATAGACAATTGATTGAGGATGTGTTTAACGGGTTTTATTTTGTCAACCATCACTTCCAGTACTTACTGGAAGACTTAAAACAATTCACGTTTTTAACAAATTTAATAGGCTTTCTCACATGTATGTGTTTCATCTAGACTGATAAACATTTATGTACACTAGGCAAATGTACAAGAAATACCAGCTTTTTTTTCATTAACCACTTCTGTTTGTCCGTTTTCGATCCCGAGACAAAAAAACTAGTTTCAGCAGGATATCAGATTTGGCAGAGAGTATCGATATTTCATCGTATCATATAAAACATATCGGACGGAAGACCTACTCGTGACGAGATCTAGTTCTTAGGATCAATTCTATGTAAGAATCAAGGGTCTGGTCACGCATAGTCACCAATTTTCCTTATATTTTATACATGGACACACCTGGGTGTAAAACGCAAAAAGCACTTAAAGTAAGTTGCTAGGGGTAACTGTTGCTATGGTAATCGAGGCTAAAGATGAAGAAATAAAAAAGTAACTAGTTTAAAGCCATATAAGAGGGTTTCGCCTACTAATGTAAATTATCAAAGACATAAAACAATCTTTGTTCTATGGTCAATACTTTAATTATGTCACAAATTGATGAATAAACCAATACTATTCAAATGTTACCATTAGAACCGTAAAAATTTAATAAGCCAAAACAAAATGTGAAACTGTTAAATTTTTACACCCTTATCAATGTTCATTCAATATATATTCAATTATGAAAATTGACATCCGTTGCTATGGCAACAAGGCTAAAAAATAGAAAACATGAAAACTGAAATTGGAGATGAATTTGATCTGCTTTAATTCCTGATTTTACAATTTTTTTCAAAAGGTTTTAGTTTAGACTTGTAAAAATACATCTTATTTTTAAGCTTGTTATCATGGCAACGGTTCTCAATTTTCATATTAAAATTTTTAATTGCACAATCATTATAGTGTTTGCCCAAAAAATCCAAGATTTGTACTTTTTATTCAAATTAAATTAAAAAAAAAACAGATTTTAAAATTTCTGTTTAGTAACCGTGGAAGCGCTCTAAAAATATGCGTTTCTACATGAATTATTTTCTTTCTTTTGAAAAATGACTACAGTTCCTAATAATATATTCTACCCTGGAAACCCAAGTTGTGCACATTACTCACAATTTATTCTCAAATAGGCATTAAAATACCATTTTAACATCTTTACCTTCGGTTACCATGGCAACGTGACCCCATAGCAACAATTAAATAGTGTAAGGCTTTTTACTCACCAAAGTCTATCAAATTGTCAAGTATGAAGAAACTCTGTGACTATGCGTGGCCACCAAATTTCAGTTCTTATATAGAATTGATCTTTATATTTTTATACACAATTTCAAACAATTTGTACACGAACATGTTAATGCATAATTGATTAGACATCAAGTATATATAAGTAAGGCTTTTTATTAAAAAGAAGTGTACACTATACTTGTGAAATCTTTTTTTTATAATTTTCAAATTATTTCAAATATTAGTACACACGTAGACTTGATTACGGTATCAATTAATACATTTACTTTTCTTCAAATATACCCCCTAGAATCATGTTTTTGTGGTATTGTTATCTTTCAAAAAAAAAGTTCTTTACCTTTATAAATAAAGACAACGCTTTATATATGATAAATCGTTCCATTATAATTGTTTGTGTACAATATTTTCCAATATATACAAAATTTTACCAATTCTGACAAAACTAGCATCGACGAACGTTTAGTACTGACGGGAGTTGATTTTATGGATTTTTATTAATTTTAAAATCAACAATATGTTATTTTGAATGGTAAGTAGTTTCTAATCTTTATCTGAATTACGCACATTTTTATACTTTGAATTCTAGAACTTTTCCGAAAAGAATTTCGAGAAACCCCAAGGAATCATGTTGTGTAATATATAGAGATAGAATTAATTTCATCAAACTATGTATCAGTAATCGAAATATTTCTAAAAATTGTACACGTCTGGATCCATGCAATATTGAACTCTAGTCTAGTTCAACCAGACGCTCGGCTGTCTCCGTTAATCTCCGACTACCAAGAGAGACTCTCTGTTTGTCTGAGATTTACGGATACAGCCGAGCGTCTGGTTGAACGATACTAAATTGAACTCTGGCGTAGAAATACATACGACTACAAAAAATATCTAAATTGTTCCTACTATTAAAAATCTGACTATTTTCAATGTATTTATAAATACGTTTCCTTGAAAACTAATGGTTCAGCATACAGTACACCGAATTTATCTGTTGTTTTCAAGATCTAAGTCTTGTCAGTGTTTCACTTTCGGTTTGTCGGAGTCACTGCATAGGACAGTTGATTAAAATCAACTTCAAAAAATGACGCAGAATTGTTCAATACACGTCAAACAAAAACTTTTAGTCCCAATTTCCCATTCAAACTCCCTAAAATCCCTATAAAATTACAAACAGTTACACTGTTACATACTCGTTGTTAATGTATCATTAACAGCGGTGCAATTATAACCATTAGTAACTATTCTCTAGCATATGGACCAGACAGTTTCCGGTGGATTTATGTTTTAAACTTAAAAACAGCCTTAATGATCTAATCAATAATGAAAATATAAATTTAAGCAAAAAGGATAAACAAAATACACCTTAACTCACAGGAATGAACAAAGACATCACCTTTCAACCATTTGTTTTGGGTTTTTTTTAAATTTTGCATACATATTTCAATAATTTACTTCTCAACAACTCACTGATACAACCACATCGAGTAGTGAGATACATTGAACACAAACAAATTAAGTTGCAATAATGTAGCCCTCTCCGTTTATTTATATCTGATGTTTGCTGGAGAGGGCTACAATGCCATAGGATCTCCGTATTGGTGCAAAATTAATTTTTCAATGCAGCTGACTTCGGTCTGAAAAGATCGATTTTATATTTTACTTCCTTGAGATAAAATGATTTTTTAATTGAGGTTGAACAAATTGATAGTATATACATGTGTTAATTAAAACCAAATAAAACACATCAGCATGTCTACCAGTCGTCTTTTTCAGCAGCCATGACAGTTCTTGCGTGATTTTATGGGATTAACGCTTGGAGTTTTTACAGGCTTGATAACGTGAATGTCAGTGTAAATAATCGATCTTACCTCGTTCTATCACTAAAGCGTCATTTAAGGAAATGGTATATAATGGAAAATTCATATTTACCGCGTTAATTATGTTTAAAATATGGGAATTCCTATATTCAGTTCAAGATTCGCTCCTGAATTCTCATTGGTTGTCTAAAAATAAAACCGGTCAAGGTCAATAAACATGGCGGAAAAATTCAACTTGCGTTGTTGACATACAAGAAAAAAACCCGATATATTGACTATAGTTGGCATTTTTGGATTAATTTATGCCATGGACATCTACAATGTTTGAGTTAAAGAAAGACATGCAAATGTTATTATCATTTATATACGATTTGAGACGAAATCGTTGCGGGAGTGAATCACTCCCGCACTTGCACCATTACGGAGATCCTATGGAGTTGTAGCCCTCTCTCAAAAAAAAAAAAAAAAATTCGGGAGAGGGCTACATTGTTGCAGCTAAAACAAATTGATTATAAGAATTTGCATTGTAGCATTTCTAACGTGTATATTTCAGTATTTGGGAACAAGAAAAAGTTGTTCCTATGAAACATTTAAAAGGTTTTGATCAGTTTAAATATTTTATGAAATATAATCGTTTTTCTTTTTCAGGATTATCACCATATCTTTGACTTGTTTTACACAAGGTTTACAATACATCATCGAGCATGTTTTCACCCAGTCGTAAAAGCTGTAGAAATGATGTAAGCGATCATTGCAAACATTCTGAACAAAATAAGAAAAATAAAAACTTTGACATTGAATTCATAGATAATAAAAATGTTAATACTTTTTTTTTCAATATAGGATAGCAGATGCACTTTTTGAAGCTGACAAATTTCTCATGTTTCCTCCAAATAAAAATGAGAAGTATAAATTAATATAATTAGATTATTGTGGTTTCCATTACGCATGCTTTTTGTGTCTTGTAATGTGCAGTGTATTTGCACTTTTAAAGAAAGTAAGTTGAGACCCTTCCTGAAATTAAACACAAACAGACTACGAATAAACTTTTTTTTTTATTCGTAAAGAAAATTTTGTTTTTAACGACTTTTAAATCATTCGGTGTGTAAACATGGTGAAGCATTTATGACACTACGATAAGCTGGACTTCTGCAGGGGGGAGTCATTAAAACTGACAAAATTAAAGTGATACACCTTTGAATCTATATAGATATCCTTCCACGAGTTTTTTGTCTTTTGTTTTTGTTTTTTTTTTTTTTTTTTGTTAATAGTTTTTTTAAAATAAAAACCTGCAAATATTGTTTGATTATGATATCTTGAGATCATCTTTGTTAAAAAACTGATAAGAAAATTTCGTATATCTTGCATATAAGATAGAATTGAAAGATATCAATAACATGTTAAAATGCAGGCAATATGCTAATTGTGGTGATTTTATTATTCGCTTCGAGATATGACTTTGATTTACTACATACTTTAATATTATATACGAGGGTTGTTGGAAAAGTTCGCGGACACGTTCGATTGTGATCGGACTATACGCATGATACAAGCAAATCTTTTTAGATTTAAACTTGACGTATATTCTAAAATATATGTGAAGATTTGGTTTGTTAAATGCACCATAAAAAATATACAGCTTGATTATTATGATAAAATATGCTTCACGGAGCATGTCATTTTAATTTTTTTTTTATTATAAATGTACCGTTTAAGCGCATAGAAATATGCCCGATATTCCTATGACGTCACATTAACTGCTGAAGGTCGGTTTGTGAAAGTTTTAAGTAAATTGAAGATTTTGTTTCCGTTTTATCGCCGAATATCGACGGCCACCGCTTGAAAATTGAGTCAGAAACGTTAACGTCAATGGACACCTTGAAACACCGGGCTGTCATTTATTTTTATTTAATTTTTTGTGCTATCAGGAACATATCTGATGGAGACCAAAGGTTTCTTAGATATTATCGAAGACGGCCCAATGTATTTTCATAAAACAAAGGTGTACAAATGGAATCAGAGGTTTAAATATGAAAGAACTGATATTTTGAGAACCTTCACTTCCATACAGCCCGGATCTTGCACCCATGCATTTCGTTTTAATTCCTTATCTAAAGTCGATTCTGCGTGAACAGAGATTTTCGGACCTAAATGCTCTACGATATGCCACAAAAGACATTATACAAAACTGTGACAATAATAGTATAAAAGTTTATTTTATAAATTGGTTAATTGAAATGAAAAGTGTGTGGAACTGAAAGGTGTTTATTCTGAAAAGGAGTGACACGTTTACCTTTCACATGTTTGACGTCACCTGACGTCGCACCTGACGTCGTGGACATATGGCATGGTGCTCCTTATATCTAATTCATCCAAAATCCTTTGATGTTTTGCATACTTATTTCAATTGACATTCATTTAATAAACATACGTCATCCTACAAAGTACACAGTAATTTTCCCGTAAATTACTTTCTCCACAAACTTTTCTAACAACCTTCATATATATGTACCTGTGTTCTAAGACACTCCCTAAAAATCGATATATTTTCATAAAACATTTCAGGTATATGTTGTAGAGAGATGATATCTTACATAATAATTGGTTAACAACATAAATAATGATTTTCTTTGTTTAAAGTACATGTATTAAGGAGAGAAAAAAACCAGACTCCTTAAATGTTCTTATCAAGACATTACTGTTTGTATTTCTATATATTTAAGTACACGTTGATATAATAAATTGTGCATCTTCATTGGTTAGACAACACACTAATATCATCAATGGCAACGTTTTTAGTCAGAAGTGTCTGTCTGATTCAATGATGGATATGGATGCTTACCTTTGTGTGACCGACGACGTTCTTCATCAGATAAAAGCCCTTGATAGTGATAAGTCCGCAATCAGGAAAGCTAAAGACATTGTAGAAAGAATTGAACGTCGGGACTTCTTTAAGCTGATCGCAGAAAAAAAAGTTATAAGGGGAAACGCAAATCTATCTTGGGTATGTTATTATTATGTCACAATTCACATGTGTTTAGGGGGCTTCTCGGCTTCCACAAAATATTTTATTTTCTTATTTTTCTAACGTTGTTCATGTAATATGATTTCAAAGTATAAAATTCTATCTTTGTATGATATTACCCATTTTCTTGACAGGGGGATCTCAAGAAATCGATGGAGAGGGAACTTAAGAACAAAGGCATTGACTTTCAAAATGAAGATTTATTTGATTTAGAGGTGGTGAATAGCTCGTACATCTAGCATTTGTTACTGTAGATTCCTAAATTAACGCAAGGAATTGATTTCCGCGTAAAATCGCGAGAGCAACCCTCGCGTTTTTAAAAATCTCGCTCTTATTTTATAGACAGTTTTAAACTATAGGAAATTTTTAAAAAAAAATTGATCACGATTTTATATTCTCGCGATTTGATACAAAACAGCGGAATCGCAGAATTAGCACTTGCGTAAAATAAGGAATATACAGTATACGGCATAACGTTATTAATCGTTATTATTTCTTATGAAGGGAGGAGATATATTTAAAAAGAACAATTTTCTCTCTAAAAAAATAATTTTATAACAACCAGAATCTGTTTAAAACTCGAAATATTATCAAGCTAGAAACTCTACTAAGGTAAGCGATACTTGCAAATATATGTCAAAAAACCTTTTTTATGGATTTTTATTTCTTCTAAATATTGATATGTGTATTTATTTGTAAATTCATCATGAGTAGCCTGTGGAGTTCAGCTATGGAAATAAAGACAAAAATCCAATGACCAATGTAAAACTGTACCGAAAACTTGAAAGAAAGAACATGAAGGTATTGATCTTTATAAGACGTTTCTACAACTTTAAAATAAAGAAAAATGACATTCGCTTTGGTTATTAAATTTTTTCAGCATTTTTCAGACAGGTGTACGTCAATTGATATATATATATATATATATATATATATATATATATATATATATATATATATATATATATATATACATATACACACATGCATACTGATTTCTTTTAAGATATCAAAAGTAACACGATTACCAGAATACCAGAAAGAGGATGAATTGTTTCTATTGTGAATAGTATTATGTAAAATCATTTATATCACTCAAGTGTTCAAATATGAATATTTTTTATTAGGTTGAATATATTAAAGCTGTCATGACTCCAGAGGAGGTATGAATTAATTCAAATTCTTTGGAATGTCAAAGATTAATCGTATTATGTACAGGAATCATTTTAATATTTTTTAAAATAAAACTTACATACAATTCTGACTTAGATAACACATGTAGTTGTATCTAACCTCATCCAATAAGGGGAAAAAAGATTGGTGTAAATATTGCTTGTTGTTTTCAGATCATCTAAGCTGAAAGCTCAACTGAGCTTTTCTGATCACATTTTGTCTGCCGTCCGTCTGTCTTTAAACATTTCACATTTTCAACATTTTCATAAGAACTACTAGTTCAATTTCAACTAAACTGCACAAAGCATCCTTGGGTGAAGGGGATTCAAAGTTGTTAAAAACGGACCATGCTCCTTTTCAAAGAGAGGTAATTAGGAATTATTATACGTTTTTGAAATTTTTTCAAAAATCTTCTTCTTAAAAAACCAATTGACCGGGAAAGCTAACACTCATGTAAAGCATCCTCAAGTAGTGTAGATCAAAATTGGGAAAACATGTCTCACTATGTGGGGACACAAAGGGGGATTGTACTTTTACATAAGAATATATAGAGAGCAAATCTTTAAAAATCTTTTTCTCAGAAACTAATCAGCCAGCATGCTGAAATTTATGTAAAAGCATCCTCAGGTAGTGTAGATTCAAAGTTTGTTCAAATCATGATCCCCGGGGTAAGGGTCACTAGTGGGGCCACATTAAGGAATCGAACTTTTACATATAAATGTATAGTGTAAGGTTGGGGCCACAATGAGAGGTCGTATTTTTACATAAGAGAAGCCAATAGGTCAGAAAAGCTAAAACTTGTAAGGAAGTATCCTCAGGTAGGATATATTCAAGGTTTGTTCAAATCATGATCCCCTTGGGGTAGGATCGGGTCACAACGTTTATGGGGAGGGCAACAATTTGTATAGGAATATACAAAAAAAATCGGTAAAAATATTTTTCTAAAAGCCATTTGCATAGAAAAGCTGTAATTTTACTGGAAGTAAAGTCCAGTTCTGTCAATCCAAAATCTTGAGGAGTAGGAAGGGGCCAGTTTGGGATCCAATTTAACAAAAGAAAATATTTCAATCATTCACAGAAACTCAAATGTAGAACCATTTTAACAAGTCCTTGGACTTTCGGTTGAACGTAACTATCTTTTTCTTGCGTCAAAACAAGTTAAAAATGACGCGTTTTCAAGCGAAATATGCACCGATTGCGTAGTCTTAGCTCAAAAGCCAGACAAATCTTGTTGATTTCAAAGAGCCATGGATGAGTGGCCAGCAATGAAATAGACAGGCCTACGTCACATTGCTGTTTGACACATCTAACCAAAGTCCAAGCTCGTGTTAAAATAGTTCTAATAGCATATGGTCTTACTTATATGCAAGCACTTTGACATTTTGCCAATTCTTTAAAATCGTTAAAACTTTGGCTCTTTAGACGATTCTTTGGCCTCACAAGGGGTTTAGAATTTAATGTAGGTTAATATCCTATTAAAAACAATTGTTTAGGATTTTATTTTTTTTTGGAGAACTGCAATGCTCAACAGGTGATATGATATAAAATCATGCTGTTAGAACAGGGACTTGATTATAAACAAACGAATATCAAGGGCGAAAAAATGGATTTTATCTATACAGGATCCACATGTAATATACTACTTTGTCCAGATAGTTTGTATAATGACTTCATTTAGCAGATTTGATCATTCCTATCGTTTCCCAAGTGAGCAATTTGGCCTTTTGTTTATCCTTTAACAGACAATTTGATTGTTTTATTAAAATAATATATCCAAACTATATACAGAATTTGAAGTAAGAAATAGTTCTAATGATGACTTTCATTATTATCTTTTTATCAATCCTCAATGGAGCAGACTTTTAAAAATGTGTGTGAAGAGATTTGCAAGTTATGTCCTCCCCACTTAAATTCGTGTTATTTAGGGGTTTTTTCCCTAACGAAACTTCAATTGTAATTGTGGATACTCTGAAAAGAACGATTTTTAGTCATCTTGTAACGAGTTAAGAATGTATTGATGAAAGCACACAATTGTCTAAAGCATTACAACATCAAAATATCTTGTATAGAACAACTCTGTATATATTTGAAGAAAATACTTGAAACTAATCGTGTAAAAAACAAAGGTTGAAAAAAGTGATTCCCATGGAGCTACCACATTCTTTATATGGGAATTATATAAGAATTATCGTACAAAAATGTTTAAATGAAAACAGTAAAGCATTGAATCTCAATCACAAAAAAGTTTATTGAGGTAAAAAATAGAGGGAAAGGGGTAAATACTTTATTAATATACTATATTGTTGTTAATATCAGACGCTACATCACATTTACTCAAAATGTTTCAGACTTGATGCAGCGAGGCTTTCTTATAATACTTACACTCTCCTTTTTTCAAGACTTCAGACATGTTACCCAGCAAATTTAATCAGATGTACATTCGACTCTATTGGAAAGGGAAAGACATCAAAGCAGATGAATCGAAACGGAACAAACTCAAAAATGTATTCTCTAAAATAAAAGGTATTTATATATGCTTATGTTTATACTTAAAAAACAGTCTTTATTTATGGTTTAGATAACAGATATAAATTTACAATGGGCTATGGAAACCATGTACACTAAAGTTTGCCATTTCTAAAAATTATTTAAAATTAATTGCTTATTTAGTGAAAGCCAATGATTTGGAACACGCGTGCAAGCATTTTTTTTTTTACCGGGGGGAGGTGATTTTTTTTGTCAGAGTGGTACATGTACAAGATATATTTTCAGTAATATCACCTTATGAATTCCCACTTAATTCCCACATGTAAAGCGAATTTATGAATAGCTAAAGATATTCATTTGCATGTGGAAATAAGTGTTTTCATAACTCGATATACATGTAGATGTTCTTATTCATATTTTTACTCATACATTACAGTGCTTCCATTGGTCAAAGCAAAATATCCAGTGAGGCTTGTTGATGTACAATTATAGTCAGTGCTAAGAAAGGAAAAAACAAGGTTTATCTTTTATGCAACACATGTATTTCGTTTCTGTGGGAAAACAATATCTTTTAACAAGAAATAATCCGCGCATCGTCAATTTGTGCGTTTAAGTATGATTTTATTGTTTTATCATTCAAACAAATAAATAGTTATGTTTATATTATTAATAAGTAAGAAATGTGATTTTTATGAGCATACAAACATGATACCTAATAATCACTAGGGAACATGTATGTAACATCTTCATTATGATGTACAATCTTTTTTTGTAGAGTTCCGCGAAGTATCACACGATCTTCATTTCGCTCACATTTGGGAATATTAGATGAATGTCTAAATGTTGAAATGAGACCTGAAAGTTGTTAAGTAAAGGGCCATACAACGCTTAGATGTCACAGAACATTATACAATGAGGCCGATTGATTTTCATATGTAAAATTTAGTTATTATTATAATATTTTTTATTGTATAGCTTGTTAATCCTACAACTTTGTTGATGCAGATAAAAGGAATACTTAGGTTTTGTAAACATAATTATAACATATATTAAATTCAACATTTAGCAGCACAGCGTTTTGCTAAAACTGCAAGTTTAATGTATCGATTTGTCAGAACTGTATGCTAGAAATTCTCTACTTTAAATTTCATTCACTTTATTGATTCATATTATAATGAAGACTAAACCTACAATTGGTCAAAATTCGGATATTTCATAATAATATGAAATAACTCTGTAGAGATAGTGTTGCGGGAAATTTGAATTTCATTACGAGAATTTTGCGATATTTATCATTGCTTCAAACAAAGCTGTAAATTATGTATAGATTTATTTCAAACATTTATGAATTTCAAGTGACAGCGTGGTTCAGTATCTCATCAACAGAGAAAACATGAGAAATAATTAACACATGCATCACCTCTTTATAATCAGCGACAATCAAAAGGCCATGTATTTTTTTTCATTTGATTGATTTATTGTTCACCTGCTTTACCAATTAAGTCAATAAATGATAAAATAAATTTTAAATACATTCTTTCTCAACATTGATGATAATTTTTAAGATGGTAAAAGCGCAATAATAAAATCCCTGAGTCCCCCCTTTAAAAAAGAACAAATAATCAAACAACAAAGCATGAAAAATGAAAATTCCTAAATTTTAAATGTTGGTCACTTGGACATTTTCAAACATTTATTATTCATTTTTAAGGGAAATAATAAAGAAATAACTCATAGTTAAGAAACTGAAATTAACAAATAAATCATGGTTTAAAGAAATAATATTTCCATTTCTGGATTAAATTTGACTGTTTAAGTTTTATATATAATTGATTATAATAAAAACAAGATTAGCAAAAGCTCATATTCAAAGTATATATATATATATATATATATATATATATATATATATATATATATATATATATATATATATTGATTAGGTTTGTACACTTATAGTAAATACATATAAACATGTTTATATTTTTATTTTCATGTTATAAATGCACATCACTGCTTTTTTTGTACAAAATTATGCCGATGGTCTCAACATAGGAAAAGCTTAGTAACAGGCAGACGAAGAACAGAGGAAAGTTGAACCCAGTCAATTTAACGATGCAGATGGTCTCATGCATAAGTCTACAAAGTTTAACATTACTTACAGCACACTCATTATACATTTTAGCACTTGCTCTTACAACAGTATGAACTAGAAAATGTCAAATGACGAATAATGAACTTTCACCCTGAGGAATTTTTTTGGATAAAGGAAAACCATATGAGCAAAGTATTAGCCTCTGATGTTTATTAAAATTTCTTGTAATCATAAATAAAAGTCAATATACTGAATACAACAGATGCCAAGATGGACTTACATTAACAGTGAAAAATGGTTGGAAATGTCACTTACAATTACATAGAAGATGGCTGGAAATGCCAATTACAATTACATGGAAGAATGGCTGGAAATGCCAATTACAATTACTTGGAAGAATGATTTTAAATGCCACTTGAGCATTTACAAGTACTTGTATTTTGTGTTTTCCCCCTTACTTTTGATTTCTTTATATATATTAACATTTCAGATTTTCTTTTGACAATTAACAAATGCTCCCAGTATACTGAAATAAATCAAGAGTCAAGTTAATACTCCAAGATAAATAATTTACATGACTTTGGTATAAATGTTTACAATAGCAGACCACCCCTCCCCCCATCCCCTGTTAAAAAACCCCTTTTCATCAAGGAATAATGCAGAGCAATCAATGTTTGTGATATAGACTCATTAGAGTATACTCTCACAGAAAGTATGATTACATTTTAATGAATGAAAACACACAAATACATGTAGGATGGTCTACACCCACTGCCAATATATGTAAGGCACTGTATTTTTAAAACTTACCAAAACATGTTGATTGTAATGAGCCACTTCTCATTGACAACAAGGTTTACTTGCAAGATGCAAGTTGCATGAATGTGATGACAATATATAGTTGTAGCTTTTAACAATGTAATGCTACCTTATAAGGATATTTGTATTGCTTTGAAACATGTTTTAATCATCTACAAGGACAATCAATATGCCTGATAAACAATTTCTTTAAAGAATTGTTTAGATGAATTAAACTTTTATAAAATGAGCATATTGATAGTTAATACAGATTACCGAAACAGTACACAATTCTCACAGCAACCTATATTATATCATCTTTTTTGTTGTAGACATTAATTTTATAATCCGGCATTAAAACTAATGATGACACGTTTATATTCAAATTATCTTAATTCTTAGGGTTAAATATTAGGGTTCCTTAATTTCAATAAAAACTAGCTGAGCAGTGACAATTTTATTTGATCCACATAGACCAGCAATTGCAATCAGAAGTGCATGATACTTTAAAACATTTTGTCAGAGTAAAAATTATTTCTTGTAATTATTGGGTACAACATGCAAATACCAAATTATTGATGTCATGTAATTGTTTACATATATAATATATATCATGTATATATACCAACACAGTCTTACACGGTTGCACTTTTTATCAGCTACATTGATACATGTATAGTATCGCTGATTAATCAATAATCAATTTGGAAGGTTGTTTATTCATGAAAAATCTAATGTCTGATGGTGAAAAGTGGGCTTTGCATGCTCTGAAAATATTGTGTAACAAAATGAAATATTTTAGTGCTTTGGTCATGTTGGTAAAGTAAAAAAAAACTTCATAATTATTTACAAAATGTGATTGTAGGAAAACACACATCGTACATGTACATCCCTTTGTGATTACAGCACACACTAATGCGTTTGCATTCCTTATCATATTGTTTGCGTAAGTTTATAGAATTGTCCAATACTTACCATATCTTCTGCATACTTTCATCCTCTCACATAGTAACACTCCACAACATTTCAGCGCACTTGTTTACATCCATATTGTCAATTTTGATGCGGGGGGGGGGGGGAGTAGGGAACTACAGAGACACTCAACTATGCCTGTCAATACCTTCTACTCTTTCTTGTTGATATATCAATGCATGAATTATAACAAACTACGATAAATTTTGAAAAATTCATGCACAATCAATTTTTTTTTACTGTTCTCTGCACAAGAAATCGGCAATGTGAACAAATTTGCACCCTATTATTCCTACTTTAATTGTACAGAATTTCTATCCTTCTATATTGAAAACAATGCCAAAAGTAAGACTCATAATAAGTTGTTTACTCAAGAAAAGGAAAAAAAATTGTATTAATTAATAATTCCGTATGATGTGATAATATTTCAATGATTAGTTTATAATTATAGTACTAGTGTATGCCTGTATACATAAAACACGATAAGTAATGCTTCTATTTATTGGTGAAACTGGACTGATTATTTATATTTAGATTAAAACATATTTTAGATACTAATCTTCATGCGCCCCTCTTCCGACGTCTTATTTGCATTTCCATTGGTTCTTTTCCTGCTTTCCTGTCTTCATTTTAGATCCTCTCAGGCCATCTGATGTTGAAATTGCGCCTGAGACAGGTGTTTTAGAAAGTCTGGATCCTTTGCAGGGATATTTTTTCAATATTCATTCGATCAAAATGCGCCTCCCCAATATGACGAAATGCCTTCTGACGCCCCTGGTCACTCTCTCATTTACAAAGACTAATGTTTTATCAAATGATTGCGATGATATTTTTCATAATATGTACCTAAATCTTGACTTCAAAACTCCAAATGCCTTTTCGACCACTATTCGTGTCCGGCTATGGGCCTTGTTGTACGTTATTTCTGCCTCAGTCTGTGGGGCACTCTTTGGGGTCATCAAAAACGGCTGCAGTGCATACCCAGAATCTCCGAGGAGCCACCCTATTTTTGATTCTTTAAGAGTTCTTGCAATTGGCTATCGCGGAAAATAAAACTGTCATGGACTGAGCCTGGCCATTTGCAAACATAATTGGTGAATCTAAAAATATATGAATATATATGGTATATTTCATGAGTAACTTTCAATCTACCGAATTCAACTAAGTAGTATACTCAAGCAAATACACCTAATGAACATATCAAAGCTACTATAAGCATAAACCTTAAAGACGCGTCAACAACTCCCTGGACGTTTAGGGCATGATATCCCTTTCTACATACATAGGCGAACTCGTCAACTTTTGGTGCCAAAATTGGAATCAAGGTGCCATCAACAGCCCCGATAACTCCTGGGAATTTAGCCAATTTAAAGAACTGGGATTTGATGTGTATGATTTCCACGTTGGAAGTTGGACATTTCACATTATTTAGATGGCCATTTAGGGCGAACAAGACGCTGCCGATAAGCCGGGACACAGTTGGCTGTGATACTCCATGCGAGTCTGCGCATTCCGACTAAAAATATCACCTTTTACCAGGTAGCGCAGACATACCAATAGCTAATAAAAAAAAATAGATATAGTTCATAAGCATATTAATTTTATTTATAATTTTTATTTGAATACAATTTCAATTGAAAATCATGTGACTATTATACCAATGCAGGCGTTATCGCATAGCCTCCCCGGCATATACATGTACTTTCATGTATAAAAACACAGCAAATACAATCTTCTACTGGGTCGCATACTGAGTGTCGTTTTTCATAATATTTGTTAGACCATAATAAATCACATAATTGTCTACGGACTTTTCCTTTTTTTCCCCCGATAACGACAAAGAGCACACGGCGGGTGTGACCGGTCCTCAGATGATGCTCACTCCTCCATGGCACCATGTTATAATTGTCATTTTTCATATAAGTGTGACTTATTTTTTGTCACCATTTCACACTGAAACACGTCCCACAAAAAATCATATTTACTTTAGAAGGAAGACGTTCAATGTCTTTTATTTATTTCTGATGAAAAATGAAGTGAAAAATATTAGACATAAATTTGTGGGTTCTTCGCAGCTATGTTAAGGCTGCCCGAAGCTAAATTTATATCGGAAAACGATGCTGTTTTAATTATCAAAAAAAAAAAAAACTTTAAACAGACGATTTTCTTTAAATCTTTGTTACATAAATTTACAGCGATATCCAACAATATATTTGATGCATTTTTGTGACGTCATATGTTGTTCTTCAGCACGTGACGTGCGTATCCTAACACAGCATATGATCTATATAAATCGCATCGGCGCAAGTGATAAATGACATTAAATCAAATATATTTTTAGGAAAAACCCTTCGATAAGTATTGTTTTTTTCAGTTCTTGCTGGGGGTTCATATTAATATTTCGTTTATTTGAAATATTGTCAAAACATCTCGCCCCATCATCAAAATTAGGCACATTATTACTTTTTAAGCTCGATTTACACAAAATTTGGTCAATTGGTAGGTTTCCCCCAGCATGATTCACATTGGTACTTATTTTCTTTCCCAGTTTCACGCAAAAAATACAAAAATTGTGTTGATCTTTCACTTGTACCAAGCTGTTTTTTACAGGCATAAAATATCTCCATTCATTAGTTTACACGTAGCAGGGCGAGTCTCCAAACCATTAGTTTATAAAACGTCAATTACCCAATACGAGACTTTTAAACTGCCGATTTTTTATACTAGGTAATGATAATACTGAATTTAGTATACCTAGTATTTAAAACAGCGTCTATGTAAAGGAATCAAGCGGTTTTATAATGTTCAGTAAAATTCACTTATTTCGTTACGATACATTCCCTGAGAACTATCGAAAGGAATGCATATCGTGACGTCAAAGTTAATTATTTATTTAATAATTCATATCGTATGAAGTTCAGACAAGTGACTTTCTACATATCAATTCGGGCAGCCTTAACATAGCCGCGTTTGTTAGTTACTTTTTTTTAATATATATAATGCACTTTATTTTACATATAATATTTTCATTCTTTTTATTCATACAAATATTCATTCTTTATAAAATTGATTTACAGATGTAATGTTTGTTTTACAAATGAACAGGTCTACGATTTATACGATAGATGCTTTTTTCGGTGCCGTATTTTGCATGGAACTATACATTAGCAAATGCGTACACGCACTTGTAAAAATGACGTCATTTGCGTCAAAATCACGTCATTTTTAAAATTGTTACCATTAAGATATAAGCCCATGAAATATAAATATACACTTCAAATATTCTCATTTATGAGTAATAATTGGAGTCTTCAGTGATACTTGAGTGTGTGTGAAAGCTTCTATTTAAGATGCCACAAATGTTAAATCTGTACATATAGGTCTCCAACTGAACGAACATTTTAAAAGGAAAAAGATGTTTAAAATATGGTAATAAATTGCTTCTTAAAAACATACAACACACCTTTTTCCAAATTAAATGAGTTTTACCTGTGTGATTTCGGGAAGGGCATAACTTCTCAATGTTGGTCTTCGTAAGTCATTTTTTACCAATTCCAGTACCTCTACGATGTCATATCTAGGTAAACGATATCGAGCTATCGCGTCAAAATCAGACAAGTTATCGAGAGTGTTTTTCCTGTCCCTAAAGACACGTGGTCTTGGTAGTTTTCTTTGATTTTTGGTATTCTCCGTCAAAAAATAAAGCGGCAGCCATGATAGAATTGTAACCATAGCAGTCATTGACTTACGTCAACCCAATAGTAGACGTAAACTTACGACTGTTTTTGACGTAACGTCACACGTACGACATTTTGTGAATAGCCAAAATCCTACGAAAAAATCGTACGTCTAACTTACGTCTACGATTAAACGTACGGTTTTTTGTGAATAGATCCCCTGATCCTACCTCTATCTTTTTAGAGGTCCGTGCTGCTCTGCTTTAAATTTGTATTTTGTTTTATGGATTGTGAAGATGGTTGACTGTTTTTGTCATTGTTATCATTATCATTAACTTTTTCAGACAATTAACTACTGATATCGTCATTGTACTTGCCTCAGACTTTCTCTCAATCCCGCGCTAACCGACCTCGGAAAAGGAAATACATGTATAATGAATTCACGTTGAGATTGGGAGTTTCTATTTTAACCTGTAAACAAACTGCACCAAATCAATTTCCGGAGCTTATGACGGTGTTTAAAAGAATATGATACTATGCAGGAAAAAGCAGAATAACTGCATTGTTAAGTATTTGCGGATAAGTTTCAGCAAATTCATTGGGACATATTTGTAAGAATTTCGTCATCTTAAATTTTATTTAATCTAATCAAAAAGGATGTTTTTTTTTCAGAAACGCACCACATGTATTTTTTTTATCAAAGAATATTGAGGTTTTTGTAACAATTTTGAAAACTTGTAATCTGTATCTCATAATTACGGAAGTTTGTTTTCAAAAACTCAAAAATTGACCTTCTGTAGTTTAAAGTTCCCTGACCATTCAAAATAAAAACTAAAAACAAAGCTTTAGACGGTCAACTACGTATCATTGTCTCTTTTGATAGACCTATTATGGAGTGTAATATTTGCATTTTGAGCTTCCTTTTGGAGTCGAAATCCTAATTAAATTTCTATCGTACTGGTACCCCGCTTTCATTTTTGGCAAAACCCCCCAATTTATTTTGGTTAGGGTGAGGAGAGAGTCGAAAGAATAGCTTAGCTCCAGGGACCAGGTCTTGATGCATATGAAATTGATTTTCTATATTGACCTTTACCACATGCATTACATAAAGAAGATATTTGTTTATGTAATGCATGTAGGTCAATATAGAAATTCAATATCAGCTGCATCAAGGATAATGGCGAGTTTTCTTCCAAATTAAGTTTGGTGAAAGAAATATATCACATTTGAAACTTATCAGAAGCAGACTGACTTGAAATTGTTTTAGCATTTTCCTATAAATGCAACGGTTAATTCAGGAAGAATTTTAATTTTTTAATTGTAAACATTTTGCACTACGTAAAAAAACTACAAGTGTTGTGTTTAAATAACACAACATAGGTGATTCAGGTCAAATACAAACGTAGATTAGAAATAAGTTTATTTAAATTTTCCGGTAAATATAGTTTCTCTTTTAAGTTTCTGATGAAGTAATGTGCATACTCGTACAGATTTCAGCAGATAAGGGTCATTTTTGTTAAATTCATATAACCTATTCTTTTATAATACGAGATATTTTGGTAGAAAAGATATTTTGAAATAAAGTGTCCGTTTTGTCTATCTAATAAATAATTCCTTCCTTCATATTTTGAAACATCTTAGTATCCAAGATATTATGCAATAAAGTTTCCTTATAATTTAACGAAATAACATCCGTAAGCAAATAACTACGCATTTTCCCTTTACCTAAAAGAACAATACATTTCTTTAAAGAAGTAATATACCGATGATTTTTGGAAAATACCATTAAAACCGAAACTAAAACTTAATTAAATACACTGATGCTTACTCAAGTATTTCTCTTTTTTTCAAACTTATTGCCAATCTCTGTTTTATCTTTACGATAAGAAAGTAACAGCTGTAAAATGGATGATCTTAGCTAGCCTGTGACCTTTTTTCTACACCAAAACCTGCTGGACATAAAAAAAGAACGCATTGCCAAAAGCCAAGTGATAATTATTGTAACAAAAATAAAGAAAAAACTTAAGAAAAAAATAAAGTAATATTTTTCTAGAGCACGTCTTCATGATATGTCAAAATTCAAGATTAACATACGATTAAACATTTAAAGTTGATATACAATATAGTTTTTTATCAAAATGTTTTCTTAGAATTTTGAGCTATAATTACAATACTTCCTCGTGAATTTGGTATGGTAGTCACGTGACGTAAAAAATTGAAAATAAGTTATCCAATTCACATTATGTATTCATCAGATATCATTAAACAGGGAGACCAGACAGCGGTAAGATAAATTGTGTTCGTTTTTATAATTTAAGTAAGCATCATGTTTTGTTTTTCTATTTCACCTTAAACAAGTATAAATTGTTTTTCAATATCTTAAATAAATTTCATTACACGCGATGCAATGTGGAATATTTTCAACGATCTTTTTGTTATATATATATATATATATATATATATATATATATATATATATATATATATATATATATATATATATAATCTCGATTGTGCACCTACGAAATGTACATGCGATAAATCGATATTTTAAAATTGTTTGACATATGATATATGTTTGACCGCTACCTTACTTTACTTTAATTTTTTTTACTTAAAGTTTTCCAATTTCATTAACTTCACATGTATTCAGAGCTAAAAACAATGCATAATGCAAAATATTTGATTATCATTAACACTAGTTTGATTTTTAATGAAAAATAGCAGTTAATATGTACATGTAAGAGTACAGATTTTAAACGGCATAATGGAGGGTAAAAAATAAATAAATACATAAATAGCTTAATACCCATTTTTTCCTCTAAGAAAGATTGGATATAATAAGAATCTGGTAAAAGAAATATCATACTACTACACTTGTTAAAACACAAATGCTTATTTTTGTAATAATAACACACTATTTACATATATTTTATTATCATAAAATTTTTTAACAAAAATTTATACCGCAAAAACCATAGAAATAACCCGATAAATAATCAATTAAACAAATAACAATGAGGGTGTTTTTGGTAACTTTGAACGAACATACAAATTTAAGTGCTCTGTAAATTGTTATGCATTGTACATACTCACATACTCATTTTTTAAAAATTCAACAATATTAAGTGTGTTAGTTTTAAAATATAAATTATTTGATAAGTATATCAAGCACAGAGATCAGAACTACAGTTTTTAAAAGGTATGAGGTACATGTATATCTTATCATTTACTTGTCTTCCCCTGCCCCCCTCCCCCCCCCCCCCCCCCTACACACAACGCGGGGGAGTCGACAAAAAGTAGGGGCGAGTCGATTCCAACGCATGGGGTAGTCGATTTTCTTTGCTTCGAAGACCGAAGGAATTTAGGGCACGCCTTTTGTAGGTATTTATAAGAAGCATTTCCAAAAAGTATTTATACCGCACGGAAGACAGCGAAAGTCAAACTTTGTGTCGGTCATCGGTCCGAGTGCTCTATGCGTCTAGTAGTCTCAAACACTTCGAAACTTTTTGACAGATTTCAAATTCACGGTGATCGGGTGATCAAAATATGCATGATTTGTAAAATATACGAGTAACAGACAGTTGAAACAGGCGCACAAATAATCAACCTTGTAAGTGCAATAATCAAATCTTAACAAACCTTAGGAAAAAAATAGTAATCAAGACATTTTCTGTTCAGATGTAACGGTAACGTAGGGAAGAGTCGATTTTTTGGAAAACACAACGCACGGGGGAGTAGAAAATATTGCTAAAAATGCAAAATATGCGTTAAATAAAACGATATATCTTCAGAACTTGACTTTTTCTCTTTTCTTATGATTTTTGTATCTCAAACCATATCAAAGACACATAAGGTTCACAACGAAATTCACAAAACTCTATTTATCTTTTGTGTTTCGTCATTATCCTGTGTGTGTGGTTGTTTGTTTGTTTTGTCTTTTGTTTCTTTTTTGTTTTTTGTTGTTTTTTTTACTCTTTGTTTTCATTCATATAAGCACACTATAATAATAAAGAGGATATAATTTAACATGCTGTATTTTTTTTGTCATCTGTATATCATGAGTGTATTTGCTATTGAAGGGTGGTTGGTGGGTGCTCTTGTCAATATGATTATCTAGTAAGAACGCAGCGTCGTTGACTTGTTAAATTGGGGGTGGGGGTGTCTGCAAGATAGTTGTATTTCTGTAGACTGTATGTGAACAGAATGCCTGCTTTTCATTTTGTGCTGATCGAAGCATCTGTTGTTAAATCATAAATTTTATATTTGACTGTTGAATTATATAATTATCCAAATTTGTACTCCTTTTGTACGCAAAATAATACAGTCATCAACGTTAACTGTGCTTATCTGAACAATAAAATGCTTTTTTGGTTTTGTATACGGGTATGATGGTGACTAACATTCAAGAAAAGTACATAAACCGAGTTATCAATTTATGTATGTATATATCATGATATGCTTGCTACTATCATAGCCCTATGAATCATTGAAGAAAGAGTTTTTACTGTTTATTTTGTGATAGTGTATATATAATAGGCTCAGTACTGCTACGCACTGGGGGGTCGCGGGTTCGAGACTTGATTTGTCATTCCTTCTTTTCTATAACTATATTTTTGCATACACCAAGTGTACCTTCCTCTATTTCTTACGGGCATTGATTGTATAATTCATAGATCTGTAGAAACTGACAGGACTGAAGTTTATACGCCTCGTTTATCAACAGCTCGAAATTTTCACCAAGCTAGGAAAATTCACAGACTGCACGAAATGATCATGATGATGTCAGTCTCAATTTCTAATTAAATACGATTTGGCTGCTGCTTTTATATAGCGTATAGATGTACATCGACCGTAATTTAGCTAGTTTTACTTTTTACGATCAATTTATTAATCTGTTAAAAGAAAGATGTAAATATAAACAATGAAATGATTTATTTGATGATTCATGCAGTTAACGAAGGTAGCAATCATTGCAAAAAAAAAAAAAATACGTATGACTGTATTTCTTTTCTGCAATGTCGCCATCTTCATATCCCGTATGAATCACTAATGAAAGCATTTTTATTTTTTATTTACTGTCAAAACGTTACACATAAGTAACAGTCATTTAACGTATATGAAGATGATTACCATAGTAATGAGAACTATAGCTACTTGGAAGTTTGAACTTAGCCCATGTGAATACTTATAGTACGTGCTTTCCATGTAGCTTTACTAAAATGCAAAATCGCTCAATCAAGAAAGAAAAAACGCACGCAATTTCAAAATTAAAAGTACAAAAAGACATCAATGACCGATGTAAAAAAATCAATATAGATCTTCAAAGAATTTTTTAAAATTTGATCAGCTAAACAATGGTTTAAAAAATAGTTCTTTAAAGTAAATTGAAAAACAATGGTACAGCATACAGTACACCGAATTTATCTATTATTTTCAAGATCCACGTCTTGTGAGTGGTGATGATTTGTGCTTAGGTCCAAACACTGTTGCACTTTCGGTTTGCCAGAGTAACTGCATAGGAGATAAAATCAACTCCCCAAAAGGGATGCTTGCATGTTTTACAATTGTGATGTCTTTTTGCACAAAATATTCAAGTGTAAAGTGGATTTCTTCAATCTTATAAGATTAAATTAATATGTTAAGTATTTTTTTAATACAATGACTTCGTTGGTACGGCTTAGAAATGTCGTCACAATTAAGAACTACAATATAATATATTATATTGAATTCCCATTAAAGAAATATACCATTTTTAGTGCTTTTGCTAATATTTACCCCAGAATGCAACTCAATATCATGTTGTTTTTTTTTTCAAAATTACATATTTGCACATCTAAAAATTTGAATACTCAACAATTATATCCAATATCTCTATATTAAACATTTACGTTTCAGGGAAACTTGTAAAATAATCCTGAAAACTTCAAACAAATTGAAAATTCTAAACTCAGGCCACGTCTGTTTTGTTTAACAACACGGCTGTTAAACATATTTATGGTTGTACAATGTATAGCATGCGCATACATGAATTATACCGATGTTAAACAACGTAATTTTATTCTTTCAACCTTAAAATGTTTTTAAATTTGAAATCATTTTATTCATCTCTCTCTCTCTCTTTCTCTCTCTCTCTCTCTCTCTCTCTCTCTCTCTCTCTCTCTCTCTCTCTGGGCTATTGAAAATGACTTTTTGGGGTATTTTGAGGTGATGATTTTGGTCGGGGCATGATTAAATCAAATGAAGTCCTAAGGGCTTTATGATAGATTTGATTCCTCCCCGATCGAAATTATCACCACATTATATTCAAAATTTGTTTCCTTATTACTTATATTTATATAATTTTCAGCAATTGTACGATTAAATATATAAATAAGCAAACCCCATTTGCGGCCAATTATACGTCATTTGAATTTATTGGACTGTATATTACAAAATCAATACATAGTGTTAACACAGGTAAAGACACTCAAAAATGCCAATATAAGTGTTCAATTCTCGATCGCTAGAACAACTAACCTCTATTTGCGAATAATAACCCAAACCTTTTGCATGAATAAAATTACCTTACCATTCGATTTTATTTTGCAACCTTATGCCAGAAGATTTTTATTTTTTTTTCTTCTTTTATATAGTTTAAGTCATTTCACAGATTTATATAACAATATAAAACTGTCAAGTTTCTAGAATTGTCACAAAAAAATTGTTATTTTGACGTAATCGTACATCTCTAGTCTCTGTACTAATTTCGATTTTTGCGCTTAAAAGTTTCAAAATGTTTTAAAACATTCTCGCATATTATTTTACAGAAAAGAAGTAAATTCCTCAGCTTTTAACCCGACTTTTTGTCTTCGCTAATCTGAGAATTCTTACAAGGGTGGGTTAAGCCAACCCCAAGTTTAATAATTACAAATATTATGGCATTCTAAATGAAAATAATGCTAAATCTTTATACCAAGACGTAGTGAGTATGTTTACTAAGAGAAAATAAATGTTTATACTTTGTAATAGAGTCCCTCTTTGAATCTGTCGTGTCAAGATACAATGTAGCAGGTGACATTTAAAAAAAGATCACTATTGAACGTTTAAAAAACAAAAAGTGCATCTTTACCACGCAGTGTTTAGTAGGTTTGATACACTAATGCAATCGGTAATGAGTTCATGTTTATAACATGTATTATTTCTGCATAAAATAAATATATTTGTTATGTATTGCAAACCAACTCAACTTATTCAGTTTTAATGCTACGTTATATTCAAAGACAACAACGAAGCAAAGGAATAAATCAGTACGTTTCAAGTATTTTAGGCCATTTGTTTTTGATATTTGCCAAATTTATTTCTCATAATACCAGGGGTAGCGATAAACCGTTGCCATTTTTGTACACAGTACACACTGACAGAGGAAACGCCGTTCGAGCCATATGTATGTGTACCTGCTTACCTTGTAACACTTGCTCATATAACAAAATATCCATGACTGTATAATACTATTGATAACCTAATTACACTCATCAAAATTCGGGGTGTCTGTATTTAATAAAGTCTTTATATTGGTATTGTTTAAACTGCATTCCGATCATGTGTCTTCTGGCAGTGTTCTAATCTACTCAACATGTCATGATCATATTGATCAGATGGAATTTTACTCAAGCTATCAATAAGAGTTATCTTATCTTCCCTGGGTAACAGAGATATGTAAAGTGCACATCAGTCATGCCTTCTGTTCATATCTCTAAATTTCAAATATATGTCTCCTGCTGTGCTGTTCTACATTAACATTGATTCTTACATCAGTGATTTAAATGAAAGAATCCCGTTTTAGTCATTTAAAAGATAAAACTTGAAACATTATTGTTGTAATTTGTAATAGAAAAAAAAATATGCATGGGTATAGGCAAACAAAAAAAGACAAAAAAATTGACCTAGATAATGGCACTGATTTTGACTGCTTGAAACTCTATAAGATTCTACAGGCTGTTGACAAAAATAAGATGCATGACCATCCAGCTTGATTAACAGGTACAGACAGCTGCAGTTCGGTGATATATGTTCGCTAACTTTACACAGCCGATAGCAGTTTGCTATCAAAAGGGATATAAGGATTACTGGGGGTGGGGGGTAAAATTAGGCTGAACATTTGTTACTGAATTCCTACGGGCGGCGGAACATCAACAGTAACCGTTTGATGCCAACGATATTTTGGAAAGAACTTTGTGCAAAACTGAATTAGTGATATCTGTGCTGAGCTGAGAAAATTAGGCGGTCTGTTTTCAAATCCTTTCTTAAATTCTGGTTTGTTTCTTCATATAACAAAACAAATATTGATTGGGGTTTAGGGCAGCATTGATTGTATAAGCCTCTTGGGATGAATATATCAGCCTCCGCGTCGGGCAATATTTCGTCTCTCGGGGGCTAATATAATCAATGTTTTCATCAACCCCAGTCAATATATGTATAATTCATGCAGTAAAACTTGTTCAATACGGAGGTTGTGCATTCCGGCATGTTGTCCAATCCGACGACATTTGTCAGACCCTTGACATTTCCCTATCATTTTATGTTTAAAATATGTTGTGTAATCTTGTCAATTCTCTAAACCGGCCGCAATGAAAAGAACTGGCTGCTAATAATTAGTGAGGGTTATCTCCCGTAATTCGCCCACTTATCGATCTGCCTTATGCGGGATAATTAACTCAATAACAGCTCAATTATCGATTAGTTTTCCAGTCGGTCCTATTGATTTAAACAAATTCTTATTATAAATAAATACGCAATTTTTTTTAGCCAAAATTAGATTAAAAAGGTGTTGCGTATTATACTTCACCCCCGGGCCGATTTTTTTTTTGGCCATGATTTTGGATACCATGGGAGTAAGATTGTCGATATCGTTTGTAATGCGCGTCGTATGGGTACATTTAATGCTCCATTCGTTATAATATATATATATATATATATATATATATATATATATATATATATATTAAAACCCATTCATAATGTTTGCAGATAGTTTAAACCAAGAAGTTGCGTGTTGCGCGGAGATTTTAAGCAATTCTTTTGAAATTCATATATCAGCCAGTCAGTTTAGAAGGTAAGTCTTCCTTTTTAAAATTATATCTACACAAACACAGAGGCTGTCAAAACATTCATGGACAGTTGCATTTTGACATGGTTTACATTAAAGTAACTATTCCTTTTTTATATCTAAATGTTTGTCATAAAATTCAAAAGCAAACTAGAGTTGTTTAATATGTTTCATAAAATTAAACTAAAATTTTACTTTTCAAAGGTCGCCAAAACTACGCTCGGTCGAATTTCGGAATTGCGTTCGTAAATATTTATTTTTATAGTATTGTGTAAGTCATTTCTGTACATCACTTTAAGACGTTTTAATTCAGCAGAAAATATTTAAGAGGTATTACTTACGGCAAACACATTACTGTAAAACTCCAGAGAAATCCACGTCGGCTGACCGCACGGAACAACTCTCGTATACCTTACTAATAATCAGGCATAGGCACGATTACTTAAAAATGAAATCGATTTCGCTCATTTGTCCTGTAGCCGATTGTAATCAATTATTTTATAACTTGCAATCGATTTTTAATCGATTACTTTAAAGTTCTTTTTCATTGAAATGTGAATAGATTTTTCTTCCGCACAAATTGTATAAAGTCTTCAAATTCATTTTGAATGGCAATGTTATAATTCATTAGATCCTTTTTAAGGATAGTTAAATTCTTATCTAAACATAAGGGTGGTCACACCCCATTAACTGAACTGTGGATTCCTTAACTGAAAAGGATAAACACACTAAGGTACACTTAGTGTGTTAAACATATAAAATTGTCTGCAAGGAATGGAGAAACACAGAGTGAACAATGAACAATAAACAACAGATTATCTGATTATATACTCAACATGCTCACGTGAACATATTTTTATATCTTACGTGAAAGTGGAAATCATAGTCAATTAATATAAACCATCTTATTCTATGAATTATATTATAAACAACATTTTTAGAGTATTTTTATTCATTATGTGCATCCCAAAATATTTATGTGAATCGAAAAAAGGATTAACGATAACTCGATTACAATTACACCATTCCGTCTAATAATATTAATTGTACATTCAGCCGGATTCATGTTGCTGAAATGATTATTCATAATCATAATTTTCAAAAATTCTTATTATATATTTAGTGATATAAAAGGCATTTTTTCATTTTGAATTGTTTGAATTTAACTAAAAAGTTCAAAAGTGTGTGAGGCCAAAATTATTTTAAATTATAATAATAAGATATTATCTAATGACGAGAAACAAACTTAACTCTATACAGTGAGCATTTATGAATTAATGATAAAATGTGTTTAAGATTGTTTTAATGATTATAATGTAGTTACTTGCACAGTTAGGGCTGCCTTGAAAACGTGTGTCGTTGATACAGAGTGCATATTGACAATTAGATCAATGTTAACCCCGGCTGCACTACATCCAACACAGGGGATAAGACAAGTGAAAGTTAATCCAAGAAAATAACATCGTATCACCGTTTGTTGATAAGTTTCTACGAAAAAAAACACTTTTATTTTGAAATAACGTAAACGTTGTCACTATACACGATCTGCTTTAGTGTGGTTTGTGCATGTGAAGAGTTAAACATTACGATACATGATTAAGGCATGATCAATATCCGATTATTTCACAACCCTAATTATGACTTCGTAATATTTAAATGATAATTTCATATTCCTTATAAATGAATAATTGTTGTTAATAAAATACTTTATATTAAGTTATTGACATTATTTACGCTATATTCATTTTGTAAAATAATGAAAACTGATTACCTATACATTACATCATTTGCATGAATTTTTAAAATTTTAAACTGAATTTTACAGCGAATAACAAAAGAATTGACCTATAGGGAAAATGGATTTCCCGGAAAGAAATCTTTTTTTTAAATCAAAGTATTTTTTGTTAGTTTCTATTGTTCATATGTCTTTTTTTTCGAATTACCATATTGAACCTATCAAATTTGTCTTGCAATTTTATTATTAATCTTCAACGTCACGCTTCCTGGTTTTTTTTTCTCTGGAAAAGTCTAAGGCGAAGTATATTTTTTGTCGCAAATAGTCAAAGGGTTTGCGAACTTTGAAATCGCTTCACGCAATACTTTTGATAGTTGCTAATATGTCTCTGATTGTAAACAAATAAAGTACATTTATAGCATTATAGAAAGTAAACTGAAAAAATTTAAGAGAATAAAGAGAGAAAAGTGTCCATAACTCATATTGCTCAGAAAACGACAGTGTCACTATTTTTTCCATCACAATTCATTATCACAACTAAAATCGAAGGGTTTTTTCTGTGTATGGCCTTAAATCAAGAAATATAACGAAAATTTATATTCTTTTGTAAAGACAGAAACCAATACTCGTCATTTTTCTTTTGTCATTCGCAATACTAGTATATCCCTTGGTTCTTATCATTACAAACAATACATGTACGCTTGAAAGTTTAAATAATTATTTAAATAACGAAGGTGTATCTGTGCTTAAGATTGTTTCTTTTTTTCAGTAACACAAACCCCCAAAAAACAAATAAACAAACAGACCATCGAGCGGTCTTTGCTATACTAATTTAATTGAAAAATAGCAAAATAAGAAAATTTCGTCGAAGGATGTTTATCGTCATCGGAATCTTTTTCTTAGTACTCAGATCAAGTGGTAAGTAAAATTTTGTTTTTCAAACCCTCATTGCTATAGTGTATTTATATAATGAAACAGCTTGTGTCAGTGACACGGTTGGACAACCGTTTATCCAATCCTTATCAAATGTATTTAAAAACGCCTTAAAAGACTAATTGCTTATCATCCAGGTTTGTGCAATACAAAAAAAACAAAGAAAAGAAGATTATGTTTGTTAATATACACGACTTTTTATGTTTTATAAACGGTGTTGTTTTTACAGAAATATCACTGTCTTAAGGACAGCTTTCTGATGTTGAATAAGGCAAAGAGGGTGTTTACATTGTTATTTTGGATATTTGCTTTACGTTTAGATGCAGTGGGGGAAGAATGTGGCGACTTTTGTGATGAGTTGATTCAAGATGAAGTTAGAAAAGAATGCGGCAGTCAGAATGGAACTAAATTGTATTGTCGTAGTTTCTGTTATTGTTGTAATGCGGACACTGCAACTTGTTGTGGAGCCGGACATATATGTTCAGGAGCAACTTGCATAAGCATTGCGTAAGTTTAACCAATGCTCTTTTAGCGAGTATTTTGGTAAATATTTTAAACTGTATTGTAACTGTACTATTTGTTAGATAAAAACGACTTATTAAAGTTCCTAAAAAATACCACTTCTGTATCACGGGGTTACTATCTTTTAAACGATCACCGGGCCAATTTTGTTGACGATAGTAAATAAAGAACTCCTTGAAATGACAAAAGTACTCCAGTATAAGAAAAACATTGTCTAGGTTTATATACTTGATTTGTAAAGAAGCTGTGCATGTACTTGCAAGAATAGCTTACGTATTTTACGTATTTTCGAAAATGGAGTATGGAAGGTTTGAATGCAGATACACATATACACTAACCATCTTACTAAACAAATCAGGGCTGGTGATGGAGGTTAAAAATCAGAGACAAATAACGCAATGACAATTCTTGTAAAATGCATTTTTTGCACTCGAATATTTGTAAAAAAACAAGAAAAAAAGCCAGTAAATGGGCTTGTTCAACGATAAATTCGCTCTAGTTTTAATTGATATTTAAATTCTAAGCCAGAAAGATTGCTATCGTACATATAGTCCTTTGCACACTAGTATTGCTAACCTGAATACCAGAATGATCTTGCGCTACGAGATGAATGCATGATTCTGTTTTGTTTTTTATTTCAGGGTTCTCGTCGTACCTATCTTTGCCGTCTTCATCTTCGTATTCGTAACCACTACCATCATAGTAAAGAGGACTAAGTCATGTTAAAGCAACATGTATCTTCCTGTATATGTATTTTTATTTTAGTTTATGAATAATTCATTGACAATATAATTGCAATGTACTTCCTGCAATGTGTTTGCTACTCATATTAAATATATATCCTAGGTTATTATATGTGAACATTTTGTATTTTGATAACGGTATTTTTTTATGAAAGATAAAATAGTAATTTCACACAACGTGGTCTTTTAGTTTTTTATAAATTAACGCGTAAAATGAAGCTTTAAGACGCGAAATTCATTAAATGTTATTTTGAAAACAAATTGATTTATTGATAAATGTCATTTATTGGTTCACCTGTGTATCAATTGAAGTGGTATAATTGCTTTTTGATATTGTACTGCTTACATAAACCACCAAATTTTACTTTTGTTCAGTGTTTCATGACTGAATATATAAACGTGTAATTTGGGGATTATATCAAAACAGTGTAAGGTTACTTTAGAACAGTATCGTTATGCTTTAAGACGGTGCAAAATACCCCACATTTACAAGGTTTGGACTAAAGCACATGAGATAGCAAAACGAGTAGAAAAACATAGGTATGTTGCAACCACTATTGAAATAAAACCACTGTTGAAATAAATTATCTCAATAGTGGTTGGGAATGTATTTCATTAGAAGAATCCCTTTGCAACCACTATTGAAATAAAACCACTATTGAAATAAATTATTTCAATAGTGGTTGGGAATGTATTTCATTTGAAGAATCCCTTTGCAACCACTATTGAAAAAAAAATCACTATTGAAATAAATTATTTCAATAGTGGTTGGGGATGTATTTCAATAAAGGAATCATTTTGCAAATATATTTGAAATACAACTACTATTGAACTTATTATTATAATAGTGGTTGGGGATCCATTTATTACAAGACTCATCTTACATTAGTTTTGCATTTAGTTTTTTGGGTTTTTTTTCTTCAATCGTAGTTAGGAATGAAGTTCTTTATACATATTACTTTGTGATCACTTTTGAAACACATTTAGAAAGAAAGAGGTTGTCTATCAGTTTTCCAAACAATTTTTTTAAATGCAAGAAACACTACAGGATGTGCAACAAAAAATTTAACCAGGTCCAGATGCCGACACCGACGCCGACGGTATAGCATAAGAATAAGCATGAGCTCCCCCAGACTTCGTCTCGGTGACCAAAAAAAACCCCCCGAATGTTTGGTACAATTACTTCATTCTCGACAAAGGAATCGACCCATTTAGAGTTTGCGCGTGAATTTTCTTGTGAAAATATGCACTAAAACCGATCCAATTTATACAATGTATATCTAATTATGACAATGATACAATTTTAACATCATCATGTTACTTTTGTTCTCTCTTACATTTTTCAGGGTAAAGTCATCGCACCAGCTGTGTTACACGTATGCCTTAAAAATAGAACAACTATCTATAACATTTATTGCATAGGTTCAATTATATACAAAGGAAAGATTTTGGGTTTTAAAAAGTGGTGTTACCAACCAAAAAAGTACAGGTAATCTGTCTTGTTTTTAATTTTTCAAGTATTAAAATTACAGTACCGATCAGACCCAACCTAACACCAGAGTAAACCCTAACTAAACCACGGGTTTACTTTCTGGGTCTACCTTGGGTTTACTTTTTGAAAATTTGGGTTCACTCGGGGTTTACTTGGGGTTTACTCGGGGTTTACTTTGGGTTTACTCGAGAATTGCTTTTGGAGTCAACTATATGCACTGAAGTGTGACCTGTATTTTATCTTATCATTCTACTGCCTGTAATTCCTGCCCCTTGTATTCCGAATACACATGTAGGGTTTGCTTTCAGCGTATACTTCTGATCGGGGTTTACTTTCTGTGTCCACTAAGAGTTTACTTGGGGTTTACTCTGGGTTTACTCTGGATCCACTTTAGTAGACCCAGGGTAAACCCAGAAAGTAAACCCAGGGTTTAGTTGGGGTTTACTTTCTGTTAGGTTTGGTCTGATCAGTACTGTATAATCGATACATGTACCAGAGTGAATTCATGTTTTTAGAAACGGTATTCTCTCTCTCTCTCTCTCTCTCTCTCTCTCTCTCTCTCTCTCTCTCTCTTTCTCTCTCTCTATGATTTTGTGAAAGTCATATCTTGTTTACTGCATGTAATATTTTTGATGCATGATGAACTTGAATATATATTAACATGGTCGGAAATGTAGAAAAACTATCTACACATTAACTGTTTACAACCGTTTTTATTTTTTGATTTGTTGAAAAAAAATGGCGGGTTGATTTTAAGATCAATATATTGTTTTTCTAGTTCTTTTATTAGTATTCATGTATTAGTGTTTTGTCAATCACAAACCGTTCTGAAAAATGTAAAACTCGGGTGCATTTTCAAATTATAAATTTTGAAAAAGATTCCGAGTAGAATCTATTAAAACGTTTACACGGTGCTTGCACTCTTTTCTCGCAACACTATATTCTTTGTACCAAACTTTTAACGGAACACACGAATTGCTAATCTGTTTACACGAAACGATTCTCGTACGGAAGTTGCGCACTTTTTACGTGTAGTAGTGAATTTGAGGTTATGTATAAATCAGGATATCATTTTTAGAATATGGACATTCAACCTCCCTGAAAATCCCTGACTATGCGTGGCCACAGATTTTTAATTCTAATCTTAAATCTCTAACGTTTGCAAAGATCTTCTGATAACTGAACTTCTTTGGGCGTTTAGAGCAATCAATGTATCATTTAATTATGATATTTAAATATAAACATGTCATCTATATACAGATAATACCAGCTAATGAAATCAATCTTATAGAGTGTCATTGCCGAAAAACTGGTTTGGGGGACAGTGTATACAACCTATTGTATTACATGTAGGGTGGTATACTCCCAAATTGTTTAGGGAGTTAATTGACTTTTTTATAGGTACTATAAAAAGCATATAAAGAGATAAAAGTTAAAGTTTACGACATAAAAATGTTGTCCCTGGAAAAAAAAGAGAAGAAAAAATAATGAAAAACATAAGAATTACAACAGAATTATAAAAGGTTTGTTAGTACTAGTACTCGCTTGAGGCGGTGTATAACTGACGGCATCAGTAAAGTCTGGTCCTTTGACACTGTTCCTTTCATCACCCTAACATACGCATGTGATTATCTGTAACATGCCCTAGGGCTCTCCATGTAACCTTCTTTCTCATTTAATGACGAAAGATGGTTCCTCCTTTTTTAATGTACAGGCTGATTAAGGGAGCATAATTTATTGCAATCAAATCCTTGAGTACCCATGACGCCGTAGTTGCTAGTGTTGCCCGCTCCAATCTTATTGGAGTAGACCCGACGGCTATCGTGACAATCTTTTTACCACTACATGTATTCTTAGATAAATCAGGGGGAATGTAGTGACAATAATGAATGGCTTCAATGCTCTTTCAAACACAACAAGGACTATTAAATATCAATTATTTAATTATTTTGATATAAGACAGTAGCAAGGTAAAAACAATGGATTGGTATCGAAATGACAATGAACCTGATAAAGGTATAAATGTGGAAAGTATTTCAAGTTACATGTACATAACTGCTTATCTCAGATAAACGTCGGTCTCTTAATGTGGCAGTACATATAACAGCAAACTATGTAATGGCTTAAAACTACAGTTTATATGAACACGTAATGCATAACGTAAAGAGTACTACGCTAACTAACATTTGTTTACCTATAATTACCTCTAAACGAGGCAGGGTCTAATTTGTTTTGCCCAAGATTTTTGAATGAAATTTTTGACATGAATTTCTACTGATATAATTAGCATTTTAAGATTAAAAAAAGCATTTACCACATCGTTTGTCTAAGAGGTCATCTCAAAGTTTGTTAATTTTTAACATAAGACCCTATGGGCATTTGCTTGGAATACATCAATTTTGCACATTTTTTAAACTTCTGACCTAGGGATTTCTTTTTCTGTTCTACATATTAAACTTATTCCTAAAAGGCATCAAATGGTCACATGGAAAAACCCTTTTTACCTCATGGTTTGTTCCAGGGTCTAATCATAGTTGTTTTGTATGCCCAATTTCCCAGATTTGTCAGATAATGGCTATTTTTTATTTGACAAAGACGGAAATGATAATCTTTATAGTTTTTTTTAAAACATTCAGATATATTTAGGTAATACATAAATACATAACATCATATATTAAGGGTCATTAATATAAAATACATGGTAACTGTCTTGAAATATATGAATTAAGCTATATTTAGGCGGGTTATGAAAACGTGACAGAGGGCTATAGGCTTGCTAAACCCTCTTCACGTTTTCGACCAAAGTCCAAATATAGCTTATACTTTGAGACACTTATGTTTATTCCTCATTATAATTTCAATTTTACGCATCAAACGAGCTATTTTCAACAAATTTCGCTGAATATCTGCGGTTGAAACTACCACGCCATGACGTCAACCAAGCAAAAAAGTGATGTCACAATACAAATGAATCGCTGCCCCCAAACGTGTGTACTCGGTCTGTACTCGGCCTCGTTAATATATCCTACTAATATCACATTTTCTCGTGTATGTTAAACAAGACTCTTCAACACGTACCGATGTTTTAAAGGTTTCTTCACTTGAAAAATGCTTTAACATGTCATGCTTTGTATTGTTTTGTTTTTCGTTTACCACAGAATGAATCTCTGCCATTCAGTCAACTGAATGTTAACTGAATGGTCTGGAAATGTGACTGAATGCCACAGCTATGCCTTTCAGTCACATTTCAGTTACCTGTCAGTCACCTTTCAGTTAACTGAATGGCAGAGATTCATCCTGTCGGCAGAGATTTATCCTTTGTACATAGCATAACGATTGATAACTTTTTTTTAATCTTCACGAAAAAGTGGTCATACTTAAAGTACAAAACAAGAGCAGAGCATACACGGACCTCTATAAAAAATAAGAAGTAAGATAAGGGGCTCGTAACATAAAGCATGCTAAAGTTTTGACTTCAGTAGGGTCAAAAGTAGGACTTAGGCGGAATTTTCTGACCTACATAAGTCCTGTTAAAGTATGTCTCATACCGTAACATAACGCAAATTTAGCAATGTCTTAGCTAAGTCATGCTTATGTTAAAAAGTAAAAACGTATTTTGCATATCTTTTGTTGAATTTGCATGTATTGGTAATAAAATCATATTTTTAAAGCTACAAGTGCATGACATTTTTTATATCAGATGGGGGTACCTATTGTTTTTTAAAAAGCTCAAAGCAATGAATCTCGGGCAATATATTCAATCTATTGTTGTTGCCTTTTTGTTTTGACGAATATTCACTGTTTTAGTCGCTCTCGCAGACTGCTTGTCGCGTAATATCGCCATGCCGTTAGAATTTGATATAATTATATAGACGTCGCGCACGGTGTTGGTGTTAATTTCGGTAACGTCAAAAACGTCAAAAACGTCATTTTCACGCATAACGTAATGATACATTTTATTAAGCACAGCATACGAAAAATTAAAAAAATAACTTTATATTAATTTTTTTTCTGCGTGTAAGAGATTTTGCATTTCAAAACTGCAATTTCAAAATATCTTTTTAATATGTACAACCAATTCTGAAGTTCACAACGTTAAAATGTTTCAATTTTCGTTCAGTTCAGCGATATCAGTGTTCAAAAGCATGTGATTCACTCACGGCTTGTAATATTGTTAAATGAACTTCCTCTGAAATTTGTAATATGTCATTGTCAAGAATATCACCCGATTCACAAATGATATACAAAACTGATTGGGAAGGTACAATCGCCGGTTTGCGTTTAATTAATTTGTATTTCAAAGGCGTTTCAGGAGATTTTTCAAAGTAATGGCCCCGGATAACTTGTGTACCTTTTCTGTAAGCAGCCCCCCACCTGTCCATGTCATCTTTTTGTAGAACAACTGATTTTGAACTTGTTTTCATTACATAATAATCATTTACATTATCGTCACAAAGTACCGCAAATATACAGTCTTTTGTAATTAAATTTAATAATATATGTGTTTCCGATGTTTCGTTCTCTGGGTCTGATGTGTCATTATCCGAGCCTTCTTTTGTGAAATAAATCAGTGTTGCATTGCCTAAACTGTTACTGAGATCGCATTGCTCAGAATTGCCCTCAATGCAATCTTCGCAATTGTAACAAGATAGGGGACGAATGTAGTTTTCACCAGAAATAACTGACACGAGCTGATGAACAGATCTGATTCCCGTCAGAGGTTTATATAATCTTGCTTTTTCTCTAGGAATTTCTTCTACATATTCAAAAATCCTTCGTCGAACATTTGTAGAGTCCTTGGGAGTTTCAAGTTTTTCTTTTGCAAACAAATAGAGGCCTTTCGCATCTTGTATGATGCAGGTACCCCTAATGACGGCAAGATCAGCCTGATTTTTTAAAAATCCTCCCGCTGCATCTTGTGGGCCCTTTGCGTGGCTGGTTTCAAAAAAATTTCTAATTAACTTTTGATAACAAAATTCTGAAAGAGAATCTGATAAGTCGCCGAAACAATGACGACTTTTATATTGTGCAGCACAACCATCGCAAAATTCATGCATTGTTTTGACCTCGTACGAAATGGACTTTAGGTAGTCAGAAATAAGTTTTTGACAATAATGGGTAAAATGTTGATCATGCTTCTCATCAGGAGATATGACATAAAAGTGTTCCGTAACTATTTCTGGTTTTTCCGTAGTACTTTCCAAACCGTCTAATTCAAGGATAGCATGCCTGTGAAGTATGGTTACATGAATGGAGACTTCCGTTTTTTGAAAATAATTTGATTGTGTTTCGTTCCTTTCACTACAACGATAATTTTCGGAAAAGTCGTGAATCGTAACGCAGTGATTTTGAGGTAAATTCTGAACCAAATTTCTCAATTGTTGGACTTGCCATTGAGCCCCAATAGTATGCATTGGAAATTTTTCGAGAAGCTTAATCATATATTGGAAAAGTTCAGCAGGCTTTTTAACCTTTTTCACGAGCATCAGTTTCTTGGTTTCGCCTCTTTTTGACTTAATGTTTACATTATCAAAACACTCCCAAGAAACACCAGGGGAAGCGTCGTCAGTTCTTAGTTCCTCGGGGTGCAAGTGCAGTTTCTGAACACCACAATCCAAGCAAGTTCTGTCTAAACATGATTTGTTATGTAGACCGTCGGAATTAGTAGGACAAAGAGTTTGATTACTTATTTCATACATATCATGATATATTACAGGGTTTGTAACATAAGTCTTTCTGAATGACATGCATGCTTTAATAACGTATTTCATTTCAAGATGATAACGGCAGCGACAAGTAACTCGATCCTTTTGACGAGCTGGGCGAATATAGTAGGGTTTACATGCCTAGAAAAGTCTTTGAGAAATACGAATTTCTGGGTTTTTTGAAATAAAGTCGGCATATATTTCTGTTCGTGTTTTTTCTAAGGTATGAACAACGTGAGATGAATACTGTTTTGGCTCTATTCGAACCCTTTTCACGTCATTTTTGTTTCCAGTTGGGTGCGAATTTTCACCCAAACACCAAAAATCATACACACGTTTTCGGGTATCATCAGACAGAGCATCAGATCTTGTTTTCCGCTTTGTATAAGTGAACGATGATGATTCCGAATGTAAGATTTTTGTACGAACTTTGTACCCTTTTGATATTCTACGGATCGGAAGACCAAGTTTTTTTGCTAGTGAAGACTTTGCTCTTGATTTTTTAACATTTTCGCCGCTGAAAGAAGCTGTTAAAAAATCCATGGCCTCCCTTGCTTTGTCGCAGCGTTTAAGTTTTAGCTTTGAAACCGATTCTTTTATGTCACACAGAACGGACAATTGAAGTGTAGCTGATTCCTTTTCCTCTGGAGAAGGAATAATTTTGCAATTTTGAAGTAATTTAACAGTTGGAGAGTTAGCATTTTTTAGAAAGGCCGCAATGGTGGCTGCTCATTTTGTCGGGGATGTCGGTAAATTTCTTTTTAATTTTCTCACAGCTCGACATTTTTGCATTTTGTTATTAAATGGTGACCTTAGGTTACCGTCCTCTGTATTTTCGCTCCGAATTTGGCTGTTGTGTTTTTTTTGGCGCCATCTCTTTTGTGCAAGCGATTTTCGTTTTCGCATTGATTCCTCGTGTTCAATTTTAATCTACTTTCCTTTTCTTTTTTCTTTCTGTTCTGATTATTTTCTATTTTAAAACGTTCTCTTTCGCGCTGTTTACGTTTTCTCAGCGTCGCAGCTTTGACTGTCTCTTCTGAAATTCGATGTAAATTCATTGTAAAATTTATCAGTAGTCTACTGTTTTAAAAATTAAAATCGGCAAATTTTAAACTTTATGAATCTATACGTATGTTTTTTATTAGTATTTTACTCTGCGGAACAAAAATATCTAATTTTGTTTGTTTTAGCACTTAACCGAAATCATTACTGCCCATTTACTTGCAGTGAACCCGTTTTACCTTTCGGCGGAAAGATATTGGAGTTGGAATCAGTTTTCTGTTTTTCCTTCACTCTCCTCCTCCATTCCTGAGTCTGTTCTACCCTTCTCTGTTTCCTTTTTTCTTTATTAATTTTAATTCTTTGTGCTGCAGTCAAAGACCCTGTTTAATTAATTAAAATACATGTTCATCGTCACATCACGTCATTGCGTCATTTTACATATACTTATGGCAAATAATGTCGTTATTATTTCATTTGTATTAGTGAATTAATTCGACTCGCTAAGTTTGGATATTTGGCATCAATTTAATTTTTAAATTGTTATTCCTATTTTTTAAATTATTTTTCTTAGTATATATATTTTGCTACTTTTTTCACAAAATAACGTGTAAGTAAATGTATTTATAATGTTCACTATAATTGTTTTTATGAAGAAAAAAAAACGTACACATAACGTTTTGAGCCCTTGCATCATTTTACGTACCCGTGAGATATAATGTTGACATCATTTTATTTGTAAAAATCAATTATCTTGATTCGTAATGTTTGTATATTTGGCATCAAAATGTTTGGGAGAAAAGGAACATTTCTAACTGCGATTCATTTTTGTGAATTTTTTGCACCACTTTTTAAAAGAAGTGTCCAAGTTATTTTCTCTTTTCATTGCTAATGCAATTTAATGTATTTTTATGAAAGTGTGACATTCATGTTGACATTTTGATACGTCTCTATTAAAAAAAATTGCGGACACATGTACTTCTTTTTAATGGTTATACAACCTATGAAAATGCACATTCTATAATGATTTTTATTATTATGAAATATAGCCAAGAATTGTTTTTATAAGCATGATACTTGTGATCGCCATGCTGCGCATAACGTTCGGCTGTGAAATATCTCTCTTGTGACACGTGTTTTAAAAAAAATAGTTGAATAACGGTTTTTGTCAACAAATGCGTTTAAATGAGGAATTAATAGAATATATATGTACAGTGCTGCTATCCTGAAAGTTGACAAGGATAGGATAGGATAGGATGCAGGATGCACGATACATGATAGAAATATGAAAGTTAAGTTCTATCCTATCCTATCCTATCCTATCCTGCATCCTGTAGCCAATCAGATTCGAGTATAAATTTCAGAATTATTTTGCGAAACGAAAATTGGCTAAACAATGTATTTTCAATGTCAATTTAATACGTTTTACAAGTTAAACCATTTAAGAATAATTATTATATCAAGAACGCTGTGCATAACATTAATGCGCGCTAAAATCTCGGCGCTACATCTTTGTCAATTCGTACGCAAGTACGGAGTTACTGCGAGAATTCGTTGCAACATTTGACAACGTCAGAAATAGATTTCTGTATTTACTTTATTTTAAGTCTGCAAATTAATAAAAGCTTGAATATGTAAACGACTAATTTGGCACTTTAAAAGATAAATATGTACACAAGAATCAGACATTGATTCACGTTTAATATAATTTCTTCGATGCCCAATAACAGGGACGCATATTTCTGTCAGATATTAAGCTGAACATATCGAATTAATAAATATTAGCTAGTTATAAATGCTTAAGAATTTATAGTTTAAAAATAACTCCGAGTGGTTTAACTATAAACGATATAATCTTCCTAAAGGAATTATTTATTTTCAGATCGTGTTTACATTTATCGCTGAACGAATCGCTCGAATAATGAGAATTACGCCCAGTTATATGCGATAAGAAAATAATCTGATAAAAATATGTGACTAAACAGTTCCTCAATAAGTGCATCGAAGTTATTTATCTGTTTTTTATGCATAAATATAATTAAATCAAAAATTTACGTCATTGTGTCCATCCCGCGTACGATTTAATTTTACCGTAGCACAGGTAAGTAAGTTATCCCGCTCGATGAATATTCGGATTGAAGATTTAATTATTCATTTTGAGTACTACATTAATTGATAAAATCATTTTATTTTAAAATTTCGTTTCATTTAACTTGCATTCCTATATTTTGAAAGTATGGGATAGGATAGGATAGGATAGAGCTTATTTGCAGGATAGGATGCAGGATACAGGATATAGGATAGGATAGGATAGTTTTGTCAACTTTCACGATAGCAGCACTGTATACAGTTTTACTGCCAACAATGCATATACATATTATTTTAAAAAAAGCTTCAATAGATCATTGCAAGATCCTGGATCACAATTTATATTTTGTCATTTACCTGAGCCTGGCGTGGCCATTTCCAAGTTTTGTTACCAATCTACATCTTCATTCTGAGATTTCTTTGACCCGGCGTTGATTTCTGGCATTGATTACGTCAAAAACGTTATGACGTATATCTGTTACATCATCACAGTAATTAGTCCGCCAAAAATGTTCCCCCCAAAATGAACATTCACTGAGATATTGTAGTTTATTTGAGATATGTATCTTAAAAGTGTTACCTATCTACATGCCATTTTTAGTAAAATTTTAAGGTTTTAACACCGATTTATCAAATATAAATAAAAATCCTACATGTTATTACATTTTTTATTGAAGTCCACACGCATTCGAACAGATTGGTATATAAAATTACATATTTCCCTATTTCCTGTTTTAAAAAAATAGTCTAATACTGTGCGCGCACTCTGAAAGGACATTTTAACACAAACACCGTGCGCGACGTCATAGTGGATTTCTTTTTATTTTTTGTTCAACATCTTAGCTCATCAAGGCAGTTCAATTACTCCGAGTATTATTTCCGTATTAAGTTATAATATTTAATTGAGGCAATCGTCGTCTTTAAAATCGATGAGTGTTTTTTCTGTCTTTTAACGTCATTGTTAATTTCTCAAGTTTTGCAAGTTTATATATGCAGTTACCTCTTGTAAACCAACCATTAAGTGTTAACAACCTATTCAGCAGCCCACTTGCATACTACCGGTTTATGAAAAATGTTACAGATCATAACGACCACTGTTAATATTTATATCAATCAAATCAAGATTTAATATTGGTAATATGAAAATATAAATTCTGTGTAAATATCATAATGTGATTAATACTTTTTAATCATATGCTGAATTGAAATGATTAACAATAAAACTTCTAAATGTGTGAAAACAACACTTAACGAGGCCGGGTCTAATTTTTTCTGCCCTAGATTTTTGAATGAAATTTTTTACAAGAATTTCTACTGATATAATTATTATTTTAAGATAAAAAATTAAGACATTTACCACACCGTTTTTTTAAGGGGTCATCTCAAAGTTTGTTAATTTTTAACATAGGACCCTATGGGATTTTGCTTGAAATGTACCAAATTTGCACATTTTTTAAACTTCTGCCCTAGGGATTTCTTTTTCTGTTCTACATTTTAAAGTTTTTGCTAAAAGGCATAAAATTGTCAAATAAAAAAAACCTTTTACCTCCTGGTTTGTTCCAGGGGTCTTATCAAAGTTATTTTTTGTACGCCCAATTTCCCAGTTTGTCATATAATGGCTATTTTTCATTTGACAAAGACGGAAATAGTGATCTTTATTGTATTATTAAAACATTAAGACATATTTAAGTAATAAATAAATATATAACATCACATATTAAGGGTAATTAATATAAAATACATGGTTAACGTCTTGAAATAAATGAATTAAGTGATATTTAGGCGGGTTAAGAAAACGTGACAGAGGGTTAGGCTTGCTGAACCCTCTTCACGTTTTCGATCCGAGCCCAAATATAGCTTATACTTCGAGACATTTATGTTTATTCCACAATATAATATCAATTTTACACATCAAACGAGCTATTTTCAACAAATTTCGCTGAATATCTGTAGTTGAAACTACCACGCCATGGCGTCAACAAAGCAAAAAGATGACGTCACAATACAAATGAACGCTGCGCGAAAGCGTGCGTACTCGTTCTGTACTCGGCCTCGTTAAGACATACTTAAGTTTTGGGTAAATTGTCCTAGCTAAGCACTCTTCTAGTTACGGATTTAAGTCTAAGAAGTCCTACTTAAGGAGGCCGACTTTAGTTTGCATTGCGCATGTTTTTGCGCATTCTAATATAATACAGTTGTTTTATACTTTTTGAATTTTTTTCGATATCATTTATAAAATTGAACACAATAAACAAAATACAGATAAAAATATTTAGATTTTTAAAGGAAATTTTTATTTTAAACACGATTTTTACCTTGTGCGGTAGAGGAGCATTGCCATTGCGCTTTTATGACGTTATGATACAATAAAGCTTTGTAGGAGTACGTTATAAGAAATAACATTAAAGAAAAAGTAAAAATTGTACGCTGTTGAAATTTTACAAACAGAATAATGCTATCCTCGAGGATATTTTCCTCATTTTTGGAATGAATCCATTTTACCAATCATCATTCGTGATGATCCAAATATATAGCAAAATTTGGTGCATTTTAATATTTTGAGATGGCCCCCACTAAAACCAGACCGTAGAATTTTGTGTTTTTTACATATAAGGTAGGAAATTATATTACTTATCATAAATAACAATTTGAGAAAAAAAGCTATTGTAGTATATTTTAAAACTGCTTTGATGTGCGGAAAATGACAGTTTCCTATATATTCCTATAGTAAATGTACCTCTTTTTTGAGATGGTCCCTAAAAAAAACCAGACGGTCGATTTTCATGAACCTTCGCATATAAACTAGAGTTGGTTTAAATTACATATGGTTAAAAAATAAAGAGTTATGCTATTGTAGTTTTTCCGAAAAAAAAACCAAATCGGCCTTCTTAAGCACTGTCTTAGATTCAAGTAATCATAACGTTACGAGCCCTAGGTTTTTAAGCAGCAAGTGTTGCACTTAATGCTAAAATTCTTGATTCAACAGTTGACAACATCATGATAATGATTATAAATCGCCGCCTAATGATACAATTTTATCATTAGCTGTCGCATATGCGAAGCAGACCTAACGCTTAGTGAAACAAGCAAAAAGCCACAAGGTCAAACCCTAATGATACAAACATGTTTATCATTAAGCGTTGCAATTGCTAAAATACAAATGTAAAATTAACGACAGCAAAAAGATTTTATCATAACATATTATGCAATACAATGTCGTATCATACGGAATAATACCATAATGTAACATATTATACATAACAATATTAAGTCATGAAACAACATCATATAATTTATTATACAATATCATATTATATTATATAAAAATAAGATTTTGGGATATAATACATATTATACAATATTGCATCATATAATTTCATCACATATTAACCAAAATCATCAACGTTTCGGTTTTTTTTCCCTATACTGACATTTTCCCGATTTTGAAATTTACCTCGATCATGACATGCCCAATTGTGACAAGGAGCACACGGCAGGTGCGGTCGGTAAGCAGAGTAAGCTCACTCCTCCTAGGCATCTGATCCTACTTCTATCTTTAAAGAGAGCTGTGTTGATCTGCTTTGAATTTGTATTCCGTTTTATGGATTTTTGAGATGGTTGACAGTTTGTTATTGTCATTTTTTAATAATACTTTACTATATGGAACGCAACAGCTGCCTTAATGTGGCTATGCTGGTGCTTAATTATATTATGCTGTGATTATTTCATTGGAAGATGGCGCTTTATTATATGAAGATTGTGCTTTATTATATGAAGATGGTGATTTATTATATGAAGATGATGCTTTGTTATATGATGTTAGTGCTTTATTATATGAAGGTGGTCCGTTATGAACTGAAGATGGTGCTTTATTATATGAAGATAGTGCTTTATTATATGAAGATAGTGCTTTATAATATGAAGATGGTGCTTTATTGTATGAGGATGGTGCTTTAATTTATGAAGATGGCGCTTTATTATATGAAGATAGTGCTTTATAATATGAAGATGGTGCTTTATTGTATGAGGATGGTGCTTTAATTTATGAAGATTGCTCTTTATTATATGAAGATAGTGCTTTATTATATGAAGGTGGTACGTTATAAAATGAAGATTGTGCTTTATTATATAAAGTTGGTGCTTTATTATATGAAAATGGTGCTTTATTATATGAAGATTGTGCTTTTTATATGATGGTGCTTTTTAATGTAAAGGTGGTCACTCGAAACTTTATTTTTGAAGACTAAGTTAAACATGTATTATCTCAAAATTTTTAAACTAGAACAAAACTTGATACAATAAAAATTTAATACACCATTGCTGGTTCCTCTTTTTTCCCATAATAAGTATTTAGGAACGATATGAACTTGATCTTAACTGAATTGACAAATAAAAATGATACATTATATTTTGTCGGTATTTCTTGACATTTTACCAATAAAATGGCCTTTTCTGAGCTATATTATAGTATAGTAGACCTTTCCCGGTGACTTCCCTTACTTTCTCTTCTAGTCAAATAATATCACCTAGGGAATCAATTTGTTTAAAATCAGATCCTCGATCCGCACTTTTATTTGTTTTTTTATATTTTGTTTTGTTTTGAAACCACTAAGAATGTGGTCACTTCCTCCAACTCGCGAGTTAGGTAAGAGAGGAACGGTCATTAATGACGAGGACCGGCAAGGCGGTGACAATGACAAAATTTAGAACGGAACAAAGATCTTGTTTTAATCAGATTGCTAGGGCATTTATGTCTCATCGAATAACCTGTTCTTCGCTTAAACACAAATAATTGATAATTTCAATTTTCTGCTCTTCAAAGTTCAACATAACGTTACTAAGCTTTAATTTTTGTAATATCCCTTCTTTATATAGTTGTCACTTAATAGATGTAAGAGAAAAGTCGTACACAGATCATCTTGTTAGGTTATATACTTGTGTATCATACGGATTTTGATCGCAGCAAATTTTTGTATTAATTTCAAAATGTCTACATAATAAATGGGAAACTCAGTATTCGAAAATAAAAGAAGTTCCGAGTGTCCACGTTCACATTAAAAAGCACCCTTTTATAAAAAAAAAAGCACCATCATGTAAAAAGCACCATCTTCAAATAAAAAAGCACCACCTTCACATAAAAAGCACCTTCACATTAAAAAGCAATATCATATAAAATGCACCATCTTCACATAATAAAGCGCCATCTTTATATAAAAAGCACCTTCAAAAAATCTTCAAAAAATAAAGTACAATCTTCACATAAAAAAGCACCATCTTCATAAAATAAAGCACCATCTTCATATAATAAGCACCATAATTTTGTTGCATTTTCTAAATATCAAGTTTACCTTTTATTCCAAGTTCATCACACTAATTAATCTTTGATGAAGCTGACTTTTAAGGTGATATTGAGGAAATGTATGGATACTGTGCATCAATAGTTAATATGTATAATTATAAAAGTTCTAGGAATTTTGGAATGTTAAAAGTCGTACGACAGGCTGCAAAAGGACAGAAAACAATTTTTGAAACATCTATTATTTAACTGTTGATTAACATTTGTTGGTATAGCATTGTTTGCTTTTGTTCAATTTTAGTTTAATAAGATAATTTAAACAAACAAACACATTACAATATCTTTTAATTCAGTATAATCTTTAGATAAAAATGCAGTCGATAACCATGGATAAGGATTTATTTAAAGCAAATTGTATTCATCTGCTCTCATTACTGTTTAATTTGTACTATATTGTGCAAATTTTATCAAATTGTTCACTTATTTGTATGTAAAAATATATCATTATACATATACAAGAGTAACGCTTATCTTTGCTTAACGAGACCGAGTACAGAACGAGTACGCACGCTTTCGCGCAGCGTTTCATTTGTATTGTGATGTCATCTTTTTGCTTTGTTGACGCCATTGCGTGATAGTTTCAACTGCAGATATTCAGCAAAATTTGTTGAAAATAGCTCGTTTGATGCGTAAAATTGATTTTATATTGTGGAATAAACATGACTATTTCGAAGTATAAGCTATATTTGGGCTCGTGTCGAAAACATGAAGAGGGTTCAGCAAGCCTAACCCTCTCACGTTTTCTTAACCCGCCTAAATATAGCTCAATTCATATATTTTAAGACAATAACCATGTATTTTGTATTAATGACCCTAAATATGTGATGTTATATATTCATTTATTACTTAAATATGTCTGAATGTTTTAATACTACTATTAAGATCATCATTTCCGTCTTTGTCAAATAAAAAATAGCCATTATCTGACAAACTGGGAAATTGGGCATACAAAAACAACTTTGATAAGACCCCTGGAACAAACCAGGAGGTAAAAGGGCTTTTTTTTATTTGACCATTTGATGCCTTTTAGCAATAACTTTCATATGTAGAACAGAAAAAGAAATCCCTAGGGCAGAAGTTTAAAAAAAAATGTAAAAAATGTGCAAAATTGATACATTTCAAGCAAAATCCCATAGGGTCCTATGTTAAAAATTAACAAACTTTGAGATGAGCCCTTAAACACACGGTGTGGTAAATGTCTAATTTTTTTTTTTATCTTAAAATAATAATTATATCAGTAGAATTTATGTAAAAAATTTCATTCAAAAATCTAGGGCAGAAAAAATTAGACCCGGCCTCGTTAAATCAATTTGACGTGCAAGAACTATTTGTTGTGCATATAGATACACGCGTTTCAGATAATGAAATCTGCAAGATAACTATAAAATGGCTGCTGAGCATAGCTTGAACTCTCAACAAGTTTGGTAGCCGTGTATGTTTCTGATTAGCATTAATCCTCACTGACTGTAGGTCATGGATTTTTCGAACTTAAGTAGAAAAAAAAGAATAAGACAATGTAGTTTGACTTAAAGTTTTAGATTGAAATGCAGAGAAAATAAAAGGGTATATTATGTTTTGTGTGTTAACAAGATGTTATATCTGTTACAGTTGTTATATCCATAATATGGCACAGAGCAAAAGGGCGGAATGAATGAATACATGCATTTTCGTTGTTTAAAATGTTATAATAACTGCAGTATATATACACCAAAAATATGTGACAAACCAAAATTATATGAAGACCGAAATGAAACCAAAAAACAAGTTTAATCTAGATCAACACAAATAATTTTTATGAACACTTTTACTGTGAATCTTTAATGTGCTACTGCAGTATAGTTGCATGTTTTTTACCTTAACACCGATACTGCATACGCAGCTGCTCCACCTCCCCGCGTTCTAACATTAGAGATCTAGTCATCAGACTATTTTTACTGAATATAGATGACGTTGGATCGAAAGCGTCATCCTCTTTTTTCTATGCCACAAGGGCTTTGCTTACAGCGTACAATGTACACTTGTGGCTTTATGACAGAATAAAGACAATGGAAATAGTTTTAGGCAATCATTAGTCAATTTTTTTAATATTCGATCAAAAATGGGTAGAATTTTAAAAATTGAGGAAATTCGGATTAAAGTAAAAAAAAAAACTCACTTAAAATGATTAACTGAAATATGAAACAAGTAAAGGTGTTCATGTTTTATCATTTTCCTACCACCATATTGTTATATTTTTTGTAGTAATTTTTAACTAAAGAAAAATTTGGTATTGGTGGTCAATTCTAATTTTTTTTTTCAAAAACATTCATAGGTTACTAGAATTAAAAGTACGTCAATGACTTAGTTATTTTTAAAAAAGCACCTCAATAGTAAGGCTACAGTGTTTAATACATATTTTTTCTTTTTCTATTAGTTGCATTTTTGGCCCTTTGAGTAAACTTGAAAATAAGATATAAAATAAAATGTAGTTTGAACGTTTCATTTTACCCTAAACTTTGATTTTTATTTATTTTTTAAATTAAGAAAATATCAACGATTGTTACTACGTAAAAGAGGCTTAATATTGTTTAGATGTGAATAGAATGATTTTTTTTAAGTAAGCTAAAGGTAAAAATGTCAAGTCTCCATTTCTTGTTGCCTCAAAAAAAATGATTACAAGCATTGCACTTTTTTATAAATCAATAAATAACTAATGATATCTACTGAATATTTTTAATTTGAAGCGTTAAGACGAATTATAGAATTAATTACCTTTTTTCCTATACTATTTGTTGGAAAGGGGATTTCAAAAGTCCATAATAAACAAATTTGAAATAACCCTTATTTTTCGCTAAATTCTTGAATTCTGTGGTTAAAAAGAACGATCAAAGAGGTCATCGGATCCGTTTGATTTTTACTAGTTTTAGAGGAGTGGCGATAGCAATCAATAAACCTAAACACGCTTTAATTTTCGTCAATTTTGAACGACAGTGAAAACGCATGTGTTTGTTTACATATAAAAGTTAACTATATTTTTTAAATTACAGCAGTTACTTCATTTTAGTTACAAAGATATATATTTTAATTGTTTATTTTCCTGACATGAAAGTAATATCCGTTTTAATTTAATATACATTTTTAACAGTTGTCACTTTGAAATATATAAATGGTTAATGATTGTAACACGTTTTATTGTTCACGGGACCATTATTTTTTAATGTTTCAAAAAGGAATTAGAAAAAGGCCCTTTTTTGTCGTAATACCTGTACTCCATATCAGAAGTAAATAGAAAATATTGATATCGTGAAAACGCCTAATTTAAAGACTACAATTTCATTTTAAGCATTACACGTTCATTGTGACTTTTAGCAAAGTATGAGTATGATCTGGTTAGAACAATGTTTGTTGGAGAATTATCAAAATGCATTTTGCATAACAAACCTGAGCTTAATATGCATGTATTTAACATGGTATCTCAAATTTGGCCTTCCTAAACGCAAATATAATTTCAGATGGCTGCTAACAATCAGGAAAGAAGCTTCACGGAAACGGAGACAAACCAAAAGAAAATCACAATTTTCTTTACCCTCTGTAATAACGTTGGTGAGCTTTGCAAAGCACTGGAAGTATTGAAGGTATGTCTTTTTGAAGATGATAAACTAATGACGATAATCGCATGTCTTAAATGTGGTCAAGCCTAGCTAAAAGAAAAACAAACAACCAAGTGATTCATGTACCACGTAATTGATCAAATAAACTTATTTAACAACGTTCATAGTGACGATCCAAAACTAAATAAAAAAAATGAAGGAAGGAACCAGTGTTAGTCTGCGTGGGTGAGGGTAGGAAGAAAACAATTTTCACCAATCTTCAAAATCCTTATCGTTGGAAAGGGGGCCGAGGGAACCTCCTTGCATTGTGAAATTTGAAAGTTGTTTTAAAATCAAACTGCTCATGTTAATTTCCTTAATGGAATGCTTGTATTAATAGTTTGAAAGGCATTATACATGCCCTTTATTGATCACTCATATACTCATTGTATACAGGAAATGGACGAAGTACCCGGTAATCAACAACAGAAGTATCGATAAAAATATAAAGTATATATCTTTCAGAAAATACAACAGCAAGAAAAAGAAAAGGAAAAAGTGATTGTTAGGGTATTATGAATTTCGCTGCCTTTCTTGGACGTTTTACCTTTCGCTTGAAATCGCAACTTATTTGCCCTTTTCGACAGACAAAGATGATGTGATTAAAATTTTGCTATGAATGTGCAAAAAAACAATGAATGAAGCTACCATCAATCATTATCAACAATATAGAGTTACATGTTTACATCTATGAACACAATGGAAGCAGGAAATTTTTTATATACAGATAAATAATTTGGTATTAGATAAATACAGTCATATCCAATATTGAGGAAATCTGCAAGTTGAAAAGTTTTTCTAGCATTTGTCTTCGATGCTACAGCCCTAACCCCCCCCCCCCAAAAAAAAAAAAACAAAAACAAAAACGTAAAGACAACGGACCCAATATGCTTTGCGCATATACATCGCGCATTTAAAAAGAATAATTGTTACGAAAAATTGAATTCTCAATAAAACGTTAAAATCACTAAATTTCAATAAATAATCCCTTCAAACGCAGGATAAAGCATGCTAAAATTCGCCTTTCAACGTTATCATACTCGCACTTTCTAAAGAAAGTTCGGTATATTGTTGTCACCCTGATTCGTCCGTCTGTGTGTCAAGTTTTACTTTCTCAAACTGTTCTTACATTTTATAAACCAGCAAACTGAACTCCTACAGTTTGATTTGGGGTGTCATGTTGTTGTGTAAAATTCTCTGGTAGTCCTGTGGGTCAAATAATAGATACAAAATAACGTTGTTTTTGTTTCTTTTTGGTTTTTTTTTTTTTACAAAAAACCTGGTCCTCGAACTCATTTTATATTTTCAACAGTATACAAATCATCTCTTAGAACATGTTTTGGGATGTCCTATAGATGTGCAATACGGTTTTGGAAATTTCAATTTTGTCCTGGGGGTCTTTGTTTGGCTGAGAAATGACTTTTTTTTCTACAAAAAAGTCTGATATCAAAAAGTCAGTATATTTTGGCAGTAGCCAAATGAAAGATTGTTTCTAGCTATTATTATTTTCCCTCTTTTTTCGCGATAGATATTCTCAAAAATGAAATGACTAAAGAATTTTTTTTCTGAAATCATCAGAGATGATAGGTAAAGATAATACCTCGTGGTATTTTTTATTTATTTTTTTTCAAAATTCATTTCCGGTCGCCCGTTGCCTATCCCGAGTTAAAAGACTTTGTATCCACAAGTTCTCAGAAATGGTAAAAACTTAAACACAAAGAATTATTTGGGGCGTTTGACCTTTAACGTAGATGTGTTTAAACTATTTCTTTTTTGTTTCCCAACTTCCGATCGTAAAAGGAAGTACTTCAGAATAATTTTTTTTTCAATCTCATCTTACAAAGAATGGATACTTCGGTATAAAATCATACATATGTCTATATGAATATTTTTTGCCTGAAAAATTACTTCACGCTGAGTATTATATTCATGATCTTTTTTTAACATGAAAATAGTAATTTCCTAGAATCTTTAATGATTTGCCATGGTATATGATTTTATCTAACGAGTGTGGGTTTTCTATAGGCACATTTTAATCGATAGAAAACACACAGCAAGTTGGATAAAAAATGTATACCATCACACATCATGAGAGATCATGATAGATTCTTTTTATCACATGTTTAACGGCGTTATTTGTTAGACCTTAATCTTTCACAGGATGAAGCTCTGCAATTTAGTCACCTGAATGATAACTGAATGATTTGGAAAGGTGACTAAATGGCACAAATATGTCTTTCAGTCACTTTTCAGTTACCTTTCAGTGATATTTCAAGTGTGTTTACCGTAGAAATTAAAACAGTGAGCCGCACAACTCATATACTACAATTCGTCAACAAACTTTACGCATGGGAAAAAAAGTTCCTTGAAGAAAAACAAACAAACATTTCATTTTTTCAATAATTAATGCATGAAAAAATGAAAAATAAAACAGCATTTAATGCTTCATAATTATGTACAACTCCTAGCGTTTCAACTGATATTTTTCTACTTTTTTATCTTATGAATTATAGAAATATTATATATTTTTTTGCAACAAAAATGTAAAAGGTGATTTTGGATTTGTACAAAAGTACAAATCACAATAAAAAAAGAAATAAATGGTGAGTGATTTCAAAAACAAAAATTTTTTCGGGTCTTTTTGTTTATTCCATGTTTTCTTTAAGTGATGTATTACGTTTTAAGCAATACGCCGCGATTGATGTTATCTGTTACACTTATATTGACAGGCGAATTTTCGAAGTAAAAACCCACTTATATCTGTTAATAGTTTCTACCTATAACCTTAGTTAAAGCGAAACAATTACTTGTATGATATATGTTAAAACTGCAATTCAGTTATAATTAACACACATGCTCTCTCTCTCTCTCTCTCTCTCTCTCTCTCTCTCTCTCTCTCTCTCTCTCAGAATCGCAATGTAACGTTTTCTTATGAGTAAGTTAGCAATACTTAACAGCTAAATTATGCCCTTACTTTAAAAGTTTAAGTTAATATTAAAAAAAATCCCATAATTATATAATAATCAGTTTTATCTTGATTGTTAGGACCATCAGGTAAATCTTCACCATATTAACTCTAAACAAAACAAGGAAAGAAGGGAAGAGTTCGATTTCATTGTGATCTGTGACAATAGTGGAAGTCTGAAAGGAGCCATGGAGGGTCTCAAACATGTTTCTAAGAACTTAGAGATTATATCAGGTAAGATCTATACATACATTGACCTGGGTACTAAACAAACATTGCTTAGATTTGATAATGGTAGCAAAGTCTTCCGTTTCCACTAAAGACTGTTGTTTTCATTCTGGATATTATAAGTATTATAATTAGGATCTTCCCTGTCCAACGAAAGACCTTCCTGCGATCGTTTTGTTTCTTTTTCTCTAATCATTTTTTTTCTTACACATTTTTGTGGACACGATTTCTCGAGAACGGCTAGGCCGATTTTTGTGAACATTTTGAAATTATAGGTATTGATCTGATCCTTATAGGATTTTTTGTATTGATGACGTCATTTCCGTTCTCGCGATATTGATGTTTTATCGATTTTTAGAGGGTCGGCCTGTCCAGGGATTTTCCTCAAAACGAATAAAGAGATATCGAGTTCAAATCTTTAGGAAATATAGACCAAAGATTGTAGATGTGTCAGAAGCATTTTCATTGTTCTGTGATAAAAAATCCGACGTTCGCCTGAACTCGAAATATAAAAAAAAAACAGCGTCGTGATTTAGCATGGTTTTCTTTGAATATCTGTTTTCTACAAATTATTTTGTTAAAAATTATAAAACATAAAAACTTTATAAAATCAAGAGTTTTCGTATGATATCAAGAAAAAGTGACTTGACTTTCAAACAAGGTGTCGAAAGGGTTCTAAATTATTTAGTGATACCTTTTAAATGTGAAATATTTTGTAGTGCCTTATAGAAGCAATTATGTTCATAGTAAAGGTCCTGTCACACCAAGCTACGTCCCCACGGCGTGTTCACGGCGTTGTAAAATTCATGAAAACGCCGTAGGATCGCAAGGAAAATTCAGAAAAAATGTATAGTTTTATTTGAAAATTTTACAAGTGGAGATGCCACTGCGTCCTGAGGGCGACCGAGGCGTTCTTACGGAGCTCCAACGGCGTGTAACCGCGTTTCCAAGGAGTTCTACTTGGCGATTTATTGCGCTCTCGCTGAGTCTCCGCCGAGCGCCCACGACGTGCTAGGAGTTTTTACTGAGCGTCCGCTGCATGCTCTGCGCGCTGACTGCGTGCACAAGACATTCTTTATTTCTTTGTAGTTTGATATTAATTTGTACAATTGTATGGGTAACAAACAAGAATTTACAACTAGTAAATAAATGATAAAAAATTGTTTTGATTTTATGAAAAGGTACATTGTAATTGAAACATAACTACTTTTAACCAGTTTGTGAAGGACTAGGACAGAACTCTTACTAGTCAGGTCTGCAAAAAAGATCCGTTGTTAGTTGTTAGAAAACAGAGAAAATGTGTGAAAACATCAGAACCAAATGGTATGAATTCAATCTACGTCCATTGATAGGTCTTGGAATATTAGCAAATGCTACTTTTTACATAGTCATCTACATCCAGTTTGATAATTATTACATCACTTGCTATTGTACAACAGCTATTGTTCGAGACGCAGTGAGATCCCGAAGGACTCCGTGAGGTCTCCGTGCAAGCGCAATAGACTTATCACTGTGTCTACACTGCGGTTATCTTCGTTTCTTGAGTGCGCCGACAGAGCTTTCGTGGCGCTGTGGGAGAATTTACGGCAAACTCACTACGCTTCTACGGCGTGTTTATCAGAACGCAGAGCCACGGTTTGTACTTTGTGCATATTCAAAGTGCGCGCCGTTGCCTGCCGTTCTAAAATGTCCAAGGCGATCCCACCGCGACGGACGAAGATGCCGTTGCGTTGTTACGGCGCTATAGGAGACTCTATTGCGTTTACTTTGACGTTTTTCATTATTTAAGGACTCAGCGGGATCGCCTTGGGGACGCAGTTCCGGTGTGACTGGGGTTTAACGTTATTTATCTATATAAGACAATTGTTTTCTCCATTCTTACGTTATTAGGGATTTAAAGGTCATATGAAACGATTTTTTACACTATGATTTTCTTTCATAAATATAAAGCTTGGTATAAACAAATGTTAAAATACTTGAAGTAAGATTTTTTGGCCTTTGCATTACTGAGAAATAACCGTGAAAACTGAGCACCTGAAAAAATTCTTCCCTGCTTATCGTTCTTGATTTTGGGGATTTATGACGTCACACAGAACCACAGATGTAAACAATGCATCAAAACTAGTGTAATTTTACAGTAGTTTATCGATTTGATTTAAGTAATTTTTGCATATATAAACGTGTCTTTCTTTTCAAATGAGATCATTTGATTTCGTAGTAGAGATGACTTCGTTTTAATTGGTCGTTAATGAATAAATCTAATATCAGTTTCTCCCCAGAGTAATATCATGATGAAGATCCCGTAATGCAGTGAAAATTTAACGAAAGAAATGCCCCAACATTAACAGCTGATTAATGAATTATCCTTATCCTTTTGAAATAGAAACATAATTTTCTTTTTCGATACGTATAATGATTGAGCTACATTTAAACGGAGTTAAAGCATTTAATTCATTTGATATATTTTGTCACATAAAAAAGTATAAGGCAGGCCAATGAAAATGTTTGAGGCATTGTTTACATAGTTTGTATTTAAGAGCTGTTGTAAAATGCCGCAATATTATTCTTAAATGTTATTTTAAAATAATATAAATTTATGACTTATTGATATATACATGTATCAATATCTTTAGAAAATATCTTGTGTACACGTGTATTAACGTTTTATTGAATTAGATTGCGGAAATATGACATTTAAGGATTTAGAAATGTATCGGTAAAATAAATCGGTTGTTTGATGAAAATTGTTGTGAACGAATGTGAAGATAATCAACAAGCATCAATAATAATAAAAGAACGAGAGAAAACATTTCGGAAGAAAGTGAGATAGAAGGGATCTGTGAGTAAACACCGCACATGTAACGTTATACGTTGTAAAATCAAAACACCGCACATACATGTACACGTTTCAAAATCAAAACATTTGAAGAAATTTCTTTTGAATTAAAATGATTAAATGGTAACATGTTTGTGAATTTGAAGGCGAAACAAACAATTTAATCGTGAAGCGAATTAGGCACCACGAGGCCTATAAGTTGTTTAGAAAAAAAATCTTAATAAATTGCATGAACGTGCAAATGGGAAAAAACGATCAGTTATTTTTTAATTTGACAATTTCATTAAAAAGATTGTAATAAAACATATATACATGCATACATTAAAATTATATTATACTTGCATGTAGATCTATGAAGAAAATCATTCATTTTCCGTCCAGTCTTTAAACTGAATAGGTACACGCTATCAAATATAAACGCACACGATTTCATATCTTGAGAGAAAAAATACTGCCGTGGTTGATTATGGTATAATTATACACGTTTTTATATAAAATAGTATTTTTTTTTCTTTTAAAATAGTGCAAAATGACATGGATATTTGTATTCACAACAAAGCTTTATAAGGCCATTGGGTCTTACTGACGTCATAAGCAAGGGAGGTAAGCCGCGTAAGTCAATGTTCCTTTTCCCGATTAAGTGATTTTGATCGACTGTGGCGCTCATATGATGCATAAAATATTCAAAAAACAATGTCAGTCTTATTAATCAGGCACTTATGAACTCATTCCCGTATATAACTCAATATGGTCCGGATATCGTTTCATATGACCTTTAAGGGACCAGAAGTCCGAAACTTTGATTTTCAAATATTTCAAAAAAGAGAAAAAGAATTGAAAAAGCAGTATTGAACAAAAGATGTTCAAAATAATGTGGTTAGCAAATTGCAACCATTTTTTTATTAACCGGTCCCTTAAAGAAATTATAGGGTCGGCCCCTGAAATTATGTTTTTCAGATATATCGAGAACGGTACATAGTTTCTAAACTCTTGTTTTTGGCAATTTGATTTTGGACCAGTCCCTTAAGTATGGAACCTATGAGGATCGAAAATCATCTCGAAATATCTTAAAAACGATTGCGATTTTATAGTTTGAGCTAACTTGAGCTAAAATCGCATTTTTGTTTATTTAAGAAATTGAAATGGAACTACGTTATTAGAGGCATTTCCTTTTAAAACATTGTCGCTTTCTTATTATCTCTGTCAACGAAGCGCTATCACTCGCCTTGATTTTAATTACCAACAGCTTACTGCGTTGTGCCAGCATTTTTTTAAAATAAGAAACATAAACTAAAGAACGTCGATGATGGAAATTGCAGTTCAACAATCGTACGGAAAAAAATATGATATAATATTTGACACTACATGTTTGTAATTTGTTTTGACTTTTCTTTTAAAAGAAGTTGCTTTTTTCAAACAACTGTCTATAGTCGGCTTTTATTTGGAATTAAATAATATGGGACGATGAAGTCAAAATTAGCTACTTACTTTGCAGTCTATAAGGTAGACTTTGGTTATCATATAATTATAATAAATCATAATAATAAGCATTATAATATAAAAGGTAAGACATTTTTTATGGATAGTTGATAAGGTGCAGCTCCGTTTGACACATTACGACACAACACATTGTTTGGGGAACTAGAATGGTCATTTTATAAGCTATTAAATGACAACAATTATGCAAAAAATCACGTAAAACAGTCATGAATACTAAATACAAATACCACAGTACCATGTGGCTTATGCTAGTAAAACATCATATAGATGTTGCCACACTCTTTAAAAAAGTACAAATTTAAAAAATCATGAACACAGTATTGTGACTTGAAATGACTTGAAATGATAAATTGGCATGCTGCACGGTGCGTTATGGATAATCCTTTCATATTCATGCATTACATACAGGAAAAAAGCGAAACCTTTTAAGATGTACATATCAGATATGCATGATTTGTCATAAATGGGTCGATTAGCTGTTCTTCTTACCTGGTTTGAAAACAGTTTCTTTTCATGTATTGACCTAAAAAACAAGCTGTGCATGAATTTGCTTACATTTTGAAAGGAAAATGCGATTACCATAGGTTAAAACAAACGGTTACAGCGTATAAGTGTCAGAAGTATTGCAAAGGTAATAAAAACACATTTTTAGATGTAACATATGTACTCGTTTTGAAAGAACATTTCTGTGCAGTACATATTGAAGTACATATATATGAAAATATATTTTTTATTTCATTATAGTATATTATATTAATTATTCACATTGTAAAGTTACTGAAAATGATATCAGACTCAAAAAATCATTAGCTCACCTATATTTTATTGAGATGTCTCGGAGAAGGACACGAGTAGTCTATAGTTTGTTTCTGTTGGTATTATTGAAATCAAAAAAAGATTTCATTAAATCACACAATGTATACTGGATTCAAAAAGCAAGAGTAATGAGCATGAAAACCTCTATTATATCATTTACAACCGAATAGACTTCAATTTCTTGTAAACACAGTATTTATAACGTGTACTACATTTCTGTACCAACTTTGCAGCCAAGGGGGAGAGTATTTAAATTATCATCTCCCTCAAAACTGTTATGGAATATATATAAACAAGTTTCTTGAAAATCAATGCTTCTGATGACATTTTATCAAATTTATCGATTTTTTTTATCGGGAAATAAGTCTTGTCTGCGGTGTTTGTTTTTCATTTATGATTTGTGCTTAAGTCCAAACACTGTTTTACTCCCATTTCATAGAGTAACTGCATATGAGAGTTGATTAAAATCAAATAAAAAGAATCAAAACTTGAATATATATGGTTGGTCATGAATATTAACAATTCAATTGTATTCATTTTCTTAACCAATGAAATGCCCTCAATCGGGCTATAATAGGTTGTTTATATTTGTAAAGCAAAAAATACACAATGTTCATCAAACGCATTCACAATATTGATTGAATGGTGATTAACTTAGTAAAACCACCAAAAATGAGCCTTGGACCCCCTCCCTCCCATTACCGACATTAGACAACTGTTCTAGATCCGTACATATATGTTACGTTTCCATCGTCAACACAAACAGTAAATTTAAAAAAAAAAAGGGTTAATCGTTATTTGATACAGCATTTTTATGTGATGAAACCAATTTAACTTTTGTTATATTTACAACCATTTGTTAAAAAAATGCGAAATGAAAAATGAATCAGAAAAATATTTGTTATGATGTCTTTTTACGAACAGTTCCGTGGTTTCCCAAACATACTAGTGATCTAGACAAAGTTGTCCCAAAAACCTTCAGCTGTGACAAAGAATTGGATGCAGATCATCCGGTGAGTTATAGTTTTTAAAAATGACTGCATAGATATTCGTATATATAGAAAAAATGGGTTTAAATATCTTACATACATGTATCAACATTTATGCAAAGTTGTGTCTAATTACGTTTAATACAGTTTAAAGATTTGATGAAACACATAATAAACGTCATAGTAAAACTCGTCATTTTAACCTTTGAGTACCTTGTGTGCATTACAGTATTATACATGCCGTAGCTTTCAACACACTTTATTTACATTCTACTGTGTTTTTCCTATAAAATTATGTGATTTCTAAATGCCTCTAAATGCAACAACTAATCATTGGGTACTGGAAGGTTAAAATAACGAGTTTTATTATGACGTCACAAACGTTGAACACTGTAAACTGCAACGTCACAAGCGAAAATCAAAGTTCACGCTTGTGGCTGTTACTGTTGCTCTTCCATTCGTATTAACTTACCCTTAGGATAAGATAGGAATTTTAAGGTATAAATCACATTTGCAGACAAGACAAGAAGTTAAAAAATGTAAATATAAGCATTAAATCATGATTTTTTTAAGTATACAGTCTCATTACTGCAGCGATGTGTGCATAAAAATGTGTATGCAACTGCTGCAGTTATGAGACTTTATACTTCAATAATCTTGATTCAACGCTATATTAAAGCAAAAAAATATGTGGAATGTAAATATATTAATTAAAAGAATACAATTGTGTACACTTTTCGTGACGTCTATTTTTGGCGTCATAATAACGACGACATTGCTTGTTATCACTGTTACAATTTAAACTGTTTTCAGAACTATAATTAAAGGTTGATACTTTTAAAAGAACCCCATTTAAAATAAGCTTTCAACCTTTCATGGTTATCCTGGTATCATATTCATTATGTCTTTAAAATGCAACGTTTTTCAAATTATTATCCCTGAGTATTATGTTCAATAGGCATGTTTATGTGTACAATAACATGATACCAAATAAGTCTATCCTCCAAATCGAAAACTACTAAAGCGAGTTAACGTGGCATCGATGAACTTCAAGTTCCGTGCTAAAAAAATGGAGGAAATTTGGACTAGGTTTTTCTATTCTGTTTCTCAAGTAAACACACAAAAAAAGAGATAAAAAATGGATTTGATAGTCAATATAATTTTGCATTGTTTTCTGCGAGTTCAACTCTCATAATATTCTCTAAGATAATCAAAAGACATGCGGTACTATAAATAAATATCAAAAATGCTCAGACAAAAGCTTTGAATACTTTGGACGTTTTGAACATGGGCCTTATTTAATTATGACTTATATGACTTATTTTGTTAGGGTTTCAAAGATGATGATTACAAAAAAAGAAGGGCGGAAGTTGCTGCCATGTCACGCAATTACACACAGTAAGCTTTTTTTTGTAAATGAATATTTAAAAAAAAAAGGTTTACAGACAATAAAGCTTCATAACTCTGCTAACTTTTTTTTATTTCTGTTTTTTTTTTTCCATTCTTATGTTTGACTTTATACAGCAGTTTGACGCAATGCAGTGAGATTAACACTTCAATATTTACTAAATCTGCACAATTCAGACTTCATTAAGTGTAATAGTAAGGTTCATAAAGACCATCTAAAAAATCATAAAACTCGTTTAAACATTATTGATAGTTCTACATTCACTATAGTAAACGGCTTTCGATGTTTTAATATTGAATCATTTATAATTTTATTAATGTAATTGTTGTTTTAGTTAGAAAATCAATACGTAATCATTAAAATTAAACTAAAATATGTAAATGTTGCAAACTTTCTTTCATACTGTAAGAAGCTACATGTAACACAATTAAGTTATCAAAGTTGAAACACAACTATTCTTATAGAAAAAAGCCAAAACCCAGAATCACTTCACACTAATAATAAAGCCGACAATGGAAAAAAATATTACTCCTGATGACGTCATGCGACAATCAAGAGATCCATTTGTGTCGTGTTAAATAAACATTAATTGCATCTATTAAAAAAAATAATATTTTGAAAATTGTAGTTTACTGTTTTGATGGTTAATAATCATTATATGTCAAAAATGCTTATTTTGCACTTTTGTTTGTTTTGTTATAGTGACCAGGAAATCCCAAGGGTGGATTATACAGACAAGGAAATCAACACATGGTAATGTTATACTTTTCTTTTCAAAAGGCAAAAGTGGTCAATACGATGAATTATTAGATGTTTTATTTAAGTTTACATTATCAGTTTTTGGTTGAATTTAATAACAATCACATGCTGTATTTAGGCGAACCGTTTACAGTGCACTCGTCAAATTGTATCCTGATTATGCCTGTGAAAGATTTAACATCAACTTCACATTGCTCCAAACCGAATGTGGTTACAGCCCCGACAACATTCCACAACTAGAGGACGTTTCGAAGTTTTTACAGAGTAAATTTATTCATATTTGAGTATAAATTCCCATAAAGTTCCCATAAAAACCCATATAGGGTATAGTTTTTTGTTTTCATTTTTTAGACGTTTTTGTTGCATAATGCCACTGTATTACTTTCAAAATAGTCGTGGTACATGCCAATATGTTTTATTATATTTCATGTTAAATACTGAAATCTGATTGGTTTTGACGCAGTTGATAATCCATTCGATTACCCTAAACGTAAACAACGCACTTGACAACGGGTAACACAATGAATTGTTACATGCGCATAAATTATGCACTTACAGTTCGCCGTTGAATTCACGTCATTTCTATACAAAAGCAGTAAAAATGTCTCTTAAATTAAAACATTCAGTATAATAAAATAATGAATGTCTGTTTGGGAGGATAGCAGTTGAAATTGACACCGCTTCGCGTCGGTTGACAATGGTTTTCTCGGGGTGTCAATTTCAACTGTTACCCTCCCAAACAGGCACTATTTATATAGTAATAACTAATACTTATAATGTTGTCAAATTTGTGTTCAAACAAGATGACATAATTGTCATTTGAGCGATGCAGCATGACAGTTTGATACTTTTTATATCTAATGTGTGAAACTGAAAATTCATTTTATACATGTACACCCAAGAAAAAAGAATCTTAAAAGTATCTTAATGATGATGTAAGTAGCATAATGAGAATAAGAACAACTAAAGAAATAAAATTTTTAAAAAAATATTTCGTATGCAAGATGATGTTCTGTATATATAATACCTGCATCGAAGCTATGTTGACTTTTACACTGTATATTTATAGATCGCACTGGATTCAGATTACGACCCGCGCCAGGTTTAATTTCTCCTCGTGACTTCTTAGCAGCACTGGCTTTCCGCACGTTCTATTCTACACAGTACATACGTCATTATTCAAGACCAGAGTACACACCGGAACCGTGAGTTTAAAACACATACAAACACATACCTTTTTTTTTATTAAAAGGAAAAGTTTATATCTTTATACACTATTTCATTATTCATTGATAATTTGATTTTCTATTGAGTAACCCCATTAATGACATGATTTGTAGTTGACCTAATAGGAAATAATGCGCGGTCAGTAAATTCCACGTAGAACGAGAGTGGAGGAAGACCCATATAGATTTTAATAACCCTGAATAAACCTTATAAGGTCAACTACAAACCATGTGACGAGTATGCCTTACCGATTGCGTTTGTATTATTGACAACAAGTAAAAAAAACAAATTTTTGATTCTACTGTGTTTTTCAAATAAACTTTGTGATCTTTAAATGGATCTATATGCAACAGACAACGCAATGCATGTAAAAGTAGTTTCCAAACATTGTTTCTATGATTAAAAAAAATTCCATAAACGTTTTCAAAACATCATGTTTTACAATAATTTTGTAAGAGCACAATTTCAAGAGTTAGTTTTCATAAATTTGTGTGAAATCATTAGAACTCGTTATTGCTAAATTTTGTAGGTATTTATGGGTATATCTCTCCAATGAATTAACTTCCTCTACGAAAACAGATTGTGTTAGTTTAAAATTGAAAATCGGCACATTTACGAAATAACATCCAAATAAATATGCAAAAATCCCATAATCCACGAAACTTGGTCCCACACAAGCAAATGATCTAACAGTACATATAGTATTTATTTATATAACAGCTGTTCTTGTTTTATCTTATATACTCCCTCTGTGAACTGCATTTGATACATTTAAAAAAATATATATAATTGATTTAATCAACAGTGATGTTAATAAAGGCATACTCGATTTATTTTGACATTTTTGTGTCAATACATGTAACTTCCGTGAAATGAGTAGACAAATCGTCATAATGCGCGTTATTTAATTTGTCTGCTTATCTGACAGCAGTTTTTTTTCACGACAAGGTCAAGCAGATCATCATTAATAATATTTACAATATTTTTTTTTTCAGTGATGTTTGTCACGAGTTATTGGGCCACGTACCTCTTTTTGCTGATGAAGAATTTGCTCAGTTTGCCCAAGAAATAGGACTGGCGAGCCTTGGAGCCCCAATTGAATACATCAAAGATTTGTCTAGGGTATTGTACAAAAATATTTAAACATATCTTTTAACTAATAATACCTACAATAACAAAAAAAACCCACAACAAACAAGCAAACACAAACGATAAGAAATCTAAAGAAATGTGCCAATGAATATCAAGGAAGGAAATTGATTTTTTTTTTATTAAGTTATATTGGTTCACTGTTGAAGTTGGACTGTGGAAAGAAGCAGGGAAAACAAAAGTATACGGAGCTGCATTGTTGTCTTCAGCTGAAGAATTGGAGGTAAAAAAGTATCAAATTATATTTTCAATTCTTATCTTAGTGTAATGTCCTTTTATATTTCATTTCTCCAAACTTTAATGTCCCAGGATGATTTTTAATATAAGAAATATTATGGTTTTTTTTGTAGTTTTGTCTGAAAAATGCTGAAAAGATAAAAACTCTCGACCTTGCAGAGGCGTGTAAAGAAAAAATTCAACCCTCAAAAATCCAGCCCTATTATTTTGTGGCAGACAATTTTGAAATCGTAAAGGAGAAAATAAGGTTTAACTTATTAATTATTGAAATCAAAAATTAAAGATATATACTCATTTACAATTACAGTTGATGTAGTTATCGGTTATTTTCAATTACAGGGAGTTTGCAACAACCAATCCCCGTCCTTTCGATGTTAAATCAACCCGGAGTGTAGAGGTACAATGTATATCAAATTAAGACCTATGATTAAATATTCAGCCTCACACACGCTATTTAAGAACACTTTCATGTCTATTTGTTTATCGATTTTCGAAAAAGTAAACGTTAAAGCGTGTGTTATGTTTTCACAAGACCACTGATATTACCTTTTATGAAATTTAATCTTTAGTTAATGTTTGCCAGAATGTTGGGTATGTTTTGCGAATTACATTACAAACTTATCGTAAAAAGCTTTACCATTCAGTTAACTGAAAGGTGAATAAAATGTCTGGAAAGCAGGGCGATTTCATTCAGTCACATCTTAGTCATATTTCAGTCATCTTTCAGCTCATTCAATCACAAAACTTTATCCCTAATTAATAATGATGTATATGATGGCATGAGAACAAGATTCTATAAATATTTATGAATGAATAAAAAGAGAAGCAGCAGTGAATAGCAAACGGAAGGGAATATCTGTACAAGCTCTCAGAATCAATCAACTATTAGGTCCATAAAATTATAGTCGAAAAAAACGAAGGGTAATGATAATTTTACTTGAACTAACATGTTTGGGTACAGTTACACTTATTTCATAAAATTTCTGTAGAGTTAAGATGTCGTATGAATATAGCAGATATGTTTCTACATAGTTTTCTATTTTGATCATAATCGTTAGCGGCAAATGTGTTTCAGTGTTAGTTTCAAGCCATTCTACTATCTTTATTACAGGTTATTTATCGAAGATAATCGAAGATGCTTTGCAAAGATAAAGAACAATTTCTCTTCTAGAGGAGATAATGATGACATGGAAAGTCAATCAATTTCTGTTTGTTTGTTTGTTCGAACAAAAATACATAAAATTACCGTGCGATTTAAAGAACTACATTTTGTTGAAATGGGCATATCATCGATAAAAACGTACAAGTTTCCTACACCATTCTTTTATATATGCATTTGTTTGTGAATCGTGAATTCTATAATGTACAAAGTCCTTTGTTAAAGTCAAACATGTCAGATACTTTTTTGAATATTCCTAAGAACGTTGAAAAAGTTCTTAAATTGCACTTTTTTAAAACCTGAAGACGGATGTTAAAATCCAGAAAGCGCAAGTGAATAGAAACTTTTGAACTGTGCAAATTTTATATTTTTTTATTTATTTATTCATTTTTTGATTATTTATACTGTGTGATATCACCTTTAACTCTTTAATTTTTTCAAAATATTTATATTCTATAACATTAAGTTGATTTTAATGCATCATTTCACAAGATAATCCTTGCCGTAGGTGCGTCAATTTTTTTGTCAGGAATGGAGTGGTTGTCCCAAACGTTTGCTTTTTTCTATTCGTGTGGTTTGCCATTTCTAGTCCTTACTCACCATCTTGTAAAATGTGGAATTTCTTTTGCAACGTATAAATTCATTTAACAGCTAATGACAATTGCTCTTTATAGGTACCTTATAATGTTTTAATGTAATTCCCAAACCACAGCTAAATGCATTGAGTCATTGAACAGTCAACGATATTAAAAGTTGACGATTTATATATTAGTAAATAAATGCGATATCAACATGCAATTATGACACTACAATTTGTAATCAGATGAATCAATAAATGACATTTTTATAAATCATTTTATTTTTCGAAATAAAAATAAATAAGTCTGGCATTTTGTACCTACATTTTGCCCGTTAATTTATAACAACTAAAAGATCGCAATATTTGAAATTACTACAGTCATGTATCACATCTTTTGTAAAAAAAAAATATGCCGTTATCAAAATATCAAATGTTAATGTATAAAAATTTTGGATATAAATCTAAGCATGTGTAGGAAACACATTGCAGGAATTACATTGAAATCATATAGACAATTAGCAGTTCACTAACCAAACCAAAAACACATACACAGCAAAAAAAGGTTCGCATTAATATGACTTAGTTCTATTTACTATGATGACAATGGTTACGGATACGACGGTAAAGACGGCAATGATAGGAAATACGATTACCCTGAAATAAAAAAAACAAAAAAACATGCATTTATCTCCTTGCATAAGAACGTTCAGCAATTCATTAACGTTAGCTTTTACATTATTTTATTATGCAAAGGACTATGACATGTACGATAGCAATCTCTTATGGCTTAAATTTTAAATATTAATTAATACTTGAACTACTTTTCTTTATTATTTTGTTGTTGGTGGTGGTGTTGATTAATCTCCTTTAATTACGTTTTTGTACAAATATTCGAATAAAAAATACATTTGACAACAATTGCCATTATTTTATTTGCCTCTGTGGTTTTTTTTACCACCATCACATCACCAGCCCCAATTAGTTAAGAAACATGGTTTGTGTATATGTGTATCTGCATGCGGACCTAACATGCTTTTTTCTGAGGTCGTTTACTCTGTTCAGAAAGTTTGAGGCACGTTAAGCGACGACAGTCGCGGTAATTTGTCCGGAAAATGTTTGTATCTTAAAGAATCTCCAAAGAAACTGTACGAAAAAAAATATTATAATTAATAATAAAAAAGTTCAATTTATCAAAAACTGGTTTAAGTTTGTACGCGACTTCCTTTGTATGAAAGTAACTATACTTAAGAGTTGGATTGATTTTGTGATATTTTATGATTCAAACATCCAATAGTTTCAAAAACCTCATTCAACGAGTCGTTAAGTGAAAAAAGGCTGAAATATCAACTCAGGGGGATTAACAACGATTGTTAGTCTAGATGCATAAGCAGATTTAACTATTGACATGGAATAAAATTGGGATAACGCTGCACACTTTCTTAGATAAAAACTTCCAATTCAAGGGAAATTGGTTGTAACATTATATTTATATATACTAAGTACCAATAATATATTACAATATTAATGTACTTAATAATTTTATTTCGAAGAAAATGAACAATTGACTTTATTTTGCTGTTGAATTATATGGGCAGTATCGTGTTTTATTGGGTGTTTTTTCACTTATGTCTGTTTTCTACGAAAGCCGAGAAGGATCATTCGAGATTCGAGATTCGAAATACGAGATTCGAAATACGAGATTCGAGATTCGAAATTCGAGATTCAATATCTAAATTAACCAATCAAATCATGGATCTGAAACCTGTATCCTAGCAACATCAAACTGTTCTAAATGAAGATCATTCGTACATGCTATTTCCTACAAATAAATGTCTTAATAGCACTAATATAGTGGTTATACAATGGTTAAATTAACATTGATGAATTAACCCCACACAGTATAAACAATTAAATTAGAAATAACACTGTTGGCTTTGCGAATCTAAGTGGTTTTGTTTGCCCTGTATGTATTTCCCCCCGAATAATTTTAACCCGAAGTGTATTCGCCCCAACTGTGTAAAAATCGGCTCGCGAAGAAAGATCTGTTTAATCTAAATGTTTTAGCTATGAAACGAAACTCAATGAAATAATCGACATGTCAAAATATTGGTTATGATAAAGTTTTAAACCATAGTAGATATAATGATTTACAACCTCAAAGACAAAATCCAGATGAGAATAGTGTATTGTAGGGTATGGCAATGCCATTGTCGATATGAGAGAGAGAGAGAGAGAGAGAGAGAGAGAGAGAGAGAGAGAGAGAGAGAGACAGACAGACAGACAGACACAGAGAGAGTTTTGTAGTGTCAAATTCAGTTTTGATTTAGAATTTGAAATTGATTTGATTTGTTACAAGCATATATAGACAATAATTAAGCCTCTAAAACGAGAAAAGAGAGGAGGTAGGGCAGACCAACTACATGTAGCAAGCTTTAATTTTAACGGTGTTAGCGCACCTGTGATTTACATCGAGACTCTCTCTCTCTCTCTCTCTCTCTCTCTCTCTCTCTCTCTCTCTCTCTCTCTCATCACCTAGAATTTCCTTTTCCGTGAGGGGGTTTGGAGTATTTGTGATGTCTTACATTAGCTAGCGAAAATGATAAAAAAAATGAAATTTTCTTTAAATTGTGTGCGGATGTTGTACGCCAATAATCTGTTTTCAGTATATACATTTCAAGAGGGGGGGGGGGGCTATATAGTCCTAATTAATTTGTCAGTTATTCTGTCCCCACTTTGTTTTCTCTTCGTTTTCCAGGTTTTTTTTATTTGGCTAGGCAAATTAATATAAAACTTTCTGTGTAGCTCCATAACGATGCACTGTAGATAAATTATGAGTAGTTTTACTTTTGATAAACAGGTACATATCCGTACTTGATTTTTAATTTGACTCTTATAATCGGATTTAATGTTCCAATAATTATAGGGTAGGAAAGAGTAGACGGGACTTTTTTGCGCATATCCTACTGTACCATTCATTCAACACAGGTATTAGTACTAATCGAGTTCGACTTGCTTTCCTTTTCTTTCATCCACTGGATTTAAAGCTATTAATTTTTGAAAATATTTTGAATTTATGGCCTGATTATATATAAATTAGAGCTGCGCTGGTGCATATATTTACCCAAATGGACCAAACTATAACCAAATGAATCTAAATATTTTGACAAAATTAGTTTTAAACGTCCGACTCTTTTTCAATTCTAATCAGGTATGTCCTTTAGAAAAATCTTGAACCACACACATTTTAGCAAATAAAACGACAAATATTTCATTTTTTATGGGGAGGGAGGTGGTGCCGGTAAAGGACATGTATTGCTTGTGGCAGTTGTGCTATACTCTCATTTGTTATAATAGGTAATACTACATGTACATATTGATATAAAATAAAAGTTTTCAATTACACTGTACATAGCTTCTATCACGCATTTTGACCCGTGCGATAGTTTAAAACAATTTTCAAAGCAACCGATCATTTTTGAAATTTAATTTGCTGGATCCCCGCCTTCTTGTATATTAGAATTACATGTACATGTACGTTGACCATATGTACACATTAACTCAATCGGCTATGTTATGGGACGATAACATTTTTTATCAATGTTTTTGCAGGATATGTAACAAATAACAGCCTATTTGTGGGTTTTTGCACTGATTATTTGAGATAATTTGCCGCCATCTTGTATGCATTCCACACACCACTCACAGTTTCTTTATTTGGTGTTCTGTGTGTATGGCGACAAATTGGTAAATTTGCACCACTCATACCTTGTAGCTTCATCCTGATTACCTTTTATCTGGTTAAGTGTAATGTAGTAGTATATTAAATACACACATCTTTGTTTGCAGTGCTTATTTACATCTTTAGAGATTTACTTACAAAAAAAGTAAACATTTGTATGACTTATATGTAATTATTGTCAATTTTGGTGCGGTGGGGGGGGGGGGGGGTATGAAACTACAGAGAAACTTAACATGGCTGTGAAACATATGTTTTTATTCTTTCTTGTTGATATATCAATGAATGAATTATAACAAAATATATGTACAACAATTAATTTTGAAATATTCATGCACAATCAAATAAAAGGTTTTACTGTTCTCTGCACAAGAAATCGGAAATGTGAACAAATTGGCACCCTATCATCCCTACCTTTAATTGTAGAGAGTAGGTATCCTTCTATATTGAAAACAATTCCAAAAATAAGACTCATAATAAGTTGTTTACTGAGGAAAAGGAAAAAAAAATGTATTTATTAATAATTCCGTATGATGTGATAATATCTTAATGATTTGTTTATAATCATAGTACTAGTGTATCACTATATGCATACATAAAAACGATAAGTAATGCTTATATTTATTAGTGAAACAGGACAGTTTATTTATATTTAGATTATTTAGATACATGTACTAATCTTCATGCGGGGATCTAGAAAGGAGGGGGTCAGGGGATCTGGACCCCATCCTCGGGAAAATTGGAGCTTATTAAATTTACATAGTAAAATTTTTTAAAATTGGCCTAGGACCCCCTACAGAAAAAATTAGCTACGCTTATGAAGTTCTCTACCATAACCGCATTTTTACACAAAAGGGGTGAATAAACCTTGGTTTTAAACTATTACTGGTGGTGAAATACCTTAGGGTTCATACGCATCAGGTGGAAATGTACCAGGGCAAACAAAATCACTTAAATCCGCTAAGCACACTGCATTATTACTAGTCTACTTAGATATTCTGTGTAAAAGTAAATACAAATAATTATTTAGTAAGGTAGGGAGAAGTGAACATAGCATTTATTTGTATATAAGAGCATGTACGTATGATTTTTATTTAGAACAGTTTGATGTCGCTAGGATACATATTTTCAGATCCTTGATTTGATTGGTTAATTTAGATATTGAATCTCGAATTTCGAATCTCGAATCTCGTATTTCGAATCTCGTATTTCGAATCTCGAATCTCAAATGATCCTTCTCGGCTTTTGTAGTTTTCTCATATTATCTCTACGTTTTATAATATATATTATCTAACCATTAGGAGTTAAAATATATGATCTAGACTCCAAACAAATCCCAACACCGAGAAATCAAATGACTAGGCATCGGAAAGGAAATAGCAAACAAAAGTATGCGTTGACTATAATGAATGAATTATCAAATATTGTAAACCAATTGTGTTTGTGGCAAAAAGTCCATATATTGGAGATCGAATAAGTGGAACCCATGATTGTGTCTCTCAGGGAGCTTCTCGACGAAGTCATACTTGAAAAAGTAACAATGACACTGACTTTAAATATTAATACCCATGAACTCAATAAGGTTATTAGGATACTTTCGAAATAAGTTGAATTATGAGAACTAAGGCTGAATTAACGAGGATCATCTGTAACTGCCTTAATTCTAAAAATATGTAGGATTTGCTTTCTCAATGCAATATGACCGATTTCTTTCAGAACGCCCTTGATGAAATAGATATGTGCACCCTGACGGTTTCTCTCAACACAAACTACCCAGAAATAAGACACATTAAGATTCCTAACAAATTAAAAGATATTAAAGTCCCTTGCCTAAACGGGAACGCACGAGTTTTTAGTCCTGTTCAGATCAAAATATCGAGAACTATGTTTTTTTTTAATCGAATGTATTATTCGTACTTGAGTAATGTATACTTGTATGACACATTGTACATGTAAAATTAATTAATAAAAAATGAAGCAGACGTTATTACTAACGTGCAGAATCAAGCTATTTGAATCCAAAATCCAAAGTACCATGATGTTGCAATTTACACAGCAAGAACAATATCGATATAAAACTCTAGATCTATTTTGATCAATGCCAGCGATGAACAAACTTTTATTCAGAATTATTAAAAAGAAATAATTGTTCTTAAATTGTTTACCATAAAAAAAATCATTGAAAAAGTAAATTAAATTGTCCTAACCTCTTTCTTATGGTTGCTTGATTCATTGTACAAGCTCGTTATGCTAAATTTTGTTGTATTCTTAATCCTATAGTTTTTCTCTTAATGATAAAGTTACAGATAAAACACTTGTAAATTGTGAAACAAGTTTAGTTGACACACGGACGGTTGAAGAATATTGAAAAAATGATCGAACATCTTCATAAATTTATCGCATGAGTGTTTGTTTCAAATGCATGCGATGGGTGTGTGGAGATTTTCAATCATCAATTGCATCTTCTCTGGCCTTTCCGTCAGACCTTGGAAAAACTCCTGAAATATACATATTACAAAAGGAAGTCTTTGCTAGGTAACGTTGAGGGTTTTTTTTTGTGGTATATGTTATGTAATATAACAAAAAGGGTTATCAAGGACGCATACTCTTTACATTTGAGGTTGTTTTTTTGCGTGTCGAAAAGGCAGATATGTTGCGAGTGTTATATTTTTTTTGTACATTTTCTCAAATTTAAGATGCCCAATGGGTGTTACTAAAACGTGCGACAAAAAATAGAACGTAACGGTAAAAGGAAATTATAATGTATATTATTTTTAATAAATAGATTGACGACCTGGAAGCTACTGCTCCGTAAGCGTCAAAAAGTTGCGAGGTACGGCCCACAAAATTTTGTGCTAGTATTGGATTTAATAACCTTTTTTTCTAACAATTTCTATGAAAATATTAATATCATATTTTTAACTGGAAATGGACATTGGTGGTAACTTAACAACAAAACTTTAAGATAAACGCGATGACTAACATTTTTCTAGCGTCAACTTTTCTTACTTATTTAGCAATATAACTTCATCACCTGCATCTGGTATTTTTATCTCTCAGTTAAGTTGATACACAAAAGCATGCTCTTCGTATGAACAGTTTCTAAGGCGAGGCAAGCTACTGACAAACAAGTTGGTAAAACAGGACTGTCAACACTATCGTTTGAAGTCATCTGTTCGTATGTTCTATGGGCGCTATAACGACCTTGATAGCAAATACAATCTTTCACTGGGTCGCGTGCTGACTGACGTTTTTCATACTAATTGTTAGACCATAATTAATTGCCTCATTGTCTACGGATTTTTTCAGTTTTTTTTCTAATTACGACAAAGAGCACAAAACGGGTGTGACCGGTCAGCAGAGGATGCTTACTCCTTCTAGGAACCCTTTTTAGAGGTCCGTGTTACTTTGCTTTGAATTTGTATTTCGTTTTATGGATTTTTGAGATGGTTGACAGTTTGTTATTGTCATTTTTAATCATTATCAATAAGTTTTTCAGACATTTAACTACTGATATCGTCCATGTACTTGCCTCAGACTTTCTCTTAATCATTCGCTAACCGGAAAATGATATATGTTGACTTTACGTCGAGATTGAGTTTCCATTTTCACATGTAAACAAACTGCACCACTTCACTTTCCAGGGCTTATGACGGTGTTGAAAAGAATATGATAAAAGCAGGAAAAAGCAGAATAACTGCGTTGTTAAGTAATTTGTGGATATTTTTCAGCCAAGTCATAAAGACATATTTGTAAGAATTTCGTCATCTTTATTTTCTTTTATCCGATCATAAAGTAAGTTTAGTTTTCAGAAATGCATTAAATTTATTTTTTCTATCAAATTATATGGAGGTATTTGTAACAATTTTGTAATCTTGTATTCTGTATCCGATAGTTACGTCAGTCGGTTTTAAAAAAAAATTGACCCTTCAGTAGTTTAAAGTTCCCCGACCATTCAAAATAAAAACTCAAAAGAAATTGTATTGGTACCCCGTTCTCATTTTGGGCAAAAAACCCTAATTTATTTGGGTTAGGGTGAGGGAAAAGTCTAACGAATACCCTAGCTCTAGGGAATGGGTCTTGATGCAGCTTGAATTGATTCTCTATATTGATCTTGACTACATTCATTTCATAAAAAAAATATTTTATTTATGTAATGCATGTAGTAAAGGTCAATATAGAAATATAATATCAGCTGCATCAAGGATTATGGCGAGTTTTCTTCCAAATTAAGTTTGTTGAAAGAAAAATATCACGTTTAAACTAATCAGAAGCAGACTGACTTGAAATTGTTTTAGCATTTTCCTATAAATGCAACGGTAAGTTCAGTAAGAATTTTAATTGTAAATATCCTGCACTACCTTAAAGTAAAACAAAAGTACAAGTGTTGTATTTAAATAACACAAAATAGGTAATTCAGGTTAAATACAAACGTCTGGAACTAGATTAGAAATTAGTTTGTTTAGATTTTTAGTTTAATATATTTTAGTTTTTTTTTGGTATAGCCTCTTCTTTTATAATACGAGACATCATAGTAGAAAAGATATTATAAAATAAAGTGTTCATTTGATCTACTAGTATTTAAATATTTCCTTCCTTCATATTATAAAACATCTTAGCATTCAAGAAACTGTGCAATAAACTTTCCTTTTAATTTAACATTATAACATCCATAAGCAAATAACTACGCATTTACTGTTTACCACAAGGAACAATACATTTCTTCAAAGAAGTAATATACCGATGACTTTTGGAAAATACAATTAAAACGAGAAGTAAAGCTTTATTTAAATACATTAATGCTTACACAATTAATTCTCTTTTTTTCAAACCTATTGTCTATCTCTCTTTCATCTTTACGAAAAGAAAGTAACAGCTGTAAAATGTATGATCTTAGCTTGCCAGCGACCTTTTTTCTACACCAACGCACGCATGGCCGAAAGCCAAGAGTGATAATCGATAGTCGAAACAGTGATACTATAATATTATTTTCCCAGGGCACGAACATCTAATGATATGTCAAAATTTCAGATTAACATACGATTGACCATATTTAGTTGATATACAATATCGTTTTCTTTTCGGAATGTTTTCGTCGAATTCCGAGATTTTTAACTATAATTACAATACTTCCTCATATATTTGGTATGGTTGTCACGTGACCTTTAAAATGTTAATTATTATCCATTTCACATTACATGTTTATCGGATATCATTAAACAGGGAGATCAGACAGCGGTAAGATGAATTTGATACGTTTTTATACTTTAAGTTAGCATCATGTTGTTTTTTCTATTTCACCTTAAGTTACAAGATTGTGCACCTATGAAATATACATGCGACAGATTGATATTTTCAATTTGATCGACATATGATGTATGTACTTTTTGACCGTTGCCTTACTTTACTTTAACTTTATTTTCTTACTTAATGTTTTACTTTTTCATTAACTTAACATGTATTAAGAGCTAAAAACAATAAGTAATCCGAAATCTTTGATTATCATTAACACTAATTTGATTTATTATTCAATGAATAATAACAGTTAATTTGTACATACAAGAGTAAGCATTTTAAAGGGCACAATGGAGGCTCGATTTAAAAAAAAAATACAGAAATAGTTTACCCAATTTTACCTCTAGGGAAGATTGGACATGATTAGAATATCAGACTGCTACACTTTTTATAAAACACAAATGCTTAATTTTGTATTAAAAACACTTTATTTTTACATATTGAATTATCCAATAATGTTTTAACAAAAAATCAAACAACAAACACTATAGAAATAACCCGTTAAACTAATAATTGAACAAATAACAATGAATGTGTTTTGGTAACTTTGAACGAACATACAAATTTAAGATGTGCTCTGTAAATTGTAATACATTGTCCATGCACACATACTCATCTTTTAAAAATTTAACTATATTTTGTGAATTCCTGTCAAAAAATAAAACATTTGATAAGTATATCAAGCACAGAGATCAAATCAGTTTTTAAGAGGTATGGAGTATATGTATATCTTAATATTAACTTATCTCACCCTGGCGCCCCCCCCCCCCCCTTACACACAAATCCACGTATTTTTTTAAGAAATGCTTATTTATGAGATCCACAAAAATCATTAATGATAAATTAATACGTTTAGCTGATATTAATTATGCACCCGGTTGTGAATTTTTGGCTATCTTTCTACACCAATACGCTTGCGTGTCTGTTAAATGCATTGTAAGTATGTCTTTAATGCTTATAATATTCAAATGTTATAAAAACCGTCTCAACCTCTTGATTTGTAGAGTACCTAATATTGTTTTAGCGTTACATAATGTTCCTTACATACTGTAACAGTTACTGTATTATATAATGTAAAACATAGAAATTTCCATGTTAACCTGAACAAATTGAATTTTTTTTTTTTAATTTTTTTTATTCTAAACCAAATTGCTGATGTAGGGGGTCATTTATCATTACATTTTCCATTAGTCTGTAAGATTGTTAACTTAACTAAGTGGTTTTTGAAAAATAACTTATTGTTTTCTTTAATAGAATATCGTAAGTAAGCAGTTTGTATACTTGTACCTTTAGAATGTTTTCTTAGACACATTTTGTTTAGACACAGGAACAAATGTTCTGCGAAGAAAAATCTGTTTGATCTACAAAATTGAATGTGTTTTTAGCTATGAACAAAAACTGTGCAACCTCAAAATAACAATCCAAATACGAATAGTTTATTGTAGTGTACATGTACCACAATGCCATGGTCGAGATGAGAGAGACAGAGAGAGAGAGAGATAGAGAGAAGGAGAGAGAGAGAGATTACATTTTATAATCATTATACGAGTTATTTAGACATTTATATGTAGGTAGAGCATATACGAGTGATCTTTTGTAGAACAGTTTGATGCTGCTAGGATACAGTTTCTGATCCATGATTTGATTGATTGATTTAGATAGTGAATCTTAAACTTTGAATCTTAAATGAGACTTCTGGGCTTTTGTAGGAATTACTAACAATATTGACAATATAAATAGAATCAACACTGTGATCAAACGGGTGAGAGAGAGAGAGAGAGAGAGAGAGAGAGAGAGAGAGAGAGGGGGGGGGGATTCAAACAAATTAACGGAGATTTCCTAGATAGAATATTTGAAAAAATACTGTCACAATTTTTTTCATTCTTGGCACCTTATTTTGTAAGCCAAAATAGAAGATCTTTGCTAATGTGGTTCCAAAAGAGAAAAAGAAAACAAATGTCGGCAATTACATTCTTAAAAGCCTGTTCATTGTCTGTAACAAACACATTATACAGTCTGGTCAAACGTCTGACATTGCTTTCATAAATATTTATCTTTCCAGTGATAAAAAAAAAAAGGATATTCAGTTTAGATCTATATGAGATTTTTGAGACATACACCAATAACCAGGTTTGGAAATACAGTGCAGCGTTATCGTTTGGACGAATACCTCGAAGTGAGAAGCAAATTGCAGGCTGTAGTATTTGGTCTTGAGATCTTTGCCTCTCTCTGCGGACCTGCTTTTGTTGCATCCGAACCTGATTGATATTCCTGGGGTTAATTATACCTTGATAGAAAAATGTTAAAGTACTAAAGGCCCTGGCACACCAAGCTGCGTCAAGTACACTTTTTCAAACGCTGTGGATGCGCAGTGAGAGCGCAGTGGGAGCGCGATAGAGACGCAATGAGATCCCAAAGGACTTCGTGAGGTCTCCGTGCAAGCGCAATTGACTTATCACTGCGTCTACAATTTGATTAGCTGCGTTCCTTGGGCGCACCGACGGAGCTCTCGTGGCGCTGTTGGAGATCTTACGGCGTTGCCACAGAGACCTCACTACGCTTCTAGAGCGTGTTTATGAGAACGCAGAGCCACGGCGCGTACATTGTGCATGTTCAAATAGCGCGCCGTCGCATAACGTTCTAAATTGTTCAAGGCGATCCCACCGCGACGGACGTAGATACCGTTGCGTTGTTATGGCGCTGTAGGAGACTCTACTGCGTTTACCTTGGCGTTTTAAATTATTTAAGGACGCAGGGGGATCGCCGTGAGGACGCAGCTCCGGTGTGACATGGGTTTAAATAATAATGTTCACTTCAATAACATCAATAAGTCTTAATTTTGTTGCTGTTGATTATTTTTCCTATAATTCTTTCTGTGAAAGAAACTGACACGGTTCACTTTCAATGCTCGTTATAATTTTGAGTAAAAAGTTGGAAAAAAATAAAATACAAAATCCGTGTACTGAACATGATTAAATGTTGACTTTTTGATTGCTCGAGAGCCTAACTTATTCCCCAGATGCGATTTACTGAACATGTATACACCGTACTACATGTAGGTCAATTACAAACAATGTAACTTTAATTGTCTTAATCTTTTTAAAATAAGATAAGATAATCATAAGATATTTTTTAAAAAAAACGTTCCTGGAAATTACCATCAATATAGTGAATAAAATAAATGTGAGCATTCACTCAAATGAGAGCAAGTAATAACTGTCTCCTATCTCTGGAGAAATGTCCCCATTCGTTAGCTCTGCAAGACTCTCCATTTAACTTACATGTATTTCAGAAGATTTTAGTATTTATATTTCAGCAGATTAACAATATCTAGTTCGAGTAGTTTCCCTTATTGTGACGTCAAAGTTCATGTCCGTCATGTGTCCCCTGTCTTTTTAAAAACTGATAAAAAAAAAACTACTCGAAAAATACCGTTTTTACATTTTATCTGTGTCTCAAATGTCTTACTTTGATTCTCGCGAGCAGGTGAGAACACCATTTTTGGAATTGCATTGTGGGTCGATATTTACTGACGCCGTAAAATGCTGTAGAATCAATTGATAAGAAATCCATTATGACGTCACTTGAAAGGACGATAACTTCATTCGTCTTATATATTATGGAATTACGTTATTACAATGCATGTACATAGTCTTTGATTATTTTTATCTTGTTCTTGTGAGAGTGTGAAATCGGAAACCATATTTACAGGAAACTGCTTGCCGAAAAAAAAACAGGGCATTGCTATTCTGAGTAACTGACGTAAAATGGAATTTCTTTGAATCAATATGCAACTAGTCCGAATTTTCTATTCAAAAACGCCTTGCCGGTAAAGCTCGCTTCGCTCGCTTTTAGAAATACCTCACTGCAGCACTGAAAACATGAACATCGGGAAAATTATTTTTGACCAAAATCGTGACCATGCCCCTTTAACAAGTTATCTAGCAAAAGAAAAAAAGTAAACCCGAATAATTTTTAGTACTACTTATTGTCGCCGGTGGCTTTGTGGCTCAAAAATAATAACTCTCATTAAGTTTACCAGGCTTTTATTTAGGTGATATTTTACAAATAGATTTCCAACTTTTCCATAGACTTCTAATAAAAGGTACAACAAGGGATCTGAAATATAAATAAAATGATAAATACATGTACCCAGATAACATTATTTTACTCATACTTGCATTTTACAGCCCATTACTTTACTCAATACATTTTCCTGTATTTACACTTATATTTGCACATTTTGCTGTACATAATTTTACTACTTCATTACATATACTTTACTTTACACAATCACTAGACTCGTACACGTACTTCACTTCCATATCCTTGTGTACTACATAAATACATTTATTTTACGGCAACTACTACGTGCCTTACTCTAAAGTACATAAAAGATATGTTTACATTACAACAATACACATTCTTCTTTCTTTATACTTAATAGTTTTCATATGAGCAGATACTCATTATCACATATTACTCAAAATACTTCTAAATTACTCACGGAAAATATAAAACAAGGTTATCTGGCCATTTAAGGAATAAATACGGCATTAAATCCGTCTCATTAAAATAAAAACAAACTTACCCAGAATTATTGGACTCTGGTCAGTAATAATTATATTTTACATGAAGAATAAAATGAGGGAGCTGGTTGAAAACGTCCGCTCTCTCCAATTGCTACGCCCAGACTGAATTCCTAAATGCACAGGATAAGAACCCGCCAAGTAAAACCGGCTGAGTGAACTTTAAACTATGGAAAGCAACTCTGTTTATTTATGTTTAAATTATTAACATTATAAACATAGCACAGAATGTATGGAAAGTAAGCATGGACGTAAATTGTGACACTTATGAAATCCGAAAATTGTCAAGTTATGAATTATTGCTGGCGTCATGACGTCAGGCACATCTTAGGTTTGAGAGTTGCATTCTCCTAAACAATGCAGGCAACGGGAGCAAGCAATATTAAGATTTTTTATGAAAAGATAAACCTAGCATGTTTAATGTGTTAACATTTACATTGACAAATAATGAAAATGTTATATAGGAGGTAATAAGCAACAGTGAGCAAGAGTTTTCTAGAAAAAAGGGTGTTCACCATGCACGTGTATAAATGGGTCAATACTGATTTAAAAATAGATTGTCATTTATCGGTGCGACGCAGGGGTGTCAATGGAACAAGTTGTTACACATTGCCTATTACGGTACATGTACATGTACAATGCAAGTAATAATTGATGTTGGATTATCATCACTAACCACGAATCATCAGTTGAATCATCAGAATTCAAACAAATATGTATTCATTTAGCTTGAATACTTACTGGAGGAACAAATTCGCCAAAGCAGGGTGTGACCCGATTTTTGATAAATTCAAAAATGAACATAATATTTGTATGGTATACAACAAATCCAAAATGCACTATCACAGTCAGTACATGTGATTAAATTGAAATTAATGAATTATACATGTTACTTTCATTTGTAAAATATGCAACAAATAACAGATAGGCAATACCACAGTAATCAAATGTTATTTAATTGAAATTAATAAATTCAAAAGTATTATACATGTAATGCATGTATAAGCATTTGTAAAATATGCAACAAATCACAGATGGGCAATATCACAGATATCACATGTGATTCAATTTAAATTAATGAATTAAAAAGTATTATACATGTAACATTTGCATTTGTAAAATATCCAACAAATCACAAGCGGGCAATATCACAGTTATCACATGTGATTCAATATGAATTAATGAATTCAAAAGTATTATACATGTAATATTTGTATTTGTAAAATATGCAACAAATTACAGGTAGGCAATATCACAGTTATTACATGTGATTCATTTGAAATTAATGAATTCAAAAGTATTATACAAGTCACCTGCATTATTATTCATATTTTACAACAAACTATCAAAATGATGTTCTTCAGAGTATTATACACATTGTGAGAAAATGTTTACTATGTATTAAAAACTATATTTGAACACTGATTGTGAATAAACATTTTTTTTTAAATTTTAAATTAATTTAAAACATTAACATTAGTAACAATTAAATTCCCTATTCCAGAGAGAACGGTGATCACAGTAGAAAGATTTATACATGTACTATAGATTAAAATCTGCTGACAAAGCCATTCATAACATGCAGAAGAAGAATAGTTGAAGTTTCACTTCTCAAAAGTCAGGTATACATGTACTAGTTCAGTATTGGGACTGCTTTTTTATAACTTACCATCTTTATATATCTAATTATTAAAATCAATGAAAAAGAATAAACAATGAATGAAAGATATCATATTTACAAGTAGAAATCAGTTTAAAATTTATTTGGGAGTTGTACTAGGTTCAGTCACCATAGACAAGCGTGCATTCTTAGCACATTGGATTAGTCATACATTTGTAGTCATCATGCAACAGACAGATCGGGGGGGGGGGTTCCATACCCCTGGAATATGTAAGTTTATTAATAGGTCTCGAATGCATTAATCATCTTTTATTCGTGTTTTCGTCTCCCGAATAATTGGGTTTATTCAACCCACATGGTATGCATGGACTCTTTAACCTTTATATATAGCGATGTCTAAGTCGTAAAACAATCATAGCCGCCTCGACATCGGGGGCAAATTTTGTAATACGGCAAAATAACGCGGTACCTCTTCGTCTGTTTTGTAAACAAATTTTGTGCATCATTTTATTTATTAAAATATAGTTTGAAAGAGAGGAAAAATATACGTGTCAATTATCATATAACTAATTACAGTAAAACACACTTATAACGAAGTGCCAGGGACAGACAATTGTGCTTCGTTATAAGAGTAATTCATTATATCTGGTAAGTTTACAACATGTAATATAGCCACAGGGAATTAAAATCACTTCGCTGTAAATGTCAAATCATTATTAGTGTATTTGCTTTAACCATGTTTTACTGTATTGATATTTACCTTTAAAACTAAAGATGCTTAATTACATAAAGCAGTCCCAAATATAAAGAAATGAAACTAATCACTGATACAAAATCTTCAAACAAGTTTTAAATTACCAACTTATTAATAAATAATACATATATTCCTGTAAATACTCTGTAGAGTTTATTGAAATCTTGATTAAATAAAGGGCACACGCGATGTAGCTCAATTTTAGGTAATTTTCATGAATTCAAAGATTATATCTGGTTTATATGCATTGAAGCTTGCTGTTACCCAAAATTTTAAGGCACATTATCCGGCTATTTTTTGAGGTAGAATATTTTGTATTTTCATTGTAATAGTATGCAAAATGCAAATGGACGCTTATAGATAGAGTTAAAAAATATATTTTCCTTTCAAACAATATATTGAAATAGAAAATGTCATGCAAGAAAAATGATTATGGAATTGTGAAGTGAATATAGTCACATTGCAAGGGTGAGAAAGTGTTAAACTGTTTACAAAATGATTGAAGATGTGTTGCGGCTTATATTTAAATGATGTCTTGTTGTCAGAATGATAAAAGAAATGATGCATTAAGGTGGCTCTATACACCCACAGTTTATTCCAATTTTCAATAGAAGACCACAAAACATATACTTATCAAATATTAAAATGACGATAGGGATACAATAGGTATTTTAAAAGAATGTTTTAATGATTTTTCGTGTTTTTGTAAAATATTTTTTAAAAAGACAGCTATCAACAAATTGAGAGAAATTATTTTGTCATATGATGGATATTTCCTTCAGACACATAAAAAAATATAACACTTCTTAACATTCAAAAATGTTATTATTGCAATTTTTTTAAGTATTTCCCCAAAACATATTTTTTCATATTTTCTTACTCTGTTGACAAATCATCTGAAAAAGTTGTTTGATGTTATAAGAAAATGTATTTTAATAAATGTGAAATAAAAAATTGAATGAAAACAATTGCAAATAAACACAAAAAATATTTTAAATTTTATTTGGTATGAAAGTTCCTCATTTAAGGGTTATCGTTCCTAAGTCCCAAGGCCCAAACACCTTGGGAACTTTTCATTTCTGAGTTGAAGAAAATTTCCTAAATATAATGTTGGAATGATAAATACATGCATATTTCATCATAGACTTTGCCCTGTATAAGTGAATATATTCGCTTTAGTGCAAAACTAAGTCAAATAAATAAAGGGGAACATTGACTAGGCTAATAGGATTTATGTATCCCAAACTGAGAGAAATTCAAAGCAACCCTCTCATCCCCGTTAGGTGTCGATATTAATGTGCATTAAAGTATATTATAATTGAAATATTTTCACCTGTTTAGAATTTTCTTTCACGGTATTCAACCAAAAAATACGTTTTAGAAATTTTTGGAAAGTTAAAAAAATTATTGTTCTCAACGGGAATCGAACTCATGACCTACTGGTTTGTAGTGAACCCACTAACCCACTGCGCTACGGTGTAACATATCGTTGATGCTAAAGAAACTCTTTAAAAAATTATACTTGATTTTATTGTTTATTTCGATAAATAATACCACACAACGTGAAGGTGTCACATACCACATTACTTGTAAGTAATGAATTTTCCAATTATCAAATTAAATCTATCCATTTAACAATTTTTTCAAAATAGCGGTTCCCATACAATTCACCTCAGTTTAAATCAGCCAGTACCGGAAATGCATGTTTCAAGATTTACTTTTTTGCGTACTGCGTCATCAAAATGTGGTGTATAGAGCCACCTTAAGTAAAATATTAATGAATACATTTTCAAACATGTTTCCTCAAGATTTATATCGGACAACATGTATAGAATACTTTTTTGCCATTTTAGAAAATTGATAATTATTTATGAACCTATGTGTAAATAAGTGATTAATTTTCTTTCTTTTACCTATAAAATGGAGCAGTTCTCCAGACACCATGGGAAGACTCATGAAGGAGCTGGATTCGGACCATACAAAGTGTTCCAACATTGGACCGCTTACCTGACGTTAGAGAGGGCTTGGTACATATGCGACGTTTCCACCTCTTACACACTTCACGTTCAACCCATTCAATCTTACAAGACTTTCCAGGAACATTGTAATCACCATATATGCAACAAGTGACTTAATCGTCAGACTCCTCAACGAAGCCCATGGATTCGTCAGAGTCAGAGTCATTTTCGTCATCACCAGAATCTGTGTCCATGTCACTGTCACTGTCTTCCGAGTCCGTCATGTCTATGACCACAGCAGCAACCTCCTCATCCTGGACTGCGTCGAGTTTCCACAGTTTTTCTTCAACCTCTCTTATCACGTGACTCTCCACCTTACGCCACTTCTCAACCTCATAAGTTGATCTAGCCTGATCCTTCACTTTCTCTTTCTTAGATGTGGCATTGCTCCTGGCGACGAAACTTTTTAAATCAGCCCAGACCAACTCAATAGGATTAAACTCATAGTGATAGGGAGGTAGACGCAAAACTGTGTGACCTGCCTTCGAAACCAAATCGTGGGATCAAGCTCACAGCCGAAGAACCTGCATCCACAATTATTTGTGGATTCAGAACGCCCATTTCCTCCACGATGCGACTCAAAGGCATAGGTACAGTACAGGGTTGGACGGGAAATACCAGTGCTGGGAATTACCGGTGGTAAATACCGGTATTTCCCGTCCCGCTAAATACTATTTTTAACTAAACTGGGAAATACTGGGAAATACAAAAGTTTAATCTTTATTCATTTTCTTGTTCGATGTAAAACTTATGTTTTGGATATAAGATATTAACAATCAGCATCAAAAAAAAATTTATCGTACTTTCCCATTTTGCTGTCAGTTTATGAATCCTAAATTTACCAGATCACCTATTCCTAAAGACTTCTATAGCTGCTAATGTACAGATTTTAGTCCAGTTTTTTGAACTTCAAATTCTGAGCTTCACAGATTTATAATTCAAAGCACAAAATAAACTGTTATAATTACTGTAGGTGTTACAGGTAACAATTAAATAATAACACATGTTGTTTTAATAAATAGTTGACACTTGACTCTTTTGTGCTCTTGTTTTCGGGAGATATATACTATGAGTGGGGCCTATTGGCTTCTTCATAGGTGTGGTGCATACTGAGGTAGTGACACTGTCACGTTTTATTTTTTCACAATTTTCTTGCCCCATTTTCACAATTTCACCAAATAACAGAAAATGGAACTTTTGATATCATGTTTGTGATAACAGTATAGATGCACCTATACCTGACTAAAGTCTTAATAACAAAATAACAACATGGTCAATGAATGAACCATGTTTGGAGTATTCATAGGAAGATAACCAATGCATTACTGACCAGTCAAAACTTGTTAAAATCAATGAACATTATAACATGTCATATAGCTGTCAAGGTGTACTATTGTCTATATCCCTACAGATTTGATTAAGACTAATGTCTAAATATGAAGTACTATAATATGTAGTTGTATTTTATTTCCCAGTATTTCCCGGGAAATACCAGTTATTCCCGGAAATTACCAGTATTTCCCACCGTCCCGGGAAATATGAGTATTTTCCGCTTTTTTGCCAAACCTGGTACAATGTAGATGTCATAGGACAGTCCACCCAATCTCCCCTCGCTACATGATTGGTGTTCAACCAAGACTCATCAAAATACACAATAGGACGACCCTCCTCTTTAAACTTCCGAATGGACCTCAGGTAAGTATGTCGCATACTTACGATGTCATTCCTGTCTCCAATGTAGCGTTGGTTAGAACGAGTTTTGTAGAATTTGGAGAAAAATAGACATGATACCACTCTACATTATCCCATGTAAGCGAATAATTGATGGTATGATCTGTTTTTTTATGATGTAAATTGATTGATTGAATTTGGAAACATTTTTTTCAGGAATATGGCATCTGCTCAAATGATTTACTTATTTATTAGACAGATTGAAGGTGACTTTACAGTATTGCAGTAGGAAAATGGGATTCATCTCTATGTGCTTACCTGAACCGAAGATCCTTCACAAGTCTCCCCAATAGAGACTTGGTGACCCTGACTCCCTTTTCTACTAGTACATCTGAAGTGAAACATACTGGCCCTTCAACTGCATATCTTGAATGCATGGTCCTCTTCACCAAATCTGCATCAAAGTCATCAAGTTTTCTACAGAGAGCACGTTTCTTCTTAGGGACATGAGGAGCTGCCTGAAGATCCTACATCACCATCTCAACAGGGTCGACAACAACCTTCTTTTTCGGTGTGTTCACACTTATCCCTAAAGATGTTAAAAAATACTCTACTACCCATTTGTATTTATTAAGCTACATGTACCTGAGTCACCAGCCTCACGTTATATTTTTTTATGTTGATTTTTGTCTATTGTTGTGCACTATCATCCAAAAATCATATATATAAACAGTTTTCAAATAATATCATGGGCAAGCATATTTAGCTCACTGAGACGAAGTGTGGGGGAGCTTATGCTATACCCCCGGCGTTGGCGTCGGCGTTCGGACCTGGTTCAGGTTTTTGGTGCACTAGGTTCTGTATCTAAGTTATTACTATCTTCACCAAACTTGCATGGATACTACCTATGGACTTAAAGTATTTGATGTATAACGACCACATTTTGTTCCTAATAAATGAATGGTCCGACATTCTTTATCATAATATCATTTTGAAGGTGATATCAAATAAAAATACTCCACCAAAGAATTTTTCAAAATTTTGATTATGGTCCAACTAATTACACCTTGAATGTTGCATTGAAGTATATGGGAAACGTATGTTTTATTAAGATATTGTTAAAAGTACCTTAAGATTTGTAATACTCTCTTGGTTAATAAATGCATAAACCTTCTCTGCATTAAAATACGAAACAAAATGAATCACCTACCGCAGATATTTTGAGGAAATTTAAATTTTCTTTTTTTTTCATCAAGGGGAGATAACTCTTTAAAAAATCTTAAGGTGCAATACGACCGGCTTCTTATATGTTGTCAGTCATGTGAATTTGGTTCATTTCACTTCCATTGTTATCTAGCAATAAATATCTAACTAGTTTAAAATGAATCAAAATTGTTGAATATCCCTTCATTATACATTTAATACCTTAAGGACGTTGTTTACTCAGGGTTTGAGTTCTCAGATTCGGATTGTTACAAAGTTCAATGTCATGAGTAAAATTTGTTCTAAACACTAAAAGTATTCATGAAATGATTTATTATTGACAAACCATTCGATATTTTTACTATATTATGGAATTAAGCTCGAACAACGTTGGACTTTTAGCAAAACAGGAAATTCGGACTAAAATTTTCAGATTTTGTTTTTCACTGAAATATTTTTGGTAGTACTGTAATAGTCAAAGTTAAGACTGTATCTGTTAGGCAACATAATTTTGCATATTTTCTGTTGGTTTTATCTCACTTTTTCGTTTAGATATTCGAATGGCACACGCTACAAAAATATTGAAAAATGCTTAAAAACAATAAAAGACACTATATCTTAAAATGTTGATCATTGACCTCATATAACTTTTATGCCTGCAGAGTTAGGTCAATATACGTAGTTTAATGCTATAAATGATTTAGTATTACATATATCATCATTCAGTTTTTTGTAAAATTGAATCAATAGAGGGTAGGAATTTGAAAACTTATAGAGGAAATTCGGACTGGAATATTCATTAAAAAATTGTGAATGAAAACGTAATGCTTTGTGTCTGTTTAGTGTCACTGCCATTCATTAACTGTATTTCATTTTTAAAAGAGTTAAGCAATTTGTATTATTTTCACAATTAAGAAAACTTTAATCATACTGTAAAATATTTAGGGACTTTTTTTAAATTTTCAAAAAATATTCAATGGACATTATCTCAAAAAGTAGGTCATTGACCTTTTTTGAAAGTGAAAAATAGCACTACCATGATAGGTCTTTAACACACAATAAATGGGTTTTCATTATCATCAGTGGAATTTTTTTTCATTCTGAGTAAACGTTTACCTTAAGGACTAGGATATGATATGATTTGATATTGTATTATATAATATTGTAATGAATTACTTGTATATTGTATCATATGAGACATTATTGTATTACATAATATATTATTGTATCCCATGATATTGTATCATACGATATTCAATATTGTATCAAACCATACTAAAGTTACTGATATCCAAGATCATTAACTATGATTTTCATATAATATGATAAAGGTGGTCTCATAAAGTTGATGCCTCGTCTTGGCGAGCTTTGTAATATGTGATTACCTATGTTTGGTATAAAGCTATAAATTACAACGTGCAGCAATATACCTTAGACAACATACTGGTAACATTAGTGTTCTGTTGAGTATTGTGAACCAATATGTAAACGCTGATTTTACAATCACTTGAGGTAAAACACAGTAATTTCAACAGTTGCCTTCTTGTAAATTTTGGGTTTACACCCAACCAGTAAATTCAAAATTAACATTATGACAGAAATACCAGTATCAAAATATATCACTTGATACATTTTGTACCATGATTGAAAAATAATGAAAGTCTGACTTTCAACACACTGTATTTTTCCATAGCTACAGTCATTTCATGCATATCTTTTACAATTTAATGCAATGCTATGGTATGCGATTTTAATGATATGCTATGAGATTAGTATGGTATGCTAAGAGATTTGTATGCTATGCTATGAGAAATTGAAATGAAAGGCTTAATGATATGGTAAGCAATGCTATGATATGGTATGCTATAAGATTTGAACAAAAACGCCTCCATACACAGGACAGTTCCACACATTTCGAAGTAAAATAATAAGAAGCCAAAGTTTACCACCAATCTATCATGTAAACATTTATTTTTTCAAATAAAAACATCTAAAACCGAGTTAAAATAATGTTGTATGTTATGCTATGGTATGCTATGGTATGATATGACGAATGCGATTCTATTAGATTGTATGCTATAGTATGAGATTCTAATGCTATGCTATGAGATTCCAATGCTATGCTATGAGATTTCAATGCTATGCTATGGTGTATGTTGTAAACGAAATGCTTGAACTGACTGTATAAATGTAGCCATTTTATGCAAATTTAGGTAGCTAAACACAGTTTCGTATAAAATCCAGGGGGTTTTTCTCTGGGGAAAAGCATGATGGGTAGGGATTTTCCTGCTATTTTTATGCGGTTTACATGAAAATCAAATTTTTAAACTCTCAGTTGCATAATATAGTAAATTATCTTTCGAATACATGAAAAAAAGTATGTAGAACAATTTTAAAAATTAATTTTGTGAGACTCTAAAATAAAGGGCGGTAACTCCAAAAACATCCCGATTTTACACATGCAGAATTTCATAAATTCTTTAGCGGGTAACATAGCTCTTTAAAAAGCTGGCGAAGGTACCCTGAAAATACTATGAAATGATGCCTAAGGACTTGTTCTTGAAAATGTACAGAAATAAAACTGGCTGGTTTGGTTGCATTCTGCTTTTAGGGGGAGCCTAAAATGCATGGGTGTACTGCATTTAGAGGCATCCTTTTTTTCTATTTTCCGCATGTTTTGAGTGCCAAATAAATTCTAGCATTAAGTTACATGTGCATTATTTTTAAATATTTACAAAATTCACGATTTTATCTTTCTATTGATATATAAATATATATGTAACATATTTTAACAATTTATTTTTATAGGGGTCAGTTTTGCTTGCCCCTCATCTGAAAACGTCCTTATAACGTTACATATAAAACTGTGTTTTGCACCCTTAAGGGAACACATAATATAACGTTGATCTGTCTTTATCTTACAAAATTGCTGCGTTAGCATTTTTGTTCAGTCAGTAGAGTTTTAGTTTGACCCTCAAGCATTAAATAAATGTAAAACATGCTTTGTGCATGTTTCATTTCTCACTTTATGACGTTGGGTATATGATTGTGTATTGTGACGTGTTGTTTTACATTGTAATGCATTAGCATTGTGACATTTTTAAGTGTGACGTCATGTCAACAAAGCGGCTCCGATCATGAGTTCATAACTTTTAGTTCCAATAATAGAATAGAGAGAATATGATACACTTTTTGTATGTGTATGTGTATTTAATTATGTGTTAAAATGAGTATCCGGTTATGGACTTTTGAGCCGCTCTATTAATTCAACAAAATTTCATATGAAATGATTACACATGTGTGCATAATTCAAATAGACAATTGTGTAAAGTATCCGAAATTGTTTTAGACGGGGGGGGGGGGGGTGTAATTATTTTTTAAAAATTTGTTCGTCATCAGTATTAAATGCGCAGTACCATTGGTTATGTTCAATTCATTAAACAAAGTAGAATTAGTAAGTGGAAAGTCAGTTTTGAATTTTGAACTGCACAGTCGTGTTCGAAAGGTCTATCTTTGTATTTGACACATCCTACCTAAATGACAATATCTCGGCCATTTTTTTACTAAATTCAACTTCGTGTACACCAAATTGTTTGTAATATTCTCCTCTTTGCATCAAAGCATTAAAAAGTGGCATACAAAAATATTTTATTTCCTTTAAGGTAGCTAAACACAGTTTCGTATAAAATCCAGGGGGGTTTTCTCTGGGGAAAAGCATGATGGGTAGGGATTTTCCTGCTATTTTTATGCGGTTTACATGAAAATCAAATTTTTAAACTCAGTTGCATAATTAGTGAATTATCTTTCGAATACATGAAAAAAGTATGTAGAACAATTTTAAAAATTAATTTTGTGAGACTCTAAAATAAAGGGCGGTAACTCCAAAAACATCCCGATTTTACACATGCAGAATTTCATGAATTTTTTAGCGGGTAACATAGCTCTTTAAAAAGCTGGCGAATGTACCCTGAAAATACTATGAAATGATGCCTAAGGACTTGTTCTTGAAAATGTACAGAAATAAAACTGGCTGGTTTGGTTGCATTCTGCTTTTAGGGGGAGCCTAAAATGCATGGGTGTACTGCATTTAGAGGCATCCTTTTTTCTATTTTCCGCATGTTTTGAGTGCCAAATAAATTCTAGCATTAAGTTACATGTGCATTATTTTTAAATATTTACAAAATTCACGATTTTATCTTTCTATTGATATATAAATATATATGTAACATATTTTAACAATTCATTTTTATAGGGGTCAGTTTTGCTTGCCCTTCATCTGAAAACGTCCTTATAACGTTACATATAAAACTGTGTTTTGCACCCTTATTGCTGTTACCGGTTGCACAAGATAATCTCTTCATTGGGTCGTCAATATTTCTCACATGGCCTTGTTCTTTTTGAAATTGAATGTATATCATCTTTAAAATGTCTATTGCCTGAAGAAGAAAATCGATATTGCACATGTGGAATATACCATGTAAGCTGATTCAAGCTTTCATAATTACCGGTAACATTTAGTATACTGGTACATGTAAACTGTATGTAGCTAGGTATAGGGTTAACTTCAGACACTACCAGGGGCAATAATTTGAGCCCAACTTTTACACAAATCATTTTCAGTTGAAAGATTGTCAAGATCTCACACCTATATTAATTTTTCTTAATTGCAAATTTCATGATTCCTTGGTTAAATTTTCACAGAGAAAAAGAGTAATTTTTTAAAAAAAATATTATTTTGCCAGGATAGGATGGAACAAAGAATATTAACCAGGGTTTAAAATTGACCTGAGAGTCATATTTCAATGTTGAATACAGATTTTTAGAGGGTGCTTTTTTCAATGTTTTCACAATGGAAAGGGTAACAGCAATACATTTGCAGAACTGCTTTAAGTGGCTACAGAGGTATAGCTGTTACCTACTGTTATTTGGGAAATGAATTGTAAAAACTCTTATTTACCTGACTGTACTTTATTAATCTGAGAATGCAAACCCAACTTCTCAGTGCATGACTGGTATGTGTATACTGTATATATATTTCTGTATTAAAGGGGATGTGGAGCCATCTTTTACATTTGAGGATAAGAATGTAAACATTTTTTGAACTGGCTTGTTTCTGCCCAAAACTGATCAAAACTATTGCCAAAAGATACAAAAACAATAACTATGAAGTCCTACATGTCAAGTCTGTAGCTGCGCATTTTGACATCTGTTCTAAGTGATTAAAAAGACATTGTCCTGTTCCTGTATACATACTTTTCAAACAAAATGACATGTAGGACTTCATATTCCTTATCCTCAAATGAAGGACGATTGCTGCACACCCCCTTAAAATGGCATATAGTGTAATACTTGCATATAATATGCACACTCTTAAATTTGTCCATTCACAACTTTCTGGGATAAACAAATTGTAAAAGGCTCATATTTAAACTATATTGCACCTAAATGTCCATTCACAATTTACATTTTTTTTTTCACACCCCTTTCACCCCCTTTACCTTAGAAAATAGGTTCTTGAAATATATCTTCCCATTTCAGTTTGCACATCTATATTCATACTGCAAGTTGTGAATGGCTCATGATATATTACTATAGACTTGCAATTTTTGACTTCACTTTATCGTGTAGTGTACCAAATCAGGTAAGCCTATATAAATATAAAACATACGGATGTAACTGAACGGGGTGCAAAATGACTTGGCACCCATTTGTATTTTAAGGGCAAGGTCAACTATTTTATAGTGACATCATACGAAGCAGACAGCAGTGGAAAAGTTTGATTTCGATTAAGAATTGGATTCTTAGTATTTATAAATTCTGGACATTATTTCAAACTGACTATGATATGTGTGTTGATCATGGATCCTTATGGTCGTAATATTTTGAAAAAGTATTCTGCACCATTTGGAAATTACAGGATGTTTACATTTCAGTATCGGGTACAGTAGAGTTATCATTATACTCGCACTTTCTAAAGAAAGTTCGGGTATATTGTTGTTACCCTGTTCCATCCGTCCGTCCGTCTGTCCGTTCGTCTGTCCGTCCGTCCGTCCGTCTGTCACGTTTTACTTTCTCAAACTGCTCTTACATCTTATAAACCAGCAAACTGAACTCTTGGAGTTTGATTTGGGGTATCATGTTGTTTTGTAAAAAGGTTTCAAAAATTTTCTGTTAGTCCTGGGGGTCAAATAATTTGTAAAAAATGACGTTTTTTTCACAAAAAACCTTCTTCCTCGAACTCCTCCTACATTTTCAACAGTAGACAAATCATCTTTTGGAATATGTTTTAGGGTATCCTATAGATGCGCAAAAAGTTTTTGGAATTTTCATTTTAGTCCTGGGGGTCATTTAATGGCTGAAAAATGACGTTTTTTTTATTTTACAAAAAACTGGTTTCAAAAAAGTCTTTTATTTTTGCAGTAGCCAAATGATCTTCTAGAATATGATTGGGGGTGTCATATTGAGGCGTGATCAGGTTCCAGATTTTTTTTTTTCATTAAGGGGATCAGTGGGCAACAAAAAAAACGTTTTTTTGCCAAAAAAATATGGTTCCCAGAACTCCTCTTACAACTTTTGGAGTAGCTACGTCATCTCTTGGGATATAATTGGGGCTGTCCTATAGATGTGCAATAAGGTTTTAAAAATTCAAATTTCATCCTGGGAGTCAAATAGTAGCAGAAAATTGACGTTTATCACTAAAAAAAAACCTAGATCCAAGAGCTTCTTTTATGATTTAATGGATAGACACATCATATCTTGGGATATGATAGAAACTGTTCCATAGATGTGCATTACGGTTTTGAAAAATTAAATTTAACCCTGAGGCCCATTACCTACCGTTACATACCTTTTGATGCCCTTTAAGGATCAAGAATATATATGGTTAAGGAGTGGGGATCTCAACCAATTTCGAGATATTCGTGCACTTCCTGTTCAAGGGGGGTCATGACCAACCCCGGGGCCCATGACCTACATACCGTTTGATGCCCCTTGACACAAGGAACAAGAATATATATGGTTTAAGGGTGGGGATCTCAACTGTTTTGAAGATATCAAGGGACTTGCTGTTTGAGGGTGTCAGGACCACCCACAGGGCCCATGACCTACATAAGATTTGATGCCCCTTGACATCAGAAACATAAATATATATGGTTTAGGGGTCATGATTATAACAGTTTCTAAGATATATGGTAATTTCAAATTACTTAGGAGTGGGGATGACCCGAGGGGTCAGATCTAATAAACCCTATATATTGCCAGTAACAGCCAATATATGATTATGAAAACCTTATATTATTTTTGTCCGTTTTCAAGTTACCATTTATTATAGAGTCTACGATTCTTCCTACAAGGTTCAATGTTATAGACCCCACACCCTTTTGACACCCCCTTCCCCCCCTCCCCCGAAAAGTGGTTGTCTAACCCAAAATGAGAAAAATCAAACCAGGGTGCACAACAAGATATGCAGGCCTATCATATCCTAGAGTTTTGTACAATACTGTTCAGCCATATCTGTGAAACAAGTTCAGAGTAGGAAAGAAGAAAAAGAAGATGAAGAATCATAATACATGTATTAAGAACCGTACAAAAACAATAAGTCTCCAAATTTCTTTTGGGAGACTTAATAATATCGATTAAATAGAGATAGGATCATCAAACATCAATAATTTAAAAATAATTGACAATTTCTGATTCTAAGGGGGTCAGGATGACCCCTTAGGGTCATGACTTACATGCCATAATGATCTGATGCGCCTGCATGACCTAAGGAGGAATAATATCTTTGGATTAAGATGGGGATCTCAATGGTTTTTATGATATTTGATAATTTCAGGAAGAGCACTTGGGATCATGACCTACATACCATCTTAAATGCCTTGAACAAAGAAACAATAAATATAATATGTACATGATATATGATTCAATTAAAGAACCCAGATAAAGATCAATCATCTGTTTTGTAATACTTCCTTATGTATATATACATGTACATTTATTAGTTTGTGTTTTGTTCTATACTATTCATGTTCATGACTGTAGTATGGCTTAGTCTTATTTTGAATTACATTAAAAAAATGTCAAATATATGACTTGGAACCCCCACTCCCAAACAAACTCAAATATAAACTGCCCCCCCCCCCCCCTTGTCGAATGATCTATTAAAATCAAAATATAATTTGGGTGTCTAAAAACTTTTATAAACTGGTAAAACATGTTATTCTTAAAAAAAATTACATTACACCTTGCATAATTGACAAATGATCTATTGAGATATGATCAACGGTCATATTTCTACCTTGGGATCAATAAGTAGTATTCATTGACAAGTTAAAATTAATAACAATTAATGATTCAAATTATAAATGTTTATACTCCACATTCACCCCCCCCCCCCCACAATCTAACCTGGTTATAAAGATTCAGTATTCTTAATAAATTCTTACATGTGTATACAGTAGCAAATTTTAAATCATTTCTTATTGGTTTTTCTCTTGTGATTCACTTTAACATTTTGGAAATTGCTTAATTCAATTTTTAAGATTTATAAACAAAATGTTATATGCATGCATCACTGCCATGTGTATTCGCCTATTTGGGGCAATTGTAAAGTCTCCTAAACAAAGCAGTGACATCATTAGGCTAGGAATTACCCACATGGATCAAACACTACTGTATAACATATGAATAAGATAAAATACATTATTAATTCTAGTTCTAAAATGTCAGGGTGTCTCCAAGGGGGCATAATCTTACAATACAATTTTACGCGCAATGACACATGACATTAGAAGATATTTTGTATTTTCCTGTTTCGTGGGGTCAGAACAGTCCCATAAGGTCACGACCTACATTGTATTTGATGCATTACAATACGTTAAGAAAGAAATACTCCTTCCTTCCTATTATAATTCATATAAAAATGTCTACACTTACTTACATGTAATACACAAATTTGATAAGAAATTGTTTATACATGGTCAATATGGGGTCAACTCAATAGTGCATGCAGTCTGACAAATGAAAAAATTAACTTTTCCAATTACAATGACAGAAACTTTACAAATGCGATAGGATAGGTAACGATGATAAGCTTATTTAAATATTAAAAGATGATGATACAGTATGCTGTCAAAGGGAGATCACATTTAGAAAGTGAAAGTAGAACTTATATATGTATGCTGTCATCCCATTATATTGTGCTACTGCTACTACATGTATTATGCTTACCTAAATTGGTCAACATCATAATAATAATCCAATTAAAACACAATAATGAATTCCTTTAGCTGATCTTAACTAATCCTTTTCTGCATATGGAAAACACAGACATGTATGTATGGGTGTTGCTAAAACGGTGAACGGAAAACGGAACGGAAAGCGGAACGGAATGGAAAATATCATCACGTTTATCGCTTAAAAAGGTTATAGACTGGCCAGAAACGATTTACTTTGTATCTTTTATTTATATCTAATGAATGATTATCAACATGTTGCTATCTTATTAATATTCATATGAATGTCTATCAATTATAGCATTGTATTCATTTGGCTTTAGTTGAGTACGAAACGGAAAAATCAAATGTATACGAATTGTGAAACATTAACATGATTAAACGAGCAAATTAGCTATAACCTTTTACTTATTTTTCTTATATGGTATTGCTGGCATATCAGCGTAACGGACGCAGTTAGTGAAAGCGTTTTATGCGTGTTTTGAGTATTTTTATATTTCAAATATGATGTACATGTATATACTTACATCAAAATTGAATTTTCGGTGTTCTAGACGATCTTTTATCATACAGACGATACAGTATCATTGAGATGGAAGAAAAAAACCGTAGGACTGACGACATTAAAAATTAAAATACAGTAAACATTAAAATACCCGGTAATTTGTGAAACTAGTAATTTGAGAAACTAGTATTTTTAGCAATGCAAGTTTGATTACGTTTGCATTACAGAGCAGTTGTTTATTCCAGCAGCTATATACATATGATCCGAATAGAGAGCTCTAGACGTTGCCTGGTTTGGTTTTCCAATTATATATTGGGACTATAGTCTGTCGATCCCAAAATATTCATGCAGCACATTTGGACAATTTATAAGGGAAAATGTTGACATCTTTTCTCCATTTGGAAGTCACTCAGAAGACCTTGCACAATTTTTCAACACTATCATCCGGGTCTGTTGAAATGCAAAACCCTGTAGACTTCTTTATTTTCAGCCGTGTATTTATACCAGCTGATAAGCTAGAGAGGACGTTTTAAAGAAAGAAAAATGAGAATGTTAAATGCTTCTAAAAGAGAATCGCTTGAACCTTGAGGTATAAATAAATATACAGCAAAAAGTGAATCGAGGATATTTTTGGGTCAGAATATAGTGGTCAATGCATGTACTGTTAATTTTGAGGAAATAAATATTCTTGAATAAATAATCTAATATTGCTAATCTTTAAAAAAAGATTAAAAACTAAAGCAAAGCTCGTGGCAAAGCCACGAGTAGGTCTTCCGTTGTTGCTGCGGGTTAAGAATATATGTAATATGGTGTCAAACGATTATAATGACTAAACTTTCAGTTCTGCTTTTGTTATCAAAACGTGTTGTGATTGAAAGCCTGTATATAAAATGTGTTTTGAACAAGACAGGAAGAAAATGTTTTAGGAAAACTATTTGTCGAACACAGTCTGAGTAATCGTTTCAAAAATTCTATAAAAAGTGAGATGTTTAATGGCGAGTTAAATTTTTAAATGGTAGCAAGCATTGTTATAAACAGTATATACTCATGATTCATGTCAGGAATTGCAGTTTTTTTTAAAAACCTAACCCGCCTACAAAACACGTAACCTTTTCTCTAAGATAACTTGTTTATTTAAATCTTTCTAAATTTTGAAGACTATTTGCAAGTTTAAAATTGTTACGTACTGACAAAATTTAGTAATTAGTCAAAATTGATGGCATCTTTGAGATTTTCTACAGGGAAATGTGTGTCGTCTGATATTATTTAATGACACGAGTAGATTTGGACATTCAAAATAATATATAATCAGCTAAAAAAAAGATAAGCGGGAGAATTTATGCAAAGGCGAGCATCTAAATTTTACACCAGGTGGTGCTGTTTCATAGAGACACCGCGATGTAATGTGAATTAATTAACCTTATTTACAGAAATGAATATTACTTCTCTCGACGATATAATAATATGCAAAATCCTTATTTTTATGTCAGTGGGTTGACTAATTAAATAAAAAAAAACTTCAATTGCGCTTCGGTAAATTGGAATTCTGAGAAGGAATTAGACAGTCCGTGTTAGAGAAATTTAAAGAAGTTATGAAACTGGTCAGTTTCTAGATCAAACTGTGCAGTGATGTATTAAAAGACTATCATTGGTATGGTCTGTAGCCATGGTCCGGAATCCGTATGTGCAGTCATACATTGTATGTACATTGATACACCTATACCTCCTCACCTACAGCCATACAAATGAGGGTGCAACCTTCATATACACAAGCATATTAGTATTATAGTTCTGGAAACTATTTATCTTGTATTTTAATATATTGGGTATTCATTGTTCACATAAAAGCCACCTATATTCCACTGGCTGTAGCTAACCTTGTAAGTAAATTAAGTTGCATTACAACCTCATAATACACAACTTCAATTAAAAGTTGTTTTTTTAAATCAATTTCCATACAATTAGCAATAAATAAAATTCCCAATAACGCACATCTATCTCACTTAAGTGTAACTTTGAGAATTTTTAAGCGCCTATATTTTTGGGAGGCAGATATGTCGCTATATTATAGTCTGCAAGTCATGTGAATTATCATGGTCTTTCAAAGAAATAAGAAATCCGTCGACAGTTGCAGTACTTTGATGATTTCTATGGCGATCGACTGCATTGCATAATGTAGTCGTATTTCCCAAGAAAAAAAATTGTCTTTGTCTTCAAACTTTTAATTATAATATATCACGAATTATTATGTTCATAACTATAAAAGTTTAGCGTGTTCAATAGGTTAATTTATTAGCCACATTCTTAGGTTACGATTTCACATCTTTAATGTGAAGATGATTGACTTCGAATAATAGTCTTATTGTTTATAAAAGCACCCTTCCAACTGTTACTCAACTACATATGTTCTGAGTTGTGTGCGCTGAAGCGACACAAGATCTTCGGTCGCACGTGGCGATTGAATTAACACAGACTGACCGAATAAACACACGGGTGGGAAAATTAAATACGTTGAGGATTTTTTTAAAAAAAAATCCAGCGCGAGCACTTGTCAGAGGGGCGGGAGGAGGGGGGACACAGCACTGAGTTCGCTTCCACACTGAAACGAACAACCATGTAGAAAAACTACAGAGTGATTAATATGTGTCAAGTTGTTTAAAACTCATGTGAATATTCTTTTAAATAATTATCAAATGCCTCAATTCAGGACAATTCAGGAATTCTTTTATCGTGCTAGCACCTACCGCAAACATGTAACATGGAACTTTGATTATAATTTGATTTGATTTTTAAACTACCTTGTACGCTATCGTATAATTAAATCAATGCTTAATCAACTGTACAAGTTAAATAAATTTATTTATTTTCGTCTTAAATCTATATTATAGTTGAAAACATAATAAAATATAGTTCTGTCCGTGCAAAATATGAAACATGAACGCGTGATAAGGTACATGAAGAAGAACACGAGCCGACCGCAGATCACTTGTCCACTCGCGCTGGATCTCCTCCGCCATGTGCGAGGGATGATCATCATTTAATATTTGTGGGGGGGGGGGGGTTAAATTTGTTTAGAAATATAAACCAACCATTAATTTATGTCTAACTATGTTTCCGATTTGGAGTAATATCTTTCATTAATATTCAGTTACACTCAAATTTTAAATAATACAAATACAAGATGGACAAACTTTTATAATATAAAATTAATATAAAATTAAAACAGTTCTTGTATTTACGGCTATATAAACTCAAACACATTCATCTTCATCTAAGTGTGCGTAGCGGTTTGCGAATCCTGTGTATTAGATAACCGCTTATCGCTAGTAGTGCAGCCGTGGCTGATCTCCTCGGCCGTGGAGGAAGGATAGATAACGTAAAGGTATAACGCACAGACACGCACATCTCAGAACCCAGGAAGATTTGAAAAGTTTGCAGTGTAATTACCGTACTCTATCAAATAGAAGTTCTTTATTTTAAACTTTTTTTTTTTATTATTTATTTCAACTTTGAGCAATAAGCTCATCAGCATTAAACATAATAACATTTATAAACATATACTTAAAACCGACAATTGATCTATGTCTGATATTGCTTTAGATTGAGAATGACATTGCTTTTATTAATTAACTGAACGATTTCTTAAATGACACCCAATCGTTTAGTCCATAAACTTTTATGTGTAATCAAAACTACAACAATTTTTGAGTTCGCGACTACATAAACTTATTTGTGAGAGACGCAACTCTCGTGTTTTACATAACCGCTGACCGCTAGGTAGCCCAGCCGCGACCATGGTGACCGATTTTCTCGGCCGCGGGCGAGGGAGAGTTTCGTTAACTTGGCCAAATTGCCGCGAGTACTGGTCAACACGTATTACTTTTTACCCGAATATTATGCAATAGCCGAACACAAAAACAGTTTTATGAGATCAATAAAGTCACAAACAACATTTTTTGCAGCGACGCCCATATCGAAAAATTTACCGTTTTAAAGTTATGAAGCAAAGATCTAGAAGGGATCTAGACCACTCATTTTAGGGGTTAGCCCCTTTTTTATGGTATCAAATGAAAGCTCTTCATATTCTGCACAACTTTTATTCTATATGTGTCTAGAAAAAATTTACAACTAAAAAGTTATTGAGCAAAGATATAAGCAAAATTTAACATTTTTTGAAACATAAATTTCGATGTAATTTTTTAAGCAGTATACGTGTGTTAATCAAACATGTAAAACTAGGAGGACAACGTTCAAGATGTCTACATTAAAGATTTGTAAATTAAAACTACTTGCTACGTTGGAAACGGAAGACCTTAATTAAAAAGGTACATAAAGTATATCGTTTTAGCATTATTAACAAATCTATGTGGTAAATAACATTAGATAAGATTTTCCGTTTTCCCTTCCGTTCCGCTTTCCGTTCCGTTTTCCCGTCCGCGTTTTAGCAACACCCATGTATGTATACACGTGAACCCATCTAATCGAAGAGCTGGGTAAAACTAGTACCCGCTAATGAGACATGCAGACCTGTGTTGTGTACGTAACTTCAGACAAAGATCAGTCATTTGTAACATGCATGTATTTTTATGACCTATTCTTCAAATCCACTTGCACTATTTTGTTTTGTAAATAACAGCTTTAAGGTGGTGCAGGACACCTGCATATTGCGATATACATGTTTACTTCCTATTGAGATAAACAATAAAGTATAGTAAATATTGATTAAATATTTACCCCCCCCCCCCCTAGATAATGTTACCTAACATTGAAGCGCAATGGGTTAGAGCGTTTACATGTCTGTAAGAGCATTGAGGTCCAAGGTGTATTTTTGGTAATTTTACAATTGATATAAATGAATTTTCATGGGGAGGGGGGGGGGGGGGGTTGGGTCTCGACCCCTCACTCCCACCCCTTCTCTAAATCTGTGAACACGATGATGTTCATGTAGGCACACAGAAGCAAATCTAAAACCGATAACCGCCAAGGGGAGGGGGCATAATTTAATTTTTAATTTTGTTTGTAATAATTACAAAGACCATTATACTTACTTGACATAAAATGTTAAGATTATTGATTTACTGAAAATTCACTGCAAACAGTTCTACCCCAAATTGCACATAAAGTGCTGCTCATGTCACGATGTGTATTATCATATGGGAAGGGATCTCATCCCTCAGTTATGAAAATTATAAATTTTAATTGTATTACCGGAGCTTGCATGTGGCCTTCATTTTTAATTAAACTGGTACAAAACAGTGTTATTTAGGGGCAAACACATGGTGCGGGTATTACTGTCTAATGACAGCATCTAGTTTAAACTTATATAAATAGGGTTATACATTTAAAAAAAAGGGGGGATTGCATTTGTATGAGGCATAGTGTTTGTATGAGGCAAAGGATTTTAACGTTTGGCCCGTACAGAGGAAACGTGAAGACAAATATATTGCAGTCATCGTAAAGAATCTGAAATGATATGACGGATATGTTTGGTTATCCTCGGAAGCTGTATGTTTTAAACTTGGACAAAAACCGCAACATCCCGAAAGTCTGCACGAACAACGGCAACGTGCCCGGCGTCAGCATACGTCATCGACGTAACGTTACGATTCTTTACGAATATCCCCAAATATTTACAGGCCTCTTCCGAAGTGGCGGCCATTTTCTGCAATGTTAAATTCCCGTAAGGTTTCATTTTTCGCTCGTATCATAAACTATGTGGACATATAGAAGCAATTTTATGGCAGATAATCTGGACATTTTTCCTTCTATACTCTGTCCCAAGTTTTTGCTTCCACCACTTTTTGCTCGATATTTCAATAATAGTAAATACCTTTGTGCTCAAACAACGTTCATCCACTAATATGAAAAATGTCCAGATTATCTGTTTGGAAACGCCCCCTCTATCGCTTCAGGTTTCAATACACATCCTTAAATTGAAATTCTACGGAAATTTCCCATTGTATCAGACATTAATAAGCCCGGATGATAACGTTAAAAAATTGCGCAAGGTATCTCGAGTACTCCCGAATGGAGAAAAGTTGTAAACATATCCCATTATAAATCTCCGTAAGAAAACTGTTTTCGTTCCTGTGAAATTTTATGAGTGAAAGCGATAACTGTTCAATAAAGATATCTTGGATATATTCCCTTTCATCGATTTCAATTGTATTTATTTCACAGATATGTGTATTTTCATTAAAAATCATCAAAAATTGATGGAAGCAATAACTTTGGACAGACTTTAGTGAATGAAACATTTTGGATAAAGAGATAATTATGACTATCGAAATGTTTGGCAAAAAGTGGTTGAAGCAAAAACCGGGACGGAGTATAGGATTTTCGTTCATGATTTTGAGAATTTTCCCTGTTTTTTTAATTGCTCGTCAAGACTTTTTGAATGAAGATAATACGGGCTTGAATATCTTTTCCTAATTATTTTTAATATATCAAAAACAATTTAGAATTTAGTTGTTTTATCTTCTGCTTTCAAGGTAACTTGCAAGTATTTGAATGATACATGCATGTACATTAAAGATATCTTATCGATCCATGCATGTTTCTGTTGAATAATTTTGTGTAGTCAGGCAAGCAATTTGGAAAGCTATGACATGTTTAAACCCTAAATGCTCGAATAAACAACTAATACTTTCATATAGCTAAAAATACACCTTGGTAGTTTAAGCGAATCAGTTCTAGTACGATTTAATTTGACCATGCACTTTAAACTGAACAATATTCTGAACAAACGCTGCAGCGTCAACATATCAGGACAAACACTGCATTTTCATATCGTGATAACATTTAAAATGGATCCTCTGAATTTAAAATGAATTTCAGTTTTGTGTTCAGAACAACGTTAAAATTTATTTTTTTAAAATGGCCAGTTTTTGCATTTGAAAGTTATATGATGAAAACGTTTGGCCCTTTATTTGAAGTCCTGGCCCGTATTCCTGCTCTCAAATCAAAAGTCGTATAAAACTAAACAATTTTTGTTCAATATATTATAACAAAGTATTAAAAAAAACAATGCTCTAACTCAAATGTAAGTGGCGTTTAGGGGCTGACCCCATAACTTCTGAAAAGTATGATTTACCAAATTTTATGTATAGAACATTGTGAACAGCAGTATTTGTAACATCTTTTGTATAAATGTAATAGCCCTTAAAGAATTCTTAGAAAAAAAATCAAGTTTCCTAAGATTAAAGATAAATCGCTGTGTCCGCTTGAACCCCTAATTACCTCATACATGAGTAAAATTAGGTATTGTATAGGTAAATAACCTTAAGATGAACATCTTTGCTTCTATAATTAATAACAAATTACTGCTTATTAAGGATTATAATAAAAGGACTTCAATTGGTTGTATGTCCGAATCATCCTCAACATTTTATTCTGTAGATTCCTTATTTTACGCGAGTACTTAATTTTGCGATTCAACAGTTTTGCATCGAATTCCGAAATTAAAAAATTGCGAACGCCGAATTATTTTCATAATTCCGAATTTTTTTGATAATTCCGGATAGTTTATATATGTCAAAAATAAAAGCGAAATTTGAAATCCGCGAAATGTGCTCCTCGGGATTTTACGCGGATATTAATTATTCGCGTTTAACTAGGAATTTACAGTACAAGATTATTATAAATTATATATGTTATTCATCTCTTAATTTCAGCACTTCAAAAGAAAAATTATAGTGACTCAGTTTTTTAACAACACTTGTAACTTTATTCATTTTTGGACGAAAATATTATCGAGAAAAAATCGATGGCACATATGTTATGTAATTCCTTTGTCATAATGTCTGGCTAACGAAGCGCTTCATTTGAAATTCATATTTCAAATCAATATTTGTCCAAAAAGACAATGAGTAGTGTTTCCATATCAATGAAAGTAAAGCAACTCCAAATGCTTTTTCTGAATCTCAAGCATTGACGCTTCGTTTTCCTTGTTAATGATTATTCTTTACATAGACTCTACCCCGCTCTAAACAAAACTCAAAAGAATCATTCTCTTACAAACGGAGTCACATGTAAGACATAACAAAACATGAAAATAACCATCCAACTTATCCATCCTGCCTAGCTAAGTTGTTAACAGGATAGATTATTTTGAAATTTATAAAATGTAATTAAACCAAGAGAAATATGCTATTCATTACAATGTTAAATAACTACGAAGAATAACGATTGAAATATTGCTTTGAACTGAATTAATCACATTGCTTTTATATTGAAATTGATTTGAAATATTAAACCTTAATCTATAATTTTGGACTAGGTGCAGTATAATATGGATGCTTTTTAAAGTAGCACTGAATATAATTCAATTTGCATGCAAACAGTTGGTTTTTCCCCCTTATCCCATCATTTTAATTAAATACACCTTTAAAGAGACAGTACAGCTGAAAACACATGTATGAATTACTTCAGATTTACCCATTGTATCGTTAGGAAATACGAAATAACGTTGATTGTGACAGTTGAAGTACATAAAAATCCCTTTTACATACCTAATTAATGTAATTATGAGCTTCCGGAAATTTAAGGGTCGTACAAACCGAGATAATCTTAAATCGTTTTTTGTACCACGTGGATTTTGATTGACAGTAATTGACACGTGCTGAAAACTACAATATCTTCGCCCGACTACGGTCATCATGGTATACGAGGTAAAAGGGACTCTCTAAACGGAACACATCATCACTTCCTCGATAATTTATTAATGGTTTACCAATTTCAATTCATTTTAAAATTAACAGACATAAATATGTCAAATTATCCCTCAAGGGGCCTCAATTACAAAAATGAATTTAGGTTGTAGCAACTCCTATGATAAACACGCAAAATACATGCTTACAAAATAATAACTGGTTATTTTTAAAACTTTGAACAATTATTACCTTATTTTCTTTGCCAATTCAGTCAAGTAAGCAGGCCTACCCGGTCTCTTACTCGCCATGCTGGTTTGTTTATAGTAAATACGCATGCGTAATGGTATAGAAAGTGGAACCCCGTTACACGTGGCGATGTATATATGTATAGGTTATATCTAATTATTAATTTTAATGAAATAATTAGATTTATTTCACGGAGAAACTTGTAATTTTCTGAAAGTTTATACATTTATGAGTAGTACAAAAATACCGAACCCGATCGGAAATTTTTTTCAAGTTGGTTTTTTAATAAGATGCGCCGTACTGTCGCTTTAATAGAAAATTAGTTTTATAAAAAAACACGAGATCGTCTCTTTAGATCCTTATGATCCCAAAATTCATCGACGCTTTAACTCTTTTGAGTTGCAGTTTGTATTTTCTCGCGGTATAATGATGCAATATCAAATATATCGAATTCAATTACTAGAAATGAAATAAAACAAATGCTGATAATTGTCAAAAATTAATTAGATACGATATCATCAGAAAAAAAATGTTCCCTTATCTCTCAATGATCAATCCCTAGTCAAGTGTCGCATTGTTTGATTTTCAACAGAAATATTGAAAAAAAGTCCACAATATGTAATTTCGGACTATTTGCAATGTTAGACGTGTGGCAGTAATTCACTTATGATCGATATTTTGTATTTACCTTTTGTAATCACGTCTGATGAAAAAAGCGTTAGGAAATTGGAATTTTGATCAACCAACCACGCGACTTTTAAGTATAAAAGATTAAGAAAAACTTAACAGATTGCAATGATATTAAAAACTAGACTCTTGTTGCTATAGCAACAAAAAGGTCTTCCGTTTCGATATACATGTATCAATTTAACTGTATGACATTGCTTCTCTCACATAGAAAAAAAAGTGGATATGAAAATTATTGTGAATGATATATCCAGACGTTACTTACATGTAAAACAACGAGAATGAAATAGAAATCAATTTTTGAAGTACTTTCTGTGACGAACTAAACATAAATAATAACCATTTGTACAATCATAAGTCAATCTTTCTTCAAAATCTGGTTGTTCACGTCTCTGCCAAATTAAAGATCTCTTTGAAACAATATTTTGTGTCTCGGGACCGGAAACGGACAAACGGAAGTGATTAATAAAAACAAAAAGCTGGTATTTCTCATACATTTGCTAAGCCTACATCACTGTTTATCAGGCTCGATAAAACATCCAAGAAAGTCAGTTATACTTGTTAAAAAACATGATTTGTTTGAACCCTTCCGGTAAAAACCGGAAGTGACAGTTGACAAAATTAAACCCATTAAACACATCCCCGATCCAATTTCTATCAATCATGAAAGCTTCGTTTCTCAATCACTTACAGTGACAAAAATCTTTCGGACATCAAATTTGTAAAAAGAAAAGCTACACAGAGAAATTTGAGATATCTCACCGGAAGTAAAATTAATTTGCTAATTTAACAGTATATAGATGACATATGTAAGATTGTATACTGATATTTTCATTTTATGTAAAAATGAATAAAATATAAAAAAAACAACAAATTTTTGAATTGCTTCCAGTGACGACCGGAAGTTACGCCGAACAAAACAAAATAGTGTATACACATGTACATACATAGGTCTATCATCCCACAAAGTTTGATTGTTCATGTCGTCACCGTTTTTGAGATCTCTAGGAAACAAAGTTTTTTGTCTCGGGACAGGAAACGGACAAACGGAAGTGTTTGATGACAATGAAAGTTATCTTCAGTAAAGTGGCGTTCTGAAATGTTGTAGGCGACACCACTGCTACAAATGGAGAATTGCGTTGTTACAGGGCTGTAGGAGACTCGACTGCGTTTACCTTGGCGTTTTACATTATTTAAAGACGGAGTGGTTTTGCCGTGTGGATGCAGCTTGGGTATGACAGGGGTTTAACAAAAAAAAAACTACAGCAACATAACTTCTTACATGAACAAGAGGCCCATATGTCACATTGCTCACCTGAGGAACAATAGGTATGATGAAATCAGCTTAATGGAGTCATAATACAAACTATCTGGACAATGTACAATAAAACATGCAGATCATGTATCAATAAAATCCATTTTTCTTCTGGATATTCTTATGTTTATAATCATTTGTCCTTTTTCTAACAGAATGATTTTATAGTCATATCACATGTTGAGTATTGCAGTTCTCAAAAAAATCCTTAACAATTGTTTTTATATATAGGATATAAACCTACATCAAACTCTGAACCTTCTTGTGAGGCCGAAGAATTGTCCTGGGGCAAAAGTCTTAACAATTAAAAAGAATCATCTAGCTGATTAATTTCTGAGAAGAAGATTTTTAAAGATTTACGTAAAACTTTGACCCCCCCATCCATTGTGGCCGCAACCTCCTCCCAGCGTGTCATTATTTTCACAACTTTGAATCTACACTACCTGAGGATGCGTCCACACAAGTTTCAGCTTTCCTGGCTGATAAGTTTGTGAGAAGATTTTACAAGAGTTACTCTATATGTTCCTATGTAACACTTTAACACCCCCCAATGAGGCCCCACCCAACCCCCAGGGATCATGATTTTCACAACTTTGAATCTACACTTCCTGAAGATGCTTCCACACAAGTTTCAGCTTTCCTGGCTGAATATTTCTGAGAAAAAGATTTTTAAAGATTTACTCTACATATTCCTATGTAAAACTTTGACCCCCCTCCCCATTGTGGCCCTACACTACCCCCAGGGATCATGTGTTTAAATCTAAACTACTTGAGAATGCTTCCACACAAGTTTCAGCTTTCCTGGCTGATTAGTTTCTGAGAAGAAGATTTTTAAAGATTTACTCTATATAATCCTATGTTAAAATTTGACCCCCAAATGTGGCCCACCCTACCCCCGGGGGGTCATGATTTTCACAACTTTGAATCTACACTACCTGAAGATGCTTCAACACAAGTTTCAGCTCTCCTGGCTGATCACTATTTCAGAAGAAGATTTACTTTACATATTCCGATGTAAAACTTCGACCCCAATTGTGGCCCCAACCTACCCCTGGGTGTCATAATTTTCACAAATTTGAATCTACACTACCTGAGGATGCTTCAACACAAGTTTCAGCTTTCCTAGCTAATTAGTTTCTGAGAAGAAGATTTTTAAAGATTTACTGTATATATTCATTTGTTAAAGTCTGACCGCCCATTGTGGCCCAACCCTACCCCTGGGGGTCATGATTTTTACAACTCTGAATCTACACTACCTGAGAATGCTTCCACACAAGTTTCAACTTTCCTGGCTAATATGTTTCTGAGAAGAAGATTTTTAAAGATTTACTCTATATATTCCTTTGTTAAACTTTGACCCCCCCCCCCCCCCATTGTGGCCCCACCCTTTTCAACATGGTTTTCATAACTTTAAATCTATACTTCCTTAGGATGCTTCCACACAAGTTTCAGCTTTCCTTGTCTTATGGTTCGTGAGAAGAAGATTTTTGAAAATTTCTCGAAAATTTTCATAAATTCCTAATTATCTCTCTTTGCAAAAAGGCGTGGTCCCTTATTTTCACAACTTTGAATTCCCTTAGGCTAAAAATGCTTTGTGCCAAGTTTGGTTGAAATTGGCTGAGTGGTTCTTCAGAAGATGTTGAAAATGTGAAAAATTTACAGACAGACAGACGGGCTACAGACAGAATGTGATCAGAATAGCTCAGTTTAGCTTTCAGCTCAGGTGAGCTAACAAGTTGTTTATAGTAATCTAATTTGTAAGAAAAAGGGGTTTTATCATACAAAAAACTAAAAGCAGGGAGTCAACTACTTACTAGTATGTTTTAAATTCATTTGACAGCAGTTATTGATCAATTGGGTGTCAATTAAAATCTATCTTGAAATAACGTTTCTACAATGACATGCAGACTTTACATTTTTGCTTTGCATCTTAATCACATATCATATGCTTGAATGCAAATTTTACTTATCGACAGTTGAAACTAAGAATAATAAACCCTTTACCTGTTTTTTTAAGTGATACATGTACAGTGTATTTGCAAAGAATACTTGTTCGAAACTAACTTTGTAATTAAAGAACTTGTTTTTCTTTTCTAATTCAAATGCTCTGATTTAAAGTTTTTATCTATAAGTATATTCTATCATCACTTTCCTTCTACCATAAATTTAATCTGCTTACATATTAATAAAATTAGTAAGCAGCTAAATGGTGCATTTTATTCATAAAAATATAATATCGCAAACTGGTATATTACTCATGAATGGTAAAATGGTTTGTGACAAAATCAATTAAAAGGGGGGGGGAGCTGCGGCTTACGCCCGAATAAAACTTGTATAAGACTGAGATTCAACCAAAAAGATATATTACTTGTATCCGTAAATACTTCATTTATCAATCCTTAGATGACTCTATCCAAAAACAGCTATTATCATAACCGATATGCTCTGTACAACGGAGCGTGGGACTGGCATATCTACAGTGTATGTAATCGATGCAAATTATCGTATCTAAACCTAGACAGTATTACACATAAACTAGAATACCAGGAAATTATATCTCTTGAGTTAAAAGGAGACAGCAGCTTTAGTTTCAGGTCACCTGGCCATCCAGATTACCTATTTATATATGTTATTGTCCGTTGTCGTGCGTAGTGTGTCGATTGTTATCATATATGCATTCAAATTTGCATCATAGGTAATAGTTATACGGTTACCTACACATTTAGCTACATGAGATGATTTGTAATTAAATTTTGATAGCTGTTCGTAGTATTGGTTAGTTTTTATGATACAATGATTGTGTCAAAAAACCCAAATATTTAAATTTAAGTCGAACCAGATATCATTTTAAATTTGGTAGCTTACGACTACTTTAAATATTTTCGAATATCTTACGTCAGTGAACAAAAAATAGATTTCTCAATAAATTTGAAAAATAGAGTTGCGGAGAATAGGAACTTTAAAGTGTTGTTCATAATTTTTTTCATGTGGAGTTTAGTTATCAGCATAAATGTAAGAATTTGGGAATTTAATGTTAAGATGAAAATTTGTGGTTATGACGATTAAGAGAATTATACATACGTAATGAATAAAAGAATTAGTGCAAGTTTTACTTTCGATATGGTTATCGAAAATTGTAAAGGTTCGTTAAGCATGTTTTTGGCAGATGATCAAAAAATAAAAATACAAAAGAGAAGTGCACAAATAATGAAAGCAATATTACATTTCAGCAAAGATAAACCCGGAAGGTATATGTATCTCACTAGTCATGCAACTAGTTACATAAAATAAATGTAGATTTGTTCTTTTTTACCTTTCAGTCTTGTATATTTTCTTCAAACGGGTGAAGGATGGAATGGCAAAGCGTTCCTGGTTCCTCTAAGGTAAATCAACCTACATTTTAATTAGTGTACACAACATAAATATTATCACTAAGTTCTATCAAACAGATTTGTTATTTGTAGAATGGCATACGGTATAACGCGTTTATTTTGATATTAGGTTAATTTGATTTTAAAAAAATGCGTACGTGACATTCCAGTGTTACCACAGGATCAATCAACATATTGATAAATTTCATCATTTTAATGTGGCACTTTAAAATCATACGTTGGAGACGTATTTAATTTAGAACCATTGTTAATAACTTTTAATGTGTGATAAACTTATGACCAATATATAGTCATTTAAAACCTTAAAATATTAAATACGCTTTACTCATTTTTCACCTCCGACGACCGCCACTGTTGTTCACGAATGTCCGATTCCTTTCATTGCAACACAACCAATACATAAGGGTAAGGGTACATTTATTTCTCCATTCATTCACGTGAATGCTTAAGATGGGTCCCTACTTTAGTAATGGGTTATCACTGACAGTACTGTATACACTGAAAATATGTATATGAACTGATCAAGCACAGTTATTTTATAGACTTCGACTAAAACAATATTGCATTCCAAGCAGAATAATGTATAATTTTTCTGTATGTTTAGAAACTTGTGAATTTTTACTAAACATACTTTACTTGCACATTCATGGTAGTATACACCTTCTTATTTTCACCATGTTTTTACACAAAAATCTAATCTAATTAGAACACTATCACTTAAATGAAATATATGGGCAGATAAACTCCTCCATGAATATTGATCAATACAAAGGGGATAGTGCCCTCCTCCGTATTCAAACAGGTCAGTAGACAGACGGGACCATGGTCTGGCTGGTGTCTCAGCGATAACCATGGCTGCCTCTGTATGCTGTTCAGCTGCTGCATTTTGCGATTTCTTCCTAATCTGTAATGACATTCCAGGCCAAAAGAGTGATTCCCTCCTGAACTTGCTCTACACGTAGCAATTCAAAAATGTGATGATTAAAGCGTTTTCAAAATCTGGCTTCTCATGGATCTTGGTGCAATCAACTTGTTATTCTTGTACAGAAAGCCATCGATGCAGGAAATTTCATCTCTAAAACTCCAGTATTTTCCGACATCTTGTGGGACGTTTACTTTGTTTTCTGGCCATCTATTCTGAGTAATGCTTCTACGTTTTTGCAGTTCCGGATCCTCAGATGCATGCTTTTTGAACTGATCATATTATTCAGTAGTTAATGCTTCTGATCTACAGAGATTTCAAGTTCCAAGTCTTCTTTCGTTTCTAGTAAGAAAGCTCTGCTATGTGTGTCTGCCGAAAACATTGTTTTTCCTGCCTTGAAAGTAACATTTAAATCACACTTTTTGAGTGAAAGCAGTTGTCTTTGTAGTCTTGCTAGAGCCTGATGTAAACGAATTTTTTAATATTGAATGTAACGGTTTATGGTCCGTTACTAATCTTCCGAAGATAAACTGATGGAATATTTTACCCCGAATGATCGATTTCTCTATTTATGCATAATATTGTTGACTTTAAGTGTTATGATGTTGTTCATCATGGGCTTAGGCTGCTCCAAGTCCCTTGAAACTTGCATCAACTGTTGAGGTAAAAGGTTTCTTTACATCAAAGTACATAAGGAGGTGTTTGAGTAACTATTTGTTTTAGTTTTGAGAAGCTGTGCTCTTTGTTGTCACAGGGCGAAAAACCATCTTTAAGCAAGTCCTTAAAGGTGGCTTAAAGGTGACTTAAAGGAGCTTAAAGGCTATACAACCTTTAAGCCGCCTTTAAGTCACCTTTAAGCAAGTGCTTATAGGTCCTTAATGTCCAAACTTCTTTAAGCTACCTTTAAGCATCTTTAAGTGGCATTTACGCTCTCTTTACGCTGCCTTTACACTGTCTTTAAGTGGCCTTTAAGTCAATATTGATCAAGCTGAACAATAAAAACATATATTAAATGTAAAAGCTCTTTTATAGAGATGGGAGGGGGTCATCCGAGTGATAATATAATTTCCAAGGAAGGGGGGGGGGGGTGTTCCAGGCGGTTTTAATCGTCGCTTCATTAAACACAGATCGCTATCATCAGTACCGCTCTGATGGACACAGATTGCCGTTATAAAATTCTTTTATAATTTTTGGGGGGTTTCAAAATTATTGTAGGTATGAGCGCAGTCTCTGTATCTTAATATGTGCGTAAAACTAATTAAAGTATGTTTGTTTCCTATTATAAATTAATCGGTGAAAAAAATCTCTCTCTCTCTCTCTCTCTCTCTCTCTCTCTCTCTCTCTCTCTCTCTCTCTTTCTCTCAGTTCATCCGGTTATTAAACAAAATAAAGATAATGAACCAAAAATGCATGATTTAATTTGTTAATTGGTTTAAGGTTTGTATTTTTATTTCAATTTTCATTATTTCTAACTCTAGATCTGCTAGATACATGTTAAAGATGAAAAGACTCTCAACTGCCTTTGTTATATCGGGCAGGATATTACTGCTTTGTTTGTCTAGACATAGTTTTGTTCGTTTGTGTATATCTAATTAGAGTCTATTGTTTGTCCAACTTAAGAAAACCCCTGGAACTAACACAGAATATACAAGATATACACAGCAGTTGTGTCGTGTGCCCAGGTGCATGTTTGTGTATATCTAATTAAGGTCTTCCGTTTCCAACGGAAGACCTTTATATTATTGTGCAGATTAAGATTATTAGGGTCTTCCGTTTCCAACGGAAGACCCTCTTGTTATTCTACGGTTTCTTTTTCTTTATTATTAAGGTCTTCCGTTTCCAACGGAAGACCTTACTGTTTTTCTACTGTTTCTCATTCTTCTATATTATTATTATTATTCTTCTTGGTAGACACCCTTAATTTCTCGGCCATTTCTTTATCGATTTTAATGATTTTTACAGGGATGATGTCTTAGGTGAATGTCTCTTTGCATCCCACTTTCTGTCTGAAAATTCACTTCCGCTTTTGAATTATCTCCCTTTTTCGTGTTTTTTGGATCATGATTTTGTCCACGCGTGTTCTCAAAAACCGTTATAGTTAGAGACTTGAAATTTTTATGCAAGATAGAGTGGTTATGGTAGATTTGCATGCTTGTTTTAGATTTCACCAGAAGGCATTGTGCTTGAAGCTCGCCTGGACCTGAAAATGTTGATGTTAACTTTTTTTGACAATTTTGGGGAAATTTGAGACTTGATCACGAATATCTTTTTTGTAATAAATATTTTGTTATCATATATAGAACAATAAAAGTTTATATATACAAGAGCTTTCATCTGACACCAAGAAAAAGGGGCTGGCCCCTCAAATTAGGGGCCCAGAAGGGTCTAAAGTCAATTATCTGTATCTCTTTAATAAGAAATATTTTATAATGTGTTATAGAAGCAAAATTGTTTATCTTCTCGTTAGTTATCTATACATGATTAAAAATTGCTGATATGTTACATAATTAGGGGTTTTAAGGGGCTAGAAGTCCAATATTTTGATCATTTATATCTTAAAAAGGAGAAATATTTTGAAAAGCATCATAGAAGAAAAGATGCTCAGAATAATGTTTGTAATGATATGTAACAACCAAAAATTCGTAAAATGGCCCCTATAAGGAGATAAGGGGTCGGCCCCTAAAACAATCTTTTTCAAATATCTCAAGAACGGTAACGAATTTCTTATCACTTAATGAACAAAATGTGTTTAGATTAAAAATACCTTTTAACTGACACCAAGAAAAAGGGGCTGGCCCCTCAAATTAGGGGCCCAGAAGAGTCTAAAGCCAATAATTTGTATCTCTTTTATAAGAAATATTTTGTAATGTTTTATAGAAGCGAAATTGTTTATCTTCTCGTTAGTTATATATACATGATTAAAAATTGCTGATATGTTACATAATTAGGGGTTTTAAGGGGCTAGAAGTCCAATATTTTGATCATTTATATCTTAAAAAGGAGAAATATTTTGAAAAGCATCATATAAGAAAAGATGCTCAGAATAATGTTTGTAATGATATGTAACAACCAAAAATTCGTTAAATGGCCCCTATAAGGAGATAAGGGGTCGGCCCCTAAAACAATCTTTTTCAAATATCTCAAGAACGGTAACGAATTTCTTATCACTTAATGAACAAAATGTGTTTAGATTAAAAATACTTTTTAACTGACACCAAGAAAAAGGGGCTGGCCCCTCAAATTAGGGGCCCAGAAGGGTCTAAAGTCAATTATCTGTATCTCTTTAATAAGAAATATTTTGTAATGTTTTATAGAAGCAAAATTGTTTATCTTCTCGTTAGTTATCTATACATGATTAAAAATTGTTGATATGTTACATAATTAGGGGTTTTAAGGGGCTAGAAGTCCAATATTGTGTTCATTTATATCTTAAAAAGGAGAAATATTTTGAAAAGCATCATAGAAGAAAAGATGCTCAGAATAATGTTTGTAATGATATGTAACAAACAAAAATTTGTAAAATGGCCCCTATAAGGAGAAAAGGGGTCGGCCCCTAAAACAATCTTTTTCAAATATCTCAAGAACGGTAACGAATTTCTTAACACTTAATGAACAACATGTCTTTAGATTAAAAATACCTTTCAACTGACACCAAGAAAAAGGGGCTGGCCCCTCAAATTAGGGGCCCAGAAGGGTCCAAAGTCAATTATCTGTATCTCTTTAATAAGAAATATTTTGTAATGTGTTATAGAAGCAAAATTGTTTATCTTTTTGTTATTTATCTATAGATGGTTAAAAATTGTTGATATGATACATAATTAGGGGTTTTAAGGGGCTTGAAGTCCAATATTTTGATCATTTATATCTTAAAAAGGAGAAATAATTTGAAAAGCATTATATAAGAAAAGATGCTCAGAATAATGTTCGTAATGATATGTATTAACCAAAGTTTCTTTAAATGGCCCCTATAAGGAGATAAGGGGTCGGCCCCTAAAACAATCTTTTTCAAATATCTCAAGAAATTTAACGAATTTCTAAACACTTAATGAACAAAATGTGTTTAGATTAAAAATAACTTTCATTTCATATCAAGAAAAAGGGGCAGGCCCCTCAAATTAGGGGCCAAAGGATTTTAAAGGGCAAGAAGTACAATTCTTAGATCTTTATATCTTTAAAAGGACAAATATTTTGAGAAGCATTATAGAAGAGACGATACTAGGAATGATGTACTCAACAATATTTCACCAACAAAATTTCGTTAAAAAGCCCCTATAAGGAGATAGGGGTCGGCCCCTAAAAAACCCCAAAATATCTCAAAAACGGTGACGAATTTCTAATCTCTTGTTAAACAAAATGTTATTGATATTGAAATACCTTAATTTCTTTTAATATCAAGAAAAAAAGGGATGATCCTTTAAATTAGGGGCCAAGAGATATCTAAATGTTTCCAACGAAAGTTCTTAAACATGAATCTGAAAGAAAAAAGCTTCTGGCCTTTTCAATGAAATATCACTTTTTTCTATTTCTTTATCATGTTTACCTTATAAATAGCAAACGCTAGATCATTCATGTATCTCAACTATAAAACCGGACGGAAGACCTCCTCGTTGCTCGCAACGAGATCGTGTCTAGTTATTATTCTTTTTTTTCTTTTTCTGACTTTTTTGGAGCCTTATTTCTCAAAAACTATTCAACCGATTTGCACGAAATTTTCAGGACTGATTAAGCATCATCGGCGCTACATATTGTTAAATTTTCAAATGATGACGTCACTTCCGGTTTCAGATATTGACGATTTTGTAAATTTTTAAGGGTCATTTTGTCCACGCATCTCCTCCGAAACTAATCAAGATAGAAGCTTGAAATTTTTCCAGGATTGTAGATTAAAGTCTGAAGTTGTACCCCCCTGCTTCCAATTATTAAAATTGCGCAAGGCCTCGAAGCTCGCCTGAACCTGAAAATTAGCACCAAATTTTTTCACGAAATTTTCGAACATTTTCTCTAATATCTTTTGATGTATAAATATTTTGTTAAAACATGTAATGCAAAAGTTGTTTCAATTTCCACGAGCTTTCATTTGATATCAAGAAAAAAGGGCTGACCCCTGAAATTAGGGGCCAAAAGGGCTGTAAAGTCTTTTTGCAATAACTCTTTACTGAACAATAATTTGTTATCAATTATAGAAGCAAAAATATTTATTGTACAGCTGTTTATCTATACAGTACCACACCTTAATCATATGTTACGTAATTAGGGGTTTCAAGGGGCCAGAAGTCCAAAACTTTGATCATTAATATCTAGAAAAGGAGAAATATTTTGAAAAGCATTGTAGAAGAAAAAATGCTTAAAATAATGTTCTCAACAACATGCTACCTAAAAAAAATTGTTGGTGGCCCCAGTAAGGAGTTTAAGGGTCAGCCCCTAAAACACATTAGTTCAGATATCTCTAAAACGGTCAACAATTCCTGAACACTTGTTGAACAAAATATGTTTATATTTGCGAGACCTTTCATTTGATATCAAGAAAAAAGGGCTGGCCCCTTAAGTTAGGGGCCAAGAGGGCTTTTAAGTCTATTAATAATAATTTTTTACTGAAAAATAATTTGTTATATATGATAGAAGCAAAAATATTCTTTGTACAGTTATTTATCTATACAGTACCATACCTAAGTCATATGTTACGTAATTAGGGGTTTCAAGGGGCCAGAAGTCCAAAACTCTGATCAGTAATAGCTAGAAAAGGAGAAATATTTTGAAAAGCATTGTAGAAGAAAAGTTGCTTAAAATAATGTTTTTAATAATATAATACCTTAACCTTTTTTGTTAGTGGCCCCATTAAGGAGTTTAAGGGTCGGCCCCTAAAACACATTTGTTCAGATATCTCCAGAACGGTTAACAATTCGTGAACAGTTGTTGAACAAAATATGTTTATATTTGCAAGACCTTTCATTTAATATCAAGAAAAAGGGGCTGACCCCTCAAATTAGGGGCCAGGAGGGCTACAAAGTCTTTTAATAATAACTATTTACTGAAAAATAATTTGTTATATATTATTGAAGCAAAAATGTTCAACTTATTAAGATTAATTTAAATCTGAAATCCATTTTAAAATCGGACGATGCATTACAGAGATATAGGGGTTTAAAAATTGATTTTTCCGGAAATTTTGATTCCACATTCTTGGTTTAGAAAATAGTGTTATGTTCAATGTTAAATTAACTCATCCCTAGAATTATTCGATATTTGTTAAGTCGTTCTTAAACACATTCGGATTTTTTTTGTCAAGTCGTTCTTGAAATCGTTAAAGTTTTTGTTAATTCGTACTTAAAGTCATTCGGATTTTGTTAAGTCGTACCCAGAATTATTCGATTTTTTATATCTTTTCGTTTCGCAGCACAGTTAAGGCTGTCAATAAATTCCGTTCAGACAAAAAGTACGGGAAATGTGCATTATGACATCACAGTATATTACAAACCTCGAAAGTACTAATTAATTCATTTATTAGCAAAATTAATTTATACTATTCTTTTAATTAAGAACAACGAATGCTATTACTTACAATTTCGATGTCTGTTATATCGTACACACTGAAAAATAAGCGAGAGATCGTTCTCGCTGTACTACAAATATGACGTCATATGCTTCAAAATGACGCATTAAGTTAAGTCAGTGAAGGCTATCATGCGGTTTTTTAGCGATGAAAAAATAAATTCCATAGATTAACGGAAAATTATAAATGAATATTTTGTTTAACATTATCATTAGTAGAATGCTACCTATATAGTCTTATTTTCAATTTGTTATAATTATGCATCGTATTAAGAGGCAACCTCGGTTTTGTATAAAATATCGTATATTTTAAAGCTGGGTGCCTAAATAAATCACTTTATTGCAAGGGCATACACTTATCTGATCATGACAAACTTTTACATGTAAATTTAAAATATGCTATGTAATTTAAAAACTACTAAGATCCTTGTGAAATCTCACAAATTAATTATTTTTTAATGAAATTAACACTGTGACCTTCAAAATTATTCAACATATGCATTATAAATTATGGTTTTTTCTAACAAATAATATTATCTTACAAAGTTCACAGCATTTTTTAAAATCTACTATATAACATCAAGTTATTTTATAATTCAGTTGTGAATTTTGACATGATTATGCCCTTGCAATATTGAATTTTTTAAATGACCCCAAACCCACAAATACATCCGCTTGTACCATGCGACTGCCATAGCACGTGACCACTATGAACATAAAATATTGTACTATTATATATATATTTCAGAAATATATTGCATTTGAGCGACTGTTATTGATTTTAAAAAGGACATGTCCGATGCACTAAAGTATACGTGTTTTCATTACAAAAATTCGCCGATATTTTTATTGGCCGCCTTAACTGTACTGCGTTTAAAACTCCTGGTATTGGTTTTAGAGCTCTGCTTCTTACAGGAACATCTAGCTTTCCTTATGACATTAACGGAAGACCCACTCGTTGCTTTGCAACGAGCTTTGCTCTAGTTCTTATTTTTCTTTTTTTTTTTTTTCTTCCTAGACGCGAACTTTGAGGCTTCATATCTTGCTCATTTCTGAACGGTTTTTGCTCAAATTTTCAGGGCTTATAGACTTTACAAAACACTATCTAAACCATTTCATAAATTTCAAAAATCCTCTTCCGTTAACGAGTTATTCCCCTTTTTAAAAAAATTAGGGCCTTTCGTTTCCAGACAAAGGCTCCGAGACTATGATAGCAGGGAATGGGAATCCAACGAATTTGAATAACAGAGACATTGAAGTTTTGCACATCGGTTTTTGTTTTTGGATTACTTTCTTTATTTAGAAAAAGGTAGGGGGTCAAAAAACAGGGCTCCAAAAAGTGCGAAAATTTAGACATATTTTCCTTTGTATCTTTTAAACAACAAATATTTTGTTAAGACATGTAGAATAAAAGTTGTGCAGAATGTCAAGGACTTTCATTTGACACCAATAAAAAAGGGCTGGCCCCTTAAATTAAGGGCCAAGGGCCCTTGAAAGTTTTTGCTAAATAACTAAAAAACGGCTAGGATTTTGATATAGCTGTCGCTGGAAAAGTTGTTTGTTGAGATCCTATAAATGTCGTTACAATGTTATTTTGTTGTTGAGTTGTGTAGTATGAGTGTAAAAAGCTTTACATCTTAACATGTACCTGTGTTTATTTGGCAAGTTAACAAAAGTCATTGTGCGTACAACTGACATTAAGTTACGACAGACAGTATGCCTGTTTAAAAAGGAGGCTTTAATTCATAAGAAAAAAATATTTTTTTTAGGATACATGCTTTTATGTGAAGAGTTTAAGTCATCTTCGTAAATTCTGCACAATCCTAAAAAACGAGAAACGGAAAATATAAACATTCTTTTTCTTTTCTAGTAAATCACACAAACTACCGGAAAAAAATAAATCTATGTGATACATTTTAGTTATCATGCTGCGTGCATTTAAAATATATCTGGAATCAGAGCTGTGTGTGTGAACCATTACGTAAGCTATCCCTCGCTTGCGGCCGAGAAAGTCGGTCGCCATGGTCGCGGCTGGACTACCTAGCGGTCAGCGATTATCTAATACACTGGAGTCACGTCTCTCAATTTATGAGTTCATTTAGCCGAAAACAAGAATTGTTTTAATTTTGATCACACATAGACGTTTATTCTTCTCAAATTGAATTAAATGATAGAGTGTCAATTAAGAAAACGTTCTGTTAATTAATAAAAGAAATGCCATTCTCAATCGGAAGTAATATCAGGCATAATTCAATTGTGGGTGTTAAGTAAAAAAAAATAATAACTTCTATTTGGTAGATTTTAGATTTTATTATACTGCAAACATTTCAAATCTTCCTGGGTTCTGAGCTGTGTGTGTTGTAACTTTACGTAACCTATTCCTCGCCCGCGGCCGAGGAGATCGGCCGCGGGTGCACTACCAAGCGGTCAGCGGTTAATTAATACACCAGATTCGCGTCTTTCATGTACTTGTTTTGAGTTTATATAGCCGCTAATACAGGAACTGTTTAAATTTTAAGTTATTAATGTTTTATTTAAAATGTAAATTAAGAAGTCATTCTAAAAATTATAAAATCCGATATTATTCCTAATCCAAAACATCGTCAGACATAAATCAATGGTGGGTTTGTAAGTATAAAATGTTCTAAGAACTGTACTAATTATGTTTTAGATCAACAACAAAAAACCACAAAGATTACCCCTTTAAATGATGATCATCCCTCGCACGCTCGCACATGACCGAGAAGATCGCGCGCGAGGGGACATCTACATGTACCTTATCACACGTGTATGTTCATTGATATTTTGTACGAACACAAAACTATTTGTTTATTTTATTTTCATTTATATTGGTTGTAGATGAAAGATGAATTTATCTCCCTTATTCAGTTGATTTAGCGTTGATTTAAACGTTAGGGCGAAAAATCTTATAAAAACCTCTCATTAATTGAATAAAAGTAATCTATCAATTCGATTCTAAATATGCAAGGCCGATTGTATAAATAAAAGATTAAATATAATAAAACTCCGAGATATTTACCGGCATATGTAAAATTGATATGTGTTTAACTTAAGATTAATATACTGCATCGTCGGAACCCACGGGTTTTCTATCCGTTGCACTGATTTCAAGCAATGTAACGGATGGAAAACCCGTGGGGTCCGACGATGAATCGACTGTAGTTACTCACGATCATTTCCGTTAATTATTGCTAAGACTTTTTACAGACTTTAACACTTTTAAGACAATATTCAAACTTTGCCTGGCCAACAAGTCATTAATGCACATGGATATATGTATATATACTGGTGTAAGAATTAATATTCGACCAACACAAAAATTAAATGGTGTAGAAAGTAAAATAAGTTTTCTTAAGAGTTGTACCAAATTTTAGCAGGGTTTACATAGTAAAAAAAATCATTAATTTACGAAGCGTTCTAGGAAGTTTAAAAACAAAGTCATCTCTGTGCTCCTCCGCTCCCCCCCCCCCCCCCCCCCCAGTGCTCTAGCTGAATTTTAAAAATTGGCGAACTAAAATCGAAAAATTATATGTGTCGAAAATCAATTTTTGGTGACTTCTTATTTGTTAACGTTCTTCCTAATGCGTTTCACTTTGCAATCTTTGTGTTTATTCGGCCAGTCTGCGTGTTAATTCAATCACCCCGTGCGACCGAAAATCTCGTGTCCCTTTAAGACCGAGAATATAAGCACCGCCTTCAAATTTACCTGGTCAGTGTAACCCTTGTTAATCAACTAAATCGAGGCCCCAGTTTGGATGTTAGAAAATGATTGGCATTTGTTTACTCGTCCTGTGTATACCATGCCCAGCGCTCGCGACGACGGTGCAATAAACTTTTTCTTTTGATTTGATTGCATACCGTGACGATAAATCGCTATCTTTTAGCACTTTAAACAAAAGAAATATTAAAAGATATGAATTAAAAATTTACTCGTACTTGGTTATGTACCACACTAAATGCGCTGATCACCTATAGTCTGTCAAAATCATGTGGTGCCGATCATGTATCCATGAAATACGTCGTTTATCAATAAAGATGTTTGTGAATAATTGAGCATAAATAATTAAATGAAATCAAATATTGCGTTCACGATATATATCGTTAGTTATCACATTTCTTTGAGAAATTTCACGAGCTGACACCGGAAGAGAAACAAGTACAGACAGCCCTGGTCCATGCGCAGCTGGTAGAATTATTGTGCACTTTAATTTAGCAGCTGATCGGAAAAGATTTACAAGCATTGGTTGCAAAGTTGCATTAGTATTTGAGTACGGTGGGGTGATTGTATATTTCACAAAACATCAGAATATATTCTCAGTTAATCCCGACAGAAACTTGTTCAATCAAACGAAAGATTTTGCACATGTCGCACGGGTTTTTCATGCGTTTATATTCATTTCAACGAAGAACAATTTGTTTTATAAGTACATATAAATACGATATTCTTTTTAAATAAACGGAAAAACTCTTTTGAGAGCACTTTAATACTCCGTGTATATAGACATGTATACACAAGCGAGTGTGTTTCCCTCGGGGTTTCACACCTCTTTCAATATAGGCTCCACCCCCACCTGAACTTACCTAAGGTAAGACCGGTTAAAAACCTCGGCCTTTAAGTGCACACAACCCTGGACACAGATAGCCATAGGTAATTTATGGATGCAGATCATCAATTGTTATGTAAATGAAAATACACTTGGAAGTGAGCTATCACTGTAGTGGTCAATTGTTGAATATAAGTTTAAAGTTTTAAGTCAAAGATGTTAAATAATAAATATTTGTTCTCACGTTTAGAAGTTATGAAATACGTTATTCAATGCAGTCAGTCGCCATAGAAATCATCAGAGTACTGCAAGTGTTGACAGTTTCTTATTTCTTTAAAAGACCTTAGGACATAATTCACTTGACTTACAGACTAGCGACACAGTTGCCTCCCAAAAATGTATGCACTTCTCAAAGTTACAATTAAATGGTATAGATATGTGTTGTTCAACGGATTTTATTAATTGTTGTAAATGTTAAGGTTAGAGAAATCGTATTTTCTGGAGGTTGACATTATGTAGAACTCTTTTGTTTAAAAAACAAAAACAAATTGTTTTGACGTCACACCATCTCTTTTGGTTGGTTTAAATATACAATGTACACAGTGCTCTGAACAAAACGCTGGTTTATGCCTTTCTGTTACTCAAGTAAAAAACTGAACAAATTTGATTACTTTTAGGTTCACACGTCACATGTTAATACATGTATGCATAAATATATGATTTTTATCAAATAAATGACATTGTATCTTTAAAAAATTCCAAAATATTATAACTAAAACATGTATATGTGACATGATAGAAATAATTGTAAACCAGAGGTCTCTCTTCCTTGCCAAAAAGGATTTTTGATTCAGTTGGAGTTCTGCCCCCACCCCTGCCAACATTTTCTGAAATTTACATTATGGGGTATTGACACCCCCACCCCCACACACTTTCTAGATGAGCGCTCAAGGCAAAAAAAAATAAAATAAAATAAAAAAATATTAGGATATTTAAAACAAAATCCTATTTGAAAAAAATGAAGTTAGAGATGCATCACAACCCCTACCACTGCCGCGGATTATGATTTTGAAGATTTGTGAATTTCTTTTACTTGCTTGTGAAGATTTCAGATAAATATGCTCATCCTTTCAAAAACAATACTGAGGCCTGTATGGCCAAACATTATACGGATAGTTATCCCTACCACTGAGCACCTCAGTCCCGTATACTAATAGCGCACCCTCAGATGGGAGAGGGCATTATTGTTTATTTACAATTGGTGTTCTTTTCAATCTCTAATTTTAACACTGCACTTTACATAAACTATTCCATGTTTTAGCGGTAGAGGTTTAAGTATGAATATAGGGAATCAAAATGTTTATGAAAACATAACACTTTTTCCCATGCATCAGCGCAGTGGATTTTGTGTTTATTACACTATGATATAGGCATACCAGTAGTTTGAATCCTGTCATCAGTTGTACATACATGTAAACGTATTTATCGATTTTCTGGTTGGAATAATTAAATACATGTACATATAAGAGATGTGTTTTTTAAGTTATCATAAATTGATATAACCGTGAAATAAGTTAAAAGGAGAGTTTGTCTGGTATGAAAATAATACTTTGAAAGTGAGCCTCGTTTTCTGAACTTACTATTATCATATTGACAATCCAGTTTAATGACAGCCCACCCTTTTCTCCTTACACTCAACGGGGTCGGATAAGTATCAATAAGAGGTCACCTTTCTATGACCTTTAAATTTGCATACAATCTAAATATATACCCCTAGCTTATCACAGACATGCCTTTATCTGTTTTATGAGAAGTGTAACTCTTCAATACTATGCAGTCTGGAGGTTGCAGTAATATATAGAAATTAGGCATGAATTAATTTTTCTGTCTCCTTTTGAAGAGTTCAAATTGATTTTCTAAAGCCCTGATTGGTCAGAAGTTAAGGTAGTGTGAAGATGACCTCCTATCAATAACTGTCAGACCCTGACAAGTGTAAGAAGAAGAGGGGTGGTTTTATTAAGACTGAATGACAACCCTTTCTTGACTTGCAATCTGATTAAAATTTCTATAGTCGCTATACGATGATTTGAAGAAACCCCACTTGAGGTCACCTCCTGGTGAACTTTGCTTTGACCAATGAAATCGTCGGTTCCATTCCTCAGTTACATGATTTAAAAGTTATGCCAATACATTCTTTAGATTCCCTAAGGGCGTCTAATATCAACTTATGCTCCATCTCTTACTTGCTGATACCGAAAGATTCACGAACATGTGGCATCATTTCGTCGTACAACTCCATTTTTGTTTGTAACCCGAAATTACCGTTTCTAACACTTGCTCTGATTGCTAGAATAACTCATGTATATTTATAAACAAACGTTCAACAGGGGTGACGTCAAGAGGGGTTTCTTCAGATCCTCTTGTAGCGAAAATAGAAAAACAAGGAGGGGATCAAGGATATGATTTTAATCAGATTGTCTCGACTTGAAGCTGTAACGGAAGACCTTCTCGTTGCTTGCAACGAGCTCGGCTCTAGTTAAAGTCTATTGTTTGTCCAACTTTAGAAAACCCCTGGAACTAACACAGAATATACAAGATATACACAACAGGTGTGTCGTGTGCCCAGGTGCACGTCAGGGTTTCTAAAGGCGTTGAATCTTAGTATGTACGAGTATACGATAAGTCTAGTGAATAAAAGTTAATTTACATTTGTAATTCATTTTCAAAGTATTATTTCCTAGCTTTGGGTTTCAAAGATGTTACGTCTACAAATTAACGATACATGTATGTAAGAGTAAAATCTTGAGGCTAATTAATTAATGTACCGGTGATCATAAATAGGGGTTGATTATTTAAATATATGTATAAGGGTAAATATGTCAAATATACCCGGCCTGTCACATCATACAATTGTATGTACAAGTCATTTGCAATTGCCACATGCAGTAAATACGTCACCGGTAATTGGTAATTTTGTTTGTTATAGAATTGATAGTTTAAAAATCATGTACATGTACATACAATTACATGTTAATATTTAAACATATTGGAACGGCGCCGCGATCATGAAAACCGGGAAATTGCGGGAAATTGAACAAATACCGTAATAGTATCAATGCATTTAATAAAAGAAATGATTTCATTTTCTTTCTTACATTTTTATTTTATTTGATTTATAAATTAGATATAATTGATTGTTACAAACTGAATGGTTTGTCAAAATCTTTTCAAGTAAACACATTCAATACAGTGATTCAATATCCACTGATATATAGGATATAAAAACGCTCATATATATGTAAGTTGCCGCGGTCGGTTTTTTTTTTGTGTTTTTTTTTTCATTTTTCTTTCTAGAACAAAAACCGTTTTAATACCTTTTCTTTCATAAAGTTAATGCATTTTGTTGGAAATTAAGCACAATATTGAATTAATTTTTTTTAATGGCTTAAAGGTGGCTTAAAGGTAGCTTAAAGGTGGCTTAAAGGTGGCTTAAAGAAGTTTGGACATTAAGGGCCTATTAGTTGTCCTTAAAGGTGGCTTAAAGGTGGCTTAAAGATGGTCTTTAAGCTGCCTTTAAGCCATCTTTACGCTTTCTTTAAGCCACCTTTAAGCAATACTTATAGCTTAAAGGTAGCTTAAAGGTGGCTTAAAGATCGTCTTTAAGCTACCTTTAAACACCTTTAAGCTATCTTTAAGGAGGACTTAAAGATGGCCATTCATCCTGTGTGTCGTCCGAGTGCCAACAGATATTTTCCTCCGGAAGTTGTCGAAGCGGGGCGCTTACATCAGACACATCCTTTGAGAGATATTGTATGAAACCAAGAAAGGTCTGTTGTTTGGTCTATTCATCTCTGTTACTGTTCTTATCGTCTCCTTGTCTGGTTTAACTCTCTATTCAGTCACCCGTGTCCAACGTAAGCTGCTTTTCCTAAATTCGCATTTTCAAGGTTTAAGCTTCAGGTTGTATTTTCCGATTTTCTCCATCACAGTATAATCGTGTTCCTGCATGTAGTTGCCGGAACTTGCCCCAAATCAAAACATTCACTAATAGTGGGTTCAAATCCATCAATTCCCTGTACTTTTTGTTAGATTTTTCGTTGATAAACTTCCAATGCTGATTTATTACCAAATGGAAGGCGGGTAAAGCTGTATCTCCCCTCCTAATGGTGTGTTACTGTAAATGTACACAGCTTGCTACTGTCAGCATCTAGACGAGTCGGCCAGAGCCCCGAAGTGGCTATTTCTGCAATTACGTCCTCTATGGATTTGAATGAAAAATTTTCACTTAGGATTGCTGTATTCAAATCCCTTAGATTAATGCAAATGACTACACAATCACGCTCTATACGGTCCAATTCACGTTTGACCTTTTCTGTCAGAGCACTTTTCGTGGCGATGTATGACCGGTTTGATATTTGGATCAACTTTGATAGTGTGTTCTCCTGGCATGCATTCAATACCCTTGAATACATCATTATTTTTTAAAGATATATTCCGTGATGGTTCTGGTGTCTTTCCTTTTGACGGTCATCCTCTTTTAAGGTTCTTCCTGTATATTGTGGACTGGTATTCTCTGTACTAGATTAAGCATTTCACATGCCTTGGCACTGACGATTGGTTTCGTATCCATGTCAACAATAAGGAACGCAATGTTCTGCTTTCTGTTGTTCACTTGACACGTGAGTTTGGTCACATCCTTTGGTATGATTTGATGCCCTGGATGCGATATGCGTGTATTTCCTGTACTTATGAGTTCGTTTGTTGAGATTTAAGGGCGTGATATTGCACATTGCAAGCGTGTCAAGTTGGCACTGAACGGTTTATCATTTACAAAAATAGTTTCTCTCCATTCCATTGTTCGTGGTCTAGGATGTTCACGTGTAATTCCATCTGAATACTCTTCGCCTTTATCACTGTAATACCTGTTGTCGACAGCATACATAGTGAGTGGTCTTTGTTTTACTACATACCTTTTTGAAATGATTTTGTAAGTTGCAGAGTCCACATATTCTCCCTACTGCTGGACATGAGTCGTTTCCATCTCCATGTTTGTATCATTTTGTAATTTTATTGGAACAAGAGATGTTAGTGAGGCACTTATGCCCCCCCCCGCCCCTCCCATGGAAACATCCACAAAGAAAATGAACGTAAACTGCAAATATTTGGATTATTTCTAAGTCCAAGAGGCATAACTCTGCCGAAAATTGCTGTATCATACCTAAAATTAAACTTGACCTAGATATTATCATGATAAACCTCACAGGTATACTAAATTTCATATCAATATATGCACCCTCTGCGAAGAAAATTAGCGGAAACTGCAAATAACTGAAATTTTTCTACGTCCAATGGCCAAAACTCTTTCGAAAATTGCTCGATCGTACCCAATATCAAACTTGACCTAGATATTATCATGATTAACTTGTATACCAAATTGCATCCAATATGTTCATCCTCTGCGAAGAAAATGAGCAGAAACTGCAAATAACTAGAATTTTTCTACGTCCAATGGCCATAACTCTGTCAAAAATTGCTCGATCGTACTCAATATCGATCTTGACCTGGATATTATTATGATAAACCAGTATACTAAATTTCACTTCAATATATTTATCCTCTGCGAAGAAAAGGAACGGAAACTGTTGGTGGACCGACGGACCGGTGGACCGACGGACCGGTAGACCGACCGACAGACAGCAGCAAAGCAATATGCCCTCCCTTCTTCGAAGGGGGGCATAAAAAAAGTGTAGGGCAGTTGGTTGAAGTGTTTGATTGAATTTTTCATTACCTCGAAACTTGCTTGGAATTATATACTTATTTCAAATTATATAATGTATTCTTATACTCATTTAATTGTTTACGTAGTGATCTATACCATTTTAAAAAGAAAATATTTATAGCATTATTAATATCAAAAACGTGACCGACGAACAATATCCACTATCATTGTTACGAGGTTTTGCTGCAACATCTGTTTGCTAACGTTTTCGTCTAACTTTTTTAAGATAATTGATAAAAAAAACACAGAATAATTTATCTTATCTCTAACGCTCAAGATGGCCTGCAAAGTCTCCTTAGAATTCTTCTAATATCGGCGTTCGTTTACCTACGTGATTGTATATTCCAGCAACGTAATCCAAACAAGTGAATATGTTGTTTAGTTTTATAAACTGGAATAAGTGGTCAAAGCATATAATGTTAAAAGTGAGATAACCATAGATTTTCTCAATAAATAAACTTGAATATGGATAAAAGTTTCAACAATATTTAAACAAATACATAAAGTATTTCGTTTTTAGCTTGTATAACACATCTATCAAGTACATAACATTATATATTAACATTTTCCGTATTCAATTCCGTTCCGCTTTCCATTACGTTTTCCATTCGGCGTTTTAGCAACACCCGATTTTTTTTACAGACACTACGTAATCATTCTAAAGCTTGACTGGAAGTTCAATGCAACCGACCGAAACGTCATGTAACGACACGTCAACATGACCGCTACATTATAGTAAGGCCAAATAAAAAAATATCTGTGGTTCCGGTAACATTAAAAAAAAAGATAGGTAGGTAGGGATTTTTTTTTAATAGAAATGTTCAAAATGAATTCATAGTACTACTTAGAACTGCATTGTAGGTGACATTTGTATGTAGTAAGCATCTAAATGTAGAGAGCATCTAGCATTTAACTATGTCAGAGACATTTTTGAATAAAATAAAAATAATGTTTGTATAAAAACAAAAAAAAGTATATTAAATGTTCCGTATTAATCATGTCTTTTAATACAAACGTAGGAAATTTCATTTCAACCACAGTAATGATATAATTACCTTCAAGTTTTTGATTCTTTGAGACTCTTTCAAAATGAAAGAAAGTGACATCTTTACTTCGTAATCAATATTTTATTTAGAGAGCAAAGAATTTCATGTGGGGCCCTAATTTTATGGCCTCTGCACAAATGGTATTTTTCCATCTTTCTGACATCTCTCACAAACTGGCAGAACTGTTTTAAATTTCTGTTTCAGGTCAGCATCCATTTCAGCATTTTCTATTCCACAGTAAACACATATGTCATTTAGTCCAGATGCATAGTATAGTATTTCTATGGGTGTCACAGATTGCAAGTTTGGTCTGCACGATACATTTTTTCGAATTGATTCAGACACAGTCGGTGAAAATAGATAAGAACCACAATAATATTCATATTCACTTAAACTTGTTGCTTAAAGAACTTGTTGTCTTTGGTAAAGCCTTGACTTGGAGTAAATAACACGTGGTTTACAACATTCAACAAATGTTGCAATAGCGCTTGCATTTTGAGTCGAAAAGCCAGCTGAGGATTAACTTCAACAAAAATTGTTTTTTATAGGTTTTCTTTGTTATCCGTAGTATCCCGAGTATCATTTTCTCCAGTTGCTGTTTGTCTTTCAAACATAGCTGCCTCAAAACTCTTTTGTTCTTTTCTTTCACTACATGTACCTTGCTTTGGTTGTTTCTGGATCTTGAGAGAAGGTCTATCAATTTCTGTAGTTTCAGCTTCTTTCAGAACTTAATATGACTGAAAGTGTTCCTTACTTTCATCTAACATTGGATTTGGTAACCAGTTCAAATGAAAAAAACTAAAATAAAACGAAGCTTTGTCAGATCAAGGTTAGGAAATAACTCTCGTGCATGTCTTTTAAGGACTTCTATTTCCTCATCAGTATCTGGATCAACACCTGTCATCGGTTCATCTTTTAACGAGAGTTTTTGAAACCGGTTTCTTATTACTGATTGAAATGGTTCGATGGATTCAGTCCATTTTTCAGGATGTTTCCTTAGCTCTGCCATAGAGTTCATTCTCTTTAACTTTTCTTCAGTTTTTTCATCTGAAATTTTCCTTTCTGTTGCATTATTCTGGAGACCATAGTTAAGTACAGACATAACACGCTCTGCAGGATTTCTATAGCTATGCCCAGGTGCACATCTAGCTGTAATGTGCTGGTCCAAGTCAAACTCTTTGAAAAGACAAATACTTGCTATTTTCACGGTTTCCAATGTGTAACGCCGGCCCTTGCCACCATCAGTATACTTAAAAAGAACACTACTTATCTTCTCTTTATACTTTCCGTCGATAATTTTCTTCAGCATTGTTGCAAGACTAAATGGAGATGAAGCTTGAAATACTGAATCATTTACTGCAATAAATGATTGCCCTCGAACAGAACAAATGATGTTTCTGTGTCGTCAGGAATAGAACAGTGTAATACAACACTTGGTGTCAATGATGCAGAAGTCATGTCATGATCCAACGCTACAAGCTCAGTTGTCATAGGGACTAGACTCTGACTCCAGTTGATACAGGACTTCCTGGATTCCCCACAGGTTCTTTCGCTTTGTAGTCACAACATAAAAGCATAGCATCATCTTTCATTTCAACTGATTTGCATTTTAAGTATTTCAAAATTGCAACACAGTAGTGATCATCTGGATGTTGAATTCTCAACTATCTTTTTTGAATTTTATGTTGAACATTGAGGCGAGAAGTGAAGTTCATTGCAGTTTTGGTATATGGGTGCAAATCGGAGTCGCACAAGACTTTTGGATGGAATCAAGGTGTCCGAGGGACATTTGTCTGTTGCTTGTTTTATCATATCTGATAATGATATCAATTGTGCCATATGAGCAAATCCATGTTTCTTATCATAAGCAACTGTGACTTCTTCCACCATTTTTCCCAACACTTCAAAAAAGTGTCAAATTTATAAGAAGGACGACCTGGGTTTAAATGACGCAAATCTGGTATAAGTCCTTGTTCTCCTAAGAAAATCAATTTGAGTCTCTGTTGCATATCAGGGTGATTAGCACTTTACCAATCAAGTGCTAATTCTTTATATATAAAGTCAACAATTTTCGGTTGTATTTTGGCAATGTTCTTTAGTTTCATTTGAATGCATTTTTCTGGCCTCTTGTGTGATATTCCCTTAAATGGGGCTTCCATTTCTAAACCATCATGGCTCCTTGTGTTAAAAGTTGAGCTTCTTTTCGGTTGGGTGCCACCTGCACTAAGGAAACTGTTGTTATTATTGATCCACCAGGAGAGTATCTGATGATATCCACTTGGAAAGATAACTGGAGTTCACTGAAAAAACGGTATCTCTGCATGTTGTTTTCAAATAGATCCTCCACATGCTTGCTTTCATCAAATATTACTGGATTCATCACACCTGCCTCTTTTTCAATGATTGAGTATTTGGATTTCACAAACAATGCTCCTTTTCTGTGTTCAACTGTGGCATGTTTATCTACTGTTCTTACTGGATGATCAAGGTTCCTGTCTTCCTTAGATTCCTTAGCTTTTACATCTAAATACTTTTTATATCCTATAAAACAATCAGCCAACAGTTCTATTTGTTTAGCTATTTCTTTCCATGCAGGCGAAGAGTTCATAACTGGTCTTTCCAGTAAACTGAAAAGTGCTTCAGCATGCGATTTTATAAGCCCACTTGATAGGGGCTGACTTTTAATCTTTTTCCTTTTTGTATCATTATAACCTGTATACTGATCAAATGGCGGTGAGACTGATGAAACATGGTTGTAGCGAAGTGCTTTATCATTTACAGTTTTCTGTTTGTCTGTTATATACCATAAGGCATTACATATGACCTGAAATAAAAAAAGAATTGTGAGTCTTCTGAGGAAGACTAATGCAACTGGCATTTACAGGTTTACTCTGCTTTTGTTTCTATTGAATGAAATATATATATATATATATATATATATATATATATATATATATATATATATATATATATATATATATATATTTATTTATTTATCTTGGTGCACATTTACCAACCCCAGAAAAAGTTATAGACAGAAGAATGCAGGATGATGACAGATGAATGCAGGATGATGACAGATGACAGTGATATGAAACAATGGATAGTGATATTTGTATATTTTTATGCTACATAGAGGATAAAGTGTAAATGGTAAAAAAAAACTTTATTATTATAAATTGAGCAGTGGTATTAATAAATTTCCAAGTGCACAAGAGAAGAACAAATATTTTACGTGTACGTATATTAAAGAATAAATGAAACAATTTAGGGGAAGAGAGGTACATATTGCAGTAGTCCAACACCAAATACATCTACTACAAAGATATTAGTAGAGCACTCTAGGATTGTTAATACATTCATACTTACACGCAAAATACTATTTTTTTTAAAAAATGAAGAAATTCCAGATCAAAATTTCTTCATACAAACAAAATTACATTTTAGAATTACACTCCATATTGAAAATAATTCTTTTATATTTTAGCAATTCAAATTTATTTTCAGTATGAATTCAAAGAAAACCTGCAAATGCATGTGTAGCTTAAATCCTGTTAGACTAATACACATTTACTCATAGAGCATTTATTTTGCTTTTTAGATCACCTGAGCCGAAGGCTCAAGTGAGCTTTTCTGATCACAATTTGTCAGTTGTCTGTTGTTGTCGTCGTTGTAAACTTTTCACATTTTCATCTTCTTCTCAAGAACCACTGGGCAGATTTCAACCAAATTTGGCACAACGCACCACTAGGTGAAGGGGATTCAAGTTTGTTCAAATGAAGGGCAACGCCCTCTTTAAAGGGGAGATAATTGAGAATTATTGAAAATTTGTTAGTATTTTTCAAAAATCTTTTTCTCAAAAACTATTCGGCCTTAAAAAGCTCAAACTTGTATGGAGGCATCCTCAGGTAGTGAAGATTCAAGTTTGTTCAAATCATGGTCCCCGGGGGTAGGGAGAGGCCATAAGAGGGGGATCAAGTTTTACATACGAATATATATAGAAAATCTTTAAAAATTTTCTTCTCAAGGCCAGGAAAGCTCAAATTAAAATGGAAGCATCCTCAGGTAGTGAATATTCAAGTTTGTTCAAATCATGGTCCCTGTAGGTAGGGTGGGGCTACAATAGGGGGATCAAGTTTTACAAAGGTATATATAGAGAAAATCTTTAAAAATTTTCTTCTCAAAAACTATTTGGCCAGGAAAGCTCAAATTAAAATGGAAGCATCCTCAGGTAGTGTAGATTCAAGTTATTTTCAAATCATAGTCCCTGGGGTAGGGGGGCGCCACAATGGGGGGATCAGGTTTTACATAGGAATATATAGAGAAACTCTTTAAAAATCTTCTTCTTAAAAACTATTAGACCAGGAAAGCTCAAATTTGAGTGGAAGCATTCTCAGATAGTGTAGGTTCAAGTTTGTTCAAATCATGGTCCCCGGGGATGGGATGGGGCCACAATTAGGGGAAAAATTTTTATACAGGAATATATAGAGAAAATCTTTAAAAAATCTTCTTATTAAAGACTATTAGGCCTGGCAAGCTCAAGTTTGCGTGTAACTATCCTCAGATAATGTAGATTCAAGTTTATTCAAATCATGGTCCCTGGGGGTAGGGCGGGGCCACAATAGGGGATACATTTTTATATACAGAGAAAATCTTTAAAAATCTTCTTCTCAAAAACTATTAGGCCAGGAAAGCTCAACTTTGAGTGGAAGCATTCTAAGATAGTGTAGATTCAAGTTTGTTTAAATGATAGTCCAGGGGTAGGGTGAGGCCACAATGAAGGATGAATTTTTGCATAGGAATATATAGAGAAAATCTTACAAAAAAATCTTATTTTTAAAGACTATTTGGCCAGAAAAGCTTAAACTTGTGTAGAGGCATCCTCGGGTAGTGTAAATTTAAGTTTGCAAAATCACAGTCCCTAGTGGTAGGGCGGGGCCGTGATGGCTGTTTTAATTTTTACATAGGATTATATAGAGAAAATCTTTAAAAATATTCTGGGAAAGTTTTCGGTCCAAAACACAGTACTTAGTGTGAAAGCACAGGTCATGCAGATTTAAGTTTGATGAAACCATGATTCCCTAGAGAAAAGTGGGGCCACGAAATGGGGGGGGGGGGGTATATAGAAATAGAGAATAATCTTCTTACAGGTACACCAACAAAAGGGGCTTGGTATTTACCAAAAAAAGAGGTGGATAAAAATTGGCAGATTTTCAATTTTTTTAGCAAGATCTACTGTACTTAGTTGTCAAGATATGTTGATACTGAAATGCTAATTTGATCAGAATTAAGGCAATTGTTGCTCAGGTGAGCGATGTGGCCCCTGGGCCTCTTGTTGATATTATAATTCTAAGGGCAATAGTTTCTATACTGTATAAGATTAACCATGTCATTTTCTATAAACATGTAAAAATACCTGAATGAAGTAGGTCCCCTCACTGTCAGCTATCGTTTTTGGAAAGTCAAGTTTACTTGACTTGAACACTTACTAGATCATTAAAAAGTTCATCTTTTCTTGATAAGCCATCCTTCACTCCAGGACTATAGTTTTTAAAGAAAGAATGCAAGTACAATTATCTATGTACAATCTCAAAATATGAGGTGCATCCTTGTATACTCAACATACCTAGAACATCCTGAAAACTTTTTAAATGCTTTTCGTTTATTTTTATTTAACAGGTACAATATCCATTTTCATATTGCTTTCTCCAAGTAAATTGTTAACTTCCTATATCTTGCAAAAATAGTTCATGTTAAACCAAGTGTTTCAAAGAGGGGTACTGGACAGATTCTACACACTTTAAATAACAGTAGACAAATTTTCCCACTTTAAATTTTCATTTCCCCCCAAATAGGTCTTACTAATTTAATGCAGAAAATAGTGTTTTAATAGCAATACCAATTCAATTGGTATTGTTATTAAAACATTATTTTCTGCATTAAATTTATTCAATAATTGGTTTTCTAGGAAAATTTTCGACAGCCAATAAAAAAATGAGCATTGTTTAACCTGAGTCTGACGACAATATCTTGAATGCTGTAATTAATGATTGATTCTTTCATAGATATTATATTTCCCTCAGACTTGTACTTATAAAAATATTAAATATTTAATAAAAATGGATCTCAAGAGGGGGCAAAGGAAGAAAAAGAAATATATAGAAATAGATAGGATATTGGGGCAGACAACATTTATATAGTATGTTATCGTATATCCTACCTTGAAAGAAGTTTTGATATCAGCATTTTGTTTAAAATACACTACCTGCTTGTTTTTTTTTTTTGGGGGGGGGGGGACGGAAGATTCGGCCACCTGCCATCAATATATGGAAAGCATTCACTGCCTGCACATCTGTTTTATCTGCTGCACTCCTTGTATAAATAATACGAATTTTTTTTTTCCGCTTGAGGCCCACCCTCGCACGTGGAAACAAACTGTCTTACATTGAATAATGACACTACTTCTCCTTCGGTTAGTGTCGGCGATATCACATGGGCTTGACTTGTGACTTTAACTGTGTTGTTTTTCAGTCCAAAGTTGTGATACTCGTTAAATATATCTATAACGTTCTACAATTCACTACAGGTGCAATTACGCATTTATCTTCAGTCATGTGGCTGCACTTGCTGAATGTAAGCGACAACACACTTGTTGACACGGAGGCCGCCACTGCTGAAACTACATCTAATATCGGAGCCGATGACGGAAAGCGGGGAAAATTCTTGAAAAAAAAATTTGAAAATCGGCGAAAAAAAGGGTAGGGTCGGGGGTTTAAAATAGGGTAGGTCGGGTGACCGGAACCACAGATATTTTTTTATTGGGCCAAACTCACCTTTCTATTAGGAACTCTACAGCACGTGCAGCGGCACAGCACATTTAAGACACACCAATGGCCTTTATGGGCGGGAGGATATAAATCCGAGAGTGAGAAAGGTCCTCAGCATCCGAATTTCGCAGAACAAATGAAATAACCTTCCACAACGCTTTTTTAGTCATTCATGGGATCTCTATAAGATGTTGTTGTTAGTACTAACGGATAACGCATACGACATTAATGTTGTGATTTTTATATCTTAGGGTACCTGTACCTTTTTGATTTTTTCATAAAGCCCTTCAATGAATTTTGATTGAGTGTTAAATAAAAATGCTTTGTTATTATTTATTTTTTCATATTTGATCATTGTCATGGTCAAAATAATTGGAATTACGAATAGTATAATACAAACATTTGTCACGTGACACGGGGACGTATGACGCTGCTTATATCGGCTCTGTGTTTTTGACATTTTCTAAAGGATTAATTGTGTATTTTGATAATTCCTTTGGATGTTCCTTTGGATGCATAACTGTGAGTGAAACTTTGGTGTTTTTTTCAGTTAAATAATATTTTTGAAAGCCAAAATTAACTGAATTGAAAAACTTTTGTGTGAGCATCGCTCATACCTGTATTACCTGTATTATACTGGTTACTTACAATGGCTGCCGACCCTAGATACGCTAGGTACGCTCAGTGACCAGTGACTATCTAACGGTACTATGGATCTCATAAAACCGGTTTATCTGAGAGACAGGGAGATCCAATGTGGGTCTACCCGTATCTCCGACTTTGATCTATCTATGTCTGTAACCAAAAGCATCAGTGATCTCACTTGCGTACAAAAAGATAGAGACTTGTGGAGGATATATGTAAAATCTAAAGAAAGCAGATCAAAAATTCTAACAGAAGGAATTGATATAAGAAACACAAATGTCAAAGTTTATGATACAAATCCTTACTCAGCCGGTCTTAATGACCCATCTGATAACGTCATCAAAATTACAGTCAAAGGTGTACCATTGTCCGTCGACGACAATGAAGTTCTTAACATGCTAAAAAACTTCAAAGTGTCATTCACTAGTGACATCAAATATGAGAAAATCCGCCATCCGGTAACCAGGAAGATGACGAGCATCCTTAACGGTAATCGGTTCATTTACGTGAAAGCGTTAGACGAGGGCGTCTTCCTTCCACGTACATCCACCTGCGCCGGTCTGCGCTGCTCCATCTATCACCATGGTCAACCCTCTACAAAACATAACCCCCGTTGCACCAACTGCTGGGAGGATACACACTTTACTAGAGATTGTCCTAACAATAAAAGATGCAAAGTTTGCAAACATGAGGGTCATCTACCAGGCGACGAATCGTGTGAATTCCACGTTGAATCTGAAAACAATGTGCTTCCCTTCGCCGGGCGTGATAATTGTCTTTCCAATTTTTACCCCTGTGAGTTGAACGTGTTTGGTATCTCACACAAATCGGCTGAACATGCATTCCAGTACATAAAGGCAATGCGCTGCGGGGACATCCCTAGAGCAACATCAATTCAATCAGCTGCTACTGCACTTGATGCCAAAAAAATCGGAAAGCTTATCATTCCGTCTCCAAGCTTTACGGAAAAACGGATAGCCATTATGACAGAAATTCTGGAGGCAAAAGCTGATCAAATCCCCGAATTTTCTGATTTATTAAAAAAACACAAAAAGTCCGTCTTTGTTGAGACCACGTATGACGATTTTTGGGCATCTGGACTAGACAAAGAGGCCACCATCCACACTCGTGCATCCGCTTGGCCGGGAACAAACAAGCTTGGCATTATCATGTCTGAAATCGCTGGGCGCCTACGTCGCTCTCCAGGTCGTTCTCACTCTGCTAGCGGACCAAAGACCAGGACCGCGTCGAAGGATAAATCTAAAACTCAACAACTACAGATCTCAGAGATGATCCAGGACATTCGCAAGACTCAAAACTCTGGCGGCTCAGTTACCAAAAAAAACAGCTACGACAAGCCAGGTTCGCGATTCGCACGCGCGCACCGCCGAAGGTTAACGCTGGACTCGATCCCTTTCGAACTCTTACAGGAACTCTGACCACTATTGTGATTTAAGGACTCAGATTATACGGTAAACTAAAACTACCTTAGACTTTTGTTTATTATCGATTGTTTCATGAGTAACATGGCATTGATCAATTTTATATCTATTAATGCAAGAGGCCTTAATACGAAAGAAAAAAGATTAAAGTTCTATAATTGGTTACATGATTCAAAGATAGATATAGCTCTCATCCAAGAGACTCATTTTACCCAAAAGAACGAGTTTAATTACAATTGTAACTGGCGAGGAAAATCTATTCATTGTTTTTCAGACTCTACTTATAGTAAAGGTGTATCAGTTCTATTTAAGAAAGATTTAGATATATATATTATTAATAGGCACAGTTCTAATGATGGACGTAAAATCTTGATTAATGTAAAAATAGGCGAAACTGATTTAACTTTGGTAAATATTTATGCCCCTAATAATGAATCACACTGTATTCAATTTTTTAAAAGAATGAAAACATTTATTAATAATAACTCGAATAATATATCAAATACTATCTTGTGTGGTGACTTCAACTGTAAGCTGAATAGTACTTCTGATAAGAGTTCAAAACTTTTGAAAGAAATTATTAAGCAAATGAAATGTTTAGATCTATGGGAAGAAGAAAAAAATAAACACTCCGATGGATTTACTTGGTGCGATGCAAATAACACACCAAGAAGTAGGATTGATTTTGTATTTATGAGTGAAAACTTATCTTTAAAAACTAATAATTTAGCATTACAAAAAATTCCCGGCACCCATTCTAACGGCAATAGAATGTCCGATCATAAATCGATACAATTTGATCTAAATATTTTTGATAACAAAAAGGGGGGGGGGGGGGGTGGTTATTGGAAGCTTAACACGTCTCTTTTAGAAAATAAAGAATACAAAGAGCAAATTTCTGAAATCATAAAAAATATTTCCAACACGCATGAAACATTTATACAAAAATGGGAAATTTTGAAGGACGAGGTTAAAAAATTCTCTATAATTTTCTCCGTTAAACAATCAAACAAATTTTAAAAAGAAAATATTTAATATAGAAAAAGAAATTGAATATATAGAATCTTTGCCTTACAATGAAATTGATATGATTAGGAAAAGAAACTTAGAGACTCAGTTAAACGAATTTTATGATAAAAAGTCTAAAGGTGCTCAGATAAGATCACGTGCAAAATGGATTAATGAAGGTGAAAAGAACACGAAATATTTTTTATGTCTAGAAAAAAAACATCAAACACAAAACGTAATTTATGAACTACAGAATGAACAACAGGAAAACTTAACAACAGATGACGAAATTTTAGGTGAAATGTGTCATTTCTATGAGAATATATATGATACAAAAAATGTAAACGACGTAGACATTGAAAATTTTTTAGAAACTAGTAATATTAAAACGCTTTCTACTACAGCTAAAGACAATTGTGATAAATTTCCAACCTTAGATGAATGTTAAGATACAGTAATGAGTATGAAAAGTAATAAAGCTCCCGGGCTTGATGGATTGCCAGCAGAATTCTATCAATGTTTTTGGGATCAACTATCTTCACTTTTTTTTAATATGTTGAAAGAAATTTTCCAGTTAAATGAAATGTCTTTCTCTCAACGCCTAGCAGTAATCTCTCTTATCCACAAAAAAGGTGAAAAATATCTATTGAAAAATTACAGACCTATCAGCTTGACTAACACGGATTATAAAATCATTGCGTTTATATTTGCACGCAGATTGCAAAAAGTGATAGATGAATATATAAGTAATGAGCAAACAGCGTACATAAAGGGAAGATTTATAGGTACAAATGCTAGACTAATTCTAGACATTTTTGAATACTGCGAAAACAATAATCAAGAAGAGCTACTCCTCTTTTTAGATTTTGAAAAGGCTTTCGATTCTGTTGAATGGAATTTTTTATTCAAAACGTTAGAGACTTTTAATTTTGGAACTAATTTTATTCACTGGATTAAAATTTTATATAAAAACCCAATATTTCGATTAAAAAATAATGGATGGATTTCAAGAACATGTCAAATGCATAGAGGAATTAGACAAGGCTGTCCTATTTCAGCATTATTATATCTTTTCGTCGCTGAAATCTTATCCGATAAAATAAAAAATAATGGGTTAATAAACGGATTTACAGTTAAAAACTCAGAAAAAGAAATTAAAAACATACAACATGCAGATGATATGACGTTATCACTGAAGAATATAGATTCTCTCAAACAAGCCATTAAAACCATTGACATCTTTTGCAAACTCGCGGGATCAAAAATAAATTTATCTAAAACAGAATGCATTCTTCTTGGCACTCTTAAAAACCAATATAACAATGTTGAAGGAATACATGTAACGAACCAATCAGTGAAATGCTTAGGTATACACATTGGTCATGATAAGATTGAGTGTTACAATAAAAACTGGATGAAAATATATCATGAAATGGAAACGTTATTTGAATCTTGGAAAAAAAGAAAACTAACAATATTTGGAAAATGCACAATAATAAACACATTAGCAATCTCTAAACTTATTTATGTAGCTAGCATTTTGGAAATACCCGACAATGATTTCATAAAAAATGTTAAAAGGCTTATTTTAAATTTCATGTGGATTAAAACTGATAGGATCAAAAGAAATACCATCATAGGTGAAGTATATGAGGGAGGAATAGGTCTTGTTGATATAGAATCTAAATTTACGGCCCTAAAAGCTATGTGGATTCCACGTTTACTTAGTACAGAACACAATATTAAATATTTTTTTAACAGTTTCTGTAAGGATACAAAAATTGATATTGAATATCTGATGAAAACAAATGAGACGGTTGCCAAAGACTATGGTATAATAAACAACTTCCCAGAGTTCTACAAGCAAGCTTTTGTGTGCTATAATTTATGTAAAGATGATACCCAAACCAAAATACATGCCTTTTCTGCGGAAGCTTTTTTATTACAACCTATTTGGTCAAATAAAATATTCAATTTTAAAGGTAAGACAATCTGCTTTGAAAATTGGATAAAAAGCGGAATTCTATATGTAAAAGATATTTTTGAAGAGAATGGAACTTTAAAAAGTTCGTCGGATATATTCGATACATTACGCAAAAGAACAAACTGGTTATGTGAATACAAAATAATAAAACAAATTTTTACCAAATTTGAACTCAAATACGATTTTTCAAAAATTCCATACTTACAAACAAAACAAATACAAATAATTTCCGATCAACACAACACCAAAACTTTTTATTCAAGATTAATAAAACGTAAATTTCAAGCACCTTGTACACAATCTAAATTAGAAAAAGAATTTAAGTTGGAAAGCAAAAATGTATGGAAATCAATATATACACAGAAAATTAAAAATACCAAAGACAAAGCCTTAGCTGAGTTTAATTACAAACTACTGAACAATCTGTTATGTAACAATCTTTTAGTGAGCAAATAGAATAAAAATATCACTGCTAAATGCAAACAATGTAACGAAATTGAAAATTCAAAACATCTTATTTTTGATTGTGTTAATGTAGCAAAAATTTGGAAAGTGGCCAGCGAGTGCTTAAATTTTGATATTAATTGAAAGCATATTGTTTTGGGGTTCTACCTGGAAGAAACACAAGTCACCAAATTATATAATTATTTTTTGTCATTTATTGCATATAGAATATACAAATGTAAAATGTATTGTAGACTTGAAAATTTACCCAAATCAATTTTCTTGATAAAAAACTCATTCAAAGAGTATATTACGACACACTGTGCAGTTCTGAAAATGCTAAAAAATACAAAAGAAAATGAGCTTTTTCAACTGTTGATATCTAAACTTTGATATTTGTTATTCTTTTCAAAACAATAATATACCCGACACACATAGGGACTGTCTATGTGTATTAGCGCTTTACCCGGGGACGTAGTGATGGACTGTATGCATATGTATGTGTTATGTCCACCGGGTAAGCCAGGGGTTCAACTTATTTTTACTACGTATACCAATGAATGTAACACATTTCAATATATGCATGTATGATTATGTTTTCGGACGATACATTGTATGTTAGTATGTATGTTTTATTATATTTATCACTGTGTGCATAATAATGAATAATGATTTCAATTGAAATTCATATAAAATCAACAAAAGAATTTGAAAAAAAAAAAAAAAAAAAAATAATAATACAAACATTTCCCTTGGGCGTTAGGAATTTTGACTAGTATATATCAGATTTGCTCTTGGCTTTACATAGGCATCAAACCTGTGAAGATGTTCCTCGGTGTCCATGAAGAGCAGAGGCAGATCCAGCAATTTGGAAAAGGGGGGGGGGGTCCAATGGATGCTAATCAATACGCGCAAAATGCATTATTTGTCAATAAACAAGGCCTTTTGATGTTTTCCGTGCGTAAATTTAATTAACAGTTATCTCGTCAATATCTACATGTATTTCATACCTATTTTTATATCAGAGAGCACTGCATTTGCACATTTTCTAGCCTTAGAAAAAAAAAACAAGTCCCCAGCAATGAGAACGTGCGTCTGTGCTTAATAGAAAGAAACACTAAAAACAAAAACAAAAAACAAAATGATTCAGACTTGTTACAACAAGCTATTATAAATATGAATTTTTTGGTAATTTTTTATGTCTTTGATGTTTAAATTCTGAATTATTTATCGATCTTAATTTCTATCGATTGCCTTCTTAAATAAAAGTCTAAATGATAGGACATGACGAAAATGGGGATACTTTATCTGCTGAATAGATTGCACATGTGCAATACAATGGTACAAGCAATAGTCGTCCAAGGGAACTTGATGTGACCTCTGTAATGGGTGCGCAACATCACCCGGCACTAGTACAGATGCAGTCATATTCAAGAAAGTTTTGAAAAGTTGTGCATTTACATAATGGTTTACATAAAAACCCCTTACACGGTATTTTTACAACGTAAATTCCGATTCTTGGAAACACAACCAAAAAAAGGCTTCGTTTGTGATTCAGGTATGAAGGTAGCTAGCATTCCAGAAAAATAGCATAACCAGCATCAGAAATTCTTTAAATGCGCAATTTTAAAAGCATTTATTTGAGATAATTAAAGTATTAATAGTATAAATAGGAAAATTTGCCTTTAAATAGGCATTACAAGTTTCCAAAAAATCCATATGTCCCAGAGAAAGAGGGGCTTCCGACCGCCGGAACCCCCCCCCCTCCCTGGATCCGCCAATGAAGAGTATATTGCGCGTCTTTTTTGCCAACCCATATCATTAGGTATGCGTATTTTTCTTTCTCAGATTTCTTTTTCAGGGGTCCCGAAAATATAAAACTATAATGTTGAACAAAGGATTTCCAGTTTTTATTCAGTATCATCAGAAGTAACGAAGACGATTTTTTAAACATTAAATGCATTAACACTATACGACTATTTTGTCCCGCTATGGAGTCTGAACAACTATAATTAGAGAGCCTCCTGGTGTACAAAGTTTTGAATTCACTTTTTGTAACAGGTGTGTGGGAGTAAAATGATAATTTATAAACATTATATGCATTAACACTATACATCAATTTTGCCCCCGCCACAGAGTCAAATCCTATACTCCAGGGGACATGAAATTAACAATTTCACTAGAGGACTTCCTGGTTAACACAATAATGACAACTTTCTGGTTAACACAATAATGAAGTCAGTTTTGCCTACAGATGTGTAAGAATGAGAATAAAATTTTAAACATTTTATGCGATAAAACAATATGGCCTCTACGGTCTGAATCCCTGACCCCGGGGCTATGAATGTCACGATTTAAAAAGAGGACATGGTGGACATCAGAACCATGCATGCAGTGTTTTCACCACATGTTTGCAAGTAAAGAGAATTAATACCTTTTCACTATTGGCTATACTAGCCCCGCCCTAAAGGCTAAATCCCTGCCGCCAGGGGTCATGAATGTCACAATTTAGATAGAAGACTTCATGAACATCATAGCCATGCATTATATACATAGGAGTAGAGAAGAAGACTTTCTAATACATGTAGTTAATTTATTTCTACTATACTGCCATATTGGACTCACCTTGGAGCCGGAACACCTGACCCAGGGGCTATGAATCTCTCAAAACGAAATACGCGTTTGTGTTGATCTTCAGCTTTTATCACTTACTATGAAAAACTTGCAGCAAATAAATGCCCTATAAATATTATTAAGCTGTAATGATCTGGGGATAAGGGTCAGTAATAGTTCGTGACGTCATACAGTGTAACTACAGTGTAATTTAGGCAGCTTGCGTCTGATCAGGAGGTTTAGAGTTTGACCAAACCAAGAAAAATATGAAAAGAGATAAACTGTAATTTTTACATAGCGGTAAAAAAAAGACACACAGATTTGCAATTTTTACATTGCGATAAAAATAGATACACATATCTTTTTCTTTTTTTTTTTGGTTAAATCCCAAGTAATATAAACGAGGACGCAATGGGAAATCATGTCATCTAAAGGAAAGACATGGAAAAATATCGTAGATACTGATAAAAAAAAATTGTAAGCGAACATTTAATTTGATACGTACATGTATATGAAAGGTCATATGGACGTTAATTTTTATTGGGTCACTGTGTAGAAAATCATTGTATATTGTACTTGGTTTTTCCCCATTTTAAAAATCATCCTATTTTTTAGAATTGTAAAATTATAGAAATATATAATTACACACTGTTTTTTATGACAAGACAGACAGCTAATTTTGATAAGAATAAAATTACAATAATAAAGAAATATATTAATTAATAAAAAATTATAAATCTAAAAAAGGGGAAAAATTACTTTTTCAGAATTTTTTTAAAAAGTTTACATTAAACATTTAAAAGATTTAAATGGAAGTGCCTCAATAGACAATAGATCATCACGAGTGCCTCGGTTATCATCCTGCAACCCTTATTAGTGTTCAGAAGCAGATTGAGTTAAAATATGTAATGAAAGAAAACTTCAACCCACTCATCTAATCAGATATTAATTTTGTATTGACCGATTGTCTGGATATAATAAAACGTACACTTTTAAAAAAAAATCCTTTGAATATTTCTTGAAGAGCCATACATATTTTATTAAACAAAATGGAGCCCCCCCCCCTCCCCTTATTTTTAAGATCAAGGAAAAAAAAGGGCATCCTATGCAACAAATGTTAAGATTTTATGCTTGATTAAAGTGCTTATCTATAAGTACATGTCGCAATGATTAATTTCGTTATGTTAGTATCATTATTTTTTTTTTACCACTTATTTACAGGATACTGGAAATCAACCCCAAAAAAGAAAGATACATGTAGATGAAGTAGGAAAAGTTACGGTATTTATTACTTAGAAGAATAAAGCTTGCTATTTAAGGTACTTCACTACACCTAGACTTATACTTTTTAAGGCACTACATCACAAAATGACGATTTAAATGTTTTGTTAACCTGTTTTTATCGTTCAGTTGGGTTGTATATCCTCGTAGCTAAGTGGCTAAAAAATGGGGCTTCTGAACTGCAGATTGTGAGTTCGAATCCACCTGGAGCTTTTGTTTATGTTTACTGAATTAACTTTTCGAAAATCGTTTTTTTCATCCAAAGTTGCACTTTTTTTACCTATTTGATTTAAATACTTCTTATCCATTATGATATCTATCATAATCAAGTAATTTTCTGCTGATATGAGAAAACATTTAAAGGTGTAGTGACCCACCTTAAACATCATATGCGTTTACAAAACGAACTATAGTGACGTATGTGGAGAATATTAACTATGCGCTAAGTTATAAAACGGGAAATGTTTAGTATAATGCGCGGAAGGCGTGAATTTTAAATTCAAAATCGGTCATGCTATATACACTGATAGTAAGATGGAGCAACAGAAATTTAACAGAAAAGTATCAAGAATCAATAAGGTCGGAGCCAACAATTAAACGTCAAAAGGTTTTTCTGTTTGTTGTTGTATAGTTTATTTTACATCTTTATAAACAGAAAACTTTAAAATCGATAAATAATTTAAGAGTTTCTTCAATGCCATGGTACCATTGATACTGAGGTATTCAATGTATAATGACCACATTTTTTACCTAATAAATGGATTATCTGATATTCGTGATCTCTTGTTCATCATGGGGAGATAACTCTTTAAAACATTTAAGGTGCACAATGACCGGCTTATTATTTGTTGTCAGTCATGTGAATTTGGCTTATTTCACTTTCATTGCTATATAACAATACATATTTACCTAGATTTAAATGATTCAAAATTGTTCAATATCCCTTCAGTGTACATTGAGTACCTTAAGTGCAGTGTATCAAGTAAAACACTTAATTTTCTTCTTTGCTTGACGATTCATCTCTTGAAATAAGATTGGCTTGACATGTTATATGTGTAGATGCGCAATAAGGTCTCGGACAATTTATTTCCTTCCAGTGGTATAATAGTTGTTTAATTGACATTTATCCCTCCAAAAAAACTCTAGATTGCAAATCTTTCCTCACAATTCACACCGTGGCGAAACCGTATCTTGGTATTCGAATGGGGTTGTCATTTAGACACTCAAAAGGGTTTTGGAAATTCGAATCTTGGGGACAAACAGTGTCTAAAAAAATACGCAATGTAAAATATAATATTTCATGCATTTTTGTAACGTCATATATATTTCATGGTTTCATGAATATTCAAGGGTATCAATTTTCGTGGATAAAGTGAAAATCAGTTTCAAGGATAGGTAAATTCGTGGCCAATGAGCCTATCAGAACAAAATGTTAAAATAAATTGCACTTCGATGAATATTTAATTTCGTGGATCAACTAAACAACGAAATCCACGAAAATTGGTATTCAACGAATATGAAACCACAGTATGCAAAGCAAATGTAAGTCGGATTAAGAAATAAGCCAAAGGGCTTGTGTTAATCTCTTTCGCTTCAGTTTACAAATGAGAGGTGGGTAAAATTTTCAAGTACAATATCATTACACATAAACATTAATTAGGAAAAATGTATGTTCTTTTACATGTTGTAAACACGAAATAAATAAACATAGCCAATCCTGAGTTTGAAGTAGTTTGTTTATACATGTGTTGTAATCAGAAAACAAAATGTCAACACAATTTAGGTCTCTCTGTCAGCCGAGTAAATATTATCGCATGTTTCAAGTTGAACACAAAGGTGAGTGAGGACTTTAAACCATATCCGCTGGACAGATGATTTTGTGCCTTTTGTCACTATGGTTAATCACTACCAAAGAAGACATAGCTGTACAAGCTTTTACTATTTTTTTATTTTTAGATTTACGAAATATTTTTCAAATTATTTGGTGAGGAGGAGTGAAAAAAAATAAAAATAAAATTGAAAAATTTGTCCGTCGAGAAAAAAAATAAAAATAAAACTATTTTTCAACAATATTTTTTTTATTTTTAAAATAAGAACACATGTCCAGGAGCTGCCATTTTTTAAATATATAAGTAATTTTGGTTGTTGATGATGTTCTTATCATAACATATTTTATCCATGGGCACCGAAAATTTGTGTTAATATATTGTATATGCATGTATAAAAACGAAGGTTTTTTTTATATATACAAGTACATACTGTACAAATACATTAAGACCAAAAAAATTAAGGGAGTTTTCACTTCTTCCTTGCAGGAAAATACGAAGAAGTTTGAGAAATCATTATTTGATTAAGTTAACAATGCTATTCACAAATTCATTTAGTTAGCTTAATGACAAATAAAATCATTCTCTTTCCTTCAGTCATAGGACTCGTGTGTTCAGTGTGTTTAGGGTTATTAGTCCAACCTTATGACCCTCTCACAACCGTTATATAAAGGATCTATTTCCAAACGGTTAAATTATGATTTTTATAGAATTTATTTTGCAAAATTGTTTTTTAAATAAGTAACTTATTATTTTCTTGCCAATGAGTTTTTTTTTAATTTAAGGAATTGTGATAGAAAAAGACTTCAACTTCTCTTTCTTGAGGAAATTCTGGCTAAGTTGCCGATCACAAAACTTAATAGGGTCGTAAATTGTGGGGTTGGACGAAAGCAAACAGGAATAGGCCCTATGGTGTTTTTTTGTGACTTCTAGTGCCTGTGACTTGATCGGAATAAACTTTGTCTTTTTAATCAATGCATGATCAACAATAATTCAGACTACACATTCGTGATTGCATCAACATTTATTTTTATTTTTACCAGAAAGAAAATTTCGGGTCAGAGGAAAAAATAAAATTAATAGCTAGTTCAGGTCCTTTTATTTTTATTTGAATTTTTAAAAAAATAGGGTCGGCGGGTTTGTAAATCGAAATTTCAAAAAATGTTGGCCTAATTTCCTTGCCTCGAAGGCAAGTTTGTTTCGAGTCTTCGTCAAGTCCTGGTATACTGCTATGTTTTCCTTTCCAGCAATTTTCCGGAGTTGTTTACTGGAGTTAAGCAAACGATGTCGTACCTTGTTATTGGTGATCCTGGAATTTTTTTTTCTCGGCCTGTCATTGTTTTGGGGACCCTTCCTGTGTGAGACAGTAATTTCTTCTCTTTTGATAGGGATGTCAAGCTTGGTGGCGATGTCCAGTATGTCGGTCATAACCTCTGTAACCCCGGCAACGTGAACACAGTTGCGATGGCTATACATTTCGAGTTTGTCTATTTCCCGGCGAAGTTCCAAGTTTTCCTTCTGTAAATTAGAGATCTGATCCTTCAGGGGGCTTATGAGAGTTTGGATGTAATTAATAAACGATGCCCCTGACGGCCTCGGCGATACGTTTGATGTCTAAGTCGGAAATAAAGGCATGCTGAAGCACAATGCATGTCCTCGGAGATAACATAAAGTAAGACGCAGGAAGTGCCACGGTAGATACAGAACTTGGAAATGTGTTCGACTAGGTGTCAAATATCTAGAGGGTGTTAAAGGCCCATTAGAATGACCCACTGGGTTCATAACGGAGTTCTGTATGACCATTGTGTTTAGAGTTGTACAGAGGAGGGAGAAAGTTCTGTATCTGTAGATCTTTGCGAACATTTACTTTAAGAGAGTTCAATAGTTTTTAACATAAGCACAGTCAAGGATCAATACAGTATCCTATACAATACACAATGTAGAACGTTACTGATATGGCGATGGCCGGTGTGAGGACAGCTCACTGAATGACCAGTACACCCTTGGACATTACAAATTAAAGTTTACACGTACAATTTTAAGTTCATCTCTAGCAAAAACCTAACCTTCTATCGTTAAGTATGGGTATCACAAAACCTTTCACATTTGCCTTTGCAAATATTACATTTTTTTTTTCAAGTTTTCAAGAAAGAAGTTTTTCCCGCACCTTTCCACTAACGCATGCGCATTTAACGAGCCGTTTTATAACTGTTTCCATGTAATTCAATTCTAACGTTCCCCGAGAACTATCGTATGAAATTCAGATCGTGACGTCAAAGTTGATTGTGATGTCAAATTGTATGAAGTACAGACAAGTTACTCTATACACATCGCTGTGGGAAACCTTAACATACCTGCGATAAAAAAATACTATTATAATTCATATATTTAGCCTGTTCTGCAATCAAAAACATTGTGCCTGACGTCATTTATTATGCAATGATACATCTTGATAGTTTTTTGCAAGTACAAGTTTCGTTGTTATAAAAAATATACTTATTTCTTTTATTCCAAGGGCAGTAGCCGTTCCTGCATGGATAAAAAAAATATCGAGGGGCAGGGAAGCAGGGATTTAGAGTGATACTTGGTTTTTGCAGAAGGAAAAACAAAGGCTCATATTCATTCCGTTATTTGAATTGTACACGATAGAACGTCGGTGAAGTAGGGGGCTACAAAAACATACAAGGCTGATATAGCGCGGGCGACCACCTCCTCCTCACCCGTTAGATTTGTGGTTTACATCTTTTTATTTTGCTAATAACGTTTGCAAGTCATACTCTGTATGAGCCATGAAATGTTAACACTTAAAGATTAATTGCATATCTTAATTTGTTCACATACAAACATAGCAATCCCAATTTATATAGAAGAGGACTGCTTCCTCATTCTTTGTATAAGTTATTAAAAAGTAATTACATGCGGGGTTCTCTTTTATCAAAACAGGTACAGGATGATGTTAATGTTCTTAAAGACGGGGTGATAAGCAGTGACAAGTAGAACCCTGCTTTTGTCAGTTTTCTCTTTGTATTGTAAAAGGGTGTCCCTGTCATGTCTTGTAACACAATCTCATCAATTGCAGATTGCATTATGTGTACTATCGTGGGATTTCAATATCTAGCTATGCTGTTTAAAGATTTCATAAAAATAGATTCGTCAGATTAAGGTTTACCAATCCTTTCGGGATTCCTCTAAAAGTATGAGCAGGGTACATGTAGCATCTAGACATCTTGAGGTAGATATTTGAATCTAAGTGTTAAATAAGGAGACTGATACATATTTCCCCATCGTCTGTCAAAAAATACCTTTTCGAAGCGACAAATATCTACCATGGATCTAATTGGGTTATAAAGTCATTCACAAAAAAAGCAACGTCACCATTTGACAGGAACTTCAGATTTCATGCATATCTTTTACAAATTTATGCTATGCTATGGTATGCGATTTTAATGATATGCTATGAGATTTGTATGTTATGCTATGAGATTTATATGCTATGCTATGAGAAATTGAAATGAAGGGCTTAATGATATGCTATGCTATGCTATGCCATGGTATGCTATGAGATTTGAACAAAAACGCCTCCATAAACAGAAGACTTCCACACATTTCGAAGTAAAATAATAAGAAGCCAAAGTTTACCACAAGTCTATTATGTAAAAGATATGCTTGAACCGACTGAAGTTGATGTCCGACTTGTATAAAAATAGGCCTACCATTACATGCCTAATCAAAGAGTATGATAAATTTACCAGCATACGAATGAATAGTTACGGGGAAATCTTTGACGAAAATTTGTTTTAAAATTTAGGCAAAAAATAAACAAAGTTGGCATTTAACAGGAAGTTGACGTTTGATTAGTACAAAAATAGATCCAACATATGGCATTCCAAAACAAAGAATGTGTTAAAATTTCAAGGACCTGCAATGAATAGTTGCTGAACAATATTTGACGAGAATTTGTTTGAAAATGTAGGCTTAAAATAAACAAAGCCGTCATTTAACAGAAAGTTGAAGTCCTACTTACAAGAACACATGTTTTGCTATGAATTACCAATACTCATATTGTTAACGTAAATGTTGAAAACGTTATAACATCTTCGCACAATAAATTAAACCGATGGGTAAAGAAAGTAGAAAAATCACAAAAATGATTGCAAACAAATTATAGCATTAATGCATTAACCAAATCAAATGGGAGGTTGTTTTCAGAGATGTTTATTATAGTTCAGCCATGCTTATCGTGAAAATGAGTGGGAAGAATTTTCATTAAAACTTAAAAGTAACTTTTCTGAAATATTAAGCCTTTTAATTCTATTGTGAAGTTCTGCATTTTAAATCGGTTCATATGTTCACATCACATTTGACTGCCTAATGCAACCCTGATTTAAAACTAACAAAAAGACTTCAAATTCCATTTCATAACTCGGGTAGTTCTAGTTCTTACTCATGCCTAAAGTCGCCTGACAAACATTGGTTTAATGACGAAATTGGAGAAGATATAGGATATATTGTTCAGCACTCATCTGTTTGAATAATACGAGAGAAACATGTAAATTGAATAAAGCTGAGATAAACTACAAACGTTTACTAGAAACAACATTTTAACGTCATTTTCTAAAAAAGGGATTGCGATTTTTTGCCTCATCTCCGTAAAGACAACCCAAAAATATTTTATAAACATTTCGAAAACAGAAAAAAATGGATAAACATCAATTTATTTAGAACTGTTGAAAGACATCTTCATATACTACCAAAATGGATAACGATGCCCATGTGGACACAGGATTTTCATCGTTTAGTAGTAGACATTGCAAATTGCGAAAAAAAAATTGGTTACTATAAGTAGACTATCTAGCTCGTGGGCGTTCGCTCTTTTGAACACGCCTCTATCCATGAAACAATAAAAGACACTTGTAAAGAAGACAAATGCTTTCGATATACTTAAGAGTTTGTTTCATTATGATTTCTATGTGAAATACAACTGCTCTCGACCCAAATACATTAAAGTTGATTCATACACTATGGATCTGTTGTGTTAATATATTCCTAATAAAGCATAAAGTCTTATTAGACTACATGTAACATATGTATTTTTAACCGGGTTTTCCATCGGTAATCCGGTTATTAAGATGGTGAAAATGGCGGGCGGGCGGGACGGCGGGGCGGCTGCCAAAAGGGTACCCTCACTGAACGGATAACTCCTCCTACAGTTTTCAAGATAGGAAGTTGTTCTTGTGCAGATCAATTGTAAATACATCAGAGGAGTGCATATTGCTAGGATTTTGATTTCCGATAATTTATGAAAAAAATACCAGCTTTTGAACTTAGTCATTTTTTGGCAAAATATTGCATATAGGGTACCCTCATTGTACGGATAACTCCTCCTACAGTTTTCAAGATAGGAAGTATTTCTTTTGCAGATCAATTGTACATATATCAGAGGTGTGCATATTGCTAGGATTTTGATTTCCGATAGTCTATGAAAAAAATACCAGCTTTTGAACCTATCATTTTTTTGCAAAATATTGCATATAGGGTACCCTCATTGTACGGATAACTCCTCCTACAGTTTTCAAGTTAGGAAGTTGTTCTTTTGCAGATCAATTGAACATATATCAGAGGTGTGCATATTGCTAGGATTTTGATTTCCGATAAATAATGAAAAAAATATCAGCTTTTGAACTTATCATTTTTTGGCAAAATATTGCATTATAGGGTACCCTTTCACCTTATCCATTTCACTGGATATGGGTTGATATGGATTATGGATACAGTTGACATAAAAGAAAACCCGGTTTGCTGTCACATTGACAGCTTTTCACTTGTTTAGTCTTATATTGAATTAAAATATCTAGGGCAAAGGGCACTTAACTCTTAGGGTTTAGTTAATCATTTCTTAATCAATTGGAATTTTCAGGAACTTGTTTATAAAATCTATATCGATTGTTTTTGTTCGCGTGACTGTCTTGTAAACTCTTTAGCGACGCATGTTGAAGATTTAAAAATTCGGCAAGGTCAGATTTGATTTTTAAATAATTTTATGAAATACATTTTCAATTATTCTCCAAAACAAACGCCTTGCTTTATTTATTGGACTAGAAAACAGTCAAATATTTTATAGTAACTCACATTCAACACTGTCAGATTTTGCCTTGATCAAGACACTGAATGCATCGCCCGACTTTTCTATATATGCGTGCGTGCGTGTGCGCTCGAGTGCGCGCGTGCAAATAATGGGAGCTTCTTGTCTTAATATTTGGCAAATAAAACGCCGTTTAGCTTCTTTTTCTTATTAGATAATAAATGATCCTATATGGGGACCAATTGAACTACATCCGCTGTGTATGAAGATCATCGACACTCCACAGTTTCAGCGGCTCCGGAACATTAAACAGCTAGGTGGATGTTCCTTTGTCTACCCTGGAGCTTGTCACAACAGATTTGAACATTCGATCGGGTACGTATACATTTAATCCAAGAAAATATAATGAATGATGGAGCCTAGTTTTTCTTTAAAATTTTCTTTTAACCTTGTGAACTATTGAACCATTTAAGTACAGCATATCTGTCAAGAATGATGGGTGAGGAACTACAGAAGAAACATACAGAAAACACAGTATCAAATGAAGAAATTCTTTGTTTGGAGGTGGCAGGACTTTGTCATGACCTTGGTTAGTACACAATATTAATGTAATAGGAGTGTTAACGACTGAGACAAGGTAAAATGCATTTTTGTTCGTTTGTAGGTCATGGCCCATTCTCCCACTTGTTTGATCAACAGTTCCGAGAAAAATGCAATGAAACTTGGAAGGTGAGTTAAATTTCTATATCAATTGACAATTTCAAAGTCCTTCTCTTGACCATTAATATCTTTTTTTTATTGAACGAGGCTGAAAGGTTGACTCAAGAGAAAATCAATTATTGTTGCATGGGTAAATTCTAAATACCACAATTTTATTTAATTGCCCGTGGTATATCACTGATGCTTGCAAGAATTTTTTTTAAAGGAAAGTGTTAATAGATTAATCATTGCAACAAACACTAAGTCAGCCATAAGACAGCCTTTTTAGACTTCCAGACCGATAAATTATGCAAGTACAAAATAAGCTAAGAACATTTAATACCGATTTATTGAAATGAACCGTACAAGTGCAATGAATGGGGAAAAAAACAATTTTCATTCGGTCACAATCAATTCACATACAAAAAGAAAATTTAAGTCAAAATAGACGTAATCATCTTTTGTCGACAAAGGTGTTAAAAATGAATTTAATATTTTTTCTATTGATCGACGTATCAAAGGAAATATTAACCAGAAAAATTCACCAATGCGCGTAGTGCATTAATGAAAAACTTTTCCGGTCAATTTCAAATAATAAAACGTGACGTGTTATTGATCGAAAATGTAAATAATGTAAATGAAGCGGTTCAGCTGATGCGCAGAGCTACCCAAACAGAAAAATTAAACCACGGAATCATATCAATGACTTGTGTGTATATCATGGTTTTGAGATGATTTCGGTGTAGGGAAATTTCACATGCAAATGAGTTAATGGATCATGATTCTTGTATGATCCATTGACGCTAACAACAGGTGTAAATCATGATTCTTGTATGATCCATTGACGCTAACAACAGGTGTAAATCATGATTCTTGTATGATCCATTGACGCTAACAACAGGTGTAAATCATGATTCTTGTATGATCCATTGACGCTAACAACAGGTGTAAATCACGATTCTTGTATGATCCATTGACGCTAACAACAGGTGTAAATCATGATTCTTGTATGATCCATTGACGCTAACAACAGGTGTAAATCATGATTCTTGTATGATCCATTGACGCTAACAACAGGTGTAAATCACGATTCTTGTATGATCCATTGACGCTAACAACAGGTGTAAATCATGATTCTTGTATGATCCATTGACGCTAACAACAGGTGTAAATCACGATTCTTGTATGATCCATTGACGCTAACAACAGGTATTAAAATCATTATTCTTGTTTGATCTGTTAATGCTTTCAACAGTTCATTCAATAAGCATGATTGTACAATGATTTGGTACAAGAAAAAATTACATACAAATGAGCCAATGGTTCATGATTCTCGTATGATCGGTTAAGCTAAACAAGTTGCAAGAAAACCATGATCCTGGTATGATCTGTTGTAACTAAAACTCGTATCAAAACCATGGTCCTGGTATGATCTGTGTTACTAATAACTCGTATTAAAACCATGATTCTGGTATGATCTGTTGTAACTAACAACTCGTATCAAAATAATGATCCTGGTATGACCTGTTAAAGGACAGTTATAATTTCTTACAGAAAAAAAACTGAACACTTAAGAGCTTGTCTAAGAGGAAACCATGAAAAATTTTATCATAGATTTAAAGGATACCCATCTAAAGTCAGATATATGGTGTTTGTTTTTGCACTGGATGTTTCTATTTATAGTAACGGCCAGTATTGCATTCTGGTTAGTTAGCCTCTAAAATCCAGAAAAGTTAAGAGAAAAATTGTCAAATTCAGTAATTTATTCAAAATGTATAAACAATGTTTGAAAAAAAATAAGACTATGTTCTTAAACAGGAAGTTCAAACCTTTAATCGTTGCATATTTCTTTTCATATTTCTATATACACCATGAAATCCCAAGGGTGTAAATGTTGGCAGGATGCCAAGAAATGATAATTACATGTATACATTTTTGTCAATTTTTGAGAAAGAATTTCTCAGAAAGTGGCGCATTATTTTTTGAAATTTTGTGTATATAAAACAGTGTGATGTTTTTTTTTTACAAATATATAAAATCCATCTTTGGAATCTCAAGGACTAAAAAACTAATAAATTAACAAAAACATCCCATTTCCAATAAATAAAAATTTGTTGTTTTTTATATTAAAATTTTTTTACAAGCGATTTTAATCCACTGAAGAATAAAAATAACCCCTTATTTTGCTTTTAATTAAAAAAAAAATTAGTTGTTATCATTGTTTTTCAAAGAATTCTTACTCATTACATTTGGATTTCATTACTACTGTTAGAATTGTCTCCCCTGTTGCGCTCTTCTGTAGAGAAGGTAAACTAGTCAGAATGTTGACAAAGCTATACAAGTTCACGTTCAGACAAAGTATATTGAGAAATGCTGTGAGTGTTGCTAATATATATTTTGAAATTGAATGATTTTAATTGCTTAAAAATTGTTCCGTCTTGTTAGTGTTATTCAGTGTATCACATATTGAAGTTTGAAGGAGACTTGTATCTAGTCTAAACTGCTATTTTCTGTACATTTGGACGATTTTAAATCAGAATATACAAACCTGTGGTAGAAGTTCAATTAAAATAGATGAAGGGGGAATTTTCCAAGATAATCTCATTCACAGATTATCATATTTTACTCGAAAAAATCCACAGAAACGAGGACTGATTTCTTGCAAAGATTTATAATGGGGCATGTTGACATCATTCGGAATTCACTAGAAATGCCTCTTGCAATTTTTCATCGTTATCATCGGAGGGTGTTGCAATAGACATGTCACATTTCTGTACATGCATATTTCACTGACCATCTACAAATAACCCTGGAGGTATTAAGGTTAGACTCCTATAAGCATTAATTTTGACTGTTTGAATTTATCAAGAAAAAACTAATTGTAAAAGTGAGTAATTGCACAAACTTTTAATATGACTCGCATTTAAAGTTTAAAATCATAATTAAATCACTTTTATCAATCATAACAAAATAAGTTTATAACTATACCTGTACGTAGTATCATTGCAAGTTTTGATCCGGTGTAACGAAGAATTTTGACCCGGGTTGAAAATTGACCCGGGGGTCATTTTTCCACGTTGAATATTGAGACCAAAGGTGTTGAATAAAGACCCTAATCCGTTGAAAATTGACCGGCATCGTGGAATTTTGATCATGAAACCGGTTCAAAATTCAACAGCAAAGAAGCACAAAATAACGAATTAATATTATAACTTGAGTTTATTTAATTAAAAATTATCAGTCTTTATATATTTATTCTTTAGATTAACATGTTTACGTTCACCCAGTAAATTGAAACTTTGATATTGCTCATTGTAAATTTTCTGAGTGGGTGTAAATAAAAAAAAGTAACAGTATGTCATATTGAAATTTTTGTGTTTGCACCCACTCAGTCACTGAATTTTGTATTCACGCCCATCCAGCCAATAACAGTTTACAAAATGATGATATGCTAACATGATTGTACTCTTTCATGAACAATGCTGTAGTAACTATATCTTGAAAGCCGATTTTTGGTGTTTTATTTGTTCCGTTAGAATAACTTTTGATGTAACTAAATATTATCAAATCGCTAATTTTTGTCCCCCGCCGCAACGCGGTGCGGGGACATAGAAATGCCGGGCGTCCGTCCGTGCGTCCGTGTGTCCGTGCGTCTGTGCGTCCGTGTGCCCGTGCGTCCGTGTGTCCGTCCGTCACACTTTTTTGTAAGCGCTCTCATGCCTACAAATTTTGACGGATTTTCATTAAATTTATACCAAATGTATATACCACTATTACCTTGGTCAAGTTCGAAAATCAGCATTGGTCGATACTTTTTGTTGGAGTTATAGTACTTTGACCGCAATAATGACTCTGTTTTATCCAAAAATTGACCTTGTAAGCGCTCTCATGCCTACACATTTTGACGGATTTTCACTAAATTTATACCAATTGTATATACCACTATTACCTTGGACGAGTTCGAAAATCAGCATTGGTCAATACTTTTTGTTAGCTCACCTGAGCTGAAAGCTCAAGTGAGCTATTCTGATCACATTTTGTCTGTCGTCCGTCTGTCTGTCTGTCTGTCCGTCTGTTTGTAAACTTTTCACATTTTCAACATCTTCTCATGAACCACTGGGCCAATTTCAACCAAACTTGGCACAAAGCATCCTTAGCCTAAGGGGATTTAAATTTGTGAAAATTAAGGATCACGCCCTTTTGCAAAGGGAGATAATTAGGAATTTATGAAAATTTTCGAGAAATTTTCAAAAATCTTCTTCTCATGACCCATAAGACACGGAAAGCTGAAACTTGTGTGGAAGCGTCATCAGGTAGTGTAGATTCTAATTTGTGAAAATCATGACCCCCGGGGGTAGGGTGGGCCCACAATGGGGGGTCGAAGTTTTACATAGGAATATACAGAGTAAATCTTTGAAAATCTTCTTCTCATGAACCATAAGACCAGGAAAGCTGAAACTTGTGTGGAAGCATCATCAGGTAGTGTAGATTCTAATTTGTGAAAATCATGACCCCCGAGGGTAGGGTGGGACCACAATGGGGGGTCGAAATTTAACATAGGAATATATAGAGTAAATCTTTAAAAATCTTCTTCTCATGAACCATAAGACCAGGAAAGCTGAAACTTGTGTGGAAGCATCCTCAGGTAGTGTAGATTCTAATTTGTGAAAATCATGACCCCCGGGGGTAGGATGGGGCCACAATGGGGGGGGGTCGAAGTTTTACATAGGAATATACAGAGTAAATCTTTAAAAATCTTCTTCTCATGAACCATAAGACCAGGAAAGCTGAAACTTGTATGGAAGCATCCTCAGGTAGTGTAGATTCATAGTTGTGAAAATCATGACCCCCGAGGGTAGGGTGGGGCCTTAATGGGTGGTCGAAGTTTTACATAGGAATATATAGAGTAAATCTTTAAAAATCTTCTTCTCAGAAACTAATCAGCCAGAAAAGCTGAAACTTGAGTGGAAGCATCCTCAGGTAGTGTACATTCAAAGTTGTGAAAATCATGATCCCCGGGGGTAGGGTGGGGCCACAATATGGGGGATCGAAGTTTTACAAAGGAATATATAGAGTAAATCTTTAAAAATCTTCTTCTCAGAAACTAATCAGCCAGGAAAGCTGAAACTTGTGTGAAAGCATCGTCAGGTAGTGTAGATTCATAGTTGTGAAAATCATGACCCCCGGGGGCAGGGAGGGGCCACAATGGGGGATCGAAGTTTTACATAGGAATATATAGAGTAAATCTTTAAAAATCTTCTTCTTAGAAACTAATCAGCCAGAAAAGCTGACACTTGTGTGAAAGCATCCTCAGGTACAGTGGTAACAACGTTATTGTTGACAAGCCAATCGTGTTAAATAGTTCGTGTAACGTGAGTGATCGTTCGTGTAACGTGCGAGATCGTGCGTGTATCAGGAACATTGGTTTGCGTTTTTTACCGTGCGTGTTCGTGCGTGATCGTGCGGTATTTTCGTTTTGTAACTTTTTTTACGGAATGCCAGGATTGATTCTTAAAACAAAAACAAGTGGTTTTTGTATAACAATGTGAATTTAAAACTTTTTTAAATAAGAACATTGACAGTTGTTAACATTCATTCTCTCTTTCGTCATTTAATACATATTTTTTTTCCATAGCTCATTCAATCCTTTGTTCTGTCGAGTTAGTTTTGCTTAATTTTATAATCAGCCTATATCAAGCATCGATTGTGTCTTGACAATTAATTTCATTCTTATAAGCAAAAGCGACACATTGAATGAAAGCAGCCAAGCTTACCCATTCCCCTTTTAAACTAAACGATTATTCCCAACGTTTTTCTTTCAAATGAGAATACGATACGCATTATTATCTAGTAGATTGTATACACATTTGTTTGAAATAAAATTTATTTAGACGCTTTAAAACTTAGAATAAATAGAAATAAATCAATTATGTTCTGTAAATTATGAAAATATTGGATGTGAAAAATCGAAATTATATGGAACAAGGTAACAAATTTACCTGTATCCCGCATAATTAAATCGTACGTAAGAGAATTAAATTACATAAACAGTCAACTCGTATGTAAATAATTTCGTGTAGTTTATGCACGTAATTTTCTTCAACTTATGACAGAAGTTAATATTCGTTATGGAGACAAAAAATTAATTTGTGTGTGAATCTTTTATGTTTGTGTATGGATGTGTAAAAGTGTTATCTCGTAAAATACAAAACAGTGCATGACTAAAGTACATGCCGCTTTTCAATAACACACAAACATAAAGCAATACATATTAAATACGTTTCCTTAATTCTAATCTTAAAAATTAATTTTGATTTTGCGTGTTTAATGGTGTAGAATCGTTCGGTTGCGTGTTTTATCGTTTTTGTTCGTGTATCGTGAAGATTCAGTAAGTTAGTGATCGTCCGTGTATCGTGCGTGATCGTTCGTGTATCGTGCGTGATCGTTCGTGTATCAGAATTGTGCGTGTCGTTTGTCAACAATAACGTTGCTACCACTGAAGTGTAGATTCAAAGTTGTGAAAATCATGACCCCCCCCCCCCCGGGGGTAGGGTGGGGCCACAATGGGGGATCGAAGTTTTACATAGGAATATATAGAGTAAATCTTTAAAAATCTTCTTCTCAGAAACTAATCAGCCAGTAAAGCTGACACTTGTGTGGAAGCATCCTCAGGTAGTGTAGATACAAAGTTGTGAAAATCATGACCCCCGAGGGTAGGGTTGGGCCAAAATGGAAGGTCAAAGTTTTACATAGGAATATATAGAGTAAATCTTTAAAAATCTTCTTCTCAGAAACTAATCAGCCAGGAAAGCTTAAACTTGTGTGGAAGCGTCCTCAGGTATTGTAAATTCAAAGTTGTGAAAATCATGATCCCCAGGGGTAGGGTGTGCCACAATGGGGGGCCAAAGTTTAACAAAGGAATATATATGGTAAATCTTTAAAAATCTTTTTCTCAGAAATTAATCAGCCAGATGATTCTTTATAATTGTTAAGACTTTGGCCCCAGGACAATTCTTTGGCCTCATAAGAAGGTTCAGAGTTTATGTACGTTTATATCCCATATATAAACAATTGTTAAGGATCTTTTTGAGAACTGCAATACTCAACATATGATATGACTATAAAATCATCCTGTTAGAAAAGGGACTAATGATTATAAACATAAGAATATCCAGTGGAAAAATGGATTTTATTTATACAGGATCAACATGTATTATTGTACATTGTCCAGATAGTTTGTATTATGACTCCATTAAGTTGATTTTATCATACCTATTGTTCCTCAGGTGAGCGATGTGGCCCATGGGCCTCTTGTTGGAGTTATGAGACTTTGACCACAATTATGACTCTGTTTTATCCAAAAATTGACCTTGTAAGCGCTCTCATGCCTACAAATTTTGACAGATTTTCATTAAATTTATACCAAATGTTTATACCACTATTACCTTGGTCAAGTTCGAAAATCAGCATTGGTCGATACTTTTTGTTGGAGTTATGGTACTTTGACCGCAATAATGACTCCGTTTTATCCAAAAATTGACCTTGTAAGCGCTCTCATGCCTACAAATTTTGACAGATTTTCATTAAATTTATACCAAATGTTTATACCACTAATACTTTGGTCAAGTTCGAAAATCAGCATTGGTCGATACTTTTTGTTGGAGTTATGGTACTTTGACCGCAATAATGACTCCGTTTTATCCAAAAATTGACCTTGTAAGCGCTCTCATGCCTACACATTTTGACGGATTTTCACTAAATTTATACCAATTGTATATACCACTATTACCTTGGACGAGTTCGAAAATCAGCATTGGTCAATACTTTTTGTTAGCTCACCTGAGCTGAAAGCTCAAGTGAGCTATTCTGATCACATTTTGTCTGTCGTCCGTCTGTCTGTCTGTCTGTCCGTCTGTTTGTAAACTTTTCACATTTTCAACATCTTCTCATGAACCACTGGGCCAATTTCAACCAAACTTGGCACAAAGCATCCTTAGCCTAAGGGGATTTAAATTTGTGAAAATTAAGGATCACGCCCTTTTGCAAAGGGAGATAATTAGGAATTTATGAAAATTTTCGAGAAATTTTCAAAAATCTTCTTCTCATGACCCATAAGACACGGAAAGCTGAAACTTGTGTGGAAGCGTCATCAGGTAGTGTAGATTCTAATTTGTGAAAATCATGACCCCCGGGGGTAGGGTGGGCCCACAATGGGGGGTCGAAGTTTTACATAGGAATATACAGAGTAAATCTTTGAAAATCTTCTTCTCATGAACCATAAGACCAGGAAAGCTGAAACTTGTGTGGAAGCATCATCAGGTAGTGTAGATTCTAATTTGTGAAAATCATGACCCCCGAGGGTAGGGTGGGACCACAATGGGGGGTCGAAATTTAACATAGGAATATATAGAGTAAATCTTTAAAAATCTTCTTCTCATGAACCATAAGACCAGGAAAGCTGAAACTTGTGTGGAAGCATCCTCAGGTAATGTAGATTCTAATTTGTGAAAATCATGACCCCCGGGGGTAGGATGGGGCCACAATGGGGGGGGGGGTCGAAGTTTTACATAGGAATATACAGAGTAAATCTTTAAAAATCTTCTTCTCATGAACCATAAGACCAGGAAAGCTGAAACTTGTATGGAAGCATCCTCAGGTAGTGTAGATTCATAGTTGTGAAAATCATGACCCCCGAGGGTAGGGTGGGGCCTTAATGGGTGGTCGAAGTTTTACATAGGAATATATAGAGTAAATCTTTAAAAATCTTCTTCTCAGAAACTAATCAGCCAGAAAAGCTGAAACTTGAGTGGAAGCATCCTCAGGTAGTGTACATTCAAAGTTGTGAAAATCATGATCCCCGGGGGTAGGGTGGGGCCACAATATGGGGGATCGAAGTTTTACATAGGAATATATAGAGTAAATCTTTAAAAATCTTCTTCTCAGAAACTAATCAGCCAGGAAAGCTGAAACTTGTGTGAAAGCATCGTCAGGTAGTGTAGATTCATAGTTGTGAAAATCATGACCCCCGGGGGCAGGGAGGGGCCACAATGGGGGATCGAAGTTTTACATAGGAATATATAGAGTAAATCTTTAAAAATCTTCTTCTTAGAAACTAATCAGCCAGAAAAGCTGACACTTGTGTGAAAGCATCCTCAGGTACAGTGGTAACAACGTTATTGTTGACAAGCCAATCGTGTTAAATAGTTCGTGTAACGTGAGTGATCGTTCGTGTAACGTGCGAGATCGTGCGTGTATCAGGAACATTGGTTTGCGTTTTTTACCGTGCGTGTTCGTGCGTGATCGTGCGGTATTTTCGTTTTGTAACTTTTTTTACGGAATGCCAGGATTGATTCTTAAAACAAAAACAAGTGGTTTTTGTATAACAATGTGAATTTAAAACTTTTTTAAATAAGAACATTGACAGTTGTTAACATTCATTCTCTCTTTCGTCATTTAATACATATTTTTTTTCCATAGCTCATTCAATCCTTTGTTCTGTCGAGTTAGTTTTGCTTAATTTTATAATCAGCCTATATCAAGCATCGATTGTGTCTTGACAATTAATTTCATTCTTATAAGCAAAAGCGACACATTGAATGAAAGCAGCCAAGCTTACCCATTCCCCTTTTAAACTAAACGATTATTCCCAACGTTTTTCTTTCAAATGAGAATACGATACGCATTATTATCTAGTAGATTGTATACACATTTGTTTGAAATAAAATTTATTTAGACGCTTTAAAACTTAGAATAAATAGAAATAAATCAATTATGTTCTGTAAATTATGAAAATATTGGATGTGAAAAATCGAAATTATATGGAACAAGGTAACAAATTTACCTGTATCCCGCATAATTAAATCGTACGTAAGAGAATTAAATTACATAAACAGTCAACTCGTATGTAAATAATTTCGTGTAGTTTATGCACGTAATTTTCTTCAACTTATGACAGAAGTTAATATTCGTTATGGAGACAAAAAATTAATTTGTGTGTGAATCTTTTATGTTTGTGTATGGATGTGTAAAAGTGTTATCTCGTAAAATACAAAACAGTGCATGACTAAAGTACATGCCGCTTTTCAATAACACACAAACATAAAGCAATACATATTAAATACGTTTCCTTAATTCTAATCTTAAAAATTAATTTTGATTTTGCGTGTTTAATGGTGTAGAATCGTTCGGTTGCGTGTTTTATCGTTTTTGTTCGTGTATCGTGAAGATTCAGTAAGTTAGTGATCGTCCGTGTATCGTGCGTGATCGTTCGTGTATCGTGCGTGATCGTTCGTGTATCAGAATTGTGCGTGTCGTTTGTCAACAATAACGTTGCTACCACTGAAGTGTAGATTCAAAGTTGTGAAAATCATGACCCCCCCGGGGGTAGGGTGGGGCCACAATGGGGGATCGAAGTTTTACATAGGAATATATAGAGTAAATCTTTAAAAATCTTCTTCTCAGAAACTAATCAGCCAGGAAAGCTGAAACTTGTGTGAAAGCATCGTCAGGTAGTGTAGATTCATAGTTGTGAAAATCATGACCCCCGGGGGCAGGGAGGGGCCACAATGGGGGATCGAAGTTTTACATAGGAATATATAGAGTAAATCTTTAAAAATCTTCTTCTTAGAAACTAATCAGCCAGAAAAGCTGACACTTGTGTGAAAGCATCCTCAGGTACAGTGGTAACAACGTTATTGTTGACAAGCCAATCGTGTTAAATAGTTCGTGTAACGTGAGTGATCGTTCGTGTAACGTGCGAGATCGTGCGTGTATCAGGAACATTGGTTTGCGTTTTTTACCGTGCGTGTTCGTGCGTGATCGTGCGGTATTTTCGTTTTGTAACTTTTTTTACGGAATGCCAGGATTGATTCTTAAAACAAAAACAAGTGGTTTTTGTATAACAATGTGAATTTAAAACTTTTTTAAATAAGAACATTGACAGTTGTTAACATTCATTCTCTCTTTCGTCATTTAATACATATTTTTTTTCCATAGCTCATTCAATCCTTTGTTCTGTCGAGTTAGTTTTGCTTAATTTTATAATCAGCCTATATCAAGCATCGATTGTGTCTTGACAATTAATTTCATTCTTATAAGCAAAAGCGACACATTGAATGAAAGCAGCCAAGCTTACCCATTCCCCTTTTAAACTAAACGATTATTCCCAACGTTTTTCTTTCAAATGAGAATACGATACGCATTATTATCTAGTAGATTGTATACACATTTGTTTGAAATAAAATTTATTTAGACGCTTTAAAACTTAGAATAAATAGAAATAAATCAATTATGTTCTGTAAATTATGAAAATATTGGATGTGAAAAATCGAAATTATATGGAACAAGGTAACAAATTTACCTGTATCCCGCATAATTAAATCGTACGTAAGAGAATTAAATTACATAAACAGTCAACTCGTATGTAAATAATTTCGTGTAGTTTATGCACGTAATTTTCTTCAACTTATGACAGAAGTTAATATTCGTTATGGAGACAAAAAATTAATTTGTGTGTGAATCTTTTATGTTTGTGTATGGATGTGTAAAAGTGTTATCTCGTAAAATACAAAACAGTGCATGACTAAAGTACATGCCGCTTTTCAATAACACACAAACATAAAGCAATACATATTAAATACGTTTCCTTAATTCTAATCTTAAAAATTAATTTTGATTTTGCGTGTTTAATGGTGTAGAATCGTTCGGTTGCGTGTTTTATCGTTTTTGTTCGTGTATCGTGAAGATTCAGTAAGTTAGTGATCGTCCGTGTATCGTGCGTGATCGTTCGTGTATCGTGCGTGATCGTTCGTGTATCAGAATTGTGCGTGTCGTTTGTCAACAATAACGTTGCTACCACTGAAGTGTAGATTCAAAGTTGTGAAAATCATGACCCCCCCGGGGGTAGGGTGGGGCCACAATGGGGGATCGAAGTTTTACATAGGAATATATAGAGTAAATCTTTAAAAATCTTCTTCTCAGAAACTAATCAGCCAGTAAAGCTGACACTTGTGTGGAAGCATCCTCAGGTAGTGTAGATACAAAGTTGTGAAAATCATGACCCCCGAGGGTAGGGTTGGGCCAAAATGGAAGGTCAAAGTTTTACATAGGAATATATAGAGTAAATCTTTAAAAATCTTCTTCTCAGAAACTAATCAGCCAGGAAAGCTTAAACTTGTGTGGAAGCGTCCTCAGGTATTGTAAATTCAAAGTTGTGAAAATCATGATCCCCAGGGGTAGGGTGTGCCACAATGGGGGGCCAAAGTTTAACAAAGGAATATATATGGTAAATCTTTAAAAATCTTTTTCTCAGAAATTAATCAGCCAGATGATTCTTTATAATTGTTAAGACTTTGGCCCCAGGACAATTCTTTGGCCTCATAAGAAGGTTCAGAGTTTATGTACGTTTATATCCCATATATAAACAATTGTTAAGGATCTTTTTGAGAACTGCAATACTCAACATATGATATGACTATAAAATCATCCTGTTAGAAAAGGGACTAATGATTATAAACATAAGAATATCCAGTGGAAAAATGGATTTTATTTATACAGGATCAACATGTATTATTGTACATTGTCCAGATAGTTTGTATTATGACTCCATTAAGTTGATTTTATCATACCTATTGTTCCTCAGGTGAGCGATGTGGCCCATGGGCCTCTTGTTGGAGTTATGAGACTTTGACCACAATTATGACTCTGTTTTATCCAAAAATTGACCTTGTAAGCGCTCTCATGCCTACAAATTTTGACAGATTTTCATTAAATTTATACCAAATGTTTATACCACTAATACTTTGGTCAAGTTCGAAAATCAGCATTGGTCGATACTTTTTGTTGGAGTTATGGTACTTTGACCGCAATAATGACTCCGTTTTATCCAAAAATTGACCTTGTAAGCGCTCTCATGCCTACAAATTTTGACAGATTTTCATTAAATTTATACCAAATGTTTATACCACTATTACCTTGGACGAGTTCGAAAATCAGCATTGGTCGATGGACTCGATACTAGTATACTGCTTGACCGGCGGGGGACTCAGGAATTCTATTCTTGTTCTATATAGGCATTAACAATTCTGCTTCATGGAATCTGTAGCAAGTTAGCAACCTAATTTTTGTACAGGATGACAATAGAATTTTGCTTTAAAGTTTCTAAATTGCTTTGATCACAAACATTTATCATAAATTTACAAACAGTAATTGTTTTCGTCAATAAATTGGTAAATTGCATTTTTTGAATAGTAATATTAAGTAGTAGAAGATCATACAGCAGCGTTGGAGTAGATGATTAACCTTCCTATCACAGCCACCTACATTATTAATTTAATTTAAACGTGTTAAATGTGTATATTATGTGTATATAAGACATGAGGTACTTGAATATTAAATAATTATCTGAATATTTATCATATATGATTGTGTGACATATTGTTGGTAGACATGTTGACTCACACCTATATTAACAAACATATCACCTTCATTTATACCTGCAGAGATACAAACATAAGAATGAGATTTTCATGATCCAGCCCATTTGAAAAGAACAGTAAATAAAAGGGAACTGTATATTAAGTAAATATACAGGTATAATACTTAAATAGGTTTAAACAGTGTACCTTAAGAGAATCAAAAACGCTTTGGAGATCTAATATAAGTATAAACATGGGAAACAATTTTACAATTTTATCTATATGAAAAATCAAAACTACCATAAAGTATATAGTTCATATAAAATGGTACACTAATGTCAATAAGTTGTTTAAAAAGTTCGTCTTTTTGTTGAGTGTATCTTGGATATCCAGGAAAAAAAATCACATTTCCTTCAGATTCAGACCCACAGTATAAACATCGACTCACATCAAATAAAAAAATCCTTAAATAAGTAAGCTTTACTTTAGCTTTATTCCGTAATTGACGTAAAATAATATTTCCTATTGTCTTAACTGAAAGGTTTGTAAGCTCTAGGTATATTTTGTTTTTTAAGTTTTGACTTAAAAGAAAGATAAAGTTGATGAAATTTTCTTTTCTGCATGAAGATTATTCCATAATTTACATGTAGACGGAGCAAAGCTATTGTAATAAGTATATAGTGGTAGATAGTAAAAAAGCTAATTCGATCTATGATTATATGCATGTTCAGTAAGAAAATATGATTGAATTCAATCTAACATATCTTGTGGTGCTAAACCATTTATATTCTTGTAGAATATAATTAGTTTATGTTTATCCCTTCGAGATTGCAAGGTTTCCATATTAAGCTCACTATATAAAATTATTTTAGAAGAATTAACTCTGATTCCTGTCACTGTCCTGGTTGCTTCAATTTGTACATGTTTAAGCAATTCGGATTTTTCCTTGATACAGCTGCTCCAAACAACATATCTATCAGTTGTATACTTTTCGCATACCTTTTCATGTATATACCATTAATATAATTAGATCAACCATCCTCCGACTGTATATTTAGATGCAAACCTACTTTTTTAAAATTGATAACATTTTTGCTGTTGAGGGTATATGTTTTTAATTTTGAGAAAATATATTACGTCAGTTGCCTGTGTTTCTAATTTACAGGTAAATGATAGAATTGAAAACTCAAAATAATAGAAATAAATTGCATTTTTAAGAAGAACCATGCCTGTATATGCAGAAAATTGGATGGTGTTTCAATAAAGTTAATCAGACAAGTTTATGAAAAATTATTTTTAAGTCGTAAAAAATTAAAAACATGTGTAAATATGTATATGCTGTATTTATACGTATAAAAAAAACAGTATATATGAAAAAGGATAAAAATATGACAACCAATCATTTATTATTTTGTCAGTAAAATATTCTGACTTCTTCAAATTAAGCATATGTATCTGACATTATATCCTTTGTCTTGATATAAATATATATACCCTTTACCCAATGAAGCAGTATAAAGGTTAAATTTTCAATTATTAAAAAAATATACAACGTCAGGTGCCTGTCGAATAGAGCTCTGTTGAACTGCCTTAAAAGTGACGATAACGGGGAATATATTTGTTAGATATATTTATCAGAGATTGTGACAAGTTTGAACTTTAAACTCTGTCACATGAGGGAATGAAAACCATGTCATCTATGTCAAAAAGTATTCTAGCCCTACTCGCCTGCTCCATTCCGAAACAAACGGTCATCTTCTTAGCTTTTATACATAGTATTGTAATAATAAATGGATATCATATTTTCAATCTAAAAACTAAATGATTAATTGGACATATCAGCCTAAAAGAAATTAGCCACGTCCGCATATGTATCGGACAGTATGTACATTTTAAAACTGAAACTTTCAAATATGTGCATTATTGTACATTTAAACCGTGTAGAATTAATTCCAGTTTAGATCAAAACTCTGAGGTTTGGGTCAATTCTCAACAGGATCAATTTTCAACGGGTCGAGGTCATCAGAGTTTAGAAAAATCTTTCTCATACCGTTGAAAAATGACCCCGGGTATAGATTTCACGATTTTGGTCTCAATTTTCAACGTTGAAAAATGACCCCCCGGGTCAATATTCAACGTTGAAAAATGACCCCCGGGTCAATTTTCAACCCGGGTCAATATTCTTCGTTACACCGGCCGATGGAAGAATTTAATGTTAGCTATAGTTCATTTCTTCGATCCTTCTATTTATGGGTCAGACTTTTTTCTAAGTTATAATATTCATGGAATATTGAAATGATGGGGAGGGGTCTTGAGAATGTAACACAGTAAGTACATCTGAAATTAATAAAGAGCTCTACTCCCTACCTTTCTATTAGCAGTCTATCTCCTCTTGGAAAAAAAAATTAAGTTTATACCTTTTCTTAAAATTAAAATATGGTTGTAAAGGAAAAAAGGAGGTGTTAGGTTACCCTCTCCCCCGGGGATCTCAACCTGCGAAAACCGCATATAAATATAAACATGAACTATAAAATGTTATCCCAAATATTAATATAGACATCATAATTTGTTTTTGTGGGATTGTTATTTGGGATGTTATTTAATCATAACCCAGAAATCTTAAGAAGACTTGGTCCCAGAATTATGAAGCAGTCTAATAAAATAGTCAAAATGTTTATACTCTCTTATTGTTTTGTGATTAAAAATCAAATGCTAATAAAATGTGTCTCTTTATTATATTACGCTGATATTATGCTGATATTTACAAATTTTAAGCGTAATTTATGATATATCATATTTTTATTAACGATTTTTCAGGCTTGATATTGGGTCCCTCCACCCCTCAAACAATAAAAGTTCAATCCTTTATACTGTCGGACAAAAATAATTACCAAATCTACCTTAAAATATGATTATTTAATGAGATGGACATTCATTGGCAATGGGTTCCACACCACTTCGGCATTTTAAAAAATCGTCCGTTAAATTAAGCAAATATATGTTTAATCATTTTTACCATGGAGGTCATCTTTTTGGGGTTTTTTTTTTGTTTTTGTTTGTTTGCTTGTTTTTTTTTTTTTGTTTTTTTTTTGTCCTACTACCTGAATCAAAAGATCCTTAGTTCAAGTATAAAAAAATGAAAAGATCAATACATGTATCACTATGTTTATCGAACTAGCACACATAGAGAGAGAGAGAGAGAGAGAGAGAGAGAGAGAGAGAGAGAGAGAGAGAGGCAATCTTTAGTAAACAATATGTATAATTACACACCAAAAGAGCCCTGCTTTAAGAACTTCAGTACTTTGAATTTTGTAGTTTTGCCCCTGTAATTTTTCATTCGTGTACGTATGGGTACTTTGTTTTTATGTGTAGCATTGGCAAATAATGGGATGATCACGGCGCCGTTCCAGTATGTTTAAATATTTAATTGTATACATGATTTTTAGACTATCAATTCTAAAACAAACAATATTACCAATTACGGGTGACGTATTTACTGCATGTGGCAATTGCAAATGATGTATACATATACAAATGTACCTGTACATACAATTGTATGATGTACCAGGCCAGGTATGTGATATATTTACTCTTATACATATATCTAAAAAAATAACCCCTATTTATGATCACCGGTACAGTAATTAATTAGCCTCTAGATTTTACTCTTACATACATGTATCTTTAATTTGTAAACGTAACATTTTTAAAACCCAGAGTTAGGAACTTTTACTTTGAAAATGAATTACAAATGTAAATAACTTTTATTTACTAGACTTATCGTATACACGTACATGCTAAGATATTTCAACGCCTTTAGAAACCCTGACTTGCACCTGGGCACACGACACACCTGTTGTGTATATCTTGTATATTCTGTGTTAGTTCCAGGGGTTTTCTTAAGTTGGACAAACAGTAGACTCTAATTAAATATACACAAACGTGCACCTGGGCACACGAGACAACTGTTGTGTATATCTTGTATATTCTGTGTTAGTTCCAGGGGTTTTCTTAAGTTGGACAAACAATAGACTCTAACTAGAGCCGAGCTCGTTGCAAGCAACGAGAAGGTCTTCCGTTACAGCTTCAAGTCGAGACAATCTGATTAAAATCATATCCTTGATCCCCTCCTTCTTTTTCTATTTTCGCTACAAGAGGATCTGAAGAAACCCCTCTTGAGGTCACCCCCTGTTGAACGTTTGTTTATAAATATACATGAGTTATTCTAGCAATCAGAGCAAGTTTTAGAAACGGTAATTTCGGGTTACAAACAAAAATGGAGTTGTACGACGAAATGATGCCACATGTTCGTGAATCTTTCGGTATCAGCAAGTAAAAGATGGAGCATAAGTTGATATTAGACGCCCTTAGGGAATCTAAAGAATGTATTAGCATAACTTCCAAATCATGTAACTGAGGAATGGAACCGACGATTTCATTGGTCAAAGCAAAGTTTACCAGGAGGTGACCTCAAATGGGGTTTCTTCAAATCATCGTATAGCGACTATAGAAATTTTAATCAGATTGCAAGTCAAGAAAGGATTGTCATTCAGTCTTAATAAAACCACCCCTCTTCTCAGCTATGTTAAGGAAGGTATCGGAATTCTAGCACGTGTGATTTAGGAAAAATTTGCATATGCCCCGCCCCTTATTCATGAGATTTTACAAGATATTGTATTTCGGTAATTAACAAACCTCTACCAAAATGAATATGATTATTTATTGGGTTTGATTGTATCAAGAAAGGTGTACTGAAATAAAAACTTCAACTATTCATTATATCTTGGAAATTATTAAATTCCTAAGTCGTCTGATGACGTGTCGATGTTGACTACGTCACATCGGCGCTTGCAGCTGTGATCAGAATAAACATGTGGACTTCAGTGATATATTTGGAATTTAACTTATTTACAACCAGCGTGGACGGAAATCGGTAGAGGATTCAACTGAACAAGGTAAGATTTATCTGTACTTCCCCTAGATATTGTTTTGTATTATCTAATACTGTAGAATGAAACAGAAACGAAGGGAAATTCCTCGGCTTCGATTTTGTTTACTTGTTTACATTTGTTTTTTCATGTAATATTGTGTTTAAAAATCAGTTTGGTGACTCGATCAGGCAAAGCAAATGTTCTGCGATTCTCTAATTTTCATCATAAAGAGTATTGAGGCTCATTGTAGCTTTTTACTGGTCTCTTATATCGCAATAATATTAGCTCGCATTTCCTCCGTGCTCAAAGAAAATGTAAACAATGGAAAGTCCAAACACTGTGCTAGCACTACAAAGATTACTGTGAGGATCTGGATTAAATATAGACAAGATTGTATTTTTGTTGATGTAAATCAAAATGTTTTATTTTATTTAGCCTTCTTTTAGGAAGATTATATGTATGAAAGGACAAAATTAAAGTGTCATCTGAATTTTCAATCATATTAAAGAATATATGCATGTTATAATATTAATGAAATAACAACTGCCATTAGTATGCACAATAATAAAATAATTTTCCATTTTCATGTTATCTTAAACTGCAATTAAAATTCAATTACAGGGTTATTAAAGCAGAAAATGCATGGTTCATTGGAGATACTTTTTTGGGGTGTATATAGAAAAGTAGGTACTCTATCAATATTTCTTTTACTCATGTATATGTGGCCTGTTTTTTTAAAATCATATTACTATAATATAACCTATCGTGATATTTTTCATTGATAACTATTGAAATTAAATTAGAAATTGATAAATATTGATCATTTCAGGCATTGGTTTTTTTATCAACTGCACTGGCTCCTTACATCAAAAAGACAGAGGAGAAGTACATGTAGTGTGCAAGAAGAATGGTCAATTTCCATTAATTCCACATCATGACTGAATAATAACTGAATAATACTGAAAATCAGAAAACACTAATAGACATTAGTCTTGTCGAACAGTTTGTCACAGAAAAGCAATATCTACAGTACATTGTTATTGTCAAATTGAATATATTAATAAATTCTTGATAAATATTGATTTTTCTTGCTTTCTTTAATAATTACAAAAAATATTAATTATAATTACAAGTAACCCTGGTCATATATTAAAGGCATTTCTTATTTATTTACCAGCAAAGTAACATAAACCATTATGAAACATAAATGTGTAAATTACAAACTTACACTTACCCCCCCCCCCCCTTTGCCCTTATATCAATAGTTATTGGTAGGGACAACATGTACTAATTTTTTCAATTTCAACAATTTGGTAATGATGACTGGTGTGAACAGAAACAACATTCTAACATTATTTTAATGAAATTCACAGCGTTTATTTATCTTATGAATGAAAATTAAAATCATGATCTTAGTCAGTGTTGCGTTTGAATTTCACCCAAATGACGCCGAAAGTGAAATGGGTCAGATAAAATGCAGTAGTGCAAGGGCATACACTTGATCAAATATTTTGAAATTTTACATGTGTAACCATTATATTCCCATTATATCAAAAAGTGCTGGGAGCTGTATGAAATCGCTACGCATTTTACATAAATAAGCGTTAAATGTGGGAACTCCCTGCAAATTTTTGATCATAGACTGTTTATGTTGAATTAAATAATTGTTCTTACTTGAATATTTCAAGCTCCCAGCACTTTTCGAAATTTTAGATGTTCATTTTACAAGTTAAAACCGGAAATAAATATATTTGTTTATGCTAAGCCCTTGCACTATGCATTTTTTGGTATTATTCCTGATTCAGTTATTTTTAGCAGTATCACGTGACAGGGTATTCCTTAGAGACTAAAAAATTGCTTATGCGATAGCAAATTATCTAATTTGTATAATGATAAAATATCACTTTGTGTAACAATTTTTTTGGAATAGAATATCAAGATTATTAAAAAGCTAACATTTTATGTGATAAATATCGCTATTATTTTATGGACGCCCTTAACATAGCTGAGTTCTTCTTACACTTGTCAGGGTCTGACAGTTATTGATAGGAGGTCATTTTCACACTACCTTAACTTCTGACCAATCAGGGCTTTAGAAAATCAATTTGAACTCTTCAAAAGGAGACAGAAAAATTAATTCATGCCTATTTTCTATATATTACTGCAACCTCCAGACTGCATAGTATTGAAGAGTTACACTTCTAATAAAACAGATAAAGGCATGTCTGTGATAAGCTAGGGATATATATTTAGATTGTATGCAAATTTAAATGTCATAGAAAGGTGACCTCTTATTGATACCTGAGTGTAAGGAGAAAGGGGTGGGCTGTCATTAAACTGGATTGTCAATATGATAATAGTAAGTTCAGAAAACGAGGCTCTCTTTCAAAGTATTATTTTCCTACCAGACAAACTCTCCTTTTAACTTATTTTACGGTTATATCAATTTATGATAACTTAAAACACATCTCTTATATGTACATGTATTTAATTATTCCAACCAGAAAATCGATAAATACGTTTACATGTATGTACAACTGATGACAGGATTCAAACTACTGGTATGCCTATATCATAGTGTAATATACACAAAATCCACTGCGCTGATGCATGGAAAAAAGTGTTATGTTTCATAAATATTTTGATTCCCTATATTCATACTTAAACCTCTACAGCTAAAACATGGAATAGTTTATGTAAAGTGCAGTGTTAAAATTAGAGATTGAAAAGAACACCAATTGTAAATAAACAATAGAACCGTTTTAACAAGAGCTTGGACTTTGGGTAGTACGTGACAAACTCCGATTTGATGAAGGCGGGGTCTACTCGTTGTTTACTGTTCAGTCATTGGCTAATAGCTATGAATACATTGAACGCAGTGACACTCGTCCGACCTTATCCAGGGATGTATATTTCGCTGAAACAGCGTCAATTTCACACAGCAGAGCAGATCTTGGCAAACAACTTTCCGGTTTTGACAGTCTATGAATATTAATGAGCTTCTCTTAGCGAATTAGAAGAAAGGAGGTCAATATTTGAACGCTTGTTTTGATGAGTAAACTAGATAGTAACATCCCACCGAAAGTCCAAGCTCTTGTTAAAACGGTTCTAATGCCTTCTCCCATCTGAGGGTGCGCTATTAGTATACGAGACTGAGGTGCTCAGTGGTAGGGATAACTATCCGTATAATGTTTGGTCATACAGGCCTCAGTATTGTTTTTAAAAGGATGAGCATATTTATCTGAAATCTTCACAAGCAAGTAAAAGAAATTCACAAATCTTCAAAATCATAATCCGCGGCAGTGGTAGGGGTTGTGAGGCATCTCTAACTTCATTTTTTTCAAACAGGATTTTGTTTTAAATATCCCAATATTTTTTTTTTTTTTTTTGCCTTGAGCGTTCATCTAGGAAGTGTGTGGGGGTGGGGTGTCAATACCCCAAAATTTAATTTTCTAAATGTAAATTTCAGAAAATGTTGGCAGGGGTGGGGGCAGAACTCCAACTGAATCAAAAATCCTTTTTGTCATTTTTGTGTGACAGGAAGAGAGACCTCTGGTTTACAATTATTTCTATCATGTCACATATACATGTTTTAGTTATAATATTTTGGAATTTTTTAAAGATACAATGTCATTTATTTGATAAAAATCATATATTTATGCATACATGTATTAACATGTGACGTGTGATCCAAAAAGTAATCAATTTTGTTCAGTTTTTTACTTGAGTAACAGAAAGGCATAAACCAGCGTTTTGTTCAGAGCACTGTGTACATTGTATATTTAAACCAAACCAAAAGAGATGGTGTGACGTCAAAACAATTTGTTTTTGTTTTTTAAACAAGAGTTCTACATAATGTCAACCTCCAGAAAATACGATTTCTCTAACTTTAACATTTACAACAATTAATAAAATCCGTTGAACAACACATATCTACACCATTTATGGTAACTTTGAGAAGTGCATACATTTTTGGGAGGCAACTGTGTCGCTAGTCTGTAAGTCAAGTGAATTATGTCCTAAGGTCTTTTAAAGAAATAAGAAACTGTTAACACTTGCAGTACTCTGATGATTTCTATGGCGACCGACTGCATTGAATAACGTATTTCATAACTTCTAAACGTGAGAATAAATAATTATTATTTAACATCTTGGACTTAAAACTTTAAACTTATATTCAACAATTGACAGTGATAGCTCACTTCCAAGTGTATTTTAATTACATAACAATTGATGATCTGCATCCATAAATTACCTATGGCTATCTGTGTCCATGGTTGTGTGCACTTAAAGGCCGAGGTTTTTAACCGGTCAGTTCAGGTGGGGGTGGAGCCTATATTGAAAGAGGTGTGAAACCCGAGGGAAACACGCTCGCTTGTGTTTACATGTCTATATACACGGAGTATTAAAGTGCTCTCAAAAGAGTTTTTCCGTTTATTTAAAAAGAATATCGTATTTCTATGTACTTATAAAACAAATTGTTCTTCGTTGAAATAAATATAAACGCATGAAAAACCGCGTGCGACATGTGCAAAATCTTTCGTTTGATTGAACAAGGTAACTGAGAATATATCCTGATGTTTTGTGAATTATACAATCACCCCACCGTACTCAAATACTAATGCAATTTTGCAACCAATGCTTGTAAACATTTTAAATGGTAAATCTTTTCCGATCAGCTGGTAAATTAAAGTGCACAATAATTCTACCAGCTGCGCATGCACCAGAGCTGTCTGTACTTGTTTCTCTTCCGGTTTCACCTCGTGAAATTTCTCAAAGAAATGTGATAACTAACGATATAAATCGTGAACGCAATATTTGATTTCCTTTAATTATTTATTCTCAATTATTCACAAACATCTTTATTGATAAACGACGTCTTTCATGGATACATGATCGGCACCACATGATTTTGACAGACTATAGGTGATCAGCGCATTTAGTGTGGTACATAACCAAGTACGAGTAAATTTTTAATTCATATCTTTTAATATTTCTTTTGTTTAAAGTGCTAAAAGATAGCGATTTATCGTCACGATATGCATCAAATCAAAAGAAAAAAGTTTATTGCACCGTCGTCGCGAGCGCTGGGCATGGTATACACAGGACGAGTAAACAAATGCCAATCATTTTCTAACATCCAAACTGGGGCCTCGATTTAGTTGATTAACAAGGGTTACACTGACCAGGTAAATTTGAAGGCGGTGCTTATTTTCTCGGTCTTAAAGGGACACGAGATTTTCGGTCGCACGGGGTGATTGAATTAACACGCAGACCGAATAAACACACAGATTGCAAAGTGAAACACATTAGGAAGAACGTTAACAAATAAGGAGTCACCAAAAATTGATTTTCGACACATATAAATTTTCGATTTTTGTTCGCCAATTTTTAAAATTCAGCTCGAGCACTGGGGGGGGGGGGGGGGCGGAGCAGCACAGAGATGACTTTGTTTTTAAACTTCCTAGAACGCTTCGAAAATTAATGATTTTTTTTTATTATGTAAACCCTGCTAAAATTTGGTACAACTCTTAAGAAAACTTATTTTACTTTCTACACTATTTAATTTTTGCGTTGGTCGAATATTAATTCTTACACCAGTATATATACATATATCCATGTGCATATATGACTCGTTGGCCAGGCAAAGTTTGAATATTGTCTTAAAAGTGTTAAAGTCTGTAAAAAGTCTAAGCAATAATTAACGGAAATGATCATGAGTAACTACAGTCGATTCATCGTCGGACCCCACGGGTTTTCCATCCGTTACATTGCTTGAAATCAGTGTAACGGATAGAAAACCCGTGGGTTCCGACGATGCAGTATATTAATCTTAAGTTAAACACATATCAATTTTACATATGCCGGTATATATCTCGGAGTTTTATTATATTTAATCTTTTATTTATACAATCGGCCTTGCATATTTAGAATCGAATTGATAGATTACTTTTATTCAATTAATGAGAGGTTGTTATAAGGTTTTTCGCCCTAACGTTTAAATCAACGCTAAATCAACTGAATAAGGGAGATAAATTCATCTTTCATCTAAAACCAATATAAATGAAAATAAAATAAACAAATAGTTTTGTGTTCGTAAAAAATATCAATAAACATACACGTGTGATAAGGTACATGTAGATGTCCCCTCGCGCGCGATCTTCTCGGCCATGTGCGAGCGTGCGAGGGATGATCATCATTTAAAGGGGTAATCTTTGTGTTTTTTTGTTGTTGATCTAAAACATCATTAGTACAGTTCTTGGAACATTTTATACTTACAAACCCACCATTGATTTATGTCTGACGATGTTTTGGATTAGGAATAATATCGGATTTTATAATTTTTAGAATGACTTCTTAATTTACATTTTAAATAAAACATTAATAACTTAATATTAAAACAGTTCCTGTATTTGCGGCTATATAAACTCAAAACAAGTACATGAAAGACGCGAATCTGGTGTATTAGATAACCGCTGACCGCTTGGTAGTGCACCCGCGGCCGATCTCTTCTCGGCCGCAAGCGAGGGATATCTTACGTAATGGTTCACACACACAGCTCTGATTCCAGATATATTTTAAATGCATGCAGCATGATAACTAAAATGTATCACATAGATTTATTTTTTTCCGGTAGTTTGTGTGATTTACTAGAAAAGAAAAAGAATGTTTATATTTTCTGTTTCTCGTTTTTTTAGGATTGTGCAGAATTTACGAAGATGACTTAAACTCCTCACATAAAAGCATGTATCCTAAAAAAATTATTTTTTTCTTATGAATTAAAGCCTCCTTTTTAAACAGGAATACTGTCTGTCGTAACTTAATGTCAGTTGTACGCACAATGACTTTCGTTAACTTGCCAAATAAACACAGGTACATGTTAACATATAAAGCTTTTTACACTCTTACTACACAACTCACCAACAAAATAACATTGTAACGACATTTATAGGATCCCAACAAACAACTTTTCCAGCGACAGCTATATCAAAATCCTAGCCGTTTTTTAGTTATTTAGCAAAAACTTCCAAGGACCCTTGGCCCTTAATTTAAGGGGCCAGCCCTTTTTTATTGGTGTCAAATGAAAGTCCTTGACATTTTGCACAACTTTTATTCTATATGTCTTAACAAAATATTTTTTGTTTAAAAGATACAAAGGAAAATATGTCTAATTTTTCGCACTTTTTGGAACCCTGTTTTTTACCCCCTACCTTTTTCTAAATAAAGAAAGTAATCCAAAAACAAAAACCGATGTGCATAACTTCAATGTCTCTGTTATTCAAATTCGTTGGATTCCCATTCCCTGCTATCATAGTCTCGGAGCCTTTGTCTGGAAACGAAAGGCCCTAAATTATTTAAAAAGGGTAATAACTCGTTAACGGAAGAGGATTTTTTAAATTTATGAAATGGTTTAGATAGTGTTTTGTAAAGTCTATAAGCCCTGGAAATTTGAGCAAAAACCGTTCAGAAATGAGCAAGATATGAAGCCTCAAAGTTCGCGTCTAGGAAGAAAAAAAAAAAGAAAAATAAGAATAATCTTAATCTGCACAATAATATAAAGGTCTTCCGTTGGAAACGGAAGACCTTAATTAGATATACACAAACGAACAAAACTAGACAAACAAAGCAGTAATATCCTGCCCAATATAACAAAGGCAGTTCAGAGTCTTTTCATCGTTAACATGTATCTAGCAGATCTAGAATTAAACCTAGAAGTAATCAAAATTGAAAAAAAAACATACCTTAAACCGATTATTAAGTTAAATCATGCATTGTTGGTTCATTATCTTTATTTGGTTTAATAACCGGATAAACTAACGGAGAGAGAAAGAGAGAGAGAGAGAGAGAGAGAGAGAGAGAGAGAGAGAGAGAGAGAGAGAGAGAGATTTATTTCACCGATTAATTTATAATAGGAAACAAACATACTTAAATATAATTTCATGCACAAATTTAGATACAGAGACTGCGCTTACCCCTACAATAATTTTGAAATATTTTGAAACAAAAAAAATCAAATTACTGAAGAACTAACGGGAGTTGATTTTCTTGATTTTTATTTATTTTTAAATCAATGATATGTTATTTTGCATGACAAGTACATGTGGTTTGTAATTTCAATTACGCACATTTTTATAATATACATTTTTGGACTTTTTCGACAAGAATGTAGAGAAACCCAATCATGTTAACATGAATCATGTTAAATAATATTTAAAGATAAAATTAATTCAATCAAACTATATATCAGTAATAGAAATATTTCTCGAAAATTGTATGGATCCAGGCTTATTGAACACTAGTCTCGTTCAACCAAACGCTCGGCTGACACCGTGAATCTCCGACAAGGATTTACGGAGACAGCCGAGCGTCGAATTGAACGAGACTATATTGAACTCTGGCGTAGAAATACATACGACTACAAAAAATATTTAAATTGTTCGTACCATTTAAAAGCTGACTATTTTCAAGGTATTTATAAATAAGTTTCCTTGAAAACAATGCTTTAGCATACATTACATCGAATTTATCAATTATTTTCAAGAACTAAGTCTTGTCAGCAGCAATGATTTGTGCTGAGGTCCAAACACTGTTTCACTTTCAGTTTGTCTGTGTAACTGCATAGGAGAGTTGATTAAAATCAACTCCCAAAAATTATAAAGAATTTTATTACAGCAATCTTTGTCAATCGGAGCAGTGTTGATGATAGCGATCTGTGTTTAATGGAGCGACAATTAAAACCGCATGGAACATCCCCCGCTCCTTGGAAATTATATCACTCGGATCACCCCCTCCCATCCCTATATAAAAGAGCTTTTTCATGATCATTTAATATATGTTTTTATTGTTCAGTTTGATCAAACTTGACTTAAAGGGAACTTAAAGATGGTTTAAAGACAACTTAAAGGCTTAAGGATGGCTTAAAGGTAACTTAAAGAAGCTTGGACATTAAAGACCTATAAGCTCAGCTTAAAGGTGTCTTAAAGATTGTATATCCTTTAAGCCACCTTTAAGGACTTGCCTAAAGATTGTTTTTCGCCCTGTGACAAGTTAACAAATTATATGTAACTCAGGTTAAATTTAAAGACAAATTTAAGAAACCATATCAAAATCACAAACTTTTAGCAGTTAAAGTTAACAAATTATTTCAAACTCATGCTCTGTTGCCTTCTAAGATAATAGCACATACCAGAATCACAAGAAAATCATAGCAGACTCAAAACCAATAAACAAACCACATCAGGATCCTACTTCCTTGTTTGTCACCCATAATTTGCGTATGATTCATCTAATGGAACATGTGTTAAAATCAAACAACAAAATCATGAATTTGTGAGTTTGATATAATTTTCAAGTGATTTTGATATGATTTCATACGAAAAGTTTTTAAATTGTTTGGGTATTGAGCTGAATTTAACGGATTAACCCTCTTGATGCCACATTCCATATGAATTACGTTATGACGTCACCTGTACGTCATATCGATTGTACGTTCTATGTGCCGAGTTTACGGAGTGTCACTACTTATTTGGCGAATTTTTAATTTGTAAATACATGTGCACGTTTCTCGCTCGAATTTGAATTTGATTTGATTTTATTTTTATTCATATTTTTTGGTTATTCATATTTTATCAATTTATTTGTTTAGTTATTCATTTGCAATATAAAGAATTAAAAACAAATTATAAAAATCTTAAAGCAGAATGTGTTTTACACGCTTAGAACAATCATATTTGTACAAATTTTTCTGCTGCTAATCACTACATGTATATACAGGCATGTTTCACCTTTCCCCAGTTTAGTGTATACTATATTTATGCGTAAGTCCCCAAAGCTGTACCGTGTGTATTAGGTCCTCAGTTTAGTATATACTATATTTATGTGTAAGTCCCCAAAGTTGTACGTGTGTATTAGGTCCTCAGTTTAGTGTATATTATATTTATGTGTAAGTCCCCAAAGTTGTGCGTGTGTATTAGGTCCTCAGTTTAGTGTATATTATATTTATGTGTAAGTCCAAAAGTTGTACCGTGTGTATTAGGTCCTCAGTTTAGTGTATACTATATTCATGTGCAAGTCCCCAAAGTTGTAATGTTACTCAACATGATAGAAACAATTCAAAATTGAGCAATTGGTCAATCAGATAAAATAAATAACCTCATGCAAATATAACTGAAAGAAAAAAACAACTCTTCACAATGCTTAAAAACTTTAAATTCAGCAGGATTTAGACTGCTACTGCATATAAAGCTTTCAAATTGTCATATACAGTCTAGACTGCCATAGCAACTCTCTGTCTTATGCGACCATATTAAGACCCACATAACATATTTTTCAATATGAAAAGAACACCCTGCATTAAGCCACCCCTGCCTTATGCGACAAGCAACCTTAATTTTTTGTCCCAAAATGCCATGCAGACTGTTTTTAGCAACCTTTTGCATATAAGAGACAATGGCATCCAAAGCGGATACTTGTTTTGTTTTTTGATTGTTTTGTTTTTGATAATTCACTAGTGTATTTATGACCTTTCATAATAACGTTCATTATCATTTACCTAATTCAGATTTTTTTTTCTCATGACATTTGCCATATCTCTTAAAGATAGGAGGACTTTTGTCGAATATGGCGGAGAAATATTGGTCTTTTATAAAGATCGGTTTTTAGCACATTACTGCTACTTTTTAGACAAACCTGGCCAAAACTCATCAGGATATGCACTTTTTAAGAAGACTTGAATCCACATATAATGATATTATGTAATTAACATATAAAGAAGATCTAGATTGGGAGATTGCTCATGTCCCTTAACAAACATGGCAGTTTTACAAGTCGGACATCAAACATTCATTAACATCAGATTTAACCTTAAAATCATAAGAAAGCTGCAATCATGAATCGGTGCAAAACTTAAGGAAATACTGCATAGTTTAAGAAACATCATAATTTGAATTGGTATAGATAACATATCACTCAAGGGTGTGCATGCATTTCTTTCCAGCCCTAAATACATGTACATACATGTCTTATTGCAATTGTTGGAGACATAAGCAATATGCTTTCTTCAATTAATTTCATATTATTATAATAAATGATTCTTAAAAATTTATAAAAATCTTTGTAAGCTAGGCCACATAAAATTAATACAGAGGGTTCCACTTAACAGAAAAAAAAAATCAAAATTAATTGTCCAGGTGAAAAGAGGGACTGTTCAGACAATTAGCCTTTTCCTCTTATTTCTCCCTGTCAAAATGGTAGCCACTTTGAAACCATCATTATAAAGAGAAACATTTTCATTTGAGCATATACAAACAAAACTAGTGGGTATTGTTTTTTTATACAAAAAAACACATGTCTCCCCTTCTCCCCAAGGATTGTAATATGGGGCAAATTTAAAAAGTGAAAAAGAATGAAGTCAGCTATATGTTTGATATCATCCATATATGATACAGTTTAGAAAATGAATTAACTTGAGACACAAGATTGGTCAAGGTCAAAAATTATGGAGGCGTGCACTCCTTCTCAATACCATCTACCTATGTTCCAAGTTTGAAGCCTTAATGTCAAAAGGTATCCAAGTTACCACCCAGACAAAATTTAATTATTTTTTCTCAAGTTGACCTTGAGTAAAACAAGGTCAAGGTCAATTATTAATCAATAGTACACCTCAGTGTATTATAATTGTTCTTTGTGTAAAGTTTGAAGTCCTTCTGTCAAAGAATATTTAGGAGGTGAACAATGAAGTTAATCCTAATTTGACCTTGAAATAATTTTTTTAGGTCAAGGTCAAAAATTTTGGTAAGGTTGAACTGGACTAACTACCATCTGTGTATGATACAAGTTAAAAGATTGTATGATTAAGGAGTCTTGTGTTATGGTCCGGACTATATTTTTTATAAAACGCTTGACCTTGAAGAATAGGTCAAGGTCAAAAATTTTGAATGCGTGCACTTCTTCTCAATACCATCTACCTACGTTCCAAGTTTGAAGTCTTAATGTCAAAAGGTATCTAAGTTACCACCCAGACAAAATTTAATTATTTTTTCTCAAGTTGACCTTGAGTAAAACAAGGTCAAGGTCAAATATTTATCAATAGTACACGTCAGTGTATTATAATTGTTCTTTGTGTAAAGTTTGAAGTCCTTCTGTCAAAGAATATTTAGGAGGTGAACAATGAAGTTTTTTCTAATTTGACCTTGAAATAAAATTTTAGGTCAAGGTCAAACATTTTGGTAAGGTTAAACTGGACTATATACCATATATGTATGATACAAATTAAAAGATTGTATGATTAAGGAGTCTTGTGTTATGGTCCGGACTATATTTTTTATAAAACGCTTGACCTTGAAGAAGATAATAGGTCAAGGTCAAAAATTTTGATGGCGTGCACTTCTTCTAAATACCATCTACCTATGTTCAAAGTTTGAAGTCTTAATGTCAAAAGGTATCTAAGTTACCACCCAGACAAAACTTAATTATTTTTTCTCAAGTTGACCTTGAGTAAAACAAGGTCAAGGTCAAATATTTATCAATAGTACACGTCAGTGTATTAAAATTGTTCTTTGTGTAAAGTTTGAAGTCCTTCTGTCAAAGAATATTTAGGAAGTGAACAATGAAGTTTTTTCTGATTTGACCTTGAAATAAAATTTTAAGGTCAAGGTCAAAATTTTTGGTAAGGTTCAAGTGGACTATATACCATCTATCTATGATACAAGTTAAAAGTTTGTATGTTTAAGGAATCTTGTGTTATAGTCCAAACTCTATTTTTTATAAAACGCTTGACCTTGAAAAAGAAAATAGGTCAAGGTCAAACATTTTGGTGGCGTGCACTCCTTCTCAATACCATCTACCTATGTTACAAGTTTGAAGTCTTAATGTCAAAAGGTATTTAAGTTACGGCTTGGACAAATTTGGATGAAGAAGAATAAGAAGAACTAGAGCAAAGCTCGTTGCAAAGCAACGAGTGGGTCTTCCGTTAATGTCAAAAGTAAAGCTTGAAGTTCCTGTAAGAAGAAGATTTCTTAAACCAATAACAAGAGACACTTAAACAAAAAAAATCAAAAAAATCAAATCATTCTTGGTACGACTTAACAAAATCCGAATGATTTTAAGTACGAATTGACAAATACCTTTACAATTTCAAGAATGACTAAACAAAAAAAATCCGAATGTGTTTAAGTACGACTTAACAATTATCGAATTATTTTTGGTACGAGTTAATTTCACTTTAAACTTAACGCTATTTTTTAAACCAAGAACGCGGAATCAAAATTTCCGGAAAAATCAATTTTTGAACCCCAATATCTCTGCAATGCATCGTCCGATTAAAAAACGGATTTCAGTTTCGTATTCAGTATTATAAATTCTACAAAGATCATAAACTTTTGAAATTCAAACAAAAAATTCGAAATTTTGAAAATTTTAAAAGACTTCCGGTTTGGACCGGAAGTGACGGAATGTTAATTCCAGCCTTATTTCCAAATAAAAATGATAATTGTACAAACACAAAAATTTTCAAGTCTCTATCTTAAAGCGTTTTCGAAAAATCCCCTGGACAAAATCACTTTTTCAAAATTTTAAAATTGACGTAACGTAAAAATGGAAGTGACGTTGTAAATGAAATTTTAATAGCTTAAAGGGACGATAAAGGCACATAATTTCTGAAAGTTTCATTGAAATTGGTTGAAAACTTTTTGAGATATGAAGCTTCAAAAAAGTCAGAAAAATAAAGAAAAAGAATAATAATAATAATAACTAGAACAAAGCTCGTTGCAAAGCAGCGAGTGGGTCTTCCGCTAATGTAGAGAGTAAAGCTAAATGTTCCTGTAAGGAGCAACGTTCTTAAACCAATAACAAGAGTAACTAAAACAAAAAGATAAAAAATCGAATAATTCTTGGTACGACTTAACAAAATCAGAATGATTTTTAGTGCGAATTAACAAAAACCTTTACGATTTCAAGAACGACTTAATAAAAAATTTGTCAAAGTACGACTTAACAAAAATCGAATTATGTTTGGTATGAGTTAATTTCACTTTGAACTTAACGCTATTTTTTAAACCAAGAACGCGGAATTAAAATTTCCGGAAAAATCAATTTTTGAACCCCAATATCTCTGCAATGCATCGTCCGATTTAAAAACGGATTTCAGTTTCGTATTCAGCATTATAAATTCAAAGATCATAAACTTTCGAAATTCAAACAAAAAATTCGAAATTTTGAAAATTTTAAAAGACTTCCGGTTTGGACCGGAAGTGACGGAATGTTAATTCTAGCCTTATTTCCAATTAAAAATGATAAATGTACAAACACAAAAAATTTCAAGTCTCTATCTTAAAGCGTTTTCAAAAAATCCCCTGGACAAAATCACTTTTTCAAAATTTTAAAATTGACGTAACGTAAAAATGGAAGTGACGTTGTAAATGAAATTTTAATAGCGTAAAGGGACGATAAAGGCACATAATTTCTGAAAGTTTCATTGAAATTGGTTGAAAACTTTTTGAGATATAAAGCTTCAAAAAAGTCAGAAAAATAAAGAAAAAGAATAATAATAATAATAACTAGAGCAAAGCTCGTTGCAAAGCAACGAGTGGGTCTTCCGTTAATGTCGAGACTAAAGCTAAATGTTCCTGTAAGAAGCAACGTTCTTAAACCAATAACAAGAGTAACTAAAACAAAAAGATAAAAAATCGAATAATTCTTGGTACGACTTAACAAAATCCGAATGATTTTTAGTACGAATTAACAAAAACCTTTACGATTTCAAGAACGACTTAACAAAAAAATGTGTCAAAGTACGACTTAACAAAAATCAAATTATTATTGGTACGAGTTAATTTCACTTTGAACTTTACGCTATTTTTTAAACCAAGAACGCGGAATTAAAATTTCCGGAAAAATCACTTTTTGAACCCTAATATCTCTGCAATGCATCGTCCGATTAAAAAACGGATTTCAGTTTCGTATTCAGCATTATACATTCTACAAAGGTCATAAACTTTTGAAATTCAAACAAAAAATTCGAAATTTTGAAAATTTTAGAAGACTTCCGGTTTGGACCGGAAGTGACGGAATGTTAATTCCAGCCTTATTTCCAAATAAAAATGATAAATGTACAAACACAGAAAATTTCAAGTCTCTATCTTAAAGCGTTTTTGAAAAATCCCCTGGACAAAATCACTTTTTAAAAATTTTTAAATTGACGTAACGTAAAAACGTAAGTGACGTTGTTATGGAAACTTTAATAGCGTAAAGGGAGGATAAAGGCACAGTACTTCTGAAAGTTTCGTTGAAATCGGTTGAAAACTTTTTGAGATATGAAGCTTCAAAAAAGTCAGAAAAATAAAGAAAAAGAATAATAATAATAATAATAATAATAAAAAGAAACAATAGAATAACAAGAGGGTCTTCCGTTGGAAACGGAAGACCCTAATAATAATAAAAAGAAACAATAGAATAACAAGAGGGTCTTCCGTTGGAAACGGAAAGACCCTAATAATAATAAAAAGAAACCGTAGAATAACAAGAGGGTCTTCCGTTGGAAACGGAAGACCCTAAAAAGAAACCGAAGAATAACAAGAGGGTCTTCCGTTGGAAACGGAAGACCCTAACTAGACACGATCTCGTTGCGAGCAACGAGGTCGTCTTCCGTCCGATTTTTAAAAGGTAAATCACGTCATCGACTTTAATTTTCGACAACAAAACATGATATGGAAATAGGAGTGAAGTACTAATGCTTACCTGTAATGCTTTTTATAAGTTCTCTTACGTTGCTTTTTTAAATACTTGCATTTCTTTCAATTGAAATAGACAAGATTAAACTTTTTTACCTCTGGCCCCTAATATCCCTAGTTAGGTAACGCATGAGAAAATCATTATATTGTAAGGATGTATAAACGTATTATACCTAAAGTCTGTCCCAAGATATTTTTGCCACACATTCTCTTAAATTATTTGATATTTGTAAATATCTCTTGATTCAGACGATGTTCATTCGATAGTATGAAAAAATCCCAAGATTTCCCTTTTGAAACGCCCCCTCTAGCTTGTCAGGTTTTAATACACGGCTAAAAAAAGAACGTCTACGGGGATTTTGCATTGCATCAGCCATTATAAAGCCCGGATGATAACTTAAAAAAAGTGTGCTAGATATTCCGAAAGACTTCCGAATTGAGAAAAGATGTAAACATTCTCCATTATAAATATCCGTAGGAAATCTGTTTTCGATCCTGTGAATGTTTACGAAGGAAAAATGGTAATTTGTAAATGAAGTTTGACCCCTAAAAACGTTATTACCTAATTACGTAACACATGTTAAAATCAATAGATTTCTTGAATACATCTCAGTTGAGATCGACACAAAATTTTAAATTTTGTTTAATTCATGTGATTTTGAATGACAACAGTTGTGAATGGAATTGGAGATCATTGTGGAGAATAAGCAGGTATTGAAAATAATTAATGCACATGATCATGCACATGACAAATAAAGTGTCTTACACATGTAAATCTTAATGTTAAAGCTGCTTGGTCCGATTTTCAATAAAATAATTGTACGCTTTTAAACGATGGTTATGCTAAGTATGTGTGCAATAATATACGTTGCAGTACATGTAGTTTTCCCTGTCAATTAAGCCATATTTCAATGAAAAAATTATGTACTTGTTGAAACTCGTTGAATCCGGATGTTGTTTATTACGGCATGCTGCCCAATCCGGCGACATTATTCAGCCCCTTGACATTTTCCCATCATTTTTGTTTAAAAAAAAATTGTGCAATCCGGATCCTATCTATTCTGTTAACCGGCGCAATGAAAAAGCCTACTGCATATTATTAGTGAGAGTTATCTCCCGTAGTCCGTCCACTTATCGATCGATCGGCCTTCTGCGAGATATTAATGCTCAATTATTGACCAATTTTTCTGTCGTTGCTATTGATTTAAACAACTGTTAATATAGATCCAAAGAAGCAACTTTTTTCAGTTAATACCGTAAAGTCTTGTTATGAATTGCAATTGGATAATTAGATTATAGTTCACCCAATTTTTTTCAGGCCGTGATTCAGGATACTGCGGGAGTAAGACTGCCGATATCGTTTGTTATCCCCGTTGCATGGCTACACGTACAGAGTTGCATATTATTCTGTCAAAATGCTCAATTTTTTTTATATAAAATTCTCATTTATATTAATATTTATCTATTGTTTCCCTGCATCAAAACAGTTCTCGCCATCAGGTATTTCAGCCACCTGTTGACTTGTTAATGTTTTGTTTAACAATTTACGGTTAAGCATGCACTTTTCAGGTAAATCGGATGTTTGAAAGATTATCAATAGCGACGATTTAATTCAAGGATTTCCATCGTATGTATTCCGTTATGGATTTATTGTTTGAAAAAAAATATTTAAAATGAAAATTTGTACCGTAAATAAGATCGATGAAATCTAATATAATTCAGAACAATTGAACATTTTGCAAGAATACACGATCAGGACCTACTGCATTAAATGCTAAAATTAATTTGCAACAATATCCTCTAAACCGGATGTTGCCTAATCCGGCCATTTTTTTTTTCAGAACCACCCTCCGCCGGATTAGACAAGTTTTGTTGTGTATTCGCAAAATAATCGACATAAAAGGGTTTTGCGTTATTTCGCCGCGTGTTTAAACTGGCCCCTTACGTCGAAGCTAGTATGATTGTATTACGACTTTGACATCTGTTTTTTTATATAATCTATTATAACATATAAAATATACAGCATGACTATTTAAACAAAAATAAAGCAGTGTACATTTGTTCATTAATAGTTTTGATGTTTACGTTGTTTATAATCATTGCAAAACATGCAGGATGAATAAACTCAATCATTCGGAGGATGAAACCCAACGGTTTCCTTTTTTAAACATTCCAATGATGTATTTTGGGGGGTTTTTGTATGCCCCAAATTTATTTTTATTTACTTTGAATATTTCTAACGTTGAAAGGAGAGCACTTCCGTTTAAATACGTCTATAAATTTGTAAAGATTATTCATTAGGTTTGCAAGGAAAATTATTTGATACTGTAATGGCCGACAAATCGGAACATGCAGCTTGAAGAAATTTCTCAACTTATTATACCTCGAAACGTTATTTCAAATCAGGCACCAAACAATGAAGGGAAATGGAAATATTCGGCGGATCCAAATGTTAAAATATTCTTATGATAAAAATTGGTATTTATGGCAAACAGATTAATCATTTTTTATCTCTTAAAGATATAATCGCACCTGTGTTTTGTATCCATCTCTTTTAAACTCTTTGTAGCCAAATCTGTCAAAATTCGTGGTCGTTTCACCCTCTTGTTGCAACCCCAAACCCCGCTGAAATGTTCACAATCGATGCGCTGGTGAACAAAAGACTCGACTAGAAAAACTTGCTGCATGGGCCGTCTAACATTATTAATTTTAATGATGAATTCAGAAACTTTTACATTTCAAAAAGTGTCATTTTTTGTTAAGTTACAGGAACATTGTCATTCATGCACATAAAATTTGTACAAATAAAGTTATAAGTTATTCAACCAGTGTTTGAAATTTGAGACCGTTCTTGAAATATTTGGGAAAGAAATTTTAGGGGTCATCCTTTCATCTTCTTATCGGGCCCGTGTAACAAATTTGAGCCATTTCCGAATAAATGTGTGCACAAAATCGTTAATAAAAGAATGCAGGTAACGGGAGCTTTTAACACGGGAGCAGGGAGTGCTTTAAAACTCATATTTACATGTATTAATTTACCTTGTAAAATTATCAGTCATAGGCATTAGATAACTGATATTGCCTGATTGGCGAATTTGATTTGCCTATTGACTCCATGACATCTACAATTTCGCTTAGTTAAACGTACACATTTTAAAAAAAATGTATATATTATAAGCATGTACTCCAATCAGGTGTTGTACTTTACAGAACGTTTTTTTACGCGATCGCCGAGCGCGCTTCTTTTTGGGGAAGAACAGTCCTAATCAGACAGCAAATACATAATACAGCATACAGACGTTTTTATTAATATAATTATATATAATTTATGAATAAACTATTTAAGTGTGCTTGAATATGCAAATTTTAAAGCCAATTCGATTTGTATTAGACAATTAATCTACTAAGTCTAGTGTTCGCCACTCGATCTTCAACTGTCCGAATACAGTCAAAACTTTTACAATGAATGTACATGTACATTACATTTTTAAAACTCACATATTCTTTCAGAATCAAAAAAAAATAATTAATAAATGAATAAAATCAGCAATGAGTTTGCTTTTTAATGAATCTGACTACCACTGCGAAGAGGTTATACCAATATTGTGACCCTTATTATTTTACGGCCTGAATGTAAATAAAACATCAACTTGTTTAAAAATGGTTTGTTTTATCGTGCCCGTACCTACCGCAAGCATGTAACATTGGACTTCTTAAGCTGCCTTATCTCGAACGCTTTTTAAATATATTTCAACTTTTACTTACTACATCCTGCTTAACACACACACACTCTCTCTCTCTCTCTCTCTCTCTCTCTCTCTCTCTCTCTCTCTCTCTCATAACTCATAAAAATTCTAATATTTTGTTAGCCAAATGAAGTATCACATTATCATAGATATGTGAATATCGCCTATATTTTGTTGAAATTGGTAGTGTAATGCATTTAATTCTCAGCAGCAAAATGTCACAAACGGACACAAGTGAATTTATTTACATTTCAAATCGTACGACTGTAAAACGTACAATTGTATTATATTCATTGATGGCAGCTTTTTTTTTCCTTTATTATACGAACTATGATTTAAATCAATGGTTTGATGCATCGTTAACCAATATAAATGGAAATGAAAATAACAACGAATCAATGGGCATTGGAATGTGTGATAACGTATAAACACGAGAAGCATGTGTCCTACAGTGAATCGGCTGTCCACTAGCGCGGCATCTCCTCGGCCCGTGTTATGAAAATGTACACTCAACGTGGTGGGTTTGAACTGTTAACGTTTGCAGTTTGATAACTGAATTTATTTTCCAACAATAAAACTGTTTCATGACATAGACAAGAACACAAAGAACGCCTTTTTTTCAATGACAGCCATACTATCTATTTTTTTTTTAATTACGAGAGCAAAACAGCAATACTTCGTAGGTAATAATATAGTCTTTTTTTATTTACTCTTTAATATCGTTAAAATCTGAATTCATTGTGTTTGCAGCTACATAAATAAACCCGTGTGTGCATTACAACAATGCGTATATCTTGTGTATTGGATAACGGCAGACCGCTCGCTAGTCCAGCCGCGACCTATTTTCTCGGCCACGGGCAAGGATCGGATACGTATAATTGTTTACATACATGAAGCTCGGAATACAGCTAGCAAGATTTTAAATGCGACTCAAATACATTGCATAGAAGCAATTCTTATACACATAATATATTTCCCTAGAAAAGAATTAAACTGTTTAAACACTTTCCGAATGCAAGCTAGTAAACTGTCTATGGTATTAGGTAAAGGTATAATCTTTTTTATTTACTATTAAAATCATTAAAATCGGAAGTTTTGTGTTTGCAGCTACATAAAAAAAACCCATGTGTGCATTACAGCAAGACGCAAATCTTGTGTATTAGATAACGGCAGACCACTCGCTAGTCCATTCGTGACCTATTTCCTCGGCTGCGGCAAGGGATCGGATACGTAATTGTTAACATACACAGTTCGGTATACAGCTAGATTTTAAATGCGACTCAAATGCATTGCATAGAAACAGTTCTTTTATCCATAATGTGTTTCACTAGAAAATAACTAAACTGTTTAAACACTTTCCGTGTGTAAACCGGTACCCTTTATGTCAGTTATACGCACAAATACCCCGTTTATTTGCCAAATAAAACACAAATACATGGTAACAAGTCTGGCTTTTTACACTCATATTACGCAATACCCGAACAAAATATTATTGTAACGACATTAATAAGATCATAATGAACAACTTTTGCCGCGACAGCCATATCGAAATCTTAACCGCTTTTGAGTTATAAAGTGAAAACTTTGAAGGGTTCTAGGTCCTTAATTTGAGGGGCCAGCCCCTTTTTCTAGGTGTCAAACTAAAGGTCTTGTAAATATAAATATTTGTTCTTCTACACGTCTTAACAAAATATTTGTGAGAAAAAAGATAATCTAAGAAAACCAAGCAAAATCACAACGCTTTTTTCATCTCATTTTTCGAGCCATACCGAGCTTTAGCGCCTTTTGTGCCTGAAATTTATTAATGCCTTATTACATATCTACAATCTTTTGTCTATCATTCCTGAAATTTTGAACTTAATATCTTTTATAGTTTTTGATAACTCTCTTGGACAAGCCGACACTCTGAAAATCAAGAAAACGTCGATATTTCAAAAACGGAAATGAGGTCATCAACCAAAAAAATTTCCGATCAAGTTAAAACTAATGTCAATAAGATCTGCAAATTTTATTAAAATCGATCAAACAGTTTTCGAGTAATCGCTGACACAAAATCGGTAAGAAAAAAAGGAGAAGAATGAGAAAAAAAAAACCGAAGAAAAACAATAAGGTCTTCCGTTGGAAACCGAAGACCTTAATAAGAACTAGACACGATCTCGTTGCGAGCAACGAAAGGGTCTTCCGTCCGATTTTTTAATAGATTAGATCAAACTTATCAATTCAAAGATAAAATCGTAGACCCAAGCGAAAAATTGTTAAAAAAAAAATGCGGCACTCGGGGCTTGAACCCGGGTCGCATGGGCCATGTCCACGACTCTATCGACTGAGCTACTCAGACTCTCGCTTCAGAACTTTGACGCTTAGTTTCTCGAGAATGCCTTGATCGATTTCAAAACAAATTACATATTTTGAATCAGTGAATGGGTCACTATCAACCCTACAGAAAAATATCAAAAAAGGAAAAAGTTGAAAAAATCGATTTTTTGTCTTTCCTTCCGGTGACGACCGGATGTGACGGACGTTAATCATTTAACCTAAGGGCATCCTTCCAAAGATAGATCTATCATCGCTGAAAATTTCAAGTTTCTATCTTCAACCATTATTTAAATATTTGCTGGACAAAATGAATTTAAAAAAAAAGGAAACTTAACGACGCTGACGAACGGAAGTGACGTCATATTCGAAAAGATACGTATGCATAGCTATAGTTATTGTCTTCTATCTGTGAAATTTTCGATAAAATCCGTCCAATCGTTTTTGAAATATTCGGTTTTAAAAAATTTGGTGCAGGAAAAAAAACAAGAAAAATAATAGGTCAAAAGAAACCTAACGAAAACAATAAGGTCTTCCGTTGGAAACGGAAGACCTTAACTAGACACGATCTCGTTGCGAGCAACGAATGGGTCTTCCGTCCGATTTTTTAATAGATTAGATCAAACTTATTAATTCAAAAATAAAATCGTAAACCTTAGCGAAAAATATAAAAAAAAAAATTGCGGCACTCGGGGCTTGAACCCGGGTCGCCTGGGCCATGTCCACGACTCTATCGACTGAGCTACTCAGACTCTCGCTTCAGACCTTTGACGCTTAGTTTCTCGAGAATGCCTTGATCGATTTTAAAACAAATTACATATTCTGAATCAGTGAAAGGGTCACTATCAACCCTACAGAAAAATATCAAAAAAGGAAAAAGTTGAAAAAATCGATTTTTTGTCTTTCCTTCCGGTGACGACCGGAAGTGACGGACGTTAACCATTTAACCTAAGGGCATCCTTCCAAAGATAGATCTATCATCGCTGAAAATTTCAAGTTTCTATCTTCAACCATTATTTAAATATTCGCTGGACAAAATGAATTTTAAAAAAAAGTAAACTTAACGACGTTGACGAACGGAAGTGATGTCATATTCGAAAAGATACGTATGCATAGCTATAGTTACTGTCTTCTATCTGTGAAATTTTCGAGAAAATCCGTCGAATCGTTTTTGAAATATTCGGTTTTAAAAAATTTGGTGCAGGAAAAAAAACAAGAAAAATAATAGGTCAAAAGAAACCTAACGAAAACAATAAGGTCTTCCGTTGGAAACGGAAGACCTTAATAAGAAGAAGAAGAAAAAGAAAGTCGACAAAAACAATATGTCTCCCCTTTGAAAGGGGAGACATAATAAAGACTAAAATGCTATTTCATTGCTAATGCAAGGTAAATTATTTCGTTTAAAACTATTGACATACAGATTATATATTTTCATTGATAAATTATGTCTTGAAACAAGTTATATCTTATTCTATACCAATATCAAAGACCACAAAAATGCTAAACCGGCTAATCTTATAATTGCATGGTTATTCTGATAATTTTTCTCGGGCAAATTGACTATCAGATTAAGTGGAATCCTCGGTATCTAGATTCTCATCCTGATTTGGATTAAATAATTAGGCGGGTGGGTGGATTTATTAAGGTCTTCCGTTTCCAACGGAAGACCTTATTGTTATTCTTCGGATTCTTTTTCTTCTTCTTTTTTTTTCTTAACAATTTTGTGCACGCGATTTCTCAGAAATGGCTCGACCGATTTGCACGAAATTTTCAGATCTTACTAACTATGCTCTGAACCTTATCGGAATTTTTTTTGGTTGATGACGTCATTTCCGTTTTTGAGATATTGACATTTTAAGGATTTTAAGGGGGTTGATTTGTCCAAGAGTGTTCTCATAAACTACAAACGATATCGATTTCAAAATTTCAGGGATGATAGACAAAAGATTGTTTATCTGTACAAAAGCATTCATATTTGCCTAGCACAAGAAACACCGGAGCGCCATAGGGCTCGAAAATTGAGATAAAAAAAGCGTTGTAATTATGCTTGATTTTCTAAGTTTATCTCTTTTCTCGCAAATATTTTGTTAAGACATGTAGAAGAAGAAAGATTTTTATTTACAAGATCTTTTGTTTGACATCAAGAAAAAGGGGCTGGCCCCTCAAATTAGGGAGCTAGAACCCTTAAAAGTTTTCACTTTATAACTCAAAAACGGTTAAGATTTCGATATAGCTGTCGCTGCAAAAGTTGTTCATTATGATCTTATTAATGTCGTAGCAATAATATTTTGTTCGGGTATTGCGTAATATGAGTGTAAAAAGCTTGACTTGTTACCATGTATTTGTGTTTTATTTGGCAAAAAACGGAGTATTTGTGCGTATGACTGACGTAAAGTGTACCAGTTTACATACGGAAAGATTTTAATTATTTTCAAGTGAAACATTATGGATAAAAGAACTGCTTCTTTGCAATGCATTTGAGTCACATTTAAAATCAAGCTGGATTCCGAGCTGTATATCCGATCTCTTGCCCGCGGCCGAGGAAATAGGTCGCGGCTGTAGATAGCGAGCGGTCTGCCGTTATATAATACACAAGATTTGCGCCTTGCTGTAATGCACACATGGATTTCTTTTTGTAGCTGCAAACACAAAAATTCCTATTTAAACGATTTTAATAGTAAACAAAAAAAGATTATACATTTACCTACTACCATCGATAGTGTACCAGCTTACATTTGGAAAGTGTTTAAACAGTTTAATTTTTTTCTAGTGAAACACATTATGGATAAAAGAACTGCTTCTATGCAATGCATTTGAGTCGCATTTAAAATCTAGCTGGATTCCGAGCTGTGTATGTAAACAATTATTCTTGCCTGCGGCCGAGGAAATAGGTCGCGGCTGGACTAGCGAGCGGTCTATCGTTATCCAATACACAAGATTTGCGCCTTGCTGTAATGCACACATGGGTTTATTTATGTAGCTGCAAACACAAAGAATTCCGATTTTAACGATATTAAAGAGTAAATAAAAAAGATTATACCTTTACCTACGAAGTAATGCTGTTTTAGTCTCGTAATTAAAAATAAAATAGATAGTATGACTGTCATTGAAAAAAGGCGTTCTTTGTGATCTTGTCTATGTCATAAAATAGTTTTATTGTTGGAAAATAAAATTCAGTTATCAAACTGCACACATTTTAAACCCACCACGTTGAGTGTACATTTACATAACACGGGCCGAGGAGATGCTGCGCTAGTGGACAACCGATTCGCTGTAGTCTAGGACACATGCTTCTCGTGTTTATACGGTATCACACATTTGAATGTTCATTGATTCTTTGTTAAATTATTTTCATTTTCAATTATATTGGTTAACGATGCATCAGACCATTGATTTAAATCATAGTGCGTAAAATAAAGAAAAAAAACTGCCATTAATGAATATAATACAACGTTTTACAGTCGTACGAATTGAAATGTAAATACATTCACCTGTGTCTATTTCTGACATTTTGCTGCTGAGAATTTAATGCATTACACTACCCATTTCAACAAAATAGGCGATATTCACAACATGATTATTCCAACACACACACAACTTAAGTATCTGTAATCTGTGATAATTCATTTGGCTAATATATTAGAATTTTTTATGAGTTATGAGAGAGAGAGAGAGAGAGAGAGAGAGAGAGAGAGAGAGAGAGAGAGAATTAAGCAGGGTGTAGTAAGTAAAGTGAGTTGAAATATATTTAAAAAGCGTTCGAGAGATAAGGCATCTTAAGTGGTACAATGTTACATGCTTGCGGTAGGTGCGGGCACGATAAAACTAACCAATTTTAAACAAGTTGAAGTTTTATTTACATTCAGGCCGTAAAACAATAATGGTCAAACTATTGGTTTAACCTCTTCTGGATGGTAGTCCGATTCATTAAAAAGCATACTCATTGTTCATTTTATCCTTTCATTTAATTAAATTTAATTTTTTGTTATTGATTATGAAAGAATATGTGAGTTTTTAAAAAGTTTATGTACATTCGGTGAGTAAAATATTTGATTAGATTCGGACAGTTGAAGATCGAGTAGAGGACACATGGTTAAAAATACTACTTAGTAGATTAGGGAAATTTTCAAATCGAATGGGCTTTGCATATGCAGGCACACTCGAATAGTTAATACATAAATTATATATATTCTACTAAAACGTCTGTATGCTGTATTATGTATTTGCTGCCTGAATAGGACTATTCTTCCCCAAAAGAAGCGCTCGGCGATCGCGTAAAGAAACTTATGTATAGTACAACACCTGATTGGAGTAAATGCTTATATATTTTTTCTTTAAAAGTTAACTTTTAACCAAGCGAAATTGTAGAGCTCATGGAGTCAATAAGCAAATCAAATTTGCCAATTAGGCAATAGCAGTTATCCAATGCTTATGATTGATAATTTTACAAGGTAAATTAAGTACATGTAAATATGAATTTTAAAGCACCCCCCGCCCCCTTGTTAAGAGCTTCCGTTTCCTGCAATATTTAAACAGCCCCTATAAGGAGATAAGGGATCGGCCCCTAAAACGTTCTTTCCCATATATCTCAGGAACGGTAATGAATTTCAAAACACTTGTTGAACAAAATGTGTTTAAAATTAAAAGACATTTCATTTGATATCAAGAAAAAGGGGCTGAACCCTCAAATTAGGGGACCAGAGGGCTCTAAAGACTTTTTATCTATAGCCCTTTACTGAGAGATATTTTGTGAAATGGCATAAAAGCAGATATGTTATCTTACAGTTATGTATCCAAGCGATGTAATGTTTTATCATGTGTTACGTAATTAGGTCCTTTGAGAGGTCAAATGTCCGAAAAATTAATCACCCATATATCAGAGAGGAAAAATCTTTTGAAATGCAGTATACAGGAAAAGATGCTCAAAATGATATACTAAACAATATGCACCCTACAAAATTTCGTTAATCGGCCCCTATAAGGGAATAATGAATCAGCCCCTAAAACATTTTTTCCCATATATTTCATGAACAGTAACGATTTTCAAACACTTGTTGAACAAAATATGTTTAAAATTTTAAAAAGACCTTTCATTTGATATCAAGAAAAAGGGACTTACCCCTCAAATTAGGGATCTAGATTGGTCTAAAGATACGGATCAAGATGGGTCTAAAGTCATTTACTGAGATATGTTTTGTACTATGTTATATAAGCAAAATTAGGTATAATACGTTTATATATCCTAACCATATAATGATTTTCTCATGCGTTACCTAATTAGGGTTTTTAGGGGCCAGAGGTAAAAAAGTTTAATCTTTTCTATCTCAATTGGAAGAAATGCAAGTATTTAAAAAAGCAACATAAGAGAACTTATAAAAAGCATTGCAGGAAAGCAATAGTACTCAACTCCTATTTCAAGATCATGTTTATTTGTCGAAAATCAAAGTCGATGATGTCATACCACCTTCTAAAAATCGGACGGAAGACCTCCTCGTTGCTCGCAACGAGATCGTGTCTAGTTTTATATTATCTTTTTAAAAACTATTATTTTCACCAATTATGTCCTAGAAATTACAACTGCTCTATTCCTGAAATATTTAAATTGTTAATGCTAATATGAGTATACAAACCCATTTGTAATCAACTTAACTGCACATGCAGAAAGACATTTCTATCCTAATTATAACAAACATGACTGGAATCGAACGTTAATCCATGTTAAGCAGCCATTGCAATGTTTGTATGTACCGAGCTTAATATTTTTTCCCTGAAATACACTAGAGCTGACCATTTTCAGAGAGGTGGGCGGGGATGAGAATCTAAAAAGTAATTTTATGTGGCCTAATGGCCATGAATTTTAAAATACAGCTAATAATTAAATCCTAGTTTTAATATAAAAGATACCGTACATAATATTTTATCGATTTGAAACAATGTACTAAGTTAATAATAATTCATGTTGGATGGTCACACAAGACAGTCTAGATTGTATATAGACTGACTTTACTCCAAAGGACAAGTACTGTGGAATCATTAGAATTTGTGGTGGCTAAATATTTGTAGTATTTGTGTGTAACACTCCCCCACAAATTTACACTCTTGACGAAAACACATTTTGAAAGAGTAGCTGGGTAAGTTATCATACTAAAACTGAAAACCGATGCATCTATGAAATTTCATCCCCACAAATGAGCAATAACCCATAGTTCATAAAAATTGGCCCTCACAAATTCAAATAATACCACAGTAGTCTAATGATAACGAGTTACAACCTGTAACAAAACAAATAACAGAACATAATGCACAAGAAATGTAAACGTTTTAAGGATGTGTATTACATGCACCTCTTTTGGACATCTACAGAAAAATCAAAAGCCTGAAGGGCCATAATGCCTTACGGGTTTGATATGACTATATTTACATTGATCGAGTATGATTCCCTCTATTTCTTACGGAAACTTTAGTTTGTTTATAGCTCTATAGAAAGTAACTAGCTACATGTAATTCACAGATCTATAGAAACTAACAGGACCGATATCAACATGCCCCATTTGTTGATTGGTCGAACCGTAGCGACCGAAACAGACAGGATTGAAATCTAGACGCCTCTTTTATCAATTGGTTGAAACCACCATTGCTTTTAGGAAAATCATAGACTGCATAAAATAATAATGATGATGTCAGACTCAAACTCCAATATGAGACAATTTGTTTCTTTCTTTCATCCAACGACTGAAGTACATTAACTGTAAATTCATTCAACTATAAAGGACACAAAAACACTTAAAACCAACATGCTCTCCAATATCAGTACACCTTGTATTCCTACGCACTATGAACTTGCGCGATAGTTGGTGCACGGTGCGACGTAACAGCGCCACAGCCAGCGCGAAATCACTGCGCGTAAAAATAATATAACCAAATGATGAAATGTACTGCATGTTATGTACTATAATTAATGAATTCTCATGAAATCTACACCAACAAGTATTATTCCATTTTATTTGTATTTCATAAATGTATATTTGTTTATATTTTTCTGGGTTTTTCTACTTTTTTAAGAGGCTGACCTTCACAAGCTTTTTTCACAAGGCAGTTCTAACACCTTCTGTTTTATTTTTTTCCCTTTGTACAGAGATAAACTCTTTGGAGGGGGAGGGCAAGAAACAAGCAGAACTATGCAATTACAGCAAACTTGTTTTTGACACCAAATTTAATTAAAATTAATTACTGCACTACATGTATAACTTTACAGTCAGTCTCTCTTCACATGACATGTGTACACAGTCTTTTTCAGAGGCATACTACACGATGTCTCTATGTTAAAGTAATGTGACATCGCTTCCGTATATGACTTGCAATCAAGCTTAACTGTATATTGTTTTCTTATTTGATTACATTTGGTCTCAAGTTTCCAATATTTTTACGACAAATAAACAGTTCAATCATAGCACAACCAAGGTAACTCCATCGAGGGAACATTGTGCCATTTTTAGATCTTGAAAAATCCCCAACATTTGATAATGGCGGAGGTGTCGAAGAAGGCACATTATATTAAAACAAGTAGTAATTGCCCCTCTATTTATGCATTTATTACCGATTTTATAATCCAAGTTTCAATATATCTCAATCATAAGTTCAGTTCTTTAACCGTTAAACACTTTCCCCCTTGCTGAGATCGATGTCGATCGAAGTTAGCGACGCTCTCTGCGGGTGCAAACGTTTTTATGAAGATTGAACGAAATAACGATAAATTTACATTTACTTATCACTGTAGGATCTGAAAAAATTGGGAAAAGATTTTTTGCTTATAATACATGTAAGTATGCATAGCGGAAAGCATGGCGGCACTGTGTGATGCATGGCGGGGGCCTATACCTCTATGCAAAAACACTGCAGTTAATATTCATTCGCGTTAGATTTCGAGTTTATTTAAATAAAGTCAATTCATATTGGTTACAATAACATAAGTGATAATAACCAATGGAAAATATAATCCTGCTTAAAGATATTTATTATGAACAACAAACAGTTAACTTTTCAACATTCGAATAGAACTATTTTTTGTCGCGCATGTTCAGATAACTGAACTATTTGCCGTAAAGATTATCCGTCAACTAGATGGCCGTAAGCCATAAAAATATATGTTGTCATTGGACAGAAAAAAAAGAAGGCCACATGCTATATCTGGTAGTTTTTGCCTGACTTTATGACGTCAGGCATATCAAAGGTTTAAAGGTTGCCTTCTCAGAAACAGTGCAGACAGTAAGAGCAAGCAATATCAAGATTTTCAAAAAAAAGATTGACAGACTAACAGGGGTAACAACAATAACCCTGAACATTCTTTACAAAGTGTGGGTATAATTATGTGTATAATTACTTGAAGTGTAGAATACATACACATTTAAATATCAACATGTGAAAATCTTTCATCAACTATTAAATCACAAAACCTTCCACAATCAACATATGCAATGGAGTAATTACCTTTCCTCTCCAAGGATAGATGTTGCATGGGCCATAGTCATATACCAGTTCTATATTAGAGGATAATGGCCTTAGAGAGAAAAAACAAATTACTGGCTTTTCATCAATCTCCATCACTTTTGGTCTACAATTTGGATGGATATGATCATCATTTAACAGACGTCCAAATGATCCATCTTCTTTTGAAGCATTAACCCTTGATGAAAATAAAATAAGCAACATAAATTTGAACCTTGCATAACTGGTATTGTCACAGTGAAAGATATGAAGACAAAATATCTAAAATTGCAAACCACTTCATAAGTTCTACATATATATGTGTATGTGATAAAATATAAAAACAAGGCTTTATATATACGTAAAGGGGTATCCTGAAACATTTTTAGTGTATTGGTAAAGATTTTCTGATACATTACGATACTCGCTAGACTTATTGAAAGCAACGGAGGTTGATGCAAACTATCCATGTAATCACTGAGGAGATCCAAAAAAATAAAATAAACCAAGAGGTTTCTCACACAGCCCACAGATTCTTTGCTCTCTCTGGATTTATCATACGTTTTCAGAACATCTCAGTGATTATATGGAGAATTTACGTCACTCAAAAGTAACCTTCCTATTGCTTTCGATAAGTTTGGCAAGTATCTAGTACATTTTGGAACAATGTGTTTATTATGAGACAGACAGGTGTAGATAGACGATAGGGATAATTCATTTGATCATTTTCCCACCTAGATCTCATCAGAAATCGTTAGAGATATTAATAAAGAATTTGTTTAAAAACATATGTTGAAGTAGTGATGTTCTAATCATTGATTATAATCTAAAATTAGTAGATTATTACCGCATTCTAAGTGCTCGATTATAAAAAGTTTCATTACAATAAATTGGTTGGGTTTTTATTTCCCTCTCAACAAGCGCATATCATATAGCAGAATATTTGAGACCCGAACTATCAATACACCAAAAAGGAGCTGCGGTTTAAAAATGGCTGATATGTCAGACGTGCGCTATCCCTACCCGGGAAATACAGCACAATCTCTTGTTTGGACATTTTTTGGTTTCAAGAAATTGAGTGTTGAACCGTATAGCTACTAAAGAACATCTTTTGAATACAGCATTTTTATGGCAAGAAATATTAAATAAATTGAAATATCAAAGGCCTATTAATAAGTCAGTTAATTGTATCTTGTTTCTTTACTTTTTTTGACACTAAACTAAGAAATATGACAAATTTTGATTATTATCGATAATAAGTTAGTTGCAGAGAGTCGAATATTGATTATGAAAATCTCACCCAGAGTTCCCGAAACCAGTCCAAAATCTGTCGGACAATTGTCCTCTAAATATTCAAAATTTACCGGACAATTGTAAAATTTACCGGACATTAAAACTATTGCAAAAATATGCAAACTAAAATAAAAAGAGTTGTTTAAAAATGTTTCAGACTAATTTATTCAATTTCTTACTCAAATCATTCAAACTCCCTTTCAATTTCAAGAACAGTTTCGTGTATCAAATAGTTATTTAATTCTTCTTGCTGCTCAATGTCACTTTCACTCTCTAAAGACTCATAGTCATATTGTCATCTTCTTTCCCTCTTCTTTTCTTTTTCACCATGTTGCTCTTTCTCTACTTCTTCTACATTAACTTTTCTTTTCGCAATACTCTTTGTTGCCCCCGGTTTCCATATAATCGGCCACATTTTTTCGAGATCATGATCAAATAGGATATTGACTAACGTGTGTAAAAGAAAAAATACGTAAATCCGGATTAACAACAACGCACGTTTTAATATTTTTTATTGCATTTTATTGAAATACTCAACTAATAAATTATCTCCGAAATAAAATAATCAACAGTTTTAGACTACCTGTCTCGTAAATTGTTTTTTTATACAGTGCTGGTCTGTAAAATTTATCGGACATTTTGACCGATTAAATTTAGATTTTACCGGACCCATTCAAATTTTACCGGGGATCCCCGGTGGACCGGTGCGTTTCGGGAACTCTGCTCACCGATTCCTATCACTAGCTTGAAGTGAGGACCTCCTATAAATCCAAGACGACGGGTGTCGTCCTTTTACTTTTTCTAATTTACATTGAATATACTTTTTAACATGATTGAGACTGGGGTTTTCAGTGAATTTATTTATTGCAATACACAGAAACACACCTTAGATTACCAATTTTAATCAATTTTTCCTTTAACAAATATCTAGAAACTCATTCTCCAACAACCAAGCCCTTGTATTCTTAACATAATCGATTAAACATGGTGAACATGCTGTACAAATTAAGCAGCAAAAATTTCTTACCAAAAAGGCTTTCCTTTGAATGTAAATTCAAAAATATATGTGTCATCTACATCTGGGTCTTTCTCTAATAACTCTCCTTCATAGGGTAATAGGAATTCATTTTGTCCAAATTCTTTCTTTGTAAATACACCTCTTCCTGAAAATAAATAAAGAACTTCTATCAGGGGTTGAAATTTACAAGATATACTTGCTGTATGCAAATTAAAAAATGAAATTGTGCGCTAAAAGGGACATGTGGTTGCCAACTTTTGCGAGTTACAAAATAATGGTCTTTTTCGGATTTTGAGGTTTATGATTATCCATTCAGATTTTGATTCAGAAGCTTACACTCAAGAAACTGTAGATGTAGAAACATTAGTTAGGCTTTTTTGAATTATCCCAGAATTAACCCTGTTAAACACAATCAGTTGTTCTCTTCTATGGTTTATCCTAAAACAAAGTCTCAATACAAACCCTAAAATCATTGAATTTCACAATTACAAACAAGTTCAAACTATACTCAGAAATACTAAATAGAATTAAAATGTTGGAATACATGTATTGACAGACTTTTTCTATGTACAAACTGTTAGGTTAGTGTAACGTGGTTGAGCCAGGCGATCTCCAAATAACACTCAAGACAGTTTCAATTAATGAATTTATTTACAAGAAAATAAATCAATATGAATATTTACAAATTCTCACCCACTTTCACCCTCACTCACACACTCACTCTCGTTCAAAAAAACTAAATGCTTAAATCTAAACCCCAAAAATTAAATTCCCTTCTTGACAATTACTAATATAAATACTAAGTAATAGACAGCTAAATGATCTTATTCATAATGTTCAGTTTTCAAACACAATTATATTGTATATTATATTCTATTCTATATGTTGCCAAACGTTCACAAGAACACTTCTTGTCCACTAGTCCTATCGCTATAGGGTTTCACTTATCTCAACCATCGATATACGAACGTCTTCGCTGACGGTTCAATATACACAATCACATGTCCACCCTCATCACAATTTCTGGGGCTGTAATCCTAGAACTGGTTGTGGTGTGGCGTGGTAGTGAAACAGTCCTATGGATCCAAACGTGTGCTACATCGTCATCATGCTCATCGACCACTGTCACAACCCTACAAAGTCAACACTAATAAATCAACTGTATCAAAACGTACAGTATATAAATCCATGTTGGCAACAACCATAGGCAACATTATTATATTACTATAGTATATAATAGCTTATAGCTGTCTATAATAATTAAAATGCATATGCATGGTAACATGTAAACAAAGTTTAAACCAATATGGATTCCACTTCCGGGAACTCACTTCCGCCCAACATATTTAATTCATTTTACACAAAAAATATCTCCACAGTAGAAAAATACGTTTAAAAGGAGACGAAAAATACAAATACAAAAGGTGTTTAACGTTATCGATAGAATAAAGAATGGGGTATTTAAACTTTCTCTCCACTGTCACACCTGAGTGAACAACACAGGTAAGTTTTGTGAATGCTAGCCAAGCTATATTTAGAAATAAGTTAAACGACAAAGTTTTACTTTATATGCAAAAATAACGAGAAAACATATCGAATGCACTGTACAGTACTCACCACGGTCTGTTTTCCGTGCCCGTGTTATGCAGTAATTCATGCAGCTGTATGCATAGCCTTGCAAGTAGAAAAAATCGTGCGCCCCTCTTGCAACACGACAGCACACCTGAGAAAAAAATGGCTCAATTCTCCTACGTCACACCTGAGAATTGTGGGTAATACCCAGCCGGGTTTAAAATACAGGGCCGTAAAGCTAACCTGATATATGTGTTTGTTACATACCTCCCCCCTTTTCAAGAAAATTGTCTACAAATTTTCTCAATAAAACAATCACATATATTCAAGACACAAGTTAAGAAGATATTCTGAACGTATTTAAAAAACGTACCTAATACGTACCTCTGAAATGTCTATACTCACTACTGACGGCTCAAGTAATCTGCTCCGACATTGTCGCTGCCCTTGATTGTTACAATTCGGAAACGATATTGCTGGAGAAGTAATGCCCATCTCATCAAACGAGAATTCTCAGTCTTTGACTTGTCAAGGTACGTAAGTGGTTGATGGTCGGTTTCTAATGAAAACTCCTGACCGTATAAATATTGGTGAAATTTCTGTACTCCCCATACAACTGCAAGACACTCCTTTTCGATAACTGCATAGGATCGTTCCCTATCTTGCAATTTTCTGCTCGCATATGCCACAGGAAGTTTCTCATCATTTTCCAGCTGAAGGAGTACGGCTCCAATTCCATCTTCTGAAGCATCTGTGCGTAAGATAAATTTGCGATCAAAATCTGGCAGTTTAAGGATAGGTCTCTTACATAACAAATCCTTCAAAGTATCGAATGCTTGCTGATTACTCTCTGTCCATTTTACTTTGTTTGGCTGACCTTTCTTCGTCAGATTTGTTAAAGGAATTGCGATCACTGGAAAGTTTGGGATAAACTTCCTATAAAACCCCGCTAGTCCCAAAAAAGATCGAACTTGTTTCTTTGTTTCAGGGATAGGTGCATTCTTCAATGATTCAATCTTATCCTCCTCAGGTCGTAGTCTCTGCTGACCGATGATATGTCCGAGACATTCTAGTTCGGAGAATGCAAAGAAACACTTCGATGGTCTGGCGGTCAATCCAGCGTTTTGTAAGCGAACAAACAATTCTGTCAGCACCTCCAGATGATCTTCCCATGTATCAGTCGAAATCAGTATATCATCTATGAAGTTGTCAACCTCGTTCATACCATGCAACAATTTTCTCATCAGCCTGTTAAATGTCGCTGGTGCATTCACTAGCCCAAACGGCATAGTTGTGAATTGGAATAGTCCACATGGTGTAGAAAATGCTGTGAGATGTTTGCTTTGGTGATCCATGGGCACTTGCCAGTATCCTTTACTGAGGTCAATTTTTGATACAAACTTCTTTTCAGACATCTTTGCGAAAATGCTCTCAGGATTTGGCATAGGTTCTGAATCGAACACTGTAATGTTGTTCAGCTTCCGAAAGTCCACGCAGAATCTATTTGTTCCGTCTTTCTTTCGGGCAATCACTATTGGCGCGCAATATGGCGACGAAGAAGGTTCAATAACTTTCAATTGAAGCATTTTGTCGACTTCTTCTTTAATGGTATTTTCCGTATGAAAAGGAAGTGGATACTGTTTAATTCGCACAGATTCATTTGTCATCAATTCTATTCTGTGTTCCACCAAATTTGTGACTCCAGGTAAATCAGTAAGAACATCTGCAAACGACTTGCATAATTTCTGTAATGCATTACGTTGATCTGATGTGGCATTTTCTGAAATATTGACATCATTGTAAGTTTCTGTTTGTACGGCAGGTGGTAGAAGAATATGTTCTTTGTTGTCATCTGTTTCGTCATCGTCACCATCAAAGTCTATCAATGACACACCACATGCTGAAAATGCACCACAGCATTCATCTTCTCTTTCGATGTACTGTTTGAGTAAGTTTGCATGGATTGTCTTAATCTTTCCATCAATATTGACTCTGTAATCCATGTCTCCTAATCTTTCAACTATGTCAAATGGACCCTTCCATTGCATAAGTAGTTTGTTTGCTTCTGTAGGAAGAAGTATTAAGACTTTGTCTCCTACTTTCATTTTCCTAACTTTTGTCTTCTTGTTGTAGTATTTTCTCTGTTTCTGTTGCGCCTTCTCTAGCTGTTCGTGGGCAATTTTGCATGTTTCCTCTAATTTCTCTCTTAAGTCTATGACATACTGGTAGGTAGTCTTGACTTCATCATCCGGAATTTCTTCCGTCCACAGTTCTTTGAGTATCTGCATAGGACCTCGTACTGTGTGGCCATACAAAAGTTCAAATGGTGCAAAGCCTAAACTCTCTTGAGGTACTTCTCGATAAGCAAAAAGCAACGCATTGATGTATTTGTCCCAATCCTTTGGTTTTTCTGCACACATTCTCTTCAACATTTGTTTCAGAGTACCATTAAATTTCTCTACTAATCCATTACAGATTGGGTGGTAAGGGGAAGTTGTGATCCTCTTTAAAGATAATAATCGACTGACTTCTTTCTTAAGGTCTGAAGTGAACTGTGATCCTTGATCAGATAACAGCTCTCTTGGTATCCCTACGCGGCTGAATATATCGACCATAGCTTCTGCCACGTTCTGTTTCTATTCCTGGTAATGGTACAGCCTCTGGATATCGAGTTGCGTAGTCAACCAAGGTAAGTATGTATTTGTTTCCTTTGGTGGTTCGTGGATCAAGTGGTCCAACGAGGTCAACTGCTACACGCTTAAACGGTGTGGTAATTATTGGCATCCTTCCAAGTGGTACTGGTTTGGTTCTTCCTTTCGGGATTGTTCTTTGGCAAATATCGCAGGACTGACAGTATCTTCTGATATCTGCTTGAACACCAGGCCAGTAGAATTCTGATGTTAATCTATCAGTAGTTTTCTTGACTCCAAGGTGACCTGCCATTATTGTTTCATGCGCCAACTTCATCACTGCGTTTCTGTATTTCTTTGGCACAATGAGTTGTTGAAAAACCTTGCCGTTTGAACATTTTGGACTTGTGAAATCTCTGTACATAATATTGTTCCGTTCATAAATCTTGGTTTTCCTCCATCTTTATATGATTTTTCTGAATTGTCTTTGGCTAAAGATCTTAACTTTTCTAATGTTTGATCTGTTTGTTGTTCATGCGCGATCTCTTTTGGTGTAACTTCCGAGACTGCATCAGGAACTCTTAATGGTTTATAGGTCGGACTTCTTTTCTTTGCTTGTGCACGAGTCTGTACTGCTGCTGATGTTCCAGTCGATCGAATCCATGACGTATCAGGATCATCTGGGTTTCTTACACCATTGAAATTTCCGAGGATCAAGTCATATGACGGATTTTCAAAACACCAAGCAGTCACTGTACCGGTGTAGTAAGGAGTATCTATTTCAACTTCAGCTAGATCTGCTTCGACAACTCTTCCATCTGCTAGAATACACTTTTGATTTTGTCCTGTCATTTGATCCGGATTAACTAGATCTCTTCTAATCACAGCACGACTGCAACCAGTGTCCCTGAGCACGTTGATGATTCTGTCACCGATGCATCCTTTCACGATTGGCATGTTCGTCTCAATAAATGTCACAGTTTCACTAACATGTGGTAAGTGTATTTGTTTGTTGATAACTGACGATCCTTGGCCTTGTCGATAATTTCCACGACCGTGATTTCCTTGGAAATTTTCAAAATTTCTGTTGTTAGATTGCTGTCTAGCTGTACTTTGATTCTGATTTCTGTATCGTGTATTATTGTTGTTACCGAATTTTTCGGTGCCATGACCGCCATCACTAAATCTGTCACTTTGATTTCTAACTGGTCTACGTGAATCACATTCATTAGCTTTGTGTCCAAATCTTCCACAAATAAAACATCCTCTTTGATTTGTTGATGTAGCTTGCCCATTGTCTTTGGATTGAAATTGACGATCATTGTTTTGTCTATTATTTTGTTGGTTTCTTTCGAATCCAAATGGCTTCTGTGTGAGGAAAGACGAAGTAGTAGTTCTGGCTTCCGCAAATTGATCAGCGAACTGTGCCATTTCCTGGATATTCGATGGACATCTCTCCTTAAGAAACAGTGAAAGTTCCTTATTACAACACAATAGGAATTGTTCCCTTATAATGAGATCCTTCAGTTCTTCATACGTTTTGGTAGATTCTGATAGTTCAATCCAGCGTTCTAAATAACTGTCTAGTCTCGAAGAGAACTGTGAAAACGTCTCACTTCCATCAGGTTTTGATGTTCGAAATTTTTTTCGGAAACCATCTTCTGTCATTTCGAATCGTTTGTAAAGTGCGTTCTTACGTTCATCATAATCAAGAGAACGAGACGGTGGTAATCTGGCGAAAACATCCAAAGCTTTTCCAGTCAAAAGTGCACTAAGATGTGATCCCCAGTTGATACGAATCCAGTTCTGCGCAGTAGCATATCTTTCGAACCGCTGAATATATGCATCAATATTGTCTTTTGCTTCATCAAAAGAAGGTAATTTAGGGCCTTTAAGTGGTTGTTGAGTTTCAATGACGTGAGTTGATTCCATGGATAATTTCTGCATTTTCTCTGCTGCTTGGAACTGTTGGTCAGCTTCAAGTTCTTGTATTTTTCTTTGATGCTCAGATGCGGCGAACTCTTCTTTTCTGGCTTCCATTTCAAGTTGATGTTGTCGTTCTTCTCGAGCGCGATCACTGTATTCTTTTTCCATTTGTAGCTTGAATTCTCTTTCTTCTTTTGCTTGTCTCTCAGATCTATCTTTTTCACGTTCATCACGCATACGAGATTGTTCATCACGCACAAATTGTTTAAGTTCTTCATCTTTTAGTCCCATCTTGGCTCCCATCTCCAAGAGTTTCTCCATTTCCGCGATGGTAGACATGGTAATAAATACTAAAGTGAACCAGTATACCTTAAGACGATCAGCATCTAATGTCTAATGACTAAACTTTTTACTTTTATCTAGTATACTCACCTCCTAACAATTTAACGGTGAACCATACTTTAGCTTACCTCTAGGTATACTATCATCAGCACACAACCTGGGACTAACAACTCACTGATTCTTTGAATTTAAATTATATCTATCGTTTGACTGTTGTATTTAAGTTTGGCAAACCTTCACAATTAAAACAATCTTGACTTATTTGAAGAACGACAGGTTTTCAACGACCGCTGCCACCAAATGTAACGTGGTTGAGCCAGGCGATCTCCAAATAACACTCAAAACAGTTTCAATTAATGAATTTATTTACAAGAAAATAAATCAATATGAATATTTACAAATTCTCACCCACTTTCACCCTCACTCACACACTCACTCTCGTTCAAAAAAAACTAAATGCTTAAATCTAAACCCCAAAAATTAAATTCCCTTCTTGACAATTACTAATATAAATACTAAGTAATAGACAGCTAAATGATCTTATTCATAATGTTCAGTTTTCAAACACAATTATATTGTATATTATATTCTATTCTATATGTTGCCAAACGTTCACAAGAACACTTCTTGTCCACTAGTCCTATCGCTATAGGGTTTCACTTATCTCAACCATCGATATACGAACGTCTTCGCTGACGGTTCAATATACACAATCACATGTCCACCCTCATCACAATTTCTGGGGCTGTAATCCTAGAACTGGTTGTGGTGTGGCGTGGTAGTGAAACAGTCCTATGGATCCAAACGTGTGCTACATCGTCATCATGCTCATCGACCACTGTCACAACGCTACAAAGTCAACACTAATAAATCAACTGTATCAAAACGTACAGTATATAAATCCATGTAGGCAACAACCATGGGCAACATTATTATATTACTATAGTATATAATAGCTTATAGCTGTCTATAATGATTAAAATGCATATGCATGGTAACATGTAAACAAAGTTTAAACCAATATGGATTCCACTTCCGGGAACTCACTTCCGCCCAACATATTTAATTCATTTTACACAAAAAATATCTCCACAGTAGAAAAATACGTTTAAAAGGAGACGAAAAATACAAATACAAAAGGTGTTTAACGTTATCGATAGAATAAAGAATGGGGTATTTAAACTTTCTCTCCACTGTCACACCTGAGTGAACAACACAGGTAAGTTTTGTGAATGCTAGCCAAGCTATATTTAGAAATAAGTTAAACGACAAAGTTTTACTTTATATGCAAAAATAACGAGAAAACATATCGAATGCACTGTACAGTACTCACCACGGTCTGTTTTCCGTGCCCGTGTTATGCAGTAATTCATGCAGCTGTATGCATAGCCTTGCAAGTAGAAAAAATCGTGCGCCCCTCTTGCAACACGACAGCACACCTAAGAAAAAAATGGCTCAATTCTCCTACGTCACACCTGAGAATTGTGGGTAATACCCAGCCGGGTTTAAAATACAGGGCCGTAAAGCTAACCTGATATATGTGATTGTTACAGTTAGAAATTATTTATACCTTCACAAATTATCACTGCATTTTAACAGCCCCTTAGGCATCTGACAAACATTTTATTATTTTATGTAGTAAAATGATCAGTTTTTAAATTATATACAAGAATGGGTTTCCTCAAATTATACCAAAAAAAGAAAGATTTTATTCCAATGCAACCTAGTTCAAAATCACTTTATTGTATCTAATTGTTAATGATATAAACAATTTTTAGGATTGGTCCAATGTGTGGAAAACATTTTTTCCTTAAATTTAAAATATTTTGCAGAACATTTTTGTTGTACTTAATTATTAGGGCCTATATAATTTTACAAAGTTCCCAAGATAATTTCATTGTTTCCTGACTTTTTTCTAAACATTTTTAGGGTTTCTCGACCCTCGAGATCAACATGGGACCTATCAATATGTAAACCATCAAATTGAATTAAAATATTTTATCCTGCAACTACTTCTTGCATTGACCAAATAAAGGTAACCCAATAAACCAAAGCTATATTCGGTCAATGCTCCAATATAGCCTCATGCATTTAACTAATGTTCAAATACACTATGACATCATTTTTCTTGCTTGGTTTACGCCATGGTGTCATGGTTTAAACTGCAGATAGGCAGCAAAATCTGACGAATTAAGCTTATTTGAGATGTAAAATGTGATATTATGTTACAGGATAAACAAAATACATGATAACGTCTTAAAATATGAGCGATATTCGGGCTTGGTCCAAAAACATGAAGAACACCCGGCAAGCTTTCTTTCCCTTGCCCAAATACCATAGATTACTAATTAAATGGAGGAATTAATATCCGCGTAAAATCGCAGGAAGCCCCCTCTGTGGAATTTATAGTCTCATCATTATTTTCTGAGAGTTGAGAACCATAAAAAATATTTATTTATTCGTGCAATTTGATTCAAACCAGCGGGATTGTGGAATTAAGTACTCGTGTAATATAAGGAATTTACAGTATAGCTATATTTCAAGACAGTAACTATGCATTTTATATTTACTCTCTTATAATCACCATGGGCAAAAGCATCAAATAAAATTCACTATAAACTTGAATATATTTTTTTATTTTTTTTGCCATTATTTAAAATAGAAATACCAATAAACAGAGGAAAAACCATATTTATGATCTCCTCAAATCATTTCAATTGGTTGTACATGTGAATAAGTGGATGGTAATAGTAGACATTTTTCTGTACATGCTGCTTTAGAAATTATTTACCTTCACAAGTTAACATGGTCATTATCCATCACTTCTAGTGTTGTCAAATTGGTTGAAAATGATAATTGATTAATTGGTCAATCAGTTGTCTCTTACAAACGGATGATCGGCAAATAATTGAATCCATAACAAATTGTGTTCAATTCATTTTAATGGAGCACTGTAGCAACCTCTAATGATACAACGTCCACTAATGATATAATGTTGCATTAGTGGTCAGGATGTTGACCACTAATGATATAATTTTATCATTAACGAACAACCTAACCGTCCGCTAATGATATAATTTGAGATTTATATCATTAGCGGTCAAAAACCGTAACCTCTAATGATATGGAAAAAAATGAGAAATAAGGACTACCTTGACCACTAATGATACACATTTGCACACATTTTTAATTGCATTAGTGGATGGATTTGCAACCTTTAATGATATAATATGATATAATTTAATATAAAATTATATATATATATATATATATATATATATATATATATATATATATATATATATATATATATATTTGATTTGATTTTCATACGATACTGCATAAGAATTTATTTGGTTAATTTTTTTATTTTTTATTTTTTTTGGTGGGGGGGGGGGGCGTTATTTGATCATATACATGTATTTTGTCCTTTATTGTAAAATACACCATTCGCGGGGGTGTTAAGGAAGCATATGGGCAATTTAGCGTCTTATTTAGACTGTTATATAAAAAATCGTGAGATTAAATAACTGTGTTGAATCAGATCAAAAACTTAGTATTATCCTTTGAAATAGATGTCAATGCAATAAAATCGGGTAGTACATCACTGCCACATCGGGGCACTATCACGTGACAGCTATAAATAGCTTACGTATATTCCTAAAGATAAAATGAAATAGAACAACACTACCCTGTGGTTTCCACAAAACAATGAACATATCAAGTGAAGGAAAAACATCTCAGTTTTATCAAAACCACTGCTAGAATCCTATATTCTCTTTAATTAAATAGTTATTCATCCGGTTCTCAAAAAAACTTCCCAACTTTTATTCCGTTTGCACGGAAAACGGTATGATGCATCAAAACAACACATAACACAGGATTCTAGCAGCACTTTTTAATTTAAGCATTGATCAAACTATCGATACATGCAAAATTTGAAGTTCAGTATATACGGGGTAGTGTTGTTCTAGTCAGATTTTTATATCATAAACAACGACAGAGGAAAGCCTGGCCGAGAAATAAAAGCAAATTTACATACCTTTTAGCGAATAATTGATAAAACTAGCATCTCTCCTAGTATTCTTTCGTTCCATTCTCAATAAATCACACCAAAATACTTTATTAGAGGTCTTAGATAACTTATATTTTGAATATGTTTACAGTGCTTTCCGATCAAATTTACACGGCATTCAACTTTCAGTCATGACGTCATCAGTGTGTAAATCTACGTAATACGATCTGATTTGTGATAAAAATTGTCTCCAGTATTTTTCATTTGTTTTTGGTATATGTTTCGTTGCTTAAATACTTGAATATGTACATATTAACTAAGATTTGTGATTTCACGAAATTACATGTAACTCAAATTCCATATGCTTCCTTAACACCCCCGCGTTCTGCCATTACCCTGATATTTTGCCTTTTTACTTGAACTGAAATAGTCGCATACAGACAAAATACATACCATTTATGACTACGTCTGTTTACTTGAAGATCCAAATTGATTATCATTAATCAAAAAGGAGTTGTGCTAAATATTTTTAGTTGAAGAAAGTTTGAAGAAAAGCAATTTTACGATATTAAAACATTATTGATAAACTTTTAGCGGGATTTTATTAACATAAAAAAGGTCCAATTCATAAGACTTATTCTGCCTGGTGCAGGCAGATAGCTAACCTTGCACAACGCAAACAAAAGTCACACGGGTTTCATATTTTATTTTGTGTGGAAACGTTGCCGTCATGAATAATATTGGTAAAAAACTACAACAAATAGAAATAACAAATTACTAAATAGGAAAATATAGAATTTAACTTTATACCTATTAATGTAAATTACTTTAAAGACCATAATGGTGTGCCATACTTTTAAGAATGTTTTATCTGTAAAATAAATTTCCATCTGTAACTATACTTCAAAAATACAATTTAATACTAACAAATTTGAGCAATTACTTCAATAAAAAAGACTTACTTAGTGGTTCGAGGCACGCATCTAACAAGATTGAAGACGATTGACAAAGTGAGACCGGACTGGTCAGTAAGGCTGACAGGAAGTGAGTGATTGACCAGATATAGTTAACTTGTACCAAAAATGATTACCGGGTATATTAAACTCAAAGTGGTTAGCTTGTAAAAAAAAATATTTCTGAAGAATTTTAAAATTAAACCATAGACAACACAAGACTATTTGCTATTATGGTCTGTAGCACAATTGAATCACTAATTTATTGTTAAGTTGAATATGTGGGTTTGTTAATTATACCTAAGAACAACAAAGAATATGAAATAATGTTGGTTGAATTAAAGTAGTCCGAGTATCGCACTACGTCATAATACGGATTTTGCAATATTGGTCCGACTTTTATAAAGCGTTTTAGATACCCGGTATTGATTTTGCTCCACATCGCTGTTGTAAACAATGGCAATAATAAGCAATTAGAACGGTACTATATGTATTCTATGGGAGATAGAAATGATTAATGTTGAGAAACTCGATTCTGTTAAAGTAAAATGAAAAACGAAGTTTCTGATTAACCAGGATCTCAGGTATGCTTATATCTTCTTTGTTTTGACCCCCCCCCCCCCCCGAATTTTTCTTTTTCTTTTACTAAAACCGGTTTTAATTTAGAGACAGAAGCTAATTCGAATTTAATCAATCGTCAATTAATTAATGTTTAAATGATATCTAACATTGTTGACAGATCTAGGCAGAAAACTGTAGCAAAATGTGATTTTTAGGGATTTTTTCGTCAGGGTCTACTTGGTGTAGAGCTTATAGCGTGAAAAGTTATCCGTCAACATATAATTTATTTTACCAAATCTTTTTTTTAAGATGTCAATCTATAGAATAAACACCATGAATTTAAGTTTGAGTCCATAAAATAGTAAAAAAATTACCAAACGCGATACTAGCATTGCATTTTTAAAATTCTTTTTGGATACATCAGGTCTATAAAGCGTACTTACTTACAAAAATTTGCGCAAAATTATTGATGAGATATGGCTTAAATAAATATTTATACTCTATTTTGTATGTTCAGTTCTAATTTTCCCAAAATTGGTAATTATTTTTAGGAAAAACGGACGTCTGGCAAATTTCATAATTGTCAATAATTTTCGCAAGGGGGTACACCCGTCTGAGAGGTGATAACAAACAAACTAGCATGTAAACATACATATTTTCTTTTGTATATGTATTGCTGGAATGTATATTTATCATTTAAAGCTAAGCTTGTAATGATTGAGCCCATTTAGTGCCGAGTATAGGACTACCTTAAAACTAGTTCAACAATGGTGATTATGTCGGTGTAACAAAAAATGTTAACCCGGGTTGAAAATTGACCCGGGTTTGATAAAATTATATCATTAGTGGTCAACATTCTGTCCACTAATGCAACATTATATCGTTAGTGGACAGTGTATCATTATATAAATAGTGCCTGTTTGGGAGGGTAACAGTTGAAATTGACACCCCGAGAGAACCATCGTCAACCGACGCGAAGCGGAGGTTGACAATGGTTTTCGCGGGGTGTCAATTTCAACTGTTATCCTCCCAAATGGGCACTATTTATTTTATTATACTGAATGTCTTAATTTTAAAGAATTTTTTCTGCTTTTGTATAGAAATGACGTGAATTCTACGGCGAACTGTACGCGCATAATTTACGCGCATGTAACAATTCGTTGTGTTACCCGTTGCCAAGTGTGTTGCTAACGCTGAGGGTAATAGAACAAATTATCAACTGCGTCTAAACCAATCAGATTTCAGTATTTAACATGAAAGTATAATAAAAGAGGTTGCTACATACCACGTTTTCAGTCAAATGAAATATCAAATGATTGAAGTCAGAAAAATCAACCTTTGAAATGTCAAATTACCCAAGACAAATATAGCGGATAGTATGAAAGAGTTAAAGTTTTGAAACCGAAACTTTTAGGTACACACATGTACAATTAAACTGTGAAGAGCAAGTTACACTTCCGTTCAAAGACAGTTCAAAACTCTGAAGTCGGAGTCAATTTTCAACAGGGTCAGTTTTCAACGTGTCGATGTCCTTAGAAGTTTGAAAAATATTTTTCAAGCTGTTGAAAACTGACCCCAGGTATAATTTCACGACTTTTGGTATCAATTTTTCAACGTTGAAAAATGATATTCGGGTCAAATTTCAACCCGGGTCAAGATTCCTCGTTACGCCGACGAATGCGTCATAAATGTCCAATACTCCCTAAACACACCCACGAACAAGTTTCTGTGTAGTGTTTGTATCTGTATTGAACACAATATTTTTTTCTGACAAATCAAGATAAGTAGCTTATTAATCATAATTTTGTTAATCTTGCAAGTTTAAGAAAAGTTATTGTTAAGTTGAATTAATTAAATAATCACTGATCGCGACTTGTCTGATAAAAATATGAAAACTGCTCATTATTGTGCTGTCAGTTAATTATCATGACTTCTCAAAATAAATTAAAGTTGAAGCGATTTACCGGAAATATAACATAAACGGCCGGTATTGGTTTGACAATCTTAGCAAACCACGGTCAACATGAACGATCATGGTGGAGAGAGATATATATATAAACGGACACCGGACCATGGCTTGAGACGATGTTGTTTGACATATATTCCTTTTAGCTCTATCTACACAGTTTAACAACAAGAGACAGAGTTCTTAGTCTTAATAAAAAACTGTTGCTATCGGAAAAAAAACCCCAAACAAAAACAAACAAAAACAAAAATCCATATCGGCATGAATATCGGACAATATTAGGAATTAAAACATGGAGCTGAAATTTTTTATCAGATACAAAATAATTAGGTAGAGCAAGTTCCATTTCAGAGACAGTTCAAAAACCTGTAGTTGGTCAATTTTCAACGTGTGAGGTCATCAGAGATTAGAAAAAAAAACTATTTTGAGCTGTTGAAAAATGACGTTTGGTCGCCGTTTTAACGTTAGAAAAGCCCCCGCCCCTCCTCCCCCCCCCCGCCCCCCAATATCCCAAATCAATGTTGAAAAATGAAATCCGGGTATACATTTCACGACTTTTGGTCTCAGTTTTCAACGTTAAAAAAGCCCCCCACCCCCACCCCCTCCCCGAATCAATAATCAATGTTGAAAAATGAAACGCGGGCCAATTTTTAACTTGGGCTAATATTCTTTGTTACAACGACATGATCCCTATTGTTTAAGTAGTTTTAATTCAACCAACTTTAATTGATATTCCTTGTTGTTCTAATCTATAATTAACAAACCCATATATATATATATATATATATATATATATATATATATATATATATATATATATATATATATATATAATCTTTTATGAATTATATCATTAAAGGTTTCAAATCCATCCACTAATGCAATTGAAAATGTGTGCAAATGTATATCATTAGTGGTCAAGGTAGTACTTATTTCTCAGTTTTTTTCCATATCATTAGAGGTTACAGTTTTTGACCGCTAATGATACAAATCTGAAATTATATCATTAGCAGACGGTTAGGTTGTTCGTTAATGATAAAATTATATCATTAGTGGTCAACATCCTGACCACTAATGAAACATTATATCATTAGTGGACGTTGTATCATTAGAGGTTGCTACAGAGCACTAAATAAAAGCTAATAAATAGGATGTATGCTGTATTGTTATCAATCAAAGTGTTACATATCTTTTGAGATTAAAAAAAAACCCAGTTTGCAACAGTTTTTATTTCACTAAATATATAATTATTTTATTTATCTCAATAGGAACTGAACAATGAGATTTTTAGATATAATTGAAGGTCAAAGGTGGTCATTGCATGCTTTTAACATTAGATTTGTTATCTCTGTCTAAAGATATCCTTGATTCACATTTTGCTTATTTACTTGATATTTGTTAAAACCTCTGGGTTCAAAACTAATGACATTCATTCAACAGTATGAAAAATTTCCAAGTTTTCTCCTTTGAAACATCCCCACTAGCTTATCAGGTTTCAACACACAGCTAAAAAATATGATGTCTATGGGGATTTTGTACTGCAAAGTGACCCGCATGATAGTGTTGAAATTTCTGTGAGGTATTTAAAGTGACTTCCGAATGGATGTCAACATTCCACATTTGGCCCTATAATTATCTTGTTTACCATATTAAACTGACCTTCTTTATATTTCATGCAAGAAGTAACTGAGAGGCCATTATTCAATTGCCCCAAAACTTTTAGAAGTTTGAATGCAAAGTCTATGAAAGAGACACAAATTGATGAGTAATCTTTACATGCATTGTTTACAGACACAGTTCAAAGCGATTTTGTTTACCGGTACATGCTGAAAAAAATACACATATATGAAAATTGTATGACAAAATAACTAAACCAAGCTATTCTGAATAGCTTTATTATCTACATAAGTTTTAGAAGCTATACTGGCGTGCAACCAATTCTCGCCAAGTACCATTTCTCGCCAGTACATTGCGTCATCATTTTTCATATATTATTTTTTGTTTTGATAAAATGACTTCACAATGTACTTGCGAGAAAAAGTACTCAGCAACAACTGTTCGCACGCCAGTATAGCTAAATCAGGAGATTGTGATGGAGCTGTATAAGCCATAAGAAATAAGTTTTGTTCCTGTGAATTTTTCTGAGTGACAAATGATTTGTTTCAATTAAATTATCTTGACTATTTTCCCTTCCATCTATTTTAATTGCACCTTTTTCACAGGTATGTTTATTTCTATTCAAAACTGTCCAAATGTACTGCATAAATATCTTTGGACAAACTATAGATAGATGTGGTATGTTCACAATTTTTAAACGTTAAAAATAAATTTCTAAGGCCTATTCCCCCCTGTAAAATTAAAATTTCTTAAATTAACACAGTAAGATGACCAAATTTATGCCTTGGAACCCTCCGCCCCAACCCCACGGAAAACTAGCATACAACCGAGAACAAATCCTGGATCGCACTTGAGCGTTATGCACAAAGATATTCCTTTCGTGATTTTCAAGGGGATTATTGTGCATTTCTCGGAAAGTTCACTATACAACCCGTCTTAATAAGTTTTTCATTTCTAATGTTATGCAAATCGTTATGGAAGAAAATCACCGAGTGCGAGTAACCCCCCCCCCCCCCACCCCCTTCCACGGCCCATCGTATTTCAAGTTTACATCGCAAATGTCATCGAAGCATGTAATCAACATACCTTTATTCGGAGTTTCTTTAATATAAAAGGCATCCCGGTGTATGATTCTTTGACCATGTTGACCTGGCCCTCCCCGTTCCCTCCGACTTCTTATCAACATACTTTTCCCCCGCTTCAACAAATGGCATTTCCGTTTTCTATACACACGCGCATGCGCATTTCGAACATGTGTATCGTCAGAGGTGCGTAAGTGAAGATGGCAACTACAATCCGCACGGTATCTGTGTAATCACATGTCTGATGAAAACCCGAAAATGGGACTTGATACTTTTCGATATTTTTTAGATTTAGAACATGCTATTTTTTTGATTTAAGGAATAAAAAAATATGGGGACTTAAATCAAGTCCCCAGACTATTTGAGGTCCCCATTTTACGACTTGCGTATCTGAGGCAGGCCCCCAGTTTGGCAGAACCACACACGCACACGCACACACATACTGGTTTATATTACATAAAGAGGTATAGATTTCCATAAAATCATTCAGAGGTATATGCTTTATTCTTTCATTTTAGTAAAATGGCATAGCAGTTTATGTTTACTTCACACTTAAGATTCCATTCATCATCCATCTTTTACAGGTTTCTTTATAGGTGCCTCGCAATACCAATATAATTTTTGTTCACTATCCGAGGTATTCCTTTTTAGGTTATATCCATATATGGTATATACCTCAGAATGTAATAATTTTAATAGCGGATTGTAAATTGTTACTGTGTTTTCCATGTTAATACAATGGTTAAGACATCCGATGAGAACAATATTCACTGAGCCAAATAGCGAGTTGAATATTTTACTAAATTATCACATTAATAAAAAACACAATAACTGTTTTATTAATAATGAAGAAACTCATAATGCAGTCTACCCGTATCATGATATCACATTTATTGTGTACATTTGTTGAAATCCCAGTCAGGTATTATCGGGAGTTAGGGGGTCAAAATTTATGTAACCAAGTGGAATAATTTGGATTTCTGAAAATATATTTTGGATATCCACCCCCCCCCCCCCCAACGCAAAAAAAAAAAATAAATAAAACATGCGCGAATCCAGAATTCTTTCCCGGGAAAGTCGAACCTTTCAAGGGAAGATCGAGCCATAACGGAAAATCGAACCTGTGATATAATTAATGGTGATATGAGATATATATATTTTTTTATTGAATTCCAGGGGGGGGGGGTCCGGATTTTCAAATGAATGAGTGAGGAATCTGGACAACGCGCCCAAGCAAAGACAAATATAGTTCTCATAATTTTAATATGAGCGTCTTAAGGAGAAAAAAGATTCATATGTAACAGGAGAGTAGAAAATACAGCGGAACAGCCCGGGATTCTAACCTTTGGATAATGCAATAACTTCGTTAAGCTGAATATATTTATGCTATTAAACGACCAAACGTAGTTGCAGAATATGTGTTGATTACCCGCAAATTAGCAATTTAACACACAGTTTGATGAAATGAAGATGTTAAAGGGGCTTGGACACGATTAGAGCTCAAAATTTTGAAAAATTTATTTTTTCATTTTTTTATACCTAGAAAGGTAAACTAGGGCATTCGTAATGCTCGACAAAGATTGTAATGCTGGAATTCAAAGTAAAAAGGAAATACTAGTATATATCCAAAAATCTTTGTAATGTAAACAATGTTTGTGATTTTTTTTTCGATTACAAAAAATGCGAATTTAGAAATATTTGTGTTTCATCAAAATTCTCAATACACACTAGATAAATTATTCGTATTACTCATTAAAAGCGGAACAAACTTTTTTTTTTTACTGTAAATTCATTAATTTACCAAAATGTAAACAAACAAATGACTCAAGTCTTTGTTTACAAAACAAAGAATTCTAGACACTATCTACCTTGTAACTTAACAGTTGATTTTGAAATCGTGGTCAATCATTAGAAATGCTGATACAAACCATTCTAGACATTAACTTTGAAATAATAGTGTTTAGCTGAAATCATGTCTAAGCCCCTATAATCTAAACTTAACCATAATCGTTTAATATTTTGAAGAAAAATGTTATCTACTTGTAGAGCGAGTTGCTTTGTTCTTTATACACTCCTAGTTTTGGGAGCATTATTTGTCCACGAAAATGTATAAAGAACCATAAATTAATGTTACATACAATATACGTAAAATGATGATTATTTATTGATAACTTTAAGAATAATGCAAATAGCTATTTTTCAATACTTGTTGATGACTTTTATACCGGTATATATGTTAAAAATAAAACAAATTCTTTCATATCAGTAAAAATGCCGTCTTATTTTCCAATACCCACATTCTAACACGCTGCAGTCAATAAAAATAGGGAGAAATTTCTGTGACAGGTGCATTATATCTTGAGTTTATTAATCAAATAAATATAATTTCAGCCAATGTATTTTGATAACTGCTGCCAAATGCAGATGCCCATCCCCAATTTAATGGCAAAAAGAAAAGGACCAGACCAGCATCAACAAAACTAAGTACATGTAGAAATGAAAGACAGCAAGTGTAATTAAACAAAACTTTTTTTTTCATTTATTATTAATTTATTACGTGAATTTGTCAATTAAAAAAACAAAGTACAGCAGTTTTTCTTATCAAGCTTAATAACTAAAATGCAACTAAATGTACTAGTATATACTTTCTCTACTGACAAAAAGAAATAAACAATGACCAGTTTAAAAAGAGGTAGTAGAAAAAAAAATGTTTGAGAGATTTAAATTCATTAAAAAACAAGAGGCCCATGGGCCACATCGCTCACCTGAGCAACAACAGACATAATAAAATCAGCTTTATGGAGTCATATACAAAATATCTGAACAATGTCGTATAATAGATCCTGTATAAAAAAAATTCCTCTGCATATTCTTATGTTTATCATTGAGCCCCTTTGTTATGGGTGATTTTACAGTCATATCACATATTGTGCATTGCAGTTCTCGAGAAGATGATCAGACTTAAACAACTGTTTATATATGGATTATAAACCTACATCAAACTTTGAACCCCTTGTGTGGTCTGAGAATTGTCCAGGGGCCAGAGTCTAAACAATTTTAAAGAATCAACAATATGTCAAAATGCTTGCATATAAGTAAAACCATATATAAAAACATTTGAGTTTTTGTGAACAATTTAAATATTTTCCTTTGTAAAACTGGACCCCCCCCCCATGTGGCCCAACCCTACTCCTGAAAAATCATTATCCCTGGGGGTAGGGTGGGGTCACAATTGGAAGGGGGGGGGGTGCCAAATTTTTACATAGGAATATATAGGGAAAAATCTTCTTAAACACATTCAAATTGTCTAGAAGAGCTCTAATTTTAGTCAGTTCAGTCTTCAAATAGTCTAGATTAACATTTGTCAAAATCATATTCGAACAATTTGAATCTTCCCTACCTGAGGATGCTTCCACACAAGTTGCAGATTTTCTGCCCAATCGGTTTCTGAGAAAAAGATTTTTTAAAGATTTTTCTCTATATATTCAAATGAGAAAATTCGACCCCCCTCCCCCACTGTGGCCCCACCCTACCCCTCGGGATCATGATTTTATCCAGCTTGAATCTGGTGAGTACTCTAACCGAGAATGCTTTCACACAAGTTAAAGCTTTTCTAGCCGATCGGTTTTTGAGAAAAAGATTTTTAAAGATTTTTCTCTATATATTCCTATGTAAAATTTTGACCCCCCCCCATTGTGGCCCCACCCTCCCCTGGGGATCATCATTTGAACAAAACTTGAACCTACACTACCTGAGGATGCTTCCACACAAGTTACAGCTTTTCCGGCTGATCAGTTTTAGAGAAGAAGATTTTTAAAGATTTACTCTATATATTCCTATGTAAAAATTTGACCCCCCATTGTGGCCCAACCCTACCCCTGGGGATCATGATTTAAACAAACTTGAATCTACACTACCTGAGGATGCTTCCACACAAGTTTCAGCTTTCCTGGCTGATCAGTTTCAGAGAAGAAGATTTTTAAAGATTTACTCTATATATTCCTATGTAAAAATTCGACCCCCCATTGTGGCCCCACCCTAACCACGGGGGTCATGATTTGAACAAACTTGAATCTACACTACCTGAGGATGCTTCCACAAAATTTACAGCTTTTCTGGCTGATCAGTTTTAGAGAAGAAGATTTTTAAAGATTTACTCTATATATTCCTATGTAAAAATTCAACCCCACATTGTGGTCCCACCCTACCCCTCGGGATCATCATTTGAACAAACTTGAATCTACACTACCTGAGGATGCTTCCACACAAGTTTCAGCTTTCCTGGCTGATCAGTTTCAGAGAAGAAGATTTTTAAAGATTTACTCAATATATTCCTATGTAAAAATTCGACCCCCCATTGTGGCCCCACCCTACTCCCGGGGGTCATGATTTGAACAAACTTGAATCTACACTACCTGAGGATGCTTCCACACAAGTTTCAGCTTTTCTGGCCGAATGGTTTTTGAAAAGAAGATTTTTGAAAAATACGAACAAATTTTCAATGATTTTTAATTATCTCCCCTTGAAAGAGGGCGTGGCCCTTCATTTTAACAAACTTGAATCCCCTTAACCTAAGGATGCTTTGTGCCAAGTTTGGTTTAAATCGGCCCAGTGGTTCTGGAGAAGAAGTCGAAAATGTAAAAAGTTTACGGACAGACAGACGGACAGACAGACAGACGGACGCCGGACAAAAAGTGATCAGAAAAGCTCACTTGAGCTTTCAGCTCAGGTGAGCTAAAAACAAAAGATCCATGCCCCCGTTACTGGTACACATGCAACTGTAAGCATAAACAAATAAGCTACATAAAATAAGATGGTCCCTTTATCAAGCAAACATATGCGTCATCAGGCCAGTCTACAGAGGATCTAGCTTAAGAACAAGTCACACATTGTGAAACGTCTTTCTGACACCTAAAATTAAACTGACTGTATTTCGAAGTACATATAACTTTCAAACAATACACAAAAATTACAAACCTTTGATTTACAAAATTAAACAACAAAAAACCATGTTTTTTCAATGTTCCATCTCATAAAATACACTTTCTCAACATAATATTATGCTGAAATTGCTTTTTAAAACTACTATAGGGTTTGACCTCCTTAACAGTACAGTTAATTTATCCCAAGACTCTATGTTTGGTGCAATTTAAATCAAATACTAGCAATCTAGCTACCGGTATTAAATCGTTCAGAGAGAATCCTGTTAAATGAAAACAGAAAGTAAATTTAAGTAATATTTTTGTAAAGTCAGTGAACTTTTAATTTGATACCTTTATATTTATTCAAGATTCTACAGTAAATGAAATGCACAATTTAGCAAAATGTGCTAAGGAAACTGCAAATAGAATGCAATATTTTACTAATATGCCAAAGAATTTGCAGACAAAAATGCAATTTTAGAATTTCAAAACAATCAATACAAATATGAGTCATTAATAATAATAATAATTATTTAGGACACTTGATACTATACATGTAACAGTATTTACTGACTAAAATCTATGTTTTAAATACATGTATAAGACAGGAAAATAAGAGTCATTACAGATGATACAAAAAAATAATGCCTGGGTTGAAATATTTTCCTTTTCAAATTGTTTAAATAATTAATTCATATTCAATTTGTTATCTTTTTGATATCTTAAAGTTTGTTCTCATCATTTGTTTCCAATTCAAGTAATTCCATTTTACATAAAAAAAGAAACAAACAATTTTTTTAACTATCCACACAACAGGGAAATCTCAATCAATAAATCCTGCATCTAAATGCTAGATTTTCCACTCCTTGTTTGCATTTTCTTATTTTTTTTTCTCCAGTGTAATGTAATTATGCACTGTGTTTTTAATTTTCTTCCAGCTTAAAATCTTCTCAACTCTTGATGTTCATCCATTGCTTTCTCGCATTCTCTTTTTCGCAGCTCCTTGTGATTTAAGATATTCATTTTGAAAATCTTTCTTATAATGTTGACTTCTTCCTCCTTCAGTCGGCACAAATCTTTTCCTACAAAAAAAATGCAACGAAATTACATAAATTCATATTCAGTTTTTTCCTATAGCTGAACACAAATGTACGTAACTATGCGCTAATAGGAATTCCTATCTACGAACATAACTATATGTTGATATCAAATATAAATGAACCTCACTATGCATTGTTAGGTAACTATATTATCACAAATGAACTTCATTATGCATCGTAAAAGATTTTAATATACACACATACTTTACTTTGCACTAACAACCATGCATTCCTATTTGTACCATGTGTTTCCTATAAAACAGCATGTACCTCACTTAAGTCGTTGCACAGTTAGAGTTCCCTAGATTAATGAATACCTCACTATGCACAGTCAGTGCTTCATATATAAACACAGATGAACCTCACTATGCACTGTCAGTGTTTCTTAATATACTCTCATGTACATGTACCTCACTATGCATAGAAAGTGTTTCCTATAATTGAGTACATATATCTCATTATGTACTGTGTAATATACACACATTACATACCTCACTATGCAGTCAGTGCTCCCTATATAAATACATATACCTCATTATGCACTACTTGTGCCCCCTATATAACACTCACACCTCACTTTGCACTGTTAGAGATTCCCATTTAAAAATTACATTAACGTGCACTTGAACTGCTAGTGTGTTTTATACACTTAAATGAACATGTACCTCACTTAGCACAGTTTGAAATTACTATATTTAACAACAATTGTACCTCACCATGCATTTTTGCTTTTTATATATCAATTTGTAAATTTTATCTTTATTACTTCAATATATTTTCTTAGCAAAATCTGTTCAGTAGATTTGTAAATTTGTTTTTAAAATACTAATAAGAACCTATTTTTACAATTGTAATAATTAATGATTTCAAAAACAATACTCCGAGTAAAAAGGAAATTTCAAGATATTAATTACAGATCTGAACTGCATAAGTATCCTTCCAATACAAGATAAGTATCCTTCAAATACAAGAAATACACCCCATATTAAATCTAATGTTTCTTTATGATTTTCATATAACATATTGTAGATATTAAATTATTTAATTCAAATACGTTTAAAAATTGAATTAAACTGGTTAAAAAATATTTTAGAGCTGAAAGTTCTGACCATACTTTTCTCAAGTGTTACTTACAGATGTGAAAAAAGAAAGTCTTTTGCGAGATATGTAAAAACTACATGTTGTGACTATTTTATTATTTAATGAAACTAATTCAGAGTGTCTTATATCTCAAAAGAAAAAGAAATACGCATATAGAAGTATAGAAAGTACAAACATTCATGGTACTTAAATATTATCAACTGCTAATAGATTTTTACCTCTTGGGTGTTTAGAAGCTTTCGGTTCCATTTCATTTTGTCTGACTGCTTCACATTCATCTGGATTTTCATCATCATTTTCAACCTCATCATCTTCAACTTCCTCATCCTCACCCAAGTTTATGTCTACAATGCACAGCAATACATTGCCATATAATTTGCACATATTTTATCATGTTTATACCATCCATGTAAAATAATTACATGTACCTTCATTGACATGTGCCTTATCAACTAAATTTACAAACATTTCTTATTGTACTCTTATTATAGTCTATGTTTCAAATTACTTTTTTTTCCCCTATACACATATATAAAAAAATACCTTCACAGGCAATTTCATCCAGTGACTTCCCACTATACTTTGAAATGTCACCATTGTCAAATGCCGTTAATATTGTTCCCATTCTTGCTATCTGCAGAGTGTCATTTGGAAGTCGATAAAAGGAATTATGAATCCTAATATCATGCCCAAGAAAGCCGGCCATGACTTCCAGGTCATTTTCTTCCAAATTGAGGATTTGGGAAACTGTCGCTATATGCTTTCTTAGTTTAGTACTGGTTATATTTGTAGCTTTTGTAACGCCACATTCTACTGCAAATTTTCTAAGGCAATCCGAACTTCGAATAGGATTCAGCGAATCAAAGCTAGATCTTGCAAAGACATACGGATTTTTGGGATTCACGCCAGCCAGTTTTCTTGTTTCAATAAGCAAATTAATACTTTTTTCAAGTGCTGGAGTGAGAAGGATAGGAACGGTGCGGCCTCGTTTCCCCCGTATTTCAATTCGGGAGAAAGTTTTACATAAAAGTTTTTCCACTGGTTTTAGAGAATCTTCAATTTCTTTAAGCGAGTCATTTTTCGATCTCTTTTCACAAAATGCTTGAACGGTTATTCTTTCTGCTTCACCTCCTCTCCTTCTATTAAACATTACAAGTCTTGCTAATGTTGTTTGATTCAATTCATCCCAGATGGATTTTTTTACTGATTTCTGTAACAAAACAACTAGTTTTTCGTTATTTTCCTTTAACAGGCTTTGAAGTTTTCTGATGTCTTCTGTTAAAGGAAGTCCTTGACCTTTGTTCATTTTGTTTGCCGTTAAAGTTTGTAAAGCACTGCTTGAAATTGAATCGCTCCATTCGTTTTCACAAAGAGTATAAAATGCGTCTGCATTTTTCCTCATATCTTCATTTCCTTCAATCAGAGCCATAGATGTTTCTATTTTGGCACATTTCTTCAAAGAATGACCCAACTTTAGAGCCAATGATGGGTTTGCATATGAATTTGTATTGTCATTGAATCCACACAGTGTTCTTGTGCATTTCACTACAGTTGGGAATTTCTGAGGTAGAATAGCATCTTCAAGTGAATTAATGTCTTTATCAAGTTCTCTCAGTGAAATGATAAGTCTTCCTAATTCTCTCATTTTTTGGCTAACATGTGTGTATAAGTGAGTTAAATGTCCATGTTTTTTATATAATTTTTCTCCAAATTTCACAATTATTGTATCATTTCTAGCTGCAATGCTAATTTCGTCTGCAGACATTCTTTTTAAAACATTTTCTCTCAGCCCATTACTGACCTCTGTTTTTGTCGGAAGAAGAAGTGAGGCTTCAGATGAAACCTTTCTATATTTCAGTTTTCTTTCTTCAGGGGCAAAAGGACAATTTTTAAGGTGCCTCCACAGACAAGATTTCAGAAAAAAACCCAAGCAGTACTGACAAGGCAAGAACTTCTCAGCAGATGCCTCGTTCCAATTTCTCGTATAAGTTATTAGAGTTCCATGTCCTGATTTTAAAACACTGCAATTGTGCTGATAATCTCCAGAGTTTCTTAGTTTCAGAAGAGCATGTTTTCGGTCCTTTGATTTTAATGGACACGACTCAATATGTTGTACTTCTTTTTCTTTTGCATGCACTCCTAAATAATGTTTTGAAATATTAGTGTATTCTTTCTGGCAATAACAACAATAGTGTACTTTGTCCCAGACACGGATACCCTCTTTATTACTTGAGTGCTGAACATCTACATGTACTTCTTCATCAAGACTGCTTGAAATAATTTCAGTTTTTGAGTCCATAGCTTTTCGCTTTTGTTGTTTAGTTGCTGAATTTGAGTCAGAAGTTGAACTAACTTTGTCATCCTGGTTTTTGATTTGAAAAGGTGCTGCATAAGGGATAATATCAGATTCTGAATCTGAAACACAATCATATTCTTCCTCCTGTCTTTTCTCACTACACTCTTCAGATGTCATACTGCCTGCATCACTGTCCATCTCATAATCGGGATCTTCAGGGTCTGACCACTCCATTGATTCTTCTGAATTTTCTGAACCCTCTGAATCTTCTGAACCCTCTGAATCTTCTGAATAATTCTCAAGTCCTAAAAATAATGAAGAGGATGTAATAAGCAATTGGTGGCTATTAATTATTAAATATCAAATATAAAACAAACATAAACTTGTGAAATATATATATATATATACATACATAACAAACATGTTAATATATTTTGATCACATATTGATAGCTTTAGAACCTTAAATATCAATTATATCATGCTGCATAAATCTCACTATGTAAACAAGGTCGTGGTACATTCCATAAGCTTGTTAAAGCTGAACACAATTGGTATCTGCCATATTAAATTACAATTTCTTTATCAGAGGGCCCCTATATATAGTACCGTAAGTCACTTAGTCACTTTTCAGTGTTACCAGTCTGTCTACACAACAGCATACGCTATACAAATATTGGTAGTGACAAAAAATAACTTTACATTCAATGCAGGAAAGTAAGCTACCAACTGAAAGAAACTTACAATAATCTCACAGGTCTATGCAGTAAACCTGAAACTTATGATTGCAAACTTCCAAATGGGTACCAGAATTTCCCAGTGCAAATATCGTACATTGTTCATGTATTATCAAAAATATTGTACATGCCTATTTAAGAGTTCAGCTTTAAGATGACATGACCTCTTAATACTGATCAGACTGTTCAAGTGATTCATGCTCCTATTCTCTGTAGTTGTCAAGTCAAATGCTGTATATACTGTTCAGATTTCATATATGATTACTAAAGAATATGAATCAATAGAGTGGGCATGAATCTGGGGATATTTAAATACATGATAGTTGGACAACATCATATGTATCTTGGTGACTTAAAATTGAGATATATTTTTACAAACAAGTTTTAGATTTGGACATCATTATGCACTGAAAGACATTGCCATATTTATACACATGTACCTCACTATGCACAGTCAGTGTTTAATTCCTATACAAACAATGTACCTCATCACTATACACTTACAGCGTTTTCTAAATAAACACTCATTTAGAACCTCAGTTTCATTAAACTGCGAGTTTATGGAATACACATTAAGTACTAACTACTTTTAGAAATGCCATATTGTACAAAATCCAATATATCTCCATCATTCAATTCTTGGCCAATTTCAATTGGTTTTCCATTGACAACAACAGGAAAGCTTTTACTATAATTTGTTAAGTAAGCCTGAAAAATTGCAAAAGTGGATACTTAAAAAACAAAGAATAATTAGATCAGATAAAGAATTTGAGGCACACTCAGGATGAGGAATTTGTAGATCACATATTACTTCTTTAAGAAGTGAAATTATAGGAAAAATCAACTTAAGGCAAAACTTACTGCTCAAAATATTATAAAAAAAAACATGTCAAATCAGATAACTTAGAAATATACATGCAATGATAAACTGACATGTAGCTAGTATATATTACCTTTGATCTTCCAACTGTAACAACTGCATGAATCTTGTCAACATTTTTGAGGGACACTTTAATATTGCATTCTCTTCCACTGCAAACAAATAAAGATTTTTAAAACTAAAATTAAGTTGAACTTTAATTATTATCTTGAACATGGTATCTCATTTATTATGGAATATCCAAATGAAGTTTAAAGTCCCAATCACTTTTTTAGATTTTTTTTCAATATATAACACTTCATTGGTCTAGTTAGGTTTGAGATAACAAGATTGGACTGTATTGAAAAATAAAATAAAATAAAGAGACACTACAGGCCAATTTACCATTATGATATTTTTGTCAATCAGTTTTGAATGTACAGGTTGATAAGCATATAGAAAACTTCAATGTAATGAAGGTTAGAAATGTTAATGATAAGCCCATAATTACGTGTTAAGTGTCCGGAATTATGTTTGTTTACATTATGAGTAGCCAATCAAATCAAGGTACACGACAAGGTTTTTAAATAGATGACTTAAGCCTGTGCTTAATGGGTATGTTTTCATGCCAAGTCATTTAGAACCCCTTGTATAAATCATCCTGAAATATTTACATAAAATGTATTGATGTATGTTGCATTATTTACATGCCAGACTGTCTTTATTATTGAATTAAACAGTTACATGGGAATCTTTAACTTTGAAAATATGGTAATTTCACAAAGTTTATAATTTCAATATTGCAACAAAATTAGCAAACGTTTCGAAGAAATTATTCTAAAATCACTTTTGGCAACTTGACCTGTAGTGCCACTTTAAACTGCTTTAAGTCAGTATTTCTATGCACTAAAATGTAAAGTACATATTACTCAAATCACTGACAGCATACAAATAAATGTAAGTATAACATTATAGTACTTAATCCAACACATTTTCTTTCCATTTATTGTTGACTTGGAAAAATTCTACTGTAACCAATGTTTGCCATTTTAAAAATGATTTAAATTTCTGAACAGTAAATTCAACATATTTTATACCTTCCAATGACACATTCTTCATCATCCTCCAAAGGATAAGTTGCTCCTAAAGTGTTATCCTTCTTAATCACCGTAATTTTTCCAATATCTATCAACCAAAAAATTAAGATAAAAAAAATCAAAATAGATCTCCATGTATATTCACAAATATTGTAGTATTCAGTGATCACTGTAAAATAAAACTGGACTTGCCATGGATTGAGGATTGAATAAAAAAAAAGGATTGAATAATAGATCTAAGAGAAAGATTATAATTAGTTTTATTATCAGCTTTTAATATGTACACACACATGTACCTCATTGTGCATTATCAGCTTTTGATGTGCAAACTTGATTTAGCCCAAAGTGAGTGTACACCAGTGTAAAAAGATGTAATTATATAACCAAGTGGATTTTGTGGTGTAGTGTAGATTAAGTATGGCTGACACAAACACAGTTTTCGGGAAGGATTTGCTTTTTGGGGCAATAATCCTCTGTATATTTTTTGGTTATCAAATACTTGCATTTAATCAAAGCATTTAAATAAAGAATATAGAAATCTGACCAAATGCTGACTGCAAGTTTGTAGCTATATAATCATGAGGTATGCTTGATTCTTTTTTTATGTCGTTACTTTATAGAAATCTCATTCTTGTGGTTCTGATACAGATTTTGTTTCAAAAATGAGAAAAAAGTAAAAAAAACAAGAAATTACTTAATTGTCAAGAACTATCTTTAAAAACATAATTAAATCAAACATCATTGCTCTGATACAGAAATCAACTTTCAAATACAGGTAAATATCAGTATCTCAGACCTGGGGGAACCTTAACAAAACTTCGAGATATCCGGGGGTTCGAGATATCTGAAGTGACTTTCCAATGCTAATTGCGTGATGTTCTTATAGCTACACGTGGTTTAGTACCGGTATATACTGAACTTTTTTATTACTCATTAAAGAATAATCAACCATTTGATAAAATATTTTTAGTTTGTGTGTTTTAATTTGTAAAATATAATCAATGTTAGTAAAAGCAATAAAACTATAAATCAATATTTCATTAATAATACGACTTCTCATCCTCTTCACTCTCGAAGGTTCAGAACATTGAAAAGGAAGAAGCGCTTGCAATGTAATTTTTGAAATTCATCACATATAGGAAACGAAAAAATACGGATTTGAAAATTTAAAAAAAAACGAATAATCTAAAATCACAATTCACATACCCTGTATTTTTTATCATTTGTGCTTGGGAACTAACGTATCTTATATTAACTCATTATGCTCACAGCTTTAGTACTCATATTGGAAACAACCCGTGTACGATAAACGGGAAGTAACTATACTCGCTGCGTGTTCAATACTTGAACTGTTTCTGTTAAACTTTTAAATTTTCGTATCCAAAAAATACCGCTTCATTGTTAATTGAGCGTACATAAAAAAAAAAGAAACTCGAATCCATAATTAATCGTTTTTATAAAATTGGCAGTTATCAATGTTAGATCGATTCTCCGTACACAGTGTGTTTTATTGAACACATTATCTGAAATTGTGGCTGTGTTTTGATTTGAATTTTATAAAAAGGTACTAAATGTAAACAGCTACCATCCTAATTAACTTAAATCGTGCAGTTTGATATACCACTAGTTTTGAAAAGTGTGAAAATTGCCGCAGGCAGGAATGTGTGAAGTAATGACATCAATTATGTTCAGCTAGCTGGAAAAATGGCTGCACTTCGAGATAAACCAGGTAAAATTAGGGCTTCGGCCTTTCAAGATACTTCAACATAAGCCGGGTATTAGAGATTACCGCATATTCGAGATATCAGGAGTTTTTTAAATCATTTATATAGAGAAAACGGCCATGACCATCGGAAGACTTCGACATAAGCGGGGTATTCGAGATATCCCATGTTCAAGATACCGATATTTACCTGTATAAAATGCATTTTCATTATATTACATAAATTCATCTGTCAAATTTCCAATCATATTATCTTTCTGTCATATTGGAAACAGTGTTACACCTTTCGATACAAGCCCTAAATTTGGTGTAAGAAAGTGTACACTGGGTGTACACTGAATGTCTACACCCATGCACTTGATTGAGAAAGGTGTACACAGTGTAAGCGGTATAAGTAAATCAAGTTTGCCTTATATGTACACTAAGTAAAAATACTTACTTCTATATACATCTCTTTCTACCTTCCAATTGTATTTTGCTATGTTGGAACAATTTCTACTGTGTTCTGAATAACTGGAGAGACTCTAATAAAAAAATAGATTTAATGACAACAAAATATTATTATAATCAGAGGGATTATAAAGTCTACAAACAAAGCAAGGCAATCAGAAGAATAAGACTAAATTCAATATGTCTAGATATTTAGGCACTTCCTGTGTCAGGTGAGATGGAACCACCTCGCATGGTCTTGATCTATATATCATTTGATGTCCCTATACACAAGGAACAAGAATACATATGGTTTGTGGGCATGGATCTCAACGGTTTTAGAGATATTAGGGCACTTCCTGTTTCACGTAGGACGGAACCACCCCAGACAGCCATGACCTATATACCATTTGATGCTCCATTGCAAAGGAAACAAGAATACATAAGGTTTAGGGGAAGGAATGTCAACAGTCTTATGTATTTTACCATTCCTGGGGGGTTGGGATAACCCTAGGGGCCAGACCTAGTGTACCCCACATATTGTCTCTAACACTCAATATAAGCATCTGAAGACCCCATGTCAATATCTTCATTGGTTTTCAAGCTATAGTCATTTACAATATAGTGTATAAATTTTTCCATAGGATTCAATGTTAGACCCCATCCCCTTTGACCCCCCCCCCCCCCCCCCAAGGATTGGTTGACCAACCAAGAAGAAGAAGGAGAACACTACAAAAACTTTGTTTGGGAGACTTAATAAAAGTTTCCATTTTATCCTCATTTAAGCATATTTGACACACGAACATACATTACAAAGATTTATAACACAACAAATGAATGTTGTCTATTGTGCTGACCTTAGATCCGTCGTCTGACACAACTTTCTCAACACTGTCAACAATTTCTGGGGACACTTCTTCTACCCTACTAAACCAAAAAATCAAAACTACAATGTTTTATACTACACACTTGCAAGTATTAAAATCATTCTTTTTTTCAAGTTTTTTATTTTGCTGAAAAATAATTAGAAATGTCCTCTTAGGACATCAAAACAAAATCTTTTTTTTTAATTTGAAAAGAGTTGATCAAGTTTTTGGAAATCAAACATTGTATAAAACAAAGAATTTACCTTTGAGTACCATAGTTTTCTTCAGACATATAGTCAGCATCAATCAACTTTAAAGCATCTTCAACACTTATTTCTGCAGGTGATGTATCCAGACCTATCAATCGAAGTAGAAAGAAATGCAGTAAAAAACTATATTCTTAATCTGCATCTATTTATTGATCAATCTCCATAAGATTGCATGCACATACATTTACCGGACTATGTATTCTCAAGATTTACCCAAGTACAAACAAATGTGTACCTCACAATTTGATATCAGATTAAACTATGTACAAATAGCTACATGTACCTCATTATGACTATGATCAGATTACAACATGTACCTAAAAATATATCCTACTATGTCTTATAGGATTGTACCTTGTTTAAGTGCACATGTACCTCATTATACATTATCAGCTTTTACTATGTATAGACATGAACCTCACTATGTATTATCAGTTTTTACTATGTATACACACATGTACCTCACTATGTTTTATCAGTTTTTACAATATGTATACACACATGTACCTCACTATGTTTTATCAGTTTTTACAATATGTATACACACATGTACCTCACTATGTATTATCAGTTTTTACTATGTATACACACATGTACCTCACAATGTATTATCAGTTTTTACTATGTATACACACATGTACCTCACTATGTATTATCAGTTTTTACTATGTATACACACATGTACCTCACTAATTATTATCAGTTTTTACTATGTATACACACATGTACCTCACTATGTATTATCAGTTTTTACAATGTATACACACATGTACCTCACTATGTTTTATCAGTTTTTACTATGTATACACACATGTACCTCACTATGTATTATCAGTTTTTACAATATGTATACACACATGTACCTCACTATGTATTATCAGTTTTTACAATGTATACACACATGTACCTCACTAAGTATTATCAGTTTTTACTATATGTATACACACATGTACCTCACTATGTATTATCAGTGTTTACTATGTATACACACATGTACCTCACTATGTATTATTAGTTTTTACTATGTATACACACATGTACCTCACTATGTATTATCAGTTTTTACTATGTATACACACATGTACCTCACTATGTATTATCAGTTTTTACAATATGTATACACACATGTACCTCACTATGTATTATCAGTTTTTACTATGTATACACACATGTACCTCACTATGTATTATCAGTGTTTACTATATGTATACACACATGTACCTCACTATGTATTATCAGTGTTTACTATGTATACACACATGTACCTCACTATGTATTATCAGTTTTTACTATGTATACACACATGTACCTCACTATGTATTATCAGTTTTTACTATGTATACACACATGTACCTCACTATGTATTATCAGTGTTTACTAGGTATACACACATGTACCTCACTATGTATTATCAGTTTTTACTATGTATACACACATGTACCTCACTATGTATTATCAGTGTTTACTATGTATACACACATGTACCTCACTAAGTATTATCAGTTTTTACAATATGTATACACACATGTACCTCATTATACATTATCAGTTTTTACTATGTATACACACATGTACCTCACTATGTATTATCAGTTTTTACAATATGTATACACACATGTACCTCACTATGTATTATCAGTTTTTACAATATGTATACATACATGAACCTCACAATGTATTATCAGTTTTTACTATGTATACACACATGTACCTCACTATGTATTATCAGTTTTTACAATATGTATACACACATGTACCTCACAATGTATTATCAGTTTTTACTATGTATACACACATGTACCTCACTATGTATTATCAGTTTTTACAATGTATACACACATGTACCTCACTATGTATTATCAGTTTTTACAATGTATACACACATGTACCTCACTAAGTATTATCAGTTTTTACTATATGTATACACACATGTACCTCACTATGTATTATCAGTGTTTACTATGTATACACACATGTACCTCACTATGTATTATCAGTTTTTACTATGTATACACACATGTACCTCACTATGTATTATCAGTTTTTACTATGTATACACACATGTACCTCACTATGTATTATCAGTGTTTACTAGGTATACACACATGTACCTCACTATGTATTATCAGTTTTTACTATGTATACACACATGTACCTCACTATGTATTATCAGTGTTTACTATGTATACACACATGTACCTCACTAAGTATTATCAGTTTTTACAATATGTATACACACATGTACCTCATTATACATTATCAGTTTTTACTATGTATACACACATGTACCTCACTATGTATTATCAGTTTTTACAATATGTATACACACATGTACCTCACTATGTTTTATCAGTTTTTACAATATGTATACATACATGAACCTCACAATGTATTATCAGTTTTTACTAGGTATACACACATGTACCTCACTATGTATTATCAGTTTTTACAATATGTATACACACATGTACCTCACAATGTATTATCAGTTTTTACTATGTATACACACATGTACCTCACTATGTATTATCAGTTTTTACTATGTATACACACATGTACCTCATTATACATTATCAGTTTTTACTATGTATACACACATGTACCTCACTATGTATTAACAGTGTTTACTATGTATACACACATGTACCTCACTATGTATTATCAGTTTTTACTATGTATACACACATGTACCTCACTATGTATTATCAGTTTTTACTATGTATACACACATGTACCTCACTATGTATTATCAGTTTTTACTATGTATACACACATGTACCTCATTATACATTATCAGTTTTTACTATGTATACACACATGTACCTCACTATGTATTATCAGTGTTTACTATGTATACACACATGTACCTCATTATACATTATCAGTTTTTACTATGTATACACACATGTACCTCACTATGTATTATCAGTTTTTACTAGGTATACACACATGTACCTCACTATGTATTATCATCTTGTACTATGTACACACATATATATATACATGTACCTCACAATCCATTATCAATACAAATGTATCTCACTATGCATTATTAGCTTTTACAATGTACACACACATGTATTCACTATGCATTATCAGTTTTCAATATGTACACTAAGTAAAATTACTTACTTCCATGTTCACCTCTCTCTGCCTTCTCCTTGTATTTTGCTGTGTTTGAACAATTTCTACTGTGCTCTGAATAACCGGAGAGATTCTAACAAGAAAATTAATTTAATGCGATTAAAGTTTCCATTCTATTATCTGTAAAGCATTTGACACACAAACACACATTACAAAGAATTAAAACACAACAAATGAATGTTGTCTATTGTGCTGACCTTAGATCCGTCGTCTGACACAACTTCCTCAACACTGTCAACAATTTCTGGGGACACTTCTTCTACCCTACTAAACCAAAAATCAAAAATACAATGTTTTATACTACACAGTTACAAGTATTAAAATCATTCTTTTTTTCAAGTTTTTTATTTTGCTGAAAAATAATTAGAAATGTCCTCTTAGGACATCAAAACAAAATTCTTTTGGAATTTGAAAAGAGTTGATCAATTGTTTAGCAATCAAACATTGTATAAAACAAAGAATTTACCTTTGAGTACCATAATTTTCTTCAGACATATAGTCAGCATCAATTAACTTTAAAGCATCTTCAACACTTATTTCTGCAGGTGATGTATCCAGACCTATCAATCAAAATAGAAAGCAAGTAGTAAACAAAACTGTACTTTCTAAATCTGTATTATCAGTCTCCAAAGGAATGAACAAACTATTACTGTTTTGTATTGACTTGGCTTGTTTAAGGTCCTGCAAATACTTCTCTTTTAAGTGTCTTGGACTTCTTAGTTTTTCTGAAATGATTAAGAGCTATTGTAATAATTTTTTTTGGATTTGTATAAGGTTATATATAAAGAGGAAAAGTAAAGTTTTAGTTTGAGTGTACATGTATATCATGTATATAGTGACCAAAGATTAACAAAATCAAGGTTGAAGAATGTGTATTCGTTTCATCCATTAATTTTTTTTTAATCTTTAAAAAAAATTAGTTCTAAACAATTAACACTTTATTTCTTTAAACTCGATCAGTAATATCATTAATCTACATGTATCATTCTTTAGGAAGATCAATTTCACAGTTCTTTACCACATTCCCATAAGAACAGCGTAGGACATGATGGTTTTATAATTATTCTAATGAAAGTTTCACTTACATATTAATTTATGTTCATCATTATACTGTAATGTAATACTGTATATATTTGCTCGAGTTTGGTGGTTTTCAAAAAGAAAAATTGCTTTACAGTTTTAGAACTTAAATATCTAAGGTATGAGCTGATTGTGACAATTATTAAGTTTGCTGTTACACTTCAGTTGAATTTTTCTTGATCAATGTCCTACCTTGCCTTCTTTTCAAAGCATGCATTAGTAGAAAATAAAAAAAAAACAGTGTATGAGGTTAACACCAACATTTAAATAATGTATCTCTTAATACATGTTAAAGTTTATACTCAAGAATGGTATATACTGTAAAGCATTATCAGCAAAATGGGATAAATATCCATGAGCAACATCTGCTTAAATATATTACTTGTCATGAGCTAGTTGTTCATTATTATAGATAAACAGTTTATCTGACCTGTTAACACAGAACTCTTCCCCTAAATTGTTAAAATTGAACAAATATTCTGCATAGAGCCAATATCCCATTCGAGAGACAAAAATCTCCTGCATACAGCAAGTGAGTGACTTTTATTGCTAGCGCTCTCGAGCGCTAGCAACTACGTTAGTCTTTTTCACTTGAATGCGCATGCTCGACTCCATAGTAGGGGATTCTGGGAATACTGTACTACTGTAGATAAACTGTACCATGTGAATTTCATTTTATCATCTTCACACGAAGTTTTGTGTTATTTTGTAAATGTCAAAATAGTAAGAGTCGCTTAGGTCTAATTATGCAAAGTTATTTTAAATATTATAATAAATAGCTAGCTTTATTTTAACTACCTTCAAGCTAGGAAAACAACCTCTGATATGTTTTCCGAGCTTGACGGAAAGGCCCGAGAAAATACGATTGCTACAAAACGGTACCAATGGTTCTTGAAAATTTTCACCTCAAAGTTGAAATTACAGTAGATACATAATGATTAAGGCACAGTCAATGAGCTATGCCATTGCCGATTCTTCTGTGTTTTATGATGGCTACAGCGCTAGCTCACCAATCTTTTTAAAAGATAAGCTTGTAGAGCTAAAGTTGATCATGTTAAGCATTGTTGACACACCATTCCTATGCGGGTTAGGCTAATAGCAGGAAATATGAGGTTACACTAATATCATTAAAAACATCCTGGTACACTGGCAGAAAATCAGATGGCAAATTATTATTTCATAAAATTAGACAGTAAGTAAATTTTTTGGAAAATTAATATATTGATAAAACTTTTTTTTATACAAGTCAAATGAATTAATTAGGTTTCTTAGCAATAATCCAGGAATAAAAAGGTAATAATTGGTTTACAGTATGTACCACTCTTGACATAAAAAAATGAAATTGTATAACATATAGCCTACATTTTTTTTTCTTTTTCCAATTACAAATTAAATTAACTTCAATGTTTTAGTTTTAGTTGAAACATTGAAGATAATTTAATTTGTAATTGGAAAATGAAAATGAATATTGTTTAATTTATGTCCTGTTGTCTCGATTAACTGTAAATTGCCAGGCTATTGAGAAAACTGAAAATAAAGTATAACTGTAATTTAAACTCTTCTAAAATTCCCTTCAAGGCAATTAAAGAAGAGTTTTGTTGGATTTTATTGGTGACTACAGTATTTATCACTATTAAGGACTGGTATGGGACACCGGGTAATGTTTATGTGAATAAAAATATATTCTATTTTAATTACCGGTACATTCCTTGGTTTAAAATTTTCAAAATTGACATTTTTTAACCAAAAAACTACATTTAAAATTTCATTTTAAAATTAGATTAAAAATCAAAGCGGGGATTCGAACTCATGACTTAATTCCAGTTCCGCAGCTTACACGCTAACGAATTGCACTATGCCGTTAGGTATATGTAATTGGAAAGAAAAAATACATAATTAAGTTACAGATAATTTTATTGTTTATTAATTTTGTCATGAAAAACGTCACAAATACTTTGGAAGTGTCCCATACTCCCTTAAATAAGCATTTAAGAAAATCCATCTCTTGGACTTGTTTCAAATTAAAATTTTTTGAACAAAAAAACCCCTTAATATAATCCAAAGATATTTACTCAAGCTTGAAGGGATTAAATTTGAATTGCTTTGAAACTCTCGAAGATTCAGCTTGCCATTACAAGTAATCCTACAGACATGGAAAACAAAATATATATAAATTGATTACGCCTTGATCCATTGTGCCATGTTTTTGTTAACATATTTTGATATACCATTAAAACCTTCTTTCAAGTATAATTTATTTATCTACTACATGTAGTTTGTTTCAACATAAATGTACTTTTATTGCATTTTTCACCATTGCTTAAAGGTTAATATCTGGTTTTTCATACAAATAAACAAAAACATGGCACGATCCTCGTTTACATCACAAAGACTTTATAGCTGTGTATCTTGCATATAACTTAATGACTCTTGAAATTAGGCTGAGCGATTAAAATATCCTGTTCATGCATTCAAAAATTTTGATGAAAATTGTGACAATGCTCCTTTAATATGCAGACAATTTTTGACAGTCTATATATTCCTTGGTGCATTGGATTATGAAATTTCTAAGCATATAACTGTCTGAAATAATTTTTTTTAGAAATATCAAATTACAAAAACCTTCCAATTTTAACATATATTTTTAATTAAAACAAGATATCTGTAAGCCAATGCTCACTAGTGAAACCCCCGCTCTGGTGTGAATATGCAAAATAAGCAAAGTCGACATTTAACAGAAAGTTGGCATCCGATTGGTAAAATATATCCCACAATATGGCATGCCTATACAAATACTGTGTAAAAATTTCAAGCATCTGCGATAAACAGTTGCTGAGAAATCTTTGACGAAAATTTGTTTGAAAATTTTGGCTAAAAATAAAGTTGTCATTTAACAGGAAGTTGACGTCCGATTGGTACAAAAATATATCCCACGATATGGCATGCCTTAACAAATAGTGTGTTTAAATTTCGCATCTGTGATAAATAGTTGCTGAGATAAATGCTACAGAAATTTTTGTTACGGATGGACAGACGGACAGACAGACACACAAGGGTAAAACAGTATACCCCCTTCTCCTTCGGAGCAGGGGTTTAAAAAAAAAAGATCTTTTGCTTTAGAAAATCTTACGTTTCATCTTCTTCCCAGAAGGAAATTTTATATACATCTTCCCCCAAAACCTCTTCTATAAAACCAGGCCACCAGATTCCATGTTTCCATAGGCAAAAAACAATCTGACCTGGAAATAAACCCAATTTTCAAGAAACATCAAAGACGGTAGAGATACAAAATAGGTGGTAAGAATAACCGTGACACATAAAAACGACAGTTTCAGAACCATGCACCAATTTTAACATAAACTGAGAGACTAAAAACTCTGATAATTATAATTAAGTAATCAGATGGGAGCCTTAATTATTCACTGCATATTGATAAAGACCCATGGTGGCACCAAAACAGTATATAGGGGTCAATTTTACAGTACTTTAAAAGAAAATCTTTTTTCAAGACTTAAAAAAAATTAAGATTAATTCAGCCATGTTTATAGTAATCTACACTTTACTTACCTTTAACATAAGTAACCAACTTATGTAACTCAGTCTTTCTGCTCTCTACAAACATTGATAAATACATTATGATAAATTTTTATAACTCATATTATTTATTGCCATATTTATCATGTTTATGTATCAAAATTATTTAAAAATGTGATATTTCCTATGTACTATGTAAAACTTCATTTTATAAACAACTAAAATGCATGAACAGCTGAAACAGGCGCGGATACAAATTTTTTTCCTGCTGGGGGCAGGGGGGGGTGTCTTTAAAAAAAAATTGAACCTGTGACATAATGTACATGCAGTAATTGTTTTTATTTTTGCAAATTCATGGGGGGTGGGGGGGTTCCAGTCCCCCCTTTTTAAGATCCACGCATTTGAAATCTTACAAACACAATTTTAATAATTAAGCTTACCAATCAATTACATTAATTGGCTACTACAACATTCTATGCATACCTTTTCTTTTTCTTCTTGTTTCCATTATCAAACTCAATTTCTAAAAAGATAAAATCTGAAAATAATTACCATTTAAATCACTCCTAGTAATAACAACTACATAATTTAATTGTAAGTTCAAATATCCACAACAGGCAGCTAAAATTTCAAACTCCATACAGTTTGTTTGCAGAGAAAATATTTTTTCTTTCCCTCATTAACCTCAGCTGCACATTCAGATTTTGTCTTTTAAGATGACTTTTCCCCAAACATTCTAACATGTCTATAATTAAGGAATAAGGAATCATTCTTTGAGTATTATGAGGCGATAATTTTGGTCGGGGCGTGATCAAATCTAATAAAGCCCGAAGGACTTTATGATAGATTTGATCACGCCTCGACCAAAATTATCACCTCATGATATTCAAAGAATGATTCCTTATTACTTATATTTACATAAGTTTAAACCATCGTACGATTAAATATTTAGATATAAATAAGCAAACCCCGCTGGCGCCTCGATTTGACGTCTTTTGAAGTTATGGGTTATATAGTACAAAATCGATACGTATATAGTGTTTTCACAGGCAAGACACTGGAAAATGTAAATATTGAGAGGTAAAAAAAGATATATTTCTTCTATAGAGAAATCAATTTAAATTATGCTTCATATTACTGATATAATATTATTTCACAAATCTTGAGACACCCATGTACACAAAGCATCTTCCAATGTGTACAAATGAATTCTAAAAACTCTATAACATCCATGATCATCACACTCTGGCATAAAATCAATCCTCTTTTGACAACAAAAGGTAATAAGTTCATCATATACACAATATCGCTATATCGTTTGGTGAACACATAGCCAACAGACTTGGAAATGGGAAAGGCTGTTAAAGACATCATTATAACGTTAATCCTTGGCACAAAAAAAATTAAAACAAAAATTCAAACACATGAACTGCATGATGAAGAAGCACATGGTTGATTCCTGTTGAAACATGTATTAATTTCAAGACAGTTAATTGACTGCATATATGTAGTACCTTAATTACATTACACTGTATATGCTATGATTACCTATAAAACTAAGTATCCCATCTTCTTAATAGGAGAAAAACTCAAAAGACCTCGAGCTGGCTCATGCCGTCAATAAAGTTATCCTCCATTACAAGAAATCTCATTGGATAAAAAAATCACATGAGTCGATACCGGATGAAGAAGCCCCCTCTAACACAAAATCATATCAAGATGTGTGTATATATATATATATATATATATATATATATATATATATATATATATATATATATATACACACATACAAACACGTAATCCAAACATAATAGGTGATGAGTTATTTCTACCTCTGACCTTTTCGGTCCCTGTCATTTGGACTTTTGTGATTTTCTAAAATCAATTCATGACAGGCACGGATCCAGAATTATTTTCCGAGGTGGGGTGGGTCGCGCCTTTTATTTAAAAATCGAACTCGTTATATAATGAAAAGTATTTAATTTTTTATTTTTGCAAATTTCAGAGGGGGTCCGGACCTCCACCCTTCTCTAGATCCGCGCATGGATAATGAGGCGAGGACAAAATTTTACCATTGTAACAGTATGCAATTAAACAACAAAATATCATTTAATCTATTGAATTTCAATGGGATTTTTTTTACCTGTCCTACGATTTTTGTCTAACTTTAAATATTTTAAACATTTAAATATTTAATCCAATAAAATTAAGATTATTTAACCTACAGATATAATTAGTATATAGATTTATATAAAAAAAAATACCGTACAAATGATAAATGGAAACCTTAGAAACATCGATCTTTAACACTAAGGAATATAACAATCGTTAATAATACTTGTACTTAAATTTTTTTTTACAAATACTGCTTTTAAAACGACTTTTCCATTACTTGTATAACATCCTCTAATGAGAACAAATAAATTCGAAAATCACAGGCTGCCTCATAATAAAATGGCAAGTAATCAAGTTTTTGTTGATAGCTAAAAGCTTTGACTTCTAATCGTCATATATATAAAAGACCTTAGTTAAGGACACACGAGACGTTCCTGAATTTTATATAATTTTCCTTGATATATTATTCCTTATTTATTCACATTTAAACCTGTTAATGCATTCCCAAAAATTCAGGGTACATTACCAGTCTATTTTTGGAACTAGAATATTTAGCATTTTCCTTAAAATAATATGCAAAATACATTTAATTGCTTATAAATAAAGTCAAAATATATATTTTCAATTGAACACTTTGTGTGTAAATAAAAATAATATCATATAACATGAAAATATAATTATGGAATTACCTAGTGGAAATCTTCACATTGTGGAGATAGGGGCAAAAAAGAAAAAAAATGGAAGATAGGTCGCGTCTGACCTTAAAACAAAGCCAAAAGAACATTTAAAACTCATCATGATCCCTGGCAGTAGATATTAAATTTGCTTTTTTCAAACACAGAAACACAAGCCTCGTGGCTGCTAGCAAGCATCCTACTGTGATATATACATATACATGTAATATCACAGAAATTAAGGGGTAGAAAACTTGGTTAGCATTTCTCTTCAACACGTTAAATACAATGTATGAATTTTTACCTGTAGTAAATTACAACTCCATTATAAAAACAATGCAGTCCATCTCCTTGACACAGTATATTATAGGAGAAAGACACAAATGACGTAACTACATGCATTTGGAAACATAAGCTTGATAAGTAACATAATTTATCTAGATACACATAATCAGGCTGGTTAAAAAAACACATTCAATTTTGTCAAATTATAAATGCATATTATACATTAAAATAGTGTTTTTGATCTTTTTGTGAAACATTGGAGGGCACATATCATAGCCTTATGTGTACCATACATCAGCAATAAAATTACTAATATGGAGATATTTTAACCCACCTTTCAGATTCCTACAGCTTCAATCAAAATTTACAAATACTGCAGTAAAATTTCTCCTCTTAATAAAATCAGTAATTTTCATAGCATCCTCTAATGAAAACAAATATATTCTGAAAACTTCATCATAGGCATCAAAGACTGGCATATGATCAATCCTATTGTGCAGGCTAAATACATTCACTTCATCGTATATGCAATATTTTTTGGTCAAAATATAGCCAACAGACTTAGTAAACTTTGTAGAAGCCATCATCTATACATATACATGTATGACAATTTTTAGTGGATAATTTTGATCAAATAAATCTTCAATGCAAAGCACATGGTTAATGGCTGCCTTGCCTGCAAACTTCCTGTTTTAAAATTAAATAAAGTTCATGGGTATATAAATAGTTTAACACATACCATTAACAATCAGATTGTTCCCTATTGCAAATCACGACTCCAAGATAAAAACAAAGCAGTCCACCTTCTAGATACTGTAAATAATAGGAGAAAAACACCGATTAAAGCTCCAAATGAGAGACAAAGAACAGAAAATATGAGTATCAGAAACACTACAGTATCCTCCATTATGAATATCTCATTGGATAAAAATAAATCACATGACTCAAAACCTCACAATTTATAACTCATACCATCATCAGACTATGTCAACTTTGGTTCACTTCAAAAACTGGTCTCCAAAAATATATACACCCAACAAACGATAATGAATATAGTATCTTTAACATATTCAATCATTTTAATGATATCCATCTATCCAAAATCAGATATATTCTTAAAAAAACCGCAATCAATATTATCTATAACTAACTACCTAAAACCTAGAAAACGTAATTTGACCTTATTTTGACGGCGAAATAGATATGCCTGTTGCTTGCCAAGCATTTTCATTTCAATAATATTAAGTATTTACGGCCTACATGTTATACATTGAACATCTTTCTGTTTGAAAACAAAGTTTAGTTTAAGTATTCTACAGATGCTTACCTGCTAAATGGGATTAATGCCACCATGTAATCAAATCAAAATGGCCGAGACTCTCGAGTAAAGCGAGATAGTTTCCGAATAATGTTGAACAACCAATCAAAATTTCAGCCAATCAGAGGCTTCGATTGAGAAAGTGTGTGCTTGAGTAAAAAATGACAAATTATGACTCGAAATTTGCAGAACACACACCTGCCAACCATATGACGTCCTACAGAGGTATATGCTAAATTTAAACCACGCAATCTTCACAAGCTGAGCACGTAAAAAATGAGGTATACATTCCGAGGTTACGGAAAAAGTACCTCGCTAATCAACACATACCTCAGTTTGTTGTTGTGTAAACAGAGATAATACCTCAGAAGTGTATATAGACAAACACACACACACACACACACACACACACACACACACACACACACTGATTTGCTTCCAATTTTCTCAATCAATTGGATTTACATTTGTCATCTACATACACAACTGTTCTTCATTTTTTTTTTATTTAGCACGAAGATCTTTCCAAAAAAATGCTTGACAAGATTTTCGAAACTTTGGAAGACAGTGGTGTAAATGATGATGAACGGAAAATCATTGTGCAAAAAGAATTCATAAAGGCCCTAATTACGGTATATTATATATCAATATTCATATATCTAATTCTTATTTTTTTTTATTTGTTTGGCGCTACTTAATTTATCCTGTTCTCTAAGTCGTGGTTCAACTTTGATCGCAGGTTTGATGTATAATGCTGCTTTTTGTAAGACATCAATATGTGGGCATTTGAAATTCCTGTATTTGTTTGAAAATTTCAACATTCTACTGATAAGCATGTGGTAATTCCAAATAATAAGTTACATATATACCAATAAACTGCAATGGTGGATTTTCGTAATATACTTTTTAACAAACCATCGATGTTTTCATTGATCCAGCCTCCCAAAGACCAAGAAATAGAGAAACCTTTTCTATACGAGGTAATTCATACTTTATTCAATCGTTATTATTGCTTGTTTAAAATGAAACACCTATCAAAATGGCCCAATTAACTTTACCTTAACGTCAGTGTTACGTCATAATGAATATGTACATCTCCCAAGTATTATTTACTCTATTTCCTACGGAAACTTACAGTTAAATCATAGCTCTATAGAAACAGCCAAACTGAAATCTACACGCCCCATTTATCGATTGGTCGAAATCTACAGCGGCTGAAACTGACAAGAAAATGACAAATTTTCAGTGAAAATTAACACGTATTTGTAATATAGTTTCTGAGTTAATCCATGCAAATGTGACATTGTGGACCTGTTTATCGATTGGTCCAAACCTATAGCGACCTAGGAAAAATCACGGACTGCACGAAATAATCATGACGATGTCACACTCAAAGTCTCACATGAGACGATTTGGCTGTTTCTTTTAGCTAACGTACTTACGTACAACAACAGTAATTTCGATAATTTTACTTACTTTTCCTAATCAATTTATCAATTAGCTTAAATAAAGATGTTAATATAAACAATAAAATGCTTTCTTTGATTTTTTCTGCAATGTCACTACCTTCATATCCCGAATGAATCACCACAGAAAGCATTTTATTGTTTAAATATATATGTTGCATTTTTTAACAGATAATTGCTAATGAAGAAAACAAAATTGATGTGGACAAATGGGATTATTTCTCAAGGGATTGCCAAATGCTTGGACTTCATCATAATTTCCAATGTCAAAGAAGCATAAAACTTGCTAGAGTCGTGGATAATCATATCAGTTTTCCTAAATCGGTTCGCTTTTTTTCTCATTCACGAACACCTATCTTTAAATAAAATATTCCTTAACTTTTATTCTATATTCAAATAATAATTGTGTTTTAATATTCGTACTCAGCTTATTTCTTGAATTGTCATTCTGCTTATAGGCGGTTGTATTTTGAAATGAACAGTAAAAAACGAAGTTGACGTCTGATTGGTACAAAAATACATCCCTTAATATGGCATGCTTAAAATAATACTGTTTTTCAAATTTCAAGCATCAGCGATAAATAGTTGCTGAGAAATCTTTGACGAAAATTTGTTTAAAAATTTAAGCTAAAAATAAACAAAGTCGTCATTTAACAGGAAGGTCACTTAGGGTCTAGTTCATTTCAAATCCAATTAAGTCCACATCACCCGTTTCTTCGAGTAAACCTTGTTTTATTTTCTTTCCGTCAAGAGTTAGACATGCAGATTTATGAAAGAGGTTATTTTTCATGTCGGCTATGCTATTATGTCTTCAAACATGACAGGTTTTCGTTCCACTTGAACTTAATAGGGGTCGAAGTTTCTCAATATATTAAGGTCTGGAACAGCAAAATTTATTTTAGAGGAATCATGCGTATGACTGGTTGAAAGGTTCTGTAGCAATGCTCCTTCATTTTTATATCCACTCATAAAATGAATGAATTTGGCACCAAACAATCTCCAACCAAGCTTCCAGAATTTCTTCGACTCTTCAGAGTAACGCATGCCACATGTTTTGCTTCACGAAAACCATTTCACAACTTCAGTCCAGAGATGAAGTGAAGTCTAAAGGAATTTTTTGCTTAGAAACTTAGCATTATATGGTCCATGTTTCCACTTCTGGAAAGATTGTCCATAACTGTAGGCGCTAGTTTAATGAGCTCTTGTGTAAGTGACTGCTTTTTCTCGTTTCCCACCCAAAGACCAAAACATGTCTTCTTCAGCTACTGTGCTTTTGTCTTGTGCTGCGTTTTCAAACAAAACACGGGCTGCATCTCTTTTACCTCGCTTTGCCAGAGGTAAAGATACATATCTTGCTCTGAACAATGCAAATTTGGGCGTAAAGAGAGATTTCGTTAGTTTACGTTTTATACTATTTCTGCATGCATGTACGTAGTGATTGACACTTTTGAATGCTGTATGAAGTAACTGACAAGCGGTGATTTTAAAGAAGAGAGATAGATTTTTCTTTGTTTTGCGTATGTCCGCCAGTCTTTTAGGTCTATTTAATGAAAGGTTTAATGAAAGGTTTGACTTTTTTTCTCATTTCGTCGTCTGAAAAAGAAAACGTTCATTTTGTTTTTTATAGATCGACCGTGGAACTGATCTTTACTATTTCGTACCGTGGTTACTGATCATATTCAACAAACTTACTTTGTACGTGTTTTCCATATCATGCAATCAAAATCTAGTATATTGAGCGTTCCCACTACAAAAAGGTTCAAGTATTTGTACTTTTCACGTTATTAAACACCTTGAATATGATTGAACTCGAAATAAATTGTCAACGAAGTTATCACTATCCCGTGAAATAATGATCGAGCCGGAGATTGTGCACGAATGTTCTAGCAGTACGTGGAAAAATACGATATTTTGAGAATAACAAAGTATCTATTACTGAAATTATTACACTTTGGTGAAGGTAAAATGATTAAAAACGTAAACGAAAAAAAAGTCTCTATACAAGGCGCCTAGCGCCCATACGTTAAGTTTTAGAATGTTCCAGTTATCATACTTTTGAGACAGTGAAATTCACAATTGGACATCAGGACACTATGAACATAATAACAATGCATGACTAGATGTCTTCACGACTGTTATAGTACAGAAAACAATATCAAATCAATATATTTTCACTATGTAGAAAACCGCCCTAAAACCCGAACCCCTGAGCCAATGAACATAAAATTACCAATGTAGGTAGACAGCTTCATTGACATCATAACCATGCATTTAGTTATTCTCAATCGTATATGGAAGTAGAGAAGATGTTTACAGATTTAATTTATTTCTACAATAAGGCCAGGGACCATGACTTTCATAATTTAGGTGGAAGACTTCGTGAACATCAGAATCACGCATTTAGTTTTTCTAAGTAGTATAGGAGGAGATAAGATTTTCTAAGATTTGATATATTTATACAATATGGTCATATTGGCCCCTTCCTAGGGTATGAGTCAAGAGGCCATGCCTTTCATAATTTAGGCAGAGCGCGTGGACTCCATAACCATATATAAGTTTTATTACGGACATGTATCGGAGTAAAGAAGAGGATGTTCTACTTCACTTTTACTATATGGCCGTATTGGCCTGAACTCTCGACCCTGGGACCAGAAACTTCACATTTTTGATAGAAAGTTAAATGCTTAATACAATCATGCCAGCAGTTTGACCGCTTGATGTCTACAAGAAGAAGATTTTTTAAGATTGCATTAGTTTTGATGATTTAAGCCCCACCCCTCAGGACCCAGGCGGGCAGTGCCAATGAGTTTCACAATTTTACTCCACTTTACCCATAGATAATTTATGCCAAATTTGGTTTAAAATGGGTCAGTGGTTGTAGAGAATAAGCTAAAATGTTCAAAAGTTTACGAACGACGACCGACGACGGACAAAAAAAGGATAGCAATAAGTCACCTGGGTGACTCAGGTGACCTTAAAAGATGGTGATATTCACAGTTCTGCGATTAGTTTTGAAAGTGTGATGTTTTAATTATCGTCGAAGTAAGATAGAATAAATTTACTTAACCCTCTTAGTGATACTTTGTTATTTCTATTTTAGGAGTACTTCAATCTGTTTGACATGTTTTACACACGGTTTACACTGCATCGCAGGGCCTACCAACATCCCGTTGTTAAAGCTGTTGAAATGATGTAAGTTGTAAACTTAAATATTGACCAAAGGTGTAATCAAAACGAACATACTAACAATTTTATAATATGAATAATTAATTCCTAGTTCTCTGATTGGCTGATATTCAACAATATAGAGAAAAAAAATGTAACGTTAAATTCACCTGCACGAGACCTACGAAGTCAATATTACATTTGATTTTCTTTAAATTGGACTTAAAATAGTTGAGCAATGAAATATTGCGTTTATCAATATGTTCGGTTATAGCTTTAGACTATGATCTTCGCATGATATCACTTGATATGGTTGTGACAATACCTCTCTGAATCATATTATAAAACAATTATTGCTGGGTCATTTTTCGATCAGAACTGTTACTTAGCTACCATGTTAACCCGTATTTACCTAAAAAAAAACAATAATTGTGTATTTTTAACACTGAATATAAATTGCATCATTTTTTTCTTAATAGGATAGGGGATGCATTTTTTAAATCAGAGAAGAAGCTGATGTTTCCTCCGGATAAGCCTTCAGAGGAGTAATTCTAATAATACAAACTGCTGTTATTTCTTTCACATGTTTTCTTATGCGAGAAAAACTCTTATCAACTATACCAGTGCATGTTTAATCCACTGAATTTCATGTAAAATACATTAATTTTTTATAAAAATTAATATGTATAAAATGATAGACCACTGTCTAGAGACTAGTTGACCATTTTTTTTTTATTTAAGTGTGTCTCACCTGACAAGTTACGTATTTACTCTTAAAAATCATTATCCCATTAGAAAATATATTTCGAAGTAAAAATAAGTGTCCTGCAAGAAATATTTAAAAACCGTAGAAATTTCTTTAGAAATTGCATTTCTGCTGTACTTCTGAGAGGAATTTAATTCATAAAGGTAATTTTTCTATTGAAAATGAACATTTCATATCGGATTTTTTAAAATTAAAACATATCGCAGTTAAAACTCCTATCAGAATATGCTAGTTTTTCCATTTGCGGATATTAATAAATCAATTTATAAAAATAATAAATCTCATAAACAGTCATGAATACATGCACTTCGCTGACACACTGCCTAATGTACTTGTACATACAATCTTCCACCTAAGTTGTAAGTGGTTACTTTGATTTTAAAAAAAAGTAAGAAAAACATGAAAAACAAAATAAAACGGTTATAGGTTAGACATGAATGGAACTAATTAGGATTAGAAACCATAAGCCTAGGACTATGTGCAGGATAATTTTTTTAATGCCCCAGAACTTAGAGTTGTGAATAGAGCTTTAGCAATTTGAATGAAGAAAGAATAAAATATATATGATTCGAATTTAACAACTGAAGATAAATTGTTCACTGATCATGATGTTAAACAAGTTATAGAGATGTGATATATTGACGATGATCTAATTTGACAAACAAGTACGGATTTAGGCAAAAATTGGGTATTTCATGTCAGGTTTTTTTTTAACAGAAAACATCGAGCATATGCTCATTTCAACAGCATTCTTTAATATGATATTTAAAATAATATGAACAATACTAGGTAAGAAAATTGTTTTGGAGCAAGGTTGAAAAAAAACTTGGTTTTCAAAAAGGGAGGGAATTGGTACATTAACATAGAGGCACGAGGAAATATGCTGTAAAACTTTTGAATTTTTTTTAAGTTGCACATTTAGTTTAATATACTTTCAAAATATAAGGGATATAATGAGTTTTAAAATTTCTGTAGAAGGGGGGCAAATATTGGACCTTATCAAATGTGGTCATTTTTCACAAGTGTGCAGCTTTTAATTTAATGACTCCATTTTTTTTCCTTCTCATTGTTTATTTTAAATGGAATGGGTGATCTAAAAAAATACTATCAGTCTCTTAATTATTAATAAGTAGTAAATTCTAAATATCCTATGGAAAAATCGTTTGTTCCTCTACGAAAATTATTTTTTTTCTGTGCGAGTTTGATTTTTAAAGGTTAATAGTTCACTAGCCAGATTAGATACACCGATCAAAAAAGTGGTTAAGAACTTTTTGAGCAATGATCTATCATGGCATATTTGAATTTTTCGATACATGTTTCATAGACTGGTGCAAAAATGCCACCATGGCACTGACTTAATTGTGGACATAAATTTATCACGAACGCTCGTAAAATTTCGAAAGAAATATCGATTTTTTTTAAGTAAATAAAACAAACAATGCAACTGCATCAACTTTTTATCATTTTTTAGACTAATGATTTATTTATTAAACGAAAGTAAATCTAATTACAGTACCCGCAACGTTATTTTTTACAAGATAAACGATAGGATAGGATTCACGCACGACAGGATAGGATTAACGCACGAAAGAACAGTATACACGCACGATACGATAGCATTAACGCACGATAGAACAGTATACACACACGATAGGATAGGATTGATACACGATATGAAAGGATAAACGATGTTCATGATAAACGTATAATCGCTTTAAACGATCTTTATGAATAGCCTGATAATGGCATAATTTGGAAAAAAACACGTACGAATAAAGCTTTATGTGGAATTTCTTTTTAGTAACAATTGCCGAGTTGTTAATCATCGCTGCATCATTTATAGAATGTATAATAAGACCAGTTAATTTTTTTAACAAAAATTATGAGCTTAAATGATCAATAAAATTTCTGTATTGTTAACATTGCTTTCATTATCGAACACCCTAGCCGATCGCCGCGAATATTGCAGCCCGAGATCAAATCACACAGAACATAGCGGGTTCAATTATAAAAAATCCAACTCTTGTTTAAAGTAAATATAAAATTTATCATTTCTTTCTGTATAAGAAAATGATGCATTAAAAGCGAATTATATAGCATACAAGTTACATCTGTAAATAAATATTTACGCAGATATACATTCCGCGTACGATTTGTTAACATTGTTTTCATTGCCACACACCCTAGCCGATTGCCGAGAACATTTCAGCCCAAAATCAAATATCACACGGAAAAAAATGGGTTCAATTATAATACAAGTCTGGTTTTAATTAAATATAAATTATATCATAAATTCTTTTGTTTCTGTAAAATATGATGCATAAAAAACGAATTATACTGCATAAACGTTAATGTTTACGCAGGTATAGACTACGCGTACGATTTAACATATTCGATATACAGGTAAATATGTTACCTTGTTCCTAAGAACTTCGATAGTTTACATTTTTTTCCCAGTGTTTACAGATATGATTTACATGTAATATTGGTTAATTTTGATCTTAAAAATTGAGAAATTAGTATCATGATAGAATGCTGGATAGGATTTTACAATTCTTGTTCGATAAATGTTCGTATACGGCACATTGAACGACTTGCAACTTTGAAATAAATTTACTTGCTTATGAAAAGGCACGAAACGATTAACACGATAGGATAAACGGGAAATACTCTTAAAATTGAACGATAAACCTGATAGGATTAACGCACGATAGGATAGGATTAACGCACGATAGAACAGTATACACGCACGATACGATAGCATTAACGCACGATAGAACAGTATACACGCACGATACGATAGGATTGATACACGATACGATAGGATAGGATTGTAAAAAATAACGTTGCGGGTACTGTAATTATGAAAAAAACAATATATTTTTTCCTACTTCTGGTAGTTAGCATTATCATAGAAAGAATAAATTTTCATCATTTCTAACCATAAGCGGATATTCCACTGTGATATTATCTATTTCATCATTTGTTTTTCATAATAAAGCCAGAAGTGCTTATCCAAGTCAGTGGAGTGTATGGATGCATACCTGTGGGTGACTGATGACGTTCTTCATCAGATAAGACGTCTTAAACCTGAGGGACCTAATGGGGATTCTGATCTTGAAGATGCTCAAAAAATAATAAAGCGGATATATTGTCGAGAACTGTACACATTGATTGGAGAAAAATCCGTCAAATGGAGCACTGGTTCTGAATTAAAACCGGTATACTAATGTTTTACTCTTCTGTGTTTAAATGAAAAAATGAAACATGCATATTGTAGCAATGTTTGTTTCTGTGATCGCATTTTCTATTCAATTTTTTATTCTATAAATATATATTACGTTAAGGCATATTTTAAAATAACTAGCTGCAACTGGAATGCTGTGTCTTTCGCATGTAAGAATATTTATTGAATTTTAACCTGATACTAGTCAAAATCCAGAAAATACATTATAAGCTTATGACAAAAACCAATTCAAATCAGCTGTTAATACGATATCGCTCTTGAACCTTTAATATAACGTAGACGTCACATCCGAGACATTAAATTGGCAATCCAATTGTTGCTGGCAAAAATCTGCACTTAAACGAAGCTAATATTAGTACTCACTCAAGGCGTTCGCTTCATAGAAAAATTCTTAATTACCAGTAAATGTGTGCATAGTTTGTGGTTTTCCTTTCCTCTCCTTTCATGATAATATCTAGGTCAAGATTCATGTACAGTCTAGCAATTTTTGACAGAGTTATGGCCCTTGGATGTAGAAAAATTCTTTTTATTTGCCGTTTTCGATGGGTTTTTTTTCGCACAGGAGGAACATATTGAAATGAAATTTGGTATACAGGTTTATTATGATAATATCTCGGTCAAGTTATATATTGGGTACGATTGTGCAATTTTCGACAGAGTTATACCCCTTTGACTTAGAAAAATTCCAATTATTTGCAGTTTATACGTGTTTATTTTCTTTGTGGATGTTTCCGGGGGGGGGGGCATAAGTGTTTCACAAACATCTCTTGTTCTCTGTGTATTGATAGGATCGTTGGCCACGAATTTACATATCCTTGAAACTGTGATTATCACACTTAAACTACGAAAATTGATACCCCCTAATATCAATGAAACCATATGCATAGTATGGTACTTAGGTGACCGCCAAATATATTTTGGGCCTATTGTTATTTTAATATAAAACAGAAAATTGCTGTTTTGAAATAGATGTTGTTGTCACGTCCAGATAAATAATATCTATATTAGGGGAAATATAAATACCTTGCCTTGAACATGCAACAAAATTGAGATGGTCTTATATTTTTTATCAAAATTTAAGTACAACCATCATTCGGTAAAATTGTTTGAAACTTAAAATTCCCTAAAGTTATTATTTTTATTAATGAATTTTTTTAATGACACCAGTAAACTTTTTAACACTTTACGACTTAGATTTGATAAGTGAATGAAATTAACTTTGGATTTTGCTGGCAATGATTTTTTAAAAGATTAACAAAACTAATTTATTGTTATTTCATTTAAGAAAGGTACTTTAAAAAAAAATACTGCCGAACGACTTTCGTCAGATGAAAACGAACGGAAACAATTTGAAATTGAGGTTAGTTAATTTAATTTAAATATTTGATCAGTAATTAAAAACCATTGCAGTATAATTTCTTTAGGAAGTAACAATAATAATGTTTTTACATTGTAATATTATATTTTAGTATTTGTTTAAAAATGTTTACTTAGTTTACTTATAACGCATCATCTAGAGCTTATTGTTAGCAAGACAAACTAGTGTATTGTCATTCAATGAGTTAATTCATGTGTAACATTATTATGGTATAATGAATACAAAATTAAAAAATTAAAAAATATAAAGTAAAATTAAGAAAACTTTTTTGTATTGTGGATACGACTTATTAAGGTCTTAATAATTGTTATGAAATTAATGCAAGTTTTGTCATTTTTTCCTAATTACATGAAAATACATTTCACTTTACCATATATTATATATTTCATAAAGATATGGACAGATAAACGAGTTTAACTCAATGAGCATTTAAAAATATTTTTTTAATTTTTCTTTATCATACGAGCATAGTATCTGAAATCAAGTTGAAGTTTGATAAAAAAAAAATAAGTGTCTAACGGTTATTAATAAATTTTTATCATATTTCACAATTTTAATGCAATGAAAAGGAAGTGGTGTTTGATTATGGAGCCGGCAGAGCATACCCGATGGAAAAAGTGAAATTTCATTCTCAGAAGGTATTTTAAAATAGAAAAAACATGATGTTATTGCGTTTAAAATTATCTTCTTTTTTATTTTAATTCTTGGAAACTTTGATTTTTTCCATATACGACAGTTAGATGAAACGAGCAAACGAATACAGTACAGGAGTATTGATATGAAAGACAAGGTATATTTATATGTTATATGTTCCCTGTTATATAGTCGTTGCATATTAATATATCAGTAAGAGAATAGTTAACGTTTACACATTCAGAGCATCTAAATATTTTTTGGAGTTTTATAAAACTGTATTGCGAATACTCTATATTGATATCTTAGGGCAGCATTATTTCTTCGTTTTAACAAACTAGGCAGAATTAAAGAGATAATAATTATAATCATAACACCTATGCAATCATCCAAATTACACTTTTTAGTCAGTAGCGGAGTTTCAGAGCATAATACATTAAATGATTTTAAGAATTAAATTTTCATTCTTTATTTCTTTCTCTCATCGTTTTTTTCTCTGTCTATGACAATGTTTTATAATAAAACAAATGCAACTTTCAATTTTCTGTGTTAGATTAAAAACAATACCCTACACAAGTGACATTATCATGAAAACAGGGAATCGTGGACAAGATAATGCACGACACCACTTTACTCACCACGCATTCTCGCTAAAAGAGGTTTATATTGTGTGTAGTATATTTTCCTGACCTGGTCATATAGTTTTGAATCTGTTACAAGAGTTCTTTCTGATGATGGGAAACACAGCCCACAATAAGTTTACAAAAATGCGAATATATATGTGTTAAGGGTATTATTTAGCGGATGCTATGTTGCAACCACTATTAAATAACAACCACTATTGAAATACAATTTCAAACTTTGTAATCCCAATCTAGATGGGACTGTTTAAAAAATTCAAGATATCCGAGGAGAAAATACTTAAAAAATAAGTTGTTAGGACTTACAAATAACTTCTACCTATATATTGTATTCGAGATATCAGTGTTCGAGACATCGAAGTTCAACTGGATATGATTTCAATAGTGGCTGGGAATATTTTTCGTTATAAGATGCAATTTCTAACCACCTTGGTATGCGTGTCCATTTTAGCCTATTTTGCAAGATTAAAAAAAAAATCGCATGCATGTTTATAAAACTTCGTAAAATTCATAAGCATGTTTGAAGGACAAACCCTATTTATTTTCAAGGAATTCTGTTTTTGAAATATCGTTAAAGTTACAATACCTAGAAATTTTATGTACGACTTCCGGTTCATGAAAGTAAACATTTCAAATGAACAACCTGGTATTGTGTTGGATGTAGGCCCTGTAAAAGTAAGAAGCAAACGTTATTGAGAAATGGGGAGTTAAAAGAATGTCCAAAGTGAAAGACTAAAGCAAGCTGGAAATTACGTCTACCCTAATTTAAACACACAATGTGTGTGTGCAAAAATTGTTTATATTTAAATGTCTGTATAAGCCTGTTATACTTTCATCCTCAACCAGCAACACTCACACTATCATACGATCATCACTTAGACATATAGCTAAGAGAAACTACTAATGTAAACATTATGTAAATAGTGCCTATTTTGGAGAGTAACAGTTGAAATTGACACCCCGAGATAACCATTGTCAACCGACGCGAAGCGGAGGTTGACAATGGTTTTCGAGGGGTATGAATTTCAATTGTTATCCTCCCAAACAGGCACTATTTATTTTATTATACTGAATGTCTTAATTATAAAGATTTTTTTTACTACTTTTATTTAGAAATGAGGTGAATTTCACGGCGAACCGTACGCGCATACTTTACGCGCATGTAACAATTCGTTGTGTTGCCCGTTGCTAAGTGTGTTGCTAACGATGAGGGTAATAGAACGGATTATCAACTGCGTCTTAACCAATCAGATTTCAGTATTTAACATGAAAGTTTAATAAAATTATATATTGCAATTGTGTTTAAGCCTCTTTCTTAGCAAGTTTGAGTTATCAAAGACAACAGTATTTATTTTTTGTACTATATATATTTTTTAATATCCTTTTATATTGATACCTTTTTTTCACACATAGTAAGGTAATAAAACTATTCCTGTTTCATATTCCTTTATGTGTTGTAGAAATCCGACATGATGCCTACAGCATTTGAACAAATCTACCTTCGACTTTACTGGAAGGGTTCCGATCAAGCTTTGAAACAAAAATTACAAAAAGCATTTTCTGACATAGGTGGTAAGTAAAATAAATGCTTTAATTTAAACTTAACGGGTTGAGGTATATAATAGCGATACGGTCAATAACTAGTGTCTATTGCCATCCAACCGAATCGAAACAGCAACTATTAATAACAAAAAAGTTGGTGTCGAGCACAGGTTGACAATAACCAATGGTTTTTTTCACAACTCTACAGAGGGAAGAAAAATAAATTTGAAGCAATTATATGAAATAAACGTATGAAATTGATAACTCTTTGGTTCTTTCCTATTTTGCGACTTGTAACATATTAACATATTATTTGGGTTTAAACATTTAATATTTTTATACTTGATCAAACATTCATTATGACAACTTTGTTTTAACTAAAAAGTGTTGGTTTTTTTTCTTTACCTTGTTCATTTACTATTTATGATTTTTGTCTGTACAAGATATCGACTAAAAATCCTTTAAATGCGAAAAAAATATTCAAGCAAATTAAGATCTAATTCCGAGTATGAAACTTAAAGTACTTTATCGATTTATTGTGAATAGTTTTTTTTTTTTTTTTTTTTTGTTTGTTTGTTTGTTTTTTCAAAGACAAACAAGAAAAAAATATCCTGAATACAGATGTCATTTCAATATTTTTGTTTTATGTGTTTTATATAGATTAGGTTATATGCCTAATAACATCTTTGTTTTTATCAAGATTTTGACTACACTGCAAAAAAGGAACATTTTAAAGGAGATCTTATTAACATGTAGCAATTACAACAATTACTACAAAAAGAAACATGGTAAGTCTTCAACCAGCGTTTATTGTAATAGAAGTCATTTTTAGGTCAGTAGGGTCACTCAGGTTACTTGTTGCCTTATGGCTTTTATCGTCGTCGTGCGTCGTTCGTTAACAATTTTACAGTTTTAACTTCTTCGTGAAAACCCAAAGGCCAACTGCTACCATTTTTTTGGTTTGAGGTATTTTGAAAATGAAAGGAATCTAAATTGTGAAAATGTATGACCTAACCGCCCCTTGGCCTGGCAGAAAGGGCTGAATATGCAATAAAAGAGCTAAATTAAAAAAAAATCGTCACACATGTCAGAATAACTTAATGCATAATAATGATGTCCATTAAACCTTAAACAAACCTATCGCCCCTGTGTCAGGTGTTAAGGCCTAAGGGTGAGGCCAATATGACCACTTAGTGAAAGTTTATGTAATCTTAGAGAATCTTTTTCTCTACACCCATATATTTTTGAAGAAAAAAAATACATAATATAATGTCCATAAAGCATTCGACCCAGGTTGTAAACAATCCATGGGCCCTGGGTCAGTAATTCACGCTCTATGGTGGGACAAATATGGCCACATAGTAAAAATTTATTCAATCTTAGTAGATATTTTCTCAAATCGTACCGTGCAACTTCCGCATACGGTTTGTTGACAAATGGTGTTTGATAGATTCGGATGGAGATTATTGCTGACCAGATAAGTTCAATATTTTGCTACATTTTTTAAACGTGATTTATAACACAATACTAAATTTTTGCGCTGTTATTTTTATAAAAACTGTTACAGAAATGGTTTAATTTAATTCCTTTCTCAGACCTTTAATCATTTCTTAGGATTTCTTAAACTCGGTAGAGAGAAAGAGAGATCGTGTGTGTTATTTATAATACCTGGTCCTAGATTAAAATTTTATCACTGAGCTTAATTGTTTCGATTTAAGTTTCTATAGTCGGTCATTTGAGCGGGATTTCATTTGTTGGCTCCATGTTACGTGCTTTGCCTGTCAATCAGTTTAAGTTTAACGATATATTTTGGATTTGATGTCCTTGAAATACTTTACCTAAATTGTGAAAATCATCAAACTTTGTTCAGAGGCTCAAACCTTTGGAATGTGTCAATGCTTCACTTAAATTAGAGAAAATGTACACAATTTAATAATATTTTTCTGTATTTTCATAGTAATGGGAGATAAAATGAACTGCATTGTATATATAGGCATAATATCCTCTTCTTAATATGTACATTTACTGCCCTGTAACAGGAATTAGGGTTTGTTATCCCCTCGCGCACCTTGTTGCGAAGGGGATATAGCATCGCTTCCGTGCGTGTGTGTGTTCGTACGTGTGTATGTATTTGTGTATGTATGTATGTATATATGTGTGTGCACTCCATTTCAATTTTCTAGTAAATTAATAAAAAACCTTCCAATAGAATTTCCTCAACATTTGCACAAATATGCATCATTGTAAAAGATTAAAACAAATGCAATGTCATATTAATTGGTCAAATTTTTATTCAAAAACTAAGATAAAATTACACCATTGAAAAAAAAAAAGGGGGGGGGGGCATACATTATGACAAAATTCGCTCAAAACTAAAAAATATTTATTTTAGATTGCACACTTCTGTAAAATAACAAATAAAAAAATGCATGTGCCTTCCCTAACCATTAATACTATTACAAACTATTATTTCATTAAATCAATGTCATAATCAATTTTGTATACGAGTTATCAATCGAAAGTTATCAATCTTCCGCTTCACTTCTTTGAAACCAAATGAAAGTAAGCAGTTCAAATCAACAACTTGATATTTTTTGGATTTAGAACTAGTACAGGTAAAGAAAATGTAGTTTTTGCAGTAATGAAGGGTTAGTAGAATGTGGTCTTCTCATTAACATAACTATATATTGCTAAATAATGCATCCCTACAAACAATTACTCATGTCGCCAGGGGATGCTCCGCTTAGCGGTGCCCTTGTTTTAATTTATTTTTGATATTGGTAGGGGGTGTTGATAAATATGTTTATATTGTTTATATTCACTTGAGTCACTCGTGTAACATCGTCGTTGGGCATGCACTGTCCTTTACAATTTTACATTTGTAAGCCATTCTGAAATTTTATTCTGTAAATTGTCACCATGCCATATTAGATGAATTTGTTTGTTTATTTAAGTAAAAAGCTAGAGCCACGAAGCATCACAAATTGCCCTATCATTAAAAATTACCATATTTTGGTAAAATATAGGGTAGAATCTTAGCTTTTCATAAATGTTTTTCTTTTTTCGATATCTATTATACTTTTTTATAAACAGAGTTTACAATATGGCATTGTTTTTATGAAAAATGTAGAACAGACGTCATTTTTGTTAAGTAACGTCATGAAATGATAAAACTACGTATGACTTAAATCTAATAAAATAAACAAAAAACAAATAAAATTATCATGTAGACATTATAATTAATTTATGAAAATAAATTTATTGATGAAAATAGCATGAAAAGCTTATTTACAATAAAGATTAAAAAATATTACAGGGACCAGTGCTGAAGGTCAATATAACGGCGGTACATGTAAATATGTCGGTGTCTTCAAAGTTCTTTTTTCTGCAATTTGAAACTGCCTGAAGTAATGCTGATGATGCACTAAGTATAACTTTGAAATGTTTTATTTTCCTATTTTCCCGTGGGCTCACCATGCGTTCATGTGCGCTCACCGTGCGTGTACTTGCGCTCTCCGCTCCGCTCCATTCCCGCTCATTGTTCACAAAACTCCCACCGTGCGTTCACAAAGATTTCGCCTTGCGCTCACTGCGTTCGTTAAGTGTTCATCTATTGTTTAGTCAGATAATATCATATTTAGGCTTATAATAATACAAACATGTAGTTTATTGTTATTATTTCCCGATTACCAACAAAACACAATGTAACAATACCGCCCGGGGCACTCCGAATAAATCGTTCATCTTGCGTTCACATAGAGTACATCTATAGTTCAACGTTCACTTTGCGCTTGCGTTTGCGCTCTGCGTTCGCTCACAGTTCACCGTTCATAAGCGCTATTAGAATTCGGCTCAGCGTGCACTCGCCGTTCGTTTAGAGTGCACTCACTGTGCGCTCACCGATCACGAACTGTTCAAATACTAGTGAAAAATCAAACCTTTTAGCGACTGTGTATATGTAATGAATATACTAGTATGCCGAAAGCAGTTCTGTATGAAATAATATAAAACAGTTTCGAGGCCCGTTTTAGGCACTGGTGTTAAGCCGATATGCGACAGCACGTGTTTCTATCTCGCATGCACGGTAAACTGTTGTTGAAAACAATACACTTACTTTTGTGTAAATCGTCAGTAGATAGATATGAAAACTTCATTTATTGGCGATGATCTGTAATTTTTGTTGGTAAACAAATTTGAGTTATCGGATTTTGATTTTTAACGTGTCGACTTGGATAACACTAGAAGAGTCCCGAAACTAAAAGTGAAATCAAATGCTACATTTACCATGAGTTTCGATCACCATGAGCGAATCTTTTTTACAGTAATTTTACATTAAAATAACACAAAAACAAATTATGATCAATCATGTATTGTCAGCGTTAACGATCGCCACGCTTCATCACATTTTCACCTCGAGGAGCTAAGTGGAAGTGGCATGGTAAGAAGCCCAATTTTCAAGGTGGTAATGAGAGATATTAAAAAGCAATTAATATTGAATTAATTAATCCATGTTTAGGCACTTATACCCGTGTAATTGTTTAAACAAACAGAATCGACGGCATCTGATATTACGTATACGACCACTTCTTTATAGCCTTAAAAATGGACTGACGTTATTGTTTTGCAACTTGAAGAGATTTACTACATATGGAAAATCGTTGGCGCACTATTAATTTTAACGCTCAGAGGCAGATGCGCCAAAGGCGCTAAAATTTGTAGTGCGCCATATTTTCTCGTTTTACAGTATATAGTACTTGATTTAGAAGCTCTCTAATATATCGGACTGTCACAAGTACAATTTTTTGACTGCTGGAACAAGGGAATGACATTACAGCAGTGTTTTAATGTTCATTAATTAAATGAAAAAAGAATATCGATTTCTTTAAAAATATTCTTGAGTTAATTATTCCTTATAAATGTTTTTTTACTGAAGAAGTTAAGTTTATCATTTATGTACATGTTTACACGTGATGTCGACTGTCTTTCTCCCGCGGTATTCAGGAACACGTATTTGTGTAAAAAAAAATCGCTTGCATCTTTCCTTTCGTTTAATGCATTTCACCGTTTGACAAAAAAACCACAACTAGCTACTTATACATGTTATCGCTTATTCTACATAAAGGTAAAGGAATATATATTTACTTACCTACGTAAAATGTTAACTTTGCCAATTTAATTTTTTTTCTGTTTGTTAGCAATGTTCATGTATCTCATATTCTACTGCAATTGAATAATACCGTGGTACATAGAAATAATGTTTTTTTAAAAATGCAGACTTTACTGGTAAATTCTATTGGCAAAATACTAAAAGATCTCAAGATTCCATGTACATATTCAACTGACGTCGCAAACGTCAAACTATGACGTCATTGATGATGCACGATATACACAGTATAAAAGTACTAGATAAAACATGTTAAAGTTCAGTTTATATGCATTTCTTCCTCAAATATTTAATAAAATGATGATTTTGTAAATAATCACAAATAATTCTTTATCATTCTTAGTTAAATTCTGCTATTTCAATTAAATGGAATCAAATAGTTACCCTAAAATAGAGTGGTCAGTTTTATTTTCTGTTACTAAAATTTTCACAAAATTTGTAAAATACACATTGGCCACACTCGAGTACCTCTACGAAATTTTGCAGGCAGATGCATTTATGCAATATCTCTCAGTTTTAAAAGTTTCAAAGAGGTACTCAAGTGTGGCCACATTCAAATTTGGGAAATACTGCAGTAAAATCTACAATTTTAAGCTATTTTTAACGATCATAGTATGTTTGATGATGCGCATGTGCTAAACTGTGGGGCCGAAGTGAAAAAATTTCATATGCATAGAAGCAGAATATTGTGCCCTACATTATAAGTAATTACAATTTGTATTGTTTCAAACTTGAGTTTTGTGAAAAATTTAAGGCACATTTTGATGCTTCGTGGCTCTAGCTCTTTACCTTCATTTTCGTACATTGTATGCTTGTACATGTAACAATACATTGTATGAATTTAGTGTGCAATGAAAATAAAACTATGAGTATTAATGTTGACTATAAGAGCCTGCAGGTCTCGACCGTCCCCCCCCCCCACACACACACACATTTTGTATTGGTATTTGCAAACATAAAAAAAAACAGGGATGACAGTCACAGGAGTCTTTAATTGGGATTAAGATTCCCAAAAGAGGCTTGCAATGAACACATCAGGTGTCCTAATAGTTCCATTAAAGGGTGCCTGTCCATGCTTGTTATCATTATACATGTATATGTATGTTATTAACTTTGCATTAAGATATTTTACTTGTTCGCTGTTTAAAATATTTTGATATATAACATTTAGGTTGTTTTGTTGATTCATTGATAATTTGAATATTTTTCTAATATCTTGCAGTTCAGTAATTTTCATGGAGTTTCTCTTTGACTTTAAAGTTGTGTGCATATTATTTATTTTTAAAAAATGATGATTGAAGCTTCAACACACGATTTTTACATATTTTTACATTGCGTAAGGTGTACAAGAATTGAAAAAAAAATCTCAAATATACCCCATTAATAGTTTCATTTTTTGAATTGCAACAAATGAAAAAAAAGTAGTTTTTGCATTTGATTGCTCAATATTCAACATGTCATAATAAAAAAAACCCCACTATTTTATGTTTCAGATTAATTGGTTGTCTACAGTCATACATAATGAAGCAAAGCATCTAAAGCATAATCGGAGCAACTTTGTGTATAATCTTTAGAAACTCGATAAAATGTGCATTTTTAGAAAAAAAAAATGGTTCTATAAGCATCATTAACATGATGCATGTGTAATAAATTATACCTACAACTAAAATTTTTTTTTTTGCTGACATTTTCTTTATTGAACATATATGTAGTTATTGATATATTGTGTTTTAGCACTTGTAAATTATGTGTATTTTACTGTAGAGAAAGAACAGACTATAAACATTTTTTATATAGCTGAAAAATTGAAATTAATTATGTATGTCTTTTGTTGTGTCATTAGCGGACCTGCTAAGTAATAACCTTTTTTCAGATTGACAGTGTACCGAGATGCATTACCAGTATGAAATAAATATTGTGTTATTGTGTTTACTATTAAATTAAATATATCATGGAAAATACAGTACCGATGAGACCTAATCTAACACCTAATGAACCCCAACTTGGTTAAGTCTGGGTTTTCTTTTTAAAAACATTGCTCCATTCGGGGTTTACTTGAAATTGGTTCTGTATCAACTGTACGCACTAAAGTGTGAATCAGACCCGTATTTTATGCCCCAGTCACACATTCACGGATTAAATGCCGGATTAGCTACGGAAGCGATCCGGAATCATTCGAGGCGATATGTATTGACCTGTGGCTTTTCCATCTGTTATCGTATCCAAACGTAGCAATATTTGTATAGCTGCGACAATTTTTGAACATGTTCAAAATTCCACTACGGATGAAACCACCGTAGTACTTCCTTAGAAAAACTTACTAAACCGTTTTAGATCGTAGAAGTCGGTTTTAACTCCGTATAAATCCGTAGTAATTCGTATGTATCAATTTGTATCCATTCCGTAGTGCATCCGTACTAACTCCGTATCATTAGATTTTCCGGTGTCAACCGTGGAAAATATTCTATAGTAGAACCTAGGAGTTGATCTGTGAATGTGTGACTGGGACATTAACGATTATTTGATTTTCCGGTGTCAACCGCGGAAAATATTCCGTAGTAGAGCCGTGGAGTGATCCGTGAATGTGTGACTGGGGCATTATATTACCATCTTGCTGTCTCTTATTCTTGTCCCTTGTTTATTCCGAATACACAGTTAGCGACACCTTTCAGGGGTATACTGCTGACGGCTTTCACTCTCGACCCAACCTAACAAGCTAAGGTGTTAAAGCACCGATCGGAAAACAAAGAGGATCACAAAATAATTTTATCGATGAGTTTTAGGCAAAAATTTCACCTGATTGTGGTATAAGTTGTAGGGTATGTTCTTTATCATGAGAATAATTTATAATGGCAGGTGTCTGTGTCTAAAACTGATTATAAAGAGATCTTCAATGACCTTTACATTGACTTGGTTCAAAGCCACTGCAAGCCATTAAGCAAAAACTCCTGTTTAACTTAAGTGCTGGCAAGAAAATGCTAAATGGAGTGTAAATATATGCTCTTAAAATGATTTTTGTTTGATCTGATATGACCTTAACACTTGGTCTACAAACATCATTCAAGTTACCGCATACTCGTTGGTCAAAGGTGCCACGTGCGTGAATTATGCGCCTTTTTATAGCAAGGAAGAAAAGATATGCCTCGGACAAATAATTTTCAAAGTCGGTGCGAAGTCGCTTTACATCCGTTTTTCATATGTCATGTTTATATGAAGTACGAGCCAAATCAGGCCAAGTGGAAAGTGTACATACTCTGAAAAAAAGGATTTTTGCATTGTTCGATTTGACCTTGATTTTTTACTTGCAAGCTTTATTCAAGGTTATTTCATACCCCTATATAAACGAAGTATGCGGTACATTGGACCAAGGGGAGAGAAGCTAAGCTCCAGACAAGGATTTTATATAAAATTCTCCAATGATCTTAACCTTAGACCTAGTATCATAGTTTAAAGTCATTGTAACCCTTTTACCCAAAGAAAATCTGTGGGTGAAGTATGAACCAATTGGGCAAGGGGAGAGAAGATATGCTCTGGACAATCGATATCGGACGGACAGATTGATCACTATAGGGCGCCCGCAGAGCGAGACCCTAATAAGTTTTGTTACTGACTGACTACGGAAATATATTTCGGGTTATTCAATGTCATAGACAAACGGGCTTCGCCTTGTAATTATTGAAATTGAATAGATTTACAATTTATTTCTATAAGCAATCAATTACAAACCTTTTGAATGTGTTTGATTTTTTTCTCTTAAGACTATCTAGGGAAACAGTTATTTACAAGGAGCGATGATCTTTTAAAAAAAACCCTTAAAAGAGACATGACCTTACTCTGTTTAATTTCGTCATTTTTCACATAGTCCAACTTTTAAAAATGCTCAATGGTTTTAGTACAAATTGAAACTTCGCTGAATCTTCGCTGATTTTCGTTATGTTTTTTTGTTATTTAAAGTAGATCCAGTGTTCTGTGATGCCACACTTTTTTGTAAAACTTCTTTAAAAATTGTGCAAGATAGTTTTATTTATTTTATGTAAATATAATCACATGGATGTAATTAGAATAATTGGTAGGTTCAAGATATTTTCGTACTTAATTTTATACTAAATATCCAAATTTTTATATATTTTATCTATGCAAAGGGGAAATAACTCTTTTTCTGACTTTTCTCTCAGTTGTATGTCTAAATGCTATAGTTTTTCTTATTCCAACGATTAATCTTAAAATATATTTGTAACTTTAGTTTTCTGATAAAGTTGACATTAAAATTAAACAAGAAAAACAAATCTCTGCCTACAAGATTTTACTTTTAACCAAAAAAAAAATTTCTTATGCTAAAATATGCTTTAGTTTATGTCTATCTGGCATCTCAAAAATTGAGATGAAATGTATATTTTTTCTAACAATTGATGACATTTAAGTCTATTAAGTCAAAATCAGTTTGGTTTTTCAACTTTCCTCAGAGGATTTTACGAGTATGGAGCTACCTTAAAGCTAACATGAATTCCTAAAGTATTTTGTCGCCAAATTAGTTTTGATCGCTCTGCTTCTATGGCATACAGTACCGATTAGACTCAATCTAATACCAAAAACCCCAACTAAACGCCGGGTTTACTTTTTGGGTTTACTTGGGGTCTACTCTTTGAAAAATTGTCCAGGTGTGGTTTAAGTTGAGTTCACTCGGTGTGTACTTTGGTTTACTCTTGGTTTACTTTAAGGTTCCTCTTTAAACATTGCAATGTAAAGCAGACCCTTCTTTACTCTAATTACATGTATCTTACTGCCTGTAATTATCATCCCTTGTATATTCCAAATACACATGTAGCGTCTGCCTCAGGGTTTTACATCTGATCGGGATTTCTGGGTTTTCTTTGGGGTTTACTCTGGGTTTACTTTTTTAACCTTAAGCTGTTTAAAATTAATGCTACGTTTAACGTCACATGAAAATCTAAAACCTACGAGGGAGGGAGGAAAAAAATAAACAAAGAAATATTTCAAACAAATGTGTATTTATTGAAAGTCACCCATTCAGTTACCAATACATCAACGCTGTCATATTATACATATGGTAGGATTCAGTCCATATTAATTCTTGCATTTTCCAAGCAAATACTTTTGTGTAATTTGGGTTTATGTCCTTTCTGTGAGTACATCATGTATACTGGACGAGAAGTGGAGTGACTTGCAAAGCAGATCAAGTGGTATATCCAATGAATTTTCATCACCATAAACGTAGCAAATCATAGGAAAACTTTAAATTTCCTTTTGTGGAAAAAGTTGATCAACACATGTGACTCGCAAGTTATCTACAATCAAAATAATAACATTATTTCATACATTTTCATAATGAAACATTTTCAAATTTATAATATCAGAGCTGTGTTGTCAGATTCACTGTACCTACTACTAAGAACTTAAAACAGTGTTCTTGAAATAACTGCCACCCTACAAGTGTATTCCACTTCTTTCCTATTATTATTCCTTTTTAATTTTTTTTAGATGTGGATACATTTCAAATGTAAGGGATTTACAGTCTTTATCATGTGAGAACTCAGTAAATTATGCTGACTTGATGCATATAATGCTGTGGCTCAATCATATTTCTTCTTTAGCTTTCACTTCAAGATCTTACATTCATAACTGTCATATTTAACATCAAATATTGTTAGTTTGAACACTAGAATCTTAGTATGATTAAGGGTTTATTCACCTTTGAAATAGAACAAAAATTAAATAGTAACAAATCTATCACATCTTAAAGTCAACATTGGAGTTTATGGGAAAAAGTATAATTTTCAAAGTCTTTTGAATATATCTTTTCAGTACTTTGTTGGTACAGTAAGAATTTGCTTATTAAGCTTTTCCCATCTTAAAAAAAATGCAAAAATCGTGACTTCAAAGTACACATTATGGTTGTTTTAATAAATTGGGTAGTAATTATACCTGCACTTTCTAAAGAAAGTTCGGGTATATTGTTCTTACCCTGTTCCGTCCGTCCGTCTGTCACATTTTACTTTCTCAAACTGCTCATACATCTTATAAACCAGCAAACTGAACTCTTGGAGTTTGATTTGGGGTATCATGTTGTTTTGTAAAAAGATTTCCAAAAATTCTCTGTTAGTCCTGGGGGTCAAATAATTGGTAAAAATGACGTTTTTTTCACAAAAAAACTTCTTCCTCGAACTCCTCCTACATTTTCAACAGTAGACAAATCATCTTTTGGAATATGTTTTAGGGTATCCTATAGATGCGCAATAAGGGTTCAGAATTTTCAATTTTGTCCTGGGGGTCATTTAATGGCTGAAAAATGACTTTTTTTGTTTGTTTGTTTGTTTTTTTTACAAAATAACTGGTTTTAAAAACGTCATATCATTTTGCAGTAGCCAAATGATCTTGTAGAATATAATTGGGGTGTCATATTGAGGTGTGATCAGGTTCCAGAATTGTTTTGTTTTTATTAAGGGGATCAGTGGGCAACAAAAAATGACATTTTTTTGCAAAAAAAGTATGGTTCCCAGAACTCCTCTTACAACTTTTGGAGTAGCTACCTCATCTCTTGGGATAAAATTGGGGCTGTCATATAGATGTGCAATAAAGTTTTAAAAATTTAGATTTCATCCAGGTAGTCAAATAGTAGCAGAAAATTGACGTTTATCACTAAAAAAAAAAACATTGATCCAAGAGCTCCTCTTATGATTTAATGGATAGACAATCATATCTTGGGATATGATAGGGACTGTTCTATTGATGTGGAGTAAGGTTTTAAAAATTTAAATTTCATCCATGGAGTCAAAAAGTAGCAGAAAATTGACGTTTATCACTTCAAAAAAACATAGATCCTAGAACTTAATGGATAGACATTATATCTTGGGATATGATAGGAACTGTTCCATAGATGTGCATTACGGTTTTGAAAAATTAAATTTAACCCTGAGGCCCATTACCTACCGGTACATACCTTTTGATGCCCTTTAAGGATCAAGAATATATATGGTTAAGGGGTGGGGATCTCAACCGTTTTCGAGATATTCGTGCACTTCCTGTTCAAGGGGGGTCATGACCACCTCCGGGGCCCATGACCTACATACCGTTTGATGCCCCTTGACACAAGAAACAAGAATATATATGGTTTAAGGGTGGGGATCTCAACTGTTTTGAAGATATTAAGGGACTTGCTGTTTGAGGGGGTCAGGACCACCCACAGGGCCCATGACCTACATAACATGTGATGCCCCTTGACATCAGAAACATGAATATATATGGTTTAGGGATCATGAATATAACAGTTTCTGAGATATATGGTAATTTCAAATTCCTGGGGGGGGGGGGGGGGGTGGGGATGACCCCAGGGGTCAGATCTAATAAAACCCTATATATTGCCAGTAACAGCCAATATATGATTATGAAAACCCTATATTATTATCTTTGTCCGTTTTCAAGTTACCATTTACAATAGAGTCTACGATTCTTCCTACAAGGTTCAATGTTAGACCCCACACCCTTTTGACACCCCCTCCCCCCCCCCGAAAAGTGGTTGTCTAACCCAAAATGAGAAAAATCAAACCAGGGTGCACAACTAGATTTGCAGGCCTATTATATCCTAGAGTTTTGTACAATTCTGTTCAGCCATCTCTGAGAAACAAGTTAAGAGCGGGAAAGAAGAAAAAGAAGATGAAGAATAATGATACATGTATTAAGAACCGTACAAAAACAATAAGTCTCCCAATTTCATTCGAGAGACTTAATAATAAAGATTAAATAGAGATAGGATCATCAAACATCAATAATTTAAAGATAATTGACAATTTCCGATTCTAAGGGGGTTAGGATGACCCCTTAGGGTAATGACTTACATGCCATAATGATTTGATGCGCCTGCATGACCTAAGGTGGAATAATATCTTTGGATTAAGGTGGGGATCTCAATGGTTTTTATGATATTAAATAATTTCAGGAAGAGCACTTGGGATCATGACCTACATACCATCTTAAATACCTTGAACAAAGAAACAATAATATAATATGTACATGATATATGATTCAATTTAAGAACCCAGATATAGATCAATCTTCTGTTTTGTAATACTTCCTATGTATATATACATGTACATGTATTAGTTTGTGTTTTGTTCTATACTATTCATGTTCATGACTGTAGTATGGCTTAGTCTTATTTTAAATTACATTAAAAAATTGTCAAATATATGACTTGGAACCCCCACTCCCAAACAAACTCAAATATAAACTGTTCTCCCCCCCCCCCCCCCCTTGTCGAATGATCTATTAAAATCAAAATATAATTTGGGTGTCTAAAAACTTTTATAAACTGGTAAAAAATGTTATTCTTAAAAAAAAATTAAAACATTACACCTTGCATAATTGACAAATGATCTATTGAGATATGAACAGAGGTCATATTTCTACCTTGGGATCAACAAGTAGTATTCATTGACAAGTTAAAATTAATAACAATAAATGATTCAAATTATAAATGTTTATACTCCACATTCACCCCCCCCCCCCCCCTAATCTAACCTGGTTATAAAGATTCAGTCTTCTTAATACATTCTTACATGTGTACAGTAGCAAATTTTAAATCATTTCTTGATTGCTTTTTCTCTCGTGATTCACATTAACATTTTGGAAATTGCTTAATTCAGTTTTTAAAGATTTATAAACAAAATGTTATATGCATCACTGCCATGTGTATTTGCCTATTTGGGGCAATTGTAAAGTCTCCTTAACAAAGCAGTGACATCATTAGGCTAGGAATTACCCACATGGATCAAACACTACTGTATAACATATGAATAAGATAAAATACATTATTATTTCTAGTTCTAAAATGTCAGGGTGTCTCCAAGGGGGCATAATCTATATACAATTTTACACGCAATGACACAAAGAGCAAATTATAAATTTTATGGTTTAGGGATGAGGATCTCAGATCTCAGAAGTTAACAAAAAATACAGTGTATCATATCATTTCCTATTTCATAAAGGGGGGGGGGGGGTTAAAGACACCACCTGGGGGTCATTAATATATGTTACACAATTTGATGCATCATAATGACATTAGAAGATATTTTGATGCATTATAATACATTAGGAAAGAAATACTCCTTCCTTTCTATTATAACTCATATAAAAATAATAAGTGTCTACACTTACTTACATAACACAATCCAAATCAAAAAGGGAAAATCGAAATTCCTTTTTTTGACCCCGTTTTTCATATCTGCATCCATAAGATCTGGTTGTAATGCTTATTTTTGTTTTAAAATAACAAACAAATTCTCAAAACATACATTTAGGTATTGACATTCTTTAAGAAGAAATACCCAGTACCTTATATACTCGCCTATAAGTCGGATTTTTGGGATTAGAAAATTGAGTGAAAAGTGGGGGTCCGACTTATAGGTGAGACAAAGTAAAAAAAAAAATTCACAAGGGAAAATAAGTTATATTTCTTTTTAAATAATAAACAGATAAATGCATTGAACCTGTGTTCATAAAAAGAAAATTTAAGCAGTCAGTTTTTCACACCTAAGGTGATAATAGATATAGGGGTCATGTCACCTAAACAACACAAGCCAACACCCCAGTTTTAGGGGCTAATTACCAACCTTATCAGTCAGTAAGGAAATAAATCACTATCATAAAATTTTCAAAAGGACTCTATTTAAATACCTGGTAGTTTTGAAGCTATTACCAACTTGTAATTAGTGTACTTGTAATTAGTGTTATAAAAAATAATGGCGTTTAAAATCAAAAGTTATTAACATCATAGACCCATGTTAGAAATAGTCTAGAAGCAATTATGGGGTGAAGAAAGGACACTTTTTTTTAGAATTCAAAACATGTATGATAAAATGTGGTATTTATTGAGAGTATCTGTACATCAATTGTCCTGAAAAAGTGACCCAACTTATAAGGCAGTCAACAGCAAAATCTTCAAATTTAAGCTGGAAAAGGGCTACCGACAAATAGGCGAACCGTACTTATAGGCGAGTATATACGGTATATTAAAGGTCACATAGGTTTTTCCCTGCTTAACTTGAAAGAGAGAGAGAAATTAGAGAGATGTAGCACGAGAGAGAGAGAGAGAGAGAGAGAGAGAGAGAGAGAGAGAGAGAGATTTGTACAACAAATATTTCTCTTCAGATATATATACCTATATAGTACCTAAATACGTTTAAACATTTACAGAATCCAAGCAGGATAATTAGGCATGAATTTGGTTTGAATCTACCAAACATCAATATACTCTTGAATTTCTGCTCTAATCTTAAAACACATTGGTATTATTGCATATAAAACATGTTTAACATGTTTAAATAAATTAGAAGTGAAAAAGTCTTAATGATACCCGTTATCTTGTATTTTTGTTCAACTTAAATGTGCATATAATTCATTTCAATATTATATAAACAGTCACCATGTTACGTTTGTTCCTAAAACATCAATTTACCTGTCTTAAAATTAAAATTCATAATATACGACTGGAATAGTGAAACGGATAAGTAATGAACTTAGGAAAAAGTTCTTTCCTAAGATATAACTTAGTCTTACGTTTGCTTTGTGAAATGGGCCCCTGTGCACTCATTAGATTAATCCTTTCACATTTGTACAGGTTACAATTGTGTGATAATTCATTTCGGCAGATTAATCATATATTTAATATTTAACTTTTTCTTAAATAGAGCATGTTCCTTTTCCATATGACCTAATTACTGTTTATGATTTTCCTATTTACAAAGTCTGATTTGTAAGATATAAAACGCACATCATGTACATGGAGTTTATAGTGTTGCTGAATTCATTTGTCCCAAGAGGGCCATTTTCCTAGCAATGACGTTGATAAGCATTTGTAGGGGAAATTGATAACTTGTAAAATGAGAAGTGGCTAGCAGATTACGCTGTTTCAAAAGAGCCTTGTGGGGGTATTAGTCCCAGAAGGACAGCTATAGTGTAAGATTAATTTTAAATTAAGAATAACAAACCTTAATCTTCAAGCATCTTCCATCTCGATCAAGCTCTGTCGAAATTAATGCTCCCCATCCACTAGACCAGCAAACAATTCAAATGCAGTGATTTCAAATCAAAATTCACCAGGCAAAATATTTTGTCACTGCCAATTATCATTACCTATAACATTACATTGTATTATGATTATATTTTAATTTTGCACATCATTTTCAAAATTTGATGATTACAATAATTTTTTTAAATATCAGATAATCAAGAATTTTGTTTCAATTTAATTATAAATGCTTTAGATTTGAAATTACCTTGATTGTAGTAAATTAGCAGAAGGGTAAAAGAAACTCAGTTATGTATTTTAAACGTTTGGATATAATAAAAGTATGTATTACCTTGATGCATGCACCCTGCAAAGTTTGCAACTACAATTTCCAAACAATATTTCTGTTCTGCTTCATAAAGTACACATGCAGTGTTGATCTGCGACCACATTTTGCATCTGTTCCTATAGCAGTGATCTGCTGTTGAAAGTTACTTTCTCAAATTTCACACAGTTACTATTATTAGCACACCCCGAACATCTTATCCGCATCCAGTTAGTGAAAGGACCTTAGCATGTGCATGTAACAGCAAGTTGTTACTCAGCTTACAATGGCCGGACGTGACATTAGCAAACCAAATGAAGCAGAGGAATATGGGCTTTAGGTCATGACATTTCTATTGACCATGCATGCTGAGAAGTTATTTACAGAATATACTGGAGTATTTTGATATTGGATATTTTCTAGTTGATAAACATGAGGAACTCCAAGAAAGCCAAAAAGTGAGTTTTTTGGGGTTTTTTTTTACCTAAAATATCCTACTTAATACCAGAGGTAGATTTGTAGATTTATAAAAACTACGAGTACACTACACGCTCGTGTATGTTGCGATTTTATTAGGAAGGGGGTGGGGGTAATTGTTAGCTAGTGTAAGATAAAACATGTATATTAATATAATGATTGCATTTCATATGAGAACTGTAATTCAAATTTTACATCCTAATGTTTGTTACTATCATCCAGCTCAAAGAATTTGACAAATGCAAATTTCTTGTAACCTGATTGTTTTCTCAAAGCTTAGATCCTGTCACACAAGATTGCATTCCCCCAGAGTTTCACGATACTGTTATATTTCTGGAATTGCTGTGGGTTCGCGGGGAAATTCAAAAACATTGTACAGTTGTATTTTACATTTTTACAAGGTGAAAATGTGACAGTTGACCAAGGGATTTCTACTCAGCTCCTGCAGCGTGTAACTGCATTCCTACAAACTTTTACTAAGAAATGACTGCGCTCTAACTGAGTGCTCATAATGTGCTTAGAGTTGTGACCTCGAGTTTACGGTGTGTGTGTGTGTGTGTGTGTGTGTGTGTGTGTGTGTGTGTGCACTTTTTATATTACTTAACCAACATCATATTGTTGTTTCAGCGGCTTGACACAAAGTTCTTGATTTTATATTTAAAATTGTTAAATTATGAGCTGCAAACCCGCTATCATCAGGAGTAATTTTGCACACTTGTTAAGCAAGTTATTTAATAAGTGACATAATTAGCATGTCTTCTAAATTTCAATTATGCTTATTAGCTACATGTGCAATAGGGGTTTTAGTGAAAATCATCCCTGAAATAATAATCAGCGCAATGTATCATATCAATTTGCATCATGATAGATATTAAAAATAAAATCAGGATTTTCTAGTAAAATGTTGACAATCGAACATCAATTATTTACAATTAATTTAAGCAAAACTTTTTTAAGTCCAATTGCACAGAAGACGAACAGACGGATAGACGGACAAGGTGATTCTTATATACCCCCCAAACTTTGTTTACGGGGGTTATAGAAACAATAAACTTAAGGTCAGTCGCGGGTTTACAATTTTGCGCCCTCTGCACAGGGTATTGCACAATACTTAAAGGAAATAGTTTTAATGTCGTAAAACACCAATGCAGAGTAAAATCTTCTAATATTCAGGTTATCATGTAACGTTTTCATTTTTTAAAATTTACTTTTTTTAGAAAAGTGAATCCTTCGAAAATGTTCAGAAGTATTCTAATCATTTCGTCTCTTCTAGATCTTCAAAATCGATGTTATCCAACTCGAAGTCAACGTCTTACGATGACGTCAGTTGAGACTCTGACGAAACTATTGACAAACCGCGAAGCGGTTTATAAAAAAGCGTAAACTGTTTCAAACCATTTTATATCGTATAAAACTAATGAATATTGAATTCATTGCTTATTATTTAATTTTTTACTCTTCATTGTAAATAAAAACGGTCATTTGACCTTTAAAATGACGTAACATTGTACTAAATTCAAACGTACTGTCTGGCGTATTGATACGTTTTTGACGTTAGTCTTACTATAGTCTTACTATGACGTAGGCAACATTCTTTATATGATATAAAATAATTTTTTAGCCAATCAGAAAGCGTGTTACAACCGGAATTAAATTATTGCAGCGTCAATAATTAAGACTGAAATTATAATTTGCAAAATCAAACACATATACGCGATCCTTTCATATTTTGTGATAGGGGAAAGGTATTTTTTTATCTATTACAAATAAAATTAAATTTGATCCTAACATCCTTTTATTCTATACAATTCTATAGCCTATGTAAAATGGCTGCCAAGGCACGTTTATAGGAACAAAATATGATGGCGGATAGCATAAAAAGTATCCGGTCAATTACGTTTTAATTTGGCAAAAATTTACCTATATTATATATTTAACCTTCCGTTGCTGAAAATTAAAAGAAAATCGTGTGTTTGTATTTTCTTACATATGAAATTGAAAATGATAACCCCCTTTTTCCTATATAAAATGTCGGAGATGATTCGGACATACGACTTGATTGTGGTAAACAGATAAACTGTCCGGTCAATTTACCTTATATATTGCACATTGTTTACTCATGAGTTGACCTTTCACAGGAAAGAATTAAGGAAATCGTATGTTTGAAACATTCTCCCCCGAGACTCCTTAAGAATGATTAATTAGTTTACTTTTGGTTTGTCAAAATCGTTGTTTCAATTTGTCTTTTATTAGTTTTACAAAGAGGATTGTTGCTAGTTACATTTTGCGTAATGATTAAAATACTGAAAAAGGAAATGTTTTGAAGTCCTCGGGTGAGAAGTAAATTCAGGAACGTTCCTCAGATGCTTTGTCAGGATTTCAGTTTATATAATGAAGTGAAAAGAGGAACGTTCTTCAGATGACTTGTCAAGATTTCTGTTGAAGTGAAAAGAGGAACGTTCCTCAGATGAATTGTCATAATTTCTGTTGAAGTGAAAAGAGGAACGTTCCTCAGATTCGTTGTGAAGATTTCTGTTGAAGTGAAAAGAGGAACGTTCCTCAGATGAAATGTAGAGATTTTAGTTTAGGTAAAGAGGAACGTTCCTCTGATGCTTCATAAGTTTTTACAAGAATAAGAGGAACGTTACTCATTTTAAATGTCTGTGTCAATGATTCAGGAAAATTCCATTAACTTTGACTTGTAAAGGCTTATTTTTGGCAAAAAGGGGTGTAAATGGATCCAGATGTGAAAAACAAGGTCAAAAAAAGGAATTTTGATTTTCCCTTTTTAATTTGGATTGTGTTACATGTAATACACAAATTTGATAAGAAATTGTTTATACAGGGTCAATATGGGGTCAACTCAATAGTGCATGCAGTCTGACAAATGAAAAAAAAAACTTTTGCAACTAAAATGACAGAAACTTTACAAATGCGATAGGATAAGTAACGATGCTAAGCTTATTTAAATATGAAAAGATGATGATACAGTATGCTGTCAAAGGGAGATCACATTTAGAAAGTGAAAGTAGAACATATATGTATGCTGGCACCTCATTATATTGTGCTACTGCTACTACATGTATTATGCTTACCTAAATTGGTCAACATCATAATGATAATCCATTTAAAACACAATAATAAATTCCTTTAGCTGATCTTAACTAATCCTTTTCTGCATACGGAAAACACAGACATGTATGTATGGGTGTTGCTAAAACGTGGAACGGTAAACGGAACGGAAAGCGGAACGGAATGGAAAATAGCATCACATTTATCGCTTAAAAAGGGTATAGACTGGCCAGACACGATTTATTTTGTATCTTTTATTTATATCTTATGAATGATTATCAACATGTTGTTATCTTATCAATATTCATATGAATGTCTATCAATTATAGCATTGTATTCATTCGGCTTTAGTTGAGTACGAAACGGAAAAAACAAATGTATACGAATCGTGAAACATTAACATGATTAAACGAGCAAATTAGCTATAACGTTTTACTTATTTTTCTTATATGGTATTGCTGGCATATCAGCGTAACGTACGCAGTTAGTGAAAGCGTTTTATGCGTGTTTTGAGTATTTTTATATTTCAAATATGATGTACATGTATATACTTACATCAAAATTGAATTTTCGGTGTTCTAGACGATCTTTTATCATACAGACGATATAGTATCATTGAGATGGAAGAAAAAAAACCGTAGGACTGACGATATTAAAAATTCAAATACAGTAAACATTAAAATACCCGGTAATTTGTGAAACTAGTAATTTGTGAAACTAGTATTTTTAGCAATGCAATTTTGTTTACGTTTGCATTACTAAGCAGATGTTTATTCCAGCAGCTATATACATATCCGAATAGAGAGCTCTAGACGTTGCCTGGTTTAATTTTCCGACTATATATTGGGACTATAGTCTGTCGATCCCAAAATATTCATGCAGCACATTTGGACGATTTATAATGGAAAATGTTGACATCTTTTCTCCATTTGGAAGTCACTCAGAAGACCTTGCACAATTTTTCAACACTATCATCCGGGTCTGTTGAAATGCAAAACCCCGTAGACTTCTTTATTTTTAGCCGTGTATTTATACCAGCTGATAAGCTAGAGAGGACGTTCTAAAGAAAGAATAATGAGTATGTTTAATAATGCTTCTAAACGAGAATCGCTTGAACCCTGAGGTATATATAAATATACAGCAAAAAGTAAATCGAGGATATTTTGGGACAGAATATAGTGGTCAATGCATGTACTGTTAATTTTGAGGAAATAAATATTCTTGAATAAATAATCTAATATTGCTAATCTTTCAAAAACAATTAAAAAGGTACATAAAGTATATCGTTTTAGCATGATTAACAAATCTATGAAGTAAATAACATTAGATAAGATTTTCCGTTTTCCCTTCCGTTCCGCTTTCCGTTCCGTTTTCCGTTTCTCGTTTTAGCAACACCCATGTATGTATTCACGTGAACCCATCTAATCGAAGAGCTGGGTAAAACTAGTACCCGGTAATGAGACATGCAGATCGTGTTGTGTACGTAACTTCAGACAAAAATCATTCATTTGTAACATGCATGTATTTTTATGACCTATTCTTCAAATCCACTTGCACTATTTTATTAGGTAAATAACAGCTTTAAGGTGGTGCAGGACACCTGCATATTGTGATGTACATGTATACTTCCTATTGAGATAAACAAAAAAGTATATTAAATATTGATTAAATATTTACCCCCCCCCCCCCCAAATAATGTTACCTAACATTGAAGCACACTGGGTTAGAGCGTTTACATGTCTGTAAGAGCATTGGGGTCCAAGGTGTATTTTTGGTAATTTTACAATTGATATAAATGAATTTTCATTCGGGGGGGGGGGGTGTCTGGACCCTCACTCCCACCCCTTCTCTAAATCTGTGCACACGATGATGTTCATGTAGGCACACAGAAGCAAATCTAAAACCGGCAACCGCCACGGGGAGGAGACATAATTTAATTTTTAATTTTGTTTGTAATAATTATATTATATATACTTTCTATGACATAAAATGTTAAGATTATTGATTAACTGAAAATTCATTGCAAACAGTTCTACCCCAAATTGCACATAAAGTGCTGCTCATGTCAAGATGTGTATTCTTATATGGGAAGGGATCTCATCCTTCAGTTATGAAAATTATAAATTTTAATTGTATTACCGGAGCTTGCATGTAGCCTTCATTTTTAATTAAACTGGTACAAAACAGTGTTTTTAAGGGACAAACACATGGTCCGGGTATAACTGTCTAATGACAGCATCTAGTTTAAGTTGTTGATGGACTGCTTTAAAAAATATATACAACAAACCTCGTTTTTGGGCGAAAGTTGGTTCAGCATGGTTCAAGCTCTATAACTTGACAACCGACATCATGCAATCTTGAAATAAGATGTTTGCTGTCAACTTCGATCATGTGTTGGTCGATCATTTTTCGTTTTTAAATGTTTTTTTTAACTTTGATAGTGGCGTAGAATCTTCGTATTATGAATAATGAATACTTCGATGCTGTTTTTGAGCATGTTTTTCTCTCATACAGGATGTAGAATTATGTCGCTAAATGAAAACCCGAACCGGAACGACGTTTACAAATCTGGATTTATTTGTTTTTTTCAAAACGACAATTTCGCCGTAACCTACGCGCGCGGGTTATGTTAAACGTAGAATTAATTTTGAACAGCCTTAGTAGTATATCCTTGAACTTATATCTAGCATTTTAATAATTCTTATAAATAAACAAAAAAATGAAATGCGTTTTTACGCAAGCCACAATAACACAAAGGTAAAAAAACATAATGCCTTTATATAGATCATAATTTACAACACATGTGCGTGCCTTAGTTTTGTTTGGATTATATTAAGCAAACGTGGACCACATAAAAATATAAAGGTGTGTGGGATTGTTGATGTTTGTAAAGCTAACACTTTTGCAAAATTGTTTAAAGCTTACTTGATTTCATAAAAGCATTTGATCACCATTTTATTTTCGATCGCTCTTCTACTGCCACTAGGATATATATATATCCAAGAAAAACCTCAGTGGTCGTTGAAATATATATAAAACTTAAATAAATGAAAACACAAAGATCGAGTAAAACATAAGCGCTTTCATTTTCTTCAGATGTTTTACAATACTAACATGGTAACGTTTGTTATGACGTCATAATAGTTTAACGGCGTCTTCAAGTCTCTGAATGACGTCATATTTTCCCGTATTTTTAGATATTACAATATTAATAATAACAGATTATAAAACACGGTTAAAACATGAATTAATCATTTAGAATACTCAGAGGTTACATTAAGCTATTCAATTTAGGTTTAAAAGTTCTTATAAAATGTTTTTCTTTATCACGCCTTTCAACAGTATTAGAATTGTACATTTTATAGAACGGCAAAACAGTAAATGATTTTTTTCCGCACAGGTCAAGGTGTTCACTAACTTTTAGTTTGCGGTATTCCGGTTGGTTGATGTGCTGTTTTGTGAATTCGGATTCTTTCCCGTAAGGTACTTCCCGTTTCTCCAATATATAGTTCCCCGCAACCTGAGCAGGTTAATTTCATTGTAGTTTCTTTTATTCGTTTTTGCAAACATTTCGCTACAATGTAGAATTCATGCATTTAGAAGTCCATGCAAAGTGATGCCTCTAGATCGGCATAGGCGAGGGTTGAGTCCCCCCTCCCACTTTTTCTCGCAGCAAACATAATTGATCAATTTTTTGAAATAATTTCCAAGATATTCGTATTTTCTTGCTACAATGTATCAACAATATCTTTCAAAGACAGTTCTGTGCTGTCTTATTTCGCATTCACATCGAACACGGTTGTCGTTTATACCGAGTGCATAACATCTGCTTCTTTTTTAAGACCCCAGTGGCACTACATGGACATCCAATTCAGTAGGTAGATGAGTGTAAATCCAAGAACGTAACAACATAAGCGTGAAATCACAAGAAACAAACACTCCTAAATGCCTGTGAACTGTCACGAACTCGAACTGACAATATTGGGGAAATAATTTAGGAGGCCCAATGTGGTTATTCATTAAGAAAAGCATAGCCATAGTTTTTATAGGTACTAAACTCTAACAATCTTTTTTGGACCATTTATCTAAAACACCGAGATCATGGTTCAAAGTTAATTCAATTTCGTTGGAAATATTTTTAAATTTCATGTCATTACAATTCGTCCCTTCAATACAAACTCAATGAACCTATTTTTCTTATTTGTGTTTGCGAGGTCACAACAATTGTTGGTCAGATAAAATAAAGTTATAATTTTCGGGCATCAAGTTACATGATTGGAAATAAATCATTGGTAAGAAGTATTAAAAGAACAAACACAATAGCACCAATTTCATTTCAAATTAATAAGTGTCATACAATTGATAGGTAAAATTTCCGCGATAATTCCTCAATAAGCCTAAATCAACAATATAGGTATGCGTTCAAAACTTGGCCGTAAAAGATATATCCTTCCCCTTTTAGCATTAAATTTATCAGACCGAACAAAATTTTATGATTTGAACTGCAGAAATCACATCAATTTTGCGTACATTTCTTTTTAAATAAACATTACTGGGTTCTAATATAATTATTTCTATGAACCATCTACCAACTACATGTACTTCTTGTGAACAAATATTTCTGAATAGTCATTTTCTAAATGTCGTTTATCAGATTCTTCGTCAACCACCATGTTGGCTCGTTACATGTACTTAACTTTACGTCTGCACAATCATAATCTATTTTTACATTAAAAAAACCTCTGAACAACCTCAGATCAATACTTGATTTTTAAATCATTTTTTCTGTTAGTATTGCATTCTACACTTGCAGTATTAGACGAAATTTGTCATCAGCTAATTTTTCATACGTGTACACATTAGATAAGTTAATATTAAGCAACAATATATTTGAGATAAAAATCTCCAAAATAAATCTAAAATGATATTTTTTTCAATATTGGACACAATGCCTATTTCATGACTATTTTGCTCTAAATCTAAAGGAATGTCAATTGTATTGACTATATGTATAAGAAGTAAAATGTACCTTTTTTGTTAAAAACAAATTATTTGAATATTAGTAATGCATTCAGACCATAGCAGAACTATGAAACTAAAGGGGCTGGTATGTATCAGTGCGGTTGATCTGATTTGTAACCAGGCCATGATGTGAATGTCGATATGGGTAATGTACTGTGGTTTAATCAATATACGTCGAATACTAGTTTTCTTGGATTTCGTTCTTATGTTATTCAAGGAACTAAATGTTCATTTAAAGTAGTCCGAGTATCGCACTACGTCATAATACGGATTTTACAATATTGGTTCGACTTTTACAAAGCGTTTTTCATACCCGGTATTGATTTTGCTCTACATCGCTGTTAGAACGGTAATATATGTATTCTATGAGAGATAGAAATGATTAATGTTGAGAAACTCGATTCTGTTCAAGTAAAATGAAAAACGAAGTTTCTGATTAGCCAGGATCTCAGGTATGCTTATATCTTCTTTGTTTTGACGCCCCCCCCCCCCCCCGAATTTTTCTTTTTCTTTTACTTAAACCGGTTTAAATTAAGAAACAGAAGATATTTCGAATTTAATCAATCGTCAATTAATTAATGCTTAAATGATATCTAACATTGTTGACAGATCTCGGCAAAAAACTGTACCAAAATGTGATTTTTACGGATTTTTTCGTCAGGGTCTACTTGGTTTAGAGCTTATAGCGTGAAAAATAATCCGTCAACATATAATTTAATTTACCAAATCTTTTTTCTAAGATGTCAATCTATAGAATAAACACCATGAATTTAAGTTTGAGTCCATAAAATAGTATAAAAATTACCAAACGCGATACTAGCATTGCATTATTTGTATTCTATTTTGATACATCAGGTCCATAAAGCGTACTTACTTACAAAAATTTGCGCTAAATTATTAATGAGATATGGCTTAAATAAATATTTATACTCTATTTTGTATGTTCAGTTCTAATTTTCCCAAAATTGGTAATTATTTTTAGGAAAAACGGACGTCTGGCAAATTTCATAATTGCCAATTATTTTCGCAAGGGGGTACACCCGACTGAGAGGTGATAACAAACAAACTAGCATGTAAACATTCATATTTTCTTTTGTATATGTATTGCTAGAATGTATATTTATCATTTAGAGCTAAGCTTTTAATGATTGAGCCCATTTAGTGCCGAGTATAGGACTACCTTAAGTAACATTAATAAACACGATTTTATCAAATTGGATAAAAATTAATTGAAAATGAAAACAAAATATGTAACGTGTCTGCCTGATCACGCTAATTGAAATTCGGGGGACCGTGCAAATTATTTCAATATATCCGTATTTCAATATAAGCGACTTGAAGCCGCCATTATTTGAAACCTCAATCCGGATGTAAGCATAGAAAACCAAACCCGAACAAATTATTTGGTCATCATTTATCTATTACAGTGATCAGATTACATGGATATTAGTCCTTGAAAGTTTGATTAAAATTATATCCGTAAGCTTTGTAAGTTTCATTTTGTTACTATCTTAAACCTCATCATAATCTCCGATCGCATTCTTTTAGGTTATAGAGAAAAATCACCAGACTCAAACGCTTCAAATACTGATGTACACTGTTTGTATATCATCGTAAGTGTACTTGCGATAACCTCAAAATCTTTAGCTATTTCGTATTCAGGCTTCGTCTTTTTATCAATAGCCATAACTAGTTCGTATTTAGTGTCCGAAGATAAGGTTTTTTCTTTTCCGTGGAGTTTCCATATGACGTTTAGCCTCAATACATCCGTAATCGTAAAAACAAAAAAATCAACAGTAAATAAATTTTACTTTTCAGAAGAAGTATAAAAACACATGATGAGAACTTATTAGTTCACACCTTTGTATATCAACCGGTCAGTCTGGCATAATTACTGTCACCAACCGTGACGACAGCCGTGAGGAAGTACTTCAATATACTAGTAAACGTTATGAAAACAACTATATATCCCCTATGGGGTCCGATCAGTGGCCTCAACATAAGAGATATTTCAAAATACTAGTAGCCGATTTCATTATATCCGTTAAATCAATGCAAAGAAAATGATAAGCAAAACCTGGGGATTTATTTCTATTTCAAAATAAGCGGAATTTCAAAATATGCGATTTCAATATAAGTGGAGTAAGCTGTGTGTGTGTGTGTATATATATATATATATATATATATATATATATATATATATATATAACGGGTCCCCTCAGATACTATGCTTTGTGGTGTTTGATAATTATGATAATTGTTTAAGATATAAATTAATTTTCCTCGTCGCTTTCCTACATGTATAAATATACTGATGTATATGCCCTAGCCGAACTCTATCATGACCTGTGCTTCTATCGGGCACTTCAAAGCGACCCCACGAAGCGTTATTGAAACTGAAAACAAGTGTCTACCCGCTGAATCTAACAAGCAACGCTCACGAAGACAAGTTGCTTCTATATACCAGTATTATTGTTCTTCAAATCGCTGAGCAATATAGACTTACGAACAATAACCTTACCTTGAAGTATTCGCTTCGGCGTCTAAACTGCAACTGACTGCAGACTCCGGATATCTGCGTATTTATACCCTTTGATCACGTGATATGAAATACTCGGAACAATAAGAGATTCGATGGTTTTGACTCCAGAGTGTCTTTCGCCACTTCCCATCCATTGTCATTTACCATTTATGTTACAAATGTAAGTTTTTAAATGCGCGAATTCATTAGATATCAAAGAAATCTCCTTTTTAATTTATTTATTTAAATTAATTAATTAGAGAATTAATCTTCAGTTGCTGGATACGGTACGACGGATACAACCTAATGCATAGCATATAACCATAATTGGGGTTTTTTTATAAGTAGCGTTTACATCTTGCGTGTTCTCGTTGACAAGCTCCAATTTATTTGTGTAAGTTCGATTTATTGATGATAATTTTGAAACAGAACAGAAACAGAACATTTTGCGAAGATACGGTAGCTACATTTTGCTTGATTGGTGTTTCTTTGTGCGAAAAACTGGATTATAATACTATTGGTAATCAAATACCTTACTTTAAATAATAGGGATTATTTTTCCTACATGTTCAGTAATAGTCAACGTTTGCAATTCTAAGTCTGCAAAATAGATCAAAATGAATGACAAACTTGTTTATATTAATCAATTTATAAAGATATTGGTAAGCTTAAAAAAGTAACATTAGATAAACTTGTTAACAATTAGAAAACAGAGCTATATAGTATTTCCTGTATTTCTTAAACTTCAGGTAACAGTAATGTTCCTCAGCTTTGTTAAGGAAGGTCTAAGAATTCTACCACGTGTGATTTAGAAAAATTTGCATAAGCCCCGCCCCTCATTCATGAGATTTTACGAGATATGGGTATTTCGGTAATTAACAAACATCTTCCAAAATGAATATTATTAATTATTGGGTTTGAATGGTTCAAGAAAGGTGTACTGAAATAAAATCATAAACTATTCTTTTTATCTCGCGAAATCATGAAATTCCTAAGTCGTCTGATGACGTGTCGAGGTTGACTACGTCACACCGGCGCTTGCAGCTGTGATCAGAATAAACATGTGGACTTCAGTGATATATCTCGGAATTTAACTCGTTTAAAACCAGCGTGGACAGAAATCGGCATAGGATTCAACTGAACAATGTAGGATTTATCTGTACTTCGCCTAGATATTGTTTTATATTACCTAATATTGTTGGATGGAACGGAAACGAAGTGAAATTCCTCGGCTTCGATTTTGTTTACTTGTTTACATTTGTTTTTCATGTGTAACGGGATGAGAGAAATAATGAGGGACCAGACCGGGTTTCGAACCCGGGCCCCCTGAATCTCTAGTCAGGTGCTCTACCAACTGAGCTATCTGGCGCCGGTATTCGCAGCGGTCTGACCGTCACATTCCTCCCCCCTTAAATGATCTTCGTCCCCGAAGATCACCCCAGGCTCTTCCCCTGACAGGAGTTCACCTGTCAGTTCCAGGGGTTGGTCACTGCACCAAATGTAACGGGATGAGAGAAATAATGACGGACCAGACCGGGTTTCGAACCCGGGCCCCCTGAATCTCTAGTCAGGTGCTCTACCAACTGAGCTATCTGGCGCCGGTATTCGCACCGGTCTGAACGTCACACATGTAATATTGTGTTCAAACATCAGTTTGGTGACTCAGTCAGGCAAAATAATTGTTCTGCGTTTCGCTAGTTTTGTTGATAGAGAGCGTTGAGGCTTATTGTAGCTTTTTACTGGTCTCATATTGCGATAATATTAGATCGCATTTCCTCCATGTTCGAAGTACGCAATAAAAAGTTCATGGCCAAACACTGTATGTGCTAGCACTACAAAGATTACTGTGAGGATCTGGAATGATTATAGAAAAGATTGTAATTTGTTTAAGTAAATCGAAATGTGTTATTTTATTCAGCCTTCTTTTATGAAGATCTAATTCATTTTATTTAAGACAAAATTAAAGTGTGTTCAAACTGAATTTCCACACATTTTAAAAAATAAACATTTGATTATGCCTGTTGTAATATCACTGAAATTGAAACCGCCATTAATATGCCCAATAATAGGGTAATGTTTCATTTTCATGTTATCTTTAACACAATAGCTTAATGCTAATTATGACACATTATTCATTTTCAGGGTTACTTAGGCAGTAGATGGTCCACTGAAAACATTTCTTGGGATGTTGATAAAAAGTAGGTACTACAAATGTATATAGATATTTCTTTTACTCACTAACTTCAACTTCATGCATAGTTTGTTGTTTTTTAATATCATATTGATAATGATACTAATGTAACCTATTATAATAATTTGCATTGATATCTATTGAAATGAAATTTGAAATTGATTTATATTCATCATTTCAGGTATTGGTTTTCTTATCAACTGGACTACCTCCTAATATCAAAAAGACAGAAGAGAAGAACATGTAGTGTGCAAGAAGAATTGTCAATTTCCATAAATTACACATTATGACTGAAAAATACAAGAAATCAGAAAACACTAGTCTTGTTGAACAGTTTGTCACAGAAAAGCAATCTCTATAGTATTTGTAAAGTTGATTATCAAAATAAATTCTTGATAATATTGATATATTGTTTCTTCTTGCTTTCTTTAATTAGTACTAAAATATCAATTATGATTACAAGTAAATCGATTATACAATAAAAGAACTTATTCACCAGCATAGTAACATAAATTATTATAAAACATAAATGTGTAAATTACAAACTCAACACTTACAACCCCCCCCCCCCCCCAATAAAGGCAACTGATGAAGTTATGTTTTACCAATTCCAACAATTTTATAATGATGATTGGTGTGAACAGAAACAACATTTTAACATTATTTTAGTGAAATTCACAGCGTTAAATATTTTGAAAATTAAAATCATGATCTTAGTCAGTGTTGCGTTTGAATTTCACGCAAATGACGCTGAAAGTGAAGTGGGTCAGATAAAATGCAGTAGTCCAAGGGCATACACTTGATCAAATATATTGAAAATTTCCATGTCTTACCATTGTATCCCTATTGTATCAAAAAATGCTGGGAGCTGTATGAAGTCGCTACGCATTTCATATAAATAAGCGTTAATTGCGGGAAATCCCAGTAAATTGCTGTTCATACACTGTTTACATTGAATTTAATAATTGTTCTTACTTGAATATTTTAAGCTCCCAGCACTTTTCAAAATTTTGAAGGTTCATTTTACAAGTTAGAAACAGAAATAACTATATTTGTTTATGTTAAGCCCTTGCACTTTGCATTTTTTAGTATTATTCCTGGTTCATCTATTTTTAGCAGTATCACGTGACAGGGTATTCCCAAGAGACTCAAAAATTGGTCATCCGATAACAAATTATTTAATTTGTATAATCGATAAAATATCACTTTGTTTAACAAATGTTTGGAGTAGAATACCAAGATTGTTCAAAGGCTAACATTTTATGTGATAAATATCGCTATTTTTTATGGACGCCCTTAACATAGCTGAGTCGGTGTGCCTTGCATCGATTAGGCATTAAGCAAATATGTCGATATATATATAACCGAGATAACAACATCTACCATTCTTTTTGTGTCAAGGTGCATTTTTATAGCAATACATTTGTTCACGAAATCAAGGTATATCGTAAAGAATGATAAGAACCAATTTGGATTTGTGACTGTAAGCCCTTACACTGAAAAAAATTTCGTCCGTCTTCTGTGTGATACTGGGTTTTTTTTGACACAGCGTTTTCAGGTAAATATCTTTATAATTAAAGTGATATAATCAAATTGATAATAATAATTTTAAAAAAATAGTATAAAAGCTTACTTTGAATGAAAGACTTGAATAAATATTAAATGTTGATAACACTATTTACATTATAAAATGTAATCCAATATTTTCTGATATACCATAATTCGATATCAAGTTCCAAGCTGGAAGTGACGTGTACAGCACGTATTCCATTTGCCACAAGCTGAATAATTAATGATATTAATATATAGGCGTTTTCAATAAAATCAATTTTACTAAGTGGTTTGAGAGCTTTCTTCGCACACGCATTTTAGTTAAAGGCTTAATTTTAATTTCAAGCGTCTTAGAGAGAGCTTAGAAAGAACTTCGAATATATTTGCATCGTCAGATTTAGCAACTTTTTTGTCACGATAAATCTCGATCTTCACTTGAACAGCTCTTGTAAAGTTGACCACTCAAATGTATGCGAAACTTATCTAATTGAAAACGTTGAATAAACCGTATTTTCTGTGTTGTTCAGTATCAATCCCTTAATTTTTTCAGATTATCTAAGAAGAGGTTGCGTAGCAGGATGGAAACGAAGGTATAGTTTAACCAGTAATTAGAAGACATTGTATTGAAAATGTAGATATAGATTAAGAAAATTAATTAAAAGTATGGCATATTATTGGCTTACATGTCGAGAAGTGTGACTGGAGTAGAATTTTTTTTTTTAATCTTAGACAGTTCCATTAAATTACATGTGAAAGAGCACTCGCAAGAATTTCACGTAAAAGTTTTCATGTGAATTTTACGTTAAGTTATTTCACGTGAAATTCACATTACAAATTTCACGTAAAATTCACTTCACACGAATTTCACGTGAATTTTGAATAAAAATTCACGTGAACTTCACGTGGAACTCTTTTTACGTGAATTTCACATGAAGCACAATTGTTAGTGTATTTCATTCAACATTTACCACGCCTTTTCCCCTCAATATTCTGGGTTTATTTTTCTAATCAAAAATTAAAGAAAATAGTCTTGGATAAGCCTTTAAAATTTATCAATTGGTTCTCTTCGACCTTTATTCAAAATGTTAAGATGGCTCAATATCAATGGTGGTGGCCATTTTAAACTATTTAAATTTTCTAAGAAAAAAAGTTCTGTATTAAGATATCGGAAACTGATAAATTTAAGTTTAAGGCAGATCTGATGATTAATTTGTTGACAATCTAGCTTAAGAACTTTGTGTAAAAAATACACGAAACCTCAGTCCGTTCCTACATGGTGATCACAGATGCACTGTATTTATTGAAACATAAGATTGCTATTGAAGCTTTGCTTACGTAAAGAATAAAATCTTTAATGTGAACTACATGTAAATGCTTTACTTTACCTCATCAACGCTTTTAGAAACATTTTTTTCGTTTATTATCTATTTAAGATATATTGCTACACATTATATTACTTTTCACACAATTGCACAGAAAAATAGTTTTCTGCCTGATTAGCAAATACACATTACAACAAATATTAAGAATATCGATATGTATGTAATACGTAGACGAAAACAAAATTTACGTAAAATGATTCTAAAAAACAATTTCCAGAAATGTGAAAAGAAGAATTTATATTCCTACGCTACCTGCCTTTTTAGTCTTTTTCCCGAAAATATTTTTCATTTTTCGATTGGCAATTTTTTTTATCAATGAATATTGCTTTTATTGTTACAACAATTATATTACTTTTAATGATTATTGTTTGTTAAGTATGACACAATTTCTTTTGAGAAAGAATGTCAATTATTCATTGTGTATGGATGTGTCTGTTGTCTTCTCTGTTCTTTTTTTTTTAATTACAAAACGGTTATGCAACACCCGAATAGATTTCTGATTACACCCGTGTAGACTTGGGAGCTTTGTTGCGGATGCAAATGTGAAGGCCCCATAAAATATAGTTCAGAAAGCTGTAAAAATTTTGTAAATCAAAAATCGATTGTAAAATATAAAGCTGTTGGACATGCTTTAGAGTATTATTTATGGTAAAGTAACAAGTTTCTACGCTAGTGCAGCGTCATTTTACCTGTCATATGTCGACAAGAGAAGAGATCTGTTAACAATCATTCTTGTCAAATAATGTAAGCTAGTGTGTTAGCTACGGATAAGAAAAACTATGCACAACGATTTCTTGCCAAATGTTAGGTATTTATAAATTAATATTCAACTAAGCAGAGTAAACATTCAAGTATATTCAAATATTTACAGGTCTGCATAATTGTATGGATTTTTTAACCCTATTACCCACCATAATTAACTTCCTTCAAAGTTGTTTTGAACGTCAACTGCCCATGAATCAAGATAACGGCTCTTTCTTGAACGGAGAGTATGCGTTATACATATCAAAGTTCAATGGTTATCGCAATGACCTTGTGTTGTGGTGTATGTATATGAAACGAAGCGTACGAGTGTTATATTTACGCAGTCCAAGTACCTCTGTGTAGAAGTTCGCCTCTTGTTTTATTGTCAATGATAAATCTGTCTTCACAAATTTTATAAAGCTTGGATCACACTCCTTTCTATAAATCTAATGAAGAAGTCTTAATTTTCTTTCCTGAAGCTGCCTTCACTAATGATATGGGTTAAAAGCATAATGTTACCTTTTACATCATTTATTATTAACAGCGAAGCTTTTCCATTTACCTAAACATTTTATTTTGGTTCATTTCATTTTGATGGCTAAGTTGATTTGCAAACAATTCTTTGAATTTGAAACAAATCTAAACACGTTAGTCAAACAAGAAACATTGGTGCAAGCACCAAATTTATGGGCCGTACAAAATCGCAGGAGTAAATGTTTCTATCGAGTAAGGTTTCTAAAAACTATGATTATACAATATTAAGTGTTCATTAACGAATAAGCCTATTATGTCGATTAACTATGGATGTTAGAACTTCGATGAATATTTATCAAGATATTCAGCAAACAGTATTTTCTTATGTGCAGAAACTTTGAACCTTTCACCTCAAAATCACTAGATCAGTACTAAAGGGACTACCTTAAACATTGCTTAACCTAACTTCAAACCATCTTTCCATGTGTCTGTGACCTTTAATCCCAAAGTAGCAAGCTAAGGGTCATGCAAATATCAAAGTTTATAAAATAATCAATTCATTTTGAATATATGAAAACTTTATTGACATAACAAGTTTAAAAAGAATTGACTAGTTGTAACGACTAGAACAAGGAATATCATGTTTCGAGAGCTATATTGTACTAAAATAATACTGCTTGTAAATATTTTGTACTGAGTGCTAAAGCTACAGTTTGTATCATGGTGCTAAAGTTAACAAAATCAACAACAACAAAATATGATGACTGCTAATACTACGTACTTCTATAGCATTGAAAATTACAAAAAAAAACATTATTGCTTACTACAATACAACTGTCAGAGGTCAAACAACTCTGAGATGTTTAAAAAATGTATATCTCACACTAATATAATTTTGGAAACATTTCCAAATGGACACTTGCACAAGACATGCTCCTAGTTTAAAAGTCAACATCTTTTGTAATTTCTTGTAAATTGTCTCTTTAAATACAGCGCCTCTTTCATCTTGCATCAATTGACATGTGAACATATACTTTTATAGCTAGTGAAACTATTAAACAAAAAAGCTAAAACAAAAAATCTACAAAAAAAAAATCAGCTATATGAAAAAAAACTAAAATAAAAAAAATTCAGAAAAAACTAACATTGCTCTCTACAACTGTGAGATGTTTTTGCTGTAATGTAACCTTTCAGAAAAAACTAACATTGCTATCTACAACTGTGAGATGTTGTAGAATGAGTTTTTCGCTGTAATGTAACATTTAAATTTTATGGGCAACTTTTCGAGAAGAGCGCTCAAACATGCAGATTTTGACTCGATGTTAAAATTGTCTTTCATGATTTCTCGCAGAGTGTTTTTAAAGACAGTTGACCTCTCATCTTGCTTGGATTCTGTGGAATACAAGAAGGTTACTCTGATGCTTTTTTCATTCATTTTATCCTTTCCACCACAGATAGGACATTTGTCTTTCAGCATTTTTTTCTCTCTACAGGCTGAAAATAAATATTTTCAATCAAAAAAGATGCAATATACCCTTCCTATAGATTCCTGTATGTCAATTTTCATGCATTTAAAAGTTTAATTTTGAAATATATTTGTCTTAATTTTAAGGGAAAAATAAAACAAGTCAAGAAAACATATTACTATATAAAATTGCCTTTATTTTCATTTTAATTTTTTTTTAATGTATAGTTCAATTTCCTGAAAAATTATGCATTTCTTTGGGGAAAAAAGGAAACAATGCACAGTAGGAGGAATTCTAGTTTAAAATATGACATGAAACATACACAATTTCAGCTTAAGTAGACTAAACAGCACATTCTCATACTTACCATCTTTAGCGCAGACATCGTAGATGTCAATATCAAGGATGTCTGTAAGAGTAACAATTGATGCTTGCAAATCACTAACAGAATTGAAGAAGTCTTCGTCATTTTGAAATATCTGTAAATCTTCATCAACCATTTCGGGGAAATTCTGGTCAGATAAAAACTGTAAAAAAGGAAAATTTTAAAAATAAAATCATAAACACTGATATACTTTTAAACAAAGAGTATTATATAAAAATTTAATATTTTTTTTACTTGTTACATACCTGACATTTTGATACTGCAGTTGCAGTCAACTGATCAACACCTAAGTACTTCTTTGGATACACTGCTGTAATTTGCAAATTGTTTCCTTCGGCATACTCATTTTCTGCAAGTTTGTCAAAAAGACAAACTTTGGCAACTGTGCTGTTGTCCTTCAAGAGTATCGACTTCACTGCAAGATTGCCGTCTCTTACATACTTAATTGGAGAAACCTATATGAAAAGAACAGAATACTTAAAATTGCAAAACGTAAACAAACATTTCTGTAAGTTACTGTACTCATAAAAAATAAAAGTTACACATATCTACCTTAACAATTTTTCCCATAATGCTAGATTTTTCTGGGGAATTTAATGCCTCTTGTAAAGAATGGTTAAGTCCATCTGGTGGCATTTTTTCTGGCAAGCATGGAAGAGCAATGTCTGGGCTTACATCAACTGTAGACGTGTATGATATGATTGTTTTGCTGGTTGCCCAAAACTCATTCTTTCCTCGAGTTGTCAAATTTTGAAATCTGAAGCTCAATCCAGGTTCAATGGTGTTGAACTTAGATGTAATGTAGCATCTGACAATCATAGCATTATCACCTTCAGCGCCAACAAAATTAAAATATTTCATTTTTTTGTTTGTCTTTGAATTGTTGTAATGAAGCAACTCGTCTGATTTCTTCATGACTTTTAAACGCTTTGTCCGACTGATAAAAAAAGGGAAAAATATAGAAATTCACAAATGATTGCTAAAATACAGAGTACCATATCTGCCTTTATGATCTTTGACTAAATATACAATTGTATTCATTTCTTTTTCCATTAGAATTAGAGATGAGTAAATCAATTCTCTTCTTTTAGTTCTTTCTTTGAAATTTGCTTTTTAATATTTCAAACTTTTATAAAAATTTTGAATTTTAACTCTCTCACAATTGCTTTATTAAAATAAAATACCAATTGAAATTACATATGGATTCTGAAGTGTTTCAATTTTTAATAGTGCAACACTTCTCAAGAATTTTAGGCATTATAATGGCAAATATGGTACAAAATTTATCTTATACATTTTACAGTCAGTATTTTTTTCCTAATCGGTTATACTCTTTTGTAAAAACATCACTGGCTTTAATTTTACTTGGGTCAAATTTTATCAAAATTAATCCAGAAATAGTCCTTATTCTACTCAAAGCAACATATGCCATGCCATACTCAAAAATACTACTGCCGAGATCTATTACTGCCTTGTCTAAGGAAATTCCTTGAACTTTATGAACTGTGCAAGCCCAAGCCAAAATTAAAGGAAATTGTGTTCTGATAACACGACGCCCATGATATAAAAGTTCACTTTCAACAGGACGGATAGGTATTGATGTATGTAAAGTATTTTGTCCATTGCACCGTGTTTTACCAACCATTGGGTCATCAAATTTGACAAACACAACTGAAGGAATACCACCTTGAAAAATAATTTCAGTCACAATACCCATAGCACCATTAACCAACCCTTGTTCAGCATTGATGTTTCTTGTCAACATTACTCTCGCATTTTCTGAAATCAGTAAATGCCTTTTTAATCCCCCTGCATCAACATCATTAACTGGAATCATGTAATCTGGTACTTCTCCAACAGTATTACTATCATCTGATGAAAAGGAATGCTGAGCATTTACACGAACAATAATTGTTTTATGTTTTAATTTTTCTATCTGCATAGTATTATACTTTTCAACGTTTTCCTTTGTTGAGAAGATATGTAAATAATCATTATAATCAATCTCATTGTACAACAATCTGGATACAAGACAAGAGATATTTTTTTCAGTTGGATGACCAATGCGAATACGATTTAATAATCCAGAATAAGAAGTGTCTGAAATATGACGAACATTTTCTGTCAAGAATATTGGATGAAACAAATGCCAAAGTAATTCATTTTTAAAGCAAAATGATCCTTTAACCGGCTTAAGCTGATAAAAATCACCAACAACTATTATATTACATCCACCAAACACACTATCATTGTTTTTTATTTCTGACAGTCTTCTACTTATAAACATAAGCAACTCTTGACTAACCATACTAATTTCATCTATGACAACAGTGTGAACATCTTGAAATTGTTTTCTCAAAATTGTTAACGCATAAGGTGAAAGACTGCTGTAATGTAAATACTTTCCCACAGGAATCTTAAATACTGAATGAATTGTTCTTCCTCCAATGTTATTTGCTGCAGTTCCTGTAGGAGCACATATTATAACAGGATTTGAATTAAAAATCTTTGCCTGATACAATTGAATATAAGCTATCAAAAGTCTTGTCATAAAAGTTTTTCCAACACCAGCCCCACCTGTTATAAAAATATGAAATGGCAGTTGTTTTTCACTGAACAATCCTTGAACATGTCGTAAAGCTTTTACTTGGGAAAATGTCAATTCTTTAGTACTACTTTGAAACTCGTCATAAGACATAATGCAATGCAAAGAATGCAAATGGAACTCATCATGAAACTGGAAGTGCTCAGAATCAGCTTGATTGCACATTTCCAATTGTTCCTTTTTAAAATTTCTTAATGTCAAGTTTTCATTCAAAGACATCTCTTCCATCTGATTATAAGAAAACACTTCACATTCAATATGTCCATCATCATTATTAGCAATTTCAGCTTTAGTTAATTCCTCAACCATATTTAATTTTCTTATAGCATCTTCAATCTGTTCTACAAATGAAAAATATGTAAAATTCAAAGAACTGTCCATCTGCATTCTTTTATCTTTAGCATTTTCATAAGGTTGTAATAGTTCCACCTCTGCTCTATGGGGGATTAATAAAAACAAAAAACTATAATAATAATCATCAGTAAATACAGGAAAAGTTGGTGTGCGTACAACACATGGTCTTTTACTTTTTCGCATCCACAAGTCGTATTTTGCAATATAGATACGATTGTTTTGATACCTTTCTCGTTTTGATGGAGGGTCATAACATTTTGAATACCAAGAGCAAAATCTAAATACACACATATTTTCTAACTCTGTTGGTCTACAACAATAATAATCAATTAAATTTGACTGGAATATGTCTGTACAATCATTTTCTAAACATTCAATTTGTTTCTTGCTTTTCAACATTTTAAATCTTTTCTTAGGTTGCCTTGAATTAATGTATATGAACTTTCTGCTAGTGTGAATTAATTTCAAATTACTTAATCTATATGCAGCTTCCTGACTACTCATTCTTCTATGACGCAACACCGTTAGTCCTATCTTTAGTAAACGTTGAAATTTTGGTATGCTCGGATTATCCTGAAAAACCTGTTTTATTAGCTTAGAGAGAGCATTTTTCAATTCATCAGGCTCTGACTTGCATATGTAACTACAAACATAGTACGCTGCACCCTCAGCATTGCATATTAATTGTATGTCCATATTTGCACGCCAATGACGAAGTATGCATGAATTATATGGGTTAATCATAGAATTTTTTTCACCACGCTTTGTTTCATAAAATTTTCCCTTATTTTGTTCTGAAAAATTTATGTTTCCAAAAATTCTTGTTTTAAAACATTTTTCTTTAGAAAAACCAAACCTGCACTTTGTTTTAAATGCTTTAGTACAATATGATGTATGACTATGTGTCTGCAACTTTTTCACCAAATTATGCAATTCCATATCTGCAACATTTGGAATAGTTGATTTAATCGTTTCATTTATGTAATGTAAAAGATCAGGTACATTGACTTCATTAATTTCATTTGGAACATCCTTTATCCAAACAAACATGTGTATATGTGGGCTACCTCTATTTTGAAATTCTACACGAGCAAAATAGTCTAATACTTTTCCCAATGGTTCTGGTCCAGACAAAATAACATGTTTCATTAATGCATCAAATCTGCGTTCAAAATGAATGGCTGTCATAAGTGGGTCTTTTCTCATGTACTCTGTAAATGATTTTCTCTGCTGTGCACCTTTAAAATTAACCTCATGCAACAACATCCCCAACTCTGTCCAATGAAGATCATCAGCTGATAATGTCATAAACAATGTAGGTGGACCAATACATTTAAACATAGCCAGAAGATTGTACAATTGATTTCGAAAATATGCAACTGTTCCTCGAATGTTTTTCATAAACATGTACGAATTCTGACATAATGTTGTATTATGCTGCAAATTCATTACATCTGAAGCTGTCACATATTTGTCTTCATTTATACTTTTGGTCATTCTCATGTTGATGTTTATCTCTGATTTTAATAAAGCTAGATCTACATTAACTGCAGAATGAAGTAAATATGTCATATTTTTTCTGAAAATACCACTTTTGTGATAAAGTCTCTGTCTAAAGTACATTGCTCTTGGAATAGGTGTATGCCTTGGATAATTATACCCATTTCTTCCATGTGGAAATAGCCAAGGAAATGCCATTTCTTCCCCCGTTTTCAGTTCATATATGTTTACTGGTTTTTGTTCAATACGAGGAATCTCTATATATCCTTTGGACATAAAGTCTTGAATGTTTACATTAGGGACAGAGCTGTTCATAGGAGTTAATGTACTTGAATCAACATCAAATATTTCATCATTATGACTTGAACCAAACAAATTATCATGCACCATTTCTTCCATGTCTATATTAACATCCCTATATAGAATATTATGCTTTTTCAACCATTTTAGAGCTTGAAATACTTTTAAAGGAGATGCAAAATACTTAATATCATCGTCAGGCACATGTTTATCATCAATGAATTCAACGCCTACCATATCTGAATGTGCGAACCTGACTGGCAATTGATTGGCAACGTTCTGTACATCTGACGGTAAATTTAAAACTAAACCTTTCTCTGCATACTGTCCTCCTGGCAATACAACTAATGTCATAAATATCTGAACTAAGGCAATAAGTCGTTTTTCAAGTGTGCTTAAATTTATTAATTCATCAGGTGTATCATACACTTTTAAGGCATTTCCTTCACAACATAAGTAAGGGAGGGTTTTCTTTTTAATAGATGCAAAGCAAAGCTGACAATATCCTGTTTTCTTAAATTGAAATCCTGCTATACTTGTATTCTCATGTAAATAATGAATTTGTTTTTTAAAAAGAAATCTCTCGCAGCTGAAACAAAAGGTTTCAGGACATTCTCTAATAGCATATTCATAGTCCAATATATGTTTCTCATTTAGAAAAATGTCAGTATCATTTCCCTCCACTTCACTACAATTGACAACACAACATTCAGAAACAATATTTGGAAGAAAATCATTGTCACCATCTTGAAAATTTTTAATATCAATGCAGTCAGATGGTAACCATTCATTAAAAAATTGATCAAAAATATTAAACTTTGATGCATTTCGAGTTAGTTTTCTCTTTTTGTTTTTTGAGTTTTTTTCTTTCTTACAATATGTGTGTAAATTTAAACTGGTACCACTACCACTACTAAAGTTCATCTGATTCTCACTTTTGTTCATGTTTGTACATGGTTTAAATATTTTAAAATCTTTTTATTGATGCTTGAATTTTGCATGTCTTCAGAATTTAAACAGGTATCACCACCATTACTAAAGTTCATCTTTTGATTTTCATTTTTCTTCATGTTTGTACATGGTTCAAATATTTTAAAATTTGTATCATTGATCATTGAATTTTGCTCGTTTTGTTCAGAAATATTTGTTGGAAACCAATTGAAATGAACTGGTGTCATTTCATACTGACAAGGTGAATAAATAGTTGTTATGTACTGCAAAAATTCATCCACACTGCTAAATGTTAACAAAATTGCACGCCCATTAGGATCTGGTAAACCAATACTATTTCTCTGATGTGAATCAAATAAATTCACCATTCCACTCATGTGATCATAATACACTGCAACTGTGCTATCCTGAAGTGTAATAAAAAAATACGACGACAAATTTATACCTTCCAAAAACGCTTCATGAAAAGTCATTGAACCAGTATTCCTATCAATCAACCCTTGCGAGTTTACAGGCCCATAAAACATATCATAAAAGTAGTGAACCTCTCCATAATTATCGTTCCAGTCACGTAAATTTGAAGGTAATTCACGGTGAGACAAATAACCGTGAATATCTCCCACCCCACGTGCCAAAATGTGCCTATACAAATCTGTCCCATCAAACACAATTTGGTCTAAAACGTTACTCGACATATTTGAGATGTATGGCATATATTGCGTGAATGTTACTAATGCGATAAGCGCTACCGCTGTACACTGAACTCCATTAAAAGGTTGAAAAATGGCACACCCTTGATGCACATTAGCAAATACACTTCTTACCATTTTGACTTCTTTCAGCAAAAAGGTGGATTCCGAAGAGATCCTTTGTTTAAAAACGCGCGAAAATCATAGCGCAGGAACTGGTAAAATTAAGAGGAGTCTCGAAATAAACCCCGGGATTCCGAAAATATCCTTTGTTTAAAAGCGCGCGAAAATCCTAAAGCAAGAGTTGGTAAAACTAAGAGGAGTCTCGAAAACTATGACGACATAATATAAATAGCTTTTAGGTCAACAATCTCGGCACACCTATGACGACAGCATATAAATAGCTTTAAGGTCATTTACCGAATGAAATGATACATGGACTGGAGCGGTGTGACCTGGGCGCACGCAGTGTTATTTGCTAAAACAAACATTTAAAAAACCAAAACGAATTTTTTTACATGCAAATGATGAAAATCATATTTACAATCAGTATTGCTATTTTTATGGAAACAAAACGAATTATTTTACATGCAAATGATGAAAATCATATTTACAAGCACTATTGCTCTTTTATCAAATATACACACACATCCCGCAGAAACTTAATTCCCTATCCCGCAGAAACGCATACACCTCTATAAATCTTATTTCATAGAATGGGCCGGCTTGTGCCGGCCCATAATTATCAAGGGAAAGTGTTGCAACATAAGCATGATTAATATTCAAATAGGTAGCAGAAGCGGTTATTTCTTCTTTTTGAACATAAGATAGACTTCCTGACAACTTGCATTGATAATATCCAAGGTACCCATGTTTAATTTCTATTATTTATAGCCTTTAGGTAAGTGCGTTGTAAATGCATGCCAATAAAGCGTTGTTGGAACTGACACTATATATATCAATAAAGGGGATACGCCTTAAGCTGATTTGTTTTTTTCAAATGTCATTATTTGCAAAACATTCGTCGTGTCTTAAGCTGATATACAACTGATTTGCTATCAATTGATTACATGGAGTTTAACAGTATTGTTATTTGTTCCCTTTCATATTGCATCAAACCCTTGTCTATACGTAACAGATTATCAATGACCCAATTTGGGGACCTATAGAACTGCATCCGTTGTGCATCAGGATCATCGACACTCCACAGTTTCAACGACTTCGATCCATTAAACAGCTTGGTGGATGCTCCTTTGTCTACCCAGGCGCTTGCCATACTAGATTTGAACACTCTATCGGGTAAACGTAATTAAAAAATGTGTCGTATATTTTGACACTATAAAGATATGCTTCTCAGAAGTTCATTAAATATATTATTCGATTTTTATTAAATCTACAGAACATCATATTTGGCAAAACGATTAGGCCAAGAACTACAAAAGAAAATAGCTGCAGAACAGTCAAAGGAGCTTGAAATAACAGATGAAGAAATTCTTTGTTTAGAAGTAGCAGGACTTTGCCATGACTTAGGTAGGTATATCATTTTATAATACCGAGTTTACCTGTGATTCTAGATACTAAGTCAAAAATGTGTTGTTTTCGTTAATGTGTAGGCCATGGTCCATTTTCCCACTTGTTTGATCTACAATTCTTTAAGAAGGCAAAACCTGGTGAAACATGGGAAGTAAGTAAAAGCACGTGTGTAGCTTTTATAATGCTTAATTTAAATGTAATGTAATCAAACTCCAATTTCAAATGCAATGTAATTTCTAGCAAAGAAAAAAAATAGAGTATACAAATATGTATTTTGTGCCATTAATGCCTAATGTTCCGTTGTGTCTACATTTAACTATTACATCATTAGCACGAGGACGCATCAATTAAAATGATCCAAGGAATTTTTGAAATCATTCAGCAAGATTATGTTAACGATGAGGAAATTAAATTCATCAAAGATCTAGTTAAGGTACATTTTCTTACGTTTGATACATTTATTGTTTTGAATGAACTTGACTTATTGATTTATTTTACACTGCCAATAACAAAAGAGTTAAATCTCAATATTTATACATTATCATTTAAATTTGTAACTATTCACACATGTCGGTGGTCATTCATTTCAAACAGCAAACGGACGACACTTGCACAGAAAAGCGTGAAACCAAACCTTTCCTTTACGAGGTAAATGTACTCATTCGTTTGCTACATTAAAAAAAATAAATGGCCTACTGCATTTTAAGCCGTTGAGAGGATTTATTCTAACAATTCAGGGAAGTTTTTTTTTCTTTAAAAAAGATATTTCACGAAATCAATATCTTTGAAAAAAAAGTAGATTATTTTTTTTTTTACAAAATATAATGTAATTTCTACAGATAATTGCCAACGATTTAAACAAGATTGACGTGGACAAATGGGATTATTTTTCAAGAGACTGTCACATGCTGGGACTCCATCACAATTTCCAATGCGAGAGAAGCATCAAAGTTGCCAGATTAGTGAAACATAACGGGAAATACCACATCAGCTTTCCAAAATCGGCATGTCTTGTAATAGTTTTAACAGGTCGAGACCACTTTATTTTGGGACGTCGGCATAAATTTGCATACTAAATTAGCCATCTGTTTACTTTTATCGACAAACCGATCAGGTGAATGAGTTGCAAGGCATTGTGTGCTACTACAAATTTCAGTGTATACATAGCGTATTAAAAATATATACCATTTTGAATTGTCGTTTGGAAACTCATTTTGAACGATTTTTCAGAATTTATGAACTTCAAGATAATATGGACAATTATGTCTGAACTTCAACATCTATGCTCACATTTAAATAAAATTGCATATGAGGACTTATGTCAACCTATTTAAATACCTCATTGTCAATGTTTAAAAGAGAGCTACGTCCTATTGAATTAGAAGCAGTGAGTACCGTAATTAGAAGCAGTGAGTACCGTTTTTTCACGTGATATCCCATATTTGGGACAACATTAGTAGAATGCGCGTTGATATTTTTTTCAGGGACATTCATCAGAATGCTTAAAAGACACAATACTATATGCTGCAATCGTGAAGAAATAAACGATTTCCTTTCATTCTCCAACGGATCCTCAGCTTCAATGTCAATATTGAGAACTTTTGCCATCTTGGATACAAAACAGTTCCACTGCAGAGGATCAGAAGAATCAGGTGCACCAAAAGGCACCTCTACCGGTGCATCTGAAATAGTACACATACCTGCCATAGATGCCTTAGAATCAATATCCTCAAAGTCATTGTCTTGTGCATTAACTGACAAAACGTCTGCAGCACTGGACGCAAAGGACGACATTTGTTCATCGTAAGCCTTAAACTTGTCAAAATGAGGTCTGTCTATGGTCGCCATTTTGGAAATGGCGCTCTCATTTTTACCGGTCGTCCTTATCGCGTTTGTAGTGACTGTATGTTGATCATTAAAATTTTTATCAACGTCTTTACGCTTTAGCAATAATTCAAGATGTTGCCTTACTTGGTCTTGAATAATGTCTGATAAATTTACGACCTCCGAGACTGATCCATCATTGTTGAAATTCCCGACATGGGACTCTTCAATGTTACTCGTCCCGCGGACTGCCGCCTCCACAGACGGACTTGTGTCCTGAACTGCCGTACCGTCTCCACAGACGGATTGAGGCACTTTGTTGTTCATTTTAATCGTCTTCTGTAGACTTTTACCGATCATTTTCGTAATCTTGTCCCGCCGTTCTTTGGACCACGTTCTACACGTGTAGCAAGGAAAGGCCTCGTTACAAAGACGATGTTTGTAACAAAAAACGTGATCGTCTAGTACGTTCATCTTACCAGAACATTTAGAACAATCTTTAAACTCATTATCCATCTTCCAGACGCGATAATTACATCCCAAAACGCCAAAATCAAAATTTATTTGCACTGTATGAGGAAAACCGCATGTCTAAAATGGCGTCGAGAGAAAACTGAAGAGTTATAGTTAAGGGGGATAACTGGAGGTAATACCGTAGTCACTCTAAAAATTATATCGACGCATTGTATGGGGAACTAGAGGGGAATTGCAAATAGTTAAGGAGGCAGGTAAGTGTAAATATCTCATGAACACGGATTTTACCCCCCAAAATCCAATATTTGTGCATTTCTACTACCGTGGCTATTCACGTATGTTAAAAATGTACAGTTACCTGTATTTATTTCTAGTGCACAATGATAAAGTCATCAATACAAACTTTTTTTTTTCCTATCAAAATCTGTTTGTACTTGTATGCGTATATTTTTCAGTCGTTTCATACTGATCATTTTTTGAAGCAACAATTGATCAACTAAAACAACAGTATTTTTCATTGTGAGCATGGAACAAAGTTAATGGTACGTAATCTTTCCTTTTTTACCTTCTGAAGTAAAAATCAAGAAGTACAAACATTCCGGCAAGCAATAAAAAATTGTGAATAAAACAGACAAAAACCATGTGCGTTTGTTGAATCGTAAACACGTTGTAGACCGTCATGCATTGCAACCCATTCACTGGATTGGATAATCTGTTTGAAGTAAATACTGTCACGTGTTAAATAATGCTATCCATATAAGGTAGTGAGCCCGACCTGTTTAATCTTACAAATACTTTACTTATAACGGTATAGATTTCATACTTTGGCCTTGTTTTAAAAAAAAGGAGGCTGTAAAGATGATTGTATGGTGGGAGTTGTGGCTACATAAAGACTATTTTAATAATCAGTACTTAAAAGGCTCATTATAATGCCTAAGAAAAATATTCAAATTCATATCCTAAAATCATTGTATTTTTCTTATCTAAAAAACATTTTATTGCCAAAGTTATTTTATATAAATTTTAAGGCAGATTTGATAGTTCATATGTTGACCACCTAGTCTCCATAAATACGTACTATTTAATAAATAAATCAGTAAAAGAATGCAGTAGAACCTTCTTATCTGTGTGGAAGTATAACTTATTTTGCCGTGTTTTTAAGTCACGATAATATTACCAAACATTGCGCACTTTTTCAAATCAAGAAGATACTTGCATCAATTACATAGGTTAATGCATCTTTACATATGTACACACATAAAATCCACTTATAAAAATTAATGCACAAAACCTTATAGCACATGTACCTGTGTAACGAAGCCTATTAATAAGTAGTATTCCGTTTTACTTTATATTATCCATGTCTCAATACCAGGACCGCAGTCTCTAGAATTTCTGGATATGCGTCTGCTAAAGTATAACCTGTTTGTTTTTGTAGGAGTATTTTAATCTGTTTGACATGTTTTACACCCGGTTTACTTTGCACCGTCGAGCTTACCAACATTCTGTGACCAAAGCTGTAGAAATGATGTAAGTTTTTTGCAAAGATATATACTTTAAATTTAGATGATGTCTGAATAAAAGATAACAGTTCAGGACTGCGTTTTACAAAGGAACCTACGACAAAGTTGTAAACATTTTCAGCATCATGGAATGCTCTTAGACAAACAAATTTATATAAAACCATTAGATTTACTCTTATTTTAATTTCTGTAATTATATTTAATAGCCAATAAATTCAAACATTTATTAGTTTTTGATGATAAGCATTCATTATTTGGTCTTAAATCTTAGTATCGTTGTAAAATGCAGCCCTGGGGTAAAATGTCACATTCATTAGGCAAAATGTCTTGTAACGAAATAAAAACATTTTCTGTTTAATTTAAAGGATAGCAGATGCGTTTTTGAACGCAGACGAAAGCCTGATGTTTCCACCTAATCAAACGGAGTAAGTATTTTGATCAATTCGCATTGACGTTCCTGAATTTGATAATGTTTTTCCCTAAAGCTTAATAACACAGTTCAACTGATATTTTAGCTACATGTCAATATTATGGAAACACATGATTTTTTGAACAAACACCAGTCTTTCCATAAACCGATGAAATTATGTCATTATTAACGTAAGTAGGTATGGTCGGGTTTTTATATATATATGTAGATTTCTTCACATATTCGTTTTTAACTAAGATGTTAACTTTGTACATCAAAAAGTCAATAGCTTAAAGTTTGTCTCAATGTCTTAAACATGCTGTGTTAACACAAACAAAATATCTTCGCTCTCAATCTAGTGTGGATTTTTAATTAGGATAAGACATGGGTAAAAGTAATCGTATTTCCCCCCGATTATCAGAGTTGGTTTTTTTTTTATAATATAGACAGTGGTGTTTGTCTGAGACGGTGAAAGATATGAGAGCATATCTATGGGTAACTGATGACATCCTAAATCAGATAAGAACCCTTAACCCGGATGGCAATGACAAAATCAAAAAAGCCCAAGAGATTGTTGACAGAATCTATCGTCGAGACTTCTACAAAGTTATCGGCGAAAAGCGAGTAAAATGGAGGGACGAGTTCAAATCGCTGCCGGTACAGTGTTCTTATTGCAATTAAGGGTATAATGTGGTTAAACTTGGTATTGCTTTTATTGTTATAAATGCTGTTCTGATTAATTTTGGGTATAAAATCCCAGTAGTATGACCGCTCGCAGTGCAATATTATATAATAGTAATAAATAATATGTCTCTTAATTAAAAGAAAAACTGTCTTAAAAAGTGGATGGAAGAAAAATTAACCACAGATAAGGATTTGTTTGAGATACAGGTAAGTTATATATATATATATTTGAATATATTTCTGAGTGAAAACAAGTACGTTTTAAGCAGTGTTATAATTTGCAAGTAATAAAATACAGAAAAAGCTCAAAATAAAAATCAATTCTGTATCCGCTTCGATGGCTTCATGACTCAGCCTTCTTTTCTTCATAGATAATGATGCACAATATTTTTTCTATACGAATTGTTTTTCATTTTATTAAATGTAGCTAGAAACAATCTAATGAAAACCACCCCCTTCTCCTAACACTCGTCATAGTCTAACAGGTATCGATAAGAGGTCTTCTTTGCACGACCTCTACATTTGCATAAAATCTTAAATACCCCCAATGTACCTCATAAATGTTTTTTACTGGTTTTTGAGAGGCACTTGGGGTTACCTAGAAAACAACCATAAATAAATATTTCTATTTACTTTTAAAGAGTTCCAATATATTACTTAAGACAGTGAAAGCTTTACCCTGATTGGTCAGACGCACATGAATAGGTCGTGTGAAGATGACCTCTTATCGATGCAAGGAGAAGGAGGTAGTTTAAACCAAACTGAGCAAAAAACTATGTATAAGAATTAATACTAGCACCCTGGCACAGTTATGTTTTTGTTGATATAAACAGGAAGTAGTGTTTCATTATGGAAGCGGAAAGACAAACCCAATGAATAATGTAAAACTGCATCGAAACATTAAAGAAGTATCTGAAAAAGAAAAGGAGGTAAATATATTGTTTCAACAATACAGATAAAGAAAAAAAAAATTTAATTGATACCTTAAATGAATTTAAAATATATATTTTTTGTTATCAATAGACAGAACATTGCAATGGGGACAAAGGAAAAAAATCTAAGACATGCAAGCGTGTTCAACTTGCAGTTATGACTAATGACGAGGTAACTGTCGTCTATATACTTTTCAAACCCACACTAAACAATTTCAAAATAAATCCTCAACGTTCACAAATTATTGTAATCTAAAAGCCATTAATTTGTAGCATAGTAGTGACCCTAGTGATACAATATCCACTGTTGATATAAAAAAATCATTTGTGTTCAAAGTTCTAACTATAAATGATATATCACTAAAAGTATCGAACTACCTAACCGTCTTTAGATTTTTTTTATAGAAAGTACTTTTTATTATTGACAATTAATAATATATTTTATATTGCAGCATTTATTTAGTACAAGGTCTTCTTAAATTAGTAATACTTAAACGCCTCTATTTATGTTTCACTGTTGACTAAATGAATTCGATCTTCATTTTCCCAACGATTTCATTATCAAAGATTAATATTTTTTGTTTTACTCTTTGCCCCTTTCGATTTTTGTGCCTATGCTGTCTCAGTCCCAGACTGGTGTTGCAGCCGTATACAAAACCTCGAAACCATTTTCGTTCTTTAAAACTTTTAATATTGTAATGGTTTCACAAGAGGTAAATAACTGAAAATAAATAAACAAACAATAAATTCCTACTTAACCCGAATTTTCTCTGATAATTTTTGATAATTTCTAACAACACATATTTAAAACAAATCTTATATATTTCATTATGTAACAATAGAGTCAAATAAACACTTACATCGTTGTGGCATCTCACTGATGTTCAAAACAAACAAAAATAATAGCAGGCATGTACACAAGCCATGGCCATGCCAAGTCCCTGACACGAAAAACAAAAAACAAACAAAACCCGTCCGGGTTGGAATGTCGGTTTCCGGAAAAGCGTGACAGCACACTCCCCGCCTGACTAAATTAGTCACTATCCATTTTCGGAGAATAAAGGAGGACCACCTCAGCAACTGGTCTTAAATATTCAACTTGGCGTCCTCGTCGGATGACCTTTACTCTTATTTTCCGAACCTTTGCATCTTCACTTAAGATTGCCTCTTCTACTAAACCAGTTGGCCAATCGGATCTCTTCATATCTTTTTCTTTTACCAGTACAACATCACCTTTATGAAGATTCTCTTTCTCTGTCTTCCACTTCCTTCTGGTTTGAAGACTCTGTAAAAACTCATCTTTCCATCTCTTCCAAAACCTTTCTGCCAACACCTGCACATGTTTCCAGCCCGCCCTGAACATGTCCCGAATGTCCAGGTTTTGAAGAGGTGGTATATCATCTCCTTCTTTCTGTGTTAATAATACATTCGGAGAAAGAATAGTTGGATTTTCTGGGTCGGAGGATACAGGAACTATTGGGCGAGAATTGATAATCATGCAAACTTCTGCCATAAAGGTAGTCAATACTTCATGCGTCAACTCCTTTCCAGAATTTTCAAGTAGCAGAGCGTCAATGATCTTTCTAGCCACACCTATCATGCGCTCCCAGACGCCTCCAAAATGCGATGAATGAGGTGGATTAAAAATCCATGTGCTGCCTTCGCTCAGAAGGAACTTCTGAATAGTGGGATCTTCTATATTCACAGCATCTGTCTTTGTATCTGTTGATCCAACAAAATTGGTTCCTCTGTCAGACCTATACTCCAGTACTTTTCCTCGAATGGAAGCAAATCTACGCAAGGCGTTTATGAAAGAGGAAGTTGACATCTGTTCCACCACTTCGATATGTACTGCACGGACTGTGAGGCATGTGAACAGGATAGCCCACCTTTTACTGTTGGCATGTCCACCGCGTGTTCTTCTACTGACAACATTCCAATGGCCAAATGTATCAACTCCTACATAGGTAAAAGGTGGTACCGGCTTTAGGCGACAAGCAGGAAGATCAGCCATGATTTGTGTCTGCAGCTTTCCTCTAAGTTTTGCGCAAATGACACAGTGATGTAAAATAGAGGATACCAATCTTTTGGCACCTATTATCCAGTACCCAGCTGTGCGCAATGCTCCTGCAGTAATGTGTCGACCTTGATGATGTACCTTTTCGTGGTGATGTCTAACCAGCAAGACTGCAATGTGTGAACTCTTAGGAACAATGATTGGATTTTGCATGTTTCTTCCAAACTTTGCTCTTTTCAGCCTTCCTCCTACTCTAAGTACTCCTTCTTCATCAATGTAAGGATTAAGTGATGACAACGTACTGTCATTGGGTATTGCGTTGCCACTTGTCAAACTTCTGATCTCTTTCTCAAAGAAACTCTTCTGTGCTATCTTTAGAATTAGCTGTTCCGTAGCTCTGAATTCCTTCACATTTGTAGGACTAATATGAAATGTCTTCTTCACTGCCGCTTCTCTAAGCCGAGTCACACCATGCACAAGCCTTTCCCAAGATGAAAACTTGCAGAACCTTTTCTCCCAGGTTGAAAAGCTAGGAAAGGAACCAGCTGTTTCTATTACTTTCATCGTCGTAATCATAGGTCTGACTTCCACGTCTTCATCTGGATTTACCATTTGAAAGCTTTCATTTATATCATGATCTGGAGAAGAAGCATGAAAGGAAGGTTTCCACCATTTACTATCTGCTAGATTCTTTGCTTGAACTCCTCTTGTTCCCACATCTGCTGGATTTTGCTCCGAGGGAATGTAGTTCCATTGAGCTGGCTGTGAAACATGCAATATCCTTTCTACTCTGTTACTTACATATGTGTAAAACCTTCTTGTCCTGTTGTTTAAATATCCTAAGACAACCTTGCTATCAGAGTAGAAGTATGTAGCGTCAACTGGACTATCTAACTGCCTTGTTACAGCGGTAGCAATTTCAGATGCTAAAACAGCAGAACAAAGTTCCAATCTAGGTACGGTATGCCCATGTCTTGGTGAGAGTTTGGATTTACCAAATACAAAACCAAACTCATATTCGTCATCTGTCCTGAAAACCTTCAGATATGCCACTGCTGCCACGGCTTGCTCTGACGCATCTGAGTATACATGGAGCTCTGTCCTAATGGCCTCATTGATAGGAATAGAAGTGAACATCCTTGGAATCTGGAGTAAGGATAGATCACTTGCACTATTCTTCCATTCTGTCCATCGTCTCTCAATTTCTACAGGTAAGGGTTCATCCCAGTCACAAGACAAATCCATCAGCTCTCTAAAAATCATGCGACCCAAGAGAATAAATGGAGCAACAAACCCAAGAGGGTCAAAAATGCTGTGGAGTGTAGACAAGACACCTCTTTTAGTAAATGGCTTCTCTTCAAACTTCACTTGAAATGCAAATGAATCCGTTTGCAAGCTCCATTGTAGTCCTAAACTTCTTTGAAGTGGAACATCATCCATGACACTTAAGTCCATATTCTCCAGATCTGATGCTCTCTCCTCTGGTGGGAATGCATTGACAACATCATTGTTGTTGGAAGCAACCTTATGAAGGCGCAAATTTCCACCAGTCAATAGGGCAGCTTGTGTCTTTTTCATTATCTCAATAGCTTTCTCGGGTGTTGTTGTCGAAAGCAGACCATCGTCCACATAAAAGTTCTTGTTAACGAAGTTCACTACCTCCTCACTTGTTGTAGGATCTACACTAACTGCCTTTCTCAGACCATATGTGGCAATTGCTGGAGATGGTGAATTTCCAAAAACATGTTTACACATTCTGTATTCCACAAGTTCTTTGTTTGGGTCATTATCACGATGCCATAAAAACCTCAAATAATTCCTGTGCTCTTCTGCCACAGTAAATCCAAAAAACATCTGCTCAATGTCTGCAACTACACCAATCGCATCTTTCCGGAAACGAAGTAGCACTCCTACAAGGCTATTCGTTAAGTCAGGTCCACATAGCAAGACATCATTCAATGAGGTATTCTCAAACTTTGCTGATGAATCAAAGACAACCCTCAACTTTGACGGTTTCTTTGGGTGGTATACCCCGAATATTGGCAAATACCAGCATTCCTCATTGGGCTGTAAGGGTGGCGCCAATTCTGCATGCTTCTCTAATATTCCTTGCATGTAGATATGAAAGTGTTCTTGTTTGCAAGGATTCTTTGCCAGAGTTTTGTTCAAAATCCTAGCTCGTTTCAATGCCATTACTCTGTTATCTGGTAACCTATCTCTTGGCGTTCTAAATGGCAGTGGAGAAACCCAGCTTCCTTCCTCATTCCGTTTACAGTGTGTTTCCATAATCTTTAAGAACTCTCTATCCTCTATTGATAAACCCGGTTTATCATCATCAGCTGTGCGTTCGAACAGTAAGGTACCAAAGTCATTTGGTTTGCTGGAGCCCAGTCCGTAACCTTCACTGTATGTAAAACTGCTTGTGCAAGGAGGCATAATAGAGGTTCTTCCCGCCTTAACCATGTGTGTCTTCTTAACACAAATATCATCTGGGACATGGACTTTATCTAAACAAGCTTCTCCAATCAGGGCCCAGCCTAACGGAAGCTTCTGAGCATAGGGTGAGCTCTTTCCAACTCTTTGATCTATGACATGATGTGCTTCCACAAGATCACGTCCCAGCAGGAGTAATATAGGTGCATCATTCAATGGTGGAATCTCGGACGCAATATCTACTAGGTGAGGGTAGTGAAGCGCAATATCTGGGGTTCCTTTTTCATCTCGATTACAAGGAATGCTGTCGCATTCAGTGACAACAGGTAAGTTCAGTGTTTTTGTTGAATCCCATGATTCAATGACTAGTCCATAAGCCTGTCTACCGTATGTTGGTACAGTTCCGGAACATGAAGAAATTGTGTAACCTTTTGGTTCGGAGTAAATTCTTAACATGTCAAAGAACTCACTGCGAGCAAGGGACCTGTTACTCTGATCGTCAACAAGTGCATACATCAAAATGGCATTCTCCTTTTCTCCTTGTCTGTAAACTCGTACAAGCAACATTTTGGCACATGATTTACCAAAAAATTGTTTCCCGCAAATTTGTAAACAACAGGCTGAAACTGATGAAACACTATTTGTTGTTATACTGTCAATGACACGCTGCTCCCCGCCATGCCCTTTGTGTGGGTGATCAGATTTGACATCAGTGGGGTGAAGTGCACTACAGTGTTCAGTACTATCACAAATGTTACATCTCAAATTCACTTTACAGTCCCTAGCCATGTGTTTTGAATTACAGCACCGAAAACAAATTCCTTCTTCCTTTAACAATCTTTTACGGTCTGCTAGCTTCTTGGATCTAAACACACGACAATCCTGTAGTGAATGAGGTGTCTGACTGTTCAAGTGAATCAAACAAACCTGAGAGAGTTCCTTGCCCTGCTTTGACACAAATTCAGTCTTGTTTGTTCTCACTGACACACGCTCTCTGTTACTGCTACCACTAACAGGAAAGGAAGCCACATGTTCTTTACTCTTCGGCTTGGACTGGCCATCATACTGGAATCCTGGGTCATTGCGTATACGACTCATTTCTTGGAGAAACTGAACTAAGAAAGTAAAGGGAGGATATGACACACTGTTTTTCTTTTTATAGCTTGAAGCTTGAGTTGTCCATTTGTCTTGCAAGTTGTAAGGAAGTTTGTTAATTATAGGTATGATGCCCGATGAAGAGTCAAAGTAGGAGAGAAGAGTTGAATATTTTGGGTTTTCTTTGGCTGCCTCAATCTCAGCTAGTATGTCCGCCAATTCATACAGTCGTTTGTTTTCCTTTGTCGTTAGTCGAGGAAATTGTTCCAGTTTGGTTTTCAAGGCTAATTCCACAAGCTCAGGCGAACCATATCGTTCTTCTAATCTCTCCCATATACGTTTCAAGGCTCTATCTGGGTATGCTGCATTTGCGGCTCTTATACTTAAAGCAAACTTAGTAGATTCCGGTCCAAGGTACTTTGCTAGCAAATCAACTTCTTCAAATGGCGTTACTCCAAGTTCATCTGCGATACTTCTGAAACTTGTTTTCCATGTAACAAAAACTTCAGGCCGGTCAGTAAATTTAGTGAATCTTGAAAAAAGTAATTCCTTCTTCAATAGGAACTTGGTGAGGTCCCTAACAATATTGTCACCACCACTCTGTTTCACTTCAAAGGGAGCTGCATTTGGGTTCAATGAACTTTTATGTGTATCTTGGTTTAATGTGGGTGGTCTAATGTCTCTTATTTCTGGTTTCTTGGCACTGGTTTCCTCATTTTCAGGACAGCTTTCATATACATACTTTGCCGTCAGTTGACTCCTGTCGACTGGTTCCTGCAGCAGCGATGGCTCTGGGGAGACATGCCTACTTCCCGTTTCTGTTTCCTCAAGTGCTCTTACTTCTGCTTCGGCAATTGCAAACTTTCGCTCTTGTTCTAGCAGTAGAAATTCTGCATCTAGCTCTTCTTTCTGTCGAGTCTGTTCTGCTTTATGTTTCGCTTCCTTTTCCTCCAAGGATGCCTTCTGTTTTCTCAACATCAGCTCTCTTGCTTCGTACTGTAGACGGGCTCGTTGCGCTTCAACTTCCATCTTCTTTTTTGCTAGGAAACTCCCAATTGTAGAAGGCTCCCCAACCTCTGATCTAGTGAGTAAACTTGAACCTCTCTGTGATAGTCGTTCAGTTGCTTCAATTCTTGCCTCTCTAATTCTTCTACTTAACTCCTTCATAATGTCTCTACATTTGATTTGTAGAACTTCTTGTACTCTTAATTCTGAAATACTGTCCTCTGTGTTTGTCCTATCAAGGAAAGCTAAGAAGTCCTCAGATTCATGTGCATGTTTCGTTTTCAATTCTTGAAGCTCTTTATCCAATGTTCTCAGAGATTTAAAATCTAATTGCGATTTATATTCATCAAGTTTCACAGTCATATCTTCAATTTCAGACCAAATTGTATCAAATTTATTGAGATATTTCTTAACTGTTTCTTCATATAACACTTGACCCTTTTCTGTCTTTCTCTTTACTCTACTCTTACTTTCAAGTTCATCATGTTCATCTCGTTCAACACTGACTTTGGGGTCTATTTCTGCCTCAGCCATTTTGATTCAATGTTGCACACACTATATATACACTGTACACATGCTATTCAAAATATATGTTGATATATATATATAATGCAATCTTAATAAGCAAAAAAATATACACAAAAAAAAAGATGTTTCAAAATATTGCGTACAATAGCAAAAAATTAGATGCTGCACACAATACCAACAAATAGGTGTGCCATATGACAGTTAACACAAATATGACAATCTCTACATACACATGAAGGTAAACACCAAGTGTTACTGTTACTCGTAGAAGAAAAAACTCAAACCATGCAAGCACACTAAATGGCAAATGCATACACAATGAATATCAACCCTTATTATATATATATAATGATAACTGATAATTCACTGTTCAATGTTCAACAGTTCATGTGTAATAACACTATCGCTATACGTTCACATGCTATATATGTGTATGTACAAATTAACACTCAATGTACCGGTAAATTCAGGCACTGCAAGTTAATATTCACATACAAGCACTAGTCAATAGTTCATGTCTTTACACCATGGAATGTATCACGGAATGCACAACGGAATGTGCTACGGAAAGTGTCCAACACTATAGACAGAAAGGACTGCACGCCCCCAGGTAGGCAGGTAGGTATGGTCTGCATGCCATCGTCCAAGGGTTTAGTAAGGGTAGGCCCAGCCTCAGCGAGAAGGATCCAATCCAACGAACGATTTATTTACTATGCTGTCTCAGTCCCAGACTGGTGTTGCAGCCGTATACAAAACCTCGAAACCATTTTCGTTCTTTAAAACTTTTAATATTGTAATGGTTTCACAAGAGGTAAATAACTGAAAATAAATAAACAAACAATAAATTCCTACTTAACCCGAATTTTCTCTGATAATTTTTGATAATTTCTAACAACACATATTTAAAACAAATCTTATATATTTCATTATGTAACAATAGAGTCAAATAAACACTTACATCGTTGTGGCATCTCACTGATGTTCAAAACAAACAAAAATAATAGCAGGCATGTACACAAGCCATGGCCATGCCAAGTCCCTGACACGAAAAACAAAAAACAAACAAAACCCGTCCGGGTTGGAATGTCGGTTTCCGGAAAAGCGTGACAGCACAGTGCCGTTACAGCAACTTTACGTCAACCTTTGTTGAATGACGTTATCCTTTTCCCACAGCGCACTCGCGATAACGTGTAGAAAAAAAACCGTGATTTTTTAAGTGAAGTGTGGCGTGCTTATTTAACAAATTCGATCGATATATAGGTTGTCTTTTTAGCTCGTAGTTTTTGAGATCATGTAGAACTTGAATTTGAGCTAATAATGTGTTTATTTGATAACATTTGTATTTGTTAAATAGGTTGTTCATTTGTTTATCTTTATACGGCACAAGTCATTCCAGTTAAATTTACTTGGGAAAATTGAATAATGTGTTTTGTAAAAACTCAGTACAATTTAAACGTTTCTAAAAAAAATAATTCTTTCATTCTCTCATCTGTATTCCTCGTAGCGTTTCAGACCGTTCGTAACTTATAAAATTAAAGTGATTATTTTAGTTGTATTTATAAACCCTATTACTATTATAGCTTTATATTTTATCCACAGACGATAATAAAAAAAGGAATACATATAAATAAATTCGTCAACAACTTAGCGTGTCTTTGGCTGTCGATCACATGCACGACCAAACTCATGCTGTGCACACGTGAATAACGGGTCACTTTCGGAACAATCGTCATACTTATACACATACACATGAACTTAAAACTTGTTTTTTCTTAAACAGGAAGAAAGTTGTAAAAATAAAAATACATTTTACACTAGAAACGAATCAAAGTGCAAGTATCTGATTAAGAATGGTAAAACTCTGAAAAGAGAATATTTTTCTCATAATTAAATATAACACAGAAACTTAGAAGTAAAAACGATTTATATATATTCTCCGAAACCTTTTACGCGAATTCTCTAGCATCTAAGCCAATTAATCGTCATGTTTGTATTTGGAGTCTGCTGTGTAAACTAAGCTTGAATAAAATTAGCTTAAAGTAAAGACTTTGAAATCATAAACATTGAACATAACATTATTTTCCGTTGAAAAAAAGCTAAAACTAAAATGACTCGAAAGTTTTTTTTAGCATTTCTGTCAAACAAATGCCTTCGTTACCCACATTTGATAAATTATTGCGCTTGCAATTAATTACGCGCGTGCACTAATTTTAAAAATAACTAGAAAAAACATGTTTTCAAAAAGCATGCATGCAATTGAATAGATGTACTTCATTATATTTATTTGTCGTTCCAAGTTCTCTGTCAGTAGTACCAACATTGTGTTTATACACTTACTAAAAGTATTCAACTGTACCGCGAATGATAAAAACAAAATATGTGTTTAACACTTTTGACGGTAAAGCACGGCATATGATTTATTTTAAGACGTTTAATAATTATAAAGTCCTTGTTTAATAGAATTGTGTCAAATTAATGCATGTATAAAATATCTCTGTAAATACTAGTATTGTTCCCGTACATAAATCTTTTTTATTATTGTCACAAACCACGGCCAATATGTACGATCCTCTTGCTTTGTATGCGCACCATGGCTTAAGACAATTCTACAAAAAGACTGTAGGATTTCTTGTGCGTTAAAATGTTCAATACATAGAATTCATATATTATGAATTGATTATTTTGTTTTTATATATTTCCGGTGAGCCTGGTGTGACCCGCCATTTGCGGCCTTACTCTGTTATATGTAACATTTTACTAAGAGTGAAAAAAAAATATGTACAGCTGTACACATTTTGAGTATCTCAAAAAATGAATTTTCAATCAACCAATAAATGAGGTAATTATAAGCTGTCAAATAAATTCAATCTATAATAGTATTTTTTGAAATATCAACCTATAGTACGGCACTACAATAATATTTTCAATGTATAGAATTAAAGCCGTTAATTAAAATAAACGTCCTAAACGTTCTGATCAGTTACTGAAAAACTGTAAAGCAAAATGCCGTCTGCATTTACATTATCTTTGTCAAACTTGAAATTTTTTTTAAAGAAAAGTAGTACCAACTAGACACGATCTCGTTGCGAGCAACGAGGAGGTCTTCCGTCGGATTTTAAGAATGTGATATGACATCATCGACTTTGATTTTCGACAAGAAAACATGATCTGTAAAAAGGAGTGGAGTACTACTGCTTTTCTGCATCGCTTTTTATAAGTTCTCTTACGTTGCTTTTTTAAATACTAGCATTTCTTCCAATTGAGATAGACACGATTAAACTTTTTACTTCTGGCCCCTAAAACCCCTAATTAGGTAACGCATAAGTAAATCATTATATTGTTAGGATATATAAACGTATTATACCTAATTTTGCTTTTATAACCCTTATAAAATATCCCTCAGTAAACAGCTACAGATAAAAGAATTTAGAGCCCTCCGGTCCCCTAATTTGAGGGGCCAGCCATTTTTTCTTGATATCAAATGAAAGGTCATTTAACTCTAAACACATTTTGTTCAGCAAGCGATTAGAAATTCGTTACCGTTTTTAAGATATACGGCAAAGAACGTATTGGGGGCCGATCCCTTATCTCCTTATAGGGGCGGTTTAACGAAATTTTGAAGGTCGCATTTTGTTAAGTACATCATTTTGAGCAACTTTCCTTCTATAATGCATTTTAAGATATTTTTCCATTCTGAGATATGGGTGCTAAAATATTTGGACTTTTGGCCCCTATAAACCCTTAATTACGTAACACATGATAAAATCATTACATTGCTTGGATAAATACCTGTGAGATAAACATATTTGCTTCTATAACCTTTTACAAAATATCTCTCAGTAAAGGGCTACAGATAAAAGACTTTAGCGACATCCGATCCCCTAATTTAAGGGGCCAGCCCCTTTTTCTTGATATCAATTAAAAGGTCTTTTAATTTTAAACACATTTTGTTCAACAAGTGTTTAGAAATTCGTTACCGTTATTGAGATATATGGGAAAAAACATTTTAGGGGCCGACCCCTCATCTTCTTATAGGGGCCGTTTAACGAAATTTTGTAGGTTACATTTTGTTAAGTACATCATTTTGAGCAACTTTCCTTCTATGATGCATTTCAAAATATTTTTCCTTTCTGAGATATGGGTTATCAAAATTTTGGACTTTTGGCCCCTAAAAACCCCTAATTACGTAACACATGATAAAATCATTACATTGCTTGGATAAATACCTGAGAGATTAACATATTTGCTTCTATAACCTATTACAAAATATCCCTCAGTTAAGGGCTATAAATAAAATACTTTAGAGCACTTTAGGCCCCTAATTTGAGGGGCCAGCCCCTTTTTCTTGAAATCAAACAAAAGATCTTGTAAATTTAAACTTTTTCTGCACTACATGTTTTAACAAAATATTTTCCAGAAAAGAGATAAACAAAGAAAAACACGAAAATTCACGACTCTTTTGATATCTCAATTTTCCAGCCCTACCGAGCTTTGGCGCATTTAGAGCTAGACATATAAAACAACAACCATGCAAAACTTCAATCTTTCCTCTACCAACCGTAGAAATTTAAGCTCAATATCTCTTATAGTTTAGGAGAACGACTGAAGACAAAATACCCATATAAAAATTGGAAAAATCTCAAAATCTCAGAAACGGATGTGACGTCATCAATGAAAAAAAATTGCTATCAGGTTCAGACCAATGTATATCATATCTGAAAATTTGATGGCGATCGGCCGAGCCGTTTCTGAGAAATCGCGTGCACAAAAATCGGAAGAAAAAAAATAAGAATAACTAGAGCAAAGCTCGTTGCAAAGCAACGAGTGGGTCTTCCGTTAATGTCGAAAGAAAAGCTAGATGTTCCTGTAAGAAGCAGAGCTCTTAAACCAATACCAGGAGTTTAAAAACAAAAAGATATAAAAAATCGAATAATTTTTGGTACGACTTAACAAAATCCGAATGACTTTAAGTAGGAATTAACAAAAACCTTAACGATTTCAAGAACGACTTGACAAAAAAAATCCGAATGTGTTTAAGAACGACTTTACAAATACCGAATCATTCTAGGTACGAGTTAATTTAACTTTGAACATAACACTATTTTCTTAACCAAGAATGTGGAATCAAAATTTCCGGAAAAATCAATTTTTAAACCCCTATATCTCTGTAATCCATTTTCCGATTTTAAAACGGATTTCAGATTTAAATTAAGCCTAATAAGTTGAGCATTTTTGCTTCATATATATATATAACAAATTATTTTTCAGTAAATAGTTATTATTAAAAGACTTTGTAGCCCTCCTGGTCCCTAATTTGAGGGCCCAGCCCCTTTTTCTTGATATCAAATGAAAGGTCTTGCAAATATAAACATATTTTGTTCAACAACTGTTCACGAATTGTTAACCGTTCTAGAGATATCTGAACAACTGTGTTTTAGGGGCCGACCCTTAAACTCCTTAATGGGGCCACCAACAAAAAAGGTTTAGGTATTATATTATTAAAAACATTATTTTGAGCAACTTTTCCTCTACAATGCTTTTCAAAATATTTCTCCTTTTCTAGCTATTACTGATCAGAGTTTTGGACCTCTGGCCCCTTGAAACCCCTAATTACGTAACATATGATTTAGGTATGGTACTGTATAGATAAATAACTGTACAAAGAATATTTTTGCTTCTATAATATATAACAAATTATTTTTCAGTAAAAAATTATTATTAATGGACTTAAGAGCCCTCTTGGCCCCTAATTTAAGGGGCCAGCCCTTTTTTCTTGATATCAAATGAAAGATCTTGCAAATATAAACATATTTTGTTCAACAAGTGTTCAGGAATTGTTGACCGTTCTAGAGATATCTGAACTAATGGGTTTTAGGGGCCGACCCTTAAACTCCTTACTGGGGCCACCAACAAATTTTTTTTAGGTAGCATATTGTTGAGAACATTATTTTAAGCATTTTATGTTCTACAATGCTTTTCAAAATATTTCTCCTTTTCTAGATATTAATGATCAAAGTTTTGGACTTCTGGCCCCTTGAAACCCCTAATTACGTAACATATGATTAAGGTGTGGTACTGTTTAGATAAACAGCTGTACAATAAACATTTTTGCTTCTATAATTGATAACAAATTATTGTTCAGTAAAGAGTTATTGCAAAAAGACTTTAGAGCCCTCTTGGCCCCTAATTTGAGGGGCCAGCCCTTTTTTCTTGATATCAAATGAAAGCCCGTGGAAATTGAAACACCTTTTGCATTGCATGTTTTAACAAAATATTTATACATAAAAAGATATTAGAGAAAATGTTCGAAAATTTCGTGAAAAAATTTGGTCCTAATTTGCAGGTTGAGGCGAGCTTCGAGGCCTTGCGCAATTTTAATAATTGGAAGCAGGGGGGTACAACTTCAGACTTTAACCTACAATCCTGCAAAAATTTCAAGCTTCTATCTTGATTAGTTTCGGAGGAGATGCGTGGACAAAATGACCCTTAAAAATTTACGAAATCGTCAATATCTCAAACCGGAAGTGACGTCATCATTTGAAAATTTAACAATATGTAGCGCTAATAATGCTTAATCAGTCCTGGAAATTTCGTGTAAATCGGTTGAATAGTTTTTGAGAAATAACGCTCCAAAAAAGTCAGAAAAAGAAAAAAAGAATAATAACTAGAGCAAAGCTCGTTGCAAAGCAACGAGTGGGTCTTCCGTTAATGTCGAAAGAAAAGCTAGATGCAGAGCTCTAAAACCAATACCAGGAGTTTTAAAACAAAAAGATATAAAAAATCGAATAATTCTTGGTACGACTTAACAAAATCCGAATGACTTTAAGTACGAATTAACAAAAACCTTAACGATTTCAAGAACGACTTGACCAAAAAAAAATCCGAATGTGTTTAAGAACGACTTAACAAATATCGAATCATTCTAGGTACGAGTTAAGTTAACTTTGAACATAACACTATTTTCTTAACCAAGAATGTGGAATCAAAATTTCCGGAAAAATCAATTTTTAAACCCCTATATCTCTGTAATGCATCGTCCGATTTTAAAACGGATTTCAGATTTAAATTAAGCTTAATAAGTTGAACATTTTTGCTTCAATAATATATATCAAAATATTTTTCAGTAAATAGTTATTATTAAAAGACTTTGTAGCCCTTCTGGCCCCTAATTTGAGGGGCCAGCCCCTTTTTCTTGATAACAAATGAAAGGTCTTGCAAATATAAACATATTTTGTTCAACAACTGTTCACGAATTGTTAACCGTTCTAGAGATATCTGAACAAATGTGTTTTAGGGGCCGACCCTTAAACTCCTTAATGGGGCCACCAACAAAAAAGGTTTAGGTATTATATTATTAAAAACATTATTTTGAGCAACTTTTCTTCTACAATGCTTTTCAAAATATTTCTCCTTTTCTAGCTATTACTGATCAGAGTTTTGGATTTCTGGCCCCTTGAAACCCCTAATTACGTAACATATGACTTAGGTATGGTACTGTATAGATAAATAACTGTACAAAGAATATTTTTTGCTTCTATAATATATAACAAATTATTTTTCAGTAAAAAGTTATTATTAATAGACTTAAGAGCCCTCTTGGCCCCTAATTTAAGGGGCCAGCCCTTTTTCTGGATATAAAATGAAAGATCTCGCAAATATAAACATATTTTGTTCAACAAGTGTTCAGGAATTGTTTACCGTTCTAGAGATATCTGAACTAATGTGTTTTAGGGGCCGACCCTTAAACTCCTTACTGGGGCCACCAACAAATTTTTTTAGGTAGCATATTGTTGAGAACATTATTTTAAGCATTTTTTGTTCTACAATGCTTTTCAAAATATTTCTCCTTTTCTAGATATTAATGATCAAAGTTTTGGACTTCTGGCCCCTTGAAACCCCTAATTACGTAACATATGATTAAGGTGTGGTACTGTATAGATAAACAGCTGTACAATAAACATTTTTGCTTCTATAATTGATAACAAATTATTGTTCAGTAAAGAGTTATTGCAAAAAGACTTTAGAGCCCTTTTGGCCCCTAATTTGAGGGGCCAGCCCTTTTTTCTTGATATCAAATGAAAGCCCGTGGAAATTGAAACAACTTTTGCATTACATGTTTTAACAAAATATTTATACATCAAAAGATATTAGAGAAAATGTTCGAAAATTTTGTGAAAAAATTTTGTGCTAATTTTCAGGTTCAGGCGAGCTTCGAGGCCTTGCGCAATTTTAATAATTGGAAGCAGGGGGGTACAACTTCAAACATTTATCTACAATCCTGTAAAAATTTGAAGCTTCTATCTTGATTGGTTTCGGAGGAGATGCGTGGACAAAATGGCCCTTAAAATTTTACAAAATCGTCAATATCTGAGACCGGAAGTGACGTCATCATTCGGAAATTTAATAATATGTAGCGCCGATGATTCTCTATCAGTCCTGAAAATTTCATGTAAATCGGTTGGATAGTTTTTGAGAAATAACGCTCCAAAAAAGTCAGAAAAAGAAAAAAAAGAATAACTAGAGCAACGAGTGGGTCTTCCGTTAATGTCGAACGTAGAGCTTAAAGTTCCTGTAAGAAGCAGAGTTCTTAAACCAATAATATAAGTAACTAAAAAAAAAAGCAACAAAAATCGAATAATTCTTGGTACGACTTAATAAAATCCGAATGATTTTAAGTACGAATTGACAAAAACATTTGCGATTTTAAGAACGACTAAACAACAAAAATCCGAATGTGTTCAAGTACGACTTAGCAATTTTTCGAATTATTTTAGGTACGAGTTAATTTAACTTTAAACATAAGACTATTTTCTTAACCAAGAACGCGGAATCAAAATTTCCGGAAAAATCAATTTTTAAACGCTTATATCTCAGCGATGCATCGTCCGATTTTAAAACGGATTTCAGTGTTAAATTCAGCTAAATAAGCTCTACAAAACACGTACACGTTTTTAAATTGATCAAAAAATTTATTTTTTCGAAAAATTTGATTCACTTCCGGTTTCGACCGGAAGTGACGGATTCTGATTTTTTGTCAAAATGCCCTAAGTAAATCGATAAATAGACAATCACTGAAAATTTCAAATCTCTATATATAACCGTTTAAAAGAAAATGACTGGACAAAATCGCTTTTTGAAAAATTTAAAATTGACGTAATAAGTAAACGGAAGTGACGTCATTTTTCAGCTTTCGAAGGCTTTGAGGGACAAGAATTTCTCATAATCCCTGAAAATTTCATGCAAATCGGTTGAGCAGTTTTTGAGATATAAAGCCAAAACGGAGTCAGAAGAAAAAAGAAAAAGAATAATAATAATAAAACTAGAGCAAAGCTCGTTGCAAAGCAACGAGTGGGTCTTCCGTTAACGTCAAAAGTAAAGCTTGAAGTTCCTGTAAGAAGAAAAGTTCTTAAACAAATAACAAGAGACCCTAAAACAAAAATAATAAAAAAATCGAATAATTCTTGGTACGACTTAACAAAATCCGAATGATTTTAAGTACGAATTAACAAATTCCTTTACAATTTTAAGTACGACTTAATAAAAAAAATCCGAATGTGTTTAAGTACGACTTAACAATTATTTTTGGTACGAGTTAATTTCACATTGAACTTAACGCTATTTTTGAAACCAAGAACGCAGAATTAAAATTTCCGGAAAAATCAATTTTTAAACACAAATATCTCTGTAATGCATTGTCCGATTTTAAAACGGCTTTCAATGTTAGATTCAGTTTGAAAAGCTTTACAAAACACATATACGTTTTTGATTTGATAAAAAAATTCAAATTTTCGAAAAATTTGATTCACTTCCGGTTTCGACCGGAAGTGACGGATTTCTGTTTCCAGCCTTATTGCACAGGTAAATTGACAAATTCATAATCCTGGAAAATTTAAAGCCTCTATCTTAAAGCGTTTTTGAGAAAAGTCCCGGACAAAATGACTTTTTTAAAATTTTAAAAATGACGTAACGTCAAAACGGAATTGACTTTGTTATTGACACTTTAATATCTTTGAGGGACGCCAACTTGCAACAATCGCTGAAAGTATTATTAAAATCGGTTGAAAACTTTTTGAGTTATGAAGCGGAAAAGGAGTCAGAAAAAAAAGAAAAAGTATAATAATAATAAAAAGAAACCGAAGAATAACAAGAGGGTCTTCCGTTGGAAACGGAAGACCCTAAAAAAACAATAGAATAACAAGAGGGTCTTCCGTTGGAAACGGAAGACCCTAATAAAGAAAAAGAAACCGTAGAATAACAATAGGGTCTTCCGTTGGAAACGGAAGACCCTAATAATAAAGAAAAAGAAACCGTAGAATAACAAGAGGGTCTTCCGTTGGAAACGGAAGACCCTAATAATAGGGAAAAAGAAACCGAAGAATAACAATAAGGTCTTCCGTTGGAAACGGAAGACCTTAATTAATGTATTCAAAACGAATTTTAAGGACATATCGGCCATTGTTTATTTGTCCTTCCTAGACGTTACAACCAAATTATTACCAAAATAGAGGTGGTGTAAGATTAAGGTCAAGGTAAGGTTACCAAAAAATTGAAGTTTCTGATTAAAACACAGAGGTATTTTTACTTGTCATCAGGTCACATTAATATATAAAGTCATATAATTATATTAAGAAAGTAAATATGAATTTTATGAATAGGTATACTATTTTTAACAATTATATTAATATCTGTTACAAAGAGAGCAATCCATATAAAAAGTCGATTCAATTTATCACTATAAAACTAATAAGCAGGTAACGGAACATGCAAATAAGAATATGTAAAACAGCATTACAGTATTGTAGACTTAACTTTTTAAAGCCCCGGGGGGGGGGGGGGTGAATAATGTCGATCGGTTTTAGGTGCAGGTCTGTGACTCCCGGTCTGAAAAATAATCGGATGGACGACCCAGGCATTTTTCAAACCAAGAGGTACATACTGCGGCAAGGTCGTTTTAGGAATAATATTGTGCACGCTTAAAAGTTTCCACAATCGACAAGAAAGGCAAGAACATTCTTAGTGCTACACAAATATTGTTTTTTATAATATTATTGAATAATTGTTAACTCTCTGATTAACTGAATTCCAATAATCCAGAAGTAATAAAACGTTATAATTGTACATTGTTGTTTACTGCTGCTAAGTAACTCTTAACTTGTTAATATTTGTCAAATTCTTTCTCATCTGAAAATTATCCTTTATTTAATGTTTTCAAATAACCCAGAACATCAATAATGATTATATACAGGTTGAACATGTTCCAGATATTATACTTTCCGGAAATTGAAAAGTAATGATTTAAAAATAAAAAAAAATGTTAAGAATATTGATTCTTCGCAGTTCGATTTTATAGACTAATTTATCAGTTCTTTTTGTGTTCATCAATTATTAACATGTACTGTCAAGTACATACCGCTTTCATTCTGCAATGCGTATTAACTATACCCGCTAGTATTATTAGTTCCGTCTTAGAATAAACAAAACAATCCGTTTCCCTTCATTTTTACTTTACTAGAAGCCAATTTGAATCGAAAATAAAAATGTAAAACCTTCTAAAACTATACATTTTCTCTACTGTATTTCAGTAGCATGGTAATATTTATTCAATTCAGTAGCATGGTAATATTTATTCCATTCAATGGTTTATTGACATCACCATGTTGGCATACAGTCAAAATGAAATCAAATAAAAGACAAAAGAATATTATAACATAAAGGCTATAGCATTCAAGACAATTTTATAAAATTCTTTATAGTCCCTGGAACTGTTTTCTCTGCATAGAGCATTTATCTTTGTTAACACACAGACATTTTGTAGTATTATTATCACATGGATTAACAATTTCTTTAACGGGATCAATACCACAGTATAATTTAACAATAAAATATCACAATATAATCAAAGATCTCAACATTGTATTGAAGATTTGTTTATATTGTCTGTATTCATATATTCTTGAACAATCTTTATCAAGGAGCAACTCAAGGATTTTTTTCTCAGATGCCTTACGTTGTAAATTGAGGGGGTTGTCAAATTTAATGTAAGAAAGGCCTAAAGTGACTAAAGCAGACGTCATTTGAGAAACCAGTTGTTTCAAGGGAGATGTATGAATACTCCTTTACCGTCAGTAATGTTAAAATAATCAACTTTAATCGCCGCCATCAAAACTTTTGTCTCGCGAAGTTTGCGAACTAATCCGGCAACTATGACATTTCAAGAATTAAAAAAAATATTATTTGCAAAAGATGACGAAATTTAATGACATAACTTTATCACATTAATCTTTTATTATAATAACATCGATATATTTTGATAAATAAAACAATAAATTACGAGTTATCAGAGCGTAACTGTCAACAACGAAAAGTGCGTAATTGCGGGGAAAAGGTACGTTGTATATGCGTCAGAATGCGTGATTGTTGGGCAATGGTATATGCGTTAAAGTGCGTTACTGCGTAGAAGGGGGTTAAGCACATGTTTATAAGAACTATGATTTTTTTTATCTACATAATGATCACTGAACAATAAATAATGACATTTTCATCAAATTAAACAATTTGTTTACGATTTCACTAAGGGATTTGTCGGACTTTTTAGAAGATTTGATCACGTACTAGTACCAACTACTGACAAACTAATATCAACCTGAACTTTTTAACAAAATTGCTATAAATTTATTCATTTATTTTCTTGAAATAACCACATTCAATAATCTTTTTTATGTTTTGAATACTCACTTCATAAATTTACACAACACATATAAATAAATAAATATTTTCAATTTTCATAGATTTCTGACATGTTGCCTGCCAAGTTTGAGCAAATTTACTTGCGACTTGTTTGGAAGGGCGATACAAGTCCACAGTCGTATCAAGAGATACTGATGGAATTTTCTAAGTTAAAAGGTAAATGGATTTGTGTTCACCTAATATATAAAATAAATATACATAAGATGGATTCATTTTATGAATGTACATCGTCAAACTTGTATAATCAATGCGTGTACATGGCGGTAAGGTAAAAAAAAAAATGTGATATTTAAACAGATATTTCATTAAAATGTACTGATACACATTTCCTTTTTAACAATAAGTATCAATAGTGTTTTAATTTATTGTAAATTCTAAGTAATTTCATTTTACTTACTCTGATTTTCAGGATATGATGACGAGGACATCAAAGTTGACTTTATAGATACAATGCAAGTCGGCGATAGTGAAAGAAGTGATTAACAGAGTTCGTACCTTAATTAGGAACAAAACAAGTGCCAGTCGCCTGCAGTCAAGTTTTACATATCTATTTTCCACAAGTAAAACATATTGTTTAAAATAGTCGTCTGTGCATATGTTGGATAATTTATCGTTTGTAAAACTGTTTATTACATACTTAGTTATACATGTAGATACATGTACATCACTTTGCATACATGTATATACGGTACAGCATGTTTCCCGTATCAAACCCTGTGGCAGGGCGGATTTCGATCCGCAGTGCTGACACGGAATCGTATCGCACTATTTTCAGAACTCATTTGATTGTTTTAGATTAATTATTTATATAGAACTCAGATTAGTAAACAGCTTTATACATTCACACTGTATCTATTATCAATGTAAGTTAACATCATATACAATGTACTAATCGTTAATCTGGTTACATTATTCTTAGGAAGGGGTGTTTCTTCAAAAATTGCAAAGTTAGTAGCATAATTTTTCCTAATATAATGTTATCAGTATCTAATTACATGTACTAAAAATGGTATAGATATAATAGTTCATACCTTTTTTCCCACATCATTTTTGGATATTTAACTGGAAATGGACATTGATGGTAACCTAGCAACAAAACTTTATGATAAACACGATGACCTAAATTTTTCTATAGTCAACCTTCCTTACTTATGTAGCAATATACCTTCATCACCTGCATATGGTGTTTTTGTCTATCAGTAAATTCGATACGCAAGGGCATGTTCTTCGTATGAATAGTTTCTATAGCGAGACAAGCTACTGACAAACAAGTTGATAAAATGGGACTATCAACAGTTTTGTTTGAAGTCATCTTTTTTAAGTTCTATGGTCTATTCAACGACCTTGTCTGCAAATACAATCTTCCACTGGGTCGCATGCTGGCTGACGTTTTTCATACTAATTGTTAGACCATAACTAATCCACTAATTATCTACGGACTTTTCCGGGGGGGGGGGGGGGGGTCCCGATTATAACAAAGAGCACACATCGGGTGTGACGGATCAGCAGAGGATGCTCACTTGTCCTTGGCACCTGATCCTACGTCTCTCTTTTTGGGGGTTCGTGTTGCTCTGCTTGAATTTGTATTTGTATTTCGTTTTATGGATATTTGAGATGGTTGACGGTTTGTTTATTGTCTTTTTTTCTTTTGTATACGTGTATTATTGCAGCTAGACGTATAATACATTAATAATGTTGGTGCACGAACAACTCATGCTTTTTTAAACCACGATATGACTAATATCAATACTTTATATATCTTATGTTATCAGTGTAAATTTGTGATAAAGTATTTTGCATACTTTGAACATGAATTCTAACAAGCATTTCTTAGGGCCTAAATTACGATACTTGTACGCTTCTGGTCAGTTACCATCTTATTTAAAATATTTCATTTATTAATTGTGTGTCTTTAGTGTTCTTCATCTGATTGTAAAAAAGAATGTAAAAAAAATTCAAATTGGACTCCTATTTTGAAATCAAAATAAATTAAGCTCAAGGCTTGAATTATTTTAGTTTATCACAAATAACAATGTGATAAGGCAAATATCAAAACAGCAGAACAATATATTAGAATAGAAAAAAATTGATTTGATATAAAATAATGTAACATTGATATTTTAAACAGTGTACATGTAGTATTATATTTTATAAATTTAATAAACAATGTAACAGTTTTTCAATTGATTCTATATAAAAGGAAAACACTTTTTTTATCTTTATAGTCCAATGCAATCGAGCCTTGTTTACATATTTTAAAAAATGGACATCTGTATCTCTTTAAATGAAGATGAAAGTTCGTCTAACAGTTGAAAATACCCTAATTAACCATTGTAACATTAAATTGGAAAAGTTACTTTTCGAAACAAAACCTGCATAGTCATGCCCCTTAAAAACAATGGACAGTGTTACATATAAACCCTTATTAAACATACCGAGGCAAGCTTCATTATTTTCAGGGAAAAAAATCATTTCGGAAATTTAATCATTGTCATTTTTTCTTCTTTCAATATTGTTGATGGGTCGTTTATCTCGCCATACATTTCGTTGTTGCAAGCTGTTGCGTTTTTAACTTCCTCTGTGGTGTGCTTTATTTCTAAAATACGAGAAAATATTTAAGTTCTAGCGTTATGAAATAAGAAACACAAACTTCTTAATGTAATCTCAAATAAATTTTTTATAAAATATCAAATTCACTCCTTGCTGGGTTACTTGAATTCAAAAGCTATATTGCATTTATACTTATCAATTTACAGGTAGAAACCGTGGATAAATTTCTTGAATATGTCACTAAGACGTATCGTAATTCGATGTGTCTAATCACGATTTTAGTGCTAAGTAATTTGATATAATTTTGTGTGCTTGTTCTCAATTCACGTATTTAATAACTTTTTACTGCCCTTTACATTTCTCTTACATTTCCTACCCAGCACTCAATATGTAAACAAAAACATGACAGAACACGAAATAGAAAACTACTTTTTTATCTGGCATTCTATTTAAAATCGTTTGGTTGTGCTTATTATCTATGGAAAATGGAGATTGTAAAGCTCAAATTATGATCCTTAGATATGATTTTTAGTATTTATCGTTTCATTTCCTATGATTTTGGATGTTTAAAACTATTCGCCATTATGATAATATCTTTACCTTTAGGTTTGTTTTTCTTTCTTTTCAAATAAAAATAGAGTATGGAGATGATCAGTATGGCAAGAAAGACAAGTATTGTTATTGTAATGATTGGAACACTGGAAATAAAAATGAAAATAAACATAAGCATTCCCCCCCCCCCCCATGTGTAACTGACACATACAAAGATTTTACCCTGCAAATATATATATATATATATATATATATATATATATATATATATATATATATATATATATATATATATATATATATCATTTACAGAGGATTTTTTAAAATCAAAATGACTGAACCTAAATCGTTTCAGGTTGAAATGCAATATTTTTAAATTATCGGGTAAAAATTTCTCCAATAAATGTAAATTACAAATTTTAAATTTTTAATAACTGTTGTACACATATTTTTGACTAAAATGTAATTAAGAAATGTGCTTAATTATAAGATGTAATGAAGTCAATAAAGGTGCTTCTGACATTTACACGTTACATTGATATAAATATTTTCAATTTAGAATTATAATAAATATTAAACGTGTTACAAATTCTACATATCAGTTTCACCAGTGTCCTTTTTTAAAACGACATCATCGTCATTATCATCACCAATCGGAATTGTCAATTTTAGACAAGAAGGATCTGTAATTGTAAACAAAATAAGCTTTTAGATAGAATAACTAACAAGTGTATTGTTTATTCCACAACAGCCGTAAAGACGGAACAAAATACTCCTTAAAATAGTGCTTATTTTTTTTTTAGAGTAGTTCAATTTCTTTAACATTCCTTCCTTCCCGCTTAAAAAAATAAAAGAGTGAATATATATATATTTCTTAATTTTAAAGAGCATTATGATAAAATATATCTGCCCAAAATTGGTATTTTTCTCTAATAGCAGTCATTTTCCCGGTACTACATTGTGAGTTCGAATATATAATTATTTTAAAATCATAAAGAAAAAATAGTAAACACTTGTATGTAACAATAGGCCATTGGGCAACATTGCTCACCCGAACAATAGTTCCTTGTATCATTTGATTGTTTTTAGATATATTTTCTCTATATATTTTTAATTCAAATTTTAACACCCACTGCGGCCCAAGTAATGTCCTGGGGTCACAATTTTGTTAAACTTCAAACCCCTCTTGGGGCCCCAGTAATTGCTCGGAGTTCTTGATTTGCACAATTCAAATTATACATTATTTTAGAATGTTTGCATGGTAATCTCACACATTGTACAATTTAGCAGAAGATTTTTAAACATCTCCCCCATATATTTCTGTTAACGTTTGAACTACTATTGGGGCCCCAGTATTAACCCTAGAGTCAGGATTTTAAACAAGAGGCCAGTTGACCGAAACGGTCACCTGAGTAGCATTTAACCCATACATAAACTTATCGAGGAGTCTTATATATTTAATTAGTTTTCATTCTGGAGTAGAAAAATTATAATTCTGTAATGACGACCACTTCCCTGCCTGAAATCTTTCAAAAAGAATTATAAAACCTATAATTTTGGTGGAAAACTTAAAGATCTGGTCTAAAAAATCATTAATTCAGTTTTTCTTTCAGGTGTGTAGGAGTAAAAAAGATAATTTTTAAACATTAAATGCATTAAGACCTATACATCCATTTTGGCCCTGCCCTAGAGCCCAAAACCCTGAAACGAGGGTCACGAATTTCACAATTTTGGTAGAGGGTTTTATGGACATTATAATCATGCATTAAGTTTTTATCAAATATATATGGGAGTAGAGAAGAAGATTTTTAAGATTTAATACATTTTAACTATATGGCCTTATTGGCCCCTCCCTAGAGCCTGAACCCGACCCAGGGGCCATGAATTTCACAATTTTGGTTGAGGGCTTCATTGACATTATAATCATGCATTTAGTTTTTAAAATATATATGGAAGTAGAGAGGAGGATTTTCTAAGATTTAATACATTTTAACTATATGGCCAAATTGACTCCACCCCAGAGCCAGAACCCCTGACACAGATGTCATGAATTTCACAATTATTGTAGAGGGCTTGCAACCAGGTTTTTCCTGTGTTTTTTTTTACATGTGTGGGAGTAGAGAAGAAGACTTTTGAAAATTTGGTTTTCCCCCCGATATTTGGCCCCACCTGTGGTGCCCCGGGGATGGTAGAGCCATGAATTTCACAATTTAGATTCCTCTTACCATAGAGATGCATCACATCAAAAATGGTAACAATTGGATAGTTTTTAAGAAGAAGTTGAAAATGTAAAATTGTTAAGGCGTTTACTCAGGTGACCTAAAATTAGAATATTTACAGCATACCCATGTACAAGCACTGGTAAACTATTAGCATTTTATGATCAATTCTCTGTAAATACCAAAAATACGTGGCCACGCACTATCATAGAATTGAATTTTATCTCCCTGATTTGAAAGAGTGTTCCATATGAAGACTCTCTGTGGGTATATTTTTGACAGTTCATACTCAGTTTTCATAGCAACGACATTGAAACATTTTGCCTCTGGTCAAAATGACATATAGAGTACCATTATATAAATAACTCGTATGCTCCCTAAATGCATGTAGGTTTGATCATGACATTGGTTTAATTTTATAAGCAAGTAATCAATGTACTTGTACACATGAATTGATTTCAGTGAAATGTACAGATAACAATACCATCGGTTTGTGTTTCATAGATTTAACTTATAAAATAGTGAAGAACAGGCACATTAAATAATATCAATTTAATTTTAAGCAGGCAATTGAAAGCGAGAATAAAATTTTTTTTAATAAGATAAGACCTTTGTCTAATAAATACAACCAAAATTGGCTTGGGTATATTCACTGGCTTAAACATACAACTATTTGAAGTTACCGCTTTTCCACAAAATCCATCTTAAATTTACTTCCCTTTGTTGACTCTTCTGTATTGAAGTACAAAAAAAAACGTCACAACAACATGGCAAAAGCAGACGCTGGAAAAACATAGATCAAATGGGGTGGAGAAAGCATGTGATTTAAGTTTTAGTGTATTTAGAGTTAGTCTCTAATGAATATGAAATGAACCATACTCTATTGGGATTTAGCTTAATTACCGATCTGTGCTGTATTCAAACCTTTTGTAAACACGTGACTGTCATGTACAAAATGATCAAGTGAAACGGACAGAGATTTCCTCTACATAAGTTTCGATAATCTGACATACGAATCCAGCACTCAACCAAGGAAGCAATGTTGAGCATAGTTCTGAGGTACCCACAGCGATTACAGAAATCTATCATTGCCAGCATTTTATGTGAAAGTCAGATCTGGTGTCAGTGATGTGGTTTGATTAAATTAACCCCAAATCTCTGAAATATAAATGTTTAAAACCTCATGAACAAGCGAAAAAATAGGATCATAAAAAGGCAGTTTATGGAGATAAGATGCAGTCCTTATTCCAATTGGTCAAGGTATGTATATTCACATCCAAATCAAATAATTTTCAACCAATCTTATAGTCTGTTCAAGCTTCCATCGCTTGTTGAATTTCTTGTTGAATTTCTCAATGAATACACCTCAGGTCAAAATGTACAGAGTTAATTTTAAAAATCAGGCATGAGATTCCCCTGGCAAACAAAATTAACCCCTCCAATTATTAACAGTATCACCTAGGTTCTTCATGCTATTCGCAATGTGAAATTTCAGTGGTTATTATATTTTTTTAAATTGATAATTTTAGGTTGTCTGTATATTGATACTTAAAGTAATAGAAAATACAAATACTCCCCCCCCCCCCTCCAAAAAAAAAATGTTTTTCACCTTTTTGATTTGTATTCTTCTTTTGCATCATGTTATATTTCATACCTAAGTTGTTTTTGGCTTGTTTTTTTTTTTGCTGATTTGAGCCATCTTACATGTAATTAAGCAAACAGTGATGGAAAATACAATTTGGAACAGACTACTTAATTTAGATTATATAATATACATGTAAAGTTAACAGCATTAAAGTAAATGTAAAGGTATTTTGGGAATTTGTTTTAAATGATTCATTTTGTTATAAATTTACTGTAAATATATTAAAATACAATTGTAGGATTATGTGTATGCTCCAGAAATAAATGAATTTGGCTCTTATCATCACAACAGATCTGTCAAAAGGGAGACATAGAACAGAAAATATGAGTTGATGATTTTAAACAAAATTAATCAAAAAGTGATGTCAAATGTAGATATTCAAATCAGCTGATAGTGTATTATCTATCATGCAGGGATCAACAGTTTCACTTGTCCAGTTTCTGTGTCCAGCTGATTTTTGTATTTGGACAAGTCAATCTACACAACACTTGTCTGGTTAACAGTTCATTTTTCTCGAACAATTATGATATGATGATAGACCTCATAAAACGTCATGAAAGATTAAAACATTTTTTTCCCTGTAATGGAACAGATCAAACTTTAAGTATAAAAACAAAAGAAATATGAAATTTCAGTGAAGGTTGAAAACCTATATCCAATCTGTATAGTAGCTTAGTTACTGAAATAAATGTTCTAAATCTGCTTGTCAGTGTCATATCACTAGAACACACCAGCAGATTGAGTAGAATATTCTTCTTTTGAGTGATAAGATATGTTTTAAACCTGAATATTTTTTTTTTAAATATTAAGAAGATTTTTTTTTATACTGACAACAATTAGGATAATTTTTAATGAAATATTTTGTGACAGTAAATAATGTGGAGAGCAACCATACCACACCTCTTATCAATTTCTATCATTTATTTTATATGCCATTCATAATTTTCCATACTTTTCAATGACAAATTATAATCTAAAATAGCATTAACACAAGTAAGCAACTTGCCCGAAGTACAGGTTGATATTTTAGTTAATTGTGAGCCCTGTTATGCTATATCTAATTCAGTTGCAGCTATTAATTAGTGCATGCAGCTATAGACTAATATTCCAAGTGAAAATAACATTAATCAATATAACTTGAGATAATAATTAAAAGCCATTTCCTCTTTTTCACTTTTGTACATTTAAACATAAACACATCAGGATTTTGCTTCTTATTTGAAGAAAAAAAAACAACCATTCAGTCAAATTTGAACATGTCTGTTGTGGTATTTTATGCAAAATAAATATATGTAAATGATTTTATTAAATGATCCATACATGTAATATTTTACTTTTTCAAAAAAAGGGAAAATGATCAGAATAGTCCAGTGAATACCCAGACCATCAAGACAGTCAGACATACAATGCTAGATGAACAAATAATAAACAAACATTAATTTATTGTCACTGTGTTGTGAATTTTATATTATTTTTATGATTTGGAATATATTTTGAAAATTAATTTGAAGAATTATTTATTATTTATAAGTAAGTGTTGATTTTTATTTCTGGGGTTGCATTGAAAAGATATATCATTTTCCCCTTGTGCTGATATTTGGAGTTATCTGCCCTTTATCACACAAAAAAATTAATTTAAGCCTTCTTAAAGTGGTAAAAATCATAAATATTGTTATCTATTCAAGGAGTTAACCAATTTCATTAATAGAAAATATCTAAAAACAGAATTTCATTCTATTATAACTTGTTAAGACTCATTTAATAAGGTTTTCTTGCTTGGAGTTATTTGCACTTTGCAAAAAATATATAGAAACAATTCTTATAAAGCCAAATTAAATTATCCTGATACATTGAATTTAAAATATTTTGATATATTTATTCAGTTTCTCATTTATTTAAGCAGAAAAAGCTTTTTAAAGGAGTCTTATGATCAACTTATTGTTTAAAAAAATATTTGATAAAATTTTTAGGGGGCTGGGAAGGTGTCAAATTAACAAATTTTGGAAGTAAAATAAACAAAAACGAAAAAGATACCTGCTCTAGTTTTTATAAATAATATTTTATATAAATATGATGTTTTAAAATTTTCAATTGATTTATTTTTTCTTTGCCTGCAATTTTTGAGAGACTTTCAAAAAAACAGGGAGAAAATTGAAATATCAAAATTTAGAAATTTTGGCCATCTCTGAGCCACCAGCTTTAAAATGAACAAGGACACTGAGATTTTTTTTCTCTTGCATTATGTATATCTATATTTGTACTATGTATATTATGTGTGAGATATCTTGAACATTTATAAAAAAAAGCCTGTCCTGTGACTTTGAGTTTACCTTATTTTCCAACTCAAAAACTGTGTATTTTGGCCCTAAATGAATGAAATTGGTCACCATGGCAACCAAGGTAATAGGCATTATTTTGATGGTGGATAATGTCATACCTTATGAGTATCAATCACCTGAGAAAGTTTCATGAAAATCTTAGATCATGTGTGCCATGACCCTATAGTAAAACTTTGGATTTTACAGAGAATTGATGTTAAGCAGTGGTTCTTAAAAAGAACATTTTTAAAGACATACGCCCCGTATTTTCACATCCGTTTAAAAAGGATTTTGCCCCTAATTCTAAAAAAAACTTTGAATCCCCTAAATATAGCCCAAGGGCTATAGATAGAGAAGTCAAAAATGTGAAAAGTTTACAGACGGACAAACTGACAATGAGTGATCAGAAAGGGTCACTTGAACATTCGGTTTAGGTGAGCTAAAACCTATTTCTTTGAGAAGTTATACCTGATTTAGTAATATCCCGTGCTAGGTCCACTCTAAGCGACATTTAAATTAATAAATATATAATTGTTACCATCAGATATAAGCCTAAATAAGCTAGTCTCTATACTACAGTTTGGTGGCTTTATCGTTTAAAAACTATAAATGCTGTCGTCTATCTAGTGTCAGGTGAAGTGTCTCTCATTAAAATTGCATATCATATCTGTAAGATCTACTATGTTTGTGAATCAAGCAAACAAAAACAATATAAACTTCAAAACATGCATTTCACCTTGACTTTGTTTATAAAACGAGACGCCATGATGATTTAGGTGTATTAGCAGTACCGGTCAGACCCAACCTAACAGAGCAATGTAATTAGAAATTATTGCATGGGGCATTTGGCTTAGATGAGCTAACACATTTCTGTTATTTTTAGTGATTTGCTATGGGGCCATAGTAGAGCTAAGGAAAGATCAACTTTAACAAAAGATCTTACATTTGAACACTTCAGATGCGTAAAACTTAAAAGGAGAGGGAGGATCAGAATGGTTACATTTGTGTTTGTATTTTTCCTGAATCCTGTTCCCTCCTTGATTGAATTCCGGACAGCTATGGCCTAAAAATAAATTATGTGTGGCAAACAAACATATAAAACACAGGGTTATGTTTTAAATAATTTGAATTTTGTGAAAAAATGTAAGTAATATTTATAAAATATATCAAAAAAATATATTTACCAATTATTTCGCTTTCTTCTCCACACACTTCTACCGATTTATTCCCCCAGTGGTTTACAAGACAATGATATTTCAAGGTATCGTTCACTGTGGATAACATTGATTCGCAATTTACTTTTTCTGCTCGTGCGTTCCATTTCTCCGCAGTTGATGGACAAGATGACGTGCTATTGACGACAATCACTAACCCTGGTAGTGTATCGCCTGTGACATCAAGCTAGTAGTAAATAATACATGTAATAATTTATTATATTTCTTAATATTAATTCAGTCTTTTCTATTTTCACGGGCTTTTCTATAATCATTTGCTTAGTTTTTTTTGTTTTGTTTTGTTTTTTTTTTTTGGGGGGGGGGGGTTAGAGTTGATTTTAAGCATATCTTCTATGTAGTTACTCTGAGAAACTAGAAGTAAAAACAGTGTTTGGACCTAAACACAAATCATCTCCGCTGACGAAACGTAGTACTTGAGATAAATCGATATATTCGATGTAATGCATTTTTTAGCATTGTTTTCAAGAAAATGTACTTACAAAATATATTAAAAATTGTCAGATATTTAATAAAATGAACAATTAGATATTTTTGTAGTCGTGTGTATTTCTATGCCAGAGTTCGATAACAGCGGTAACTACAGACTATCCAGTCGAAAAATAGAACCAGTACAGGCTTATACTAGCCTCGTATTCATTTGTTTGCTTAAATAACTTTGATTCACTTTTCCAGAAATATTTTGATTAATGATTTATAATACATCATAGAGTTTGCTGGCGTTAAAGCTATCTTTGAATATTGCACAACCTTTTCCTTATGGGGTTTTACGCCTATAGTGCGCCGTTCTTTCAAAAAAGCCTGATAATTCATGTTAGAAAACAATGTTCGTATTTATTCAAAATACAGCTACAAAACTACTTGCTGTGCAAATAACATATGCTGATTTATAAATAAAAAAAATAATTAAACAACTCCTGTCAGGACTGCAGTACTTTGATTATATATAAAAATAATGGTATATGTACTTTACTCTTTAAAACAAGTTCAAAAGTAATAGGCATATAAGTGAAAGAGAAAAAAGTATTTCGCCTGGTAATCTGAAAATGCATGACTGTGTTAAATAAGGAATAAATAAACAAGCTTAATAATAATTTTATTGATGCATTAAGTCTCATACCTGGCGAACACTTAAGGATAAAATCACCACGTAGACACAAAGAATCCTCCAACATATCCTAAATGCAAACAAAATTATAATTAATTATAATCATTAATTTGTCGTCATGAGACTCAGATCAAATTTTCCAACGGAAGACCTTACTATTATTGTGCTTGTAAGATTATTAGGGTCTTCCGTTTCCAACGGAAGACCCTCTTGTTATTCTTCGGTTTCTTTTTATTAGGGTCTTCCGTTTCCAACGGAAGACCCTTTTGTTATTCTTCGGTTTCTTTTTATTATTATTATACTTTTTCTTTTTTTTCTGACTCCTTTTCGGCTTCATAACTCAAAACGTTTTCAATCAATTTCAATGAAACTTTCAGCGATTGTTGCAAGTCAGCGTCCCTTAAAGATGTTAAAGTTTCAAGGACAACGTCACTTCCGTTTTGACGTTACGTCATTTTTAAAATTTTAAAAAAGTCATTTTGTCCGGGGCATTTCTCAAAAACGCTTTAAGAGAGAAGCTTGAAATTTTCCGTGGTTATGAATTTGTCAATTTACCTGTGCAATAAGGCTGGAAATGGAAATCCGTAACTTCCGGTCGAAACCGGAAGTGAATCAAATTTTTTGAAAATTTGAATTTTTTAATCAAATTAAAAATGTAAATGTGTTTTGTAGAGCTTATAGAGCTGAATCTAACACAAAAAACCGTTTTAAAATCAGACAATGCATTACAGAGATATTGGGGTTTAAAAATTGTTTTTTCCGGAAATTTTGATTCCGCATTCTGGGTTAAGAAAATAGTATTAAGTTCAAAGTTAAATTAACTCGTACCTAAAATAATTCGAAATTTGTTAAGTCGTACTTTAACACATTCGGATTTTTTTTGTCAAGTCGTTCTTGAAATCGGTAAGGTTTTTGTTAAGTCGTACTTACAATCATTCGGATTTTGTTAAGTCGTACCAAGAATAATTCGATTTTTTAAAAATTTTTTAAAAGTTACTTTTGTTATTCATTTGACAACTCTGCTTCTTACAGGAACTCCGAGCTTGACTTTCGACATTAACGGAAGACCCACTCGTTGCTTTGCAACGAGCTTGCTCTAGTTATTATTTTTTTTCTTTTTCTTTTTTTTCTGACTCCTTTTCGGCTTCATAACTCAAAAAGTTTTCAACCGATTTAAATGAAACTTTCAGAGATTATGTGCAACTATTATGCCTAGAAGATTTTAAAGTTTCGATGACAACGTCACTTCCGTTGTTACGTTACGTCGTTTTTAAAATTTAAAAAAAGTCATTTTGTCCAGGGGATTTCTCAAAAACGTTATAAGATAGAGTCTTGAAATTTTCTGTTGTTATGAATTTATTAATTTACCTGTGCAATAAGGGTGGAAATGGAAATTCGTTACTTCCAGTCGAAACCGGAAGTGAATCAAATTTTTCGAAAAATTGAATTTTTTTATCAAATCAAAAACGTATACGTGATTTGTAAAGCTTTTCAATCTGAATCTAACACTGAAAGCCGTTTTAAAATCGGACGATGCATTACAGAGATATTTGGGTTTAAAAATTGATTTTTCCGGAAATTTTGATTCCGCATTCTTGGTTTAAAAAATAGCGTTAAGTTCAAAGTGAAATTAACTCGTACCAAAAATAATTCGATAATTGTTAAGTCGTACTTAAACACATTCGGATTTTTTTTGTTAAGTCGTTCTTGAAATTGTAAAGGTATTTGTCAATTCGTACTTAAAATCATTCGGAGTTTGTTAAGTCGTACCAAGAATGATTCGATTTTTTAATTTTTTTTTGTTTAAGTATCTCCTGTTATTAATTTAAGAAATCTTATTCTTACAGGAACTTCAAGCTTTACTTTCTGACATTAACGGAAGACCCACTCGTTGCTTTGCAACGAGCTTTGCTCTAGTTCTTATTTTTCTTTTTTTTTTTTTTCTTCCTAGACGCGAACTTTGAGGCTTCATATCTTGCTCATTTCTGAACGTTTTTTGCTCAAATTTTCAGGGCTCATAGACATTACAAAACACTATCTAAAACATTTCATAAACTTAAAAATTCCTCTTCCGTTAACGAGTTATTCCCCTTTTAAAAATTTTTAGGGCCTTTGGTTTCCAGACAAAGGCTCCGAGACTATGATAGCAGGGAATGGGAATCCAACGAATTTGAATAACGGAGACATTGAAGTTGTGCACATCGATTTTTGCTTTTGGATTACGTTTTTTATTTAGAAAAAGGTAGGGGGTCAAAAATTAGGATTCCAAAAAGTGTGAAAATTTAGACATATTTTTCTTTGTATCTTTTAAACGAAAAATATTTTGTTAAGACATGTAGAATAAAAGTTGTGCAGAATGTTAAGGGCTTTCATTTGACACCAATAAAAAAGGGCTGGCCCCTAAAATTAAGGGCCAATAACGCTTGAAAGTTTTTGCTTAATAACTAAAAAACGGTTAGGATTTCGATATGGCTGTCGCTGGAAAAGTTGTTTGTTGGGATCTCATAAAGATCGTTACAATGTTATTTTGTTGGTGATTTGTGTTGTATGAGTGTAAAAAGCTGTACATGTTAACATGTATCTCGTTTAATTTGGCAAGTTAACGAAAGTCTATGTGCGTGCAACTGGCATAAAGTTACCACAGAAAGTATGCTGGTTTATACAGGAAATTTTTTTTTAGAATAGATTTTTTTTTCTTGAGTTTATGTCAGTTTTGTTAAGTTCTTATAATGCACAACCCCTAAAACGAGAATCGGAAAACAAAACATTCTTCTTCCTTTGTAGTAAAACACAAAGTACGGATTTAAAATAAAACTATGTATTATATTTGAGTTTTCATACTGCATGCATTTAAAATCTACCTTAAATCAGAGCTGTGTGTGTACCGTTACGTAAGCTATCCCGCACCCGCGGCCTTGGAAAATCGGTCACCATGGTCGCGACGGGGCTAACTAGCGGTCAGCAGTTATCTAATACACGAGAGTTGCGTCGCTCATATATGAGTTTATTTAGCCGCAAACTCTAGAATTGTTTTAGTTTATATACCCGTAAATAAAATACAAGATCTGTTTTAATTTCTTCATGTTATAAGAGTTTGTCCATCTTGTTTTTATTTAATTAAACATTAGAGTGTAAATTAAGAAGTCGTTCTGAAAATTTATAAAGGCGATATTACTACAAATCGGAAACTTCGTCAGACTTAAATTAATGGTAAGTCTAAAATGTTTTTAAATCTGTACAAATATTGTTTTAAATCAACAAACAACCCACAAATATTAAACTTTTAAATGATGATCATCCCTCGCACATGGCCGAGGAGTGGACAGGTTTGTGTTCTTCTACATGTACCTTATCACGCGTGCATGTTTCAGACTTTTGTACGAACACAATTATTTTCTTTTATTATGATTTCAACTATAATATTGGTTTAAGATGTAAAGATAAATTTATTTTACACGTACAGTTGATTTAGCGATGATTAATACGATTGCGCACAAGGTATTGTTTATTATAATCAAAGTTCCATGTTTCATGTTTGCGGTAGGTGCTGGCACGATAAAAGGATGTCCTGAATTGAGGCATTCGGATTTTTTTTAATTGGTAAAAAGATAATCAGATTTGACGAAAATCATTTTTTGGCGACTTCTTCTTATGTGTAACATTTTCACTTTCCCACCCGTTTGTTTATTCGGTCAGTCTGTGTTACTTCAATGGCAGCGTGCGACCGAAAATCTTGTGTCGCTTCAGCGCACACAGCTGAGAACATCTATAGCCCCAGCCGGGTTATGTATATGGCTGCAGATCATCAATTGTTATGTAATTGAGTAACAATGTATTGAAGGTTATCGAATATTATTGAGTATCGAAGTGTGCTTTCACTACAGTGGTCAATTGTTAAACAATAAGGCTATTATTCGAAGTCAATCATCTTCATATTATACATGTAGGTGCGAAATCGTAATCGGATAATGCTGCTAATAAATCAACCTGTTGAACACGCTAAACTTCTACAGATATGAACGGTATAATATATTATACTTAAAAGTTTTAAGTCAAAGGAAAATTGTTCTCGGATTAAGAAGTTATGAAATACGACTACATTCACTCATACATTCACGTGTCTGAAAGAGGAACGAACGACAACTCTGCATGGGAGATTGGACTACATTATGCAACGCAGTAGGTCGCCATAGAAATCATCAAAGTACTGCAAGTGTCGACAGATTTCTTGTTTCTTTGAAATACATGAACCATGATAGTTCACTACCAGAGTAAAGCTTGCCAGCACTAACTCCAACGCACTAACAAAAAATTAGTTAAAATTTCGACTATTTTGCAAGCGTTTTGCGATCCCGATGTTAAACAACTGAAATTATTAGGAAGCCTTGCACCCAAACTAGGGCTTGTACTCATAAGGTGAGCCCGGATTCCTCGAGGACGGATGTACCCTCGAGGATTCCGGCGCCTAATTAGGCACTAGTGACAACGATTTCCGGCTCCAGGGCGCAGAGTAGACCATAAGTGAACAAATTATTTCTGTAATGTAGCTTTCTAAACAAGGCGCCCTGCGCCCAAACTAGGACTTGTGCTCATTAGGTGAGCCCGGATTCCTCGGGGGACGGGTAATCCCTTGAGGATTCCGGCGCCAAATTAGGCACTAGTGACACCGATTTCCGGCGCCAGGGCACGTAGTAGACCTTAAGTGAACAAATTATTTCTGTAATGTAGCGTTCCAAACAATGAAAGTTCTTACTTGGCACAAAGATTGCTTATGACCTAAGTGTGTGTTATGATTTTGTTTTAATGTTATTTTGTGAAGTTCAAGGTCATTGGAAGAAATTTCATAAGTTTTGTCTGCTTTATACTGTTTTTAAGGAGAAACGTTGGATATTGCTTTTTTATTTAAAGATGGCTGATGACCTGAGGATGTGTCATGAACTTGACCCAGGGTCAGTTGTGCAAGTTCAAGGTCGTTTGAAAAATAAATGCTTCTTTCTTGTCTGTCATATCTACATGTAATATACATGGAAATGATTAGAAGCTAAAATTTGACACAAAGATTGCTTGTGACATGTACTTAAATATGCCCCGACTTGAACTTTGATCCTCTGTGCAAGTTCAGTGTCACTATAAGAAAAAGAAGCATCCATTATTTTCCAATAGATAAATACTTTAGTTATGATTTTGTTTTTCTTAGTGGGGAGGGAAGGAATTATTTGTGAGGTTGCTCACAGAACCGCCAGTTAGTCCACTGAGAGCACTCTTCCCCTTTCTCGCAACCAAAATTCATCTTAAATTAACTTAAAGGAAATATTTTGGGGCATGGTCCCCCCCCTCCCCCAACACACATTTTAGTAGAAGGCAATATAAATTTTTATGGCAAATTTAAAACAAATTATATTTAACAAAATAAGTTATAGCTGTCTCACAACTCCCCCCCCCCCTCCCCTACCACTACCACGGATTAGATTTTGAAGATTAATTTTTTTTTTTATTGGCTTATTAATACATTCCGGATAAATTTGTTCCCCGAAGCAAAAACGATGCTGAGTGCTTGCATGGCCAAACGTTATACGGAGAGTTGTCCTTCCAACTGAGCACCTCTCGTACAGCGCACCCTCAGGTTGGAGTAGCCGTCATCGTTTGTTTTTGATTTTCTGAACTTACTTTTATCATATTGACAATCCTGTCTGATTAAAATCACTACCCTTAATTTTGCTTACACTCATCAGGGTCTGATAGGTATCGATAACAATTCATCTTCACATGACCTCTATATTTGCACACAACCTAAATATATATTTCATTTACCAAATACATGACTTTATCTGTGAATGAGAGGTGCAACTCTTCAATACTCAGTCTGGGGGTTACATAGAAGGCAGGATTAAAATAATTTACCTGTCTCCATTTAAAAAATTCCAATACATTTTCTAAAGCCTTGATTGGTCAGAATTTTAGGTCGGGTGAAGATGACCCCCTATCAATACCTGTCAGACCCTGTAAGGAGAAGAGGGTGCTTTTAATCAGACTGATTGACAATCCTTTTCCGACAGGAAGCTGCAACGGAAGACCTCTTCGTTGCTTTGCAACGAGCTCGTCTCTAGTATATTTTTATTTTTGTTTGCAAATATTTAAAGAACAATATTTTTTTTTTATGAACGATATATTGATTTAGTTGACGTACAGTTTGCAGAAGGCAAAAAACATTTTAAAAATGTGAAAAAACATTGTTGAAAATAATGTTTGTCAGTACCTGTGCATAAAAATGTTTATATGCACTTTTAAATCAACAAGGGCACCGCTAAGCGGAGCATCCCCTCGCGACATGGGTTATTGTGTGTATCGATGCATTATTTAGCAATATATAGTTATGTTAATGAGAAGACCACATTCTACTAACCCTCCATTACTGCAAAAACTACATTCTCTTTACCTGTACTAGATCTAAATCCAAAAAATATCAAGTTGTTGATTTGAACTGCTTACTTTCACTTTGGTTTCAAAGAAGTGAAGCGGAAGATTGGTGAGGACTAATCGCCGGAATGGCGACGGAATAGACGTAATGACATGTATAAAAAGGTCGATAACGTGTGTTGTGTATAAGCTATCGCCATTCAGTTTTCAGTGTTTTCATCTATGGATATAGGGCTATCGAAATATATAAAAATATGTTAGATAATTAAATGTTTAATATGCAAAACCTTTGCCGGAATGAGCTATGGTCGTAAAAACTAGGTGCCGGAATGAGGTAGTCGTCTTCATAAAACAGTTAATATCTCAAAAAGTTGTTAACATTTTTTCATTCGGACACGATTTTTTTAATTATTACGACCATATCTTTGAAATATGTAAAAACTGAATCCATGTGTTTTGATTTGATATATAAAACCTTTGCCGGAATGAAATTTTTTCGTTGAAAAAGAATGCCGTTATCGTGCAGTCATTCCGACATAATCACCTGTATCGTTAATACAATTGAATATTTTTTTATTCGGTAAAGATTTTTTTCATCCTGAGATATATACCTTTCAGAAAATATATAGTTTTGTATGATAAAGTAACTTTAAATGCTCAAAACCTGATGCTATAGATGGTCTTTGTTGAAGAATTCATCTTGTACATGTGTTTTAATTACAGGCGTTGTTCACACCTCTTTGTATTATGGCTTCTTTACCTGAGCGATACCTGAGTGAATCGATTAAGATTTGTAAATTTTGTGTGTAAAATTTTCATTCCGGCAAAGGTTGCAAAAACATTGTATTCCAAACGATAATTTGTCTGTTAATTGGTGTTTTGGGGGTTCTAGGTATGTAGTTTGGCTGAACCGCCCAACCTATTATTGATCCGCTCAAATGCTATAGTTTGACGATAAGAACCAAAAAAATTCGTGTCTGTTTTTAAAAAATTATCGTTTTGAATGATGTTTAAAACTGAGTAGAAAATGTTGATCAGACGAACGAACACCTGTCAACCAGGGAAGAACTATAAAAATTCCGGGATTTTTAGATGCTTTTTTTTTCTTTTTAACATGCGTAAACAAATAGCTGGTTAGAAAAAATAAATCGACGATAATTATTGAATTTAACTCAGTGTGAAAGTGAGTTCTTTAACAACTTAACGAATTACAGAATGAAACACTGCCGCTTACTTATCTCAAGTGAAAAAAATTACTAAATGGCGCATTTCTATTAAATAGTTACATGTTTACTGTAATTCTTTAATACATTATTAAATATAATTTCTTTTTGTTCAAGTACTTACTTGCATAAATCGAATTTAAGTATAGTTGGCATTTTTAGAATTAAAAAGTATGTAGACCGGTTAGAGTAGAGAACGGGAAATGCCCCTTCTTAAAGACACATCCAGGCATCGTAGCCGCATAGGTTATATCAGTGCAGCCACTGAGAGTTTTCACACTCCTTTCCTCGAGCATGGAATGTGTTAACTTCCTTCTCCGGAAAAAAAACATTATTATCTAATATAAAAATATGACTTTTATTTAAGATATATCATACAATTAATTTTAATATTTTTTGTTTAAAAAAAAACAAACAAATAAAAATCATAAATTTGAAACCTTAATTTTTACACTTAAAAATAGAAAATATGAAAACATATTACATGTATCTATTTTTAGGATCTATGAGCTGTACCTTTAAACACCCGACATAGGTGTTAACCGGGATTAATTTTAACCACAAAGTGTATAATTGGAATTCAAACTATATTTTATCCCTATTTGTCTTTTTTTTTCTTTAAGCACTGCAGACATTAAGGGCTGTGAATTTTTTTTTAATATCGAGATTGGAAGAAAAAAACCTTTTGGTAAACAAAACTTTTTTGAATTCACACACAAAGCAAATATAAAATCGTTCTGTTTAATGAAATACAAGTCCCTAGTTTTTTCTAACTGTATATTAAACAAATCTTTCGATAGTTTTAAATCGCGTATTCTTGATATAAAAGATAAGTGTGTTTGTAAATGACAAAAAGGAAATCAGTTCATACCCGGACAAGATGCTGTTTCATAAAAAAAATAATCACACAATATTAATGAATTTAAAACGAACTTATTTAAAGCAAGGTTTATATTAGCAATATGAATCTTTAACGACAAATATTAACTAGGATATATAAAATAAGTAATATATGATTAAAACATTAAATCAATACAGAAGTGGACAAAAGCAACTTACGAACTCTACATTGGGTGTCGTAAAGTGAAAATTAATTTATATTGGAAAACCAACAGCTATTTTTAAGATAATCTTTAAATACCCAATGTTGGAACGTCATACCAAATAAAGCTGTAATTCAAATTACGGGAACTAGTCTACACTTAATGGAGACCAGACTATGAACATTGATATAATCATGTTTTAATCCACACTATTAGAAAAAAGAGCACTAATTAAGGTACAATTCTCAAAAAGCAACCTCAAAACATGTGTCCTGTTTTAAATCAATCCGCTTATTCCTTTATAGCTTAAAACTAAGGTGGCACCCGACACCTGTCGATATCAATGTGGATAAAATTACAATATAATTAAAATACTTTTACCATTTTAGAATTTTCAAATTTTACAATAGTTTACCACAAACAAAGTTTTAAAACTTTTCGGAAAATTGAAAATTAAAATCCCCTTTTGCATTCAAATTTATGACTCACAAATTTGCTGTCAACCCTCTCACCCACTGCGCTATGCTGTAGGATGGCAATTTTAGGAAAGAAACTATCTGTAGAATTTTAACTTTTTTTTACTGTTTATTTCGATAAATAACAACACATGGAGGTGTCCCAAACCACCTTAATAGATCCATACAGTTTTATACACAAAGCGAAACTAACAGTTTTGGATGGCGGACGTCGGGGAAAACATTCTTAGCAAGCGCGGAAAATTCAAATTCAGATTTTTTGCTGTTATATAGATGGTGGGGCAGAGGAATCTCTCTGTGACGCATGACGGTTGAAAGGTTTTAAATTTAAATAACCGAAACACAATAATATGGCAAAATGTATTATCTATAGTTACCTGGCTTTAAGGTCAAAGCGTGTGCAGAGTGTTCATTTTCGTAACTTTTTTCAAGTTTTTTTTTTAATAAGCTTTCTTTTCTCATATATATAAATATATATATTAAGTCGTACCCGAGTGTCTAAAGCACAGTTTTCAATTATGCCGAGTTATATGTCTTCAAACAAATTTTGTACCGGCAAACGTTATACATTAACGATGTGTTCACATTTACAAATGTAAATTTTGTTCAACGCGAAATACATTGATCATAAATATATTTGTTTTGTTGATATTTTTATACTAGAAAAAATACAGAATTCTTAAGTTTATCAATGGAAATGACAATAACAAACTGTCAATCCTCTCACAAAATCCATATAACCAAATACAAATTCAAAGCAGAGCAACACAGACCTCTATAAAGATAGAAGTAGGATCAGGTGCGTAGGAGGAATAAGCATCCTCTGCTGACCTGCTGTTTGTCGTAGTCGGATAAACACGGAAAGTCCGTAGACAATTATGTGATTAATTATGGTCTAACAATGACTATGAATTTGTCAGTCAGCCTGCAACCCAGTGGAAGATTTTATTTGTTGACAAGGTCGTTGTATCGACCATAGAACTTACAAAAAGAGACTGTTAATAGTCCTGTTTTATCAATTTGTTTGCCACAATCGCAATCAGATGCAATTCTTAATTCTTTTAATTTTCATTTTTATTTTTAATTATAAGAAGTCAGAAATTCTAAAATGATTTTATATTAATTAGATATTAAAAATACTTATTATTCAAAGAGCCTAGCACTTAAAGGTACCAACTGTTGTTGCTATTTTGTTTCCGTTATATATTCCTGGAGGGGGGGGGGGTATTTTAGGTTTTTTGAATTAAATTATTTATTTATTTTTGTAGATTACTTCTGACATGCTGTCTAGCAGATTTGAGCAAATGTATAATTATTTGACTAATATGGAAGGGCATTGAAAAGAACGAACAAACAAATACTGGCTGGGTTTTCCAAAAAAAAAAAGTCAATGGGTTTGCTTGAAATGTATTTAAATAACTCATATTTGAAAGAAAAAATAATTGTTATTCATTTTTTTTTTAATTTTCATTTTAGAAACAGAACTTGATAGTATGTGGGAATACAGTGCTTATTCGTTGTTGTTTTTTTAAATATCCATTGTTTAGGAAGTAACTGTTATTCTAAAAATCGGGAATAAGTTCACTTATTTTTCGTATTCTTTCTATTCTAAAGGTATATGTACGCCATATTAGATCTTAGAATGCAGTTGTTTACATAAAGTCTGTACAATCCTTCTGTTTTTGATTTTTATATGATCCACCAATGAATTAAAACACAAACAGAAGTAGGATCGAATATAATCTTTAATAACAAAATGAAGATAAATGCTTTCATTTACAAACATATACAACTGTACATTTAAAAATAATATTTACACAAATATACAGCATTAAAATGATAATATGTAAAACGAAAAGATGAGGTCTAAAGAGGAATGCTTTACATAATCCAAAATCATTTACACCACCTACCAACAGAAAATGTTTATAAAAATGAATTTTGCATCATTTTTCTTCTTAAAATATTTGCATAACCTACTCTTTACAACACTACATAGACTACCCCCCCCCCCTAAAAAAAAAAAAACAAAACAAAACAAAACGAAAACAAACAAACAAACAAAAACAAAACAAAACAAATAAACGCATGCTTCATATTTTTAAAGTTATCGAATAAAATTATAGGCAGCATAGTTCGTCATATTCATTGCCATTTGACTGGGATACTTATATATCTATGTAAACGATATAACTGATAACAAAGGAGGAGAGTATTCATAAATTAGCATTGAAAGGCTTAATATATCTGATACACAGGTAATGTCCTCGCATACAGAAAATACATATACATCCTCGCTCTGACTTCCAGACTTAATCTTCCTCTCTCCTATTTCTTCCCTTGTTAAGACCAATTATCTCTTACTCTTCAGACTCTCCCATAAACCAATCAACTACTCACTTTCATATTTCAGAACTTTATCATGCACAATAAACAGATATTATTTGCAAGTGATACTTTACTAACAAGATGTACTGATACTCTTGTGAAATAGGACTATATCGCATGCGTCTGTCACCTGCATCCTGATCAAATCTGTTATGTTTTTACTTTCACTAAACCTTCATCCATAATAAATACCCCAAGGGGTGGCTACGTAATACTTTTTAAAAAAGAAATTCTCTAGTTAAGCTTAAAACTTAGGACTTCATAAATTACATGTAAAGATTCTGGATTCTCATCAAAATAACCTTTATATCTGCCTTAAATTTTAAATATATTTTCGCCATAAAAAGTTTTCAGGAAAGTATAACAACTATTTAAACTTTACATTCCGACATTTTTCCTATATGCTTATACAAAGCTCTTCTGTTAAAGGAGCTACATATAGCCTAAAATGGCCACGACCACCCATTCCTCGTAAATGATAAACGTCTGAAACCCTTAAAGGGGCATGGTCACGATTTTGGTCAATAATTATTTTTCTAGCTTTAATATTTACAATGCTTCAGAAAGGCATTTTTAATAGGCAACCGAAATTTGAGTGTCATTTGTTGAGTAATAAGCGAGTTACAGAGCTTGAAATTCTTCGCTATGTAAACAAAGCGTTTGTTTACATTTTGAACGTTGAAGTAAAAATCCCAGTTTAAAACCTAAAACGAATGTGTTAAACGTTAGGAATTGCTTATCTTTGCTTAGAGTTAATAAAAAGATAGACTAATAAGCTGGAAAAAGATTTTTTACTGGTATATTGAACCTATGTAAACAAAAACAGGGCACAAGTCTTGTTTACATGACAGAGAACTGTGAGCCCCGTATCTTGCTTATAACTCTACGAATGACTCTCAAATTTTATTTGATCATTAGAAATGCATTTCTTAAGCATTGTAAATACTAAAAACATTAAAATAGAATTTGACCAAAATCGTGACCATGCCCCTTTAAACCCTTGATTGTTTGATTAAGGCTTATTTTTAGTATTGCTCCTAAAATTGTGTGTTCAAAAGATCATTTAATATTTATTCGTTTGATGAGATATCGGCGCTTCTGATTGGTCGAAAAATTTCTTTGATATCTGCATCAATAATATTTTGCTGGATCTACTTTTCTCAACTGTTTTGATCTGACTCTATCTAAAGAACGGGAATTTCCAAAATAAACACTGCCAACAAACTGTAAAGTTGTGTCTGTTTTAATTTATTGTCAGCAAACAAAATATAATTTTTAAAAAAATAAAAAAACTGAAAGTTTAACCTTCAAAAATAAACAATACACATTATTTTATTCACAATATAGAAAATTAAGCGTCTTCTCACACGATTTCGTTTGCTTGAGATCAATCAACATTACTGCGAGGCTGCCTGTTCCTTTTTCAGAATAATTATAACGAACATATAGGCCTATAAACTTTCACGGTAACACTGCTGTTCAAATTTGGTAACGACGATTTTTAAATTTTCACAAGTAAATGATCGGTCATCAGAATAAGCATCGGAAAGCAAAGCTATGAGTAATGCATCAACTCCTTCAGCGCATTCCAAGCGGCAGATTAATATCACAAGCTATCGCATGTATTTTCCATTTGTTTTCAATTTAGCCGGTTCCGATTTTAACTCACAATTAGTGTTTAATCCATCAAGTTTAGCTCAATAGCTCTGCATCAGCTGAAAGCGCATCCATTTTGAATATTGTTGCTGTTCTTGTTTTGTATTCATACCCGTTGCTTCATTTACATTATTTACATTTTTGATCAATCACATGGCACTTCACATTTTTTTATTTGAAAATGTTTAATTAAATGATAAGAAATGAAGATAATAATTTTTCTATTTAACGACGTATCAAAGAAAAAATTATCCGGAAAACTTCATCAATGTGCGATTTGTTTTGATTTTAGAGATTTGTTTTAAGAAATGAAGATAATAATTGTTCTATTGATCGATGTATCAAAGAAAAAAATGACCGGAAAACTTTTCATCAATGCGCGTAAACTAAATTTTAAAAAGGGCCAACGTAATCTTTCATCGTGCTTAATTTTTTTCAATATCATTGATCTTTTGCAAAAAAATATAACCCATATTTTATAATATATAGGGGTAATGTAGATGTTTTTCATTAGTATGAAAAGGCTATATCCTAAAGACAGGTCGTCGATCTTGCTCAAATTCTTTCTATGTTCTCATCTTTTGCGTTATAAAAGAGAATTCTCTACCTCTGTGGTCGACCTTGATTCTAAAACATAAAAAAAAAAATCAATCATAGCATGTTAAGCATTTTCATATGTAGAACATTGAGAACCTAAAAATTGAAACCCTTAATGAAAACAAATTATTCGGTGACTTACCTCACACCATTATTATCAATGCCTTTTTGCATGAATTTTGAATCTAGATTATTCTTCATGAAAGTAAGTAATTGAATATGAATATGAAACAAATCAAAATATAAGTTTAGATGTAAAAGCCTTTAGTAAAATCCTGCTAGATTTTGATGGAATGGTTTAAAAAAGGGTTTAAGTCAAATGTTGCCAATAATTACATATTAACTGTATAATTAACAAATACAATCAATATCGAAGAATCATGTACTACAGTAAACAATTAATCCGAAACCTATATTAAATCTTATTTGAAAATTATATTAAGTATCCCCTTTATGTGTAGAATGAACAAAAGTAATTAATCAATCTGATTGTATGATATTTTGTATTTTGAGGCCCAAATATCATCTCTAACTACAATAGGTCCACAGAAAACAAAATTTTTTATACAAAATAGGCATGTAATTTTGATTTTACAATGACGCAAATTCAATTTCACATAAACAAAACTTTCAAATACGTTCATAACATTTGATAGAATTACTAGCACATGAACGTTCCCATTCTAATATGTATATGCATGACATTCAGCGATTTACTCAATTTAGCAGAAGTGGCATTCTGCTTAAAAAGAATGTGCAGTCAAATGTGTTACATGTACGCTTTAAGTATATTGTGAATCTACAGGACGTCACCTGTTACTGTAGGTTTCGGAACAATTCATCAGGCTTTCTATTTGGTTTTTACGTTTTTTTAACACAAACAAAAGCGTCACTTTCATATGCCAAGTCGTCAACCCAAAACAATTGTTAAATATTGTATTTAATGAAATTACATCTTTATTATGAAGGAAATATAGATGAGTTGTTTTTTTTTCTTTTGCTTTTAAATAAATAAGTTTATTGCCTTTGTGTTGGCATTAAGCATTTGAAATATAAATAATCATCGTAATAATTATATTTACCTTCATTGTTGTTTCCTTTTTGTTTATAACAAAAAAAGACTAATGCGCATATAATAAGGATGACAAGAAAGACAATAAATGGAACTGCAATTTTCAGATTCCTGAAAAAGTAAAGGTAGAGGTTGACAGACACAGTCGTAATGATACTTATGTCAAACAAGTGTGGGTGTTTTAATATTAAATAATGTACAGTACATGTACTAAGTTACTATTTATTGGCAGTTTGCTAATCTTACAATCAAAGAAAATTGTAAATATATATTAGTTTAAACAGTATACATGTACATAAATCAGTTTTATTATGTTATTGCATTTAACCGTTCTTACACAAGGACCCTTTACTGCATTGCGTGTTTGCAATGATAGTGTCTATATTCATGTCTCGGTTCTCGGTATACTTTCAAAAATTATTCTCGGTAGGAATGTGACAAAGAGTAGACAAAACAAAATAAACGTTTTAGATTAATGTTATATCTCTGCCTGAATTAATAAAGTCTTGTTTTTATACTTCGTGCTACGCCTTTAGTTAATCAAAAGATAACTTACAATTTCTCTGTTTAAATAAAACCTTGTCATTAGTAAATGGGTTTTATATACGTTGTAAAGACAATAAAATGTACAAGATATCTCAAAATAACGATCCCTGCTTTGAAAGTAGATGTTATACAATTTTTATGAACGTTATTTTACCTATAGATGTCACCTGAGTCCATATTAACATCGTTATTATCAATCATTACTTGTAGTTTAAGGTAAGGTTTGCGGCTTGCATTTTTTAGGAATCGTATCAAAGTTATATACCATTTTGTTCACTATACTAAAGTCTTTTTTCTCATGAAATTCAAATGATTTTGCCGGACCCGTTTTATAACTACAAAAGGTCAAAGTTCATGCTTTCAAATTTTCATGTTGATGAAATGTAAGTAATTTCGTGAAAATATATGCATTTCATATGTGACTATTATGGGGGCTATTTTTGCTTAAAATGTTTAAAAATAATGTCACTATTTATATCATGATTTATTTTTTTTAATTTCTGATGAATTATTTAAAAAATTAATAAAATGCAACAAAAGTCTTAATTTTGGACTACTAATTTATACACGAAAACATCTTATTTGAAACCTTTCCAAGTCCACCGATTCCAGGTAAAATGTATCTTAGTATATGTGTAATCTGATGTTTCCAAAACACTATTCAAAACTATATGATGCGGACTTCGTTTTTGTGGAAATTGATAAAATGCTTGTGTTCTGTTAATTTTCAATGAAACTACAAAACCCCGGGAAATAACAAAAACCTTACACCAATTATGACGTCATATAATTTTTTACGTCATAGCTGGAATAAAGGGTAGTTTGTGTTACGTCACAATGAAAATCTGTGAGTTATCTCCCTGTAACCGCAAACCTTACCTTAAGGCAATCGGGATCTGCAATGTATGAAATATTTCTTTATAGTTTTAGAATTAAAATAAGATAGGAACATTTAAAAAACATACCAAGTCTTTTAAATGAAGATAATGTAGATTTCGTTTAAACTACTGTATACAGGGAAATATTCGCCCCGTTCGCCCTCATCGTCAGCTGGCGAATTTAAAACTGGGCGAATTCCAATGTTCCAAGTCTTCTCCTCTGTGGGCAAAATTAAGATGGGGCGTAACCGTTTGCAGGTGTTGAAGGGTGAAAATAACACGAGGCAAAACTAACCCTGTATACAGTATATTGTCAAAGCAAAAGATAAGATCCATTCAAAATAGGTAAATATACTGCATAAAAAAATCATATAGACCAACATTTTGCGATACAATCAACAAAAAATGTAATTACGTAAGATATAACGTTCAGGATTTATTACAATATGCGCTGTTATATCATTTTGTGCTGCCATATATAACTTAAATGATTTTTTTTTCTATTAGGGATTTTTTAAAGTTTTACTTAAGGTCGTTGTTTACTCAAGGTTTGAGTTCTCAAATTCGGATTGTTATAAAGTTCAATGTCATGAATAAAATTTGTTCTAAACACCAGAAGTATTTATGAAATGAATTTTTTTTGACAAACCATTCGATATTTTTCCTATATTATGGAATTAGGCTCAACCAAAGTTAGACCCTTAGCAAAACAGTGGAAATTCAGACTAACATTTTCAGATTTTGTTTTTCACTGAAATACTTTTGGTAGTACTGTAATATTCAAAGTTAAAATTTCATTTGTTACTTAACATAATTTTGCATATCTTCTTTTGGTTTTATCAGATATTCGAATGGCACACACTACAACAATATTGAAAAAAGCTTAAAAGCGATAGAAGACACCATATCTCAAAATTTTGATCATTGACCTCATATAACTTTTATGCCTGCAGAGATAGGTCAATATACATAGTTTAATGCTATTAATGTCAAATTATTATTAAATTATGTCAAAGTCCATTACATGGTGTGAATATATCTTTACATTTGGTCAAATTGTTATTACGTGATGTCAAACGCACGTTAGGTGAAGTAAACATGTCTTTATATGATGTCAACTTTTTACGTTGTGATATAGAATCATCATTACGTTATGTCAACATTGTACAACCAAAGGTCAATACATCATGACATTATTTCGACACTGTATTACATGGGGCAAATGTATCCTTACATTATGTCAACATTTTATTACATGCTATCAATATATCCTTACATTATATCTACACTGCACTTCATATCGCGATTCTATCCTTACATTACTGTAGAGTTATTTAATTTCGTGGTGGCCAATTTTCGTGGATTGTGGAATTTTTGCTTATTCGTGGGGACGTAATTTCGTGGATGCGTCGGTTTTCAGTTTCAGAAGGAAAACAAAATCTTTTATAATTTGTTTTTGTGGAGGATGTATATTCGTGTGTGAGAGGTACCCACGAATACTACGAAAATTGAGCCACCTCGAATTCTAATGATTTCACAGTATGTCAACATTTTATTACACGATATCAATGTGTTTTTACATTTTATCAACACTTTATTACATGGTGTAAAGATATCGATTTATAATGTCAACACTTTATAACTTGATGTTATAAGTTTATGACGTTATGTCTAAACTTAATAACGTGATGTGAATAAGTCTTTGCTGTAGGTCAGTTCTCTATTCGATGATGTACACGCTCCATTACTTTATGTTGAAACATAATTTCGTTATGAGAACACGGATACCCTCGGCCTTTCTATATACATAGAAACAGTCAGCTGTTTACCCAACTGTACCCAGGGGTTATTGAAACTTTCTAAATAGTCATCCAATGGAAAAATAGAAATTTTAAAAAAATAAGTAATTTTGTTTTTATTCATTACATTTCAAAATAAGATTGATCTTTAATTTCAATGTTTAAATTCGTTGTTTAAAGAAATTCTGGTTCCGTTTCGCAAAATACCATTACCCGTGTAGATATTGGTATTCAACGGAACAGAACGGAATGAGCGTTACTTTCATTCATAGCCTATTTTCACGCGAATTCTATGCTTACGACGAAAATATATGTAACATGATCATAATTGTTTACAAAAAATCAACACCCATGCTGTCAAGTTATTTCATTTAATTACATTTAATTAAAAATTAGTTAGCTACATGTATGAGGCAAACGCTGAAAACAGTGCCGATTCTACCAACAGTGTTTGCCTTTCTTTATAATAAATTCTAAAATCGGCAAATACAGTTCCCTTTCTTATTTGTGTGCGTTTATTATGACATATTTCTGATTTATTCCCTCTGTCCGAAAAATTACATAAAACAAACATTTCATCAAGACCAAAACCATCTATTGTAATTTACTTGTAGATTTTATATTAAGTTACCAAGTGCCCTTTTGGATGAAAGGGACAAAATTCACTCGTAGGAATGGAGCGTACCCCCTCCACAAACACCATTCCCACCTCCTGTTCAATAAGAAAAAAATCATGTTCATTGCGTGGACCGTGAGGTCCACGCAGAAAATATATAAGCGAGGTTAAACCGGATGCTATGGGGAAAATTCAGCCAGCGCATTAGCTAGCCTGGTTCCTGTGCGTAATAGGTAGATCAGGGAACCACGCTAGCACACGGTAATCTGAATCGGGATCGGGATTCCGTGCCATATGCACACATAAGTTCAAAGGCGCTGTAATTGTAAAGTTGTCGGTAAACAGTATAGAAACAAAGTATTCCTTTTAAAGAAATGATTGGCATGTGATATGAACTATCAGTATTATGAAATAAGTTTATGTTATTCCGAAACTACAACATTCATCAAATAGCATAATTTGCAATGTTTTGTTGTTTTCCGAATGCACATGTAGCTTAACTTTACTTTTATAGTAGGCGAGGCTAGAGAACTTCCCGATTAAATTTGTTTAAGCATTTAAGTATGATTGAATAATTATGTCACTGTTTAAAAGTTTAAATCTCAAGAAAAATGCATCAAAATATGAAATTTTTAATTAACTCAAAACTGTCACTGCATAGTTAACAAAGTAGTGTGAATCGTAATGTGTGCGAAAATAGTAGAATTCACCGAATGCCTGATACTATACATGCTTTTATTCATAAATAGATCATAATTATTTGAGAAGTATGAACCCTTTAAATTCTTAGATAAAAAGTCAGGGCTATACATACACTACATGTATACGTAATAAAATGTACAAATTTAGTGGTTAAAAGCAGAGGGCTTGAGTCGGTGGAATCTCTGATAATCTTATTATAATAATGCTTTCACGTTTTCGTTGGAAACACATGTGAATGGTCCACGTATTGTAGTCCTTTTTAAAGGACAGCAACTTGTAGCATAATAATTTTGTAGCAGAACGGCCATGCCCAGTTAGGGTCAATGTCTTTAATTTAAGAGAAGCAATAGCAACGTTTATTTTAACTACTAAATACTTTATTTTAACAACTAAATACTTTGGGACTAAATTTTAGAAAATTAAATATACACTGGGTGTCTGCGTCAAGACATACAGGCTTTGTAACGATAAAGAGCCCTCACTAAATGACTGAGTGTGAAGTAACGAACGGAATGTTTTACTTTAACTTTTAATTGAAGTAAAAAAAATTATAAATCAAAAATAAAATTTTAAATTAAAAAAAAATAAAGGGGTTAATTTTAGATTTTACAACTATTTTATTAAAAGTATTCAAGGGCCGATGACCACGAAAAGATGTTTAAATACGTAGACGCTCATGCACTCTCGGGAAATTACATTGCAAGCAACTAAGTCCCTTACAGCTTTCGGACGAGCATACGTAGGCCTATACATTTTCATTCTAGTATGATTAAATCACTGCTTCTTACTAGTATCTACTGTTGGGGTTTTTCTGGGTCCATTTGGGTAAATCCGCGTACTGTTTCTATGTATATGTTATGTTGTAAATTTTGAATTTCAAACATGACAGATACATATATTAAAAGGCCAAGGATTTTGTGTTTGTATAACGAAATGATGTTTCGACTTCAAGTTATGGAGCGTATACATCACGGCATAGAGAATTTGCCTAATGTAAAGATTTATTCACATCACGTTATAAGTTTAGGCATAACGTCATAAACTTATGACATCAAGTTATAAAATGTTGACATAATAAATCGATATATTTACACCAAGTAATAAAATGTTGATAAAATGTAAAAAATACTTTGATATCATGTAATAGAATGTTGACAAAATGTAAGGATAGAAATGCGATATGTATTGAAGTGTTGATATAATGTAAGGATATATTGATAGCATGTAATAAAATGTTGACATAATGTAAGGATACATTTGCCCCATGTAATACAGTGTCGAAATAATGTCATGATGTATTGACCTTTGGTTGTACAATGTTGGCATAACGTAATGATGATTTTACATCACAACGTAAAAAGTTGATTTCATGTAAAGACATGTTTACTTCACCTAACGTGCGTCTGACATCACGTAATAACAATTTGACTAATTATAACGATATATTCAGACCACACAATGGACTTTGACATAATGTAATGATAATTTGAGACATAATGTACCTATAGTTTTATGCTATAAGGCAGCGATGGCGTTCAATACACAATAGATGGTTTTTCATTATTATCAGTGGATTGTTTTTCATTCTGAGGAAACGTATACCTTAAGCTTATTTAATCGTATTTAACAGTAATTCTTTTATGAGATTTCCAAATGTTACTTACAGTTTAACACATCAGAGGAAATAAATTTAAAAGGACAGGAAGGCTTAGAGTCGATGCATTTTTTTCCCCAGCTTTCTTGAATCCTGTTACCTCTTTGATTGAATTCCGGGCAGTAGTGACCTAACAAAATCATATATTTCTTTTTAAGAAATGACACATATTAAATTATGGCACATGATCATGAAATTTTACATGTTTAAAGGTAAGCATTGTACAGCTGTATATACAATGAATATTATTTATTTTTACCGATTATTGGTTTTTCCTCTCCACAAAATTCTAATGTTTCGTTCCTCCAATGGTTAAGGAGACAGTGATACTTCAATGTAATATTCACTGTGGTTATAATGGACTCGCAATTCCATATCTTTGCTTGTTTTTTCCATTCCTCCGCTGTTGCTGGGCAGGATGCCACATTTTTAAGCCTAATGATATGTGATGCATCGCCTGTGACTTCGAGCTAGCGGTAAATAATAAACTATATTATTGACTACTAACAGTACTTTCAAAGTTTAATGCAAAGGTATGTTACAGTTATAACGTGTAATACATGTTATAAAAGACAATTATTTTGCGGCAAATCTACATATAAGTTTTACATTTTTTTATTGATAAAAAATACAGTTCATTTATACATAAAGTATTAGGTAATTAGCGAAAAATTCATATATTTTTAATATCATACATCATTTTTGGATTTTTTTCAAAGTATGTACCAATCAACCTAACGATGAAGATAACGTCCATTCAGTATACATAGTTTTATACCTGACGTACAGTGGTGCATAGCAGAATCAGAAAGACGCATAAAAATTTCTGAAGAATTCTAAAAAAAAAAATAATTAAAATAATTAAAATTAAAACAAAGTAAACATGCATATAATAATTCATTTTTTATCTTGCGGAAAATGAATAATAATCGATCAAGATAACACGGAAAGAGCCTTGTGTGAAACATTAATAATCATTATATACAATATTAAAACAAATGAGTCTAACTGCATCAAGTAAAATATAAAAGTGTGGAAGTTTCCTTTTTATTATTTAAAGTAAGTCTTAAGCCATTTAGAATAATAATGAAACTAAATACATTCTGCTGGAGTAAATATCAATGTTAAATCTAATTTTGAACTTATTGTGTACAATTTTCCATATTAATTTTGATACATGTAGCTACAAGAACAATCCAATTTTTCTAAATGATATAGCTTTAAAATTGCAGGAATTTTAGTCCCTTATTCTCATGATATTTTTAACGGCATAGTTTTCTATGTTAGTACGTTTTTAATATAAAGATATCACTCGCCAAGAGATATCAACATATTTGTTTGGCGGGGTGGGAAGGGGAAGGGTTCGAGGACTATTTGCAGGTTATTTTCCTATGTAGATTTTTTTTTTCGGGGAAGTCTCGACGCCCCTCGAGATCCGCGCATGACCCAAAACATTCAGCCTACGTGACAAATACAAAAACTTAAATATGCGAAACGTTTATGCAGCTAAACACAACCTTAACATTGTAATATGTTCAGCTATGCAAGAAATAAGGTTATGCGATAAACAAGTTGAATGGATAAGATTCGAAATCCTTTTAACAGTGTAAAGGTTTGCATGTCGGATGATGTGTGATAATTGATTAGGAACGAGAAGTAGATAATCTAAGCTGACGAACAATGTACAACCGGAAGATAGGAGTCGGACATTATGGATTTTCATTGAGTTACATGTATGTGGGACAAATTGATTGTGTCAATTTCAATACGCAGCCTTTAATTTTTATTGTTTCGTTTTGATTTTGCTATTTTTACCTTAAAAAACTATAAAAAAAAAAAGCTTGTGTTGTTTAATTAATACTATTTACACGTATAAATGATATTGCAGATTATAGGTTTAACATTCATTGTGCTGAGTGTATGTTTGGTTGTCCAGCAACACAGCTGTGTGCAACAACCGAATGCTGTTTTGCACGGGTGCACAGGCAGTGTCTAGACAAAATTAACGCAGACACGCCGTGTGCATTCTGTGGGACGGTACCCTTCTGGCACCTTATTTATCATGTGCCAAGGGCAATGCTCAGGACAACGATTGTTTTACACAAATCAGAGTTTTTAAAATATCATCCGGACAATGTTCAATTTCCTGACCTTGATCATTTTTATTTGGAAAATTTATTTACGGAATCTTGAGGACAATATTTCTTGTTAGTAGGGGGGAGGGTTTATCGATAAACCCTCCCCCCTAACATATCGGAAATTCTACAGAAATTGGTTAAAGGACATGCGGTAAATAGATAACGTATGTTTATTTAGGTTCATGGAGAAATGTGTTATTAAGTCCAGTGATGAGCCTGTCGATGCCGGGTCAGGAATCTAAATAAAACGCTTTTATTGACCACGTTGCGTCAGATCATTAGTATGCACTTAATCTTAATCGCATTTACTTATAAGGTCCGGAGATCGGAGGTAGTGTCCGTGCGTATAAAAAGGAGGTGCGGGGAAAGCGGCTCTCCAGTAATCAACTGGAAGCTGTCTTTTGCCTCCTCTTTTTATACAGGTAAGATCATATTAAGATACTTGCGCGGTTTTAATAAAAGTTAACAAAAATGATTCAGAAGGTTCAAGTAAATATAATATCTTATTTTCAGAGTTTTTGTAATCAATGTTTATTGTTATTAATTATACGTTATATTATATTGTGGAATTTGATTGGAATGTTTTATTAGTAAAAGTGAATAAAAGAATTAGTCAACTGGAAGCTGTCTTTTGCCTCCTCTTTTTATACAGGGAAAAGGCTACTCCCCAGGTTGAGGAGGGGAGAATTCTGGGTTATATAACGTGGCACAGACAACGCCAGGTGTCTGGTCAAGGACGAACAAGGTCCTGAGGATCTAATTAACTGAAATATCGTATTGAGCTAAATCCTAGTACGATACAGTTTTAGAACAATTGCCTTATCTACAGAGCAGAAAAGCGTAGGTTGCACCATGGTAATGGGTATCATTTTAATTGTATATATTCGGCACAGCTTTCAACTTCAACCTGTAGCCGTTTGAAAAATTAATTAAATTACCGATCTCATAATAAAATGCATTTAAAAAATAATAATTTTACATTATACACGTAACGCTCATATATTAAATTGTGGTTAAACATAACACCGTGACTAAGAACTCCTATAGAAGTAGGGAACAGGAAATGACTCATCTCAACGTCAATTGTTATATTTCAGATATGGGTCACTTTATTGAAACATATATTGTTATAAGTGTGTATAAGAACTATCAAAATTTACAACGCTTGTCTTGTATAGAAAGTGCAGTCGTAAGTGTGTCATTAACCGAAATCAACCGTATACACATGTTTTGCTGAGCTAGGCAATTTTCATTGAGAATGTGCAATAACAGCCAAGGTTTTAAAAATTGTCACCCCAGACTCCATCTCATGACTTTAAAAAAGAAAGCAGTATCCATTAACAAAAGCCGGTTCTTAAGTGTTGTCCGAAATTTTTAGTTGATCGAAGACAAAAAGATAATTGTGTCCCTCAAATAAATATCGACAATAAATTTGAAATGCGGCGCAGTATCTAAACCGTTAAAATCAACTTAAATACAATTTCTGTAAACCCCAAGAGAAAAACAGAAATAATTTTTTTTTTACTTTGTTCATTGTTATTTTCATATGCAATAAATATTTGAATCCATACACCGGTAATAAATAAAATTTGTGAAGATCTTAAATTAAATCCCCAAGCAATTTAAAATTAAATAAAATTACAGAATCGGTCTGAATAAGTTGTCAAGCAATAAAGAAGAAAAAAAAACGATCATGATGGTATTACATTTAAAATGAAATCTCCAACAATAGAAATAAAGAAAAAAATTCAAAGACCAACCTCAGACAATAATTGTTACTGGGCATGTTTGGGATCGGCAGATCGTTTGTATTATATTTTTTTAAAAGCTAAAATAATAAATGCATGGTGAATGTACATGCGCTGTAAATATATCTTGTTAATTATATTTCTGGGAGGGGGGGGCGTAAACGTTATCGAACGTGGTTGAAGGGTTAACAGAGACGTAATTACCTTGCAAACGAGTTAGAATCTCTATTTGATTGAAAAAGAAACGTTTCACAGTGACTGTTACAGGTAGCCACTGTATTATTTTCACTATCTTTGTAACAAATCACGGCCAGTATGTACGATACTCTTCTATCTGGTATCAATAACTATGTGAAATACGGGGACCGGCGTGAGTTGATAATTAAGCATATGTATGATTAGGTGTTTATATTATGGTCGTAAAGTATTTTGATTTCTAAGTGCACCATGACACTTTTTTACAAGTGTGTATGTCTTGTAATAATTTATCTTAGTCATTTACTAACGCATTAACAAACAACGGGTCTAATACATTTTTTTAACCAACTGTAGAAGAAATAATATTAAACAGTCGAAATTTCTTAAATAGTTAGAGGATGACACTGTTATTTTGTGAAATTTGACGGAAGTGAAGTGTTGCTGGAATGCTTTTGAATGTAATGGTCATTTGATAAGATATAGTTGAATGAAAGTCACATCTTCATCTAGTAACTCTAGTATAGACACTGGGAAAAAAATTCACTATGTTTATGAATGATTATGAGTATGTTATGTATGGTTCATACTTGCAAAAATCGAATTCCAGAACACTCGGCATTTTTACACGGCTATTAATTGGTTACAATATAGAACTGGCGATGTTCCAATCTAAGCCATCTTCAAGCACCATTGCTGCAAGGCAGTGCAGCTAATGCTGGTTTCAACATCTGGGTGATAAGTTTTATAAAATCGTTATACTTCTTTTTATATATAAAAGAAATAAAATTCAATGCATAAATACAACTGCTATATGAACAGGATGTAGACTATATATATAACTTTTATGAGTACTTACATGTACAATCATAACGCAAAATATTTTTGAAAATATTAACAACAAAACCAATACTTGATATAAGCCACCATTTTTTTTTTAAATATGGAAACACCTAATTTGTTATGAGGCCTTTCTATGACCTGTATCTAAAATTAACCATTGGATTTTCCCGTTTTATTTTTAATTCATGCAAAAAAAAACCAATATATAAAAATAGTACTTTATCGACTCCGATATCCTACATGGGCATATTTTAACGAATGCACATAAAGTGAATTAATAACTTTTTAACACAACAACGGTAGAAGTACCCATTTATTTAATTATTAATTATTTGCCTTTAGTTAATTGGTAACTTATTTTTTTTTATTTTCTGTATAACTAAATTTATCTAAATTATTATATCATGTGTTATAAATGAAAGAAATAAATTTAATGAACTTGTTATAGACGATTGGGAACAAATATTCTAAAAATTAAAATAGTTAAAATTCATATTCTAAATTTAATATATTTAAGATTCAAATGGCATGCAAACACAACGAGAAGGTTCGATCAACTTTTATTGTTTTTTACATGAATATATTATATCAGTATAAAATGATAGAAACATAAAATTTACACAGAAATAAGGTTTAAAAACTTACGACCGCTACATTGTGCATCAAAGAAAAGAAAGAAAAAATAACGTGATGGAAAAACCATTATTTACTTATAGCTTGTTTCATTTCTAAAAATTCCAAAAATGGGTTTTTTTTAGTGAAGTAAAGCTTGTTTCGTTTCTAAAATTACCTTGCATGGTTATAGCGAAGTACGTAGAAGCGTTTAGTAGGGGTTAACTCCAGAAAAGCTTCTACGTAATGTTTTGACTGACCTTTGTCCAATCAGATCGTAGCTGGGCGAAGTTAAGACATTGCCGCTCGTCACTTGAATGAGAGAGAGAGAGATACCGAGAAAGTGAATTGAGTAAATTATAAGTGGTGCCGATGAAGAAATATTCATTAGTTATAAACTGGCAAACAAATTAACTAAGGTCTGTATATAAAAATTACATGTATATCCTATATTGGTATAATTTTAAAGTGTTTTAAAGAACGATTGTGAAAATTTCTTTGGCCGCGCGCCGTCGACAACATGTACATGTATAAGAATGACGTAGCTAACTAACTAAAGTTCCTGGCATGGAGTCCGAGAATACGGGCATTAAATATTTTGAAATGCGAACGAATGATCACTTATGAATTTAGATGTAGTGAAAAGGAAAGGCAACGCAGGCGGATGCAAAACAATGACGGACCAATTCGTCCCAAGGTAAAGAATGTTTCACACTGAGTAACCATGAAGAAAGTTTTTATGCAAAGTAAATTTACAACCTATGTTTAATTCCAGGAAGATTCGGCAAACATGTGCTTTGATTAGAATACTAACGGTAACACTTGTAATAAAAAGTTTCTTAAATATTCGTACAGTCTTCGATGTTTGACATTACCTCATCCCATTATATATATATATAGACATCGTTGTTCCCTGGTTAAAGAATTTCAAAACACTTCAAAGTTACATAAATTTATAAGATATACTAGACCTTGATTTGTCACTTAATAACTATTGTTGATAGATAGTTCGCTCATCTGCGTCATCTTTTATAACTATTGTTGATAGATAGTTCGCTCATCTGCGTCATCTATAATTTACTCCATTAACCAGTTAACTCTCTGTCTCTTTCTCTCTCTCTCTCTCTCTCTCAAATTAATTCACGAGCGGTAATGTCTCAAGTCCGCCTTCTACGATCTGATTGGTCAAAGGTCAGTAAAAACATCACGTAACAACTTTTCTGGAGTAAATCGCTTCTATGTACTTCGCTGTATTGTTTAAGGCTGGTACTTAGGTGAGGGAATTCACAGTTGGACTCTAACGAAAACCATCACTCCTATGAATTTAAATTACTGAATATCAGACTGTGTTATAATCAATAAGTTAGAGAATCATAACTTTTTTTAAAGGTGCAATTTATACAAACTGTTTCTTATATAATATTAGATGATAAGAGTTTATTTTCTAATGAAATTTTCTGAATGCTTGACATATCATAAATGATGTCAATGATGTCGTTTTGAATTATTTAGTCGAATTTTTCTTAGCCTGCTAAATTTCCATGATCAAGAAAATGAAACTAAAATGTATATAACTGCAGATCTATGGAGGGAAATCAGCGCCAAAAGCTTAATATAGTCCCCATAAGGTGTGAGAACCTTCTTCGACCGTTCCAATGCCATTTTAATAGCTGCTATTGTCACCTCCTAATTTTGAACCGGCGATCATTACGCTTTTGTGGCAAGTTTTCTATTTTTATGACTAACTTTTACGAGGCAAACGCATTACAGTATATATTTAAGTTGGATATAGTTCTTGCAAAAATAATTTAAGACTGCTTTTTTAAATGGCGAACGTTGTCATATTAAGAGAATCGACATGTCGCTTAACATCAATAAGTAAAATAGTTTTACATGCCACGATTGGTTTTTTTGTTCTGTTTTTTTTTTACATTTTTGCAGCAAACCTCTAAAAGTTACCTCCCGTTGAACGTATTCGGGCACACCCGTATTAGAAAACTATGTTTTAGGTCAGTTTCTCATGTTAAAAAATTGCACAAAATTGACAGACGGTTTGTTATGAAAATTTACTGTTATTCTCTTTTTTAAAATATATCAACTTAAAATGTAACACTTTTATTCTAATTGTGTCCCTGGTAACAGCCCGAGCGGTTCGGATCTGTCGAAACCCGATGGGCCCGCTTATACTTCTGTTAAAACACATGCTTTTTTATTTGTTCGCTGCAACCGATCCCAAAGGAAGGCAGCTTATGAAATACTAGGGTTATTGTTACAAACTTAAGATTAAGCAAAGGGTTTTTAAACGTCTACGTTCTTGGTTTTTTTTATAATCAAATTTGCATATTGTCATATTTCTGCTGTAACTTTAAATGACATTTAAAAACTGCGACAAAATAAACTTTAAAAATTGGCTTATTTTTTATTTGTAAGTAACTGCAACCTTATGTAATCACCTTAATTAAAAGTTCGTATTTACAAAGTTCAAAGTCGTTTCATAGATAATGGTCATTACGTTTTCTTAAATCTCCATAGGATAATGAGGACGCTCACTTTTTATTAACTTAAAACATAGTCAGCGAATTTTTTTAAAAATTGACCTCAATTTAATGGTAGTTGTATATTATTAATAGACAAGCATGCGCTCACGGTTGAAAAGAAAAAAAAATTGTTTCTGCTTGTATTCAAACACAGGCACCTGACGTTATAAATTTTTCTCATAATAAAAATAAATACCCTATATCTAATAATACACAAGGTACCCATCCCCGCCATCTTGGATTTATTTCAAACTGTCACATCAGCTGGAAATTTTGCTTGAAACTCGTCGGTAAAATTATTTTGCGATCCTCTCCGTCTTCCGATCGGTCATTCAACATCTAAGCTTACAACCAATTCAACCAAAACGGTGCATTACAACTGTCAATAATAAAAATCACCCCTTAGATCTGCATCTACTGCCTAAAATATGCGACAAAAGGCTAAAGGGTGGACGGAAGTTGTCACCTATATGTAAATGAGATTTCTCTGCACCGTGTGTTTGTTTCAATATTTCAAAAGATATGCATTTATAAACATGTTTATATAAACTTTGTGTAACAAAAGATATAATTGACTGTTTATAGTATCCCTTTTCTTAGTTTTAACTTGTATGTTGATCGAATTCAAAATAGACGCCTTTTGAATATTCGTATCAGTGCTATATTTGGAAGGGATTACCCAAAGTATGATGGAATTTATGTCAACTTCCGTCCACCCTTTAGCCTTTTGTTGCATATTTTAGGCAGTTGATGCAGATCGAGGGGTGATTTTTATTAATGACAGTTGTAATGCACCGTTTTGGTTGAATTGGTTGTAAGCTTAGATGTTGAATGACCGATCGGAAGACGGAGAGGATCGCAAAATAATTTTACCGATGAGTTTCAAGCAAATTTTCCAGCTGATGTGACAGTTTGAAATAAATCCAAAATGGCGGGGATGGGTACCTTGTGTATTATTAGATATAGGGTATTTAATTTTATTATGAGAAAAAATTATAACGTCAGGTGCCTGTGTATTCAAACGGTATATTTTGACCTGGTAGATACTTACAATTTACAATATTACAATTAACCAAGTGATTTCTTACATTATGTAACTTTGTGTAAAGTAAACTTCCGTCTTGTGTCGTGAATATTAGCATGCATTCTGCTGGGCGTTATTGATTCTACATAACTATTTCAATGCAGTCCAATAAAGTGATGGTTTCTCAATTTCTCTAAGATATCTTTAAGAGATATTGTGATGGTATTCGTTTTTATTAAAGCGAAATGAAATACTCATTTTAATTTAAAAAAAAAACAATTTTGTTAATATATCATTGTTTACAGGACTCCATCCCAGGACTCAACATTATCGATTGTGTGCGTTACTGACTAATCTTCTTGTTGATTATTTTTTCTAGCAGGTAAATTGTTGACATCAGCCACTGGTTTACGATCGTCAATGGCTATTTATACCAGCCGATATTATATGTTATATATTTTGTTGAGAGAGAGAGAGAGGGAGAGAGAGAGAGAGGGTTAATTACAGTACCGCAATTCAATACATTTACATTACAATATTAGCTCCAGCGTATCTTTTCTTCAATCAATGACAGACAAGTCTAAATTCCAGATATTTACAGTACAGTTAGGTTAAGAAAACAACGAATTATTTCATTGGAAGTTGACCAATGTCTATACATGTAACAAATGAAGTAAAATTTAGCTAGGAATGAACGTTACAATAGTGCAGGAAAAAGGATTCAAATGAGACCTTAAGTCCAGTCATCTTTTCTTAAATTGTTTGTAAATCAGACAGTTTTCTTTTGTTACGAGAGAGAAAATTGACATTATGATATTGTTTCATCAAACGTAAAGTAATTTGATGAATTGTGACACTATTGACAATGCAGAAATTTTTTGAGGTAAATTGTCTTACAGTACTAGAACGCGTTCGCGTATATTTATATTAATGAATTAATGATTATGTTGATACATGTACATATCAAAATACTTCTAGCTTCATACGCACTAGAAGATATGAAAACTTAAAAACTTAAATATTTGTTTCACAAAGAATCAATGTTGTTTTGCATTTATATTTTCTTGTTTTTGTTTATTTGGTGTTTTTTGTTGTTGTTGTTGTTGAGGGAGGGGGTGTTAAATTTCCAGATTTTCAAACAAGAAACAACAGATAATGTTTATACAGTGCATGTATAGATAAACAGACACAAAGAACCATTTTTGATAGGTTCTTATTTCTGCCTCAATTTCTTAAAAATTAAAAAAAAAACCCTATCATATAGATATTTTGATAAAAAATAGAACTGAATATGTTACATATAGCTACAAAATCTAGAAGTTTAACAACATCGATCATTCCTCGTGCTTCTCTGACGTCACATAAATGGGTTATTTCCCGCGAATTCTCAAAAGCATACAAATCATCAGTTTTTTCTTCATGTTCAAAAGTTGGAAATATAGAGCGCAAGGTCCTCCAAGACCATTTTCACAAATGTAATTGTTCATATTATTTTGCTTATCACATTAAAGCTGCATGGTCCGATTTTTTTTAAATATAAGTATTAAATAATTTTCCATACACACCAATTATCTTAGAAAGTTATATATTTTCGTCTATGTACACCAGCAGAATCGGTCTCCTTTCAAAGTTAAAAATATTCAAAATAAATTAAAATTACTTAATGGGCATACGAAAAACAAAGCAAATGTATCATGGGGATGTTAAGAAAAGGGAACCATTCGGTTTCGCCCCCCAAATGTCTGGGTTTATTTAACCAACATGTCATGCATTGATTGTAAACAAAGCAAACTTAAGAAATAAAAGTAAACAACACGTATTCCGGTTAATGTTTGATTTGCGAAAACATTATGACCTATATTAAAAGCGATGTTAAAGTCGTAATACAGTCATCCCCGCCTCGACGTTAGGGGCAAATTTTAATACAAGCGAAATACTATAAAAGTGATTATTTACGCTGGTGGTTAAGTACGCGTTTTCTATAGTCAAACAATACGCGTGGGTATTAAATACGCGGATGCGTGATTTACCACTCTAAGTTTTGATTTTTGTACCATACCCGTGTGGGTATTTTACGCTTTTTTTCAGATTACTGCGTAACTAGTGTAAATTTCCACCACGCGTAAATAACCACTTTTACAGTAACGCGACACTCTTTTGAGGTCGTTTGATTAGTTAACAAATTCTCTACATCATTTTTTCATTGAAACATGGCTTAATTGACCGGAAAATTACTGCGATGTGTTTTATTATACTCATACTTAACATAACCTTAGTTTAAAAGCGTACACAAAATTTGACATAAAATCGGACCAAGCAGCTTTAAAAATGGTGTTGAAGTTTTCTTTTCAAAAAGCTGATTGGAAATACCCCATTTTTGGCTTAAATACGTATTTTTATGTAATTAGCCTATTATAATTATATATCATATTTCTATTTTGACACCGATCAGACAATTTTTATATACTTGAATTGGATATCTTTTAATGTCTAAACCTCTATTCATACATGTAACTTTGAGTTTTTGGGCATAAAACATTTTATCCTGCACTCAGTCCTTTTATACAAACCAATATATGTATTTCTTGAGGATATATACACAATGTAAATCACAAAGATTTATCAACGCATTAAAATATTTTTAAATTGAACATTTTGCGAATCGATAACGTTAAACTTAATATATACAATTTATGTAAACAATGATGCTCAAGGACACCAACAGACCCGGACGTATTTATCAATGTGGATATGTGGATATGCAGTTAGATCTATACAGCTGATAAACAGGGACGCTTGGAAAAAACAATACTGTCATGGCAGTGTTAGAACAGCTGGTATTGTTATAATTGGTGAACGGAGTCACAACACCTATCAATGCAGGAAATTTCCCAGACTCATTGTTTTGAGAGAGAGAGAGAGAGAGAGAGAGAGAGAGAGAGAGAGAGAGAGAGAGCAAAACAGCAATATAAACAATGAATTAAGAATGTCATGAGATGTTACACTGATACAAATATGTACAAATATTATAATTATTCAATCCAACTTCTATGGTCCTGTTTAAATTAACTCTGTATATACAACACTGCCATTGCTCACTGTTTCTGCATCCTCGGTCGGAACACTAAGGTATGTATTATCAGCCGATTTAATGCTGATTCCTGGTCCAGCAGCTGTCGGGGTCAGAGGTACAACATACTGACACTCGGCGTTGGACAGAGTCGTGTTTCCTGAGGTTTGACTATCCAGCGATTCCGTTGTTTCGTTCTGTCTTGTCATGCAAGCTTCTGTCCGCGAAAAGTTTTTCTTGACTTTTGTATAGTGATCCTTTTCGTTATTCCTTTCATCGTTCTCTTTAGGCTTCCTCTCGCGGACAGGAACATAACTGTTTGCTCGTGTCTTTCGCTGAACGTCGTCTAGAAAATCTAAACTGAAACGGCCATCTCCGAAATCTTCCGAACCAACCGGTAAAGCATCATACTCACAGGCCTTGGTCACAGTGTGGATTTCATTCAGATCGTTGTAGCAAGTGTCGGGGTTAGCGTGATAGTAAATTTCTTCTACAGTGTCTGGTTTAGTTTTCCTTGTTTTCCTTTTTCGACAGATGTACAGTATTACAGCCACTGTGATTGGCAGGGTAAGTAAGGTGTTGGTACTGACGATTACGTACAATCCATGATGAAGTGTTGGCGCTTCTGGCTCTTTTTTGTCAGCTTTTTCTGTAGAATTCGGTTGACCTTTTGAGACCCTTCGTATTTGAGGAGTGGACGATGTTGGGTAAGAACTGATCATTCTCTTGAAATGTGTCACCATTTCCTTTTTGTATTCAGCACGGGAGGTATCTGTTACTATCTCCACTATACATATTCAATAAAAAATGCTTAAAAATTAAATCACAAATATTTTAAAAGATTTATTATTTCAAATGAAAATAACTTTTTTCGTTCAATTTACGATTATGTCAATAACAATGTTTTTATTAAAATTAACTTCAATTTGTCATCAATATATGTTCGGTCTTGCCAAAAAATAACCTTTTGTGCATCCGTTGGCATGGTGACATGGAAAGCAGCTGCAAAAAGACTGGCAATCTTGGCCAAATGTACCATTAGGACATGTCATCGAGCAGTTAACGCCAAAAAACCCTATTTTACACACTTACAAAAAAAAAAAATAGGAAACCAAATTGTATAAAATTTGGAACGTAAATTAATAAACAAATCCATTTAAATTAGTTATGCTTAAGTGCTCTCTCTCTCTCTCTCTCTCTCTCTCTCTCTCTCTCTCTCTCTCTCTCAATATGGAAAATTAAAACTTACTAATGCATTTGTTCGTTTGGAAATCAAACTTGAAACCTTCACAGCAGTTCATAAACTTTCTGTTGGAAAATATGATAAAGCAACAATAATATATGATACAAGAATAAGCCTACACTTTTAAAAAAACTTTCATCATATATGTGTCACTATGTAACACGAGAATGTACTTCAAAAGATATGCATATTACTTTGTTAACGAAGAAACGAAAACGTCTCAATACATGTCGATTGCAATTGATTTGTTCTTTGTTTAAACGAATCGGACCATGTTAAAACATATTTAGCAGGGGGAAAAATTGTGTAAAGTGCAAAAACTTAAGGGAAAACCATTTATCTAAGTAACATTTTGAAGAAAATCTAAAATGTAAATTTACATAACTTAAAAGAGCTGTTATCATATAAAAAAAACACATAGCTCTAAATCTTTGGTTACCGATGAAAGTTTAATTAATTTACAGTAAACACAAAATGTGTTCTGCTCGAATGGAGAATGCATGATGCAACAATCCATTTGATGAAGTGACTGTTGCAGTGGACTGTTGAAACATGTTGGATAGTAAATTGCGTAATTAGATCAAATTATAATGATTTCTTTGAAATTCTTGCAAATGGACTGACATTTCCACAATGGTGAAATTGCTATTATCGTTCTTTGAAAAATATCCAAAACACTGCTATTCCTTGTAGCAAGTTTTATATTAATTGTTTAAGCAAAATATGTCTCGGGAGATTCAATTTAAAATTCAAGTATGAAACCATTAACTTTATTGTAATTATCACAGCTTAACGAAATTCACACGAATATTGACTGATAAACATTAACAGGCAGCTGAAAAGTGGTCGATTCGATTCATCAGAAAATTATCTTTAATTATAATTGAAACATATAACAAACAGTTAAAATCTACATGTATGATGAAAACAAAGATACGTGGTACGTACCCTTCGCAATTACTGTCTGCAAGACAAATATCAATGTGTCCATAATACGCTGTCCACATCGTTAAAATCATCCACAAGTATTTCATGATGTGACCATGTCTGCGTTGTTATTAAAATAGTTGTTGTAATATAAACAAGGGATCGGAACTTTAGATCTCCAACTTCCTTTTTCCTAATTAACAACCACGCATAGTTTTCATTCAAGAACGGGAAAAAATGTTTTTCCTGTTGTTGTCAGAATGGTTAGAATCAGCATTGTAAGGCTGTCGAAATTAATTTTATGTTTAACGTAACCCACACGCGTAGATTTAGGAGTAATTGTGTTTTAGTAAAAAAAAATTAGATCTTTTCTAGCTGTTTGACTTTTCTAAAATAGTGCAACCTGCAGAAATTTACAGAAGCCCATTTAGGACCTATCAAAAAATATTTTTGAATTTGATATAACGAATTCTTGAATTTGTTAAAACGAATTTAAATCGTTTTAACAAATTGTGGAATCCGTAATAACGAATTAAATTTGTTATAACAAATTTTAGGAATTCGTTATAACGAATTTAATCTGTTATAACAAATTTTATGAATTCGTTTTTACAAATGTTGAAATCTGTTTTAACAAATTAAATTTGAAAAAACGAATTCTGAAATTCGTTATTTCAAAATTATGATTCGTATTTTTAGTATTTAAAATTTGTTAAAACGTATTTTCATCCAATTTGTGATAACATATTTCATAATTATATTGCGGGAACAAATTAAACGGGGCGGACTTCATTTGTCCCATATAGGCGTACGCCGAAATGCGCTGATCAATTGACCGACGTTAAAGGGCAAAATGGCAAATGAAGTAAACCGGTGTAAAAACAAAAATGGAGGAACATATTGTCACAGCTGTTGGTGTGACCATGGTGACAGATGTAACAATTCCAAAAGACACCTTTCTTTATGGGTTTTGCTTGAATTCCTACATAGATAGGAACTGTTAAATATGTAACAACGCAATTTCACCAAAAGTACCAGGAAATACAGATTTTTAACAGGTTTCTGCGCAAAATTTCAACAATTTGTTACATCAATGCTATCAATCAATGAGGATGCTGATTTATTCACAAATTACGTCATACTTAAAAAAGCGGTGAATTCCACGCCGGTCTGGCATAGAATTGATAATATTTTATATAACGTAACCAGGCATTATCACTAGGATGTGCGCTGTGCGCATGCGTGAACCAACATTCAAAAGGGATCGGTAAACATTTGGAAGGATATTCGAAAGCTTTTTGAAGGAACTTTGAACTGATATATGTGCAATAAAAAAATAGGAAAACGCGATTTTTATATCATATAGTCATTAAAAGTGATAAAAATGTTATGTAGATTTGGTTTATGCTAAAAAGAAATTGTTTAAATATTTGAGAGGACAATAAAGGCGATGTTACAGGAAAACAATAGGCACGTAGCTTCAAAGAAGTGTTGGGGAGGCAGGAAGACAGGTGAATCCTGTCCCCCCCCCCCCCCCCCAACTTTTGCTTAAAGCAAACATTTTCTTAAATTTACATATAAAGAAGTGAATTAACATGGAGTTGCCCCTATGATTTTTAAAGCATGTAAAAAAAATTGGAGTGAACGGGGGGAAATAAACAGAGAAATTGAAGTTTAAGGTACACTTAGCCTTTCGTAGCTACCCCCACGGTTTACGAATTTCGAATTTTTGAGAAGTATCTTTTTTTTTTTCTTGCATGTAAAGAATTTTTGGGTGAGTTTCCTCCCTTTCTACCTTTCTACTATGCTACATGTTTGAACAAAATATCATGGTTTCGTTCAATATATTAGTAAGAAAGAATTGGGTTTATATATAAACCAATATTATCTTCTGTATTGTGCCATTCACCAGGTTTTATTAACACCTAACCTTAGTTTCAATTTAAAAAATCCAAGGTTAGGAGGGGGAGAGAAGGATAATTTATTTTGTTTTTCTTTTCTTGTCAGGGGTTATGGGGGTTAGGGGTGGTCAGGACACCGACTACTTGTAGATCTATCCATGACCCCTCACAAAGGTATGTGTGCCCATCACCAGGGTCTGTATACACATAACTAGAGTCAGTATACCCATAACCAGGGTCTCACCAGGGTTATGACGTATCACCATGATCTATGTGCCCATCACCAGGGTCAATATACCCATCACCAGGGTCAGTGTGCCAAACACCAGGGTCAGAAGACCCATCACCAGGGTCTCAATACATATGACCAGGGTCAGTGTACGTATCACCAGCGTTAGTGTACGTATCACTAGGGTCTCAATGCATATCACTAGGATCTGGGTGCCCATCACAAGGGTCTCAATACCTATCTTGTGATAGATATTGAGACCCTGGTGAAGTGTATACTGACTTCGGTTTTGAGTATTCAGACCCTGGTGATACTTACACTGCCCTTGGTTATTGGTAAACTGACACTGGTGATGGATATATTGACCATGGTGATATGCACTCTGACCCTGGAGATGAGTACTAGTATACAGAGCTTGGTGATAGGTAATGAGACCCTGGTGATGGCCAAACAGGAGAAGGTAATACGAACACTGACCCTGTTGATAGGTATTGAAACCCTGGTGATGAGTATACTGACTCTGGTCATGGTTTTAAAGAACCTAGTGTTGGGCACACCGACCCTGGTAATACGTACACTGACCCTGGCGATAGGTATTGAGATTTTGGATATGGGTACACTGAACCTAGTTATTGGTATACTGACCCTGGTTAATGACACACTAACCCTTGCGATACGTACACTACACCCTGGTTATAGGTATTGAGACCCTGGTGATAGGTAAACCAACCGACTCTGGTAATGGGCACAGACCGACCCTGGTGATACGTACACTGAGCCTGGTGATGGGTAGTGAGACCCTGTTCATGGGTATACTGACCCTGGTGATGGGCACACTGACCAAGGTAATACGTACACCGACCCTGTTGATAGATATTGAAATCCTGGTGATGGGTATGCTCACTCTTATGATACGTATTCTGACCCTGGTGATAGGTATACTGACCCTGGTGATAGGTTTAAAAACCAAGGTATTACGTTTAATGTTTTTATGTGTATAAAGACCTGTTGGCAAACAGACCCTACTGATGGGTCATGGATAGATCTGCAAGGAAAAGAAAAAGGAAATGTATAATCCAACTCACCTCCCTTACCTTGAATTTGTAATTGAATCCGAGCTAAGGTTTTTATAGAACCTGGTGAACGGCACAAATTGCAAGAAATAATATTGGTTTATATATAAACCCGTCTTTTTTTTACTAGTATACAGTTTGTAATGAAACCATGATATTTTGTTCAGGCATGTAGCATTGTGGCAAAAAGGGGGTTGGGGCTGGACCCATCCAAAAAATCTTAGCATGCAAAAATAAATCCCTCTCAAAAATTTGAAAATCCTAATCAGTGGGGGTAGGGGGACTAAGTATACCTTTAACTTCAATTTCATGGTTTATTTCCACCCTTCCACTTCAAATTTTGATATGCTCCCAAAAACTTTGGGGGCAACTCCATGTTAATTCACTTTTTTATATGTAAATTAAAGAAAAATGTTTGCTGCAAGAAGAAGTTAGGGGAGAGGGAAAGCTGCCCCCTCCCTCTGATGCTATGTGTCTGTTGTTTTCTTGTAGCATTGCTTTAATTGTCCGCCAAAATATTTAGGTGTAAAACCAAATATACATAACATTTTTATCACTTTTAATGACTATATGATATCAAAATTGCATTTTCTTTTCCTTTCTATTGCACATATATAAGTTCGAAGTCCCTCCAAAAAGCTTTCGAATTTCCTTCTAAACGTTTACCGATCTCGATGAAAAGTTGGTTCACGCATGCGCACATAATTATATAATACCTGGTTATGTATTACATAAAATATTATCAGTTCTATGCCAGACCGGCGTGGAATTCACCGCTTTTTTAAGTATGACGTAATCTAACAGTTTGGTGATATAATGAGATGAAAAATGTAGATATTTGTTAATAAATCAGCATGCTCATTGATTGATAGCATTAATTTAAAATTTTTCGCAGAAACCCGTAAAAAAAATCTGTATTTCATAGTACTTTTGGTGAAATTGCGTTGTTACATATTTAACAGTTCCTATCTATGCAGAAATTCTAGCAGAGCCCATAAAGAAAGGTGTCTTTTGGAATAGTTACATCTGTTACCATGGTTACACCAACAGCTGTGACAATAGGTTCCTACATTTTTGTTTTTACAACGGTTTACTTCATTCGCAGTTTTGCCCTTTAACGTTGGTCAATTGATCAGCGCACTTCGACGTACGCCTATATGGGACAAATGAAGTCCGCCCCGTTTAATTTGTTCCCGCAATATATGAAATTTGTTATCACAAATTGAATGAAAATACGTTTAAACAGATTTTAAAAACCGAAAATACGAATCATAACTTTGAAATAACGAATTCAAGAATTAGTTTTTTTCAAATTTAATTTGTTAAAACAGATTTCAAAATTTGTAAAAACGAATTCATAAAGTTTGTTATAACAGATTAAATTCGTTATAACGAATTCCTAAAATTTGTTATAACAAATTTAATTCGTTATTACGGATTCCACAATTTGTTAAAACTATTTAAATTCGTTTTAACAAATTCAAGAATTTGATATATCAAATTCAAAAATATTTTTTAATATGTCCTAAATGGGCTTCCGTAGGATATTATACAATTTTGCTGTATTTTTTTTAAAATACTATCCTACAAAAAACTTCTCTAAAAGTTAATCAATCAAAGTCTGAATGTTAACATTTTTAAATTTTAATTTTCTAAGATAATACTTTAGACTTAATTTGCTTGCACATTGGTCTTATTTTTTCAAACGAGAAACTGTTCTCAAAATTTTTTGATACATTGTAGAGGTGATCGAACAAAATTGTATATTTGATGGTGTATTGTTTGAAAAGAAAAAAATCAGCTCGTTATTACCGATATACTGGTATACTATCGAATACATCAGATACTTTTTGCGAATACTTAATATTAACCATGGCTTAACTCAGTGAAATTTTCTCAATCTCAGAATAATTCATAGTCAATTTTGATTGGCCTTTTCACAATATTGTGGAGGAAATTATACTGATCCTGGGAATCCTATAACGAATGTATCTTTAATCAATGGAATGTTTTATAATTAACATGATCATTATTGTCATACCCCAAAAACTGAAGTGGTTCGCTTTCTTATTGGTAAACGGTAAATAAAAACATTTTTTAGAATAAGAGAATTTCAAAAAGTTGGCCCAAGGTCAGTAAGCGTATGTGAAACTACCGTGGGTTTCTGACGACGTGTTTGATACAGACAATATTTTAATGAAGCTTAAGTACATCAGCAAATAAATGTAACAATTTGTAAACAAGGAAATTATTTTCGTGTATCGTTATCCTGTATCAGGTACCGAATTACACAGATAAGAGGGGCCTGGTTTTTCCTGTTGGCCAAATATTAAATATTAAGTTAAACGGAACTTGGCAGAATACGTATTGCCTGGTATACGGCTGTTATACAATGCTACAGCACATCACCTTGTAAATACTGTATTTGTTCAAAATAAAAAATAAAAAACCGCCAGAAAATAATGTTGCTACAAATATATAACAAAATGCAATACAGTAATTTTACTTACATGTAACAGGTTTAAATGCATGCAATTGCATCTATATGTATTTAATGCTGTTAAAGAAATTTTGAGATCCGCTGTTTAAAATAATTATTACAAGTACAAATATTTTGTTTGATATTCTGATACGTTGTTAAATATGTTTAAAATTTGCTCCTCCGAGAATACAAATTAGACTTATAAATAACAAATAAACATTTATAAAAAGGTGCATTGTAAAGTTACCGAGAACCAACTAGAACCGTCAGAGGTGTTTTTTTTTACTCATGCGTTGTTCTCACACAACATTTGTATTATTCAGAATATATCTTTGATTTCTTTGTGTTTTATTGTTTTGTTTATATAGTAAGTTTATGTTATCATTAGAGAGTGCATTTGATGTTCATATAGTGCTACTATAACAGCACATGCACAGTATCTATTCCAGGTTAAAAGCAGTCCAATTATTGTTTATTGAATTCGGGTATTCGCTGAAAATGCTATTTAATAGATAATAAAAAGATTCGACGGAATATATGCCGCAACATATGTCGGTAACATTGAAGCGCTGTAAGCACGTGCTTATATTTTATTCGCAATCTCATTTTCGTTATGAAACAGATTTATTTTTAATGAAAATATCGACAAACTTGGGCTTTCAGTCGAACTTTTTCTGAAGCATCCCACACTAAATGTATATAGTTATGCGTTTTTCAATTATTGAGTGAGTCTAGAGTTCAAAATTTGCAATCCAAATGTTGCACATGAACAGATATCTATTAATTACAATCAACTGATGAGCGCATCAATCCGTATCAAAATGAAATAAAGCAGCTTTTTAGAGCCCTGTTTTGGTAAGCATCTATTCTCTAATTTCGGAAGAAAAATCAAACATCCAAAAATGAAAGGCTTGTTTTGTTAAAATGTATACTAGCGGAAAAGAGAAACTGTGCATTTTAAAATTTAGTATAATTTTTCTATATCTATTGTTTGTATTTATAAAATTTAAACAATCCATGGTATTGTTTTTGGCAATATCGGATGGTAACCGTCTGGATGCACGGACTTTTTCATGGTTAGTGAGCACCTGTTGTTTATTGAAGAATTTGTACGCACGAGTTTTACGGGCCAATACTGTTTGGAATAAGACCTGTAAAAGATTTGTTTAAACTTTTTTGGTTAAGGAAATAATATTAGTTTCAACGATATTTACCCCTATGTCATGCCACGACTCAACGAAAACCAACGTAATCGTGCTGTTGGGATGCTGCAAGATGGAATGGCACAAAATACTGTAGCAAGACACTTTGGAGTGCATCGGAACACCATGCAGTCATTATGGAGACGTTTTCAACAATCTGGCAACACCCAGGATCGACCGCGCTCTGGGCGACCTCGTGTGACGTCACGTCAACAGGACAACCACATTAGACTTGTGCATCTGAGAAATCGTTTCCAGACAGCACGTTTGACTGCCCGTAGCATTCCAGGGCTTCGACCAATTAGTCCAAGAACTGTGCGTAAACGTCTGCTCGAGCAAAACATCAGACCAAGACGTCCATCAGTGCGCCCAGTACTGCTTCAACGTCATCGTATCGCCAGACTAGCGTGGTGCACACGACATCTGCGATTCAGAATACAGGACTGGGCCAATATTCTGTTCACTTATGAATCCAGATTTTATTTGGATAGCAGTGACGGCCGTTGTAGGGTGTATCGTCGCGTTTTGGAGCGTTACCAGGTCGCTTGTGTTGTGCAACGTCGACAATTTGGTGGAGGTAGCGTTATGGTGTGGGGTGGAATATCAGCACGTGGAAGGACCCCTCTACAAATTGTGAATGGAAATATCATCGGCGTACGCTATCGAGATGAAATTATTCAGCGTCATGTGATACCCTTCATACAGAGACATCAAAATCACATCAGTCTGTAGCAAGACGATGCAAGGCCACACGTTGCACGTGTAGTCAGGGACTTGTTTGTTCAACAGAATGTCGATGTCTTGCCTTGGGCAGCTGTTTCCCCCGATTTGCCGCCGATCGAGCACGTCTGGGATGAATGGAAATACGTTTACGCCGTTTACCAAATTAGCCAGTGACATTGGCTGATTTAGGCCAGGCTTTAACCAACATCTGGAACGACATCCCTCAAGCATTTCTGAACACTTTAGTGGCATCAATGAGGCGTCGCTGTCAAGCATGCCTGAACGCAAATGGTGGTCACACGCGTTATTAATTTTGTTAATTCAATTACAGTGACTTTCGAGTGTGCTGAAATTGACGTTATTCGACGTTGACATTAATGTGTTATGAGATGTTGTTACGAATACATGTGTTAACAGTATTACAAAAAATAAAATTTGTTCATTGTAGTTTTTAAATGTTTTTTTCATATATTAAATAATGCACAGTTTCTTTTTTCCGCTAGTATATGTTGCTGGACAGGAATTATCATATTTAAAAAACTAAAATAGATATAACGGGCACGAGAGCACGGTCAGCAGAAATGTGAATTTTCGTTATAAAGTCATTCAAAATAGTTGTTAATAGAAAGAGCCTTGTAACCTCCCCCCCCCACCAAAAAAAAAAAACCAAGAGGACCATGGGGCCACATCGCTCACCTGAGCAACAATGCCTTTAAATGGGCGTTCAAAAGAAAGTGTGCCATATGGCCCCTCGGTAGAATAACGAGAAATAAATATTGTAAAGTATTCGAATTTTACATTTTTTTTGCATACACGTAATCTTTGACATTGTACCTTTATGGAATACTATTTTTACCGAGAATAAGAAAATCCTACGCAAGATATAAAACTAAACATTTGGTAGCGGTACACTGTTAACTTAAATTCCATTTTCCTAAATATTTCGTTCTGACCCTCCCCCTCTCTCCCACTTTATAAAGCGTTCAAAAGATATGATAGCATACAGGTACATTTTCTTCCTCAACTACTTACTAGTTATTGTATTTTATTAAAAAGATTCCTATTGATGTGAAGAAGAAAATCGTACCTCAATGCGCTCAATTCCTCAAATTTAAAACATTTAAATATTTTTAAAATTTGTTTTCCCCATTATAATAAAACGACTGTTGTTTACCTTGCGTAAACTCGCGTGACTTTCATAACCTTACTCACACTTGATTGTTGAATACACTTGAATGAAAAATGTTGTCACGTGACATGTTAAAGAACTATAACAATCAATGTATTCACAGGCATATCACTGTATTTTACTTAGGCCCACCCATTATTTTCATCTTTATTCAAAAATAAAAAAATGGCTTCAAACCAGGATAATTTTTGGGAGTTGATTTTAATCAACTCTCCTATGCAGTTACTCTGGCAAACCGAAAGTGAAACAGTATTTGGACCTAAGCACAAATCATCACCTGTGCTGTCACGCTTTTCCGGAAACCGACATTCCAACCCGGACGGGTTTTGTTTGTTTTTTGTTTTTCGTGTCAGGGACTTGGCATGGCCATGGCTATTGTACATGCCTGCTATTATTTTTGTTTTGAACATCAGTGAGATGCCACAACGATGTAAGTGTTTATTTGACTCTATTGTTACATAATGAAATATATAAGATTTGTTTTAAATATGTGTTGTTAGGAATTATCAAAAATTATCAGAGAAAATTCGGGTTAAGTAGGAATTTATTGTTTGTTTATTTATTTTCAGTTATTTACCTCTTGTGAAACCATTACAATATTAAAAGTTTTAAAAAACGAAAATGGTTTCGAGGTTTTGTATACGGCTGCAACACCAGTCTGGGACTGAGACAGCATATCACCGCTGACAAGAGTTAGTTCTTGAAATAATAGATAAATGCGGTGTAATGTATGCTGAACCATTGTTTTTCAAGAAAACGTATTTATAAATACCTTGAAAATTGTCAGATTTTAAATAGTACGAACAATTTAGATATTTTTGTAGTCGTATGTATTCCTACGCCAGAGCCTTCAACCAGACGCTCGGCTGTCTCCGTAAATCTCCGACAAGCAGAGAGTCCCTCTTGGTAGTCAGAGATTAACGGAGACAGCCGAGCGTCTGGTTGAACGATACTAGAGTTCAATATTGCTTGAATCCAGACATGTGTACAATTTTTAGAAATATTTCGATCACTGATACATAGTTTGATGGAATTAATTATATCTTTAAATATTACACAACATGATTCATATGAGGTTTTCTCGAAATTCTTGTCGGAAAAGTCCGAGAATTCATATTATAAAAATGTGCGTAATTTAAATAGAGATTAGAAATTACTTGTCATGCTAAATAACATGTCGTTGATTCTAAAATAAATAATAATCGATAAAATCAACTCCCGTCAGTACTTCAGTACTTTGATTCATGTATGAAAACTATCAAAATTGATGTAGATTTTTATATTATTCATTGTATAAAGAGGGGCCCCCAGAGAGTAGTTACAACATATCATCCATTATTGTTTTTTGTACAAGTATTTAACGTTAAGCAAGACATTTCTAATGATCAACCAAAATTTCAGCGTCAATCGTAGAATTATAAGCACGATACAGAGCTTACAATTATGCCAGGTTTAAGTCATATTTTGTTCACATGAATTTATTACATTTAGCTTAATATTTTTAACTTTGTATTTCCTATTCAGCATTTAAAATGGAAACAAAAAAATGGCCTCAGATCTGTGTACAGACATAGAATTGTGAGCAAAGCTCTGTATCTTGCTTATGATTCGAAGTTTAACACTCAAATATAGTTAGTAACTAGAAACGAGCTCGTTGCAAAGCAACGAAGAGGTCTTCCGTTGCAGCTTCCTGTCGGAAAAGGATTGTCAATCAGTCTGATTAAAAGCACCCTCTTCTCCTTACAGGGTCTGACAGGTATTGATAGGGGGTCATCTTCACCCGACCTAAAATTCTGACCAATCTGGGCTTTAGAAAATGTATTGGAATTTTTAAAATGGAGACAGGCAAATTATTTAATCCTGCTTTCTATGTAACCCCCAGACTGAGTATTGAAGAGTTGCACCTCTCATTAACATATAAAGTCATGTATTTGGTAAATGAGATATATATTTAGGTTGTGTGCAAATATAGAGGTTAAGTGAAGATGACTTGTTATCGATACCTATCAGACCCTGATGGGTGTAAGCAGAAGGGTGGTGATTTTAATCAGACAGGATTGTCAATATGATAAAAGTAAGTTTAGAAAATCAAAAATAAATGATGACGGCTTCTCCAACCTGAGGGTGCGCGGTACGAGAGGTGCTCAGTGGGAGGGACAACTCTCCGTATAATGTTGGGCCATGTAATCACTCAGCATCGTTTTTGCTTCGGGGAACAAATTCATCCGAAATGTATTAACAAGCCAATAAAAGAAAAAATTAATCTTCAAAATCTAATCCGTGGTAGTGGTAGGGGAGGGGAGGGGGGGGGGGGGGGTTGTGAGGCAGCTATAACTTATTTTGTTTAATATAATTTGTTTTCAATTTGCCATAAAAATTTATATTGCCTTCTACTAAAATGTGGGTTTCGGGAGGGGGGAACAATGCCCCAAAATTCAATTTCCTTTAAGTTAATTTAAGGTGAATTTTGGTTGCGAGAAAGGGGGAGAGTGCTCTCAGTGGACTAACTGGCGGTTCTGTGAGCAACCTCACAAATAATTCCCCCCCCCCCCTCCCCACTAAGAAAAACAAAATCATAACTAAAGTATTTATCTACAGACACAACTTATGAAATTTTCTCCAATGACCTTGAACTTCACAAAATAACCTTGAAACAAAATCATAACACACACTTAGGTCATAGGCAATCTTTGTGAAAAGTAAGATCTTTCAATGTTTGGAGGGCGCCTTGTTTAGAACGCTACATTACAGAAATAATTTGTTCACTTAAGGTCTACTCCGCGCCCTGCCGCCGGAAATCGGTGTCTCTAGTGCTTAATTTGGCGCCGGAATCCTTAAGGGATTACCCGTCCCCCGAGAAATCCGGGCTCACCTAATAAGCACAAGTCAACACTTAGGTCATAAGCAATCATTGTGTGAAGTAAGAACTTTCAATATTTGGAGGACGTCTTGTTTAGAACGCTACATTTCAGAAATAATTTGTTCACTTAAGGTCTACTCTGCGCCATGGCGCCGGAAATCGGTGTCATAAGTGCCTAATTTGACGCCGGAATCCTCAAGGGATTACCCGTCCCCCGAGGAATCCGGGTTCATCTAATGAGCACAAGTCCTAGTTTGGGCGCAGGGCGCCATGTTTATAACGCTACATTACAGAAATAATTTGTTCACTTAAGGTCTACTCTGCGCCATGGCGCCGGAAATCGGTGTCATAAGTGCCTAATTTGACGCCGGAATCCTCAAGGGACTACCCGTCCCCCGAGGAATCCGGGTTCATCTAATGAGCACAAGTCCTAGTTTGGGGACAGGGCGCCTTGTTTATAACGCTACATTACAGAAATAATATGTTTTCTTAAGGTCTACTCCGCGCCCTGGCGCCGGAAATCGTTGTCACTAGTGCCTAATTTGGCGCCGGAATCCTCGAGGGTACACCCGTTCTCGAGGAATCCGGGCTCACCTTATGAGCACAAGTCCTAGTGTGGGTGCAAGGCGGCCTAATAATTTCAGTTGTTTAACATCGGGATCGGAAAACGCTTGAAAAATAGTAACCTGTTAATTCAAGAATGCACATTTTGTCTCACGCGTAAGAATTTCGATCGAAAGATTCATTCAGTAATGCAGTTGACCTCGATGAACTGACCTCAATCATAAGAAGATGCTCCATGAACTGACCTCGATCTATTGATGTTGCATAATAGTAGCTAGGAAGACGGCTTGATTTATAATAATGCGACCTCAATACTAGTAGCAATTTATGATGGCATTCAATGTTTTTCAGTCGCATTAAATTATTTTAATACAACTCTTTCTTTGTATACGTGTTAATGCTCTTTGAAGAGCCCTACTCAGTATTCTGAAGAAGAAGAAGATACATTAACATTTAATAATTACGTTAAAAATATAAAATTAGACAAGGAGTTAACGAACGGCTTTTCCCAAATTTATTTAAAAATTAAATTTGTTGACGGTTTATAATAATGAAATTATGGTGTACAGATTCAAAATATTCTATATTTTGTAAAAATACAGTACTTATTTTATTATTTTACATCAAACTGATCATGTTGATTGCTTCTAGCTATCAATATATCATTATTGCCGATCATTCCTTTAAAAGGAATACTTGTTTTTTTGTTAGTGCGTTGGAGTTAGTGCTGGCTAGCTTTACTCTGGTAGTGAGCTATCATGGTACATGTATTTCAAAGAAACAAGAAATCTGTCGACACTTGCAGTACTTTGATGATTTCTATGGCGACCGACTGCGTTGCATAATGTAGTCGTATTTCATAACTTCTTAATCCGAGAACAATTTTCCTTTGACTTAAAACTTTTAAGTATAATATATTATTCCGTTCATATCTGTAGAAGTTTAGCGTGTTCAACAGGTTGATTTATTAGCAACATTATCCGATTACGATTTCGCACCTACATGTATAATGTGAAGATGATTGACTTCGAATAATAGCCTTATTGTTTAACAATTGACCACTGTAGTGAAAGCACACTTCGATACTCAATAATATTCGATAACCTTCGATACATTGTTACTCAATTACATAACAATTGATGATCTGCAGCCATATAAACATAACCCGACTGGGGCTATAGATGTTCTCAGCTGTGTGCGCTGAAGCGACACAAGATTTTCGGTCGCACGCTGCGATTGAATTAACACAGACTGACCGAATAAACAAACGGGTGGGAAAGTGAAAATGTTACACATAAGAAGAAGTCACCAAAAAATGATTTTCGTCAAATCTGATTATCTTTTTGCCAATTAAAAAAAATCCGAATGCCTCAATTCAGGACACCTTTTATCGTGCCAGCACCTACCGCAAACATGAAACATGGAACTTTGATTATAATAAACTACCTTGTGCGCAATCGTATTAATCATTTCTAAATCAACTGTACATGTAAATTAAATTTATCTTTTCATCTTAAACCAATATCATAGTTGAAATCATAATAAAAGAAAATAGTTATGTTCGTACAAAAGTCTGAAACATGCACTCGCGCGGGATCTCCTCGGCCATGTGCGAGGGATGATCATCATTTAAAAGTTTTAATATTTTTGGGTTGTTTGTTGATTTAAAACAATATTTGTACAGATTTATAAACATTTTAGACCTACAAACCAACCATTAATTTAAGACTGACGAAGTTTCCGATTTGTAGTAATATCGGCTTTATTATAAATTTTCAGAACATCTTCTTACACTCTAATGTTTAATTAAATAAAAACAAGATGGACGAACTCTTATAACATGAAGAAATTAAAACATATCTTGTATTTTATTTACGGGTATGTAAACTAAAACAATTCTAGAGTACGCGGCTAAATAAACTCATATATGAGAGACGCATTTCTCGTGTATTAGATAACCGCTGACCGCTAGTTAGCCCCGTCGCGACCATTGTGACCGATTTTCTAGGCCGCGGGTGAGGGATAGCTTACGTAACGGTACACACACAGCTCTTATTCAAGGTAGATTTTAAATGCATGCAGTATGAAAACTAAATTGTAATACATAGATTTATTTTAAATCCGTAGTTTGTGTTTTACTACAAAGGAAGAAGAATGTTTTGTTTTCCGATTCTCGTTTTAGGGATTGTGCATTATAAGAACTTAACAAAACTGACATAAACTCCAAAAAAAATCTATTCTAAAAAAAAAATTCCTGTATAAACCAGCATACTTTCTATGGTAACTTTATGCCAGTTGCACGCACATAGACTTTCGTTAACTTGCCAAATTAAACGAGGTACATGTTAACATGTACAGCTTTTTACACTCATACAACACAAATCACCAACAAAATAACATTGTAACGACCTTTATGAGATCCCAACAAACAACTTTTCCAGCGACAGCCATATCGAAATCCTAACCGTTTTTGAGTTATTAAGCAAAAACTTTCAAGCGCTATTGGCCCTTAATTTTAGGGGCCAGCCCTTTTTTATTGGTGTCAAATGAAAGCCCTTAACATTCTGCACAACTTTTATTCTACATGTCTTAACAAAATATTTTTCGTTTAAAAGATACAAAGCAAACTATGTCTAAATTTTTGCACTTTTGGTATCCTATTTTTTGACCCCCTACCTTTTTCTAAATAACAAACGTAATCGAAAAACAAAAATCGATGTGCACAACTTCAATGTCTCTGTTATTCAAATTCGCTGGATTCCCATTCCTTGCTATCATAGTCTCGGAGCCTTTGTCTGGAAACCAAAGGTCCTAAAAAATTTTAAAAGGAGAATAACTCGTTAACGGAAGAGGAGTTTTAAAGTTTATGAAATGTTTTAGATAGTGTTTTGTAATGTCTATAAGCCCTGAAAATTTGAGCAAAAACTGTTCAGAAATGAGCAAGATATGAAGCCTCAAAGTTCGCGTCTAGGAAGAAAAAAAAAAAAGAAAAATAAGAACTAGAGACGAGCTCGTTGCAAGCAACGATTAGGTTTTCCCTCGTAGCTGCGTCATACTTGTGACGCATTACAAAAAATTGATAGCTGACCATCGTACAATATTAGATGTGTTAACACTGAAAAACAAAGTATTATATTTCTGTGACCGTGTAGATTTTACGGTGATAGAGAATTCGTCTGGATCTGCATCGGTCGTGTGCAGTACGAACCGGGTGAGGGAATGTTGGCGTAAAGTGTATAAGGTAAAAGGTTGGGGCGCGCTGTGGGCCGTAAGCTAAAACGAAGGGTGGGTTTGCCGTATTCCCGAAGGTCCACCAGTATACAGTTCCAGAGAAATAAACAGGCAATTGATGCAGGATTCCACATTATTGGACGAGACTCAACGATGGCAACATTATAACAATTTAACAGACAGACATGTTACAAACAAGTCGGATATGGCCAGAAGTGGCCTCCGGACTCAAGACTCTGGGAGAGTCGGACGTGGCGGGGCTGGCCGCCGTATTCCAGACTGCGCATTGACAATTGTACATAACTATTTATAAGAATTTTAACAATGAGAATAAATTGCAATTAACAGGTAATGATATAAGTAAGCTGAGTGAAAGGTTCACAGATATAAAATAATTAAATAAACTCAATGAGTCTTTGATGTCCAAGAAATGAAAATCTGATAATTGCACAATGTTGTTTTAAGAGATTAACAGTCCTTGAGACATGACACTCTGTCTCTATAAAGTCTAATAAGTGTCAATCACTAAATAAACAAAAGTAACTATGTAAGAAATAAACTGTGAGAAAAAATTACGAAACAGATGTTGAATTTTACAAGTAAAGTAAAAAAAAAATTATAATTGAACAGTGCATTTTGCACGATGATACTACATGTTTATAAGCAAATAGAGATCTTAACACGTTGTCTCTAGTTTGATTCGCCGCATTTTATTCACAGAGTAGGACTGTGGTTATGCCCGGTACGATGGTAAAAAGACCACTGGCAAACGTTTTACACGCATTTTTATCGAACGCAAGCGCCAATGAATCTATCAGTATATATGCGGAGATCCTGGAAATTTTACAAGGGGTTTTGAAGAATAATTTTGTATTTCGAGGAGGGGGGACATGCGCGGATCAGAAAATTTTTCCGGGGTGGGGGTTGAAAAGTCAGATGGTTATTTGAGTTTGCCAAGGGATGTCCGAGGCATATTTGGTAAGTTTATAATGTACACGTAATTGAAAGAAATTTCGCTGGGGGGGGGGGGGTCTGGAACCCTTCCCCTTCTAGATCCGCGCACGGAGAAGACCGATGCCGGTAATTTTACTGTTATTTTAACCATTTTTATTTAATTATTCATGTTCATAATTATCAGAAAACCAATATTACCTTTCAAAGCAGTTAAAACTTAAAACTTAAGATACGAACCATTTAGTCTCGGTGAGTATTGCGTCCGCGTACGAAAATAATGGCAATTTTCAAGAAATTCGGATGGACGATCTGTGTCCTAGGTCGTCCATCCGATTCTTTTTCTGACTAAAAGCTACAGACCTGCAGTTAAAGATTTTCAAACTCTTATTGATTATGTCAATTTGTTTGTCTCAAAGAATCAATAAAGTTTTACCTTAAAAAAAAGAAAGAAATCGGGCACAATTTTCAATGTTAGCATTTTACAATTTTATGGTCTAATAAAATTTCAAGAAACAACTCTTCATTGCTTTATCCGAAATATTGCATGAAAAAAATTTACATCGCATTTTTTAAATTACAAAAGGATATTCAAAATGAACTTGGATTAACCGCTAACAAACAGGCATAAAGAGAGACTGAGAACCAATTCCTTCTCTTTTTTTTTTACATCAAAAGAAATTCAAAAATAAATCAAAATATATATTTTTTCTTTGTATGCGTTAATGAAAATGTAGATCAGCAAGGGGTTCGTTTTCGTGCAAGCACCTACATAACAGATTGTTACACGGGTCTACAACGATGACAAATATCGAAAAGGCAATATTGTGGGTAAAGGATGAATGTGTAGTTGGTTGTTTAAGTTTATTTTTGATACATGTAATAATATTTATCTGGATCGGTTATGTTTGTTAGTTTGTTTTGATTATTAAAGAGGGGAATAAAGAAATGAGTAATTTCCAAGCACGTAGCATCGTTTTTGAAAGTGGGGGGGGGGCAAACTCATCCAACAAATCTTGACAAGCAAAAAAAGAAAAAAAATTGAATTTTCCAAAATTTTCAAAATTTCACTCATAATTTCATGATTTTCATACCATTTTTTTTACATGCTACCAAAATGGGGTTGGGGGGGGGGCAACTCCATGATAATTCAATTTTTTAATGTAAATTTTATAAAAATAGTTGCTTCGAGAAAAAGTGGGGAGAGGACATCTTTATGTCATATAACATGTGAAACTGATTTCATTCCATCCACAAGCTTGAAATAATGAAATAATTTTAATGAAAACAATATAAATAGACGTCATAAATCCCATATCAAACGCCATATAACCACTTGATTCTGCGCGTCTTTTTAATGAATTTATAAACAACGGCAAATTCTAAAATGTATTTTTAAAGGTAATGTTAGCTGCAAGTCTGTAGACCTTGTATGAAAAATTTCGGATGGTAGTCAATTTTTCCGGGATACAGACAGAGCGGTACATATATGCAGCTAAGGTAACTAAGAATGATCCCAATAAAATACTTTGTTGAGTAACGCAAGCTTTTAAGAAAGCAATACTTACATTTGTTTAAAATATAACACCCAAATACTTCGTCTTACATTCGCTATTTGTAGAACAAGCAGAACCAGTATCAGTCTGACCGGCCTCATCATATACATTGTTGGAATTTTATTGTCCTAGCATTGCAATGCTCTGCATGTACACAATTTCTTTTAAAATTTAAACACTTAAAGTGTTCATCTATATGGCTACACATAACGTACACACGTGATTCAAAATAACCCAGACGGAAAACGGTAAAGAATTCAGTCATTGAGTCTACGTTTTATAGAACTTGTAAGAAAACACAATGCGGGTCTGAATGTTTGTTGATATGTCAATCTATCAATATACAGTTTGTTAATTATTTTCGATTGCTAAGGCTACAGCGTATTTGATGAACAATGAACAACATTTTTTCCATGCCACTTTTTTCCATGGAAGATAGCGAATACAAGTATAAAGCATTTATAAAATTTATTTAATTACCTCTTTAGAATTGTGTATGGAATAAATAATTTATAAGTTGCTGCTGAAGGTTGTTTGGTATTTTCGTTTGTAGATGCTTTGCAAGTAAAAAACCTGAAACGCAGGGGAAATCATAATTAATATCCCTAATAACCGTAACTTAAAACTAGCGGCTTTGGATTCAAATATTATCGTATACGAATATTAAGTTCACTTTTTAAAATCATCTCCACGATGATAATTATATTATATCCATTGCAAATCAGTATTTTTTTTTTTTTGCTTTAAAAGAATTGTTCTATCGGGAGCAATCCCGCGTTCGTTTAAATTGTCATGTCAGTAATACACATTGTGCTTTATATGACGACCGTATATACGTATTGTAGAAAAGTTGAGTTTAATTACCATGCATTGGAACCATTTTATTAACACATCTCCCAGTACTGAAACAGTTCAAAATGTCTCTGTTACAGTAACACAGTGGGGTGTTAATCGTGTACGTCCAGCTCTACAAGCACATGCACTGTCGTCTAGGCGACGGCCTGAATACAGCTAGCGACTCTCCTATCGATCGGTTACCTGAGTCTCGTAATGCATCTAAATATAGACAGGGGCACAGTTATGAAACAAACAACAAAAATAAGGTCAAAGAGGTTTATCTATATGAAATGAAAATGTACATATGTATAAAAACATTTGGGAATTTTATGTGGAATTATTTTTGCGCGCTACATGTATCAGTTAGTGCATTACAAGAAGCCCTTTCATAACCTCATAAACGTGCGCACCCCCACAAAAATGGACCGAACTGACAACAATTGTTTCTGCAAATACTGACTATAAATTACGAAAACATTAAATTGAATACTATAGAAGGATTCAAAATTAATTTCTTTACAACTTTGCTTCAATAATGCATTAGAAATATTTATTCCTTTTTAAGTTATTGACAAGAAACTTTGGACGCCTCTAACTCCCTAATTATAAGGGCCAGCCCCTTTTTTGGTATACCGAATGAAAGGTCTGGGTAAGACCAAGAACTTTTAAAATACATGTTATAACAAATTTTTATCAGGTAGAAAACTAACACGGAAAATACGCGAATTTTTTTGATTTTTTTTCTTACCTTTGTTTCAACATCTATACCACCCCTTTTATTTGCATTTAAATAATAAATAAAATATATCTCGCACAAATTCAATGTATTAGCTTCCAAACCAGCCCATCTTTGAGACTCTGCCAGTCATCGTTAAAGCTAAACCCCCTGGACAAAAGAAGTCGTTAAATTTTACTAAAAGGGGAATAACTCAAAACCGGATAGGAATTTTCCTCAACTAAAATATGCAAAGACAACATCACGCGGCATGTTATCAGTCCTGAAAATTTCAAAACAATCGGTGAACTAACGAGCGAAATATTAAGGATCAAAGTTGGCGTCTAGAAGAAAAAAAAAAATAATAAGAAATTTGAAAATTTTTCAGAATAATAGTAAGGTTTTCCGCTGAGAGCGGAAAACCTTAATAATCTTACAAGCACAATAATAGTAAGGTCTTCCGTTGGAAACGGAAGACCTTAAATAGAAATTGTAAACAATTAAACATATTAAAGAAACATGCACTTTAACAACAAAACGAGCACAATTTAGTTTTCAAAATGAATCATATGTATACCTACATATTTCCGTCAGCGAGATTAAACTCTATTTAAACTGAATAAACTCGAGAAAATGCTGAGCATCTCAACAAAACACATTGCATTAGTCAACCATTACGCAAAAGATCATACTGAATTACCGATAGAATGAATTGTCAATTTACTACACAAAATCGGCACCAATGTATTTTGCATGTTTGAAAGATTCCCTTCTCACGCGAACTGTTGCACAACAAACAAATTCATCTTTGTCAGATCAACCCATTTTATCATACGTCATGGCTGCCTCGTTTTAGAAGTATGGAATTAAAGATAAATTATTAAGTTTTTAAGTCCACAAACTTTGTCATGACAAACCCGTAAACAGGTAAAATGGCAACCCCGGTCTGCCTACCCTTTTTACCAACTTGGAAATCAACAATCGTCAATAAATTCCAAAATACGCATTGTTGTCTATCAATATTTACAGCGAATACAATTATACCGGTCTGTAACATATCCTAAAAATTTCAATGACATTGGTTTATTATTATCGACGTACATATGTAAATTAAAAAATCTCGATTTGCTCCGGCTTTTATTTTGTCCCGGCCCGGGTTTGCCTACCCATTTTACCTAGACTCGTATAGAATACCGATCCCGAAGCTATAAACTGATTGAAACACGCTTTCCTTTAATATTATTTTCGTAATAACTCAGATTTGAAACAGAATTAGCCCATCATTTTTGCAATTTATATTTTCCTTTCCATAAGGATTATCTATGCTGAATTGCATTGAATTTGAAGATTTTTAAAAATGCACCCCCCTTTTTCTACAGTTTCGAGGTTTTCTCCGCTTTGAATGAAGATCGGTCTTTCATTTCTGCAATTTATATTTGCCTTCCCATAAGGATGCTTTGTGCCAAATTTGGTTGAAATTGGCCAAGCGGTTTTAGAGAAGAAGTTCAAAATGTAAAAAGTTTACAGACGGACGGACAGACAGACGGACGACGGACAAAATGTGATCAGAATAGCTCACTCGAGCTTTCAGCTCAGGTGAGCTAACAAAAAATAGAAACCATAAAACATTCAAAGTCTTACAAAAAATACAATACTCTACGTTGTAATTAAAATAATCGTACTAAAATAAAGATTAGGATGTCATGTAAATGATCAATAAATAGGAAACATTTGATCTGCAGGCAATATATTACACTGTAGCACTGCATTTTCACAGCATTTATATGTCACGCATGAACACATTGAATTTTAGAACCAGAATGATTTGAAGAAACAATTTATTTATCAACATTTGTCATTTAAATGAATTATTATCTTTTTCCGATTTATTTTAGTTTTTAAAAAAGCAAAAAAAACTTGTGAATTTTTAGCTCACCTGAGCTGAAAGCTCAACTGAGCTTTTCTGATCAAAATTTGTCCGTTGTCTGTCGTCGTTGGCGTTGTAAACTTTTCACATTTTCATCTTCTTCTCCAGAACCACTGGAGAGATTTCAACCAAACTTGGCACAAAGCATCACTGGGTGAAGGGGATTCAAGTTTGTTCAAATGAAGAGCCACACCCTCTTTAAAGGGGAGATAATTTAGAATTATTGAAAATTTGTAGGTATTTTTCAAAAATCTTCTCAAAAACTATAAGGCCAGAAAAGCTGAAAATTGTATGGAAGCACCCTTAGGTAGTGTAGATTCATGTTTGTTCAAATCATGGTCCTCGGGGGTAGGATGGGGCCACAATGGGGGGGGGGGGGATGAATTTTTACATAGAAATATGTAGAGAAAATCTTTAAAAATCTTTTTCTTAAAAACTATTTGACCAGGAAAGCTCAAATTGGAGTGGAAGCATCCTCAGATAGTGTAGATTCAAGTTTGTTTAAATCATGGTCCACGGGGGTAGGGTGGGGCCACAATGGGGGATGAATTTTTACATAGGAATATATAGAGAAAATCTTTAAAAATCTTCTTCTCAAAAACTATTAGGCCAGGAGAGCTCAAATTGGAGTGGAAGCAGTAACTTGTGTGCAACCACAGGTTGTGCAGATTAAAGTGTGATGAAACCATGATTCCCTAGATAAAAGTGGGGCCACAAAGAAGGGGGGTTATATAGGACTAGAGAAAAATCTTCTTACAGGTACAACAACAAAAGGGCTTGGTATTTACCATAAAAATATCTGGATAAAAATCGGCAGATATTTTAATTTTTTTGAGCAATATCTACTGTACTTAGTTGTCAAGATATTTTGATTTTGATACTGTAATGCTAATTTGATCAGAGTTAAGGCTATTGTTCCTCAGGTGAGCGATGTGGCCCCTGGGCCTCTTGTTTTGTTTTTTTTAAATTTTAATCAAATGTTTCATTTCCCTTTTTCATCAAGTGGTTTATTTTGATTCCGAAATATTACGGAATATAATTTAATATTATATCATTTTATAATATTATATCATTTATTTTGGCAACGATATGTAGATCACAGGCTTACAATCGAATTAAAAAAAAAATCTTAATTTACATGCACATATACAGGTATATTAAGATCAAGGCATTGCCAAAAATTGTCAAATGAACTACATGGAAGTAGGTTCCTACTTATGATATTATTTAGCGGAATTTATATGAAGTCATTAATCAACATTTATAAGCTATAAATGCAAAACATTGAGCAGAGCTGTCGTTCTTAAGAACATACTCTTAAGAACACTCTCAGGGACATACGATTAATAATTAACGAACGTTTCGGTACTGATAACCTGGAGTGATATGTCGATTTCTTTGATTCTTTTGAATTTTGTGATCCAAAATTGAGGACGAATATCATTTTGTCTTAATATGACCATGCTATCAGCAATTACGAGTCAGATATATATAGAAATACTACTGGGAAAAACCATTTATGTTTAAATTTGTACAGTTCTCATGTGTAGACAGCTTTAAAGAACTCTGTAACTAAGGGAAGTTCTTGCACCATGCCTTCAAAGTACGTAAAGATTGATATATTATTCAACAACTGTTGTAATTATATCGATGTGCTGTACATTTTCCAATAATATTAGTACTGTACTTATTATTTCTAACTGCCATTACCAGGTTGTTTTTAAATCCCTTCACGGAGCTGTACATATTTTAAAAAACCCATTTCTTATGCATTAAGATGTATGTCTTACGCAATAAATAAAGTTGAAGTTGACTTTATATCCATAAAAAGGGCGGAGCTCCTTAACAACAAAACTTAGAAAATCAGCCCAATGCCATGGCACATAACCAGCTGTATTTACCATAAATAAACTTAAGACAATTTGCAGTATAAAAAGGCTTAATTAGTACTATATCTATCAGGTAATACCAGAACAGTTAAGCTATCAAACACATCGTTTCAAACCTAACTACGCTGTAAAAATGTTAAAAAATAAACATCAACCTTCTGACGAAAATCAAGTACATGCGTTTACGACCTACATAACATACAAAGGATAAGACAATTAAACAGGCAAACATTCTGAGAGTATTTCATTAGCAATACATGTTCAAGGACTGCATTTGGTTTCTAATGATAAACGATATATAATGTGAAACGTCAATGATCATAATATCAAATCATTTTGTTGAATATACTGCATACAGGGAAATATTTACACTCGTTTAATTTTCGCCCCTTTTGTCTCGGTTCTAGCGGACGAATTTAAGACTGGGCAAAACAAATTAAGATTCCTATATCAATAAGAAAGAGTATCTAGCATTTACCGTTGGAAATCGTAGAAATGCGAAAAAAAAAACGCGGTGCGAAAATAACCACGTATACAGTAAATGACCAGAATAAATGCATTAAATTCTTATGATCTTAAGATAAAAACCCCGATTCGGTTATAACCCTTACATGTAATTCAACAAAAATCATTGTCAGGTGTTGGAACTATTCCAAGCCATATTGGAAAGTCAAGTGTCCGTATTTGATAACAATCTAAATAGGACGCGCTCTCATAAGCCAAGTGGTCTTTGAAAATAGATGTAAAACTTTTTAAAAAATTGTCTATCAAAGCTTTAGAAGCAAAAATAAGCAATACCCTATACTGTCAAGTCAAGTTCAACTTGAATTATATATGCATGAAAAAATGAAAATAACAATCCGTCAACCATCTCAAAAATTCATAAAACGAAATACAAATTCAAAGCAAAGCAACACTAACCTCCAAAAAGATGGAGGTAGGATCAGGTGCCTAGGAGGAGTGAGCATCCTCCGGTCACACCCGCCGTGTGCTCTTTGTCGTAATCGGGAAAAGACGGAAAAGTCCGTAGACAATTGGGTGATTAATTATGGTGTAACAATCAGTATGAAAAACGTCAGTCACATGCGACCCTTTTTAGCATTTGAATTTTATACTGGTTCAATACAATAACATGATTATTCATACTCGTTTTGTATCTAAATGTTTTGTGAATTAAGTTTAACGACCAAACTGAATTGAATTATTGACATGTGTATAATTGTGTTATATAAATGCTGCAAATTAATTTGATAAGTGCCAATCTTTTAATATACTGCAAATGAGAAATCGTTCTATAAATATTCATTTAAAACAACCTTTGAACGGTCTTTTTTCATATTTTTTCTATTTGAATAAAACATACGTCTTCATTAACGAACATTCGATTGTTGTGGTCCAGAAATACGCCCGCCCGAACGTTTCCAAAGGATTGATCGTGTGCCATACGGTAAAATATAGTAACAAACTATTTATGAATAAAACACTGTCAAGCGGTCATCATTAAGTTCTTACACAATCTTGTCAAATTCTTCAAACAATTATTCTGAAATGCACATAATGGTAATGTTGAATCATTTTATATGTAAATATCATATCTAGGTGATCCTTTTTAAATCACTAGAGATTGTTTTATATCTTTGCAATGCTACCTAAGGAATATGTCATCTTTAAAATGCTTTCAGGATTACGTGGTCGAATAGCATATAATTATGACATGTGCAAATCTATGATATTTAATGTATGATAATGAGAAAAAAGCAACCTAAAAGTGCTATGTCAGTCACCTTTAAAATACCTGTATACTGACAACGATTTCTAAAGTAAAAATATACATAATATATTTAATATATTTCAACTGTTTACAGAAACACCCACGAAAGACAAAAAATTCTTCGAAAATTTCCCCTGCACATTCCTTAATAAGAAAACGGCCTATATATGCTACAAGGAAATGAAAAATACATTTATTTTCACGTATAATTATGACAATATTTATATTCTGCAATTAATTTTATATTTCATTTCGTTAAAATATATGTTATAAAGCGATTAGTTTGCGGTTGCTACGGGTTACTGGACAAATGCAAGTTTGTCAACTAAATGGGGTGATTCAACATTGTATTGGACGACAGATTTTTCACATTAATAGAAATCATTCGGAGTCTTTTTTTGTAAATTTGTTAGTGTTACATATTTATCCAGATGAATAAAAGTAAATGTCTCAATAGTTTCTGAAACAGCTCTCGTACTTACAGACTGAAAAGATATTCGGTAGTTATATATCGAATGTGACAGATTCAATTTGGGGTTTTATTTTTTCCAAAATTCGTACTGGTTAACTTGAACTCAGTCGAATACTGTAATCATGCATTTTTATTTTTTTTTATACAAGGCATATTTCTAATGATATATATCTCGACATATATACATGTAATATATTTTATCACATGTATATCATACATCCAAAAGTAAACAACTGAAGCACATTTTGAATTTTATGGGGGGGTTTTTTTGTAAGTGTTTTGAGTTGTTATCGACGACTGGCTAATGTCTGCATGGTTTATTCTATTTATATTTGCTTAAAACCATAAGCTAGGCTAATCCGTCCGGTCAGGCTACGTCGCTTTTTTCGGCGTATTTAAAGACATGTTTTTGCGTAGTATCCTAAAAATATTTCGCTCGTTTGAAAATGGCTTCAAATGCCATATGAAAAATGTACAGTACTCACTACATCACAATTGAAAATCATGATGATCATGATGAGTTTTATAAAACTGTAAAATTATATCTAAAAACTCAATTACGAAGTCTTGGACAATTTTTAAATTGGACCATGAGTACTTTCCGCCACCATTTAAATAATGGAAAGCGTTCAAAATCATTATTGTTTGATTTGGAATTTTATTACAAACATCTCGGTTGTGTTTATCTATATATATATATATATATATATATATATATATATATATATATATATATATATATATATATATATATACATATATATATACCGAGGCCTGAACTCACGACCTTTCGGAACCCACTCTCCTAGCAGAGAGCGGCCACCGCGCTTACCACTCGGCAAACTAGGCAAGACAAAAATCTTGCTTTCGATGACGAACAGAACCTAGCGCGCTGGTCAGTCACTACACGGCCGTTTGAGATACAGGTGAAATACAGTAAAACGACAATTTGAGAGGATCGGAACGATACACATTGCATAGATATATACATATAATAAGCACAAACATTGCAATAACTCTCAAATTGACATATACCTGCCCAAAGTGAATGATATAGATATAGATAAAACACAGGGAAATTCATTTTATTGGAGCTCCACCTCCGGCCGGGGGATATCATAAAAGCCCTTGTGATACGGGGGATATCATAAAAGCCTTTCTCTAAAATGTATTCTTACCAGAGCATCGTTTTCCAGTAAAAACCAGGAACCACCCATCATCAAAAAATGCGACAAACCCAAATGTAGTACATGCCCATATCTGACAGAAGGATCCACATTTCATTTTAAAACCGGAAGCGATTTTTCAATCAAAACCTCCATGTCATACACTAGTTCAAACCTTATCTATGTCATACGTTGCGCTGGTTGCGGTGAAAATTATATTGGTCAGACAGGAGACACCTTGAGACACAGGATGACCGTACACCGACAGCAAATCAGGGAACCTAAATGTACGGCCGTCAGTGAACATATAAGGAACTGTGCAAGGAATAAAAGTCCCAATTTAACCGTTTTTCATTTTTACAAGTTTCTGAAGGATACCACAGAAAAAGAACGTGAGGCAAAAGAAAAACTGTTTATTAACAAATATAAACCTGTTTTAAATGCCTAATAATTATAGTATGTGTCAGATAAAAACTGTTTCCCGCAATAATTGTAAATATTTGTATTATTTTATTTTCCCGTACTTTATGAATATCTTAATATCATGACGTCATAATCTATTAAGCTACATAATGTTACATAAAATTAGCGCTTTATGACGTCACAATAAGAACTATGAATTTGTATGTATGTGTAATTGTGTAACTTAGCAAATATTTGTATTATTTTATTTTCCCGTACTTTATGAATATCTTAATATCATGACGTCATAATCTATTAAGCTACATAATGTTACATAAAATTAGCGCTTTATGACGTCACAATAAGAACTATGAATTTGTATGTATGTGTAATTGTGTAACTTAGCAACATGTTGTCAAACTCCTGATGATTTAAAATGAAACTAGTTGAGTTTATTTCGGTGTTGTGATTTTTTTCATATACTACTACGTGTGTGGATTAATACTATATATATATATATATATATATATATATATATATATATATATATATATATATATAGATTATTACATGGCAATTTTTATATCGCATCCTATATTAGCCCGAGGTCGCTGTATATCAGCCCGAGAGCCGTCAGGCTCGAGGGCTGATATACAGCGACCGAGGGCTAATATAGGATGCGATATAAAAATTGCCATGTTATGATTTTTATATCATATACTTATAGAAAATATCACAGAAACAATAAAAAACATTTTGTGATGAATGATATTGTTAACAAATCGCTCTGTGTCTATATATTAAATCTCTAATATTTTCCCTGAATTTTATTGCGCCAGCTGTTTGTATACCGAGTTGACGTCGACGTAATTATTTGACGTCATACTCGGAGATCGGAGTTGAACGACGCATACCGATCTCTACGTCATAATAGCCGATGATTAACGGAAAGGGGTGTGATATAACATCCGAAGATTGCCGGAGAGGGGTGTGATATAAATCTTATATCACACCCCTAGGGTTTATATCGCACGGGTAGGCAAAGTTTCTGTTTATATCGCACAGGGCGGAAAAGGGTATATTTTCTATAAGTATACAATATATATATATATATTACCCGCAACGTTATTTTTTACTATCCTATTCTATCATAACGTGTATCAATCCTATCGTATCGTGCATGTATACCTATATTTCGTGCGTTAATCCTATTCTATCGTGCGTTAATCCTATTAGGTTTTTCATTTAATTTTTACAGTTTTGTTTATTACAAAGTTACAAGTCGTTCAGTGATTAGTAAAATCTACGTAAAGAGCTTCCTTTGCTCACAACAGATCTATAGACTACATCGTACATCTGGGCAACTATATAAAACCGACTAGAGAAGCTCTATCTTACAGAAGATGCTGATATTCAAGCCCACATGTAGTTAGGGTAATGACATTTTTTTGTGTTCAAAAGTTTTTTAAACAACATTGCATCGTTTCTTTTTTACAGAGTGTGTCCTTTATTATTTTATAAAGCTAACTCAACTAAAGTAAAATTTGAACTCATTTTCAAAGTAAACAAAACCTGAAGATACTAATATAAAATCTAGATTACGTAGTTGTTCAAACATTTTCTTTTATGAATTGTTTTCTTTTTATCTGAATCAAAACCACCCAAAAAACTGTTCAAACGTAAAGAAGGTTTGCATCAATGTTAATTTTGCTGATTACTGTTCCAAAAAGGTAGTCTCTTGAAATTGGATAAACCCTTTTAAATGTATGATTTCATTTATATTTAAAGCTGGAATTAACAAGATTTTCATGACTTTTTAAAATATTTCTAACTATCATTTCCTATTACCTCACGTAGACACTGACGGGTGAATACACTTCACTTTAAAAACCAATAACTGTATTCTTGTTAAAGAAAATAACAAATTTAATGAAGTAAAACATATCATTTATTTTTTTTTTTAATATTCATATTATCATAATATATACAAAGCTCAGATGTGAGCAGATGACGACTTATGTGTTTTACTAGTACTGTAACAATAAATTAACTCAATAAATAATGTAACAAATATGAATTGCAAGACATTTGTATAACAAAAATAACATAACAATAAATAGGACCCGTTTTCTAATGTTTGGTTGTATTCATCTAACACTATATTAAAACATGTACATGTATAGCACGTCAAGTTTGTGTTTTAATGCAATTGTTTAATACATACATTTTATAATTTAAACGCTCTATTCATATAGGCGAAGGTAAGGTAAACGAAAATGTCTTAAATATTACTCTTTGTTTCGTCACTAACTCGCCATTTGTGTATATGAGAGTGAATAAATCTCTGGTTATTTTCTAAAGACATTATCTTCTCGTTCACGCTGCTTACATTTTGATGTAAAAACTCCACGTCCTTATGTAGTTTTAAGGTTACAGGTGACATATCATCCGATTCACTCTGTTGGAGATCTTCCCTTTTGCTGTGATTTCCACTCGTTTGAACGGGCTGGTGTGAATTTACACCTGCTTGATCATTACTTACAGTTCCTTGATTGATAGGGGTCCTGTTCTCTCCTAACAATTGAATCAGTTTACTTTGTGCCATATATTCAGCTGTCAAAGTCTTAATGTCGCCGGTTTGTACTGTGTTTTCTCGTTGTATGTCGTCTATATCCTCATCCTGTTCATCGTTTTTCTCCTTTAAAGCTGAAAGCTGTCGAAATATAACACCGTTCTCTGTCTCGATTGCTTGCTCCTCTCTTCTATGGTTAATATTACTTCGAGACAAATCCGCCACACTCCTCTCAGTTGCCTGTGTTCTTTCTTTTAGAGAGTTTATGTCAGATACCCTTTTAGTATTTTCATCGAGGACAAAATTTATGTTTCTGTTTATTTTATTACTGTCAGTCATAACAGCATTCATTTTTCTCTCCTGTGAAACATATTTCTCATTAAGGTCTTGTATTTGCCGGTTTTGGTGATTGTTGACCTCGCTAAATGCATTCAACTTCCTGTTTTGCTCAATGTCTTCCTCTGTCAATAGCTTAACATTTCTATCCAAGACTGACGTAGAGTCTGAAAGCATGCTTAAATTCCTTCCATACGAAGACACAGTGTCTTGTAAAGTTTGGATTGATTGTTTTTGACCTAATATATCACGAGAAAATATGTCTATGTTCCTCTGTACCCTTTCAGACATTTCTCGAAGGTCCCTAAAAGTAGAATTATGAGATAACTGTGTATTTTGTATCACACGAATTTGGAAATTCTGTTCATCATTAAGCGTTTTGATGTCCATCAGAGTTGATTTAAGATCAATTACCTCCCTTTTGAGAGAATCAATTAACAATGCCTGATGCTCTTTTTCTGCCTTTAAAGTTTTGACATCATCAAGGACAGTTTTTAACGTTCGAAGTAAGGTCAGTTTAAGAGCCGACTCCTTTCTTAGGTGATGTTGAATCATTTGCACAGCGGCATTAGATTGAGACGTCATAGCACTAGCACACATTGTGTTCAAAAACAGAAATAATACGTATCCTAAAAAAACGAAATGTTGCCTCATGTTCTTCATCTTAAATCCATAATGTAGAAGTGTCCGAAAATTAACTAAAAGAACATGTTGACAGCGAGCGGTCCTTACTCATTCTCTCTACCAACTGAATACATTTGGTCTCTACCTCACAACTGAAGTCCTATATTGAAATCCATCATGTATTTATCTTTGTCAAAAATGGAAATATTAACACGTATCAATTGTCAATCAGCATATTCATGGTGTAGAAAATTATTAACTGTTTAATATTAATTATATGCGTTCACACAAAAAGTGGTGTATCAATATGACACATCTTATTAATAAACGTTAGAAATCCTGCGGAAAAGAAAAAATCAAGGAAAAGAGATGTATTAGGTACAGTAATGACATTTGCGCACACCAGTGTAGTTAGTGAAATGACAAAGTTATTGTGACTTTGCGGTTGCAAAGCTACAGTTGGCATAACCTGCAAAAGGTCATAATCTGAAATATTATACATAAAAATGACACATGCAAAGACCCCATTAATTCATACTAATCTGTTAACATAATTACACTTTTAACGTTACATGGGTCATTAATATCTGTCTGAATTACATCCATAACTGCATGCAGAAATTCCTTTGGCTACTGGAATGCGATTAATTTTAATATATTAAGCCTTTCTTTTTTTTCCTTTTAGGAAGTTAATAAAAAAATATTATACACCAAAAATGTTCCCGTGTTACTACCTTTTGATACTTGAGCGGTTTTTGATAACTAAATTAATTAAAATAAAAATAATAAATATCGATAAAAATTTCGAACCCCCCCCCCCCACCCGTTTTAGATAATTCATAGTTTCACAATGCTCAAAAAAGTGTTTTTCATTTTTAACATACGGGACATTAAAGATTCTTTGTTATTTGTTCTTACACCTATCTAAAACTGTTGTTCATTTTTGAGATACAAGTGAATGAATACCGGGGGGGGGGGTTACTTTAGGGGCCAGCCCTGTTCATCTTTAATGGGGACAAATATCGGTGTTTTGATTGGTAGAATCGCTTAGAATTATCAAAACAAACATTTTCTCTTTTACAATGCTTAACAAAATATGTTTTCTTTTCTAGATATATTGCGTCAAAGTTTGAGGACTTTGGTCCCAAACCATCCCTAATTACGTAATAAATGGGTGTGGCAATTATGTTTTCTGAAAGATGTTGTTACGATCAACAACTTTGCTATAATGCATAACAAAAACATGATCGTTTTTAAGTTTTCTGTAATAGACTTTACGAGTCTCTTGCCCCTAATTAAGGGGGTCATCCCAATTCTCTTAATATCATGCGAACGGTCTAAAGAATACTGACTTTTTTTAGTCTTACACCTATCAAAAATTGTTGTTCATTTATGAGACATTAGTGATTGAATACTTTAGGGGCTAGCCCTGTTTATCCTTAATGGGGACAAATATCGGTGTTTCGATTAGTGGAATCGATTAGAATTATCAATACAAATATTTTCTCTTCTACAATGATTAACAAATGTGTCTCCTTCTCTAGATATATTGCGTCAAGGTTTGAGAACTTTGGCCCCTAAATATCCCTTGTTACGTAATAAATGCGTGTGGCAATGATTTCTTTCAAACATCAACAACTTTGCTTCTATAGTGCATTACAAAATTTTGATCGTGTTTAAGTTATTTATAATATACTTTACGGGTCTCTTAGCTCCTATATGAAGGGGCCAGCCCCTTTTTCTTGATTTAGTGGGAAAGAACTTTTATGTCACCGCCACTTTTGTTATATATGTCTTAGCGATCTCCGATCTTCAGCCATGTTCGATAACTTTGAATTTTCCGGGTTTTTTTATTTATTCGTACCATATATCTGCCTTTTATATAGGCAAATTTAATTAGTCATTACGATCAGTTATTCAATGAAATGCTTGGCTTAGTAGTTCCATGGAGATCTACCGGGTTTTTGTTTTATTCGTACCATGAATCTGCCTTTTGCAAATTTAATTAGTCATTACGATTATTCAACGAAATGCTTGGCTTAGTGGTTACAAGAGATCTACTACATATGGGTAAATGGGTTCGAGCTACGGATGCACCGGCACAACCTTTTTATTTTAAATTTGATCTTAACTTGTATATTTATTCCATTATATCCAAAGAAAGTGGGCGCTTAAGATGTAGATTCGGCAGGAATCTGGGCGCACAAGGAGAGTGGAAATTTCATCAATTAATTTTGCACATTTTCCGAATTATAACCTTTATTTGGTTTCTGCTGGACGTGGAATGGGTAGAAAAATGTTTGTAATGCAAAAGGTATCATTATAAATTGGGTCTAAATATAACAACACGATGCAATTCATGCAAAATCATACTTATTTAAGCTGTCTTTAAATGATTTAATTCTCTGGGTCTTCTCTCCACAAATTTGAAACGTGCAAAGATGACATATTTCAACATTAAATATGTCGCTTATTAAAAGAAGATGTTGAGATGACCCAGATATGACTAATTATGTACTTTTTCAAAATAATTTTGGGAGGATAAAAAAACAAAGTCCATGGATATGACAATGTTTTTTCAAACACTACTTTATACCGCATATTGTGAAGTCACGCATGGCTCAAAGGTTTCGTCCTCGAATAGTGAATACATACATGCGGTGTTTGGGGTTCAAATCCTACTGGTGACTCCTTTTTCATTCTATTTTTTTTTAAAACTTTTTTGTTTTTAAATGTATGTTGATATAACAATATGTTGAATTATAGAATACCGGTATATTTTAATTTGCCGTTATTGATTTCTGCCGTATGAACACTATTACTAGTTTATTAAGATATACGATATAAATGAATTAAAATATGTATGCATTAACATTTCCAATATAACTAGTTATCGGTATACCCTCTCATTGCAATTTTTAGAAATGTTGTGAGGTTTTTTTAATAGCCGAAATAGACATGTACTTCAACTCTCAACATGATATAGTTTGAGTAATTAATTTTTGTTCAAACCTGTACGTAGCCTTTCGAGGTTATAGACATTTAAATCAATATTGATTCGTGTCGATGATTCCTGCAAACTTATAATCTTGTGCGCCCAATTTCTTTGCGAAAACTTTGTAAAATGTATGGATACCATCAATAACATTTTTTATTTCATTTCATTTATAAAGTTTGAAGGACAAATAACATTTTTATGATGAAGAAAAATTTGAGGCTGAGGGTCGGACAACCTTTACAATATCAATCGATAAAAAGATACAGATCAAAACGAATGAAATTTTTGATTAAAAATTCGTACCCAATTTTCGTGCCATAGCGAGCTCCAATGAATGGCGTCAATGTCCTTGCAGACGGAAGACCTTAATAATCGGCACACGGTCGCAAAGCTATGTTTGCTCTCAAATCAACAATTTATCAACTATATTTAAACCATTGTACTTTATTATCTATTTTTGAAACTAAAATTATTACTGTGAACTTTGGGGTTCCCCAATAGGACTAGATATTGAAAAGGTTCATTTTGAGTTTTTACGCTATGTACTTGCATTGTTGTCCATAAAACTAGAAATACAACCATGTTATACTTTGAGATTTGGCGTCTTCCTTTTTTGTATCTTATTTATATTTATCGAATGTGTAAATTCTGGTTTAAATTATTGCAGTCTGAAAATAGTATATCAAGAAATGATTTTGATTGGTCATATTGTATCGGTGAAAATAATAAGCAAAATTATCAAGGCTAGGCAAAATTTATTAAGGAACAATTACATCATTTGGGACATGGCTACATGTGAAACGATCGAAGTAATTAAAACAGTCTTCTTTGTCTACCAATCATACGCAAAGATTTAATGACCACTCTATACAAACCTTGTATAGCAAACTGCAAATAGAATCAAAATGTCATATTTGCAAGCATTTAGTTGTTAATTTTTGCTTACAGTATTACAGAGAAAAATTAGTACCAAATTTGTACAGAAATGTATTTCCAAAATGAGGTCCTCGCATAATCTGTTTAATTAATTGAAACGGCGCGACATAAAAATATACCAACAGACAAAAGATTCTTTAAAATATGTACTTCTGAAATGGGAGACAAATAAAATTTTATACTTATACGCCCAATAAATTTGACATTACAATCAAAGTTAAAAAGGTATTGTTGGTGTAAACCATACATGTACAAATTAATACAAATATTTAGTGTAAACAATGTCAAAGAATTGTATAATTTAAGAAAATTCTTTTATATAGCCCATAAGCTTGCGCTCAGAATGGTTTGAATTTTTTATATATAACTATGATTACTATTTTTTTTAAAAATTTTATGTCATTCTCCATGGAATCTACAAATTCTGTCAACATATATGTTTGTATTTATCTATTGGACAAGATTTGTACGTACTTACCGTCCATTTTTGTCTTTTTTGTTCTACTAGATGATAACCCGCGCGAGCGCGGGAATTATCACTTAACAAATGAATAACATAATGCAATAATGTTGAATCATATTTTTTCCCGTATATATTGTGTCCGAATTAATTCTTTATAGTTTTCTTAACCTATTCTTTAAAATTGAAATAAAAAACTGCATAGCTGGATATTTAGAAACGGGATGAAAAATTTAAACTGAATTGGGTGATATATACATGAACTTGGCCTTAATTCTGAGTTGAAAATGATTACAATGATTTTTTTTTAAACCATTGAGTGGGTATTTAGGACTTCATATGTCTAAATTTTGTTCTTTAGGTCAAATTTCACAAATATTTTTATCCCTGTCCCAAATGTGAAGTTCAGATAAAAGACTGTTTAGAAAAAAAATTGGGTAGGGTATCCCCCCCCCCCCCAATTTAAATTCCCCGTTTGATGACAAAATTAATGTATAAAGTTCACTACCAATCTGTCGTGGTATTAAAATGTATAAAACTAAAAAAAGATCCCGCTAGTGTATGCATATTTATTTGCATTTTTTAAAACCAAACTTGTCATTTTCAAAGTATCTCGCTCTACACTTTCCGCCATAGTGTAAATTAGTCAAACCGCGTTCCTGGGAAAAAATTCTTTCGATCAAAACTAAAATCGAATCAAATTTTTCCAATTCATATATTAACTTTTTTGTTTCAACCAAAAATGTCCCATTCCAGGTATGAATATTTACCAGCGATGCATGATGTACCCGGCCTACACTTTTCGCCAAGACGTTAATTAGTCAAACCGCGTTCTTGGTTACCCCGTTCTGGAAAGTTCTATTCCATTCTTTCGCTAGAGGTCGCGCTTCGCTAGCTTCTATCTATCAAAACTAAAATCACTCACTCAAGAAACGAATTCCCTTGTTTCATTTATTCAACATTTGTCCAATCTTACTTGTATGTGTAATCCAGGTAAGTTCCTAATAAATATATTCACTGTTTACGTAATCATTCAATATAATTTCATTGCAAAGATATATTTTGATGCAAACGATCCCTGTCTTGGATCCGCCAAAGCGTGTCCACCACTTTACTCTCATTTTTGCTATTTCGGGCTTGTTTATCGAAAATGAAAGTAGGTTTTTGATTAATTTCACAATAATAACTTATCAGTTAAAATTCAATTATACCTAAAGGACATCATCACGCATGTGTTCAAATACCAAAGGTGTAAGCAAGTACTCTGGTGCAGGCATTTTGTAGTTTATTTGCAAAATGCCTTAATTTATAAGTATAGATTATTATAATCTTGTAATACTGATATAACACGAACGTCTTTTGCAATTGAAATTGAAATTAATATGAAATTCAGTTCATCATGTTTTTTAATATTTCCTATTTCAATTCAGATCATGTTCATCAAATCAATAATCAAATTGTTTTTGTAACATCAGTGTTATTTACCACAACAAAGCATTGATTGGAATTTTGAAGTTTTATGTTTAAATATTATTCCACATTTTGTTTTGCTGTCATAATTGAAAGGAAGTGCTTAATTTCAATCACTCTGTCAATAGATGTTAATATTTCCTTAATATAACATCGTTTACTATGATGACACACGCACAGGTAAATGGAATATCTTGAGCAAGAAAATAAAACATTGTACATGTAAAATAAAGTTTTACAGAGATAAGTTTTTAAAGAGCTTTATACATGTAATATGTATTAGAACTGTAATGATTAAATTCATACTTTCACACCATGTTGTGCATGATGCATACATATGTATTCGAGTTTTTATCATTTGTTTGTAATAAATTTAGCACTAATTCTCGTATTCAAAAGACGTTTGTCAATAAAAACTTCCGTCTATGCTATTTTAAGCTAATTATAATAAATGATGGTAATGTAATCGTCTGGTAACCACAAAACAAAACCAAAAACAGTGTTACCGACGTCACTATGTATATTGAATTAGTGTAAGGTTATTGAGCTTATTGATTAAATAACAAACTCCATTCGTAGTAACTAAGCATAAGCTTAAGGTTAAAATGAATGTGATTTATTGCTCCAATTTTCTGATCAATAGAAAGCAGCAAAGTATATTAATTTCACTCCTTTTTTCATTCTATTTATGCTACAGTAACTATTCAGTATGCATTGCAACAATATAAAAATTATTTCTACTACAGTGAATTGTTTAAAATAAAACAAGGAGAATATAGTTGACAAATCAAATATGATTTGGTGAAGAACTGAACATTTTGTTTAGTATATCTTAGCTTTTTAATTTTTTTTTTAATTCAATAAAAACTTTGATTGGCTACTAAATTTACGTGATGATATATGTATTATTATTATGGACTGTATTTGTCGAGAAGCTGCTTGAAAAATGTTGCATGATTTCTGTAATAATATTTATTCATATTTGTTGTATTTCGCCATAATTATGTTTCCAAACAGCATTGCGTGATGTGAAATTGAATCACTTTATTTCAATGTATGAATGTGTCAAAACCAGTGATTTATAGGTTTACACTGTTTAATACGGCATGCACGAATTCTTTCTTACCTGTACGCTCATTTAGGGATTTACATTTTCTTTTAACTGTCAAATAAAAGAACGTAGTTTCCATACACAATGGCCTTCGATTTAATGCACAAGACAACTAAAAAATCAAACAAAACGACAAAGCTCATTAAACATGTTTCAGTGAGTGCATGTGTTTCTTCTTAGATCCATGTTGTATTTGGGATTAACTATACATTATATTTGAAGATACTTTATCAATCACAAGAGTGCATAGCTTATAATTGTTAATTGGAAATGCATTGCCTTGACTTTTTCCATGGTATTTCCACACTAATATTTCTTTGTTTTAGTATTTTAGTGTAAAACTTTGGGTATTTGTTTATGTTAATTTAATTTTCTATCATAATTTCATTGGTAAGTTTATAAAACCGCACGAATTACATTAATGAGCCATTGATATAAACAGTTATAATTTCCTTGTTTGTCGGAATTGAGGAAACATCGGAAATTCATTTTCAGGATGCTATGAAGAACAAATAGAATCGATAATTAAAATATTGTATAAAAATAGTAAAAGTTCAAAGTACACCCAAAACTTTTCAGCAATATACATCTGCTTTATCAGATTAAAAAATCATAATTCGTGGACGCTGTAAAACATTCGTTTTAACTTGTATTTCATACACTCATAGTTAGTTATACAGGGTTTTTGCATATACGATTCAGTTTACATATAATTTACAATACCTGTATCAGTCGCCAGGGCTGATACGGACTCATCTACCTCATTAAGTACATTGTACCAGTTGTAATCTTTTAGATATCATGCGATATCGAGAAACGGAAATAGTTAGGCAACACGTTTTGGTACAGATCTGTTACTTGGTTCATATACTGTTAAGAAATTGTTTTTATGTATTATTAGGGTTCAATCAAATAATTTAACTTTGTAAAAAAAACAACCTTTTTTCATTTTAGAAATTAAAACATTGTTTTCTGAATTTTAAGGTTTCATAAACATGAAATGCTGTTATTTTTTAATTTCATCCTAGTTTGAATCAAATGTAAGCTGTTTTATTATACAAAGTACTACATACATTTATTTATCTCTCGTCTATAGAAATACAATACTTTCTCTTACCGGGATATGCGTGTATGCCAATTCTCAAACAAACCAATGATAGTAAATAAATAACTGCTTTGTTTCGAAGGATTAGTCAATAAATTAATTTAAGAACTCCTTGAAATGATTAGAAAACTTATATCGTTGTTACATTTGGACATTTATTCAAACTCTTTTAGAATATAAATGCTGTCGAGCGCTCAAGATAATAATAGAAGTAACCAATCCGAAATGTCGAGTGCTTTTAATAATATTTCCGACACTCGGCAAATTATTTCCATTCGTAAAAAGAATCTAAGTGCTTCAGTGATTTTTTTTTATCATTGCTGGCGTTTGACATATATAATTCACGTTCGTTCATATAATGACCCATTTTATTTCTTCAGTTTATTTGCTTGATGTATCGCATACATCGGTAAAATGTTTGAAATGTGTAAACATCAACGAGTCCTCTCTATTCAAAATAATTACTGCAGTTTGTTCAGAAAAGTTCTTTCTGTAACCGATCGCGGAGTGGTGAATATCAGCACCTATACACGCACAGACTTGAATCCATTAATTCAAGAAAAGCGATAGCATTTCATAAGGAGAGTTTACTGTTCTTCTAATATAAATTAATAGATGTTTGCATTTATTTTCTGAACATGCGGGGAAAGGCAACATCAGTAAACAAACACCGACTGTACAAATCCGTTTGACGAATCATTTAAAAGACTGACTATTCAATAATATTTAAACATTTGATGTCGATCATGATTATTACATGTAACTGCTGAAAATGTATGTTTTTAATTGAAATAGAAATCATATTTTTGATACTGTATTTATTTAACATTTACGATTGTCCTTATTTCCAGTGCGAAATAATTTGACAGAGTGTGTAATTATAATATATATTAGCGTACTCTGCACCTTCGTGACAAAAGGTTAGGTAACATATATTTCATCTTCTCGCAATTTAGAATCTTCCATTAATTATTTTTGTCTGCCATTTCCGCCAATGTACAGTTTCATAGTAACAAGGAAATGATTTCATATATCGGCGCATAGTGTCGGGCTGCATCGCAACAATACTTGAAAATTTGCAATATAATACACATCATTTCATTGGGGACAATCTAATCTGTCCCTAGCTAAGAACAATATATGTTTCCATCTTTTTGATGGCTTTAAATATTTGAAATAAACTACCACCAATGATTGCAGTAGGCTTTCACGTAATTTGGTTGATATATTGGACCACAGGTATAATATAATAGTCATCGCAAATGTGATGTTTGTAAATATAACTACGCCTATGTAGTCATCATGAAATTAGCAAACTATTTCGATTATTTTTTAGAATCCCGAAAACAATTTTAAAAATACAATCCATAACTTTTAGAAATATATCATCTTTTCTGTTTTATATTGGTAGAAAAAAAAACCATCACAGATTGGCACATTTAATGGTTTTTAAATATTTTGGGCAATATTGATGAACAAAATTAATGTTACATTTGCACATCAAAGTTTCTTCCGTGCATACATTCAGGATTTGTGTGTTCTAATTTTTCAACCTATCAGTACCATTCCGTTCGTTTTCAAGCAAGACACATTTAGCATCAGCTGTGTCAGGGAAGGCGTCTAATTTTAAATCTGAAAACAGAGATCAAAGTTCTAACAATTTCCCACATGACAGTGTTTAAAAGCCTGATCTATTTATTGTTACAGAACGTACGTTGCATACTAGTGCATAATATACATACTGTGACAATTCGCTCATGTTGTTATCAAAATAACATGATTTTTTTTTTTTTGATTTTTTTTTGGGGGGGAGGGGTTACATTTAATTATACATGTATGGCTATTAATAATGTGTGATAAATTGAAGTAATTACAGTTTAACACTATATATAATTTTATATTGAAGATAAAAAAAAATAATTGTACATAAATCACCGAGCTCATTCTATTGGGTTAAGACTATAGCAGTGTGCCACTTGAAACTCAGTTCTGCGTTTTGAAACAAGAAGCTTGATGAAGAAAGCAATCATATAGCATAGCATCATGTTTTGGTTATAAAAAGGCTGATTTTTAGTATTAAATCCTTAGAATGATAACTTGTTATATATGTTCACATGATTAATTATGTTAAAAGTTCGAGTAGTGGTTCATATTTCCAAACGTTTCAGTGGAGAAATGAATTTTATTCAGAACTTCCTCACTAATTAAAGATACATAATTATAGATACATTATAGGTGTAGTACTTTACCATAAATTGACAGAATGAAATATTAACTAATTGACAGGTTAATACTTAACGAAAGAGAACTCTTTAGACTAACACTTTCGGTTTTAAATTCACCAGAGTTATGTATCTTTATATAACGTAAACTGTTCGATTAATTAACTACACTTGAACTTGTACTTTAAGTATTAAAAAAAACAAAACAACCCCCCCCCCCCAAAAAAAAACCAAACTTTATTCACATTGAACAGGGGTAGCAATACTGCAGCCAAATTATTATTCAAACCCACAATATATTGCAAGGTCATTACTCCAAAACCGAAACCAAAGGGCCACTTCTCCAAACAAAAAATCATATTACGTTATAAGTTGTTTTATACACTTGCTATAAAAATACAAAGCGTTAAGAAACTCTTCTTAACATAATTGTAATTGTTCAATATGAGTTTTATTGCGTTTTAGTTAGAGACGTTAAATGTTAAAAACACTGTGCCGGATAATTATGCCAGTGCCAAGGTGGCATTTTTGCGCCCGCTTAAGGCGCATTTCTCTAAAATTTCATTTATGTCAAATGATAGACAATAGCCTAGAGAGTAAATAACCACCTTTGACTTAGGTGTATCTTACCTGACAGGTGAGATATTTACCTTTAAACATAAATATCCCACAGGAAAAAAATTTCCCCTAGGAAAAATCATACTCCTGTGGGAATTTTACAAAATCCTATAGGATAAAGACATTTCCTACAGGATTTTAAAGTTATCTTGTAGGAAATATTTCTCCTTTAGGAAAATATTAAAATCTATAGGCAGTTAAAAAAAAAATTTCTATAGGAAATTAAAATATTCCTGTGGTAAAATAATTTCCTCTAGGAATTTTTATTTCTCCTAAGGGATTTTTTTTCTCCCATAGTAAAAATATTATCCTGTAGGAGTAAATTCTCCCTTAGAAAATTAAAAATTCCTATAGGAATTATTATATTAGCCAACAATGTACATGGTTAGTATATACGTCCCTAGCATGACTTAGTCCTAACTAGGACAATTTATATATCTCATTGAAGCTTTTGTCTAAGTAAATGTAGTCTGTAATGTTGCAATAAAAATGTATGCTGGCAATTAAATTAAGTTTCAAAACAATGAAGACAATATTTCTAAAGTAAAACATTTTTTTTAAATCCAAAAAGAAACTGGGTCAATTATGCAATGTCCAACTACAGCATACCCATAGTCAGATAGTTAGTCCGAAATATCTTACATTTTCCTGGCTTTTTTATTTCAATATTCAGGAATACCTGGAAAGTAAATTTCAACTTCTTAAAAAAGGCCAGGTAAAACGTCAGATATTTCGGAATAATCCCATAGTGTCTGAGGTTTTCTGTCCATCAAGATGATGAACCCATGATATTATGAGAATGAACTACGAAAGCAAGTTTTACGCGCGAAATTCTACAATCCCTCAAGCAAATTATTCAGCAAACCGGTGTCTTACATTTACAATACCATAAGATCCAAAATACTCACAGCAAATGAATTATTTTTGGTGATGTTTAGTGAACTGATTCACGACATCGAAAATTAAATTCTCGGAAAATCATCAACACGAGAAACAATTTACAAATGCATGATTCAGTCCAAAGAGTGTGGCAGAAAATCTTGTTGAAAGATTGCATCATGTTTGTTTCAGATTGTTCTTTCCAGACTTATAATAACGTAACAGTAAGCGCTTATAAGACTATGACAGGTGTTGACTAAAATCAGAACATGTAATTGGGGGAGCTAATGCACGATACTTTCTGTTTTGCAGTTATTTCGTTTTAAAATATCATAATAATCAAGCAACATATTGCCACGAGGGCGTCGGAAGAGCAGCGGCGTTTGTCGTCTCCGTAATGAAAAACAGTTGTTTTTTTTGTTTTTGTTTTTTTTTTATTTTTTTTATTTACATTGTAAAAAGTACGATGGTCAATCAAAAAATACGAAGACAATGTGGCTGTCTATCATATATTTTTCATTAAAGTCATAACTAACAGATTAATTTATGCAACAATACTTATTGTATTGATATACGAAGTTTCATTTCATTTGATGAAAAGGTATTTGTGTTACCCGATTTTAAAATCAACATGTTTTGTCACCATGGCGCAGGGTAACACTGAAAACATAACATCAGGATGGCGCAAGCACAGTTTATAGAAATATCCAATCTTTATATCACCCCGAGTCTTTTGTGCTTTTCACCATACAATTTAAATCTGCACTATATCATTTGACATCTAATTTGTTCACAATTGTTCGAAAATCATAAGTTAGTTCCTCGAAGTTTTTTTTAATTTATTTTCCGCAGGGTTGACAAGGTATCAGGAGAAAACGTACCCAGGGGAAAACGAACCCAATTTCTAGGGTACGTTTTCTCCAGGAGAAAACGTACCCGGATACTTAGATAGATGATTGAGTGAAGTGGAGATAGTGGGTTCACTTAAATGGTTATATATTTTTTCTTAAACCTCAATGGAATTGGCATTATGGGGTTTACCTTTTCTTAGAACTGCATATGCTTTCTTATTCTATTACAAAATTCCCTTTTATAGGATGTTAGTGTAAGTTAAAGGTAGCAAGGGACAGTTGCCGTGTTTTCAGGCTTATGAGTGTTGCTAAAAGTCATGAAATGATTTTTAATGGTTATCAGTAGTTAGAGAAATGTCTTCTGTTGAAATTGGTATGCAATATGTAGGTCCCTAATGACTTATATGAAGTTCATGAGAATCCAAAGTACCGGTAAACTTTTCATCTTGCAACTGTGACTGTTGTGTTGACTTTACACAGTGACATTGCAATTAAGTTACAGACAAGGGGTAAAATATAACATGAAACATTTCATTTGAAGGGGAATAGTCAATGTTTTTACATCTGTAAAAAGGTACAGAATTCTTGATATAACTGATTGTAATAAAAATGGCTTATCAATTAAAAGTGGTAATAGTTATAATCTTGAAAACCTTACAGAAACAGTTTGATTATTACAAGGTGATTGGTTCAGCCGGGAATGGGGGTGTTACTAAAACAGAATTAACTTTTTTATTTTTCAATTAAATAAGATCATTTGAAAATTCTACTTCAAATTGCACAACCTAGCTTTCTGATTGTAAAGTGTTTTTGTGAGAAATAAACTCTTGGACTAAATGTCAAAGGTGGCGGTATAGTTTTGTGTGAAAGACCGGTCAAATTTTTGAAAAAGGGGGGACCTGACATTTGAATGGTTATTTTAGGGGTATAGTCAGAATAATTATTGCAATCATTTGTTGGGGAGTGGAGCACATGTCCATTGTTGATATATAATGACACTTTAGTATTGTAGGGTTTTTTTATCGAATAGGGAAAGAAAATGCTACTGTAACACTGTTGCCAAAATTTTCACTTCTGGATTTGTGCTTGAAAAAGAGGATGCATGTGTCCCCCCAATTAATTGATATTTTTTTGCATGGGTAGAGAATATCCAGAGTACAGTTGCTTCTAGCAGTTGCTTGGGGCTTGTGCAGGCCTGCCAGTGGAAAGGTAAAAAAGGTAAAATTTTTAGAAAACAAATTGAGATGGGACTCTTCTAGTTAGTGTTATTATATGTCTCAAGAGTCAGAACTATGTTTACCTTTGCATGCAGAACAATTTTAACAATGTTTAACAACCCCGCCCCCCAACCCACATGTAAGAAATACACTATCCGGGCCACTACATGTATATCTAATTGACATTTCTTTAATCGACATAAAAAAACTGTCACAGTGGTATTTAGAAAATTAACATACATTGTATCTCAATATGCATGTATGTGATAAAATTATACATGTATTTAAAAAGTACAACTAGTTCTATATAATTATATAGTTACATGTAGATTGCTTCAGACAACCCTTTATATTCTTTAATATATTATGAGCTGTTATAAAGTATCAAATACAACTTAACTGATCAAGAACTTCTAATACCGGTAGTCACAAATTTGCATTAGCAGCTCATTTTCCCTGATTGTCAATATAAATATTAATTGGAGCAAATAATTGTTATTTCAATCTTCATATTTGAAAAAAAAGTACCTTAAATTGATCTGTACTAGCACAACTAAAAAGATTGATAAGAAAGTTAGCCGCTATGTCATTGAATGTATTTTCCTCCTCCTTAACATTTGCATGTATGTTTACTAAACGGATAAAACCATGCATAGTCATAATTTGAATTTCATTATCTATTAATCCTGCTGGTCTGATTCCAGAATAACAATTTTATAAATCTGAGTGACAAGTATTCAGTGGAATATGAAATTGTATTGAGATAATACATGTACATCTACATGTACAATCCAAATTCGCCAATAGCCTGTTACTGACTACTTGACAAAATAACATATAGGAGTTTTTGTTTTATTGGAAAGAAGTATGTGTTTAAATATGATCTACAATTTTGTGTGACCCAAAATAAGATAAACATCCGAGCACCTAATGAATACAGAGATACATTCAAATCTTAGTTAATTATAGCTGATTGAGTTTATAGACTTTTGAAGTTTTAACTTCTTTAGTTTAATATTATGTATTCCCAATAGGATACAATATGAATGTATCAAGTTACCGAGCTTGATTAAATAATTAGATTATGAAAATATCAATAATTTTAAGAAATAACCTCATCACTACAAAATAATGCATTGTATGATAGCATATACGTGTAACAAAGACTGGACATTATTGTTCTGGGAGATTAAAGAAATGCACAATGGGTTTGCATATTTTTTTTAGAAACACTTAATTGAAGAAACAATGTAATTTGTTTACATATCATGATAATTTTTTTTCAGGATGTACAGAATTGAATTAAATTGATTGAGATCAGCATGATATTGATATACATGCATATTAGAATGATGTTAATAAATGAAACTTGACACCCATGTAAATACATGTATATGTACCCAGTATATATAGATACATTGTACCTTCAATTAGAGATTAAAAAGTCTAATAATCTAAGATTTTCTATCATTAAAAAGTAGACCTTGGTGTAATTAATGTGCAGAATTTGGTGTGTGTACCTATATTATGTCTAAATAATTAAAATAAGCAAGTTAAAAAAAATCCATAGACTTTTCCCAAATTAAGGAAAATGCAGCAAAGAAATAGCTTCATGTGTGTTTTAATAATTTTACATTTGTCTTTCAATATTGTGTTTGATTGAATAATTTAAATAGAATGTAGCCCTGGGTGTTTTTGTTACTTAGATGAGAGTGGGCTGGCCTGCATGAGATGAGTAAAGGACACACTCTGTGTATACCTCATTAGTACCTATTGTTCTTTCACAGACCTTGCAATTAACTAAGAATTCTTACGTGTCTTTGTAACGGGCACGTTCTGTGTATACCAATTAACCACCCTATTGTTCTTCTAATGCTAAAATCAACAGAGCAAAGGTACATACACACGACCCGTGAGAACAGGTGTCCGATCAAGCAGTGCACGTGAAAGCAGGAACGAAGTAATGGAAGGGGGCTGTCATTACTCTGGATGTTCAGTTCTTTATTAACTTTAACCTATACAGCTTATCAGTACAATAAATATAAACAATATACACGTACAGGTAAGTTAACAGGAGAAGGTGGCAGAAGTGTACATATGATATCAACATCTAATTTAATCTAATTTTAAGTAAATCTTGTCTTATTTTCAAACTAAAGTGAATAAATTTACCCAGATTACATAGTTCTTTCACATTTTCAACATTAAAAATGTGCAAAAGTTTACACATTGAATGTTTTTTCCAGTAGTAAGGCTTAATGTATTTTTTGCGATAGCCTTCGTATATGGGACATATTAAATTCATCTTCAATAGAATTTGAACATAAAAAAAAATTTCTATTGTGTCTTTTATTATAATATCGACTTGTTTCTATTGACAATTGATGCGAAGACAACCTGAATCTTGAAATACACTTTTGATATTTGTTTGGAATAGGTTTTCTTAAATAAAATTGTAAATCATGGGTTGCAATTAAGTATTTAAAAAAAGAGCACCGACTAGAAATATCAAGTTGAGAAAAAATACTGTTTAGCTTGGTCAAAAATACGTTGTTTAACAACAATGAGATCTGCAGCTGTTATTTTTTGTTTTTCCCATAATTCAAACATACCCAGAATGCATAAAAAATCTTTAACATGATACAACCAGTTTTTTGCAGTGTATAATAGCAATGTTGAATAATACAATTATTAAGGTACAATATTTTTTTTCAGAACTTAACTATGTTGAACATTCTTTGGTACAGCAGAGGACAGCGTCCTAATTCAGAATAAACTGCTACATTACAAGTTGACCTTTTAACTCACAAGATATGTTTACAAAAATCAAGATGAAGTTTCTCAATATTAGGTGCTTTGAGTGAACCCCATACCTCAGAGGCATAGTTAATGACACTGCCAACAAAGCAATCAAACAATGATAGCAAAGTATTATGATTAAAAAACATGTTTGTAATATTTTTTTCAATACAAATAATGCCTTTATACCTTGCTCGGCAAGTTGTTTCTCGGCTTTAGAAAATTTATTATTGTAGTAAAAAATAATGCCAAGATAAGCAAACTGATCTACAATTTCAAGTGGTTTACTTTTCACTTTCTTTTACCCTTCCACCTTTTCTAAAAACAACAATGTTTGACTTATCAACATTAATGTGTAATTTCCATGTGCTACAATAATATGTTAATTGATCCAAAAGAGATTGAAGACCAGCAATTGTCTCTGAAAAAATCACCATGTCATCAGCATACATAAGAAGAAAAAGATTCAGTGATGAAATTTCAAATGGTACACATTCAGAATTTAAAAAATTGATTTCAAAATCATTAACATACAAATTAAATAAAATGGGTGAAAGTACTTCACCTTGCATTAAACCAAGATTGCTGTTAAAAAAATCACTCAAAAATCCATCAGAAGTCACACATGCTTTAACATTTTTATACAACCCTTTTATAACATGTCAACAAACACCATTTTGTAAAATAAGAATGATGTATTATACTTCTATTGAATTAATTAATGTATATATATAAACGGGGAGAGAAGAAAGTGACCACCTTCTTCCAATTTTAATTTACTACATGTAAGTCTACACAAACACATTTTTGCAGTGTGCATACCATATATCATCATCACCAATTTATTTATCAGGCACGTAGCATCGGGGGGGGGGGGGGCGCCCCCCCCCCAACACTTTTTCTCGCAGCAAAGATTTTTGTTAAAATTGAATCATTATGGAGGCCCCCCCCTTCTTTTTGGGAGTATGTTAAAATTGAAATGAAAAAAGGAAATTAAGAGAGAAAATGAAGTTATAGGTAGACCTATGCGCTACCCCCCCCCCCTCCCCCACGGATTAAGATTTTCATGATTTTGGGTGGTTTATAATGGACTTCTAGCTTTTGATATCTCAGGCATGAAAAGGGCGACACATATTAGATTGCATTCATAATCGATTTTAAAATATATGCACACTAGGACCTTTTCATAAAATTTTAAATTGTGAACAAATCCAAACGGCTCTGATCAGGAAGCATATCACAACTGAATTGGGGATTGGGATTTAAGGCAACAGGGGTGGGAAGTAGATTTAAATTTTAAAATAATTTTGTACTGGGTACATGTATGCGCTTGAAATTAATCCCAGTATTTATTTAGTTGAGCCCCCTCTCATTTTGGTCACCCTCTTGTTATAGGGACTTTTAAAAGAGCGATATTTGAATGGTTAAACGACATGTTATGTTGATCATCTATTGTATGGCCTTCGTCGGATTTTTTCTGCAAAGATGTATCACTGTTGACCAGTGCTTCCATTTTCTCTAAAAAGTTATTCGGCACTCGGAGCCATTATTTAACTTATGTCTTTTTAATTGTTGGATCTAACAAAAAAATCATACAAGTACAGGCACGTATCGTCGTTATTGAAAATCAGGGCAGACTCATCCAGAAAATCTTGACAAGCCAAAAAAAAAAAAAAGAAAAGAAAAGAAACAGAAAAAAGAAGAAAGAAATGGACATCAAATATGCAACATGCTAAAATCATGAAAAATCCTAACCCGTTGAGGGGTGGGGGTGGGTGTTAGGGTACCAAAAAATGCTGGGGGGAGGGGGGCAACTCCTTCATAATTAACTTTTTTATATGTAAATTTAAGAAAATATAATGCTGCGACAAAGATTGAATTGGGGGAGCTTCATATGTATATTTTACAAAATTAATAACATCGGTCATCAAGGGCGTTGGGACAGGGGCGGCTGCCGTCACCCCAATAATTTTGCCAAAAAGTGATTTTTAAAAAAAAAATTAATGCTAAAACGAAATTCTATAACGGCGATCGGCGTTTATTGGAGCGGTGAAGTGTGAACGCTCTTGTTAACCTAAGCAAGGGTGGGGATATATATATACCCGTTTCTGGCGTGTGTTGACAATTAACAGGGTATTAATAGATAGTTTTGGCATCAAAGAAGTAAAGAAAATAAGTTCTCTAGCTTGTGATTTATAACAAGATGCAAGTCATAACCAATTATCGGAGAATATTACAATGTATGAGCATATCAAACATTGTGCATCTATACTCCTATATTAAAATAATAGACTCGAATTTTTGGGCTTTAATACCGAGAAATCGGAAGGGTACTGTCTTTTGTTTTATATATTTTAAACATCATTGGTACTTGAAGATTACCAATTTGTTTTTATTTTTTTTCAATCAAGCTTCACTAATTAATAAGCAATGAAAATTCTTTTTAAAAATCCGGAAACTATCTGGATTTTTTGGATTTTACAATCTTGCGCATTCGCATTCGCATTACATTCACGCTAAATAACGGGAGGCTCTTTAGTTTATGTTTCCATAATATCACATTTGCATGGATAAACTCAGAAACGTTAATACAAATACGTGTAAATTTTCATTGAAAGTTTGCTACATGTATATATTCTGTTCATCAAAGAAAATACGGGAGATAACTCTAACTCAGTGCATTTGATTTGAAAAATCCCGAGAGTTCCGAATGTCAACATGCTGTGTAAATTTGAAGCGAGTAAAAAACGTTGGGGAAAAAGTGTTGAATTCTTCATTAATATGAATTAAATTTTTAGATGAAATGTATTTACAGACGCAAAATGGTATGTTATGAATAATTTGACTGTTATTTTCAATAAAGCTTCATTAATTTTCTCAAAATCGTATCGGAGCTATTCTGCAGTTTTTTGCTACATTACGGGTATATGGGAGGCATTTTAACTGTGGTGAAGGCCTGTCCCGAGACACAGATTATTCTATTAGAATAAAATTAGATTATTCCGATATCATATGCAATGTCAACCCGTGCACGCACGGGTCAAAGTCTAGTAGTAGTAAAAACATCTTCATATATCTTCAACAACTTAATACAATTATCAGTAATGTATTATTTCTGCATTCCCATCTCAATACTGGAAGGACTAATATAACCACCCTGTATATTTCATGTTTCCAAAGAGTTTTTTCGGCAAGAAAAATTGTTCAATCATTCCTGCATGGTTTTAGTTCTATCTATGGTTAGTTAAGGTTCATTTTGACGAGGTAAATATCACAAATTCATAATATTCTGCTACTGTATTATCTATAATTAGAACAAAAACGAATTTAGAATTTTTTTACGTTTTACCATGACACAAAACAGAATTAAAAATAATATGATCCTGTTTTGAACTTTTCCGCAAGCAAATTTGTGTCAGCACGGGATTCACGGATATTCATTTTTGGACGTTCTAGATGTGCAACAGAGACTGATAAGTAAATCAAAATTGATGCTCATATATGAATATAAACTAATCAAATTAAATGTGTTTGTCGTCAAATGTAAACAAGGATCAAGTACAATGATTTTGCGTAGGTTCTGATAGTGCAATAAATATGTGACAATGATAATATGTAAGAATCATTGGACACGTCGTAGAATATATATTTCCAGTCAAATTCGGTTTAATCAGGGACGTATAGTATATACGTCCCTGGTTTAATCCCGACCCCACCCCCTTCCCTAGCTGGTTATCGATAAAATTTGCCGCCCGGGTATGAATACCTTCCGACGCCCCACGGTAATCAAACGAGAAACGATTATAAAATACTAAATCGTAACTGATGAGGTAATGAGATTTTAAAATGTCCTAGTTTAAAAAAAAACCCAAACATTAATTCATTATTTTTCCATAATCAGTTAATGGTCCTTTATGATATCATTTAAATGTCTAATTACATATACTATGATTAATGAGCGAATGTGGTAGCGCATGTGGTAGCGCGTGCGCCTACGGATCCAAGGGTCGTGGGTTCGGTTCTCATTGCCGGCGCTGATTTTTCTCCAAATTTTCCTTCTGTAAAATGCCACAAATATCAAAAATGAAATCAATCCAGTAACAGTTCCTACTTCTCGGCTCGATACAAATTTGACAACATAAATTCAAGCATGCATTGAAATATTTAGTATACACAGCGTTCCGATTAAATATACACACATGTGTTGAAATTAAATTGTCACACGCCTCGGATCTGCTTTGTTTCTGTGCTTCAACTCTGTACATAAGTCATTTTTCAGCCATGATATCTTTTTTCATTTATTGAATCATTAATTCAAACATTTCATATTCAAAGTAATCTATTTATAATAGTTTCTGAGCATTTTCACATATATTTTCACATTGTAACACTCTAATGAAAAGCCAAAAAATTATACGTAACTGAGTACCCCGCCCCCCCCCCCCGATAATTCAACATATTTATACCAATATTTATACCTTAATTGCCGCGGACACTATCTAAAAACCTCCTGCTAAAGTTGGAACTAAATATTGGTTTTACTATAAACATGATAAAGATATATGAAGCATTGCACATTCTGGTACTGCATGTAAAATGCTAAAGCACCCCCCCATCCCGATCGACCCTTAATCCATCGTGTTCATAATTATAGATGTATGATTGATTATTACGGTGTTCATATGGACAAAGAAAGTAACTCTTCAGATTTTTAAGTTTTTTGAACGGCATTATACTTATAGTACACCACAGATCGACTGTTCTAATCGAAACGTTTGTGCCCCGATTTGTCTGTAACAATAAATTACTACATCCGGTTTTCAACTCGATAATCACCGGCAGCTTGTGTTGCTAAGTTTGTATTTCTGTCCAGTTTGAAAGGTAATGCAACTGATTGCAACTCAGTTGCACTTAAACTTTATAAATCTTTTTGTTCTTTATTAACTGCTGTAGTGCTATGAACTGCTTCTATGTACATGTATCACAACAGCCAATTCATTCCCATTTATTTTCTCGAAAAGTAGGAAAAGATTGACGTGATTATTTTCTGATACATCTGCAATAATATTTTAAACAGCTCAAACTTCACTACGGGTCTTGAAACAACCTCGTGCATAGGTATGGCGGCCTTGCATCACATTTACAAAATATAATGTCCTGATAAAATTGGAAAATGAAAAGTGTTCTGACAAATTTGGAAATTATCAAATCAGATCTACATACCGGCCCCTAAAATATGGTCCTACCTAGAACATATTTTACAGTTGAACATACAAAACAACTTAGTCCTTCTCATCTGACTCCAACACGAGACAAACTTTGGTTATCGGGCGCGTAAGAATACTTGACACAGTTTTCACTTTGACGACACGCACAATATCATGTATGTCCCTTTGAACCTCCAGAATCCGACCAAGATTCCAATGATTCCTCGGTCCGTTTTCAACGATCAGAACCAAGTCGCCTTCTTTAGCATTGCGACCCTGCTTTAGCCACATCTGTCTACTCTGAAGAAGAGGTAGGTACTCCTTAATCCATCTGCACCAAAATATATCTGCAAGGTATTGGATCTGGCGCCATCTACGACGTACATAGTTGTCTCTTTGTGAAAAAGTTCCAGGTGGTAATGTTTCTCCAGATTTGAGAAGCAGCAAATGGTTTGGTGTTAAAACACTCAGATCACTAGGATTATCTGATGTAGGCGTCAAAGGTCTCCCATTGAGAATAGCTTCGACTTCACAGAACAACGTTGCAAGTCCTTCATCGTCGAGATGAATTGTTTGTTCATGTAGTACGGAAAATAGCACCTTTCTAACAGATCTGATGAGCCGCTCCCAGACACCTCCGAAATGTGACGCTGATGGTGGATTAAATGTCCAATCTATCCCTGACTGCAGCAAGTGAGAATGAATTTGATTTATGTTCCATGTTTTAATAGCTTCTTTTAATTCTTTCTCAGCACCCACGAGATTCGTACCATTGTCCGATCTGATAAACTTCGGTTTTCCTCTCCGTGCAATGAATCGGCGAATAGCATCAATACATGAATCTGTATCCAAGGAGAATGAAACTTCAAGATGAATTGCTCGGGTGTTAAGACAAGTAAATATCACACCATAGCGTTTTACCATACTCCTTCCTCTCTTCAACTCAAATGGCCCAAAGTAGTCCATGCCTACATAAGTAAAAGGCGGATCATCTGCTTTCAGCCTTTCAGCGGGTAAGTTAGCCATCTTTTGCTGCATTGGAGGAGATTGGTATCTTCTGCATATGACGCATTTTGAGATAAGCGATTTCAATAGAGATGAAATACCGGGAATCCAAAATTTCTCTCGAATTACAGCTAAAGTGGAATTCTTGCCCAGATGTCCTGTAGATCTGTGGGCATCTACCGCAATCATCTTTGCCAGTATGGAATTTTTAGGGACAATCATTTGATGCTTTGTGGTGAAAGGTACATTAAGCTTTTCTAGTCTTCCTCCCACCTTTAAGACTCCTTCATGTAGAAATGGATCTAATCTAGCGAGCTGCGAAGACCTTTTAACGTGTCCATGTTTGGCTCCAAGATCTTTCAATTCATTAGCATAATATCGTCTCTGCTCATATGCGATGAGTTCTCTTTCAGCTCTATCAAGGATGTCAGCATTGAGGTATGGAATGTTCTTAATGATCTTAGACTTCTTTAATCTTGCTTCACTCCCCATGCATTCATTCTTCGTGATCTTTTCTTCAGGAATCCCAGAGTTTTTCATTTTCTCTTCTCTTTCTCTCTTCTGAATGACTATTTTCCTCAGGTTATCCTTGGCTATCAGGAACCATCCCACTGCTAATTTGATTCTTTTCCAGTCTGAGAAATGTTCCAGAATTCTTTCAACACCTTCTACTGGAGACTGTATGAGAGCAGTGTTGGCACATTTTTTCACTTCCATGTCATTCGTCGCCAGAGTGGTATCAATTTCACGTTCCGAAGGCCAGGTAGATTCTTGCTTCCAGAGAAATTCGGGTCCGTGGAACCAACGCTGATTATCAATGAATTTAACAACTGATGAAACCCCTCTAGATGCACAGTCAGCTGGATTCTCTTTTGTGTTTACATAATGCCATTGGTCAAGGTTTGTAGCTGCATGAATGATGGCAAGTCTGTTGGCAACAAAGGTTTGGAATCGAGTCTTTGTGTTAGCTATATAACGGAGTACTGACATACTGTCAGTCCAGAAGTGTATCTTTTCTATTGGATAGTCTAGTTGGTCATCAACCAATTTGCTTAACTTCACAGCTAGGGTAGCAGCTGCAAGCTCCATCCTAGGGATTGTCATCGACTTCAGTGGTGCGACTCTTGATTTTCCCATCACAAATGAACAATGTACTTTCTTATTCTCATCAGTAATTCGCAGATATATAACAACTCCCATACCAAGTTCACTCGCGTCTGCGAAACAATGTAACTGGTACGACGCTATGTGTCCAAGATTCTTTGGTTTGTAGCATCTTTCAATCTTTACATCTTCTAATTGTTTTACTTGTGTAAGCCAGCTGTTCCAGTTTCTCAACACAGTTCCATCAATTTTCTCGTCCCATCCTGTACCATTCCTACACAGCTGTTGCAGCAAAGATTTAGCTGTCATAACAAATGGTGATGCAATGCCGAGAGGATCGTAAATGGAACTCGTCACGGACAGAATTCCTCGTCTTGTCGTTGGTTGGTCCTTTACTCCTAGTTGAAATCCCAAGGAATCATTCTCAACAAACCAGTATACCCCAAGAGCACGCTCTATCAATGTTTCACCATTTAGACTCAACTTCTTGATGTCACCAGCTCTATCATCTTCTGGAACTGACTGCAAAACCTCTGCACAGTTACTTATCCACTTTGTTAAACGGAACCCTCCTCTTTTACAAAGGTCTATCAAGTTCTTAATAAGAGACATGGCTTTCTCTTTAGTGTCAACTGATGCTAAGCAGTCGTCAACGTACATGTTTCTCGTTATGACATTTTGTACACTTTGATCATATTCTTCTCCATATTCTTCAACAGTCTTTTGCAATGCGTAATTACAGCATGTGGGTGAAGACGTAGCCCCAAAAATGTGCACTTTCATCCTGTAATGATTAGGTTCAGCATCCAGATTTCCATCTTTCCACCAAAGGAATCGCATGCAATCTCTATCCTTCTCTGGTACAATAACTTGATGGAACATGGCTTCTATATCACCTTGTACTGCGATACGTTCCTGTCGAAATCTCAGAAGTACGCCCAAGAGGCTATTAGTTAAGTCAGGTCCTTGTAGTAATTGACTATTTAGAGACACACCTCTAAAAACTGCTGAACAATCAAAAACTACTCTTATTTTTCCTGGCTTCTTTTCATGGTATACACCGTGATGAGGAAGATACCATACTCGCCCATCATCCCTCTTTAGCTGCATCTCAGGAACTGCTTCCGCAAAACCCTTTTCAAACAGTTTGTTCATAAAGCTGATATAATCATTTCTAAATTGGGGATTTTTCAACATCTTCCTTTTCAGACTTTCAAGTCGTTGCTGTCCTTGAATCATATTATTTGGTAGATTCACAGAATTGTCTCTGAATGGTAGTCCTATGGAATAATGACCATTTTCATGACTGATAGATCCTCCTACCTGACTTAGAAACTTCTTATCTTCCACTGAATGTTCTTTTTTGTCTTCTATAGCACGTTCTGGAAAGTCAGAGTTTATTGATGCCTTAACTAATTCTTCTAGTTTCATGTCACATTCACAATATTGTTCAATTGTCACTCTGTTCACATCATGTGTTCTAGTTTCTCCTTCCCTGAGTACGTTCCATACAATCCATCCTAACCGTGTCTTAGTAGCATGAGGGGAACCACTTGGCCCAGTTACCACATCATATGGAGCGAAAGCATCTGGAACATTGCTACCTAAAAGGAGGCCAATCTCAGCATCAACATCTGTAAGTGGAACATGCGATAAATGAGACCATCTTGATATTTCCTTCTTAGTTGGGATATGGTCATGGTTGACCGGCATCTTGTCTTTAGTGTAGACTTTAGGAAGATCAAAGAATTCTGTCATGCCCATGTCACTGATCTGCAGACCCTTAACTGAGTGAGATGACAGTTGGTAAGCTTCTCCCATTGTGTTCAAAGTGATGTTACATCTCTTGCCACTTGCTCCGAGTTGCCGCATTAGGTTTTCAGTGCAGAAGGAAACACTACTGCCTGAGTCGAAAAATGCATATGTTACTACACTATGGCTTTTGTCCTTCAATTTTATTCTTACTGGGATTATAGCCATGGCACATGTTTGATCACCGGCCCCAGTATCACAACAGGCACTAATACTTGAATTCTCTGTGGAGCAATAAGCAGCAGACTGCTTTATTTTTGGAACTGCAAGTGAAGAGTCACTAGCTTCGCCTTTGTGATTTGACATGTTTACTGAAGATTTCGTTGGATCATGAAGAATTGTAGGGTGAAAACGTCCGCATAAAGAGCACTTAAGTCTGTTTCTACACTTCATACTCATGTGTCCTTTCTTCAAGCATCCATAACACAGTCCTTTACTCTTCATAAAGCTGTATCTTTCTTGTAAACTTATTCCAATGAATTTTTTGCAGTCACTGAGTAGATGAGAAGAGTTTTCACAATAAACACATTTCACGCCAAAGTCTGTTGATTTAGATGTGTCATTTATAACGTCCGTTGACAGTACAACTTTCTTCTGTGGTTTGTTATTGCTCTGTCGAAATCCATTCACTGATATGTTTCCATAGGTCGGATCGTTGGATTTTTTAGCTTCATTTTTTATGAAAGTCACAAAGTCTGAAAATGCAACTCTTTTCTTTGCATCCCTTTTCTTCAAAACAACACTTCTCCATCTGTCATGCATGTATATTGGTAATTTCATCATCAATCTTTTCATGTTTTCCTGATAGTCTAAAACTTTGATGCTGTCCATACTCTCTGCAGCATTTTGGCATTCTACCAAGAATAAGGAAAATTCGTCCAACATCTTTGAATCTTTCACTTGAGGCCAATCGAGAGCTTTCTTAATAAAGGTTGTGACGATTAGTTCATTATCTCCGTACCTTTCTTCAAGTTGGTTCATAGCCGCCTTGTATGCCTTCTCGCCGTTCATACGGCTAAAGCCGGATACAACACGATTTGCCTCCCCGTGTGTCATTTGTTCCAGATAGTTCATTCGTTCATCATCATCTTTAGTGTTTATAACTACTTTAGCATGAAACTGTCTAATAAATCTTCTGTATTCCAGTGGGTCTCCACCGAACCTTTTTATTTCTGGTAAGGGTCTTCTTAAATAGTTCACAACATCTTGTAGTGCATCTTGTTGCTTTGTTTCTTTATCAGTGCTGTGGGATTTCGGAACAAAGGCGTTGGCATTTGGATCCAAAGAGCATGATATCTGTGACCCGATTTCTTGTTGAAACTTAGGAGTTCGTGGTGAAGGTTTTGGAATTAAATGTCTAGGACAACTGACACTATCTTCTTCCTTATTCTCAATAAAATCACACCGATTTAAGGACTGTTCTTCAGGAATGTTTTCATATTTTTGTAACACTTCACTTTTAGCGTGTGAAACTGCAATACCTGTGTCGATGTCCAGCTCTTCTTCATCTAGTTTCAGTTGCAGCTTAGCCATCTCGAGTTGCTTTTTTCTCTTCAGAATGGATTTACGAGCTTCTAATTCTGCTACTTTTGTTTCTTCCTTAATTCTTTGAGAAGAAATGCTCGATGCATTAGAAGTGAATGATGTCGCATGACTTTTAACTTTAAAGTTCTTGCTCTTTGTCTCTTCCATGCGAGAAAAGTAATCTTCAACTTCCTTTTTAAAGTTAATCAGAAATATATCATAGTCATAATGATCTGCAAACATCTCACTCTTATCCTTTTCATCTATTTGTGTTGCAAGTTCATCAAAATAATTGAGAAAACGTTCATATGTATTCAACCATTCACTGTATCGTTTTCTTACATCTTCAGTGTCACTTTTATTTTCGAACATCAAGGTCTTTATTTGTGAACCTAATGTTTTCAACCTTCTAAACGTGCTATAATATTGTTCTAATTTGTATGACTTTCCATGTTCGGTAAGTTTTCTGTTTCTTGTAGGTCGTGATTCTCCAACATCAAAGTCTGTGGCATCTGCCAATGGCTTATGGCCATCTTCTTCGAATTCCTTGGCTGCCATGCCGGAATTAATCACGTCAATGATGTAGTGCTATGAACTGCTTCTATGTACATGTATCACAACAGCCAATTCATTCCCATTTATTTTCTCGAAAAGTAGGAAAAGATTGACGTGATTATTTTCTGATACATCTGCAATAATATTTTAAACAGCTCAAACTTCACTACGGGTCTTGAAACAACCTCGTGCATAGGTATGGCGGCCTTGCATCACATTTACAAAATATAATGTCCTGATAAAATTGGAAAATGAAAAGTGTTCTGACAAATTTGGAAATTATCAAATCAGATCTACAACTGCTAAATGAAAAATGCTTATAGTAAACAAGAGGCCCAGGGGCCACATCGCTCACCTGAGCAACTTGCTAGGTAGAAGCCGAAAGAGTTCAGTATTGAAGTGAGTGCAGGGGAGGGAGGGTTTGTACAAACTTAAATCTATACTTCCTACCGATGCTTTTAACTTAACCATATCTATGTATTTCTATGTACCGTAAAAGGTTGATCACCCATAGTAGCCCCATTCCATCCCCGGGGATCATGATTCAAATTTTACGAGACAAAATTGTATCTGCACTACCTAAAGTAGCTGCTTGCATTTTGATTCAATTGTAATTGGGTAGGAGAAAAATGTAGCTGACCAGACTGGGATTTGAACCGAGGATCTTTGAATCTGCAGTCAGCTGGTCTATAGAGCTATCTGGCCACCGGTGAGTGAACTTAGCAGAGTGCCACATTACTCTGTTCTTAAAGGTACTTGATCCGTCAATCCAGATGCTATTCCAATGTACCTGACCATTGGCTATCCAACCCAGTTGACCAGTATGCAACTAATCAATATAAAATGCAGAATGGTAAAATCAATAACACCTTCCTATTAATTTTTTTTCAAATGAAAAATGCCCATATCACATTTTTTAAAAATAAACTGCATGTAAATCTATAGTCTTTTTATTCCTTTTTTTTCATTTTACACACACTGCTAAGCTTTATTTTAGCCAATTGTCAGGAACCTGTGTAGGCGATATTCCTCATCTCCGCGATTGACACAAAATCACAATTGTTGTAGGAGTTTCCTTTCTGCAAACTTCAATAAGCACTTTGTACTGCTACTTTTCCTAACAATAGATGTTCACAAGACTTGTAAAAGGAAACGGAAGAAAACCCACATAAATCAGGAGCAAAATCGACCAGAAACAGTAAAATTTATCTCTTAATTAATTTTTGTTTAAATCATAACAATATTGCGTTTTACATGATATATTTCATTTCGTATGACTCTCGGTCGACTCTGATGAAACATTTTCTTTATTCGATTAACACGGGGCAGAAATAATATGCGCGTGATGTACTAGCACTTTATAAGTGTAAGTTGATCATAAATCTATTGGATACAATTATCAAAGCGTCGAAATGTCATTTCTCTAAAGAAGGTTTACGCGAGTAGCTTAAGGAAGCAAATTCGCAACCTAATGTTTTATTTTGATTGTAGCATACAAAATCGTGAAAATTAATAATTTGTATTTTTTTCGTTTAAAAAGATGTCCATGAAATAAAATTTAAATTACTACCACCCCGGTGCAATTTTAAGTGATTTCCCACTCAGGACTTTGATCTTGTATTTTTCTACACTTTATGTCAAGTCTATTAGCAAATTTGCATTTCGTGTCCAAGAGTTGTCGTATTTATTATCTTTTTGGTCTTTGGATGGCTCTCTGACATATAAACTCTGCTCTTGGGCGAGGGGGCTTTGGTGATCAAGTGGTGCTCGTCCATCTGCATGGTTCTGGATAACAGCCTTGCTGTTGACAAAATCCCAACATTCTTCACACTGGAAAAAGGTTCTGCTTTCCATGTTGGTTGGCACTCTTTCGGCTCTTTCTATAAAGAAAATTAGAGATTTTTTTTAATCAACTACTTGTTGTTTAAATTAATTATCAAATAATTTTTAATACAGATACATAATTGTTTACTTTTACGCAAACAATTAAAAAAGAATTTATTTTATTAAAGCTTTAAATTTTTTTGAACTAATAAAAGATTGGAAAGCAATATTTTTTTGTTCTTTTGCTCTTAGATTAATCATATGTAAATAACTAATTAACTAATTATATTTTTTAAAAAGGTAACCGAATTAAAAAACACCCCGGCAATGTAACCATGCATCCTCCATGCTTATGACGTCACTGTTTATTCTTTACCAACTACATGAAAGAACATGTTTTGGACGGTGTGCGTTTTCATTTTTTCTGTTCTGTCTGTTTAGAATGTCGTGAACAGTGAAACGAACGTACATGTACCCTTGATCTATTTGGTTAATGATGTGCCGTTAGGAATCACCCACATTCATTACTTATACGTTACTTTATATATTTTTATTTACTTTTACGCAGCTGTGTTTGTCACATTAAAATTCATCACTGTATATTTTGCATTTAGTTTCGTATTTTAATTTAACCACATAGCCCGTGGTGAGCCCCTTAGTGTTTTATTTTTACTTATTTGTAAATACCCTTATTGAACCTCAGTTCACTGGGCCTTAAATCCGCCAGTCCGTGCAGTGTTAGTCCAGAGGGAAGGGCGTACTTATACTTCTCTCGTGGTAAACCATCCAGTACCTATTATGCTTTATGAATGTAATCAATTTAAATAGCTGTGTGCTGACTCTGGGGTGAACCTGGTACCGGCTTTTCTGAGGTGAGGTTTATTAATTGACAATTTTATTTTCATTTCGTTCTTTATTTTTCTAAAACACCCAGGCATGGTATTCTAATCGTTTTTATGCTTATTTGTTAGGTTTGAATTTAAATGTCTATGTTTAGATACACGTGTTTGGATCTATTATAAGTATGGCGGACTATTATGGTCATATCCTTTTGTAGTAATAAGATTTATTATCCAACACTGCATTTAAGTAAATATGAGTTAGTATTTTGTGAGTGTAAAAGCTAACATGCTTTATAGTATGTCTTCTTTAAGACTGTATATCAGTATTTTGTGTGTAATAAGCGTCTATGCTAAATATGTCATGTATGATTGTATAGTAAGTACAGTATGGTGGTATTTGTGTTAAAGCTACAGAAGCTTTTGTCATATACTTAATGTGTTTGTGTACTATGTTGGCGCAGGTTCTTTTTCCAGCCAGTGTGTAAACCATTACTAGACATTGGTGTAGTCTTGTGTAGACCAAGTAGAGAACATTAGCTCATTGGTGGACTTTCCCAGTCCATTCTTGTGTAGGCCAAGTGGCAGTGGATCACATGACCAGTGGAGGAGAGGACCTTACCAGTCAACGTATTCGGACAACAACTATAAAGACTGTGTATCTGAGTCAAACTGTATTAAATATGTAAAAACAATGTAAAACTATACTAGCGGAAAAAAGAAACTGTGCATTATTTAATATATGAAAAAACATTTTAAAATTACAATGAACACATTTTATTTTTGTAATACTGTTAACACATGTATTTTTAACAACATCTCATAACACATTAATGTCAACGTCGAATAACGTCAATTTCAGCACACTCGAAAGTCATTGTTATTTGAAATTGAATTAACAAAATTAATAACGCGTTTGACCACCATTTGCGTTCACGCATGCTTGACAGCGACGCCTCATTGATGCCACTAAAGTGTTCAGAAATGATTGAGGGATGTTCCATATGTTGGTTAAAGCCTGGCCTAAATCAGCCAATGTCACTGGCTGATTTGGTAAACGGCGATAACGTCTTTCCATTTCATCACAGACGTGCTCGATCGGCGACAAATCGGGGGAAACAGCTGGCCAAGGCAAGACATCGACATTCTATTGAACAAACAAGTCCCAGACTACACATGCAACGTGTGGCCTTGCGTTGTCTTGCTGCAGAGTGATGTGATTTTGATGTCTCTGTATGAAGGGTATCACATGACGTTAAATAATTTCATCTAGATAGCGTACGCCGGTGAGATTTCCATTGACAATTCGTAGAGGGGTTCTTCCACGTGCTGATATTCCACTCCACACCGTAACGCTACCTCCACCAAATTGTCGACGTTGCACAACATAAGCGTCCTGGTAACGCTCCCCAACCCGACGATACACCCTACAACGGCCGTCACTGCTATCCAAATACATTCTGGATTCATCAGTGAACAGAATATTGGCCCAGTCCTGTATTCTGAATCGCAGATGTCGTGTGCACCACGCTAGTCTGGCGATACGATGACGTTGAAGCAGTACTGGGCGCACCGCTGGACGTCTTGGTCTGATGTTTTGCTCGCGCAGACGATTACGCACAGTTCTTGGACTAATTGGTCGAAGCCCTGGAATGCTACGGGTAGTCAAACTTGCATTGTGGAAACGATTTCTCAGATGCACAGGTCTAATGTGGTTGTCCTGTTGACGTGACGTCATACAAGGTCGCCCAGAGCGCGGTCGATCCTGGGTGTTGCCATATTGTTGAAAACGTCTCCATAATGACTGAATGGTGTTCCGATGAACTCCAAAGTGTCTTGCTACAGTATTTTGTGCCATTCCAGCTTGCAGCATCCCAACAGCACGATTACGTTGGTTTTCGTTGAGTCGTGGCATGACATAGGGGTAAATTTTGTTGAAACTAAAGTGATTTCCTTAACAAAAAAAGTTTAAACAAATCCTTTACAGTTCTTATTCCAAACAGTATTGGCCCGTAAAACTCGTGCGTACAAATTCTTCAATAAACAACAGGTGCTCACTAACCATGAAAAAGTCCGTGCACCCGAACGGTTACCATCCGATATTGTCAAAAACAATACCATTATCGATTGTTAAAATTTTATAAATACAAACAATAGATATAGAAAATGATACTAAATTTTATAATGCACAGTTTCTTTTTTCCGCTAGTATATCTTCTATTCTTTGTCTTAAAGTAAATATAAACAAATATATTAGTATTCCGCTCGAAAATCTGTGACAATGTTAAGGCTGCCCGAAGCTAAATTTAAATCGAAAAACAATACTACTTTAATTATCGAAAAAAAAAACACCACTTTCTCCGGGCGAATTTACTTAAATTTTAAGTATCCAACATTATATTTGATGTGTTTTTTTACGTCATATGTCCTTCTTAAGCATGTGAGCTACGTATCCTAACATGGCAAATGATCTTTATAAATTGCATCGGCGAAGGTGGTCAATGACATTAAATCGAAAATATTTTTATGAAAAATCCTTCGACAAGTAATATATTTTGCAGTTCTTGCTGGGGGGGGGGGGGGTTCATATAAGTATTTCGCTTTTATGAAATATTGTTAAAACATTTTGCACGATCATCAAGATTAGGCATATTTTTACCAGTTGCGCTCGATTTACACAACATCGGGTCAATTGCTAGGTTTCCCCCAGCAGGGTTCACATTGGTACAAATTTTCTCTCCCAATTTCACGTAAAGTATGCTGTAAAACGAGAGAATTTGGCGCATACGTATTTTAGCGCAAATGCATGTGCTAATATATTGGCGCAATTAAATTTTAGCGCAAACCTGGAAAAATTTGGATGGATGACCTGGGAGCTACAGTGCCACCCATTGAAAAAAATGTGTATTTTTTGCAAATATTTTTATATATAGTATTGTATTTATTACAAAATCGTGCACTAATTTTGTCCTGATTAACCTTTTTCATACGCAAATTCTGTGAAAACAATAAGTACCATTAAACTCTTCATTAAATTTACTACTGATGTCGTCTTCTTAGAATGTTTATAAAGAAATCCAGGAAGTTCAACGTTAATTACAGGATAAAATCAAAGATTTGCAAAAAGTGAAAATCTGGACATACGTGGATCCAGACTAATTTGTTCAATCTTTTTGTTTCACTTAAAGGATAAGAAAACTTATGTGGCACTAATATCAGTCTTTCCTAGGATATTATGTATTTCTTCGTAAATGAAATGATAATTTTGCAAAATGTCTTTTTATCTGAGTTTTACCTATCGTGAGGATGTTTTTATTAAATTATAAATATACACAGGACATGTAAATTGACTATTGAATAAGAGAGAAAAAGCCCAGATTTGAGTGACTATTTTGACTCAATTGGGTTTACAGATTGAGTAAAACAAATGATAGCAAAATTATTTTTGTATGGGAAATCAATTATAGATCTGGTCTATTGACTGTTCAGGCATTAAATAATTGTTTTATTACATAATTCCTTTTTTAGTTTTTAGGGTTTACAATTTGTGTATTACAAAAGGTTTTCGTGCCATTATGCAATAAACTAAGATTGGGTTGATCTTTCACATGCGCCAAAGCTGTTACATGCATTAAAACATCTCATTAAAGACTTATTAGTTTACCCGTAGAAGGGAGTCTTCTAACCATTAGTTTATAAATAGTCATTTACCTTATACGAGGCTTAAAGCTGCTGATTACTTGATACTCAATATTGATATTATTGAATATGGTATCACTAGTAATAAAAACAGCGTCTATGTAAAAGAAACAAGCACATATATTTGCATATCCATTGTTCTTTCCCACTATAAGCCCATTTAGATTAGTGCAATTATTTTTCTATAATCGCATTTGCTCTGACTGTATGCGCAAGTCCTCCACATACTCTCAGATAGCGAATTCTCAACACTTATTTACTGATTTTTACTCGTATATATAGTGAATATTTTCTAATAACAAAATATGTGGTGTTTAATATAAAATATTTACATTCTACTGTGTTTTTCCATTAAATTCTGTGATCTTTAATGCCTCTAAATGCAACAAGTAATCACTGGGTACTCAAAGGTTAAAATGACGAGTTTTACTATGACGTCACAAACGTTGAACGCTCTAAACTGCAACGTCACAAGCGAAAATCAAAGTTCACGCTTGTGGCTGTTACTGTTGCTCTTCCATTAATATTAACCCACTTTAAGATAAGATAGGAATTTTAAGGTATGAATCACATTTGCAGACAAGGCAAGAAGTTTAAAAATGTAAATATAAGCATTAAATCATGATTTTTTGAAGTATACAGTCTCATAACTGCCGCGATGTGTGCATACAAATTTTCATAACGCGCGTTACTCAGTTTGTATGCACACATCGCGGCAGTTATGAGACTGTATACTTCAAAAAATCATGATTCAATGCTATATTATTGCGTCATATTGTATGACGTACAGACCAGTGACTTTCTACACATCGCTGTGAAATTAATCGGGAAGCCTTACCATACCCGCGTTCTGAAATACGTTGCCGGTCCAGTAGATCGCAGTCTATTGACCGGCGGTCCAATAGATCGCATACTTATTCAACACATTAAAAAACAAATTAATAAAAAAAACTGCTGCGGCCCTTATACGCTTCCGTAATTTGAACACAAAAGAGATTGCAGCAGTTTCAGCTATTCAAAATAAAATCATCGCATTCAAACTATTGTGAATTTTTCAATTATGAAAATTGTTTATGGGCAATTGACTAGTTTATATTAATAGTGTTACCATGGTTACTAAACACGTAAAAAATACATTTTTCCCCACTTTAATCGAACTTAAATAGCTTTTTATGCAATTGATTTTTACTTTTTAGTTTGGCAACAAAGATTATATAACTGGAAATTGAAATCCGTTTCACTCAATTTAAATATAAACACTTAATAAACCAAAATTCTTGCCGAAAGATTTTATTTCCATTAAAAGTGAAATTTACTAAACGATGAGAATATTGACCAAGATACTCATTGACAATGACAGTAAATACATAAATGCAATTAGTATGGTACATGTAAGTTTTAATAGCATAGAAATCTATTTATGCATAATCTATAGATCATATATGCAATAGATACACTGAACATAATTTATTAATTCAATGTATAACGGTAATGTAACTTCATTAAAACTAGGAACTGCACATTTCCAATAGAAACCAGTGTTGTTGTCTAATAGTAGCCGTAACACAAGTTCTTTGAAATAAAATCTTTATAATTCCTTAAAGCTGAACACCGCTCGTAAATAGGCACTGTCCGCCATATTTCTCTTTCATCACTGCTGTCCCTACAACCCCTATATAAGGCGCAGACCTCTAAACAGTTCAAAGTACTTTGCTGTAGAGGTCTCACCTGTGTGGACGTACATCTTGCCTCGCCGCGTTGAACGGTCGCGATGAAATTATCCAATTTTACGCACTTTTTTCAAGCCAGGAGAATACTAACATCAAATAAATTGGTCAATGCATTATTTACAAACAGAATATGCTCACAGAATAAGAAATAAATGCATAAAATCTAAAGACCACGAAAGCAATACTACACGTCGGCAACGAGTTTCAGGTGTGCAATCGGGTGTAACGAAATCGAAGGGTTTATATACCAGGTACCTGTGTGACTGCGCCTATTTATGAGCGGTGTTCAGCTTTAATAAACGATTAAAATTGGAAATTCTGTCCAGCAAACTATACAGAGTACGAGTATCAAGTAACCTGCCGCTTCAATTTTTTTTAAAAGTGTCTTTAAATATGGCACAATCAAGTTCAAAAGACTAGTTTTCTTGGGTATGTGCCCAAATCAAAGACAGTTATTCGTTAAGTTTAATGTAAATTCTTTATTGTGTAGAAAAATAGACTGATATCTTAGTGTTAAAATGTGTGTTTTGTTCCGCAAGGGTTGTCAACTACACTACTTATTATAACTAAAAATTTTGAATAGATGAGCATTTTGTTCAATGTGCCAAGAACAGTGCATACTATTTCGACCATTTTTTCAGCTAGAAGTTGAATAATTTTCGAATAGAAACAATGAACGCGTTATTTTTACCAATAGCAGCGGTTTTGGTACTACACCGTGATCGTTGTAAAATCAATCGGTGCTCTGGCTTTAAACAATAACTTCTTTTTTGGCAAAACCTTTCTGTAATTCTGGCATATTAACGTAATTATCATATAATACTTCCTATATAAACAACATGGCTGACGTCCGTACAGATTTGAGTAACGAGTTTTTCTGTACCTATCGGGGTTAAACAGTCGCATATTGCACAGTATGAAATACCGACCTATTTCAGGCTTCTCGCTTCTCTTTAATTAGGGCCGATAGTCGGACCCTTCCCAACGTGAAAAAGGCAATATTTTACCCAAAATAGAGTGTGACATTTTTCAATGCGTGATTGCTAAAAAAGAATATTTGAAAAAACGCCATGTACAGTACCGATCAGACCCAACCTAACACCAGAGTAAACCCCAACTAACCCCCGGTTTTACTTTTAGGTTTACTTGGGGTTTACTTTTTGAAAATTTGGGTCCACTCGGGGTTTACTTTGGGTTTACTTTGGGTTTACTTGGAAATTGCTTTTTAGGTCAACTGTATGCACTGAAATGTGAAGCAGACCCGTCTTTTATCTCGCTATCCTTCTGACTGTAATTCTTGCCCCTTGTATGTTCCGAATACACAGTTAGCGTCTGCTTTCAGGGGTATACTTATGACTGGGCTTACTCTCTGTGTCCACTCTAGTAAACCTAGGGTTTAGTTGGGGTTTACTTTCTGTTAGGTTGGGTTTGATCCAATGTACATGTATCAAATAAGTGCACGTTAGCTTGAAAGAGGAAGATAAAACTAAATCAAATTGTATTTGTTATAATAAGATGCAAAATCAAACTTTGTTATTTTCAACCATATGAAATTGGAAAGGATATTCAAGCACGTAAAATCGATTTTGAAAGTAAGGGACAGCTTCATCCAAAACATCTTGACAAGTAGTTAACCTAAACAAAAAATATTTGAGGGGGAGGGGGTTAGTTTTCATTGAACTTCAATTCAATTAGAATTCTTTATATTTCATGCTCCGACAAAAGTGGAAGGAGGGAGGGGGCAAATTCATGACATTTCCATTTTAAACATGTCAAGTAAAGAAATGTGTCTACACCGAAAAAAACTTGGGAAGAGACAGCCCACCCCCTACCCCTGATGCTACATTTCTGTGATGTGTACACAAAGTGTGCTCTACTCAATGTAGAGAGTGCGCAAACGGAATTGTGGGAAGGGTAGCAGACTGGGGTATTCTCATTATCTCAATTTGGACTCGTCCACTAATCGGCGCGCAAAACTATAAATGAGACATATTATGGCGCGAAGTCCTGTTTTACCATTCACGCGACGGTTGAGGTTTAAATGAACTGATCCATTGGCATAGATCCATGGGGAGGGGGTCAAATGAATTTTGTGTGCAATTGTTCTGTAACAACTAAATATATTATACTTTGGATCGAATGTTTTAGAAGAAATCTATCGAATTAATATGCGCACCTGATTAGTAATTCTTTAATGTACATTTAGTAAGACAGGCGAGTTATAGCAAATTTCAAGATGAATAAAATCGCTCAGTGAAGCTTCAAATTCACAGAAGCCGAGTGAAGTAGATGAGTCTGAGGTAATTCAGACAAATGATTCAAGAAGGTGAAACAGATGCAGAATCTGAGGTAGAATCAGATGATTGGATACCAACAAAGAAAGTCAAGATAGACAGAAGAAAAGGCTTAATCATGAAATAAGTTTTCCTTGGTTATACCACAGTGCAGCCAAAGAGGCCTATTGTGAAATCAGATATATTGAGTCTAAAAGTGACACTTTTAGTCCGCTTGCAACAGGTGGAATTCAGAGCGTGGGAACTTATCTAACTCGAAACTTGGAGAAGCAACAACAAGCACAGCCTGAGTACATGAGTACTCGTAAGTCTGCAAATCAAAAGTCATCAATATTACAAAAGTTGAGAAAACCAAAAGGTGCCTTTAAAGAACAAGACAAAAAAATAAGAAGAATACCCGAAAACTCGTTTTATATCTGTCATATACTGTGGAATCATTAGAATTCGTGGTGGCTCAATTTTCCTGGTATTCGTGGGTAGCCCTCGCCACCGAATTTACATCCTCAGCGAAAACTAATTATAAAAGGTTTGGTTTACCTACTGAAACTGAAAGCTGACTCATCCATGAAACTACATCTCCACGAACAAGCAAAAAACCCGTAATCCACGAAATTTGGCCCCCATGAAATTAAATGATTCCACAGTATATGCTTTATAAGAGGTGGGCAATTACAGACAACTTGAGTGACATGATTAAGTTTTTGGGAAATGGGAAAATAAATATTAACTTTAGCATTGATTCTTTTTCTTGATGAATATATAAGTAGTGTAAGATCAATGTGTTTTATATTTAGTAATATATTCACAACCATGGTATCTTATGAAAATTTCTATTTCAGGTGTTCAGCGGCGATTCCGTCATTTGGTTCCACATCAAGTATACATCAACTGCAGGAAACATAAACTTGCTCACTGCATCAAACATTTGATGAAGATTTCCCAGTCCTATAAGAGCTCGTCTCTCTCCTACTTGGGATATGGAAATTATTTCACTATCCTCCAAAGATATAAGCAGTCTTTTAGGAAATACAAGAAACATACAATTCGAAAAAAAATTAAGTTTATAAGGGCTGCAGCTACCAGGTGGACAAGTCATGGGCATGCATGTGATAGTCTTCTTGGTAGGTATTCCATAATTTTGGACACTTAAGATGCAATATATAAGGCAAAAAAGAAGTGATTATTTACAAGGAGGTGGTCATTATAGCAGAGTGAATACAAAAGTCAAGGTAACATTAAGTTATAGGCCATATTAATTTCCTGATAAATATTTTCAGTTGCAATCTAAAATTTTAGCATCCTAAAATCAAAAGGTATGTTTGATGTTACAAATTTAAATACCGGTATATGATAGATAAATTGCTCAGTTGATCCAATTTATTTCCAAAATTTATCATATTTTTAATTTTACAATAACTAGGAACTTATTGATGAACTACACCATCTAACAAGATACATAGTTTTTGCAGAAGGCAATGTTGTAGATTCCCCGTATCACCAGAGATGAGATTATCTGGACCCATACAAGGCCACTTGCACAACAACTTCTTTCTGACATAACAACTTCTCCTGCAATACTTGTTTTAACGACAGGTTATATCGTCAGTGCCCTTGAGCCATACCAAGCAGATCCAAAGAACAACGATTCTTCAATTCTAAACCATTTTATTCTTTCGAACACCGAGGAAATACAAAGATAGGCCAAGGAGGACGATATATTTGTCGTCGATAGAGGATATCGAGATTCAGAATCTGTTGAAAACGACCTTGGTATTCGAATGGAGACGCCTGCGTTTATCATAAAAGGCCAAAACAACTGTCAACATAAGAGGCGAACAACTCCAGGCTCGTTACAAAATTATTGTCTTGTCTTTCGAAAAAAAAACTTTGCTAGTATAAAAATGTATATGAATGATTAGTCTTAGTGTTTTATTCTAGACTTTTACTATCACTATATTATACACAATACTTACATACCGGGTATGTTGAAAGATGATATGAGCCAAAACTTTTATTTCACAAAAAAAAAATGCCTAAATAGTGTTTGTTTATTATCAGTCAGATGGGTTCAACAATCTGTAAACAGTAGATTAAAAACATGAAGATATCTTGGCAAAACGCTTCCAAACAGTCAGATTCCACATATCGGAGACTACGATAGGATTGTTTGTAGGTTTTGCAACAAGTACCAGCCTCCAATCACATCAGAAACATTTGATGATGATATATCAATCGTATCGAAAATTTTGTCCAATATTGGCAAAAAAAACCCAATTAAACTTCAACAGTTTGTTCTTGAAAATGGTATGGTTTTTTTTCTTGCACTTGTAAATGTTTATATATAATGCATGTATATATGTGTTCATGTATATACTATATACAAATATATATATGCATTGTGAGGTTCGAAACATCTATGCAATTGATGCCGACAGCAATATCATAGAGGATTTTCCTAGTCTTGCTGAAGAACACATTAGAGAACTCACCATCGGCGTGTATCAGTTAAAAACGGCAAAGTCTTATGCAGCAGAGTTTGAAATTCTTGTAAGCAATGAGGTTCCCAATATTGGTTGTTCTAAAATTCAAAGCTGCCAAAAAGTACTCTCTGTGTATTAAATACTAAGAAACTATTTTGTCCTAGTACTGTACTTGTAACAATGGAGTACAGTATAGTCGTTGGAATGTGTGGGCACATAGTCTGCATTATTTGGTACTTGGCTGGTTTGACAGATATCATAATAATGCATGAAATGAGTCTCTAGGTATTCGGGATTGGACAGAGGATGTGGATGATGCAGCTCGAGCCATTACCAGCTCCGAAGATGAAGACACACTGATAATCAGGGACCGAAAGAGTAGTCCTGTTAGCAGACTTACATGTAGGTTGTAACTTTTGAGGTCTATTTAAAATTACCTTCACATTTTTACGAGTTTTCTTAAGACATGACCATATGTAATGAAATGATCCGTCTGCCGAAAAAATATCTTCGGACAAACTATAATTTCAACAGCTAATATTTTTGGCATAAATTTTCAAACATCCAAATCCAAGTAATAGCACATCTCTGATATATGTACAATTGATCCGCAAAACAAAAACTTCCTTTCTTCAAAACTTGGAATTGTCCGTACAAAATGTCACTCTTTTGCAGACGTCCTCCTGGTCGATATTTTCACCATTTCAAATACATGATTTTTCTATGGAAAACCCGGTTAAAAATAAAGAACTATTTTGAATAAAGCTCTTTAATGCTGGTAATTGTGATGCTACATTCATAGACGTCCGATACATAAAATAAGTATAAAATGTTTAGGATCTCAAATACGCAATTTCGCATACAAGTAAAATAAATATCTTTGAATTTTTTGGTCACTTAAACACACACAAATCTCATGATTAATATATATTTCTTTATTTGAATTGAAGAACAGTGCAAGGAGCTCGATTTATATTTATCAAACAGGTGTGTCCACGTAACACTTTGTATTTTACTTATGCTAATATTTACTAGCGGTGACGATAACTGCAATCATAATCCAAACGAATCCTACGCACACAGAAACAATTATTAAAATCTTTGCGGAGTTTGCATTTGTGATTGCTTCCTCCACATTGCCATGATGCGCAGCAGTATTGGCCTGTAAAAAAGAAAAAGAAAATATTTGGACTTCCAGCTAAATCATTCATTATAACCGCGAGTTGCATAGTTTTAATATGAGAAAAAGGTCAAAATTAATATAGGTTGTCAAACTTATCTAATAAATGAGCCGCGACGGATAGAAATCGACCTTATCGGTAAAATTTACGATTTTTACTTTTAATAATATTCTAATAGCCATGACACTATGTAATAAAAATCTGAAAACAAAATTAAGATATCTTAAGAGATAACAAAGATATTGCATTTTAAACATCGCATGTTTTAATTAAAATGATTCCCGTTTCAATGGTTTTCGAGTGTCTTTTGTGACGTCACAACGTTATAAATAAAACATTCCATATAATTGAAAAGCATCGTATGCAACCATTAGATTTATTGCAATAAAGTTTAAAATGTGAATTTTGAACGTATTTACAAGTTAATGCATATAACAATAACCATGGAATTGGTTATTCCTCGTCAGGAGCAGGGCACGTCAAGTCTTTGTACGGCGCTTTTACGTAAGGTCTAACCTCGTTGAAGAGATAGCGTTTTCTGTCTGATGAAAGTCCAGCTGGAGCGATAACCTCAGGAAATCCGTGGAGAACTTCATCCATGTTTACCCTCTCTTTAAAAAGGTTGATCCGGACTTCAGGGGAATCGAGCGTATGTTTGGCAAACACTACACCTGGCTCTTCGGCTGTAAATCGAAAGTGCTGGAATTTTCCGATACCCTTTAACGGCTTGAAGTGAGTTTTAAAGAAAACATCCCATCCATACCACTGCAGCCCATTCCTATTTCCTTCAAATCGTGCCACGGTGTTGCATTTTGCAGAATTTTCCACAACTGTTTTAAGTTCGTCGATGCCATTCACCTCCGATCTGCGGAATTTCTTTTTGAGCATGCCGAAACAGGAATCACAAAGGCATTTCGTGTGACCAGCAATCATGGAATGAAGTTGGATTTCTTTATGTCGTCCAGTACAGCAGCGCCACGCAAGATAATGTAGAGTCGTTTTGTTTTTATTCTGTCCAACACAGTTATCTGCATGGAAGTGACACGCTATTTCTCCGTAACTGCTGGCATTTAAGTAATGATGTACCATACTTAAAACTGCATTAGGTCCGTGTGTTTTGCTTCCGTTTTCCCCTATCGTTTCACTCTCATCGATGAGGTAGTTTGTCTGGACGGGGAAGTTCTCATCACAGATGCCGAAAATTTGGACCTTTTTCGGTTGAAGGAAGAAGAGAGCGCCGACTTGCTGTGAGGAATGTGGTATGGTGATATACTGAGAAAAATCAAACGTGTAATGAACTTCAGTGAATGGCATGGAACATGGCTGCAGGAATTTTCCATGAGGTCTCTCAACATTCTGTAGCTCAACTCTAGCTTTCTCCGTACAAAGCTTGTAGAAATCACGTTCCTGTTTCGCCCGTTCTACATGATCCATAAGTCGCTGTGTTAACTGTAATTTGATTTCTTCTGTAAAGGCACCGGCTATGTCTTCCCTAAGGTCATGGCATGTCTTGCACAAGTCAGTTTTTGGTTTGATAAACTGTATGTAAGGAACACAAGAGTTCCACGCTTCTTTGAAGGTCGTTAGCTCCATGAAGGGACTTCCAGTTTCCAAGCACGCCTCCTTATATTTAGCATGAATTGACGCTTTACTATCACTGCATGGCAACAGTACAGGAGCTGTGTCGTCACGGGCTCTTGGGGCAGCAGGTAAAGGCAATCCGTTTTGATCAGCATATCTCTTTATGAACAATACAGCAGCTTCGACGACACAAAATTGGTGACCGTGATTTGATTTTTTCCCTGTTAAGCCATGAACGCGGGGGGATACACCCTTTTCTTTCAACTGTCTTTTCAAATTCTTAAATTCTGAACGTCCCAGTTCGAACAAAGATCTCCATGCATTTTCACAGATTTCTACCCCCTGAAAACAGTAGTGAAATCGCTGCCGTTCTCTTTTTCCTCCACTTGTGCCGACGTCTTTTGTGATGAGCTGATCTTCAAGTTTAGACAAAATGTATATGTCTCTTTCACCTTTTGTATATTCTCGAAGTCTTAAAATCAACGAATATGCCTGATCTTTGAACGAGTCAATTTTACGGAAACACTTCTCCGTACATCCGCATCCGCTTTCAAATATCCGCTCTATGTACCCCATCTCCTCATTCGTGTCCTCGCTTTGGTCCGAGACTGTCGCGGTAGGCCGATCGGTGCAGAATTCACCCACTCTGTTTCTTATATCATCTTCGTCAACTTCATCTGGACCAACATCGTCATTCTCTGAGCGACTAGATGCCGACGGGGTTGCAGCAGGGGGGACATACTCATGAAAGTACTGCGTAGCTTCCTCTTCAAAGTCATCGGCCCCGGATCCGAGATCCGCAGAGGGAATCATGTCCATACTGTTCACTATATAAAGAAAGTTATTTTGTGATCAAAACTGATAGAATTAAAATCAAATAAAATCACAACTGCTTTTCATTCAAATATGAACAAAATTATTCAAATATCAACTTTTACTATCTTTAATTTTTAATACTGTGGATTTTTTTTTAAAGGGAAGGGGCGCTAGTCTGCATCCATACATTTTTTGTTTAGGTGTACATTCAAGAAAAATCTTCATGCCAAAGTATGTTGCGTTTACGCAGAAATTTTCTAACGGGAGGGGGGGGGGGCGAAATTTGTTAATCAGGGCCAGGTAATTTAGTGGCACGTAACAAAGCAAAGTTGGGAAGGGCAGATCAAACTTGCCCCAAAAATGGTTGAGAAAAAATTGTAAACGACAGGATACATTTAACAGAACTCCTAGTGAAAGTGTCTTACTACATGTATCAGACTGTTATAGACAAAAGGTAAACACTGTAAACATAGAGATTTAAGGAGAATAACGAAGATGTCATTTTAACCTTAAAATTATTGTTCTGCTTACATAAGAATGAACAAATTTAAAATCCCCACCTTAAAACTATCACTTATATTATTCGTGCCCAGAGTTATAGATATAGATACATAACATATTCCTTTGTCCCTCTATCCTTTTATAAAATTCGTTAATGCATGCCATTCAATGTGTAGATATAACTTTAGATTAATAAATAATCTAAACATTTTGCGTATATTTAGTTGAAATAATATTACATGTAAAACAATCGAAAATATAAAAACAACAAAAACGTCACATATATTCAACCCTTTAATCACACACGCTGAGTTATGTATCTGCCGACTTTTAACGCATACATGTATCTCCTGCAATATTACCTGTATATACTGTTTTATTATACTTTCATGTTAAATACTGAAATCTGATTGGTTTAGACGCAGTTGACAATCCGTTCTCATACCCTCAGCGTTAGCAACACACTTGGCAACGGGCCGATAGAACGAATTGTTACATGCGCGTCGGTTGACAATGGTTTTCTCGGGGTGTCAATTTCAACTGGTACCCTTCCAAGCAGGCACTATTTATATAATGTAACACTTTTGATTTAAATAATTTAGAATTTTATTTATTATTTACAGGTTTATTACGGTTTTTATATTTAATTGTTTTGTTTATAAATTAAATTTTGAATTGTGGAGGAAAAAAACCTAAATGGACTAGATTATAATAGATATGTATGATATAATAAGTATTCAAAAGAAGACAATTTAGGAATGCATCATACGATCGAAGAGAACAAGTTTCACGCAGACAAAATTAATATTACTTCTACAGTGAAACACGTCTGCTTAGTGTTATGAAGAGAAAATGTTTTGTTTTTTTTAATTTGCGTGAGGAATGACAGCTCAGCGCGGTACATACTTATGTATAAATGGGCAGATAAATAAAAAAGGTTGATATCAGGGTTTGTTTATTTTTTTTTAGTTTTTTTGTTGTTGTTGTCTTAAATGAAATATTTAAGTGAATGAACGTACATCATATACAGAATATTATCACCGTTTTAAATTTAAATATTAGACAATTATTAAATAATATATCTTAATTATTTAAAAGGGGTAAAATTGTTTTTAAAAATACGAGAAAAACAAAAGCATGGCGCGAGCCTTTTTAACATTATATAAAAAGAGGTCTTAAAGAACTGACTGGATGTGAGCTCTGTATCTCGATTACAACTCGACAGATATTTCGGTATTTATAGATATATCCTAGTAAACATTAAACATTGATTAACACCTGAAATTGTGAACAATCCCATTAATTTCGTATTTTGTTGTTCAAAGCTCTGGAATGGAATGGGTGAACAATTTTTTTGTTTGTTTTGTTTTGTTTTTGTGGAACAGTGCATAAATAATTGTTGTGCGTATTATATATGAAGCAATTACATTTGGTTCCTTTTTTTCCGTGAAATCATCAGAGATTCAGAAAAACGTAAAAGCTATCGTCTATATATGTAGCTAAATTCGACCATGTACACATTCACAGATATGTTTATTGTTCGTCGACAGCTAGGTTCATTCAGTCTGTGTTTATTATCCGTCATTGGACTAAATTATACAAACAAAGGAAAAGTATTGTTATGTATGCTATGGAATATGTAATTCTACTTACCTAATATGTGTAATACATGTAAAATTCTTTATCGCTGTTAATCATCTGCTCATAGTCGTGTATCTTCTGCTATTTTATTTAACGTCGGATTCGGTGTTCCGTTAGCTTCTGTTTACATAGAGCCATGGAGACAGCCTTTTTGCAGGGGCTCAATACGGAGAAATCATAAAATCATACGTAGCATGTACCAGTTGACATGTTTGATGTCTCTAAGCCTCATATGCTCTTTTAAAAGTTGTGTTTGAAAGGATAAATGAATTCACACACGTGTTTACACGCCATTACAACACACACAAAAAATACGCTAAAAATGTAATGTTTTATTTCTTCGTGTTTCTCATTATGACGTAACATGAGACAAGGTCGATTTCTATCCGTCGCGGCTCAAATCTTTTAAAATATCATTTCGACATAAATAGCTGAATAAACTTGATGATAAGCTTTCATTTGCTGTTTAATTCCAATTCAAGGCTCTTAAAAAGACATGAGCAAACAAAACTACCCTTTAAACTCATTTGTATGATTTTTTTTGGCTTTTTCAGTATCAAATAGTTGTCAATAATAAAGGCGTTTCTAGATTGTGTACGAAACAGTTCGCATGGCGGGAAGCGAGAAGAAGAATAACGAACCACGTTAACCATTTTAATGGTGAGTAAATTTCAGCAATATTCCGATTTTTATATCACTTTTAATCACCAAACCGTTAATCATTAAGTTGCTCATGGAAAAATAAAAGGCTCCAAGCCAATACGGATGTGTTAACAACTGATTGCTTTTATTCCCTGATTGCAGTTGAATCACAAGGTACATGTACATGTAAACCTGTTTTATTTCGTCATATATGGTCTGGAAATGTGACTGAATATAAGAGCTATGTCACTCTTTCATATTTAGTTTCCTTTTAGTAAAGTTTCAATTTACTAGAAAGAAAAGATTTTTCCTTTGAATTTTTATGGAAGTATAATTGTCATAAGGAAAAGAAAAAAATGACAGTATGGAACACAGCATGCAAATCAACTTTTTACATTTCTCCGAAATATATATATGGGAGCATATCTAAACACAGTGGATGTGTTTGTGCATAGGGAATTCAAAGAGTGCTTTCCAATAGATTATTCGCTATGTTCGTCAAATAAAAAAATAGGAAATAAAACTGCTGTGTGTGGTAACTATCTGTGAAAACTGCATGAATATTACCTTGCTTGCAAACATGATGGCAAATATTCCAGTCGGCCAGAAGCAGCACAGACAAGAGAGAACAGCCGGGGCCATCCAGTCTCGGGGGAGAGGAGCGGTGGTGACAAATACGGGTGTAACTACAGGTTGTGTTACCTAAAGTTAGATAAATTATATTTGTTAAAAGATCGACTGTTATAATGGCGAATTCAAGGAAGTGGAGACTGATTTCAATGGTGTATTATCATAATGAAAAAACCTTGGGTTCAATGGTGTAACGTACATAGAGAAGCCATTTTACTTACGCTCTTCGTGGGTTCAAATGTGACCAGTCGATCACATTTAAGTAATTGTTTATAGTATCTAGTGCTTTTAACGACTCTTCCATGTTTATTGTTACACAAGTTATTTTTATTTTTTTGTAAACTTTTACATCGTCCCACTGAACATTTTTTAAAACTAATTTACAGCGGGTGGGATTAAAAAAAGGAAATGTTTTTGTTTTATATTTCTGCATGGCAGATAGTTTTGATAAGATAACTGCAGGTCTTAAATCTACAAACCTGTAAAATTTGACCATACTTTTATTACTTTTAAGTAGAATCACAAAAACAAATCTCGTAAAAGTCTAAATTTAAGACTTCATTTTTACACTACAAATTTTCTTTAGAATCCAGAAGCTTCCGGAGGTTTCACCTCCTGGGCCCCAATAAAATTAAAAGAAAATGTTTCTTATGTTTCTGCACGGCAAATGGTTTTAATTAGATTACTGCATATCTTAAATCTACAAACCTTCATAAATTATAAATAATTTTATAATTATAATTATAACTTTGAAGAACAAATATCAAAAAAGTCTTATTTTGAACACTTCCATTTTTACCTTACAAAATCTCTAAAATACTGCAGCCTTAGGGGCTTTGCCTTGGGGGCCTAAAAATGGCCCCGAAACTCCCTGCAGCCTCAGACCCCTGGCTCAACCTGGAGTCCCTTTTAACTTTATAATCTGGATCCGCCCCTTGGTTTAATACTTTTCGGAAGTCATTTGTATATGTGTTGAAAAAAGGAATTTCTAAAACTTCACATGTATGAACAAGTGTGCGTGTTTTTTTTTTGGGGGGGGGGGTGGGTTTGGTACGGGATGTAACGTTTAAACCTGTCTGTATGTGTTTCTTAAATGTTTTTATCAAACTATACCACTGGTTGATTATAACCTCCTACAGGTTGTGCATACGGGTTTCCTGCATTTTCAGCTCCGGGTTGGGTAGCTATGAATAAAAAAAGGTAGTGTTAAACGTTTTCTGCTAACTTGCATGCACGTGTTAAAAGTTGACAATTTAAATCACCCGCCCGTACTTTCTTTTTATGTCGTGAACCTTCTGCATTAAGGAAGTAATTCCTTACGTTAGGAACGAGTGTTAAATACAAACTCTACTACGACCACGATCCATACATGTATCTTCGGAGATTGTATGTCCCGAAAGTTATTTCGAGGTCATGAATCCACCATATAAATGATTAATAAAATTCAAAACAACTTTTGACTCAACGATAAAACTATATTTCAACAAACATGGGTGAAAAAAGAGGGTATTTAAAATAGAAATGTCCTTTATGGTTTCTTTTAATTAACTAGCTACAAAAATATTTTCTGTCTATTATGAATTGTTTGCTATACAAGCAAAAGGATGGTTATTTCCGTTAAGTGAAAATGTTCACTCAAGGTCATGGTCAAGTGTTTATTTTTTCCGGAAATCTTCTTTAATACATTTTTAATCTGATGCTCTTTTGTTATTTATAAATGTGCATTTTAACAACCTTAAAAGCGTTACCAATGTCGAATCAAAGTACTGAAATTACTGAAAAGGGCTAAGCCTGGAAGAAGGTGTCAAAAATATAACGATTGATATGAAAATACATGTAAAAAATCATATTTGAATCGGGACTTATTACATATATTTTCTTTAGTATTTAAAGTAAATCGACAGTTATACTTTTTATAAATTATACTTAAATCATTGGTTTTGGGTAATTATTAAATTACAGATCAATGCAAATTGATATAAAAATATTCCTGACATATTGCATACAGAAAACATATTAACAAAAAAAAAATGTTAATAAAAAGCAGCAAAAATTATCGTGAAAAAAGGTGTTAATCGAAAAATTATGTATAAAAAATTCTGCATTTTCCTATAAAACATGGTGTTCATAACTGTAACATATTACATATGAAAAAATGACAATAACAATCGGTCAACCATCTCAAAAATCCATAAAACGATATACAAATTCAAAGCAGAGCAACACTGCTCCTGAGTCTATGGACTTTTGCGGTTTTTATTTTCCCGATTACGACAAAGAGCACACGTCGGGTGTGACCGGTCAGCAGAGGATGCTCACTCCTCCTAGGCACCTGATCCTACCTCTATCTTTTTGGAGGTCCGTGTTGCTCTGCTTTGAATTTGTATTTCGTTTTATGGATTTTTGAGATGGTTGACGGTTTGTTATTGTCATTTTTTCATTAGGGTATTTTAGGTTGCTTATTTCTAGAGAGACTAGAACACACGTACATGTATTTCTTTATGAGTTTAATTCAATTCATTTTATAATATCTGTAAGCAACTTTCCTGCTATGAGATACATATTTATTGACTCGGAGGACCTTTTAGTTTCTCTAATACCCAACTGTACATACATATGAGGCATGACTGTCCGAACTGTGTGGAAATTATAGTAACAATGACAAAACATGCCGGGAGTATGTGTAGTGTCGCCTGTTGAATACAAGGGAAGGTCCTGCGCTTTGTATAGTTTTTGATACCGACATAATAGTATCACGATTTAAGATCCGTACATTCCGAGTTAGAATCCCGCAGGGGCTTTTGTTGTTATTTACTTATTTGATTTTTTTAGATATTCGTTTTTCATCCTAAACTGCAAATTTCTCGCTTATTTGACATATGTATTTTTGTTATATATTTTTACTAAATATTGCTCTTAAAAATATGTTCCGACCGTAGCCTCTGAGCAGCTGCTACTACTGGTTATCGACAAACACGTGATTCTCAATTTCGCGCATTATCAAACATTGTCAGCTCCGAGTCAAATTTAATCTCATTGTAGTCCAAATACAGAGTGGTGAATATTTTCAAATATAACTTTGGCATTTCCAAACTTATATTCCCATTCCTGTGGAGAGAGAGAGAGAGAGAGAGAGAGAGAGAGAGAGAGAGAGAGAGAGAGAGAGAGAGAGAAACTGCAACCTAGACCTACTAGCATTATACCGTGAACGAACGCAAAAATAAGGTTATAGAACGTTTAAGAAACTGTATTCATTCAGGTTTAGAATCAGTTTTAATCATATGTCAATGTTAGGCCTAGTAAAAAATTCGTATAAAGATGAAGCACAATAATACATATAAATGATAAATACTTACGCAAAGTAGACATATTTTTGCTCTCTAAATATGTTTTCTAGTTTCTAGACCCACGATCGCTCGTTGAATGCAGAAAAAACACTGATAGTGAATTCAACTGATAGTTAAATTAAAAAGCTATTATTGATAAGGAGTGACACAGCCTCAATTCAAATAAAGAAGGTATTTTAATGTTATCTGCTATCAGAAAACCCAGAGATAATTAATTTCTTCCGGAGTTTGATGAAGGAGTGTTTCAGTAACTCTTTGTTAGGTTTTCTTTCGTATGTATCAAAAATAATATTTTCTACATTTTTAGCTCACCTGAGCTGAAAGCTCAAATGAGCTTTTCTGATCACATTTTGTCTGTCGTCCGTCTGTCTGTCCGTAACCTTTTCACATTTTCAACAACTTCTCAAGAACTACTTGGCCAATTTCGACTAAACTTGGCACAAATCACCCTTAGGCAAAGGTGAACTTGTGTGGAAGCATCCTCAGGTATTGTAGATTCAAAGTTGTGAAAATAAAGGGCCAATAAAATAAAGAAAATAAAGAGGAAATAATTAGAAATTATTGAACTTTTTTTTTGGAGAAATTTTCAATTTATTTTTCTCGAGAACCATTAGGCCAGGAAAGCTGAACTTATGTGGAAGCATCCTCAGGTAGTGTAGATTCAAAGTTGTGAAAATCTTGACCCCCGGAAGTAGGGTGGGGCCACAATTGGGGGTGGGGGCGAAGTTTTACATAGGAATATACAGAGTTAATCTATTAAAATCATATTCTCAGAAACTAATCAGCCAGGAAATATGAAACCTGTGTGATGGCATCCTCAGGTAGTGAAAATTCAAAGTTTTGAAAATCATGACCCCCAGAGGCAGGGTGGGGCCACAATGAGGGGTCGAACTTTTACATAGGAGTAAATTTTCAAAAATCTTCTCAGAAACTAATCAGCCGGGAAAGCTGAAACTTGTGTAGAAGCAACCTCGGGTAGTGTAGATTCAAAGTTGTGAAAACCATGCCCTCCGGGGGTAGGCTGGGGCCACAATGGGGGGATTTTACATAAGAATATATAGATAAAATCTTTAAAAATCTTCTCAAAAACTAATCAGCCGGTAAAGCTGAAACTTGTGTTGACGCATCCTCAGGTGTTGTGAAAATCATGACATCCCCGGGAGTAGGGTTGGGTCACAATGGGGGTTCAAAATTTTACATAGGAATATATTGAGTAAATCTTTAAAAATCTTCTTAGAAACTTATGAGCCAGATGATTCTTTATTACAGTTTTCCTTGGAAGACGGTATAGAGAGTTGAAATAATTTACAGTATCCGGGTTGTGCACTTCCTCTCCTTTGTGATTGGTAGAAAATACATGATGTGAAAATTTAAATTTATTTCATTGGTTGAAAAACTGTTCGGCGCAAGGGAGATAGTTTTCTGATGATATTTTTTATGTACAACTAAACAGTTTTCGTAGATTTTAAATCTTAAAAAGTGAGAAAACGAAAAAAGCAATCAAATTAGCTATCAATGAAATTCAGGCTTTAATTTTTCAGTACAACTAGTTGAAAGCAATGTTCTATAATATCTATTGAATTTTTTTGTTCTTTTCTTTTTGGATTGTTTATGCAAGTACACAATTGTGAAAATGCGATACGGTATGTCTAATATCAGTAAAAAAGATACGGTATCGGGTAAAACTAGAACCATTAAACAGGAGCTTGGACTTTGGGTAGTTGTGACAAACAGAAATGTGACATAGGCCTGTCTATTTTATTGCTGGCCTTACAACCATGGCTCTTTGAAATCAACTAGATTTGTCCGGCTTTGGAGCTAAGACTACGCAATCGGTGTATATTTCTCTTGAAACCAGCGTCATTTTAAACTTGTTTTGACGCAAGAATAGATAGTTACGTCCTACTGAAAGTCCAAGCTCTTGTTAAAATGGTTCTAATATCAGTAAAACAAGTGCTGAATGCTGTGGTATTAAGATTGATTTTATTAAAATAATACGACCCTACCTAAGATCTCTTTTTCCCTACTATAATCGATCTCAACTTACAAGCACGTGGTACGCATTTCTCAATTTTAGGCACGCACGCGTAATGTACATAAAAAAGTTTCAAAAGCTATTGCATGTAGAGAAAGGCGACCTTATATATAAAACATGAATTGAATTTTCATTGATAACTTAATGCTGTTTAATGTTTGCTCTAAAGACGGTAAGCTTTTTTAAAATGCTAAACTTGTAATTGTTTAGACTTTGGTCCCTTGACAATTCTTCGGCCTCACATGGGGTACAGAGTTTGATGTAGGTTTATATCCCATATATAAACAATTGTTAAGGAATTTTTTGAGAGCTACAAAACTCAACATGTGATATGACTATTAAATCATTCTGTTAGAAAAGGGACTAATGATTATAAACATAGAATATGCAGGGGAAAATATGGATTTTATTTATACAGGATCTACATGTATTATTGTAAATTGTCCAGATAGTGTGTATCAACATTTGTTTAGTGAAAATTAACCTTCATGTAATGAGCATCTAACAGGTTAGTTATATTTGTTGGACTAATAGTCATACAATAATTGCTGTATCTAGAAATGAAACGGAGGCGTGACGAGTGCCCGCAAGGTCACGACCCCGTTTCATTTCAAGATACAGCAATTATTGTCACCCCTGCGAATGTGTTCGGAATGTTTTCTTTATCGTTGCTAAGTATGTAATAACTCCAGAGGTGCTCGAATGAAAGTTCACTAGACTTCGCCAAGATTTATTCAGTTCCTGTGAAAAATTCGAGCGGAAGTACAAGTGTTCGGATAATTTTCTCAAAATACGTAAGTACAGGCCATTTTTCATATCATATCCTACTTTGATTTAAGTTAAAACATGAAATTTTTTAAGATATATGTCTTATTTCATCATCTAGCGGTTATTTAAACTAAACGATGATATTCAGAACAGAGTTTTCGTGTTCGTGTTCAACCACTCCACACGTGGTTGAAAATCTAAACATTGGGTTCCTTGATAAAATTAACGCCTTATTTTACGCTTTTGGTGTGCAATATCATGCTTTTTAACAAAAGAATTGGTGTCTGTTTTGTATAAAAACTTAATATATCGAGCCATTTTCAAGTAACATTCTGCATAAAATAGTATAGTCTGTGTCACTATTGATGCTATATTTAGGTCAGGCGCGGATCGAAAATTATTCCTTAGGGTGGATCGCTACTAAGCATGTTAATTGTTGCAACAGCATAAAAAACCCTTTATCTTCTATTGTCACATTTATTTATAGAACTTGTTTTATCCACCAATTAATGAAGATAAAGTTTAAAATCAATAAACGTCTATATTTTATATTTGACAACAAGTACCTAGATTCTAGGAAATAAACTAAAAACACGAGGCACGATTTTTACTGCGAAACTGAAAGGGTCAAATAAAACCATATGGTCTAAATTTAAATAACAATAACATTCGCAGGGGTGATTGTATGACGATTCGTCCAGCAAATGATTTGTGCACGCCTACTTTCACGAGCTGTAATATCATTTTTCGCGCCGCAATTCAGTTGGGACCGCTTTACCTCGAAGAATGGACGTAGATTTTCTGGAGGATGAGTTCAAAATTGAAGAGATAGACGACTTGACATTGTCTCAAGTTTGTGACGAAATGGAAGCTTTCGACGGACTTCTGAACATGAGCGATACACAGACGCTTGCAGAGTACGACACAGGATTGGATCATGGTGAATTTAAACTGGATTGAAACTTTTTAAGTGAAAATGAAAACGGTTCAAATTTGCCGACCACATCGGATGGTCACTTCGCAACCACCGGGACGGAAAATGATCTGAAATCGTTAATTGAAAGTCAGGAAAACATTAACACTAAGCAGAACACTAAGTGGGTGGTCAATGTGTTTGAAAAATGGAGAACCGGCAGATACGAAACTATTCCAGAACTTCAATTCCAGGGCAGCGAGGAAATGAATTATAGGCTACAACGCTTCATAGTGGAAGCTAGACGGCAGGACGGTAAGGATTACCCATAAGAGCCTGTACTTGATTTCATGCGGACTCCTTCGTTTTTGCGAGACAAAGGTGTGTACGATAAAACCTTTTAGACGAAAAAAAAAACACAACATTTATCGAATTTCGAAAAGTTCTAGATGCTAAAATGAAGTCGCTGATTGAACAGGGCATAGGTTGTACTACAAAGCAGGCTAATCCTATTTTAACTGGAGATGAGGATAAGTTGTGGGATGTAGGGGTGTTTGGAAAGAAAAATGCGGAACAACTTCAAAACACAATTTTTTACGCATGCAAAATATTTGGTCTGCGTGGTTGCGACGAACATCAATATTTAGTGCGAACAGTTTATCATTGGATCAGAGAAGCTCGGGAAATTTATTCAGTTTACAGGTCGGAAAACCAAAACATACAAAGGAGGGCTCGGACAGCTAAATGTGTGCAACAAAACTATTAAACATCACTGCCAGTCCGGTAAGAGAAATCTCTCTCTCTCTCTGTCTCTCTCTCTGGTTTACAGGAAAATTATTCGAATTATAGCGGCAAACGCACTTGCGCGACCCAGCTGTATATGTCTGGTGTGGAGGAACAACAGATTATGAATCGTACTGGTCATCGCTCACAAGCAGGGGTCCGTAAATATAAAAGGTTCAGTGCGGAAATGGAAGCTAATGTGTCCAAGATTTTGGATCCGCCCAACGAGTGTACCGAAAACTCGATTGCGTTAAATACTCCTGCAAACGATCCATTCCTAAAATGTCCGAGTGTTCCGTTTTTCCGGAAACACCAGCAACTGTCCATAGTGAAGAGGAACCTATGATCAAGAGGCCTATATTCCCGTTTGGAGAATTTAAAAACTGTAACATCACGTTTCAGTTTTAAAGTATTATTAGTAGCCAGATAGGTTGTTAAACTACACAAAACGTATATTTTTCAATTTTTGTTGAAGATTATGTTGTCTGTGTTAAAAATTGCACAAGGACGTTCAGCAGCTGTTTAGGTGTTTATGTGAAAGAATTAAAAGTTTAGAGTTGTTATAAAATTGATTAAAACATTAAGTTTGTTGTAGAACTAGTTTGTTTTTTTTCTCGCTGTACAATAATTCAAAAAAAAATTATTGTATGGTACAATCACCACGCCTTCTTTGATAACTACAATAACTTGTAGATTCATAAGTTATTGTACGGTGTTATTCCACGCCTACTCGGACAAGGACAAGTATTGGACATTATTGTACACCAGTCATCAAAGGAAAAACGCCGCATAAGTGCCACAACTAGATAAAACAGAGCTCAACAGGAAAAAAAGTAGAATCTAAATGTCGTGTACATACATTTCCGAACAAACAAGTAACTTATTTACATGTGATTTTGTTTTGTACACTTAAAAGACTTTAAAATACTTGAAGTCTCCTTTGATGCAGATTTTTGTGATAAAATAAAAAAGAAACTTAATGAGTTTTATTTGACAACACGATTACTTAATTACTCTCTTGAACCTGGAGTACGTATTAAAAAAACTTGATGTACTTATTAGTCAATGGAATTCAGGCACCCGATGACATATAAATGGACATTTCGATATAAACCTTATTTAGGGAATTAATTTTGAGTATAATAAGGTGATAATTTTGGTCGGGGCGTGATCAAATCCAATAAATCCCGAATGGTGTTAATGATGTTAATAAGCAAACCCCGCTTGAGCCCCAATTATACGTCATTTGAAGTTATTTAACAGTATAGTACAAAATCAATACGTAGCGTTATCACACGCAGAGACGCTGAAAAATGTAAATATATCGAAATCAATTAAATTACCATTCTATTACTATAAAAATATTTACTGGTAATGCAAATTTTATTTATAGATACATATTTGATGCATTTGATTGACAGTTTGTTATTGTCATTTTTTCATTAAATCGATAATGATATGCAAATTAAATAAACGCATATACTAAAAAGTAATTTGTCTTCTTTTTTTAATGTTTGTTGCATAAGATTTTATCAACATGCACATATTAAATGTATAAAAATGACATGTGTGCATGTTTAATTTATAATAACTTGATTATTAGATACAACATATATCCTAGTACTTAGTCCTACTTTACAAGAGGTGGTAAAAGATTTGTCAGAGATGCACACACAACAAAACTTTATATTTAATGTCACATAAGCTTATTGGTATAACTCCTTGCAGAATACGAAAGTTATTGATCTACTCCATGCCAACAGATGCAATCCCCCTGGTGCTTTCAACTTCCTTCTTTGTAAACTGATTTTGGGTCAGTAATGGATGGCAGTACAATTTAACTCCACGTTGTGATAAATCTTAATATGTATAAATCCTTTGTCCACCATAACAGCATCATCCTCCTCTAGTAGATCATACAGTCCACTTTCTCTGGTTATCTGGGAGAGAGAGAGAGAGGGGGAGAGGAAGAGAGAGAGGGAGGGGGCAAGGAAGAGGAAGAGGGTCTTGATTTGTTGAGGAAAGTGTGTTTTTAATAACATGAAATGTGGCGATTTATTCTTTCCTCCATTTTTACTGCGATAAATTATCTTAATACACAGGAGTCGTTGATTTTCTTAATTTGTTGTAAATAAATAAGAAATTCGCAAAATCATACCAGTGAGCTTTGCGAGCATAGCACACTGGTAGGATTTTGCCTATTCCTCATTCATTTACAACAAATTGATAAAATCGACGACTCCTGTGCCTAAGTTCCCTGGGGAGTAAATTTGTTTACGGCGTATATCGCTAAGCCACGCAGTGCGAAGGTGTTGTTTCTTTGAAGGTAGTTCATGCAGTTTTACCGGTTTACCGAATCTACCCTACCAATGCTCCGAGGAACAGTGTTACAGTCTTTAACGGCAAAACTACAACTTTTCCCCATGCTTTTGTTTATAACCGGAAGTGAAACAATACCTACACTCACGAATGATAACTCTTGCATGACTTAACTATCGAAAATCGGGAATAGGATGTGCACAAATAAAAACAGACAGTTACTCTATGAGTTCAGTGGTCCAATAAATATTCTTAAAACCTGTGCCCAGTCATTTCTTCGAATACATAGTTACGTTAAATGCCAGAACACAATAGCCGCAAAGAAATTCCCAAATGACTTTTAATTTTTAAGAATGGGGTTCTTCGCCAAAAAGCTAGTGAATGATTACGATATTTCCCCTGAACTGAAAATTAACTTTGATCAAAAAATGTGCTCCAGTTGGCGAATACACCCTTGGATAGAGTGGATCAAAACAAATCCAGATGAATGGTCTAAAAGACAAGCGACAGGTGAGTCATTATTTATGTATTTGTTATTAAAAGAAAAATAATCAAATAAGACCATCAACAAAGACTGTAAAAATGGCGGACAACGAGACCGGTTTAAGAAGTGGTTCGGGTAGCGGTCTGGTGAACAAAATGACTGTGATCGCTGAAACCGTTCAAGAATTACAGAAAGGACAAAAATCCTTTTAGTCAGCGGTTGAAAGTAAGTTGGATAGGTTTCAGAATGAATTTCTTGCCAATATCGACAACAAATTTAAGGCTATGAGGTCGGATATAGACCTTGAACTTGGGATACATAAGAAGAATATAGACAATCTCGCAGAATCTATAATCTATTCTTACACGTCTGGAAAACAGAGAGAGAGAGAGTTCAACATCTAGGACGAACTCATCCTTAAGGTGTCAGAGTGGTTATTATGACAAGCATTTTTTTCTTTATTTATATGATATATTACAAATGTATTTTAATCTAATTAAAATCGGAACTTTTTTTTTTATACTTTGCGTGAAACGTGTACTCATTCAAAATCGGAAGCGGAGGGTAGTTTTAAATTTTATTAGTCTGTTATTATTCGTATTTAATTTTAGATAGATGTAATTACTACGATAGATTAAAAAAACTGTTTGACTTTATCCGATATATGTGTGTTAATTCAGCGATCGATAATTCTAACAAGCATCTTAATTTTTGTATTTCAATACATGTACTTGTATTGAAGTCAGTAAATATTTCTAATCCATTTAAAATTGCTATGAAAAATTGCCCTGGCTTTTTTCCGATAATTTCTTGGTTTCCTTTATCGTTGTCTTGATTTTTGGCTAGTTGTTATTTTACAAGCATCTTTCTATTTCTTTATTCATAATTCGTATGATCATTTTTTATTGCGTAATACATGTTGTACTATTGCCGATCGAATTCCCCTGGTGAATAGACGATGTAAAAATACACGCAATTAATGATAAGATAAACAATAAATTTCAGTTTAGGAATCTTGAAATCAGCTGTTATAAAGTTTTTTTGACGTTTAAATATTGATTCTATGATTTTCTGCAATTGTTCGTATACACAGATCACACCTACATGTAATTTATAACCCGTCATTGCTTTTCTCATAATTACCTGAAATAACATCGCGTGTATAGTGGAAATATTACTATTAGTTTTTGTTGTTCCGTTAAACTATAACTATACATGTACATATTTACATGTATTAGGATATGTACACAACTGGATACACACAATAGGTCAATAGCTTTTAATGGCGATATTTATCATTTTGTTGGACAAGTGTCCGCTTTTCACTGTATGCATGCAAATAAGCTTACGTTTTACAAATGCTGGTTAACCTGTTTATATTTCATTTATTTTTTTTATACTCACATACTTGTTGTAAACAGGACACACAGAAATACCCGGTAATCAACAAATGAATGTTAAAAGTAGTGTATATATATATATTATTATGAATATATCCAGTAACGAAACAAAATATGACAGCGAGTAAAAGAGACTCTGATCACAAGTACACGAGTTATAATCATGAAGTCGGAAGGAAATTATTGTTGAATAATTTCAAATAGGAGCACTCTTTTAAATACGGATTTAAGAAAACATAAAACTAACACGTTTCCATTCGATAATTTTCTTATAGCTATGTAGGAGGAGCCAAGTAGCACGCGGCGCATGGCTTAATCTGTATTATTATACTTTCATGTTAAATACTGAAATCTGATTGGTTTAGACGCAGTTGACAATCCGTTCTCATACCCGCAGTGTTAACAACACACTTAGCAAAGGGCCGATAGAACGAATTGTTACATACGCGTAATTTATGCGCGTACGGTTCTATATAAAAGCAGTAAAATTTGCTATATAATCAAGACATTCAGTATAATAACATAGATAGTGCCTGTTTGGGAGGGTACCAGTTGAAATTGACACCCCGAGAAAACCATTGTCAACCGACGCGAAGCGAGCGTCGGTTGACAATGGTTTTCTCGGGGTGTCAATTTCAATTATTATACTTTCATGTTAAATACTGAAATCTGATTGGTTTAGACGAAGTTGACAATCCGTTCTAATACCCTCAGCGTTAGCAACCCACTTGGCAACGGGCCGATAGAACAAATTGTTACATGCGCGTAAATTATGCGCGTACGGTTCGCCGTAGAACTCACGTCTTTTCTATATAAAAGCAGAAAAATTTGCCATAAAATTTAGACATTCAGTATAATAAAATAAATAGTGCCTGTTTGGGAGGGTACCAGTTGAAATTGACACCCCTCGAAAACCATTGTCAACCTCCGCTTCGCGTCGGTTGACAATGGTTTTCTCGGGGTGTCAATTTCAACTGGTACCCTCCCAAACAGGCAAAAACAGGAGGGTACCAGTTGAAATTGACACCCCTCGAAAACCATTGTCAACCTCCGCTTCGCGTCGGTTGACAATGGTTTTCTCGGGGTGTCAATTTCAACTGGTACCCTCCCAAACAGGCACTATTTATATACTGGTACCCTCCCAAACAGGCACTATTTATATACTGTTATACTTTAACTGATTGACAGGCGAAGCACGTGGAGTCCTGAAATAAAATCCCGCTCAAATGACCGACTATAGAAACATATGGAAAAATAATTAAGTTCAGTGATAAAACTTTAAGTATTATAATTAAAACACACCAGTTATCTCTCTCTCTCTTTTTTTTTCTCTCTCTCTCTCTCTCTCTCTCTCTCTCTCTCTCTCTCTCTCTCTCTCTCTCTCTCTCTCTTTATCCCCCGAAAATCACTTAAAGCTATGTAAAGTCCAGTATGTACACAATGTTTAAAATATTTCATAAAAATAATTAAAATGGTATTACCACGCATTATGTGAACATTAATATTTTACAGTGTTTAAGAAATCGGCGATGCAAGGTTAGACGAACATCATAGAAAGAAAAGAAATTAAATTAAAACATTTCTGTAACCGTTTTAATGAAAATAACAGCGATAAATTTTAGAATGTGTTATCTTATCCTGTATAAAGAAAATCTAGCAAAATATAGAACTTATCTGGTCAGCGATAATCTCAGTCCGTATTCATTGAGAGACATTAAGTCATGTGCAGTAAGCCTTATATGGAAGTTGCACGCCTATTGCACGGTACGCTAAGCTTTTTTAGCCGTTTTGGGGCGGGTCTTGCATAAATTATCTTGCATGCTTTTTTGCACGGTACGGTTCGTTTTGTGAACGGTACAGTTCGTTTTGTGAACAGTACGGTTCGTTTCTTGCACGGAACGGTACGGTTCGTTTTAGAGGTGTAGTAGCACGTGTCAGGTTCTGTTTCTGAATGTTGGCTTCAAAAGGACATTGATGTTATCTTGTGTAAGTTTGACGCTTACATTTTTCCGAGACTTAGCAGAAGCACCCAAAGGGGCGGGATTGTTGTTTTGATCCGTAAACACTTTCATAATTTTCTATCAGTTGTAAAAAATCAACATGACACTGTTATATTGCTAAAAATTTATAATCTTCTTAAAAACACTGACAATGACTTATACGTAGGTTGTGTTTATCACACAAGCAATTACACGTTTTACAATATCTATGATTGTGACCTTATCAATGATCAAAAAACCACCTTCCAAAATGAAGAAAAGTTATGATATTAGGCTATATGAACGCACGGTCTTCAAATAGATAAGACTTTATAATCAATGATGTGATGCATGAAATCAACTTAAATTACTTTATACAGAGTTATTTTCGCCTTGTGTAACTTTCGCCCTTCTACACTTGCAAACAGTTTCGCCCCTTCTTGAAATCGCCCAGACACAGTTGTGTTTAAGAAAAAATAATACTTGACATTGGCGTTTGCCCAATCTTAAATTCGCCTGCTGTCAAATAGGGCGAAAATAAAACGGGTGTAATATTTTCCTGTATACAGTATATGGAAACCATCGGTTATGAAATGGACTATTATTTACCGCTCCGGGTAAACCCGGACAATAATATAAACGATAATGGTACAAAATTATAAACAATGTCTGAATCATCCGGGATCAGGATACTGAACGGTCGGCATAAAGACAAAATGGACAGGGACCTTACGTTTATGGGGTCCAGGGGACTCGGTATTGTGAACTACTGTCTTTCATCGCCAGATGTTTTCGGCTTGATTGAAAAATTCCAGGTTGCAAATTTTACAATCACGCTCCGCTACACTTACAAATATTGGCCTGTCCCGTTGTTACCGAACCAAAACGCGAAAACACCGTTGCAGATAACAGCTTTACACCAACAAAGTCATGTAAATGGAACACAGAGTGTCTGAATGAAGCGCGAACTGCATTAGCTACATGCTATGAAACTTTAAAGTCAGCCACAAAGACACCAAAACACGAGACTCAGGACTCTATTGACTCGTCTATTGACCTATTTACGACACAGCTTACAAAAGCAATGATGCCTTCATTTGAAGTCGAACACTCTTCAAAACAACCCTACCGTAAAAAAAAACTTACTCAAGCAGAACGCCAATTGATACGCCTTGGGTCACACCGGAATTAAAAGTAAAATACAACAAATGCAGATATCATCTTAACTTGTTCAACCGGGAAAAAGGGGGCGATAATCACAGCAACCTGTTAGTCAAAGAAAAAATATAAAACACATGCTGCTAAATTGAAGCGACAGTACACGTGTACCGAGGGAAACATGCTTAACCAAATTCGTAGACACAATCCCAAGTTATTTCATAAATATTTCCAAAGAAAGAAATCCAATAGTTCGGATGTCGACCCAGTTACATTTTTTAACCATTTCTAGGAGTTATCATTAAATCGAAACGCGACGACGATGACGACGGACAACGTAAGGATCGATAATTCGGCCGTGTTTGATGAACTAGATCAGGATATAACTCATAATGAAACAGAGACTGCAATATCTCATTTTAAAAGAGACAAGTCTTTGAACAGACTTATTGATTAATGAATATTTTATTGAATATTAGCAAAACATCCTCCCAATTGTACACAATATGTGCAATAGAATTTTACAATCTTGTATTTTTCCTAAAATGTGGGCCAAATCAGTAATTGTTTCAGTTTTTAAAAAAAAAAGGTGTCTCGACAGATCTAAATAATTTTAGGGGCATAAGTCAAATAAGTTGTTTTTTGTAAACTTTTTACTTCAATTTTAAATAACAGGTTATATTTTGGGCTAATGAATATTACAGACGCTCAATTCGTGTTTCAACTTAACACGGGTACTGCTGAAGCTATTTTTTGCTTGTCTTCAAGTATTAGTATGTCTCTACGCAAGAAAAAAAAATATATTGTTGTTTCATTGACTTCGAAAAAGCATTCGACACTGTAGAGCATTTTAAACTTTGGCAAAAACGTGGAATGTATGGTATCAGAGGAAAGTTATTAAATGTTATACGTTCTATGTATAATAATATGAAAGTATGTATTAGGACACCAATAATGTTATCCGATGTTTTTGAAAACTCATAATTTATGGTCTTCTTCAAGGGGAGGTCTTGTCCCCCATTCTTTTCTCATGTTATGTCAATGATTTGGAAATGGAGTTCATTAATAATTGTAATGCCCCTTTGCAAGTACAAGAAATAATTTTTTTTTACATTAATGTATGCTGATGACATGGTGTGTTTTGCTGAATCGGTACACGAACTTCAACTTATGTTAAACCCTTTACATGATTACGCTTCAAAATGGGTCTTGGCCATTAATACAGGTAAAACTAAAATAGTTGTATTCAGAAATGGAGGTAAAATCCATGGAAACGAAAAATGGCATATACATACGGACCGAATAGTGTGCCGGATAAATATGCCAGTGCCAAGGTGGCATTTTTGCACTCGCTTAAGATGCAGTTTCGAAAAAATCCACATATACCAAATGATAGACCATTGTCTAAAGAGTATATAACCACTTTTGTTTTCAGTGTTTTACCTGACAGGTGACATATTTACCTTTAAAAAATAATATCCCATAGGAAAATGATAATTCCCATAGGAGAAATGATTCTCCTACAGGAAATATTGACAATCCTATGGGATTTTCTAAAAACCCTATAGGAATATTTTCTATAGGGGAAAGCTATTTCCTGCAGGAATTTGACCCAGACAGGTAGTTTTCCTATAGGAAATTAAAAGTTCCTATCGGATTTTATCAAATCCTATCGGAATTGAAATTTCTATAGGAAGTTCTTGTCTTCTTATACGAAATGTCTAATTTCCTATCGGAATATTGTTTTTCCTATGGGAAAAATTATTGTCCTGTAGGAATTTAGTTTTGAAAGGTAAATATCTCACCTGACAGGCGAGATACAATGATAACAAAGGTGATAACAACTCTTTAAGCAATGGTCTATCGTTTGGCATATTTGAATTTTTCGGTATATGCAGTTTAGACGGGTGCAAAAATGCCACCTGGGCACTGGCATAATTATCCGGCACAGTGTATTTATGTATTTTTGTGTTTTATTGAACTATAATGGAAATTTTAATGTAACTCAAACACAATTAGTAAGTCAAGGCAGAAAAGCAATGTTCTAGGATTAGTTAATTGAATTTAAAGGTTGAAACTATGTTCTCTCTTTTTGACACTTGTGTAGGTAGCATTTTGAATTATGGATGTGAAATTTGGGGAAACCACAGTGCGTGTGACATTGAGAAAATACATTTAGAATCCATAAAAAGTGTTTTGTGTGTTAAAAAGAATACAAATACGTCTATGGTGTATTTTGAAACCGGTAAATTGCCGTTGAAGAGTGTACGCTATTTTCGAATTTTTACGTTTTGGTATAAATTATTCAGAGTAGAAATTGTATTAATAGGACTGGTCATGCTATGACAAAATGTTTGAAGAGTGCGAACAAAAACAAAAAAAAGTATCAAACCTGGTGTCAAATATCAAGGACAATTTGTTTGAAATTGGTTTAAGCTACATCTGTACTGACCAAGACAAAATTGTTATAAAAGCCATTTTTTACTTAAGTAAAGAAATATTGACAATTTTGTGCAAAATCTTATTGCAGATATAAATAGTTAATCTAGATGTATGTTATATGGAATCATTATTGACCAGTTTTCACTTCAATATCATTTGATGAAACCCATTTCTTGTATTTACAAAATACAACTCAGTAAAAATCAGAATGTCATCACATAATTTATTCATAGAAAGTGGACGTCATTAAAGTATTCTGCGTCTAAACAGAAAATGTGAGTTTTGTAGATTTAAAATTGAGGATGAATATCCTTTTGTCTTAATTTAAGGTACCTCACTACACCTAGGACTTATACTTTTTAAGGCACTACGTCACATGATGGCGATTTAAATATTTTGTTTAACTGTTTATAGCGTTCGATTTGGTTGTATATCGTCGTAGATCAGCGGTTAAAGTACTGGACTTCTGAACCGCAGATCATGAAATCGAATCCACCTGGATCTTTTGTTCATATTTACTTAATTAAATTTTCGAAAATGTCATTTTTCATTCAAAATTGCACATTTTTTTTGCCTATTTGACTTAAATACTTCTAATCCATTATGATATCTATCATAATCAAGTAATTTTCTGTCGATTTGAGAAAATATTTGAAGGTGTAGTGAGCCACCTGAAATAAATATGTCCACGCTATCAGCATTTACGAGTCAAATATATGAACAAAATACTATTGGAAAAAAACCATTGAATATATAATTTTATACAGCTATTATGTGTAAACAATGTCAAAGAACTCTATAACTTAGGGAAGTTCTTGCGTCATGCCTTTAAACTACGTTATGATTTATATACATGTACTATTCAACAATTGTTGTAATTAAATATGTGTTGTACATTCTCCAATGATATTATTACTCTTAGGCTACTACAATCTCATTGTTGCTTTTACCAGATTGTTACTAAATCCTAGCACTGTGCTGCACATATTTTATAGACAACAAATAATTATACATATATACAATAAAAACGAAAAAAAAATGAATATTGTTAGGTTTGACATGCCATTGTATTCGCCGCTATAGTCCAGCAGAATCAGATCATTGAAGAGAAAACTCTTTACGTCACGGGTTTACTAGATGCAGTTAATAAATTAAGCTATGAATCTCAACTAAAAATGAAGGTTAAAGTTAAAGTCATAGAAGAAACAGTTTGTTTAGGTTGACTACTGTAAACCAACTTTTTTCGCGTGCGAGAAATTTTCACGAAAGCCTCATGGTCGCGAATATTTCTCTCCGCGAACCAGCATTTGCTATAAAGTTGTATTAAAATAAAATAGGTGTGGATAAGGTTTGGTCGCGAAAGTTAGTCGCCAGGTACCAGAGTATCTCAGATTAATCGCAAAAAAGTCGTCGCGAATAATAGGTGGTTTACAGTATCGTCTCAAAACTTCTTAACATACAAAAACAACTAGTACTAGACTAGAGAGTAGAAAACCAAGGGTATTGAACACTATCAGAGGATGTGTTAGCAAAGAGACACATATTTTCGATAGCAAAATCTCCAGGACCATTTTACTTGAGATACACTTATCACTGAGGCACAGTGAAACAAAGTATGACTTAGGACGGCAATGACGACATCACAAATCAATTATGCATCAACTGTAGAATGCAACACTACAGTGGACATATTAGCAGAACATATACGTGTTCCCACTTTGCGAATTATCTCAGGTACAATAGTACAGACACTGAAACGTGCTACAGTTGTACTACACCTCTAAAACGAACCGTACCGTTCACAAAACGAACCGTACCGTTCACAAAGCGAAACGTACCGTGCAAAAAGCGTGCAAGATAATTTATGCAAGACCCGCCCCAAAACGGCCAAAAAAGCGTACCGTATCGTGCAATAAAGGTGCAACTTCCATACACGGCTTATTGACCTAATGTCTATCGATCAATACGGACGGAGATTATCGCTGACCAGATAAGTTCAATATTTTACTAGATTTTTTTGTTTACGGGATTAGATAACACATTCTATAAGTTGACGTTATTTTTATTAAAACGGTAACGAAAATGTTTTAATTTCATTTCCTTCCTTAGACGTTAATCATTTCTTTGGTTTTCGATTAAACTTGCACCGCCGAATTCTTTAACATTGTTAATATTAATGTTCACACAATTCGTGGTAATACTATTTTGATTATTTTTTATGAAATGTTTTAAACATTGTGTACATACTGGACTTTACATAGCTTTAAGTGATTCTCAGGAGAGAGCGTCTGAATTGTGTGCATATCGACAATTTTAAGAAGACTTGATGCGACCACAAAAACGCATGCAACGAATGCGAGAGCTAGTGCAACGCATGTGCAGCCAAAAGATTTCGATCGCAAAGTCTTGTAAAGTGCTCGTGCACCAATTGTGAAAGGGGCTTTACAAATGTAGTATGGTTAATAACCTCCCTGTTCCCAAAACACTCGATACCCAACGTTATGTCCAAACGATCAGTGTTAAGCAATCGGTTAATAAAATAGGAAATTTATGAATTTTGACATCGATTCTTAATCACGAAATTGATATAATAAATCCCGGTTTTTGACAAACAATAAATGTATGCAGTTCTTTGTAAATTATTATAAACTTAAGACAGATTGTAAGGATTATAAATGATAATCCCCTTGCACCCTGCCGTAATGATGTTTTTTATCAAAAGTGAAAATTCAGACTTTTTGTTTTAACAGTGTATTTCCCCAAAGTTTAGATATGTTTATTCCTAGGCTCAAACACATATACACAAGCGGTCAGCTTTCACACCTTGTCGCAGTCACCCGATCGTGTGTATAGTTCCTTGTGTATACTTCGGAGTTTTTTCTTGATCCCAGACAGACAGCGGATTTTTATCTGTACATACACAAAGAAGAAAAAGTACACCGTCAATAACAAACATGACTTTTAAGCGAGAGAGAGAGAACTTGTGTGTTATTTATAAAACTTAGATTATAGTTTAATCACTGTACGTTATTATTTCGCTTTAGGTTTCTATAGTCGGTCATTTGAGCGAAATTTTATTTCAGGACTCTACGTGCTTCGCCTGTCAATCAGTTTAAGTATAACAGTACAGATCACGCCATGCACCGCGTGCTACTTGGCTCCTCCTTCATATCTTAAAGAAAATAATCGAATGAAACGTTTTAATTTCACGTTTTCTTAAATCTTAATCAAACGAGTATTCCTATTTGGAATTATTCAACAATAATTTCCTTCCTACTTCATGATTATAATTCATGTACTCTTTCCCTCTCTGTCGTATTTTTTTGTTACTAAATAAATTCTTAACATATTTATCACTTTACACATTCATTTGCTGATTACCGGATATCTTTCCGTGTCCTGTTTACAACAAATATGTGAGTAAAACGTTAAATAAAATATAAACAGGTTAACCAGCATTTGTAAAATGTCAGCTAAATTGCATACATACATGTACTGTACATGTATGTTGTGAAGAGGGAACACTTGCATGTCCAACAAAATGACAAATATCGCCATTAAAAGCTATTGACGTATTGCATGTATCCAGTTGTGTACATATCATATGCATAGTTTGACGGAATAACAAAAACAAATAGTCATATTTTGACTATACACACGATGTTATTTCAGGTAAGAGAAGCGATGACGGGTTACATGTAGGTGTGATCTGTGTATACGAACAAGTGCAGAAAATCATAAAATCAATGTTTGAATGAAAAAAAATCTGTGTAGAAAAACTTTATAACAGTTGATTTCAAGATTTCTAAACTGAAATTCATTATTTATCTTATCATTAATTAGGCTATTTTTACATCGTCTTTTCACCAGGGGAATTTGATCGGCGATAGTACAAGTACGCAATAAAGAATGATGAATAAAGAAATAGAAAGACGCATGTATAATAACAACTAGCCGAAAATCAAGACAACGATAAAGGCAACTAAAGAAATATCGGAATAAAGTCGGGGCAATTTTTCATAGCAATTTTAAATGGATTAGAAATATTTGATGACTTCAATACAAGTACACGTATAGAAAATAAAAACTTAAGATGCTTGTTAGAATTATCGACAGATCGCTGAATTAACAAAAAAATCAAACAGTTCTTCTAATCTATCGTGATAACTACATTAATCTTAAATTAAAAAACGAATAATAACAGACTAATCAAAATTAAAACTACCCTCCGCTTCTCGATTTTCAATCAGTACATGTTTCACGCAACGTATCAAAAAAGGGGGAACGGTGGAAGTTTTGAATTAGATTGAAATACATTTGTAATATATCTTATTCATATACATAATAAAAATGCTTGTCATAAATATTGCCACCTTCCTGAAGTTAATCGGGTAAATATTAAACAAAATTATATATCGAGAAAAATCAAAAGCGTTCAGGCCACGCCTACCTCATTAATAAAGCGCGCAAACCGTTCACAAAGCGTGCAGCTATTTTTAGCAAAGCGTACCGTGCAAGAAGCGAACCGTACCGTTTACAAAATGAAACGTATCGTTCACAAAGCGAACCGTACCGTTCACAAAACGAAACGTACCGTTCACAAAGCGAACCCGTACCGTTCAAAAAGCGTACCGAACCGAACCGTGCAACTGGTGAAGTAGCACGTTTCAGGTCTGTAAATTGCGTTTCCTCTTAGAGACGAGAATAGAGTATGCAGTAATCCGTTCTTTTGATAGTGAACAATGAACTCACGTCTTCCTCAAATTAGTTTTTGTTGAAGTAAAATCGACAAAAAAAACATCGGCAATATGCGACCAATTTAAAATGTGAAAAGTCATTAAAATTTTTGTATTTTAAAACTAGAATGTAATGTGTTGGCAATTGTACATTATCAAATCAATGTAATAATAAATCAACTAGAAATAATCTATTTTATTTTCTAAAACATGCAAGTATGTAAAAGAGATGACGTAGATTGATAAAGGTATGGCGTGGATTGATTTGGACACAGTGGTCCAAGGTTTGATCCCGTTTGTTGCTATATAAGCTCTGCTTTTTTATACCACTTTGAATAAGTTACATGACTGATCACTCTACGTGTTAATGTACACTCTCTCTACCTCATTTCGATATTACAGTCGATGAAAATTGTATGACTAAAAAACCGCTATCTATTTTATGTCAAACATTTCTTCGCCTTTAATTTGTGCGAGTTAAAAAATATGTCTTGCCTCCGAATGCCATTGATTCCTTCATAACGATTAGTCATTTAATTTGAACCACTTATATTGTATACTGCAGGATTAATGCCTACTTGATCTTATTCATTACATGCATTCATTGACTTTGTTGTCCGGTGGTTAATATCTATAAGAGTGAATGCATAAATACATTTAAAAGATTGTAGAACTTTGTGTAGACAAAATATTACAAGGAGGCAATTTTCATTTCTTATGGGAATGCTAGGCGACTTTTTCGGCTGTAATTGCTGGCACATACATAAATGTCAATGCTTCTCAATTTATGAGTTCCAAATTATAAATTATATGTTACGTTAAAGGGGCATGGTCACGATTTCGGTCAAAATTCATTTTTACGTTTTTAATGTTAACAATTCTCCAGTAAGGCATTTCTAATAGTCAACCAAAATTTGAGCGTCAGTCGTCGAGTTATTAGTGAGATACATAGCTTACAATCCTTTGCTATGATAACAAATCTTTCGTTTACATTTTGAATGTTGAAGTGAAAATTCCAGTTTTTAGAATTTGTTAAACGTTAGGAACTGTTTATTTATGCTTAAAATGAATAAAAAGATAGACAAATCAGCGTAAAAAAGATTTTTTTCCTGGTATATTGAATTTATGTAAACAAAATCAGGACACGAGCCTTGTTTACATGGCAAAGAAATGTGAGACCTGCACGTTGCTTATAACTCAACGGCTGACTCTCAAATTTCATTTGATCATTAGAAATACATCCCTAAAGCATTGTAAATAATAAAAACAGAAAAATAGAGTTTGATTCGAATCGTAACGTTCCTTTAACTATTGAGAAACAATTACATATTGTGATAAATACTACAAATCTTATCGCTCAATACTCATTGATACAATTTACTATGTAATGGTCGCAACATTAGTAGCATTCATAACCGTAACCGAATGATTAAATGTAGAACTGAAGTCGTATAGTGTTCACAGTAGCAGCTTGCAAACTGAAAATGGGCCGCAACTCGGAAATTTCTCTCAAAATAAGATACCTAGGCGCTTTGTTCAGGGCACAAAATTTTGGTAAAGATTATGTCTATCTAATAGCTGTCAAGGTTGTAGATTAGTTACACTTAAAAGTAGCAACTTTTAAAAGAATGCTAGACATGTCATACATGTATCAATGGCCAGAATCATTGAAATTGAGCCGTTTTGTTGCTTACCGAAAAAGCAAAGAATAAAAAATTATCTACGTGCACCGACGAATGAAATTCAACAGCGTGTAAATAAACGCCATTAAAAAACGTTGACATTTGTACTGAATAATGTCATGTAAATAAAGATTAACATGAATTAGTCATAATATTATTGGAATTCTTAGGAAATAACGTATGTAAAATGGCGGCTTTTTTTTTAAACTTGGAATCAACCATGATCAGCCGAAGCCGATCACAAAAATGAAGGCAACGTTCATAAGTTCCATATATATATTACATTTAATGACCAATATTTACATTGTCCAGTCTCTTGGTCTGTGATCTATACTATTCGTCAATGAAAAAATGACAATAACAATACATTAATTTTTGTCAATGACTATTTCAATAAAAAATCGTACTATTACTGAAAAAAATATAATATACAGTAAAACGGAATCCATCTTTAAATATTACGAGGTGATCAAATGCGGTCGGTTAAATCAAATATATCATAAAGCCATATTGTATCACCCCGTTCGTATTTCATCACCTCATACTACTAAAAGAATGTTTCCTTATTCCTTTAATTAAACATTTAGTTCGTACAAACACGAAAGAAACAAGGTAATGCGTATTCAAACATTTTTTATGTACATGTAAATAAAAAAAAAACTTAACTAGATACTAAAAAAAATTTATATTCACCTTCTATTAAGTATTTATATTTTTATTCAGCTTACATATTTGTTTACACAACAATACGCTGCCATTTTGCAAATTCCAGCATGTCAAGCTACATTGTATGATTCAATTATATGTGTCTTTACAAATAAAACATGAATTTATTATAATTAAGTTAAACATTTCCTGTGATTGTTAGACAAAATGTTATACATGTATATATTTTTAAAAAGTTTATCATTGATACAACATGGTTTGCTTCAGAAGACAATGCTAACAATAAAAGCCAAGTGTTATGTTTATTAGAAAAAGAAGTAAATAAGAGGGATTGATGGTCATATTCATTTTAGTCTTCTTTAGAAGAAAAGCTTTACATAAAGATACAGAAATAATTGTATTCGGGGTTTTTTTCTTTATTAAAAACGAGTTTATGACTTCAAATGAATATAAGATCAAACGTTCTAGGTACACAATGGGTTGGTTGTTAATCACCAAGCTTTCTTTAAGTCTCATTTTAAATTGAATATGCATCGTTTGAATTTATTTAGTAATGAGGGTAGGCTGAATAAATGACCACACGCGATACGATTCCCAAACCGATAACGATGATTCCCACTACGACAGAGATGATCACTAGGGTGCGCGCGCGTCGTGACTGTACTTCCGCCTCTACAACATCCCCTTCTGCTGCTGCAGTATTAGCCTGTTAACAAAAATTATCGTGGAATTATGAAACAACGAGGGCAACAAATAATATATGTGTTCCTTTGAAACTCATTACATTATTTAGGCTGCATTACATGTAAAATACATGTACAGTACCAATCGGACCCAACTTAACAGAAAGTAAACCCAGACTAAACCCTTGGTCTACTTTCGGGGTTTACTATGGGTTTACTAGAGCAAAACCAGAGTAAATTCCGAAAGTAAACCCACAGAATAAACCCTAAGGAAATCAGAAGTAGACCCCTGTTGGAATTACAGGCAGTAAGATAATTAGATAAAAGACGGGTCATCTTCAAATTTCAATGTTTAAATAAGTCCCCTACAGCAAACCGCGAGTAAACCCAAAATTAACCCCAAGTAAACCCCGAAAGTAAACCCGGGGTTTAGTTGGGGTATACTCTGTTGTTAGGTTGGGTTTGGTCGGTAATGTACGCAAAGATCTTTTTCGATTCTGGTTCAAGTAAAAAAATAAGTACGGTATCTTTTTTTTTCACAATGAATTTGTATCTTTTTTGCGTAACTGCAATCTAGTAAAACACAAAGGTTGCACAACTAACTTTTAGAAACAGTTACGGTAATATGTTCTGTAATACCAAAATATATTCTTTTTAATTGTAATATACCAAATGAATAAACTTTTCAATTACTTTGTCAATATAATGTAATAAGCAAATTGAATGTAAAGGACTTTACCCTATTTGCTGCCAATATGGCAAATATTCCCGTTGGACAAAAGCAGCACAAACATGAAAGAATTGCCGGGACCATATAATCAGTGCGTCGAGGGGCGGTGTTAACAACCACAGGAACTGGTCCAGGCTGTGCGACCTGAAATAATACCATTGTTCTATTATTGATATACAACATATTTTTTAAACATATTTTTAAACGCACCATTTGATATTTGACATATAAATTAGAATTGTTTAATGCTAGTCCATATTTACAGCAGATGTACCTAAAGATATGTAAGTCACTGAATATTCATACTGTCGTCTGAAGTTCTCCATGGCAAGTATGCATTTATCATTCCATCTGGTATACACTGTTTGACATCTGTCATCATGTCTTGACTAATTAAATCTACACCTTGTTTTACTCTTTATAAATAATATATTATATGAAATATAAAAACAGACTTTATTTTTCATCAAACAAAAACATGCAATGTACCACTGTTGTCATCATTTGTTGGCCAGGGGCGCCATATTGCGGTTGGTATTGGTTGCTTGGATATGGAGCGCCACTTTGCGGTGGATACTGGTTGCCAGGATATTGTGTGCTTCCTGGTGGTGGATACTGGTTGCCAGGATATTGTGTGCCATCTGGTGGTGGATACTGGTTGCTAGGATATTGAGTGCCACCTGGTGGTGGATACTGACTGCCTTGGTATTGCCCCCCAGGATACTGACTGTACTGGTTCCCATATGTATAATTGGCCTGGTCATTTGGATTTGTTGTTTGGTTGTAGGATGGTGGTGCTAGCGAATGAAATAAGGTACCGACTTAAGAAACTAACAATGCTAGTTCAGTTGTGTATCTTTAGTTAATTTGGATCAAACCAGAATATTGTATAAACATGATTTTACAACTTACAAGCAATAAAAAAACACCCTTTGTTGTTTTTGTTTTTTTTTTTAAATTGTGTGCAATCATCGATCCGCTCCTTGTTTTTATATTGTAGCTACACGAGGATCTGAAGAAACCCCGCTTGAGGTCACTGCACCTCCTGGTGAACTTTGATTTAAGAATATTTATGAGCTATTTTAGCCAATCAGAAGAAGTGTAAGAAACAGTTTTTTCGAATTACAAAAAAAGAAATCGTATTAGAAAGCGTTGGCACATTTTCTCGAATTGTTCGGTATCAGCGAGCTAAAGACGGGACATAAGTTGATATTATAATTAGAAGCCAACACGGAATCCAAAGATTGTATTGGCATAACTTCCAAAACACGTAATTGAGAAATGGAACCGACGATTTCATTGGTCAAAACAAAGTTCATCAAGAGGTGACCTCAACCGGGGTTTTTTCAGATCCTCGTGTAGCGACAATAAAATAGAAGCTGACCGAGGATCTGATTTCAATCAGATTGAAAGTATGTGTTCATTGTCACACAGTATCTAATATCATAACTTATTGACAGCATATTTGACCACGAATCCACTATTCATTGCTACGAAATTACATTAAATCCACGAAAGTTGATGTCCACACATAATATCATATCAACAGTAAATTTTGTAAAGTCTGTCCCAAGTATTTTTGTCGCATATTTTCTTAAACTATACGATATTTATAAATACCTCTTGGTTCAGACGATGTTCAAACAATAATATGAAAAAAAAATCCCAAGATATCCCCTTTGAAACGTCCCCTTTAGCTTGTCAGGTTTCAATACAGGTAATTATATTAAATAATAATAAAAAGTAATCGGGGTTTTTTCCATTGCTAAAGAAATGAAAGTACCCGGGTGATAACGTTGAAAAAGTATGCGAAGTATTCCGAGAGACTTCCAAATGGAGAAAAGATGTCAAAATTCCCCATTAAAAATCTCCGTAAAATCTGTTTTCGTTTCTGTGAGTTTTTACGAGGAAATAATAAATATAATGTGCGAATGAAGTTATCATGGAAATTTCCCCTTTCATCGATTTCAATTGAACTTCTTTCACAGGTATGTGTTTTTTATAAAAAAAATCCTCCGAATGTGCAGCATAATATCATGGGACAAACTTAATAAAACTTTCTCCCATGTACATGTATTACTTCAAGATTGTCAATTATGGAACAACGCATATATTATTATTAACTATTAATCAAATTTTCATTTAATGATTCCTTATACATTGTATAATAAATAACCCTGACTTAAAAAAAGGTGATAACTTATGTGACATATTACCGTTGCCCTTCGTCCGTCGTCTTCGGTTGTGTAGTGTATTTCGGGGGTAAATTTAAATGTTAATTGGGATCGGGTTCGGGATCTGGGTATTTCTGTCTGTGTTGTTTCCGTTCGCCAGGCCGAGGCCAGTTACACGTTGACTGTCTTGTGTTCTTGTGGTTTGTAAGCTTAAATCTTGTTTTTCTTATCATTTAAAATACGTTTTTACCTAAGTTATTTGTGTTCTTGTTTTCATCGGTAGTAAAATCACTTTATTAGCGCTGCGAGCAGGGTATTTTAGCGGTCTTTTTAGACCGGCGGGTGCTTAGGGGACACCGCGCGGTTCGTCCATGTTTGAATTTTGGTAGGTTTTGGATTTGTGTTATGTTATTATTGTGGTAGGGCAGTGCATTGTTGTTTGTTTGTATATTGTGTAATGGAGGGAAAACTAGGATCGTTTAGTCAGGGTAGGAAGAGTTCCTGGTTCGTGAGTGGCATGGGTTTCCCGGGGGGCAATGTAGTTATGCCGGACGGCTTAGCAAGGGCCCAAGGGCGGGATGCATTTGCCTGGGAGGGATTCACGACTGACAGGGGTGACCAGCTATGAGGCAGTCCACCGAATGAAGGCATACCAGCTCATCCATCAAGCCCTTTACCCTGGTCGCAGGGAGGTACGCATGGTGTCAGTTGGCAGGCAGTCAAAAGGACTGGGTTGTAACTCTAGTGGAAAGGTTACTCCACCTAACCGGGGAATATCTACCTCTGGAAAAGGCAAGCGCTATCGGTGGTCTGGTCATTGCTTTAAGTGCAGGCAGCGGGGGCATTTTAGAAGGGAATGTCCAAAGAGGTGGCCAGAGTCCTCAGCTCGTCCAGATTTGCAGGCCAAATTTAAGGCCAGACGTCCGATTTGGTGGAAGCGGATGCTAGGGGACCACTACACCTGCAAGGGTTGTATGGGGACATCCGTGGGCCAGTACCTCCTGATCGATGTGAGGGGACGGCGTGACCTATGTCATGGACCTTGCCTATTGCGTTCTATGATAGACTGTGTTGCGTGTGGTCGTTGCAGTGACTGTGTGTGAACTTTCCATTGTGATGTGATTGATTGACTGTTAATATAATATGTTCTTTGTATATTAATCATATTATAGTTTAATGAATCTGGAATTGTCCATCAAAGGGGTTAATTACTGTGTACCATTGTGTATTTGTTATGTAAATGGCTTCGGTGGTCGGAATTGGGACATTCCTCCTCAAAATGGGGGGAATGTAGTGTATTTCGGGGGTAAATTTAAATGTTAATTGGGATCTGGTTCGGGATCTGGGTAATTCTGTCTGTGTTGTTTCCGTTCGCCAGGCCGAGGCCAGTTACACGTTGACTGTCTTGTGTTCTTGTGGTTTGTAAGCTTTTATCTTGTTTTCCTTATCATTTAATATACGTTTTTACCTAAGTGATTTGTGTTCTTGTTTTCATTGGTAGTTAAATCACTTTAGTTGTCCTTATGTAATGGTAATTTAATTGAAGGTTTTAAACGAGTAATTAAAATTTAATCCATTACTTTTGAATGTTATTGACCCATCTTTGTTCCTAGTGTGTAAGGAAAAACATGTAGTTACATGTATGTATATAATACATGCACACCTATCATCTGTAGGATTTTCTAAAATGGTAAGAAACATACTTAAAGGTGCGATAAATTGGACTACACTGTTACATTATCACGAGAAAGCACTGTTACATGTACAAATGAAATAACTAAATATAGCCACTGATCATTATGAATTAATATATATTATACGCCAACCCGAACGATTTAATCAACAAATGCACAAACACTGTTAAGTATACATGTATGTATAAATTAGAAGGCATTTGGCCTTATCTAGAATTTTGATTTATAACCTTTTGTATTGCTAAATAACTTCGACTCGTGACTAACATCTTTCAAATGGTGAATAGCATGAAATATTTGCCGATCTGCTCCGTTTTCTAGTTCTCGTTTTAGCATCACCCATATTATTCATGTTAAACCTACGTTTGGTGCATATCTCCTGTTTATTTATATGAAATATATTTGATGTTTGAAATGTGCTGCCGAAATAATGATTGACGCGCATATTACATGTAATAATTGATTGCGTGAATATTGAATGAAATACATGTATCTTATAACACCAAGTGGCACTAGCAGTAACTCTCAATGCGTGTTTTTAATTACATTTGTAATGAATCTCCCAGTGCGATTTTAGTTTGTATTATTAAGATGATGTATTGTTTAAGAGGAAGGGGGTGGAAAATAAAATAGAAATTAGCTTTCATTTTATTGACAACATACAGCCATCTTTGCTAGCAAAGGGTTTCTGATCCGCACCGCTCCTCACGAATCCTTGGCATATCGTGCTAATCGGGATTTTTTCGTGTATTTTGATTGGGGTTAACTGAAACAGTTCGACCAATCAAAAACATGCAAAACATATCTGATTTTATCGACAACGTTTTCGTACTGTTTATTCACGAGTGTCTCTAACATACATAGCTCAAAATCCCTATTTTTCTAGTCCTCCATGATATATTTACATGTAGCTTGCAATGGTGCAATAACAAGTACCACATAATCTGTGCAAGAAGAGAGGCATGCACTCATAGATGAAGGATTTACCGCTCCCATGCAGTCTTACAACCTTCGAATGAATTCGATCTATATGTAACATTTAACAATATTCCTATTCATTGAATACACTGGGCATTAAAACGTTCTTTCAATTTGTCAATATCAATTTATATGGAGACTGCCATTACTGCACCAGTGACGTTTAAAGTACGGCATCTGTCATCATTTGGCCGATTTATAAATAGGCTGATCGATAAGGTATGTAATGAAAGTTCCATCTCGCTGTTTTGTATCAGCAAACGCATCATTTTGAATAAGACTCGAAAGCTGTGAAAAAGAGTTAAGTCGATCTGTCCGTAATTAATATTGATGATGATACACAGAATGCTGAATTGATTTATTCATATGTACTGTATATATTTATTCTGGAGTTTGTTTACATAAAGAAATGAAAAGTGGTGCAGCTGAGTTGAGAGAGAGGGGGAGGGGAGAGAGAGAAATTGGATACTGAATGAATTAATCTGAGAGTGCGAGTGAATCGCTCAGCATTCCAGCTAATTATAAACTACACACAGGGCACAACACGGCATCTGCACCGTTTTTTATTGTAAACAAAACTAATAAAAGTTCAAGGATAATAGATAGGTTTTGGCAGTATAAACATCATCTGAAATCATTTTACGTTATTATATTTTGAATCAGATAGAATGCATTTAGCTTGCCAGAAATTAAAAATAAGAAAAAGAAATATACATGCACAAACTATAGCGTAAATGCTCAATGAATGAAATCTACTCACGCCCTGATTTTTCCTCGGCAGACATTATGTTCCGTTCTGTGCAGGTGTCAGAACAGTATTTCACTGAAGGTTCACGTCAAAACATGGCTGAGGCAAAATAATTCCCGAATTTCCCTTTGAATTTAGGGCGTTTCCGCACGCGACAGGAGCTGATTTTTTTTATGAGATGAAAAACGATGTGTAAGAGGTCTAACTATCCCAATTTTGTAATAATGCGAGGTCATTTGAATTTTTGATGCGTGTTGTTTCCGGAGGGGGGTGAAAAGGCCCGGGCTTGATTTTCAAGCACATGTGTAACTTCGAGGTAAACAAAGTCTCACGCCTTGCTGGATGCACGTGTGTATTTTGCTAGAAAATTGTAAATGAAGCGTTGTTTAAAAAGATGTCAAGAGGATTTTTTCCAGAAGTTCGTTTTGAATTTTTAATCTGTACCTAAAGTTGTGCAATTTTGGTAAGAATATATAGTAAAATTTAATACTGTAGTGCAACCTGCATATGCGAGGTATCAAGTATCCGCGGAGCTACATTAAGTTCAGGCAAATGTATTGCTGGCAGGTTGTTACTTGAACTCTACGATAGGCGGGCGGGGTTTTGCTTCACGATAATCTATGTCTCGATGCAAAACACTAGATGATTCATATGTTTTATCCAGAATTTTTAAACAGCACATGTGACGTTATACATGTAAATGTTGGTGTTTTTGTTTAATGTTCTGTTTTTATTAACACTCAGTCTGGCTGTTAATGAAACGTAAATAATTATATATGTCATGCGCGGATCCGGAAAAAAAAATATCGGGGAGGTGAGGGGGCTAGAAATATTTTTGTTTGCGGAGAGAGAGGCTCCTTAAGATCCGTGCATTAATACTTATCCCCGGCCAAAATGTGTACCTTTATTTTGTTTAAGTCATTAAACACATGTCATCATTTACACGAAGTACATGTATGAGTTTATAATCTATTTTTTTTCCAGAGAAAGAGAGTGTTGCAAAACAGCGGGAATATTCCCTAACATGAAAAGGACCTTTAAATATCCGTACTGCTTGAAGAGTCATATCTAATTAAATACAGACACATTACGTAGACGACTATATTAACATAGCGGGTATGTTCCGTATATGGGGTCTTCATTTTCTAGATATTCTGATATTGATTTCAAACTTTATATCAATTTACGTGTAACCAGCTAGCCGTAAATAAAGATGTACATGTATATCATTGATATACAATGTATCCTATATGTTAATAAAAATATGTGATAAACTGTACTGTTTCCTATTCAGATTTTTCATTGTTTGCTGGTAAAGTTCAAGTCCATGCTCTTTATTTCCTTATGACAATTGTCTCATAGGTTTAAAAGATCTGTCGGTAATCTAGCAGCAAGAAACTAGGTGACTGAGAGATTAGTCCCGAGGAGGTCTTTGAGCATTATCACATGATGGAATCAATAACCGAGATGCGCTACTCTCTTATACAATGCATAAATGATAATAACTAATATGTTTGGAACGCCGGGACTGTCTTATATGAGGATTAAACATTATACGCAGTGTTCTCATTATATTTGGTAGTATATTCATTATATAAAGTCCTTTTTACATTATATCGTGTGCATTTTCCATTATATACAGTACTTCTTTTATTATATGATGTAGTTATATCACTATATTATGTACATTTATCATTATATGAGGTGCTTCCAACATTATATGAGGTGCTTCTAACATTATATGCGGTCGTTCTAGCATTTAATTTATATGCGGTAAACACAACATTATGTTATGTACATCTCACATTACATACAGTATATTCATTATTATATGTAGTATTTGTGTTAATATGATGATGATGAGCGTTAAATATTATGTCCGGTCCTGTTAGCAGTCCGTGCGGTAGATTTTGCATTTCGTTGTGATGTAGACACAGTATTATATGCTGTGCTTTCATCTTTATGATGATGATGATCTTTCGGAAGCTTATTTTCGGAAGTCGTGCTATGAAAAAAATGGATGATATTTTACGGGACCTTAAAATGGCTCAATTTATAGATGGATGTACCCATTGCCGGGCAATGCTATTTGTCTAGCCCTGCTTAAACATTCTTAAAATACTTGATGAGAAATAAAGTATATCTTTCCAATTTATAAGGCATGAAAATAGATCTGCACATTGTCTATTTAAGTTTTTCACCTGATAAGTTTAAAGAAATTATTTCAATACTACACAAATCACAATTCATAATTTAAAGTTAACTTTTCTATCCATATTTCTAGGACATTGCAAAAATTTTAAATTATTTTATTTAGCGTTAAAGGAATTCTTGTTTCTTGGTTTTGGAAAAGGGGTGGGGTGGAAATAAATGTTCGACCTGTTCCTGAATACTTAATACAATATTCACTGTTGTGCCTTCCCGTGATGTACATGTTCGCTTGCCAAAGGTATACGATTCGTTAGTTAGCGCAGAGACATAAATTTAAGTTTTTAAGTTTAAGCTTTTTATATGCCCCCGTAATCGAAGATTCGGGAGTATAACGTTTTTTCCCTGTTCGTCTATCTGTTTGTCCGCAAAACTTTAAACCTTGGCCTTAACTTTTGAGTTGGTGGGGCAATTGCTTTCATATTTAACAGATGTATTCCTTGTGACAAAAAATTTCTTAAAGTACCGCCAAATTAATAAATACCGTTTACTTAAAATTAGTAATTTAGATTATATTTATCCCAAATAGTAAACTTTACATCTGCATTAAATGAAGATGAATGAGCAGTTTCTGAAATTTTAAGACACCCCCTCCCTCTTCCATTCTTCTCTCAATGCACGCCATTCGAGCTTGAAAAATCAGCGGTTATGTCTGCATAATATATAATTGGCATATTGAATTCATAAAGAAATAAGACCTTTATTCGCGCATACATACAGACTAAATGTTGACAACTTATATGTTCTGTTCCTATTATATTTTTATATTTTGGTAATTCTTATTTAGTAAAACTATTTTTTCTGGATTTTATGTCCACGTGTCCGGTTTGGAGCTGATGCACACAAGTACGAGAATTCAGTTTCACATCTCTACTTGCATTTAATTTAATTTTTTAAGTGAACCGAAAAAGTGTGCATGTACAACTCTCCTGTGATGAAAATGGAATATAAATGTACATATTTCTGTTTTCACACGAGATGCCCCCTCTCCCCCGGCATATTGTATCTGTATGTCATCTGTCGTTTCAATAAATAAAATGGAAATGATGTTACTTCAATTGTACCAAATTGTAAGTTGTCAACATGAAATTTATTCATCTGCCTGAATGATCTCCAATGATAGATTTACAGTGAAGTGGTACCCAAACCAAGTCGTACCTAAACCGACTTTATCAAATGATCCGTCATACTTAAAACTCTGAGAGTATATTCCAGAAAGATTCCGAAAATAAGCTTCCGAAAGATCATCATCATAAAGATGAAAGCACAGGATATAATACTGTGTCTACATCACAACGAAATGCAAAATCTACCGCACGGAATTCTAACAGGACCGGACATAATATTTAACGCTCATTATCATCATAGTAACAGAAATACTACATATAATAATGAATGAACTGTATGTAATGTGAGAAGTACATAATATAATGTTGTGTTTACCGCATATAACGTTAGGACGACCGCATATAATGTTAGAAGCACCTCATATAATGTAGGAAGCACCTCCTATAATGATAAATGTACATAACATAGTGATATAACTACATCATATAAGGAAAGAAGTACTGTATATAATGGAAAATGCACGCGATATAATGTTAAAAAAGACTTTATATAATGAATATACTACCAAATATAATGAGGAGAACACTGCGTATAATGTTTAATCCTCATATAAGACAGTCCCGGCGTTCCATAAATATGGACGTACTTTAATTTGCACATACTTGAGATTATTATAATAAGATTTACCTTTAGCATGAAATATCAATTGTTTATAAGTGTTGTTATTTTTTTCTTTGTGTACATCAATATAAATAAACCAACGTTCATAGATGCTTGAGAGAACAGAGTCAAAAAGACACTGAGAAAGAGCAATAACTGGAACAGCAACCCTTAGCGTTAACCTGTGTTGTAGAAACTATACGATCACGTAAAAATTAACTTATTAAGAAACGAAATCTTGATAAATTATTCTTCCTAAGACTAATAGACTTACGCGCGTTAGTTTGTGAAATTTGAAAATATGTTACATATGTGAAAGTATAGCTCCCCATTTAATTCCCGTAAATTAAGCATAATTTAAATCGGTTTTCCACTGATCTTACATCTTTCTTATCTTTTTTCTGATTTGCAGAAAAATGCATATAAAAGCGTGTACATGTAACTACATGTTATTAAATGAATCAACACTAACACATCAATAGTGTTACAGTGTATATATCAACGGTGTTTGAGGTTTCGGCGTTGTCCAGCGTGTATAAGCTGGGAAGATAATGTTCTAGAGCTCACGAAATTATATATATTCTTCAATCTCGTAAGCTGATAAATTATATTCAGACCAACCTGGCTTGTGTACTGCTGTCTAGAGACAAAAAGGATGTGCTGAGTGATGAACATGATAATTGTTTGTAAAATTATCATAATGACCGCTGATTGCAAAAAAATATGACCTGCACAAGCTATGTATACACGTATATGTGATAACAATCAAAATCGCACAAACATCCAACATATTGACGGTTATTTTTTGACAATTATCATATGCATAATACACAAAAGTTGTTAAGGAAAAAAAGTTCAATAAAACGCACATAATGCTTGCAGTGTAATATATCACTCAAAGTATATATTCAACATGGGTATACAACTTAATGTACTAGAATTAAAGTATGTCAATGTGAATTTATAAGGACTACGATTGACTAATGTTGTCGATATTAATTTTCTTTTCAACATCAACTACATGTACTATGGGTCATTATAAGAGTTTGCTAATTGCCAATGTTTCTGTGTGATTACATTTTGCATTGATCTCAACGCAAAACATTAAAACTAAAAGTATAAGAATTGTTTTTAGAACTTATGACATAAGAAATTGTCAGTATTTTTAAACAGTAAACCGTGAGCCAAAGAATAGTATCTTTTTAACTTGTTGGACTTCGTCATGGTTTTTTTTTTTCAAATATATAAATATAAAATATCGTCCATTGAAAGTTCAAAGCACAATTCCAGCTGCAGAAAAGACATTTTTCATAAAAAAGCATATTCAGTTATTCAGATGAACTGTCATGGCACTTTCTGATATCTATATCGATTTATCTACATCGGGGGAATCACTAACATCATTTATTATGTTGCAAGTTGAATTTTCGCAATGTAAGAATTGTTTCTATTAAATGCACTATTAAACAAAAATGACTGAGCTTGGTCTTTGTTTAGACGTTTTGTGCAATAAACAGATCGACTTGAAACTGTGCATGACAATTGGCTGTACAACTTTCTTTTTTTGACTTCATTGTTTGCAGGGTTTTTATTTTGCATTTAATGATCCCTATATCGGCTTATTATTTTTTTTACTTCAGTATTCAGAAAATTGTATCTGCCTTACGGTATTTCTAAAAATAAGGTATTAATATATTTATTTAAATCAAATAATTAAAGTAAACATTCATAATTACAAACCTGATTTACAATCTAATGTCCCGTTTCCTCACCCCCTAACCAGACCTGATATGTTTCGACGACCCCACGTTGGTGAAATCAATATACTATTTACAAAATGTGGTATAATTGCTGTCTTTTATCTTTTTTTACCTTATAATTCCCTTTCACTGCATCAGAAGAATTGTTTAAGCGTTGTTCTATTTTTAACTTATTTTTATTGTAAACTTTGAACACTCTTTTAGAGTCCCTTCTTGACCCCTAAGTATCATAATTTGAACAAACTTAAACGTACCATACACAAGTATAATAAAAAGTTGATGGTGAAGATTGGATATTTTAGGCAGTTTTGTTCTTGAGAAGAAGATTTTTAATCTACCCAATACTATTTTCACTCCATTTATCTGCCATTTGCAAAGGGCCTAGTCCTTTATATGAACAAAATTAAAAAACCACCACACAGAGTGCCTCGTGCTAGGTTTGGTTGAAATTGGCTCAGTGGTTCTGGAGGAAAAGATGCTGATATTGTGATAAGTTTTCGACAGAAAAACGACAATGACTGAAGTTGGACAAACTTTGTTCAGAAAAACAGGTTAAATGTCTGTAATAAAGAAATTTCAAAAATAATCCCGCAAATATGACTATTTTTTTTTTTAAAAAACCCCCGATACAATTGTAATATATACTGTTCTATCCTCAGTTTGACACTGAGAAACCATTCATATAAAACACTTTTAAATTAGTGTTCATGATATCAATTCTTTTGGTTAATTACGTCAATAATATGATGACTAGAACAACAATTTAATGTCAGAAAAATAAAAAATCACTAGGAATTCAAGTGCAAGCAGACTCAAAATAATACACAATGCGACGGACACAATCACAAGGCCGCGCGCGCGACTTGACTGTTCTTTTGCCTCTATGTCGTTCCCATTCGTGCTGCAGTAATAGCCTGAAAAAAAGTTGTTTTTTTTAAAATTAATTTAGACAAACACGCACAAAAAACAATAACACAAAGACTGTAAAAATGTATAAACAAGTTTTTAAAATAATTTGAAATTGCGCTTGAACAATATTATGATTTTTTGTTAAATCAGGTTTAAAACTTAGTTCGTAACTGTTACACTGTCATAATGCATTAGGCAATTATTTAGTTATCTCATTTTCAAAAAATTAAATATTTGTTACATACGGACAATACATATATGTAATAAGCTTTTTTTACAATGATTAATTGGTAAACACAATTTATAAGTTAAAACATTGTGGATACACTTTTCTTTGATATTTGTGATATATATGTAAAATTAGAATATAGGAACCTTTGGAATTTTTATAAAAGCAAAACTAGGGATAATAGGCGCAAGCGTACAAATGATACCACCGCTAATGAAAAATCATATCTCAGGCAGTTCTCTATTAGAAAATAACACTGAATAATGGATGAGCATCTTTTGCTTTTCGTGACATTGTACTTGCGCAAATCACCAAAGCTCAAGTCAGGATATATTTACAAGTCAGGCCACAAAAAATTAATACCAATTCTAATCCTGATTTGCCAAAAAATATATATATGGGTTTATCCCTTTAACTATTTTTAGAATCGGTAGGACAACAAAGAAGTGCCATTAAAAATAAAAGTTCCTTTATTAGCAGCCTACATATAAAAATAATGAAGCTATGTATTATTATGAACATCATACTTGTAAGTGAGGAGCATTTTTCCTGTAAGTATATTAAGCAAAATGTGATTTAACCTGAAAGTGTATGGAATTATTTTGTGTTATGTGATGCTTCACGGATAGGCAGGAGTTTTCTACTTTCACTTTCTTTTTCAGGGGTTGACGTAAACAGACGGATTTTGCGGGAAAACGAATCTGTCATCAAACCACGAAACTCGGACCAAAGGTGGCAGGGGATAGTTATTTTGGTCGAGGAAATGTGAGACAGATAGTGCTCATATATGCGATCTATTTTTTCAGTGGATTTTTAATTTTGCTAAAATTGGTTTGCATGCAGGGGACACATGGTCCCGACTCTTGAGAATTTTTATACATTTCAGAATAAAACAAGTACAACTTACTTATAGCACTGTATAGAATAGCCAGGGACGGTCTCCAAATTTTCTGAAAAATTGCCCTTTTATCACATTTTCACGGGTCTAGCACCACGCTCCAGTCCCGAGCAACTGCCATAAACTACCATAGGATTTGTAGCTTAATGTATACCCATGCAAATAATCACCAATTGATGGGGGGTCAATCACCTTCTTTGTGAGTGACATTTCGTGTTCTGAACCCACCCTACTTTTCAAGCACAAAACTGAAAGTGAAAATTTTGGCCACAGTTTCGCATTTCCATTCCATATCTGTTGAAAAGTGCTACCAGTATTGAAGTGTCATAAATCAATGAAATGGACATGAGCTTCTCTATCCACAAAATGAATGCAATAAATATTCTAGCAATTTATACCCTTCAAATAACCAGCCAAACCTCAGGTTCTCCCTTTATTTCAAAATTTTGAACCGGGTCTTTCGTTCGAAACTATCCCCTGCCACCAAAGATGGACAACTTGTGTAGCTTCAGTTTGAGGGATCACTCGTTGCTGAACGAAAATTAGGGAGAATGCTGTGTGACATTTTGTTAACATTATCGGCTATGGAGAATGTTTTAGTGGACTATACCCATATATATATGGGGCGATTGATTAGATTTTGTTTTTTATCTTTAAAATATCTATTTTACCGTCCTTGTAAAACTAACATCTGCTCTTTTTTGTGAATTGTTAATGCCAATACGAGTACACAAGCCAATAATTTATGATGTTTTCTTTTAATTCCATTTTATTTCAACAAAACTGTTAAATGCATGAATACATTTGTATCCTTATGATAACAAACATAAATGGAACCGAACGGTTATCCTCATGTCAAGCAACCACAAAATGTTTTGAATTTTTTATATAGCAAGCTCGATTATTTTTTCCACATTTTTTTTTATCCAACGACATTAAATACATCGGCACGGGCGATTTTCTGAGGGGCGAGCGGGGATGAGAATCTATAAATTTATTTTATTTGTCCTCACAAGCAAATGAAATTTAAGCACAAATATGACACTTTTTCTGCCAGTGACCTTGATCTTACCCAAATGACCTTCGGTCATGGTCATGACACACCCTCAGGTCAAAAGCAATCTTTGTGTGTAGTAAGAACTTCCGCCAGTCCTTTTTTTAATAAGCGCAAGTCCTCTTAAACCGCTGCACGGGATTTCGTAAAATTTTGTACATTTATACAGTCATGTAGGACACAATGTGTAGATCTGCATTGTTTCAGGAAGTTCAAATTTCATTATTTGCAGGGAATTTCGGTCTTTTCTATGTTAAAATTTTAGCGCTATGTTAAATATAGTTATGAACTGTTTGATAGCGCAACTTCTCTTACACTGCTGCATGAAATTTAGTAAAACCTTGTAGAACACTCTGTGCTGATATGCATATTACCAGAAAATTTCGGTCATTTAAAACTTAAAAGTTTGGCCCTATGTTAATTATAGTAATGAACAGCTTTAAGCGCAACTCTTCTAAAAACACTGCATGTAATTTAGGAAAACTTTTTAAGCATTTAGGACATCATTTTTTTCATTATTTTACTTGGAATTTGGTCCTTTTGAGCGTAGAATTTGTTTAGTTGTTAACGACAAGGAATTATAAATGTGCTTATGTGCAGGAAGATTTTCGCAAGCCATGCCCTTTATCAAGTTACTTAAGTGTATTTAACGTATATGTACATTATTAGTGTGTAAATGCGAATAATTTCCTGTAGGGTACTTACTTGTAGTAAATTTAAAAACAATTTCTTTGTCGAAGTTATATCGAAGAATGAAAAAAAGTCTGCATCGAATCTCCCTGAAGCCAGGAATAAGAAGTTACATGGGCGAATAACCTAGATCAGCCCCTTTTATTTGTTATGACCGAAATTATCGAACGTTAAGTGTAATAAAATGTGAACAGTGTAAGATGTGTACCCTGCTAGAGGCCATGATGGCAAGCAATCCCGTCGGGCAGAAACAACATAGACAAGAGAGGACAGCCGGAATCATCCAGTCTGTGGTTGGAGGGGCTCGTTGGACAACTAGAGGCACAGACATAGGCTGGAGAACCTGCACAAAGATGGATGCAAACTTACTCATAATTCTTACCGAAAATTTAAAGTTAAAAAATACTTCTGTTTAAATCATGCATTAACTTAACCTGTTATCAAATTAAAAAAAACAGTTTCAAAAGGTTTCACGATATCCATTATATTTTTAAGTGTTTTTTGTCGTATTTTGTACCCCCTTCCAAGTTTCTTAGGAGTTAATAAGAAAATTTAATAAGAAAGAAAAAAAGAATATTTGTTAATGAATATTATTAAAAAAAGTTTTTAATGATTAACTTTTGTGGGGATTTGCGCGGGAAATTTTATCGAGACATACATCATGAGGGTACAAAGATGAGAGCAGTTCTGTCATAAATGACGTTGATCAATTTTCATTTCTTTAGAATAAATGTTGTCAATATTATTTTTATTCTTTTATACCTGATTAGAAGATAAATCAGAACCCATAGTACCCTTTTTGGAGCCGATCAAATCAACCCACACATTTAAATTCAAGACTTAAAACAATTTTATGATGTACTTTTCTATCTTACAGATTGTACGGTTCTGGAAAAGTTAAAATTGGTCTTACCACAGATGTCATCTCCTGGCCCTGGGAGTCATATTGCGGTTGGTATTGGTTATCTAGATAAAACAATTCATAATATATTGTAACTAAATTAGCAATTGAAATGAAAAAAACTATTTAAACTGTTGTCTATTTCCCTGGATTCATCTCCACACAAACGTATTTATTCTTATATTAACGTGTATTAAATTCTACAAGTTATTATATCAATAATTGCATCCATACGTACAAAAATATCTCCTAGCGTAAAACTTTTAAAGATGTCTCAAGTTATCTCTATAATTTTAATGGTTTATTTTGACATTTCAAACCTATTTCCGTCTTGTATTTTAATTGAGTTTATATCAAAAATTTCAAATCTGCTTCCATCTTTTATTGTTTTTGTTCCAGTATGAAGAAACCATATGTCAAAGTAATAATGTATAATAAAATCGATTTCGTCTCAGGGTTGCCAATTACTGTGTATATTTGGTACATGTACATAGTAAAAAAGGACTGTTGTTTTTATCTCTCTTCATTTGTCGTTTGTGTTGACCACGCACAACTCTATTTATATAGTTAAGTAAGATTAATCTATATACATGGTGATACATGTATCACAGTGCAAAATTGACTGTTTTATAATTACCTTTATTTCGGACTTTACTTTTCAACTACAATATTTATTTTGTCATTTATTCTAAGAATTTAATGTTTACTTAGTATATTAGCCATTGACACCTGGTAGACTCTATATTTAATTGTAATTACAAATCCAACAGATGTTTTTACCCTGAACTGCCAATCTCTTGAAACAACATTGTGTAAGTATATGCCTTTCATGTCCTGGCCATCAAAGACTCATAGAGTTTATTTAATTACCTAATACCTGTGAATCTTTCACTGAATTCATTTTGTAAACAGATAGCCATGCTATGACCTTGAATTAATATCATTACATATTGGTCACTATGATACTTATGTATACTTTTATATATGACACTCTAATGTTGCACGCAAGTGATGCGTCATATTAAGGCGGGATACCCAAATACTGCATCCCAATACTCATTGTCATAAATGAGGTTAATTAATTCTGACACAGTAAAATACAAACTGAAAATATATAAACAAGTTATCAACAAATTGTCATATTTGGCGATCCTGTGTCTGTAATGAAGGCCCTAATATTGCAAGTTAGTCTTGTATTGCTTGTTCATCTATTTAACCTTTGTAACCTTAAAGCCATGTATGAATGGATGTATTATGAGTAAGCGATGCATCATACCCAGGTGGGGGACTCAGAGACTACGATTCTGAGACTCAAAACCCGCATCACAATATTCTTTCTGACAGTTTTGACAGTTTTGTTACTTTATTTAGAAATAAAATTTAACTCTGGAATTTTGACACTAAATGTTCACTCATGATCATTATAGATGGGCTGGACTGGTCAGAACTGTCAATTATAAGTAAAATGTTATATATACTCATGTAAAATGATGTTAGATGTATTCTTTGATTTGAGCTGCTCTTAATGGTTGTAATATCTACTATACGATCACGCTCATTAATAAACGTTTATTAATTAACAATTGGACTTCGTAATTACTGAGTTTGAGGCGCATCTCCAGAAGATAACAAAGGTGAAAGGCTTACATTTGATGTCATCAATTTGTCACTTTTACTCATTGTTTAGGTTCTTATATATACTGAATTGTATTTGTCAATCTTCAGTTCAAAGGCCAGACGCATTACCGGCCACTTCCGTCTGTGTCCCTTAATTGTTTGTTATTGTTCATCTTTTAAACTCGATTGATAATAAATACGGAATCCTTCATCACTTGGTTCTATTTCTCTGGAATTGCATATTGGTGGACTTACGGGAATGCGGCATACCTAACCTTCGTTTTTATCTTACGGTCCACAACGGGCCTCAACCTTATTTCTCGTATCCTCAACGTCAACATTCCCTCACCCCGTTTGTACTGCACACGACGGATGCGGTTCCAGAAAGATTTCCTTAGCACCGTTCAAATCAACTCGGTCACACATGTTAGAGATCAAAAATAAGTTTCCGTGTATTGTGTTTTTGTTCTGTCCTGTTAAATTTATTTTGTTTTGATAGAAGTGATAGTTGATAAAATCCAATTTGATAAAAAAAATACACCTATAGTTAAAAGTAATGCCAGAAGTAAAAAAAAATAGTTATTAAATAAAACATTGTAGTAAATGAAACCACTATTGAAACACTAAACAATAATGATGTGGAATTTCAATAGAAGTCAAAATTCAGACCATTGATGATAAAGTCTTGAACAGAAATAAAGGAACGTGGAAACATTATCAATGCATTGACATAGTCTATCACAAATGAAACAGATTACTGCACTATGAACATGTTTTTTAAAGTATTATGTTTCACCAAAGATTGCATTGTTTCTAGTTATTATAAAATCATACACATAATAGAAAATTATCACTTTTACCACATACTAATTTGGGCTTTTGAACAAAACATTTTGAACGACCGAAGTAAACAAATATTAAAGTAATAGTAAGATGTTATGAAGAGAAATCTTCGTCATGAAGAATGGGCGGAGCGGAGCGTAGCCCATTCTTCATGATGAATATGTCTCTTCATATGATCTTACTGTCTTAAAACAGAACCCAGCCAATCAAATCAAAGTCTTGAAAATAAACTCCTCCCACATTTCTGTCATAATTGTGTTATGGATGAATAAAGGTTTCAGAGGTCATTGCACAAAGTGAACACAATTTTCGTGAAAATCAAACACGTTCTTTTTTATAATGAACGTTCAATCAGGCCAGGCTAGTCTGGAAATGGATTTAAAGGTCGTTGATTTTGATTTACTGGGAGACTGGGGAGATGATTTAGAAAATATCAAAACAACCCAGCTAATGAATATTCCGACTCAAGATCAAATAGCAGTGACTGTCGTTTTTCCGCGCCGCTTAGTGCCTTGGATATTGTGGAGAAAAAGGAAAACGCCGTGCTTTTGAAAACAATACAGAATGAAACGTGGGCAATAAAACTATTGACAGAGTGGCCAGAAAATAGAAATTTACAAGTTTTAACGCACTTAGAAGAAGGCTTTATACCAGATGATCCTAAAGATTTATCGTACGAAATGTTGGATTTTTGGTTACAATTTAACGTTTTATTTGTGAAATAAGACGAAAAAATGGAGATCCTTACCCCCCCCCCCAATACACTCACTCAAATAGCTTCGGCAATTCAGAGGCATTTATGAAATAAATGTGAAAAATCAGATATTAGCTTATTAAAGAAAGATGACCCCGTATTTGCAGGTTTTAGATTGGCTTTAGACGCTACAATGAAGGAATTGACGGCGGACGGAATAGGTGTAAATAGGAAAAGGAGCGATCCTGTGACGCAAGCAGATGAAGAAACATTTTGGGATACCGGTGTTTTCTCTTTTGATACGGCCGAGGGACTATCAAACGCTGTGTTTTATTACAATGAAAAAGCGTTTGGATTAAGAGGGATGGAATGGCATAAAAACTTTGACGCGGAACAATACGAAATTTAAACTGAACCTGAAAACAAATTGCAATATATTCAATTTACTGCTAGAGTTTCCAAAAATATACAGAGAGGGCTAAAACATAAAAATGTAGAAAATCAAATTATTAAACATTACGAACAACCGTCCAATGTTCTCATTTTACTTATCGTTGATTCCACGTGTTGGACCATTAAACCGAAAACCCTTGATTGAAAATGCCATTTCTAGTGGTGAAAACAAAGTCCCGCGATTCAGTTCTGGAAAAATTCCAATAAACACATTATCTACAATGTTTAAGAAATTTTATGAGGAAGCCGGTATTTCCTTGGATGGTCGCATTATTACAAATCATTCCGGGAGGGTAACTCTGTGCACCACATGGAGCTACATATATATACAATTTTTAAAAATATATATATTTTTAACTTCTGCTTAAAGTAAGAAAAACTGACTACATAGATAGAAGAACTCAAAAAAGTAATCTAATTGTGATTACTCTCAACTAGGGTAGGCATTCCAAATCAATGTCCGACCCAAAATGGTCATGTTGTTGAAATTCTTCGGTTTTTTTATTTTTCTTCAGTTTAGATCGAGTAGAAACTGGTTGCATACTTAGAAAAATACCATAAGGCCCTCTGCCAAAAGTATTAATGTCAAGCTCTTTGGGACTGGAGTTCAAACTTTTTTAAAGAGTTGCCTGTCCTTCATGAAACCGTTTGAATTGGAAGTAATTCATGTTCGTATGAATGCAACAAATAAGAACATAATTGAAAGATATATGTTTAACAAATGTTAGCGGTTGTATGTAGCAGATAAATGGTAAACAATAAAAGCAAATGTTGAAAAAGAAGAATATTTTATATTTGTTTATATTAGATTTTAACTTGTGTTTTTATTGAGAGATAAATTGTGGAAAATTGTTAATTTAGATCTGTTATCTTTCAAAATATTTACACAGCAAAACTTTACGGAAGTACTAATTCAATAATGAAAAAAAAAAGATTGGAAAAGGTAAAACAATGAAAAGTGAATTAGATCAACATGAATGTGGAGGGAGTATATTTATCTGCAGTTCTGATTTTGCATGTTGCTGATACATGCATATTATAATTTAATCCTGAAAAAAAATTTACATGAAAAATATAAGAGCAGGTCTTGTATGTTATTAAAATGAAATGTCCATCTAAGTTAGCTTTTTATAAGAAAATAATCTCACTTTGTTTCTGTTAACTCACAATTTTTAACTCATGTGGCAAACAAAGAAGGTGGTGCCGGGCCCCATTTATGTTAAAAGCGACATTTATTTCATTTCTGATATAGAACATTAAAATCTGAACGGAACGAACAGAACCCAGGCAGAGGCAAACAAGTTAAGAAAATCTTTACAAAAATTACAAGATACTATTCACATTTATCAATTTTAATAAGGCAGTGAGGCAGTATCTAAACCCCTTTTCTATCTCTATCCTCCCTACATATCGATGGATTATTCTTTTTTTGAATAAACTAAACTATAACTGTGTACAATATGTTTTCGATGTTTTAGGGCAGAAATTTTTCGTTTCTATCTGTATCGCTAATTCACAGTGGTACATGTAAATGTATGATAATTAGGACAAACAAACAAGATCAGGAAAAATTGCAAACTCTAGACTTAGTGAACATCATTAGAAACTACTAAAATTGTAGTTGTCTAAAATTGAATAGGGGTTTTCTTCTCTGAGAGATGATACGGGAAAACAAATTTAGCCAAAAAAAACCCAAAAAACTAACACTATAACATTTTATTTTATTCAATACTAGATTAAAATATCAATTCAAATTTTTCATGATATAGAAAGATAACTCTTGCTGATTAAAGCAGTGTCTTCTTTATGTTTTCTACTAGGGATTTATAGTGCATTTATCTATATTTTATTTCATCACCATTATTAATCATCTCAAAAATCCATAAAGCGAACTACGAATTTAAGACAGAACAACACGGACCCAATAAAAGAAAGAGGTGGGATAAGGTGCCTAGGAGGAGTAAGCATACCCTGTTAACCGGTCGCACCTGCCGTGTGCTCCTTGTCACAATTGGGCATGTCATAATCAAGATAAATTTCAAAATCGGGAAATGTCATCATAGGGATAAAACAAAACGTTGATGATTTGGTTTGTTTGTGATGGTCAAAATACAAACCTTGAGCAAACACTGACCTCCATTATATTGGAGGTTAGATCAGTTGCCTAGGATTAATATTTTTAATTTTATGCTGCGATGTTAAAATTTTGCTTTTTCTATTCACCATGTCTACTTTTCTTCATATCAGAATTATAAACATCACCTATCTCTACAATGGCTAGCTACCCTAAGGCAAGATTTACTAAAGGTCGTAACTCGAAACGTAGACGTAACTCAGGCTAATTTTGTGTTTTACTAAAGGCCTATCCTACATTTTGGCGTAGATTTACGTCAAAATCTACGGGTGACGTACAACAGACGTAAGAACCTAAAAATGGCGATATATTTACTTATGCAGCGTCCTCTAACACATCAGCGTGTTTTTCGAGATATAACCCAACCATTGACTCTTTGAATGATTTGCAGCTCGTTTCTAGATACCATTTCCCTCGAAGGCAAATTATTGTTATGATTGACGTAGTGGACGAGCAACTACGACTATATACGAACAGGTCCCATGCTATCCCTACTCAGCTGCAGGTATGTTTTAGTAAATATTGAAACTAATATCACTATGATCACCAGTCTGCACATTTGAGTTTTGGCGGGGAAATAATTAATTCAACAAAATTGTAAAATAAATTAACAGAGACACTTTAAATAGTCATTTGATTCAATATGTTTATATAACTCCTGTTTATCAATATATTTTTTTCATTAATAAAGCTGCATAAAAACAAAAACATAACTTTAAAGTGATAGATACAAAATTTAAAATGGTACATGTACACATATATTAAGGAAAAATGTACACTGTAATGGTATTATATGTACATGTGTACTATACCTATTGACAGTACGAAAATGAGGACTGATATATAAAGAAATACTCGTCTATACTCCTGTTGCTTTTTAATTAAATTAGACATGAGTTATCTCATTTTCAAACTGATCTGATAAAAACTTTGAATCTCGTACATTTGTTGGCTACATGTAACTGTATTTAAAAAAAAAGCTTTAAACGTGCATAACAATTGCGAATTGTATCTTTAAAATGGTGTCGCGTGGTTCCTTTTCAGGTGCTATGTATTACTCTTACGGTATAGTAGGCTTATTTACGAAAAAACTAAAGCTTTGTAACAAAAACTAATTTATTTTCATTTGGACATTACAAGCATTTCTATAAAACACCTTAGCTCCACGGTATCAATCGTCATGGTTTAGTTTAGATAGATAAGTCATATATTGGGGGCATTTCAGTAAAAAGAAGGTAAATAGACGATTGGCTAGCAATACAGTAAAACTCGGTTATAGCGAAGTCCTAGGTTCCAATGAATTAACTTCATTATATCCGTAATTCGTTATATCCGTATAACGAATTCTTTATAATAACTATAGCGAATTCACTATAGACATGTTTTCTTTCACAAAACTACAATTTTTGCTAATTGAGGCTTGGAATGAAAATACATTATTTTGATACCTTTAATTAATCTGATGTAAAGTGGAAAACTCATGTCAAAATTATTTCATTCAAACTATGTTTTTAAATGGTAGTGCAAACTTTTTCAACTGTAAAGAAATTCGTTATTAAAGTGTTAAATTTCGTCATTATTCACCTTTACAGGACTCAAAATCAGTTCGCTATATCCGTAAATTCGTTGTATCTGAATTCCTTATAACCGTAAAATTTTGCAAAGATTTGTTAAGAATTTTACTGGGGACTCGAGAAAATTTTGCAATATCAGAGATTTCGCTATATCCGTGTTCGTACTAAACGAGTTTTACTGTATATATTTAATGATTTGAATGCATTGCTTGACTATTATTATGTATATATACGCAGGGTGAATAACTGCATAAACATTAACTTGTATGTAATATAATTCATCACTTATGCACTATTTTTACAAAAAAAAACTAATAAAATTATATTTATGATAGACATTAGTTGTTCGGTAATGAAAAAAATGTCAACAACACAGATAAATTTTGGATCATTTAAGCTCATATGTTTAGGTATTAATTTCTAACTGGTCATTTTTGTATATCTTATAAATGACGCAGCTATGATTAACAACTCGGCACTTGTTAAAAAATCTTGCGTATATATTGTTTTGTATGTTCTAAATTAAATTGTGCAATTTTCGGGTTAATCGTGAGGTTCGTTTAACAGAATAGTACGTTTATCATGAACATCGTTTATCATATCGTGTAAATCGTATCATGCCTTTTCAAAAGCAAGTAATTTTATTTCGACGTTACAAGTTGTTCAGTGCGCCGTGTACAAAAATTTATCGAACAGATAATGTACTATTATATCAAATATTTTATAAAACTAAAAATAATAAAATTAAAAAAAGAAGAAATTTATTTTTAAATCATTTCTGTAAGCAATGGAGTGAATAACTGCGTAAACATTAACTTGTATATAATATAATTAATCATTTTAATTAATCGCTATTTTTACAAACAAACAATAAAATCAAGTTAAGTTTAATATTATAAATGTTTTCTTTCCTTAAATGTTAACATACAGTCCCTGAAACGTTCTACTTTCCCACTTGAACGGTGAGCGAGCGGTGAGCGCACACTGAACGGAATTTGGTGAACGCTAATGAACGGTGAACGATGAGCGAACGCAGAGCGCAAACGGAGCGCAAAGTGAACGGTGAACGATATGTGAACGCTTTGTGAACGCAAGATTAACGATTTATTCGGAGTGTCTCGGGGGTTATTCTTATATTGTTTTCCGTCGGTAATCAGGAAAAAAATAGCTAATGAACTAAATGTACAGTGCTGCTATCGTGAAAGTTGACAAAACAATCCTATCGTATCCGATATCCTACAAATAATATTTATCCTATTCTTTCTTAAACAATACCATTTATGTTTAGGAATAACAGTTAAATAAAACCAACTTTAAGACAATAATACTATTTTCAACGAATAATCGAGTAATGTAATAAAAAAATGTCTTAAAAATACATAAAAACAAAAATCTTCAGAACGAGGTAACTTACATACCTGTGCATCGGAAATATTAAATGGTACACGGAGCGTGCACAATTAGGTAAATAAACAAATTCGCGATTATATTTTTGTTTTCATTAAATAAATGAATTATATATAAAAAAAGAGATTACGAACTTTTATTTATTGTTTAAACAAACATTTACATCAGTTTTTCCCCTTATCATACCGTAATTAAATGAGTTTAACGGTAATCAGCTGATTCGTTCGGCGAAATACGTAAACACGATTCGGGAAATTATAATTACTTTATAAATTATTTTGAATGCATCGCATTTATTGATAGGTTGTTTGTATTTATTGTTAATCTATAAATTTACACGCATACATAATTTGCTTAGATTTTTTAAATTGATCTGTTCAGTTTATTGTCGAGCATGAACACGTTTGTGATCGGACATCGAAGGAATTATATGAATCGTGAAAAGTTCACAAATACAACGCCCGTTTCTCCTTTATAATTTTCTCTATTTATATATGTGTCGAATCGTTCGTTGATTGAATTCTTCTGTTTTTGAACGACTGAAGTCTTCAAATGAATCAATAAATATTATTTGTGAAGTAATTTATCGCTGTATGAAGTCATAAAAAACAACAACAAAAATACGGACCTGCTCAAGAATGTGTACTTTAAATTCTACGGATTAAATTCTTATTAAAATGATGTTTTATGAGTAATATAAGTTTCCTCCAACCTTTACGCACGGGTTCTTTTATCATTTTGCTGTGAATCGCAAAGACCGGAGTTCCGGAAAAAAATGAAAGAAAATGGACTGAACGATAAGTAAACGCTAAAAGAACGGTGAACGTTTTGTGAACGCAAAGTGAGCGCTTTGTGAAAGGTGAGCGCGAACGAAGCGGAGCGCAAGTAAACGCACTGTGAACGCACGAAAAAATGGGAAAGTAGAACGTTTCGGGGACTATGACTATGACTATGTACATGTAAGTCGTGTGCTCGTTGATGAATGTTAAAGTAAGAGTTCCAGTTTTAGAACTAAAATGAATGTCTTAAACATTAGGAGCTGTTTTTTATGCTTAACGTGAATAAAAAGATAGACAAATCCGTTTAAAAAGATTTTTACTGGTATATTGAACATATGTAAACTTTTTTAAATGACAAAGAATTGTGAGCCCTGTATCGTGTTTATAACTCCAAGACTGATTCTCAAATTTCATTTGTTCATTAGAAATGCATTGATTTCCTAAAGAATTGTAAATAGTACCAAGAGGCCCATGGGCCACATCGCTCACCTGAGGAACAATAGGTTTGATGAAATCAGCTTAATGGAGTCATAATACCAACTATCTGGACAATGTAGTATAATATATGTTGATCCTGTATAAATGAAAATCCATTTTTCCCCCTGGATATTCTTATTTTTACAAACAATTGTTTATGTATGGGATATAAACCTACATCTAAATCTCTGAACCCCTTGTGAGGCCCAAGAATCATCAAGGGACAAAGTCTAAACAATTTTAAAGAATCACCTGGATGATTAGTTTCTGAGAAGAAGATTTTTAAAGATATACTCTATATATTCCTATGTAGAAATTCAACCCCCAATTGTGGCCCATCCTACCCCCGGGGGTCCTTATTTTTCACAACTTTGAACCTATGCTATCACAGGATGCTTCCACACAAGTTTCAGCTTTCCATACTTATTAGTTTCTGAGAAGAAGATTTTTAAAGATTTACTCAATATATTCCTATGTAAAAATTCCACCCCCCCCCCCCATTGTGCCCATTCTACCCCCGGGGGTCCTTATTTTTCACAACTTTGAATCTACACTACCTAAGGACGATTCCACACAAGTTTCAGCTTTCCTGGCCAAATGGTTCTTGAGAAGAAGATTTTTAAAGATTTACTCTATATATTCCTATGTAAAAATTCAACCCCCCCCCCATTGTGGCCCATCCTAACCCCGGGGGTCATGATTTTCACAACGTTGAATCTACACTACCTAAGGACAATTCCACACAAGTTTCAGCTTTCCTGGTCAAATGGTTCTTGAGAAGAAGATTTTTAAAAATTTACTCTATATATTCCTATGTAAAAATTCGACCCCCAATTGTGGCCTCACCCTACCCCTGGGGATCACGATTTTTACAACTTGAAATCTACACTACCTGAGGATGCTTCCAAACAAGTTTCAGCTTCCTATACTAATTAGTTTCTGAGAAAAAGATTTTTAAAGATTTACTCTACATATTTCTATGTAAAAATTCGAACCCCCATTGTGGCCCCAACCTACCCCCGGGGGTCATGATTTTCACAACTTTGAATCTACACTACCTGAGGATGCTTCCACACAAGTTTCAGCTTTTCTGGCTGATTAGTTTCTGAGAAGAAGATTTTTGAAAGATTTACTCTATATATTCCTATGTAAAAATTCAACCCCCCATTGTGGCCCCAACCTACCCCCAAGGGTCATGATTTTCACAACTTTGAATTTACACTACCTGCGGATGTTTCCACACAAGTTTCAGTTTTCCTGGCTCATTAGTTTCTGAGAAAAAGATTTTTAAAGATCTACTCTATATATTCCTATGTAAAAATTCGACCCCCTTTTGTGGCCCCACCCTACCCCCGGGGGTCATGATTTTCATAACTTTGAATCTACACTACCTGAGGATGCTTCCACACAAGTTTCAGCTTTCAGCTGGCCAAATGGTTCTTGAGAAGAAGATTTTTGAAAATTTCTCAAAAATTTTCAATAATTCCTTATTAACTCCTCTTGAGAAAGGGCGTGGTCCTTAATTTTCACAACTTTGAATCTCCTATGCGTAAGGGTGCTTTGTGCCAAGTTTGGTTGAAATTAACCCAGTAGTTCTTGAGAAGATGTCGAAAATGTGAAAAGTTTACGGACAGACAGACAGACAGACAGACAGACGGACGACAGACAAAATGTGATCAGAAAAGCTCTCTGAGCTTTCAGCTCAGGTGAGATAAAAACAACATAACATAATTTGACCAAATAGAAACCATGTCCCTTGAAGCGGGGCCCTTTGAGATGGTCACCATCTCAATGTTGTCTAGTTAAAATAATGAATTTTATCCACTTTAATATCGACAGTTGTCCCATATCACCTTAATTTTGTTTGGTTATTTTAATAGCAATCTTGCTTTCGCTATCAGTACTCTGATCGTTTGACTCCTGTTAGAATTTTGTGTATTTATGTGCTGACGTCATGCGCAAAGAAATCGAATAGCGAGATGCGACCTAATTTGAACTGATGTATCAAATAATGGTGTTAGGGCCGTTTAATCGGCGAATGCATCGTATTAGCGATGAATAAGATATAGAAGAATCATTTCTTAACCGGCAACTCGCGTCTCGGAAGTTAGATCTGCGAAATAAAGTTTTAAAAGGTAGGTGTCGCTGAATTCCCACTTTTTAATATGGCCTCCGCTCTGACTCTCCCCCGCACGTCCCAATATAAAAGCGGTGGTAAGAGTCAGAGGAATCTCGGATTAAGGTTTGATGTGCATGCGAAGTAAGACAGCACATCACTGAGCAAGATAATGCAGATACCATTGAAATTCTTTTAAAGAATTCACCATCTTTTTTAAAGGTGGCTGGATGTTTAACAGATTATGAATTCATCAGATCTTCGTAAAAGTTTAAGATATGACTTGTTAACTATAAAATATTATTTAATAAAGAAAAAACTCCATAAAATTTACCTTTTAAATTTGGGTATTTTTCTATATTATTATATAGAGCTCTTCGAATTATTTAAAATGACATTACTAGTCTTAAAGGCCACGACCGTCGGAGTCCTCTTAATTGATCGAAGTTTCCAATTCATTTTTACTAACATCTGACTACATTGTGTAGTTTTATCATTTAGAATTCCGTGCAACCTGAATTCCTCGATCGGTAAGCAACCGACGGTAACTTTCATGGTCGGTATGTTTACCCCAGTGACAGTCGAGGCACCATCGAAACTAATATGGCGACCAAATGCTTTCAGCTTTAAGCAGAGATCAGTCAATTGCAAAATATTATTTAAGAAATATGGAGATGTTTGACACACATTTTGAAAATTTTTAATATTATTAATATTTGATAACTCATAGTACAGACGTTGTTACATGTATATGTAATATACTTTTTTAAAGATTAAACTCTATTAAACCTTTTCTTAAAGTTAAACAAGAGGCCAAATGGCCTTAACGGTCACCTGAGTAGCATAACCCATACACAAACTTGTCAAGGAGTCTCATATATGCATATTTAGTTAAGTTTTATTCTGGAATAGAAAAATTTTTAATTTGTAATGACGACCACCTCCCTGTCTGAAATCTTTCAAAAAGGACTATTAAACCTATAATTTTAGCGAAAAACTTAGAAGATCATAAAAGAGTGCATGACCTGATATTGAAAAGGTGCAAGACTCTGATAGAAAATAATTTAATAATAATAACAAGGTGGCTATTATTCATGTTTTATCTAAAACAACCTCCCATCCCCTATCCCCCCGGGGCAGACAGAAACTCTCCCTATGGGCATTTAAACAAACGAAAAAAAACCAGCTTTATCGATAAAAGCCATCATGAGTTACTCACTTCTCCTGTTCCAGTTTTTGAATATTCAACATTCGTTGAGAATCACCATCTGGCATATATACCAAAATCATTTTACCTTTATATATCAGTGATTTTAGTTAGCCAATTATTACTTTACTATTAACATAAACAAGGAACAAGAATAAACAGTGGAGCCTCAGTTATCCGGACGCTTTCGTTCCTAAGTCAAATCGTCCGGATAGGTGAAGCGTCCGGATATCTGAAATGTGTCTATTGTTGTCATGAATGATAATGTATTTGTATACATATTGGCTCCCAGTGATACAGGGTTTTTTTGGGGGCCATTTATACTAAATAGCAACACATAATAGAGTTGTCCGTTGATATGAACATTTTTAAATATAAAGAACCCCGCTTTATATAATTATTTTGTCATGAAATATTAACCAGACTATAATGATAACCGAATCTAGCTAAATTTTTTGTGTCCAAGTGTGATATGTGCCCAGGCATTTATATGTTACGGTATGTAATGTTTCCAACTATCTATTTCTAGAAATGCCAATTTTCTCAATAATTGATTTATTTTTGAAATTATTTCTATCTTTAAAATAAAGTCAATATTATTTATAAAATTAACGTTTACTAGTTGGAAAATTGCAAGATCCACCAATGCACTTCCGATGAGTTGACATGCTTTCACTTTGTTTTCTTCCTATACTTCCGGTTTTGACTTAATCTAACAAGGCATTCATGAGACAATTCGTTTAAAAATACGATTTGAATAGGTAGATAAAACACAAAGCTTTGTAAAACTTTCCTGTTTTCTTGATTAATAAGCATATTTTATATTCGAAATACAGGGATGTTTAAAAAAGCAATGGCACTTGACAGGTGCACAGGTTAAGATATCCAAGCCACGTGCTGTGAGGCGTGACTAATCCTGTCTGGCCAGCACTGTCGGTAAATTTGAAAGTGGTTTAGGAAGGCAATGTTTTTACAAGCTACTCATGGGGGTCTAGCACGTAAAAAAGGTGTGAAAATCAATTGACAGGCGTAATTTTTTGTATTGAACGGGGTATCATCAAATTTTACCGTCCGGTTAAATGAAGCGAGATTAGTAGTAAATCAGTGTTTTGTGGTAAAAACAGACCGTCCGCATCCGGAACGCGGAATTCCGGATAAATGAGACAAAATAACGTATTAAAAATCTGTTCCCAAAAAAAATCGTCCGTAAACTGAAGCGTCCGGTTATCTGGCGTCTGGATATCTGAGGCCCCACTGTATATGGTTTAGGGGTGGGGATATTAACCGTTTTCAAGATATTCAGGCACTACCTGTTTGAGAGGGGTCAGGACCACCCCAAGGGCCCATGACCTACATACCATATGATGCCCCTTGACACAAGGAACAAGAATATATATAGTTTAGGGGTGGGGATCTCAACCGTTTTCAAGTTATTTGTGCACTTCCTGTTTGAGGGGGGTCAGGACCATCCCCGGGGCCCATGACCTACATACAATATGATGCCCCTTGACACAAGGAACAAGAATATATATGGTTAAGGGGTGGGGATATCAACCGTTTTCAAGATATTTGGGCACTACCTGTTTGAGGGGGGTCAGGACCATCCCTGGGGCCCATGACCTACATACCATATGAAGCCCCTTGACACAAGGAACAAGAATATATATGGTTTAGGGGTGGGGATATCAACTGTTTTCAAGATATTTGGGCACTTCCTGTTTGAGGGGGGTCAGGACCATCCCTGGGGCCCATGACCTACATACCATATGAAGCCCCTTGACACAAGGAACAATAATATATATGGTTTAGGGGTGGGGATCTCAACCGTTTTCAAGATATATGTGCACTTCCTGTTTGAGGGGGGTCAGGACCATCCCCAGGGCCCATGACCTACATACCATATGATGCCCCTTGACACATGGAACAAGAATATATATGGTTTAGGGGCGGGGTTCTTAACCGTTTTCAAGATATTTGGGCTCTCCCTGTTTGAGGGGGGTCAGGAACCACCCCTGAGGCCCATGACCTACATACCATTTGATGGCCCTTAACACAAGGAACAAGAATATATATGGTTTAGGGGTGGGGATTTTAACCGTTTTCAAGATATTTGGGCCCTTCCTGTGCCATATTGGCCCCACCCTAGTGCCTAAACACCTGTCCCAGGGGTCATAAATTTCACAATTTAGGTAGAAGACTTCATGTACATCATATCCAGGCCTTTAGTTTTTCACAAATATACATGGGAGTAGAGAAGAAGATTTTCTAAAATTTAATACATTTTTACTATATGGCCATTTTGGCCCCACCCTTGAGCCTGAACCCCTGACCCAGGGACCATAAATTTCACAATTTTGGAAGAGGGCTTCATGGACATCATATCCATGCATTTAGTTTTAAACAAATATCTATGGGAGTAGAGAAGAAGATTTTCTTAGATTTAATACATTTTTACTATATGGCCATATTGGCCCCACCCTAGAGCCTGAACCCCTGACCCAGAGACCATAAATTTCACAATTTTGGTAGAGGGCTTCATGGACATCATAACCATGCATTTAGTTTTTAACAAATATGTATGGGAGTATAGAAGAAGATTTTCTTAGATTTATTACATTTTTACTATATGACCATATTGGCCCCACCCTAGAGCCTGAACCCCTGACCCAGGGGCCATGAATTTCACAATTTTGGTAGAGGGCTTCATGGACATCATATCCATGCATTTAGTTTTTAACAAATATCTATGGGAGTAGAGAAGATTTTCTTAGATTTAATACATTTTTACTATATGACCATATTGGCCCCACCCTAGAGCCTGAACCCCTGACCCAGGGGCCATGAATTTCACAATTTTGGTAGAGAGCTTCATGGACATCATAACTATGTATTTAGTTTTTAACAAATATCTATGGGAGTAGAGAAGAAGATTTTCTAAGATTTAATACATTTTTACTATATGGCCATATTGGCCCCACCCTAGAGCCTGAACCCCTGACCCAGGGGCCATGAATTTCACAATTTAGGTAGAGGGCTTCATGGACATCATAACCATGCAATTAGTTTTTTCCTCACATGTGTGGGAGTAGAGAAGAAGATTTTTGAAAATTTGGCTGTTTTTTGCATATTTGGCCCCACCTGTGGCACCCTGGGGGTGGTAGAGCCACCAATTTCACAATTTACATTCCTTTTACCATAGAGATGCTTCACACCAAAAATGGGAACAATTGGCCTTATAGTTTTTAAGAAGAAGTTAAAAATGTAAATTGTTAACGCACGACGCACGACGACGGACGAAAACGGATAGCAATAGGTCACCTGAGTGTAATCAGGTGACCTAAAAAGATAAATTGAGATAAACTTACGTTCCATTATTGTCTCAGTGGACATGCTGTATTGTTCGGTGTTCACTATCTCCGATCTGGGACTGCAATATCATCTCTCGTTCAGGAGATTTAAATGTGTATTAACCGAACACAGACAGAATGTGTGAGTGTAAACTTCCTGGTTTACTTTTATTAGCAAGCGATTTCTGTGGGCACTAGAAGAATCAGCATTGAAATCCAATCATGTGTGACGAGAATTGGCGAAATGTTATTAAAAAACAAAATATATAAAGATATTCACTCTCTTTTCAAAACATCATATTAATTGTGTCCAAAATCGTGTTTGCTCTGCTCATTGTTTTTGTATTTTTCCTTTGGAGTTTTGATTTTGAACATTGTTCGATTGCATGTGATGATAACGAACAGTGTTTAAATTCAAAAGTCCAAAACAGGAGCAGAGTGGACACGGTCCTCTTAAAAAATAGAGGTAGGACCAGGTGCCATGGAGGAGTGAGCATCCTCTGCTGACCGGTCACACCCGCCGTGTGCTCTTAGTCGTAATCGGGAAAAACAGTAAAGTCCGTACACAATTAGGTGATTAATTATGGTCTAACAATTAGTATGCGACACAGTGGAGGATTGTATTTGCTGACAAGGTCGTTGTATTGAACTTACGAAAAGATGACTATAAACGAGACTGTCGATAGTCCTGTTTTATCAACTTGTCAGTAGCTTGCCTCGACTTAGAAACTGTTCATACGAAGAGCACGCCCTTACGTATCGAATTAACTGAGAGACAAAAACACCATACGCAGGTGATAAAGGTAAATTGCTACATATGTAAGAAAAGTTGACGATAGCAAAAATTGAAGTCATCACGTTTATCATAAATTTTTGTGGTTGGGTTACCATCAATGTCCATTTCCAGTAAAATATCCAAATATGAAACAGATGACGCACACTCTGTGGTATCTTTTATTTCAAGTTCACTTAGATATATCGAGTCAACGTAGGTATGTAAGTAACAATTGTTAATTAAGAATACGTCGTCGATATACCTGAATGTTGAGTTGAAGGCCACAACAAATCACCACATTTTATTTTACATGTTGTCACGACACCCTTGGCTTGATCAGTAAAACACAGGATTTTTATGAATTTTACAATTTTATATAAAACAAAATATGTACATATATACAAAATAAATTGAAATGAGAGAGAGTTCACGCTGCCCAGGTCCGGTATCTGTATCTTCGATAGAATCCGCCCTCAGACCACGGTAATTCCCGATATACTCAGTGCCCACTAAGTGCGTCCGCATACGTAATGTACAATGTTGCCCCGACCATTGTACTGCCCCCAATGTCACAACGTCTATGGACATCCGGTCCTCAAAGCACCATGCTTCAGACGTCACGTCGACTCGCCCACACGCTAGGCCTCGGGAAGTCCTCCACGACCGCTGACAAAACTCTATCGCCACATAGAGCTACACTGGGAAACCCCGGTAAAAAATCCTTCAACAAATGTGTTGATGTGTATAAATAATTGCCACCCGGCACCACGTGTGTCTACGGATGAGGACCTGACACCTGAATCTGTGTTTCGGGCACATTTAGGAGATATTCCAGGGTCTGCCCCTCATCAGAGGTCCAACCCGGTTTTTTGGTTTTAATTCTACATAGTGAAATGTACAACTAAGGATAATGTTTTATGTATTATCAAGTAATATAACATGTTCATAAAAGGCTCTGTGAGTAAGACAATATATTTTGTCTTAGAGAGATAATATTCTCTAATGTGCGAGCTAGTAGAGTATTTGTTCGTCTTGTTTTGTATCACGAGTTGACCTTAGCAGCCTTTTTATAGAACTACCATATGCAGGCGGGGCGATACGTCACATCAGCGCGCTCGAGGAGGAGTTAGCGCTCTTGGTGTAGGAAGATATTGTTAGTGCTCGTTATGAGGCTACATGTACCTAGTTTTAAATGTCTAACGTGCTAATTGATTTGACTCTAAGACGAGTTTAAGAGCTCGTTTAGATTTCTGTGTCGCTTATATCCAATGATAGGAGGTGTCGGGAATATTAGGGAGCATTGTTTATTTTTATTTTTTTTTATTAAGGTCTTCCCTAGTATAATTTTTTTTCTTACAAATTTTGTGCACGCCATTTCTCAGCAACGGCTTATTCGATTTTCATTAAACTTTCAGATCTGATAGGTATTGATCTGAACCTTGTTGGAAATGTTTTTTCATTGATGACGTCACCTCCGTTTTTGAGATATCGTCAATGTATAGGGGTATTTTGTCGGTGGAACTCCTCTTTAACTACTGCAGATATAAAGTTGAAATTTTCAGGGTTGGTAGACAAAAGACTGAAGTTGTGCATTAAGGTCTTAAATCAATTTTATCTCGAAAAGCACCGAAGCTCACCTGGACCAAACAATTGAGATTTAAAAAACGTCGTGATTTTTTGTGGTTTTCTTTGTTTATCTCGTTTTAAAAAATATTTTGTTAAAACATGTAAAGTAAAAAAAGCAATTATTAACAAGGGCTTTCATGTAAAATAAAAAAAAATAAGGGCTGACCCCTAGGACTTGGGTTCCAGAGGGGTCTAAAATCTTAAAGCTATAGTTCTTTACTGAGGGATATTTTGTGAAAGATTATAGAAGCTTAAATGTTTATCTTACTATTATGTACCCATACAATATAATGAATTTCTCATGTGTTACGCAATTAGGGGATTATAGGGGTCAGAAGTTCAAAACTTTGATCATCTGGTAAAGGAAACATATTTTGCTAAGCAGTGTAAGAGAAAAGACGCTCAAAATGACGTACTCAACAATATTCAACCCTCAAAATTTCGTTAAACGGCCCCGATAAGGAGATAAAATGTCGGCCCCTAAAATCTTCTTTCTCAGATATCTAAGGAGGATAACGAATTTGTAAACACTTTTTGAACAAAATGTGTGTAGTTTTAAGTGACTTTTATTTAATACCAAGAAAAAGGGGCTGGCCTTTAAAATTAGAGACCGGGAGGGGTTTAAAGTCTTTTATTTGTAGCTCTTCACTGGTAGATATTTTGTAGTAGGTTATATAAGCAGAAATGTTTATCTTACTGTTATGTACCCATACATAACGTAATTAGAAATTGTTTTAGGGGTCAGAAATTCAAAACTTTAAAAGGCCCCGATAAGGAAATTATAGCTAGGTCCCCAAAACAATCTTTTCCAAATATCTCAAGGTCTGTACCGAATTTCTAAACACTTAATGAAAAAAATGTGTATAGAACTTTTAAAAGACCTTCCATTTGATATGAAAAAAGGGAACTGGCCAAGAGGGGTCCAAAGTTTTTCAACCAAAGCTCTTACACCTGAAACGAAATACTCTCTGATATTTAGAAGAATACCCCCTTTTATTCTATTTTCAAGTTACGTTTAGTTGTTTTTTTTAGCAAAATCAAGATCATAACTCTATCTCAACTTCTGAAATCGGAAGGAAGACCTCCTCGTTGCTCGCAACGAGAATGTGTCTAGTTATTTTTTTCTTACAAATTTTGTGCACGCCATTTCTCAGCAACGACTTATTCGATTTTCATTAAACTTTTAGATCTGATAGGTATTGGTCTGAACCTTGTTTGAAATTTTTTTATTGATGACGTCATTTCCGTTTTCGAGATATCATCGATTTTATGATTTTTATAGGGGTATTTTGTCGGTGAAACTCCTCTTCAACTATTGCAGATATAAAGTTGAAATTTTCAGGGTTGGTAGACAAAATACTGAAGTTGTGCATGAATGTCTTAAATCATTTTTATCGCGAAAAGCGCCTTAGCTCGCCTGGACCTTAAAATTGAGATAAAAAAAAGTCATGATTTTTTGTGGTTTTCTTTGTTTATCTCCTTTTTGAAAAATATTTTTTGTTAAGACATGTAATGTAAAAAAGAAACTATTTACAAGGGTTTTCATGTAAAATAAAAAAAAAGGGGCTAGCCCCTAAAACTTGGGTTCCAGAGGGGTCTAAAGTCTTATATCTATAGCTCTTTACTGACGGATATTTTGTGAAAGGTTATAGAAGCAAAAATGATTATCTTACTGTTATGTACCCATACAATATAATGAATTTCTCATGTGTTACGCAATTAGGGGATTTTAGGGGTCAGAAGTTCAAAACTTTGATCATCTGGTAAAGGAAACATATTTTTCTAAGCAGTGTAAGAGAAAAGACGCTCAAAATGACGTACTCAACAATATTCAACCCTCAAAATTTCGTTAAACGGCCCAGATAAGGAGATAAGGGGTCGACCCCTAAAATCTTCTTTCTCAGATATCTCAAGAACGATAACGATTGGTAAACACTTGTTGAACAAAATGTGTGTAGTTTTAAGTTACCTTTCATTTAATACCTAAAAAAGGGGCTTGCCAATAAAATAAGGGACCCGGACGGGTCTTAAGACTTTTATTTGTAGCTCTTCACTGGTAGGTATTTTGTAATAGGTTATATAAGCAGAAATGTTTATCTTACTGTTATGTACCCATATAATATAATGACTTTCTCAATTGTTACGCAATTAGGGGTCTTTAGGGGTCAGAAGTTTAAAACTTTGATCACCTATATTTAGTAAAGGAAAAATAGTTTGATAAGCAGTATAGAAGAAAAGATGCTCAAATTGATGTACTCAACTATATTTAACTCTCAAAATTTCGTTAAAAGGCCCTGAAAAGGAGATAAGGGGTCGGTTATTTACACTGTTTAGAAATGCGCATGCAGTTATCAAACACAATAGGCTTAGAGATTATGAGCGGTTCTGTAAACTTGATTCTACTATAGGCATTAATGTTGGACAGTCATCTGAATCAAAAACCAGCTCTAGAATTTGCGAAGTGCGAGGCAGCTGCTGAAAGCAAAAAAAAATATTGAAAGAAAAAGATATCTGTGAGCCAATACTCATTAGTGATACCCTCACTCTGATGTGAATATGCAAAATAAGCAAAGTCGACATTTAACAGAAAGTTGGCATCCGATTGGTACAAAAATATATCCCACAAAATGGCATGAACATGTTCTTAAATATAACCCGACACTCGGCTCAGAAAGCTGCGTGTTTTGATTAAATTAGAGTGAACTTAATCTCCTGCTTGCTTCAGTTCACTGTGGACATCCTTCTAGCTCCCCATTTCTCAAACAAGAGGCCCATGGGCCACATCGCTTACCTGAGCAACAATAGACATAATAAAATCAGCTTTATGGAGTCGTATACAAAATATGTCAATGTCATATAATAGATCCTGTATATAAAAAAAACTCCCCTGCATATTCATATGTTTATCATTAAGCCCTTTTGTAACAGGATGGTTTTACAGTCATATCACATATTGAGCATTGTTGTTCTCAAGAAAATGATCAGACTAAAACAACTATTTATATATGGCTTATAAACCTACATCAAATTTTGAACCCCTTGTGAGGTCCAAGAATTGTCAAGGGGCCAGAGTCTAAACAATTTTAAAGAATCAACAATATGTCAAAATGTTTGCATATAAGTAAAACCATATATAATAACATTTGAGTTTTTGTGAATAATTTAAATGTTTTCCTTTGTAAAATTGGACCCCCCCCCCTAAATGTGGCCTAATCCTACTCCTGAAGAATATGATTTTGACAAATTTTAATCTACACTATCTGAACTGACTTAAGTTAGAGCTTTTCTAGACAATTTGTGTTTTAGAAGATGATTTTTTAAGATTTTTCCCTATATATTCCTATGTAAAAATTTGACCCCCCCCCCCCCCAATTGTGGACCCAACCTACCCCCGGGGATCATGTTTTGAACAAACTTGAATCTTCCCTACCTGAGGATGCTTCCACACACGTTGCAGCTTTTATACATGATTGGTTTCTGAGAAGAAGATTTTTAAAGATTTTACTCTATATATTCAAATGTGAAAATTCACACCCCCCCTCTCACTGAGGCCCCAGCCTACCAATAAGGATCATAATTTTTTCAAACTTGATCTACCCTAATCGAGGATGCTTTCACACAAGTTACAGCTTTTCTGGCTGATCGGTTTCTGAGAAGAAGATTTTTCTCTATATATTCCTGTGTAAAAATTCGACCCCCAATTATGGCCCTACCCTACCCCTGGGGATCATGATTTGAACAAACTTCAATCTACACTACCTGAGGATGCTTCCACACAAGTAATAAATTTTCTGGCCAATCAGTTTCAGAGAAAAAGATTTTTAAAGATTTACTCTTTATCTTACTATGTTAAAATCCCCCCCCCCCGATTGTGGCCCCAACTCTACCCCTGGGGATCATGATTTGAACAAACTTGAATCTACACTACCTTAGGATGCTTCCACACAAGTTGCACCTTTTCTGCACAATCGTTTTCTTGGTAAAAGATTTATAAAGATTCACTTTATATATTCCTATGTAAAAATTTGACCCCCATTATGGCCCCACCCTATCCATGGGGATCATGACTTGAACAAACTTGAATCTACACTACCTGAGGATGCTTCCACACAAGTTTCAGCATTCCTAGCTGATCAGTTTCAGAGAAAAAGATTTTTAAAGATTTACTCTTTATCTCCCTATGTAAAAATTCGACCCCCCCTCTCATTGTGGCCCCAACCCTACCCCCGGGGATCATAATTAGAAAAAACTTGAATCTACACTACCTGAGGATGCTTCCACTTCCACCTTTTCTGCTTGATCGGTTTCTGGGAAGAAGATTTTTAAAGATTTACACTATATATTCATATGTGAAAATTTGACCCCCCATTATGGCCCCACCCTATCCAAGGGGATCATGATTTGAAAAAACTTGAATCTACACTTCCTGAGGATGCTTTCACACAAGTTGCAGCTCTCCTGGCTGATCAGTTTCAGAGAAGAAGATTTTTTAAGATTTACTCTATATATTCCTATGTAAAAATTTGACCCCCCCCCCACATTGTGGCCCCACCCTATCTATGGGGATCATGATTTGAACAAACTTGAATCTACACTACCTGAGGATGATTCAACACAAGTTTCAGCTTTCCTAGCTGATCAGTTTCAGAGAAAAAGATTTTTAAAGATTTACTCTTTATCTTACTATGTTAAAATCCCCCCCCCCCGATTGTGGCCCCAACTCTACCCCTGGGATCATGATTAGAACAAACTTGAATCTACACTACCTGAGGATGCTTCCACACAAGTTGCACCTTTTCTGCATGATCGGTTTCTGGGAAGAAGATTTCTAAAGATTTACACTATATCTTCCTATGTAAAAACTCGACCCGCCATTGTTGCCCGACCCTACCCCCGGGGATCATGATTTGAACAAACTTGAATCTACACCACCTGAGGATGCTTCCACACAAGTTTCAGCTTTTCTGGCCAAATGGTTTTTGAGAAGAAGATTTTTGAAAAATACCAACAAATTTTCTGGCCAAATGGTTTTTGAGAAGAAGATTTTTGAAAAATACAAAAACAAATTTTCAAAGATTTTTTATTATCTCCCCTTTAAAGAGGGTGTGGACCTTCATTTTAACAAACTTAAATCCCCTTTACCTAAGGATGCTTTGTGCCAAGTTTGGTTGAAATTGGCCCAATGGTTCTGGAGAAGAAGTCGAAAATGTAAAAAGTTTACGGACAGACAGACAGACGGACGGACAGATGGACGCCGGACAAAAAGTGATCAGAAAAGCTCACTTGAGCTTTCAGCTCAGGTGAGCTAAAAAAAAAGTTTGCTTCTTACCTTTACATGGCCTACATTAAAAAAAAAAAGATATCAAGTTGTTGATTTGAAATGTTGACTTTCACGAACCCGAGGTCGAACATAGAATTTCTAAATGTTGTAATTTTAACGATAATTTAAAAAAAATATTTAACTTAAAAAAAGGTAGGTTTTGTCCTTTAACGATGCTTATGAAGTGTACGAAGTTTGATGAACATACATGCGAGGGTTTTCTTTGAATTTTACTAAAAAGGTTGAAATGGACACACATACATACACACACACACCCAGCAGCGATGCTATTATGGAGGGTAATCGTGTTCAAAAATCCAGACCTGTAAACTTGTAAACTCAAATATGCAATCGTGTTGGTGTGTAAGTCTGAGTATGAATGTATGTGATTCTGATCGTGTAACCTATAAATCTCGAGCATAAACATTGAACCAGTTTCTTTGTATGATGCACATTTTGCTGCTTAATTGTTTTCGTTAGTTAATTTAAACTTCATCTTTGCACATTTTAAATCCATCGTTTCTGCATTTTTATCTTCACCCTCGGATATAGCACAGTTGACATGTTACAAATCGACAAATGTAAACTCTACAAGTTTAACATGACCTTATATGGCAAATGCTCGCTGCGGGAAAAGGCATGCCGTAAATTGCCGGAATGGACTAAAATAAACAAAATTCAGTTTAACTGTTCTAATGAACGATACTATTTTCTTTGGATAAAAAAATATTTTTTTTTATAAAGATTTTGAAGTATGATTGAAACTGGACCAAACAAGAAGAGGTGAGTGTTTGTAAAAATCGGTGCCGGGGTTTCTGTAATACTAGATGATAACCCGCGCAAGCGCGGGTTTTAACACTTTACACATTAATTATGATATAATGCAAAATATTTTGAACCATATTTTTTTTTATTTCCGTATATACTTTGTCCGATTTTTTCCTTATCTTATTTTTCAAAATTGAAATAAAAAAAAACTGTTTTTTATTGTATTTATTTCAAACCAGTGAATAAAAGGTATTTAGTGTATCTATCTCTAAATTTTGTTCTTTAGGTCAATTTTCAATATAATTTCTATTATTAATGTCGCAAATAAGAATTTCAGATTAAAAACAATCTGGAGGGGGGGGGCAATCAAACTTCCCCGTTTTATGCATACATCATTTATCCATATAGACGAAGAATACATGTAATATGTTTATTAATGTTTACAAATTAATGTCTAACTAAGGTTTACAACCAATCTGTCGTGGTATGAAAATGTATGAAATTTAAACACGCTAGTTTATGCAATATTATCCATTTGCATGCACATTTTAAACCAAAGCTGTCAGATTCAAAGTATCTGCCCTATGGTGAACTCGCCCTACACTTTCCGCCATGATATCAATTAGTCAACCGGTTTCTGGGCACCCCGCTCTAGAAAGTTCTTTCCATTAATACTATAGTCGCAATAATTGTTCCATTTTATTTATTAACTTTTTGTATTAATCGAAGTCCGATCCAAGGTATCTGCCCGCGGTGCATGATGAACTCGTCCTACACTTTTCGTTAATTAGTCAATCCGCGTTCTTGGTTACCCCGTTCTGGAAAATTCTATCCCATTCTCTCACCAGAGGTCATGCTTCGCAAGCGACTGAGTATCAAAACTAATATCGCCCACTAAAGAAACGAATTGACTCATTTTATTTATTCAACATTTGTCAAATCATGACATTTATGTATTCTATAAATAGGCGCACAGTAAATATATTTACTCATTACGTTATCATTCAATATTATTTCATTGCAAGTATATATATTTGATCGATACTATCCCTGACCTGGATCCGCCAAAGCGTGGCCACCACCTTACTTTCATTTTTGCTTTTTCGGGCTTGTTTATCGAAAATGAAAGTAGTTTTTTGATTAATTTCACAAACATAACGTATCAGTTAAAATCCAGTTATACCCTACGGACATCATCACACATGTGTTGAAATACCAAAGGTGTAAGCAAGTACTCTGGTGCAGGCATGTTGTAGTTTATTTGCAAAATGCCTTAATTTATAAGTATAGATAATTCCCATGGACACTGGTACATGTAATATACGATAAGGGTTAACTTTTACTAAAAAAGAATGCCTAAAATCTTTTCTAATATCGCTAAAATAATTTGACATGTAATTTTAAACTGAAAAATATAAAGTTGAATACGTACTCTTTTAAAGAAATGAGACGGATCAAGACATTTCTTAGGGGGTGAATATCTTTTGTGCGGCATGAGGTTTGGAGACCGCCGTGAAGCCCATATAGCTTCAGTGCTTACCTAAATTCTAAGAATTATGAGAGTGATTTTTATATTGATCATTTCTTTAGAATTAAACGACTTGCAAAAAAAAAAAAAACTCGCGGAAAAATGAATGTATCTATATATTTTTTCAAAAATTGAAAGGTTCTGAAGAAATAAATAAGGGATACTAGTATATATATGTTTCTTTAATTATAGCGAGCGCAGCTCGCCGGCGCGCAGCGCCGGCGCGAAGCGAGCTCTAACGGCAAGGCGTGTGTGAATAGAAAATTCGGACCAGTTGCACATTCATTCAAGGGATTTTTTTGGCCTCGTAAATCGGACCAGTAATGCATTGTTTTAATCGTCCCAGTAGTTCCCTGTAATCATGGCAATTTTTATCACTTCACACTCTCACGAGAATCAGCAAGACAATAAAAACAATACCGTAACGATGTACACGAAATACAGTCAGTTACCTCTAAAGTTCACCTCAGTACACTCTCAATCAAAAAAAAAAAAATAATCGAGTGACGTCACAAAGGTTTGCACATTGATCCGATAGATTTTTTCGTCGTCAGTAAATTTGGACCCACAATTCATAGTACCAATGGTTTCCAAGTCCTCACGTTCTCGCGAGAATCAAAGTAAAACTTTTGAGAAGCATATAAGATGTGTAATTTTAAGAACATCATGCTTTTTAAGTAAATAAATCAGTATACTTCGCTCACTTTTATTTTTCAGGGGAGTTTTAAAAAGTCAGACGACACATAAACGTGAACTGTGACGTCACAATAAGGGGAAATTACTCTAACTGAAGTTATTGTAAATCTGCTGAAATTACCAAAATCCTCTCAAAATCTTGCAAAGCTAAAGAATGAGGACATTTCTTCAGATATAGGAATCAGTTGTAACTTGCACTCATTTGGGTGAATGCTCACATTTATTTTATTCACTATAATTACGGTAATTTCCAGGAAAGTACACGTAGCATCGGGTTTTTTTTTTAAAAGGGGGTGGGGGGGGGGGTGGATGACATCCTCATCCAAAAAATCTTTACAAGCAAAAAGAAAAAAAGATAATTCTGAAAATTCTAATCCTTCAGCTCTTTAGCAGTTCAATGGTTTCTTGTTTTTCACTTCCATTTATTACTTGCTCACAATCCCAGGGGGGAAGGGGGGGGGGGGTGGGGCAACTCCATGTTCCTTTAATATGATAAGCAAATATAAGCGTAAATTTAAAAAATTAAAAATTAATAAGAAAAAATGCCGACTGCAAAAAGGGGATGAACTGACGTTACAATTACTTTACAAGAGGAGATACAGTGCAATGAACATTTATATTAAAATCTTTATTATTCAACAACATTGTATCTGAGATTAAACTATTGTTCTACTTATAAATAAATAAATAACAAATCTTATAACATATGAAATCTTATGAACTATGGATAATGGAAATTTATTGAAAAATGGGTATGTTTTATTTTATATTGCAATCAAATTTATTTACGTTGTTAATTTTATTTTTATTGATTTTATAATTCATTGTTTGATCACATGCTGCGCTCGCCCCAACGGTCGCACCGTAAAACATATTATTTTTTCTTCGAAAATCAAATTTCTGAAATTAAGGAACGGGTGGGTTAAACAGATTTGATTCTATACAAACTGGTAGAGTTTTAATTTTAAAATCTTATAAATATATACTGTAATGACAGTAATTTTTCAAAACTAAGAAAATGCTTTATGGTAATCAGCACATGTTCATAAGTGGCTGTAAAGCTTTCCGGAAAATGTTGATTAACCAACTTCTCTGAGTGTGTCTGGATTGAATCGACATTCAGGACGCCATACTTATATCCCGTAATAAATGCTTGTTGCAAAACATTTTTGCCAATGACTTTTTACCTTCTTTTATATATATTACCGACGAAATGAAATATTATGTTGTAATGTATACACATTTTAATTTCACGACAGTTAACCTTATGTTTGGATTTTTTTTTCATTTAAAGGAGAGGGGGTGCCGCTACTCATGTCTCATCTAACTCCAAATCTTAAAACTACTGTTTTAAGGGAGTTAGTTTTTCTTATTCATAACTCAGTTTTTAAAGCGCTAAGCATAGCTGCAGCGCTTTTTTGTCATCAGATTTCTGAATTTACTTTCATTTTCGTTTTCGCGTTTCCGATATACCGCCATCTATTGGCGTCAACAATTATATGCAGTGTCGCGATCTTTCTATCGGTTAGGGAAAAAGGCCAGCGTGGTCCGAACGACTACCGATAGAGGACTAGTCTTTATATGTAGCGTTCAGCACGGACTGGAACCAGGCTAATATGGGGTATCTTTTTACTTTTGCAGGGGCGAGATATAGTTCTCTTGAAGAATAAAACTATTTCAGTAAAACAAAATATTTGTAACTAAATATTTGCCATATTTTAATGAAAGTATAAACTATAGAAAATGACAATCTTCTTTAAACAGAATAGTCGCTGTTAAAGCTGTTTACCATATTCATTTTTTTATGCGGAGGAATACATTATTTACTTTCCTTCGAACTGTGGGCTGAACAAGATCGACTAAACAACGAATTACATTGAAGTAGGCGGAGAAGTGGGCAGTAGACCGAGAAAAGGTAAGTACTACACAAATATATACGACGTTGTGGCGGAACATTTGAAAGTTGTATTCTTTTTTGTCAACAACAGTATTTCCCTGCATTTTTTTTTAACAGGCCCTTACGCCTCTAGGGTTTGAACGTTATTTGTTTAGATCACTATATATTTGTTAACTTTTAAGGAGCATGATATGATTTTACTAAAAAATTATATTTCTTTTCTTAATTTTTAAAATGCTATACTGAAATAGGCATATAGTAAGGCGAGCTGCGGCGGTCTGTATCTGTATCATGTCTTGCGTATGAAAACTTATACAACTGACACTCAAATTTTGTTTGATCATTATAGAAATGCATTACTTAAGCATTGTAAACAATATAAAATAGAATTTGACAAAAATCATGACCATGTCACATGACCATTTCAGGCACGTTCCAAAAGTGATATATGATCAATAACATGTCACATCAATAATTGTGACTGTGTTACAATTATGTTACAGAATTTGAATTAAAGTCAACTTGTACCTAAATAGACTTGTAATGAAATAGTCAGTGAAAAATGACTTCAGTTATTAATATTATGCTTCAAAGAATGAACAGATTTCATAATTTTGTCAAAATGGTAATGACAGTGTAATTGGTTTTATATACTCTGTCCGGATTGTTTGCTTCCACCACTTTTTGCTTGATATTTCGATAATCATAAATACGTTTGTGCTCAATAACTGTGTTCATCCACTAATATGACAAATGTCCAGATTATTTATGTTTTGAACACCTCCTCTACCGTTTCAGGTTTCAATACACATCCCAAAATAGAAAGTCTATGGGAATTTTGCATTAGGCGCAATTAAGCTTAGATGATAATGATTAAAAAATTGTGTAAGGTGTCCTGAGTACTTCCGAATGGAGAAAAGGTGTTAAAATTTCCCATTATAAATCTCCGTTAGAAATTTGTTTTTGTTCCTCTGAACTTTTATGAGTGAAACATGATAATTTGTCAAAGAAGATATCTTGGATATTTTCCCTTTTATCAATTTCATAAGCATTTCTTTCACAGGTATGTGAAATTTTATTAAATATCATCAAAAAGTGATGGAAGCAATAACTTGCAGGGCTAGACAAATAGCATTGCGCGACGCACGGGGCGAGTATTTTTTTTGGTCGGACAACTTATTTGTTAAGTAGTAGTAGTCCTCGGACAAGTACTTATTTCAAAGCCATTAAATCATTACCGTATTCGATTAAAAAGTTGACAAAAATTTTGCAAGTATCGTGAAATGAAAGTAAACGAAAATAAACTCATAACCTTGTGTTCAACATCTTCGCTAGCCAAAGGTTTCTGATCCGCGCCGCTTCTCACGAACCCTTGGCATATTGTGCTATTGAAGTCAAGATTTTTTTCCTGGATTTTGATGGGGGTTTACTGAAACTGATCGACCAATGAAACAGAAGCAAAACGTATCTGATTTAATCGACAATGTTTTCGTACTGTTTATTCACGAGTATCTCTAACAGGCAAAGCTCAAAACCCGTATTTTTTTCTTAGTCTTTATGTTTGAGCCTTCATAATACATGTAACTTGCATTCCTTGCAATTGTGCAATAACAAGTACCACCTAATATGTGTATCAATAGATGCATGCATGCACTCATAGATGAAGGAATTACCGCGCACAGTCTTACAACTTTCGAATGAATTCGATCTATATGTAACATTTAACAATATTCCTATTTATTCAATACACTGGGTTTTCAACTTGTCAATATCAATGTCTCTGGAGGCTGCCATTACTGCACCAGTGATGTTAATAAACGGCATCTTTTATTATTTGGCTGATTTAAAAATAGGCTGGCAGATCACGTGACATAAAAAAATCGCGACTTTTGATAACATGATATTCCAAGGGTTAGTGGGGAGCGATGCTGATCAGAAACCCTTGGCTAGCGAGGAAGTGTTTTCAACTGAGACTGTAATAGACTCATCTTAATTATACATGTAACTTAAAATATAAACTATCATTTTGAAACCCTCTCTCTCCTTGTATGTGTGTATGTATTTTATTATTATTATTTTTCATTTTTTTTTGTTATTACCTTTGTATGCCCATAAGGGCCCAGAATTTGAAAATAAAGTATCTTATCTTATCATAATGTTGAACTCATTAAATAAAGAGAGGTCCTGATAATAGCGAGCGCAGCAAGGCTTAATGGTAACACGTATATATAAGAAAATCAGTAAAAAATTAGAGTTGAATCAGCGGTACTATGTGTGAAAAAAATTCTTCGATCCCTGGGCACCACCATATTGGCCACTATTTTGTTTTTTAAAAAAGTTAACTCGATCATTAAATGACTGCTGCTTGTCGATGTTTTTGCCCCGAAAGTCGATCAAAAACTTTCCAATGTTTAATGGAAAGTAATTAAGATGAAAATATAATTGACTGTGCAAACTATACAACTTTTAACACTGAGTGCTTTAATCAAGAAATATGACTAGTTTCATGTATCATGTCTCATTATATCATTAGATGGAACATCTAGGAACAAATCTTTTAAAAGCTGTTTAGAGACTGAATAAAGTAGAAAAAAATTAAATTCATCAACTTAGGAAATTATAAGCATTGAAAAAAGAAGTAAAAAGTGTCAGATTTGGATGATTTCAACTATGAGTCTGTTAAAAAATAATAAATGAACTAGACAACAGTGATATGGTGTGGGTTTTTTTTTATTGTTTAAATTAAAGGTAGGGCAACCAATTTTTGGGAGTTGATTTTAATCAACTCTCCTATGCAGTTACTCAGACAAACCGAAAGTGAAACAGTGTTTGGACCCAAGCACAAATCAACACCGCTGACAACATTTAGTTCTAGTAAAAATAAATTCGATGTAATGTATTCTAAGCATAATGTCTCTCCAGGAAACTTATTTATAGATACCTTGTAAAAAGTCATATGTTAACTTTTTAAAATATTTTTTTGTAGTCGTACATTGTATGTATTCCCATGCCAGAGTTCAATAAAGTCTTGTTCAACCAGACGCTCGGCTGTCTCTGTAAATCTCCGACAAGAAGATAGTGTCACTTGCTTGTCGGATATTAACAGAGACAGCCGAGCGTATGATCCATACACTTTCTGAGAACTGTTTCGATTACTGATACGTAGTTTGATGGAAATATTTGTCGATGGTCAAATTCGAAATGCTTTTGTTATTCGTAGACAATTCCCATTACGCCTGGCATGTGCAAAAACTATTCACAAATCTCAAGGATCAACAATGAACAAAGCAGTCCTTCATTTTGATAATCGAAAAACTGAACACATGCATTATGTTGGTCTGAGTCGCATTAGAAAATTAGATGATGTCCACATCCTGGATTTAAATGAAAAAAAGATTACAGTCTCTATGCATGTCATCGAAGAAATGAACAGGTTAAGAGCAGACTCCATGTTACATTCCTGTGTGCCTATTTTGAAAGATATCTCTGAGGATATAAAGATTGTATATCATAATACTAGGTCTCTTCATTTGCACATTCAAGAACTAGTACATGAAAAAAATATGCATGCAAGTGACATAATTGCAATATCTGAAAGCAGACTAAACGATACTGACAGAAATGAGGATTATGACCTACCGGGCTTCCACATCCACCGATTTGATGAAACTAATGCTAATAATGGCGGAAGGTCATACAGAGGAATTGTTGTGTATTCCAAATTAGAGTTTATAGAAATAAAGAAATTATTCTTAAGTGAAGATGTTGAAACGGTGCTAAGTTGTTTCTGTCACAATAACAAATTGTATCAAGTTGTTTTTCTATACAGTTCAGTCTGTCAAAACTCTGTAATGTCCTTCATCACTTGCTTAACATCCTTGACATTGATAAGCCTATCATCATAATGGGAGATACAAATGTAGACATTCTGAATCAAAATAGTTTGAGACGATTTTTGGACAGTAACAGTTTGCAACAGCTTATTCAGACCTCAACAACAGATTATGGCAGTTTTTTAGACCACCTGTACACTAACATGAAGCCTGGTGATGAAATTTCAGCTGCTACTTTAGAGTCTTATTACTCTGATCACAAACCAATTGTTGCTTATTTACCTTACACATGAAAATTTGCAGTTCAATTCTTCCTTATTTTTCTCTCTTAAGCAAGATCCAAAATACACTCGTCAAATCATCTTGTAACAGTATTAGAGTTTTCTCTGCAGCAAGTAAACACATTATGCATATATCAAATCAATTAATTCAAAATTACTTATGCCATATAAATGAAAAATTCAAATTGAATAACAACACATTCTTAGTATACAGTGAGTTGTTTTAATTTGTTGGGACCAATTTTTATAAATTTCTTATTCATCATAAGTGTGAAAATGTTTTTTCGTGAATGGGTCGATATTCATATTCTTTTACAAACATAACTCTTCCTTAAACAAAATTTCATCAAGGACTTATATTCATGGAAATGACTACCCACGAAATCACTAGCATTGAGCTACTATAAATTTTAATGATTCCACAGTATTCAACTTTTCATTCCATAACTATTGCATAACAATATCTGATATACATTCCTTTTATTTTCAGATTGTCAACAAATACCATTCGGGCAGAAGAACACAGCTAACACAAGACAAACAGGTTCATAATTGCAGTTATTAAATTTACATACAACCTAAATGGCATAACTAACTTGGAATAATACAAACTGTGCAATCTGCTCAAGAAAAAAAACTCCTCTTACAACACACCAAATAATAAATGTGAGAATATGTTTGTTTTACAAATTGATATTGTTTAATTAATTACAATACATGGATAATTAGATTAACCCAAACCTTTCTGTTTTACCTCTTTTACAGTAAAACAAACCAACAAAGCAAACAAGACCACAATCAACAGGATTGCCATGAAGAAATTGGTGCCACATTATATGTTACCTTTTATATACAAAGTTTATGAACATCATAAATAAATATTGAATTCTTTACTACAATTTTTTGTCCCCCGCCGCAACGCGGAGCGGGGACATAGAAATGCCGGGCGTCCGTCCGTGGGTCCGTGGGTCTGTGGGTCCGTGTGTCCGTGCGTCCGTCCGTCACACTTTTTTGTAAGCGCTCTCATGCCTACAAATTTTGACAGATTTTCATTACATTTATACCAAATGTTTATACACCTATTACCTTGGTCAAGTTCGAAAATCAGCATTGGTCGATACTTTTTGTTGGAGTTACAGGACTCTGACCACAATAATGACTCCGTTTTATCCAAAAATTGACCTTGTAAGCGCTCTCATGCCTACAAATTTTGACGGATTTTCATTAAATTTATACGAAATGTTTATACACCTATTACCTTGGTCAAGTTCGAAAATCAGCATTGGTCGATACTTTTTGCTGGAGTTATGGGACTCTGACCACAATAATGACTCCGTTTTATCCACAAATTGACCTTATAAGCGCTCTCATGCCTACAAATTTTGGAAAAAAATGGGCGGTCGGGGTAAAAAAATGTTCCTCCCAACCTCCCCACACATTTAATTCTGGAACAGCCCTGAATGTTTGAAAATATTGCAATTTTCATATATTGTGAAATCATTAGATTTCGTGGTGGTTCAATTTTCGTGGAATTCGTGGGTACCTCTCATCCACGATTTAACATCCTACACGAATTAATAAATAAGGGTAATAAAATCATATTTCCTTTGTAGGTTTTAGAGAATACACGAAATTACGTCCCCACGAACCTGTAAAATTTAAGTAATCCACGAAAATTGGCCCCCACGAAATATAATGATATCACAGTACAGTATACTAGTATACTGCTTGAACGGCGGGGGACCCATGAATTCTATTCTTGTTTTCTTTATTTTCTTCAAAAGAGTTACTTACCTGTTATTTTTTAAGGTCAAAAATGATTTTTCATTGTGTTAACCAAATTTTTAAGCCCCGGTACACCATATCAATTAATGTCAATGTTACGAAGCATCATTAAAAGAAAAAATATCTTAAATTCCATAAACCTGTAGACACCTTTCATTTACTAGATCTTGACGTTAAGATTCACTGCTACACATTTTAAAATAATTAACAAACTGAACCATAATAGAATTACGGCTATCCTGATAATCATCCAAAGAGTAACACGTGATGCTTTAAAAAAAACCCTCACAATATGATTAAGTAACTACAACTGTTTACTTTGGTTACATTTATTGAGAAAATTTGTATAATATGAAATAATACCAATCTTTCTAGCTTAGTGCTTTTCAGTACTTTCAGTACTTTGATTTAATTAATTAGCAGGCCGACCCCCGTGATTTTTTTCTTCTTCGTGGGTGTCATCTTCGCTAGCCAAGGGTTTCTGATCCGCACCGCTTCTCATGAACCCTTGACATATCGTGCTATCAAAAGTCGGGATTTTTTTTCATCACGTGATCTCCTATCCTATTTTTAAATCAGCCAAATAATGAATGATGAATGCCGTAGTTTAACGAACCTGCTGGTGCAGAAATGACAGCCTCTGTAGACAATGATATTGACAAGTTGAAAAAACGTTTTATTACCTAGTGTATTCAATAAATAGGAATAATGTGAAATGTTACATATAGATTCATTTGAAAGGTGTAACAGCTGTGTAAGACTGGGAGCGGTAAATAGTGCATGCCTCTGTTGATACACAGTCTGGTGCACTTGTTATTACACCATTTAATGAAACATGCATCATACAGGCTAAAACAGAAAGACTAAAAAAAGGTTTTAAGCTATTTTTAATTAAAGACACTCGTGAATAAACAGTAGGTAAACATTCTCGATTAAATCAGATATGTTTTGCCTTTTTTGATTGGTCGAACGGTTTCAGTAAACCCCAATCAAAATCCAGGGGGAAAAAACCCGACTTTTGATAGCACGATATGCCAAGGGTTCCTGAGAAGCGGTGCGGATCAGAAACTCTTGGCTAGCAAAGATGCGTGGGTGGGGGTGGGGGCTCTTGTCTCAACATTATGGTAGCGATAAGGATGCTTTTACACGATTTATTAAATGTACTTTCAGACAATAGAAATGCGTGTATACATTTAAACAGAGCATGATACTGATGCCGATTGAATTCTTCACTCGCATCTTTTCTGGATTCTCTTGACATAATGGATCATAATTTATTGATCGACAAATCGTACTTCCTAAAAAAATGTTGTTATCCAGAAATAATATGATGATATGTAATATTTTTTTGTTCATTCTGTGCCCATTCCAGCGATTACGGTAGGCCTTTTCCTGCAGCTATCTGTGACATGGAGAAATCACGTACACTTTATTCATGAGCTAAAATCCACGTGACACTGTTCTCATTAATATTCATGTTTGTATTATTATCTCCCTTACGAATGAAAATTACATACTTTTATGTATGAAATTGGTGTTTTTACGTCAAAACTTTCATTTTTTTGAATGAGAACACGTGTTAAGGCAATGCATATATTATCTATGTATGTTTTTGTTACCACAATCAGTGATTCACACTTCAAATTCACTTTAAATGCCCTATTCAACCATTAGATTATCAAAAAATAGGACTATACTGGCTAAAATGAGTAAATAAATAAATAAACAGTTGAAAAAATCAGCTTGGAACTAAATAAAATTATAACCTGAAAAATCTCATTCAATTTAAAATGATAATTCTTATAGAAACATGCAATAATGATTCAATATAAAGCCAAAATGCCTTTTGCAAGTTCGATAGCTTACTGAAAAAATCTTTAAAAATGCTAATTTAAAAGTAAAAATGAACCGACAAGACGTTTTTAATTTGAGTCAAGATTTCTGACACAAATAGTTTGCAATATAAACTTTGTAAATATATGAGGAACAACTTTACCTATGAATGGCAAGTATTTTAAAAATAATTCCAAAATCCCTTCATGACGTCTTTCATCACTAAAACACACTATAATATTTCTATAACGCCCCGCTTCGATTTTTCAGATTCAAAAGGAACCGCCATCTCAACATCTCATGTAAACAAAACAAGCACATTTCGATCCCGGATTTAGTAAATAACAAAACCAAATGAGGAGAATATATTTCCGAAATATAAGTGATTTTTCTCATTTATTCTTTATTGTACTGAAAATCGCCATTGTGATAACAATATGGCCGCTATGCAAATTAGACAAATGTGCACCATTTCTCCATATGACGTCACTGTTTCCATATATGGTCATGTCAACATTTGACAAACTTGTAGACTTTACATTTGTCGACTTGTAACATGTTAACTGTGCTATTTCAGAAAACAGAGATATAAATGCAGAGACTACCGATGGAAAATGTGTATTATAGTGAAAGGTTACATGTAAATAACAAACAGCATTTTAAAGTTTCAAATGTGCATCTGTGGGAAGGTCTGCGGAGTCAACTTTAGAGTGTTTTTATAGATTACACGATCAGAATTACACACATTCATACTCAGACTCGCACACCAACACGATTGCATATTCGAATTTACAAGTTTACATGACTGGAAGTTTTTAACACTATTACCCTCCATATGCTATATCCCCTTCGCAACAAGTTGCGCGAAGGGATAATAAATTAGTTAACTACTTCAAGTGTATAAATGTAACAATTGTTAAACTTTTGCAGAATCTTTTCTTAACATAGCGAAAAAGCCACAGATGCTTGAGAACAGGAGCTACCCCTCCCCCTCCATCCCCCCGGTATCTAGACCCCCGGGACTTTACTCATTTTTTTCCCTTTTAATTATCCCTTTTTAACATATTTATAATCTAATGTATACATTCATTGCACAAAATTACTTTTAAAAAAACATATCCCCTCTATATATAATACACCAAGGTGGCTAAGTTCGTCTGCCAGCCAAGAGGTACTGCCGATGCATATTTGTTTAAATTTGCTATCAAACTACATCTACATGTACCAGTAAAAATGACGACCTCATGTCGTAGCCCGATAATTCCCTTCACTGAGTATTTGCATGTCATGCCCATATAAATACATTTATTGGGTAAATTGGGTCAATTTTCGCCTTCAAAATTTTGAACCGATCCATCTTCGGCCAACGGAAATGAGGTTTAATAGCAAACTTTTCTTTTGTTGTTTTATGACATGTCTGTTTAAGTTGCTTTAGTAGGACGTTTTTAGGAGCACATGCGTTAAGAATATTGCAAACCTTCCACACAGACTGATCCAATCCACGATTTGTGAGATTTTTTTTTACATTGTCATTCCATCTGCCTGTGCTTACTTTCGATATGATTCTTAAAGTCTTTCTTGTGAAGATAATACGTACTGCATCCCTCGTCAGCACATGCATGTATTGATTCTTTTGCTATAAGAGTTGAGTTGGTAATCAGATTGTTTATTTTATTCGTTATAACATAAGAAGAACAATGCCGTACAGAGAATTTTAAAGCCTCAATGTTTCTTAACCATGGTTCTAAAAGATGCAAAGAATGATCTATTTTTCGAAAAGCCTTGTGCACGTGGCTAAGATAAATTAGACTGTTTCTTCTTATATTTAAGTTACATAAACATACCGAGTTTAAAAGTATCTCGTTTATTGAAAAAATGTTGAACAAATGTTTCCCATTTCTGTTTCAGATATTAACTTTTTATTCTGATTACCCCGATCGTTTAGCGTGATTTGCTTCTAACGTCTGGCCAAGTGTGGCGAAACTCCCCGCGCTCCCTCATCTGATGCTCCCTCAAACCAGAGTTTGATGAGCACGTTTTTCCGCATTCAGAACACACTTAAATTAAATTGAGTCTTTTCTAGATGTCTGCAATATATTTTCACACAATAAATTGAGTACTTACAGTGAGTGAGAGGCTTGTTATTTGGAATGCTCATTTCGTAAGGCTCAAACACAATAATGCTTCCATCGGATCTGGAGACAACTGAGTTGGGTACTAATTCAAAACGTCTTTTTATTTTAAATAATAAAAAAAATCAGATTATTATAGAAATAACCAAACCTAACTGCACTATAAATAACTGCGAAATTTCATTCTCCGTATGCATTGTGACGTAATACTTTTTCTCATTGCGTTTTACAACGGTAATAAACCCATCAGCTAGGTAAACGGAGAGAAGGAAAATCCCACCATCCCATTGTATAAATGCAGCCGCAGCAGCCGTCACTTAAAGATAAGAGTTGACTGGGGGGGGGGGGGGGGCTCGCCGCTCAGGGATTAAGCGGAACAGTACCACGGACATCCCCACAACAGAACCTAGAAATAGTGTTCCTTCCTTGGATGAAGTGGTGTCGTCCCTGTCAGCCAAAATCTTGCCAGTACTGGAACAGACAATTGAGACGATGAGTCCGAGGCAAAACAAACAAAACACGATGAAGGTACAACTGACTGCTGTTACATCAATCAAGACTTGAATGTTGACTCTAATGATATTATATGTAATTCATTATCAATTACAAGTGTAAATGATGAATTAGGTGCTCGTGTACCACACGCAACGAGACATAAAACAATGAATGGCGAATTTGTTGAGCTACATTTATTTCCTAACAATACAATCGGTAAAACTGAGGTTATTCACTCATACTGTCTCTTTAACAACACAGGGTATTGTGGTCGTCAACACTCTCAATATACCCACAGTTGTTTAAAGTGTGCAGGTAGGCACCCGGCCTCACAATGTTCAGAAAAGCAGAATACCATTAATAAACCTATCAGGTCTGCTCAGGAAGTGCCTTATTTTTTTCGTCGCTCAGGGCACAAACAGACCAATAATGCAAACAAAAACGGGATCCACTCCTATTAGATTAGACAATATGTTAATTAATTTGTCACTATATGAAAACATTTTTTTTTCAAGTGAGCTATTCGATGATTTTACTTTTGGCTTTAGATTACAAAGATCCACGTTTTTCTGTAAAAATCTAGTATCCGCTAGTGAAATATTGCACTTAAGATGGAGGAAAGGGTTCGCAAAGAATTAGATTAAGGTCGCATTTCAGGTTCCTTTGACTATTCCTTTACAAAATCTAAGATTATCTCCTATTGGTATTGTACCCCAAAAAAAGATGGTAGCTGGCGCTTAATTCATCATCTTTCTTATCCTGCAAATCTCAACGTCAACGATTTTATTCACCCAGATTCGTGTTTTGTTACTTAGTTGATGATATACTGTGGAATCATTTTATTCTTTGGGGTCAATGTTCGTGCGTAGCCAAAATGTTCCTGGTTCGTGGGCACGTAATTTCGGTAGAAAGTTCGGCATTATTTTAATATATATTAAACAAATGCTTGTATATACTATTTAGATAATTTCATCATTGCTGATGCTGATACATGCGGCTTATCAATGAATTCTTTGTAATTGTTTTGGTATTCCTTTTGCAGTTCACTAAACAATGGGTCCTTGTACAAAGATAATGTTTATAGGTATCGTAATTGATACTGAAAAATTGGTAATAAAAATAACAGATGATAAAACATCAGTTCTTAAAGAAACTCTGATCAAGTTGTTATGTAAAGAAAAAGTGATCTTGCGCGAATTACAGTCGTTAGTTCGGTCAGAACATTTTTGCGCTTAGGCGATCACAACTACTAGGACATTCAATCGTCTTTTTTGCGATGCTATGTGCGGTGTCACAAAACTTTTATATCACATTAGGTTAACTGAAGGTATGAAAAGTGACATTTAACAAATAGTGCGTGTTTGGGAGGGTAACAGTTGAAATTGACACCCCGAGAAAACCATTGACAATGGTTTTCTCAGGGTGTCAATTTCAACTGTTACCCTCCCAAACAGGCACTATTTATTTTATTATACTGAATGTCTTGATTTTAGAGAACATTTTACTGCTTTCATATAGAAATGACGTGAATTTAACGGCGAACCGTACGCGCATGTAACAATTTGTTCTGTCGGCCCCTTGCCAAGCGTGGTGCTAACGCTGAGGGTAAGAGAACGAATTGTAAACTGCGTCTAAACCAATCAGATTTCAGTATTTTACATGAAATTATAATAATAGAATTTGGTTAAATTTCATAGAAGAGTCCAATGGGACATTATATTTTTGGAATTAAACTGTTCTTTGAATAAGGATCTCTATTTTTATACAGATAGTGCGGGTAATAAAAATCCGGCATCAACAAAGCCTCTGTCACTGAAGACGAAGTTTCCCTCTCTTTCTGAGAAGGTTCCAGGAAAGGATCAACCTAAGCAAGAAACGCCATCCAAGAAGCCGACAACAGACCCTTCGGGAAGTTCACCAAAGACCCAAGAAAGTCGTTTAGGCAGAGAAACGAGAAGCAGTACAAGTGTCTTTATCGGAGGCAATTGTCACATCAACCTCAATCCGTACTATCAAAACGGAAAGCATACGGGAATACTGCCTCACAGATGTCAAAACGCAGACTGACATACCGTATAGTTTGACCGTCTGGTCCGTAGCCACTTCACAGAGACCGAGTTGGTATCGATGTCGGAGGAAAGCTGTTTGATACGTCATGGACCACCCACAGAAATTTTCCAAAGTCGTTACTCTTCAAGCTGGTGGATGACCCAACCATTCAGCCGTGCTATATCCGCGACTCCCTCAGTGTGTACTTCGTCGACCGGGATCCGGAATTCTTCAACATCATACTCCTTTTTTATAGAGACGGTGTCCGTAATGTAATCTGTCAGACGATCCTCCGTAAGCTTCAAATTGAAGCTGTCTATTATAGTCTCGGAGCCTTTGTCTGGAAACCAAAGGCCCTAAAAAATTTTAAAAGGGGAATAACTCGTTAACGGAAGTTTCCAACGGAAGACCTTACTATTATTGTGCTTGTAAGATTATTAGGGTCTTCCGTTTCCGACGGAAGACCCTCTTGTTATTCTATTGTTTATTAAGGTCTTCCGTTTCCAACGGAAGACCTTACTGTTTTTCTACTGTTTCTCATTCTTCTATATTATTATTAGGGTCTTCCGTTTCCAACGGAAGACCCTCTTGTTATTCTTCGGTTTCTTTCTATTATTATTTTTTTTCTTTTTCTTTTTTTTTCTGACTCCTTTTCGGCTTCATAACTCAAAAAGTTTTCAATTGATTTAAATGAAACTTTCAGAGATTATGTGCAACTATTATGCCTAGAAGAATTTAAAGTTTCGATGACAACGTCACTTCCGTTTTTACGTTACGTCGTTTTTAAAATTTTCAAAAAGTCATTTTGTCCAGGAGATTTCTCAAAAACGCTTTAAGATAGAGTCTTGAAATTTTCTGTTGTTATGAATTTATTAATTTACCTGTGCAATAAGGGTGGAAATGGAAATCCGTCACTTCCGGTCGAAACCGGAAGTGAACGAAATTTTTCGAAAAATTGAATTTTTTGATCAAATCAAAAACGTATCCGTGTTTTGTAAAGCTTTTCAAGCTGAATCTAACACTGAAAGCCGTTTTAAAATCGGACGATGCATTACAGAGATATTTGGGTTTAAAAATTGATTTTTCCGGAAATTTTGATTTCGCGTTCTTGGTTTAAAAAATAGCGTTAAGTTCAAAGTGAAATTAACTCGTACCAAAAATAATTCGATAATTGTTAAGTCGTACTTAAAACACATTCGGATTTTTTTGTTAAGTCGTTCTTGAAATTGTAAAGGTATTTGTCAATTCGTACTTAAAATCATTCGGATTTTGTTAAGTCGTACCAAGAATGATTCGATTTTTAAATTTTTTTTTGTTTAAGTCTCTCTTGTTATTGGTTTAATAAATCTTCTTCTTACAGGAACTTCAAGCTTTACTTTTGACCTTAACGGAAGACCCACTCGTTGCTTTGCAACGAGCTTTGCTCTAGTTACTATTCTTCTTGGTAGACACCCTTAATTTCTCGGCCATTTCTTTATCGATTTTAATGATTTTTACAGGGATGATGTCTTAGGTGAATGTCTCTTTGCATCCCACTTTCTGTCTGAAAATTCACTTCCGCTTTTGAATTATCTCCCTTTTTCGTGTTTTTTGGATCATGATTTTGTCCATGCGTGTTCTCAAAAACCGTTTTAGTTAGAGACTTGAAATTTTTATGCAAGATAGAGTGGTTATGGTAGATTTGCATGCTTGTTTTAGATTTCACCAGAAGGCATTGTGCTTGAAGCTCGCCTGGACCTGAAAATGTTGATGTTAACTTTTTTTGACAATTTTGGGGAAATTTGAGACTTGATCACGAATATCTTTTTTGTAATAAATATTTTGTTATCATATATAGAACAATAAAAGTTTATATATACAAGAGCTTTCATCTGACACCAAGAAAAAGGGGCTGGCCCCTCAAATTAGGGGCCCAGAAGGGTCTAAAGTCAATTATCTGTATCTCTTTAATAAGAAATATTTTGTAATGTTTCATAGAAGCAAAATTGTTTATCTTCTCGTTAGTTATCTATACATGATTAAAAATTGCTGATATGTTACATAATTAGGGGTTTTAAGGGGCTAGAAGTCCAATATTGTGTTCATTTATATCTTAAAAAGGAGAAATATTTTGAAAAGCATCATAGAAGAAAAGATGCTCAGAATAATGTTTGTAATGATATGTAACAAACAGAAATTTGTAAAATGGCCCCTATAAGGAGAAAAGGGGTCGGCCCCTAAAACAATCTTTTTCAAATATCTCAAGAACGGTAACGAATTTCTTAACACTTAATGAACAACATGTCTTTAGATTAAAAATACCTTTCAACTGACACCAAGAAAAAGGGGCTGGCCCCTCAAATTAGGGGCCCAGAAGGGTCTAAAGTCAATAATCTGTATCTCTTTAATAAGAAATATTTTGTAATGTGTTATAGAAGCAAAATTGTTTATCTTTTTGTTATTTATCTATACATGGTTAAAAATTGTTGATATGATACATAATTAGGGGTTTTAAGGGGCTTGAAGTTCAATATTTTGATCATTTATATCTTAAAAAGGAGAAATAATTTGAAAAGCATTATATAAGAAAAGATGCTCAGAATAATGTTCGTAATGATATGTATTAACCAAAGTTTCGTTAAATGGCCCCTATAAGGAGATAAGGGGTCGGCCCCAAAACAATCTTTTTCAAATATCTCAAGAAATTTAACGAATTTCTAAACACTTAATGAACAAAATGTGTTTAGATTAAAAATAACTTTCATTTCATATCAAGAAAAAGGGGCTGGCCCCTCAAATTAGGGGCCAAAGGATTTTAAAGGGCAAGAAGTACAATTCTTAGATCTTTATATATTTAAAAGGACAAATATTTTGAGAAGCATTATAGAAGAGACGATACTAGGAATGATGTACTCAACAATATTTCACCAACAAAATTTCGTTAAAAAGCCCCTATAAGGAGATAGGGGTCGGCCCCTAAAAAACCCCAAAATATCTCAAAAACGGTAACGAATTTCTAATCTCTTGTTAAACAAAATGTTATTGATATTGAAATACCTTAATTTCTTTTAATATCAAGAAAAAAAGGGATGATCCTTTAAATTAGGGGCCAAGAGATATCTAAATGTTTCCAACGAAAGTTCTTAAACATGAGTCTGAAAGAAAAAAGCTTCTGGCCTTTTCAATGAAATATCACTTTTTTCTATTTCTTTATCATGTTTACCTTATAAATAGCAAACGCTAGATCATTCATGTATCTCAACTATGAAAACCGGACGGAAGACCTCCTCGTTGCTCGCAACGAGATCGTGTCTAGTTTTCTTTATTATTATTTTTTATGACTTTTTTCGAAGGCTATTTATTGTGAACTACTCGACCGATTTGCATGAAATTTTCAGGACGTATTAAGCATCAAACATACTTGATATTATTAAGTTTTTGGCTGATGACGTCACTTCCGGTTTGAGATTTTGAGGATCTAGTGAATTTTTAAGGACCATTTTGTCCACGTAACTTCTCAAAAACCAATTGTGATAGAAACGTGAAACTTTCAGGGATTAGTAGATGAATGTCTGTAGATGATCCTATTTATTTGATATTTTGAAAAATGCGCAAGGCGCCGAAGATCGCCCGAGCTCAAAAATTGGCACCATTTTTTTTCATGCAATTTTCGCACATTTTCAGCCCTAGCTTTTAATGTATAAATATTTTGTTAAGACATGTAATGCAAAAGTTGTTCAGATTAACATGGACTTTCGTTTGATATCAAGAAAAAGGAGCTGGCCCCTCAAATAAGGGGCCAAGAGGGCTCTAAAGTCTTTTTGCAATAACTCTTTACTGAACAATAATTTGTTATCAATTATAAAAGCAAAAATGTTCATTGTACATCTGTTTATCTATAGAGTACCATACTTAAGTCACATGTTACGTAATTAGGGGTTTCAAGGGGCCAAAAGTTTGATCTTTAATATCTTGAAAAGGAGAAATATTTTGAAAAGCAATGTTGAACAGAAGTTGCTTAATATACTGTTCTCAACAACATGCTACCTAATTTTTTTTTGTTGGTGGCCCCAGTAAGGTGTTTAAGGGTTGGCCCCTAAAACACAGTTGTTCAGATATCTCTAGAACGGTTAACAATTCGTGAAAAGTTGTTGAACAAAATATGTTCATATTTGCAAGACCTTTCATTTGATATCAAGAAAAAGGGGCTGACCCCTCAAATTAGGGGCAAGGAGGGCTACAAAGTCTTTAAATAATAACTTTTTACTGAAAAATAATTTGTAAATAGTTATAGAAGCAAAAATGTTAAACTCATAAGGCTTAATTTAAATCTGAAATCCGTTTTTAAATCGGACGATGCATAACAGAGATATAGGGGTTTAAAAAATTGATTTTTCCGGAAATTTTGATTCCACAATCTTTGTTAAGAAAATAGTGTTATGTTCAAAGTTAAATTAACTCGTACCTAAAAGAATTCGATGATTGTTAATGTACTTAAACACATTTGGATTTTTATTTGCAAAGTCGTTCTTGATATTGATAATGTTTTTGTTCATTCGTACTGAGAATCATTCGGATTTTGTTAATCGTACCAAGAATAATTCGATTTTATTTTTTAGTTTTTCATGTATATTGGTTTAAGAATTCTGCTTCTTACCGGAACTACTAGCTTTACATTCGACATTCACGGAAGACCCACTAGTTGCTTATTTTTCTTTTTTTTTTTCTTCCTAGACGCGAACTTTGAGGCTTGATATCTTGCTCATTTCTGAACGGTTTTTGCTCAAATTTTCAGGGCTCATAGACATTACAAAACACTATCTAAAACATTTAGTAAACTTTAAAATTCCGCTTCCGTTAACGAGTTATTCCCCTTTTAAAAATTTTTAGGGCCTTTGGTTTCCAGACAAAGGCTCCGAGACTATGATAGCAGGGAATGGGAATCCAACGAATTTGAATAACAGAGACATTGAAGTTGTGCACATCGATTTTTGTTTTTGGATTACGTTTTTAATTTAGAAAAAGGTAGGGGGTCAAAAAATAGGATTCCAAAAAGTGCGAAAATTTAGACATATTTTTCTTTGTATCTTTTAAACGAAAAATATTTTGTTAAGACATGTAGAATAAAAGTTGTGCAGAATGTTAAGGGCTTTCTTTTGACACCAATAAAAAAGGGCTGGCCCCTAAAATTAAGGGCCAATAGCGCTGGAAAATTTTTGCTTAATAACTAAAAAAACGGTTAGGATTTCGATATGGCCGTCGCTGGAAAAGTTGTTTGTTGGGATCTCATAAAGGTCGTTGCAATGTTATTTTGTTGGTGGTTTGTGTTGTATGAGTGTAAAAAGCTTTACATGTTAACATGTACCTCGTTTCATTTGGCAAGTTAACGAAAGTCTATGTGCGTGCAACTGGCATAAAGTTACCACAGAAAGTATGCTGGTTTATACGGTGGCTTTAATTCATAAGATAGTTTTTTTAATTTTACAATACAAGCTTGTTTTAAGGAGTTTAAGTTCTTATAGTGCACAATTAAAAAAACGAGAATCGGAAAACAAAGCAGTTTTTTTTTCTTTTCTAGTAAAACACAAAATACGGATAAAAATAAATCTATGTATTAAATTTTAGTTTTCATTCTGCGTGCATCTAAAATCTACCTTGAATCAGAGCTGTGTGTGTGTGTACCATTACGAAAGCTATCCCTCGCCCGCGGCCGAGAAAATCGGTCACCATGGTCGCGGCTGGGCTACCTAGCGGTCAGCGGTTATCTAATACACAAGAGTCGCGATTTTGTTTAGCCGCAAACACAAGAATTGTTTTAGTTTTGATTACACATAAAAGTTTATTCTTCTTCAATTGGGTTAAACGATAGGGTGTCATTTAAGAAGTCGTTCAGTTAATTAATAAAATTATGTCGTTCTCATTCTAAAGCAATATCAGACATATATCAATTGTGGGTTTTAAGTAAAAAAAAGAACTTCTATTTGATAGATTTTATCATTATACTGCAAACTTTTCAAATCTTCCTGGGTTCTGAGCTGTGCGTTGTAACTTTTCGTAATCTATCCTTCGCCCACGGCCGAGGAGATCAGCCATGGCTGCACAACCTAGCATTAAGCGGTTATCTAATACACAAACACACGTATATGAACGTGTTTGAGTTTATAAAAGTTTGTCCATCTTGTATTTATTTAATTAAACATTGGAGTGTCGTTCTGAAAATTAATAAAAGCGATATTACTCCAAATCGGAAACATCGTCAGACATGAATTAATGGTTGGTTTGCAAGTCTAAAATGTTTTAAAAAGTGTACAAATAATATTTTCAATCAACAAAAAAATGATTTCATCCCTCGCACACGGCCAAGGAGATACCGCGCAAGTGGAAAAGTGATCCGGGTATTAGGTTCGTGTTCTTCTACATGTACCTTTTTCACGCGTGCATGTTTCATATTTAATACGAACACAACTATTTTCTTTTATTATGTTTTCAAATATTATATTGGTTTAAGATAAAAAGATAAATTTATTACATGTACAGTTAATTTAGTATTGATTAATACGATTGCGTACAAGATAGTTTAAAAATCAAATTGTAATAAAAGTTCCATGTTATATCTTTGCGGTAGGTGCTGGCATGATAAAAGAATGACCTAAATTGATGGATTTGGTGATTATTTAAAAAAAAATTCACATGAGTTTTTAAACAAGTTTTGTATAGATTCAATCGGTCACATATTAATCACTTCTGTAGTTTCATTGTAAAACTGTAAAAACGAACACAACGAACTGCTGTGTTGCCCCCTCCCCCCGCCCCGCTGCCAAGTGCTCGCGCTGGATTTTTTTTTTTTAATTGGCGAAAAGATATCCAGATCTGTCAATAATCATTTTTGGCGACTTCTCCTGATGTGTTACATTTTCACTTTCCCACCCGTTTGTTTATTCGGTCAGTCTGTGTTAATTTAATCGCCACGTGCGGCCGAAAATCTTGTGTCGCTTCAGCGCACACAGCTGAGAACAAATATAACCCCAAGTTATTTATGGCTGCAGATCATCAATTGTTATGTAATTGAGTAGCAATGTATCGAAGGTTATCGAAGGATAATGGGTATTGAAGGGTGCTTTCACTACAGTAGTCAATTGTCAAACAATAAGGCCATTATTCGAATTCAATTATCTTCACATTAAAGGTGAGAGATCGTAATCTGAGAATGTGGCTAATAAATTAACCTGTTGAACACGCTTAACTTCTATAGTTATGAACAGTTATACATAATATATTATAATTAAAAGTTTTAAATCAAAGGAAATTTGTTCCTGGGATTTAGAAGTTATGAAATACGACTACATTATGTAATGCAGTCGGTCGCCATAGAAATCATCAAAGTACTGCAAGTGTCGACAGATTTCTTCTTTCTTTGTAAGACCATGATAGTTCACTTGACCTACAGACTATAAGGCAATTGGCAGTTTTTTCTTTGTTTAGCGTCCACCCTAAACTAAAAAATCTATCTTTCTATCAGGAAAAAAAACACAAACCTTAGAAAAAACACACAACTTAAAAAGTTCAATAAAATAAAATTAATAATATATTTTTAAGCATTTTCTTCATTTTGCAACAAAAATACAAAAATAACAAATAACCACAGACTATGGTTTCCATTTTGAATGTTGTTATTATGAATATTTGATTTCCGATCCGATTTAAAAATGCGATCCCAAGCCCGACATATAAAAAAGCGATCTAATTTTATGAAAAATGATTGTGGTTTTTTTTTTACATCTCAAAACCAATCCGTCCGCGGACGCTAAACATAGAAAAAACTTGGAATGGCCTAATATAGCGACATATCTGCCTCCCAAAAATATATGCACTTCTCAAAATTACACTAAAGTGAAATAGATATGTGTTCTTGGGGATTTTTTATTATGTATTGCTAATTATATGAAAATTGATATAAAAAAAACAAAAAAAAACTTTTTATTGAAGTTGTAGTATGAGGTTGTAATGCAACTTAATACACTTACAAGATTAGCTACAGCCAGTGGAATACTAATTTTAGGTCAACAATATATGAATACCCAATCTATTAAAATACAAGATAAATAGTTTCCAGAACTATAATAATATGCATGTGCACATGAAGGTTGCACCCTCCTATAGGTGAGGAGCTAAACGTGTAGCGATGTACATACAATATGTATGTCTGCACATACGGATTTCGGACCGTAGCTACAGACGATACCCATTGACAATCTTTCAATACATCTACTAGAAACCGACCAGTTTCATAACTTCTTCGAATTTCTCTAACAGGGACTGAAACAGAATTCCAATTTACGCAAGCGCAATTGAAGTTTTATTCAATTTAATTAGTCAGCCCATGGGCTAACTAAAAACTTTACATCTTCCTATTTATTTGTATTTTTAACCTCAAATTTAGAATTGTAGGAATTCAGTTTCAAAACTTTTCAAAAACTTTGAAAACATTGCTAATTAAAAACCATTTAGATTCAAATTGACACATGTCATTAAGGAGACATCGTCGAAACCACGGGTCTCTTATCTGTAACATTGCTTTCAATGCAGTGTAATGGATAGAAAACACGTGGGATCCGACGATGATGAGGAGAGTGCACATGTGCATACAAAACATTGGTCAAACCTGCATATTCAAAAAGTACAAAATATTAACTAAAACAAAGATTGCTTTTGACCAGAGGGTGTGTCATGACCTTGATAAAAAATTATTTGGACAAGATCAAGATCACTGGCAGGAAAAGTGCAAAAATCGTGTCCGATCCATATCATTTTTATGAAAAAACATTGAAAGTTCTTTCTCACATAAAGACTGCTTATGATCTGAGTGTGTGTAATGATTTTGTTCCAAGGTTATTTTGTCAAGTTTAATTTTGTTGCTTTTTCATTTAAAGATTGCTGATGACCTGATGATGTGTCATGAACTTGACCAGGGTCAATTGTGCAAGTTCAAGGTCGTTTGGAAAAAAACTCTTCTTTCTTGTCTGTCATATCTAATATACATGGAAATGATTAGAAACTAAAATTTGACACAAATATTGCTTGTGACATGTACTTAAATATGTCCCGACTTGAATTTGATCATTTTGTGCAAGTTCAGTGTCATTATAAGAAAAAGAAGCATCCATTATTTTCTAATAGGGAAATACTTTAGTTATGATTTTGTTTTTCTTAGTGGGGAGGGGAGGAATTATTTGTGAGGTTGCCCACAGAACCGCCAGTTAGTCCACTGAGAGCACTCTCCCCCTTTCTCGCAACCAAAATTCACCTTAAATTAACATAAAGGAAATTGAATTTTTGGTCATTGTTCCCCCTCCCCCAACACACATTTTAGTAGAAGGCAATATAAATTTTTATGGCAAATTGAAAACAAATTATGTTAAACAAAATAAGTTAAAGCTGCCTCACAACTCCCCCCTCCCCTACAACTACCATGAATTAGATTTTGAAGATTTTCGTAATTTTTTTTCTTTTATTTGCTTGTTACATGTAATACATTTCGGATAAATTTGTTCCCCGAAGCAAAACCGATGCTGAGTACTTGCATTGCCAAACTTTATACGGAGAGTTGTCCCTCCCGCTGAGCACCTCTCGTACAGCGCACCCTCAGGTTGGAGAAGCCGTCATCGTTTATTTTTGATTTTCTAAACTTACTTTCTCATATTGACAATCCAGCCTGATTAAAAGCACCACCCTTCTGCTTACACTCATCAGGGTTTGATAGGTATTGATAATAGGTCATCTTCACATGACCTCTATATTTGCACACAACCTAAATATACTCTCATTTACCAAATACACCCTATCTGTTAAAGAGAGGTGCAACTCTTCAATACTCAGTCTGGGGAGTTACATAGAAAGCAGGCATGAATTAATTTGCCTGACTCCATTTAAAAAGTTCCAATAGATTTTCAAAAGCCCGGATTGGTCAGAAGTTAAGGTGGGTGAAGATGACCCCCTATCAATACCTGTCAGACCCTGAAAGCAGAAGAGGGTGCTTTTAATCAGACTGATTGACCTTCCATTTTCGATAGGAAGCTGCAACGGAAGACCTATTCGTTGCTTTGCAACGAGCACGTCTCTAGTTTGAATGTATGTTTTGACATCGATTCCGAATGGCCTCGATCCTCCATTGCATGTTTGCAATCATGTTTAACGCTTTATCATTGAACATACGTATGACATCGCTTATACTATTGTTATAGTATAAAAGCTACTTGTACTTATCGTATTTCGTAGATTAAATCACATATTTTGGCAAAAATAACTCGTATTCCTTTTAAGAACTTCACCGCGTGCACTTTCCCCGGTCTGTTTATTCCGGAAGTGGAGTAGGGTCGTTGCGGTTCAGCTATTGGCTAATTGAGGTTACCTAGGGGTAAGTAAGGGTATATATACCCCCATCGTCTGCTAATTAAACAGACGCCTAATCATCGGTCTCGATGCATCGTCGCAACTTTATTAAAAACTTTACACCCACTTCAGGGATGGCCGATGTATCCCAGGCCCGTTGGGTATTTATTGTTATATATAGTTATTATATAATAAAGCTGAGATACCCCCGTGGGATACCCAAGACCTTATAGGAAGACCATACGTAAAGTGGGAGATTCCATTTAGGATTATTATATAATGAAAGGAAACGCGAGGTCAATCATGGGAAAATGGGAAAGAAAATTTACTAAGGATTCATTAGACTTTTGTAGGCTTTCAAATTAGTACAAAAATCTACTTTTATTATTTGTATATATTTAAGATTTTTATTCATGGAATGTGGGAGGATTTTTTACTATGGGAGTTTATGTGACGTTTTCATCATATATTTATATCATCTGACCATTACATTGTTTCATCCTGAATAAATTATTGTTATACTTTAAATTCTGACTTGTTCATTTATTTAATTTCAAATAAGGTTTACTTACGGGAGTGGCAAACCCACCCCAACCCGGAGTAGAACGCAACACATACATTAAGATATATTTCAAATGGTTGACAGTTTGTTATTGTCATTTTTCATTTTGCACCTGTCGGACGTCAACTTCCTTTTAAATGACGACTTTCTTTATTTTTAGCCTAAATTTTTAAACAAATTTTCGCCAAACTATCATAAACTTTCCATCGCAGATGCTTAAAGCTTTAACACACTCTTTGTTTAGACATGACATACGTTGGGATCTATTTTTGTACCAATCGGACGTCATCGTTCTGTTAAATGAGGATTTATTTCAAACAAATTTTCGCCAAAGATTCCTCATCAACTATTGATCACAGATGCTTGAAATTTTAACACGATTTTTGTTTATGTATCCAAAACGTTGGGATCTAATTTTTTGCCAATCGGACGTCAACTTGCTGTTAAATGAGGACTTATTTTTAGACAAATTTTCGCCAAATATTCCTTATTAACAATCCATTGCAGATGCTTGGAATTTTAACACACTTTTTGTTTAGCCATGTCATATAGTGAGATCTATTTTTGTACCAATGGAATGCCAGCTTCGCGGGTATGTTAGGCTTCCCAGAGCGATGTGTAGAGAGCCACTTGTCTGTACTTCAAACAATATGACGTCATAATAAACTTTGACGTCACGATCTGCATTCCATTCGATAGTTCTCAGGGAATGTATCGTAACGTTAAAAGTGAATTATAATAAAACAGTCATAAAACTTCTTGTTTCCTTTACATCAATGCTGCCCTTAATGCCAGACTAAAGAATTTATTCATATTAATAATAAGTATTAAATAATAGAAAGATTTAAAGTTTCGCTTGAAGTAAAAGACTATTTATTAATTAGTGGTTTTGAGACTCTCCCTGCTACGTGTAAACAACTGCATGAAGAAATTTTAATGCATGTAAAAAACAGTTGGGCGCAGGTGAAAGATCAATACAATTTAAGAATATTTTATGTTGAATTGATAGAGAATATAAGTACCAATGTGAATTATGCTTGGGAAACCAACGGATTTACCCCAATTTTAAGTAAATCGCTTTCAATTACTAAAAATGTGCTTTATTTTGATGATTTTTGGGAAGTGTTTTTATAATATCTTTAATAAATGAAATATTTGTTTGAACCCCAAGCAAGTACTTCAAAGTGTATGACATAACAAATGATTTTTTAAAATATTTATGATTTAATGCCATTAATCACCTGCGCCGATGCGATTTATTTAGAAAATTTGCAATGGTAGGACAGCACGTCACGTGACAACGAAGTACATATGACGTCAACAAAAATGCATCAAAGATTATGTTTAACATTGTTATAAATATATGTAATTTAGATTATAAGGAATACTCCCAGTCAAAGTAAATTTTTGTTGATTCAAAAAATATCGTTTTTCAGCCGTATTTTAGCTCCGGGACAATTAAACATTGCTGCGTTCCTGTTAAATGTCGACTTTGCTTATTTTGCATATTCACACCAGAGCGGGGTTATTACTAGTGAGCATTGGCTCACAGATATCTTGTGAAAAAGTGTCATATCTTGTGAATTACAGTAAATCCAACAAATTCCATTGACACTGTGGTAAACAATATAATTTTGATGTAGATAAACAAATTGAAAATAATATTCATCTGTTTAATTAAGGAATAAGGAATCATTCTTTGAATATTATGAGGTGATAATTTCGGTCGGGGCGTGATCAAATCTATCCTAAAGCCCTTCGGTCTTTATTGGACTTATATATTTATTTATTTATATTACTTATATTTATATAATTGTAAGCCGTCGTACGATTAGATATTTGAATATAAATAAGCAAACCCTGCTGGCGCCTCAATTTGGATTCATTTGAAGTTATGGGTTATATAGTACAAAATCGATACGTAGTGTTATCACGGGCAAAGACATTGGAAAATGTAAATATTATCAAATAGATAACTATTCTATTTTAATTGTTTATAATGCTTTAGAAATGCATTTGTAATGATCAACCAAAATTTGAGTGTCAGTCGTAGAGTTATAAGCAAGACACAGAGCTCACAATTCTTTGTCATGTAAACAAGGCTCATGCCCTGCTTTTGTTTACATTGGTTCAATATACCGGTACAAGTTGTTTTTCAAGCTAATTTCTCTCCGTTCTAATTCGTTTTAAGCATACATATATAGATCTTAAAGCTTTGTTTACGACGACGACGAACACTCAAATTTTGGTTTATCATTAGAAATGCCTTACTGAAGCATTGTAAACATGAACAACGGGAAAATATTTTGACCAATATCGTGACTTTGCTTTAAAGTCTTCTAGAATTATACTGAGAGTTGTAGTGTCATTCGTTATTCTCACATGTTTAATGCAATCACCTTTAATAAAACCTTTGAATACGGCTGGATTGTGGGAGCTTTCATCCTTGAATCGAAGATGATGAAATCACCATCTCTAAATCTGCCGTGAAACAAGACTTGTTAGCATATTGAAACTGTGGCATGATTGATTCGGATATTTTGAACATTCTAATGTCAGAAACCTTCGAAGAAACAGTTGAACCCATTGCACAGCCGATTATATGTTTGTAATATTTTCAATTGAATTAAAAATAATTATTTTCGAGGATGCACTTTGCAAGAAACAAGAGATCTGAGACATCGGGATAAGGTACCACAAGACTACACTGCTAAGGTGGACCTCCTGAAGAGGCGGGACTTAGGGCAAGTACCCGCTGAAACACGCTTTCCTAATAACTAAATTATGAATTAAGTATTAAACAGGGAAAATGTTGCAAAGTTTGGTTTAGAGTGTTGGGTCTTTATAAAATAAGGTAATTCATAATAAAAATAGGGCTATATAAAATAAACTTTCTCTAAAGACTGTGTTCTATTAAACATTTGATAAAAGAATTAAAAAATTGATAAAAAAATATCTCAGAATAACTTACGTTTCAATAATTTTTCAGAAGACATGCTGTTATGCTCGGTTTTTATGTTAAATATTCGGTCAGGGACTCAAACGTCCGCTCTCGTTTAGGAGGTGTAAATGAATAATGATTAACTACAGATAGATCTATGACAGAATGCTTCCTGACCACTGGTTATAAATACTACAAATTTGGCGTGTGCAAGTAGGAGGGACAGTGAATTTCAATTATATGTTCTGAGGATTGGAGAAATTTAAAAATAAAAATTAAAATATGTAAATATAATCAACGCATATGCTTTTACTCTTTCAAAATGTTGGTTTTTTTATTATATTTAAATATCTTTTTTTGTGTTAAAAGATTTTTTTTAACTAATACTAACTAAGAAAAACTATAGTTTTTTTTCCTTTTGCTTTGTAATTAGTTAAGTATGCACTTTTGTTGAAATTGAAACAAAAATTTAAGAATGAAGGGTGACTATTCTTGTTTTTGTGAAACACCTTCTTTAGAAAGTTTCTAGGAGGTTACATGATCAACAAATTAACCATAAGGTCTATCTTAAATTTTAGCCAGCATTTCCATGATATTCGTAAAAATTATTTAATAATTTGAGAGGAAAAAGTTTTAAATTTTTATATTTTCTTATACTTTGTATAATCTTCCTCTTATCAAGGCGACTAATTAGGCCTATAATCGGCATGCGCATCAAAACCTCCTGAATGTTAACAGAAAACAGCTCTTAAAAATGAAACGAGATAGAAGTTTTATATGTAATTTTCTTTCATTATTGTTAAGTTTTAAAAATCCAAAGTAACCAAAACTAGGAATAAGTAAAACTGTTTAATAAACAGTGCTAAAATGTGATATATTAGGTAGTTAATATTAATACATTTGTAGCAAGTGCTTATTTCTATGTATTTTATTAGAATGTCGAAGAAAAAAAAAACCCAGACTCTTGCTGAACCTTTATTTAATTTGCTCTAATAGTCTTTAATTTAAGACGTAATTTAAGGATTAAAAAAATCTTTTCATTGAATTTGCTAATTTCATCAGCATTAGTCGGAGATCTTCTTTACAATATTCTTTATAATTCGCTTAGTTTATTTTAGAAATGTGGAATCATTCTTGAAGTATAATGAGATGATAATTTTTGTCGCGGAATGATCAAATTCATCAATGCCCAAATAGCTTTCAAGTAAAACTTTCTTTCCATAAGACAATCGCCTCGTATGTTTTATGATAGATTTGATGATGTCACGACTATAATTAATACCTCCTTATATTTAAACGATGATTCCTTATAACGTATAGGCAATTGTACTATTGAATATAACTTTATTGCCTTTAATACGTTATTTTTATTTCGTATAATTTGCAAAACCCGCTTGCGCCCCACATTACGTCATTTGACGAAATGTATTGGACTATACGTTTCAAATTTGATTAGAAGTGTTATCACTGGCAAACACTGAAAAATGTAAATAATGTAAAAAATGTTAGTGTACAACTGAATGACTTGTACAGATAAAAAAACAAAGTTATGGTCCTTTTCCTTAAAGTATACTTAAATAACAACACGGTTTTTTAAATATCTTAAACTTCCTCAACATTATCCTCACTTACATTTCCATTCAACAATAAAAACGCAATGCATTAAGCACAGAAAAATGTTTCTATGTGCGTCTTAATAGCTACATGTATAATTGACAATTATGTGTATTGTGGAATTAATTTAAGGTAAGGTTTGCGGCTTGCATTTTTTAGGCACTGTACGAAAGTTACATACCATTTGTTCACTATACTAAATTCTTTTTTCTTATAAAATTCGAATGTTTTTGCCGGACCCGTTTTATAACTACAAAAGGTCAAAGTTTATGATTTCAAACTGTCATGTTGATAAAATAATAACTTCGGGAAAATATGTACATTTTATGTGTGACTATAATGTGGGTTATTTATGCTTAGAATTATGTACGAAAATAATGCCACTATTTATATTCTGATTCATTTTTATTAATTTCTAATGAACTATTCAAAAATAGAATAAAATGCAACAAGAGTCAAATATTTGGACCACTATTGTGTAATCGAAAACATCTTATTTGAAACCTTTCTAAGTCCACCGATTTCATGAATATACTAGTAAACTAATTGTTCTCGAACAATTAGAGGTCTTTCCGCCTATATCATTTTTTATGTTTTGTTTCAATATAATTAATTATACATTTTATCTGCATTACTGAATAAAAAAAGGTTAAAAACTTAAATATGCTATTTTTTATGGTTTGACCTTGACCTTTGACCTTTATGTCATTTTGTTCAGACAAGGTAGACGCTTCCATCCCAAGTAGTCCGAAGTCTTTACGATAAATAATAAAAAAGTTGGAAGTGATTTTATAGAATATTGAATACTTTCAGGGGCAATAACTACTAGAAGGAGGCCTCGGATCCTTTCGGTATAATAAATAGAAGAACCCTCTAAGTGTTCTGAAGACATTGATAAAAGTTCCAAGTCACTATCTCTTATGGTTTCAGAGGAGTAGCGATAACAAGCATTTCGTACAATAGGGGCAATAACTCTGTAATTATTCAAAGGTATGAGCCAAGGGGCTAAACTTTAAAATGACTTAAGATGTCCTACTACATCCATGAAAAAGTTTTTCTCTACCACCCTTAACAAAAACGATCTAAAAACTCATTAATTAACAGATTTTCAAATGACCTTGACCTTTGACCTTTATGTCATTTTGTTCGGCCAAGGTAGCCGCTTCCATCCCAAGTGGTCCAAAGTCTCTACGATAAATAATACAAAAGTTGGAAGTGATTTTATAAAAATAGAAATACTTTCAGGGGCAATAACTAATAGAAGGGGGGCTTAGATACTTTCGGTATGAATAAATTGAAGAACCCTCTAAGTTTACTGAAGACATTGGTAAAAGTTTCAAGTCTTTATCTCTTATGGTTTCAGAGGAGTAGCGATAACAATCATTTTGTACACAAGGGCAATAACTTTGTAAGTTCTGGGAGTTATTAAGCAAAGGGTCATTTGGTACCATAACTTTTTATGGTCAATAACATAAAGAAAAAATTGTTTCAATATCTCTTATAACTAAAAAGCTGTCCCTGGAAAAAAGAGAAGAAAAAAAAAAATAATAATAATAATAAAAAACATAAGAAATACAAAAGGTCTTTCACCTGAAAGGTGGAAAGACCTAATAATAAAAACATAAAGAAAACAAAAGGTCTTTCACCTGAAAGGTGGAAAGACCTAATTATGTAATTTCGTGAATGCGTTGGTGTTCAATTTTAAAAAGATAGATAACGTTTGTTGATTTTGTTTTCTGACACGAGTTATCTCTCTTTGCACCAGTACATGTTATTACCGGTACGACATGTGATCTCTTGGGGAAAATTCAGCAATCATAATTTGCCCAATAAATATACTAAACCTTCAAGAAAATATCAGAAGCATAATTCAACAGTGGTATTCACCCAAGTTTTGAAATTGCTTGACCATTGCAACAACAACGGGAATTCCAATAATGATTTAAGACTCTGAAGCCCTTAAACGCTAATTGGATAATTAATACCCATTCTCACGTGGCAAAATGCCCCGAACTTACTGAGAGCGGCTTTCAGAAATGGGGCTATAACTATTAGAATTGAACTGAAAAATATCGAAATCATCAGAATTGAACTAGAAATCATCATACGTGTTGTACAATTTATTTACTTTGGTTGCACTCCTTTGTATAAAAACATAAGTATAGAAATTAAACATTTATTCTTCTTAATGCTGTACTTATTTTCTTTTGTTAATATTGTTATCAGGACTTATTTCTGTGTCTTTATTCGACAACGATAAAAAAATTCGTGGGGAGCGCTACTTACGAATACCACGAATATTAGCCAGCATGAATTCTACTGATTCCACAGTAATCTTATCAAAATGATTCTCTTTGCATAATTGTATGATAACTACAAGAATAATCATCCTTTTAACCCATTAACACGTCTTTTGGGAAAATATTCATATAACAAAAGAAAATTATAAAAACAAACAATGATTAAACATGATTTATACAATATGTCTATATAAGTTTAGATGTAAAAGATGAACACACAGCTGTTTTAAAATAAGTTCATTATTCTTATTAACTGTACACAATACATGTAATGATTGTTCTCATATTTCGTATACTAAATAAACAAGACAAATAATTTTAGAAAAATGTTAGGTATAATCTTGTAGAAAAATTCATCATGGACAAACGTTTTATTACATTTTACGAGTTTTTGGTGGTTGTGGTCATTTTATCGACTCTTTTAGTTTTCTTTAAATAAAAATCTCTATATAAAGTTGTTACAGTAGTAAAACATTCATATTTTAAATCTGAAAAAAATGCGTTTTTCTTTACGTATTAATATTCAACCAAAAAAAATCAAGTATAAAGCAAATATGTTGAATATTTTTTAAGCTAGTAAGCCTCTTTTAAAGAAAACGTGTCCTCCAAGGGATCTAAGCAACACAAAAAGTACAGTTTCTCGATAAAATGTTTATATTAGTAAGGAATGCGCGGGTTTTTTTTTAACCTTTTCAATTCATCAATTAGTACAAGAAATACGTGTTTTATCTACCAAATGATGATTACTGCTTTTCTCAGTACAATGATGAATAAAGAACCACACGGTATACAACTCCGAGAATAATCATAATAATTCCTATTACAAAGGAAGCGGTCACATAGGAGCGCGCTGTTCTTGACTGTTTTTCCGCTTCTATGACATCACCATTTGCTGCTGCTTGGTTAGCCTATTAAAAAACAACCCAAAGAAAAATAAAATACAAAAGTTTCCCAAAATTGGAATTAACACTTTAAGAAGTAGACGAAACCTTTTTCATCATTGCAATATAACCCACACGCTTTAAGGGCATCCATCACCCTGTATCCTAGAAAGTCAAGATCATAGCCTACAACTGTATTATACTATCTATAATCTGTTCCATGTGTTCTCTCTCATGGCAAAGATTTTAATAATGCTTAATACAGAAAAACGTAGACGCTTCTATTATAAGTCTTTATGACGAAATTTTAAAAAGTTGGAAATGACATGTGGTGGTAACGAACAGTGTTTAAAATCAAAAGTCCAGAGGAAAAATACAAAATAGGAGCAAAACAAACACGGACCTTTAAAAAAAAAATAGAGGTACATGTACTATCACGTGCCATAGAGGAGTGAGTATTCTCTGCTGACCGCTCACACCCGCTGTGTGCTCTTTGTCGAAGTCGGGGAAATAAATAGACAATAAATAGATTAGGTGATTAACTATGTGGTGATTTTGTTGAAATTCAAATACTTTCAGGGGCAATAACTGCTAGAAGAAAGCATTAAATCTTTTCGGTATGAAAAGATTGCAGAACCCCCTGAGTAAAATTAAGACACTGGTAAAAGTTCCAAGTCCCTATATCTGAATCATTGTATCAGAGGAGTAGCGATTATATCCATGTTATACAATAGGGGCATTACCTCTGCAAGTTCTGGGAGTTTTTGAACAAAAGATCATTTGGTGCCATAACTTTCAATGACCAATTAAGAAAAAAAAAGGAAATCAAGTGGTGAAATAACTAAAAAATATGATTTCATATTTTAATATGTGTCACTAAATGTACAAGAAAGTATGAAAACTGTGTGATATTTACATTGCTAGCTGCAATGATGGCACATATCCCCGTCGGCCAGAAACAACACAGACAAGTGAGGACAGCCGGAACCATCCAGTTCTGGGTTACAGGGGCTCGGTTGATAACCATAGCTCCAGGCTGTGTAACCTGTGTAAAAAGATAATTCAAGAAATCTATTATTGTATATACGTGAAATAAAATAAGATTGTTTGCGTAAGTCTGTGAACAAATGAGACAGCAATAATTCTTAATAATGTCACTATAGGTTTAACTAAATCAATGAGCTATTTCTGCATATTATGTGGTTGAACTGATAATAACATGTATCGTCTCTTTTTTGGCATTTATGTTGATTTTTTTTCTTTGAATATCCATTTTTTAATAAATATCTGTATTTTTTTTTTCAAATTCCTCCTCTTCTTTCTGTCAGACATGTTTTTTGTTTGTTTTATTTATAATATTAAGCTGCATATTCTATGGACGCTGTAAAACAAATGTGTTGTTACCTAATATATTAGTATGATTTGTACATTATGCATATATTACATGGCTTCGAGGGTGACATACCAGAATATAACATTTAACATGTAAGATTTGAGGTTATGTCACAAATGTAATAACAATTGAAATCAAATACGGTAGATATTCACATTAACAAAAGTACATTTCATACGAATTGCTGATTAGAGCAAAGTCTGACACCTATTCGGAAATTCTCAGAACTCTTGGCACTAATTTTTCGACATTTTTTAATTGGGTAAGTTTTACAAAGTTTGCAGGGGTTTCCCTGTTAGATTTTTTTAAAGATTTGATTATCACACAATTAGACAAACAAGTCTTGAAAACACCATTTATTGACCTTGATCAAACATACATAAAATTAGCATAACAAGTATTTAGTGTCACTAAATAAATGTATATTTTTAGCAGAATTTACCGTACCAGTGGTACCATCACTTGATCCTGGGGAGTGCATTGTGGTTGGTATTGGTTGCCCGGGTATGGAGTGCCACCTACCGATGGATACTGGTTACCTCCAGGAAAATGTTTATTCTGGTTCTCGTAAGTAAGCTTTAACTGGTCATTTTGGTTTGTTGCTTCATTGTAAGAAGGAGGCGCTAAGGAAATAAAAGAGTAATATGTATTTTATTGTTTAAAATGTCTTGTGTTTTATAATAGCACGTACTACAAAAAAATTGAATTGTAGCGAAGTTTTTTATTAACTGTACTATGTAAATATGTTATATTATGTGAAATTGTATTATTTTTCATCTATTCTTGCAAAAACATAAAATGGCGAAAATCATGTTTCGAAAATCGATGAACAAATCAGTATCCATATTTTTTATTGCACGCTATGTTTAATATTACTACAATAGTAAATTTCTCTATTGATTATACATGTATATTGGTAAGATTTGGTGTAGAGCCATGATGAATGATTTTAGTTATGTTCTGTTGGTAAAGAAATGCTTAGGGTCTCTCTAGATCTAGATTTTCTCGCATTATGACCGGTGTGAGATCGGTTTGTCCAGTGTGAGACAGCAGTGTGAGATTTTTCTGTCTTACACTGTGTATGGTTGTAAAACGTAAACAACCATCGTCTGCTGTAAGGAAATGAAAAATAATGGAATGAGCAAATCAATTAAGTAATTGTTTTGCTAAACTGATTACATTTAAGCATATTTTAATTGAAAAAATTGTCGTATGCTCTCTTCTTGATTTGCACTATTTGTAGCGCGCGGAAAAAAAATCGCAAATAAACTTTGAACGTCATAAGAGAAATTTGTCAGACATTGTTTTTTAATGTAAAATAATGCAAGAAAAATAATCATTCATTATATACTCGTGTGGGATTGTGAAATTCCACCTCGGGGCCAAGATTCATGGTCTAGGACGAGGCTCTGCCGAGTCCTAGACCGTGATTCTTGTCCCCTCGGTGGAATTTCACTATCCCACACTCGTAATAATGAATGATTCTATTAGTATCACATGAATGCTTTTATTTTACCTTAACTACACAAATATGTATTGAGTTTTATTTGAATAGAAACTCCCCCAATTAGATTTATAAAACGTGTAAGTCGCAGAATAATTGTGCGCTGTGGAAGTGGGTCGCTTCTTAGGATGTTAAGAAAATAAACCAGAAAAATATTTTATATTGTCACAGTATTACCTATTAAGACCCTATTTTGTCCCACCCAATACGAACAAAAAGTTTGAAAATTAAATAAAATCTAAATTTTAAAACAATACACATCTTGGAAAAACAATGTAATGTACCAACTCGCGACTCTTTCCCGTAATTTTTACTGCGAAACTGAAAGGTCAAATAATATTACATGACCTAAATTTGAATAACTATTGATACCATTTGCAAAGGATGAATCCAGTGGTAATTTATAGAATTACATTTCTATTACATGTAAAGGTGTTGCTTATTATATTAATGCAAGCGCCATTTACATGCTCTCTAAAACAGAACCTCTGACCAAAGAACCAAATACTTCGGCAGAGGTTTCTTTGTTCATCTTTGGGGTCGTGAGTTTTACACCTTTATTGGAGGTTTCGTTACTTATCATGATGCTTTGCTGAATGTCAATAAGAAGAGAATTTTATGAGGAATAAAGGCAAATTCACTAAATAACCAACAAATGCCATATCATTATACAAGTACCAGTATCACAGACCTTAGGACCGTAAATTTTACAATAGTAAAAATCTTCAGGCTCATTATAACATTGTGCTTAGTTTGTCCGCTGAATATCAAGAAGTGGAGAAGAAAATGTTCATATAACAAAACTTGATATTATCCCGCGAAATCGCGGGAACTAACATTTTACAAATGAAAGGGCTTTGTATGTTGATCTATTTTTTTTTTTTGGTCTATTTTTTGTGTAGTATGTCTTGTTCCTTCTTAAGTATTCTTCTTAACCTATTTATCTAAATATTGAAAACTCTGTTTATGGTTCACAAATTAATATATATAAACCTGTCAATTTTATATTGTATAAAAATGTATGAGACATCTGTTCCATATTTGGAAATTTTACTAGAAAAAGACGTTCTTGGTAACCTAAGAAGAAAACTATATGATAAACGTGATGATTTTAATTTTTTCATCGTCATCTTCCCTTACTTATGTAACATTATACTATCATCACCCGCTAATGGGGTTTATGTATCTCAGCTTATTCGTTATGCGAGAGCATGCTCTACAGACGAAAAATATCTTAAACGAGGCAAGCTACTAACAAACAAGTTTTTGGAACAAGAATATCAAGAACCTCGATTAAAATCATCTTTACGCAAGCTCTATGGTCGATACAATGACCTTGTCAGCAAGTACAATGTTTCACTAAAACACATGCTGACTAACGTTTTTCATACTTGTTAGACCATTATTTATACACCGGACTGACTACGGTTTCTTCCGTTTTTCATGATCTTGACAATGAGCACACGGCGGGTGCGACCGGTCACCAGAGGATGCCTACTCCTCCAAGGTACCTGATCCCATCTCCAATGTAATGGAGGTCCGTGTTTGCTCAAGGTTTGTATTTTGAACATCACAAACAAACCAAATCATCAACGTTTTGTTTTTTCCCTATTATAACATTTCTCGAGTTTGACATTTACCTCGATATTGACATTCCCAATTGTGCCAAGAAGCACACGGCGGGTGCGACCGGTCAACAGGGGATGCTTATTCCGCCTAGGCACCTGATCCCATCTCTATCTTTTTAGTGGACCGTGTTCCTCTGCTTTGAATTTGTATTTCGCTATCTGGACATTTGAGATTGTAGACAGTTTGTTATTGTCATTTTTCATGCAATTTAAAAACGCGAGTGCATGCATATTTATTTTTATATTATAAAAAGTCAAATCCAAGGCATTAAACTGCCCCGAACTTTCCGCCATTTTGTAATTTAGTCAACCTGCGTTGTACGTTACCTCTTTCTTGAAATTTCATTCCATCAAAACTAAAATCGCGCATTAAAGAAACAAATTGGCTCATTTAATTTTTTCAACATTTATCAAATATTGATTTCATGTATAGTCTTCATACGTCCTAAATATAGATACATTTTCTCTTTACGCAATCAACCATATTATTTCCTTGCAAGTAAATATTTTGATGCAAACCCCAGCTGGCTTAGATCCGCCAACGCGTGTCCATCACTTTACTCTCATTTTTGCAAATTCGAAAATGAAAGTTGGTTTTTAATAAATTTCACAAAAAAACCTATCACATAAAAATTGTTTACGGACATCATCTCACACGTGTTAAAATACTAAAGGTGTTAGCAGTTACTTTGGTGAGGGCATTTCTTAGTTTGATGGCAAAATGTCTTCTTTTATCAGTATAGAACACTGTGCCGGATTATTATGCCAGTGTCAAGGTGACATTTTTGCACCCGCATTATATGCAGTTTCGTAAAAATCCATATATATGTGTAGATAATATATAAACACTTTTGTTTTTAATTGCGTCTTACCTGACAGGTGAGATATTTATCTTTAAAGATTATTATCCTCTAGGAAAATAATAATTCCAATAAGAGAAATTATTTCCCTACAGAAAATAATGAAAATCCTTTAGGGTTTTCTTCAAATCCTATAGGAATTATATTTCATATAGGAGAAAATTATTTTCTGCAAAAATTGATTCAGACAGGTAGTTTTTGTATTGGAATTTAGGATTTCCCATCGGATTGAAAAATCCTATGGAAGTTTTGTTAAAATCCTATCGGAATTTGAATTCCTATAGGAAGTTCCTTTATTCCGCTTGGAAATTCCAAACATCCTATAGGATTTTTTTTTTCTATGGGAAAAAATATTTTCCTTTAGGAATTTTATTTTTTAAAGGTAAATGTCTCACCTGACAGGTAAGATACATTATTAACAAACGCGGTTATAAACTCTTCAAGCAATGGTCAATCGTATGGCATATTTGAATTTTTCCATACTTGCAGTTTAGACAGGTACAATAATGCCACATTGGCACTGGCATAATCATCCGACACAGTGTTTTAGATAATAAATTTTCACTTTATATAACCTGGACTCCTAATGCTAGGGTTAGTTCACAATTTTGATACCTGCTTTTTTCAATGTTTAGTTTGTCTGCTAAATGTACAATGGTTAAGAAGAAGATTTAAAAAAAAACAACGTATATGACGTAGACGTTTCGTCAGAAACACCACAGCCCCTCATTCTAGGGCCATGTATTTCTTACTTTTAGTAACGGCTTCCTTTCTCATTACACCTACTTGCTTTCTTTGTCTACTGAAAATATTTTAAAAACCGATCATTCTCTCTCTCTCTCTCTCTCTCTCTCTCTCTCTCTCTCTCTCTCTCTCTGCCTTTCTTTTTCTGTTTCATTTGATTGATTTGAACATATTTATATCGTATTAATTTACAATAGGTATCGGACACAAGTTTTTAACTTAGATCATCTCTCTCTCTCTCTCTCTCTCTCTCTCTCTCTCTCTCTCTCTCTCTCTCTATATATCTCTATATATATATATATATATATATATATATATATATATATATATATATATATATATATATATATAATTATATATATATTTCTCTCAATGTCGGAAACCTAATACCTTTTTCCCATAAAAGTGATACATGGAGCTTATACGAGAGAGTGGATCATGAAACTATAACGGTCTATTTATAAATTTAACTTGGATCAGTCAATGCTTAAGAAATATGAGGGATATTTACACCGGAACTGTGTTGAAATTAATATCATAACAAAGATTGATATATATGAAGTACCATATTTCAAATAAAATGAAAAATCCTATCTTAAACTCTTATAGACCTGTGGTAAAAGTTAAAAAGAATATTCGAGAATAACTTACCTTCCGATCCTTTATTAGACGACATGTCATTAAGCTTGGGGTCTTTTTGTGTCAAATATTCTGTTTGTGACTTCAAGGTCAGTTCTCATTCATGAGATTTAAATGACTATTTACTTCGCACGGGTAGAATTTTAACAAATAACTTCCTGTTCGTCATTTCGAAACACTAGAATTTGACTAGCTCAAGTAGAATGGATATTTGAATTTATTTACATTTCTGTCTGATGGGAATACACAAAACTATCCCCCCCAAAAACTAGACATGTTGGATAATTGTCCTTTTTAAATGTTGCTTATCTTATATTTTACGTTCCATATGAAGATTTTATTCAAATGGAATAAAAATATTATCGTATAATTATGTTATTTTTTTCTTTCTTATGATTTGTTTATTTATAGCTCACCTGAGCTGAAAGCTCAAGTGAGCTTTTCTGATCACATTTTGTTCGTCGTCCGTGTGTCCGTCCGTCTGTCTGTCTGTCCGTCTGTAAACTTTTCACATCTTGAACTTCTTTAAAACCACTTGGCCAATTTTAACAAAATTGGGCACAAAGTATCCTTATGGTATGGTGAATATAAATTGCAAAAATGAAAGACCGATCTTTATTCAAAGCGGAGAAATCCTCGAAAATGTAAAAAAAAAGGGGGTGCATTTTAAAAAATCTTCTTCTCAATAACTACTAAGTCAATTTCAACCAAATTTAGCACAAAGTATCCTTATGGTATGGTAAATATAAATTGCAGAAATGAAAGACCTATCTTTATTCAAAGCGGAGAAAACCTCAAAACTGTAGAAAAGGGGGGTGCATTTTAAAAAAATCTTCTCAAGAGCTACTAAGTAAAATTGAACGTAATTTAGCATAAATAATCCATATGGAAAGGAAAATATAAATTGCAAAAGTTATGGGCTAATTCTATTTCAAATTTGAGTAATTTACGAAAATAATAATCGCGGTAAATCAGTTAATAACTTCGGGTTCGGTATTCCATATCTCGAAAACGAAAGTTCTTTGTTTGAAGCAGCCATTGACGCATGACATACGGGTCAAACTGACAAAGATTAATTTGCTTGTTTTGCAACAGTTTACGTGCGAAGGGAATATTTGAAACATGCAAAATATATGAGTTGACATTTTAACTTGTGACGGTGGTTTTAGCTTGTGTTTTGATTTTCGTTTCATTTTCGTTAATTATGCTTTTTAACTTGAGGGGAACTATCGCCTGTATTTTAGAATTTTTACGTATCGAATCAAATATAGACTTCGGTAAATCAGACAGCTGATTGTTTACCTGCGCTAAATGAGATAAATCTGATGCACTAACAACATATTATAAAATACTATACATTCTATTGGTAATTCGGTACGATCTACGTAATGATTGATTAATGCAACGTGTTTTGTTAAGATGCTCGGCATTTTCAGTCTAAACGGAGATTGTTTCCGCTGCTAGAAATATATAGGTATATATATTATGAAAAATAAACTGTGCTCTTTCTTTGTTTTAGTGCATGTTTCTTTTGTTTTACAGGTTGGGACCAATCGCCCAAATGGGATATAATAGCCCGTTTGGGATATAATAGCCCAAATGGAATATAAATTTAAAGTGCAAAAAATAAAAAAAAAATTGTTTTTAACATTTTTTATATAAATCCGCATTAGAATATATGAAATGTAACATTTTTTGGTTAACAACTTTTTCTGTAGCCGTACTATTACGGAGATTGATCTCTCAGTTTATCCAAAACTTCTTGGGGATCAATCTTACAAACTATAGACATATAGAAAAACTTCTTAAGGTTTCTCCACCCTTGATGTTTTTATGGTTTAATCCGTGTAATTTTTGTTTACATTTGAAGATTAATATGTAAACATACAAACTGCACTTGAATATTGGTATGTTGCAAACATGTTGTTCATGTTGTAGGAAATAACACATGTACACTATCACGGCAATTATAGCGACGACTACTCTCCAATCAAACATCACTTTTTTTTACTGATTTCTATATAATAAAGCATTTTTTAAACAATTAATCGCAATCCTTTATCTTATGTATTTCAACATGTTAAGGTCATTTAAACTTGCCTGTATGAAAGCTATCACATTTACTGTGCATTTTGATACAATTCTTCAACCATGAATAAGTACAATTTAGCGACATAAAACGTCTATAACTTTTGAAATAATGGTTCAAACTCACTGAAAGTTCGTATATTTGTAATTCATTATATATTCTATCGATATCTGTAAAGAAATGTTTTTGTTGCCGGGTAAAAAATATGAATTGTAGTCTCTGTCAAGTTTGCCTATGTATGGTTTTATCAGTTTTTCATTAATTTCAGCGATTTTAACTCATATTTCTCTATACATTGTAAAACATTAGTGTCATTTCACTTTACTTAGCTAAAATGTGTTAAACACAAGTATAAATCAAGAAATATTGACAAAATCATGCATCACATAACACTAATATCTTAACCGATAACGGTAAAATATTCCGGAATGCTCATGCGACAATCGAAAGACCTTAACCAAAAGTTGTTGCATTTGATACACATTAATGCGGATTCATATCAAAAATTTCAAAATCAAACATTTTTATTTTTTGCACTTTAAATTTATATCCCATTTGGGATATAGTATCCCAAACGGGCTATTATATCCCATTTGGGTTATTGGTCCCAACTTGTTTTAATTGTTTACAATTTTCTCTTTACTAACCATATTTGAGTGTCAAGTTTCGAACTATAAGCAAGATACAGAGCTTTGCTCACAGAGCTGAGGCCATGCTTTTGTTCATTTACATTTTAAATGCTGAATAGGAAATACCAAGTTTAAACATCTTAAGTTGAATCAACTTGAATGTAATAAACTCTTGTGAACAAAAAAATGGACTCAAACCTTGCAGAATTGTGAGCTCTGTATATTGCTTATAATTCTACGATTGACGCTGAAATTTTGATTAAAGACTAGAAATGTGTCACTAAACGTTAAATACATGTATAGAAAAATTAAAAGGATCACATGCTGTTACTACTTTCTGGGGCTCACTCCTTATACGATGAATTATATGGAATTTACACCAACTTTGGTTTTTCAGACACAATTAAATAAAAACAACCTCTATAAAACATTTAAAACATTACTGTTACGGGGATAAATGTATTATCGCTTGAATAAAGATGAAAATAAAGGGTGGGCCTTAGTAAAATAGAGTGATATGCCTGTCAATACATTGCAGTGGCGTCGGAAGCTAATTAAAAATGGGTGGAAGAAAATCTTGACAAGCAAAAAAAAAAAAGAATTTGAGTAGGATATATCGAACTTTGCAAAAAAAGTCGGGGGGGGGGGGTGCTTGGCCCCACCCCCGGTTCCGACGCCTATGCATTGATTATAATAGCTCTTTAACATATCACATGACGACATTTTTCATTCGAGTGTATTCAACGATCAAGTGAGTAAGGTTATAAAACGTCACACGAGTTCGCGTCTGGTAAACAACAATCGTTTATAATGCGAAAGACCAATTAAATTTTTGAATGTTTTTAATTTGAGTGCATTGAGGTACAATTTTCTTCTTTCACATATAGGATTTTTTAAAAATAAAATACAATAACTAGTTAGTAGTCGGACACAAGTTTTTAACTTAGATCATCTCTCTCTCTTTCTCTCTCTCTCTCTCTCTCTCTCTCTCTCTCTCTCTCTCTCTCTCTCTCTCTATATATATATATATATATATATATATATATATTTCTCTCAATGTCGGAAACCTAATACCTTTTTCCCATAAAAGTGATACATGGAGCTTATACGAGAGAGTGGAACATGAAACTATAACGGTCTATTTATAAATTTAACTTGGATCAGTCAATGCTTAAGAAATATGAGGGATATTTACACCGGAACTGTGTTGAAATTAATATCATAACAAAGATTGATATATATGAAGTACCATATTTCAAATAAAATTAAATATCCTATCTTAAACTCTTATAGACCTGTGGTAAAAGTTAAAAAGAATATTCGAGAATAACTTACCTTCCGATCCTTTATTAGACGACATGGCATTAAGCTTGGGGTCTTTTTGTGTCAATATCCTGTTTGTAACTTCAAGGTCAGTTCTCATTTATGAGATTTAAATGACTATTTACTTCGCACGGGTAGAATTTTAACAAATAACTTCCTGTTCGTCATTTCGAAACACTAGAATTTGACTAGCTCAAGTAGAATGGATATTTGAATTTATTTACATTTCTGTCTGATGGGAATACACAAAACTATCCCCCCAAAAAACTAGACATGTTAGATAATTGTCCTTTTTAAATGTTGCTTATCTTATATTTTACGTTCCATATGAAGATTTTATTCAAATGGAATAAAAAACATTATCGTATAATTATGTTATTTTTTTCTTTCTTATGATTTGTTTATTTATAGCTCACCTGAGCTGAAAGCTCAAGTGAGCTTTTCTGATCACATTTTGTCCGTCGTCCGTGTGTCCGTCCGTCTGTCTGTCTGTCCGTCTGTAAACTTTTCACATCTTGAACTTCTCTAAAACCACTTGGCCAATTTCAACAAAATTGGGCACAAAGAATCCTTATGGTATGGTGAATATAAATTGCAAAAATGAAAGACCGATCTTTATTCAAAGCGGAGAAATCCTCGAAAATGTAAAAAAAGGGGGTGCATTTTAAAAAATCTTCTTCTCAATAACTACTAAGTCAATTTCAACCAAATTTAGCACAAAGTATCCTTATGGTATGGTAAATATAAATTGCAGAAATGAAAGACCTATCTTTATTCAAAGCGGAGAAAACCTCAAAACTGTAGAAAAGGGGGGTGCATTTTAAAAAAATCTTCTCAAGAACTACTAAGTAAAATTGAACGTAATTTAGCATAAATAATCCATATGGAAAGGAAAATATAAATTGCAAAAGGTATGGGCTTATTCTATTTCAAATTTGAGTAATTTACGAAAATAATAATAAAGAGATAATCGCGGTAAATCAGTTAATAACTTCGGGTTCGGTATTCCATATCTCGAAAACGAAAGTTCTTTGTTTGAAGCAGCCATTGACGCATGACATACGGGTCAAACTGACAAAGATTAATTTGCTTGTTTTGCAACAGTTTACGTGCGAAGGGAATATTTGAAACAAGCAAAATATATGAGTTGACATTTTAACTTGTGACGGTGGTTTTAGCTTGTGTTTTGATTTTCGTTTCATTTTCGTTAATTATGCTTTTTAACTTGAGGGGAACTATCGCCTGTATTTTAGAATTTTTACGTATCGAATCAAATATAGACTTCGGTAAATCAGACAGCTGATTGTTTACCTGCGCTAAATGAGATAAATCTGATGCACTAACAACATATTATAAAATACTATACATTCTATTGGTAATTCGGTACGATCTACGTAATGATTGATTAATGCAACGTGTTTTGTTAAGATGCTCGGCATTTTCAGTCTAAACGGAGATTGTTTCCGCTGCTAGAAATATATAGGTATATATATTATGAAAAATAAACTGTGCTCTTTCTTTGTTTTAGTGCATGTTTCTTTTGTTTTACAGGTTGGGACCAATCGCCCAAATGGGATATAATAGCCCGTTTGGGATATAATAGCCCAAATGGGATATAAATTTAAAGTGCAAAAAATAAAAAAAAAATTGTTTTTAACATTTTTTATATAAATCCGCATTAGAATATATGAAATGTAACATTTTTTGGTTAACAACTTTTTCTGTAGCCGTACTATTACGGAGATTGATCTCTCAGTTTATCCAAAACTTCTTGGGGATCAATCTTACAAACTATAGACATATAGAAAAACTTCTTAAGGTTTCTCCACCCTTGATGTTTTTATGGTTTAATCCGTGTAATTTTTGTTTACATTTGAAGATTAATATGTAAACATACAAACTGCACTTGAATATTGGTATGTTGCAAACATGTTGTTCATGTTGTAGGAAATAGCACATGTACACTATCACGGCAATTATAGCGACGACTACTCTCCAATCAAACATCACTTTTTTTTACTGATTTCTATATAATAAAGCATTTTTTAAACAATTAATCGCAATCCTTTATCTTATGTATTTCAACATTTTAAGGTCATTTAAACTTGCCTGTATGAAAGCTATCACATTTACTGTGCATTTTGATACAATTCTTCAACCATGAATAAGTACAATTTAGCGACATAAAACGTCTATAACTTTTGAAATAATGGTTCAAACTCATTGAAAGTTCGTACATTTGTAATTCATTATATATTCTATCGATATCTGCAAAGAAATGTTTTTGTTGCCGGGTAAAAAATATGAATTGTAGTCTCTGTCAAGTTTGCCTATGTATGGTTTTATCAGTTTTTCATTAATTTCAGCGATTTTAACTCATATTTCTCTATACATTGTAAAACATTAGTGTCATTTCACTTTACTTAGCTAAAATGTGTTAAACACAAGTATAAATCAAGAAATATTGACAAAATCATGCATCACATAACACTAATATCTTAACCGATAACGGTAAAATATTCCGGAATGCTCATGCGACAATCGAAAGACCTTAACCAAAAGTTGTTGCATTTGATACACATTAATGCGGATTCATATCAAAAATTTCAAAATCAAACATTTTTATTTTTTGCACTTTAAATTTATATCCCATTTGGGATATAGTATCCCAAACGGGCTATTATATCCCATTTGGGCTATTGGTCCCAACTTGTTTTAATTGTTTACAATTTTCTCTTTACTAACCATATTTGAGTGTCAAGTTTCGAACTATAAGCAAGATACAGAGCTTTGCTCACAGAGCTGAGGCCATGCTTTTGTTCATTTACATTTTAAATGCTGAATAGGAAATACCAAGTTTAAACATCTTAAGTTGAATCAACTTGAATGTAATAAACTCTTGTGAACAAAAAAATGGACTCAAACCTTGCAGAATTGTGAGCTCTGTATATTGCTTATAATTCTACGATTGACGCTGAAATTTTGATTAAAGACTAGAAATGTGTCACTAAACGTTAAATACATGTATAGAAAAATTAAAAGGATCACATGCTGTTACTACTTTCTGGGGCTCACTCCTTATACGATGAATTATATGGAATTTACACCAACTTTGGTTTTTCAGACACAATTAAATAAAAACAACCTCTATAAAACATTTAAAACATTACTGTTACGGGGATAAATGTATTATCGCTTGAATAAAGATGAAAATAAAGGGTGGGCCTTAGTAAAATAGAGTGATATGCCTGTCAATACATTGCAGTGGCGTCGGAAGCTAATTAAAAATGGGTGGAAGAAAATCTTGACAAGCAAAAAAAAAAAAGAATTTGAGTAGGATATATCGAACTTTGCAAAAAAAGTCGGGGGGGGGGTGCTTGGCCCCACCCCCGGTTCCGACGCCTATGCATTGATTATAATAGCTCTTTAACATATCACATGACGACATTTTTCATTCGAGTGTATTCAACGATCAAGTGAGTAAGGTTATAAAACGTCACACGAGTTCGCGTCTGGTAAACAACAATCGTTTATAATGCGAAAGACCAATTAAATTTTTGAATGTTTTTAATTTGAGTGCATTGAGGTACAATTTTCTTCTTTCACATATAGGATTTTTTAAAAATAAAATACAATAACTAGTTATTAACTTAGATCATCTCTCTCTCTTTCTCTCTCTCTCTCTCTCTCTCTCTCTCTCTTTCTCTCTCTCTCTCTCTCTCTCTCTCTCTCTCTCTCTCTCTCTCTCTCTCTCTATATATATATATATATATATATATATATTTCTCTCAATGTCGGAAACCTAATACCTTTTTCCCATAAAAGTGATACATGGAGCTTATACGAGAGAGTGGAACATGAAACTATAACGGTCTATTTATAAATTTAACTTGGATCAGTCAATGCTTAAGAAATATGAGGGATATTTACACCGGAACTGTGTTGAAATTAATATCATAACAAAGATTGATATATATGAAGTACCATATTTCAAATAAAATTAAATATCCTATCTTAAACTCTTATAGACCTGTGGTAAAAGTTAAAAAGAATATTCGAGAATAACTTACCTTCCGATCCTTTATTAGACGACATGGCATTAAGCTTGGGGTCTTTTTGTGTCAATATCCTGTTTGTAACTTCAAGGTCAGTTCTCATTTATGAGATTTAAATGACTATTTACTTCGCACGGGTAGAATTTTAACAAATAACTTCCTGTTCGTCATTTCGAAACACTAGAATTTGACTAGCTCAAGTAGAATGGATATTTGAATTTATTTACATTTCTGTCTGATGGGAATACACAAAACTATCCCCCCAAAAAACTAGACATGTTAGATAATTGTCCTTTTTAAATGTTGCTTATCTTATATTTTACGTTCCATATGAAGATTTTATTCAAATGGAATAAAAAACATTATCGTATAATTATGTTATTTTTTTCTTTCTTATGATTTGTTTATTTATAGCTCACCTGAGCTGAAAGCTCAAGTGAGCTTTTCTGATCACATTTTGTCCGTCGTCCGTGTGTCCGTCCGTCCGTCTGTCTGTCTGTCCGTCTGTAAACTTTTCACATCTTGAACTTCTCTAAAACCACTTGGCCAATTTCAACAAAATTGGGCACAAAGAATCCTTATGGTATGGTGAATATAAATTGCAAAAATGAAAGACCGATCTTTATTCAAAGCGGAGAAATCCTCGAAAATGTAAAAAAAGGGGGTGCATTTTAAAAAATCTTCTTCTCAATAACTACTAAGTCAATTTCAACCAAATTTAGCACAAAGTATCCTTATGGTATGGTAAATATAAATTGCAGAAATGAAAGACCTATCTTTATTCAAAGCGGAGAAAACCTCAAAACTGTAGAAAAGGGGGGTGCATTTTAAAAAAATCTTCTCAAGAACTACTAAGTAAAATTGAACGTAATTTAGCATAAATAATCCATATGGAAAGGAAAATATAAATTGCAAAAGGTATGGGCTTATTCTATTTCAAATTTGAGTAATTTACGAAAATAATAATAAAGAGATAATCGCGGTAAATCAGTTAATAACTTCGGGTTCGGTATTCCATATCTCGAAAACGAAAGTTCTTTGTTTGAAGCAGCCATTGACGCATGACATACGGGTCAAACTGACAAAGATTAATTTGCTTGTTTTGCAACAGTTTACGTGCGAAGGGAATATTTGAAACATGCAAAATATATGAGTTGACATTTTAACTTGTGACGGTGGTTTTAGCTTGTGTTTTGATTTTCGTTTCATTTTCGTTAATTAATATGCTTTTTAACTTGAGGGGAACTATCGCCTGTATTTTAGAATTTTTACATATCGAATCAAATATAGACTTCGGTAAATCAGACAGCTGATTGTTTACCTGCGCTAAATGAGATAAATCTGATGCACTAACAACATATTATAAAATACTATACATTCTATTGGTAATTCGGTACGATCTACGTAATGATTGATTAATGCAACGTGTTTTGTTAAGATGCTCGGCATTTTCAGTCTAAACGGAGATTGTTTCCGCTGCTAGAAATATATAGGTATATATATTATGAAAAATAAACTGTGCTCTTTCTTTGTTTTAGTGCATGTTTCTTTTGTTTTACAGGTTAGGACCAATCGCCCAAATGGGATATAATAGCCCGTTTGGGATATAATAGCCCAAATGGGATATAAATTTAAAGTGCAAAAAATAAAAAAAACACTGTTTTTAACATTTTTGATATAAATCCGCATTAGAATATATGAATCGAACATTTTTTGGTTAACAACTTTTTCTGTTACCTTACTATTACGGAGATTGATCTCTCAGTTTATCCAAAACTTCTTGGGGATCAATCTTACAAACTATAGACATACAGAAAAACTTCTTAAGGTTTCTCCACCCTTGATGTTTTTATGGTTTAATCCGTGTAATTTTTGTTTACATTTGAAGATTAATATGTAAACATACAAACTGCACTTGAATATTGGTATGTTGCAAACATGTTGTTCATGTTGTAGGAAATAACACATGTACACTATCAGGGCAATTATAGCGACGACTACTCTCCAATCAAACATCCCTTCTTTTTTTTTACTGATTTCTAAATAATAAAGCATTTTTTAAACAATTAATCGCAATCTTTTATCTTATGTATTTCAACATTTTAAGGTCATTTAAACTTGCCTGTATGAAAGCTATCACATTTACTGTGCATTTTGATACAATTCTTCAACCATGAATAAGTACAATTTAGCGACATAAAACGTCTATAACTTTTGAAATAATGGTTCAAACTCACTGAAAGTTCGTACATTTGTAATTCATTATATATTCTATCGATATCTGCAAAGAAATGTTTTTGTTGCCGGGTAAAAAATATGAATTGTAGTCTCTGTCAAGTTTGCCTATGTATGGTTTTATCAGTTTTTCATTGATTTCAGCGAGTTTAACTCATATTTCTCTATACATTGTAAAACATTAGTGTCATTTCACTTTACTTAGCTTAAAATGTGTTAAACACAAGTATAAATCAAGAAATATTGACAAAATCATGCACCACATAACACTAATATTATAACCGATAACGGTAAAGTATTCCGGAATGCTCATGCGACAATCGAAAGACCTTAACCAAAAGTTGTTGCATTTGATACACATTAATGCGGATTCATATCAAAAATCAGGAACGTGTTTACGTTAGTATATATACGACCCTGCTAAAACCTAGCCATGAGCTTCGCTTCGTGAGAACGCTATTTTTCCTCGGAGGTACTAGTTTTTGACTGTGTTTTATTTTACAACACAGGAACCTGTGGCTTACGTCTATGTTTTAATTAGTTTTACTTTATTTCTTGTTTATTGATAAGACTGCCGACCCAGGACTGTGATTATATCGATCAATATTTGTCCGAGAATTTTTTTTATTTGCAGTTGATGTGAATAAAAATTTACAGAATTTACAATAATACTCAATATAATATAAGCTTCAAACAATTTTTTAAAAGAAAATTTGTTAAGACTATAATGTGTGTTAATTATCTTTGTAAATTTAAAAAACAAATGATGAAACTGTACGGAAGTATTTTTTTAACTGACTCAAAGTTCAAACAATTTGTTATTCATTTCTAACACGTGATTGCCAAATATAAAATCCTGAAAAGATTCGAGTAAGAGAGAAGAATGTTTTACTAATTTACATATAATATTAACACCCTCCCCCGCTTCGTTACAAGGCTTATACCGTAATTCAATAACGACCAAATGCTCAACACACTGCACAGTTTATATAATATTTATGTGAAAATATAAATACTTTATTAAGACGATTTCATTTACTCTATTTATGATATATGTACCCAAATTATGTTTTCTGATTGAAAAAAAATACATTCCAAAGTATATAACAGTATTTTGTATCATCGTTTTAAACTGTTTTTCTTGTAAAGATACATACAAACTGAAATTAAGATGTCTTAAATTAGGACACGTCTGAGATAGCTTCCAGAAACATCCTAAGATATGTCCCAGATTGGTCATAAGATTCGTCTTAAGATATGTCTTAGGACATGTCTTAGGACGAATCTTAAGATACTTTCGTGAACATGCCCACTGGCTGGTTGCCTTGGCAATAGTTGCCTCCAGGATGGTAGGGTTTTTCGCCTTATAGATATCATACATATGTAATTTTATATGGAAAGTGGCTCTTCATATCCGACATTCTCTGACCTGTGGACCAGCACATGACAACTTTGAAGAGGGCATTCCCACTTTTGAACGTCGCTCTTACAAGTGAGTTAGGATTTCACCTTCGATAGGAATTGAAAATCCACAATGGAGCACTCCATGCTGGCAACATAGCTCAACTCCTAGTCAAGGTTAAAACGATCTGTATAATTGAAATCTTCCTCATCCATGAGATCCTAAACATCTCCTTGAAGATCCATAAAACTAGACATAATTTCTGAAAAAAATCGAAATACACTTAATTTCATTATCTTGACAAACTAATGCATGTAAATCGTAGACACATTAAATAGACCTTTATCCGGGACTAGTCTATAGTTTAGTGAGTACATTTCCTCACGTTCCTCGCAATAAATTAATCAGAACTGGTATGATCTATCATTCAATATAGATTACATATTGTTATGTATGTACAAATTAATACAGTCGAGACACAATCGAAAGCACAAGCCCATAGTTTCAAAACAAAGATGTATGCATGTATTATGTACATGTACAATAATCCCTACTCACTTCCTATAAGTGTAAAATAGTACCGGTAATAAAATATACAATCTATTATTTTATCTATGTAACGAGTTCACGAACTTTTTCATGGGTCTATGCTTATAGAACTATGCTCACAGACACTTGTTTCTGTAAAAAAAAAATTAAGCTATACTCTATATTACCGGTATAATATTTTGTAATAACACAAGGTATCCAACAAGTTTACCAGTCAGCGAGCAATGTTTGACCGCAGTTTACACACATTTAAAGACAATAAAAGTAAGCATGTCATAGTATACAGTTGTGTAGAAAATTTACTGTTTAAGAGATAAAAGTAAAGTAAAACATTTTACTAGTTTGCAAACTAAAACAAAAAATATTTTGGATTTTAAAAGGTGAAGAATTAGACACATATTAAATCAACTCACTTGGTAAAGTTTTTACCAAAGACATTGCCTTAATTTGTATTTCTGAATCAAATATTACATGTAGTTTCTCATCATGTGATAAACTATTTCAGATATGTATGTATTATTCTGACGTTTTTATGTATGGGAGTTTAATATATATTAATATACATATTAAGCATAGAAATATACATATATGCAAAATAAATATTTAAGCTGTTTTCTTTCAATAATCCAACTCTTTCCCTCTTCAGGGCCGTCAATCTTTTTTGATTTGGGTCCAATAAACAGACCCTTCCCTATTGGGAAAACCCCCTAAATTTCCCAATTTACTTATCTACAAATTCCCAACATCATAAATTTTTGCATTGTGTATATAAAAAAATTGTGTTCAAATTAAATTTGAGCTGTAAAACTTTAATATTTAGAAGTTAACAAAACATTATGCTGTGATATTGTAATAGGAAAGGAGGAATTTTGAAAACATATGGCTGGACCTTCGTGTACACACTTACATACACTAGCACAATACTTATCACACAAGCCCGGTATATTTGATCACATACTCTGATAGCAGAAAGATTTGGTGAATGAGCCTCATTGACTACATGCTCCAAAGTGCATTGAATGCAAGCTGCAAGTACCCAATTTTTGCTGATGATCCGAGGATAGTGAAAGGAAAACGAATTCGGTGGTCGCCGCGAACAATGACGAGTTCAATATAATTTCTCTAAACGTTCCTTGACTATATTTATGCGTGTTAAATTCAAATAACAAACATTCAAACACACATTAAGCTATTAACTCTATTAACTCGCCGTAACGTTATTCTTCGCTCTGGGTGATTGATAACTCTTACTCAGAAATTTCGATTGATAACTCATATACAAAGTTGATTATGACATTGATTTAAGGTCGGTCGCGGGTTTAAAATTCTGCGCCCTCTGCGCAGGGTATTGCGCATTACTGTCGTAAAACGCAAATGTAAAGTAAAATGTTTAAATATTCAGCTTATCATGTAACGTTTTCATTTTAAAAAAAAATATTTATCATAAAAACTATTTCTATTGAAATGAATCCTTAGAATAATGTTCAGAAGTATGTAATCATTTCGCCGCTTCTTCAAAATCAACGTTTTCCACGTCGGAGTCAGCGTCTTACGATGACGTCAGTTGAAAACTTTGACGTAACAATTGACCAAAAAAATGTCTTGCATATTTTATTGCAGCGTCAATAATTAAAATTGTAAGAATAATTTGCAAAATAAAACATGCGCGATCCTTCCATGTTCTGTGTCAGTGGAAAGGCAATTATTTTTTTATCTATAACAAATGAAATTAAATTTGATTTGATTTGTAAACAACCTTTTATTTTATACAATTTTATATGTTAAATGTCTACCAAGACATGTTTATAGGACCAAAATCTTGAGGGCGGATAGCATAAAAACCATTCGGTCAATTTTGTTTTAATTTGGCAAAAAAGTTTACATATACGTTATCCTTCTATCGCTGAAAATTCTATGAAAATCGTATGTTTGTAATTTTTTGAATTTTAAATTAAAAACGAAAACCCCCTTTTTTTCTATATAATCCTTTATAAAATGTCGGGGATACTTCGGATATACAACCAAAATTTGAGTGCGGTAAACAGAAAAACTATCCGGTCAATTTACCTTATATTTTGCACATAGTTTATTCATAAGTTGACCTTCCACTGGAAAAAAAATAAAGGAAATCGTATGTTTGAAACATTCTCCCCCGAGACTCCTTAATGAAATAATAATTTGTAATAGTATTAATGGTTTGGAAAGGCACATGCATTTTTTATTTTTTATTTTACAGAAGTGTGCAATCTATGATAAATATGTTTAGTTTTGAACGAATTTTGTCATAATGTATGCCCCCCTCCTTTACAATGGTGTAATTTTATTTAAGTTTTTGCATAAAAATTTGACCAATTAATAGGACATTGCATTTGTTTTAATCTTTTACAATGAGGCATATTTGTGCAAAGGTTGAGGAAATTCTATTTGAAGTTTTTTTTTAATTCGCTAGAAAATTGAAATGGAGTGCACACACACACATACGAACACACACACGCACGGGATTAAAATACTTAGGTGACTCGCTCACACGAATGCGCAATTGAAGGATGCTGTAATATTAAAAAAAAACAGTAGGGAGATATGACGAGCGCGTTTAATTGTACCATCCAGGCTCGTACCACGATTTTTGAAAGTGGATGGGAGGGACTCGCTATTCATTTCCATCTGTTCACAATTTTTTTTACTTGATCCCCAAAAAGTAATGGGGGCAACTTCATGCTTATTCACTTTTTTATATGTAATTTTATGAAAAATATCTGCTGCAAGAAGAAGTCCGGAGGGGGGCTCATTGATGCTACGCGCCTGCCATCTACCAACAATTAAAGCAGCTGCTGGCGGTGAAGTGCGTGGTTTCAGGAGAGCGCAGCTGATACATGTACACGACGTATTATCAAGAGAAGTGGACATGCAAAGCAGTCATAAATACATGGATGGTTTTGTCTGTCCACCTTCCTAAAGAGAAAGTTTCATGCTATCAGTATTAAGAGGTTGAGGTACAAAGATATGCATTACACCAACGTATCTGCACTGATCATGCATTGGCGGACGTTACTATACTTCCTCTTGAAGGATTTCATTTAGATTGATTCATGACTAATTTCAATTTCATCATCATGGGAATTTAAAAGATAACGGGTAAAAACATTTGCAACCTAGCTTTTGCTTAATTTTTCGCATGTGACATGCAATCATGTTTTCATTTAAAGTTGCGTTGCGATTTTGATTGACAACATTCACGTTTATATTTATATAGTTCATTCCATTCTTAAGTTTTCATGAAATGTTTATCCCCTAACATGGTGTTTGCTATATGAAAAAATGACAATAACAAACCGTCAACCATCTCAAAAATCCATAAAACGAAATACAAATTCAAAGCAGAGCAACACGGACCTCCAAGATAGAGGTAGGATCAGGTGCCATGGAGGAGTGAGCATCCTCTGCTGACCGGTCACACCCGCCGTGTGCTCTTTGTCGTAATCGGGGAAATAAAAACCGCAAAAGTCCGTAGACAATTAGGTAATTAATTATGGTCTAACAATTAGTATGAAAAACGTCAGTCAGCATGCGACTTAGTGGAAGATTGTATTTGCTGACAAGGTCGTCGTATCGACCATAGAACTTACGAAAGGATGACTTTAAACGAGACTGTTGATAGTCCTGTTTTATCAGCTTGTTTGTCAGTAGCTTGCCTCGTCTTAGAAACTGTTCATACGAAGAGCATGCCCTTGCATATCGAATTAACTGAGAGACAAAAACACCATATGCAGGTGATGAAGGTATATTGCTACATAAGTAGGGAAAGTTGACTATAGAAAAATTGAAGTCATCGCGTTTATCATAAAGTTTTGTTGTTAGGTTACCATCAATTTCCATTTCGAGTAAAATATCCAAATATGAAACAGATGACGCTGACTCTGTGGTATCTTTTATTTCAAGTTCACTGGGATATATCGAGTCGACGTAAGTATGGAAATAACAATTGTTAATCGATAATACGTCGTCGATATACCTAAATGTTGAGTTGAAGGCCACAGCGAGTGATTTATTTTTTTCACGTACAAGTTTTTAAATAAATTCTGCTTCATAAGAATACAAAAATAGGTCTGCTAACAATGGGGCACAATTGGTACCCATGGGAATTCCAAAAGATTGTTGGAAGACTTGATTTCCAAAAACTACATAGATGTTGTCTATCAGAAATTCAAGCATCTTTTTAATGTCAACTTCAGAGTACTTGTTTGTGCAATCAGAATGGTTTTTAACAAAATAGTTTTTTAGATTTCCAATGACAAGGTACTGTGGTTTCATCAATATTCGTTGAATACCAATTTTCGTGGATTTCGTTATTAAGTTGATCCATGAAATTAATTGTTCATTGAAGTGCAATTTCTATTAACATTTTGTATTCATAGGGTCATTGGCCACGAATTTACGTATCCTTGAAACCGTGATTTTCACTTTTTCCACAAAAATTGATATACTTGAATATTAATGAAACCACAGTAAGCATTTTTACGACTTCCATTTTTATTGAAGAAACAACTGTCGATGATATCAAAAAGAGAATAAAAACAAATCAAAATTTTGGTCTGAATATGCATTTTGACAGAAGAGTTTTTTTTATCATTTTATATAAATAATAACTAAAAATAGGTACAGCGGTTAAGAGTACCCAAGAGTGTTTGTCAGTACCCTGTACAGTGCTAGTCAGTGTGTAGGTACAGTGCTGTCCAGTAGAGTACAGTAGCTCTGTATATTACGTGTACAGTGGATTTACAGTAGGGTACAGTGATTATACAGTAGATTTCAAACGATGTCAGTCGATTATCGGGAAATGTAAAGAATCAGAAAAAAGCATAAAAAAGAATCGGAAAATCTGAATATTCTATCCCATCTACAGTATATTTATTATTCTACAGTATTACATCGAGATTTAATATATTTAAAACAAGATATCTGTGAGCCAATGCTCACTAGTGATACCCCCGCTCTGATGTGAATATGCAAAATAAGCAAAGTCGACATTAAACAGAAAGCTGGCATCCGATTGGTACAAAAATATATCCCACAATATGGCATGCCTAAACAAATAGTGTGTTAAAATTTCAAGCATCTGCGATAAATAGCTGCTGAGAAATCTTTGAGGAAAATTTGTTAGAAAATTTTGGCTAAAATAAACAAAGTACTCATTTAACAGGAAGTTGACGTCCGATTGGTACAAAAATATATTCCACAATATGGCATGCCTACACAAATAGTGTGTTAAAATTTTAAGCATCTGCGATAAATAGCTGCTGAGAAATCTTTGAGGAAAATTTGTTAGAAAATTTTGGCTAAAATAAACAAAGTACTCATTTAACATGAAGTTGACGTCCGATTGGTACAAAAATATATCCCACAATATGGCATGCCTAAACAAATAGTGTGTTAAAATTTCAAGCATCTGCGATAAATAGGTGCTGAGAAATCTTTGAGGAAAATTTGTTAGAAAATTTTGGCTAAAATAAACAAAGTACTCATTGAACAGGAAGTTGACGTCCGATTGGTACAAAAATATATCCTACGATATGGCATGCCTAATCAAACACTGTGTGAAAATTTCAAGCATCTGCGATAAATAGCTGCTGAGAAATCTTTGACGAAAATTTGTTTGAAAATTTTGGTTAAAAAATAAACAAAGTCATTATTTGACAGGAAGTTGACGTCCAATTGATACAAAAATATATTCCACAATATGGCATGCCTACACAAATAGTGTGTTAAAATTTTAAGCATCTGCGATAAATAGTTGCTGAGAAATCTTTGACGGTAATTTGTTTGAAAATTTTGGCTAAAAATAAACAAAGTACTCAGTTAACAGGAAGTTGACGTCCGACTGGTACAAAAATACATCCCACAATATAGATTGCCGTAACAAATACTGTGTAAAAATTTCAAGCATCTGCGATAAACAGTTGCTGAGAATTCTTTGACAAAAAAACCCTGAAAATGTTGGCTAAAAATAAACAGAGTCGTCATTTAATAGGAAGTTGACGTCTGATTGGTACAAAAATATATCCCACGATATGGCATGCTTATACAAATACTGTGTAAAAATTTCAAGCATCTGTGATAAATAGTTGCTGAGAAATCTTTGACGAAAATTTGTTTGAAAATTTTGGTTAAAGAATAAGCAAAGTCGTCATTTAACAGGAAGTTGACGCCCGATTGGTACAAAAATATATCCCACGATATGGCATGCCTTAACAAACACTGTGTAAAAATTTCAAGCATCTGCGATAAATAGTTGCTGAGATAAATGCGACAGAAATTTTTGTTACGGACGGACAGACGTACAGACAGACACACAAGGGTAAAACAGTATACCCCCTCTCCTTCGGAGCGGGGGTATAATAAATACCAATGTATATCAATTATTTACATAGACCACTTTTAAGAGTCAACAATCGCAGTGTTGTTTTGTTAAATAAAGCAAACAAATAACGATAGCATCCTCATACCGAGAGAAAAATTTCGGAGGGGTGGGGGTTTCGAAAGATCATTTTGTTTGCAGGTGGTTGGCGGGGCGAGGCCTATTTTTTGTATTTTTACTATATGAATATAATAACTAGGTATAAGTCAATCAATAAGTTTATTAAGAATTACAAATATCTAAATGATGGCTCAATGATTGGAAAATTAATAATATCAAACAAAACAAAATAATTTTTTTTTGTCTTCAACAAAAAATAAGGGCTGTTTGACAGCCCTTTTTTCCTTGTTTGTTTAAAATATCAGAAAAAATCATTTCTAACTGATTTCCCATTTTTCATTTATCAATAATACACATAGTACTTATTCTAATAGAACTGATATTGTCAAACTAAAAGAGTAACAGTTAAACATTTGAAAGATTAAGTTAAATGGAAAAATGAAGTCTCTAGAAATTTTCAAAGAACTCGTGAGTTATCTTAAATCATTTATTAATAATACTATCAAACTTGACTCTGAAGTCAGAAGATAAAAACTTGAAGAGGAAGTTCAAACCCAAATGTTACATGTCTTCTAAGACAATACACAATTCAATAAAAACAAAATGAATTCAGGCAAAGCCTGCGGACCATCAAAAATGGTTTGCATACTCCAAGGATAGGGAGCATATTAATATTTATGAGTATATATTACTATGTTAAGAAAGGCGCTTGATATTACACGGGACGTGCGTATAGGTAATAACACATGCACATTTTTTTTTAATTATAAAATTACCAAAATATGAATCAGAACCCCCCCCCCCCAAAAAAAAGGGAAACTACAGTAGCCAGTTATGCGGCCAGCTAAAAGTGTCATTAATATCGGTCGAAACACTCTATTCATGGATGACGAGTAATACGATTCACACCCAGAATTATGCGTGCCGATTATTCCAACAGAGACCCATAAACATAAGGAGCGGAAATAATTTTGACAGCAAAATAGCTAAGGGTCAACTTATGATTACTACTTTAATCGTATGTGTTACTCTAAATACGATATTTTATTTTTCACGGACACCTAAACAGACTCTTCTGAAGTTCTACAAATGTATATTAGTTTTGAAACAAATAAATGAAAAATACTGGATGCAAATCTTCGAACAATATACGAGCGGATAGAATAAGTGAAGCTATTATCAGCTAGTATCAGTAGTAATATATGGTGCCCAATGACACCCGGTAGGTGGTCACACCCGGTGCGGTGTGGTTAATTTGTGGTTGTGTGGTTATGTGGTTAATTTGTGGTTGAGTGGTTATTTGTGGGTATATGTGGTTATTTTGTGTGGTTGTTTCATGCATGTGTGGTTGTTATTTTGCATGGGTTTAATGTTTTTGGTTATGTGTTTATATTAGACACTTAATATAAAATACCACATCATAAAATATCAGTATGATCATGGTGATATAGGTGGATAGATGACGAATATATAACAAATATAATTAATTCCTATATTTTACATCTTAAGCTTATGTCTTTTTATTATCATAAGCATTGTCTTATGTTTTATTGCATGCATAATGATGGCAATTAGTGCATTAATCACTCTTACATTACCACATCATAAATATGTCAGAACGATTAAGGTAGGACAAGCAGCGTGAATTTATGGATGTTAATAAGTTGGAAGAATGGGCAACTTTAAATGGTTTGCAAAATGATACTGTGGTACAGAGAAGAATGAATGTTTTACAGAAAAAATTTATTTGTATGGTTTGTTCTAAAAAGTATGCCTACAAACATACATTAAAAAGACATGTTCAAATTGAACATTCGAACAATTTTCGTTTTGATTGTAAAACCTGTCAGAAAACATTCAACAGGAAGGATGTATTGTTGAGGCATTCCAAGAATTGTCAGAAGAAGGTAAGAGATATTTAATATTATTTTTTTTTATTATTATTTTGTTAATTCTTTTCCTTACACATGTATTTTTTTTCTCATTCATATTTATCTGTTTATAGAAAGATAACAAAAGTTCAACAGAAAAAAATGTTAGAACAACCAATTCCATTGCTTCTGCAGTTGAATCTGAGGTAAGAAACAAAAATATGTAATTGAAATTATTTTTTTTTCTTGTTTACTTTTTTTTCTTTTTTAATTGTGTAGTTTTTAACTATTCATTTGATTGTAGCCTTTACCTACCAGAACCCAAGAGTGTAATATTCCTACATCAACCATAGATACGACGGAAGTGAGGACAGCCTCAAATACACCTGCTGCTTCAGAAAATGTAACAGAAGAAATGGATATCTCTACTTTTTCTGGATTAGAAGTAGGAAACACACCTACATCCGTTGTTGAGATGGAAACAAGGGATATCCTTCCTGATGTAAGGGATGGAGAGAAAAATACCACCTCTGTAGAACCGAATGAAACATCAAAAAAGGTTCGATGTAGATTATGTAATTCTTATTTTGATAACAGGAAAGAACTTATCCATCATAGATTAATGGTGCATTTATCTGGAAAAGGAGATTATCCTTGGGAGGAAAATGATGCACCCTGGATCAAAGATGGGAATGTTGATCATGAATTAAAAGAGTTTTATAATTTATATAATCCTTTAATTAGGGAATACACAGAGCAAAAAAACTTTAAATGCGGTATATAATTATCCCCTTTCACCTTCTTTTACACTTGATGATATAATGGTATTTGCAAATAAGATTTACAATTTACAACAAAAAGCATTTCGCCTTAATCTAGTGTTTGGGTACATTTTATTTAATCAAGAACTAAATGAATATCGTTATTTTAAACCTTATCAAAACAGTGAAATATTTGATTTTCCTTTATACATATCGAAACGTAAAGATCTCCAAAATTTTGAGAGGAAATTACAAGAAATAGATATCTGTAGTTACGTATTGAAAGATCGTCCTAACACAAAATGGAGAGTAGTTTTAGTTACAAATGTTACATTTTTTGTTTATTTTTTAAAGCATATTTTAGGTGCACCAACCTGTTTACCAGAGTATATTACAATGAAAAAAAAATGCAATTATTAGCCTTCATAAAAATCCCAAAGATTCAAAACTTTACAAGGATAATTTATGTTTATTTAGATGTTTGGAATATCATAAATTAAACTCTTTTCGTGATGCATTTGAAACACGTGTAAAGAAATGTTTTGAAACTTGGTGTGAGTTTATGTTTGAAAAAGAAATATATGATGTTCGATATATAAATGCTACATCATTTCAAGGTGTAGCTTTAGAGCATATTCCGCTTGTTGAAGAATGTTTTAAGGTTAATATAGATATTTTTGAATTAGATCAAGAAGCAAACACTCATATAGTTTACAAGTCTCCATCCATCTATGATGATCAGATGTACTTGAATATGTATGAGAATCATTTATCATACATAACAGATATGAAACGGTATGCAAATAAGTATGTATGTTCACTTTGTCAAAAACATTTTACTACTTGCAAAAAACTCCACCGACATGAAAAGGGGTGCTCAAATAAAACACTTCATATATTTCCTGGGGGATTTAATGAAATAAAAAACACAATTTTTGAAACATTAAGAGAAATTGATATTATTATTCAAGAAGATGATGAATATTTTCCATGGTTCATTGTTTTTGATTTTGAAGCTATTTTAGAAAAAAGCAGTGCTTGTAAATTAACTTCTAAATTAGAACTTGAAAGAATTCATAAACCCATTTCAGTAAGCATATGTAGCAATGTTCCTGACTTTGAAATGCCGTATTTCATATTAAATGAAGATGTAGAAACATTATTAAGGGAAATGATAACCTATATGGATTCAATTTCACTAAAAGTTTTTCAGTTAGCACAAGAAAAATGGTCTATTGTTTTTGAAAAATTGCATAGGCTTTTAGAATTTTGGAAACCAATTGGTAAAAATCAAAGCAGAAATAATGATGTTAATGAAACAAGTGAAAGATATGCACTGGAGTGTCAAGATTTCGAACCTCCATCAAAACGATTTCTTAAAAAAATTCAGAAAAAAAATGTTTATGAAGATTTTCAAAAACGTCTTGCAGAAGGTGATTGGAAAATTGATTATAACGATCATTCTACTGACTCTGATGGAACTGAAAGCGAGACCGAGTCTTTGAATGAATATGATTTGGAAAGTGAAGATATTGTTAATGAAAACAACAGAATTCGAAATATGATGTATAACTATGTTCAGAAATTATTAACAAATTTTACAAATTATTGTATGCAAACTCCTGTTTTAGGATTCAATTCAAGTAAATATGATATAAATCTTGTAAAAAATAAACTTACTAAAGTTTTAGGTATGCATGAAAAAAAAAATTCTTATGCTATAAAACGAAATAATTCATACACTTGTATTGCAACTTCCAGATTTCGATTTTTAGATATGAGTCAATTTATTGCTCCTGGAACATCATACGCTAAATTTTTAAAAGCGTATGGTGTTGAAGAAGAAAAGGGTTTTTTTCCTTATGAATGGTTTGACAGCATTGAAAAACTTAATTATCCCAAACTACCAGAGATTGGAAACGCTTGGTTTTCAACACTTAAACAGAAAAGTATTTTAGATGATGGAAAACATTCTATCGAAGAAAATTATTTATTTTTAGAAGAAATTTGGAATCGATTTAGTATGAAATCATTTAAAGACTTTCTGCAATGGTATAACAATTTAGATATAAAACCATTTGTACAAGGAATTATAAATTACTGTAAGTTATACTGGGAAAAAAAGATTGATATTTTCAAAATTGCAGTTTCAATTCCAGGAATCGCAAGGTTGAATTTGTTCAATACTTCTCAAAAATGTGGTGCTATATTCCCACTATTTGAATTTTCAACTAAAGATATTTATCGTTCTATTCAAGACAACATAGTAGGGGGTCCTTCTATTATATTTACAAGATACCATAAAAGTGGTGAAACTTTCATCCGTAACAATATTGATAAACCATGTGGTCGAATTGTAGGATATGATGCAAATGCACTTTATCTGTATTGCATTGGTCAACCTATGCCTGTAGGATATTTTGTCATTAGACGTGAAAGCAATAAATTTAAGGCAGAAAAGAAAACCAAATATTATAATATGTACATTTGGATGAATTGGTTAATCGAAACACACGGATATAAAATTTTACATAAATTAAATAATAACCGTGAAAAACGGATCGGACCGTTTCCAGTTGATGGATATGACCCTTTTACAAAAACAGTGTATCAGTATAATGGGTGTTACTATCACGGGCATTGTTGTCATTTAAATCGATCAATGAATAGTAATGAACGACTGAAACGATTTAATAAAACAAAAGATTGTGAGAAATACCTAGTTGATTCTGGATATAAAGTACAATCAATTTGGGAATGTGAATTTTTACAACTTTTATCTAAAAACAAATCTCTTCAACATTTATTAAATAAGAGTACACCAAACTTTTATAAGAAATGTAAAGGCGGAGCTACTATGAATCAGATACTTAAATCAGTAAAAAAAGATGAACTTTTCGGAATAATTGAATGTGACATTGAAGTGCCGTCAAAGTGGAATGACAATGATAAACCAAATACAAGTTTATCTCCTGAAGATTATTTTAGTGAAATGGCTCCTCTATTTTGCACGACTGAAGTAGCATTTTCAGAGATAGGTGAACATATGCAGACGCATGCAAAAGAAATAGGACTTTCTGAAAATCCAAGAACACTTTTGATAGGAGGGAATAGGGCAAACAAAATAATGCTTGCTACACCACTTTTAAAGTGGTATTTAGAAAAGGGTTTAGTAGTAACTAGAATTTATACTGTTATCGAATCTGCATTTATGAAATGTTTTTCGGAATTTACTAAAAATATATCTGATGCAAGAAGAAAAGGAGATCGTGATCCGACTTTAAGTGTTATATCTGATACAGTTAAAGTTGAAGGAAACTCTGCATATGGAAGTTTGCTTTTGAATAAAGATAAGTTTACAAATATTTCTTTTGTTGAAGGTGTGGATAATGCATCAAAGAAAGTTAATGAACCCTTATTTATGAAATTAACGGAATTAGATAACACAAATAATTTCTTCGAAATTGAAATGGCAAAGAAAAAGATCATACATAACATGCCGATTCAGCTAGGATTTTTTGTTTTACAGTATGCAAAATTACGTATGCTAGAGTTTTATTATGATTTTTTAGATCAGTTTGTGGATAGAACAGATTTTGAGTTTATGGAAATGGATACTGATAGTGCGTACTTTGCAATTTCCGAATCTAGTTTATCTGACGTTATTAAACCACATTTAAAAGACAAATATTTTAGAACAATTAATGAAAATTGTACAGATAATCATAATGTTGATTCTGTTGTATGGTTTCCAAGAAAATGTTGTATGAAACATGCAACATATGATAAACGTACTCCTGGGTTGTTTAAACTTGAATTTGATGGAGATTCAATGATTGGTTTGTGTTCCAAAACATATGCAATTGTAAAATCTGATGAGGGAAAAGAGGAAGTTAAGTTTTCTTCTAAGGGTATTTCAAAACGAAGTATTCAAAATCCAATGGAAACATATAAAAAAGTTTTGGATACAAGGAATGGAGAAGAAGGATTAAATCGAGGGTTTCTATTAAAGGATAATAAAATCTTTTCATACAACCAAACAAGAAATGGTATTACGTATTTTTACTGCAAACGGAAAGTTTTAGAAGATGGTGTTCATACTTCTACTTTAAATATAACAATGACACCACGCAAAAAGCAAAAACTCGAAAAGGATTAGATATATTATTTCCTTTTTTTTTTTTCTTTTTTTTTTTCATTTGTTACTTATTTGCATACCATTTCATATACACTTATTTGTGATTTTTTTTTTATGTAAACACATTTAACAATGTGTAATGATTTTTTTTATTAATTAATATTTATGATGTAGTTATTTACTACAGTCTTAATTAATTTTTAATATATTTTTTTAATATTATGTGTATGAGTTTCTGTCATCAGTATTTGAATCTAATAAAAAGATAAAAAAAAAATTGAATTCATATATGTTCTAATGAATAAAGCATGTACAATAAAATTATTTCTGTTTTTTTTTTTTTAGTTGTATACCATTTTTTATCCACTTATTTGAGACTTTTTAACCATATTAAATGATGTATTTTGAATTATTTATATTGATGTAGAAATTTAGTGATATCTTCATATGATTTCTAATTTTTTTTTTCATTATTATGTGTATGAGTTTCTATTATCAATATTTGTATCTAATAAAAGATAAAAAAAACAAGTTGAAATCATTTTTTTTTTTATTTAACACATGATGAATAATAAATATGTTGTCACTCCGACACGTCATTGATGGAAGGACCTAATAAATAATAAAAGAATTCATTAGATATATTCATTCATATTTTATCACTTAACAAAAAAAGATGTATCCTTTCCATCCATGCTCCACTATATGTGTTACTGGATGTACCGGGTCAGGGAAAACGTCATTGGTCTTTAAACTACTATCACAAAGCTCAATCATGTTTTTAAATGAACCACCAAGCAAAATTTTGTATTGTTATAACGTTTATCAATCGATATTTCAAAATATGGAAAAAACAATTGAAAACATAGAATTTTTTCGAGGTTTACCTGGAGAGGAAAAAATTAATGAACTTTCAAAGAACAAGAAACATAACATAATTGTTCTTGATGATTTGATGCAAGAGATTTGTAATGACGTGGAAATGGAGAAGCTTTTTACACAAAAGTCACATCATTTACACTTCACTGTTATATTCATAACACAAAATATTTTTTGTAAAGGAGTGAGTTCTCGAACAATTTCTTTGAATTTACATTATTACATATTAATGCGGAATCCAAGAGGCATGACGCAAGTAAGAATGTTGGGGCATCAGATTGGACAGACAAAAATATTGATGGAAGCATATAAAGATGCTACACGTGAAAAATATTCTTATTTACTGATTGATCTTTCACCGACATCGGACGATGCACATAGGTTTCGCACCAAAATATTTAACCAAGAGGATACTATTTTATATATCGAAAGCAAAAATAAGAAATGAGCAGTGCTGTTTTAAAAGTGTTCAGTTTCATTGATCTATTAACAGATTCAACAACAAATAAACAGCAGTGCAAATATTTATTACAAACCGCTAGTGAACGCCAGGTGAATGGTATATGTGAAGTGTTATATAATATTGAATATGGAGAGCTACGAGTTTCAAAGAAGGAGAAAAAATCTTTAAAATCTCACTCAAAACTTTTGAATTTTCTTTTTTCCAAAAAGAAACCTCTTAAATACAAACAGATCTTATTGGTGAAATACAAAAATGTGATGTTGAATATTTTAAGAGCTGTGCGAAAACAATTACTAAAAGAATTAAAATGAGTTCAGTTGATAAAATGGTGATGCTTCCTTATGATCGTTATGAAAATCTTTTATCCAGTGCTGAAGAAAAGATAAATTTGAAGACGTATGCAAATGTTTATTCGCAGACAGAAAATGATATTTCTGAGAAGAACTCGCAGAATGAAAAAACAATCTTAAATCAAAATGGATATGGATCAACAGTGGAGAACCAAAACAACTTAAATTTTCATTCAACAGAATTCAAGGAAATAAAACAAAAGAAAAGAAAACCTCCTCCTGGAATTCCAAATAAGAGAATTAAGTGGTTGAAATTTTCGTAATATGAGTTCCATAGATGAAAAAGAAAAGCAAATTGCTGCGGTGTATTACGGTGCCAAAAAGTCAGCGAGTTTTTCTGGACCTCAAAAAGTTTATCAAGTATTGCGAAAAGAAAACAGTAAGATTTCTTTTGGTGATGTAAAAAGATGGTTTAAAAAGCAGGAAGTATATGGATCGCATAAAAGAATTCAACGTAAATTCAAACGAAATAAATTTGTAAGTTTCAAATCTGATTATATTTGGGATGCAGATGTATGTATTATGGAAAAATATAAGGAATATAATAGAGGATATAAAAACTTTCTGTTAGTTATTGATACTTTCTCCCGGTTTACATTTACTCGTATGATTAAAAGTAACACTGGAAAAGACATCAAAGCAGCATTTCAATCTATTTTCAAATCAAGCAAGCGAAAGCCAATGAAAATAAGAACAGATCAAGGTAAAGAGTTCAATAACTCAACTGTTAAAAATATGCTTCGAACGAATAAAATTGATTATTTTACAACTCAAAATACTGAAATAAAGGCACATTTTGCTGAAAGGTGTATAAGAACAATAAAATCTAAATTAATAAAATATATGCACAACTCTAATACATTTAAATGGATTGATAAACTTAAAGATATCACTGATTCATATAATAATACTATCCACAGATCAATAAAAACAACACCTGCGTCTGTTAAAAAAGAGGATGAAATTAAGTTATGGAAACTGTTATATGAAGATGATGAAAAATCACAGAACAAACCACTTAATCAATTTAAATTTTTAGTTGATGATGTTGTGCGTATTTCATCTATAAAAAGGACATTTGAAAAAGAATATGATGTTCGGTGGAGCACAGAGCAGTTTATTATAGCTAGCAGACACGTTAAAGAAAATATTGCTAAATACGTGCTTAAGGATTTTAATAACGAAATTATTACTGGTGAATTTTATGAGCAGGAACTACAAAGAATTTACGTGTATGATAAAACAATGTATAAAATAGAATATATTGTTAAGAAACGATCACGCAATGGTAAGAAAGAAGTATTAGTAAAGTGGATGGGTTACAACTCTTCATTTAATAGTTGGATTCCCGAGGAAAACATTGTTAATTTTGAATAATCAGATATACTATTGTTTGAAAAAAAAAATGAGTTATTTTTTTATGATTAATTCAAATGATTGTAATCATATTCACACTTATAACACATCACAAGATTTTACGACTGAACTTCCCCATGAATTAGATCTGAGCGGTGATTGGGAATGCGGACTTACAGAATTTTCCTTTCAAATGAAATCAGAATTTCTTAAATCGATTTCAGAAATATATATATTTTGCGATATATGTGAGGATATATTTGTAAGAAATCAACAATTACCTGTTTTAAGAAGAGTACAACTTCAGGAACATGATGATAACACTTACTCATTTATTTTTTGTAAGCCGTTTTATATGAAAGTTATACAAAAAAGAATTAAGAGAATTCGCGTGTATTTATTTGATGAGAACTTGCAATTATCCTCATTATCTCAAGGAACTTGTAACTGTACACTTCATTTCAGAAAAAGAGTGCAAAATTTATTTTATCTATAAAAACTTTTGTTATAATTAAAAAGGAAATGATGGCCAATCTTATTCCATATGTTTCTTTTGCTGACAAATGGAAGACACATTTTTTGAATATGGTTACAAATGATCAATCAAAGCATAAAAAGGTCTATATAGTAGGGAAAAATCTTCACGGCAAAGGAGATGATGCAATAATCAAAATGGTTACTCCAACAAAGGAAGCAATTGATAGAGCACGCGCAGTTATTGATAAGGAAACGGAGTCATTTACATGCAAGAAAGCAACATGTTGTGGAGATAAAAAGAAAATATCGAAGAAACGTGCTCATTCTAACCGACGAAAGCCGGCGAAAAAGGATCAGTCTAAAAAAAAGAAACATTCCACCGAAAAAAAAATTAAGTTTTTGTTATAACAATATAGTGATCATGTTTAAATTCCAAGGAGCACAGGATGGACACTCTGACAACATCGCAGTTTTTAATTTACCTACAACCGATGCAGGATTGGAATCATTTGAATGGATTGAATATCGTCCTTCTGGACAATTACTTCCAAATTCTCCGATTGAATTTAACATTTTTGGATCCTCAACTTCTTACATTGACTTAAAATCAACATTATTATATATCAAACTGAAAATTGTTAACGGAAACAATACATCGGTAACATCAAACGATAATGTTGGATTAATTAATTTACCATTACGAACACTTTGGTCTCAAGTAGACTTTACTCTTCAACAACAAATTTTAACGAGTTCTGTTTCTACGAATTATGCTTATAAAAGTATATTAGATATCATGTTAAACAAAGACTTAAAAAATCAAAGCAATGCTTTACAAAGTGAGGGGTACTTTACAGATAATGCAGACGGTATGGATGATGTTGACGCTCTACAAGGAAGGAACAGTGGGTTATATTACAGATATCAATTAACAAAGGATGGAGAAATAATTGAATTAATGGGAGGATTGAGCTTAGATTTAATGGATAAAAACCAAAATCGATTTTTAATAAATGGAATTCAAATTGGAATTAAATTGTGGCCGAATAAAAAAGAATTCTGCTTGTTATCTTCAAATGAAAATGCTGACTTCAAAGTAAATATTGTGGATGCTAAATTGAAATTAAAACATATTAAGTTAACTCCTGGCGCTTTCATTGGTCATCAAGAAGCAATTTCACAAAGAGATGCTTTGTATCCATTTTACCGATCAGACGTAAAAACATTTAATATACCAACAGGACAATATTCATTTAGTGCAGATGATTTATACTTAGGTGCAGTACCCTCTCATCTTATTGTAACTTTGATATCATCGGAAGGGTTCAACGGAAGCTATCAAAAAAATCCTTTTAACTTTAAAAACTTTGATTGTGGATATGTAGGGTTTTTTATCAATGGTCAGTCAATTCCTTCATCTCCGTTTACTCCAAATTTTTCTTCAAATAACTATTTAGAGTCCTACTATAGTTTGTGTAACAATTCAAAAGTTGTAAATTTTTCTAGAGAAGAATATTCAAAGGGATATTGCATTTATGTATTTGATTTGGATTGTTGCGAAAAGGAGGGAATGTTCCCTCTTATAAGAAAGGGGCATACAAGAATAGAATTAAAGTTCAATACACCACTGAGTGAAACAGTTACTCTATTGTTATATGCTAAATTTCCGTCTTGTTTATCAATAGATGCGGCACGTAATGTTAATGTGAAATAATGAATTCCAGCGAAATATTTGATTTGCTGATGTCTAATAAGACTGTTGAGAAACAATTCAAAGGTGTTTTAGCTTCCGATCAGTTGAATTTCATAGAGACACAGAGACCTGCTTTATATGTGGTTAATACAGATACAAGTGATAAGGCGGGATTACATTGGGTGTGTATATATCTACCAACTACACATTCCTTTACTATAGAATTTTTTGATCCCTTAGCTAATAGCGTGGATAAATATAATCATTACATTTCAACATTTTTAATTGCAAATGGTCCAAATTTCATTTACTCTAACAAAAGAATTCAAAACTATTTTACTTCTTCTTGTGGACTTTTTTGCATATTGTTTTCAGTGTTAAGATGTGAAGGAAGATCTTTTTCAAATATCTTATCATTGTTTACAGATGAACTTGAAAAAAATGAAAAAATAATCGACAATTTCTTCGTAAAATAGGATATTTATCGTTTAACAAATGATTAGCATTATCATTTTGCATCGTTGAGTCGAGGAGTGAAGATGTTAGTTAATGAAATGAATATTGAAACAGATGAACATGACATTCTTAATAATTATAAAAAGACAAGAGGAAGAATGTCAACTAATTTATTTATAATTTTATGTTTGATTTCAATATTATCAATAGTGTCTGTTGAATTATCAAAGATAAATCAAACAAATTGTGAAAAAAACACCCATTTAAAGGACAGCGGTTTTTTACGTGATCCATTATTATTGAAGATAAATAAAACTTTGGGAGAAAAAAATGCAACTAACAAAGAACAATATTTACCTGCATCATCCAACGCTGTCGGGATTTTTGAAATCAATCCCTCTTAGGGACATATTATCGTCAGAGGACGTGTAGTATACCACATCCTCTCCCCACATTCTGCACTGTAATGTAATATGTATTTATATATATATTTGTCTGTGTACATAGATTTGAAAAATGTTTTATTGACATGAATAATATTGATCTGTATTTTTTTATTTTAAAAAAAAAATGTATTTACTTGTATGAAATAAATATTTTAAAAACTATATACATACTTTTCTCCTCCTTCCATTCCGTCGCCTAGCTCCCTCGGATCTAGGCTGATGGCTAGGTCCCTCTGACCTAGCCCGATCCTGATTCTCCGAGTGTGATGACGGAGATGGCATTACTGCCAGAATAATTAGTTTCTATGTGATGGGAAAAAAAAGGTTGATTAGAGGAGAAATAAGTATACCGTGAAAAAAAAAATTGATTGTTACTTAAAGATTAGACTGATTAAATAATTTAACTTACCAATAAATTCAATATAGTGATCAAAACGTAGTACACTTTTTGCTCCAAAGATCTCCAAAATTTTGAGAGGAAATTACAAGAAATTGAACAAATTCAACCTTGCGATTCCTGGAATTGAAACTGCAATTTTGAAAATATCAATCTTTTTTTCCCAGTATAACTTACAGTAATTTATAATTCCTTGTACAAATGGTTTTACATCTAAATTGTTATACCATTGCAGAAAGTCTTTAAATGATTTCATACTAAATCGATTCCAAATTTCTTCTAAAAATAAATAATTTTCTTCGATAGAATGTTTTCCATCATCTAAAATACTTTTCTGTTTAAGTGTTGAAAACCAAGCGTTTCCAATCTCTGGTAGTTTGGGATAATTAAGTTTTTCAATGCTGTCAAACCATTCATAAGGAAAAAAACCCTTTTCTTCTTCAACACCATACGCTTTTAAAAATTTAGCGTATGATGTTCCAGGAGCAATAAATTGACTCATATCTAAAAATCGAAATCTGGAAGTTGCAATACAAGTGTATGAATTATTTCGTTTTATAGCATAAGAATTTTTTTTTTCATGCATACCTAAAACTTTAGTAAGTTTATTTTTTACAAGATTTATATCATATTTACTTGAATTGAATCCTAAAACAGGAGTTTGCATACAATAATTTGTAAAATTTGTTAATAATTTCTGAACATAGTTATACATCATATTTCGAATTCTGTTGTTTTCATTAACAATATCTTCACTTTCCAAATCATATTCATTCAAAGACTCGGTCTCGCTTTCAGTTCCATCAGAGTCAGTAGAATGATCGTTATAATCAATTTTCCAATCACCTTCTGCAAGACGTTTTTGAAAATCTTCATAAACATTTTTTTTCTGAATTTTTTTAAGAAATCGTTTTGATGGAGGTTCGAAATCTTGACACTCCAGTGCATATCTTTCACTTGTTTCATTAACATCATTATTTCTGCTTTGATTTTTACCAATTGGTTTCCAAAATTCTAAAAGCCTATGCAATTTTTCAAAAACAATAGACCATTTTTCTTGTGCTAACTGAAAAACTTTTAGTGAAATTGAATCCATATAGGTTATCATTTCCCTTAATAATGTTTCTACATCTTCATTTAATATGAAATACGGCATTTCAAAGTCAGGAACATTGCTACATATGCTTACTGAAATGGGTTTATGAATTCTTTCAAGTTCTAATTTAGAAGTTAATTTACAAGCACTGCTTTTTTCTAAAATAGCTTCAAAATCAAAAACAATGAACCATGGAAAATATTCATCATCTTCTTGAATAATAATATCAATTTCTCTTAATGTTTCAAAAATTGTGTTTTTTATTTCATTAAATCCCCCAGGAAATATATGAAGTGTTTTATTTGAGCACCCCTTTTCATGTCGGTGGAGTTTTTTGCAAGTAGTAAAATGTTTTTGACAAAGTGAACATACATACTTATTTGCATACCGTTTCATATCTGTTATGTATGATAAATGATTCTCATACATATTCAAGTACATCTGATCATCATAGATGGATGGAGACTTGTAAACTATATGAGTGTTTGCTTCTTGATCTAATTCAAAAATATCTATATTAACCTTAAAACATTCTTCAACAAGCGGAATATGCTCTAAAGCTAAACCTTGAAATGATGTAGCATTTATATATCGAACATCATATATTTCTTTTTCAAACATAAACTCACACCAAGTTTCAAAACATTTCTTTACACGTGTTTCAAATGCATCACGAAAAGAGTTTAATTTATGATATTCCAAACATCTAAATAAACATAAATTATCCTTGTAAAGTTTTGAATCTTTGGGATTTTTATGAAGGCTAATAATTGCATTTTTTTTCATTGTAATATACTCTGGTAAACAGGTTGGTGCACCTAAAATATGCTTTAAAAAAAAAAACAAAAAATGTAACATTTGTAACTAAAACTACTCTCCATTTTGTGTTAGGACGATCTTTCAATACGTAACTACAGATATCTATTTCTTGTAATTTCCTCTCAAAATTTTGGAGATCTTTACGTTTCGATATGTATAAAGGAAAATCAAATATTTCACTGTTTTGATAAGGTTTAAAATAACGATATTCATTTAGTTCTTGATTAAATAAAATGTACCCAAACACTAGATTAAGGCGAAATGCTTTTTGTTGTAAATTGTAAATCTTATTTGCAAATACCATTATATCATCAAGTGTAAAAGAAGGTGAAAGGGGATAATTATATACCGCATTTAAAGTTTTTTGCTCTGTGTATTCCCTAATTAAAGGATTATATAAATTATAAAACTCTTTTAATTCATGATCAACATTCCCATCTTTGATCCAGGGTGCATCATTTTCCTCCCAAGGATAATCTCCTTTTCCAGATAAATGCACCATTAATCTATGATGGATAAGTTCTTTCCTGTTATCAAAATAAGAATTACATAATCTACATCGAACCTTTTTTGATGTTTCATTCGGTTCTACAGAGGTGGTATTTTTCTCTCCATCCCTTACATCAGGAAGGATATCCCTTGTTTCCATCTCAACAACGGATGTAGGTGTGTTTCCTACTTCTAATCCAGAAAAAGTAGAGATATCCATTTCTTCTGTTACATTTTCTGAAGCAGCAGGTGTATTTGAGGCTGTCCTCACTTCCGTCGTATCTATGGTTGATGTAGGAATATTACACTCTTGGGTTCTGGTAGGTAAAGGCTACAATCAAATGAATAGTTAAAAACTACACAATTAAAAAAGAAAAAAAAGTAAACAAGAAAAAAAAATAATTTCAATTACATATTTTTGTTTCTTACCTCAGATTCAACTGCAGAAGCAATGGAATTGGTTGTTCTAACATTTTTTTCTGTTGAACTTTTGTTATCTTTCTATAAACAGATAAATATGAATGAGAAAAAAAATACATGTGTAAGGAAAAGAATTAACAAAATAATAATAAAAAAAATAATATTAAATATCTCTTACCTTCTTCTGACAATTCTTGGAATGCCTCAACAATACATCCTTCCTGTTGAATGTTTTCTGACAGGTTTTACAATCAAAACGAAAATTGTTCGAATGTTCAATTTGAACATGTCTTTTTAATGTATGTTTGTAGGCATACTTTTTAGAACAAACCATACAAATAAATTTTTTCTGTAAAACATTCATTCTTCTCTGTACCACAGTATCATTTTGCAAACCATTTAAAGTTGCCCATTCTTCCAACTTATTAACATCCATAAATTCACGCTGCTTGTCCTACCTTAATCGTTCTGACATATTTATGATGTGGTAATGTAAGAGTGATTAATGCACTAATTGCCATCATTATGCATGCAATAAAACATAAGACAATGCTTATGATAATAAAAAGACATAAGCTTAAGATGTAAAATATAGGAATTAATTATATTTGTTATATATTCGTCATCTATCCACCTATATCACCATGATCATACTGATATTTTATGATGTGGTATTTTATATTAAGTGTCTAATATAAACACATAACCAAAAACATTAAACCCATGCAACCACACATGCATGAAACAACCACACAAAATAACCACATATACCCACAAATAACCACTCAACCACAAATTAACCACATAACCACACAACCACAAATTAACCACACCGCACCGGGTGTGACCACCTACCGGGTGTCATTGGGCACCATATATTACTACTAGTATCAAAGAAAGTAATGCAAAGCATTTACAAAAGTCTGTCCAAAGATATTTATGCAGCACATTTGGACGATTTTTAATAAAAAATACACAAACCTGTGAAAGAAGTGCAATTAAAATAGTTGAAAGGGATAATTTCCAAGATAATTTTATTGACACATTATCATCTTTCACTCGGTAAAACTCACAGGAACAAAAACAGTTTTCTTACGGAGATTTATAATGGGGAATGTTTACATCTTTTCTCCATTCCGAATACACTCGGAATACATTGCGCAATTTTTCAACGTTATCATCCGGGCTTGCTGCAATACAAAATCCCCGTAGACATCACTTTTTTAGCATTGTATTGAAACCTGATAAGTTAACAGGGGCGTTTCGACTGAGAAATCTTGGAAATTTTTCACACTTTTGAATGAACATCGTTTGAACCCTGAGGCATTTATAAATATCAAGCAATTAAGCAAAATCTGAATTCATGATATTTTGGGACAGACTATACATAAATTTAAATAATAGCCAATGTGTTATGTAATTAGTTTTTTACTGGGTTTTATTTAACACTGACAAAGATATAAAGTTGTATTTACAATGTACACCTACCGAGGTCAGCATACATTCTTTAACTGACAGTTAAAGAGAATAGAACAGGAGTTGTATCTACTTTTAGATTTTCCAAAGTATCATAATGATTTCCTGTGGTGGCCATTTTTATTTATTTATTTATTTTTTATTCATTTATTTATTTTTTTAACTCATTAGGACAAAGTTTGTCGAACTAAACATACCCTCGGCGTCGTGGTTACATGCAAGTTTTTGGACCAGGTCCCATAATCAAAGTTAAAACTGTTTCTAGATTCACATCACTTGCTTCGTTGGTGCATCTATGGATAGTAAACGACTAAACATATATGGGTGCTGAATCTTTACCACTAACTTCAAATACTGAATGAGGATTGGGATTTGGTGCAGGTTAAATTATATGGACCATTTGCCACCAGATGGTGACATTACTCAGTTTGTACTGATTCTTCCTTTACTTGATATGTTTGATTGACGGATTTTGTGAATCAAACACATTTGAAAGGCTTGGATTCTTAATTTTGGCCAAATGTTTCTCTTAGATTTTTTTTTCTTTGAGATTGTCATTTTTTGGATGGGGAGGGGTGTAAGGTTAGGTAATTATTGGTTCTACCTTAACAAAATAAAACTATGTACGTTAAGAACTAGCTTCAGAGTAAAGTTTAACAACGTGAAGTATACATTTAATCTTGCGGTATGTACATTTAACTTCCTACAGGTATATACCAAGGCCTAAATGCCGATTAGGCTGAGAAGTATTTCACTTAAAAAACAATAAATTTAAGATAAAAACACACACAAAAACAAACAACTAAAAACCATTCAAATCTTGATTAAAGGCAGGTACCTTCAAAAACTATGACTAATCGACCTTTGATCGTCTTTTACTATAGGTCTATACTAGTAACTACTGCTATGAATTCACAAACAAATGAGGTAAGGAATATAATCCAGAAAAATAGCTGTGCCTAATAGTCCAGAAAAAAATCACTGAATGCACTCATAAGCAACTTCATTTTAAATAACCAATAGCTTTGTGGGCTAAACATAAATCAATATAATTTTCAGTTGGAATTAAAATCATTCAAGTTAGCGCTTAAGGCACCAATCCTTTATCAGTACGGATCGCATTGCCAAACATCGGTGTCCCAAACATTATATAGGGAAATTTTGGTAAAAATACCAACGAAAATTGCAAATGACAAATGTAGATTTTTGAAGTGGATTGTTTTTTATTTAAATTTTTCTATTAGTGATTTTTGACAAATAATAATCCCTTACTTGTACGTGTAAGCCCATAGCTCGTAACACGTCATCCTTGTGCAGGGATTGTACATGTACACTCTTCGCATGGCATTATAAAGAGAAGATTCAAAGAATTGGATGAAATAAAATCAATTTTCCTGAGATTTGTAATTTTTTTTTTTACAGTTGAAAGTTGAATTGTTTTTATATAGATAACAGAAGGTAAACGTTAATGTTACAAATGTCAATATAAAAGAGAGGTTAAAGAATTATATTATTGCGTGGACCCTGAGGTCCACGCAGAAAATATATAAGCGAGGTTAAACCCGATGCACTGGGGAAAATTGCGCATGAGCTAATCTGGTTCCTGCGCGACATTATGGGTAGCTAAGGGAACCAGGCTAGCACACGTGTATCTGAATCGGGATCGGAATTTCATGCCATATGCACATGTAAGTTGTCGGTGAACAGTACAGAAACAAACTGAAGTATTCCTTTTAAATAAATGATCGACATGTGATATGAATTATCAGCATCATGGAATACGTTAATATTATGCCGAAACTACAGCATGCATTAAATGGCATAAATCGCGATGTTTTATTGTTTTCCGAAATATACGACGAGGCTAGTGTACATCCCGATTAAAAAACAATTGCGCATTTAAGCATGATATAATAATTATGTGACTGTATTTAATACATCATTGAATAATTATGTCACTGTATGAAAGTTCAAATTTCAAGAGAAACGCATCAAAAAACGAAATCGATTTACATACATGTAGCTAACAAAGTAGAACGCAAATAGTGAAATTTGCTGAATGCCTAATACTTTACATGTATAGTTTCTTCATTAATATAATTCATAATTGTGTTTAAATTCTGAGGTAAAAGGTCGGGGCTCTACGTGATACAACGTACACATTCAGTGGTTAAAGGCACTATATCCAGGCTTGCTACTATAATATTAATTCATCATAACACTTTTGCAATCACATGTCTCCCCGTAGTGTCTTTATATAAAAGCAGGGGGCTAGAGTCGGTGGAATCTCTGATAATCTTAAGGCTTTCGCGTTTCCGTTAGAAACACATGCATATGGTCCACGTATTGCAGTCCTTTTTTAAAGGACAGCAACTTGTATTAATACATTATAGAAGCGCAATCAACATAATTCTAAATACGATGAACATAACTACAAGATTTTATCCCATTCCGATCCACTCTCCAAAGAAATTGATTTCCCAATAATTTGGCAAGTATAAAAAGTTTAATCTGTTTGTCGATTGTCGTCCGAGGCTTGTCGCCTAACTCTTCTCCTAACTGTGTCTTGTGAGTTTGATAGGAATGAGTGGATAAATTGTGCGTAAATGTTTTAGAGATTAAGTTCTGTCGTTTAAATTGATTGTCGTGTTTGCGATAAAAATGCGATTTAAGGTAAAGTGTTAAAATTTATTATTAATCGTCAGCATGCAATTTGGGAGAGAGAGAGAGAGAGAGAGAGAGAGAGAGAGAGAGAGAGAGAGAGAGAGAGAGAGAGAGAGAGAGAGAGAGTGTGTTGTTTTAAAGTGATTGGAATTTTTTGTGTGTGGTTTTGTGTCTAAAAAACCTAAGGATCTTCAAATTCATGCTTTGAAAAGAGGATATCCGTGTCTCATGGCCGCCTTTAAAGGTACATATGAACTCTTACCGTATATTAGGCTTATTCACACATGTACGTGAATAGAGATTGTTACGGAAGGGGAGCATTAGATAAAAACCCATAAATTTCGAGAAAAACAATCGTCAAGTAAAGTGATAATGTAATATTTGTATATACTTAACTTATACATGTAACTACAAATGTACCTTTTTTCTAATCTTATTATCTTAAATAAACGAAAAATGTGTTCACGCTTTGAAGGGTTTTTAGCTCACCTGAGCTGAAAGCTCAAGTGAGCTTTTCTGATCACATTTTGTCTGTCGTCCGTCTGTCTGTCTGTCTGTCTGTCTGTCCGGGTTTACGAGAGCTACATTGTGGGGATGAATACAAGTTCAAACATACATTGTGGGGAAAATTAGAATTGTGGGGATATCCCCACAAGGCGGAGTGTCTTTAAATGAATTGTGGGGATGATTGTTCTTCAGTGACAAAGACATCCCCAGAGTGAATTGTCCGATGTCCATAGTCAACTTTGTCTTTATTGAAAAATGTCTGTAGTACAAGAGTTACTTCCCCCTTGACCGTGAAATAGTTGATTTCGGATCTCTTCGGATTTTTTTAGGAGAACCTCTAGACGTTAGGTATTGTCAATCGGATTACCTTGCTACTTCCGTCGTGTGACGTAACTTTTTGCGCATGCTCATTTTGATGGAACATGGCATGGTGGAAACCGTCAAACGCAGAAGGTGAGTGTGATGGTAGAAAAGATAAAAAAAAACACCTGTATTTCATCTTTGAGTTTATATACATTGATAACCATCTAATTCTTACTAAGCTTAGACATTTGTTATAACATATACAGTTTAAAAATAGAAACGGGAAAGTTTCGTAGGACGTTCATGGTTAGAGTCAGAGGAATCTCGGATTAATTGACGCGTCAAGTTGGTTGTGCTTTTCGATGTCACGAAAGCTTGAAATAACAAGTAATAGCTTTCCAAAAAGCTTGCCTGACTAAACATATTTATTTCATTGCAAGAACTTGGTTCTATGAATTTTAATCTGTCTTTGATTTGTAGTTCGTTCTTCTCGCAGTCTTCCAAATGCGTCCCTAAAGTTGGACTGTTTCAAATTATATTCACTAAGGGTTTTTTTTTTTTTTTACTTTAAATGAATTTTACATATTATTTATTTTGAACCTAAAATATTTTGCGTACATGTAATTTTCTCTTAAAACTTTATTTGCCGCCAACAAAATAAAAATATAGCAATTAAATTAAACTTAATTACGAACACAATACAATTGTTAGAATAATGCTTAGCTTCCCATCATGGATTATTCCACTGCTCCTAGGATTTTGACAATATGGCGCGGAGTAGAATTAATCCTGTGCCTCCTTTTATGCAGATTGGAATTGCCCACCGAGTTAGTAACAACTTTTACTTGTTAAATATTAATTTTACTTGAGTTTAGCAAGAATCAATCGATAACTATGCACTAATTATTTACATTGAGTAAAACACGGAAGTTACACCCCTTTTACAATGAATGAAATCCCTCAAAGCACAGTAAACGACCATGCCCGCTTCGTTTCTCTAATGAATATAAGCTAACGTAACAGTACTAAGTAAATACTTTAATACAAACTGGCAATTTTGTTTAGAAATGATAACCGAACACAATTATAGTTTACATTCTACCGTGTAATATTATAATCATTAGGTACAACTTGTAAACAATTGCGTGGCGCCCCCCCCCCCCCCCTTATTCACCGTTCGGGCCTTTCTGTTGGATTGCACACGTGTACAGTGAACTTGCTCAATGCTGCTTTTTAAATCCAATACAACAATTTTCTTTTTCTTTTAAACAAAAAAAAAAAATAATATCAACCGATGCATGTTTAATGTGCCGGCCTTTAATTGCCTCGTTAGGTAATAACTTGTTGTGATGACACCCCCTCCTCTTCAGTGCTATCTATTTTTAAGCATGACAAGGTTAGCTTTTTAAAAGGCTAAGAAAGTCAGCCAGCGGGATTTTACTTTTAGGGCAAAAGTGAATACATAATCTTTTAAAATACTAGGTAAATAGTTTCCAGAACAATATAATAATATGCGGGTGCACATTTAGTTTGCAGCCTTATTTTTATGGCTGTACATGTAGGTGACGAGATAATCGTGTAGCGGTGTACATGCAATGTTTGACTGCACACCTTCTTAATACTTATAGTTGTAATTTTGTTGACATATCTCTCTGACTTTTATGGTTTGGTGGCAAACTACTTCCAATATAATCACTTTTCAATCTCACTAAGAGAGTTGGGAAGATATAGGCGGACTCCGGACTGTGGCTGCAGATGTCTTCCAATACATTGATGCGCAGTTTGACCTAGAAACTGACCGGTTTCATAACGTCTCCGAATATTTCTAACACGAACTGTCTAATTTCTTCCCAAAATTCCAACTTACGCAAGCGCAATTGAAGTTTCATCCTAAATATAGTCAGCCCGAATTACACACGTGTACAGTGAACCTCTTTTTTGCTTTAAACACTTGCTCACTATTGCTTAATTGTTTCATCCATTACAATGTTTTCGTTAATTGCGAATTTGAAGGTCGTCACATTATTAATATGCATTGATAAATCTTTTTTCAATGAAAAATGATATTGCTAGCTTCCATTGTTGACTGCACTGTTTCGGATGTTGTAACTTTTAAACCTTAGATATGCCTGACGTCATGACGTCAGGCAATAAGCTAACATACATTTACTACTATTTTCTGATATGCATTAGTATTACTTATTATCGGGTGTCATTTTCGTTGTGTTGGAAGCATGGACTAAGGAGAGACATACAAATTTGTGACGGGTAACTAGAATTACCGAACTGCCCCAATTTACCGAAATGCCCATTGAAAACACCGAAATGCCCTTAAAAATCACAGAAATACCCCTTTCTAGCATAAATAGTTAACATATTTATATGAATTTGAATGTTCATTTGTTATTCCTTATGTTTCAGTCAATGAATATGACTATATATGAAATAATTACGTTTTTCACATGTAAACATATTTGAGTGAAGAACAATAATATACGGTGAATTGTTCAACAAAAAATAATTAATCAAACCTATTGTTTTGGTTTCTTGTTTTTACAAGAAAATGATTAATAAAAGATAAATTTAACAAAATTTAAAAGGAAAAAAAATTAATATAATAACATTAAAGAAATGGAAGAATTATTGTCATAGGATTTCATTTTTCCTCTATAACCATGGGCACTATCTAATATTTCTCATATTTTGGAATGTAATGAGTGACAAAGTTGTATTAATATTAGGTATCCTGAAATACATCTTTAATGATTTAAAAATGAGAATTTTGGTATTTTTTAATGGCATTTCGGTGTTTTCATCGGGCATTTCGGTAAATCGCGGGCATTTTGGTAATTCTATATACCTATTTGTGACTGCCACAAAATAAAAAAAATTGTATGCATTACTACTTAACATTCGCCAACCACGAAATCAAGTCCTAATATAAACAAACCGTTGTTTAAAAAAAAGTCATAATTGGAATCTACAACGTATAGATACAGATGTACAGAAAGCAATATTTTATCATCCCTAAACCTCGAGAATTTAAACCGCGAGAATATGTGATTTTACAGTAGGGTCATAAATACAGCAAATAAGTTCTTTGTCAGCGATTTAAAAATAGATATGAAGTGTTTAATTGATTTTATAATAAGAATTAACAGTTTTTTCTAAAATTTGAATTTTTTTTTCAGGGGAAATATGGAAAAGTTTGAGTTTCTGTCTATTTTTGTTTACTTTTTATTGAATTTAGTATTGCGTCTCGCTAGTGTTTTCTTCAAGTTCCCTGTCCTATTTTACACTTCCCTGGTTATTGACATCCTTTTACTGTTTTGTTTTGGAGTTTACGTGTCATTTTTGTACTGCCAAAGGGGTAAGAATTTTAAGATTGGTCCATCTTTAAAATGATGTTTGCTTGTCCTTTCCTGACTCGGGGTGAAATTACTGGGTGGTAGGTAGGTTAGAAAATCTTTTTTCCAAAAAATTTTGACTTATTTGATGACGGGATAAAAGAATTAAAAAGAAAAAAATATGTCCTGGAATGTAATAAAAAATTAAATAGGGCCTGTGACAGCTCTGCTGCGAGTTAGATCAGTAGTGACCTGATTAAAATATCTATTTACCGTATTGATTTAAATAGAATCTGGATTATTAATCTTTGTTTACATATTACGATGACTGTCGGTGATACAACGCATAATATCCGTTATAAAGCCCATATATAAATATGAGCACATGGCATTGTCATTACATGCGATCGGGATCGTATTCCATACGTATTCCGCCATGTTGGTTTATATTTAGAATGCACATGTGACTGCATCGGTTGATCGATTATAGCAGCAATACGTATTATTTATAGACATCACCTACCTACGTATATTATTAGCGTTCTTTAATAACATCTTACCTATTTTTCTAGCACTGGCACCTGATATATTTCCTTTTTAAACGTATTTCTTTACTTCCCTATATAATCATGTTGGGGCTGCAGCATTTCCGGTTTGTGAATGATACCAATCGTGACGTCAGTAATAAACAACGTCATCAGTATACATTGGTAACTTGGTATTTCCGGTAGAAAACCTTTATATATGCACCCCCTTTTTGGGACTGGGGTACCAGAGCATCAGCATCGCTCGCACTAATCAGACCACCTTCATAAACGGTGAGATTCATAGTACGATTAGCAAATTATAGCACGTACAGGGACCTACCATATACTCTGTTCAGGAATTATTTCATTACTAGGATTTTAAGATAATATTTGGGTGCCAGTCTGCTATATATATTTATCACCCCCCCCCCCCCCTTTTCCCCATTGGATTTTATACATTTAGGGTGGATATTTTGTGTCACTGTTTACGAGGCAGTATATCTCCCCTGTTTATGTTGTCTAAGATTATAGTATTGTTATTGATTAAAATCTATTTGAAATGTTACCATGCAAGTCTTATGTTTCTCTCTCTCGGATTGTCACACATTATTATATATTTGGAAATATGAATTGACGGCGGTGTTGAAATACCGGTCTTTATTAAAAACTAAATACAGTCCAAGACTGTGTTACCCGATATACCTCGGGCACGTTACAGAATTTGGTGGCATCGGTAAAGGATATATTTGTCTATAATTTCGATGATGTCGAGTAGACCAAGCAGTTCAGCTTCTGACTCGCTAACTGGGCGAGATATGTGTGACGATACAGAGAGAGAAATGGTTACTTTGGGTCCCGCAAATACTAATACTTGTAAATCAGATTTACTTGAACAAGAGCCTCTAGGTTCCCCCAGTGGTGAAGTTATTTTAAACTTTAGAGGCCCCCGCCACTGTGATGAAACTCCCGGTTTAGATTGCGGAGATGTGGGTGAATCAAACCCTAGAGAAATCTTAAACATAGTTAAGGACCAAATAAATCACGTACTTAAAGACCAATTGGGACAAATGATGGAAGAACAGTTTTCTAAATTAATGCGGGATCAGTTCTGCAATACGCTGCAGAATCAAATGGCTGCAGCCAGCAGAAATTACTGTAATATGGAAAGCAGCAACGTAGCTTCTCAAGGCGAGAATGTGCGTTTGTCTGGCTCATATATGAGGGAACATAGCATTCCCAGTTCATGTAACGAGGGTGTCAGTAGGGTACATTCCTCAGAAAGGAATTGGCATACTGGCGGCTCGTCGAGTGTTTCAAACAAGAACACTCAGGTAGATACATGTAGTCTAAACAGAGAGACGGGTGACAGAGGTTTCTACTCATATGAAGACCGTCTTGTCGGCGACTCTCAAGGTTATCCCTGTACGAATTACAGGATGAATAGTCCTACAGTAACAGACTCCGAGAATAAATATACGCATAGAACTCGTGTTCATTTTGAAGATCAAGGTCCCTTAGAGTTCAATGAACCAGGTGGTATGTTTAATGAATTTTCAAGAACCCCACACCAATCCCCGCAGTCTAATTCATTAGAAGGAAGAAACAAAAAGCCCGCGAATTATGACGGCAAAACTTCATGGTCTGACTATTTGATTCAGTTTGAGATGATAGCTGAGTTAAACAAATGGAATAACACAATGAAAGCTTACGAGCTTGCTACTAGCTTGCGTGGAGATGCTCAAACTGTTTTGAGTGATATCAGTCCCGAAATGCGGCGGGGCTACACACAGCTTGTAAATGTTCTTAGCTCCCGGTTCGAGCCCCGGAACCAGAGCGAGTTATACCGCGCAAAGATGAAAAATAAAATGAGAAAACGTAATGAAAAATTAGAGGATTTAGCCCAAGATATTAAGTCCTTAGCTAGGTATGCTTACCCCAATGTTACTTCAGAAACTAGAGAACAATTAGCTAAGGATTGTTTTATAGATTCCCTAGGTGATGCCGAACTTGAATGGGCTGTATATCAAGGCAAACCCATTTCACTTCAACAAGCTGTTACATTAGCGCTCGAATGCGAGGCATTTCAGAACGGACGCAAACAGCGGTCCAATTTAAAAGTTAACAGAGCTATGAACGTTGTTCAAAACACTGAAAATTTCGGACTTCAATCCCAGAAGTCAGTAGTAGACCCTTTATGTCGGGAGATACAGTCTTCCCCAAATAGTAAGCGCACGTATAATAATGGTGATAGGCAGTCTAAAAAGAAAGGCGCCTGTCATTACTGTGGTTTAAACGGACACTGGAAGTCGGAGTGTAGAAAGAGACAGAGAGATCAGAATGCCTTAGCCCAAAAACAGACAAACCAATCCAGAAACGACAATCATAATTTAAACGCCCAGTAGCTGACACTACGGGTCAAGTGCCAGCTAGGATTATCCCTCAAATTAACCCCCAAATGACCCCAAACGCTCCCCATTGCCCCCCTTGTAAGAAATCAGATGCATTGTTTATCAAAGCCACGATTTTAGGACTGGAATTAGAATGCCTTGTAGACACAGGTTCTACATCTACGATTATGCATTCTGGAAAATATTTTGACATACCAGATGCTTTACGTCCTAAGCTTGAACCTTCTTCTAGTACCCTACGTATGGCTGATGGCAGCCTTGTTAAACCATTGGGATGTGCAATCCTTCCCCTTATTATTGAAGAGCATGAATATGAGCAACCCATTATTGTTGCTAGTATTGATGAACCATTAGTGCTTGGATTTGATTTTCTGGCTCAGTACAAGTGTACAATAGATGCAGCCAGTAACAGTTTACATATTGGTCAAATACCTGTGGCCAGGAATCAAAGGTCAATAAGTATGTCCTCTTGTAGAATCAGAGTAAGTGAGGACACAGTACTACCCCCTTCTAGTGAAACGGTAATTAAGGGACGGGTGGAAGGAAACAGTTATTTAACAGAGGGAATACTTGAGCCCTATAGCGAAAAGCTGACTCAGAGCGGTGTTGTTGTAGCTCGAGCACTTGTAAACCTTACAGATGGTTTTGTACCTATGCGAATTGGAAATTTTACAAGTGAAACCATTACTGTTTTCAAAGATACTGTTGCTGCAGTGTGCGATGAAGCTTTACAAATTGAGACGGATAACCCCATAGAGTTGCAAAAAGTTTATCAAATAAACCCCGTTGAGTCACAAGCAATTCCTGAGCATTTAGCCATCTTGTATGAAACCTCCTGCAACTTGTTGAATGAAGAACAAAAATTATCTTTCAAGAATTTGCTACTGAAGCATCAGAATATATTTGCAAAATCTAAAGGTGACCTAGGCGTCACAGATATTATTAAGCATCAAATCAACACTAGCGATGCAGTTCCTATAAAACAAGCAGCTCGCAGGCTCCCAATTACAAAACGTCAAGTTGTTAAGGACGAAGTAGACAAAATGATTAAGAGTGGTGTTATTGAGCCATCTACCAGTCCTTGGGCATCCCCTGTAGTACTCTGTACCAAGAAAGACGGTTCTGTAAGATTTTGTATAGACTATCGACGTCTCAATTCAGTTACTCATAAGGACTCTTACCCCTTGCCCCGTATTGATGATTCTCTTGACGCCCTTCGAGGTTCTAAGTGGTTTTCTACACTTGATCTACAAAGTGGATTTTGGCAGGTTCAAATGAATAATAGTGATGCTGAGAAAACTGCTTTTGTTACAAATGGTGGCCTTTATCAGTTCCGTGTAATGCCTTTTGGACTTTGTAACGCCCCTGCGACCTTTCAACGACTAATGGAATGTGTCCTAAGTGGCCTGAATTTTGAAATTTGTTTGTTGTACATAGACGATATTATTGTCTATTCAGATAGTTTTGAACAACACTTGGAGCGATTATCAACTGTCTTAGAGAAGCTGCATGGAGCAAACCTCAAAGTGTCCCCTAAGAAATGTAAAATGTTTCAACAACAAGTATCCTTCCTTGGCCATATCGTCAGTGCTGATGGCATAGCAACTGACCCTGACAAAACACAAGCCATTAAGGCCTGGCCAAAACCAGAGACTGTTACAGAAGTACGTAGTTTTCTCGGCACCTGTGCATATTACAGGCGATTTATTAAATCATTCAGTGACATAGCAAAACCTCTTTACAAACTGACAGAAAAAGATTCCCAGTTTAACTGGTCAAACAGTTGTCAAGTCTCTTTCAATACGTTGAAAGATTGCCTCACTAATGCCCCCATATTGGGATACCCTGATTTGACCCAAGAGTTCATCTTAGATACTGATGCCAGTGCATTTTGTATCGGTGCTGTCCTCTCACAGGTAAAAGATAACAAAGAGCAGGTGGTTGCATATTTCAGTAAGTCACTGTCAAAGCCCGAGCGCAACTACTGCGTGACTCGTCGAGAACTTCTGGCGGTTGTCGAGGGAATTAAACATTTTCACCATTACTTGTATGGCCAACACTTTTCTGTCAGAACTGATCATGGTGCTCTAAACTGGTTGATGCAGTTCAAAAATCCCGAGGGAGAAATGGCCCGCTGGCTTGAAGTACTTTCTGTATACGATTTTTCTATTTCCCATCGCCCTGGTAAGTCCCACGGAAATGCTGATGGTCTTTCTCGACGACCTTGTGGCGAGTGTCAATACTGTAAAAGAAAAGAAAATCGTGAAGTTGAGGAAGAAGAAAAAGAGTGTACTCATGATATTTGTGTTGTAAGAAGTCAAAAGCAAATTGCTCCATCTGTGACTCAAGTTATTGATCAATATAACGAAATTAGTGATCAATTACCAGAAAATAATGATCATTCTATAGCTGAGCAATGGCAAGCTACTAGGAAAATTGAGTTAAAGGCCGCTCAAACTAGTGACCCCATTATTTCAATAGTATATAAGTGGAAAGAGTCATCCACTCGTCCCACATGGCAAGAGATTTCCCATTTAGGTGTAGAACTTAAAATCTTTTGGTCACAATGGGATCGACTAATTATAGATGACGGTGTTTTGTACAGACAGTGGACAGACAAAAGTCATGATAAGCAGGTGCTACAGGTTGTCCTACCTACTTCTTTACGTATAGAGGTTCTCACCATGCTTCACTGTGACCCATCTGCTGGTCATTTTGGCATTTTAAGGACATTACATCGGGTTCGCTTGAGGTTTTATTGGCCCTATGTCAAGAGAGATGTTATACAATGGTGCCATGAATGCCCAACTTGTCAGATACATAATCCAGTTACTAAACAACCAAAAGCTTGCTTGAAACAATATCATGTTGGAGCCCCATTGGAGAGAGTTGCCCTGGATATTTTTGGTCCCTTGCCCCGAACAAAGTCAGGAAAAACATATATTTTGGTTATAAGTGATTACTTTACTCGCTGGACAGAGAGTTACCCATTAGCAAATATAGAAGCTTCTACCGTAGTTCATACCTTTGTATGCCAGTTCATCTGTAAATTTGGTGTTCCACGTCAGGTCCATACTGACCAAGGCACCCAGTTTGAATCCGACCTGTTTAAGGAGATATGTAGAATATTAGATATAGATAAAACTAGGACGACTCCTTACCACCCCCAGAGTGATGGTCTTGTAGAGCGATTCAATCGAACTTTAAAGTGTATGTTAAATAAATACGTAGGCAAGCACCCTAAAGATTGGGATACTTATTTGCCCCTGCTCATGCTAGCCTACAGATCATCTGTACACGATAGTACTGGTGAGACACCAAGTTTGCTGATGTTGGGTAGAGAGGTGGAACTCCCCATAGATATGTTATTTGGACGGAACGATAGCCCAAAACTCTCTAGTGACTCTTACAATGAGTATGTCAAAAACTTACAAGCTACATTATACGATGTTCACGAGCTTGCAAGAGCCCAAATGCTAAAAGCTGGAGCCAGGCAGAAGAAGAAATATGACCATAATGCAAAACAAAACCAATACAAAATAGGAGATTTAGTTTTGCTTAACGCCAAACGTATTAGCAAATTGAACCCCAAGTTTTGTAGAAATTGGGAGGGTCCATATACCATTACTAAGAAAATTTCAGATCTTACTTATGAAATTCAGCGAGGTTCCTCTGGGGTCCTGAAAATTGTCCACCATAACCTTTTAAGGCCTTACTTTGGAAAGACTGGCACTCATTAAGCTATAATATGAGTAAAAACAGAATGATTCAGTATACTTCTACATAAAGTATATAGCATTTGTCTGAAAAAAAAAAAGTGTATTTGAAATCTTTGTCCTTACCTGTATTTATTTTAATTACTCAGATGATACTGGACTGCAGAGCCTGCACTCGGTCTTTCCAAACAAGGAGGCAACTCTACAGGCATTTCGCAGAAGTGCATGGCGATTACCTAGAATGTAACTTCTGCAGATTCACATTACCGGGTACCAGGAAATATCTAATGGTCCGCCATCTCAACAACAAGCACCCGGATAAACCTGTATTGTATTCTGTGAAGCGGAGAGAGGCTTTCCACAATGACGCTTCAGCATCCTCTGGTTATGTGCCGAGGCCATTCCACAGGTCTCCACGACGCCAGTCCCCTCGGAGATCGTCCTCCAAGAGATCCCCATCTAGAACTGCGTCAGCCACTTCGTCTCATCCTCGACGAAATTATCCAGAGGATTCTCCAGCCACCTCAACCGTCCCTCCACCTATCACACCACTGAGGTCTCCCTCGATCTCCATTTCCTTGGGAAGCCCCATGGAGGTGGATCTCTATGAACTGGATGGGCCAGCGGAGACTCCACCTCGGAGGGTTTTGCTGAACAAAAAGCCTTCGGTAGCATCCAGACCAGCTAGAGCTCCATCTCCCCTCCAACCTTCAGGAGCTGTTTCATTGCTGACCAGGCCCGTTCCGGCTTTGGCTTCCACTGCACCAGATCCTGAACCCGCCTTTTCAGAGCCACTTTGGTCTGCATGCCCTGAGTCCCTGTTGTCCACGTCATCCATTCCCATGTCAGCACCTGAGCTACCATCTTCTTCCACTGTACCAGCTGTTTCTTCTGCTGAATCTTCATTGGAACCCACTTTGCCTCCATTTGCACCTCCAGTTGTGTCTTTGGCCAATGAGACGACGTCCGGAACTCCTTTTTCGGCATCAACGGAATCGTTGCTCCAGGAACTGTTTCCTGATTTGTATCCCTCTTCCTCATCTCCTGAGAAGAGCTCCCTTGATGTCAATACTGTCAGTACCGTCGATTTAACAACAGCTAGTTGTCAACCAATCAACACCCCGAGTTATGTTCTTCATCGATGTGAGAGGTCGGATCCAGCCCTGGCATCGTCTCATCTAGCCAATGACCCCAGGCTTTTCTTTGCTGGAGCTCCCAGTGCCCAGGAAGATGATTTCGTGGCCCGAATAATGCAGAAAGCCAATCGTGAGGCAAAGAGTTTAGGTAATTCTCACCGTAAGGTATCTTTCATCCCTCGAGGATTCAGCAGTGTCACTCGTGTGGAAGAACTGTCGTTTCCAGATGGTCATGTCTACAAAATGAAATCAACGCTGGTTAGAGACACTGAATATTCCATCATGGATTCGAAATGTACTCAAACAGACAATGTCCCCGCCCGTGTTATCCCTACCCCTGTTTCCAGATGTGACGCTTTCACACAAGTTTCCACTGTCCAGACCTTCACCCTGGGAGATTAGCTGATCCATCTTTGTGTGTGTTCCTCCTTTGTCCCATCCCTGTATCTGATTGGAACTCTAGTATTTATAAGTGAGAACATTTAATCTCTGAGATGCTATATACATGTATAGTACTCATATATAGTACTGTCATATAGTATCGAATTTGTTTTATTATATTATTACAATTATTTTATGTATATTGTTTATGTATGCCATAAGATATCTATTATTATCCATGGTGTATGTACATAAAGTACATTGCCATGTTTCAGATGTGAGTACTTATACCTGTACATGCATGTATAATGATATCTCATGTATTAATTATCATTTCTCATTGTTGTTGTTACAATATTTGTTCATGATATTTCCTTGAAAACGTGTGGTAAGTTTGTTTGCTATTTATTGTTCACTGTATGTTTAATAGTTACTTACCGTTCGAGGACGAACGCTTTTTCAACGTCGGGGGTGATGTGACAGCTCTGCTGCGAGTTAGATCAGTAGTGACCTGATTAAAATATCTATTTACCGTATTGATTTAAATAGAATCTGGATTATTAATCTTTGTTTACATATTACGATGACTGTCGGTGATACAACGCATAATATCCGTTATAAAGCCCATATATAAATATGAGCACATGGCATTGTCATTACATGCGATCGGGATCGTATTCCATACGTATTCCGCCATGTTGGTTTATATTTAGAATGCACATGTGACTGCATCGGTTGATCGATTATAGCAGCAATACGTATTATTTATAGACATCACCTACCTACGTATATTATTAGCGTTCTTTAATAACATCTTACCTATTTTTCTAGCACTGGCACCTGATATATTTCCTTTTTAAACGTATTTCTTTACTTCCCTATATAATCATGTTGGGGCTGCAGCATTTCCGGTTTGTGAATGATACCAATCGTGACGTCAGTAATAAACAACGTCATCAGTATACATTGGTAACTTGGTATTTCCGGTAGAAAACCTTTATATATGCACCCCCTTTTTGGGACTGGGGTACCAGAGCATCAGCATCGCTCGCACTAATCAGACCACCTTCATAAACGGTGAGATTCATAGTACGATTAGCAAATTATAGCACGTACAGGGACCTACCATATACTCTGTTCAGGAATTATTTCATTACTAGGATTTTAAGATAATATTTGGGTGCCAGTCTGCTATATATATTTATCACCCCCCCCTTTTTCCCCATTGGATTTTATACATTTAGGGTGGATATTTTGTGTCACTGTTTACGAGGCAGTATATCTCCCCTGTTTATGTTGTCTAAGATTATAGTATTGTTATTGATTAAAATCTATTTGAAATGTTACCATGCAAGTCTTATGTTTCTCTCTCGGATTGTCACACATTATTATATATTTGGAAATATGAATTGACGGCGGTGTTGAAATACCGGTCTTTATTAAAAACTAAATACAGTCCAAGACTGTGTTACCCGATATACCTCGGGCACGTTACAGGGCCATTTTTGGTTAGTCGATTTGGAAAGGGCAACGAAACAATTTTTTGTTAGATGACCATATAGGCATACAACTAAAATGAAATCTTAGATAAAAGCATATACATGAATATTACAGGATTCCTTTTCTTATTACTGGTTATAACTGCTAAACTCTAGCTCTGTGACTGATGAAATTCTGAGAGAGAGCTACAGGATACAAGTTTTGTAAAAACCTCGATTAATGGCCACAGTGTTTTAGTCACTTGCTTCAAGTTTTATTTCTTCTATTAAATGATTTCTCACATGCTCTCATTTCATCCCCTTTACATGTAGCATTTGAAATTTTGGCTGTCTGCAGGAGCAATCTTGGTGTTACAACACATCTAGTTTTGAAGAATATTCAGGCCTAAAATAAAAAAAATAGTTTGTTTGCAGTTGCCTATCAACCCACTAAAAATGCGCCCGACTCAAACTTTTTTACAGCCATTATTTGATTGTTTGGTTTTTTTTTAAGTTTCAAATTTTTAGGATGTTGAAACTTTTTTGTCTATTTTCAAAATTTTTGTTTCTGTCAATAAGTGGCATAAAGTAAATAGAGCTTTATTTACCTACAGTAATCCTATAAAAATCTCTGATTTGTAATAAGCTTGGCCTCATGCCTGAATAAAGTTATTTGATTTATTGAAATTCTATTTTAATCCCAGTAACAGGAAGTAATCAATCACATGATACAAACATTCAAGATGGAGGACTGTGATTTGCCATGTGCAGTTATTCTATTTCATTCTGATCTTGATTTCTCTCAAGCATCTGCATTTTGCTCTGACATGGATATAGATGTTTTAGAAACTGAAATATATGGTTATAGTTGTTTAGTATTTTTTTTACAAATGGAATTTAGTGCAGTTTTGTTTTTTTGGAACCTCAGTGGTTTTTCTATTGATAAGTATATTCAGCAGTAAAAAAAAAAGGAAATTAGTGGATGTTAAGGTGAGAATTTTATTTTTTGTTTGGTATTTCTTTTGGAAATCAATTTAAATTCAGTATTTCAATTGAGGCATTCAACAGTAAACCTAGATTGACTGTCCAGGCCCACTCTGTTAGTCATTTTATCCCCGTAATGACAGACTGACATGAAACACTTGGCAGACTCTGAATTACACAGATTTTTACAGGGAGAGAAATGGAGGTTTTGCTATTGATGATATTAGTGACAAGTATCATAATTATGATGATCTTAGGTATTGGTATAATTTTCCTTTTTATCTTCTTTCGAAAGTGGACAATTAAGTTTTTTCAGAAGGTGGAATGATATTATTTAGTAATGAAGAGGTACATATCTTGTATATAATTTGAGATAATTAAGAATTTATTTTTGTGTGTGTTCATTTAAAAGTAATCGAATAATTTATTTTTATGTTGATTGTAATTGTTTAACATATGTTTTACTAGAAAAACTTTGATAACTTGTGTATTTATATGCTCAGAAGGCGCTAGTCGATAAAAAATCCCAACAAAAACATGATAACTTGTGTATTTATATGCTCAGAAGGCGCTAGTCGATAAAAAATCCCAACAAAAACAGACATAATCTGATAATGAGATTTTAACCCAAAATGAATAGACCCAGAAAGACCAACAGTTTGGCCCCACAAAAAAAGACATTAAATTCTAACAGTGACAGACAAAATAATTGGAAAACTTAGATTTAACAAAGGAAATATAAGGGGAAAAAGAGTAGACTCAGAAAGACAGACAGTTTGGCCCCATAATAAAAGAAATTCAATTCCCAAAGTGACAGACAACATAATTGACCTAATAAAAGGAATATAAGGCCAAAAAGAGTAGACCCAGAAAGACAGACAGTTTAATTTGGCCCCATAATAAAAGACATTCAATTCCCAAAGTGACAGACAACATAATAGATCTAATAAAAGGAATATAAGGCCAAAAAGGGTAGACCCAGAAAGACAGACAGTTTGGCCCCATAATAAAAGACATTAAATTCCCAAAGTGACAGACAACATAATAGATCTAATAAAAGGAATATAAGGCCAAAAAGGGTAGACCCAGAAAGACAGACAGTTTGGTCCCATAATAAAAGACATTAAATTCTCAAATTGACAGACAACATAATAGATCTAATAAAAGGAATATAAGGGGGAAATGAATAGACCCAGAAAAACAGACAGTTTGGCCCCACAATAAAGGACATTCAATTCCCAAAGTGACAGACAAAACAAAAAGGAAAACTTAGATTAAATAAAAGGAATATAAAACAAAATATAAAGATCCATAAGGACGGCTAGTTTGGGTCCCAATAAAAGATTTAATTCCAATTTGACAGTCAACAGTACATAGGAAAACTAAACAACATAAGCCCACAATGGCTCTGACAGACCAAAAATCCCAATGTGACAGACGGAATAAGATCACAATGGCTTTGACAATAATCCCCATACTGATAGACAAAAAAAACCCACTTTGGCAGACAGAATAAGCCCACAATGGCTTTGACAATAATCCCCATACTGATAGACAAAAAAACCCTACTGTGGCAGACAGAATAAGCCCACAATGGCTTTGACAATAATCCCCATACTGATAGACAAAAATAACCCACAGTGACAGATGGAATAAGCCCACAATGGCTTTGACAATAATCCCCATACTGATAGACAAAAATAACCCACTGTGGCAGACAGAATAAGCCCACAATGGCTTTGACAATAATCCCCATACTGATAGATAAAAAAAAACCCACTGTGGCAGACAGAATAAGCCCACAATGGCTTTGACAATAATGCCCATGGATATTTATAGCCTTTAATCAATGGTAAAAGTCTATATGGCATATAAGGGCTAAAACTCTTTCCATACATTTTAGTGAAGATACTTGTTAAGTATATCAAAATTACAACTTTCCACATAATCTTGACTCCTATAAAAACACACTTTCATATTAATTTACTGAAATAAATCTTTGTTTAACATGTTTATTTGTGTTTGAATGACACATGATGTGTTCAACACATCTTTGCATAAACGCAAGAAGTCACACTTTAAGGTCACTCCTAAAAAATTTTTTGGTAAATTGTGATATGCAAGCAAATGACCAATTTCAGTCTCCATGGAGATCAGTGTAACACATTGAATTGCATCTGTAATTTGCTGAGATTGCCAGGGAATTTACAAGTAGTGAAATGAAGTAAAGTATATTTTTGAAACTTTGGTCATGAAAAATTTTACCTATAAATTTTTACGCAATTTGCTTAAAAATATTGATGTGATATGGCTTAAACAAATGTTGGTACTTTTTGTTGTATTTCCAGTTTTAATTTACAAAAAATTGAATATTTTTTAAGGCGTCGAGCTAATGCTCGGCAGCCTTCTAGCGATCGTCTGGATTGGCAATCATCCGAAATTCATGCTCTGCACCGCCCTTTAAATGCGAAGAAGAAATATGTTCCTTAAACTTTTAAACATATTACAAGATTTTAATTTTATTTATTCTATTAAATTGTGTACAAAACTTTGCCTCCCTGGTTATTGACAACTCATTGCATAAGTATAAATGCTTAATCAAGAAATGGTGGATGAATACAATGAGGTGTAAAATTCACTAAATATTATTTTAGTTTATCACTTACATTTTAATTTTAGACCGTGCCCGATAGAAATAAAATTTGATATGTAAATTTATTTGTTATCCGGCACGGTCTCCCAAAATAAATGTAAGCGATAAATGTATCTAGTGATTTTGACGCGGGTTATGTATTTTTTCTGCAATGTCGCCACCTTCATATCCTGCATGATTCACCAAAGAAAGCATTTTATTGTTTAAATAAAAACATCACTCCCTATTTTATAAGGAAATATACTGATTTTTGTTTTTAAAGCAGCACAAAACATAATTCATTTACTTTTTTATTGTAATATTATCTGATATATATACACACACACACACACACACACACACACACACACACACACACACACACACACACACACGCTACTATTAGTACAGAAATTCAAATTTTTGATATTCTATATTTTAAAAAATGTCAGCTCGACACCTTTGTGGCCGGTTGGCCTTTGATTTAGAGAAAAAAAGATGTTTTGCAAACTTCATCATTGTCAATAAATTTTGCAATAAATGTTTACACATTTTAAAAATTCTTTTGAAACAATAAGCTTTTTGAGCTCTAAAATACCCAGTGAATTGATTTTCTTCTATAACAAGAGATAAAAATTAATCATTTTAATGTTTTGGATAAGAAACATCTGTAACCATTTTAGTGTTATTATTAAGAAAAATGATTTTAATGTAATTTCTTTGTTCTTTTCAAGAATCTGAAGATGCCAGCTCAAACAAGGAGAAAGAGGAAAGGTAAACAGTCTTAGTTAACATGGGTAAAATTGGTTAATTAAAAATTAATAGCAAAGTGTGTTTTTTATTATAATCGTGTATGAAAAAAATTAAATATTAATTTGGCCACCCCCTATGGAGTATTTAGGATGATGCAAATACTTATTTGAGTAGAAATACCTTGCAAACAAACTTTCCCATGGTCCTCCATAGTTTGATGCAACATTTTAGATAGTGTATAATAAATGCATTTTTTAAAAATTATTTTAGAAAGTAGAAAGACTGAAGAAGTTACTTATGTAAAAGGTAAGTGTTGAAAATTATAAAATATTGATATGTCCCCATATTCTAGTGCTGTAAGCTACCAGTTTGTCATTTTTCGAGTGACAGAAAGACAAAACAAATTTAAGGTAACTCCAGTGTCTTTCGGATCCGGTTCTTTTTTTACACGGCGTGCTTTATTTCCGGTTATAATTTTAGCGCACAACAAATGTTTTAAAATAATAATGGTTTGGTCAAAAAGTGGGTTATTTGTTAAAATATCGCATCTCCGTCGTTTAGAGGGATTGGAGAAAGCAAGGAAAGCAGCAAAATGTAAAAATGGTAAATGAGTGTGTAATATAATTGTACGTATTGTATGCATTCTCTTCCAACAATTACACTGCGTTTATGTATAGCTTGACGACCTCATGTGTCCTCCGGGACAAGAAGAGGATAAGTAAGTACTTGTGTAGCTTGAACATTAATTAAAACTACATAACACTGATTGGTGTTTTATCTACAGATAAATATGTTTAAAAACTGAGATAGAAAGTTTTTGACAGAAAGGGGGGGGTACTACTGCACTCAATTATATGTGTTTTTTGCAGTCTCGACCTTAATTTTATATGTATAATACAGTTTCATTGATTATATCAATTTTAGTGACTGTTAGATTGTGTCTTTTGGTACATTTCAATTATTTCCAAAGTTTGCAAAAAACAACTTGTAAAATTTACATTTTCAATATGGGGGTACACGTGTTCAAGAGACTATCAAGCAAAAACTAGATGGTCAATTTTGATAAACTATGTTTTTTTGTTAACACAATATGTAACTCTTAATAAATATTCTTTAAAAATTGTATGTAAACTGAATAATTTTTTAGAATTTTTCAAAAAGATGCAATTTTGTGATTTTTTTGGGAAGGTCGTGGCAAGAAAAAATGTAATATTTTTTATATTTTCTGTAGAAAATCAATAAATGTTTTATGATTTAATGCTAATCAATTGATTTGCTTAAATTATAACCTAACATGAGATCATGCTTCATGGTGTTAAATTTTGGCTGAACAATTTTTGGACCTTGTAAGCTGAAGCTCACTGTAGGAAAACAAACGTGCAAAGGTATAAATATTTTGGTCTCTATAGTAAGTTTAAAAGTTGTTTTAACTGTTAAAATTAAAAAATGTTTGGTTTGACACGGATTTCTAAAACACTGGAGTTACCTTAACTGAAGGGATTTTAGCAAGACTGAAGTTTAAAATACAAAAATCAAGTTTTACTTCCAACTTTTAACATGCATATCGTAAAAATTGTTTTGAATATTATGTTTCTACGGGAGTTCTCTTCTACCTGTTATTCAGCAAAAGCACCACAAGTATTAGATTTAGTTATGAGAAAACAACCATGTTCTTTATTAGGCAGAAAAATTCAAAGATACTGATTAATGATGTGGTGACCTTTTCTCTTGGATGATCATGATGGCTGAAGTATCTTTATTTATTTAACAGACCAAATTGTATACTGTTACTGGAAGGGAATATGGTGGCCAGGTGCTGTGGAGAGTGTTTTGAAAAACGATGTGTACCAAATTTCCTTTTGGAAAGAGGAGGAAAGGTAAGGACTAATTTGATTTAAAAGGATATAGATTTTTTCATTTAAAATGTTTTATATGAAGGTCTGTGTGATTTATAAAAAGGAATTTATTGTAAGCAAGATACTAGTATATGATTTTAAGTACCAGTAAATCTGATCTATAATTATGTTAAGGTGTACAAAAATTTACTTTGTGTTGAAAATTCACTCCATCAGTAAGACTTTAACAAACTTCATATCTTTGTTAAATAGTTATACTCCTTCATGTACAAAAAAAGTTTTTGCAAATGTGTATACTTAGCACAGAATATATGTAATTGTTTTTCACATCTGTAGGATTACATGTAGAAGCCACAATCTCTGTAATTTTCAATATGACACAGACACAGACTTGATTGCTTCAAGTTTAAGTAAATAAGTTTGGTTTAAATTCGTTCCTTTTGTTCAGAATGTTTTTTCATTTAAACTTAAGTCCAAGAAATGGATATTATCTAAAATACTTGTTCATCAGTCAAACATAAGTTATTCCTACTTATGAAATAATCACTGACGAATATTTATTTGTTTTTCTTTTATAAGTACTACTAACCCACAAGAAATAAATTCCACATCCATATAAAAAATGTTGAATTGTTAACATTAACCAGACTGTTTTTTGTTTTCTACTAATGCATGCTATGAGAGGAAGGGCAGGGTTGGACAGTTAAACTACTAAAATGTGACAGAGAATTAAATTATTACATCATGTGGTGTATTATAAATGTTCAAGACCATATAACCAAACAATTTTATTTATTTTTAAGGAATCGGGCAACTTAAATTTATGTGTTTTCAAACATGAATCATGTCTTGGCAATGTGTTTCATTAAATTGATAATTCGTACAAATTTGTCCTACCATGTTCCTATAAGATGCAGCGAAACAACTGTCCAATCCTCCCAAAGAATGATAGATGAATGAAATTACTAGAGTGAAACAAAGCAATAAGAGTTGTTAATAACATAATTTATGATTTACTGGTTCTAAAACTGCAGAAAAATGTTTAACATTAATGAAAGCTCAGGATTCTGCAACCCTTGTATTTTCTTAAAGTATTTTTACTAAACTTTGCAAATGAACAAACTTAATTTTACTAGTTAAAATTAAAAATACAAGTACTCGCATATTGTAATGCAAGAAATTGAATGCACCATTACTAATTTCAGAAAAAAAAGAGGCAGGCTGATCTGAAAAATAAATACACGGAAGAGGTAGAATATGCTAAATCTTTGAGTAAAAACAAACCAGCACCATCCCACACCTTGAGTTCACAGAGCCCTTCAGCTTGTGAAGAGGTACCTACCACAAGTGATAAGCCGGAACAAGAGAGAACACCACCCCACACCTTGAGTTTACAGAGCGGTCCAGCTTCTCGTGAAGAGGTGCCTTCCACTAGTGATAAGCCAGAACAAGAGAGGATACCACACCATACCTTGACTTTACAGAGCGGTCCAGCTTCTCGTGAAGAGGTGCCTTCCACTAGTGATAAGCCAGAACAAGAGAGGATACCACCCCATACCTTGAGTTTACAGAGCGGTCCAGCTTCATGTGAAGAGGTGCCTACCACAAATGTTCAGCCAGAACAAGAGAGGTTACCACCCCATACCTTGAGTTTACAGAGCGGTCCAGCTTCATGTGAAGAGGTGCCTACCACAAGTGTTCAGCTGGAACAAGAGAGGGTACCACCCCATACCTTGAGTTTACAGAGTGGTCCAGCTTCATGTGAAGAGGTGCCTACCACAAATGTTCAGCCAGAACAAGAGAGGTTACCACCCCATACCTTGAGTTTACAGAGCGGTCCAGCTTCATGTGAAGAGGTGCCTACCACAAGTGTTCAGCCGGAACAAGAGAGGTTACCACCCCACACCTTGAGTTTACAGAGTGGTCCAGCTTCATGTGTAGAGAAGCCTATCACAAGTGATAAGCCAGGACAAGATAAGGCACCACCCCATACCTTGAGTTCACAGAGCCCTTCAGCTTCATGTGAAGGGGAGCCTACCACTAGTGATAAGCCAGGACAAGAGAGGGTACCACCCCACACCTTGAGTTTACAGAGTGGTCCAGCTTCATGTGAAGAGGTGCCTACCACAAATGTTCAGCCAGAACAAGAGAGGTTACCACCCCATACCTTGAGTTTACAGAGCGGTCCAGCTTCATGTAAAGAGGTGCCTACCACAAGTGTTCAGCTGGAACAAGAGAGGTTACCACCCCATACCTTGAGTTTACAGAGCGGTCCAGCTTCATGTAAAGAGGTGCCTACCACAAGTGTTCAGCTGGAACAAGAGAGGTTACCACCCCATACCTTGAGTTCACAGAGCGGTCCAGCTTCATGTGAAGAGGTGCCTAATACAAGTGTTCAGCTGGAACAAGAGAGGTTACCACCCCACACCTTGAGTTTGCAGAGCGGTCCAGCTTCATGTGAAGAGGTGCCTTCCACAAGTGATAAGCCAGAACAAGAGAGGATACCACCCCATACCTTGAGTTTACAGAGCGGTCCAGCTTCATGTGAAGAGGTGCATACCACAAGTGATAGGCCGGAACAAGAGAGGTTACCACCCCACACCTTGAGTTTACAGAGTGGTCCAGCTTCATGTGAAGAGGTGCATACCACAAGTGATAGGCCGGAACAAGAGAGGTTACCACCCCACACCTTGAGTTTACAGAGTGGTTCAGCTTCATGTGAAGAGGTGCCTACCACAAGTGATAGGCCGGAACAAGAGAGGTTACCACCCCACACCTTGAGTTCACAGAACCCTCCAGCTTCATGTGAAGAGGAGCCTACCACTAGTTATAAGCCAGAACAAGAGAGGGCACCACCCCATACCTTGAGTTTACAGAGCCCCCTAGCTTTATGTGAAGACAATACCATTACTGGTGAACAGTCCCTTGATTTATTACCAACTTTATTTACTTTATCTGCTAGAGATGAAAAGTTACTAAAAGACCTCATGCAATACGTCAATTTTTGCAGTGATGAGGATGATGATTGGATTGATGAAATTGATTTGGATTCAGAGTTTATTCCTTCAGAGTCAGAGGAAGAAGAGAGTACTTCTGATGAGGATATATCATCCTCCACCTGTGTTAAAGGTGTTAAGAGAAAGAGTTTTGAAGATGATGTGCTTATTTCATCTACAACAAATAAGGGCATTGACCAGGATCTTGTAGAGAATTCGGACAGTGATGTGTCTGAAGAGATCCCTTACCTTCCACCATTAGGTCTATTATGTAACCCACAGTCCAATGAAAATGATGCATCTTCTTTGGAGTCTGATAGTGACATAGACATTGTTGAGGAGGAAATTATCAGAGATATTACTTATCCCTCAATCTTTATTAGAAAAATCATCACTTCAAAAACAACAAAATCTGGAAAATTCAAAAAATCTGACCGTGTTTATAATACTAGACACTTTTGCCCATTTTGTTACAAGTCAGTATCACATTTCATAAAACATTTGAATTCAAAAGCACATAGTAAGGAGCCAGAAGTAGTTAATCTCAAAACCCTAATTGGTAAAGAACGCCAGAGGAATATCTCAATGTTGAGAAATAAAGGTGATCATCTGCAAAACGAAAAAGCAATATCAAAGAAACGAGGGGAGATAGTTCTTCCAAGAAGAATAGGATCGAATGAAAACCTCAACATTTCAAACTATGGCCCATGTCCTTTATGCTTGGAGTGGCTTAAGCTAGATGTTTTACACAGACACCAAAATAAATGCTGGGGCTTATCAGCTGATTCAGGTCAACCGAGCTCATTTATCTCCAAGGGTAACATCATGGTACAGAGTGCAATTATTGCTGGGCGGCTTAAAGAAACTGCATGTAAAGCACTTGTTAATGAAGTTTTCCCTATTATGCAAGATGATAAAATTGGGCATGAAGCTAAAAATGACAGTCTGATTGTTGCACTTGGGAATCACTGGCATAAACGGAATGTAGGAAACAAATTAATGCGTAAACATTATGTATCAGCAGTAATGAGACTAACAAGTCGTCTCCTGATTGAAATTAGAAAGTTAACTGAATCAGAGCAAAGATTGGAGTATTACCTGCAACCAAAATATTTTTCAGAGGTAGCACATGCAGCTTTGAAAGTAGCTAAACAGGATGATGACATTGATGACAATTTACAGGCCCCTTCAAATGCCATTAAACTGGGTTATCATTTGAAGAGATTGTGTAACTTGAAACTGGGCTTAGCAATTAGACATGGAAATGATGACCAAAGAAGAGCATCTAAAAACTTTTTGAAGCTTATGGAGTTAGAATGGTGTTCAAAACTTGCTAGAGTCAATCTCGAAGAAAGAAGAAGAAATAAGAAAGTTGGACTTCCTCTACCTTCAGATGTGAAAAAGCTTTCGGATTACTTGAAGGTTGAAATAGAATCATTCGACAAAGGAAACCTCACTTATGAGAATTTCAAAAAGGGGTCGACACTGACTGAGGCAGTACTTATTACCTATAACCGATGGCGTCCAGGGGAAATTCAAGCAATGAGGTATTTTTAAGGCTATTAATCAAATTTATAAATGTACAATTATAATACAATATGGATATACTCCTTGAATTTAGGTGAAAATATTATGTTTTGATAGACATTATCTTAATATCAGTATTTTTAAGCTTCACATGGGAAAAGAAGTCCTTGTTACTTTTCTAGAAGTCAGATTGCTGGAAAGGATGTGTAACTGGTTCCCTTGTTTTTCTGGAGGGATATGATATTAATATTTTTTGTAAGATTATTAAATTATACTGTGTTGACATAATCATTGATTTTACAGGTTGGTTGATTACCACAACAGGAAGACTGGAATAGATCTAGGTGTTGGAGGAGAAATAGTGAAATCACTGTCAGAATTTGAAAGAAAACTTGTAGAAGAACAAGATGTGATTGAAATAAGGGGAAAGGTTAGCAACTTTTACATGCATATGTAAGCTGTAACTGAATTTTTTTTAGCATTTAAAAGTATATTGTGTAGTAAACAATTATTTTGTGTATGTATTTTTAAGTTTTGCTGTTAATTGTACTGTTGTAGCTGTAGACACATACATGTACATTAAGACATAATTCTTTTGGAAGTAAATGCACTTAAAATATGTATCATGCAATCTTGTGCATTTAATTTTGATCTTTGTATTTTCTAACAGTGTGGAAAATGTGTACCAGTGATCATTCCTAAGCATGTACGGGGGATTCTGGCACATCTATGTAATCAAAGTGTAAGAGCAGCTGCAAGAATACCAAGCTCAAGTGTCTATATCTTTGCAACAAACAGTGAGTTTATAACAAATTACAGTTGATCTGGCATTATCTATATATTTTCAATTGATCTGGTATTCTCTTTATATAATTTGTATACTACACAATTACAGACCTGTTTATTCTTATGATTTTCAGTGTATTTTGTACTGATTTTAAGTCTAAAATACATCTCATGGTTTGCTAAAGTGAAAATAAAGAAATCTGTTTTGATTTTAACAGCTAGTTTTCATTATGATTCGTCTCTGTTTGACGCTTTCTGATCGCTAAAACAAGAGATAGTTTTCAAACACTTAAGTGATGTCAGGTGGCCAAAATGCAGTGGTTTAAAAAAAATGAGAAATGTAGTTGTTCTTTAGTGATATATATAAAATCGATGTAAATTGTAATCTTTCTTGCAAATGCCAAATCTTGCTGACAAAATCTAATAAAAAATACTGAGAGACAGCAATACAGGTAAACAGGTCTGTAATTATCATAACCTCATTTCAACTAGAAACTAAAGGAGTTAAATTTTAGTATTTAAAATATAACTTTGCATTATGAAAAAATTGTGGCAAAGAGGGGGAAAAGAGTTTTGGGGAAAGATGCCTTAAATTTGCTTTCAACCTCTACTGCAAATGACAGTTAATGCTTTTGATTCTGTTATAATTGTCAAAGAAAAAAAATTGGAAACAAAATACTGAAACATTCATTCCTGATTATGCCATCATTGAAATTGATGAAAAATAAATATTGTTTGTAGGGGCAGATGTTTTTAGGGGATATGATTCTGTACAATTTGTGACACAGAATGCTGATCTTCAATTTCCAGAACGCATAAGAGGAACAAACATGAGACGTCTCATGGCAACTTTATGCCAGGTAAATTTAGTTTTTATCGTTTTAAACATACAATGAAATTTGAAATTTAACTTTTGTTGAAACGCTCTACTCAAACCATGTTTTGTGCTAAAGACTGTAAACCCCTTCCCCGCAGTCCCGCATTTTAATGCATATACCATTTCCTATTTCTAATGCAAAATCACACATGTACTGTTTCCTGCAATCACACATTTTCACGCACTTTAAAAAGTTCATTTAATCTTCACTTTATTGCCAAAGTCCTTTTATTTTATACTTACTAAAATCTAATAAAAGAAGAAAAGTTATTTTCTTATTAAAATGTAACGTCATAATATTATTTACACTAAACTTTAGAGAAACTTGTTCCAGGCTATAAAGTGCTTGTGGGGAAACAGTAACGTCATATTTCTATGACGTGACATTAAGTGTATGTTGCATAACAATTCAAGTTGTAAAGAGTTAAACTTAAGTCTCAGAATTGTATACCGCTCTGCAATTATAATCAGTTTCTGTCTTGTAAAGGTTTAAATACAGATTTATAGTATCTTTTTCTTTAGGCCTTGGATGTGACACCTCAGCAGCAAAAGTGGATCATCGATCACATGGGCCATACTCTAGATGTGCACAACATTCACTATAGATGTACATCAGATATCATAGAGAGATCAGATATTGCAAAATTATTAATGCTTATGGACAGAAAGCAGGTTGGATACTTCAAAAACAAAAGGTTGGAAGAAATTAGCTTGGAAGGTAAGTGCTTAGCAAATGTTTTATATTATTCATAAAACTATAAAAAATTATCCCATACATGTATCAACTATACATAAAACATATTTCTTATTTCATTATTGCTTACTCTTAATAAAATAGGATAATGTTCAAAATGATATGACCAAACATTTTTATTTAATAAATGCAATAAAATCATTCTTTTTAATCATAGAATTAATTGAAGAACCAGACGAACCAAATGACACTGTTGATGAGAATGATGACAGATTCTTGGACAGAGATGAGAGTGAAAGGCAGGAAGAAGAAGTGTTCATCCCAAACCTGTTGGAAGATGAAGAGGAAGAAATTCCAGTCAGTAAGTAATATGAATCCATGGTGAGAAATATTTGGCCAAAAAAGGTTTTTTTTATTAATACAGTAGTTGTTTTTCAAGACTGGTACAAATTTGGAAGAATTTGAAAAAAAAATAAATAGTTTTTTTTAATTAGTTGAATGAATTTAGCCAACCATCATATTATTCATCTTAAAAAGCAGCATAAATAATTTGAGATTTCAACAATCTTTGAAAGGGGGACTTTTTTTGATATGTTTTCAATCTTTTTGGGTGTGGGGTGGGGGTGGGGGGTAGTATTACTTTAACATTTACAAATTTATTTCACATGTGCTTTATCAGATGACTGTTAATCCCATTGGTCTCACAATTTTCTTGCTGGTAATCACTGTCTGCAAATTGTTTTCCATCAATATCTTTTTCTTATACAATGTTCTGTCAAATGGTAATGATTGAAGTATTTCTTACAGAGACAAGGAAGATTACGAGGAAGAAATGGACAGTAGCAGAAGAAGAAGAAATAAAGAAGAGGTTTGCAGGTTTTTTTGCCTGGGACAAGTGTCCTGGGCAAAAAGACATTGAGAAAGTGATGGCCCAAAGCAAGAAATATGGGGGTCTACTGCATGCAAGACCAAGAGACAACATTAAGAAGAAAGTCAGTCATATGCTGGTTAAAGCTAGAAAAAATAATAATGATTTGTAATGACATAATTGAATCATTCCGAAAAATGCCTCATATTGCAAGTGAATAGAGTTTTAAGAGCTATTCTATATACTAATATACTAAGATACTTAAAACTTATTTGTTTTTTTTTGTTAACAAAAGTTAAGGTCATTGTATATTCATTTTTCAAGGGTTGTATTAGATTTTTTGTAAAAACGAAAGAAGTCTATCTAGACTTTAATTGACAAAAATAACTGGAAGTTACAATTCAATATTAGCATTGAAAAATCGATAAAAAAGTTCCCATTATTTCAAGTACATGTAAAATGCGAAACATAGTTAGTTTAATATATTTTGTTAAATTAATGATCAATTGTTTTGACCCACCTTTTAGTATGATCACCTACAAGTACAAACCAACTATCACTAATATTAGAAATAGAGAAAGTCTACTTTTCCTTTCAATTCAACATGGATGAAAATATAGTGAATATTTTTTTTCACTTTTTGTTGACCAGTTGACTACTTGATTTTTTACTTTTGCTCACTGATTACTGAAGTTAGTAGCACTGGTGATGATTATTGCACATCCTGTTCATTACATATTTTTGCTGTTTATGTTTTGTACATGTACAAAAGCATCATTTCTAAAAGATGGTATTATTAAATGTGAAAGTGATGTTTATCACAAGTTTTAAAATATTTCATCTTAACTTTTTGTCTTGCACTTTCTTTTGTCAGATAATTTAATTTCTTTAAATTGTCTATATTTAGAATAATACAACAAAAACTTGGTTGAAGGTAATTCAAGGAAATACCCTTACATAAGGACTTTAAAAATAGATTTTTTTTTTAAGAACTAGGCTGTGGAATAGTTGATAGAAAACAGTGCAGTATTGCCACATGTACAATTTTTTTCATGTGTTCATGACTTTCCTTTTCATGTGCTCTCTTAAAAAGATGTTACATCATCTGCTGTCAACACTTGAAACATGTTCAATTTATGCTACATTTATTGATGTTTTGGGAAGAAAATTTTGTTTATAGATTAGAACGAGAGTACACAAATATTTTATTCAATAATCGGTTTAAATATTAAAGATGTGAATAATGGTTGAAAAGAGTATTTACTATAAAAACCTGTGGTCTTTGTAGACCTTGATAATGTAACCCTTTAAATATTTTATTTTTTAACTAAAGAACAGTTTTTCTGTATGCTTGCATGCATTATTTGTAGAGATATACATTTAACTATTAAATTACCTATATGAAAATGAAAATGTATTGTTGTGTGTCAAATATGTGGCTGACATATTCTTTTCATCTAAAGGATAGAGGGACAATAAATAAGAGACTTAACATGGAGTCAATTTCCATTGCTGTTAACTTCTTCATGGACATATAGTAGGATAAATAATACGAAAAAAATCACTGTTTTGCACAGTCGAAATATACCAATTTAAAAGAAGAATATAAAAAGGGAGAATTCATAGTGAAGTGTATTGCACTGGTGTTGGATCAGTTTTTTCTACATATTGAAATCAAAGAAAATAACTTGATGGAGTAACACTTAGAACTAGAACTATCAAAGTCTGCAAGCATAGTACTGTTATACTTGAATAGTGTGATTTTCACCCACGGTGGTTTGGATCCAGAATGGTTACCCAAAATCTGAGTAAATAAAATACTGATTTTAAATGAAAACTGTAGGTCATAAGGTTACTGAAGTTGCAAAATGAACATCCATTCTTTCCATTGTCAGTAGTAAGGGGACTTGGCAACCCCCTTTTTTGCAAAGTTAGACTTGCATGTAATTACCAGGAAGTAGCTTGTTTGAACTCTTGCATAATTTTTTTTATGTTAGTTTAACACCCCCCCCCCCATTCATTCAATTTGCTTCCGACGCACATGCTATTGATATTTGTTACATTTTAAAGGAAAGTTACGAAATCACATTACCGTCAAAAGCAAATTAAACGTAAGGGGTGTGGGGAGGGGTTACTGTGGAAGAGAAAAAAATATTCAAACCTGAAAAAATCTTGTCAAGCTAAAGAAAAAAAGATAAAAATATGTCTATTGTCCAAAAACGAAAATCCAATATGGGGGGGAGGGGGGGGGGTCGGAACTTCTTTCAGTATAAAATTTTTCTTTCATACACTACCAATTACACTTCCTCGACTTCACTGCAACGTGCCTGTTGAAAGAGGAGTGGGGGGCTAAACCTACACCCCAATGTTTGATACCTAAATGATGTCTATTTTGCAAAAACATTGTGGGGGGGGGGGGGAGCTAAGCCTCCCCTAGCACCCACAGTATTGACTTCTGACGCCTATGAATCTGATTAACTTGATAGTTTCATTTAAATTCCCCATAGTACAGACACAACGACGGACATTTCATTTGTACCTACGAATGTGGTACCCACTGTGAACAGACAAGAAATTTTCATAATGACTAATTATACCAACAGAAAAATTAATACCCATACTGATTTTTTGTACCAATCATTCATTCCCCACAAAGTACAGACACCAAAAATCCCACAATGTACCTTACGTTGGTATGTCCGTCTGTCTGTCCGTCTGTCTGTCTGTCTGTCTGTCCGTAAACTTTTCACATTTTCAACATCTTCTCCAGAACCACTGGGCCGATTTCAACCAATCTTGGCACAAAGCACCCTTAGGCAAAGGGGATTCAAAGTTGTGAAAATTAAGGACCACGCTCTTTTTAAAGGGGAGATAATTGGCAATTATTGGAAAATTTTGAGAAATTTTCAAAAATCTTCTTCTCAAGAACCATTTGGCCAGAAAAGCTGAAACTTATGTGGAAGCATCCTCAGCTAGTGTAGATTCAAAATTGTGAAAATCATGATCCCCGGGGGTAGGGTGGTGCCACAATGGGGGGGTCAAATTTTTACATAGGAATATATAGAGTAAATCTTTAAAAATCTTCTTCTCAGAAACTAATCAGCCAGGAAAGCTGAAACTTATGTGGAAGCATCCTCAGCTAGTGTAGAATCAAAGTTGTGAAAATCATGACCCCCGGGGGTGGGGTGGGGCCACAATGGGGGGTTGAATTTTTACATAGGAATATATTGAGTAAATCTTTAAAAATCTTCTTCTCAGAAACTAATCAGCCAGGAAAGCTGAAACTTATGTGGAAGCATCCTCAGCTAGTGAAGAATCAAAGTTGTGAAAATCATGACCCCAGGGAGTAGGGTGGGGCCACAATGAGGGCTCAAATTTTTACATAGGAATATATAGAGTAAATCTTTAAAAATCTTCTTCTCAGAAACTAATCAGCAAGGAAAGCTGAAACTTTTGTGGAAGCATCCTCACCTAGTGTAGAATCAAAGTTATGAAAATCATGACCCCCGGGGGTTGGATGGGGCCACAATAAGGGTTGAATTTTTACATAGGAATATATAGAGTAAATCTTTTAAAATCTTCTTCTCAGAAACTAAACAGCCAGGAAAGCTGAAACTTATGTGGAAGCACCCTCAGCTAGTGTAGAATCAAAGTTTGTTCAAATCATGACCCCTGGGAGTAGGGTGGTGCCACAATGGGGGGGGGGTCAAATTTTTACATAGGAATATATAGAGTAAATCTTAAGAAATCTTCTTCTCAGAAACTAATCAGCCAGGAAAGCTGAAACTTATGTGGAAGCATCCTCAGCTAGTGTAGATTCAAAGTTTTGAAAAGCATGACCCCCGGGTGTAGGGTGGTGCCACAATGGGGGGAGGTCAAGTTTTTACATAGGAATTTATAGAGTAAATCTTTAAAAATCTTCCTTTCAGAAACTAATCAGCCAGGAAAGCTGAAACTTATGTGGAAGCACCCTCAGCTAGTGTAGAATCAAGATGTGAAAATCATGACCCCAGGGGGTACGGTGGGGTCACAATGGGGATCGAATTTTTACATAGGAATATATAGAGTAAATCTTTAAAATCTCTAAAACTAAGTAGCTAGGAAAGGTGAAACTTATGTGGAAGTATCCTCAGGTAAGGACTAGGTAGATTTAAGTTTGTTCAAATCATGATCCCCGGGGGTAGGATGGGGTCACAACGGGGAGGGGGGAGGGAGACATATTTTTGACATAGGAATATATGGAGAAAAATCTTCTACAAAACCATTTGTCTAGAAAATTTGTAACTTTAGTAAAAGCAACCTTGGGTAGTGTAGATTCAAATTCGTTAAAATAAAAATCTTGAGGAGTAGATTGGGGCCACATTCAGGATCCAATTTTACAAAGGAAAACATTTTTAATTCACAAAAACTGAAATGTTATAATATATATGGTTTTACTTATATGCAAACATTTTGCCAATTTGTGATTCTTTAAAATTGTTAAGACTTTTGCCCCTGGACGATTCTTGGGCCTCACAAGGGGTTCAGAGTTTGATGTAGGTTTATATCCCATGTATAAACAATTGTCTAGGATCTTGTTGAGAACTGCGATGCTCAACATGTGATATGAATATAAAATCATCCTGTCAAAAAAGGGATTTGATTATAAACATAAGAATATCTACATGTATTACTACATTGTCCAGATATTTTGTATTATGTCGATCTCCATTTAGCTGATTTTATCATGCCTATTGTTGCTCAGGTGAGCGATGTGGCCCATGGGCCTCTTGTTTTATTGCTTACATGGAATCTGAAACAGCGTTAAATCTGACATGAATTGATAAAAGCATTTGGTGGCCATATTAGTTTTGATAGCATCTCAACTGCCACTGGGGTGTATATATATATATATATATATATATATATATATATATATATATATATATATACCGATCGAAAAAGTTACGGTTGGTTGGTTGCTTTCCGATCAAAGCATTCGGGTTGCACGGACTTCTAAATGCATAAATTACACATTGTAGTAAAATGTTTGTAAAAAAGAATAAAGGAAACAACAATAAAAAAAAACCCTCACAAAATGTATTTATTGTTTGAAAGAATTTTCAAGGTATCCGTATTATTTTGCACAAATAGTGCTGCCTTACTTTGCATGCACATCAAACACGTGTGTCGTTTATACAGAGTGCATAAAGTAAGCATCTTTTTGAAGACCCCAGCGGCACTACATCCAACACAGTAGATAAATGATAGTAAATCCAAGAAGGTATCATCGTAACATCGTTTTCATCAGTTTCTAAAAAAAAAACCACTCCGTTTCTAATATCCATGTGGTCATTTACATTGCTCGATCTGCCACAGTGTGTGGTTTGCGCATGTGCGATCTAATAACAGGTAAACAGGAAAACGTTCTACAATTATCCATGTTATCGGAGATTTTTTGAAATATGTGTGCCTGGATTTCAGTCTGTCTTGTTTCGTCGTTCATTGGATATTCCTTACCAGTACAGTGGTTGTCGTATTGTTTGTTCAAAACGCGTTTCTATAAGTCGTTTCGTCCAATGTAACGTGTTCGGGTGAATGAAATACCTGAATGCGGTGTAGCATGAATAGTGCTATCGGCCTTATATAGGAGATGTTTAGCGATGAGCAGAACAATAGAAATCGACAACTAATATGGCGGTAGTCGGACATAAAAAGGAAATAATGCATATTTATGAATTCATGTCAGCTTTAAGTTTCACATAAAAAAGAATATTCGTGTCTTTCGTCCGCCTTTTATGTAAAATAATTTCCCTGTTTAGAGTGACCATCAATAGAGATTGTTTTATGAATGGGGTGGGGGAGGGGCTTTAAAAAAAAATATCATGAATGTCAAGAATAGCAATCTTCAAAGAAAGTGTTATCGGAATATAAATACGCTTTTATCTATGCATGTAACTACCTTTCATCAATTCTTATTAAAAAAAAAAAAGCTTTCTAACATCCTCATTTGGACATTAAAAGCATTCATATGAAACACTTTAGCCTCACGGTATCAATCGGTATATATGCCTAATGGTTTAGTTCAAATAAATAACTCATATATTGTAGGCATTTCGGTAAAAAGAAAGGTAAACAGAAGATTGACTAGCAATATAAATTTAATAATTTGAATGCATTGTTTGACTATTTTTTTTTATTTATGATGATAGACCATTTGCAACACCTTACCTTGTAAGCTGATGACTCGTAACACTTCACAGTAATTATAATTAACAAAACATTTGACTAAAATATCAATTGTACTGAGATGTTTGATTCGTGGAACAATAAAATGACTTCTCTACAGAGAAGACGAGGTTAATATCAAATCACATTACGGCTACCGTAAAATAACAGAACGGGTTTTTAAATTAATGTCGTCTATCAATTTATCCACAGCATCCTTAAAAACAATTCCTGAAGTATATCAATGATAAAAAAGAACACACTCCGTTAGAAATAGTCAGTTTCTGGGTATGCCTGATTTCTTTTGTAGATATTTTTTAAACATTTGTTGCCCACATTTTCCCGTCATGCAATGCTGGCTGTTTCTTTCATTAATAATTTAAAAACTGTTTGCACAATTATCTTTTCATTTTATTAAGCTTAAGGTAACAAAAGAAAAACTGGTATCGTGAATTATTTTGTTTCATTTAAAAACATATACATATCAAAATTAAAAACGTGAATGAGCATGGACATTTATGAGACATGATTTGTACAACATTTCAATATAAATTTATATATGAACAATAAACTTGATTGTTCATATCAATTCATGATTTAAATTTTTTATAAATGTACACAGTAAATATAATGAGTATCATCTCATTTAGAGCATAACTTATAACAAGAGGCCAATAGGTCTTAACGGTCACCTGAGTAGCATAACCCATACACAAAACTTGTCAAGGAGTCTCATATATGCATTTAATTAAGTTTTATTCTGGAATAGAACATTTTTTTATTTGTAATGATGACCACCTCCCTGCCTGAAATCTTTCAAAAAGGACTATTAAACCTATAATTTTAGTGAAAAACTTAAAAGATCATAAAAGAGCGCATGACCTGATATTGAAAAGGTGCAAGACTCTGATAGAAAATAATTTAATAATAATAATAACAAGGTGGCTATTATTCATGTTTTATCTAAAACAACCCCCATCCCCCATTTCCCCGGGGCAGACAGAAACTCTCCCTGTGGGCATTTAAACAAACGAAAAAAAACCAACCTAGCTTATCGATAAAAGCTATCATGAGTTACTCACTTCTCCTGTTCCAGTTTTTGAATATTCAACATTCATTGAGAATCACCATCTGGCATATAAACCAAAATTAGTTTACCTTTATATAAGTGATTTTAGTTAGGCAATTATCACTTTACTATTAACAAGTCTATTTGTTTATTTTGAAAGTTCAAAAACTGTTTTTGTTTCAAATGATAAAAAGCCTTGCATAACTCTTTTGATCATACAACTTCTTTATAATTACATTATATTCAATGATTAATTACTAAATATGAACAAGCAAAGGAAGATAACTCCATTAGGAAGAAGCAAGGGAAAACAAGATGTAATTATAATCGGGGCGATTATAAAGTCTCCCAAACGAACGAGGCTATCATATAGAGTAGGGATGACCCACAAAGTTTCATGATGTTCCCAGGGGTCCTTTACTATATATCAGGTGAACTAACATGACCCAAGGAACAAGAATATATATGGTTTAGGGGTGGGGATATTAACCGTTTTCAAGATATTTGTGCACTACCTGTTTGAGGGGGGTCAAGACCACCCCCAGGGCCCATGACCTACATACCATATGATGCCCCTTGACACAAGGAACAAGAATATATATGGTTTAGGGGAGGGGATCTCAACCGTTTTCAAGTTATTTGTGCACTTCCTGTTTCAGGGGGGTCAGGACCTACATACCATTTCATGCCCCTTGACACAAGGAACAAAAATATATATGGTTTAGGGGTGGGGTTCTTAACCGTTTTCAAGATATTTGGGCCCTTCCTGTTTGAGGGGGGTCAGGACCACCCTTGAGGCCCATGACCTTCATACCATTTGATGGCCCTTAACACAGGGAACAAGAATATATATGGTTTAGGGGTAGGGTTCTTAACCGTTTTCAAGATATTATGGCACTTCCTGTTTGAGGTGGGACAGGACAACCCCCGGGGCCCATGACCTACATACTATTTGATGCCACTTAACACAAGGACATTATATCCATGCCTTTAGTTTTTCACAAATATATACAGGAGTAGAGAAGAAGATTTTCAAAGATTTAATACATTTTTACTATATGGCCATATTGGCCCTACCCTAGTGCCTAAACACCTGTCCCAGGTGTTATAAATTTCACAATTTAGGTAGAAGACTTCATGTACATCATATCCAGGCCTTTAGTTTTTCACAAATATATATGGGAGTAGAGAAGAAGATTTTCTAAAAGTTTAATACATTTTTACTATATGGCCATTTTGGTCCCACCATTGAGCCTGAATCCCTGACCCAGGGACCATAAATTTCACAAGTTTTGTAGAGGGCTTCATGGACATCATATCCATGCATTTAGTTTTTAACAAATATATATGGGAGTAGAGAAGAAGATTTTCTAAGATTTAATACATTTTTACTATATGGCCATATTGGCCCAACCCTAGAGCCTGAACCCCTGACTCAGGGGCCATAAATTTCACAATTTTGTTAGAGGGCTTCATGGACATCATAACCATGCATTTAGTTTTTTACAAATATCTATGGGAGTAGAGAAGAAGATTTACTAAGATTTAATACATTTTTACTATATGACCATATTGGCCCCACCCTAGAGCCTGAACCCATGACCCAGGGGACATGAATTTCACAATTTTGGTAGAGGGCTTCATGGACATCATAACCATGCAATCAGTTTTTTCCTCACATGTGTGGGAGTAGAGAAGAAGATTTTTGAAAATTTGGCTTTTTTTTTGCATATTTGGCCCCACCTGTGGCACCCTGGGGGTGGTAGAGCAACCAATTTCACAATTTACATTCCTCTTACCATAGAGATGCTTCACACCAAAAATGGGAAAATTGGCCTTGTAGTTTTTAAGAAGAAGTTGAAAATGTAAATTGTTAACGCACGACGCACGTCGCACGACGACAGACGAAAACAGATAGCAATAGGTCACCTGAGTTTACTCAGGTGACCTTAAAAGAGAACAGGACAAAATACATATAGGCAAACATGTTTTGATGCATCCATGTACATAAAATCATGAAGGACAAGTGTATAATACTATTAAAAAGAAAATGTGTCCATCAAAGTATGTGCATAGGACACATAACTCATAAAGTAAAAGCTTCTTTAGAGTGAAATAATTATTTTGATTTGCAATGCGAAGTTTGAAGTCAACAATCACTATACAATATATTATTTACTGAGTGATGAAAATCGATTATTTTAAAATTTATTATATGTATAATGAATAATAAACCACACGTAACACAACTGAGACCGTAATCACAATAATCCCTACTATGAGGGAAACGATCACAAGTGTGCGTGCGCGACCTGACTGCGCATTCGCTTCCACTACATCGCCATTGGCTGCTGCAGAATTAGCCTGTTAAAAATTTTAAAGAGTACAATTACATGAAAGACAAATCAACACAATTACACAAAAACTTCAAAATATTTCGCAATAGCGTTTCAAACACCATGCGATTTTGTAAAATCATTTACACATAGATTATAGTCGGTGCGTGTAACTCGGCAAGGTTTTCACAACACTTTTAAAATTATTTTATCATAAACACTAAAAACTGAGCATAAAACACACATAGGCAACTGTTAATTGTGATAAATCAAACTGTTTGGTTCTAATGTCGGTTTAGACCGGTCGCTTTTAGAATTAGAATCTGAATATTTCTATGACCAGTAGGCTAGCTGATCATAGTGTAGAATCGGTGCTAGTAGAATACTAAATAGTAAATCGATGGATGAATCGTTCCTTGTTAGAGTAATAGGAAAAAAATGAAACAAATCTCACAATTTGCACTTACGCAAATGACAAGAAAACAGAAGTGCGCTTCTTATATGCAACTAGAATGTGCTATTTCTCACAAACCAAAAATAAAGTAGATCATCATTTGTTGAATATTTGTCGCTGGTATGAGCTATAAAAATTGAAACAGTGTGCAATCTTTACCCTGCTAGCGGCCATGATGGCAAATATCCCCGTCGGCCAAAAACAGAACAGACAAGTGAGGACAGCTGGAACCATCCAGTCCTTTGTGGCTGGGACGGGGTTCATAACAACAGGCACAGCCCCAGGCTGTGTAACCTTTAAACAGATGTTCTATATATAAGTATATTGAAGTAAAAAAAAAAGTATTTATCAAAGGAAAAAAACGTAAATCTGTTACAGAATGAACAAGTCACATGTCATAATAACGTGAGAAAACGTTTCTTTATATTCGTTGCTCTTTTTCTGAAATATTGTGTTCATGTCGATATTCCATATGATGTCTTCTTTTTATATTTTTTTAATAAAACTTGACCATACCACTGATGTCATCACTTGGCCATCTGCGTTGTATTGCGGTTGATATTGGTTCCCTGGGTATGGAGCGCTACCTGGCGATGGATACTGGTTACCTCCAGGATACTGATTATACTGGTTCCCGTATGTAAACTTTGACTGGTCATTCTGGTCTGTAACTTGGTTGTATGCAGGTGGTACTAAAACAATTAAACAAAAAAAGTACAAACATCATATAAATCATATAATTTATTTACAAAATAAAAAAAAATATTTTTAAAATGGCGTGTATTTTAATGATGTAACGTACTCATAAAACTAAACTGAAGCAACAATATCATAAGGTAGATTTGTTTGTAAATAAATAAAATGTTATTCTACAATAATTATTTTGTTCTGTACCTACAGCTGTCATGTCAGCTCATTTTACTTCATAAGATATAAATTATAAATTATTACTCGGAATTTTCGATTTAATTTATTTTGTCGTGTTTTTATTTTTGTTGATTTAAAAAAAAAAACCTTTTAATTAGTAAACAATTGGTAAACGGTCGTACATCATACATGTAATGCAATTGATATTTAAAATGATTGAAGAGAGAGAGAGAGAGAGAGAGAGAGAGAGAGAGAGAGGAGTCAATGTAAAAAAAAGGAGAAATAATGTAAAACAATGCTATCATTTAATACGAGTCATTTTTGAACAACTAGAATTGCACTGCATATTTTTTTTCCAATAAATGAGTTAAATAAACATGTACTATTCGTTTAAAAAAATTTCAAATAACTCACGTCCTGACTTCTTCTCAGAAGACATCCCGGTTTGTTCGATGTTTATGTTAACTACCCGATTTGTGACTCCTATATTGGCTCTCAGTTTTGAGATAAAATATTTACAGAGCACAGCTAAATAATAACTGACGCGTTTAACTTCATCGTCCTTATTTATAAACACTACGATTTTGGCGTGTGCAAATAGGCGGGGCAAAGAATTTCCATTGTGTGTGACGAGGGTCGATGGAATTTGTAAACAAAATAAAATATGTAAATGTAACAGAAATTACGTACTTGTATTCCTCTCCCAAAATTTAAAAAGCATTATCCCAACTTCTCTTTTATTTGTTTGGTGTTGTTTATCCTAAAATTTATATAGTATAAACATTCATATGGACCAATAATAAAAGTACATGTCAATGATTTATTTTTGTCAACTGTTTTCGAAAACATAGCGTAGAATCATGCAAACTTTGCTTACTTTTGAAATAAAAAGAATAAATAGAATTGTGATAAGATTTTAATAATATCTCATTCAACAGTAGTGGATTTTTTATTGTCATCATTACCCTAATATTATTAAACCATGTGAATAGTTCAAAAATATAATTTATAATTTAATTAATGTCATAAATGCAAGTCATCTTGATCTATAAGATAAACTAAACAAGAGTTGCCTAACCGACTACAAGAAATTGTAGCATCATATATAAACATAGGCTAGAATGCAGCATTCTTTTATTAGAATAGTACTGAATGCCAGAGAAAGAAAAAGCGACCCCTATATTAACCTTGTTATGCTCTGATAACGCATGACGTATAAATACTATCTCGGCGCTCGTCGGATTTTTCCCAGTTGTAAACACATTGATTGAAGACATTCGCGATTGCAAAATAAAGTTTTATATCAGTGCAGTCAAAGTTTAAATTGCAAATTATCCGGAAAAACCTTAGTCTTATACGCAGTATATTGGTATTAGAGACGCAAATCAATTAGAAAATCTGAAATTTTGACTTCAGTTAATTTTATATAGTTGTTTCTGGTGTATCTGGATATGAATTGGTTCATAAAATATAATAATTACAGATATTCAATACTGATTAGAAATGGTATTTTAATTTCTTTTCACAATGGCGATCTGTATTTGTTATTTATTTATTAAAAGGACAATTGTAGTGCATTAGAGGAGGAAATTGAATTTAGAGATATATTATTACTAAAATACAGCTATTAATCGGACCTCAATGACTCATGTTCCACTTTAATACAATTCATTGTAGGCCGATATTTTTGCAATTCTATGATATAAACCTTTGAACATCCTAAAACTATATTTCTAGTTGTCGGTGAGTGCCTGTCCTAGTATATGATGTATGTAGAATGACTAAACACGGTGAATATCCTGTGATTATTTGATTATTTTTCAGTGGAATAATTAAACATACACCAGTTTCTTTCAGCTCACGTTCTTAATGGGGAAAACTGTTCTCTGTTGAATTTTGATGTGACTTTTAAGCAAACATAAAATGTATGCTTTATATTGTTTTTTCTTTTCTACATTCTACATGTATTTACTGTGTATGATGTCGGTAACAGAATAACGCGGATCCCTTCTGTTCACTTTGGAGCGAGTTAAATTTTCCATATATCTAATACATTCACTTCCATGTCTATAGAATCAAAACTGTTGAAAATTTAAACTTGAAAATTTAAAACCGAAACATTTGAAACAAGATTAAACGGAATTAAAAAAAGGTCTTTTGGAATTCTTAAAAAATCTGTGAGTGCACTTAAATTATTTTTAATCAAACTCCACTTTGAAGTCGGAAGAACAAAAAATTGAGGCTAATGTTGGTGACCTAGGAAAACTATTTGATACGGTCAAATAAATGGCAAACTTTAATAAAAAAGACAACCCCCTCACAAAAAAAACTTAAGCAGAGTCCCATGGCTAAGCAAAAAATTGCAACTTCGGATTAATATTATCATTTCAAAAGGAAAAAAAATGAGGGAAATGTCCCAATCCTAGCTAACCAAATAGTCATAGTCCAATACACTCCTAACCACAAGGAGCGGAAATAGTTGTGCCATCTAAACTTGAAGAGGACCACGCAATGTAAAGAAAATCTTCGGCTGAAGACCTATAACTCTATTATCGGCAATTTCAGTTCCATGTTTACATTCTTATTTACATTTAAATGCACAACTTAGATTATGTGTGTTGAACGTATTTAAAAACATTTCAACCCAGAAGTTTTATTTTTTCACATTTTATACGAATTGAATTAATTCCATTGTCTTTGCTTTTTTCAAAAACAGACACTGACGTTTCTAAAATAATTGTTAACATTTTACCACATGCAAAGGCATTATCGAATATTTCTCATTAAAATCGGGGCTCTGCGTTGAATTTCATAGATGGATGCAACAGAAGCTCGTCCTATGCTCCCCTGTCATTAAAATTATCTACATAACAAACTTATATTTACAACTTAAATGACTGTAACAAAAGGTTACGAAGCATAGGGGGTTGGGATCGCGACAACGAATTCGAATGTCGTAGTTAAGATCCAAGCTGAAGGAAGGGTTTGTTTTGTTGTTATTAATTTATGGATTTAAATCCATGCAGCGTATCAACAAAACATAAACAACAGATCGTAGTAGAAAAACATCATTAACGTTCCCTGAACAACAAGTCTGCTAGTTTGAAATTTTAACAAATTTCGGAATCAACTTATTGTATTGATGCTATTTTCTACTAAAGCTGTGTACAAGGCACTTCTGATTTATCTCTTCCTTTCGATTCTCACCCATCAAGTGGGATGTGTAAATATATATATAAGCAGTGACTACGGAGAATTAAGTCAGTTGCCTTCTAAAATTTGAAAGCAGTATTTTTGTTTAAGGACAAATCCTTGATAAAAGTTGTCATACGTACCTGTTGTCATTTTTACAATTATCTTATGATATTGGATATACTTCATATTTCACTCACGTGAAACATCGTCCTAAGCAACGATCTCAATATATTTAATTATTATTATGAAAGAAGATAGATCACTAAACAAATCAAAATCCGTTTAGCTACGACACAAAACTGAAAGTATATACCACTTCTATTGACTGAAATTAATGTGATGTAGCATTCGAAATATGACGTGATAATTACAGTGGTTGATTAGGTAGGAAAATCGTACGATAAGTTTTTGTGGTAAGAATTTGCATAAATTGTATTTGTGTATTTTTTTAAAATAAAAAATGCACATAAAAGTGAACAAATGGCAAATTGTGGTGTAAATTAAGAAGAATATCTGATTAATTTTACATTATATCATGATTATTATTCAGTTGTAAAATAGTCATGAGATGGTTTAGCCTCTCACACACAAAATTCCCGGAAGAATTTCAGTGAAAATAAACAAAATCGTAAGTTTATATAAACTTACGATTTAATTTAATTGTAAAATATTTTGTAAATAGGGCTACTGAACATTGCTTTGGAGACATTATTAGTTGCAATAGCTTGTTATAGACATAAAGCTTAATAGGTATTGAACTTTTTCCTTGATTGACACGGAACAAGTGTGTTTTTGTACGTATTAATTGCTAAATGTATATTAAATATATATGGCTAATCCAGCCGGAGTGCCTAAACTTGCACTCCTTTTTGATTCGAATGATTCCTTTATGCATAGTCTTGATTTTATTTTGGTACCAAAATGAATAATTGAAATTAAATTGTTTTTACCTTTTATTTCAGAAAGAAAGTATTCATAAAAGTCCCTGGTAGAGCAGGTTCACATAGACATGAAAGCCAGAACCCACTGTTAAGGGATACTGGTCTGCATCTGACCAATTGCACATGAATGCCCCCTCTCACATAGGAAGCACACATTTTTCATCTAACTGGTATTCTAATAACCACATGCCCACACAAACATATGTCTTTACAATGCACAAAGCGGTAAAACCAGATAGTTACACCCAACACCACTGATTGAACATATGTTGAGTAAAATAACGAGAGAGAGAGAGAGAGAGAGAGTTGCTCGTTGAGTTTAGTAACAGAAAGAGAGATGTGGGAGACAGTAAGACAGTATCGATATGACCTTAAAAGGTTGGCACATCGTGCTTATTCCAGAAAGCCTAACTCTTCTCTAGAAATTCATATTGTTGACCAATACCTTACGGGCTAGGACATCATGAGCTCAAGTAACATTATATCAATTCCACACACCCCCTAATAATAATCTAAACAGTCAGTACAGGCAATTATGATTGAGTTTATCATAATAAGAATTATTATAATAAGGGCTGACCATTTGTTTTGCTAAAAAAAACGCCCTGTCCTTCTTCTTAATTCGGTTTGTATTAAGGGGTTTTCCCCACAATTAAGTCAAATGTAAAGTTGGTTTGATTCCATTTTTTTTTTTCAATTTTATTCGAACATAAATAGTTTTAAAAGAAAAAAAATAAACTGTTGTTTTTGTTTGGCAACAAATATAATGTAACTGAAAACTGAAATCTGTTGCAACAGAAACCACTAAAAATTAAAAAAATCTGCATATTTTGAGGTATTTTTGAAGAATGATTACTCATACCTGGAACATGATACTTTAAAATAAATTAATCCTAATGACCAAAACATGTCCTCACTTTCATGCAATATTAGTTGAAGCTGTATTTTAGCAAAAGGAATGGCCGTTGCTATGACGTATTTCGCAATTTGGAATTTCTGAATAATGATCTTAAGTTCACATATTTCCTTAGAAACGGCAGTTTTCAGATGCTGAATAAAGCTTAATATATATGTTATATAAATTTGGCATGTATTTAACAAATAGCACCAAGAAATGTTTCTAAATTGTGTTTTAAACAAACATTTTCGCTTAAAAGAATTACTATCTTTTTTTCATTTTTTCTTATTTTTTACCTTGTTACCATAGCAAGTGCCAATTTTTTTTTATGTAATATGTATGTTTTAAACACAGCTATAACTCTATGAGTTTGGTTCAATGATCACTTAATGCTATTATTATCATCATCTTATTAATGAATGTTTTATTTATTAGGAGAATATATAAATAATAAATAAATGAAAAAATAAATAAATGGCAACTAAAAAAAGGAAACTAAATGGTACATGTACAAAATATGTTCAGTAAAGTTAAAATATTTTTTAAAGAATTTCAAATAATTTGCACCGTGTTTCCTAATCTAAATTAATTATAAATATTTATTTATTTATCTATTTAGTTTAAAACAGAGCCAACACCATCCATTTCTTTCAAAGACATTCTGAAAAGTATAATTGTAGAAGATAATATTTAAGAGGATTATCTTTCAAAGATAACCTTCAGTATTGTTAGGAGAATATCATCCGCTATTAGGATAGACGCATTTCACCAGAAAAAAAATCTACAAAAGCGACAATTTCCTGCAGGAGTTTAAACTCGCTGGTATAATTACAAATATTATACCCTGTACATAGTTATATGTTATTCAAAATAATGTTATAAATCAGTTAAAAATATAATTATAAGCTCCCCTTCTCTCTGATATTTTTACTGTTTAGTATAGAGTGGTAAAAGAAACGGAAACGGGGCTTGGTGTCATTTCTGGAGGATATTGATGGCAAAAATTTGAATATATTTTTTTACCTGACCAGGAAGTTTTATATCAAAATCTGTAAAAAGGCCAGAAAAACACGAGAAATTTCGGACTTACATAAAAGCAGCAATATCATGTATTTATAATTACTATTTACACTTTATTTCAAATCAAAGCATGAACCAATAATGGCCGTTAACCACTTTTATGCAATGAAATAAAATCACTTTCCGATAATTTTCTCCACAACCGTATTACACATTCAACTCAAAATCAATACAAGTGTATATACATGTAGATGTGTCATAGAAATATACAGATTGATGGGCAATTTGATTCCGGTCCGATATTTGTTAAAGTTTGTTAAAAAAAAAAAATTAGAAATTTGATTCCGGTCCGATATTTGTTAAAGTCTGTTAAAAAAAAATTAGAAATTCACTTTTCGATCATTATATCAACAACCGTTTCAAACATTTAATTCAAACTTAATATATAGATATCGAAGTGTCATAGGAATAAACAGGTTAAGGATGTATTCTTGTCATCATTTTTTACCCCAAGTGGGTCTCCATACATGAAGATGTCGTAAAATTCAAACTGTTACAATTTTCAATAAAACTTTAACAAAAAATTAAATGAATCATATTTCACACAATAAACCCTCATTAAATGTGTAAATGACAAAGGAATAAGTCAAATTATGTCATTTACGACATACCGTAGTCGGCGCAAACAACAACAAAATATGGAGAGGGGAAGGAAAAAGGGTCGCTTCGTTTCAAAGCGACGTGAACAGCAGTACGAGTCCTCTGAAAATGCCAACTGAGAGATGGGAAAAGATAGGGTTAACAATAGAACAAAATAATCGCCAACACGATTATTTTAGAAACTGCAACTAACGAGCGAAATGAGTCAAATGAAATTCCAGAAGAGGAAATGGAGATAATTTACAGCAAAAATGTAAGTTCTCAGTGCCTTTAGACTTAGTATAATTAAAAAGGCAATGTTTATGCTACATGTACATTATGCTCATAACAATTTTTTTCAGACTCAAGTATCGCATATGTATGATCTGATCGATAAAATCATCATCATTGCACAAGAAGGCGATACATGTGTAATATGGCGGCCCATGCGGTTACCGATATGGCAATTTTATGAGAAACCAAATTTGAATGTTTCTATAGTTATAACTTTTATTTTATTTCAATTTTTGGCATATCTACAATAAAAATAAACCTTGCTACTAAACAGGAGATCATAACTGGAAAGTTATTCTTCAGTTTTATCATTTTATTACTACAGTATCAAGTCAAATGCAGTCAAAGAAATATGAAAGGGGGCAGCTTATCTACAAATTAGTATTGATTTATTGTTTTTTGGAGATGCTCCTCTCAATATATTTAAGCCATTCAATAGTTTAAAAAATCACTAGTCAATATTTTTTCTGAGAAGCTTACATTTAAATTATAATTGACTGTTTGCCACGTCTATTTACATGTACAGCTACATTTGTATATGTATAGTAAAAATATAGTACAGAATGTAAGAAATTTAAGTCTTGCATATATGCACTATGCTTTTTGCAGCACTGTACAATATAGGTCACAATGAATATTAAATGTGATAAAATAATGATTAATTTGTCATACATTGGCATGGACATTTAACCTTTAAAATGTCATTTTTTTTCTTTTTTGCATATCTAGTCCTAAGTGAAAACTAGCAAGATAAGCAATAATTTTGCTTATTATGTATTATTTTTGTTTAAAATTTAACAGGTCGTTATTCCCTCATTATCCAGATAGCTGCAGTATGTGGAGAAGATCACTGGCACTGTTTTGTCCAAATTTTAACAAAATTTCCAATTTCTTCCTCTGCATCTGAAGTGACAGACACATAACAGTGAAATATGATCAAATGTTTCACTGAGGCAAACCTGTTCGATCCAGCATTTTTCCTCTGCTTTAGAGTACTTCATTGACAAGGAAATTGTGCCATCCTTACTGGGCATAACATCAAGTCTGCGATGTTTTAGTCAACGCCATGGAAGCAGTTGGAAAGATGGGTGCTTTTTAAAATCATGTTGCAGGATTTGTTGATACGAAGCTTTTGTTGAGGTCACAATTCCCAGGGTTGCCATCTTATACCCAACAGACCTTAGTTTCATTTTCTTACATTGTGACTATGCTGCTCATGATGCTTTACAAGATGTCACATTCCTTCAAAGACTTGTATGGTCTGAGTCAATTTTGATTCACAGAATAGTAAGAAGGCATCGTTCTCTCTGCTAAGTGCAACTTTTTCACTAAGAATCACTAAGTGTATGGATAGAAAAATAGCTGCCAGTGGCTTGAACTATGCAGTTCTAAAGCTAGCATTTGGTAGGGGAAAGAAAGAGGGCATTCAACAAGTTTTGTCAAAAGAGTGTGGAAGTGGACCAAGAGTAACAAAGTCATCAAAGATCATACATTCCATAGCTGAACTTTTATACGTAATAGTTAAAGCTCATTATGTCAGAAGTGCTATATACTGCCTTTGATTTTCATTTTTCCTGAACTAGTTATTAGTTCCAGTAAATGTATGTATTGTATGATGTAACACAACACAACACACCCCCCCCCCCACCAAAAAAAAAATCCTGATGTTGATAAATTGATAAAGTCTACTGACCGTATATTTTGTATCACCCATTGCTATGAAGTGTTCAGTTTATGTCTATGTTCTTGCTACCTGGATGGAATGATTTTGTCATTCAGGGAATTTTTGTAAAACCAAATTATGTTTTTCAACTGTTCAGATTAAATAATGTGCAACTTCTTATATCAATATAATACAAGACACTATTGTAATGCAACCATGTATTGACGCGTGTTCATTTACTATATAACCAAACAGTTTACTAGAATAGATCATACATGTATGTATATAAACTATCAATATATGCTCTGACATAGAACGCATATACATGTATACTGGTTAAAACCAGAGACATAAATAACGGAGATTGGCAACTCCATTAGCGTGTTTTGTTGTTGAAAAATGGTACGGGACCAACCTTACTTTGAGAACTACTAAGTAAACAGAGATAATGATTTAAACCAAAAGTATATGGTTTCAATGAAAAATGTGCATATGTTTTAGACATTTTTGAAACAAAAAATTGAAAAATAAAATTAATTTATAGAAAATATATTGGCTAGCTATAAAACATCGGCGAAATCTCGGACGACGGGTAGCAAACTGCCTCCTAACACTCCTCTTCTAAAATTGTTTATATGACAAACTCATGAAAATATAATATTTTGAATGTTTTGGTAATAGGTTTCAGCTAATTATATTTCGATATAATTGTTTATTAGAAAGATATACTGATTTTAACTAGGAACACTTTACAATAGGGACCGCGAGATTTCGATCAGTTGCCAATCTCTGTTATTTATTTCTCTGTTAAAACTTATTGAAGTTGCAATTTTTTTCATTCCATACCATTTCTTGCATTCCTTGAGGAACACTGTCAATCAAAATCTATGCATCTAGCTGCTTTGTTTTCAAAGAAAAATATCAAATGAATTTTTAATTTTATAATTATTACATTATTTAAAAAACTTTAATAAATTAGAACATATAATTAGCCAGAAATACCGTATGTCATTCACAACAAGGTCAAGGTCGCACCCAGAAGATGGTTTATAAACACTATTTTTTTAATAATTATTTTGAAGTTTAATTGGTTGTATGTCTATTATATGTTCATTAAATAATTTTCTTGACATAATTACAATTGCTATTGAAGATAAATACATCAATTTAAAAATTTTGGTGAATAAAAGTTTATGTTTTGCTGCAAATATGGCTTATTTTGTTTCCATAAAATGAAACTGAAATAGGAAGTGGGGATATAACCAACAATATTTTTTTTTTATATGCACCCATATTTTTTATGCCTTCATTTGGAACCATAATATTTAAAGAAAGTGTACAAATATTTTAATAAAAAGTTTAATTCTGAAAACCTGTCTATTTTTGGTTTATTTACCCTATTTGCAATGAAAATTATGCACCAATTTTACTTGGAGAACATACATTTTTGGGCATAACTTATAAAAAAGTTATTTCATAGTCTTAGTTTTGTCTAAAAATAAACTCTGAGATGTTTTCAAGTAAACAAAACTGAAATCTGCTTTTATTTTCTTAATTATAGGGAATGTTTGGTCAAATTGCACTTTCTATGAGAATTTCCATGCTCCATTTTTGGCCCATGTTAATGGGGTCGGATCTCTCTTAAATGAAAACTAACATACACTTTTCTTGTTTTCAATTTATTCTTTAGGAATTGTACTTTTAAGAAATCATAAGAATCTAAAAAGTTTAATGTAGGTTTTTTTCGTGAATGAGCAGAATACACCCTTAAGTCTGAATTTGATTTCGGTTAGGCAGTGCATGCATGGTCTAGACCGCTTTAAAAAAGTCTATACAGGTAAGGTTTAGTTTTCCTTTTTAATACAGATAAAATACTTATTAAATAATCACGTTGAGAACAAGAGGCCAAAAGGCCTTAACGGTCACCTGAGTAGCATAACCCATACACAAACTTGTCAAGGAGTCTCATATATGCACTTAGTTAAGTTTTATTCTGGAATAGAAAAATTTTTAATTTGTAATGACGACCACCTCCCTGCCTGAAATCTTTCAAAAAGGACTATTAAACCTATAATTTTAGCGAAAAACTTAAAATATCATAAAAGAGTGCATGACCTGATATTGAAAAGCTGCAAGACTCTGATAGAAAATAATTTAATAATAATAATAACAAGGTGGCTATTATTCATGTTTTATCTAAAACAACCTCCCATCCCCCATCCCCCCGGGGCAGAAACTCTCCCTATGGGCATTTAAACAAACGAAAAAAACCCAGCTTTATCGATAAAAGCCATCATGAGTTACTCACTTCTCCTGTTCCAGTTTTTGAATATTCAACATTCGTTGAGAATCACCATCTGGCATATATACCAAAATCATTTTACCTTTATATATCAGTGATTTTAGTTAGCCAATTATTACTTTACTATTAACAAGTCTATTTGTTTATTTTGAAAGTTCAAAAACTGTTTTTGTTTCAAGAATATATATGGTTTAGGGGTGGGGATATTAACCGTTTTCAAGATATTCAGGTACTACCTGTTTGAGAGGGGTCAGGACCACCCTAAGGGCCCATGACCTACATACCATATGATGCCCCTTGACACAAGGAACAATAATATATATAGTTTAGGGGTGGGGATCTCAACCGTTTTCAAGTTATTTGTGCACTTCCTGTTTCAGGGGGGTCAGGACCATCCCTGGGGCCCATGACCTACATACCATATGATGCCCCTTGACACAAGGAACAGGAATATATATGGTTTAGGGGTGGGGATATTAACCATTTTCAAGATATTCGGGCACTACTTGTTTGAGGGGGGTCAGGACCATCTCTGGGGCCCATGACCTACATACCATATGAAGCCCCTTGACACAAGGAAAAAGAATATATATAGTTTAGGGGTGGGGATCTCAACCGTTTTCAAGATATTTGTGCACTTCCTGTTTGAGGGGGTCAGGACCACCTCAAGTTCCATGACCTACATACCATATGATGCCCCTTGACACAAGAAACAAGACTATATATGGTTTAGGGGTGGGGATCTCAACTGTTTTCAAGTTATTTGTGCACTTCCTGTTTGAGGGGGGTCAGGACCATCCCCAGGGCCCATGACCTACATACCATATGATGCCCCTTGACACAAGGAACAAGAATATATTTGGTTTAGGGGTGGGGTTCTTAAACCGTTTTCAAGATATTTGGGCTCTTCCTGTTTGAGGGGGGTCAGGAACCACCCCTGAGGCCCATGACCTACATACCATTTGATGGCCCTTACCACAAGGAACAAGAATATATATGGTTTAGGGGTGGAGATTTTAACCGTTTTCAAGATATTTGGGCCCTTCCTTTGCCATATTGGCCCCACCCTAGTGCCTAAACACCTGTCCCAGGGGTCATAAATTTCACAGTTTAGGTAGAAGACTTCATGTACATCATATCCAGGCCTTTTGTTTTTCACAAATATATATGGGAGTAGAGAAGATTTTCTAAGATTTAATACACTTTTACTATATGGCCATATTGGCCCCACCCTAGAGCCTGAACCCCTGACCCAGAGACCATAAATTTCACAATTTTGGTAGAGGACTTCATGGACATCATAACCATGCATTTAGTTTTCAACAAATATATATGGGAGTTGACCATACCTTTCAAAGGAATAAGTCCCTGTAGGAATAGAATAAGAATGTATGGGATTTTCAATGAATTTGACAGATTTGCAAAATACAAATGGTGACAGAACTACTTTTTTAAGTTTAACATAGAAATAAAAAGTATAAATGTTTAAAAATCTTCTTTTCAAGAACCACTGCACCAGAAATGCCAATATTTATACATAAGCTTGTATGTAAAGTGAAGATTCTTAATTGCAGCCCCGGGCAAAAACTGGGGCCCCAGGCGGGGTTCAAAGTTAAACATATATAAGAAAAATGTTTAAAAATCTTCTTCTTAAGAACTACAATGCAACAGTTTGGGATATTATTATGCATACATCCTTGGCAATTGTAGATTCTAAATTGTAAAAATCGTGACCCCCGGACTAATACTGGGGGCATCAAGAGGGGTTCAAAGTTTAACATAGAAATATATAGGAAACATGTTTAAAAATCTTCTTCTCGAGAACTACAATGTCATACTTTGTGAGATTACTATACTAGGATCCTCAAATACTGAAAATTCTAAATTATAGAAGCGGTCTAATACTGAGGCCCCTGAAGGTGTTCAATGTTTCACATAAAAGATAGAGGGAACATGTTTAAAAATCTTCTGGAGGAGAACTACAATGCTTCAATTTGTGAGATTACTATGCAAGCATTCTCAAATTGTAAAGTTTCTAAATTGTGGAAGCCGTGACCCCCAGACTAATTTTGGGGCCCAAGAAGGGGTTCAAAGTTAACATAGAAATATATAAGGAACTTGTTTAAAAATCTTCTTCTCAAGAACTACAGTGCAACAGTTTGTGAGATTACTATGCAAGCATCATTGGCTATTGTAGATTCTAAATTGGTAAAATCGTGACCCCCGGAATAATACTGGGGCTCCAAGACCCCCAGACCAATACTGAGGCGCTTAGTGGAGTTCAAAGTTTAACATAGAAATATATATGGAAAATGTTTAAAAATTTTCTTCTTGAGAACTACAATGCTACAGTTTGTGAGATTACTATGCAAGGATCCTCAAATAGTGTAGTTGTTAAAGCCAACCATAAATCCCGGACCAATACTGGGGCCCCAGATAGGGGTTCAAAGTTTAAAATAGAAATAACATATGCTATCAATGGAATGTTACAAGGAACTGTTGTTCAGGTGAGCGATGTGGCCCATGGGCCTCTTGTTTATGTTTTTATGAAGGGGGTCAGATTCTATATTATATGTTGCCAAATATATTGAAATTGTATCAGTGGTTTTTTTCTAGTCTCGTCTGACCCCCTTAATTTTTACAGGTTTTTTTTACATCTTTGTCATTTATTTGAATAAATGGCATATTTTTTTACCTCAACTATATGTTATGTTTTTTCTACTTTCATCAAAAAACTAGTGCAGTCGCCTTGCCTCTTTATAACTAAGGAACATGAATGCTAATTTGTATGTAGCGCAAGTGCAAGCTTAGACACGCCTACAATGGTTCAAAGCAAATATGATTACACAGTTTTAATCATGTTAGAAAACAGTGTAAAAAGCCAGTATCATAAAATAATAACGTAAAACTATGTTCAATCAAGAGTCCATCAAGACAAATGTATATTTTGAATTACAGATTTGGAAATCGTAATATTCCTTTGATGAGATAATTAAAAAGACACCGATCACTATTTCAATAGGGTTTATAATTGTTCCGCCTCATTCCACCTTCTTCCTGCGCTTTTATAATTGGTCTATCTAATTCTCTTTTAGTGTCAGCACTCACTTTTGTTTGGGATCCAAGTTTTTGAAATGTTCTGCTTCTAACATTGTTTATTTTTTTTATTTTTCTTCTAAATACAACTCTCAAAATAGTCCGTTAGGTTTTGCACTGGTGATTCGGGACAATGTCTCAACCGGCATCCGCCCGTGTAACGCCTTCCTTGAACGCGATCGGCATTTCTGAATTTATTGGGACTTTCTATTGCTCACGAAGATCATTTGGTCAAAATTAATTCTCAAATGACTACTTCGTGCATCCATAAAATTACACAGGAAGTCTCTGTCATCAAAGACCTATCCAATATGAGTCACTAGGTGTGATTTCCGTTAAAACAAAAGAGTCCCCAAAAACAAGTGGGTCCTGATAGAGATATAAAGCCAATATAATAACGAGAGTCCACTAAAAGCAAATATGCTACAATGATTCAACAAATTATCATTAAAGAAACTTGAAGACAATAATAATCATTGTTTTAACCCGTTTACACGGATTTTGGTAAAAAATATCCATCTTACAAGAAAGTCATTAAAACAAACAATGATTAAACATGATTTATACATTATGTTCATATTAGTTCAGATGTAAATGATGAACACGCAGCTGTTCTTAAAATAAGTTCATTGGGCCTATTTATATCAACCGTACACAATACTTGTACATGTAACTATTGTTTTTATATGTCGTATATTAAATAAACAAAACAAATAGTTTTAGAAAAATGCTAGGTATAACTTTGTTGGAAAAAATCATCATGGACAAACGCTTTATTAATTTTTTACGAGTGTTTGGTGGTTGAGGTCATTTTATCGACTCTTTTAATCCTCCTTAGATAAAGAGCTCCATATAAAGCTATATGAAAATATTCATCTTCTAAATTTGTAAAAAAAAAAAAATGCGTTTTTCTTTACATATGAATATTGTTCAACCAAAGATATCAAATATAAGACATCAAAGCAGATGTGTTGAATATTTTTTATTTATTAAACCTTTTTTTTAAGAAAACGTGCCCTCCATAGGATGTAAGCAACACAAAAAGTACAGTTTCTTGATAAAATATTTATATTTTTAAGGAACTTGCTTATTTTTTAGCCTTTTCAATTCAACAATTAGTACACGAATTACATGTGTTATCGACCAAATGATGATTACCGTTTGGGGTTTTTTCTCAGTACAATTTATAAACAAACATACGGTATAAAACTCCAAAAGTAATCAAAATAATTCCTATTACAAAGGAAACGGCCACACAGTAGCCCTCTATTCTTGACTGTCTTTCCGCTTCTATTACATCACCATTTGCTGCTGCTTGGTTAGCCTATTAAAAACACAACCAGAAGAAAAATAAAATACAAAAGTTTCTCAAAATCGGAATAAACACTTTAAGAGGTAGACGAAATCTTTTTCATCATTGCAGTGTAACTCACACGTATTGATTGTTTTTTTAAGGGTATCTATCACCCGGTATCCTAGAAAGTGAAGATCATAGCCTACAACTGTATTATATTAACCATAATCTGTGTCATGTGTTCTCTCTCATGGCAAAGGTTTTGATAATGCTTAATACAGAAAAAGGTAGACGCTTCTATTATAAGTCGTTATGAAGAATGTTTCAAAAATTGGAAAGGACATGTGGTGATAACGAACAGTGTTCAAAATCAAAAGTCCAAAGGAAATATACAAAACAGGAGCACACCAAACACGGACCTCTAAAAAATATAAAGGTAGGATCAGGTGCCTTGGAACTGTGAGCATCCTCTGCTGACCGGTCACACCCTCCGTGTGCTCTTTGTCGTAATCGGGAAAAACGGGAAAATCCGTAGACAATAAATGAAATAGGTGATTAATTATGTGGTGTTTTCGAAATTCAAATACTTTCGGGTGCAATAACTGCTAGAAAGAAGCATTTAATATTTCGGTATGAATAGATTGCAGAACCCCATGAGTAAAATTAAGACATTGGTAAAAGTTCCAAGTTCCTATATCTAAATTATTATATCAGAGGAGTAGCGATTACATCCATGTTATACAGTAGGGGCAGTACCTCTGCAAGTTCTGGGAGTTTTTAAACGGAAGGTCATTTGGTGCCATAACTTTTAATGACCAATTAGGGGGAAGAAAGGGAAATCAAGAGGTAAAATAACTAAAAAAATATGATTTCATATTTTGAATTTGTGTCATTAAATGTACAAGAAAGTATGAAAACTATGTGATATTTACATTGCTAGCTGCAATGATGGCACATATCCCCGCCGGCCAAAAACAGCAAAGACAAGAAAGGACAGCCGGAAACATCCAGTTTTGGGTTAATAACCCTAGCTCCAGGCTGTGTAACCTATGTAAAAGGTAAAGGTAATTCAATAAATCTATTATTGTATATATCTGAAATAAAACATGACTGTTTGCGTAATCTGTGACCGAATGAAACAGCAATAATGCTTTATAATGTCACAAAGGGTTAAACTAAAGAAATGAGCCCTTTCTGCATATTATATGGTTGAATTGATATCTACACATATCGTCTCTTTTTTATGTCATAAATGTTGTTTGATTATTTTTTTTTTCTTTGAATATCCATTTTTTTAATAAATATCTGTATTTATTTTTTTTTATTAAATTCCCCCTCTTCTTTTCTGTCAGACATTTTTTTGTTTGTTTTATATATAATGTTAAGCTGCATATTCTATGGACGCTGTAAAACAAATGTGTTGTTACGTAATATATTAATATGATTTGTACATTATGCATACATTACATGGCTTCGAGGGCGATATACCAGAATATAACATTTAACATGCAAGATTCCAGGTTAAGTAACAAATGTAATAACAATTGATATCAAAATACGGTAGACATTCAAATTTAAAAAAGTACATTTCATACGAATTGCTTATTAGAACAAAGACTGACAGTTTTATACCTTATTGGAAATTCTCAGAATTTTTGACACTAATTTTTCGACATTTATTGATTGTTTTTTTTTTTACTAAGTTTGCAGGGGATTCCATTGTTAATTTTTTTTTGCTTGGCTGTGAATGAATCCTAAAGAAGTAGACGGAAGATGATGCTTAACAGATAAAGGGGTGTGTCTCGTTTGAGCGAATAAATGCAGTTTTTGGAATAAATTAATGTAATTATAAAACATTTGAGCAAGTGTGATGGCAACCAAAACTTACGAAAGAGTATAGGTAACAATATAATAAACTCAGTGTGATTTCACCTAAAATTGCAAGAAATGAAACTGATTATTTCAGCTTTCACTTTTATTACACATGCGCTTTGAAATGGTTATTAATAAGTTACTTTAAAAAATATTTTTTTTGGCAAGGAGGCCAATTCTACGGCCATTATTTGGTGGATGTTCATAATCATAGCTCTCCTTAGGATGTTTCTGTGATTTTCTTAAAAGATTTGATTATCAGACACTTAGACAAACAAGTCTTGAAAATACCATTTATTGACCTTGATCGAACATACTTAAAATTATCATTTAATGTATTTAGTTTCACTAAATAAATGTATATTTTTAGCAGTATTTACTGTACCAATGGTAGCATCACTTGATCCTGGGGAGTGCATTGTGGTTGGTATTGGTTGCCTGGGTATGGAGCGCTACCTACCGATGGATACTGGTTACCTCTAGGATACCGATTATTCTGGTTCTCGTAAGTAAGCTTTAACTGGTCATTTTGGTTTGTTGCTTCATTGTAAGAAGGAGGCTCTAAGGAAATAAAAGAGTAATATATATTTTATTGTTTAGAATGCCTTGTGTTTTGCAATAGCGCGTACTACACAAAAATTGATTTGCAGCGAAGCATTTTATTAATTGTACTGTGTAAATATGTTTATTGTTACTTTATTGTATTATTTTGCAACCATTTACAATGCCGAAAATCATGCTTCGAAAAGCGATGAACAAGTAAGTATTCATAATTTTCATTGTACGTTTTTTTAATACTACAAGGATAACTTGATTATATATTTGAAGATTTGGTATAAAGTCATGATCAATTACATGAAGAAAAAACTTTCAATATATTTAATAATAAAAAAAAAGCTGTTCCGAGAAAAAAAGGAAGAAAAATAATTTTTAAAAAAAACCAGTAGAATAAGTAGACTAATAGTTCTCGAACAATTTGAGGTGTTTTCACCTCATTGTGTTTTATGTTAAAAATAAGTATGTTTCAATCAAAAAGTATTTTGCAATTTTTTTTTTCTGCTTGACATGAATAGATTGAAGAAGCATCCAACTGAACTTAACACATCGGTAAAGGTTTCAAGTCTCTACCTCTAACGGTTTAAAAGGAGTAGCGATAATAATCTTTTCATACACAAAGGCAATAACTTTGTAAGTTCTGGGAGTTATCATCCAAAGGGTCATTTGGTACCATAACTTTTAAATGTCAATTTCATGAAGAAAAAATTGTTTCAATATCTATAGAAATAAAAAAGCTGTCCCTGGAAAAAAAGAGAAGAAAAAAAATAAAAAGACTAGTAGACTAATTGTTCTCGAACAATTACAGGTCTTCCCACCCTAATATTTTTTTTTAACAAATTGCTGGATTGCTCAATAAGGTATACAAAAATAGTATACCTGTGATATATGTTGTACTAGAAAATGGGAAAACTGCAAAGCCATAAATTATTTTTGAGAGATTATTTTGTATTTCAAACCATTGCTTTAAGAAGTACCCGTTGTTTATCGTAAATATCTTTTAAATTACTTTTTCTGAATTTTTTCCCATTTACTTTGAACAAAACTGATGTTCTCAGCAAGTGAATATTCTTTACACAAGCATATAAACAGAAAACCTAACAATAAAAGAGCGTGTTCTAGATGCTAGCTATCTTTGTACAATATGAATAGGTTGACTATAAAAACAATTTCCACTTAAGTAACCACAGGACATGATATGATACCTGGCTTGCTTATTGCGCAATCCATAAAGCTATTGAAACCCTTACTAAAATTCTGTATTCAAATGATATGACAATTTATTAGGTCTTTCCACCTTTCAGGTGAAAGACCTTTTGTTATTCTTATGTTTTTTATTATTATTTTTTTTCTTCTCTTTTTTTCCAGGGACAGCTTTTTTATTTCCAGAGATATTGAAACATTTTTTTCTTTATGTGATTGACCATTAAAAGTTATGGCACCAAATGACCCTTTGCCTGATACCACCCAGAACTTACAAAGTTATTGCCCTTTGTGTATGAAGTGATTGTTCTCGCTACTCCTCTGAAACTATAAGAGATAGAGACTTGGAACTTTTACTAATGTCTGTAGTTCACTTAGACGCTTCTTCAATCTATTCGTACCGAAAGGGTCCAAGGCCCCCTTCTATCAGTTATTGCCCCTGAAAGTATTTAAAATTCGATTAAATCACTTGCAACTTTTTTACTATTCGTCATGGAGACTTCGGACCACTTGGGATGGGAGCGTCTACCTTGGCCAATCCAAATGACTTAAAGGTCAAAGGTCAAGGTCATTTGAAAATCTGTGTATTCATCTCTTTTGTTTACGGTGGCATAAAGAAACTTTATCAAGGATGTAGTATGACTTCTTAAGCCATTTTAAAATGTAGCCCTTAAGCCCCCAACCTTGAAACAGTTAGTGAGTTATTGCCCCTAATGTACGAAATGCTTGTTATCGCTACTCCTCTGAAATCATAAGAGACAGAGACTTGAAACTTTTACCAATGTCTTCAGTACACTTAGAAGGTTCCTCATTCTATTGATCCCAAAAGGGTCGGACGCCCCCTTTTAGCTGTAATGCCCCTTTAAAAATAATTTCATTAATTTCAAAAACACATCAAATCCCCCCCCCCCCGGCCTTTTTTTTTTTTTATTGTGACCTTTGACTTTGACCCTTGACCTTTGACCTTGACCTTTGACCTCTTACAACTGATGTGTTATTAGTTTGTGCAACATATATATTAGATTCATTTATATGTGTACAATGAATTAGCCGCCGCCCCCCCCCCCCCCACTACCCCCTATTTTTAGGTTTGACCTTGACCTTTGACCTTGACCTTTGACCTCTACGAACTGATGTGTCATTAGTATATGCAACAAATATATATCAGATTCATTTATATATACAATTACATGTAGCCACCCCCCTCCCTCCCCTTCTTTTGTGCAAGGATTGAATTCTTATATCAAATTAACACTCGATTTTTTAAACTTAAAATTAAATATTTCTTTTTAAAATAACACCTAACAAAGTGTTACAACCGTTTGTCAGAATTTTTTAAAAGTCTGAAAGTCTGGACTGCGATTTGACTCCAGACCGCGTTTTAGACAACGCCTCTGAATAAAAATTCCAGCTTCAGTAAAACTCTGTAGAACTTGGCGAAAATTCATAATATTGTTCCTCACACCTGAATCTAATTGCCTGCCAAATTTGAAATGAAATGTACCATATTGAAGAAAGTTATACACTCCAGCGGCATCAAACCATTATCCCGAGAAACGAAATTTCAACGCTTCGATATTTGTTTCTAATAAATTCATGCTCATATTTGACCGAAAATCTGTGTTTGCAATTTTTTCAGCAACCTGTGACGCTATTTGTTGAAGTTGTACGAAAGATAACTCTTACTTCCTTGACTCCGATTTTATATGAATTTAGTTTACATTTTTTTTCAACACCTTCAAATAGCCGTTCGCGACCAGAGTTTGACGCGGCCTGTTTTTATTTCTTAGTCAACGCTATTCGGCCACATTGTTTATAAGCAGCACTGATTTTTTATTAATAAACAAATAGGCATATGCACCAATCGCTAAGCGCCTATCTATTCATTAGGCATCTAAATCTTGTATAAACAGTTTCCGGAATGCTGTAAACACGGCGGATCTAAACCATACGGGTGTGTATTGTTTTGCATCCAATTGACAGCCTATAGAATTTAAAACGCGCACCTGTTAAGAGTCGCCGTGGCCTCGTGGTTAGTGTAAAGGAATGCAAATCTAATGGTCTCGGGTTCGAAACCCGTCGTGGCCGTTTTTTATTTCCTTTTGATATTGAGTCGGAAATTGATTTTTCTCTAATTACTCATTAATTATCAACATTTTCGGGATTTTTTTTAAATCATTATGAAAGGTGGAAAGGCCTCTAATTGTTCCGTGAACAATTAGTCTACTAGTTAATTAACAGATTTCCAATGACTTTGACTTTTGACCTTTATGTCATTTTGTTCGGCCAAGGTAGACGCTCTCATTCCAAGTGGTCCGACGTCTCTATGATAAATAATAAAAAAGTTGAAAGTGATTTAATGGAAATGTAAATACTTCCAGGGGCAATAATTGCTCAAAAGAGGCCTCGGATCCTTTCGGTATGAATAGATTGAAGAACCCTCTAAGTGTACTGAAGACATTGGTAAAAGTTCCAAGTCTCTATCTCTTATGGTTTTAGAGGAGTAGCGATAACAAGCTTTTCGTACACAAGGGCAATAACTTTGTAAGTTCTGGAAATTTTTTGACACAGGGTCAATTGGAACCATAATTTTCAATGGCCAATTTCATAAAGTTTAAATTGTTTGGATAACCCTAATAACAAAAAGTCACCCGAGCTAAATAGAAAAAAAGAAGAAGAATAAAAAACATAAAAAAATCAAAAGGTCTTTCACCTGGAAGGTGGAAAGACCTTATAACAAATACAAAAGGTCTTTCATCTGAAAGGTGGAAAGACCTAAATACAATCAATAAAACACGAGATGGTATATTTGTTCTTTGAAAGAATGTCTAAGTTATCCGTATTATTTTGCAGAGATAGTGCTGCATTACTTCGCATGCACATCGAACACGTGTGTCGATCATCCAGAGTGCACAACGCCTGCTTCTTTTTGAAGACCCCAGCGGCACTATATCCAACACAGTAAATAAATGATAGTAAATCCAAAAAAGTAACAACGTAACATCGTTTCCATCCGTTTCTAAAATCCCTGCGATCATTGACATTGTTCGATCGGCTACAACGTGTAGTTTGCGCATGTGCGATGTTATAACTTACATAGGAAAAAGTTCTATAACTATCAAGAATTTTTGAAATATGTGTGCCTGGATTTTAGCCTGCCTTGTTTCGTTGTTTATTGGATATTCCTTACCAGTGCAGTGGTTGTTATATTTGTTTTTATTCAGAAAACGTTTCTACAAGTCTTTTTGCCCAATGAATTCAAACCTTTTCAGGTAAATGAAATACCTGAATGCGGTGAAGCATGAATAGTGCTATCGGCCTTATATGGGGGGCGTGTAGCGATGAACAGAACAATAGAAATCGACAACTAATATGGCGGTAGTCGGTGATAAAAGGGAAATAATGCGTACTTATGAATTCAAAGGCAATACATTGCCCTCCACTTTCCGCCACTTAGTTATTTAGTCAACCCGCGTTGTACGTTACTCCTTTCTGGAAAGTAATTTCCATCAAAACAAAAAGAGCGCATTCAAGGAACAAATTGGCAAATTTATCAAATTTTAATTTCGTGTGTAGTTTGCATACGTCCTCAATAAATAAAGAGATATATTCACCCTTTACGCGATCTATCATATTATTTCCTTGCACGTAAACATTTTGATGCAAACCCCAGTTTTTAACTTATATCATCTCTCTCTCTCTCTGTCTCTCTCTCTCTGTCTCTCTCTCTCTCTCTCTCTCTCTCTCTCTCTCTCTCTCTCTCTCTCTCTCTCTTTCTCTCTCAACTTGCACCGGAATGTGTTAAGATATTTTGAAATTAATATCATAACACAAAGATATATGAAGTGCAATATTTTCAATAGAATTAAAAATCTTATCTTTAATTCTAATTAAACCTGTGGTAAAATTTAAAAAAGAATATTCGAGAGTAACTTACCTTCCGATCTTTTATTAGACGACATGTCGTTAAGCTTGGGGTCTTTTTTAGTATTTGAATATTCCATTTACGAATTCAAGGCCAGTTCTCATTCATGAAATCTAAATGAATGATTACTTTGCACGGGTGGAATTTTGACAGTAAACTTCCTGGTCTTTATTTTGAATCACTAGAATTTGACTAGCTCAAGTAGAAGGGATATTTGATTTTTTTTTCATTTTTGTCTGATGGGAAGACAATATTGAAAAAAATTTAAAAAGCAATTTTAATGTTGCTTATCTTACATTTTACGTTCTATATGAAGATTTTATTTAAATGGGATAAAAATATAATCGTATATGCCATTTTATTCTTTCTTATGGTTTGTTTACTGTATAGCAGCAAAATAACTAGCGGAGGTAATTTTTCGCTATATTCGCTGAAATCAAAATTTAACATCCCTTGAATAAATAGTTGAGTATAATAAGAAAAAAAAGAATTAAACTTTTATCTGTTCATGAAAACACACAATATACAAAACGCATCAGTGTGAATGGCGTAGCGGTATTTCTAACAGCTGATTAGCAGATCATATTAGTCGTTATTTAATTGTATAGATTGGTCACAATGTTATTTTTATTAATTCTAATTGTTTATTACTAGTACACTTCTCTATTATTAGGGTCGTAAAAATTATTATATCCGTCTCTGATAGTGATAGGATAATTTACCAACGGTTAGGCTATGTGAAGTGTGAACACCTATTGTTAAAAATCACTCGGTCTTTAATGCCTGCAATTATAATTCTATCATCAACATGAATTTAAACACTCTCTTTATGAACAAAAAATCATTAAATATACAAAACACTTCAGTTTAATATGTCGTGTCTATTGACAGATATATATCTCGAGCTCTAACAGTCTAATCCAAACCCACAGCGATAACAGATCGTTGAATCATTTGTCTGTGTGTGTGTGTTTCAAGTTTTTCAATAGCATTTGTAAGCCACTAGCAAGCTTTTCTTTGATAACAGGAAGTTTTAAACTTATTTCTGCGTTTTCCAGTCCCGTGTCAGCAAGTGATTTTTCAATTTCCTGTTCATAATAATGCTGAAATTCGTTCTTTATGTGCTGTTTAAATAACTTTTTTTGGAATTAAATCTATTTCCTGTAGTTTGTTTGTGCGAACGAACACAACTCGTATTTTTTTATTGGCCAGCAGGTTTAAAAACTCATCACTTCTATGAGCGGCGAAGACATCAAATACATGTATGCACGATCCCTTCTGCCATAAAGGAAGATCTAACTTTTCGCGCATTGTCTAATAAGAATACTGTACGATAATTTTCTTCAAATATGGCATCATAGTGATGGGTTCGAACAGTGGTTTTCAGAGTGAAAAGATTCGTAGTCTTATGGAAAACTAAATTTGGGATGACACGTCTCTGTTTTTCCCTGGTACAATCGTTGTGGTGGCAGATCGTATCCATTCCTCGCAATCCCAAGCAGTGCCGTCATCTGGCACTTGTCATCGAATCTTTTTAGAGGAACTTGCTTGGAACCTGAAATAAATTAAAGTTGACAACATATTCATTCATATATAAAACCGATTAATGATAGTTTTGTACAATTTTACTGAACTGCTTAAATAACATAATTACCAGTTACTGCCATAGTCCAGTTCCCGCATGATACAAAATTAACACCTGTTTGGTCCCAGTTAACAATCATTTCAGGGGAGGTCGAGTTAACTTTGACAACATTTCTCACTCTGTCGATGTATGCTTGTCTAATTTCTTCAAAATCGTTTAGAAGAGTTTAGAAGACTTGGGACGATAAAGAACTTCAAATTTTATTGTTCATGATGTGTATATATTATGTATATTTGTTTGGTTTTATTTTATATAAAAAATTGTAAATAGAAATCGAATCTTGTTGTGTTTAACTGAACAGTCACGGCGGCTGTCGTGACAATGCTGAATGGATAAATTATACATTATGTATAGGGTTTATCAATTAAAGTGCGTTATATTATTTCCCAATCATAACTTGCCTGTCATTAGGGAATTTAAAAATTCACCGTATCCCGGCTTACGTTCTTGTTGTAATCTTTTGTTTGACCATGCTACTAGTATTCTCATATCATCTTTTTAAATTTCAAAATCATGTGGAAGGCACAATTTTTTTTCCTATTACTATCATTACCGGCGGTGAAAGATGAGTAATACAGTTAAATTAAAGTACGAAAGCAAAACGAGAGTTATCTGTCATAATCTGTGTGTTAGAGTTGCTGACATTTATTCCAGCAGTGGTACATAGACTTGTTACTTAAAGGTTTTAAAAAATGAAATATTTTGCACATACGTATATTTATTTTTTGACCGACCGCAAGTATATGGATAATTGTGCTTGTGAAAACTTCATTTGTATCACTCTGGTTTTGTTGTATTTGAATTATTTGTGTGTGTGTGTGTGTGTGTGTGTGTGTGTGTGTGTGTGTGTGTGTGTGTGTGTGTGTGTGTGAGAGAGAGAGAGAGAGAGAGAGAGAGAGAGAGAGAGAGAGAGAGAGAGAGTATTTGATCTGGAAAGTGCTTAATTACATTGAAATTAACAAATATAATAATGCAATAAAGGAAAACAACATGATCGAGGCATGCTCTTTTAAATGTAAATGAAGATAATACACATTAAGTAAAAAAATAAACATATATGCTTCATATATTTAGCAAGTGGGTTTAGAGCTATGGTGTCAGATATGATAAAAAAAATGATCTGTAATATTTTAAACAACATGTAGCAGTAACATCGGTATCTCAAAACTTCGAAACATCCGGGGGTACGAGATATATGATTGTGAATATTAGAAGACTATTTTATACATGTATTTTTCACTCCTTAGGTGCTATGGGTAGTCGAAGCATGTAATGGACGTCTGAAACAGTATTTGGCCAAGACTTTGCCGAAAACCCAGATTCCATTCATTAGTGACAATGTAAAATTTATAGCGGCGCAGTTGTAACAAGTTAAGGCCTCCAATTAGTAGGTCATCAAAAGGGGATGAACAAATTGCTGCCAAAATGTTCCACCTTTTACATCTTTTATTTCTTCCAGGTAATGAAATGATAAACCCTATATATAGGACAATGTGCTACTTCTGTCATTTATTATTAACTTTTTTTTTACAGTTTATCTGTCTGTTGTATAAAAACACGGACGACGTATACATGTTAACAGCGAGTTGTTTTTTTTCATGGGATTAGAAAAAAATCGGACATACTGAATATCAAAAGAATTAACAAAACAACTGGTTCAACAAACAAAGTCAGTTAACGTTTAAAGTGTTATTTACAGCCCTTGTGTGGGATTTGATTTAGTATTAATCTTAGATAAAATAAGAGCCCCAGTGACACAAAAGTCTATACTTAATATTGATGTATTTCTTCTGTTATAATATTCGGGTTTTTTTTTTAAATAAAACCACGTCTGTGTTAAAAGAAATGACAAAACTTTATAGCACACTTCAAACACAAGATTTTTTCTTTGGGAAAGAGAGAGGTAGAGAGACAGAGAAAGACATAGAAAAAAGAAAGAGAATGCAGGATTTTTCATCTTAGTTGTTCAAAGGTTCAAGCACCTCCAAAGTTGCAACTGAAAACTTTAAGATGCATAAACATATATATTCTGAGTTGCATGGTATTCAAGAAGAAATTAAAAATATGAATACAGTTTGATTTTTATGTCTTCATACCACAACCACAATTATACCTTTGATGGTTTTTTTTTGTTTCTGTTATGGGTTTTTTTTTTATCACAGACGCTAGCATAAAACAAAAACAAAAAACACTGACAAGTTTATAATTTCTTAAATGTGTATTTATAATTTAACGAGGAACATGTAATATAGACAATCTGTATACAATATAAACCATCTTTATAAACTCTCTTTATGTTTACGAATATTGTATATAGACAACAAAATATCATATTTAAAATGTCAATCCAGATCTGAATGGCAATGGTAACAATTTAACAATCAAGACTCTTGTAATGAGAACACGTCCTTCAAAGCATCGAAGATAATAGGTTTATATTAGTAAGAAAATTGTTTGATTTTACCTTTTCAATGCAACTACCGGTGCAAAAAATATCATTTATTGAAGGATGAGTTCTGATTGTTTGTTATTTCATTCGTTAGATGATTTAGGAACCACGTTATAAATAAAAAAACCAATTCCGATACTTCCTAGTATCACGGAAACAATCACATACGTGCGCGTGCTTCTTAACTGTCTTTCCGCTTCTATTACATCCCCAGCTTTTGCTGCTTGATATGCCTGTTAAAAAACAATTAATCAGAAAGAAAATAAAATACAAAACTTTGCAACAATTAAGAAGAAAAACGTTGTAAGAACTACAAACTTTTTTAATGGACTTACTTTTGAAGTACGCAAAGTTCCATAAAAAATCAGAATTTACTTTTACAAAAGTCATTATATTTATCTAATCATTGATATATTGCATAATTTGTTCCAAATCTCTGATTATAATAAAATATAATTTCTTTAAATTTAATTGATATATAAATTCTATGAACAACATATGATATGTTAAGAAAATTACAACAATTTGAAATTTACCAAACGGAAGGTTGTACACCTTTTTTGTTAAACTATCACTCATTTTAAAAAAAAATGGACATGCAAAAAAATCAGAAGTACATACCAGCATTGATCGGTATAACTAGTATGCTTATACGCAATTAGAGTCACGATTTCTAAGAAAATTAATCCCTCCACCCTTATATGAAACTGTTATATTTTGTAATATTTACATTGCTAGCAGCAATAATTGCACATATTCCTGTCGGCCAGAAACAGCACAAACAAGAGAGGACAGCCGGAGCTATCCAATTCCGGTATGGGGCTCGGTTGACAACCATAGGTACAACTCCAGGCTGTGTGACCTGCACAAAGATAACAAGTATTCCTTTTAAAGGAATGATCGGCATGTAGGCTAATATCATTGGTCAGCTCTGTTAATGTACATGCAATAAACTATATATAGCACCGTCTTGTTGATTTAATTTCCGATATAAGTAACATTTTTTTAAAGATAAGATTGCGTGTAAACAAATTTACAGGCACGTAGCATCAGGGGGGGGGCAGTTTTTTTTTGTTTTTGTTTTTTTTTTTCGGATGACTCTAGCCCCCTACTTTCAAAACGATGCTACGTGCCTGCAATAGTTGTCTATCAAATGTTGATAAAGGAACTTAAAGGAGATGACTTTAGAGTTTGTTTGAATATAACCAAAATTCTACATTCAATTATCTTGTAATTTCTAAATTGTAATAAATTCAAAACCTAACCTTAACAGCATATCTTTTTATTTACAATCCAAATATCATTTTTATTTTCGGACAAATGGATCATGAGTCTGTTTGGGTACGACTCATTTTGGGTACGACTCTACTCCGTTCCGGAATAGCAAGGCATAAATATGTTATACTTTTAGTAGGCGAATTGTACTTCCGATAAATATTCTTACGCATATATTTGAAGACAAACGTGATTAGAATCAGTTTGTATGTAACTGTATAAACCTTTTAATTTCAAGGCAAACGGATAAGAGTAACATTTTAGTAATTTACGTGTAATTAAAGATTTAAATGAGGTTGTCATTGCAAAGTAAATAAAGTAGTGCAAGGCACAATGCGTGCGCAAATAGTAAAATTTGCCGGATGCCTCATATGGACACAACTGTGATCGGCCGAAGCCGATCACAAAAAAAAAAATTGACGATAGTCATTATTGATTTAAGTAATAACATCACTAATTAAAGTTTAGCATTCAATAAAACATGCGAAAACTTGATCTAATTATGAATAGTAAAAAAGCCCCCCCCCCCAAAAAAAAAGTAACAAAAATATATTTTTGCTTGTTTTCTCGATACACTTTGTCTTTTTTTGGCATTTTTTGATTTAATTTTTATGAATATCATGACATTGTATCAAACCTGAAACCCAAATTTGCATCAAGGTTTTAAGTTCATCCTACAAAAGCCATTGCCAAAAAAAAAAAAAACAAAAAAAAAAAACAAAACAAAACAAAACAAAAACACAGATAAAAACATCATGTCTTAACATGAACCGCCTTAATGTCCATTTTTAATACGTAGGCACAGTGACTAGGCACAGTTTTGACCACAACCTATTACGTTTCAACTACATTTGTACTTTTCAAAAAAGACACTTGCTTACATGTTTACGCATTTTACAAGAGTAATTAAGTTAATAACTTTGATGGTAGTTTTCATACAAGCAATGCGATTATTATATTCTGCTAAATTTAGGATGTCCTTTAGTCAAAAATCAGAATCGATAGTTGAAGCAAAATCTACCACTTTTTGTATGTCCAGATATATGATTGATGCAGATGCATGCAGCGTATTTGCCTTTTTCCTTCTTTTTTTCTTGTTTTTTTTCCAGAAAGGATATCAAATTGAAAATACTACCTGCGCTCTATTTAATTTAGGGTCATGTACTATGTTGTTTCAATATATTTAAAAAAAAATGACTATACCACTGATGTCAAAACTTGGCCACGGGGGTTGTTTAGCGGCTGGTAACTGTATTGGTTGTCTGGATATTGAGCACCACCAGACGACGTATACTGGTTACCTTCAGGATATTGATTATACTGGTTCCAGTGTACAAACGTTGTCTGGTCATTTGGATTTGCTGCTCGACTGTTTGCAAGTGGTACTAAAGAAATAAAAGCTACCATACTACATTTGAGTATAATTCACAAAATATAAAAAAACACCTGAAAAATTATTAAATTAAGTCTCTTTGCAATTAATTTTAGCTAGGATAAAACATTATTTCCTAAATTCACATTAAATTGGGAACAATCATTTATGGTTATTCATTATTAAAAAGTGAGTTATGCTTACAAATCAAATATGCCGTATAATTAAATAGAATTAATGACATATATTTCTCATATCAAAATGTATTGTTAAGTAGATGTCGGTCAGGATCCATGCATTTTTCAATACATTTTCTACATTTAATGAACAGTTTTTTTAAGTCACAAAGAAACAAAACAAAGATCATATATTAGTAATGACATTCGGAAATTGTTGTTATAATCATTAATCATATCACAGATATAATTATTTTGCATTTATAAAGTACATAATCCAATAGATCGGTTTCATTATTATGCATGTGCTAAAAAATAAACAAATTAAACGAAAAACTCACGTTCTGATGTTTTCACAGAAGACATGCTGTTCTGCTCGACGCTTGTTAAATATCTGATCAATAGTTGCAATGTAAGATCTCTTTCAGGGTATTTTAGTAAAATAATGGACTGAACACTAGAACCATGATAGAAAACTTCCTGGTTTTCATTTATAAATGCTTTAAATTTGGCTTGTTCAAGTGGGAAGGCAGTGAATTAAATTTATGTAATAAGGATCGGCGGAAATGTATATAAACGCAGAATTAAAAGGTTTATATCTATACATTTTTTCATGGATTAAGTTTTCAATTTTATTTGGGTTTTATTAAACATCAAAGACATACAATTTAAAAATATTTATTACAAAATTTTATTAATTTAAACAAATGTATTTTTAATATTTTTTTTTATGGAAAAACAGTTATATTTCTCAAAAATATATTATGATATTATTGATTTATTTTCATTAGGTTTCATTAATTTTCAATTTTGGTAATTCAATTGAGAAATAATATCGCTGTAATTTTTTAAAATTTGTAATAAAAGCCTATTTATTTTCCTTCCCACATATCAAACTAAAAAATGTGTTGAGAAACGTTATTTACTCAGGTTATGATTATATCCTTACAAAACATATAAACTTAGATGTACATCATACATAGTACAAACGTGTACTAATAATTCAAGTAGAACAGAAATCATATGAGGCATATAGCGTTTATGAAATATATTTTGTATCTTTTAGTGTCTTTTTTATTGATATATAGTTATTAGGATAAAGCATTCAGATTTTATTTTATCTTTATTCTCAGAGTGTAGTTTTCGGGGGGGGGGGTATGTAACAATAGTTAAAATAACATCTTCAATATAATGTCAAAAGGAATTAAAAAAACCCAAAAGATTGGCAAAGACAGAAGTGAAGTGAAAGATATGGATAAAGGACATTAATTATGTACTATACGTAATTTATTTTAAGTACATTTATTTCATCATAAGCATGCTTTGTTCGTGTTTTGTTTACATTTTGATTATTGAAATAAAAATGCTAGGTTTATACCTAAAAATGAATGTCACAAAGGCGAGAAACTGTTTATTTATGTTCAAAACAAATTAGCATTGAAAATAATAAAAATAGAAAAAAATTCAACTTGACCAAAATCGTGACCATGCCTTATTAAGGATCCTCGACACCCCATGACTTCTACTTTTTATGAAAGTACGTCACAACATTGCGATTTTAACGCATTGTGAAACAGTTTAAATCGCCATAATATGGTGTCAAGCTCTTTGGCGCAATGGGTTTAGCTACCAACCCGCAGGTCTCGAGTTCGAATACAGAAGAGCGGTAAAATTTATAAAGTTGATTTTCCCCCCAAAATTGATTTTTTGTTGTTGTCATTTTCAAATAAAAAAACTTGCTAAAAATCCATATCTTTAGGTAATTTAGAAGAATAGTCTTGTATGCAAATTTTTCCCAGGTGTATGGAGTACCCTCAAATTCTCATTCAAATTAAAAATTTCAATTATACTGCATTTTAAAAGTACAACTAACGCAGGTTTACAATTAATGCGTTACAAATAGCGAAAGAAAAACTTGAAAGAGAATAAATACATGTAATATTCTAAAATAAGCTACATGTGTACCACAACATATTTGTATATCATTCCACTGTATATTGAAATTATATAAATGATTTCTATTTTATTATAATAATACCTTTTATGTAGATCCATGGATTTCAAAATTAAACTTAGTGTTGCTAGATGGATTCGAACCGGGGTCCCTTGGATCTTCGGACTGTAGTCTGTTCCACTGGACTAGTGACGCTCTAATGTAATGGTGTTTAAATTATTTTGTTGTATTTTAGATATCTATGGAGTTTTAACGTTTATCATTGTAATTTAAAGATATTAGGTCCAATGGTATTCAAATTATAGAATCGGTGTAACAACCTGAAATTCTTTTGTGTTGTTGTTTTCTAATTCTCCTTGGTTCCACCCTTCCGCTTTATACATAACAATCCTTTGAGAGCCCCTTGTTTTAATACTTTAACTCTTGGTCCCTATGGCTACATATCAATCCTGTGGGGAGCCCCTCGTTTATACCTTAAATAGTCAGGTAAAAGTATGCACGGCCGGATAGTACCCGGGAACACCAGCCGATATACGTGGTCGTCATCCCGTCTAGTGCTATTAGAGGCATGTCTTTAGAAAACATCAGGTATTTAAACAACCCATTTTTGTACGTTTTAACAACACGCGTTTGAATAGTTTTTCGGTAGTATGTTTTCTTTTGTTTATTTTTTATTTTGCCTTGTTTTGCTGTTAAATTTCCCGTCCCTACAGAACGTCAAAAGCTGTCAGGGAAGGAGGTTCTTGGGTGCTGAATTATTTACAGCTCCTGTATTTATGAGTAGCCATTTTCATGGGAGAGTTTTATAGAGAACGCTGTTCTACAGTTAGTGAGTGAACTACGGCGGCCCTTTCGACACATCTCTAAAAACTACTTGTGATTTTATACCTGACGGTGATCCTCGCAGTTTAATATGTTTATTATCGTCAATGCAGATATATGTTATAACTTAACATTGTGAAAGTTTGATATTTATAGTTATAAAATGTTGTGTGATTTAAAAACTTATATTCTTAATATTGAGTCTATTTAACGTTTAGACAGTTTTTGCATGAATTTAGCAAACATTTTTAAAATGAAAATTATGCCATTTTCTGAAAGACTTTACATAAGGTAACCTATATATATTATAAAAGGTAAGATACCAAGGGTTCATATTATGTTCTGTGTCACAACCTTATGGTAACCATGGCAACACAATATGGTCACGAACACAACATTTGATATATTTTGAGTGTTTTTGACATGATTAAACAAGCGATAATATTAAATACTTTGTAAAAGCCACCTAATCAAATATTTATGCAATTATCCATGTTGTGTGCTCAAAAAATTTAGTCATAGTATTTTTTAACCTTAGAATATACCCATTAAGCTGCTCAATGCTTTTCTTTTTTGCCGTTAGCGCCGTTAAAAATGATAACAGAAATATGTATTCTAAATGGTTATAATAAGATCTAACTGACCATCTGATATATTGCGAGTCTGTTGATAATTATTAAACTTCGAATATAAGTTGATACCCCTGCTCTCTCCAAATATCATTAATTCTAAAAGGTCAAAGGTTAAGTTCTATGTATTATTACATTATTACATACAGTTCTGTCCATATCAAATAATGAACAGTATTTCAAGAACACACTGTTTGCCAGCCATCAAACTTTACACAAAGTGTGGTAATAGCAAGAATATGGCAACATTTTATTGAAAACCAGTTTATATGTCACAAAACATAAAAAAAACCCTGAAATATCTTAGCTTGGACAAAAATAAACAATGGTTAAGTATAATTGCATGTGGGGAGTAAGCTCATACGGTCAAAGTAAACGTATCTAACAAAGCATAAATTAACTTGGGGAAACCTACAAAAACTGTTAGTTCATTGTATATACCGGTATACCAGTCTAATCAATTCTTAATTAGGTGTGGTCACGTCATATGCAAAAAAAAATGGTAATTTCAACTAGAAAATTTTCACAGAAAATTAAGTTCGGTTAATTACAAATCGGCCCAAATTCGGCATATTTCATAACGTTTACTTTTTTGCACCTACGTGCATATTTCAATCATATTTTTTTTATATTTAGATGACCTTATACATAAAAAATTTCTGTTAAAAAAAATTTCCTTTTTTCTCTAGTTTTCAAACATATCAATTTTTTAATTGTATTCCATGTCTTTACATCATGTCAACAGTTTTCTCTCGGCGCGCATAAAAATGCGTCAAAAGGCGCACTTGGCCTTTAAGGGGTTAAAAGAAAATTCAAATCGGCGTTAACCAGGCCATGGGTCATTTACATCACCAAAGAAAACCTTCGTATAATGCAGCAGCATGTGAACATTCCACTACAACTTAGTTCTGGCTGTTGCCGATATACATGTGCCTGACTGTAACCACCTGCTTACCTGAGGGCTCTTCAAAACCACGTGCGCCGGAACCGGGCTTCGAAAATAGACATTTACTTTATTCATTTCATTTGTATATTTTGGTTTGTTTGTTTATATTTATTTTTTTTTAATTTTCTGTTTAATTCTTATTTTATATGTTATCAAATATTTTGTTAAAAATTTTATACTTGTTTTTTTGTTTTATGTAAGTTCATCAGGATGCATAATCACACATCCTCACAATCGGTAATAAGTGACCACTCGACAAAAGTTAGGCAATTACTTACAAGTCTCTATATTTTCATGTTTAATTTTACATCTTTTTTTCATAGTTGGTATGAATTGAAATGAACTGTTTGTTGAAGCTGTTTTTGTAGTGCCTTTCAGCAGAAGTCCTTCATAAACGTTCTGTATCAGGAATATTTCAACTATCAATTCTATCGTCGCAGATTTTGCCTCTTGTTGATACAATAGTTTTTCTTCAACCTTGCTTACTAATTAGGTGAATAACTATATTTTATTCTATTCTGTGTTTGTTTTTGGTTTTTTTTTGTATTGGAACAGGAAATAATTTATATCTGGTTGAGCAAAGCAAAAGAGGACATAACTTCCTTAAATTTTGTCTGTCATCTAAATAGTCTCAATGCGACAAATATTATAAATGGTGATTTAGTTAAAAGTTGAAATGGATCAGTTTCAGCAGTAAACATCAAAATATGAATATAAAGTATCTTTTCCTATCTTTCTACATGTATTCTTTTGAAGTTACAGGTGCAAAATTGTTATTTCGTCTCTTTAAAAATGAATAGGTCATATTGTTCTAAACGGTCAAAGCATGTCTTTCAAATACCTTCAATTCGTCTAAAAAGAAGTCAACGTACTTGAAGTTAAAAGTGTTTTTAATTTTTTCTTGCAAGTATAAAACAATGCGATATATCAAAATCAGTTATCAGAGCTTCGTGTTTTTAAATCTTGTGCTTATTACTCAACTAGGAAAGCTATGATTGTATATGCAAGACACCCATGAATAATATGCTACTATTTAATATAATTCCTGCAAGGATCATTAAGCATCAAAATCTTTTACATATATTACATGGCTTCGAGGACGACATACCAGAATATTTGTCCCGAGATGAAAGGAAAGCCAACACGAGAAGACATATAACATTTTTTAACAAATCAAAGCGGTTTATGAACGTATTTATTTAATTAACAAGTGTATATTTTTTTTGGAAGCCTAATTTACAAATCAATGTTGTAAAACGTCGTTCGGTGCTTGTTAGTTTCAATACATTAAATAATGATAATTTGCATAAATGTTGCTGTATTTGCGCTTGCTGAAATTTCGGATGCCTGTTTTCTTTTCCCCGGTAATGGCCAAGTTGGCGTTTGTTGTTTTCAGCAAACTCACGCTAGAATTAATTATTCTTATTGTAATTAACAATTCTTTTTAATCAAATAAACAATTAAAATACCTCTGAATTTTAAACGAATCCTAGACGTTGTCCTGGCACTTTGTTTTTCTGGGGACTGTTTACGTTTGCTTAGCAACTGGCTCTTTGAATTTTGAATCCAACGTAATTAATATGCAGAATAAGTGCACGCGGGGGTAATATAACAGTGTTGGGAGGGCAATATTACTATTTCCTGTGAAATATAACTGTTTTCAGAAGGCCAAAAAAATTGTTCCCCGCGTGATTCGGAAGTTTTCGAGGCATAGTAATAAAATAATTTCATTTGAGATTTGAGACATAACGAGAATACTTATTAAAAATTGTTATATATCATAACTTTGCAAACACAAAAACCAACAGTTTAAAGAACAACTAGCGGATAACTATACAGCAAATCTATTTTAGATCCAGAAGGCTTAAAGGAGCTTTTTTGATCAAAATTTGTCTTTCGTTTTTGGCGTCGTTGTCCAACACTTTTCATCATCTTCTTCAAGACCAGTGGGCCAATTTCAGCCAAACTTGGTACAAATGATTAGGTGAGGGGGACTAAAATTTATTAAAATCAAGGGCCACAAGGGGATATTTTTGAATATTTGTTGGTATTTTTTTTTAATCTTCTAATAAACCCTTTGGCTAGAAATACTGAAACTTAGTGTAGATTTAGGTTTCTTGAAGTCATGATCCCCAGGAGTAGGGTGGGGTCTCAATGAAGGGTCAATTTTTTTTACGCAGGAATATATAGAGAAGAATCTTTCAAAATGTTCTTTAAAACCAGTAGGTCAGTAACGCTGTATTAAATCATTTCCAGATAGTGATAATTCAAGTTTGTTAAAATCATGATCCCCTGGGATAAGGTTTGGCCACAATGGAGGGTCAATTTTTTACATAAGAATATATAGAGAAAATTCCATCAATTTTTTTTTAAAACCAATGTGAAATGACTATAACATCATCTTGTTATCATAGGGGCAAAATGTTAAAAACAAAAATATTTTGGGAAAAATTCGAAAAATCTTTTATACAGCTTGCATCTTTTCTACTACATTGTCCAGTTTTTTGTACGACTCCATAAAGCTGATTATATTGTAATGGCTTTGTTGCTCAGGTGAGCAATGTGGCCAATGGGACTCTTGTTTTTTTTTTATTCCGCTAACAATGTATAGGAGAACACACAGCAGAAATGATTCCATTTACAGTTACTCACTAAATTTATTGTTAAAAAATTAAATTTTTAAAAAATTTTACAAATAAAAATTGATAATTTTATAACATTTCCGGTATGCACTCAAAACAAAAAAAATTATTGATGACATAGATATAAATGAAAAAACGCGGGAAAACACTCTGATATATACTAAATGATATTATTACAAGATATATATGGACACTATATTTCCGTATAAAGATGAAGAGATTTTGAATATGATGGAGTGAAATACTGTCAGTCTCATTAAATGAGAGAACCTGGGTCCGTTTGTGAGAGACTATGAGTTGCATTTCATCAAGGCGAGAGAAAAAAAAATACAAACAGAAAGAGGGAAAGAAAGATATGCTTTTTTACGTAAATCTACGTTTTTACGATCGTTAACTTAAAAGTGTTGTCGTTTTACCTATTTTTAAAGCATACGGATAGATACGGCGCTTGAGTTAAATAAAAACATTGTCAATAAATTGTCAACATATTCTGAAAGGCTTTTCAGTAACATGATTTACAGGTAAATAGGTCGTGAAGTGCATTGGTGTGACATCACTTGTCACTTATAGGTTTGATTCTATACGATTTGTATATGAACGGTGCAGTATGGTTCGCTTTTGGAACGGCACGGTTCGATTAATTTACATTAATTACGTTCCAACAGTACTAAAACGGATGATGTGTCAATGACAACGATAATTGTTAACACCGTGTTTAAAAAAAATGAGAGAATTTTTTTTCAAACAAAATACGAAAGTGCAAGAAGACAACAACACTGATCGCCGTTATTCCCCTGAACCGATTGACAATAATTATTGTTTATACAAAGATACTTAAAAATGGCATTATACATAACAGTTATACATGATACACCGTAAAATAAATAGCAAATTAGAATAAACATTCATTCTCTATCTATCTATCTATCTATCTATCTATCTATCTATCTATCTATCTATCGATCTTTCTTTAATTTCATACTTTTAGTAAGCATTATTTAATCAAGTATATATGATAAACAAAGTCACGGTATGCATAATATTGAACTTATCTCTATGTTATTTCCGTCATTTAATGCATAATCTGTTGAGCGATAATATCCGTTCTTTGTTATCAAGCGGCAGTGATCAATTATGGGGAGATAATAATGACTTGATAAGTATTATGTCGTGGTTGCGTGTATTTTGAAAAAAGTTATATTTGTTACATCTCCAAAATTCATGGTACGAGCATTTTTTAAAAATCTTATCTTTAATCATTATATCACATATTTAATTTCCGACAATATGCAAAGGATTTCACCGACGTTATAGTCATCCGATATTTCTCTACCATTACGCCTCAATAATTTCTGCGCATTACTATGGAAATGACATAAGGACTCAGACATAAAAAACGAGGTTTAAACAGTTTCCTAAACTAAGAAAATTGCCAACAATTTTAAAAATCACAAGGATATGAACTTGGTTGGTATGTGATTGAAACAACTCAAAAGTCCATCGCACTTTACAGAATCAACCACATAAGCAACTGGGTTCACATCAAAATCAACGTTTTACGTATTTATTTCATTAAGGAGGTTGACACCTGAAATACTAGTAATATTAATCATCCAAAAACATCTTGTATATAAAGATGGGGACCTAAGATGTTCATTTATTTTATTTGTGACCAATGTCACATGCCATTTTTTGGAAATATAGGGTCCCAAACAGAAATGATAATTTTCCTGGAATTTGGCATGGAAATTGATCATTTGAAGAAATCAAACATTTATAGTTTGAATCTTTTATTTAGTTACGATTTCAATACATTATGAAGTTGAACACATGTAGTGACTATAAAGTAATATCTAAGTCATCATTTTTTAAAAAAAACTTGCTTTACTGATGGCTTCAAATGCCAGTACATAATGAATACAGCAGCAAATGTAAAGATTGTTACAAAATTTTGGAGTAATCAAATTATAACGCAAAGAAAAAAAATAATAGTAATGCCAACTTTCCAAAACCTTGCATACAGATAGACATACATTTAATGTCTTATAAAAAAGTAAAAAAAAAGTAGGGGTCACGATATGACATGAAATAAGCTAATTTTAGGCATTGGAGTTAATTTTTTCTTGACCTCCATGAAATATAAGCTAAATATGCCACAAATATTTCGACATAAATATCAAAATATTGTTAAAAAATGTTTTTTTCAGAACAACATGAATATATTGTAATACACAAACTATCTGAAAGTTTAGTTTGCGCTGAAAATTAGGAGGCTAAAGTAACAGTACTCTACAATTATTGAGTTATGAAAATTGTTCATTTTCTTCTTGAAAACTTCCGCCACAAAATATAGTCCCTTACTAAACTCTGTTAATATATAATTTTCTTTTAACAATTTAATTCAATATGGTTAATTTGGCATTGTAAAATAAAAATATACAAATAGAATCAATATATGATGCAACATTTTTAGATAAGAGGTGATATAAAACAGTTACCTTAAAAAAGAAGAGCGAATCTCTATAACAACAATAACTGTACATATAAATCATTATAAGAATTGTCACTAATGTTTTTTGTAAGATTATAATGTATCGCAGCTGTTGTCTGCATCATAAAGCATAATACGATGAATAGAAAATAACACGAATAACGATAATGAACACGTAGATGATTATTCTTAACACGATGGACACAATTACTAATTTGCGCGCGCCGATTGACTGCGCCTGTGCTTCAAGCACATCCCCATTGGCTGCTGCAGACCTCGCATGTGTGGGGAAAAACCGTCATTAATTCAAATCTGAAATTATATAAGGTTCTGATTTTTCAATCTATATTTCTTAAGACGTTTGTATTGAAACACACAATGCTTTTCAATGTTTAAAAGTTGTAAAATTTTTCCAGAAAAAAAATATTTTAGGGTTTCTTGAGGTGAAGGATAGAACTTTGTCCGTCCTTATTTTTGGAACAAAAACAAATTTAATGTTACCAAACAACGATAAAAAGAACGTGTTCTGGAACAAACTTTTTACACCATATCTTTAGTATGAACTAGCAGAACAAGATATCTTTGAGCCAATGCTCACCCAGCTCTAATGTAAAAATACAAAAAAAGCAAAGTCGACATTTAACAGGAAGTTGACATTTAATTTGTTAAAAAAATAAATCCAACCATATGCCGTGCCTTAACAAAGAATGTATTAATTCCAAGCATCTGCAAAAATTCATCGTGGCCCACTACAGAAATGAACATGCCAAATACCCAGCGCTAAGAAGTTGTAAAACAGACCAGAAGTACGAGCCAAGTCAATTGATTATAACGGACCCTGTTGCTGAAAAACTTCCCAATGACGACATTCACCATTTTGTGGTTTACAAGGCTCCAAACTTTTGTTCTTGCTTTGAACCCGTACTACGTGGAATCATTCAACAACGTGCTGAACATGCTTCATGATAAGCGCTCACAGTTAGAGGATGACTCCTACAACATGAGAACCGGTCTAGCGATATGCAATTGGAATGAAAATGTAGACAGACATTGAACCGGGCTTTACCAGTACGCATCCAAGAAAACGAAAAAAAATCCTTGGACCAAAGACACCTACCGGGAGGACATCTGGTTACGCTTTGTCCACGATTTGGCAGAATGACATTATTTAGTTTTTACATGTATTATAGCACATCTGAACTATTTTAAACAAGAAAAAGAAAAAAAGGTTCTACATTTTGGAGGCCTCCACGTGGCTAGAGCTGGAGCCATCGGAAAATTACGAATATAATGCCCTCGAAATAATTTATATATTAAATATATTTGAACGTATTTAAATGATTTTGAAATTAAAATCTTTATCTTTCTTATATTCTATTTAACTTCTAAATGTTTTATAAACGGATATGACGATTTTATTGTGTTATTCTCTGTGTATAGTGTCGCGCACCTAGGTAGACCCAGGCCACTTCAGATAAATAACACCGCCCGTACGGAAATGATGGTCGTTTTCCGGCTGGACTCATGGTGAACTTTGACGTATTCCGGTTAAAAAATCACCGTTCATAGAAGTATCAAAGACGTATATGGAAAACGCGTAGCATGTTAGACGGATTCCATCTTATTCATAACCGGAGTTACCTCAAATCTTAGCCGAGTGTTCAGATTAGGCCCCGCCTACTTTTCCAGTAACTATACGGTCATAAAGTGGGTCTTTAAGGCAATATACATACAAGCCTATGTACCGTTGCTATATGAAAAAATAATGAAAAAAATGACAATAACAACTCGTCATCCATCTCAAATATCCAGAAAACGAAATACAAATTCAAAGCAGAGCAACACGGACCTCCAAAAAAATATGTCAGCGACTCGCAGACAAAAAACTCTCGTTTTGCTTTCTCACAGTTTATGTAAACTGTATTTCTTATCTTGTACCGGCGTTAATGAGTTCCTAAAGAAAAACAACCGTCATATTGCGTCTTCCATAAAACATGATATGAGAATACTGGTGGCAGGGTCAAGCAATAGATTGGAACCAACACATGAGTCTGGATATGGTGAATTTTAAATTTCCTAATGACAGGAAGGTTTTGATTAAAAATTACTGTAGGGCACATTTATTGATAAACTGCGCGGGCATGTTAAGGCTTCCCGATTGATTTTACAGCGATGTGTAGAAAGTCACTTGTCTGTACTTCATACGAAATGACGTCATAATTAACGTTGAAGTCACGATCTGCATTCCTGTCGATAGTTCTCAGGGAATGTATCTTAAAGGCATAATATCTACGAAAATACGTATTATTTTGTATTGTTTTGAATGTCATGATATGCTAAGATTATGATATTATTAAAAAGAATTTTTTCTCATAAATATCAATTTTTACTGTTATAAGTAGACTAAACAAGTGAAATGACATTTTCTTGAATTCTTGTGCAGGATGACAAAAATTCGATTTGATCCCGCCTCTATTCATATGACCCTAAGTTTGAACTCTTTCGGAAAGCTTTTCGCGCATGCTCAACGCGGTAAATTAAAACAAACATGTCGGAAAACAGCAAATCAAAGAGATGTTTAACCGATTCTGCGAGAAAAAGAAATAGAGCCACGGTAGCATCTAAATGGAGCAAAAGTAGAGTGTATATTGGTAATCAGTTTGAACGCTGGAATGAATTGAAGGCCATATTGAATGTGGATACGCATGCCGAAGTTGCCAATGTTTTCCTGAACAAGTCTCACACACGTGTTTTAATTAACGTTTGTTTGTCTTTGTCTTTTATTCAAACAATTCTTTTTGTAGAAGTGATACATAGATAGATACAATTCATAAGTTATTTTTCAAGAATATAGCCGATAAAAAAGAAGCAAAACTACAAGAAAAGTACTTGTTAGCTTTATACGATATGCACTCAGATATAAGGGGCCTCCGAAGGGGAAATAAAAATTTATATACCCATGTTTACAACTCATATATTAGTTTGTTTTTAATATAAGAAGTAAAAAAATAAAAGAGAAATGAATAAATACCAGTTCAAAGTTGTCCAAAGGATTAAAGTCTCTAATGAAAAAAAATTTTCTGTACATATGATTGTGTGCAGGTGTGTATTGCATAGTTTGTGCAGAGACATACATAACAGAGATTTGTAACTCCGCCATTAGCATGTTTTGTTGTTGAAAAATGGTACGGGACCAACCTTACTTAGAACTACATATAAGTAAACTGAGATAATGATCTTAAACCAAAATTATATTGTTTTTATAAAAAATGTGCATAGGTTTTAGACATTTTTGAAACAAAAAATTGAAAAATGAGATTAATATATAGAAAATATATTGGCCAGCTAAAACATCGGCAAAATCTCGGACGACGGGTAGCCAACTGCCTCCAAAAACTCCTCTTTTAATATTGTTTATAAGACATAAACTCATAAAAATATAATATAAAAATATAATATTTTTAATGTTTTGGTAATAATCTTCATAATCTGTTATTTATGTCTCTGGTTTGTGCGATTGTGTGTTTACAACTACTGGTACAGCACATTCAGTAGAGTTTTGTTTTGGAAATTTTAACGTCCCTAAGTAGCTCTACATTGCATAAATATCATTTTTGTTAATGATTTTTGTGGATTAATTTAGTTTTGTAACATTCTTTTGTAGTTATCATGCAAATAGTACGGTTGATGCAGTCAGTGATTATCAACCAAACTCCCAAAACTCTGAAGCAGAAGAATTAGAAAGAACAGTTAATGTAGTTAGAAAGGATACAGCTGTAACTTCAACACCTGGACCATTACATATACATTCTCGTTTCCACACCACATGTGATGTGTCAGACATATCATCGGCTGGAGAATATCATAGGTAGTTTGGGATTAATTTTACATGCATTACTGATTTACTGTATCAAGTATAGTTTTCTATGACAGCCCTCAGTGGGACCCTCTCTGACTGAGCTGACTTTATTGTGCATGTATTTACAGAGAGTCAGACATGTCGGGTATTGCAGAGTTTTGCAGTAGTGCGAAGAAAACATACGCAATTGAGAAGTCAACTTCCTTTATTAATCCTTTCGAGTAAGTTGTGTTTTATGAACATATTATTGCATAAAGCTTTGCAAAAAATTAGCAGAATAAAAATTGAATGTTATTATTATTTGCGTCTTACAATGGTTACCGTAGTTTTATTAATGAAAATTAAGAGTTTTGTTTGTTCATTACAGTCTTACAATTGACGAGGATGAAATGTGCTTGTTGGAAGATGATTCGTCTGATTCTGATGAAGAATTTCAGCCCAGTTTCAACTTAACACTCAGGTAACAGCTATATCTAGCTAATAACTGTTAGAATTGTTTTAAGTATTTAATTTAAAGAATTGCTGCATTCATAAATCAATTTAAACTCTATCAAGCTGATGTAAAGTACTGTTATGGAGGATGTATATCATATCTTCCTTTGAAACACCTTCTGTTCATTGAAATTTGTGTCACTAGTCTTTCAACAGTCTCTGCTCTAATTACAATTGTGGATTGTATAGCTGTTTCATTGTAAATATCTATGTATTTAATTTTACAGACCAAGTAATGCAGACCATCTTCCTATAGAGTACTCGGATGATGAGTCTGACACGTGTGGTGATGACCCTGCTGATGCTGCAGAAACAGAATACAAGAGAGTAAACAGTATTGAGGACATAGAAACTTTAATTAATGACCGCCCTCTCCTTGTATACCAACAGCCCTTGTTGGATTTGGCCAACACACAGATTAGTACTATCTGCAAAATTTGTAATGAAGCTGTCAGCATTTGTGTGGATAATATTGGTTCAGCAACATATCTTAAGTGGGAAAGAATCATTCAGAGCATGTTTTAATGAGGGAGAATAAAGATCAGTTCAAAGAGACATGGTGACTTACAAACTCATGATTTACCAACTATAGAATTTTTATATGATTTCCACAGTTTTTGTATATCATATGAAAAGATAAAACTTTTGGAAAATCACGGTGTTCGAAAGTGAATAGTTGGATTATTTTTATTGATTTTTTTTATTGAAAGATTTTGTAAAAACTTTGCTGTTTAAAAGTTTTTCTTTCAATATTTATGAATATATAAAGCCTGTTTTGTTGAAATCTCAATCCAGAAACCTATTTGTTTATTGTAGGTCTGCAAATTAGGTCATGTTGCGAATAAGTGGTGTTCGCAACCAATTCTCAACAGAAGAATGCATGCTGGAGACCTGGTTTTTGCATCAGCCATCCTATTGTCGGGCAACAATTTCCAGAAAATTTCAACACTGGCAAAATTCTTAAAACTTCCAATTTTGAGCTCTTCGTCATTTCACAGAATTCAAAAAACCTACCTTGTTCCATCAATTGACAGATTTTGGATTCAGAAACAAGAAAGTACTCTTACAGAATTTCAAAATACAGATAAAATAGTTTTAGGTAAATAATATAACCAATTTAAAAATTGAATACAAAAGAATTAATTTAAAAAGATGAGTGAAGTATGGAATTAATGAAATGGTATACATGTATCATTCAACTTCATTTTTAGGTGATGGGCGTATGGACATCCCGGGACACAGTGCACAATACTGTTCATACACCTTCATGGAATATACATCCAAGAAAATTCTATGCATCACAACAATGGACAAACGAAGTACTGACCGGAAAAGCACCAACCTGGAGAAAGCTTGCTTCCTGCGAGGGATGCAGTTTTTTAAAGACAAAGGCATCAAAGTTGTAGAGGTGGTGACTGATGCACATGTCCAAATCGCTTCAGTAATGAGTATGTCCATAGTGATATGTCTTTATTGATCGTAAAATTCTCTGACATCTATATGCAGACCTATTAAGCTAAAATGTAATAAACTTGTTCAAGTGTTTTTACCAATCATATTTCGTGTAATTTTATATCTCTTGGAAATTTATTTTCTGTATAAGAAATGTGTCTTTTTCCTTTCTATGCTCATGATTCTTGTTTTATCAATCACATATATTATATATATATACTTTATGTTGATTATTAGGAAAAGATTTCCCGGATATAAAGCATTCTTTTGACGTCTGGCACGGGACAAAGAATTTGGGAAAGAAACTCACAAAGGTATAGACATTAATACTCAGTTAAATGTATATATGTGTGTAATGAAAACCATGACTTTACCTGTTGTTTGAGACTAATCTGTGATTACCAACATTTATTGCACATGACATGTAGATCAGTCAAGAAAAAGAAAACAAAGAATTGAGTGGATGGGTCAAGGATATTGTAAATCATTATAGGCACAGTGCAGAAGTTTCTACCACTTGTGAAGTGTTTCTTGTAAGTTTTAATTCACCTAGAGTTCAGAATATTTTGTATATTACTTCAGTACCAGTATCTGTTATTAGTTTTGCTTTTGAGTCCCTGCAGAGAAAATCAATATATTGTATAGGTTAATTTTTGTCATATTCAAAAATTATCTTTTGTTGATTATTTTTACAATGATTTATATAATTATTCTTATAATTGTATTTAAGGATGTTTGGTATGGTATGCTCCATCATATTGTAAATGAACATGAGTGGTTTGTACCATTTGCAAACTCTACAGTAAGCACTTGCCAACACGGCCCTTTAGAAGATGGTAGTCAGACAAAGGAGTACCTTAAGAAAGGATCGGCAGCTCATAACGCACTTAGACAAATCGTAATGGATAAACGGCTGGTGAAAAACATTCCATACTACCGTAACTGCCGGTATGTAAACTTATTTCAGGATAAAATTTTCCCCATAGTTTGCCATAAATAATTCGACTATCTATATTAATTTTAATGATCCTTTTGTGCATAATTTGACGTTTTTTTATTATATATATGAAAGAAAAATGCATAGTATTTATTGGGTCTCTATAATGTACTGCACATTTCATGTTTTAAGCGTAATTATAAAGAATGTGCTATTGTAACCCTTGACATCTCTCAAACAAGACCAACTTTTAATGCTAACCAAACAACCTTCAGCATTATCAAATATCCAACTCTGCATAGCAAGTAAAAAAAAAGCAATCTCTTTCACAATCATATTGACTTTTCATTCATTGTAGGAGCACATCAGAACTGGAAAATTTTCAAAATCTTATTCTGGTGTATTCCTCCAAAAGACACTCCTACAGCCCTCCGGTATATAGGACAAGAAACAGGTTGGCTGCCCTTGACCATAATTCTCATGCAGAGCGGGAGGTGATGAAGAACAAAGATGGTTCTCTGAGGTTTGTAATGTTCGTCTAATATAATGTATAATATATCCAAAAATACTGGACAGAAATCACACTATCCCTTAAAATATTTACAGCCAACCAGTTTTGAATAGATCAGATAGTTTTTGCCCAAAACAGCAACTGGCCGGGATGGAAAAAATGATGAAAATATATAAACCATTTGAATAACATCTCATATTTTTTTATTTCTTGGCATTAACTTTGTGAAACCAGACCATAATCAAAATAAATTTTTGTATTGCAGTTTATCCAAGCATAATGTATTTATTTATGGTTATATGTAGGTGGCAAAGAAGTTACAACAAAAAAACATCGAGATGGTCTGTCCACCCTGTAAAAGTGGGAAAAAATTTGTTATGTTCAAGACCTAATCAGGCATATCATCACCAGCAGGATAGAGGATGACATTGGAATGAACAGACCCATGGAGTTGGAGGCAGACGATCCACGGCGGATATCTGCCCATTTGGCACCAGTTCCACCACCATCAACGAGAGACATTGTGGCTACTCAAATCTCTAGATTTGAAAATCTGAATAAAACAATCGAGTATTGGACAGCTGAGGGGCAGTAAAGCTTTCATTTGTGAAAATATTATGCCATAGATAGGGCAGGGTATTGCCTAGAGATTTTCATATTGCCATGTTCTGTGATATTTATCATGTATTTTATTACAGGGAGCTAAACATAGTGGTTTGCTTCACTTGTATATGGATGATTCTTTAATCAGCAATGGTTACAGGTTTTTCTCTTGGGTTATTTTATGTCATTAGTTATCAATTTAAATAAATAAATCATGTTTTTTTTTTATTGATATCTGAGATTTTATATTGCAAATTGATAAAAATATGAGCTTTCCTCTCTTAAACAAAATGCTTAGAAGAGAATTTTAGCAACACATGGAAAAACTGACAACTAACAACTACTTTGACCTGATTAAAAACAAAACAAAAGCTGTTTCTGCAAATGTAATTTAATTTCAATTAAACCTCCCCCCAACAAAACCTTTGTATTGTCCAAATGGATTGGGATATTTGTCCCGAATACGCCAAACACAACAGCTGGGTATCACACGTCTAATCCCTGCCCCAAGTCTGCCATGTTGCCAAACTATGTACTGCCTGTAGGCCGCAAATCTGTTTGCCCTATTAAGGTCTTCATCAGGGGGCATGACGAGTAACTCCTCCCTCAGCCTTCTGGCCACTGCAAGAACTGCCTCGTCAAGGACAATCAAATAGAAGTCCTGCAAAAATGAGAAAATGAATCCATGACATATTCATTGAGCTATTTTGTAATCTAAATTATATAACTACTCGATAGTTTAAAAGGGATTATTTGAAGTTATAATACTGAAACTTAATCAAAGTGAATCTGATTTGTCAACTGTTGGTTACATACACGCAGTCTTGAGTAGCAGTTTGGTCTAGTTCTGCCACAACATCGTCTCTCTGCTTCCGTTGGCATTTCCCGGCAATATGTGCAGGTACACCAGGCCGGGGTAGGACCATCTGGTGGAGGATGATGTCCGCCATCCTGTCTGTTGTCCCTGTCCAAAACATCGAACACAAATTCAGGGTGCTGTGATGCTATATCGACAACAAGTCCCCTCAGGTCACAATCCGATAGGCGAGAAATTCTATCCTGAAATAATTTAAAACAATTTTTGTATGTCTGCACATTTTGTCCAGAATGACACATATTCGGTCACAAATTGTGGAAAACCAATATTCTTATATCCATGAATTTATTTTTTTCAAATTCAATACATATGCCAGGATAACTTAATTTAAAAATATTAATATTCATACCTGAAACTGACGTTTTCTCTCCTCTAAAGTACATGTATCTGCTGCTACCTGAGCCCTGTTGGGTCCATCCGCTGCTCCCCTGCGTGGTTGACCTCTTCCTCTTGAAACTCTCCTTGGTCCTCTGCCCCTCCCTCTTACACCCCTGAGGGTGTCATGGCCCCGGCCCCTACCTCTACCTCTACCTCTTCCAATCGTCTGGTCCGGATCAGCTGACTCGCTGCTGTCAAAACTATCATGTGGATACATTGAGCTTCTAGAGTCCTGAAATAACCACAAATACATGTTTGTCTTTGTTATACATGTATAAAAAAAGTAAGAGGGGTGTTGCAAATTTCAAATATTTCAAAAATCATGTAACTTGTATCCGATAGATAAAAAAACCCTTGTTTATTTTTCCTATTTTGGTTTGTTATATATTGTAGTGTGTAGTTGTATTTTATATTTGATTTTTTTCCTTACTTTTGAAGCAGAGAACCTTCATTTCTGCTTTACAGATAAACTGGAATGTGCATATTTACAAGGGGTAAAATTTTTATATTATACACTGTACGTAAATAATAACACAGTCACCTGAAATTTTATTAAAAACTTGAACAGGTGGCTCAATATAGCCAAAACAATTCAATCCCCTATAGAAATAAAGTGTTAAGGGTAGGATTTTCCCATCACACTTATATAAAAGAGGTAGAATATTTCCATCTTTGGCTGTATAATTGAACGACTTGTTGATAAAAAAATCTGGTGTCCGTGATAATAACAAATAGAACGTCTAAAGTGAACTGATGAAATAGAGACACTACACATCGAATCTCATGTTTATCAATTTTTCATACCTATTTCTTTCCGTATATAATAATCTAGTTTGTTTTATAAGTATGAAACGCTCATAATTTATTATGATGTTTTATGTTACAATTTTACTGAAATAAAAAATAATACCCCTTGGGGTACCCCATGCATGTTTCAGTGTACAAAACATCGAACGGAAACAATTGTCATTGATTTTTTACTATTCATTAATAGAAATGATTAAATAATACTTTCTGGAAGGGATAGGCTTGCAATACACCTTCCACTATATATGAATAATTTTATTTTCACATAAGATTACTGTCATGTGCTTACCTCGTCATCCATTACGCTGCATCCGGGTATGTAAAACTCAGCTTCGGTAGACGTCGGAAAAACTTCCGATGCATAATTAACACGGTGAGTTCGGACGAGTTTAATCAATAATTAATGATTAGTAGACTTTTTATAGACACAGTGATGCATTATTTAAGTATTTGATGTTATATCTTTGTTTTATGGTAACTTTCAGCAATATGAAAAGTACATCAAAATCGTAGATATTATGCCTTTAACGTTAAAAGTGATTTCAAACCAGTATAAAACCGCATGTTTCCTTTACATAGATGCTGTCGTTAATGCTAGAAGTACAGAATTCATTCATATTAAAAACCAGTATCAAATAATCGGCAGTTTTAAAGCTTCATTTTAAGTAAAAAACTATTTATAAACTAGTGGTTTGGAGACTCTCCCTGCTACGTTTAAACAACTGAATGAAGAAATTTTAATGCATGTAAAAACCAGCTTGGCGCAGGTGAAAGATCAACACAATTTTAGAATATTTTACGTAAAATTGGTAGAGAAAACTAGACACGATCTCGTTGCGAGCAACGAGGAGGTCTTCCGTCCGATTTTAAGAAGGTGATTTGACATCATCGACAAGAAAACAGTCATGATCTGTAAAAAGGAGTGGAGTACTTATGCTTTTCTGCATCGCTTTTTATAAGTTCTCTTACGCTGCTTTTTTCAATACTAGCATTTCTTCCAATTGAGATAGAAACGATTAAACTTTTTACATCTGGCCCCTAAAAGCCCTAATTAGATAAGTAAATCATTATATTGTTAGGATATATAAACGTATTATACCTTGTTTTGCTTTTATAACCCTCACAAAATATCTCTCAGTAAACGGATACAGATAAAAGACTTTAGGGCCCTCTGGTGCCCTGATGTGAGGGGCCAGCCCCTTTTTCTTGATATCAAATAAATGGTCATTTAACTCTAAACTCATTTTGTCCAGCAAGTGTTTAGAAATTCGTTACCGTTTTTAATGTATACGGCAAAGAACGTTTTAGGGGCCGACCCCTTATCTCCTTTTAGGGCCGTTTTACGAAAGTTTTGAAATTTGCTTATTGTTAAGTACATCATTTTGAGCATCTTACCATATTTCAAAATATTTTTCCTTTCTGAGATATGGGTGATCAAAATTTTGGACCTTTGGTCCCTAAAAACCCCTAATTACGTAACACATGATAAGATCATTACATTGCTTGGATAAATAACTGTGAGATAAACATATTTGCTTCTATAACCCTTCACAAAATATCTATCAGTAAAGGGCTACATATAAAAAACTTTAGAGCCCTTTGGTCCCCTAATTTAAGGGGCCAGCCCCTTTTTTCTTGGTATCAAATGAAAGGTCCTTTCATTCTAAACACATTTTGTTCAACAAGTGTTTAGAAAATCGTTACCGTTCTTGAGATATATGGGAAAAAACATTTTAGGGGCCGGTCCCTTATCTCCTTATAGGGGCCGTTTAACGAAATTTTGAAGGTTGCATATTGTTAAGTACATCGTTTTGAGCATCTTTCCTTCTATACCATATTTCAAAATATATTTCCTTTCTGAGATATGGGTGATCAAAATTTTGGACTTTTGGCCCCTAAAAACCCCTAATTACGTAACGCATGATAAAATCATTACATCGCTTGGATAAATAACTGTGAGATAAACATATTTGCTTCTATAATCTTTCACAAAATATCTATCAGTAAAGGGCTACATATAAAAAACTTTAGAGCCCTCTGGGCCCCTAATTTTAGGGGCCAGCCCCTTTTTCTTCATATTAAATGAAAGGTCATTTAATTCTAAACACATTTTATTCAACAAGTGTTTAGAAATTCGTTACCGTTCTTGAGATATATGGGAAAGAACGTTATAGGGGCCGATCCCTTATCTCCTTATAGGGGCCGTTTAACGAAATTTTGAAGGTTGCATATTGTTAAGTACATCATTTTGAGCATCTTTCCTTCTATACTGCATTTTAAAATACTTTTCCTTTCTGAGATATGGGTGATCAAAATTTTGGACTTTTGGCCCCTAAAAACCCCTAATTACGTAACACATGATAAAATCCTTATATTGCTTGGATAAATAACTGTGAGATAAACATATTTGCTTCTATAACCTTTCACAAAATATCTATCAGTAAAGGGCTACAGATAAAAAACTTTAGAGCCCTCTGGGCCCCTGATTTTAGGGGCCAGCCCCTTTTTCTTGGTATTAAATGAAAGATCTTGTAAATATAAACTTTTTTTACATAACATGTTTTAACAAAATATTTTTCAGAAAAGAGATAAACAAAGAAAACCCGAAAAAATTACAACGTTTATTTAATCTCAATTTTCGGGTCCAGGCGAGCTTTGAGGCTCTTTGAGCCAGACATTTTTTATCGCCTTTAGACATATCTACAATCTTTCATCTATCATCCCTAAAAATTTGAACTCAATATCTTTTACCGTTAAGGAGGAGTTCAATGGACAAGCAGACCCTTTAAAATTCACTAAATCGTCAGTATCTCAGAAACGGAAATGACGTCATCAATATAAAAAATTTCCAATAAGGTTCAGATTAATATCTATCAGATCTGAAAGTTTCATTAAAATCGACCGAGCCGTTTTCGAGAACTCGCGTGCACAAAATTTGTAAGAAAAAAAAAGAAAAAAAATAATAACTAGAGCAAAGCTCGTTGCAAAGCAACGAGTTGGTCTTCCGTTAATGTCGAAAGAAAACCTAGATGTTCCTGTAAGAAGCAGAGCTCTAAAGCCAATACCAGGAGTAATTAAAACAAAAAGATATAAAAAATCGAATAATTCTTGGTACGACTTAACAAAATCCGAATGACTTTAAGTACGAATTAACAAAAACCTTAAGGATTTCAAGAACGACTTGACAAAAAAAAATCCGAATGTGTTTAAGAACGACTTAACAAATATCGAATCATTCTAGGTACGAGTTAATTTAACTTTGAACATAACACTATTTTCTTAACCAAGAATGTGAAATCAAAATTTCCGGAAAAATCAATTTTTAAACCCCTATATCTCTGTAATGCATCGTCCGATTTTAGATTTAAATTAAGCTTAATGAGGTTAACATTTTTGCTTCAATAATATATTACAAATTATTTTTCAGTAAATAGTTATTATTAAAAGACTTTGTAGCCCTCCTGGCCCCTAATTTAAGGGGTCAGCCCCTTTTTCTTGATATCAAATGAACGGTCTCGCAAATATAAACATATTTTGTTCAACAACTGTTCACGAATTGTTAACCATTCTAGAGATATCTGAACACCTGTGTTTTAGGGGCCGACCCTTCAACTCCTTAATGGGGCCAAAGACAAAAAAATTAAAGGTAGCATAAAGGTAACAACATTATTTTGAGCAACTTTTCTTCTACAATGTTTCACAAAATATTTCTCCTTTTTCAGATATAAATGATCAAAGTTTTGGACTTCTGGCCCCTTAAAACCCCTAATTACATAACATATGATTTCAGTATGGTACTATGTAGATAAACAGCTGCACAATAAACATTTTTGCTTCTATACTTAATAACAAATTATTTTTCAGTTAAGAGTTATTAATAAACATCTTTAGAGTCCTCTTGGCCCCTTATGTGAGGGGCCAGCCCCTTTTTTATGATATCAAATAAAAGAGCGTGTAAATATGAACAACTTTTGCATTACATGTTTTAACAAAATATTTACACATTCAGAAATAATTTAGAAAATGTGCAAAAATTTCGTGAAAAAATTTGGTGCCAATTTTCGAGCTCGGGCGAGCTTCGGCGCCTTGCGCATTTTCCACAATATCAAACCCAGAGAATCATCTACAGACATTCATCTACTATCCCTGAAAGTTTCATGTTTTTATCTTTATTAGTTTTGGAGGAGTTAGGTGGACAAAATGGTCCTTAAAAATTCACTAAATCCTCAAAATCTCAAACCGGAAGTGACGTCATCAGCCCAAAATTTAATAACCTCAAGTACTTTTGATGTTCTATCAGTCCTGCAAATTTTATTGAAATCGGTCGAATAGTTCACGAGTAATAGCGTCCGGAAAAAGTCAGAAAAAAAATAATAATAACTAGAGCAAAGCTCGTTGCAAAGCAACGAGTGGGTCTTCCGTTAATGTCGAAAGAAAAGCTAGATGTTCCTGTAAGAAGCAGAGCTCTAAAACCAATACCAGGAGTTTAAAAACAAAAAGATATAAAAAATCGAATAATTCTTGGTACGACTTAACAAAATCCGAATGACTTTAAGTACGAATTAACAAAAACCTTAACGATTTCAAGAACGACTTGACAAAAAAATCCGAATGTGTTTAAGAACGACTTAACAAATACCGAATCATTCTATGTACGAGTTAATTTAACTTTGAACATAACACTATTTTCTTAAACAAGAATGTGGAATCAAAATTTCCGGAAAAATCAATTTTTAAACCCCTATATCTCTGTAATGCATCGTCCGATTTTAAAACGGATTTCAGATTTAAATTAAGCTTAATGAGGTGAACATTTTTGCTTCAATAATATATAACAAATTATTTTTCAGTAAATAGTAATTATTAAAAGACTTTGTAGCCCTCCTGACCCCTAATTTGAGGGGCCAGCCGCTTTTTCTTGATATCAAATGAACGGTCTCGCAAATATAAACATATTTTGTTCAACAACTGTTCACGAATTGTTAACCATTCTAGAGATATCTGAACAACTGTGTGTTAGGGGCCGACCCTTAAACTCCTTAACAGGGCCAAAGACAAAAAATTTAAAGGTAGCATAAGGTTGACAACATTATTTTGAGCAACTTTTCTTCTACAATGTTTCACAAAATATTTCTCCTTTTTCAGATATAAATGATCAAAGTTTTGGACTTCTGGCCCCTTAAAACCCCTAATTACGTAACATATGATTTCAGTATGGTACTATGTAGATAAACAGCTGCACAATAAACATTTTTGCTTCTATACTTAATAACAAATTATTTTTCAGTAAAGAGTTATTAATTAAATTCTTTAGAGCCCTCTTAGCCCCTTATGTGAGGGGCCAGCCCCTTTTTTATGATATCAAATGAAAGAACGTGTAAATCTGAACAACTTTTGCATTACATGTCTTAACAAATTATTTACACATTCAGAAATAATTTAGAAAATGTGCAAAAATTTTGTGAAAAAATTTGGTGCCAATTTTCGAGCTCGGGCGAGCTTCGGCGCCTTGCGCATTTTCCACAATATCAAACCCAGAGAATCATCTACAGACTGTCATCTACTATCCCTGAAAGTTTCATGTTTTTATCTTTATTAGTTTTGGAGGAGTTAGGTGGACAAAATGGTTCTTAAAAATTCACTAAATCCTCAAAATCTCAAACCGGAAGTGACGTCATCATCCCAAAATTTTATAAACTCAAGTACTTTTGATGTTCTATCAGTCCTGCAAATTTTATGCAAATCGGTCCAGTAGTTCACGAGTAATAGCGTCCGGAAAAAGTCAGAAAAAAAATAATAACTAGAGCAAAGCTCGTTGCACAGCAACGAGTGGGTCTTCCGTTAATGTCGAAAGTAAAGTTCGAAGTTCCTTTAAGAAGCAGAGTTCTTAAATTAATAACAAAAGTAAGTTAAACAAAAAGATTTTTAAAAAATGGAAAATTCTTGGTACGACTTAACAAAATCCGAATGATTTTAAGTACGAATTAACAAAACCCTTAAAGATTTCAAGAACGACTTAACAAAAAAAATCCGAATGTGTTAAAGTACAACTTAACAATTTTCGAATTATTTTAGGTACGAGTTAATTTACCTTTGAACTTAAGACTATTTTCTTAACCCAGAATGCGGAAGCAAAATTTCCGGAAAAATCAATTTTTGAACCCCAATATCTCTGTAATGCATCGTCCGATTTTAAAACGGTTTTCAGTGTTTGTTGCAGCTTAATGAGCTCTACAAAACATGTATACGTTTTTGATTTGATAAAAAAATTCAATTTTTTGAAAAATTTGATTCACTTCCGGTTTCGACCGGAAGTTACGGATTTCCATTTCCAGCCTTATTGCACAGGTAAATTGACAAATTCATTACCACAGAAAATTTCAAGACTCTATCTTAAAGCGTTTTTGCGAAATCCCCTGGACAAAATGACTTTTTTTTAATTTTAAAAATGACGTAACGTAAAAACGGAAGTGACGTTGTCATCGAAACTTTGAAATCTTCGAGGCATAGTAGTTGCACATAATCTCTGAAAGTTTCATTTAAATCGGTTGAAAACTTTTTGAGTTATGAAGCCGAAAAGGAGTCAGAAAAAAAAGAAAAAGAAAAAAAATAATAATAAAAAGAAACCGAAGAATAACAAAAGGGTCTTCCGTTGGAAACGGAAGACCCTAATAATAAAAATAATCAATAGAATAACAAGAGGGTCTTCCGTTGGAAACGGAAGACCCTAATAAAAATAATCAATAGAATAACAAGAGGGTCTTCCGTTGGAAACGGAAGACCCTAATAATATGGAAAAAGAAACAAAGCAAAAACAATAAGGTCTTCCGTTGGAAACGGAAGACCTTAATAAATACCAATGTGAATCGTGCTTGGGAAACCTACGGATTTACTCCAATTTTTTGTAAATCGCTTTTGATTAGTAAAAATGTGCATTATTTTGATGATTTTGTAGAATGTTTCAACAATATATTACATAAACGAAGTATCTATTTCAAGCCCAAACAAGAACTTCAAAGTATATGACATAACAACGGATTTTTCTTAAAAATATTTATGATTTAATGTCATTAATCACCTGCGCCGATGCGATTTAAATAGATCATTTGCAATATTAGGATTCGCCCGTCACGTGATTACAAAGTACATATGACGTCACAAAAATGCATCAAATATAATGTTTAACATCGTTGTCAATAAATGTTACATAGATTTTAAGAAATACTCCCGGTCAAAGTATTTTTACGATGATTCAAATAATATCGTTTTCCAGCCGTATTTTAGCATCGGGGCGCCTTAACATTGCTGCGTGCTTGCACGTGTATATTTTATCCGTTCACCATTATATTAAAATCATAACAAAGTTTGTAATATAATCGGTTGAGTAGGTCATTTGTATGGAAGATCTTCGTAGCACAATATGTAGTAATAAATACTGCTAAGAACATATATAATATATAGAGAAAAAACATGACATTCCTCAAAGCTAAAACAAGACGTGCCCCGTGACCCGAAGTTCGTAGCAAATCGATCTACGATTATAAGGTAACAAAGCTTCCTGTACGAAACCTTTTTTTTTTATAGAAAATGTAATTCCTGTAGGAGTTTTATGTAGAAAATATATATATATTATTCCCTATATGAATAAGTATCGTCCCATTTAATATTGATTGTTAAAGGTAAATACCTCACGTGTCAGGTGATAAACACTAAAAACAAAAGTGGTTAATATATACTATCATATATTTAATACGGATTTTCACGAAACTGCTTCTTGAGCCGTTGCAAAAATGCATTTGGGCATTCTTTTCAGACACAATGTTCTGTGCAATAATCTTTATATTTTAAATAGCACAATAGATGAACACAAAATAAATGTTTTTATCATTTTTTTATCAGTTGTGTTTGCTCTTTCCAAAAGCCGAAAGGTCTCTCATACACCTCCTTTTTTCTGAAAGAGACACGATTTGAGCTCAAAATTTTGAATTTTATTTTTCAATATTGTAATGTTTAGAATGGTTAATATTGGTATTTGCGATGCATTGTCAAAATTTGAAAGTCAAATATTGAGTAATAAGCAAGATACATAGTTTGAAATTCTTTGTTTTGTAAACAAAGCTCGAGCCATGTTATTTTTTACATCTGTGTTTTATTAGTATAAATTTCAACCTTATGTTGTTTTCTTCTGTTGATAATATTATTTATAAACACATTTAATAGGTTTATCTTGTTTTCCACGAGTCATTTTGTCAAAGAAATGGAAATTCCATTCTTTACATTATTTGTAAACAAATATAAGACTCGAGCTTTGTTTACATAACATTTATAAACAATGAATTCTTACCTATGTATCTCTTATATAACTTGAATTCTAACATTTAAATTTTGATCAATCATTATAAATATGCAAGTAAACCATTTTGTATATAAAAATTATAAAATAAATTTTGATCTAATATCGTGTCCAAGTCCCTTTAAACTTTAGCTGACATTCATTCTAAATTCTATCATTTTGAATTACATGGAACAATTCATCCACCGCATTCTGAGTAACAATTCCTTAAGCATTCAATGATGAGCAGTAGCACACGCTGTCGATAGCAAACAAAATACATATTCTCTGAACGCTCAATTTACTATAAATCTTCTTTTATAGTACTTTCTTAATCGAGGTAATAATTATGATTAATTTAATTCTTTTAATATTCATTTCAGAAAAAAAAACATATCCCCAAAAATTAAATTAAAGAAAAACTGACAATGATGAAACATAACAATTCCCTATAATATTGACATTTACAAACTTGGTATTTTTCTATGATTGCATTTTTTAACAACTATACACTATGACTACGCAATGATTTTAAATTATACTGACACATTTACCAAAGGATGGAATCCTTTCTGGTTTTAACTGGATGTTAAACGAATGTAGGGATTGGTAAGTAAATAGAATAGAGATATGCTACTCAGATACCTCTTTCTTGCCCCTTAGTCAACTTTAAAGTAAATGTCTTGAGTAATTTTATCTTGCGTAAATCTTTAGTCATAAAATACAAAATTTAATGATGAATTGAATAAAAAAGAACAACAAAAATAAACTAGATGCTGTCATTAGACAGTAACACCCGCACCAAGTGTTTGCCCCTAAATAACACTGTTCTGTACCAGTTTTAGTAAAAATGAAGGTCACATGCACATAATACACATGAGCGGCCCTATATGTACAATTTGTGGTTGAACTGTTTGCATGTGAAATTTGAGTTAATCAATAATCTTTTCATTTTATGTAATAGAAAGTATAGTCTATATAATTATTACAAACAAAATTAAATTATGTCCCCTCCCCTCGGCTGTTGCCGGCTAAATTTAGATTTGCTTCTACATCGTGTGCACGGATTTAGGGAAGGGTTGGGAGTGAGGGGTCCAGACACTCCCACCCCCCCCCCTTGCAAAAAACATTTATATTAATGCATGTGGTAAAATTACAACGAAATACACCTCGGACCCCAATCCCCCCACCCCCTGCAAACACAATTACATGTAATATGTAAACGGTGTGACCGTTGGACCGAGCGCAGATTTAACACAGTGCAGTTTGATTTTTGTACAACTATTTATTTGAAACGCACACATTCGCCTACTCAAATTAATAGTCAAAGTTAATTAAAATAAACGTCGAGTGCTCAGTCTACATAATGACGTCATGTCTCGTACGTAAAACGTACAAGTTTTGTCTTCGGAAAGAGCTGAAGAGAGTTATGTGATTCCGATAATTTTTATTTTCATTCTTTCATTGTTTATCAATTTAATTCATATGTCGACTACCGGTAATACAATTTAATACTTAATTCAGTATCTAAAAGAACAGTTTCTTGACGTTAATGTCTTTATTTTCCATCTAATAATTTGATAACATATACGTAGAACTAGTCGTGTTTCTTGATTGAAACACTATTGAAACTTATCTGGTTTTCACTTTAATTTTTTAAAAATTTAAATTACCTTCAATTGAAATATTGGAAAGTTTTTAATCGAGTTTAGGGGCAATTACCATCGATTAGTGCCAGTCAATCAATGATCGAACTAACTTTTTAAAAAACAAAATCGCGGCCAATATAGCGGCGCCCAGGGCTGGAAGAAAAAATATTAGCCCATAGTTCCCCTGATTCAGCTCTCATTTTTCACTGATTTTCACATGTATACCTGTTACCATTAATCCTCGCTTGGCGAGGCGGGCTCTGCCCGCCTCTCGCTGCGCTCGGTATTACTTGCCCCCACCCCCAACCACACTCCTCATGGATAAATAAACATCAGAATATTTTGATAACAACGAAAGCCTGTACCTGTAGTTCAGTGCGTTATAATCAAAATTCTTTTATAGTGACGTTTTATAATTTTAAATTTTTACAATACATGTATTTGGCCAAAAAAAAAATAAGGTAAGTTTTGAAAATTTTTGGAATCTTAAGTAAAAAATAGAAAAGCCCCAGCAGAATTTGAACACTCTACAGACACGTAGTTAACGCTCTAAACCCAGTGCACATCACAGTTAGGTAATATTAATTTTGGGGAGAATATTATATTTATACTTTATTGTTTATATCAACAGGGAGAACATAACAATATGCAGGTGTCCTGTACCACCTTAAAGCTGAAAGGTGTGCTTTACATAGTTATTTACCTAATAAAATAATACAAGAGGTTTTAGAGAATAAAGTCATGAATACATGCATGTTACAAGTAAATGATCTTTGTCCGAAGTTATGTACACAACACAGGTCTACAGGTCGCATTTGTGGGTAGTAGTTTTACCCAGCTCTTCGGTTAGATGGGTTTCACGTGGTGTACATACTGGTATGTGTTTTCCATATGCACAATAGGATTAATTAAACGTTTCTTTTGTGATAATCAGCTAGAGATTCACATTGTGCTCTAATTGGATTATCATAATGATGTTGACCAATACAGGTAAGCATAATACATGTACCTGGTAGAACTAGCACACTATTATGAGACACCGGCATACATAACTATTACTTTCACTTTCTAAATAAGTGATCTCCCTTTGCCAGTATACTGTATCATCATCTTTTAATATTTATCAATAAGTTAGCTCATCGTTGTTACCTATCCTATCACATTTGTACAGTTTTTGTCATTTTAATTGCAAAAGATATTTTTTCATTTGTCAGACTTACACTATAAAGTTGACCCTATATTGACCCTGTGACATATTGTATTAAATTTGTATATTACATGTAAATAAGTGTAAAGTCTTATCATGTCTATATGAGTTATAATAGGGAGGAAGGGGTCTTTTTTTTCTTAATGTTATATGATGCATCAAATAAATGTAGGCTATGACCCTATGGGATTATTGTCTTTAAACCACCACCACCCACCAACCTCCCCCCCTTTCTGAAATAGGAAATGATATACTTTGATAATTTTTAACTTTTGAGATTCCCCATCCCTAAACCATATTTATTCTTGCTCTTTGTGTGCATCAAATTATATATACGTTATGCCCCTAGAAGACACCCTGACTTTCCAGAACTGGACATAATAAAGTATTTTATCTTATTCATATGTAATGTTTGATTCATATGGGTAATTCCTGCTTTGTTTAGGAGAATTTACAATTTCCCCGAATACATATAACATTGTGTTTATCTAATCGATAAAAATTGAAAAGCAATTTCCAAAATCTTTATGTGCATCTAGAGAAACATACCAATCAAGAAATGATTTAAAATTTGCTACTGTACACATGTAAGAATGTAAAGAGGCATGTTTTTTGGCAATTTTAGAAATTAAATGTAATTTAAAGAAATTTGAATTTTGAAGGGGGATCTGGACCCCTGACCCCCCTCTAGATGCGCGCATGGGATAAATGTTAATTGCATGCTACTATTTGTCTACCAGGATTAATTTAAATTTTTCAAAATCTTATTGCACATCTGTTGGACAGCCCCTATCATATCCCAAGATATGATGTTTCTATTCATTAAATCATAAGAGGAGTTCTGTGATCTACATGTAGGATTTTTAGGAGTTATAAACATTAATTTTCTGCAACTTTTTGACTACCAGGATTAAATTTAATTTTTCAAAACCTTATTGCATATCTATAGGACAGATCCTATCATATCCCAAGATATGATGTGTCTATTCATTAAATCATAAGAGGAGTTCGGGGATCTAGGTTATGTTAACGAGTGATAAACGTCAATTTTCTGCTACTATTTGACTCCCTGGATGAAATTAAAATTTTTAAAACCTTACTGCACATCTATAGGACAGCCCCTATCATATCCCAAGATATGATGTGTCTATTCATTAAATCAAAACAGGAGTTCTAGGATATAGGTTATGTTTAGGAGTGATAAACGTCAATTTTCTACTTTTATTTGACTCCCTGGATGAAATTTAAATGTTACAAACCTTACTGCACATCTATAGGACAGCCCCAATCATATCCCAAGAGATGACATAGATACTTTAAAAGTTGTAAGAGGAGTTATGGGATCCATACTTTTTTTGCAAACAAAAACGTCATTTTTTGTTGCCCACCGAGCCCTGTGTTAAAAATAAAATTCTGAAACCCACTTTAAAATGACACCCCCAATCATATTCTAGAAGATCATTTGGCTACTGCAAGAAATGTTGACGTTTTTGAAACCAGATTTTTGTAAAAAAAAAAAACCCGTCATTTTTCAGCCACACAATGACCCCCAGGACAAAAGTGAAATTTCCGAAACCTTATTGCGCATCTATAGTATACCCTAAAACATATTCCAAAAGATGATTTGCCTATTGTTGAAAATGTAGGAGGAGTTCGAGGAAGAAGGTTTTTTTGTGAAAAAACGTCATTTTTTACCAATTATTTGACCCCCAGGACTACCAGAGTTTTTGAAACCTTAAGCTTTTTACAAAACAACATGATGCCCTAAATCAAACTCCAAAAGTTCAGTTTGCTGGTTTATAAGATGTAAGAGCAGTTTGAGAAAGTAAAACGTGACAGACGGACGGACGGACGGAACAGAGTAACAACAATATACCCGAACTTTCTTTAGAAATTGCGGGTATAAAAACAACAAAAAGCATATAAACGAATTTATTATGAAGGAACAGCCAAATCAAAAACGTTCTGCGACCACAGTGCTCTTTACAGGCTGTGATTGGATTTCTGTTACTTAGTATGTATTTTAGCACAAACGCTAACACAAAACAAACAAAACTAATTGAAAAGTTAATAGTAACTCAAGTATACATTTACATTTAACGGAAAACATGACTTATAGACAATGTACAATATAAACTATAGGCCTACCAGAAGTTTATTACTCCTGGATTTTTTATGATTCTACATTGAAAAGCTTAATATGATAGAGCTCTTAATTAAAATAACATCATAAATTTTAACGTAAATTAAAAACAAGTAAAATGACATAAAGCTAAATTACGGAGCAATATTCCTTTTCGAAAATAAATTCTTAGTACATGTAGGTCGAAAACTGAAGTGCATGACTGTATGAAATATCATTCTTCTGAAAATCTTTGAACCGAAGAAAATGTTTACAGAGTTGAAATAAACAGTGGTTTATCCGTGTAAGTTGGTAAATGTTTGACAAACGCAAACTGTTTTGACAGAAAACGTGTATTTGATAACATACCATGCACTGGTAAGGAATATCCAATAAAAGACGAACAAAAGAGGTTGAAATCCAGTATTTCAGAAACCCGCGATCATTGTAGAACGTTTTCCTGTGTCCAACTGCTACTATTTTGCACATGCGCAAACACACTGTAGCAGATCGTGCATTGACAGAATGGACCTTAGAAATCGTGTTTTATTAAGAAACTGATAAAAACAATGTTACATGTACGCTGTTTATACATTCTTTGATTTATTATTACTTATCTAGTGTGTTAGATGTAGGGCCGTGGTCTACAATAAGATGCAGACGCATTGCACTCTGTATGAATGCCACATTTGTTCGATGTACATGCGAAGGCTAATTGTATTCAGCGCGTCGACGCGCCCGCACGTCCATCTCATCTCTTTTATTGTCCTCCGCCGCAACGCGGAGCGGGGACATAGAAATGCCGGGCGTCCGTCCGTGTGTCCGTGGGTCCGTGTGTCCGTGCGTCCCTACGTCACACTTTTTTGTAAGCGCTCTCATGCCTACAAATTTTGACAGATTTTCATTACATTTATACCAAATGTTTATACACCTATTACCTTGGTCAAGTTCAAAAATCAGCATTGGTCGATACTTTTTGTTGGAGTTATGGGACTCTGACCACAATAATGTCTCCGTTTTATCCAAAAATTGACCTTGTAAGCGCTCTCATGCCTACAAATTTTGACGGATTTTCATTAAATTTATACCAAGTGTTTATACTCCTATTACCTTGGTCAAGTTCGAAAATCAGCATTGGTCGATACTTTTTGCCGGAGTTATGGGACTCTGACCACAATAATGAATCCGTTTTATCCAAAAATTGACCTTGTAAGCGCTCCCATGCCTACAAATTTTGACGGATTTTCATTAAATTTATACCAAATGTTTATACACCTATTATGCAACTCATTTTCATGGGAACAATCTTGACCAGATATTGACAACAGATGACAAGGCATCATCTTCTGTTTTTCCTGTCCCCTATTCTGACCATTTTCTTACATGTATATCTCTGCAATAAGGTATGTGATTTTATGCAGTATGTAAACCAGAGTATGAAACTTGAATATGATTTTTAAACAAAAACTGTACAGTGATATTGTCTCGTACATTTTAAATAAACTTATATATGTTAATAGGTATTTATTTGATTTTAGATTGTAGTATTCGGATATATTTGCGACAGGAAAAATAGAAAAAAAAATGGGTGGTCGGGGTAAAAAAATGTTCCTCCCAACCTCCCCACACATTTAATTCTGGAACACCCCAGAATGTTTGAAAAAATTGCAACTTCATATACTGTGAAATCATTAGATTTCGTGGTGGTTCAATTTTCGTGGAATTCGTGGGTACCTCTCATCCACGATTTAACATCCTACACGAATTAATAAATAAGGGTAATAAAATCATATTTCCTTTGTAGGTTTTAGAGAATACACGAAATTACGTCCCCACGAACCTGTAATATTTAAGCAATCCACGAAAATTAGCCCCCTACGAAATTTAATGATTCCACAGTACAGTTTCCTAGTATACTGCTTGAACGGCGGGGGACCCAGGAATTCTATTCTTGTTCCAAGTAAAATCTTCGGGTAGAAAACACTCAAATGACGTCGACTTTTCTTTATTCTAAAGCATTATCGCTTACATTAATGTCGAGAAATATCAAGCCCGATAGTAATTACAAATGTACATTATCAAACAGTTTTGAATTAGTTGAAATATAAGCTTTAACGGTAGGCGGTTGAGCTTTCATACATCGCAGATTTATTCTTTAGTGCCATAAACCAATGTTCTTTGTATTTCATTTGTAATTCGTGATTTGACCTTGGATTTTGTCTATTTTACTTTGAGCGGTTAGAGGTTTTGTTTTTATTTCCTAAATTAGATATCACCTCACAGTATTTTTAATCTTTAACATGAAATTGATCCTGAACATAATGAACAGGGTAGAGGGTAGTATGCGACCGTCCTGTATATGCAGTAAAGTCGGAAGCTAAGGGGGGGGGGGGGCTAGACTTATAAAAAATCTTGACAAGCAAAAAAATATAATAAAATAATGTATAACTTCGCAAAAAAGTGGGGAGCTAAGCCCCAGTCCCCCCGGTTCCGACGCCTATGATATGTAAATTTATAATATGTATAGGTAAGTGATGAAATTAGTGCAAGTTTTGTCCATACTGGCTGTCCTTCGTGTGAATAATATGATATTAATAACAAATATATAATTATGTTTACTTACGGATCCTAAGCGTCGTCCGAAAGTTTATGACAAGAAGACCCAGGACTTAGGGCACAGATGTCTGACGTTGAAATATTTCTATTAATAATATGAAAATTCTCTGTTCTATAATAATGATTATTATATCACAGAGACCTATCTCTTTATTGCACGAACTTTATTTTTTAACATCAGTTAGCGGCTTAGCTGCTGTACCTCACTCCCAACCCCCAGCCCCTCCCCAATGCTCTGGAGATAAAATAAAGCTGATTTGTAGTGGTATTTAGCATTGTATGAAAATAACATGAAGTTTAATGACAAAAACTTAAAATCGTATCTAATCATACACATCAAACAAACTTAAAACAAAACCGTTTCAGTAGTATCAAAAATATTTTAAGATTTCTTTCTCTCGTTCATTTATCACCTTTATTTCATATACTCAATGTTTCTAATAGTTTTTTTTATTGAAAAAAAAATAACGTGCCTAATTTAAATCCAACTTATTGATATCAGAATTATTTATTATTTTATGCATCAGTCATGTGCCATCGTTGTTCGCTTCTCAATCTGGCAGGGTGAAACATCGTGCCCGATGATAATAAAATCGTATAATCGATAATTTAATTTACAAATAAAATCTGTTGCGCGAGCGCGCCGACGCGTTAAATACAATTATCCCATGCGAAGTAAAACAGCACAACAATGTGTGTGCAAGATACCGTATATCCGGTTATTTTCGCGATGATCTAATTTTTGCTTTTTGCTTTTTTCGCGACCTCTTTCAAATCACAAAAATATTGAATACGCAGAAATTATATCCTGTATCATTTTCTATAAGACACTTTGAAAATCGCAAAAAATGACTGACGCAAATTAAAAATGCTACATATTTTTCCCATTTTCGCAAATTTTGTGACACGCGAAAAAAACCGGATACACGGTATTGCTGATACATGTACATTGGAAATTCTTAGAATAAACCATCTTTTAATTTTTATTAAGTGGGTGTAGTTTCCTATAATTTCATTTTTACAAACATATTACTACATTGTGTAGTTCTTATTATTTAGAAGTCCGTGCAACATGAATACTTCGATCGACAAGCAACCGACCGTAACTTTCCTGGCCGGTATACAATGACACACACCTCACAGCCTACTCAATATTCAGGGTCATGAACCCTGGGGAGCATTCGTTGTTGTCCGCAAGAGAGACAACTCTTGAAAACGTGCATTGACTATAGTTCGTTTCTTAATCTTATTAAAAAGATAAATAAATATTAAATAGAGAAAAGTTTTGCAAGTATTTTATTAATATGTAATACATATAACAATGAGTATAAGGCATGAAAAATACATAATAAATTTAATAGCAAAATTATATCAAAACAAAACACAACAAAATGTATATGGCATTGTTGTCAACATAGCATTTTTATAATCATTTAATAAGAGAAAATGTTTAAAAAATTATAACCAAAAAAGTACATATTAATCAAATATAGTAAGCTGGTACATATACCTGGCGATACTAAAAGTGTTTTGCTTGTAGGTATGAATCTACTCAACTACATACAAATAATACACTAGCATTTTTATAATAATTAAGAGAAAATTACACTGTACATACAATTAATACACTGTATTATTTTTATTGAAAAAAAATACAAAGGTTGTATCAGATCTCTTTTTTAAAAATCAATTTTCTTATAATAACCTTATATATATTATTCTAAAAAAATCATAAAACTAATGGACATGCATTTCAACATAACAAAGTGATATATTAAAGGTATATGACTAACTGTACAACAATTTAAGATATAGATGTAATTTGTCATATGAAAGGTAATAAAAAATCACTACACTCGTTTCACAAACTTCATGAAATTTAAACAATGAACATGTTGCAGAAGGCCTAACAGTACTTGTATAAAGTTTCATATAATGAAAATAAATTAATGAGTGCATATATCATTCTGAGAAAAATAAAAAACTAATAGACATGCTGTTCAACAAAACTAAAGTGATATATTACAGGGATAGAATATACTGTACAGCTATTTAGGTAAAGAATTCAATGGACTAGTTTTCAAACATTTAAATAAATAGAAAAAATCTTATATATTTTAAGTTCTTTTTCAACTTGGATTAATATTCATATAATATAAATTTCTTAGACATTTTTTTATGTTCATGAACAAGACCTATAAATTTGTTATATACTGCTTTTGATATTACTTTATATTTATTATGTCCATTGTCCATTGTTACTGAGTATTTTTGTTTGTACATGTATACAAAGGAGTATATTTAAAAAAAACTTCTATAAAATAGCAATGCTACTTTTCAATTAAAGATAACTGTTCTAAAAATGTCATATAATATGTTATATATAAATATAAAAACATATGTAAGATGGGTAAGAAAAAATACAAAACAGGTGCACCCAATAAAATTTTTTGCTGCTATTCATTATGTAAACACCTACTGTTAAAACAATTCATCCACTGACATCCAGTAACATTTAAAGAGCCGGCCCAAACCAATTTTATGCAACATATTAATTAGAATGTTACAAATGATGTGTTTAGAACAGTCTTCTGTGGTTGGGTACATAAATCCTCAAAAGATGGTGTGAGTTGGTTAAAAGGCAGAAAAAGGTTCCATCCTAATCCTCATGTATTCCATTCAAGAAACATCCATTAATGTTTTGGTCTGGAAACTAAAATAGAATAAACATAAAGTGTTAAGAGAATCAATTTTTGCAACAATTGCATTCATTAAACATATATTCAATGCAATTTTTTTAAGAATGTGCTTAAAAGTGATACTGAACATGTAGTCTTATCTTATATTGTACATATACAGTATCATCATTTTGCTACTAATTTTAAACTCAGTTCACAGTTTCTTTATCTTTTTATTATATATACAATGCCAAAAGACAGTTGCATGTACTCTCAGTTACTTTAAAAGCCATAAAACAAATTTTAGTCTTACAAAACATTGCAAATTTGTAAAATGATTTTTAATTTACAAATGAAATACATGTATGTACTATTATACTGGTAGGTCGCATGTGATATACTTTTTAAATGTAACTTACATATGACATGTAACTTACATGCATATACAAAAAAAATCAGGAAACCCAAGTCAATCAAGTCTGCACACACATTAAAAATGTAATGCATCAAAATAGTTCAAACAGAATCCCCAGGAACCAACTGCCTTTGTTACCAACTGGTGTTACTTCAGAGTCATTTAGTTTTCCAATGGACAGGAAGATATCAAATAAGGGAAATATTTCGAAAAAAGATCAAAGTCAGAAACACATATGTAACAGATGAATGTCTGTATGAGTTGCAACTATACTATCAACATTCTATGTACACCATAATAAGATTGAGTCAATAATATAAACTAATCTGAAAAACCTATTTCCAGCAGAAGAAATTCATGGGATTCCTGTAAGTTCCATTCTCTCAGAGAGGGTAAAAGACACTTTGTTAGGTTTATAATATTTTTGAACTCCTGGCATTCCTTTTGGAAGTTCCCACCACTCAAATAATCAGTGTTGTAACAAGATGCCCATATGAACCTTTCCCTTATACAATTAACTTTTGCACACGACATTGTAGCTATTTAGATGACTTTCCTTGGCTTTCATTCAGCTATAACCATATATATATAAATTAAGAGGTAAAGTTGTATTAAAGTTTATCACATGATATAGAAGTATACCTTCAGTGGACTTGACTGGGTCCTTAGCAATATATAAAATTGACAATATTCTCTATTTTCCTGATCTCCAGATCATCTTGAAACAGCAGGTATACCTGTAGATTAGGAAAAAAAGATATGTACTATAATTACAAAGTTTAATGCTGTCTTTACATCAATCTGTAGTAGGAAAGGAGGAATGAGCATATGAAAACATATGGTTGGACCGGGAATCGAACCCGGGACCCCTGCATCTCTAGTCAGGAGTTCTACCACTGAGCTGTCCGGGTTCGATTCCCGGTCCAGCCATATATTTTCATATGCTCATTTCTCCTTTCCTACTAGACATCAAAACATAAGGGTGTGTCAATCCGGATTAAACTTTCCATGTGCATAAGCAATATTTGAGACATGGATCAAAACATTACCAAGATTACAGCCATGACAATTCATTTAGTGAGATATGGGATGACTTATCACTATAAAATGTGTAATAGCTTTTAATGAGATTCTCTCTCTCTCTCTCTCTCTCTCTCTCTCTCTCTAACAGCAATATTGTTAATGTTCTGTGGTATTATTGAAAAAAAAATCATATTTATGAACAGTCATATAAACACTCTCATCGTTAATATATAATTAAGACATAAATTTAAAAGGAATATACATGTACATGTACCAAAAACTATAACTATTATAAACATGTCGAGGAAATTCTGTATGGCTATTATAAAAGCATGATTGGTACAAACATAAAGAACATGTAAAAATATTCTAGGAAAAATGTAAAATAAGTTTTAACCTCTGTCAGTTAGTTTAACCAACAATGTGTAGAAACTGACTATAATACACCTGCATGCACATTTTATACCAAAACATGTCTTTCAAGTCACATTTCATAACGACCATTAATTATTTACATTTTGGTAAAACGGGTAGTAGAATTAATGCATTGTAGGCTTTAAAAAGGGTATTTATCTAGTTTAACAATGTAAGTAAGTATGTTCTTACCGACACAAGACTACTCCCTAGCACGTTATGGATTGTTGACAAAATCGAGGACTGCTGTTCAGACAGTTTCATGCTGAACAATATTTTACGAGATAAGGCTAATCACCGAAAACTTCGAATTCACATTAATAAACAATTGTTCTGCAACTTTAAATAATTTAAAAAGCTTGTCGTTCAAAGAAACATAAACTTTTACTTACTTTTTCGATCTTAGCTCCTCTCTCGATTTGCAAGTGTCTCGAACTGGTCTCGTTAAAATCCCGTGAGTGACGTAGTTTGGCGTTCTCGGGTTTTTTCGGTTTTTGGTTAATATAAAAGTCAGAAAAGTTCCGATTATGCAAATAAGGCTGTGAGGTGTGTGACAGTGACAGATGAGTAGCGATTGAAACTAAAATGGCGACCAAATGCTTGTATGAATTCATGTCAGCTTTAATGAAACATTGCGCTTGCTGAGAAGGTCATTGTATCGACCATAGAATTTGCGTATAGATGATTTTAGTCAAGGTTCTTAATATTCTTGTTCTAACAACTTGTTTGTCAGTAGCTTGCCTTTAGTTGACGATGGAAAAATTAAAATCATCACGTTTATCATATAGTTTTGTTGTTTGGTTACCATTGTTGTCTTTTTTGTAGTAAAATATCCAAATATGAAACAGATGTATCAGACTCGGTAGTATCTTTTATTTCAAGTTCACTGGGATATATTGAGTTGACATAAGAGAAAAAGTAACTGTTTTAATGGATAAAACATCATCATTATATCTAAATGTCGAGTTGAAGACCACAGCAAGTGTTTTATTTTTTCTTTTACAAGCTTTTGAATAAATTCTGCATCATATAAATATATAAATAAGTCAGCCAATAAAGGAACACAATTTGTGCCCATGGGAATTTCTACTGAATGTTGGAAAACCTGGTCTCCAAGAACTACAAAGATCAGAAATTCAAGCATCTTTTTAATGTCAACTTCAGATCTAGAGTACTTGTGTGTACAATTAGAAATGTTTTTAACAAAATAATTTTGTAGATTTCCAATGACACAGTAAGAAAACTTTCGAGTTCCATTTTTCTTAAAGAAACATCTGTCGATGATATCAAAAAGCCAAGTTTTTAATTTGTCATGGGGAATGGTTGTATAAAGCATTGAGAAATCGTACGTTTTGATGTTATTGATTTTTACATCGCTTACGCGGGGTATCATCTAGTAATATCTCTTATTAAGGATCCTCGACACCCCGTTACTTCTACTTTTTATGACAGTACGTCACAACATGGCGATTTCAACTCATTCAGAAGCAGTTTATATCGCCAAAACTTGGTGACTATCTCTGTGGCGCAACGGGTGTAGCGTCGGTCTACCAACCCGCAGGTCCCGAGTTCGAACTGTAGGGATTTTTATTTTTTATGACGAGCGGTAAAATTTAAAAAGTTGATTTTATCCCAAAATTGAAAGTTTTTGTGTTTATTTTCAAGTCGAACACATACTAAAAATCCATATCTTTAAGTATTTTAGAAGCATGGGCTTGTATGCAAAACTTGTCCCGGGTGTGTGGATGATCCTTAAGAATTGCTATAACATTTAAATGTGCATGATCAATATTTAATCAACGATACTTCCGGAAAATATTCCAAATATTAGGAATTTACAAATATACCGATTCAAATTAAAAACTACAATTGAAGAATAACAAAAGTTACGTCTCATTACAATTTGCTCTAATTGTTCAATGTACAAGTAACAATATTTAAACAATAATGCTTCCAGTAAATATTTCAATAATATAAAATAAAATAAGATTTCCGAAGAAGATCAATACGCCATAGTGTGCACCAGATTGTCATTAGGAGTGTACAATTCGAATTTGTTTTACTAATTATTACGAATTCGTTACATAAATAAATGGTTTACGTTACAGCGAAGTATTTGTATTTGATGAATCAATGACCACACGTGATATAATTATGATCACAATCAAATTAAGTCCAACTATGAAGGAAAGCATCACAAAGTTGCGCGCGCGTCTTGACTGTGCTTCCGCTTCCATTGCATCCCCATATTTTGCTGCAGCATTAGCCTGTTAAGCATAAAAAAATAAAAAATGAAAGAAATTTTTTACGCATACGTTTTCAAACAAACTAAACAATGCAAACAAGACGAAAAAAGCCATGGGCATATCCATGCAAAATTTGATAACAGTTACAATATACTTATATTCGACGCCTATTGACTTATATGAAAATAGTTAACAGTATGTAGTATCATAAATACATGTAAATATTAAATAAAATTTAATTTGATTGGGTTGGTAAAGAAAAGTAATCATTAACCACAGTATTAGCAACATGTCATGTCTTCAAGATATTGGGGTCGATCTCAAAATGTGCATGGAAATTAAGCAAAAGTGGTCAACATAAGCATGGAAAATTAAGATAAACAATCAAACAATTTCACGCTTTTAACCAGCCCCCATTTCTCCACCCTTATACAAAATGTTATATAAACAACACAAATCGTGGTTTCAATTCGTAGTTATTTCGCCAAGGCCGGTCGTTATTAGATAATGTTTCTGTATATGCCTATGACTTGTACGTGTATTGCCTTCGTTCTTGAATAATACATTACAGTAAATCAATGAACTATATTTTAATGAAACAATATAGACAAATCCACACTTTTTTACACACCAAAAACATATGATTACAAAATTAATGTACGATTCTACATGTTGAATATTTGATACTGTGATGTACTATTACGAAAACCCTAACACTGTATAATATTTACATTGCTAGCAGCAACGATGGCACATAGTCCCGTCGGCCAGAAACAGCACAAGCAAGAGAGAACAGCAGGAAGCATCCAGTCCCGGCTTAGAGGGGTTCGGTTGACAATCATAGGCACAACTCCAGGCTGTGTAACCTGTGCAAAGATGAATACAAATCTTATTGATAGTCATGATTGATGTAAATAATTGAAGCCAAAAATAAGCTTAAGCATTCAATGAAACATGCGTAAACTTGATTTAATTATAAACAGTGAAAATGCCCAATAATAACGTAACAAAAATACATTTTTGCCTGTTGGCTTGATATCCCTCGTCAATTTGCGGCATTTTTATTGTTTTAATTGTTTATATATATCATGATATTGTATTAAAACTGAAAACCAAATTTGCATCAAGGTTTAAAGTTTATCCTACAAAAAAACCATTGAAAAAAAACACAGAAAATTAACATCTTGCTAAAACATGGGCCGCGTCAATGTCCGTTTTTAATACGTAAATTACCAGCGACCAGGCACAGTTTCGGCCACGACCTATTACGTTTGAACTTTTCCAGGTTACTCAAAAATGGATACCAACTAAATTCTTACTATATGTTTACGCATTTTACAAGAGTTACTCAGTTAATATCTTTGATGGTAGTTTTCATACAAGCAATGAGAATATTTTATATGCTGCTAATGCTAGGATGTCCTTTTGTATCTGTCAAAAAAAAAATCGGATTCGATAGTTTAAGCAAAGTCTACTAATTTTCGTGAGTACAAGTATATGATTAATGCAGGTACACGCTGCATATTTGCCACTTCTTTTTTTCAGAAACGTGATATCAGATTGCAAATACTGCTTCTGCGCTACATATAATTAAGGGTCATGTGCTATGTTATTTGAATACATATATGAAAACAATGACTATACCGGTGATGTCATAACTTGGCCATGGGGGTTGTATAGCGGTTGGTAACTGTATTGATTGCCTGGATATTGAAAACCAAGTGGTGCTAAAGAAATAAAAACATCCATACTACATTTTAGTATAATTCACAAACTATAAAAAAACATGATGTGTCTTTACACTAAATTATAGCGAGAATATAACATTATTTCCAAAATTACATTAATTTGGGAACAATTGTTTTGGTTATAAATTATTATTATTTAAAAAGTAAGTTATGCTAACAAATCGAATATGCCGTATAATTAAGGAGAATTAATCATATTTTTTTCATATCAAAATTTATTTTTGAGTAAATGTCAAGATCCATGCATTTTTTAGTACATTTTTACATTTAATTCAATTTAATATAAACAATGAACAATTTTTTTAAAAATTACAAAGTAATGAAACAAAGATCATATATTAGTAATGGCATTCGAAAATTGTAATTATAATCATTAATCACATCACAGATAGAATTATTATACATGTACATGTATAAGGTACAATATAATCCACATTAATCTGTTCAATTATTATGCATGTTCCGAAAAATAAACAAATTATGCGAAAAACTCACGTTCTAATACTGTCACAGACGACATGATGTTCTGCCCGGTGCTTGTTAAATATTTGAATAATGTAAGATCTCTTTTAGAGTATTTAAGTAAATATAAGACTGAACACAGAACTATGGTAGAAAACTGGTTTTCATTTATATTATAAAGGCTTCAAATTTGGCTTTGTCAAGTGGATTAAATGAATTATTATTTAAATTTATGTAATGAGGATCCGCAGAAATGCAAATAAACGCAGAATTACAGGGTTTATATCCATTCATTTTTTTTTTATTTTATTTGGTTTTTTTTCTAAATGCTTTAATTTACATTAAAGAAATAAGATTTAAAAATATTTATTACAAAATTTTATTAATTTAAACAAGTGTATTTTATATTTTTTTTATGGGAAAACAGTTATCTTTTTAGAAAATATATTATAATCTTAAAAATTTATTATCATTAGGTTTCATTAATTTCCATTTCTGGTAATTTGATTGAGAAATAATATTGCTGTAATCTTTGAAATATTGTCATAAAAGCATAAATGCCTATTAATTGCCCTTCCCACGCATCAAAGAAACTCAAAAATGTGTTGAGAAAAGTTATTCCTCAGAGTATGATATATATCCTTACAAAACACATAAACTTAGATGTACATCACACATAGTACAAACATGTACTAATAATTCAAGTAGGAAAGAAATCAAATTAAGCACATATCGTTTATGAAATATATTTTGTAATTTGTATGTTTATTTTATTGCTATCTAGGGATGAGGATAAAGTTTATTGAGTTTATTTTCTCTATTTTTTTTATCTTTATTCTCAGATTGTAATTTACGTTTTCTTTCCATATAACAATAAGTTAAAATAACATCCTCAATCCGCAGAGCAGAAGTGAAATATTTGGATAAAGTACGTAACTTATGTACCTTATGTAATTTATTTTATTATATTTATTTGATCAAAAACAAGGTTCTAGTTTTATTAAAATTTACATTTATTTATATCGAACAGTTTGTTAAATAATCATATTGCAAATGTTGTATTTTTAGGTTGGGGTTAAAGGGGCAGATGGTCACATTTAATTTTCCGTTTTTAATGTTTGCATTAGAATGGCGTTTCTAATAGTCAACCATAATTTGAGTGTCAGTCGCCAATTTATAAGCGAGATACAAACCTCAAAATTTCTTGTAAAAAAAGGTTCGGTCATGTTTTTGTTTACATTTTCATTGTTGAAATAAAAATTCCATGTTAATACCAAAAAATGAATATGACAAAGGATAGGAACTGATTATTTATGTTCTAAACGAATTAGCAGATATAAAAATCAGCTCGAGAAAGAACTATTACCGGAATAATAGACCAATAAACAAAATGACATGACACAAACAATCCATACACATTAAAAACAATAAAATTAAAAATTTAAATTTGACCAAAATAGTGACCAAGCTTATTTAAATTCATATTCAAATTGAATAATGGTGCTACATTTTAAAAGTAAAACTAACGCAATTTTACAAATAATGTGTTACTAATAAATACCAAAATAAACTTAGTAGAGAATAAATAATACTATAATACAACCTTCATGTGTACCACAGCATATCTTGTATGTCATTCCATTGTACACTGATATTTTACAAATTATTTCTATTTTATTATAATAATACCTTTATATTTAGATCCATGGATTTCAAAATAAAACTTAGTTTTGGTAGATGGATTCGAACCGCGGTCCCTAGGATCTTCGGACTGCCGTCTGTTCCACTGGACCAGTGACGCTTTAATCTAATAGTGTTTAAATTGTTTTGTTGTTTTCTTGATATTTATGGCACTTTTTCGTTTATCATGGTAATTTAAAAATATTAGGCCTAAGGGTATTCAATTTATGGAATTGGTAATAAGTGGCCACTCGACAAAAGTCAATTACTTTTAAGTCTCTATACTTTTATGTTTGATCTTATATCTATTTTCAGGATTGGTATTAAGTGAGCGTCTCAGAGAAAGTCATGCAATATTACCAAAATCGTCCACAAGCGTACATCTTAGATATTTTAAAAAGTGTTTAAAATTGAAAGATTATCCCATAAAAGTCCAAATTTTGAATTCAATTGCTTGCTGGTGTCGTTCTATTTTTAGCTGTGACCTAATTTGAATAATGGCCCAAATATGGATTAAAAAACAAGAAAAATTATGGAAAACAATGCAGTTTGAGCACTAAAAAAAGAAAATAATAGAAAATTTCTCACAATTGTTTTATTTATATATATGTTACCTAAAACTTCATTTTTCATAAAACCAATTTAAATTATTAAAAACTGCCCATAGAACCATGGAAAAGAGATTTTGAAAACTGGCAGTTTGCCAACATTGCTAGATGTATAAAAATAACCAACTTTGATACAGGTATAAATATACCTGTAAACGCATGCATCTTAGAAATTTATCATGATTTTTTAAGGAGAAGGCATAAGTGTAAATTTCTCAAAAATCCACTTTTGGACTCTCAAAGAATAACACGCAATGATAATATATTGACTGATACATTCCATCAAAATAAGCATATTCTAGCATATTATTAAATATATTTATATTTCAAAAATTAAGTTATTAAATGGATTTTGAAAGAATAAATTAATTCAAAATTCATATTTTCTTGTCATAAATATTTGTTATATTGATATTATCGCTCCCCAAACCTGTAAATTAATTTTTGGCTGTGAAATATGATTTGTAAGATTTACCTCCCCTTTGATGCAATCTCTAGGCAGAGGAGGTTAAAAAAGTGAAGAGACGCCAAATGGAGGTCACATTGAAAACATAATTTATGACAATGGGGTGAATACAAGTTATTTGATCATTATGACCTTATCATTTTCCATCAGAAGGAACCATGAGATTATTTTAATTTAGCTTGACCTATTTGTTCATGAAAATGGATGAAAACGCACTAGGTTTAGCAGCTGAATGTCCTGCTATATGTAACTTTTATAATGGATCCGGAGGATCTGAATGTGATCTTGCAAACATTTGTTCTGTTTATGAGTGTGACAGGGATATTATGAATCACTTATACAGTTTACAAAGTGCACAAATTCTAGACAGGTGTGTGTCTAATGCTCACATATGTCCTGAGTACATAGTAATATTGTATCGAAGTGGGTATTTCATCATCGATAAGGCAGTGCTTTCTATGAAAATATGCCTGAAGCACCGCGAAGAGTTGGGAGCACGGTGGAAAAGATCAAAGAGAACTTGTTCTTATCCTGGTCATCGGGGTAATATGAAAGCTGACAGAGGGGCCAGTCCAACAATGTGTAAAGAACTCTGGTTAAAAACAAGACAGATTATACCAGTAGGATCAGGTAAGTTATTTTTACAGTCACCTTAATTCAGGATGTTGAAAGAGTATGTAATATAAAATATTATGAGAAAATTTGTGTATTTTATAAACAGGTGATTTCTAGGAGGACCTCTATATCTAGATATAGATGTAATATAGATATGAGGGTCTTTAAAGATTAAAGATGACTTTATTAACAATTGACCTTAACTGTACATGCGGGGATCCAGAATTTTTTTCCAAAGGGGGGGGGGGGTCCAATGAGAGATAGTTTTGTTTTCCAGGAGGGGGGGTGGGGGAGGTCTTATTGTGTATTAGTACTTTAGATCACTACAATATGTTTGCTTTAAAAACTACTTCAATTTCACAATCATATGAAAAATAAACTAAATGAAAATAACTTGTCACAATCAAAACATGTGTCAAATTGTGTTACAATGCACAGTGTAGTAATTGAACTTTGATCTTATGTGCAGTATTTACTTGTAGCAATTTGCAAAAGGTGCTCAATGGATCATAAGAAGAATGTGTCCCCATCATACAATGTAGAGTATGTAGAAGAACTAGGTAATAATTTTGCTGTGTTATATTTAATTATATACATAAATGTAATAAACTGACAAACATGCATGTATACAATTAGAAATTGTAAAGGAATATATTCTAATTATTGAAAGCATTGTAACATGTTGAATGATATCATCATAAACATTTTAAGGATTATTTTCATATGTCAAATGTTAAGAACATACATGAACATGTAGATATGCATGCATGAACAATGGATTTAAGCTTAAGAAATTTTGAAAAATTTAAAACTGCATGTATTGTGATATATTGTGCAATACCGGGTTTGTTAATTATAGATATATATGCAACTTGGGGTTGTCAATGATACATTTAAGCTTTTCATATGGGTATTATTTTTAAAGTAATTGTTAAGAAGACCTTATTATTTTACTTTCAGAGTGGTGTAGACAGATTTGTAGAATTCTCCACACAGACAACAGCACAAAATCAAAAAGTCATGGTATTAGACACATTTTTTTTCGATGAAATTTTGTGCATTTTCCATATGTAAATGAATTATGAATGGGACAAAAGAATCATTTTTAGGGACAAATTATAAATCAATCTATTCATTTATCTGTAATTTCATCTGTCTGTTAGTTAAACCAAATCTTTATACAAAATTAAAAAATATACAACTATTTTTATGTGTAGCATAAATCAATCTGAAAAGATTTGCATTATACCTATATAGGTGAACATCTACAGTCCCACTTGATTGACATACAAGTGCCACATGTACCAGCTATAGTTGAAAACAAAGAAACAGCATTTGATATTGATGTACACTGTAAGTACACAGTTGAATTAAACAGAAACATGTATTGCTTGTGAAACAGCCACATCAGCATCATTGTTGGTGGTTTCTTAACTCGATCTAGATGCAACTACAGGTATATGTAACTATATATGTAAAAATAAACCAATAACCTTTCCCAATTCTTATCAGAAACAGATAAATAATGAAAGAGTGTATATATATCTAAAGGTCTTTAGCAATATTGCTTTGTTTTAAATTGATATGTGTGTCTTCCCTAAATACAGGTGTACCAAGTTCACAAGACACAGACACAGTGGGTACAGACATGGAGTTTGAAATTCTCTGTAAGTGTATGCATGCAGATAAATTAAGCCACAAATCAATTACATGTAAAGCATATTTACAAGCTATATTAGCCTCAACTGATTTATTTTTTCATTTTGGTGTTTATTTTGATTATCTTATTTCCTATAAATTTGACATATATTCTTGTTAGGTGTAAAATGTGTACTGTAAATGTTTATTGTGTATAAAAAAAGTTTAAAAATGTATGCAGTGCAGTATGCGAACCAATGTCAAAAGTAATTATGACTCGGTAAAAAATCTTGGAACTCTAAGAGAAATATCATTCTGTCCAACTGTCTGTCTGTCTGTCCATTAACACAATTGTGTGACACAATATGTCACAAGTAGACCATATAAGGAGGATTGTATACCTTGAGACTATGTCAGTTTTTTAGTATCTATAATGAATTATTAGTATCCCGCTCCGAAGGAGAAGGGGGTATACTGTTTTACCCTTGTGTGTCCGTCTGTCTGTCTGTTTGTCTGTAACAAAAATTTCTGTCACAGTTTTCTCAGCAACTAGCTATTCATCACAGATGCTTGAAATTTTAACACACACTTTGTATAGGCATGACATATAGTGGGATTTATTTTTGTGCCATGTGTACATCAACTTCCTGTTAAATGTAGACTTTGCTTATTTTGTATATATATTCACATCAGAGCGAGGGTATTACTAGTGAGCATTGGTCACTTTCAGATATCTTGTTTCCAATATTAGAGCTGCATATTCATTTAATAACTCATAAGTGTATCTAAATATATCAAAGTTTGATCAATTAATAAATAGATCATTGTAAACCAATATACTGAGACAAATCATAGACATTGACTATGCAAATCATACTAACTGATAAGATCATACACATAGCATTTATACATGAATTCACATTTTCTAGTTACTGGTAGATTTCTAGTAATGAAGCACACTGTATTGCTTTCCAGCCACAAGTTCTTGTTACCCTTCCTTACCATCATCCCAAGACTGGTATGAGCAGAACAAAACACCAAAAGAAAAACTAAATGAAGCATTACTGAGACTTTCAGGTAATTTAACTGAAATCAATTTATGCAGTAATTTTCAAGAAACTTGTTAGACAATTGCTTTCAAATATGCTGATGAATCAAAACGTCTTATTTGTTTTAAAAAAAACAGCATTCGGGATATGCTTGATTGTAACTAGTAATACATGTATATATATAAGAAATATAGTAGGGGATGCAAGCACGCACTAAGACCTGTTACACAGTGAGTGATGTGGCATTAGGGCTCTTTGCTTATTCTTAGTTTTGAAGATTGATAATATTTTAGTGAGAGAAAGCAACTTCAAAAGTAAAGAATTTTGCAGAGTACATTACTTCATTTAACAAATTTGTGAATTTCTAAACATTTGCTGGTGACTCCTTTCTGGTACGTCATATCATTTGTAAAATTATATCATAAAAATAACAACTTTGTTTATAGATAACAAGTTTCAACCTCTGAAGTCTCAACTTACAAGACCTTGGTCTGAATTAGCAAAGTCTGCAAAGTATTACTACATCAGCAAGGCCAAAGAAGCTGTTATGATAGTCCTGTCCATCATAGCCCCAGGACAAGAGGACACCATTCTCTCAAAACTCAGTCCACCCTCTGCAAATGAAAGTGATGCAACAGACAAAGCTACACAACAGTTGATAGAGGCATATCATGTCACAGCAGACAAAAAAACCCAGCTGCAGATCTTGTCATTATTTGCGAACAACTTTACATAGGAAAAGCTTCTTCAACTTGTACCATCACTGACCCAATCCAAAATTGATGCCGCCAGAAAACATGCTTCAGTGATAGGACCAGGACAGATACTAAATCCACCAAAGATATACAGAATACGTCTGACCAGACCAAAATTGCTACACTTTCTGGAATATGTATCTATGCCCTCTATTTCCCAGGTTCTTGGTTTTGGTACCATGCAACTTCATTTGTCAAGTGGAGAAAAAATACAAATTCCAAAAGTTATCAGAAATGCTGTGAGTGCTAGAATCATTGCAAACTACCTAGAGTATTGCAAGGAAACAGAGTTCCAAACTTTCAGCCGTGCATCTTTGTACAGAATCCTGAAAGCCTGTCGAGCATCAAAAAGGAAAGCAATGCATGGACTTGACAATACTACAGCACTTGGAATGAATGCCATGGAGTCATTACAGACAGTTGTAACAAGACTTGGGGAATATGGATTGGATATGGAGAAAAAAGACACTCTGATTGATATGATCAACATCTGTAATCAGCACTTGAAATTTGATGTGAAAAGCCATTTCAGCAGAAGTTCCTCATGCAGTGATCATTGTACAATGTTTGCCCTGAGTGATCCAACAGACACATGCTTTTCTAGTAACTGTGATCATGACCATTCAGACATTTGCTCAAATTGTGTTTTGACACACAAACTTACAGAGGGCATCACTGAAGCCACTAAAACAGTCAGAATACCATCTGAGGATTTGATGGAGGAATTGCAGCATGAAATTACCATGGCAACAAAAGCCATTCAGGACTGGAAGGCTCATCTTCTTAGAACTGTGCACCAAGACTTTGCAAGATCAGACATCCTACAACACCTTGAATCAAACCAGGGACTTCTTATAATGGATTGGGCCATGAAGTTTCTACCCCTCCAGTACAGGGAAACACAGTCAGACTTCTTTGGAAAAAAGGGCATTAGCTGGCATATTTCATGTTTAATTACCAAGAAGAGTGATCCTGAACCAACAGCTAGCATTTTGTCAGACCATCTTGACTTGAACACCTATATCCATATCCTTGAGAATGGTACTCAAGGTTGGTTTTCCGTTGCTCATATTATTAGACACCTTCTTTTGACTCTATCAGTGCAGTTTCCAAACCTGAAAGAGATCTACATGAAGACAGACAATGCTGGTTGCTATCACTGTACACCACTCATCTCCTTTATCAGTCAGAATCACAGTCATTTTCCTATTACCATCAAGGAGTTCAACTTCAGTGAAGCACAGTCTGGAAAAGATCTTTGTGACAGCAAAACTGGTTCCTGTCGAATGCATGTGGCTAGATTTCTGAATGAGGGAAATGATATTCTTTCTGCCTCAGACTTGAAGAGAGCCTTAGAAAGTAATAATGGATTGAAAGGAACAAAGACCTGTGTTATCTCCATTGACAATGCAGAGGAGCCAAAGATAAAATCCAAAATTCCTCAGATTAGCCTTCTGAACAATTTCAGATTTGATGTGGATTCAGTTATTGCAAGAAGGGCATATCAGATTGGTTGTGGACGCCTTATTGAGACTAATACTTTGAAGGATCAGCATCTTAATGTTGGAGAAATGAATGGTTTTGAGGTAAATGTTAGTTATAAAAATTAATAATCATTACTTATATAATGTTCGATTCAATATCATAAAGAAGACATACTAGCTATTTTGTCTCTGTTATATAAATTACAAATGCATTTACTGTATAGTCTCTGTAGTATAAATTACAAATGTACGTGCTATATAGTCTAAAAATTACAAATGTAATTTGGATTGTATTGCTTTATAGGTGTTAGAAGAATTTACATCTCATGCAGTTGATGTTGGACAAGTCTGTGTTAGAATGAGGAACCCAAACATTCAAAATGAAATGGAGGAGGAACAGAACCAGGATCAGGACCAGGGGCACCAGAATTATGATTTGTATGCATGTCCAGATCCCTATTGCCAGAAACAGTATGTGAGGTCTGCTAACCTTGAGAAACATCTAGCATTAGGCAATCACCTTTACAGGAAAGCTGAAGAAACCGGAATTGATTGTGGCATCAAAATCTGGGTTGAGAAGTGTTCTGCCATCCGAGAGAAATATGCTCACATTTGTGAGACAGTGTTGTCTCAGAGTCGTGATACAGGTATCTTTTCCCAAAGTTCAGGAGGATGGGCATTGAAATCTGTTGCTAAATGCAACAGGTTCTCCTTAAATGTGAAGGAGTATGTAAAGAAGATTTTTGAAAGCTGTGAAAAGACAGGAAAACGGCCGAATTATGCAGCTTTAAGTGGAGAACTTCAAAAAGCTTGTGATGAAAATGGACAGCGCCTTTTTAGACCATTTGAGTGGCTAACAGCAAATCAACTGAGAAACTTGTTTGCATCATATATTAACAACAAGAAGAAAAATTACAGGGACAGACAAATTCTTTTAGTGGAAGTTCCAGAAACAGATGAACATCTTGAAGAAATTGTCATGAATCTTAAGGCAGAAGAACATCAGCAGACTGTATCTGACATGTATGAAAATGTGTTTTATGCAACAAATACTTAATTTACCTTTGGATATCTCTGTGGCAACCTGTATAACATGCATTTACATGGAAATTATCAATGTTTTATACTTTAAGATATTTGTAAAGGTGAAAAATTCCAGGTTTTAAAAAAAATACACTCAGTATGTGTATTTTAGCATGAATGTATTTCTTATTATATTTGGTATTTATTTTTTATGATTGTGTGAGCATGGCAACTTACAGGTTACGTTAGTGCAATGATTCATTTTTATGTAATGATTATTGTCAGTTCTAAATAGACACCACCAAAAGTTAACTCTCTGAAGGTTCAATGCACTGTCAGTAATATATTAAGGTTTTCTCAGGAAATTAAACAAACTCAAATGGTTGTATTTCCTTGGAAACAAGTTTTTTTCATTTTAGTAACCAATTTTATTCTAGTATTTGAAAATATTGAAATTAATATTTTCAAAACTTATCTTAGAGTAATAACATTTAATTTAGTATTTTCTGTTAAAACCATAAAGCATCAGAATTTTTTTTTACCTTCTTCAAAGAAAGTGATAAAAGTCCAAAATGAGGAAAAACAACAATTTGAAGTTTTTATGAATAACAGTAATATACGTAATGTACTTATATGATGGCGTTATTAATGACAACTTGTATTTCCTGTTTTGAAATATTCAAAGTTAATTTTTATTATTATTTGCTGTATAAATTGTCAAAATAATGCTGTGATATTTCAGAACATTTCTGGTATAGATTTAAATGAATTGAATGTTCGCCATTTTAACGTTTTTTTGTAAAAATGAAAATACCAGTCTTATTGGTGACCTCATATCTGACCTATATTAAAGAGTCCAACGTCAGATTTTTTATATTGTACTATTCATGGTCTGTACTTAAAGGTGTAATTGCAATAAAAAAAATTGAAGCGTTTACAGACCCCAAAATAATGCTTTGTAAGTTGGTAAAATTTGAACATTTCATTAAACGTAGAAATTTGAAAAGTTTATGACCTTTTTGTACTTAAACTAGATAAGTTCTAAATAAATGTACCTCCCCAGATGACATGCTAGACAACATGCTTTTACCCCCTATAACTAGTTTCTATGCATGTATTATCAATGTTAGTTGAGAGGTCCTGAAATATGTCTAGATTTCATGATTTTTGTTCCCATTTTTGACCCCTTGTTCTATTTTTAGTAACATGCCTTTTACTCATGAACTATGGCAACCATGACAAAAACATATGTAGAAAATTTTATGGCATATTAATACTATGTTGCACACCAAAATTGATATCGATACATCAACCATGCTTGTGGACTGTTTTGCATGACTTTCTCTGAGACGCTCACTTAAGTTTAATAAATTGTTCATTGGAGTTGTTTTTAAGGTGCCTTTCAGCAGTAGTCCTTTACGAACGTTCTGTATCAGGAATATTTTAACTTTCATGTATGTAGACGCAAATTTGACCTCTTATTCATACGATAGTTTTTCTTCAACCTCGCTTAATATATAACTATGTCTTATCATATTCTGTGTTTTTGTTTTTGGGGTTTTAGGGTTTTTTGGGGTTTTTTTGGGGGGGGGGGTTGGTTAGTTTTTTGTTGTTTTGTTTTTGTTTGTTTTGGGGATTTCTTAAATATTATAACAGGAAATAATTTATATTCGGTTGAGCGAAGCAAAGGAGAACATAGCTTCCTTACATTTTGCATATCACCTTAATAGTTTTATTGCAGGCAAATATTAAAAAAAAGTGATTTAATTAAAAGTCGAAATGGATCAGTTTCACTTAGCAGTACACATCAAAATATGAATTTAAAGTACATGTATGTTTAATATCTCACTACATGTATGTTTTTTAAAGTTTCAGGAGCGAATTTGTTATTGCGTCTCTCAAAGAACGAATACGTCATATTGTTCTTAACGGTCAAAGCAGGTCCTTCAAATACCTTTAATTCGTCAAGAAAAAACATAATTAAAGTTAAATGTCTTTTAAAATGTTTTCTTGCATGTGTAAAACAATTAGGTATATCAAAATCAGTTGTCAGAGCTTCGTGTTTTCAAATAAGATTATTACCCAACTAGGAAAGCTATGAATGATTTTTACATGCAATATATCAGTCAATAATAATTTCCTCTTATTTAATTTAATTCCTGCAAAGACCATTAAGCTGTAAAATTTAATATGATACATTATTACTTTGCAAAAACAAAAACCAACAATTTAAAGTACAACTAGCCAACAACTATACAGATAATCTATTTCACTTGATTTTTCTTCCGTCAACTACTTGAAGTGAAGAATAGACATCAGAATATTACCATTTACAATTAGTTATATATTTATATGTAATATATAGTTTTATTGTTAAAAAGTTAAACTTTTAAACGTTCTACAAATAAAAATTTGATCACTTTATAAAATTTCCGGTATTTCTCAAAACCAATAAAATATTAATGAAGACATAAAATAAAAATGCAAAAACGAGGGGAAAACACTGTGATATACTCAATGATGTTATTACAGGATATATTATGGACACTCTTTTTCCGGTTAAAGGTGAAAAGATTTTGAATATGATGAAGTAAAATACTGTCAGTCTCATTAAATGAAAGAACCTTAGTACGTTTGTGAGAGACTATGAGTTGCATTATATTTAGAAGAGAGAGAGAGAGAGAGAGAGAGAGAGAGAGAGAGAGAGAATGTTTTCCTTTACGTAAATATAAGTTTTTACGATTGTTTATTTAACAGTGTTGTCTTTTCACATAAAGATAGAAACGACGCTTGCGTTGAATAAAAAACATTGTCAATTAATTGTCAACAAATTCCTTAAGTCTTTTCAGTAACGCGATATACAGGTAAATAGGTTCTGAAGTGCATTCATGTGACTTTACTATTCGCCGGGTTTGGTTCTGTACGATTTGTACAATGTATATGAACGGAACGTAACGCTTTTTGTACGGTTCGCTTCTTGCACGGCACGGTTCGATTGACTTACTTTAATTACGTTCAAACAGTACTAAACGGATAATGTATCAGTGACAAGGATGACGATTAATGTAAATAACAATGTTAAAAATATTTTTAAAGAATTTAATATACACAAAATAGGACAGCGCGAAAGGTATACAACACTGATCGCCGTTATTCCCTTGAACTGATAGACAATAATTATTGTTTACACAAAGATACTTGATTATTATAAATAAATGTTATAACTGAAACACCGTAAACAAATCTCAAACTAGACTAAACAGTCTCTCTCTCTCTCTTTCTCTCTCTCTGTCAATTTATAACATTTCACAATTTGTATGCGTTCACCTTTATTTGAACATTTATCATTTTTTGACATCTTAAGATAATGATAGTTTTATTGATAACTGGAGAATTGATAATAATGATCATGTCAATACAAATTTATCTAGTTAATTTTATACAAATTTTAGTACGCATAATTTAATCAAGTATCTTTGATAATAAAAGGTCACACTACGCACATAATACTGAACTCATCTCCATGTATCTAGCAATATATGTATAATTTCCATCCTTTGATTTTTATCTGTTAAACACTACTATCCGGTTTTTTTTTATCAAGCGGCAGTGATCAATTATGGGGAGAATATAATGATCTGATAAGCATAATGTCCTGGTGACGTGTATTTTGAAAAAAAGGTTATATTTGTTACATCACAATGATCATTGTACGAACTTATTTTCTGTCTTATCTTTAGTCATTATATCACAAAATTAATTTCCGACAATATGCAAAGGATGTCACGGACGTAATAAGTATTCGACATTTCTCTACCTTGACGCCTCCATAATTTTCTGCGCATTACTATGGAAATGACATAAGGGTTTAAACATAAGAAAACCGTGGATTAAAAACAGTCTTAAGCATGAATAAGAGAAATGGTTAACAATCTTAAAAATCACACGGATATGAACTTAGTTGGTATGTGATTGAAGCAGCTCAAAAATCCATCGCATTTTACAGGATTGACCACATAAGCAACCAGATTCATATCCAATTCAACTTTTTACTTCGATACATTATTTATTTCCTCATCAACAACAATAACTATACATATAAATCATTGTAAAAATTGTCAGCAATGTTTTTGTAAGATTATAAAGTATCGCAGTTGTTGTCTGCCTTATAAAGCATAGTACGATGAGTAGAAAATAACACGAATAACGATGATAATCACGTAGATGATTATTCCCAACACGATGGACACAATCACCAATTTGCGCGCGCGGATTGACTGCGCCTGCGCTTCAACCACGTCCCCATTGGCTGCTGCAGTCCTCGCCTGTGTAAGAAAAGAACATCATTTATTCAAATATCAGAAATTGCATTTAGTTCTGATTTCTCATTTCATATTTCGTAAGACCTTTGTATTGAAACAAGCAATGTTTTTAAATGTTAAAAAGTGTAAAAATAAGTTTTCCAGAAAAAAATATTGTAGGGTTTCTTGGGGCGAAAGCTAGAACTTTGTCCGTCTTTGTTCTTGGAATAAAAACTAATTTAATGTCCCCAAAATAGCCGAAAACAATTAAAAAGAACATGTTCTAGAATAAAGGTGTTCCACCATTTCTTTAAAATTAACTAGCAAAACAAGATAGCTGTGAGTCAATGCTCACTAGTGATGCCCCCGCTCAGATGTATGTACTGTAGAAGAAGAAATACTCGTTGAGTATTTAATTTCGTTATTTTCGTTGGCAGTATAAATCAACGAAATTAAATCAATTACGAATTTTTAACCCAAGTATTATTAAATACAGAGTTGATACGCGATACATTTTAAGGATTAGATATGACGAAAATAAATGCCAACACAATTGTATTTTGTTTAAAAACAAAATTATGTGCTTTTACAGTATACAAAATAAGCAAATTCTGCATTTAACAGAAATAATATTAAGTAAAACTAAAGAAATGTTGACAATTATGTACACAGCGATAAAACAACATCTATTTAAAAGAGACTAAATATAAATAAATTTTGCAAGACGTCAAACATACATACCATGATAATAATATATTTGTTGTGTCTCTTTAAATTTAATTCTTTTATTCAAATCAATTTTTGCACATTATCGTTTAACAGTATACTATAACATATAATCAAAATACAACAATACATGTAATTGTGAATTGATTTATATGAACAAAATAGTTCAAAAAACATTTCCTCTAAATTAAAACACCATATTGTGTTGTCCAAGTTTTATTGTTTGTGTTAGGGATATTTTTGAAGGCGAAAACCAATTTACCAATGTATCTTATTCATCCTTAACATTGGTTCCCAAAGACACCAATCTAGTTTGCAATTCACACTGCAAAATTAAAGATATTATACTGAACGATCTCTACTTAATAGATTGAACTATAACATGTACCCATCCCAAATCGAAGCAAAATGTTCATTGATTTGCCCAACTATTTTTTTTTCATTCAAAAGCAGTTCATTTAAAATAAAAAATTCTGATAGGACTGTTGAAGAAATAGACATGTATTTCATTGAATTGAACTAGAATCCCAATCTTTTTTAAAAAGGCAGCAGAATTGTCCTGAACACCAGATATTGCAGACAGGCTGCAAAGAAAGCCATAATCAAACACGAACACACCCTGAATGCTGCAAGGATAGCGATGATCCCCGTGGGCCAGAAGCAGAAGAAGCAGGCTAGAACGGCGGGCACCATCCATTCCTGCTGTGGAGGGACTGGACTAACGACGAACGGAGCGGGACCGGGCTGTGTTAGCTAAATGAAAAGATGGAGTCGTGAGAAACATTATTTGAGAGTACTATATATACAGTACATTGTATTAATCAAAAAAGAAAATGAAACAAATCTCAAAATATTGATAATATTATATACAATATCACCATTTGTTTGTCATGTTATGTTCTAGGGTCGTTTCCAGAACGCCAACTCTATTTTTGATTATCTTTTTCATTGGTCAACATAATAGTTATTTATAACTTTTTCAATCAAAGTACTGAAGTACTAACGGGAGTTGATTTTATCGATTATTACTTATTTTAAAATCAACGATTTTATTTTGCATGGCAAGTAGTTTCCTATATGTATTTGAATTACGCATAGTTTTTATAATATAAATTCTCCAACAGAAATGTTGTGTAATATTCAAAGAATTAATTCCATCAAACTACGTATCAGTAATCGAAATAGTTTTGAGAAATTGTATGGATCCAAGCAATATTCAACTCTAGTCTCGTTCAACCAGACTCGACTGTCTCCGTTAATCTCCAACAAGCAAGAGAGACACTCTGCTTGTCGGATATTGACGGAGATAGCCGAGCGTCTGGTTGAACGATACTATATTGAACTTTGGCGTAGGAATACATACAATGTACGACTACTAAAATATCTAAATTATTCGTACCATTTAAAATCTGACTATTTACAAGGTATCTATAAATAAGTTTCCTTGAAAAACAATGCTTTAGAATACATTTCATCGCATTTATTGATAATTTTCAAGAACTAAATGTTCTCAGCGGTGTTGATTTGTGCTTAGGTCCAAACACTGTTTCACTTTCGGTTTGCCTGAGTAACTGCATAGGAGAGTTGATTAAAATCAACTCCCAATAAAAAAATTGGTTACCACTACAGTCATTGGATGCTGTTCTGTATTGCCGCTTATCGGTTGATATTGGCAACTCGGAAATTGAGCGCCCACTGGCGGGGTCTGATATTTGTAGCCCGGATGTTGAGGCCCTGCTGGTGGTTGATAATGGTAGCCCGGATGCTGAGGCCCTGTTGGCGGTTGATATTGGTAACCCGCATGTTGAGGCTCAGGTGTCTGTTGATGTGGTGTGTCCACATGCTGACCATCAGCTTGTTTATTATGGTTTTCCCGATAAGCTCCTTGTGTGAGAATGGACTGTTCATTTGGATCAGTAGCTTCACTGTAGCTTGGAGGCACTGGAATAAAAAACCCCACATGCTGTCATTACTATGGAAGTGTTTTCAAACACATGGACATTAAAAAGGGTCAATTCACAATATTATCATATATCAAGAATAATAATGTTATCCGTCGGTATGAGTAAATGATAAAAATTCGGCATGGGTGTTTTAGGATGATTTGGATGATATATGGATAATTCCTAAAACATTTATACACCGTACTAAGTATACACTTTTTCACACTGTTCACAATATTCACTTATTCAGAATTTTATAAATAAGTTTTACGGAATTGAATAATTTCAATATATAAATATATATAGCTATGAATTTAGAATTATAAATAATAAGAGATAATGAAATACATCATACCAGCCTACATCTGCCAACCCTTCTATACTATGTAATTATTTGACGTGAATACCTTGGCGGCAGCACGTAAATAATTAGGGAACAGGTAAGGGACTACTGTTATATTATATGTTTAGGTGAACATCGCTCGCACACTCTTTCTCTGAACATTCGTTCACTCTACCTTTAAACTACGTGACTTTTATATATGACAAATTTAACAATTGGGTGGATCTTAAATCGAACACCTGGCTACAATAATAATTATTAAAGAACGAATTTTGCCAAACAAAAATCTTAGCAGAAAGATTTAGAGCGATAGAAAGAAAAGTTATTATTAAGGTTTCTCCACCCTTGATGTTTTTATGGTTTAATCCATGTAATTTTTGTTTAAATTTGAAGATTAATATGTAAACATTCAAATTGAACTTAAATATTGGTATGTTGCAAAAATATTTTTCATGCTGTAGGAGCTTACACAGGTACACTATCAGGACAATTAGAGCGACGACTGCTCTTCAATCAAACATCACATTTTTATTTTACTAATTTCTATATAATAAAGCAATTTTTTAAAGAAATTAATCGCAATCCTTTATTTTATGTATTTTAACATTTTAAGGCCATTTAAACTTGCCAGTATGAAAGCTATCACATTTTTAGTGCATTTTGGTACCATTTTTCAACCATGAATAAGTACAGTTACGCAACATAAAACGTCTATAACTTTTAAATTAATGGTTCAAACTCACTGAAAATTTGTATATTTGTAATCCATTATATATCCTATTGAAATCTGCAAAGAAATGTTAACCTTGCCAGGTGAAAAATTATGAATTGTCGTCACTGTCAAGATTGTCTATGTACGGCTTTATCAGTTTTTCATAGAATTCAGCGATTTAAACTCAAACTATTCTCTATAAATTGTTAAACATTAGTGTCATTTCACTTTACATGCTTAAAATGTGTTAAACACAGTTATAAATCAAGAAATAGTGGCAAAACAATGCATCAAATAACACTAATATTATAACCGATAACGGTAAAATATTCCGGATTGCACACAATGACGTCACGCGACAATCGAAAGACCTTAAAATGTTATGATCAATCAACAGTACTTGATTGTTACGAATTTTTTAGTGTCTACTGTTACAACAATATAGTACATGTACATTTATGTTGAGTGATATTTTGTTCAATTTGACCTTGGACACATATATAGACTATGAAAATATTAATTCAGCTCCAGTTTGTAAAGAAAACAAGTAATTTCAACAATGATTGTTATACATAAAGGTTGTACGGGTATAATATACAGTAATATACAAGTTTTATTTTCGAAACACTGTTGAACACTAAACTTAAACACCAAATCAACAATATAAGAAAAGCTTTCTCTCTCTCTCTCTCTCTCTCTCTCTCTCTCTCTCTCTCTCTCTCTCTCTCTCTCTCTCTCATACAAGTAATACAGTACATTAATTATCATGGAAATTCAGTTCCAGACCAAGAAAACCAAAATAAAGAAGAAAAAATTCTGAAATTTATATAAGTACAATTACACATGTACTTGCGGCCGGTCAAAAATGTTAGTTTATGCAAAAGATACTCTTTTAAGGAATTTGTCCTACAAGTATATGTACCATTCCTGGCGATGTGTTAGCGACTCTTACACACAGGGTACGGAAGACAACTCTCGTATTGCTCTCTTAAACTTCAACTCAAGCATATCTCTCATCTCTCACAACCTTTAATGCGAGTCATAGGAAAAGCAATATCACATTGTGTCTTCCCCATAATTTTTAAAATTAGAAAAACCCACGATATGATAATACTGGTAGCATGGTTAGAAACAAGATTGAAACCAGAACATAAGTCGGGATAAGATCAATTTCTAATTCCCTAATGACCAGGCATGTTATGATTGGGGTATACTATGAAGCACTTTGATCGATAAACTGCATGCACACTGTATTATTAATAGTCCATCTATTTACAATATAAAATCCAATAGTTTCAAACAATGATTTTTAAATAATAAGGATCGGTTTACAACGTAAATTGTAGATGGATAATTATTAGATTAGGCTAATAATTTCTAAATAACAATACAATAATTGGATATAAACATGGCAGTACACAACAATAACTAGACAGGTTTCCGTGACCCGACGTATGTAGCAAATCGATTTATGATACAAAGCTAACAGAGCCTTCAACTTAGATTCTGTTTAGCTGTAGATCAATACTTACGACCAGCTTTGTTATCGATAGAATTCATAATGAATCTATACGATTGATCCTCTTAAGTTTCCTTATGTTGATAACACCATGTGTGGTTAAACGCTTCCACAATACAGTAAATATAGATGATATATAAACCTGTCTTTTAACAGCGCTTTTGTTTTGTTTTGAAAATATTACTCCTAGTCGAAAACAATTTAAATATAGAGCGGACAAGAACAAAGCGAATAATATTGCTGTCGTATCCCGATCCCGATGAAAAATTTAATGTCAATTCAATACATAGAGGTTACACATATATAAGTGTGTAACTATCTATGCCTATATTAGATTCAAATTGATATTGTTATATTCATATATTTCTCTATAATTATGCATTTTTAAAAAAAATCATTTTTAAATTTATGAATCTTTAAAATTCCTATATTCCTCTACATTTGTGCTGTAAAATAGTAGTTAAATTATTTAAAACTTTTTAACATTATGTTTATGATTTTCCTAAGGTACTTTTTATCCGAGAGAAAACGTACCCCAGGATTTGGGTACGTTTTCCTTTGGGTACGTTTTCTCCTGATATCATTCAGAACCCCCCCCCCCCAAAAAAAAAAAATAAAATAAAAATGATCATAGAAAAAAGGTTACATATTCAAAAATCACATCACTTTATACATGTCTGCAATCTACATACAGTGTCCGCAGATCCTAACTTATCATCTACAAAATAATTGTTTCTTTTATTAAAAAACAAGAAAACTCTACGTAAAAAATATATGTAGATTTGTTCAATTTTTTAATGATAGCAAATGGAATATAAACTAATTGTATTTAACATTTTTTAAACACAACTTTTGCTTTATATTTGTAATAAACAATAAAAATTATCTCAATTAGGCTCTTTAAGTTTAAACGATTTAACAAATCCTGTACATATAGTACATAGTTTTCAGTCGTTCGTCGGTACCTTAATTTCAACATACACATATTTATATGTTAGTTAAGCGAGTTCCATAGAACGTTGATATTACATGAAAAACAAGTGCCACGGGGAAAACAAGTCCAACGTAAGTCCCAAGGCAAATGCGGCTTTATATCGATACAATAATTATTGATTATGATAAAATATGATTAAATAATCATAATTCACCAAATATTTATTAGGCTTTTTATTACGGATTTGTCGACAAAAACTCAAAGGAATGGGGCCAAGAACGATAACTCTTGATTTGTTTCATGAAGTCTCACGGTGAATACGACTATGCATACGTAACTGTAGTATTCGATTAAATATGACGTACAAAATATAATTTAAAAGCAATATATAATCTAAAATTTATTTGTACAAAGGTTTTGACGGATATTGAATGCAGATATATGATCGTGTACAAGAACGTAACGTGTCGTTCGTTTGAGAACCCACAAGAAGTCGACGCAGACATGCTGTGTTTAAGATATTGTTCGTCCAGAGAAACATAAATTTAAATTAATGAATATTTATAGAGGGGGGGGGGGATTTATTCAGACCAGGAAAAGTAAAACAGGAATGGTAACTCTCTTACAAGAGCCACCATGTAAACAAATATTAAGCAAGAAATAAAGCATAACTTGGAATCTGATGATTGGACTGAATTAAAGCGCTTACTGTTTACTAATGTTTTGTGTATGATTTGTTCTACATGTATTTTTATATCTCTTTTTTTCAATTTTTACTATTTTGTACCACTTTTCTTTAAAACTCATAGCTTTCATAATTATAGTTCCTTTTCTTATCATTATTTCCTTGATTTTTATCATTTCAATCAAATTAATATACATTTTAAAATATCAGAGAAATACACAAAATGACATGTGTATTTAGCACATAAAACAATTTTTATATAAATCATTTTAACCACTCTCACATTAATTTGTAACTAATATGATTAAACACAATTAAATCATTATTGAAACTCATCCCTGTGCTGTTCACAAGAAATAATTCACAATGCTTGAGTTCTAAATATTAAGTCATCTAAACTGTTTACATTTAATCGCCATTCTGATATGAGCTGTATATTTTCTTGTGGCTGGCTGGTTGAGGTGAATTCCAACACTTATCAAGATGTTCCATTTTGGCCTCATCAGTCCACGGATACACCAGAAGTGTACCGATTTGGAAGTAACATAGAACTTTTATAGAAATATGTTGACCTGGTCCACCCTGAAGTTGTAATCTTCTGTAGTTAGTCCTCTTGGTTTTCTCCAATGAAAAAGGCTTCCAATGATAACACGTTTCACACTACTAAAAGATAGTAATGAGTTGACCAATCTACAGATTCCCTGTTTGACATCGATGGTGGAAACAGCGCTTCCATGTCATTTTTCCCACATATGTAGAAAAACTCTTGTTATATGGAATTCATTGCAGTCTTGAAATTGTCTATTGTATAAAATGTGTGTAGTGTAGTTGCTCCTTGCAATCAATAAACTTCACCACGTAGTTTAAAGGAAGATCGAGATTCTTGTCGAATTGTAACTGTCCGCCCATAAATAGATCCTGCTCTAGGCATGCGACAAAACTGTATCAAAGAATCGCAATCATCATCATTGGTCATTTGATTGAATGTCAATAAAATACTTTTGTTTGGTATATCTTCAATGATCTACGGCAATGACTTATAAATTTCAAAGACCCATACATCTATTTACGTAATTATCATCAATTTAAAACTTGATTAGACATATAACTTTGTGGAAATTTTATCATAAGTACGCGTTCGCTTTGTCGGATAAATCAATTATATGTCAATTATATGTGTATATTGTCTATAAATAATTTGTTTATATTTGTATACATTTGAAAAATAAATACACTTAAACGTCTAAAGTAAGACTAGTTATTTATAATCAAATGTACCCAAACCTTCAATATATAATTAAACTATTGGACAATTACATGAATTAGAATAATTGGATGTACTAAAAGTATGAATGGTGCCAAATACATGTATTAAAGGTATCCGTGATTTTATTGCAGAAAGAGAGAGAGAGAGAGAGAGAGAGAGAGAGAGAGAGAGAGAGAGAGAGAGAGAGGTGCAGTGCTCAATTTTAGTTATTTTAACCCTAATTTTCCTTTATCATTGTCGCTATCGGCGCCGTTTGGTTCCGAGTTAATGCCAAGAATATCGTTGACAAAGTCATCTTCGGATCTTGTCTCAACACGTACCACGTTACAATATTTTCAAACGACCTGATGAATCTCTGAGAATACGGCGCTAACAGAACATCATCATCTTCATCGGATTCATGTTGTAAGCCGTATTCAATGCTGTTGTCCTCAAAACCCGCTTTTCTAAAACAGTTTGATATGCAGGACACACTTACGTCACTCAACGCCAACTTCAGGAATCTAATTGACATCAACACGTTGATATTAGGCTCAATTTTTTTCTCGTCACACTGAAATTTATTCATTTAATTAATTTGAATTGTTAGATAATAGTAGTCATGTATTTATCAATTATCAATTAAAGAATGTAACATTATGCTGGGATAGACACAAGTGATGAATCACATTCATAGACCCGGGATACATAACGGTACTTACACAAAATTAAATAATAGAAATGTTTGTTAATCAATTATTGACGGTAACGTTATGCTGCGATAGGCACAGGTAACACTTAAATTGAGTCCCCCGGGATATAACGAAGTATTAAGAAGCTTTAAGTAACTTATACTATAGGAATATTCTCTTGTCTTTATTTAACCACTCTTATAAGGCGAAATCTTCTGCAGTCCCCTGCGGTACGGACCGATGGCGTCTCCGTGATGGAATCATTCCTGTTGATTCGTAATTTTTACGATGTCATCTTTGTTTTTCAAGATTGTACTCAATTTCAAACTTTGCAGCGACGTCTTTTTTTGGGAAGGCCCCTTTTTTCAACCACTTGTATAATATCATACTTTGTCTCCAGCGTAATTGCTTTCCTTTTTCTAGACGGCGAGGACATGTTGGGAATGACGATAATCAAGTAAAATTAACATTATATATCACCGGGAACATATCTCAAATTAGACTTAGTGTACCGAGAGAAACAATTAGACTTAGTGTACCGAGAGGAACAATGAACACAACTCAAAACTCCTAAATTACTTGTAAGCCCGTGAACACTTTATTATAATATTTACATCACTACACATTATACAAGACAAATTTAATTTTTTTTAAAATAAATTTTGAAAAAATATATTCGATATAGGAAATTTTCTCGGATCTTTTTGAAGTGAAAAAAATTCGTTATAGGAATGATAAAAAACGGGGATCTTAAAATTACTCCGTTATAGCCGTATATTCGCTATATCCGTGTTCGTTGTAAACGAGTTTTGGTGTATACATTAATGACAGAATAACCGAAATGTTTTGAATTTATTTTGTACACTTTACGCTAATGATAATTCAATACAACATTGTAATCCATGCACTTAAAGTACAACATTGACTTGTTCAATCTATTTATTCCCTCAACACCATTTTGTGGTACATGAGGTACTCGCAGAACTATCAAAAATGTTTTAAGTTTCACGTTTGGTTTAAAGTAATTCCCGGGTATCTCTACGTCATAAATAGTTATAAATGTCAAAACCGATATTGATACGGAATATTGTTCCGGATTGACATGTTTTGGTTCGAATTTTACACGGCAAGCTTAATATCCGGTGATGCAAAATAATGGCGCGATATAACGGAAAGTTTTGTACACCTTCAAAGGCAGAGCGATTGAAACGTTTAGCAAAGACCAGAGAAGCAAGGTGGACAGAAAAACAAAGTTCAGAGCCAAGTTGTAGTGCCCCATAGCGGATATACCATTTCCTTACGTCGACCATGCTTACAACCCGTTGGATGTTCAACCAGTTGTAAGTCAGCAAGAAGAAGTGCAAAGTGCAGACGTCGATGAACTTGGGTGGCGTTGTGGACGCCGAATTGTAGAGCTAGGTAAGAATCTCTAAACAATATGAAAAGGGTGACTTAAGACATACTGGATATATTTTGAAATAAACGAAATTCTCGAATCTAATATATCATCATTAGCGTTATGCCGTTGTCAATGGAAGTCTCCCTGATTTCTCAAACTTCTCCCTATTTTTCTGTTAGGGAGAAGTGAAGTCTCCCTAAAATTTTGCTCTAGGTTGGTCCCTGGTGAGCAGAAATATTTTTGTGTTCTCTTTCCTTCTATTGTCCCTTACAAAGTATTTACTTATTTCTAAATGTTTTTTTTTTAAACAGGTCTTACTTATATTGGAGGTGTTTTAAAACACAATGGGAAAGCAGTAGATTCAACATCAGCATCTGACGGACTTCAAAGGTTCCTCCAGTTCCTGTCACAGTTTCCAGATTCCATTTTGATTGGACATAACATCCAGAATTTTGACTTGCCAGTTCTCATACACCAGCTGTCCAAATACAACCTTTTGAAAGAGTTTGAAACTGCAGTATCTAGATACCTTGATACTTTGAAGCTTTCAAGAAAAGCCTTCCCTAAAGCTGATGTTGGAAACTACAAGCAGCAGAATCTTGTTCAGAAGCTGATACGAGACACCTATGATGCCACAATGCCATCGCAGATGTTTCTTCTCTTCAGAACCTGTTTAACCTGAAACTGAAATATCCCATTGTGTTAGCGATGACATATTTCAGTTGTCATCGCGGGGGTGTTAAGGAAGCATATGGGCAATTTAGCGTCTTATTTAGACTGTTATTTAAAAAATCGTGAGATTAAATAACTGTATTGAATCAGATCAAAAACTTAGTATTATCCTTTGAAATAGATGTCAATGCAATAAAATCGGGTAGTACATCACTGCCACATCGGGGCACTATCACGTGACAGCTATAAATAGCTTACGTATATTCCTAAAGATAAAATGAAATAGAACAACACTACCCTGCGGTTTCCACAAAACAATGAACATATCAAGTGAAGGAAAAACATCTCAGTTTTATCAAAACCACTGCTAGAATCCTATATTCTCTTTAATTAAATAGTTATTCATCCGGTTCTCAAAAAAACTTCCCAACTTTTATTCCGTTTGCACGGAAAACGGTATGATGCATCAAAACAACACATAACACAGGGTTCTAGCAGCACTTTTTAATTTAAGCATTGATCAAACTATCGATACATGCAAAATTTGAAGTTCAGTATATACGGGGTAGTGTTGTTCTAATCAGATTTTTATATCATAAACAACGACAGAGGAAAGCCTGGCCGAGAAATAAAAGCAAATTTACATACCTTTTAGCGAATAATTGATAAAACTAACATCTCTCCTAGTATTCTTTCGTTCCATTCTCAATAAATCACACCAAAATAATTTATTAGAGGTCTTAGATAACTTATATTTTGAATATGTTTACAGTGCTTTCCGATCAAATTTACACGACATTCAACTTTCAGTCATGACGTCATCAATGTGTAAATCTACGTAATACGATCTGATTTGTGATAAAAATTGTCTCCAGTATTTTTCATTTGTTTTTGGTATATGTTTCGTTGCTTAAATACTTGAATATGTACATATTAACTAAGATTTGTGATTTCACGAAATTACATGTAACTCAAATTCCATATGCTTCCTTAACACCCCCGCGATATTACAGTTGTAAGGAATCTTTGGATCCACTTGTGAAAGCCAAAGTTATTTCTTCTGTTACATTAAAGAAACTTGTTAGCCTCTCGTTGACCATGGCAAAACTGCAGGTTATCCACCAGCGAGATCCCCAGAACGGGATTCACAATGAGTTTTGTGAGAACATTCCAAACTCTAAGAAACCAAGAGTTTCAAAATCAAAAGCTGTAATTAGTTACACCTGATTGCACACCTAGTCCCCATGTCTAACGTGCCATATTCATGTGTTGCCAAAATGTTAGGCAGATAATATGTACCGGGTATTTATGTTCAGCTTCGATATTTGAGCCCCCTGTTTTATGCTATTTTTACATGTAACATCAAAACTCTGTTAATTAAAGTGAGTTTTGTAGTTAAAACTACCTGTACTTCTGTCTTCACACGAGGCATGTACACACTGTTTGACTGCATTATGATGTGTAACTTTCACATTAGCAATTTGATAGGTACATCAATATGTTAAATAAGCCATGCCGATACTGTGTTTTACACCTATTTTGAGAAGTTTGAGCACGTAAAGACTTTTTTGACATAAATATGCGATTTACTCATATTTTTCTCTATGATGTTGTATAGGGTACCCAAAGTTTTTTGGGTGTGGCTCAAAATTTAATGTGATGATAGATACGTTTTATTTGTTTAATGTGTTCAGTAGATGTCTTTATTTATTTTAGACTTAATTTAAAATGTTTGGCTCAGAGGAAATTTTAAAAAAAATTGTGTTTAAAGTATTTTTTTCGGTTCAGATGTGTTGATTTTTGTAGGGGGGTATGTTGTATAAATAGTCAAAGAAGTTCTCTAACTGCATCTCATCCATAAAAATACACAATTTTTGTCATAACAATATATAAGAGCATTATTTTGCAAAGTATGGACAGTAGTTTTTAATTTATTAACTTTTTATGCATGAAAATGTAAAGGTATGCTTATAGCAGTGATTGACGTTCAATTGAATATATGGGGTATGCGTATATGTTGGACTGTTACAGTAAAATTAATCTAATTATATCAAGATTTTTTTTTTTTTTTCATGAGATGTTAATTAGTTGATTAAAAGCAATTTTACTTGCATTTCTCAGATAAATTTAAAAGGCAGGAGCTACCTTAAATACCTTTTCTTGAATATGTTTTAGTGGTATTAGACGACTGCACAATGTTTAAAATGGATAAATTAGAAAAAAAAAATATTTGTTGCAAGGATTGTTACTGGTTTACCAATTTAATTTTCTTTTTGATTACTATTTTTTTATACTAATGTATGGCAACAAACACACGTTTTTGACAGCAAGGGGAATAATGTTTTAACTTAATTTTTGTATTTAAAATATGTAAATATCATTCAGATCAATGAGTTCTCAAGTTTATTTTTTTGTTACGACAGTTTATAATTGCATAACCCATAGTCCATAGTTGACAGAAAGCCACGTGGGGAAGCAACTGTGTTTACACGCAACCACAAAATAACAACATGGGGTATCATAAACGCAACCCCCAATTTACGACACTGAGTGTCAAGAATGCTACCCTCAAATAGCAACAGGGTGTCGTATCCCAAACCCGCATCCCTGTAGGTTTACCTTTAATGCACATGTTGTTTCAGATTATTTTTCTAAACAAGTATGAACACATTAGATAATTATTAAACTAAACATCTAAAGTAGTACTTTTAAAGGATTTATCTTTTAAAAAGGCACGCCCCCATCCCCCAGACGAAAAAATTATATATCATCGTGGTTTTATCACCATGTAAAATGTATATTTTACATGTTGCTATCATTTTATATAGTTTTAGCTTGTTGGTAAATAAACATTATTTACTCTTCTTAATTCTCAATTGAAAGAACAATTTGACAATGACATCATTGAACCGTCAAAAGGCGAATGGTCAAGTCCCGTTGTTCTTGTTCGGAAAAAAACGGCAATTACAGATTTGCAGTAGATTACAGGAAGTTAAATTCAGTAACAAAACCAATGAATTTTCCGTTGCCGCGGATGGAAGACATTATAGACACACTTGGAGAAAGCAATGCAGAAATTTTCAGCTCTCTTGACATGCTCTCTGAGTATTTGCAACTCAATCTAGATCCCAGAACAAAACACAAAACAGCATTTGTATGTCATGAAGGTTAATTTAGCGCATTTATGTCTGTGATGTCAGATGTACTTCGTGATGTAAACTGGAGTATTCACTAATTTACATGGACATTTTCTCAAAGAATTTTGATGATCATTTATTTCATTTAGGTTTTTCAAAAATTCAGAGAGGCAAATTTGCGCCTCAAACCATCAAAATGCAATTTTGCTGTCAAGGAAGTGAAATATTTAGGCCCTGTATTATCAAAAGATGGAATTTCTGTAGATAGGTCAATAGTAGAAGCTGTCAAATCTTTTCCTGAACCGAAAAATACAACTGACATCAGAGCATTTTTGGGAACAAACAAATTGGTCGAAACTGCTAGACCCAATCACGTTTGCCATGAATACAACAATAGCTACAGAGTCCACTCAGTACAGCCCTTACTATATGATGTTTGAACGAAATTGTAGAACACCTTTAGACACGTCTCTGAACCTTGCAGAAGTTGTCGGCGAAAATGTCAAAGCGTACATTGACAGAATACACGCAGAACTCAGCAAAGCTAAAGAGTTGGCGGCTCGAACAATTGAGGAAGCTCAAGAGAAATACAAAGCGCAGCATGACAAGAGAGCTGTGCCCCCTGAATTTAGCGTACGCGATAAAATATGGCTAAGGACTAAGAAGAAAAAGATTAGTCTGTCTCCTTAACTGTGTGAAAAATGGATCGGGCCTTTCTACATCATTTAAGACAATAACAACAACACTTACAATCTTAGATAGTGTGAGGATAACACTGAGTTAAAGTCTGCAGCGCACGCGGATGATCTGAAACCTTTACATGATCCAGAAATCCGCCCAACAAACCGACTAGATCCACTCCAAGAAGAGGACGATGAGGTGAGTCATAGCGATGATGAATCGTCAATGTCTAAAGAAAATGATGACCAGACTGTCGAGAATAATTCTGACGCGGAAATCAATAGTTCGGACGATGATAAGCGCAGATATAATGTCGAGAAAATCATAAATGACAAAATTATGCGCGGAAAAAGATATTTTCGAATAAAGTGGAGAGGTTTTAATAGTAAAGATAATTCGTGGGAGCCGGAAGAAAACATTCCAAATGCGTTAATACAAGAGTATTTTCGAATCAAAAGTGAGCGTAGGAGGCAAAGACGGCGTAGAAATTGATCAAGACAATATCATTTCAAAATTATCAATCCCTAAATAATAATTATGTTTGTCAAACAGGCTTGGTCGTCTAAACTCAGACACAGCATCAATAAACAAAAAGAAAAGTTTTACAATTTTTTTGATAAATAAATACATTATGTATAGTCCAATTTAGAATAATTAAATATTTTATAACTTTCTGCAAGTGATGCACATTTTCTACGATGTTACGTGTCTAAATATTATATTTAGTAAATACTGGAGAAACTTTACGTTCTAATTCAATGATGCACAAAGTCATGGGATTGTTACAGAGCTGGTTGACTCCCATTTGCAAGTTAGTGACCTACATACTTGTATAGTCAAATTCATGCCGTCAGTCTTGAACACTTTTTTCTCAGGTTAAATTTAGGTCAGTAATGGTGATACTGTGACTTGAAGTACTGATGTTTTCTTTAGAAATTAATTAAAATTGTCAATGATTTTTGGTTAAAGTGTCGGTTAAACAGCGACAGTGTTTAATATGCAAATGGTCATTCTTTCGTATTATACATGCATTTATCTTCTTGTAGTATTTGTCAAATAACTATTATTTTATTATGGTGTTTATGCAGAATATTTAAAATATGTGTGATGTTATTGATCACTGATGCGTTGGAACGGTATTTATCAAATGTATCATTTTACGGACATTTAAATTCCTACCGTAGACACATGAGACATCACTGTGATACCTTCCACGCTCGTTTCCTGATAAAAACTGTGAACAGTAATGTGTACGTTATACTATGAGGTGTTCGAGGATACAGTGACTTCCTTAGATGAATGAATAACGTGACAGTGATCGTTTAATAAACTCCTCTGAAATAAGACTTTAATTGAATAATTGTACGGAAACTGATTATGAACAATCTTTAAATATTATCTATCATTTATAATTGTATGCATATTTTTTATTTATTTTTTTGTGCTCCACTCCGTTCCATATATTTTTCTCCCTTGCTCTGTTTTTGTTCCCGAATAAGTTGAATCCCCAACTTCTTTTTTTCAAGTAACTCGTTTATTTGCATTTTTTTCCTTCGCTTAAGTTTCTTTTATTACTACAATTTATTTTTATATGGTTCTTTTAATTTTATCACCATGTTAAAAGTATATTTTACATGTTGCGAACATTTTCTATAGTTTTAGCTTGTTGGTAAATAAACATTATTTACTCTTCTTAAATCTCGTATATGCAATAATATTATATAAGTATGTTTTCAAGGTGTGAGTAATTAAAAAGACGCTATAGACTTTGTTGACAAAATAATAGCGATGTACAGTATTTTATAATTTACTTGCAATTGTGTAAAGTGTAGAAATATTTTTTCTCGAGGAAAGAACGTGTACTGTTTGGTTATTAAATGAAATGGGAGCAATGATCACTTTTTATTAAGATGTACTGCATATTTAAACCTGAGATGCAAGATAACAAGGACTTCTATCTAAACATTTACGAAATGGACAGACTGACTCTTTAGTCTTGAGGGAATGCTGTCTAAATTATCATTTCTCTTCGAATTCTGGATGGACAATGCACGCTGCATCGTCTGTCGGATCTTAGGCAATCAAGTCGTTGTATCCAGCAGTAAATGGTTTCTTGGATCCATCTGTAGAAACTCTACCTTGCTTCTTTGAACCGAGAAAAATAAAAACAAAACACACCATACATATTTTGTGGTTAAGCGTGATATTCCGAAAATTTTATAGGAAAACAAACCATTTCGTTGCATTGCTAAAACCTATAGAAAACCTACCGGTAATTGACATAAGTAATGAAACAATTTTACACCCCTAACTCATCTCCTAGAAGACAGTATACTGAATCAACACCAGCATCTCCTCTATTTTTTAATAGAGTTTTCCACAGGGGTAGATCATTGCTATTCACAGAACATCGAACATTGCAGCACATATGACTTCCTTACGAGTCTAAACAATACAAAGTCCCCAAGAAAAAGTGCCACTGAGGAAAACTTTACCATCAAACAAAACGACTCTTGAGTCTCCATAAAAGAGTGCGGCAAAAATAAATTTTCCCAATGATGAAAACTAAGATGACTCCCTTGAAAGTATCAAAGATACAGTCCTAAATGCAAGACTTTTCCTCGACAGTCATCAGCTCTCCTCCTAGGAATGACGCTAATGATGTAAGTGACTGCGATATGGCTTTGGAAACGCCGTTTAGCAACTCTGAGACCACTTCTTTCAATGACAGGTTTTTGACAAACGAAGGGATCTAAGAAATCACAATGAATGAAAATTTCGTAAAACATGAGAAGGTTCCACCTGGTTTAAAGGAAATAGTGTTCTTTGTTTTAACCAAGTCTTAAAGGAAAGGAGGCAAAAGTTTCTAAATGACTTAGGATCATGGAGGGACCATTCTATGAACACATCTGAATACCTGGTAAATAAAGGGGTTTAAGAAAAACTAGGAAAAGAATGGAATTTATTGTAGAAGGGACATAAGTTCCATTGGATCCACAACCAGAGATATTACATACACTCACTCTCATTTTCAAATTACCAAAAAAGGATTACATGGTTTAAGCAAATGCCCAATAAAGAAATGGTGTGTGGCAAGGTTCCGTACCTCATGAAAATGCCAAAAAATACACAACTGATAAACAATCAGTGATAAGGGATGACGTGAAGCATGGCAAACACCCAATACAGATCCTAAAATATTTAGATGCCTAAGATCCTGAAAAACCCATCAATATTAAAGTCATTCAAAAAGAAAAGTACAAATATGAAGGGGAACAGAAACCAAAATTTGCAAATTAAAAAAAACAAGGGCACCGCAAAGCGGAGCATCCCCTCGCGATATGAAAATATTGTGTGGGGAAATGCATTATTAGTGATAAACATGTAATTGAAGAGACCAACTATTTAACTTGTTAAAAACACTTTGAATTAAAATATTCGTTGTTTTCTATCCCCGTGCACGCTCTGCATGAGGTGTATTCATGGGGGTGGGTGCATTTACGTGGTTGTACAATAACTCACATTAATAGCGAAAACACATTACAAACGTGTTAAACTTTAGTAAAGTAGTTTTATAAATTCTCTTTCTTCAGTGACATACATTATGCATTTAGACAGTTAGTGTAGGCAAAAAAAGATTCATATAGAAAATGAAACGTAGCTAAGATCTTAGACTGGCGGTTTATAATCTGCTCTATGGGAAAATTCGAGTTAACATATCGTAATTTTAACCCCAATATTTTAAAAAGAGTAACGTATCTACATTTTACATTTAGCGATTTACATGAAATGAATTCCCAGTTAATCATGCTGACATTGAAAATGAAACGTAGCAAAGATCTCAGACTGGCGATTTATTAGTCTGCTCTATGGGGAAATTCGAGTTAACATGTCGTAATTTTAACCACAATATTTTAAAAAGAGTAACGTACATTGAACGATTTACATGAAATGAATTCCCGATTAATCATGTTGACGATATTCGTCAAAGTCGCTTCTGAATTATGAACATGTATAGCCCGTCATTCGGCTCAGACAGCTGATTGTTTTGATTAAATTGGAGTGAAATTAATCTCCTGCTTGCTTCAGTTTTCACTTTGGACCTTCTTCTAACTCCCCATTTCTCAGAAACCTTTGCTTCTTACCTTTACAAGGCCTACATCCAAAAACAATCAAGTTGTTGACTTTCACGAACCGGAAGTCGAACATAAAATTTCTAAGTGTTGTTATTTTAACGATATTTTAAAAAATATTTTAACAGAATTCCTTGAAAATGAATAGGGTTTGTCCTTTAACCATGCTTATGAAGTATACGAAGTTTGATGAACATAAATGCTAGGGTTTTCTTTGAATTTGCTAAAGAGGTTGAAATGGACACACATACATACATACACACATACGCACAGCAGCGATGCTATATCCCCTTCGCAACAAGTTGCGCGAGGGGATAATAATAATTGAACATGATTTTCAAATTCTTATTAACCAACTTCAATCTATAAATTTTATTGAGGCAATTCATGCAACAATGATCAAAACCCCCAAATATTATTTTAATGAACATCTGTAAGAATTGAAAGAATGTGGTATACATGAATCTATTATAGGAATTGAAAGAAAATTTAATTTTGTGGAGTTTGCGATGTGACAACAGTGATATAAACCTATTTGAATTTGTTGAGGAGAAGAACAACAACCTCACCTGTAATGTTGGGTCATGTTTTCCAGCATTGGTACGGGGCATATTACACGACTTTAAGCCAAGATCCGGTCAAGTTTAGGCTATGACCTGCCGGAACAAACACTCACCTTTGGCACAGAGGATTAAATAGCATTGGTGATTGCAATTACAACAACATTTCCAGGGACATTTATATCCTCTGTGCTCGTCATCTTCAAGAAAATGACACAAGAAACCTGAACAAACACAACATCCCTGAAGCAGTAAAAACAAATTAATATATTCAATTTTCCCACTCTAGTTTATTCACTTCTGGCATACTTCTAATGTTCTTGTAAAGAGAACGAGAAATTTAAGAATCATTTGATCACTATTCTGCTTACATTCAAATTCAACAATTAAAGAAAACGTTTTCAACCCGCAGGCTTCGAAATCAAAAATTACTACTATTGAAAAATAACTTTTGTGAGGCTATGAATAGTAAAATTTAATGGACTGGCGATTAAAACGTATCTAAATTACCGCAACTAATCGAACGCCTCCAAGAAATTCAAGAAAGTTAGATAATGGACAACAGGGAGGCACTCCATGGATGAGAAATTACGAATTCAAGCAAAGCATTTCACTTGTCCAACATGAGGCATGGGTAGAAATAAATGAGGAACAATTGTGAAAAATGGACTCAAGTTTTTCAGTTCTTATTGTCTGTTAATCTCTCTCATTCGCCTGACGGAAATTAAGAAACAATGCTAGGGTGTACATTCATATGCTTTTGTATGCATATGTAGCTAACAACCACCACTCACTCACTTTGTGACCAAATCCTACTCCAGGGGATCTCGATTTGAACAATTTTGAATCTGCAAAACCATTCTCATTGTGATACCACCCTGCCTACTGGGGTAGTAATTTAGATCAAAGTAAAATTTACACTATCTAAAGATGCTTCTACAAAATTAACTGCTTATATATAAGAAAACAGGTTTTAAGAAAAAACATTCTTAAATTTATTTCTATGTAAAAATTCGACCCATATTGTGACACTGCCCTACCCCCGGGATCATATTTTGAACAAACTTGAGTCTACACTACCTGAGAATGCTTCCACACAAGTTTTACCTTTTCTTGCCAATTGGTTTTTAAAAAAAGATATTTATAAAGATTTTTCTTTATATATTCCCATGTAAAAATGCAACCGCCATTGTGGCCCAGGACCACCTCCCAAGGATCATGATTTGAACAGAGTTACAAATGCACTTCCTGAGAATAATATCGCACAAGTTACAGCTGTTTTAGGGAAGATGATTTTTGAAAGAGACCCACACATTTTTAATAATTCTGAATTATCTCCCTTACAATTTTAATTTTAAAATAATTTAATTATCTTTATACAAGGATGCTTTGTGCTTAGTTAAGTTGAAATCAACCCAGTTGTACTAGAGAAAAAGTCGAAAATGTAAAAAAAATAATACAGAGGTAAGGAAAAAAATGATCAGAATAGCTCACAGTTGGGTGTATAATTTTTTTAAAAGACCAAAAATTAATAATTTGATTTTAAATTTGAACGCACTTTAATATTTTGAGAGAAATTCTCTAATTACTGAAGTTGAGTACATTCCAAGATACGACCATAATACCAGATCTAACTTTCTCGGCGATTTTCCTTTTTATGGCCAAACAATATAAAACTTTCATGGTCTGGATCGTGCCTCCAAAAATTTTGAAGCAGTGGAATATGATGCTTAAGATGAAGATGTACAAGGGTTTCCGCTCTTCAGAGCGGAGCGGATTAGATACCCTTGGCTAGCGAAGATGAAATAGCCAAGGTAATTGTATTCGTGATGGCAGTAGTTGATAAAGCCAATATAACAAGAACTTTACCTTTAGGTGGGATGTTGATATCTTGTGTGTCTAAACAATCTGTTAAATACTGACCATCGCTAAAAGAAGCAAACTCGTCTATAAAATGTCAAAATTATCTTTAAAACCCACCGCTAGTAAAAAAGCACTGTCCGCCATATTATTTCTTTTTCAGCATCGCTTTCCCTACAACCCATATATAAGCCACAGACGTACATGTTGCCTCTCCGTGTTACTCGGCGCTATGACACTGCTCTTTTAGCACTTTTCTCAAACCAGGAGAGTACTAACATCAAATAAACTGGTCAATTCATTATTTACAAGCACCTGATCCTACCTCTATCTTTTGGAGATCCGTGTTGCTCAGCTTTGAATTTGTATTTCGTTTTATGAATTTTTAAGATGGTTGACGGTTTGTTATTGTCATTATTTCATTACAAACATAATATGCACACAAAAAAATAATTAAGTGCATAAATTTACAAAGACAACGAAGGGAACACTACACGTCGGTCAAGAGTTTCAGGAGTGCAATCGAGTGTTACGAAATCGAAGAGTTTATATACCAACCTGTATGACAGTGCCTATTCACGAGCGGTGTTGACGACGACGACGAAACAAGACAAGACAGACCGAAATCCAGGCACATGTTCAAGTATTTTCAAAAATTCTCGATAAATGAAGAACCCTTTTCTGTGTATGTTATAACATCACACATGCGGAAACCACAAACTATGGCAGATCGAGCAATGTCAATGACCGCATGGATTTTAGAAACGGAGTGTTTTGTAGAAACCGATAGAAACGATGTTACGTTGCTACTTTCTTAGATTTACTATCAGTTATCTACAGTGCTGGATGTAGTGCCAAAGTTCTTCAAAAAGATGTAGACACGTGTTCGATGTGCAACCTGAATGCCTAGATCGGAAACCAACCGACCGTAACTTTCTAGACCGGTATATATACCCCAGTGGCAGTTGAGGAATGATCGAAATTAATATGGCAACCGAATGCTTTAATAACTTCATGTCAGCTTTAAAAAATATAATGATATCTAGTTTTTAAATTGGGATTTTGTTAACCCATTCTACAGTTTGATAAACCAATGATATCAATTATTAATCAATTTAAGTCCATGTGCATTGTAGAGACAAATCCTTTTTAATCAATAGTAAATGAAAAATTTAATGACACAATCAAACGTGTTTATAAATTTATTAACATTTATTTCAAATAGACTTCAAGGAAATGCAAATAGGGAGTAGTGGTAAAGGATGTGTACTTCTATCTGGAATTCTTACATAATTTTACCTTTAAGTTAAAAAAATAAGAGAGGTCTTCTTTAATTAGCCAATAGGAAGTTTTGTTTTTAATGTTCATTGCAAAAGTTCCTGGATGTATTATTAGATATAGCTAGAGCATGGATGAGCTATACACAGACATAATCATGATCACGGACGGAAATAACCAAATACCCCAACCACCACTTTCAGAGAAAGAATATATAAGAACAATAAAGTATTTTCATCATTACATCTTAGTATAGCATGAATATCATAGTGTTCTGTGTTGGCCTTTTTTTGTTTTTGACTGCAAATTTGATCCATTTTTCACATTTTGGTATGATTTCAATTTCGCATACATTATTTTTATATATGAAAATAGTTTTTATAATTATTCAAAAACGTTTTTCATTCTGACCAATTCAACTTTTAAGTTCTTTAATAAAAGTTGAGCATGACGATTTCTCAGCTCATTTTATGACAAACTTGTCTAATATTGCGTTTTATACAAATTTTAATATAACATTTTATGACCACGTTTCAAACAAACGTTTGGTTTTCATTTGAGGAAATAAGTAAGTTTTATTTAATACGAAAATGTCTTAATTGAAAGCACCTATCGTAGAAAATATATCGTTTTGTCGTCCAAGGAGACATGTTGGAATTAATTAAGTACTTCATACGCCTGTGGCATGTGCACTATGTAATTACGAGCTATCAGTTCGCATAAACTCCACTTAGTATTTTGTTCATGATTTGACATAACAAAATGATTTCCCGGCATTCGTCGCTGTTTGTACAATCGCATCGGTATCCACACTCGACTTTACTCTCTTCCGTCAAATTCTAAGAAATCAGAGGACAGAAAACGAACTGACTGGGAGATCCGCTTGAGACGGGATACGACACCTAGAGAAAAAACAATCATTACATGTAGAAGCATACTTTGTCTGGTTAAACACTATTACTTAAATCTTGTCCTGCATGTATCATTCAGGCAGCTGCAAGCAGATGTTTTAATACGTCGCTTGGAAGATAAATTAATAAAACAGTTTTTATAAAATAGTAATAGCACTATATTCAAATGTTCAAAAGTAGTACATGTAATAGCACTATATTCAACATAGCAGTGCTAAACCTGATATCTTGATTGTTGTAAATGTGCATGATTATATTTCGAGTGTGTGTATAATGATTAGTTCGGGTGTGCTTGTTACCATTAATCAAGTTAATTACTTGTTCATTAACTTGCGAGAAAAAGTTTTTACATAAAAAAATTGATGAGTTTTAGCTAAATTCTTAAAAGATTAACTATACATGTCCTATCCTGTTTCCGACCTGTAAAATCTTGGAACCGTGAGTATTACAGGGAATCTTTTCCCCAACCAGTGACATTGTACGAGTTGGATGAAATATTCATCGACGACGTGTTCATCTTCATCCAGAATATTATAGGGACTTAACCGTGTACAGGAAGATCAATACACGATGATAGGTTACTATCCTGGAGTTTATAAAGCTGAGATGAAAGTACTCCTTTGGAATCTTGAAGAGCGTGTGGCACATTTAGTGTTAAACCTAATTCATAGTTTAAGTGGTATTGTTCGATAGATGAAGACACTAAATGTTTGTCCCCTTGTTTCACTTTGTTGAGATCAACTTTTCAATCAATCATTATATCAACGCTACTTGGAACCGTTCCAGTTCGATAGACAAAGGATGACTGCACTTAAGGACATGCGATATTTGCGAGAAAATAAACTTTTAAAAGAAGAATTTTTCTTTCAATTGCAGAAATGGTCAACATATAAACTGCAACTTTACGTAATTGCGTTAAATAAAAGTATGTGGTTACCAAGTACGAATTTCTTTTCATAGGCGGGGGTCATCACGATTTCTTGAATCTCCATACGATAATGAGGACGCCCACTTATATACGGACTTCATACATAGTCAGCGCATGTTTGTCTATTGTTCTCCGTTTAACAGTAGCTGTATATTTGCATTACAGTACCCGCAACGTTATTTTTTACAAGATAAACGATAGGATAGGATTAAGGCACGATAGGATAGGATTAACGCACGATAGAACAGTATACACACACGATACGATAGCATTTACGCACGATAGAACAGTATACACGCACGTTAGGATAGGATTGATACACGATAGGAAAGGATAAACGATGTTCATGATAAACGTATAATCGCTTTAAACGATCTTTATGAATAACCTAATAATGGCATAATTTGGGAAAAAAACACGTACGAATTAAGCTTTATGTGGAATTTCTTTTTAGTAACAATTGCCGAGTTGTTAATCATCGCTGCATCATTTATAGAATGTATAATAATGACCAGTTAATTTTTTTTAACAAAAAATTATGAGCTTAAATGATCAATAAACTTTCTGTATTGTTAACATTGCTTTCATTACCGAACACCCAAGCCGATCGCCGCGAATATTGCAGCCCGAGATCAAAGCACACAGAACATAGCGAGTTCAATTTTAAAAATCCAACTCTTGTTTAAAGTAAATATAAAATCTATCAAAAACACATTTCTTTCTGTATAAGAAAGCGAATTATATAACATAACAAGTTAAATAAATATTTACGCAGATATACATTCCGCGTACGATTTGTTAACATTGTTTTCATTACCACACACCCTAGCCGATTGCCGAGAACATTTCAGCCCAAAATCAAATATGACACGAAAAAAAACCCGGGTTCAATTATAATACAACTCTGTTTTTAATTAAATATAAATTATATCAGAAATACTTTTGTTTCTGTAAAATATTATGCATAAAAACCGAATTATATTGCATAAAAGTTAATGTTTACGCAGGTATAGACTTCGCGTACGATTTAAAATATTCGATATACAGGTAAATATGTTACCTTGTTCCTAAGAACTTCGATAATTTACATTTTTTTCCCAATGCTCACAGATATGATTTACATGTAATATTAATTAATTTTGATCTTAAAAATAAAGAAATTAGTATAGTGTTTCTACCACCTTATATTATGTTCACCGTGGGTTGCCCCGAATTTACCGATTCATCGTAGTTGTCACTTCTCAGTCGGAGTTCTGTACTTCTCTCCGGGTTGCTCACATCTCATCTACAGCACGGGCTCCCGCCAGGTGACGTCACAGCCCGTCGGTGGTTGGCCAGTCGTTCATAGAATGGGTCGACAAACACTACACTCCCCTCCGTTTTCCTTGAAGGGACCTGGCCCACACGTACCAGTGGCTACCCCGTCCTCGCCAACCAGCGGGACTACCACTAACTGACACCAACCGAAGGGGCGCGTAACGCCCATCCCGGTCACCACCGGGATTACCATTAACAACAACGTCCACACGACCATAAGCTGGGCAGGTGGGGCCATACCGCACTGATGGCCCTAGAAAGAATAATCTTACCGTGACCAGGCTACGCTCAGGTCACAGTAAGAATTCGTCCCATATACTTGCAATGTAGCAGCCGCGAAGCGGATCTGCTTCGCGTCGATTTTAAGTCTGTTATAAAAAATCTGCAGGGGAAAAACACATTTTTATACATTACAAACGTTTATAAACATGCATATGTAGTTAAATCCACAAAATATCCATTTAATTAGTCGTACTAAGGCATTTTGTTAATATACACGTTTGAATTGCCTGCCATTTTGTCGGAAATCGTACTCGGAATGTCTCGGATTTTATCGTAAACATGGCGACCGTAAACAGCGAATTTTCAAATGTGATGTTACAAGTAGCAGTGATTTTGTTACAAAAACAGTTTATGCGGTAAAATGGGATTATAAAAGGGCAACATTGTAGGTATTTGAGACCAATCATATGAAAATTTAGGCGAGATATAGCGCGATATATTTTTTATATTTGCTACGAAGCGAGTATATGGGACGAATTCTATCGTTAAACCGGGTCCGTAGGACATCTGTCATTTTAACGATAGAACATTCTATCTATGATGGCCCCCGCCCAATAGAAAACGTCACACACATCTGATGGAAGGTCCTAGGAGCAGGACTGGGGGGACTACCATTCCTCCACCATCAAGAGGTGAATCCGGCGGGCTCCCGCATACCCGCGGGGGAAATCCACCGCCAGGTACCCTCCCGTCACAGTACCAGGTGGAGGGCGAGGGAACTCCGGGGGAAACTCAACCCCAGCCGCCCTCCCGGCAGCCCAGGGGTCCCAGGGCTCAAGGGCTCCAGCCTCCTCGGGCACAACCTGCTCGGCGTCGGGGTCTTCCTGGTCGGCCTCTTGATCTCCCACAGCGATGCTCCCTAAAACTGGTGGGTCGGGGGCGTCCCAGTCCTCGAAGCAAGGAGCCGGGGCAGCAGGCGGCAGAAGTCCGGACATACCGTACCTAGAAAGGGGGACACCATCCAGCACTTCCTGGGCCCACAGCTCCCTATAGTTGCGTCTCATGTCCGGGCCCAACCGGGAGACCAGGTGCGCCTGCACTCTCCAATGGATCAGGAGGGCCGGGTGCAAGCGCCCGAACAGGGAGAACCGGCGTGGGGGCTCCTCTCCCACAAACCAACAGAGGGCGTTCATGGATCGTATGATGTCCGGTGGCACGCCAGCGGAGGGCTCTCGGAAGACCTCCCCCGAGGGAACGTCACTGGCCAGGTCCTCCAATGTAGCGCCTTCTCCTATCAGGTAGTGGGCCAGCCACAAAAGAACTCTGTATCGGAGGCCGGCCCCCGCCACGGGGGGCACAGACCCCCGGAAAACGGGATGGAGATGGACCAGGGTCACGTGGTCCCTCATCTTCCTAGTCCTTCCAACACAGCCCAGGAACGGGCACACTGAGTCCGGCCCTCGGGAACCTCTTCTTCGTCTCTGTCGAGGACAGGGATCCCCCGCGGCCCCCGGCAAAGGGTGGGCCGGCGGGGGGGGCTTCTTCCTCCTCGTGATTGTCGTTGTTACTGAAAAACAAACAGAGGCGGTTAATTACAACTCCCCCCATACAGGTAGGACATATGAACTGGTCCATGGTGGTGACCTCCTCTGATGAGACTCCGACACACGAGCCGTGGTACCAGCAATCGCACTGATCGCACTGGACCATCAGTCGCCCATCATCAGGGCGATGACAGATACAATAAAGCTCCGTGTCTGTTGAGGTTTCCGGGGACTTCTCGGTTGTATCAGAGGATGACGGGCTGGTCCTCGGGGGCCGGCCCTTACGTCGGTAGGGCCCATCAGAAGCGAATGACAATGCTTCCGAGGACGCCCCCTACGGCGGACGGGCTTGGACTGCCCATCATCACTTTCGTCTGGACCTTTAACAGGAGCAGCTCCTTCACCCTGGGAACTCGGGCCTTGCGCTCCGCAATTCATGTCGGATCCCCCATCCTGTGCACCTTCCCCACTCACAAACTTCTCTCGATACCTGGCCAGCCACAAGGGGATGTCCCTGTCATTACACTTCTTAAGGCGGTCATGATTGGCTACCATCACGGCCGTCTTGGTCTTTACACGGTAGAGGTAAGGGGACAGCCTCTTAAGGATGATTCCCGGACCCTTCCAGGATGGGCTCAACTTCCGGCACTTGCCCTTCACAGTCGCGGTGTCAAGCATATATACCAAGTCACCCTCGTTAAAGGGGCGGGTGGCTGCCTTGAGGTCAAAGTCTCTTTTCATCCGCTCTTCTGAGGTGTTCAGGCGTCTACGGGCGGTCTCATGCGCACTCTGTATTCTCTCCTCCAGATCCGTCACATACGTATCCAGATTCACAGGGCTCTCCTGCAGTGGAGGCCTGTACATCAAGCTGGCCGGCGTGTTTACTTCCCTGCCTAACATCAGCTTATTGGCGGTGAATCCCGAGTGGCGGTTCACAGCCGAGCGCAATGCCCCAGCTATCTGAGCGAGGTGCTCATCCCAACAATCCTGAGCCTTGTCAATGTAGCATCTGACAGCATCCATGAGAGTCCGATTATATCGTTCAACCTGTCCGTTAGCCGACGGGCGGTAAGGGGTGGTGCGAGCCTTATGTATCTCCAAAAGATCACACACAGCCGTGAACAGCTTGCTCTCAAAATTACGCCCTTGGTCAGTGAAAATCTGGAAGGGGCACCCAAACCGGACAAAGAACTCATTGACTGCTGCCGTGGCTGTAACCTCCGCCGTCTGCGAGGGAAGGGGAACACATTCCACCCATTTAGTGAACTGGTCGACCATGACCAGGACATACTCGTTTCCTCTCCGAGTCCGTGGAAGCGGTCCTAGAAAGTCGAGGTGCACCCTCTCCATGGGTGCCCCCGCATGGTACTTGATCATCTCGGCCCTGGCATGGCGCTGCGGACGCTTGTTTCTACTGCAAGGACCACAAGTGCTGACAAAGTTCTCAGTCTCTCGCATCATCCCATACCAAAAGAAGCGCTCCCTCAGCCTGGCTTTGGTTCGTTCGATTCCCTGGTGTCCAGCTGCTGGCACCTCATGGCAAAGGCGCAATACCTCTCGTCTCAATTCTCGTGGAACAATCAAAACTCTTTTCTTCTCTCCCCCCTCCTCTATCTCCTTCCAGAGGACCTTGTTACTATCCAGATGCAACAGACTCCTGTTGATGTAATAGTGCTTAACAGCTGGGCTGGTCAGAAACAATTCGCCCTCATCCGGTTCCAGTTCCCCCCCTAACCAATCTAAGATCAGGCCTAACTCCGGGTCGTTAGACTGGCTAAGACTCATCTCCTCAGGGGTGAGGCCTACCAGGGATGTCGGGCCTTCAGAGTCCCCCGAAGAAACTCCCATGACGCAAGCAAACTGAGGGTACTTGCTGATCCGGATATGGGTCCTACAAGGGCCACCCGGGCTACTCTCACCCTCAGGGTCAATCTCAGGATAGGGAAAACCGCCGGTTCGTCCTAGAAGTCCCCCGGATACATATCCGAGGGCTATCTCGCTGACCGAAGGCTGGTCCTCACACAAAGCGTTGCTGTCTGCCGAACCCTCAGGTTCATCCTCTGATAAAGGGGAGTAAATCCAACTTCCTGGCCTCGCCAACGGGGCTACATCGTCTACTTCGTCAGCAAACACATTCCACAACTGGTGGGCTCTGGTGCACTTATGACATCCACCACAGGGCAAGTCACTAAGGTTCACAGTAAAATCCACCCCCTGGCACCTGGATGACATTGTGGGTCGTGAGAGGGCGTCAGCATTCACATGACGCCTACCAGGCCGATGTTGGATGACCATGTTGTACTGGCTAAGCTCCTCCAGCCAGCGAGCCAACTGATCCTGGGGGTACCTAAAATTCAGCAACCAGATAAGGCTATGGTGGTCTGTACGCACAATAAATCTCCTGCCCAGCAAGTAATGGCGATACATGCGTGTGAACCGAATAACAGCCAGGAGCTCCTTGCGGGTAGTGCAGTACCTCCTCTGCTCTGCGAACAATGTGAGGCTCCCATATGCTATGGGCCGCTCTCGTCCTTCCTGAACTTGGCACAACTCTGCCCCTATGGCTTCTGCAGAGGCATCAGTATCCAGCACAAACTGACCATCGGTTGTGGGTAGGGCCAGTACCGGGGGTGAAGTAAGGGCTCTCCGGAGAGCATCAAAGGCCGTCTGCTGCTCAGGGCCCCATACGAAGGGCTGCTTTCCCGTGACGTTATACAAGGGTTGAGCCATCTGGGCAAAGCCTGCAATGAAGCCTCGATGGTAATTGGCGAAGCCCAGAAACCGCTCCACATCCTTAACATTGGTGGGAGTCTCCCAGTCCTTCACGGCCTCTATGTATTCATCTCCCATCTCTACTCCGGTCCCACTGACCTGCCTCCCCAGGAACTCCACTCGGCGCCGGAACAGCTCACACTTCTTGGGTTTGAACTTCAAGTCATACTCCCGGAATCGCTGCAGCACCTGTCTCAAGTTAGCCAGGTGGTCCTCAAAATCACTCCCCAGCACCAAGGCATCATCTAAGAAAGCCAAAACAATACTCCAAGTCAGTCCTCGCAGCACTAAGTTCATGGCTCGGGAGAAGGTGGCGGGGGCGTTGCATAGACCAAACCCCATCCTCTTGAACTCAAACAGGCCATAACGAGTAATGAAGGCAGTTTTCTTCCGGTCCTTGGGGCTGATCATGATCTGATGAAATGCAGAGTTTGCGTCTAACTTCGAGAACCAAACGTTTCCCGACAGGGTATCCAGGCACTCATCAATAAGGGGAAGGGGAAAAACATCCTTCCGTGTGACATTATTCAGCCGGCGGTAGTCCAAGCACCATCGGACTTGTCCGTCCTTCTTGCGGATGAGGACTGGCGCTGAGGCCCACTCGGACATGGAGGGCTGAATCACTCCAGCGTCAAGCATCTTTTTAAGGTGCGTCTCCTCTTCGCCCGCAAAGAACACAGGGGTACGCCGCATCCTCTCTTTGACAGGCGGCGCATCAGCAGTGTCAATCTCATGCTCCAGGGCAGTGAAGTTTCCGAAATCAAACTCACTCCGAGCAAACACATCTTGGAACTCAGACAGCAGACTGGCAAGCTGGGCTCGCTCCTCATCACTCAGCTCGGCAGAGGATCTCTCAAGTAGATCCTGCAGGTGGGCGGGTACTTCCGGCGGTGTGCACTCGGTCCCGCTTTCAGATACGCTGCGCACCTCCCTCATCAAATAGGGCACCGGCATGTATGGCTCGGCCTCTACTGCTTCTCCAATAACACTGCCCTCCTCCAAGGACACATCCTTCTCAGATGCATTAACCAAGCAGGCCAAGGAGGCCTCTCCAGCAGCATGATACGTATGTGGCATGAGTAAAGCGTCCGATAAGTCCTCAATCCTCGGAACAACCAGGTAATCTGACAGTCCTCTATCAAGCCTAAAAGGGCACATGACTGCCGAGCCTGCAGGAACTCGAACCTTCCTCACCAAAGTCACTCGGGCCTCAGTCCGAGCATTCCCCCGTCCATAGGCCATCTGAATCATCTCACCACCGAGAATCAGTACCCCATGCCGCAGGTCAAGTTGAGCGTCGTGATCTCTCATGATATCCATCCCGAGCAGCATCTGGTCCTTCAGGGGGGCTACATACAAGTCAACCCGATGTGTGTGCCGACCCACACGAAAATCAAATGGGCCTGCCACAAACCCCTTGAGACGCGCTCCGTGTCCGGCTTGTAACAGTGTAACCTGTCTCTTTACAGGGGGCTTTTGCTCCAGCTGGTCATAAAACATCTTCCCTAGGACACTAACCTCCGCCCCGGTATCCACTACAGCCTCAATGGGTGACCCTTGGATCCTCAACGGAACCGAATAGCTGGTCTGCGGGCGTACCTGCCCTACCACCACGCACAGGTCTTCTCCCTCACCGGCCGTCTCACTGGACTTGGGCGTCAAGTCCTCTCCGATGTCTTCCATAACCACAACCTCAGGGCACCCAGGCTCGACAAATTCTTCACTGGGTCCCACTACGCGCCCCGGACTCTGGTCTGTAGGAGTCGAGAATCCCCTCCCCGGAACCACAGGTTCATCATCAGAAAACAGATCAGGTGATGGGGACCTCTCAAATCTCACTTTCAGCCCACTACGCGCTTTCTCACTCTTCATGCAGGAGCGCGCCTTTACTGCCTGCTGGTTGAAACTTGACCCTAGAGTAGGCTGTTCCCGGCCACTATCATCCATCGGGAGCGTTCCTGCCTCCCCATTTCTATCTGGAGTCAGCATACGCACAGCTCCGGAATGCCGACTTTCACTGGAGGATCTATTCCTGAACCTAGGTCCTCCACGATTCCCTTCTGCTGAATAGGCACCTCGGTTGGGTAGGGGGCGCCTCTCTGCCCCACCTACTCCTCCGTCTGACCTCCGCCTAGTATCCAGAGGGCACTCCCTGCGGAAGTGTCCCTTCTCTCCACACCGGTAGCACAGGCTCTCCCTGGGTCCCACATCCTGACCGACAGGGGGTGAGGTGGCTTCCGGCTTCCCTCCGGCCTCCTTGAGGGCCATTTCCAGTTGATATACCCGTCCCCTTAAATCCTGCACCTCTCTATTCTCCGACAGGGCGGGGACTGTGCTTTTCTCTTTCATCTCGGAAATAATCTTACTCTTTTCCCTCAGGGCTTCTTCCAGCTTAGTGATCCGACTCTCAATCTCTTCATTCGTCTTCCTCTCTGCGTCTATACCCTCTGTCAAGTAGCCTCCTCCGTCAACTCCCTCACTGTCTTATGCCGGTGAGGCCTACTGCGGCGTGAGTGTTGATAATACTGCATCCTGTCCAATGCTTCTTCAACTGTCTTCGGACTGCCGTCCAAGGCATGCAGGCCAGCGTCGACATCTTCCGCGCCATAGCATAGCCGGGGAATGGCCTGAGTGTGGATGTCCGGCAGCTGGGGGAAGGCCCGTGTGGCTAAAGTGAGCACTCGATCCGCCCACTCCCTCAGGGACTCACCGCTGTTCTGCGATGCAGATTGGAAGTTGAGCTGGTGGGTGAGGTCTGGAGCAGAGGTGCCGAAGCGCTTATCAAACTTCCTGAGGATATCCTTAAAACGGGGACGGGGACTGACCTCCAGTAACAGAGTATAGTACTCACTAGCAGCGCCCTCCAGGAAAAAACAGAACTGGTCATGCTGCTCAGTCTTCGTCCACTGCTGGCTGCGGGAGAGTCTCACGAACTTGTGCAGGAACGCCTTCCAGTTAGACTTGCCATCATACCGCAGGTCCTTATACTTCGGCTTGCTACGGGGGACTGGTGGCTCCTCATCATGACTGCGTGATTTACGATGCGAGGCGACAGGGACTGGGGGGAACGAGGGCTGGGTAGGTAATGTGGAGGGTTGACAGTGCTGCGATCTGGGCGGCCCAGCAAGGACGTGGGTTCTCTCGTACTGAGGTGAAGGTTCCCTGGGTGTAGGGCCAATAGGTTGTTGTTGCTGGGGGGTATGTGGGCTGGGGGTCCCGAAGTGTACCCTAGTTTCCCTGGGAGAGGGGTCATACATTTGAGGGTGAACCTGAGCTACTCTGCCTCCCCCCTCCTCTCTAAAATAATAAGGCTGGGGCGGCACCACAGGTGCAGGGGCAGGGCCACCAAGGTTGCTAGATTGAGGTACAAATAGGCCAAACTGGGTGCCATCCGGGCTGAGAACAGTTTGACAGCCCGGGGGGTAGGGGTAGGGTGTGGTGCGGGCATAGCCTGGGTCTAACTGTGGGTAGTATGAGTGCCTTGAAGTGGGGGTCCCCCCGCCTGATGTCACCTCAATGTGTCCCTGTGTTGTGGGGGTCTTGGTCCCATAGCCCTGTGACTGCAAATCAGTCGACTGGGCCGGGCGGGAAGCAACATAATTGTCCCCCCGGACCGGGTTCGTGGTGCCTGAAGGTACCCCCTGTACCCCGGCATGTTGACTTTTAGAGGGCTGGGGTGCGGGCCCTGTGGACCCAGCGGAAGGGGAGGGGTGGGGCTGCTGACCGTGGGTGGGTGGGGAATCAAAGGTCAGGGTCTGGGGTGCCAGTACATTACTGGCTGAGGGTAAGGGCTGAGGTTGAACAACATGATCCTCGGACTCGAGTGCGGCACTAGCACTCTGAACTGTTGGGGATTTCCCAGGGGCAGGGGCCACATAAGAACCCTGGGAAGTGGGGTCCCGTAAGGTATCCCTGGGTGGAACAAAGTCATAATCCTCAACTGGCGAACTGCATCTCACCACGGATCCCCAACCACTACCCGAATGTACTGAGTGACTGGCCCTAAACTGCGCTGGCCTAATATAAGGGCCACCCTGGGCGCCACTGACCTCCCGTTTCTGGCTGTTGGATAGATCAGACCCACCCCGAGGGTACCCCGTACTACTCACCGGGGGATAGCCTTCTTCCTCGATGTCAGAATCCTCGTACATGTAGGCCCTCCCCGATGGTCTAGGAGTGTCGTAGTGCGCAGGCTCCTCGTCACTTAGCCTACCATTGGGGTCATAACTATGCTTGCGAGACGAGCGCCCGATTGGAACAGAAGGTTCCCCCACGGGCGTAATTGTGTCATCGCTATCACTATCACTAAGCCCTAACTGAGCAAAGGCGTTCTCCAATGAATCGTTCATGTTCAAAATGGCGCTCTCAAGAGCACGTGATGGGGAACAGAAAAGTACAAAAATTCAAAATGCAGTAGTTTGATCAAAAAAATTTGGCTCAAACAAAAAATAGAACACTAATCGAAACTAACAATAATGCCAGATAGAGAAAAATTCGCAAATCTGTTTAAAAACTATGGAAACTTTCATCCCGTGGAGCCCCCAAAATGGCGGCTGCACACGTTGACTAGAAAAGTTATTGACAACTCTGACAAAGTACGGGAAAACAAAATTTTTCCTAACTACAATCGGAGTTCGGGCCTCGAGTTGGGCGCCAATATAGTGTTTCTACCACCTTATATTATGTTCACCGTGGGTTGCCCCGAATTTACCGATTCATCGTAGTTGTCACTTCTCAGTCGGAGTTCTGTACTTCTCTCCGGGTTGCTCACATCTCATCTACAGCACGGGCTCCCGCCAGGTGACGTCACAGCCCGTCGGTGGTTGGCCAGTCGTTCATAGAATGGGTCGACAAACACTACATTAGTATCATAATAGAATGCTGGATAGGATTTTACAATTCTTGTTCGATTTTTCTTATACGGCACACTGAACGACTTGCAACTTTAAAATAAATTTACTTGCTTATGAAAAGGCACGAAACGATAAACACGATAGGATAAACGGAAAAAACTGTTAAAATTGAACGATAAACCTGATAGGATTAACGCACGATAGGATAGGATTAACGCACGATAGAACAGTATACACGCACGATACGATAGCATTAACGCACGATAGAACAGTATACACGCACGATACGATAGGATTGATACACGATACGATAGGATAGGATTGTAAAAAATAACGTTGCGGGTACTGTATCAAAGTTATGTCAAAGGGAGATTAATAGACAAACATGCGCTCATGATTTAAATGAGAAAAAATTGCTTCTTCTTACTTTCGCTTTCCCTGTTGTAACTAAGGGTTGATGCATGGTGAATATTATAATTCACCACGTGATTTCTCACCTCAGTTAACTTTCTGAATACAAAATTCGATCACGTGACGTGTAAAGTAGCATGTTACGTGCTAACTTGGACAATGTTTTCGAACACGTTAAGTTGCCAAGCATTGATTTAAAGTCTTTTGTACTTACACGGGCGTGGTCTAATTGTTGAAACCATAGTAAATAGTGTACTTGTACCATATAAAATAGAAAGGGTTATGGTGAAAGAGTGATCACATAAATTTTTAAACATGGCATTGTTATTCATGTTAGTCTAATTTTTAGTACCATTCTGATAATGTCAGCTCTACCTCTCATGCATATTAATATCAATCTTATGTTTGATCAAGGGCAGATAAGCGAAAATTCTGCTTTTTTCGAAAGTTGTAAGAAGAAAAACATAGAATGAGCTTGTTGTACCACAGTCCAAAATCTTAATAATTGTTGGAAATTGACTAGACTCTTCAAAAAGTTTAACAAAAGTGATTTTAGGTTAAGAAATAAGAGGTCTTGACATCGGAATATGATTTTAAGGACGTGTTGTACGAGGTACACAGTTCATTAGGATTATTATTGTTTACATATACATTTAGTATTAAAATTGTATCGAGTTGGGTTTTTTCCATTGCTATCGTAGCAATGTGGATTTGCATTACACCCGATTGGTGTTATGGAATCGAAAATTTCACTTTAACGGAAGTCTTGCCGAGTGGAAATAGCTCGTTTGATGAAACTTTGTACGTCTTTTCCTAAAATTGATAATGGAAAAAATGACAATAACAATCCGTCAACCATCTCAAAAATCGATAAAACGAAATACAAATTCAAAGCAGAGCAACACGGACCTTCAAAAGATTGACAAATTTTATAAAAAAAATGCACGCACATTGTTATTCGTAACAAAGTTAAGGTTGTCAATATAAATAAATTCTTTCCGATAAAGTAGGGAGAAAGTGCATTTGGAGGTCAAAATATACATTAAATTATTTTCAACTTGTTGAAATTGGAGAAATAAATATATTCTAATTGAATTCTCTTTAACAAATATAACAAACTATTCTGTCGTACACACTGCAACAAGGACAAACGCCCGATCTCAGAGCACTTTGTAAACCAAGCGTTGAACATGCCGGTATAAAACAACCAATTAAAATGAGTGGGGAAAGCAAGGGACGTATGTGTGTAGTAGCAGGATGCAGTAAGAGGCAGACGGACAATGTATCGGTGCATTCCTTCCCCAAGGATGAACGTCAGAGGGCTGCATGGACTCGTTTTGTGAAACTCACCAGGGCTGACTGGACTGGACAATCGCAATATACTGTGATATGTAGTGAACATTTTAATGAGGAGTGTTACGAGCGGCAGCATTATCTTATGAAGGATTTTGGCATCCCTACGAAGAAGCGATTGGTTCCTGGATCGGTCCCTTCCATTTATCCAAAGAGGAAGAGAGACGAGCTAACTGAGGCGTTCATTGCGTGTCAGAGTCCTTCCTTGCCTGCGCCAACACAGGAATGCGGGGCTCACGCAAAGCGCGAGAAACTCAGGGTAAGTTGAATAAAAACAAAATGTAAAAATCGGTAAATTGTTTCCGATTTTATGCAATATTGCATGATGAGTTCGAATTTTCTCGTATATACGTAATTAGTATCGGAGGCGAAGCCAAATGGCCATTTAATACGGGATCAATAGAACCATGACTTTATACCATTTTATATAAATAATCATGATTTCAAATGATGCTTTATATAATTATAACACCACAAACAAAATGTTATTAAATTTGATGTGCATCTTTTGCAGATTTTTTCAGAACTGCTGCAAGAAAACAACACTCCATCTTCACAGCACGAGATACAGCAGACTTGTAATGACCAAGAAGATCCCGCTTTGGTAAATACAAACCTAAAGCAGCTATCTTAGCTATCGGTTGATTTCTGATCTGTTAAAACATAGGTCAATAAGTGATTAGATTATCTTACATGATTGCATGCCAGACCCCAGCACCAGTGAAAGTTGGAACACGAAGCATGAAAATTCAAGTTGGTGTACAGATGAAAGAAAAAGGTAAGTTGTAGGAATTCACAAATCTGTGTATATAAACATACATGTGTATCTCTAGTAAGTATCATGTATATTTGGTATTTTTAACAAAGAATTATTTTTGTAGCAGAAAATGCATATATTTAAGGAATTAAATGTAAACTGTAATTTCAAGTTTGTTTATCATAAAATAAGCCACTTTATCTAATCTAAAATGTTAAAAAGTGATACATTAAGCATGCTGAGCATAAAACTCTAAAACATTTGTGCTACTTTTTTAGGCTAACAGGCTGATATGAGGCCAATAGTTAGAAGTATAGGAGTCCAATGCAATGGCACAGATATCCCCCACTGCCTAGACCAGACAGAGAACCAGCTAGAAATGCGCCTTCGAGCAGCCGCGAGGAATCCAGCGAGACAGACAGTGATAATGGGTCTGTCTATGAACCATTTTCTACAGGATCTGATGAGTCCCAAATCAGGATGATCAGTAAGTATGGTTGGAACAATAAAAATTATATGATATATATATTTGAAAATTTTATTTTACAATTGTTATTTTTCTGTCTAAATATTGACAAATACTGCATATTAATAATTTTATAATAAAAATGATGTAAATTACCATCATTTGCCAATCTTGTAATTAGGATTAAAATGAATTTATTTTGTGTTTTTTAGGAATGATGTACACAATCCTTTGGAAGAAACCAAATTCATCGTCTCCAAGTCCATGCTGATGGAGCTGTTTAGTGTCTGTCGGAGATGTCATCGACATGCTGTGGATTGTGTTCAACACCTGGTTGGAACAATGGTGAAGATGTAGCTGAATGCCAGTTTTGTGGTTTTTCATGGCAGTGATGCAGTCAACCATATCTTGGATCCATTCCAGCTGGAAACCTTCTCTCCGGGACACTGTGCCAAGTACGGGTCCTACAGCACCATCGACTTAGAACAGGGCATCGTTCTTGACATTCAGCTTGTTCAGGTAATATATATATTTTTCTAATTTGATAAAATGTTAATAATGCTTATCATGCATTTTTATTTAAGGATCTACAATTATAACCAAACTATTGTGTACCTGTAATTTGTGTGTGTGTTATTTTAACACGATTTTTTACTAATTACAGAGTAATCAAGTGAAGAACAGTAATGTCATGGAGAAACGAGGACTTGAGCTTGCTGTGATATGGCTTTAAGAACATCACTTGCAGATTGGCATCATCATAACACGTACAGTTTTAAAAGCCCAACTATGGGTCATACCTACAAAATATTGGGCAACACGTCTTGCCGCACAGACAACTGCATCTATCTCATCAATTGCTAGGCTTGCTCAAAGTAATACATTGGGGAAACAGGTGCCCTCCGCAGAAGAATCAACAACCACCACTCGACCATAAAGACCAAGAAAATCAAGGAGCCCGTCGGGGAACATTTCAATATGAGTGGTCACAAATGGGAAGGCTTGACAGTAATGGTTATTGACCATAATCGTCATTGGATGGACGCGGAGAGGAAAAGCAATGAAAAATTCGGGATACGCAGACTTAAACATTCAGACCTGATAACATGACCAAGCAAAATGAATGTATCATAGCCTAACATCACCTGATACCTATATTGTAATCTTACCAAATCTGTCAACTGCGCCTCAATCAGTTATTACTTCTTACACCTTTTTTATTTATTATCATTATTAGTAATATTTGTTTACTTTATATTTATTTATTATAATTTTTTTTTCTCCTTTACATCAAACTCCAATTCATTGCAAAATTAATAAAATACTTCGAATCTTATCCAAAGCGCAGAACGACTTAACATCGGGGGTTTAAATTTTTAAAAATAACTCGAACGTCAATTTTAGTTAACTAAATTAACTCGAAGGCGTGAAGTCGACAGTCAATTGATTACTCCAGAGCGATCGGTCGCATTGCCAAAACCTAACCAACATTGATAATGAAAACAGTATAAAATGTAATTATTGTTTATAGTTTCTTTAATAGTGTTAGTTGAAGTGCTAGATTTTGTTTTCTTTGATTTATCCATGTGTTTTTTCTTATATCCTGAAGAAGGGACTGGTTGTCCCGAATATTTGACAATATCAGTTGTTAGTGTTGTAAGCCATTTTTAGTGCTATATATATATATATATTTTTTTTTTTTTTTTTTTTTTTTTTTCCCTGTCAACACACGTGTCAAAAATATTAAGAAACGACATGAATTTGAATTTGTTCGTAATATATTCAAATTTAATGCTCTCGCGATATCTAATTATTTAATTTGCTTTGAAGGAGGCGTGGTCGAAGTGAACCGCTCTGGCCCTATGAAAGGGAAAATGACTATGGAGACTCTATCTGCGGTTGCTTGGATGCGAGAATTCTCCACAAGTTTTGACGAGAAACTGCCAAACGAAAACAAATTAAATCTTTCCCCTTACCTCACCAAAATGTATGTCTACGGACTTTAGAAAAAGCCACAAATCCCGTCTCGAAATCCCACTTTTATAAGTTGTGGAAAAGGGAGCTGCCTAATGATACCATTCCAAAGGTAACCCAAACATAGAATTAATATAATTATGTTATACACTGTATACTTGTACGTGGAGACGAGATTGAGTTTTAATTTTGTAACTTGATTGTTGTAGAGAAGTCGTTTTTCAAAGTGCGATAAATGCACTCTAAAAAAAGAGCACTTGGCTACCTGCAGAGACAAACATCAAAGGGAAACAACTCTCATCAAAATGAGGGAGAAACACTTGAGACAACAACAGTAAATAAATACCTCTAAAATATCTTTAAAACAATATAGTTAACAAAGGTCTATGGGATTTGATCTTTCATCCCATAGTCCATGTTTATGCAGGATGTCATTACCATATCAATTACAAGTAATACATAATACTGATTCAATACGAATATAAACATGATTATACATGAATTTACATTTTTAATGACGAAAGAAAAAAGTATTTTAAACATGCATCCAAAGCAAAGGACAACCAGAAAAATACCTGTCAATAATAATAGATGCCATGGACCAGAAAAAACCGTACTTGCCACACTTTCTATACAATGGAAAGTTCTTGTCTAACATGTGGAGACTGCGTTTAAATCTGATGGGAGTCATTGTTCATGGAATAGGTATACATAAACAACATCACATATGGCACCCTCTTTTGACCTAATTTCTTTATAACATGTCATCGTTTAATATTATTCCTGGCCATAATAAGATTACTCTATAATAAGGCAAGCTTCAAGCTTAATAACACAGAAGAAAAGTAAAGAGTAGATCTATCAAAACACAGGATTTTTAATTTACTATCTACTTTATAACTTTGTAGGCATATATGGCTGTTTTTACTTCTTCCAATGGTCCTTTGGTAGCAATCTTACAATATCTATACTGTTACAATGTCTTCTGATGTTAGACAAACTTCCAGATAGGCTGTATTTGCAAATGGAGAATTGTCCTGGACAAAACAAAAATAGGTAATTTACACAACACCAGAATAAATAAAATGACTTATTTATTTTATTTTAATTTATTTCGTCTGATTTTATTCACACCATCATTTGTTAATTACTAAAATTATGTTTAGATATATACTTAGATACCTGTGTTGGTTGGTGGAGATTGGTGTGTTAAAAAAATCAAAGTGTCATTCCTTATGGTCGGACACACCCATGAGGATATTGATCAAATATTCTCCAGGTACAGTCAACCTCGAAGAAAATTGCGCAAATTTTGTAATAAGAATTTTATATTTTTAGAAATCAATTTTAGAAATAATCTTTGTTAAACAAGAGAAACATAAATATTCGTATTGACGAGATTCGACCTTAATCATAAACATTGCACACTAGTAACATGTACAAATCATCTAAAAATCTAGTATTCATCATCAATAGTTTCTTTAACTTATTTTAAACTCCTTCCTGATCTGCATAGATACTCATAATTTTCACTGTTCCAAAACATAAATAAACATAATTACAATGAATCGATGCTAAATTAAAGCCTCGACATTGACCGTGAGTCTTGTCCCCTCGGTGGAATTTCACTTGTCCACAATCGTAATAATGATTCTATTAGTCTTTGGCCAATAGGTCTATGTGCAAACTTTCATATTTAATTCTGACATTGCTACCCATTCTAAACATTCAAACAAATTTATTTCTACCTCCAGATTCTCGAGCCTCCTTTCCAGGCGGGGTGCTTTGACACTCACTAAATTAATCAGTGTTTGAAAGGTGTAACACTCCGTTACCAACAAGTGATAATACTATTTCCCAGGTTTCTCGACTCTCATTACTTCTTCTTTTACCAGTGGAATGCGATGACATAGAACAACAGAATGCAGACTTTCAACTATATTTTCTTGGGTCATATTCTTTTATTCAATGTATTTCTTTTTAATATGATTTTTTTAGAAATAAGAACAGACCAAGTCTACAACATATCAGAAGCGTTGGACCTAGAAAATATATCAGGCCATTCAAAGCCACATGTTTTAAAAATAATTAGGGAAGAGGGAAAACCGACGATTTTTTGGAAGAAATGGTCGACCGATCGGGTATGTGTAGTGATTAAAGCTTCACTTTTCAGCTGTTGCATGGACATAAAAATAACAAGTGTCGTATCTTTCAAACAACTATGATCATCAGTCTAAACAAATGATTACTACAAGTAGTATATAGTCAATTTCCTTGATGCTTAAAATTGAGAGAATATTTTCCGCCACATAATTTCTTTTTTGGATAAAATTTCAGATCTGGCAAAAATGTGAAGGAAATTTTCTCAAGGATAGTAACTTACAATTTAGTAAAGTTAGTCCATGTGTGGGCGACTTTGACCAAGAAAGACTATAGCGGGATGTGAGAGGCTCTTTTAGATATTTTGCAAAAAAAATGAGGACAAGCAGTGTTGGGAAAATGTTTTGCAGAAGGTATTCAGTGTAATTGATTTTAAACCACCAGATACATTATCTTAACTTTCACTAAAATTGTGATAATATATTTTTAACCATTTTTTTATCATAAAAAATATCAAAAATGTTTTTCAATGTGCCTTGCCTGTTTTAACAGATATATTCAATGTGAACACCCGTCTGGTCTTGTGGATGGGGAAGCGTACAATTGTGGTATTGGATTAACAAAAAAAACTGAGAGAGAAAAAGAGAGAATCGGGGTTTTTGTTTTGTTTTAGTGGTCAAAATTCGGTTGCATGGTTTGACATGGGCTGGATACATAATTCCTAAAGTCCATGGTGATATAATCATAAAAAAATTTAAATGAAAATATTGATGTACTTTAGTCAATGAAGATTACGAGTCAGAGGAATCCGACGATGAAGATGATGAAATTCCACAGAGGTTATTAGATAAAAAACGCCAGAATTCCTTAAACACCGAAGAACATCTAGAACTTCACATATCGGACACAGAGAACCCTATTCCCCCAGTAATTTATTTGTTATGTACAATATTGTGATATAGCTAGCCCGTGGATCGTAAACTTCCAACTCAGTTTAAACTTTTAGCAATCTTCTGTTATCACTGGCTTTAATTTAGATTTTTAAAATATATAAGTAATTTCTCATACACGAGAAATGTTGGAACATATCAATTAATCTTCACCAAAAATAATATAAATGAATTTTAATTTGATGCGTATTACATTAAATCTGACACATGAATTCATAAACATGCATTATTCCCATTCACTCTCGACTACTGTAAATTACTTATTTTACAAGAATACCTAATTCGGCGATTTCGCTGTTTTGTATAAAACTACATGTATATATACATGTATTTGAAAGAATAGTAAAATATGTTGATACTTTATTTTCAGAATATTATTCATTCTAATGTAGGCATTATACCCGAATTAATGGTCTATACCCTTTTTTAGTTTATCAGCTAGGATTAAGAGATTTATAGTAAAGCAGACTATTATTGTTTTAACAGAAAACGACAAACTAAAAGGCAAACAGGACAACCGATTATGCCTGGATATTCCGAAAGATATTCAAATAGAAATTCAAATAACATACATAATATATTTATTATATGCTTTAATTTTTATATGCTTAATATTAATTTTGAAAATGTAGGTGGTCATTTGAAGAAAAAGGAAAGAAGCGGTTCCTCCTACCTGGGTTATGGCATTGATGGATGTTCCTCGTTATGCCGGAGAGTGGCCACAGATAGGCCATATATTATCGCATCAAGGGGATGAGGTGAACATCCACTGGTATGGCGGAAGCAAGACATCCTCATGGAAACCGTGCAAAAGAAGCGTGTCAAGAGAGCGAGGAAGAAGAACAGACTGAGTGGGAAAATGTTTAACGTCTCAAAGTTTCTACATTCAAGCTGACAGGGTCTGGAAACATTCCAAAACATATCAAAGACATTGTCAAAAACTATCATGAGTAAATTAAACGTTTTCTTGTGTTTTAGTATTCAGGTATTTATTTGGCCGCTCGTTCCACAATTAACTTTGTATTCATAACACTGAATTGATTATTACATATTATTTACCTAGTTTTGACCACTGTAACTGGAGTGTTATCAATCGGCGGCGGTAATTTGGCCGCTCCGCCCCTGTATCGGTATCTTTTTATGATGAATTTAATTATTACATTACATGTTATAGATTATTGACCATTGTAACCGGAGTGTTATCAATCGGAGGCGGTAATTTGGCCGTTCCGTCCCAGTGTAATTTATGATGAATTTAATTATTACATTACATGTTATAGATTCTCAACCATTATTTTCTTGAAACTTCGCCATTGCACTAGAATTGATGTACATGACATTGTGTATTACATATGGGTAAAAATTATGCTATAACTATTGTATTCTTTACGTGAAAAACCAAAACTGGCATCTTTATTAACAGAGTTAAATTAATACCTTCTTAAAGATATTCTGTTGTACGAGACTGGCGAGAAAGCCCATGAAAATAAAGTTTTTGTAGTCTTTAGCTGACTAATCTGCTTGGATGTACAGCGTTGACATATCCTGAATAAGATAAATCAGTAAGTTGTCAAATTTGAAAACATCAATATTAAGTCAAATTACAAAAAAAACTGCCAAGAAAATGTAGTAATAAAATTCTATCTGTTAATACAAATATTAGCATTAAAATGATACAAAACATAAACTTTAAGTCACTACTTCATCACTAAGTCTTATTGTTTCTAATAAAAAAAAGCGCGCAATGGGCACTCTAAGTGTGACGTGACCTGTTAGTTATAAGACTCCATCTTTTTGTGTTTTATTGTTTCTACGCAGTACAGTTAAGGCGGCCAATAAAAATATCGGCGAATTTTTGTAATGAAAACACGTATACTTTAGTTCATCGGACATGTCCTTTTTAAAATCAAGAACAGTCGATCAAATGCAATATGTTTCTGAAATATATATATAATAGTACAATATTTTATGTTTATAATGGTCACGTGATATGGGAGTCGCATGGTACAAGCAGATGTATTTGTGGGTTTGAGGTCATTTAAAAATGTTAATATTGCAAGGGCATAATCATGTCAAAATTCACAACTGAATTATAAAATAACTTGATGTTATATAGTAGATTTTAAAAAATGCTGTGAACTTTGTAAGATAATATTATTTGTTAGAAAAAACCATAATTTATAATGCATATGTTGAATAATTTTGAAGGTCACAGTGTTAATTTCATTAAAAAATGATTAATTTGTGAGATTTCACAAGGATCGTAGAAGTTTTTAAATTACATAGCATATTTCAAATTTACATGTAAAAGTTTGTCATGATCAGATAAGTGTATGCCCTTGCAATAAAGTGATTGCCTCTTAATACGATGCATAATTATAACAAATTGAAAATAAGACTATATAGGTAGCATTCTACTAATAATAATGTTAAACAAAATATTCATTTATAATTTTCCGTTAATCTATGACATTTATTTTTCATCGCTAAAATTCCGCATGATAGCCTTCAATGACTTAACTTAATGCGTCATTTTGAAGCATATGGCGTCATATTTTGTAGTACAGCGAGAACGACCTTTCGCTTATTTTTTAGTGTGTACGATATAACAGACATCGAAGTTGTAAGTAATAGCATTTGTGCTGCTCTCGATACGGAATAATATGTTCCGTCCGGTTTGGTTTTTTGTTTTATCGGTAATGGCAGCCATGTGCTTGGCCTGCTGTTTTTGTTCGCATCATTTTGTGGAATTCGGCCTATCTAAGGAGTAAGTTTATTTTATTCATGTCAATTTATGTCCATTATGATCTTGTGTATCTAACGATGCCATGCAATATCTCTTACTTTGTTTAAATTCTGCAACTGCGTTGTTTTGTGTAAGCGAGTGTTCGCAATATAGGATAGGCATAGGCCTGTTTAGCTAGCATGTTCTAGTCACACATTTATCTGTGTATATGTCGTTGGGTAAAGTTTAGTTATATAACATTCAGTATTGCCACAGCTTAATTACTGCCATATTTTTGGAAATTGTTATATTAGACAAATTCTGACTTTTATTATTGTACTTTTCAGTTTTTCACCCTCTCACGAGGTCTGGAATAAATAAATAGCCGATATACATCAGAGTGAAAAATCCTTTAATTCGGGCTATATCCTATGGATCTTCGCCAGACTAGGAAGATGACTGATCTTGGATTTCAGCAATATGAACAAAGTGTTTCAAACTTTACATCAAAGTTGTTAGACATTAAAAGAAACATTGACTCTATCATTGCCAATACGAAACATGTGGACTTAGCGCAGGGTCAAAATATCATTGACGATATCCATAAGCACTTGGAGTATTACGAGCTTCTTAGTGACAAGTATGTAACTTATTTAAGGGGTCACAGAACCGTGGAGAGTTCAAATGAAGAGGCCTCTCACAGACTAGTCCGCTCATCTCTATGTGACAAAACAGCAGCCTTTGTCAATCAGTTGCAGTCTGCACTGCCGAAGATGGAACCATCCAAGGCCCCATCGCTTGTTCCCTCAGTCATATCGGGAAAATCAGGATCAAGTCAACTTACTGCTGTCTGGATGCAACATTCTGCAAATGTTGAGAAAGCAAAAGCACGTTTGAAGTATGCTGCCGAGGAGGCTGAGCTCATCAAACAGGAAGCTGCCTTGAAAGCCAGCAGGAATTTGTTGACGGTGAAGCGTGAACTGGAAGAAGCTGAATCCGGGTTGAGTGCTATCTGTAAAGTGTTGGACTTTTCCCAGTCTACCACAAAATCCGTGGAGAGTGACCATGGCAGTTACAAACCCCCTGTGTCATCCAAGTTTCATGTGCTTCGTTATATGGATGATAACAGAGATGATTGTACTCATCTTCCTCAAAAACCTACACATACATGTACCAAGCCCTCCTTGTGTGCAACAGAAAATAAGACACATGAAACAAACCCAAGTGTCGTTTTACCCACTCCTAAGCAGAATCCGACTGAAGCCGCTGACTTGGCAAAATTAGTTGCCAAGAACCAGTTACTGCCTAGGAGACTCTGGAACTTTAATGATGATTCCGGTCGTTACCTGACATGGAAATACAGTTTCATGAATGTCATGAGTGAAATCAGTGCAACAACTCTGGAACACTTGGACCTATTAGTGAATCACCTTGGACCAGAGTCCAAAATCCAAGCTGAAAATATCCGAGCGACAAATTCGCGGAACCCAGAGAAAGCAGTCAATAATATATGGGAGCGTCTAGACCGTGAATATGGTAGTGCAGAGACTATTGAACTGTCACTTAAGCAGCGCATTAGCAGATTTTCTGCTCTTTCAGATGGTGACCGCAAGAAATTTCTGGACTTGTCTGATCTAGCTGCAGAAGTGGAATCAGTGAAGTGCGATCCTGTGTTTAGCACAGCATTTTCATACTATGACACATCCAGTGGCATCAACGAATTTGTATGTAAACTGCCAAAGCGTTTCCGTGAAAAGTGGGCTTCAGAATGTGACAGATATAAGATGAACAATCATGTTTCGCAAGTACCATTCTCTGTGTTTACGAAGTTTCTAAGTGATCTCGCCCGTGTGCGCAACGATCCTAGTCTTCTGTTTGAGAGTTCCTCTACCCATACTGGCCATGGAAACACACACCCAGCTCAGCAGAGGAGCAAGAGTGGACTACGCAACGCTTATCGTCAAATGGCTGTGTCAGCTAAGAAGACGGATGTTACGATAGATGTGAACTCTAACATTGTCAGTGTGAAATGCCCCATCCATGGAACTAGTTCAAGTCATTCGCTTAAAGACTGTATGAAATTCCGCGGAAAAACATTTAAGGAACGCAAGGACTACCTTTTCAAGAATGGCTACTGTTTGAAGTGCTGTGGTTCAAGACGTCATCTTCGTAAAAACTGTAAAGAAAGTGTGAAATGTGACATGTGTGGATCTACAGAGCATGTAACAATCCTTCACCCTGAACTTGAGTCCAGAACTGAGCATGAGGGGGAGCAGCCTAGAGTGAGTCACGAGGGGGAGAGTCTCCATTTAGGCACCTACTGTACTGAAGTATGTGGAACTAAGTACAGCACCAGCAAGTCATGCGCAAAGATTGTGCCAGTATATGTGTACCCAGTTGGTGAACAATACCGTGCGCGCAAAGTGTACTGCATGATAGATGACCAGAGCAACAAATCGTTAGCCACATCCGCCTTTTTTGATGCCTTTAGGGAGTGTGGTGGGCAAACTGAATATGTTTTATCTTCATGTGCCGGAAAGTTTGTTTCCTCAGGACGCAAGGCATCTGGATATTTCGTCCAATCGTTTGATGGATCATGTACTCTAAGTTTACCTTGTTTAATAGAGTGTAATGACATTCCGAACAATCGACATGAAATACCGTCTCCTGCAGTGGCAGATAACTATACACACCTTCATGACATTGCACCCTTCATACCGGATCTTGATGACGATGCTGAAATTGAACTCCTGATCGGAAGGGATCTAGTCACTGCACACCACGTGTTGGATCAACGTGTTGGAGAAGAAGGACTTCCTTATGGCCAGAAGTTACCCCTTGGTTGGGTTATCATTGGAGATGTGTGTCTGGGCAAAGTGCATCAACCAGATGTGATAAGTGTAAATAAGACTTCAATTCTCATGAATGGAAGATCCACGCATTTACAGCCCTGTGAAAGTGAATTTATTGTGGAAGAGGAGCCTATCTTTCAACGTATACCAGGGGATGAGAAACCAGGGTTATCGATAGAAGATCGTAAGTTCCTACATATCATGGATGCTGGTTTCCAAAGAACGTCTGATGGCAAGTGGCAAGCTCCGTTACCCTTTCGCCATTGTAGACCTGTCTTACCTGACAACAGGTCACTTGCTCTTCGAAGAGCCAGATCATTGGACATTAGCTTGAGATGTAATCACCTCAAATATGAACAAGTTAAGGAATTCATGGAGAGACTACTCATGAACCAGCATGCTGAGTTAGCACCTGAGTTACCTATGTTAGTGGAGCGATGGTACCTACCTATGTTTGCAGTGTATCATCCCAAGAAACCAGACAGTGTGCGTGTTGTATTCGACTCATCTGCCAAGTTTCAAGATGTGTCCTTGAACAGTGTTTTGTTTCAAGGCCCTGATTTGTGCAACAGCCTGCTTGGTGTCTTGCTAAGATTCCGAAGAGAAAAGATAGCAGTCACCATGGACGTTGAGCAGATGTTTCACAATTTCAAGGTCCCAGAAGACCAGCGTCGTTACTTACGATTCCTGTGGCACATGGACAGTGACTTAGACCAGCCATTGGTGGACTTTCAGATGACGGTTCACGTTTTCGGCAATAGCTCGTCACCGGCCGTGGCAACGTTTGGTCTCAGGAGGGCAGTTGAGGGATCCCCAGAAGATGTGAGGGATTTAGTATGTAACAACTTCTATGTGGATGATGGCCTTTTATCCTGCGCAACTGAAGAGGAGGCCATTAGCCTTGTGCATCGTACCAAGGAAGCACTTCAAGATGGTGGAAACATTCGACTTCACAAGTTTTGCTCCAATAGCAGGAGAGTGTTAGATTCATTTGCCCCAGAAGACCTGGCAAAGAACTTGAAAAACCTTGACTTTGGGACGAATACCCTTCCAGTACAACGCAGCTTGGGATTGTTATGGAACACAGAGATGGATGAATTTACCTTTAAAGTCAACACAGTAGAAAAAGCATACACTAGACGAGGCTTGTTGTCTACTATAAACAGTGTATATGACCCGATTGGCTTTGCCCAGCCTGTCGTCATCAGAGGCAAGTTACTGTTACGAGAGATGATGTCTGTGACGACAAATACGGACTGGGATGAACCGTTGCCTGCATTTCTGCATGATGAATGGTCATCATGGGTTGATTCCCTGAGTCACCTGGAAAGCTTTTGTGTGCCGAGGAGTTACAGCAGTTCCTTTGTCAATGCCACCAGACGTGAAGTGCTTGTGTTCTGTGATGCATCGAAGGACATTATTGCTGCTGTGGCATATCTCAAACTTCAGGAGAATGACACGTCAAGCATCAGTTTCTTGCTTGGAAAAGCCAAGGTTGCCCCTGCCCATGGGCACACTATCCCTCGGCTCGAGCTGTGTGCGGCAGTTTTAGCAACCGAAATTGCCGAGATTGTGAGAGATCAGCTGAACATCCCACCACAGGACTTTCATTTCTTTTCGGACAGTCAGATAGTACTTGGCTATATCTCAAACGAAAGTCGTAGATTCTATGTGTACGTGGGAAACAGAGTGGCACGCATTCGTCTCTTCAGTATGCCAACCCAATGGAAGTTTGTTCAATCTGAACTAAATCCAGCAGACGTTGCCACCAGGCCTGTACACCCTTCTATGCTGCAAGATACAAGCTGGATATGTGGACCAACCAGCCCGCTCAGTGCTCCAATTGAACACTTTGAATTAGTGGACCCAGGGTGTGATGTGGAAATTCGCCCAGTGTTAATCAGCAACAAGACAGACATAATAGATGTAGCACAGTCAAATCATGAGACAAAGCCACCAACTTGTCAGACAGAAGTATTCTCTGAGAGGTTCACTAGATTTTCCAAGTGGGACAGGCTTACACGTGCAGTCGCCCGTCTGAAATTTATGATTCGACAGTCTCAGAAAAACATTGACAACTTACCTGATAGTCCCAGTGATTCGGAACTCTTGAAGGAGAGTGAACGTTCCATCATTGCGTCAGTTCAGAGAGATGTATTCAGCACAGAATTTCGATGCATTGAAAACTGCCTGGACATTCCACATTCTAGTACCATCAGAACTTTATGCCCAAAAATTGGTGCAGATGGACTGTTACATGTTGGTGGACGGTTGAACAATGTGTCTGTTGATGTGCTAAACGATAACATGCGCAACCCTATTATCCTACCAAAGAACCATCATGTTAGTTATCTCATCATACGTCATTTACATCAGAAGGTATTCCATCAAGGTAGACTTTTTACAGAGGGAGCTGTACGTTCTGCCGGATTCTGGGTAGTGAATTCAAAACGGATGACCACTGCAGTGATAAGGACTTGCGTTGTATGTCGTAAACTTCGGGGACAGCCAGGATGGCAGCATATGGCGGATCTTCCAGAGGATCGTTGTGAACCGTGCCCCCCATTTTCGTATGTGGGAGTTGACACTTTTGGCCCATGGCCAGTTGTGCATCGTAAAACAAGGGGTGGAAGTTCAAATCAGAAACGTTGGGCATTATTGTTTACCTGCCTTGTAACTCGGGCTATTCATATTGAGGTCATTGATGAACTTACCAGTGCTGCATTCATAAATGCATTGAGACGTTTTATTGCAATTCGTGGTCAAGTCACACAATTCCGCTCCGACAGGGGAACGAACTTCGTCGGCGCTGTAAGCGATCTCTCCATCAATGCAGAATTCATTGAGAATGGTCCTGTTTCCAAGTTCCTGTCAGATTCCCGGATTGTGTGGAAATTCAACCCTCCTCATGCTCCACACATGGGAGGAGCATGGGAGAGACTTATCGGTGTTTCAAAAAGAGTTTTGAATGCCATGTTACTTGATCACCAGCAAAGAGACATCACACATGATGTACTGACCACATTGATGGCAGAAGTGTGTGCTATTGTTAACAATAGACCATTAACAGATGTTTCTAGTGATCCGGAAGCACCTACTCTACTTACCCCGTCGATGCTGTTGACAACGAAGACAAAACATGATGTTAAACCTTTCCCTACATTTGGTTCCAAGGATGCCTTAAAATCTATCTGGAAACGTGTGCAAGTGATGGCAGATGAATTCTGGCATAGATGGAAAACTGAGTACCTCCATAACCTACAATATCGCAGGAAGTGGCAGGGCCATGCTGTGGATTTGAAATACGGAGACTTAGTTCTATTGATTGAAGATGATTCCCCGCGAAACGAGTGGCCCACTGGTATCATACAAAGAACATTCTCTAGCCAAGACGGAAAGGTCCGCAAAGCTGAAGTTGCAGTTTTTAAGGACAATAAACGTGTCACTTACGTGAGACCAGTCACCCGACTCATAACCCTTTTGGAGACTGATTGACATTTTGTGTACTTATAATTTGAGATTTGTTAAGTCAAGACTTGTGTACCGCTACATGAAGTTAGCTCAGTATATGTAGCATTGGATTATGTAATTACAGAAGTATGTAATGCAGAGTTAATTCTATCTTGTATATTTTTGGGAGCTAAGTGATTTCTGGTAGAAATCAGAGGGGGAGTGTGCTGCTCTCGATACGGAATAATATGTTCCGTCCGGTTTGGTTTTTTGTTTTATCGGTAATGGCAGCCATGTGCTTGGCCTGCTGTTTTTGTTCGCATCATTTTGTGGAATTCGGCCTATCTAAGGAGTAAGTTTATTTTATTCATGTCAATTTATGTCCATTATGATCTTGTGTATCTAACGATGCCATGCAATATCTCTTACTTTGTTTAAATTCTGCAACTGCGTTGTTTTGTGTAAGCGAGTGTTCGCAATATAGGATAGGCATAGGCCTGTTTAGCTAGCATGTTCTAGTCACACATTTATCTGTGTATATGTCGTTGGGTAAAGTTTAGTTATATAACATTCAGTATTGCCACAGCTTAATTACTGCCATATTTTTGGAAATTGTTATATTAGACAAATTCTGACTTTTATTATTGTACTTTTCAGTTTTTCACCCTCTCACGAGGTCTGGAATAAATAAATAGCCGATATACATCAAAGCATTCGTTGTTCTTAATTAAAAGAATAGTATAAATTAATTTTGCTAATAAATGAATTAATTAGTACTTTCGAGGTTTGTAATATTCAGTGATGTCATAATGCACATTTCCCGTACTTTTTGTCTAAACGGAATTTATTGACTTATCCGTCCACGTGAAGAGGTAGGGTTTTCGTTGGCCATGCTCAAGGACTCCATTTACATGGTGGTGAATTCTCCTAAGTGTGTCATCTCTCTGTGGTATTTCATTTAATAGCTATGTCATGATGGACAAAAAAAATGTTTTAAATGAAAAAAAAAATAACTTCCAAAATAATTTACTGCAGGGATGTATAATCAGTGAAATACATTTTCATACATGGCACTTACCATATCTGCCCTCAATTCTCGGTTTTCTCAGACACCTGTTGTACATGCAACTGTTCTGGCAGCATTTAATAATAGGCCCTATAAAGGAGAGAAAGGTATAGATGGTTATTATTAGTCCACTTCGGTTTCACCGGAGGGGACTATAGCTTTTCTCTGCGTCCGTCCGTCTGTCTGTTCCACTCCTGTTCTTTCATCTCTGATTAAAGTATGACATCCCGTTTACAATGGTTCTGAAATAGGTGTGTGCTTGGAAGCTTTCATAAAATAACACGAACCGGTAGGGGACGTGTATTGCTTATGGAATACTCTCAGAATGCTTGTTTACAATTGTTGGTTACTCTTGTTTTAGTTTTTTTTTATATTGAAGTTGCCTGAATCCCGTTGTCTTCTTGAATTCTTACTTTTTTCTTAATTTTCGATTCATTTTAATTTTTAATTAGTTTTAGATTCAAGTTGATTATATGATTTGTATTTTAAAATGATTTTTTTTTTATAACTTTAGAGTTTAGTCATTTATGAAGATATTTCGATTTGTGCAGACAATAAACTAGCATTGTTTTCCAGAGCTTGGTGTCAAAGAGATGGCATTTTCAGTTACACACTTCAAACACTTCCCGTCAGTTGAATCTGGGGATATACTCAATGAATGGAAGTTGTTGTTGAAAGTGCTTATTTATGAAAGCTAAGTGAACTCGTAATTCTACCAAAGTTAGATAATTAAAAATGTGTTGTTAAATAAAACTGCTGTGCTCTGGCAGATTTTGTGATGCCCCGGGAACACAGACATGGACATCAATTCAGCAGAAGCTTTCAGGAGATGGTTTAGAAAATGGCTTCCTTCTGATTGACATGATAAGGACACTCCCATCAACATCAGTGAAGAATGAAACCACATTTTCAGCTATGAACTTGAATAAGGAAAGCCAAGAGGGAGAATGAAGAATTCCACTTTTAACGACCTGCTTACTGTCCAAATTCAGTCTACAAATATTGAACATTTTGACCCAGATGACTCTATACAGTGTTGGATAGTAGTAGAATATTTAGTCATTAGTAAAAATATTTACTTAAGCATATGATAATACGTATTATCTGACACAAGGCATTGAGTATTCTTGTAGAAAACTCCTTCTGGTAGAAAAAGAAGAATTGTGCCCAAGATTAAGAATCCTGCTGAACAGAGAAATCAAAGGCATATTTTGCAATCAGTAAGCTAATTTATTATTTTTTTTTCTTATTCAAGTGTGGTTTGTACAGATTTATTTTTATTTGGAGATTTGTTGAGCATGTTGAACAGTTAGTTGACCCTTTAGCTTTTAAGGTTGTGGCCGATGAGGTTCATGTTGATGAGGTTCTGGCTGATCATAGTGATGAAGTTCACATTGAGGAGGCAGCTGCTTTTCCTGAACTTTCAGAAACTCAAACTAAAAATGCTGTGATTCCTAGTGATTCTGGATTTTTGAGATGGTTGACGGTCCACTAGAAACATCATCTTCCTTATCCAAGTCAATGATAAATCGAGTCTAGGCTTATCAATCTGTGATTATATACGCAGTACAGTTAAGGCGGCCAATAAAAATATCGGCGAATTTTTGTAATGAAAACACGTATACTTTAGTTCATCGGACATGTCCTTTTTAAAATCAATAACAGTCGCTAAAATGCAATATATTTCTATTTCTGAAATATATATATATAATAGTACAATATTTTATGTTCATAGTGGTCACGTGATATGGCAGTCGCATGTTACAGGCAGATGTATTTGTGGTTTAGAGGTTATTTAAAAATTTAAATATTGCAAGGGCATAATCATGTCAAAATTCACAACTGAATTATAAAATAACTTGATGTTATATAGTAGATTTTAAAAAATGCTGTGAACTTTGTAAGATAATATTATTTGTTAGAAAAAAACATAATTTATAATGCATATGTTGAATAATTTTGAAGGTCACAGTGTTAATTTCATTAAAAAATAATTAATTTGTGAGATTTCACAAAGATCTTAGAAGTTTTTAAATTACATAGCATATTTCAAATTTACATGTAAAAGTTTGTCATGATCAGATAAGTGTATGCCCTTGCAATAAAGTGATTTATTTAGGCACCCAGCTTTAAAATATACGATATTTTATACAAAACCGAGTTTGCCTCTTAATACGATGCATAATTATAACAAATTGAAAATAAGACTATATAGGTAGCATTCTACTAATAATAATGTTAAACAAAATATTCATTTATACTTTTCCGTTAATCTATGGAATTTATTTTTCATCGCTAAAAAAAACCGCATGATAGCCTTCAATGACTTAACTTAATGCGTCATTTTGAAGCATATGGCGTCATATTTTGTAGTACAGCGAGAACGACCTCTCGCTTATTTTTCAGTGTGTACGATATAACAGACATCGAAATTGTAAGTAATAGCATTGGTTGTTCTTAATTAAAATAATAGTATAAATTAATTTTGCTAATAAATGAATTAATTAGTACTTTCAAAGTTTGTAATATTCTGTGATGTCATAATGCACATTTCGCGTACTTTTCGTCTGAACGGAATTTTTTGACAGCCTTAACTGTGCTGCGTATTTCATCTTTCTTCTTTTTCACGGAGAAAACAACAGATTTATTGTAGTTTGTATCCAAAAATAAATCTCGGTTGGTTGGTATAAGAACGACGTCAACAAATCCATAAAATAAATGAGGACTACCTGAAGAAATAATAAAATCAAGATGTAATTATAATCGGGGCAATTATTAAGTCTCCTAAATGACCATGGCCATCATTGGGATAGGGACATCTTCGCTAGCCAAGGGTTTTCGGTCCACTCTGCTCCCCATATTTTATTACGAAAACTCGGTGACAAGCTACGTTTAATGATTGGCTGCAGCTGCGAGTAGCTGATCCAATCGCAGCGTTGTAAACATTCCCTTATAAATAAACTTTAAAAAAAACACACGTGTGATCTTTGGTAAAACATTCGGTGCTTTTCACAAGTTGAGGCACAAGTGCTCGAGTACAATATCTCTACAAGGATGGTCTAAATAGATCACTTTAAAAAACGATATATTTTACTTGATTTAACAGAGATGAGATTTACAAACTTGTCAAGGCTCGTGCGATCGTAGTATGGGAAGTAAACATGGCGAATGTAGAAGTTGCCTATCCCGTTAGTATATACATGTACGTCCCTGCTTATGGTTAGAGTTTCAATTTGTTCAATGAGTTGTATATTATTTATTTCTTTTGTCCACAAGTATTACGACAACCTGGTTTTATGGCTTAAATGCATTTATATATAGCGACTTTTTCACTCCCGGTACAGGTCTCTACAAACACCAGGCCCATAAATAAAACATTCCTTGCCTTCTCTTAAAATTCTATCGGATGAATGTGTAAACCATTGTGACGTCACTCGAATATTTTTGATTAAGAGTGTACTGGGGTGAACTTTAAAGGTAACATTGACTGTATGTCGTATACATCGTTATTGTTTTTATTGTCTCACTGATTCTCGTGTGAGTGTGAAGTGATGAAAATTACCATGATTACAGGGAACTACTGGGACGATTAAAACAATGCATTACTTGTCCGATTTACTGACGCCAAAAAAGTCCCTTAAATGAATATGCAACTAGTCCGAATTTTCTATTCACACACGCCTTGCCGGTAGAGCTCGCTTCGCGCCGGCGAGCTGCGCTCGCTATAAATCTAGACGTTTTTAGGTCACCTGAGTAAACTCAGGTGACCTATTGCTATCTGTTTTCGTCCGTCGTCGTGCGTCGTGCGTTAACAATTTACATTTTTAACTTCTTCTTAAAAACTACAAGGCCAATTGTTCCCATTTTTGGTGTGAAGCATCTTTATGGTAAGAGGAATGTAAATTGTGAAATTGGTGGCTCTACCACCACCAGGGTGCCACAGGTGGGGCCAAATATGCAAAAAACAGCCAAATTTTCAAAAATCTTCTTCTCTACTCCCACACATGTGAGGAAAAAACTGATTGCATGGTTATGATGTCCATGAAGCCCTCTACCAAAATTGTGAAATTCATGGCCCCTGGGTCAGGGGTTCAGGCTCTAGGGTGGGGCCAATATGGCCATATAGTAAAAATGTATTAAATCTTAGAAAATCTTCTTCTCTACTCCCATAGATATTTGTTAAAAACTAAATGCATGGTTATGATGTCCATAAAGCCCTCTACCAAAATTGTGAAGATTATGGTCTCTTGGTCAGGGGTTCAGGCTCTAGGGTGGGGCCAATATGGCCATATAGTAAAAATGTATTAAATCTTAGAAAATCTTCTTCTCTACTCCCATAGATATTTGTTTAAAACTAAATGCATGTATTTGATGTCCATGAAGCCCTCTACCAAAATTGTGAAATTTATGATCCCTGGGTCAGGGGTTCAGGCTCTAGGGTGGGGCCAAAATGGCCATATAGTAAAAATGTATTAAATTTTAGAAAATCTTCTTCTCTACTCCCATTTATATTTGTGAAAAACTAAAGGCCTGGATATGATGTACATGAAGTCTTCTACCTAAATTATGAAATTTATGATCCCTGGGACAGGTGTTTAGGCACTAGGGTGGGGCCAATATGGCACAGGAAGGGCCCAAATATCTTGAAAACGGTTAAAATCCCCACCCCTAAACCATATATATTCTTGTTACTTGTGTTAAGGGCCATCAAATGGTATGTAGGTCATGGGCCTCAGGGGTGGTTCCTGACCCCCCTCAAACAGGAAGAGCCCAAATATCTTGAAAACGGTTAAGAACCCCACCCCTAAACCTTATATATTCTTGTTCCTTGTGTCAAGGGGCATCATATGGTATGTAGGTCATGGGCCCTGGGGATGGTCCTGACCCCCCTCAAACAGGAAGTGCACAAATAACTTGAAAACGGTTGAGATCCCCACCCCTAAACCATATATATTCTTGTTCCTTGTGTCAAGGGGCATCATATGGTATGTAGGTCATGGAACTTGGGGTGGTCCTGACCCCCCTCAAACAGGCAGTGCCCGAATATCTTGAAAACGATTGAGATCCCCACCCCTAAACCATATATATTCTTGTTCCTTGTGTCAAGGGGCTTCAAATGGTATTTAGGTCATGGGCCCCAGGGATGGTCCTGACCCCCCTCAAACAGGCAGTGCCCGAATATCTTGAAAACGATTGAGATCCCCACCCCTAAACCATATATATTCTTGTTCCTTGTGTCAAGGGGCTTCAAATGGTATTTAGGTCATGGGCCCCAGGGATGGTCCTGACCCCCCTCAAACAGGTAGTGCCCGAATATCTTGAAAACGGTTAATATCCCCACCCCTAAACCATATATATTCTTGTTCCTTGTGTCAAGGGGCATCATATGGTATGTAGGTCATGGGCCCCGGGGATGGTCCTGACCCCCCTCAAACAGGAAGTGCACAAATAACTTGAAAACTGTTAATATCCCCACCCCTAAACTATATATATTGTTTTTCCTTGTGTCAAGGGGCATCATATGGTATGTAGGTCATGGGCCCTTGGGGTGGTCCTGACCCCTCTCAAACAGGTAGTGCCTGAATAACTTGAAAACGGTTAATATCCCCACCCCTAAACCATATATATTCTTGTTCCTTGTTTATGTTAGTTCACCTGATATATAGTTAAGGACCCCTGGGAACCACATGAAACTTTGTGGGTCATCCCTACTCTATATGATAGCCTCGCTCGTTTGGGAGACTTTATAATCGCCCCGATTATAATTACATCTTGTTTTCCCTTGCTTCTTCCTAATGGAGTTATCTTCCTTTGCTCGTTCATATGTAGTAATTAATCGTTGAATATAATGTAATTATAAAGAAGTTGTATGATCAAAAGAGTTATGCAAGGCTTTTTATCATTTGAAACAAAAACAGTTTTTGAACTTTCAAAATAAACAAATAGACTTGTTAATAGTAAAGTAATAATTGGCTAACTAAAATCACTGATATATAAAGGTAAAATGATTTTGGTATATATGCCAGATGGTGATTCTCAACGAATGTTGAATATTCAAAAACTGAACTCATGATGGCTTTTATTGATAAAGCTGGGTTTTTTTTCGTTTGTTTAAATGCCCATAGGGAGAGTTTCTGTCTGCCCCGGGGGGATGGGGGATGGGAGGTTGTTTTAGATAAAACATGAATAATAGCCACCTTGTTATTATTATTAAATTAATTTCTATCAGAGTCTTGCACCTTTTCAATATCAGGTCATGCGCTCTTTTATGATCTTTTAAGTTTTTCGCTAAAATTATAGGTTTAATAGTCGTTTTTGAAAGATTTCAGGCAGGGAGGTGGTCGTCATTACAAATTAAGAATTTTTCTACTCCAGAATAAAACTTAATTAAATTCATATATGAGACTCCTTGACAAGTTTGTGTATGGGTTATGCTACTCAGGTGACCGTTAAGGCCATTTGGCCTCTTGTTTGATTTTAAACTCCATCTTCATTATTTGGTAGATAAAATGAGTTATATAAATGTGACAATAGAAAATATAGTTTTTTTTTTCTGCTGTTGCAACAATTAACATGCTTAGTAAGCGATCCCCCTAAGGATTAATTTTCGATCAGCGCCTGACCTAGTAATAGCATTATTAGTGAAACAGACTATACTATTTTATGCAGAATGTTACTTGAAAATGGCTCGATATACTACATGTAAGTTTATTTACAAAACAGACACCCATTCTTTTTTTAAAAGCATGGTATTGCACATCAAAAGGATAAAACATGGCTACGATTTTATCAAGCAACTCAATGTTTACATCAATCACGTGTAGAGTGGTGGAACATGAACTATAACTCTTTTCTGAATATCATCGTTTAGTTTAAATAACCGCTAGATGATGAAATAAGAAAATAGATTTTTTATGTTCAACATGATTCAAAGTAAGATATGGTATAAAAACGACCAGTACTTACGTATTTTAAGAATATTATCCGAACACTTATACTTCCGCTCGAAATTTCACAGGAACTAACCAATTCTCGGGGAAGTCTCGTGGACTTTCTTTCGAGCATCTCTGGATTTATTACATACTTAGCAACAAAAAAGAAAACATCCGTACACATTCGCAGGGGTGACCTTAGTCCTGTTACATACACGTGAATTCAGTTTTGATACAGTCAACAGAAGAAAAGCAATTGCCTCAACAACAACACTCACACCCCCTTCTCCTTATAAGTCTATACATTTTTTGAAATCTAAAATACACATTTAAAACTTGTAAAGAAAAATCAGCTGACCAGACTTATACTTTCATATATTGGTTTTTAATTAAATGAGAAAACAATGTTTCTGACACACAATAAATGGAATTTTCTAAACATTGAATTTATTTTGTCCAAAACATCTGTATGTATTGTATTGTTTAATAGCCCGTGACGTCACCACACGGGAATCTGCACGAGGAGTATGCTACCGTCTGCAGCCAGTGAATAAATACACAGGACGAGTGCGAGTCTAGGCGACCGGCGAGTCCAGCGGCAACCTATGGTTTTTCAGTGATTGTGACTTAGAAACACTATAGTACCATATGGTTTTGCATTCAGGTGAATGACTCGACCATGTATTTCAAGGCATTTTGCCTGACATCTATGCAAAAGATGAAATATAAGATTTTTATACCCCTGCTCCGAAGGAGAAGACCCCGCTCCGAAGGAGAAGGGGGTATACTGTTCTACCCTTGTGTGTCTGTCTGTCCGTCCGTAACAAAAATTTCTGTCGCATTTTTCTCAGCAACTATTTATCGCAGATGCTTGAAATTTTAACACACTATTTGTCTAGGCATGCCATATTGTGGGATATATTTTTCCTGTTAAATGACGACCTTGTTTATTTTAGCCGAAATTTTCAATCAAATTTTTGTCAAAGATTTCTCAGCAACTTTTTATCGCAGATGCTTGAAATTTTACCACACTATTTTTTCAGGCATGCGTTATCGTGGGAGATATTTTTGTGCCAATCGGACGTCAACTTCCTGTTAAATGACGACTTTGGTTTTTTTTAAGCCTAAATTTTCAAACAAATTTCCGTCAAAGATTTCTCAGCAACTTTTTATCGCAGATGCTTGAAATTTTATCACACTATTTGTTTAGGCATGCCATATTGTGAGATATATTTTTTACCGATCGGATGCCAACTTTCTATTAAATGTCGACTTTGCTTATTTTGCATACTCACATTAGAGCGGGGGTATCACTAGTGAGCATTGGCTCACAGATATATTGTTATATCTCCAATACGTCAGGATGAAGAACTGACATTTGATTATGCATATAGTCAATGTCCCATAGGCTTATCATTAGTGTCCGTGCAGCAGTAGCAGATCAAGTAATTTCAAACCCGGCATTGAGCATTAGGTCATGCGTTTGTAGATTTACATAAAGCAAAAAATAAATTATTAAGAAAAGTCCTCGATGGTCCTGGCACAAAATTTATCTTTGTGCACTTTGTTGTATTTTCAATAAATATCTTTACTATTTTATTATAGTCTTAAATTCTATAACTCAAATTCTATCCTTCGTGAACCATATGATAATGGTATGGAATGCTAGTCCCTTTCTATTACTTGCACAAACTATAGTAAAATAAAAATCATTACTTAATTACTTAATATAGAGTTATTTTGCCCAATCTTATTTGATTGACCCCGATTTTAAATGTTTGTAGATTTACATAAAGCAAAAAATAAATTATTAAGAAAAGTCCTCGATGGTCCTGGCACAAAATTTATCTTTGTGCACTTTGTTGTATTTTCAATAAATATCATTACTATTTTATTATAGTCTTAAATTCTATAACTCAAATTCTACCCTTAGTGAACCATATGATAATGGTATGGAATGCTAGTCCCTTTCTATTACTTGCACAAACTATAGTAAAATAAAAATCATTACTTAATTACTTAATATAGAGTTATTTTGCCCAATCTTATTTGATTGACCCCGATTTTAAATGAGTTAGTCCTTTTTTTAAAGCCAAAAAGCCAAAAACACTATTAATCCATTTAAGGAGATGTTTTGAATAAGTCTATATTTAAATTAGCTGCCTTAAAATGTAAGCCAGTGGGGCTTAACACATTGTGTAGCAGCTAATGTTCAATCAGGAATTACTCTCAAATTTGGGATAGAAAATCCATGCATTCAGGCAAAGTTTATGCAATTTTTTTCTCTAGAAAGAAACTTATTCAGAGTACAGAGTTTGGCATGAAGACGACACATTTTTGTGGTAAAAATGGAAGATTACTTTGACTTGGAAATACCAAAACTTTGAGCAATTTCAGTGGTTAAAATCCGAACCTTGAGGCACATCAAAACTGCCGACAACTGGTCAATGATAGGGAGGTGCTTTTGTTAGGCCTCTGTCTTCCTATTTTAGATGTTCCTTTGCCTTTAAAGTAAGTCCTTCCCCTTGCCTTTGGAAGTAGGAAACTTTCAAAGCAAATTAAATCATTACTCTGTTCTCATTTTAACATGTAAAGAACCTGTATTTAAAGCCTTGCAAGGAATTAATGTTTTCCTTAGTACATGCATATGATTTGATTCTGAAGTGTTTATTTATCAAAAATGTAACGCTCATTTTAAGATTTACACGTCAAAGCTGATAACCCTGTATAGAATCTAGTAGCACCATCTTGATCCTTGATTTGTTCACTCAACACATTGACTGTAACTTTTGTATCTGTACCTGTAACATCTTGTTTTTATCTGCTACCAACTTCCATCTGTGTCACACTAACTGTAAACGTAATGCAAATGCACAGACCATTTACATGTAAAATATAATAACATATATTGTGAGTATGCGATGTTTTGATAATGTTGTAAATTTTGCAGCTTTCCATCTACATGTAACAAGACAAATAAACAAATTTGATTCGTTAATTCAAAATAAACTGTTTGGAATACAGATCCGAATATAGGTCAATTCAATGGATAGATTGAAAAATGATAGATTTCATTTACATGTAGTATGTTAACTTAAAAATATTCGGTTTTTGAAAGAAAAAAACTTTATCAGTTGTTTAGACTCTGCCTAAGTGAACATCTGCCTGTAATAAATTTACATCACATGATTTGTCTGGTGATGCCTGCAGCTCTTAAAAAAACTAGTTATAAATCTTGAAAGATTTTGAAAGACAGCTTTATTATCTTTCTTTATATGCTGAAGTAAAGAAGACGATTTTTAAACATTAAATGCATTAACACTATATGACTATTTTGTCCCCTCTAAAGAGTCACAACCCCTACCTCGGAGGACGTGAAATTTAAAAAAAATTTGGTAGAGTGCTTCCTGGTCTACTACATCACAAATTCAGGTTTTTTACAGGTGTGTGGTAGTAAAAAAGATAATTTTTGAACATTATATGAATTATCAATATACATTCATTTTTGCCCTGCCCCTAGAGTCACAACCCATACTTCAGGGGACATGAAATTTATGATTTTAGAAAAGGACTTCCTGTACAACAAAATAATGATGTAAGTGTTTTCTAAAAAATGTGTGGGAGTAGAGAGGATATTTAAACGCATGCATTTACACTATATGGCCATATTGTCCCTTAGGTCCTGACCCAGGGGCCATGAATTTCACAATTTAGGTAGAGGAGGTAGTGGGCATCATAACAATGCATTTAGTTTTTAAGAAATGTATACGGGAGTAGATAAGATTTTCAAAGATTTAATAAGTTTCTACTATATGGCCATGTTGGCCCAACCCTAGAGCCTGAACCTCTGACACAGGGGCCATGAATTTCTCAATTTCGTTAAAGGGCTTCATCGTCATCACAACCAGGTATTTAGTATAAAACAGATTTATATATATGGGAGTAGAGAAGAATTTGTAAGATTTAATTTATTTTTACTAAATGGTCATATTGGCTCCACTCTAGAGCCTGAACCCCTGACAATTTCACAATTTCGTTAGAGGGCTTAATGAACACCAATTTAAATGTTAACATTTAACGATTAAAGTCTTTTTAAAAAATGTAAAACTTAATAGATGAATCCCATGTTAATACACTTTGGTTTTGGTGGATCCATTTAAATTCTTTTCTCATTTCTGCAACAAAATCTATCATAGGTATTTCGTGTTTTCCTGATCAAGTTCAAACGCTATGACGGGTAATCTTGGCTGTCGTCCAAACATTAGGAAATACGGTGTCTGACCAGTGGTTTCCTGACTCAACGACTTGTAGGCGTGAACCATCGGGCCGACATATTTCTTCTATAGTCTGTGGACTTATTCCATGTACGGGCTGTTTATAGCCCGTGACGTCACCAAGCGGGAGTTCCAGCACGAGATGCTTCTACCGCCAGTTAGATTCGAATGCGACTTCTCGCAGCTATCGACCTACCCATTCTGCGCATGCGCGAACTACGTCATAGTAGTCTACTTTCGAATTGAGGTAGAAATCGTACCGCTTCGCTTCGTTTAGTTGTTTTACATACGGTAAGCTTAAAGAAAAAGTTTATTTAGAAAGCCATATATATATTGAATGCTTTATTTCTTATCAACGTTTAATCGATAAGTATTGAAACGTACGGGTAGGCACTAGTGAATGCATGCACTCCTAAGTCGTCCTTCCGAATTTTCTCAGATTGGGGGGGGGGGCTACTTTCTAGCATAGACTTATGTCTATGTTTTTAGACAGTGCAACGGAGAGAAAACCCATGGGTTCCGACAATGGGGAGCTACAGACATGCAGCTAGCCAACACACATTTGTTCACAACGAGCTTAATTATTTTGATGTTCAATGTGCAACAAGGTGGTAGCTATTTAGGAATGTTAAACATTATATGTACATTAACAAGATGGAACGTTACAGGTACCAATCTCCCAAATGTAACATAATAGTCCGTTTTGGGATATAAAACCCCAAATGTTTCAAGGAAAACACATAAACATTTTCATTCTTTATATGTACATAAAAATATATGCAAGACTATAAGTTAGAGTTAAAAGACAAGTCATATTTAATTTGCTTGAAAAACTGTGCACATCTATGTTACATGTAACAATGTGTGATGGTTTTTGCCTATATTTTTTATTCAAGTTATTTCCATTTGACCCGACAGGGCTTAGCATGTGGGTGCCGTGAGTGTAGAGCGAATCAGGGAAAATAATAATCCGAGATTCCTCTGACTCTAACCCCCGCTTTTATATTGGGACGTCCCCCGCACATCCCAATATAAAAGCGGGGGTTAGAGTCAGAGGAATCTCGGATTAGGAAAATAATTGTCACCAAAAAAAATATAACTGTAAGTTTACCATTTAATAAATGTAATCAAATAAATTGAGACCACCCACCAAACTGCAAAAGATTCAGCACAACTGTTACACTTTGTCTCAAAGCAAATACAGCTGTAACTTGTTGATGGATCTTGGGGGGGAAAAAAATTCAAATTTTAAATTAGAAAAATAAATAGTTTGGCCATGCAACTATATCAATCATGCAGTTGTAATAGGATGAGATTTATTAATTATTATATTATTAAATCTAATTACAGTATTGATGATGATTAGTTAAGATATAATATATTTTGGCAATACATGTAGTTCTATATTAAACAACCCAGGTAGAACACCTATGTTTACTTGGCTTAATTAATGCCCTTAGGATATATGGTCCTTATAGGTGTGTTTTTATGAAGGAAATCTATTGGTTTTTAAGTTTGTATAGTTTGGTTTTATTGGTTGGTAGTTTTCCCTCCAAGAGTTCTTTGTACTGTTTTAAGCATTCTTCACATTGAAGCCTAAGAGACAAGACTCATATAGACATTTTGTAGTTGACATTATTTCATCTCATATAGGTAAGCTAACATTATTTATTTCTAACCATAACAGAAGTGCTAATATTTTATTAATAGTACATCTCTTGTAATTTAGCAAATTTAAAATATCCTTTTGCATTTTATTAGCAAGAGCGATTGTTGAGTGAAAGAATATTTATTAAAGTATATTGAGCTTTGAGAATTAGAAGTAATACTAGTGAAAACCTTATTTTAAAGCAATTTGTATTTTTAATTAGTAATACTTATTGAAATATATATAATTTGTAGTCTGTCTCTGCTGTGTATAAAAGCGCACACTCATAGGGCGTGGGATTGCCCATTCTCATATGAATGGTATTGATTATGTTTTTATCATTAATGTATGTCAAATATAAAGACGTTTCTTAAAAAACGCAAATATATCTGTACTGTAAAGCATTTTATAATCTGTATGGATAAAATGTGTAATTACATGTATAATTACATATAAGAGTTATTGCCCTTTAATAAGAGTAAAATATTACTGTGTCTATAGTGTATTTTATACCTTAGTTATCATTTCATTTCAGGGCATTTATTTATTCATTTATTTATTCATTTGTTATCATATCTGTAATCCCAATATCAAATAAAAGGGATGTCTTGAACCTTATACAGTGTTTCGTATATGAAGAACCAGCACTGTTTCACAGTCACCAGAATACAGAGCCACGTTAATGGTTTCATTTAAATTTGGGTAAAAGTCAGGACTATTTTTTGGCCTTATCTATTATACTTAGCTGAAATCTTCAGCCTGACAAGCTGGAGAGACATTGTAAAGAATATATCTTGGAACTTTTTAGTTTAGTAATCGATAAGTTATATATGAATATTGAAAATGTAAGACAATTTGCTGCATAAACGGAACAAAGTATTTAAATCCAATTTCTTGGACTTGCATTAATCTCTAAATAGGTAGTGTATTGGCAGTCTGTGGCAACACTGACGTGGGTTCGATTCCCATCACTACCAAATTACAATGAGATGAATGGATTTTTCCTTTAATTTTGGAAAAGAGAATTGTCAATTTGAATTTCATGCCTTAAAATAACAACAGGCTAACAGACAACTAAACAATTTATTGAAAATCAAATAAATAATATTAAAGCTCTAGTAACATAAAAATATTAATTTTTTTTGTATAGTGATGAATAGGTTAGAACTAAATACAAACTAATATATGTAGCATATTATATCCAGGTGGGATTTTTTTGTGTCACAAAATATGCAGAAATGTGGAAAATATGCAAGTTTTTGTATGTGTCAGTCATTTTCTTTGATTTAAAGTTTCTTTAGCAAACAATACCTTAGTTTCTGAGTAGTGAATATTTAGGGATGTAATAGTGATTGAGAAAAGGTGAAAATTAGAATAGATCATCACAAATATATATAGTATATACTATTTTAGATATTGTTTTACCTAATGTTTTTTACTTTGTATATAATATCTATTCACATAATTGTAAGTGTAAGTTATTGTTGGCTTTCTTCTTTTATAATAATATTCATATTGCACATTCAGGCCCAGAAAGAGTTAATTTAAAACAAATTAAAAAGAAAAACTTTAGTGATGAATACTGGTACAGTATATTTCAATTCAATTCAATTTCTTTATTGACCAAGTAAGGGCCCTCATGGGGCAACATGAAGATTGTAGTAGATGTACAATTATAAACATTCAATAAACATATACAAGAGGGAAAGAGTTGGATGATTGAAAGAGCTAGGACAGACATGAACAATTAATTAGCATATACAGTCAAACTTCGTTATCTCGAACTAGATGGGATTGTTTAAAAACTTCAATATATCCAAGTATTTGAGATATCGAGGGTAAAATATTTTTAAAAAATATGTGGTTGGGACTTACAAATCACTTCGACATATCCATTATATTTGAGATATTAGACTAATAGTGTTTGAGATATATCAAAGTTCAACTGTATATGTAATATGTATGTTAATATACTCAATACATATATGTATATTTATAAATTATATTAAGCACTCTTACATAGATATGTCAAAATGCATACAAATCTGAAATAGTTTATCACTAAAAAAGTATTTGACTCAGAAATACAAATTAAGGCAATGCCTTTTGTAAAAATTTACCAAGAGAGTTTAATATATCTAATTCTTCACATTTTAAAACCAAAAATAATTTTTGTTTATCTTGCATACTAGTAAAATGTTTTAGTTAACATGAATTTAAAACAAACAGTTCCTCTCTTGCTTTTGTGAATTTGCTACATTGGATAAGAAAATGCTCTTCATCTTCAATTTTATTAAGTGTACAATTTTTACATACCGGTAATCTTTCTGTTCTAGGTGTGTTATTATATCTGGCCAATTCTATGAGAAGTATGTGTGCTGATATACGCAGTCTACAGATTGGCTTTTTGTATTTAACTTGGTTGGTAAGTGATCAAATCTTCTGAGAAGCCATTTGGGCTTCACAGGATTTGATCACATGACCAACCAAGTTCATATCCCAGTGAACGTTTAATTTGCAGTTTATTTCTTAAATGAATTCTCACGGTGGTCAATACAAGTTTTATCCATATATTCCTTAAGTACATGCAATGCTATTAATTGCACTATATTTGCATGTGACCGCAAGCTTAGTGCACTGATATATAATATACTAATTAAATAGTGCACGTTTCATACTGGACCGGTTTTACAAGTCTTATACTTTTAATTATATTGTATACACTTATTCAGGTAGCCCATCCATAACTCATAAATTTTAGACTTTATAATAAATGGAATTATATGACTTTATTATACCTCTACTTATTTTTCATTATATAAGAGTAGTTCCATATATTTTGCGGATTCCCTGAAAATTGCCGTAAACAGACTGATTCCTTGCAAAACAAATAGGTGCGTCAGTTCGATAAACTAATACACATCTATTCAAAACACTTAGTACATGTAATTCCTGTTAACCGAAGGAAAAAATTCTCAAAATATTCTGAACAAAATCATGAATATTTAAGAAATGAACTCAATGTCTACCCAAGTTATAGGAGTATAACCTGGGTTGGGGCAGTTTACGCTTTATAATCCACGAAGCGGATTATAAAAAAGCGTAAATTGCTCCAACCCAGGTTATACGAGTATAACTTGGGTAGATATTGAGTTCATCTCTTATAATTTAATTATCTGTAATTTACTGTACAAATTGAGTGCGTTTTACTTTTTGAAATGATATTAATCTGTTCGAAATTCAAACATAACATCAAGCGGATTAGTACCTTTTTGACGTTGGTGCATTGTGACGTGCAAACCAGGTTATACACGTATAACTATATTTTTCTATCCAATCAAATGCCGCGTTACAACCAGAATTAAATTATTCATAATTGTATGATTGAATTCTAGTTGCAAAGTCCTTTTTAATTGGCTATATACTTGTTCATCTTTATCGTATAACATAACTTGCCTACGTCACAATACGACACGCGTGCAATTTAATTTTATTTACTTTGACGTTATATTAATTATTACTTGTTGGATACACAAAGAATTATGTTAACTTGAACTTTTTCTGATTGGTTGTATCAGTATAATAAAACAGTTAAAGTATATCATTGAGGGAGTCAGCAAGATTCCAGTTCCCCTCAAGAAAACCTTGGCTATTTCCCTCGGCTTCGCCTCTGGAAATAGACTTGCTATCGGGGAACTGGAATCTTGCTGACTCCCTCAATGCTATACTTTATTTGTATAATAATGACCATAATGTTATAAGACATATGCCAAATACTAAAATTTCACCCAAAAATTTTTATGATTTACTGAAGGTATGGGATATAACCCTTCTCTTCAATACATGCTTCCACGCTGCATGAAAATGTTGACGTCTTCTGCATTGAAATAAACCAAAAAAAAGACTATCTAAACAGAAAAATCTTTTTATTTCATTATATTCAACAGTTTTAAAGCATTATATCATTCTTAATACAATTTATTTTCCTTAACATTTAAAAAAAAATAAAAATTCATCAAATTACCTCCCTTCCAAAAATAAAAAACATAGGTAATCACATATAACAGATAACAATGCTCACTGAGACGAGGCATCACCTTTATGAGACCACCTTTATCATATTATATTAAAATCAGTTAATGATCTTAGATATTCATGGATAATGTAGTATCGTAAATCATATGTTAAAAAATTGTTTAATAGTCATGTTGATACAATGTTTTACAATACACTTATATAAAATACAATGTTTCATATAATTTATCCATATGATACAATATAATACTATAATATATTATGTTACAATGTTATATTGTAACATATGATAAGACATCGTATCAAGATATGATATGATATCATTAAAATAATGGTATTGTATCATGTTATACATTATTGTATTTGATTACATAAAACAATATCATAAAATAATATATAACACAATATTTCATATCACATTATAAATCACAATATTGTAATGACACTATATTATATTGTATAACGTATAGTATGATCTCATTTTTTTAAATAATGATATCACATATTGTATTGTATCATATATGATACATAATACGTATCATATGATACAATATCATTTGATACAATAATATATTATATTATAAAATATCATTTTATACAATATCGTATCTTAAGATAAAATATTATATATATAGAATCTCTCTAATAATTTGCGATGGTATATAATTTTTTCCAACGAGTTATGTGTTTTCTATCCCCTAGCCTTGGCAAGGGGATAGAAAACACAATGAGTTGGATAAAAATTATATACATGTACCATCACAAATCATGAGTGATTCTTTTTTTCACATGTTTTACTACAAGTTTAACCTCAATCTTTTGTTAAACATTATAATGATTGTGAGCTGCACAACACATTCACTACAAGATGTCAACAACTTTACACATGGAAAAAAGTTCCTTGAAGACTAAAAAACAAACATTTCATTTTCTGGTATATTTTTATCAATTTATAAAAAAAATAAACTGAAACAGCATTAAATGCTGCACATAGTTAACTACGCTTTTCAACTTAATTATTTTGTTACTTTTTCATTCTACGTCTATAATCTGCCTAAAGCTACGTAACATTTAATTATGACGTCACGTGGCAGAACACACAATGGAATATCAACAATTTATCCAATGCGTGATATCCACCGTATATTGAGATAAATATGTGGTAAATTCCAATATTATACGAAACAATATCATGTGATACTACTAAAATCATTAAAACTATGTGCTAAAATTTCATTTTCAGTTATATGTTGCTGAGTTTTTCTAATTACATGTAGCATTAACAGGGGTTTTACATCTTCAATAGCATTATGTGGTCTGAAGAGACTTCACCAAAAAATCCCTCTTGTAGTCAGGCTGTCCTGGGAAAATTTTACGGAATAGAGAAAAGGAATCAATACAAGCATGAACTACAGAATATAAAACATCAAGTAAATGACAATATCATGCTGCACCAACTAGAACTGGAAAGTCAAATCTTCTTCCATTGTGAGCAATCAACACAATACTGGTAAACTTCTTCAGCCAATTGAAGAAATCCCTGAAGCCATCACCTATACCAACCGCTTTCTTTCTTTCTCCGTTGACCTTGAACTCTCCAGCTTCATGACATATAATCCAGTGACTCTTGATGCCTCCTCAGTGATGGACATTTTCGGAAAGATGTAGGCGGTGAATGTTTTTATCTGATCCAATCTCGTTCGCAGATAACTGAGAGGGGGAATACATGTCCTCGGACTGAAAATAGAAATATTATATATATGACATTTTTTACCTTTATACAAATATTTTTTATTCTGAATGAAACAAGGTATACTGTGTGGAAAACAGCTATTAATTAATTCAATATTGTCTTCAAGACCTCTCTTGTTTCCTCGATTCTTGGTGAATATATACTTTAAACATTTCTATAAGTGGTTAATCATTGTCTTGCTAATCTTTACAATTTTCTGATAATTATATTTTACAATACAACTGTTTCCCTATATTCTTGACAACATGGTTTTTATCAAGACATTTCTTCATATTTATACCAAGTTCACTTCTCAGGCTTGAGATCATAGTACATGTATTGTCCTCATCTCCCTCCAAGATTTCTACAGGAGTACCATTTTCATTCAGTTCCTTCTCTCCAGAGACACCACTAACACTCTCCATCAGTCTCATACGATGTGAATGGTTTTTCGTGCATCAATGATGATGTACTTTCATCCCAGGATGCCTTGATTTCCAGCACTTATAAAAACACCACAGGTCCGATGTAAAACCACAGCTTTGACAGCCTTCTTTCCGTACTTGAAATTGGACATGAAGAATGTGTGGGCTGTAAAACGGTACAATTTTAAAAAATAACTGATTAATACTAAATTTCACATCTTACATAGATTGTAGGGAAATATTCATGCTGCATGTAACTACTTGACTTACATGTAAGGCTATCAAAACCTCTTTTATGTCAACTGCACAAGTCATCCCTGAACCTGAAGGATGATTAACTATAGTTGATAGACTGTCTGTATCTCCTCTTTCAACATCATGGATGCTTGTATTACCGGTACTTGCTTTTGGGGTATCAGGCAAATCAGTGGATCTTTTCTTAAAGCTTGCAAACTTTTCACTGAAATTTAATCTACAAAAATCACACCCCTCAGTCTGATGATTGCAAAATATAAAACATTCTGAATTCTTTTAAAAATACATAATCTTTTATTCAAGATAAAAAATACCATAATATAATTTGTGCTCACATACCTATAGTGAGAGGTGATGCATCTGTAATACAGATACTCCTACTTCTTCTACTTCTGGTCCCTTGTGCTCCCTAGCTGACAAGGATTCGTCAATGCCTACAACTCTGAAATAGAATTTGTCCATTTAAAATTGAAAAAGTACAGAAATCCTGAGCAGAAAAATGCAATAAAGTTTGTTTTGGATTTCACTTTAAACTACACACAAAACAATTATTCATTTTAATTCTTTCAGTACTGTTTGAGGAAAATCATAAAACATGAAAGATAGGATGCCAATTTTGTAACTATGCTGATAGAGATATCCTTTTCAAAGTATCTGATTGTTCTGTTAAATGTGGTTTATTTTGATTAATTTGATTCAATGATTCAACATGCAAATGAAATTTAAGAAAACTGCATGCTGTATATAATATTTGTTTTTTGCTAACTTGCATTGAGTCATATTAGTTAAACTATTTTTCCCCAAAGAGCAATTTGTCGATGAAATATTCCCAATTGAATAGGTAAAGGACCCTGTACCAAAAAGGTTTAATTGCATGAGCCCTGACTGCATGTGTATACACGTGTTTCTTTGAATATTGATCAGATATTAAATATAAAATGTGTGTGCATATGTGCATGTAGACTACAGCTATGCATTCATAATAATACACATAAATTCGTTCATAACACAGATGTGTGAAACACATTTATTTTCCAGATTTAAAAGAAGTAGTTTTATGTTATATGTTTTGCCCCTTTGATCCCTGATACATAAATATATGATATTATGGGTGTATTTGTGAGAATATTTAACGTTTGCTGTTTGTTTCCTTCCTTTGTGCGTGTACACGTGCATATAATGCTCGTTAATTAGTATAATTAATCGATAAGTGTATTACTACTGGCAAACTTCACTTACCTTTAATTCTAAAGTGAAAGAAGGGTTGCGCATGCGCAAACATTTGGAGAAATGTTCCGATCAGATTTTCGGATGACCTCGGCAGCTTTGGGCCAAACGTGGGGTAGGTCGATAGCTGCGAGTAGTCGCATTCGTTAGATTCTGCTGTCGCCTAGTAAAGACGCAGAACGAGGCGACCGTACCGTACCCACGAATTGTGTTATTGTATGAAAAAACAGGTTGACGCAAGTGAAAGATCAATTCAATCGTAGCATATTTTATGCGATATTGTGAGAGAAAATAAGTACCAATGTAGATCTTGGTGGGGAACACTATCAATTGACCTGATTTAGTGTAAATCGAGTTTAAAAGGTAAAATTTTGCCTAATTTCGATGATGGGGCGAAATGTTTTCACAATATTTCAAATAAACGAAATATTTAAACGAATCCCCAGCAAGATCTGCAAAATATGTTATTTATTAAGTTATTCAAGGATTTTTCATAAAAATATATTTCATTTAATGCTATTAATCACTTGCGCTGATGCGATTTATATAGATTATTTGCCGTGTTAGGATACGCACGTCACGTGCTAAGAAGAACATATGACGTCCCAAAATTGCATTAAATATTGTGTTGGATATCGCTGTTAATTTATGTAATAAGAATTTTAAGAAATACGCTCGGGCCGGTTATAGTATTTTTTCGATAATTAAAATAGTATTGTTTTCCGATATAAATTTAGCTTCGGACAGCCTTAACATAGCTGCGTATGGGAGTAGGGAAGAAGATTTTGTAAGATTTAATACATTTTTTTACATTTAATACATATTACCATATTGGCCAGGCTAGAGCCTGAACCAGGGGTCATGAATTACACAATTTGGTAGAGGGCTTTATGGACATCGTAACCATGTATTTAGTTTTAAACAAAGATATATGGGAGTAGAGAAAAAGAACTGTCAGCGATTGATCGAGCAAAAATTCCTCTGATCGATATGACGTCACAATAAGCAGCATGATGTCATATTTTACTCAAGAAACCTGTCAATTTTAACTTTAACTTTAACTACAGGCGTAAAATGTCACTATAGAAGCTCTTTTAACAGAATACATCTTCGATTTCTCTGTATTACGTTTCGTTAACATTGATGACGTCACAGGCATGTTTAATAGAAAAGATCAATGTCGGGAGACAAATCATCGGAATGCAGTGTAAACAATGCCGAAATAAGACTTGTTTAATACAGATACCCAAGATTTAGATGAGTGTCAGTTAGAATATAACCAGGATAATACAGGCATGGATATTTTGTTTTATCAGCGAGTGTTATAAGGTAAGCAGATAGACATTTATGTGGCTTGACCGGCCTTTCCTCTGTCAGTGTGTACAAAAAAGACAAAAGTGTAACACTACCCCGAATATTATGAAAGATGAATTTGGCAAATATCAAAAGCACATGACCTTTAATACTTGTTGAATACATTCACTTGATATTTCTATTCAGCACAGTTTTCATAAAAATAAACAATTTTTAAAATGACCATAATATCGGCGATCATTAAACTCTGAGTTGCCTTAACCTACCCGCGTTTTGCAAGATTTAATACATTTTTACTATATAGTCATATTAGTCCCACCCTAGAGCCTAAACCCCTGACACAGGGGCGATGAATTTCACAATTTCGTTATAGGGCTTAATAGACACCAATTTCAATGTTAACATTTTGTACAGGATAAAATTCTTCTAAAAAACGTAAAACTTTAGATACATTCCAAATTAATTTACACTTGGGTTTTGGTAAATCCATTTTAATCTTTTCCTCATTTCTGCAACAAAAATTGTCAGAGGTTGTTTTGTGATTTCCTGATGAAGTTCAAACGCTGTGTCAACGGGTAATCTCGGCTGTCATCCAAACATTGGGATATACGGTGTCTTACCAGTGGTTTCCTGACGCAACGAGGTGTAGGTGTGAACCATCGGACGACATATTCTTTTAGTTATGTTTTTGCTCTGTCGTAAGAGTTCTTAACATTTGGAGAGAAGAATGGTAGACCATTCCTTATCGGGTGACAGAGGTTGTTCTGGATCGTTCAATACCGCAAATACTTACAAAGTTCCTTGATTATTTTAGATTCAAAGTTTGCTTATTGTTAACGAATATATATGGGAGTAGAGAAGATTTTGTCAGATTTAATATATGTTTACAATATTACCATATTGGTCACCATAGAGCCTGAACCCCTGACAGAGGGACAATGAATTTTCGTAATAAAAATGAATCAACAAGAATGGTAAATATGCAAAAATGATAGACAAATCTGAGGAAAGAAAGTTCTGGTCATTCGTTTTGTTTTGTCATCCTCCAAACCTTGCCGCACCAAAAATATATAAGGACAAAATCTGGAGAAAAAAGGTAGGTTTCATGTCACCTACATCAGCCTTATGTCAACCCTAAGGTTAACGCGTAAAAAAGAGTTCATTCTACATTTGTACTGTTTCAACTTGTCTTTTGCATCACATTGTTCAATTGTTATCTTGTTGTATAATGAAGAAGAAATTCTAAATCAAAATGGAAGCTCTTAAGCTGTAGTTGGATTTATAATTGGACCTTGAGTTTGTGGTTGTAGAATAGTGGGTTCAGTAGGTGGATAAGGTCCTACAGAAGGACCTGACCTTAGACCGTGTGAATTACTGGGTTCTTTTTCAATCTATTGATTAATTTCCCTATAAATTGGTCTTTTTCTTGTGGAGATGTTTGCTCCGGGGTTTTTAATCCAAGGATTTTTATTTGTTGACCAACCACAAGGCAGTAACACACTTTCAGCTACTAATGACATTTTTTGTTTTCTTAAACTCTTGGAGAGATTTTGGAAGTTTTTTTTACATCCATATGATTATTGGTAAAAATGATGATGTTTTCTTGTATAACTCTAATTTTCATAGACTGTGAATTGCTGGGGGTATTTAGAGTTTTCTTGTGATAGACTTGTGACCTTTTTCTTTTCTAAATACAAATGTCTGACTTGTCATCTAATTCACACATGTTTCTATTTCAAAAGAGTATTGACTGGACCTTATGAATATGTTTGTATATGTTTCCTTCACCATAGTCAAAATAGTTACAATCAAGAATATGCCGACACAAATCTACACATGGTACTTTTTTACACTTAGAGTAACAATGTTTTTCAAAACAGTTTTTATATAAACTGTATATAAACTGCCTGTTGGCATATAAAACTGAAAATGTGTTTTTATTAACTTGAGAAACTGAGGAATCTGAAATTTTAAAACTACTCTTGTGTCTATCAGCTGCCTGAATGGATGCTTTTGTAAGCGGCCAAATGATTGAAATACAAGTTGTTCTCTATCTGTAACAATGTTTCAAAGAGTATATCTAATCTACGATTTCGTTTTCCTTCACAGTACAGAAATTTCAACTGATTATGAAAGCTTTCTGAAAACATGTTTAGAATATTCACCAGTTCTAAACACTTTTCCTGTCTACTCAAGTAAAACTCGTTAATGTATTTCGATACGCAAGGGCATGTTCTTCGTATGAACAGTTTCTAAGAGGAGGCAAGCTACTGACAAACAAGTTGATAAACAGGACTATCAGCAGTCATCTTTTCGTAAGTTCTATGGTCGATACAACGACCTTGTCAGCAAATACAATCTTCCACTGGGTCGCTTGCTGACTGACGTTTTTCATACTAATTATTAGACCATAATTAATTACCTAATTGTCTACGGACTTTTGCGGTTTTAATTTTCCCGATTACGACAAAGAGCACACGGCGGGTGTGACCGGTCAGCAGAGGATGCTCAATCCTCCATGGCACCTGATCCTACCTCTATCTTGGAGGTTTGTGTTGCTCTGCTTTGAATTTGTATTTCGTTTTATTGATTTTTGAGATGGTTGACGGTTTGTTATTGTCATTTGTTTCAAGAAAAGCTTGGTTTTCACATATACATATATCTATGTTTTAAAGTTTGTCTTTAATAATTTACAAATATGTCTGAATACAATACATGTTTCGCTCGAACCACGGTCACTTCTTTAAAAAAATTTCATTGAATCTAGACTGTTTAACTGACATAAGTACAGATTATAATCATTAAAAGATATAGTCAAGCTTGTATTCATGATTTTGTTCGATTAAATATATAAACAATTAAAATAAATAACTAACCATTAGGCAAATCATCACCACAATACTTTGTAACTTCGTAGTAAGCGCCATGTTGAAAGTAGAAGAGATATGCGAATGAACCAGTTTACGCGCAAGCGCGCTAGCCAGGTCATGAGGTTGCAAACACTGAAATTCATACCAGTAATAGCTTTCCAAAAAGTTTGCCTGACTAAACAAAATTCTTCAATGGAAGCATGCATATATCAATTATTATTTCATTAATTCAAATTATTTTAGAAATGTACATATATCAAATGATTGCATGTTAGCTTAAGAGCGGAAGATAAAAAGCTCCAATTTTTAAATTGTATTTGTAATAATAATATTAAGATGCAAATTCAACTGAAAGGCTCTTTAATTTCAGTCATTGGGAAAAAAAAGGAAAGTATATAAGCACGTAACATTGTTTTGAAAGTGTGTGGGGTCAGCTTTATCCAAAACATCCTTACAAGCTATTACAAAAAAGGGTGAATTGTCAAAACCATGAAAGAAAATCCAAATAGTAACTTCAATGTAATTCAATAAGAATTCCTTATTTTCAGATTTATTTATAACATGCTACGGCAAAAGTAGAGGGAGAAAGGCAAATCCATGATATTTCCATTTTTTTATATGTTAAGTCCAGAAAAGTATCTGCTGCAAAAAAGGGGGAGGCAGCCCTACCCGATTCTACGAGCCTGTGATACACACGGTGTGCTCTGGGTTATACTCATGATCCAAATTAAGACTCGTCCACTAATCGGCGCAGAAAAACTATGAATGAGACATATTATGGCGCGAAGTCCCGTTTTTTCATTTACGAAAGAGCCGATGGTTTGTATGAATTCATTCAGTTGCATAGATTCTTGATGAGGAGGTCAAATGAATTTTTTGACATTTGTTTTGCAACAACTACATAACTATATTATATACTTTGGATCGAATGTTTTGGAAGATATATATCGAATTAACACACACACACACACACACATACATGCATTACCGACCATACGAGGACTATGACACCCCACCTTCCTCCGAGGACCATACTTTCTAATTGAGCTATTTTTTCAAGATTCGGTACTTTTATAAGAAATTGCTCTAGTTACACGATGGGAAGTTGCAGTATACAATATCTAGGTTATTAAAGCATGGTATTTTCACTATGCTTTAGAGGACGTTCCGGTTTCGTGAGAGGACGTTGTGTTAACTTGAGAGTTAACTTGAGAGGACGGTGTGTTAGCCTTGAGAGGACGTTGTGTTAACTTGAGAGGACGGTGTGTTAGCCTTGAGAGGACGGTGTGTTAGCCTTGAGAGGACGGTGTGTTAACTTGAGAGGACGGTGTGTTCGCCTTGAGAGGACGTTGTGTTAACTTGAGAGGACGGTGTGTTAGCCATAAGAGGACGGTGTGTTAACTTGAGAGGACGGTGTGTTCGCCTTGAGAGGACGTTGTGTTAACTTGAGAGGACGGTGTGTTAGCCATAAGAGGACGGTGTGTTAGCCATGAGAGGACGGTGTGTGTTTTAACAATGAGAGGACGTTATGTTTATCTCCCACAATACAATCGAAGTTTTTACTTTCGATCAATCTTACTATGTACTGTAAAAACGTGCGACATATGCTCGCAATGATTTATTATTTTTCAAGCGCAATCGGGAGGTGGTATCAAAATGCGAAGGTAATATCCTGAAGTAGAAGGTACTTTTATTATTTCCTGAGAATATGATTGTTTTTTTATAAAGATTGAATATACCTTAAAATGACCTAAACATATGAATGTAACCAATCATGAAAAACATATGGTATAAAAGACAACAGTTCTTGAAATACGTCATAAACTTAATACGTTTCTAAACTTTAAACAGAAAATATTCTTAAAACTACTTGTTTTAGGGGTTATTTTCCTCTCAAAAGCAGTGTCGACAACAGTCGGTAATTTCAATTTTTTATAAAATCTTTGCAATGCATGTAGTCTATATTGTTTGAAAAAAAATTCCTCTGAAATTGATGTCTTTTGCAACTGAACTCATGACATCACAATTAGCATTTAGGATGTCATATGCAAAAAAGTCTTACATCGTGAGATTTAACAATTCAGTGCATTTGATTTTAGAAAAGGAAAAACTCCAACATACTAGAAACCGATATGCTAAATGGAGTGTGTTTTTTTTTTACGTTACTAGTAATTGTATTCATGACTACATGCCAATGTATAATATTGGATAGTAAATAGAATTGAAATCGATATTAAAAGCATGACTTAATTTTTTTTACAACTTCAGTGAAGTGCATGGCCAGATTTGTACTGAAACCGTATCTTTTTTACAGTTATGGTTCCGGTTCTGTCGAGTGGAATTCCCCCTTTAAAAATATTCCTCTAAAAATCTCGATAGAGAAGTATTTCTCTCTGAAAACTGGCCCTAAAAAAGTAATCCCCAGAAAAAATGAAATTTTTTAAAAACTTTCCAAAAGAAAAAAAAAAGACCAAGATATTCATATCCTATGAACAAAGAGGATGTTGCAGAAAATACTGCAAAATTAATCGAGAGTATGGGATTATGGTGTCCCGATAGAGCCACTTCGAAACTTCGTTGTGTTAGCCGTGAGATGACAATTTGCATTAACCTTTAGATGTTTTATCACATCCTTTATATTCTGCCTAAACGATAAAAAACGCTACTATTTTCACAAATAGCCATGCAATTAATTAAAACAGATATACCAATTGCGATTGTTTGAATTCTGTAATGCAACATAAGCAAACTTAAAATATCAAAACATATTTATTTTTTAAATGACTCGAAGATAAGTTCATAAGTAAATATGAAATATTTCACGATTCATATACTTTAAGTTCATCATTTTTAGACGCATGACGTTAAGATAAGAAAGTAAAATTGGTAAGTAAAATATGGTAATTACGAACGGTGTTCAAAATCAAATGCCCAAAGGAAAAAATACAAAACAGGGGCAGAGCAAACAAAAATCTCTACAAAAATTAAAGACAGGATCAGTTGGTGACAGTGTTTAAATCCAAAAGTCCAAAGGAAAATTACAAAACAGGAGCAGAGCGAAAACGAACCTCTATAAGAAAATTAGAGGTAGGATCAGGTGTCATGGAGGAGTGAGCATCCACTGCTGACCGGTCACACCTGCCGTGTGCTCTTTGTCGTAATCGGAAAAAAACGGAAAACCCGTTAGACAATTCGGTGATTAATAATGGCCTTACAATAAGTATAAAAAAAAACCTCAGTCAGCATTCGACCTAGCGGAAGTATTTTTGTCAGTAGCTTGCCTCGTAAAAAAATAAAATTAGAAATTGTTCATAGTAGAGCATGCCCTTGCGTATTGAATCAAACAAGAGACAAAAATTCCATATGCTTTTTTTTCTTTCTATCTCTCGTATATAACTCTTTTGCAAATTATTATATATTTACTTTTTTGTACCAATATCATATATATGTGACATTTTAAAAGAGCTTAAATAAAATGTTCCAAAAAAGCAAGCAAGCAAACTCCATATGCAGGTGATAAAGGTATATTGCTACGTAACTAAGGAAAGTTATAACGATAGAATAATTGATGCCATCATGTTTATCAAAGAGAGTAGTTGTTATGTTACCGTTAACGTCTTTTTCTAGTAAAATATCTAAATATGAAATAGATGACTCAGACTCTAATGAATCCGGCAAAGTATAAATTGATCTGACAACCTAGTGTCTGACTAGTACATTACACTATTTCAAAGTTTTTATCATTTTAAACAACCATTTAAGCATCTCTAATCATATTTAAGCTTAATAAACTTGATAGGAATGATCGTCAAAATACTACAATACTAGATATTTAAAACTTTACATGTGTTTCTTCCCCATTACTCTTGGCGATTCACTTCAAAATACATGTATAATTAAAAGTAATTGTACAATAACCTTGCATGGTCACTTTCAATATAATTTCAGAATGGTCATTCCCACGTCCAAGTTTGTAGTATGGTGGCAAAAAGATAAGGATAATGATATGTAATACAATACAAGAGAGAGAGAGAGATCTAGAGAGAGAGAGAGAGAGAGAGAGAGAGAGACGGACAAGAAGGATTCATGCATCTTAAGCGTTTCCCCGTTATCTTTTCTCTGACGGCCCAGATACAATATATTCATCACGTACATTGTCGACTTACATTGCGACACAACAATGTTACTGCCACTGCCAAATTTTTTCTTGATTCAACCTATTGATATGTTGTTAATTTTTATTAATGATTGACGAATACAAATTCACAAGTACAAGATAAATTACTACAATTGAAATAAATGATGAGTGACAAAAAATGACTATACATGTATCTCTGATTCACAAAAAAATGGGTGCATCTTATTCAAGATATTTTAATGATACGTATATAAGATCAGATAATCAAAATAATACAAGAGAACGTGATAAAACGTATTAACTAGACCGCAAATTTAGATGGGGGTAGGAGAAGTATGACACCCTTCCCCCGCGTTTTAAGAAAGAGAAAGAGAAAGAAAGAAAGAGAGAAGGAAGGGAGACTTTTTGATGCAATATTTAGCTACAATGGCCAACATTTCATCTTTTATCTTTAATGGTTTCTTTTTGTCATAAATTAAATTATACCTTTATTGAATATTAAAATAATACCTTTCCTCCCTAACTACTAGTAGTTACAATAAAAAATGTATAATTTTCAATAATAAAAACAAGAGCAAAGCGCGTTGCTCGTTGGAAACGGAAGACCCTAATCAGCGGTTTGAGAATGTTTATTTGCGTGCGCTATTTAAGAATTTGAAGGAAAAAATGCGACTATGCCTATAGAATCAGAATAAAATCAACGTAATCTTTTCAAATACATATATAAGTCAGTTTAAAAAAGTACATGTACAATGTACATGTATTTTAGTTAATTGTTGCATGAATTAATAATGTTTTACACCCAAGAATTCAGGCACGTAGCATTAGGGGAGGGGGGGGGGGTAGCGGAGCCCCCCCCCCCCCCATTTTTTCTCGCAGCAGACACATTTCTTAAATTACGTATATAAAATTAAATTAAAGTGGTGTGCCCCTCCCCCCCCCCCCCCCCACACTCTTTGGGGTATAGCATATAGAAATGGAATAGAATATAAGGACATCAAGAGTGAAAATGAAGGTAAAGGAATACTACGTACCGCCCCTGTCCCCTCCACCTACTACGCAATCCCCCCAACCCCCCAACGGATTAAGATTTTGATATTCGAAAATTTTCTTCTTTTTTTTCTTGTCAAGATTTTTTTTTTGATGAGGGGAAATCTTAGTATAGAATATTCATATGATAGCTTTGGTTTTTGCAAAGTTTGACTTATGATGGACTTAACTTTTTCCTATTTATATGTCTAACCGAATAAATTTTCTTAAGAAAAATCTTAGAAAATTTTCGCAAACCTGCTTGCTGGTCTTTTTTACAATTGACGACTACATTTGCAACTTGTGTGCATTTTTTTGTTTTCTGCGAGCGTGGGGGCATTGTAAAAGTTTGCAATCTAATGCGTTTACTATTCAATATATGGTATTATATACAATTATTTTTCAAAGAAGCTCTCATAAAAATAAAAAAAAATAAGTAAGAAAGACGACTCTGATGTTTGGTGAACACCGTCAATTGTACATACGATGATCCATAAGCGTGGTATGGAAATCACACGGCTTCCTAAACTTAATTTAAAATGCCAAAGTGTCTTAACATAGTACTGTACTCTTCCCGCTCGGTCATCGCAGACCGATAATGGGAATACAAATTAATTACATACACAGTACGAATAACGGCTTGCGAATCTTAGAATGTGTATTAATTACATGTATAAATAAACAAATCTCTCGAATGTCGAATAGCCAGCACTGGTATTACATGCACGGTTCTGGGGGGGGGGGGGGGGGGGCGGGGTTCCGACGACCCCCCCCCCCCCTGAAAAAAATTCTGGAACCGCGCAGAGGCGAAGACTTTAAAAGTGCGAAAGCGAGAGTGCGAAGGCGAAGGAGCGATAGTAGCATTGCTCCTTTGCCTTCGCAACTTCGCACTCTCGCCTTCGCATCTTCTCGCTTCGCTGTCGCATCTTCGCACTTTCGCTCCTTCGCCTTCGCCTTCGCCTTCGCACTTTTTCTTTTGACTCTTCGCACAATTCGTCCTAGAGGCAAAAGTGCGAGGGTCGAAGTGGCCCCAACGGAACATTTTTTTTTAAAAAACACCTATTTAAACAAGCCGATATAAAACGTACGGTGTCGTGAGAATAAGGAAACATAAAATTTACTAGTTAAGATTCCAATTTAATTTGAACTGTTTGACAAAATAAGTTTACTTGTCTTATAATACGGATGCGAAGTGTAAGGCTATAAAATAAAAGTCTACAAATTATAGCACCCATCCATTTAATATTTTTGAAACATATATTTCAGCTTAAAAGCTTCACGCAGTCATTGATGGTCAATGGAGAAACTGGTCGCTAACCTCTTTATATTAATGTATGTACTAGAATGGTTTCGTTTCGAAGATGCGAAGGCGAAAGTGCGAGGATGCGAAGGCGAATAAGCGAACTACTATCGCTCCTTCGCATCTTCGCACGTTCGCCTTTTAAGTTTGTGGAGCTCTCTATCGTGAGGATCCAGATTTTTTTTTTCTAGAAGAGGGAGGGGGCGAATGATTATTGTATTTGCCGCGGGTGGGGGAGTTGTCCGAGGCATACTCTTATATAGTAATTTAACTTTGTAAAATTATTAATATTGAAATTTCCAGAGGAGGAGGAGGGAGGGGGGGGGGGGTACGGACCCCTCTTTCCCCTCAAAACCCGTGCATGAGCAAGGAATTCAAATGTCGTATAATGAAATCCATTTACTGTGTTTGAACAATGGTATCGATTTAAGGTTAGCAGACAGCTGATAAGTGATAGAAATCTGGAAATGCCTGTGCACACATTTTGGCAGGTATTACCTATTATGTGGAGAACATAATGATTAGACGTAGCCAACACTGGTAAACATAAAAAAAACAAAAACAAAAAACCGCATTACCCAGTAAAATATTAATGAGCATTCATGCATGCGTACCAATAACAAATTTATCGGAAAGCCTCGGGTGAGTACGGTATCCACACCATCATTGATGGTCAATGGAGAAACTGGTCGTTAACCTTTTTATGTTAATATATCAACTGTAGAATGGTTTCGTTTTTAGGATTAACTAAAGACGGCTCAAGAAAATAATATTGTAAACGTACATTTACTATACAAATACTTGTACACACTGTAATCTGTATACTACAGTTACTGTAAACCAACTTTTATTCGCGGCGACTTTATTTCGCGATTAACTGCCGATAAACTGGTTCGCGACAACTAATGTTTGCGACCAAGCCTTATCCAGACCTGTATATTGTTATAAAAACTATAGACAAAGGATTGGTTCGCAGCGAGAATTATTCGCGACGACTAGGCTCTCGCTAACCTCGCGAAAAATTCTCGCACGCGAAAAAAAGTTGGTTAACAGTAACCTGTGGTTGTACTTGATCTGTACACATGCAATCAGAGGACCCTGTGTTTTGTACTTGATCTGTACACATCCAGTCCGAAGACCCTGTGTTTGTACTTGGATTGTATACATGCAGTCAGAGGACCTTGTGTTTGTACTTGAGCTGTAAACATGCAGTCCGAGGACCCTGTGTTTGTACTTGATCTGTATACACATGCAGTTTGGGTTTGTACTTGATCTGTATACATGCAGTCAGAGGACCCTGTGTTTGTACTTAAGGTGTACACATGCAGTCCGAGGACCCTGTGTTTGTTATTGATCTGTATACGCATGCAACCAGAAGAGGACTCGATGTTTGAATGTATATACCACTTAGATGAATATTCAAAATTAATTTAATTTAATTAAAGTTGGTATGTAGATAAAAAAATAAACAATAAAAACACATTTTGGTACAAATTTATACATAATGTAGTAATAACACTACCAACTACCACCAACCACCCCCCAAAAAAGGAAATAAATTTCATTTTATATAAATGCTGATTTCCTAGTGATCATGATAGTTTGCGTTAATTCCATATCAGGTTCTTTTTTCAAAGCCTAAAAAACGGTATTCCGATGGGGCCACTTTAACCTTCGCATTTTCGCCTACAGGGCGTAGATGCGATATTGCGAAGTTGGGAAGGCGAATTGCGAAGTTGCAAAGGCGAAGAAGTGAATGTACGAAGATGCGACGACGAAGCGCGAAGATGCAAAGGCGAAAGTGCGAGGGTGCAAACGCGAAGAAGCGAACAACTTTCGCTCCTTCGCACTTTAGCTTTCGCCTTTCAAGTTTGTGGAGCTGTCTATCGTGCGGATCCAGATTTTTTTTCTAGTAAAGGGTTTGGGGGTCCCGAATGATTATTGTATTTGCCGCTGGGGGGGGGTGTACGAGGCATATTCTTGGTAATTTTACTTTGTGAAATTATTATAATTGAAATTTCCAGAGGAGGGGGGGGGGGGTTCTGGACCCCTCTTCACCATCAAAATCCGTGTATGAAGAAAGAATTCGAATGTCGTATAATGAAATTCAATGTTACTGTGTTTGAACCACGGTATTGATTTAAGGTAAGAAGACAGCTGATAAGTGGCAGGAATCTGAAAGTGCATGTGTACACATTATGGCGAGCAATACCCATGATGTGGAGTACATAATGATTAGACGTAGCCAACACTGGTAAACACAAAAAATCCCATAACCCAGTAAAATATTAATGAACATCCATAGTAAGCACATGTGCTTACTATGATAATATATGCATGCGTACCAATAACACAAATTTATCGACAAACTTTGGGTGAGTACGGTATCGATGATCAATGGAGAAACTGGTCGCTAACGTTTTAATGTATTTACTTAAATGGTTTTTAGGCTTAACTAAATACGGCTCAAGAAAACACAATTGTCAACGTACATGTACTATATAAATACCTGTACATACCGTAGTCTGTATACTACAGTTAACCTTTGAATATACTTGATCTGTATACATGCAGTCAGAAACCATGCGTTTGTACTTAAATTGTATACATGCAGTCAGAGGACCCTGTGTTTGTACTTGAGTTGTACACATGCAGTCAGAGGACCCTGTGTTTGTACTTGATCTGTATACGTATGCAATAAGAAGAAGGCTCGATGTTTGCATGTATATTCCATTTAGATGAATATTCAAATTAAATTTAATGTTATTTAAAATTGGTATGTAGATAAAAAAATAAACAATAAAGACATATTTTGGTACAAAGAGGTATAGCGCCTTTTCCCATTATTTCGTCTACACCTGTGTCTGGACGGTATGTACTTGTTACTAAAAAGAGCTTCATGTACCTGTCGCAATATGATTTTCGAAAAATAGATACTGTTTTATAATCGTGTCTGTAACAATTTATTTTTTATAATCAAGAAATGAATATATAGAATTCTGTGTATAATGACAGTTGGTATTCTGAACTGTGATAATTTCCAGCAAAATGCAATGAATCCAAGTGTACAGTTGTATGTAAAAGAAATGCATAGTGTTATTGAATAGATCTGTTTTGGGTGTGCTCATACTCAAGCTGAATTAAACAAGATAATTTGAAAAAAAATCCAGCCGATTAGATACATGTAATTTAAAATATTCCTTCATTCTTCAATTCGTGAAAAAAAAATACCACCTGGTGGAATCGATCCAGTGACCATGAAATCAAAAAGACCTCCGCGTTACCACTAGGCCACGCATCCAACCCTTTCAATTGATGTCTTCTAAATATACAATGTATATATAGCTATTGTGTGATTGCGTTTCTTTGAATATATTTTATTTTCTCCCTTGTTTCACTCCTCCGCAAATAAATATTTTCTTGACTAATTTATTGAAGAATACAAAATAAAGATTTTTTAGGATTGGTGCGTTCGTTACAAATCGCAAATCGCATTTAATATTCAATTAACATACAAATAAACGACAACACAAAAAATACAACACCAAGACAAACAATTTAACAACAGTTCAATATTAATCTAGAAAAACATGTTTGGGTCAGGGCGGGTAGGGAAAACCAAAGACACAACCTGTAGCTCTTTGTAACGAACGTCGCATTAATCGAATACTCCCCGGTAAATCTATTTATACTGAGCGCGAAAGCGCTCGTGCATGAAAAAACCAGTCTTGAAGTGAACCAAATATTACGGAAACTATCGGAAATTAACGAAGTTAAAAACGTAAAGAAATAAATTAAACAAAATATTATATATTATTGAAAATATCTTATGTTTGCAAAAGTGCTATATTTTAGGTCAAATCGTATATAAATGCGCTATACCTCTTTAAACATATTGTAGTAATAACACCACTAACTACCACCACCCACCAAAAATTTAATTAAATCTCTTTTTATATAAATGCTGATTTCATAGTGATCATGACAGTTTTGTTAATTTGATATCAGGTTCTTTTTGAAAATTGTAAAAAAAATAAAATAAACGGTGTTCCGATGGGGCCACTTCGATCTTCGCATTTTCGCCTTTAGGGCGAATATGCGAGTGTGCGAAGGCGAAAGTGCGAAGTTGCAAATACGAAGGAGCGAAATTACGATGATGCAACGGCGAAGCGCGAAGGTGGGAAGGCGAAAGTGCGAAGGCGAAGAAACGAACTACTTTCGCTCCTTTTATGTTTGCGGAGCTCTCTATCGTGTGGATCAAGTTTTTTTTCTAGGAGAGGGGGGGGGGGTCCCAAATGATTATTGTATTTGCCAGGGTGGGGTGGGGAGGGTCCGAGGCACATTCTTGGTAATTTTACTATGTGAAATTAATAATATTGAAATTTCCAGGGGAGGGGGGTCCGGGGTCCAGTTTATTTAATAAACATCCATAGTTAGCACATGTGCTTACTATGATAATATGCATGCGCAACAATAAAAAATAAATCGGCTAACCTCGGGCGAGTGCGGTGCCTGCATCAAATTCAATGTTATCGTTCAAGACTTGCTGATTAGAACACACACAAAAAAGGCGAAGGCTAAAGTGCTAAGTTGCGAAGGAGCTATAGTAGTACATCTTCGCTAGCCAAGGGTTTCTGGTCCGCACCGCTCTCCACTAACGTTCGTGAGAAGCGGTGCGGATCAGAAACCCTTGGCTAGCGAAGATGTAGTAGTATTGCTCCTTTGCCTTCGCAACTTATCACTTTTGTCTTCGCATCTTCTCGCTTCCCCGTCGCATCTTCGCACTTTCGCTAATCTATCATAAAGCCCATTCGGGCTTTCTTGGATTTGACCACGCCCCGATCGAAATTATCACCTCATAATACTCATAGAATGATTCCTTACTCCTTAAATCACCTCATCAGGGAGTATATACTATATAAATATGTCTCTGACTTAGTCAATTACAATTTTCAGACCTATATATTTTCGAAAAAAAAACAACTCCTATTAACTATTCGTGGGGAAAATCGTTTCAAGGTGGAATAACACATCATCACAAAATGGCTGGCCTCTGATCGAAACGATATTTCGTTTTATTAAAAGGATTTTATCGACGGTAACATGTAACTTATCCATTAGCCGAATAGATAAAGTGTCGGGCAAGTGATAAATGTCCGTACATCCCGAGTTCGAATCCCGCAGGGGCTTTTGTTTTTAACTTACATGTACTTACTGAATTTTTTAGATATTCAATTTTTATACCCAAACTGAAAATATTTCGCTTTTTTGACATATGTACAGTTTATTTATCATTATATCTTTCATAATCAAATAATTTACTGTTAATTTGAGTGACTTTTTCCAGGTGTGCTATTCGACCTTATCTATCCCAAATTTTCTCATATTCGGAAGCGTTAATCGTCTTTTATCTTATATACTCGATGAAAGTTTTCAATGCGTTTGTTAATGCCAAAATTCGTACACTGTAGTTATCGCACAAACATTGTATATTTTCAATTATATGGCCTGGCAGATCGAGATTACAAATGCAAATTCGCTATAATACAAATGCAATAATGAAATAACATGCGTCGTTTAGAAAAGTTATTAAATAGGTTTTCTTCTGCCATTACATGTACAGTATCATATTCCTACATGTAAAGTACATGTACCTATTCTAACCCTACATTTAACTTTTGGTGTCCACGTTTTCTTTCGGGGGGTAGGGGTACAACATACGTATGTCTAATATTCACAGGTTCACTGAATATTTAACACTGAGAAAATTCTATATCGGCTTGTCCTGTGGTTGTAAATGATCTGTACACTTTCAGTCAGAGAAACCTGTTGTTGTACTTGATCAGTATGTATACATGCTGTCAAAGGACCCTGATTTTGTACTTGAGCTGTACACATGCAATCAGAGGACCCTGTGTTTGTACTTGAGCTTTACACATGCAGTCCGAGGACCCTGTGTTTGTACTTGATCTGTACACATGCAGTCCGAGGACCCTGTGTTTGTACTTGATCTGTACACATGCAGTCCGAGGACCTTGTGTTTGTACTTGATCTGTACACATGCAGTCCGAAGACCCTGTGTTTGTACATGGATTGTATACATGCAGTCAGAGGACCTTGTGTTTGTACTTGATCTGTACACATCCAGTCCGAAGACCATGTGTTTGTACATGGATTGTATACATGCAGTCAGAGGACCTTGTGTTTGTACTTGAGCTGTACACATGCAGTCCGAGGACCCTGTGTTTGTACTTGATCTGTATACACATGCAATCAGAAGAGGACTCGATGTTTGCATTACATGCCAGTTAGATGATTATTCAAATTACATTTTATAATTAAAAAGGCTAAATAGTCAGCAAATTACCCATCACATATACATGTACCTTAAAAGTTGGATATGATTATATTAGACAGAAGCCATGATGACTTACAATGTAGTAAAGATTTTTGGATTTAAAATTTATTGATTTTCCTCACACCATGCTCGTAAGGTTACCGGTAATATAATTCAAGTATTAAAGATGGTCAACAAATTACACTGAATTATTCACAAGATCTTCCTTAAATTTTTAGGTAGTGATACTTTACACAATACTTTGTCATTTAATAAAGAAACATATATATTCCAAATATTCTCACTTTTTTCGTTAAAGTTTCTATATCTTTACATTGTTTATACAGTACCAATCAGACCCAACCTAACAGAATGTAAACCCCAACAAAACCCTGGGTTTACTTCGGGTTTACTAGAGTGGACCCAGAGTATACCCAGAGTAAACCCAAGGAAACCCAGAGTGGACACAGAGAGTAAACCCGGTCAGAGGTATACCCCTGAAAGCAGACGCTACATGTGTATCCGAATATACAAAGGGAAGGAATTACAGACAGTAGGATAATATTAGATAAAAGACAGGTCTGCTTCACACTTCAGTGCGTTACAAGTTGACCTCAAAAGCAATTTCCAAGTAAACCCAAAGTAACCCCAGAGTGAAGCCAGATTTTAAAAAAGAAAACCCAGAGTAAACCCCAAAAGTAGACCCGGTGTTAGGTTGGGTCTTATCAGAACTGTAGAGCTCTTCTTCTAAAGAAGATTAATAGAGTCCAAAAATGGCCATGACCATCGAACCCTCTTAAATGTCCTCCCACAATCCAACCCCTTAAGGCTATTTTTCATAAGTTGTTTTTCAAGACTTTTTTTTTTAAATTGGTCTGTAGATCAAAAAACATAAACATAAAAGACACATTTTGATACAAATTTATACATATTGTAGTATTTTATAAATTTTAGTCAGTCGTTCTTGAAAAACAACTAATAAAAAAGTGGCCCAATATACAATGAAAATGAACATTGTTATTAGATTACATGCTTTTATTCTTTGAAACAAATTCATTTTTAAACAAAATTTAAATGATTTCAAATTATTTCAGACATGTTCATTTTTAGAAGCTAAATTAATTAATGATATTTTCTATGTACATGTAGTACTGTGGAATCATTTTTATTCGTTGGGGTAAATGTTCGTTGGTTACCAAAATTTTCCTAGTTCGTGGGGAGGTAATTTCTTCAGTAGCAAGTTTTATTTTGTAAATAAATACTAAACATTTGCTTGTGTATACATTCGAGGGATGTAAATTCGTGTGCAAGGGTTACTCACGAAAGCCACACAAACATTGGTCCACCACAACCATGATGATTCCACAGTATGTACTGACTACATACAAAAATAAACATTCACATGCAATTTTAAATTCAGCTTCCAATTTATCAAGCATGCAGTTAACATAAATTGCGTGAAAGTGTTCATCTTCAAGTTGCATCTAGTATGGGCCTTGGTGATCCTTTACCATTTGTATTCCATTCATATCTTTGGAATTATGTCCAACTCTTTTCTTGAGATTTCCTAAAAAGAAATATTACAAACATTTAAACATACTATTATCACATCCACTTTAAAACAATAACTAGTAACAATTACATGTAACTACTAAAAAATAAAATTCTAGTTTTAGTCAATGTACAAATAAAAGGCCTTGTAGGGGTAAAAAAAAAGAAGAGAATTTTATATTTGTACATGCAACTGAACTCAGGTTTTCAGTGTACGGTAATTTTGAGATTGGCTAAACATTGAGTATAAATGACACATTTTCTTACATGTAGTTATATGTAAATGCATGTAAGGATGTTTGCATACATTTAGTTGTATTCCAAACAGCAGAATTGTAGATGGTGAGATTATAAATTCAGGGATTCGGTAACTAAACACAAAGTAGGAAACCTGACAGATGTTTTTTACTGTAGATTCCTACATGTAATTAAACACGAGGAATTGATATTCGCATAGAATGACAGGAGAAGCACCCATAGCGGATTTTAAAATATCATTATTTATTATTTTTTGAGAGTTCAGAACTAAAAGAAATTAGGATAAAAGTTATTCTAACTATTAAATACACAACCGCAGGATCGTGGAATTAGATGTAAGTACTAGCGTAAAATAAGGGAGGTTTGCATTAATAAGGAATCAACAGGTATATATTTGAAAATACCACTAAATACAAGATTTATTTTTAAATATTAACTGACTAGAAAATTTTTCCTATACAAGACTTTTTATCAGTAAACAAAATATCAGTTCCAGAATCAAATTAAGGACAATATAAAAGAAAGAATATACACTTTCATTTTGCAATCACATTATAAACTAAATTTAGTATTCATAATTATATATCTATTAATATAATTCAAATAGGTTAAATAAAACATAATTTAAGTAATCAAAGATTACAAAGCTCACCGAGACGAGGCATCACCTTTATCATATTGTATGAAAACCATAGTTAACCATAGTTAACGATTTTGGATATTCATGGATAATACTGTTTTGACAAAATATATCGTAAATCATATGTTAACAAACTGTATGATAATCACACATTGTATGTTCATTTCTAAGGTATTATAAGATACAATGTTTATCAATACAATAATATAAAATATGATAGTGCATCCTATGATACTTACAATAAATATGATATAATACAATTTTACTGTAATAAAAAATTATGCAATATGATATTATATCATAAAATATGAAATTGTATCGTGTTTTACATTTAATTGATTTTATCTGAAGCTACCTCTGCGATTCATTTATATTATAGTTAAATCAACTATGCAAGCTAAAACATGTATCTATAACTTAATTAACATGTGACCTGTTCCAAAAACTAAACCTCATTTCGCATCTAAAACTTATGGCTCAGATTCAGCACTCAAGCCTGTCAGGTGCATCAGTATCATAAGACACATCATCCATGCAAGTTTGGTGAAGTTAGGACCAGTAATTACAAAGATATATTTTCTAGCATATCCTTGATAATGGAGATCAGGCTCTGTATCTAAACCTTCCTCTGCAATACATTTATATTAATAGTTAAATCAACTATTAAAACTATTACATGTATCTAAAAAACATGTGACCTGTTCCAAAATCTAAAACTCATCCTGCCTCCAAAACCTATGGCTCAGATTCAGCATTTAAGGCTGTCAGGTGCATCAGTATCATAAGACACATTATCCATAAAATTTAAGTTTGGTGAAGTTAGGAGCAGTAATAACTAAGATAAAATCATCAGGGGGCACCTGATCCAAACAATTTAACCAGCTCCTAAAACCGTAACCTCCTCCAGCATCCAAAATTATGGCTCAGATTCAGCATTCAAGCCTGTCAGATGCATCGATCAGTATTATAAGACGCACCATCCATGCAAGTTTGGTGAAGTTAGGACCAGTATACAGTAACTTAAAAATTGCTATCAAAGGGCACCTGCACCAAAAACTTTAACCTGCTCCAAAAACCTTAACCTCCTCCAGCATCTAAAATTCATGGCACAGATCTAGACTCAGCATCCAAGTCTTTTAAATCCATAAGTAGGTCCAGATGCATCATCCATGCAAGTTTAGTGAAGAAAGGACAAGTAATAAGTAAACATAGATCCAGGACCTGCAACAAAAACTTTAACCAGGTCTGGACACTGATGCCGGGGATATAGCATAAACTCCCCACGACTTAGTCTTGGTGAGCTAAAAAGAAAATACTTTATCAGGCCATGCATCCTTAAAAATTTGTAAGTTTGGATTTGCCACCTTGGGGTTTTCAGACCCAGGAGGGAGAAAGGGAAATTATTTTGTTTTCAAATTAAAAGTTTGCTTCAATAAAAATCTCGCTAAACAGAGAAAATGTTTTCTTTCCTTTGATTTCTATCATGAAAAAAATATTTTGACAAACTAACATGTAAACATTGTATCACAAAAAAAGAAAAAAACCTTTATTTTTTGCTAATAAAATTTTATCAGCGGGGGGTATTTCAATGAGGTGGGAGGCAATTCCAAATAAACACTAATTTCATTTTGGCCTCACATACGTACACGTACCATGAAATGAGGGCATAAAAAAGTAGATTGATTTTTAGGTACCTCACTACATCAAGAATTATACTTTTTAAGAGTACACAAGAAATTCACAAGATAGTTATTTATAAATATAAATTTGTGTATCAATCGAATTGGTTGAAATAATCATCATAGCTCAGTGGTTAAACATTTTAAAGTACATGTATCAGGCTTGTGAACTGCAGTTTATGAATTAGAATCCTTTTGGGGTTTTTGTTCATATTTACTGAATTAGGAAATTAAAATTTTTAAATCATAATTTTTCATGAAGTATATTACATATTTTTTTTGCCTATTTGTCAATCTTAGACTAATATCAGAGGTAGAAACTTCGGTTCTTAAATATACAACTTGCAAATAATTGCAAGTACCAAAAATGACCTGTATGAATTTGCTACATACTTTTTAGATTAAATCTTATTAAATTAATGTAACGTTAAATTACCAATTAAGCCAGCAAGCTACCTTAATCAACAAAAATGGCATATTAAACACGTTAAAATATACATATATAATACCTACCTTTGTAAAACTCATAAGTTGATGTCTAATCCAATATCAGTTGTTGCCATATTATTGATAAATTGTTTCACACTATTGATGAATCTTGACACTGTATAATTCTTAAATCTGTATCCAATTTGCATCCTAATCCATGCATTTTTGTGTATATACATGTATCAACTTTTTGAACACACTGAATATCATCAACACTTTTAACAGGTGAAATGGCTTTTTAGTTCTTTTATTGGAATCATTTTCTTGATCCTTCAGCATGTCATTTTTTTGAGTTTCCTTTATTTAAAAAATCCACATCAACAAGAAAAGGTTGGTTACAAGGATTCCATGATACTCATGCAGTCAATTACACTTCTTCCATCATCAGGTCATGATGAAATTCACCTCCCATCCCACTGCTATAGATATGGTCCTATCGATATCCCCCAGAAAACAAATAGACTGGTCTGCTTATGTTCCTAAAAAATAAATTGAAAAGTTTTTTTTAATACTTGGTACCTAAATAATGAAATTACAAAATTACTTTATATGCATGATCTCCAATAAAAAGCAATATGTATAGGCTGTACTGTAAGTATGCCCTGGATTAAATGTTATTCATACATGCATCACAAGAATAAACATGCTACTCTCACTAACTGTAAAATAGTTTCTTTGCTTTCTGCCTATTGTGAAAAGTCATAGAAACCATTCACAGGCAGCATTTGATTTCCCTCATTTTTAATCTCAGAACACCTCTGTTGTAAACCAAGTTGCTGATGTTAAATTCAAAGTCTAATGATTGACTCTAATTTGTTTACCATCAAGAAAATCTGCATCGCCGACAAATAAAGTTTTCTTTGGTACATGTGCAATGTGTATAATAAAATATCTACAGTAACTGTATTTACCAACTATATTAAGACAATAGCAAGTTATTATTGTCCCCCTTGACAGAAACTATTTCCCTTGGCTTCACCTCAGGATATAGTTACTGTCTCAAGTAAGAGACAGTAAACTAATTTCTTACCTTAATTTTCATTGCCAGTAAAGACAGTCACACTTTGTTATCTCGAACTAGATGGGACTGTTTAAAAACTTCGAGATATCTAAGTATTCAATTAGATATCGAGGGTAACATATTTAAAAAAATAAGTGGTTGAGATTTACAAATCACTTCGACATATCCATTGTATTTGAGATATCAGTGTTCGAGATATCGAAGTTCAACTGTAGGTATATTTTATCTAAACGATTAATTGCTTTCTTTGGTGCTTCATTCTGGCTATGAAGGTATGAATTAAATTGACACCCCTCGAAAACCATTGTCAACTCCGCTTCGCGTCCGTTGACACTGGTTTTCTCGGGGTGTTATTTTCAACTGTTACCTGAGCTCCCAAACAGGCACTTTTCATATAATGTTCATTTGTCATTTTTTTAGGGATCGAGTCATTTGCCATTATAAAAATCTTTAGTTACAGTTGTATGATATAAACTTTTTAGCTAGGTACAATTAGTTCGCCAATTTATTTGTTACCAAATGAAACAAGATTTTATATAAAATGGATGAAATAAGGAATGCTATACATGTGTATACTGTCAGAGGTGTTAAGTTTGGACAACATCATTAGACAATGTGTTTACTTTCTTAAATTAAACAAATGATATTAAAATTTCATTTTTTCTGCATTGGATACTCGAGTGACCATGCAGTTCCTTTCCACTTGCAACACATGCATTGCATACCGGTTTGACAAGATAGATTGATCTTTTTAAGTTGTTGATCTTGGTATTTTTCATCACTGCGAACAAATTTCAGACTAAACCAGGCCATAATAAACACAAACCTAAGTTCAATGTGAACGTTTTCTCACGATCTCGCGCCATATTGGACAGGAAGTAGTGGCTTTACAATACCGATCCCGATATAAAATCTCGATCCCGAACCAAAAAATATCAGCCCCTTCAAAAATATGCTGTTGAGGAGAAAAAAAAAAGATCTTTTTTGTAATTTTATTTTTTTTTTTAAAAAGTCAGAAAACCGAGCGGCGGGTTTGTAAACCTAGCTAAAATTTAAAAAATGCTGGTCTTAGTAAAGAAAGTAAAACTTGATGAGTGATAGCTGCTGTGTCGGATGGAAAGCATGAAACAAGATGATCTGCATGATAAAGAGGTATTATAACGCCTTTTCCCATTATTTCGCCTGCACCTGTTTTTGGACGGAAAGTACCTAGCTGTTACTTATACATATAACTTCAGGTACCTAGCTGTCGCAATATGATTTTCGAAACCTAGATACACTGTACTGATTTTATAATGGTTTCTGTAACAACTTATTTGTCATAAATTCGGGAAACTCTGTACAGTATAATAGTACATGTAGTTGATATTCTGAACCGTGATAAGTTCAAGCAAATTGCAATGGATCTAAGTGTAAATCTAGTACATGCATAGTGTTAATGAAGAGATCTATGTATATATTGAGTGTACTCAAACTTAGACTGAATTGAACAAGATAATTTTAATAAAAACCCAGAAGATTAGATACATGTAACTTAACCTGTCTATTCTTTTTATGTTTCAATTTAAGTGAAAAAAAAAATTTACTACTTGGTGGATTCGATCCAGCGACCACAAAATCAAAGAGACCTCCGTGTTACCACTAGGCTACGCATCTGACATTTTTAGAAGATGCATTTTCAATATATATGGCTATAAAGAAAAGACACTAATTGAAATATTTGTCTAAGTAAACGTGTACACAATACCTGTAGAACATATAATTTTAATCGGATGATCACTCTTTGGTTTAGAGTGGTTCAAATAGTCAAATATCCAATTTTTATCGTATACTACCTTCCTATATATCCCTAACAAAACCTGAATATTTTAATTATATGTCATGTTAGATAATTAAAACTCTTTGAGCATGGTGATTGTTTTGAGTATTTTTAAACAAAATATTGTATAATATTGAAAATATCTGATGTTTGCAAAAGTGCTATATTTGAGGCCAAATCGTATATTAAATGTGCTATACCTCTTTAATAAATAAAATCACCAAACCATAATGAAAAAAAAGCTGAAAATGAAGCAGGACAGAATGACTGACACTGCAAAATAAACAAAATAAACTGTAGCCCCCCCCCCCACAACTCTCTTTAATGCTAGAAAGATACCATTAAAGCACTTGTCTTTTTCATAATTTATTTTTTTCAAATTTACCATTGAAGCGAAGAAGACAGGGCTATAATAAATTGATTAAGGGTCTTCATCACCTCATGACTTTCACTTTTATGACTGCCAAAGTATGTCACAAATTAACAATTCACATACTATATATAATACTTGTATACATGTACTAGTATTAAATACAGAAAGTTTGCACTCCTGATATGAACAGAAGCACGCGCCTCTGATATATTTACCTTTTCATCCATGTATATCTTCAGTTTAAACTACGACGTCATGACATTAACAATTAATGTTTTACTGTAAAAGTATGCAAGGGTATTAAATAGGCAATCGTGGTTTACCACACTTAAGTATTTGATTTTTATACCATATGCGAGAGGGTATTTCAAGCAGTTTTAAGCTTACCACAAGCTATAATAGAGTAAATTTCCCCATTTATAAATAACCACATTTACAGTAGATGACATCACAATTAATATATTTTGAGGGTCAAAATAACACTGCTTCAAAAGAAACAAAAGTAGAATAACATTAACATGAATAAAGATGGATTAAGTTTTCCCATTTAAAAAAGAATTTTTTTTTAATTAATGTCAAAAAAATAAAAACTAAATACATGATATTGTAGTCTCGGGTTGATATGGGGAGTGATACAGATTTTGCCATTTGTTATTCTCTATATGCTCAAGCAGATACTTCAGTGCCTCTAGATCTTGCACGCATGTCACACTGTGACAACAGGCCTATTCAATATTCAATATTAAATAGTGCATTTTAATTATTACAAATTGACAAATTGGCTGAAATGAAAACCACACTAAATATTCAGTGTGCTAAAGATAAAAACCCCCTGAGAAACCGTATTTTAAATCTGATGAAGCCTAATCCTCCACATACTGACATAGCCTAGCTAAGCTCAAGCTCTCTCTCTCTCTCTCTCTCCATTCATTTGTCATTCTAAACATAAGAATAATTTCAAATAGTATTTATAGATAAAGTTTCTCAACCTACAGTATACTATTTTTAATACAATTGACTGAGTGTTTTAATCGTATGCGCTGTTGCTACGGTGGTATATCTTTGATGCCAGCAATTAAAGGTGGAACATTTTTACTGGGTGGTAAATCTCATGTGAGGGCACGGCTTAATTTCTAGAGGCATGAAAGCCTCTGGGGCTTGAAGTCTACCTGCGATCATGAATGCTGCTAATCACTATACACAGGAAGCAAATTAATACACAAGATATAAATAATTAGTCAGAATTGATCTTATTGTTCTAATGATCATAAAAAGCAATTTTATACACGCAGAAATGTTACGTGACGTCCGTATTTTCTCTTAGAGCACGTGTGTAAAGCACAATTGAAAAAAATTCAATAAACTAATTCTGCTTTAAAATGAATAACTCAGTACATTGTGTCCAGAGTTTTCTCAAAAACCATTTGACCGATTTTGACCATTTTCTCACAGATGATTACAAGTGGTCTGAATTTATTTTGTTTTTAAAATTTCTGCCGTCGTCACTTCCGGTACCGATTCATTGCTAATTTTGTAAACTTTTACGACCCATTTTGTGAACAGTTGATCCCGAAGACTATCAGAGATATGAATATGAAACTTTTAGGATAGGTAGTCCATAGTTTGAAGTTGTGCCTATTGTTTTCGTTTTACGCAAGTGGCGCCATTTCTTGAAGCTCGCTAGGGCTCAAAAATTGGGTACGAATTTCAAATTAAAATTTTCACACATTTTGATCTATATCTTTTTATGAGTTGATATTTTGTTAAGACATATATAACAAAAGTGGTAGAGTATCAAAAGTTCTTTCCAACAAAATCAAGAAAAAGGGGCTGGCCCCTTTAATTAGGGGCCAATAGACTCGTAAAGTCTATTACAGGGTTTAAACTTAACACTCGCCCACTCGCCAAATGTGAGTAAAATTTGCTGTGGGCTCATAAATTTCAAAACATGTTCGCCCACATGGTGAATGAAAATTTTGGTAACAGAAATTCCATCGATATATTTATATCGGTATTTTATCGGGTTTGTTATTCCAAAAATCAAGATGACGTAAACGCTTCATCAAACTCCTATCATTTCGCTTACTGTAAAGCATTTCAATGATGAATACTAAATCAAGATGGCGAGGCATACACATGTTCATGTTTTTTTTTTTAATATTGGAGAAATTAATTAGAAGCGGGGTAGGTCTGAGTCACAGTCATGAGATGGGTATTATAAACTTAATGAAGAAAAGGAAGATGCAGTTCAAAGAATTGGGTTATTGGGAGACCGTGGTTAACAAAGACGGGAAAGATTTGTTCATAGTTTCTAATAAAGCGACGTGAACTTTTGCAAAAGGTTGCACCCTTCAAAATTTAGATTTTATTGTTTAAAAACGAAAAGTCAAAGGTGCTAAAAAAACTGTGCTGAAATTTAAAAACATAGCAAGGCAAAGGAGGCAGTCAATAACCAGTCACTGAATAAAGATTAATTTTAAAAGGTCGTTTGCAGTTCAATTTTTTCATACATTTCTCATGTTACAATTAATTGGTATGTGGGCTAACAAGTTTGGTTGTGGGCTCCTAAATTTGAAACTTTAGGAGCCCACATGGCTAGTAAAAATTTTAGTTAAGTTTAAACCCTAGCTGTATTACAAATAACGATTTCATTATCTTAAAAACCAATGTCTGTCCCCATTAATAAGGATCTACAGGGCTCAGGCCCCTAAAATATTCAATCATTTGTATCTCAAAAATGGACAACAATTCAAGATAGGTGCAAGAACAAAAAATGTTAGTATTTGTAAGATCTTTCGTATGAAATGAACAAAAAGGGGCTGGCCCCTTTAAATAAGGGCCAAGACCCACGTAAAGTCTATTACAAATAACTTAAAAAACGATCCAAGATTTTGTAATGCATTATAGAAGCAAAGTTGTTGATCGAAACAATATCTGTTTGAAAAAATCATTACCACGCCCATTTATAACTTTATTACGGGCCAAAGTACTTAACTTTTGATGCAATGTATTTGAAATAGGAGACATATTTTGTTAAGCATTGTATAAGAGAATTTGTCTGCATTCATGATTCTAATCGATTCCACTAATAAAAACACCAATATAATTGTCCCCATTTAGGATCTAGGATCTACAGGGGTGGCCCCTAAAATATTCAGTCATTTATATCTTAAGTTTTATCGATAAATCATCGTATCATTTTAAAAATTAAATCAAACGGAAGACCTACTCGTTACTCGTAACGAGATCGTGTCTAGTTTTAACAAATATAATTGTATAAGAAAATCATATGATCAGTAGGAATGTGGAATATGTAAAGGCAGCCATTATATGATGACAATTGATGGAGTTCGTTTTCCATGGAGTGACATTTTCGTGCAACAAGTTCCAATTGAGTGTATTACCAGTAAATACAGCTTTAATAGCTCGTAAGTTTGTTTTAAAAAAGAAAACTTTATATGTTTTGGACTGCTCATTCATCTTTTTGGAATTTATTAGGTAATATACATTCAACATGATTCAAATATAAATTACGCAAAAACTTGATTGACAAGCGGCATCATTTTGAAGTTTGTACATGTAAAAAGGGGGGCGTTTGTAAAATGTTCGGCCTTTAAGTGACCAGCCAAATGAGTCTAGCGAGCAGCTGACATAATTAATCATTGACTCACGCCAAGAAGGAAAATCTGATGGTATTTTGAAACAAGTATATGTATAAATTGCCTCACCCATGTTCAACGGGTCGAGACCACTAGATTTTGTGACGTCAGCATACATTTGCATACTAAGTTAGCTATCTGTTTACTTTTATCGGCAGACCAATCAGGTAAATAAGTTGCAAGGCATTGTGGGCTACTACAAGTTTTATTGTATACAATACTATTGAAAATATATACTATTTTGAATTGTCCTTTGGAAACTCATTTTCAATTATTTTTCAGAATTTATGAAATAAATATGAAAAATTATGTCTGATCTTTCATTTCTATGCTCACATTTTAAAAATATTGCTTAGTAGGCCTTATATCAACCTTTTTAAATACCTTAATTGTCAATGTTCAAAAGAGAGGTATATACATGTCCTATTGAATTCGAAGCAGTGAGTATGTTTTTCAGGTGATACCCCTGGTTTGGGACTACATTTAGTACATACATGTAGAATGCGCATTGAAATTTTCTTCAGTGACAATTATGAGAATGCTTAGAGTACAAAATGTTTTGCTGGTGCTACTAGTGTTCGCTATAATATTTCCAATTATGCAATTTCAAAAGCAATGTTCATTTCCCGGACTTAGTCAACATGGTGTTTGATGATTAAGTCACCAATAAACAATTATGCAGTTTTCCCTTATCAAAATCTGTTTGTACTTGTATGAGTATGATTGAAAAACTGTTGATACTGATCGATTTTTGAAGCAACAATATATATTAAACTAAAACAACAGTATTTTTCAATGTGAGCATGGAACAAAGCCTATGGTACTTAATCTTTTCTTTTTTTTACCATTTAAAGTGCAAAAAAAGTTGTACAAATTTTCCGGCAAGCAATTAAATATTGTGCATAAAATCGACAAAAACAACGTGTGTCTGTTGAATCGTAAACAAGTAGTAGACCGTCGTGCTTTGCAACTCATTGATTGGATTTGCGAATCTGTTTGATGTTTATATTGTCACATGTTGAATAATGCTATCCATATAAGGTAGTGTACCCGACCTGTTCAACAGCTGTTCAAAGCATAAAAAAACGGTTTAATTTTACATATCAAATATGATTTAGGTCTAAAATATTAGCCTTAAGATTGAGATATGCCAAGCTGTTGCTAGAGAAAGTTAAATCCGTCATGATTGGAAAATGTATAAATTTATTCAGTTTACCGGCATTTCTTAATTTCACATTCACCAAAACCTGCAATTACATTACTCATAAATCATGCATGTTGTTGCCTTAATCACAGATGTGTAGAAGTTCGTCCTGCACAGTACAACATGGAATATATTATATTAACTGTTATTCCCTGGTTAAAAATGCAGGAACCTTAACAGCTGATTAACATATATCATGTGTAACAGCTGAATATTGTAATCTGACTGAGTCTGACCTACTTACGTTGCGAATGTAAACATGGCACCCGTCCTCCATCCCTAAATAATACACGGAAGTTCTTCATGATTTTCACTTTTAAAATAACCAGAATCCACAGTAACTTGTGATGCCATGGTCAACTGACAGTTTTCTCTCCCGCTGGACAGTAGCGTCACTTCCCTTTGCAGTTTCTGACGAAAAAAATTAATTCGTACTAGGGATGTTTCCGATATGTAAACAAACATGGGAATTGATATAATCAACTCGCCATTAATTCACAATATAAATCTTTGACATTTACATATATATAAATCTTTTATTTAAAAACATTATGTTAAAACGAATGTTTGTTTAAAGATTCGCGAAAATTCGGGTCGGCAAACTATCGAGCCATGCACGGACCATGCATTTTTCCACAATCAGGGGTGCAAGAGAATTTTGTTTTTTGCAGTGGGAGTAAAAGACCTATTTTCGGTAAATTCAATATTAAAATGCAAAAATGTCCAGGGGTAGAGGGGGACCCCTGACTCACTGGAGATCCGCGACGCGCATGAATGATAGTCACAGTTTACAACTACAATAGGCTTAGATAAATAAATAAATAAATAAATAAATAAATAAATAAATAAATAAATAAATATATCTACATGTACATGTATTAAAATATATAGTGAAATTAATTTGTGAAATTAGTGAATTAAACGGTTCCGTTTTTTAAACATTCCCACGATGCATTTTGGTCTGTGTTTTCGTTTGCCCAAAAAGAGATTAATTTTATTTACTTTGAAAACTTCTAACTTTTTGAAAGGATACCGACTCTGCTCGTGTAAATAGGAGAAAGTGCATAACTTTCTAAGATAATTGGTTTGTATGAAAATTATTTGATAGTGTAAAAACCAAAAAAGTGGACCAAACATCTTTAAGGGTTCCATATGCCCTATATTTTTTGAGATGTTTTAAAATTCATGATACTAACTAAAAGTTTAAAAAAGCACACGTTTTTCACTATAATTGATAAATTCTATAGTTTCTGAAAACAAATAAATATTTTAAGTTTCGTTAATGCCTTGTTAATAATTAATGATATTTATATAATGAACATGTATGCATATTCTTTTTCTGGTACAATATCAGCCACAGTATGATAGTGTTTTATTATTTATTTATTCAGGGGGAGGGGCAGGAGCCAGGGTAGATGCCAGAACTTTTGGTAAATAATCCAGTTAATATTATGTTTCTCACTCTGTTTTGTCTTTGCTATTTCGTTTTAAACACAAACTAACAGTATCAGGGTTTGATACATTAGAATTTGTTAAAAAAGAAATTACATTTTGAACTCAGAGTTTAATATGTAACCGAAATCATGGCTTGATCTGTGTTTTTTTTTTAAATAGGATTTGTGAGCTCTCTATCACTTTATAATCCGACGAATGAATCAATCTTTCGCTGGCTATGAACACACCTCAAAGAAGTATTCTAAACATCAAAATATACAAATATTTGGCTAATGTAATGACCATGCCCTTTAAACAGCACATATTCTCTCGTTTTGTAACTAAAATTATGGAGTCAGTGTTTTGTAATTAAAAAAAAGAAAGAAATACTTTGTATGGTATATTCTAATCTAATAAAATAAATAATTTTAACTGGATAACAACATTTAAAACGATAGACTAAGCACAATGAAAACTATAGATCAATATAATCATAGAAAGTATGTAGGTTTCAAAACATCTCAATTGGATTTGTTTACGTTTGAATTACAGCTAAACATCTATAAGAATATTGTTAATTATCACTTTCGCTTCTTAAACCATTGATAAAACAATCTATAATATATAAAAATATTGTAAATACTTACTACGACCTCCAGAGATCTTGATCTTCATCACTTCCGCCGCCGAGATGCGCGCGCATAGAAAACAACAAGTGTGTGTTATGGCGTCTGATAAAATTGTGTGACCGGGAAACGCACATTCACATTTTACCGACCTTCTGAGGACTTTCACCAAATTTCACCACATGATATATATCGACATTTTGAGTTGATTGGGACAGAATCTTTCCGAGGACCCGAAAAAAGTCCTCGGGAAAAATTTACGTCCTCGGAGTAAAGGTGTTTTTATACACTCGCGTCCTCGGAGCATCGGTAAAACCAACACACACACACACACACACACACACACACACACACACACACACACACACACACACACACACACACACGTGACTAGTTATTGTTTAATGTACAGTTAGTAATTAAAACAAGCGAGTTATGTACCATTTTTAAGATAAATGAAATTGCCAAATTGATCGAAATTGATTGAGTCAAACCCCGCTTCGGCGATTTAGTTCCTCCAATAATTATTTAAGCAAGCTATATGAATATATATTTGTTTTAATCCAAACTGATGAATCTTTGGTTAGGATGATAATCCGACATTAATTATTAATTACATTGTGCCGAAATAGAAAATATGTAGCAACATGTTGCGATAATCTCCCTCCCTTCTTCCCACCCTTCAAATATGGCTAATCTTTTTTAAATAAGGATTACACACGTGCATGCCAAACAGCTATTTTACGTGGAAAGTCTTGCTTACTGTTGCTTATTACTTTTAATAAAACAGTTTAATCAATTGGGAATGTAAATGCTGACACATTAAACATGCCTAGGTTTTTTTTTATGAAAAATCTTGATATTGCTTGTTCTCAGTGTTTACACAGTTTCTGAGAAGGTAACTGTCAAACCTTAGATAATTAACGGTTTGTTATTGTAATTTTTTCATCATGCATATGATCATATGCATATGATGCAACATGGTGATGTAAAATTTCTAGCATATAAATTGGAATTGTTTGATCCTGTTGTATGTGTTAAAACAAGAAAATAATTAGATAATTTCATACATTTTGATTGAATAATGTGTACTTCTATATACATCTATATGCATCTTATTCTTCATCAAATGTTGAAAAGAAATGAATGTGCATGTCAAATATACAGTACATGTATAAAACTATGTCAATATTCATCATACACATTTCATATTTACAACTATATACATCATATTATTATATAAAATATTGATATAAATGTTTATGTCCATGTCAAATATACACCATACACAGTTCACACTGGTGTGTACAGCTTTCATAGCTTCTTCAGGAGGCTGAAGGTTGACAAATCCCCACATGAATAGGTTTTTGCAGAGCTGAAAGATCCTGGCTTGAATCTAGAAAAAATGGTAGAATGAGTTAGATTCAATTTTTGTTTTGTTTTAAAATCAAAACATAATCCAAGAATCATTGGTTTTAGGACTTTATCAGCATTATCAATACTTACCAGTCTGGACTAATTCCTTTGCATGCGTTACAGTTTCCTTCCTCGACTAACAGTCTCTGCAATGGCAGAAGATCTAAAAGGGTAGGTTGAGGGATCCTCTGGTCTTCTGTATGTTCATCCTGGTGTGCCAACCTACAACATGTAAAAATAGATATAAAAATAAGTAACAATACATTTTCTTATTAGACAATCATTCTATAACATTATTTAATTGTTAGGTCCAATTCATAAAACCTTTCGGTAACATTTTTGTTACATCTTTATTGGTGCGAATAATGGACTAGTTGAAGGTGCACCAGGATGATTTGAGCCACGTTATGCTGTCAATCCATGTTTGCTGAACATAGCTGATGACATCTTTACGAGGTCCATCCTGGAAGGAAGCATTAGGTCTTTTCAAATGAAAGGCTTGATGTGCCCCTCAGGGATGAGAGGGAGGGTCATCAGCTTCCTTAAAAACTTGTTGACAACATCTCTTTCCCTGTATGCAAACTGAGACACAACAAAAATATTTCGTATCCCAACAATTTAACGTTTTAGAAAAAAAATAATAGTCAATAAATTCGTATAAAGCACTGAAACGGAGCACATTGTTAAGACTGAAATGGTTCAGTGGTTAAATCACCAGATATTAGGGAAAGTCCATCCGACCAAATGTTGCCATAAAGCCTGAAATCGCCAACTCTTGGTTCAGCAAGTAAACCGCTAAGAATTCTTTCAAGAAGAGGTCTTGAATATTGATGCTTCAGCTCTACGTCGTCTAGGTAAAAAAGAATGCCTTTCCAGGAAAATAAACCTTGTATCCAAGGACAAAATAATACCTTTTTGGAGGTACTTTCTGGCAAGTCAATGTTCGAAGTATTTGCATTTTCAGCTATAAAAGATGTATGTTGACATTGAGATGATTGAAAGATACAAAACATTCTGCTTTTTTTATTATCACTAAAAGGTTATATTATAATATTAACACTCAAATGAAGTTTGGTGGATATAATGGAATTGCCATCTTTGTTGTCTGTATGTAGATACATTTTTTGTCTTCCCGATGACTTAGAAAATACTACATACATGTAGGACCCTTTTCTCATGACGGCAGTCATATATATATATATATATATATATACACACACACACACACACGGTAATGAGCTCACTAAAGCACAAATTACTTTTATTCCTCCACTCCATAGGAGTAAACTGTTTAACCCTTGTGTGTCGTCTGTGTCTGTCGCTTACAAATTATCATCAAATATTTCTTGACAATTATTAATTTTGTTGCAGTCAACTTCATTTTCCTCAGAATGTCGACAGCTAAAGTGATGAAATTGTAAAACTATGTGCCAGTATTTTTTGTCAATTTGTCCAATCTTTTACTGAATCAAATGTCAGAAAAGATAATTAATGTATGATGCATATAACGTAAGAAACAAACATCATGATAAAAAACATTACAAATTATTACTTGTATGATTTGAATTAATGAAAATTCTAAATAATATTTACCGTCCACCTGGCCACACAATTTATTGTTGATATGGTGCAGGATCCCAATCAATCTTTTCAACAGACGCTCGACACTGCCTTTACTTGACAGCAACACCACCAAAAATGATTCACAATAGAATGAATAGATCGTATCCATTGCAACAGTTCCCTGCATCCTGGTTTCTTGGCAATATCAGAAAGAGCTGTTGAGACCTTTTTAGCCTTGTGCCAAATGTCTACGCTGTGTTGCAGGTTCTTGTATGGTTCCGATTCTACAAATAATTTTTCATAGAGAAATAAAGTGATAACTGAAAATGTGAAATATCAGTACGCAATTGTCAATTCACATATGTTTTCAACATTAGCACTTGATGCAATATACAGTTGAACATAACCCTAGGGCTAAAATGAAAACTGTTGTCGTATTGTTTACTGGGGTGTATACTAGCGGAAAAAAGAAACTGTGCATTATAAAATTTAGTATAATGTTTCTATATCTATTGTTTGTATTTATAAAATTTAAACAATCGATAATGGTATTGTTTTTGACAATATCGGATGGTAACCGTCCGGGTGCACGGACTTTTTCATGGTTAGTGAGCACCTGTTGTTTAATGAAGAATTTGTACGCACGAGTTTTATGGGCCTTTAAGGAAATCGCTTTAGTTTCAACAAAATGTATCCCTATGTCATGCCACGACTCAACGAAAACCAACGTTATCGTGCTGTTGGGATGCTGCAAGCTGGAATGGCACACAATACTGTAGCAAGACACTTTGGAGTTCATCGGAACACCATCCAGTCATTATGGAGACGTTTTCAACATTTGAAATAAATACAAAGACACATGTGCAGGTTATCCAATGAGGAATCTAAATGTTTAGTACCAGTCATTCATTCGCTTTAATGTTTACATACATTTTGTTTTAACATGATTTGCTGATATTCTTAATGTTTTCCTGAATAAATCAAAAAAAAATTTAAGAAAATGATATACAACACTTTATTAACAGCTAGGCATTATCTAGTAACTGCAGTTGCATATACATGTATAATTGAGTAATTTAGATAGATAAAGTATGTAGATTTCTATTAATAAAAAAATTCTTATATAACGAGAAGAGAGTAAGTATATGTTGTAGGCCTCTGTCAATTAGAAGCCTGTCAAGCTTTGAACTGTGCTTAAAGTCCTAAAGAACAAATTTTAGAAAAGAAAACATCATCTATATGTAAAGAAATCAAGCGGTTTTATAATGTGCAATTAAAAGTCACTTATTACGTTCCGATACATTCCCTGAGAATGATCGAAAGGAAGGCAGATCGTGACGTCAAAGTTAATTATGACGTCATATCTTATGAAGTACAGATCACATCGCTGTGAAATCAATCGAGCAGCTTAACATATCCGCATATGCCAAAGTAATTATCGCAAGACATTCCAAAGTTTCAAAGTCTTAAGAATGGCTGGAGTAAAAAAAATAGTTCAACAGCTGTGGTGCAATGCATTACAAAATTAAGCAATACAGTATCCGTTGCAAAGAGATACGATTTTTATTTTCAAGTGATGAACAAATATCCGATATTGTACGTCTCATCAAAAGCATTCTCAATGAATTTGCCGATGCTTCAAAATTGTGTTAAAAATATCAAGTTTTGGAAAAATTGCAACCAAAATGGGAAATAAAGTTTCCCTTTAAGTCATAGGTTATTAGTCCCCTTCCGGTTTCACCGGAGGGGACTATAGCTTTCCTCTGCGTCCGTCAGTCTGTCCGTCCCACTTCAGTTTTCCACAGTTTTTTTCTTTATGCGTTTGAGGAATGATATGAAACTTGCTGAGCAGCTTCAAAATATCAAACAACAGATCAAGTTTATTTTTTTGTAGCGTCTGGTCAACACATGTTCGAGAAAAGTATATTTTTACATACCAGTTTTTTTAATCATCGGGTTCGTTATCGGGCTCGATGTGTACTGAATGAACGAGGCTAAATGTGGTTAGTAATAATATCGTGCATTATTTTTATCATTACATTTATCATTTTTAAAAACAAACAAAAAAGTTCTGTAAAATGGTGTCAAATATTGTGTTGTACAATATATCGGCAGTTTTTATTATTATTACAATCGATTTCGTTATCGGGTTTGGGCTGTTCAATAATAGAGGTTTCATTTTGGCAATTCGGGGTTTGGCAATTCGGGGTGCGGAAACAGTAAGTAATAATATTGTGCATAACAGTGCATTGTTTTCACAAATTTCTACCAGCCAATACTTAATGGCGAAATTTAACAGGAGATAAGATAAAGAGTATTATTTTACCCATTTTTTATTCAATTTCAACTAAATAGTTTGAATGTCTACTGTTCTTTTATCTCTGATTAAAGCATAACATCTCGTTTATAATAGTACTGTTTTGAAATAGATGTATGCTTCGACGCTTTCATAGAATAATACAAACCGGTAAAGGACGTGTATTGCTTATGAAATACTCTCAGAATACTTGTTTTATATGTGAGAAAAACAGCTGCATTGTTTGTTGAACTGTGCAAAATGTTAAGCTAATGCCTCATTCATTTCTTCAATGCATGCCTCTGTTTCTTGTACCACTCAGAAAAGTATTTCCAAAACTTCCGAACTTGCAAATGAAATTCAAAACTTGCATTCTAAAAGACTAGCAGATGGCCCAGAGGAAATTGTAAAGATTTTAGAACCAATTGTACAGGAAACATTTAAAAGAGCTTCAGATATACAGTGTATATGCATTAAAAACCTAACTGACAAAATATTAAGCAAAGTAAAACAAAGGCGAACAATCCAGGTCTTTAGAGAAAGCAGTGATATAATTTATAACAACTATATTACAATAGGAATGAAATTCACACATTTCTATCATCAGGTTATTATACAATAACAGAGATTACGCAGGATTGGCAACATATTTTGAAACCCCACAAGCCGCATAATCTAGAACAGAGAACAGTGTAAAAAGAATCAGATCCGGGGACAAGAAGCAAAAAGTAACCACAAGGGAAAATGTCAAGTTACAGATACGTCAAACAAGGCTTTAAAAATACATCAAACGTTTGAAGCTAGGGTCTAGAGTAAGCTGAAGAAATTTGTCGATTAAATTTGACGTTTAAAATCAGAAACGACAGAGACCAAGCAATGCTGGTCAAGTTCTGATGGAGGTTGCCAAATCCTTAGGCAAAGCTGTCTTAAGCATCAATGAAGACTGTAGAATAAGTGGGACTACTTTCATAGAATTAGAAGAGCAAAACACAATTATTGTACAGAAAGGTCTTTATCCCAAACCACAGCCAACAAGGAAGCTGCACACAGAAATAAGGCAGAAAATGGTGAGAGCTATGTTGGGAGAAAATATTGCTCCAAAAACCATAAAAAGAAACAAGGTTTCTTCCAGTGGTCAGCTTAAAGAGACAGAAATAATGTCCATGGTAGAAAAATTCCACTAGATTACATCTGACGGCAGATGAATAATGACCAGGACCAATTTCTAAGAATTGGAAGCGATGCAAAATACGACAATCTGTCAGAAGAAATGATCGCCTGACATTTGAAAGATTAAATATGGAGGTTCCTAGCGAACATACCCTGCAATGTTTGAAAAAATTAGAACAAGAAATTTGAAAGTGAAGCACGATCATTCAGACATACAACCATGTATTATGTATTCAACCACAGCTATGTCAGTTTTGTCAGGTTTATGATTTTTTTTTTGATGTATTTTACTTAATAAATGCAATTTGTGCTGATAATAAACTTGTATCAGGATATTTTAATTTTCCAAAGAACTACTGATTTTTTATGATAGATGAATACAGTTAAAGAATTTAGCATGCTTAATTTATGTTAATAAATACTGAATTATTTACTAGATTTAAACAGGAGAAATTGCATTCAAGTGTAATAGAATTAACATTTACCTGAAGTCCGTGCTCCTGGACTTTCCTGAACACAGCTTGCGTCCAGTGGAATACACACTGACAGCCTTGGATGGGTGTTCCAGGGAATTGGTCCTTGTGTGCCTTCCACAGTGCAGCTTCGAGATCTGCTACAAATCCCTTCAAAGCAATGCGTTCTGAGAGCTCAACATTGGAAAATATGATTATACATGTCCATAATAAAAAGTACAATAAGAGACAACTTATCTGGAAGTAATTTTCTTGGCTTTTTCATGACATGATAGCAAACACAAAGGGGACCTGCTTGATGTGCTGCGCAAACTTCACAAAGCCGTGGATGGAAAACATCTGCTTCCAGGGATAGTTTACGCGGCAGAATGTGCCGTCCATATACCAGCTCTTTGCGTATCCCAAGTTATGTAACAATTTTAATTTTACCTTTTAGTGAAAGACAATAATGGAAGATACCGCTCGTCTGACCTTATTTGAGTCATTAGTTATAAGTTATGCTTTTCTCACTGTAACTCACTTCGTCATGCAGGTCAGATGAGTCTTTGGTTCTGTCATCTGTTGAACTCTGTTGGCGGTTCATACCAGGTACCCTGGGTTTAGCCTGCTGCCAGCTGGTGCTGAAACATCTCCATGAGTCCTAATGGCTTTTTCCAAAAGGAACGAACTCCTCTCCTCAAATTTAGCTTATTTGGCCTGCTATTTGACCTGTAATAATATTACTTGCTGTTTTATTATTTGTAAAGATGTAAAAGAAATTAAAGTTTTGGCGTTTTCACCAACCAACATGCTGAATACTTTTTTACGAAAGTAAAATTTCGCTTTGTTTGCAATTTATCACATTCCGATGAAATTTATTCCATCATGATTTGTGTTAAATGATGAAATTTATTCCATCATGATTTGTGTTGAATTAAATCTATTCTGGTTGGTTCTTTTACACAATTTGTTTAGGTTACAAATAATATAATTATCATTCAATACACGAATCCATAAAAAAAATCATGATCTGAATATTAAATAGATATACCTCTGCTTTGATTAAAAAAAATGACAATAACAAACCGTCAACCATCTCAAAAATCCAGAAAACGAAATACAAATTCAAAGCAGAGCAACACGCACCTCCAAAAGAATAGAGGTAGGATCAGGTGCTATGGAGGAGTGAGCATCCTCTGCTGACCGGTCACACCCACCGTGTGTTCTTTGTCGTAATCGGGATAAAACGGAGAAGTCCGTAGACAATTAAGTGATTAATTATGGTCTAACAATTAGTATGAAAAACGTCAGTCAGCATGCAACCCAGTGGAAGATTGTATTTGCTTACAAGGTCGTTGTATCGACCATAGAACTTACGAAAAGATGACTTCGAACGAGACTGTTTATAGTCCTGTTTTATCAATTGGTTTGTAAGTAGCTTGCCTCGCCTTAAAAACTATTCACACGAAGAGCATGCCCTTGCGTATCGAATTAACTGAGAAATGAAAACACTATAAGCAGGTGATGAAGGTATATTGCTACATAAGTAAGGAACGTTGACTATAGAAAAATTGAAGCCATCGCGTTTATCATTAGGTTTGTTGTTAGGTGACTATCGATGTCCATTTCCAGTAAGATATTGAAATATGAAACAGATGAGGCAGAATCTGTGGTATCTTTTATTTCAGGTTCACTCGGATATACCGAGTCGACTTAAGTATGGAAATAACAATTGTTAATTGATAATACGTCGTCGATATACCTAAATGTTGAGTTGAAAGCCACAGCGGTTGATTTATTTTTTTCACGTACAAGTTTTTTAATAAATTATGCTTCATAAGAATACAAAAATAGGTCTGCTAACAATGGGGCACAATTGGTACCCATGGGAATTCCAACAGATTGTTGGAAGACTTGATTTCCAAAAACTACATAGATGTTGTTTATCAGAAACTTCAGAGTACTTGTGTGTGCAATCAGAATGGTTTTTAATTTATTAGATTTTCAATGACAAGGTAAGCATTTTTACGACTTCCATTTTATTGAAGAAACATCTGTCGATGATATCAAAAAGCCTAGATGTTAATTTGTCGTGGGGAATGGTTGTATAAAGCGTTGAAAAATCGTACGTTTTGATGCTATTGATTTTGGTAAGATTTTGTGACCTCAAAGTTTCTAATAATTCTTTAGAGTTTTTAAATGTCCACATCTGATTCACACCCCTTCTGGAGTAAATTGTTGTACAGTACTCTTTTCTCCTTCACTACTTTAAGAATTTTAGTTAGGAGTAAAGAGAGAGGTTTGGTAGAATATTCATCCTGGGTCCCCTGCATGGATGTGCTGCTTCTACCCTGGTTTACAGTCATCTCCATCCTGGATGATTGTGGCGGGGCTGAGAGTGTTGGACCGCTTGGTACACCTCCATAAAACAGGGTCGTACTTCTGTTTTTGTAATAAAAACACAGAAAGAATTAATATTATAATATTATTGGAACCATTTCAACATTTGCACATCAGCATAATTGATAATTAAAACTAATCAATGCAAGGATTCTTTTACAAGAATATTGACAAAACACAAAATTGTTCTATTATAATCATTCAATAATTCAATATGCAGCTGAACGGCTCTTTCGTCTATCCTTATTTTTAATATTTAACTTATCTGTAATATCACTCTTAAAGCAATATTCTGCTGTTTTTTTAGCCTACCATTCTTGTATAAATATCTAGATATTAACACCAACATAGTTAATTTGAACTTTTAAACTAGTAAAAAAGAATAAAAAATGTCGATTTCTGTTCTATTTATACAAATAATCTTACCTTTTAAGTATATCTGAATCCAGTGCTACATGTATCCCAAAGCTTCCCTTTGCCACGTTCTGTGCCGGAGTCTACCATGTAGTGTTCCACCATGTTGTCCTCTGCATTGTCGATAGGAATGGTGGGATCATGGAAGGATTCGTCCTGCATGGACCGTTCCACTACTGGTCCGGGCACATCAAACGACTGATCAATGACAATGTCCTGGAAAACCATTGTCAACCGACGCGAAGCGGAGGTTGACAATGGTTTTCGAGGGGTGTCAATTTCAACTGGTACCCTCCCAAACAGGCACTATTTGTTTTATTATACTGAATGTCTTAATTTTTATAGCAAATTTTACTGCTTTTATATAGAAAAGATGTGAATTCTACGGCGAACCGTACGCGCATAATTAACGCGCATGTAACAATTCGTTCTATCGGCCCGTTGCTAAGCGTGCGAGGGAGAGAGAACGGATTGTCAACTGCGTCTAAACCAATCAGATTGCAGTATTTAACATGAAAGTATAATAACAACTGTTGTTGGTTGACTTGCTGTTGATCTGTTATGTACCGAACTGTCCGTGGAGGCCAACGACACATGGCATGTTGTCTCAGCAAGAGATGAGGCGGGTGATGCAGGACCTTATTTACAGAATAACAAGAATAGAATTCCTGGGTCCCCGCCGTTCAAGCAGTATACTAGTATACTGTACTGTGGAATCATTAAATTTCGTGGGGGCCAATTTTCGTGGATTGCTTAAATTTTACAGGTTCGTGGGGACGTAATTTCGTGTATTCTCTAAAACCTACAAAGGAAATATGATTTTATTACCCTTATTTATTAATTCGTGTAGGATGTTAAATTGTGGATGAGAGGTACCCACGAATTCAACGAAAATTGAACCACCACGAAATCTAATGATTTCACAGTATATGAAATTGCAATATTTTCAAACATTCAGGGCTGTTCCAGAATTAAATGTGTAGGGAGTTTGGGAGGAACATTTTTTTACCCCGACCATCCATTTTTTCCAAAATTTGTAGGCATGAGAGCGCTTACAAGGTCAATTTTTGGATAAAACAGAGTCATTGTGGTCAGAGTCCCATAACTCCAGCAAAAAGTATCGACCAATGCTGATTTTCGAACTTGACCAAGGTAATAGGTGTATAAACATTTGGTATAAATTTAATGAAAATCCGTCAAAATTTGTAGGCATGAGAGCGCTTACAAGGTCAATTTTTGGATAAAACGGAGTCATTATTGTGGTCAGAGTCCCATAACTCCAGCAAAAAGTATCGACCAATGCTGATTTTCGAACTTGACTAAGGTAATAGGTGTATAAACATTTGGTATAAATTTAATGAAAATCCGTCAAAATTTGTAGGCATGAGAGCGCTTACAAGGTCAATTTTTGGATAAAACGGAGTCATTATTGTGGTCAGAGTCCCATAACTCCAGCAAAAAGTATTGACCAATGCTGATTTTCGAACTTGACCAAGGTAATAGGTGTATAAACATTTGGTATAAATTTAATGAAAATCCGTCAAAATTTGTAGGCATGAGAGCGCTTACAAGGTCAATTTTTGGATAAAACGGAGTCATTATTGTGGTCAGAGTCCCATAATTCCAGCAATAAGTATCGACCAATGCTGATTTTCGAACTTGACCAAGGTAATAGGTGTATAAACATTTGGTATAAATGTAATGAAAATCTGTCAAAATTTGTAGGCATGAGAGCGCTTACAAAAAAGTGTGACGGACGGACGCACGGACACACGGACGCACGGACACACGGACCCACGGACGGACGCCCGGCATTTCTATGTCCCCGCTCCGCGTTGCGGCGGGGGACAAAAAGACTAAATCCTGTATATTGCTTATAATGTGACTAAAATTCAATAAGCAGTAGAAGTTATAAAATTTTACCTTATCATGATTGAAATATAATAATCGACTACACAAAATTCCCCTATGTAATTGATTAATAATAGTTGTTTATAAAGTGTTATTCTACCGAAATACATGTACCAGGTTTGACAGAAATCGAAGCGGACAATTTTGCATCACTTTCTTTCATTTGAGGGATAATCGTTTGGGGTAAAGTGTATGCAAACATTACGGATGCTAGACGTTCCGCTCCTTTGACGATAAAGTCAGTGCGTCCGTGCAAACGAGAGGATTAGTAATGAAAGTTTACCTGCTATTTTGAAAAATCTGATCTTGTAGGACGAAACATCCCTTAGAAACTATGTTATTCCCTGCTTTCCCTGCAAACAGATGACAGACATGGCGAGTGGCTTTGCCAGTAAACGATTAGGCTACAACCAAAGACTCTCCAACTAAATTATAAAATGGCCCCGTCGCCACAAACCTCAGGGCAGCCAGAACTTGTAGCAAAGGAGACAGAGGGGAATGTTGGATGAACCAAGTCCTCGAAGAACATACCAACTATAAATAGAATGGTGTCTGGCCTAAAACTTCCAAAAAACTTCATCGGCGGGAAGTTCTTCCAGTGGTTTGCTTATTTCCTTAAAAACTCTTGGACGGCGTCCTTCTTCGCTGAATGATGTTGTACACTATAAATTCAGTCTCGCACCCACGGAAGCCATATTGAAAGTGAGCAACAACTAATAAGTTTGACACATACGTACTTGTCTAACTTTCAGAGCTTAAAAGTGAGACCAAACTAAGAAAGTGAGACTGAGACCGAGACAAGGATTGTTTATGGCACACCATATCTGAGACTTAGACCGAAATTTGTCTCAAATTTTGGTCTCAAATCTGAGCTAGCTTAGATTTATGGCCCCGGGGCATGGTTGGTCAACGGTTATATATTCAAGATGAGGAGAGTTATCAAGCCCAAGTTTTCTGGTATACATGTATGTGTCAGCTGTGAAATAAAATTACATTAAATAACTGGCATGGTAATTTAAAACCTCTGATCCTAACTCCTACAACTGATGAGGAATTGTTTTGCTAATATCATACCTTCGAGTACAGACTGTGAAGCATCTTTTGCTGATCTTTTAATCTTTATTTCCAATCGCCTTCGCTTGGGGCTTCTCTGTGCTTGTTGTAAAACTTTCTTTTTCAGATTGTTTGCAAGACGTTGTGATCACTTTACGGTGTACATTCTTGGAGACAAAGCTAGTTTCTTATTAAGCTGTTTTTAAAAAAAAAAGTTTTTTTTAATGTAAACATTTGCACAAAATTCGGGTACTTGTCTAGTAACTGGTAACTTAAATTTGTGACACAAAAATATACTTCTTATTCGTGCAGAAATAATCAATTATAACTTGTATAAATAAAATCCAGTGAAAAACGCTGTTAGCATACAAATAAATGTAATTAAACATCAAAACCATGAAATTAATATTAGTTGTATTGAATTCCAACAATCTAATTTCAAACTAGAGGTATTGTGAGCAAGCTCACAATTGATAACCCCGTTATAAAAAAAATCATAACTAAAGTAGTTTGGTTTTATAGAAAGTGATGGATGCTATCTATGTAACAATCAAGCCATTTTCTATCAATAACAACTGCTCTATTTTTTTAAAAATAGTTTATGCTAATATGAGTACACAAACAAGTTTCTATTCTTTAAATTCAATTTCATTTCAACTTAACTGTTAATGCATGAAAACATTTGTATCGATATGATAACAAACATGACTGGAATCAAACGATAATCCACATTTTAAGCAGCCATTAATTTTTTATAATTTTGTTATACTGAGCCAGATGTTTTTACCGAAAAAAAAACTCCACACGATTATCGGGCAGCGATAAGAATCTTACAATTAATTTAATTTCACCTTACACAAGCAAGCTTTGTGTGAAATTTTACCTTCTAATCATTTCCATTCATACAAAAATGACACATTTAAAGGGACCTGGACACGATTTCAGATGAAAATTTTATTTTTGATTTTTATGTATTAAATAGTTTACTTGTGTATTTTGAATGATTTACCAAAATTTGAATGTTAGAAGTCGTGTTACAAGCGAGATACAGAGGAAAGAAGTCGTTGTTATGTAAACAAAGCTCGAGTCTTATAATTGTTTACAAATAATGTAAAGTTAAGAAATTACCATTTCTTTCACAAAATAACTTGTGGAAACAAGATAAAATTATTAAATGTGTTCAATAATAAGTTTATTAACAACAAAATGCAACATTAGATTGAAACTTTTACCAATTCAAGACATATGTAAACAATATCAGGACTCGAGCTTTGTTTACAAAACAAAGAATTTTAACGTCTGTAACTCGCTTGTAACTCGATATTTTACTTTCAAATTTTGACAGAGCATTGAAAACATCCATATTGACCATTCTAGATATTAAAAATGAAAAAATAAAGTTTGAAAAAATTGAGCTCAAATCGTGTCCAAGTCCCTTTAAGAGTTAAGCATTTTTTAACAATGTCTTTGAACCTGCCCAAATGACCTTGGGTCAAGGTCATGACATACCTTCAGGTCATAGGCAATCTTTGTGTGAAGTAAGAAATTCCAGAAAGTTTCTGCAAAAGAAATAGACCCGACACAAATTTTGCACCTTTCCTGCAAGTGACCTTGACCTTGCCCAAAAGACCTTAGGTCAAGGTCATGACACACCCTCAGGTCAAAAGCAATGTTTGTGAAGTAGAACCTCCAATGTTTCTCCATAAGAAAGATATGGGCCGGAAATGAATTTTGCACTTTTTCTGCCCTTGACCTTGCCCTAATGACCTTGGGTCAAGGTCATTACCACACCCTCAGGTCAAAAGCAATCTTTGTGTGAAGTAAGATTTTCCAATGTCTACATAAGAAAGATATGGACCGAAAATGAATTTTGCACTTTTTCTGCCCTTGACCTTGCCCGAATGACTTTGGGTCAAGGGCAAGGCACACCATCAGGTCATAAGCAATCTTTGTGTGAAGTAAGAACTTCAAATGTCTCGGACATACGGACGGACGGACAAGGTGATTTCTATATACCCCCCAAACTTTGTTTGCGGGGGGTAATAATTAATGAAGAAAAAAAACACCAAGTTTATTCATTTTGGCTCTATTGCACAGATTTATTAATAGCATCTGTAATGGTGGCGTACACATAGATAGTAAATACACAGCTCGGATTGCTGAATAAACAGTTTATATTAATTTTAAATGGCCACTTTTATTCAATTTATCTATCTAGGGATTAAGGGCAAAACATTTTCTGCTAAATACGCTCAAACAATAATTTTCATTTGATTAAATGCGGTAAACAAACAGACCTAGCGTTTCCGTACAAAGGCTATGTACTGAACTACGATAGCCAATGTGTTACCTCTTAAAAAGTGTCAAAATTCCATTGGAATGTATAATAAGCAAAGAAATTTTCTAGAAAAATGTGCGTATTATCGGGAAATTGCTGTACATATTAAGAGCAAGACTGGCCATTTAAGTATATATGAAGTATATAATGTAGATATATAAACAACACAAAACAGGTGTTAAAATCAATTATCTAATTAAATCTAAGCACACTTCAAATTACACACCAAATTATTTGTCATTAACTCATTATTATCTGTCGAATTTTGGCTTCTTTCGATACGGGGTTACATGTCAGTCAGAAGTCATGTGACAAAACAGACAAAATGGCCGTTGAAAACAGGCATGTTGAAACAACGGGACCTAAGAACACTGGCCGCTGGCCGCGTTAGACAGGTGGCCGCCTAAATGAGTTAAATTATAGTAAAAATCTAAACGGGTGGGCTTGAAACTGGCCGTTAATTGCAAGTGGCCGCTGATTAAAGGTGGCCGTAACAGCAGGTCTGACTGTACCTCATAACATGGAGGTGTCCCATACCACCTTAAGGAGCAGCAGCATTTAAATCATGGAAGAATTCTTATTAAGTTTGATATTTTTGTTCTTCTCAGACTTGTTAGTACAAGCTACGTTCCAAACCTGTCAAAAAATGAAAATGTGGTGTACCTTATTAATATAATCATACCCTTCATTCTTTTGGCAAACTGTTGCAGACACTCCTGACTGCAAACTTTCGGAACCTCCATTAGCTGCAATAATGTAGCCCTCTACGATTTTTTTATATCTGATGTTTACTGGAGAGGGCTACAATTCCATAGGATATTCGTAATGGTGCAAAATTATTTTTTTAATGCGTCTGATGATCGGTCTGAAAAGATCGTTTTTATAATTGACTTTCTTTAGATGAAATAATTTTTTAATTCAGGTTGAACAAACTAACCGTATATAAATCAAATCCAGATAAAACACATCAGCATGTTTACCAGTCGTCCTTTTCAGCAGCCATGACAGTTCTCGCGTGATTTTGTGGGATTTACGCTTGGAGTTTGGATGGGATTGATAAAGTGAAATTCAGTGTATATAAGCGATCTTGCCTCGTTCTATCACTAAAACATCATTTAAGAAAATGGTATATAATGAAAAATTCATATTTACCGCGTTAATTATGTATAAAATAGGGGATTTCCTATATTCGGTTCAAGATCCGCTCCTGAATTATTATTGGCCGTCCCAAAATTAAACCGGTCAAGGTCAGTAAACATGGCGGACAAATTCAACTTGCGCTGTTGACATACACGAAAGATAGCCGATATGTGGACTATACTTGATATTTTTGGATTAATTTATGCCATACACATCTACAATGTTTGTATTCAGGTAAGAAATGCAAATGTTATTGTAATTTATATACGATTTGAGATGAAATCGTTGCGGGAGTGAACCACTCCCGCACTTGCACCATTACGGAGATCCTATGGAGTTGTAGCCCCCCCCCCCCCGCAAAAAAAAAAAAAATCGGGAGAGGGCTACATTATTGCAGCTAAACCTCCATAAAAGCTATCGTGTTGACATTATGATTTATCGTCCAGAAATCATGAAAAATGTTATAATTTTTCAGAAAGTTTTGCTATTTTCATAAATCATAATGATAAATTGCGTACAACACTTAGGTGCCTTGCTGAAAACCATGTGATTGAAAATTTTAATTACTTGTGTAGGTGCCTTGCTGAAAACCATGTGATTGAAAATTTTAATTACTTGTGTAGAACCCATATCAACTAACCCATCAGCCTTTGCTATATTATTTTGAAAACGTTCCTCTACAGCTTATCTCAATGGCAAATTCGAACGGGGCTTCCCAGTAGGCAGGTTCTTTGGTCTGTAGCCATCGGTTTTGCTCTTACCCCATTAACCACATGACTCATGTTTACCTTTTTTAAATAGTTATTATCATATAATGTTTTATTAGAGCATAATATGCTAACAGATGAAAATCAACTTAAAACAATTCGTGTATCATTTAAACATTAATGCTTATTAGTACTTATTTTGTTCTTACCATACAAGTGAGGAACCAGAAAGCTGATCAGCAAATTATTTGGCTTGTTTCACACAATATGTAAAACAACTTTCTTTGTGTGGTCTAACTTTCAGGTTTTGATAACTTTGTGTGAAGTACTCAGAATGTCAAGACTGCTGGTGAATCCCTTCTTTGTATGGTTACTGTCAGAGGTAATTGAAATATCACGGTCCACTAGTTCGCACTATAGCTATTGGGGTTGAGTCATTGCCCATAACTAATTTCTTTACCTGAAATAAACAGTATAGTCATAATTGGGTAATTTTTCATAGATATGGCATTATTGTAAATATTTCACTTTCCCTTAACAGTGCCATATGGTACTAAATGGATTCGTTTCCAAGATATTCTAGTGAAAAGGTGTGAATATTGGACAGTATCAAAATACAATTGTATATTGAATGGCATTTCAATATGTAAAAAACCAACTTCCCGTATTCAACTTGCTTCTCATCATTACCAATGCATGCATACCTTTCACATTGATCTTAACTGGTTTGCACCATTTCACATGCCATAGCTGGCTCCATCGCCTTAGCTGATCCTGTCCATTTTAATTATTATGTATGTTTTAGGTACACATTTTGTTTTTTGAGCGGAGGAGCAAATTCGGCATCTTTTACTTTTCACAGAGTACCAAAACATTTCTTGGACTTTAAGAATTAAGAATGCATATCCTAAAAGACAATCTTAACTTATTTGATAAAAATTGCAGGCTTCAGCAGTTCAGTAAACTGTTACTGTTTTTCTTATGCCTTGCCAGTAATTCGAATAAGCGTTTAGAAAACTTGTATTCTTATATGTAAATGCATACCATCTGTCATAAAGTGACACAAAATTCATGTACATGTGAGCCGTTGTGAGGATATTGTAAACATGACCTGTCCCTCTTTTTTGCCATGCCCCATCAAAACTGGCTGTTAAATTAATATCACTCCTATGAAAGAATGATTAATTTTAATAGTTCATTTTTAAAAACAAAGTTTTGTAATAAAAGGATTTAAAACTTGTCATAAGTAAATGTACTGAATTGGATAACAAGAATAATCTAGCAGTTACAATTCAGCTTCTTCTCAACAAGAATCTTTTGCCATTTTGTCAAGTGTGGACCCTATTTCTCTTTCCTAAAGACCTCTTGTTGATATACTCGGAATACTCAGTACAACCAAAAGAGAGTTGACATGGAATTTCCCAAAACCTCCATTTATCATATTTTAATTTTTTTTTCTTATTTCTTTAAATTCAGAAGAATTTGAGTTGTAATAATACAATCCAAAATTATTTAAAAGAGTTCTCGCCTACACGATCCGATTAGTGAAGAGGATGTGCACAATAACGACAAGCCTGCAGGTTATCAGCAAATGTGGCCAACTCAACAATTCTCCTACCATTCCGCCATTCTGCATTTTCTGACACTTCTTCTTGGGGTAGACAGACATCTCGGCCCAACGACACCTCAACTTAGGGCGTTTGACCCCTCGGCACATACGGGTCGGCCTAAATTTATTGACACGTCGGCCCATGTAAAAGACACCTCGGCCCAATGAAACTTTCGGTTTCACTAGAAATGAATATATGTCTTTTTACATTATATAAAACAAATAGGGGCAGATAGTTACTTTATTTATTCATCAATGTGCTTATTATACTCCATTCTCAAAGAATATTCATAAGCGGCGCGTCAAAATCCAAAACGAGGCTAAGGTCGGTTGAGAGCGTAAACAAAAATGGCGACGAATAAGGTGAAACAAGCACTGTTGCGTGCTGCATACCCTTTTCTAACGGATATAGAAGGATAAACTGAGAGCTGTCATTCCACACACAGCCGACCGATCCTGAGAGTAGAAGTTTGTGGATTTCGGGCATTCGGAGAGACTATGGACCTTTTTTTTAGCTTAAGTGTCCGTGATTGCTGGGTGTAAATGTATCATGTTCTGCTCATGTTTTTCCGAGAAAAACGTTCTTGTTATAGTGCGCCAGCATTTTGATAGAAATCTGAATGCATTTAAAGGCTTGATTAACAATGTTTTTAAGTCCGTTGACCTGTCTAAACGATGAAAAAAGTCTATGAACAGCTGATGAATGGCATTGTGTGCTTAGTACTTGCACTATGATTATTGTACATATAGGTTGACTTTAAGCCCTAGTATGACCAAATATACTCATTCAGTTAATATCAATATTTTTATTTTATCGTGTAAATGACATGTAGGAAAACTTTATTTGTGTTGTTTTTAAAATAAAATATTTACTATCTTTTTAATCCCACCTGCTCATAACTGAATTATGTTTTAAGACTAGCTATTATATTTACATTAGAGTCTTAAGTCTGAAGATTTTCAAGTGGACATCTATAAGAATCCCTTGAAAATGTTTGATGTCATTTATTAACAAATTGTTTTGTTGGTGATGTTGTTATTGTTGTAGTTTTTATCCAGAAACACTTGATATTAAATTTGGTAAAAAAAAACAAAACAAAACTATTCCCATAGTATAGTAATAACATATCAAACTCTGAATGATGTTGAGTACCCCCTCCCAAGACTAGTTTTTGCTTCCATGCGAAATGCAATGAGAACGTTTTGATAGTACTTCCTATTTTTTAATTTCAATTTCTTTATTGACTAATATTAAGGGCCCTCAAGAGGCAACAGGAAGATTGTACAAAAAACATTCATAATGCACAATTAACACATACACAAGAGCAAGGCTGTCACTGCACTTTTTGTTACAGGGACGTGGTCCTTCCCAATTGGGAAAATTATTGACATTTTTGTCAAATTAGAAAATTTAAGATACTTTAATATATTATCAGAAGGACTGGAGTCATTGGACATCTATAAATCATAACATAATGTTTTGTTAACTTCTTAATATTGAAGTTTTACAGCTCAAATTTTACTTGAACACAATTTTTTTATATACACAATGTAAAATTTGTGATGTTAGAAATTTGTAGATAAGTAAATTGGGAAATTTAGGGGGTTTTCCCAATTGGGTCAATGGGAAGGGTCTATTTAATTATTAGTCTAAGACCCAAATCTATATATTAAATTTTCAGTTAAAATAATACTATGTTATAAATATACATATTACCGGTAAGTATAGAAATATACATAATATACTAAATAAATGTTTAAGCTGTCTTCTTTCAATCATCTGACTCTTTCCCTCTTCAGGACTGTCAATCTTTTTGATTTGACGTGCTTACATTTATTGTCTTTAAATGTGTGTAAACTGCGGTCAAACATTGCTTGCTGAGGCTTAAAAAAATATTATGTGTTTAGGGTAACCAGGTCTAACCTTCAAATATGCCCAATCCTACCTATTTAGTTGTCTGTTTTTATCGGATTGTGATTTTCATATTATTTCCATTAAAAACCCATTTTTAGATATGATACAAACAAACACCCTTATGATTTTATATTTGTATTTGTGTCCTTGTGCCAAAAAAAAAAGAAGATAAAATAAAGAGAAAAAAAATCTCAACCTACCCAACCTAATTTTTCCATCATTGTTACCCTAAACAAACTTTTTTTTCTTAGGCCTGACTGGTAAAATTGTTAGATACCTTGCGTCATTATTATAATATAGGAGTATAGGTTAATTTTTTTTTTCAGATGTGTCTTTTAGCATACTTTAATAAGCATAGACCCATGGAAAAGTTCAAGAACTCGTAACATAATACATAAAATGATAGAAAGTATAATTTATTATTTAATATTTACTCTCATATGAAATGAGTAGAGATTATTGTACATATTACATACTGGTATATACATATTTATTTAGAAACTATGGTCTTTTGCTTTAGATTGTGTATCGACTGTATTAATTTGTACATATATAACATAATGTGATATATATTGAGTGATAGATCACCCAGTTTCAGTTTATTTATTGTGAGGAACTGTACTACCTTGAACATTAGACTAGTCCCGGAGAAAGGTCTAATTAATTTTTCTATGAATTATATGTATTAGTTTGTCGAGTTCATAAAATTAAGTGCATTTTTATTATTTTTCAGAAACTATGTCAAGATTAGATATGGATCTTCAAAGAGATGCTTTGGACCTCATGGCTGAGGAAGATATCAGTTATGAAGATGGTCTTCATGACCAGGAGTTGAGTCCAGCAAGGAGTGCCCCTTTGCAGATTTCAATTTCCGAGAAACTTTAAACTTTCCTATCAAAGGTGAAATTCTAACTCACTGGGAAGAGCGACATTTTAATAAGTGGTTATGCCCTCATCATGTGCTGGTCCACAGGTCAGAGGATGTCGGATATACAGAGCCACTTTCCATATGAAATTATCATATCCATACGGAGACAAACCCTACCATTTTGGAGGCAACTATTGCCAAGGCAACTAGCCAGATGGTTATTGCCACAAATTTCATTGACCCTGGACTCTTCTGGTACATCTTTCGCCATGTCGACATATGGTTACGCAGTACAGCCACAAATTTCATTGACCATGGACCCCTCAATTACACTTCTGCCACCACCTGAATTCCTCCTAGGCCTTCGACATTAGATGCTTTATTTCCCGCGATGGTGAATGCTGCTTCCTCAACTGTGGAGATTTCTCACCCAATGACTGATCCTTCTTCATTGGTAGACCTTCACTCTTGCTCATTGGTGGAGCCGTCTTCTCGCACAGTTTGTCTTTTTGCAAGCTAGAGAGTGAAAATTGCGCACTGAACTAAAAGGTTTCTGTGCTATTGGAACGCGAGGACCTCTTCATGGATCAGTTAATTGTGCGCTGTTAATTTTATGAAAGGTGGCAAGTTTAATGAAATTTTATAAACTTTCATATGTGAACTTTAATCAGAATAATATTATTTTGCTGTGTGATTTGACATGTTTGTTATTGTTATTTGAATGTTTTGTTATAATTATTGTATGTATATTAATAAAAAGTTCTTCTCTCTTACTTGAATATTACTATATATAGGTTTTATATTTGGCAACCACATGTTATATATGAATAACAAATTGTGTACCGGGTATACTATGAGTCAGTTTAAAAAATACTGTGTACAGTTTTATTATTTTTTCTTATTTAAAATTTTCAAAGATAATAATTAACACACAATATAGACTTAAGAATTTTTTTTTTAAAATAATGTTTGCAGCTTATATTATAATGAATATCATGTAAATTCTTTAAATATTAATTCACATCAACTGCAAATATTTTTGTTCTCAGTCAAATATGGATAAATAAAACACAGGAGTCGACAGTATTATCAATAATTAAGAAATAAAGTCAAACCAATTAAAACATAGAGGTGAGTCACAGAGTCTTGTGAAGTAAAATGAAACGCACTAAAAAAAGTACCGGTGAGTACCTCGGAGGAAAACTAACGAGCTCACGAAGCTCAGCTCATGGCTATAGGTTTTAGACTATCGACTTCTTGTGGGACTATTCAAAACATACAATTAAAATCCACATTATTAAGGGGAAAATAAAAAAAATAATATCGGTATTCAATATAATTCAATAAAAGCTGAAATTATAAACATATCGTCGTTTAGGTTTTGTTTATTTTTATAAAGTCGACCCGCCCCCTTCATGAGAAAAATAACCCACCTCTGATTTTTACTTAAGTTTTTTATCTTTTGTTTATTTCTTTTGTGCCAAGACTGGACGATGACTTTTTTCATCGTTTCTTCTAAAAATCCAAATGTAAGAGAGGACACGACATTCAAATCACGAGTAGAGTTTGGCGACGCTTATATATTTCCGCCATGCTTGCGTTCTTCGATACCGACCTTAGCCTCGTTTTCAGTACGATATGAATATTCATGACTATCTCATTAAGAATGGAGTATAATGCAGCTTTATTAATTTTCATTTCGTATGAATAGTCTTTAATTTTCTTGCAACTTAAAAAGTACTGAAAGTACTTACTATACGGTTAACTTTACACAGTAGCTGACGTGCTCAGCTGACAACAAGTGCGTAGCTACAGTTTGTGCCTTGATTCTATTAATGATATAGGGCTTAATATTTCTGATCAAAGTAATATAAGAACAATAGTTCATTAAGAAATATTTTCTCTTATTTTGTAGAACTATGTTGTTAAATATTTACCAGGGTATACGTCACTTATATCAACAATGATTCTTAAAGTTTTTGATAGACTGTCAAACCGATATAAAATAAACTAACTCATGTATGGTCTTGTTCTCATTAAAACCTTATTAATTCAGGAAAAAATAAAATAAAAGCAAGGCTTTCTTTTTTATTGATATCTCGATCAGAATAGATATATTAACGATGAGAAAAGAAAATGTATACATAAGAAAACACAAACATATACATAGAAACATTAAAGTTTCTTCCTTGTTCCATAGTACATTTAATGTCACCATAACATTTCACGGTACGGTTTTATAGAACAAAGACTGTTATACTTCACATCACATAGACTGTTATACTTCACATCACATTTACGGCACCGAAAAACAACACTCTAAAAGTCCGCCAACATCCGTGATATTTTCTTAAGGGCCTTCCGTGCCGACACTTCCCCCAGTCCTATTCGCTCCCACACCGTGAAGAGTTGTCCTTGTAACCGCAATCTGTGTTTCCTTTGTCGACGACGACGCAGCTTCTCACCAGAGATGCGGCGGACCTGCAGGTTGACCAGTCTAGACTCGTCACCAAGAAGCTGGATCAGTAGATAAAGGGTAAGACTGGATTTCCATGCGGCGTGGTTCAAAAGGCGGTCCATACAGGTTGTTGTTTGTACGTTGCAATGCATTCATGTGTAAATATGACTTTTAAAATATAAACATTGAAAGGTTTGTACAAGACCTTCATAATCAAAGTTAATATATGTATAATGAGATCTGTAAAACAACTCTTAACAATGCTAATTATAATATTTTAATAGCATATGATAACATTTGAGTCACAATATTCAATACAATATAACTACGTACATTTATTTTTCATTTGCAGTTGATTTGATTTGGGCTCGAACTAACTATCTAAACAAACTTTGAAGGTGAAACTTCACTAATATATACAATGTTCGAGTAAATAAACTTATCGTGTAAGAGTGGTCTAGATCACAAGGTGAGCTCGACATGTGGGGAATAAGCGAAGTGTCGGCATCATTCGGTTGTTGAGATGCTTTTGTAGTCACAGGTCGATTTCTTTTAATGCTTTAAGCTTATTATAAGACACTTGAAAACAATTTTCCCTCTATGGCGAGCATTCCTTGGTTTTTATTGTCAGCCGACATTTCTACGGTATTATGCCGGATGTTTTTGCGATATAATATTTAAAACCATAAAACGACGAATTCCAGCTTCCGGTTTAACACGAGAAGGCACCAACTATAAAGCTGACATGAATTCATAAATACGCATTATTTCCTTTTTACCTCCGACTACCGCCATATTAGTTGTCAATTTATATTATTCTGCTCATCGCTACACACCCCCTATATAAGGCCAATATCACTATTCATGCTTCACCGCATTTAGGTATTTCATTTACCCGAACACGTTACATTGGACGAGGAGACTTGTAGAAACGCGTTTTTAGCAAAAAAAATATGCCAACCACTGCACTGGCAACTTAGGACAGTAAGGCAACATTTTGCTTTCAAACAGCAGTAAAAGGAGGTCGTTTTGCTTTTGTTTATTTATTTCTGCGTAATGAATAGTTCTAAACTATTTTGGGTGTATTTGTAAAGATATGGGTCACCTTAACTTGACCATGTCTAAATTTGACGGTCACGTGACTTTTTAGGGTCACAATGGTGCCTTTTATACAAAAAGTTCAAGTGCAAGGCAAAGAAAGTTTAGAGTAAGTAATATGGCAACATATTCAAAATTATCTATACATCGTAGAAATCAATGCTTATTCAGTTGTAAAGTTCACTAGTTGTGTAAATTTCTCAAAAACTGGTTACTTGTTCCTAAAATAGTGCATTTTTTTATATTTTGATAAAAATCACAAAGTAAACCTTCATCTCTCAACAAATGAGCATCAGTTTTCATTAAGAACTCGTAAAAAGGAAGAAAATCATATCAAGTTTAATAATATATATTGCCGTCTTGCACTTAAACTTTTGCATTTAATTTCTCAATCTAGAATGTCGTTCAAATCAATACACATTTCAAACGCACAAGTGATCCCAAAAGGGAAGGTAACTCTTTGAGCGATAACTCTTCTGATAAAGGCGCGATGTCATTTTATCACCTTACCCGAATTAAGATATGTTTCAGCAGTACATTATGTAAATTGTTATTTAAACATAGTGTTTCTGTTTTATTTAATTTAAAAGAGACAAGATGGTTTACGATGAATCGCCCGCATTTCTTCTGTCGTATTATGGATGTAAACTTAAACCGTTGTGTTTTATTTTTCTTGGTTTACCGCATTCGCGGAATTAGTGAATTCTTAGTTTTTTAGGAATTAGAGAAAAATATATAGCAGCTAATTGTACACAATTATTGATTTGAGGGGTTGGGTGTCAATTAAGCCCCTGGTATTAAATTTTCTCATAATATTATATTAAAAATTAAGATATTGAGTATTTTTTCATTATGATTTAATGTCAGATGAATGCATGTGCCCAATGACTGCATACTCTATAGCACTGCTCGGGTCTGTAAATATTATTTTGGGGGAGGGGGATCAAAGGGTTAACTTTATTTTGTTGGCCAGGTAGCAAGGTGTTTTACTAAGTAAATTGTGAATTAAATTAGAATTTTCCGTAGGGACTATACATGTAGATCTGCCCATTTATGAGGCCTTTTCCCATCCCTCATAAGCAATCAACAATATGCACCTTTGTATTACACTTTTATTTTTAACGCTCATTAAAATTACTTTTATTTTTATTCAAAGTAGTATAACTAACATATAGGGGGGGGGTAAACAATGGGTCTATTGTGTGAGAGAACAATGGGAGAACAATTGGGGGATTATCCGGATAATCAGGGGATTATCCGGATAATCCCATAAGTGAGAACAAAGGGGGGATTATCCGGATAATCCTCCTGAAGTGGAGGCTATTGTGTGAGAGGTCAAAGAGGGGATTATCCGGATGATGCTCCTGAAGTGGGGACCTATTGTGTGAGAGGACAAAGAGGGAATTATAATCCCCTAAAATGAGGTCTGATGACCTTCTCCTGACTTGGAGAGGACATCAGTGATGATCACCATATGTCCTTGAGGGATACGGATGGGGAGTAGGTATTGGGTACTATTGTAGGAGAGGACTATGAGGGGATTATCCGGATAATCCCTTGCTTAGGATAACATATGTATAATTAAAAATACACACAGCTATGACCTTTGTTTAACCTTGAGGAAATCAACAAACTCCCTTGATACAATAAAAGAGATAACGAGAGGATTTTTGAATACGAACGCGGGAATAACAGTAAGTATGGATATTTGGATTTATAATAATGTTGGTAAGAGAGAGATAGACCAAATCTTTATAATTGATATCTCTTTTCAGAAGCAGTCTCTGCTGTGAACACATGATACAGTAATAAAGAAACGAACAACACACTGATGAAAATGAGATTTGTTTTATTTGCTGAATATCTAGTTTCAGAATCACCAAAAATAAAACCAAGAATTGGTTCACATATAAAATTGTTATACTTGCAATCATTGTGAATAATTCACACGTTTTGAACAGAATTTATACACATATTTTCACTGTCAGTTTTTTAAAAAACTTTTATGTTCTTTTTCCAAGATGGACTGCTACCAATTTTCAAAATCGTTTGGGTTACAGGCAGGACATCTGAGCATTCCTTCTTGATTCAGATGATCGTCTTGATCAATGCAGAGCACTAAGGTATCCAACTCCGGTAGACTCTTTTCAATGTCTTTCCAGAATTTCTTGAGATTACCGTATTCTGTGAGTCACAAACAAAGTCCTTTCTTTGTCGGAACGATCTCATTTTGGTTAGGTGGTCTCCAATACTGACGGATGTCCACGCATGGATTATTTTCTTGTAAGGAAACGTAAACGTTGTATCCCAGATGCCAACTTTGCGCGTCGTTTATTGAGAGTGGTTTCTTGAACGAAGTCCATCGCCGACAGATATGTTTTGAACTGAATTGATTTCAGACAAATACCTTTTTTCGATTTGTCGTTCGTCTCTCTTTACTCAATGCGTCCTTTCTTTTAGATGTTGATGAATGTTCGGTAGACAATTGTCTTTCTTTTTGTTTCATACCCGTTCTGAGAGGCATATGGGTCTCGTTTTAATGCATGGTTTCTTTAAATTTCGGTAGAGCTCTCACTTGTTTGTCAGCTACTGGCTCACTGAGGGGTGTCGAACTGGAATATTGAGCGCTTTTTTTTTCTGTGTAGTATTCCTCCACCTCTCTATGTTCTGCTTCGAATAATGGGAATAAAACTTTCGTCATCTTCATCATCATCATCATGGTCATTTTACATTTGTCGGAAAACAAGTGTCACCGTTGATTCTCCGGTTAAAAATGACGGGTCTTCGCCGTTTTTGTCTTTATAATAGATGTGCATATGATCAATGTTATTTGTACGTAAAGGAATACGGTAGGGATAAAGAAATATTTGATTTTTAGTATTTTCTAAATAAAGTAGGTTTTCCCCTACAATGGTGACGTCACAGATAGAACAGTATACAAATATTTCCTTATTGGATAAACGTCCAGGTTTGTCAATACAAAACTCCGTCATCTCCACTGTCCACTTCCCTGTAAGAGGTAGAGATCTTGGAAGACGCACTCTAAAATCCCAAGGTTTATTATCGGAATATGTGGACGCACTGTCCGAGGACTTGAGAACCATTCGCAGCGACATCTTTTTCAAAAATGAACTATAACTTGTTTTCTAATCTCATTTATCTCAACCTTCGGAATCAAATTTGTAAATTTCATAGACCAGCCTAGCCATCGGACCAGCATTTGGGTGAACTGCAATACTTCCGTTTTCTAATGATCTTCTCGATTCTCCAACTGGCCTGGTCGATATTTAATATTTTTGAAGTTCACAAGCATTAAACGTCTTTGAATGGGTTGATTCATGATATACCCTTAACTAATAGTTTTAGGAATGTCTTGTGAGACGAAACGATTACTGACATTAAAGCTTCATATTTTTTCAGGTACGATTTTTAAATTTCTTTAAACATTTCAAAATTATACAAATGATTTTCTAAATGGTACGAACGAATTTCTAAATCGTACATTTGAATTTAAAACTTGAACAAACGAATTCAAAAATCGTTTTTACAATTTTAAAAATCGTTCAAACGAATTCAAAAATCGTTTAAACGATTTTCTAAATTGTACAAACGATTTTATTAATCGCTCAAACGATTTTCTAAATTGTACATGTACAAACAATTTTAAAAATCATTTAACGATTTTTTTTTTAATTGTACATACGAATTTAAAAAAATAAACAAACGAATTTTTAGATCGTACGAATTTCTAAACGAGAGGTGGAGGAATACTACACAGAAAAAAAAAAGCGCTCAATATTCCAGTTCGACACCCCTCAGTGAGCCAGTAGCTGACAAACAAGTGAGAGCTCTACCGAAATTTAAAGAAACCATGCATTAAAACGAGACCCATATGCCTCTCAGAACGGGTATGAAACAAAAAGAAAGACAATTGTCTACCGAACATTCATCAACATCTAAAAGAAAGGACGCATTGAGTAAAGAGAGACGAACGACAAATCGAAAAAAGGTATTTGTCTGAAATCAATTCAGTTCAAAACATATCTGTCGGCGATGGACTTCGTTCAAGAAACCACTCTCAATAAACGACGCGCAAAGTTGGCATCTGGGATACAACGTTTACGTTTCCTTACAAGAAAATAATCCATGCGTGGACATCCGTCAGTATTGGAGACCACCTAACCAAAATGAGATCGTTCCGACAAAGAAAGGACTTTGTTTGTGACTCACAGAATACGGTAATCTCAAGAAATTCTGGAAAGACATTGAAAAGAGTCTACCGGAGTTGGATACCTTAGTGCTCTGCATTGATCAAGACGATCATCTGAATCAAGAAGGAATGCTCAGATGTCCTGCCTGTAACCCAAACGATTTTGAAAATTGGTAGCAGTCCATCTTGGAAAAAGAACATAAAAGTTTTTTAAAAAACTGACAGTGAAAATATGTGTATAAATTCTGTTCAAAACGTGTGAATTATTCACAATGATTGCAAGTATAACAATTTTATATGTGAACCAATTCTTGGTTTTATTTTTGGTGATTCTGAAACTAGATATTCAGCAAATAAAACAAATCTCATTTTCATCAGTGTGTTGTTCGTTTCTTTATTACTGTATCATGTGTTCACAGCAGAGACTGCTTCTGAAAAGAGATATCAATTATAAAGATTTGGTCTATCTCTCTCTTACCAACATTATTATAAATCCAAATATCCATACTTACTGTTATTCCCGCGTTCGTATTCAAAAATCCTCTCGTTATCTCTTTTATTGTATCAAGGGAGTTTGTTGATTTCCTCAAGGTTAAACAAAGGTCATAGCTGTGTGTATTTTTAATTATACATATGTTATCCTAAGCAAGGGATTATCCGGATAATCCCCTCATAGTCCTCTCCTACAATAGTACCCAATACCTACTCCCCATCCGTATCCCTCAAGGACATATGGTGATCATCACTGATGTCCTCTCCAAGTCAGGAGAAGGTCATCAGACCTCATTTTAGGGGATTATAATTCCCTCTTTGTCCTCTCACACAATAGGTCCCCACTTCAGGAGCATCATCCGGATAATCCCCTCTTTGACCTCTCACACAATAGCCTCCACTTCAGGAGGATTATCCGGATAATCCCCCCTTTGTTCTCACTTATGGGATTATCCGGATAATCCCCTGATTATCCGGATAATCCCCCAATTGTTCTCCCATTGTTCTCTCACACAATAGACCCATTGTTTACCCCCCCCCCCCTATATGTTAGTTATACTACTTTGAATAAAAATAAAAGTAATTTTAATGAGCGTTAAAAATAAAAGTGTAATACAAAGGTGCATATTGTTGATTGCTTATGAGGGATGGGAAAAGGCCTCATAAATGGGCAGATCTACATGTATAGTCCCTACGGAAAATTCTAATTTAATTCACAATTTACTTAGTAAAACACCTTGCTACCTGGCCAACAAAATAAAGTTAACCCTTTGATCCCCCTCCCCCAAAATAATATTTACAGACCCGAGCAGTGCTATAGAGTATGCAGTCATTGGGCACATGCATTCATCTGACATTAAATCATAATGAAAAAATACTCAATATCTTAATTTTTAATATAATATTATGAGAAAATTTAATACTATTCATTCACAAAATAAATTCTAATTGCTCATTTCTCATTACCGAGGAAGGAAAGAGGGTGTATTAATCCTGCGACAAGGCGATCAAAAGCCATTTTTGGTTCACGTCAATATATAGAATTTAAATAAGTCTGAATTCTCCTATGTGAGAGACTCTCTCTCCCACCCATTTACATCCTATAGTTAATGCATGCAGCATATAGCAATTCGATATAGCTAACTTAAGTAAATGTCCTTCCCCTTCCACAACAAAATTATGAGTATAAAAACAACTCATTTGTTTTATTAATTCAAAAAGATAAAAGGACTTTCTAAAAAAAAATTCTGTGACAACATTTAAACGTGACATATGCATGCACACTCAAAATTGCATTTTCTTTATAAATTATGATGTCAATGTGTTTAATAATTGTATGACTTCTTAGTTCTTTTACTCTTCTCTCTCCAAAAACACAGTCTTCCTCTTCTTAAAGTTCAGGTATTTCTTTTCATCATTTAATCTTTTCTATCCCCAGGATAAGTGTGTGGGTAAATTGTCACCAATAAGAACATCATTTATGTAAATCCCAAAACAAAGCATGTAGCCAGGTACCAGCTAAAATGAAAAATATATTTCAGTGAGTTTAACTTGTAATCAAAATGACTGAAAGACTGAAATGGAGTATTTTTTTCTACAATTTGACAGACAATGGAATTTATTAATCTTAATAAACATTTCAGATATGCATTTAGATTTTGCACAAATTCAAATACAGCTTTGAGACAGCTTTTCGGTTTGATTTGAAATTATTAGCATCCTCACTCCTGATATATATATATATATATATATATATATATATATATATATATATATATATATATATATATATATATATATTACTTGCACCCCTTTATTTTACCCGGCCTGACCTTAAAAGTGCACCCCCCTATCTCTCTCTCTCTCTCTCTTTCTCTCTCTCTCTCTCTCATATTACTGATTTTATACAAGATTGATATCATTATAATGCTGGTGCAGTCTGTGAAAACATACCATGTATTGTTGATTTTGTAAACATGAACTATTCAAATTTGTAGGTTTATAATTAACATGGGTTTTTATCAATCATTTTAAAACATGAAACCATTCGTACATGAAAATGCTTTTTCTAACTGTCTCATAGAATTATCAGATTTATCATTATTTCAATGATGAATTATTGTACTTATACATGTATGTTATATACTTACATTTTCTTCAACCAGTGTGATACTTTTCAAAATACTCTGCAAATTACAAAAAATAATTATGGGAAGTTATACAAATGCATAGTTAGGACATGTTAACAGTAATTTGAACATTTTGTGAAAGGTGTTCATGGATGGGTAAAATGACCAACACTTTAAATATCAATTGAAAGTTACACATACACATTTTAAACAAACATACCATATATGATCATACATGTACACTTGTACATGTAGATTCCTCATTTAAAGAAAATCAGATGGAGACATGCAGTCATTTGTTTATTATTATTCGTTTCTTTATTACCAATAGTACAGAAACATAAGTATGAATCCAGGTGACAAGATTTCAAAAAGTGTTATGATAGTAATATTCTGAGTTATAAAAAACTAGCTAGTAATAAGAATTAAAGTGCATGAACATCTTATATCAACTGCATGAATGTGTAAAAAATATAAATGAACTGTCATAGAAGAATTTGGAACACAGTAGAAAGGTGTTGTTGATCAGCTGTTTATCAATTTTCAGAAAATGAAACATCTCAGTTGTTTATAATCCTTTAGCCTGTACTGTACTGATTTTCAGAAAATCAAATCAGCTGTTTTCACAGTCTTGTATTGTTTACTAACAAATTGAAAAAAAAAAACTTTTGTGTAAAACTATATGTAAGTATTGTCAGTACATGGACTATGAACTGATTCGTGTCAATTGGCTCAGATGAAAATGATCAACAATTTAACGGACTGGCAATATAAAGCTACATAATGTAAACAATGCAGTCTCTCCTCATGTTTTGAACGAAACAACACACTAAGTCGATCAGAAATTCATCAACAGTATAAAATCACAATAAAATAGTTGTTTATTTATCTGGTACATTACAAATACACGGTATATCTATTCTACATACCTGATAAATCATCAAAAGATCGCTATCATCGGAAATACCAGCTACATGTGTTAACATCGTCTGGCGAGCGCTTTTAGGACGCAGATTTACATATGCGTTATGGAAATTCTTCGTATATTCTGATTGTTGTAAACTTATAACAACACACATGGTTGATTCGTAGTTAAATTTTTCTTGTGAAGTATTAAATCAGCCGTATTTTTTGCTTAAACTGCTGTTTTTGGTAAATTTTCCATATATGGAAATACAGAGGCGGGGCACATATTATGACGTCATATTTCAATATCCCTTCATTAGCATATCAAAACGATGTGTAGCCTTATCTGTCCTGCGAAGAAATATCCAATGAACGACGAAACAATACATTACTGAAATCTATGCACAAATATTCCAAAAATCCTCCATAATTGTAGACCGTTTTCCTGTGTATGTTATAACATCGCACATGCGCAAACCACACACTTTGGCAGATCGAACAATGTCAATGATCGCATGGATTTTAGAAACGCAGCGTTTTTGTAGAAACTGATAGAAACGATGTTACGCTGTTACTTTCTTGGATGTATTATTTATCTACTGTGTTGGGTGTAGTGCAGCGGGTTTTTCAAACAGATGCAGACGTTATGCACTCTGTATGAACGACACGCGTGTTCAAGGCGCATGCGAAGTAAGGCAGCACTTTGTGCAAATGAAAAAAGGACAATAACAAACCGTCAACCATCTCAAAAATCCATAAAACGAAATACAAACTCAAAGCAGAGCAACACGGACCTCCAAGATAAAGGTAGGATCAGGTGCCTAGGAGGAGTGAGCATCCTCTGCTGACCGGTCACACCCGCCGTGTGCTCTTTGTCGTGATACGATAAATGATACGAATACCTTGGAAATTCTTTTAAAGAATAAATATATTTTGTGTTTTATTGATTGTAGTTTCCTTTATTCTTTTTACAAACATTTTACTACAATGTGTAGTTTATGCATTTGGAAGTCCGTGCAACCTGATTGCCTCGATCGGAAAGCAACCGACCGTATATATACCCCAGTGGCAGTAGAGGAGCGATCGAAACTAATAAGGCGACCAGATGCTTTTATGAATTCATGTCAGCTTTAACATGAATGGTCAGTCTAGTTTTGCATTATCACAAAACCATTTTTATAGCTTACGTTATGACGAAGGAAAATGCCCTTGAATAATATTTATTTGTGATACAGAAGTATATACCCCCCCCCCCCCCCCGATTCAGGAATTTACAGTACCGATCAGAGCCAACCTAACAGAAAGTAAACCCCAACTAAACCCTGGGTTTACTAGAGTGGACCCAGAGTAAACCCAGAGTAAACACAGATAGTAAACCCGGTCAGAAGTATACTCCTGAAAGCAGACGCTTACTGTGTATTCGGAATATACAAGGGGCAGGAGTTACAGGCAGTAGGATGGTAAGATAAAAGACGGGTCTGTTTAAACTTCAGTGCGTACAGTTGACCTTAAAAGCAATTTCCAAGTAAACCCTGAATAAACCCAAAGTAAACCCCGAGTGGACCCAAATTTTCAAAAAGTAAACCCCAAAAGTAAACCCGGGGTTTAGTTGGGGTTTACTCTGGTGTTAGGTTGGGTCTGATCGGTACTGTAGTCCCAATCCCAACTTTTTAGGTCTTTCCACCTTTCAGGTGAAAGACCTCTTGTTAGGTCTTTCCACCTTTCAGGTGAAAGACCTTTTGTATTTCTTATGTTTTTTATTATTATTATTATTATTATTTTTTTTCTTCTCTTTTTTTCCAGGGACAGCTTTTTTATTATAAGAGATATTGAAACAATTTTTTCTTTATGTTATTGACCATAAAAAGTTATGGTACCAAATGACCCTTTGCTTAATAACTCCCAGAACTTACAAAGTTATTGCCCTTGTGTAAGAAATGTTTGTTATCACTACTCCTCTGAAACCATAAGAGATAGAGACTTGGAACTTTTACCAATGTCTTCAGTAAACTTAGAGGGTTCTTCAATCTATTCATACCGAAAGGATCTGAGGCCCCCTTATAGTAGTTATTGCCCCTGAAATTATTTCAATTTCTATAAAATCGCTTCCAACTTTTTTATTATTTATCGTAAAGACTTCGGACCACTTGGGATGGAAGCGTCTACCTTGGCCGAACAAAATGATATAAAGGTCAAAGGTCAAGGTCATTTGGAAATCTGTTAATTAATGAGTTTTTAGATCTCTTTTGTTTAGGGTGGTACAGAAAATCTTTTTCATGGATATAGTAGGGCTTCTTAAGACATTTCAAAATATAACCCTTCAGCCCCTACATTGAAACAATTATAGAGTTATTGCCCCTATTGTACAAAATGCTTGTTATCGTTACTTCTCATAAACCATAAGAGGTAGAGACTTGAAACTTTTACTAATGTATTCAGTACATCTAGGGGCTCCTTCAATCTATTTATACCGAAAGGGCCCGAGCCCCCCTTGTAGCAGTTATCGCCCCTGAAAGTTTATTAATTTCGTTAAAACACTTACAACTTTTGAACCTTACATCGTAGGGCCATCAGACCACTTGAAATTGAAATGTTGACCTTTACCAGTCAATAGGACATAAAGGTCAAAGGTCAAGGTCAAACAAAAAAAATTGCATATTTCAGTTTTTGACTTTTTTTTTTATAAAGTAACGCAGAGAAAATGTTTTATTAATTATATTGAAACAAAACATAAAAAATAATGAGGTGGAAAGACCTCTAATTGTTCGTGAACAATTAGTCTACTAGTTTTCTTTATGTTTTTTATTCTTCTTCTTCTTCTTTTTTTCTATTTAGCTCGGAGTGACTTTTTTGTTATTAGGGTTATCCAAACAAATTAAACTTTATGTAATTGTTCCTTAAAAGTTATGGTACCAATTGACCCTGTGTCAAAAAACTCCCAGAACTTACAGAGTTATTGCCCTTTGAGAAGGAAATGCCTGTTATCACTACTCCTCTAAAACCATAAGAGATAGGGACTTGGAACTTTTACCAATGTCTTTAGTACACTTAGAGGGTTGTTCAATCTATTCATACCGAAAGGATCTGGGGCCCTCTTCTAGCAGTTATTGCCCCTGAAAGTATTTGAATTTCCATAAAATCACTTCCAACTTTTTTATTATTTATCATAAAGACGTCGGACCACTTGGAATAGAAGCGTCTACCTTGGCCGAACAAAATGACATAAAGGTCAAAGGTCAAGGTCATTTGGAAATCTGTTAATGATTTTTCAGATCTCTTTTGTTTAGGGTGGTAGAGAAAAACTTTTTCATGGATGTAGTAGGACATCTTAAGACATTTTTAAATACAGCCCCTTGGCTCATACCTTTGAATAATTACAGAGTTATTGCCCCTATTGTACAAAATGCTTGTTATCGCTACTCCTCTGAAACAATAAGAGATAGAGACTTGGAACTTTTACCAATGTCCTTAGTACACTTAAAGGGTTGTTCAATCTATTCATACCAAAAGGATCTGAGGCCCCCTTCTAACAGTTATTGCCCCTGAAAGTATTTACATTTCCATTAAATCACTTTCAACCTTTTTATTATTTATCATAAAGACGTCGGACCACTTGGAATGGAAGCGTCTACCTTGGCCGAACAAAATGACATAAAGGTCAAAGGTCAAGGTCATTTGGGAATCTGTTAATTAATGAATTATCATATCATTTGATACAGAATTTTAGTAAGGGTTTCAATAGCTTGCTGGATTGCGCAATAAGGTATTCAATTAGGTCAGCCAGGTATCGCATCAAGTACTGTGGTTACTCAAGTGGAAATTGTTTTACAGTCAACCCATTCATATTATACAAAGACAGCTAGCCTCTAGAACACGCTCTTCTATTGTTAGGTTTTCTGTTTATATGCTTGTGTAAAGAATATTCACTTGGCGAGCAAATCAATTTTGTTCTGAGTAAATGGGAAAAAATTCAGAAAAAGTAATTCAAAAGATATCTACGATAAACAACGGAATTCTTAAAGCAATCATGGCTTGAAATACAAAATAATCTCTTAAAACTCATTTATGGCTTTGCAGTATTCTAATTTTCTAGTACAACATATAACACAGGTATACTATTTTTGTATACCTTTCTGAGCAATCTAGCAATTTATTAAAAAAATAGTAGGGTGGAAAGACCTCTAATTGTTCAAGAACAATTAGTCTACTAGTTGTTTTTGTTATAACAAAAAAGATGGGATAAACACATTGATGCGCAATCCAAAACAGTTTTTTTTTAACTTTTCCTATTAGATATATGTTATCATGATAGTGAAAGTTATTTACCTTTTTTAAGGATAATTGCTTCTCCCCGTTAAATGTTTCAAAACGCTTGTCAGAAATAAGCATTTCGTTCAATCAGAGCATGGCACATGCGTGCGTGACGGACATGGCAAGTGGAAATATTGGATGTGAGCATATATGCGTGTTGGTGTTCTTTATTGCTTGTGTGAAATGTGCATTTTTATGCAAGACTCTTACATTGGATGCCGTCGTGACTTGTTTTATTGCAGACTTCACTAATTTTTCTTAGCGTCGTGACCGCGGTCCCTTGACTATCTTATGTACACATCGGCACTTCGTAACATTGGATGCCGTCGTGACTTGTCCGTCACCTTGTCGAGGTACACACAGGTACTTTGTGTATCGACAAATGCTCTCATATGGTGGACGAAGTGAAAGGCTAATATATGGTTAGCAGATAACAATAGAACATCAACTAATATGGCACCTATCTGTAACCGCGTAGATTTAAACGGTGCTAGGGATTCGTCCTCAACTGCATTAGTCGTGTGCAGTACGAACGGGGTGAGGGAATGTTGGCATAAAGGTACAATGTATATAAGGTTGAGACACGCTGTGAGCCGTAAGGTTAAAACGAAGGATAGGTGTGCTGTATTCCTGAAGGTCCACCAATATGCAATTCCAGAAAAATAAAAGACAATTGATGCAGGATTCCGAATTTATTTAACGAGACTCAACGATGGCAGCATTACAACAATTTAACAGACAGACATGTTACAAACAAGTCGGATATGGCCAGTACTGGCCTCCGGACTCAAGACTTTGGGTGAGTCGGACGACTGACCGAGGCTGGCCGCCGTATTCCAGACGAACGATTGACAATTGTAAATAACTATTTAAAAGAATCCGAACAATGAGTATAAATTGACAGGTGATGGCATAAAGTAAGCTGAGTGAAAGGTTCACAGTTATAAAATAATTGTAAAAACTCAATGAGTCTTTGATGTCCAAGACATGAAAAACTGATAATTGCACAATGTTGTTTTAACAGATAAGCAGTCCTTGAGACATGGCACTCTGTCTCTTTGAAATCACAAACAGTGTGAATCACAAATTGAATAAGTAAGTTTATACGAAATAAACTGTGAGAAAATATTACAAAACAGACGTTGAATCTGAAAAGTAAAGTCCAAAATAAAGTTATAATTAAACAGTGAATTTTGCACTGTGATAATTCGATAAATTAAAATAATGCGGGTGTTTGGTTACATTTGTTGCTATTTTATGATGCCAATAGAGCTTTAGCACAAATTGGGAAGATAGTTTCTGTTAACCAGCTAAGTCTACTTGTTTGGGGACAACATGTTAAGGTACATCACTCACCTAAATTTATACTTTTCAAGACACATGGTCACAAGATGTTGATTTAAATGTTCCTTAAACTATCAATTCAATTGCCTGTGTAGTGGTTTAAGTATATGTCTTGTCAACTCCATATTACGAGTTTGAATCCGTTCGGTATTTTTGTTAATGTTTACGCAATCATTTTTGAAAACAAATTTTTATTTCCAAATTCAATTTACTATATCTGTCTGGCGTATATACTCCTTCCATCGTAATATCTATCATAATCACTTAATTTTATGTTAATCTTAAACTATTTTAAGGTGTAATCAACCTTTATTTCAAATTATGGTTGTACTAACCATTCCTAGCTCCATTCCTATTACATTAACACTTACAAGTCAGGATTCATGCATATCTATAATCCACCCTTATTGTATACAGGTGATGAATTACAAAGGTTCTTTCTGCCTTTGAGCTCGAATACACTGAATAACAGTTGGTGTGAGATTGGGCCAACTTGTGCATATAACCCAATCATTTACATTAAATAGTCTTCTTGCTGACTTGCTAATATACCCCTTCCATCATAATATCTATCATAATCACTTTATTTAAGGAATGAATTTAATTTTGATGTATGTTATACGATATAACATAACTTGGGGCAGTCTACGCTTAATAAACCGCGAAGCGGTTTATAAAAAAGCGTAAACTGCCCCAAGTTATGTTATATCGTATATAACATAACTTGGGGAAGTTTACGCTTTATAAACCGCGAAGCGGTTTATAAAAAAGCGTAAACTGCCCCAAGTTATGTTATATCGTATAACATACGTCAACATTAAATTCATTCCTTATAATTTAATACATTTAACAAAACTAACTCTCCGTACCATTTTCATGCTTTTGTTTTAACCGTTAATGACATTTTATACTACCCGCGCATTAGTACAACATCCTTAGTAACAGGTGACCCAGATTAAAACGAAGCGAGGGGTGGCGGCCATATTTGAATTTGGTGTTTGGACGCTGGTTCGCGACTTCACAGTTTACTTCTCAAATGTAAAGGGACAGTTGTTAAAAGTTGAATTAGACAAACTCAGAACAGAGGAAGTGTGAAGATTGCAGAGGCAGGCCTCTTAGGGCCGTAGATGGCAAGTTCATGTTCGGAGATCGACTCGGGATTGGGATTGGGAGCGGTGTGTGAAATGACCGAGCATGCTGAAAATGGGTTGTTTGTATTTTATGGTTTTACAGTAAGTACACTAAGAGTGTCGCTCATTTGTTTTCTATGAGCCGTCGAGCTATCTCGGTTGTAACTGCTCACAGAGGATTCATTTTCATATTTACAGTTTATGTTTTAAGTCCCGACATCATTCTTTAACAGTCTAACGTTAGTATAAGGGAGGGGGGAGGGGCTAGCTCATTCAGATGGAAATATGTTTGCTCGTCAACTGTTTTTACGAAAAGAGGCATCAGAATATTAAAACCACACCAAAATACCATCATAAACCTAGAAAGCTTAAAAGTAAAGCGCTCTGAAAAGAAAGATTTGGGTGCAAATCCCTTTCTGGGTTAAAATCCTGAGGTGTTTTGGTAAATAATACGTTTATTTTTACTATGGTATAAAATTTATTGATATTTTTTTATCTATCTTTAACATACCTTGAAAAAGATTCAACTTCCCTCCTCCCATTTTGTGGTTCTTTTCGTAGAAATTCATTTTTTCTGTCTTGAAGTTGTTATAGTTCAATTTGTGAGACATTTTTAAATTATTTTTTTTTAAACTTGGAAAGATTGGAGCAGAATTTAATAAACAACTAAATTATTTTAATTTTATTTTAAATTTATATTATGCAAATGAAAAGAGATAAACTTAATCATATTCTATTTATTCACTCTGATAACACATGCATGCATGTGTACATGTAAGGTTTACATGTAAAAAAAGTAGTTCCGTATAGATGTTGTCAAGGGGGTGTGTCCCCATACCAAGGTATGTTATACAATATAATACATGTCCCTCCATCTGTATCAGCCAATCAAATGAGGCGTTGCAACCAAAATTAAATTATTTAATGCTAATCTTAAACTATTTTAAGGTGTAGCGAGCCACCTTAAAGCAATTAATCAACCTTTATTTCAAATTATGGTTGTACTAACCATTCCTAGCTCCATTCCTATCACATTAACACTTGCAAGTCAAGATTCATGCATATCTATAATCCACCCTAATTGTATACATGTGATGAATACAATACAAAGGTTCGTTCTGCCTATGAGCTCGAATACACTGAATAACAATTGGTATGAGATTGGGCCAACTTGTGCATATAACCCAATCATTTACATTCAACAGTCTTCTGCTGACTTCCTTTACAATGTCTTGTTAATATTACATCCATTTAACCTTTATGGCTTCATGGATTTAAAAGTTTTACAAAATTTTACAATTATCTATTATTATCTATTATCCATTTTAAACATGTTTAGTTTACAATAAGTTAATATCCCAACAGGTCAATGCAGGTTGATCTAACGTTCATTGTTTTTCTGATTTAGTGAAAAACAATTTCTGTCCTATGCTCCCAGTTGCCCCTGTACCCCCCCCCCCCTTCTAATTTCTGGTCATGGCTTACCCTTAAACTTCCCCTCATCCCTGTATCCCTGTGCTCGCCCCTTCAAAGGGTTTTGGGTTGTAAATCGTCTGGCGGACAAACACCTTAGATAAGCTGTTTGTATGGCGGAATTTGCAACATTGCAAGGTTTCTCAGGTCTTTGATGTAGGCAACTGTTCCCAGGGCCTGCTTAAAGCTTGGGAATAGGTGGTCAACTGTGCCCAGGGTCTACCTAGCCTTAGCAATTAACCCGCTTTAAGCAAAGCGCTATATATCTACTATTTGATCCATTCATTATTTATTTTCTAAATTCATCAATGGACAATTATGATTGATATTGATTGATTGATTACGGACTGATTAATTCACTAATCCTATTGCTAATGCAATTGATATATATTGATTGATCAAACAATTTGATTGATTGATTGATTATTTATGAATCGATTGATTGAACAATCCTATTGCTGATGTGATTATATTTATTGATTGAACTATTGATTGATTGATTGATTGATTGATCTATTGTGCAGCCATATACCTGGCCAACAATTGGGTGGCAGGTCAGTTGTTAAAATGCATGTTCAATTTCAATAAATAAGCCATGACCAAAAACGCCAGTTGGTGTTCAGCTGTTGTCTTTTATAATGGAATTTATCCCTAAGGATAAATTCATTTATACATCATCCTAATAAGGATTTGGTTAGCTTGAGCTAAACCATCGGGTCGGGTGTTCGCAATCATATCGGGTTCGGCATCCTTTTTCATCAAATTATTCAATGATGCCAGATCATCAGGTAAAATTTCACCCAAACCCTCCCGCCCATTTGAATTGTGTCATGATGGCGTCAATTTGTACGACTGCCACATTCATGTAACTTAATTATAGTCTTGTCAGTTCATTGAGCTTGATTATTTTGCAACCAAATTACAACGTGGTGGTTACTGTGCATACGGCTACTATTTGAATTTATTTATTTGGATACATGTTTGAAAATCTATACACAAATTTAATCATCGCCAGCAATTATTCAATCATGTTCATTACTTTGACATTAATCGAAGTATAACAGATACTGCTGTGCTCTTTGTTTTATGTTCCAGTCAACAATTCGGGCTGGACTTGCTATTATCAACTACCAGGATTCCTGTTTCACTTTGGGTTTCACCTCTTGTTTGGCATCAACACACGACTTGTACCAAGATAACCATTCTCATCATGGGATTCAATTCACACTGGAACAGTGTCAACACGTGAACTACTACCGCCAACTACCAGGACAATAATTTCCATCGTGGACTTCATTTTGTGCTCTGTGCGTAGACACATCTACCACGATACCCAATTTCGTTATGGCTTATTTCATATGCACTTCTTCCTGTGCTCCATCTGTGATTACCATTCAAATTGGTTATTTTAACTCTAGAAAATTGTTTGTTTTTCGGAATTTGCAACATGGCAAGGTTTCTCCTCAGGTCTTTGATGTAGACAACTGTTCCCAGGGCCTGCTCAACGCTTGGGAATAGGTGGTCAACTGTGCCCAGGGTCTACCTAGCCTTAGCCATTAACCCGCTTTAAGCGAAGCGCTATTTATCTACTATTTGATCCATTCATTATTTATGTACTAAATTCATCAATGGACAACTATGATTGATATTGATTGATTGATTATGGACTGATTGATTCAAAAATCCTATTGCTAATGCAATATTGATTGATCAAACAATTTGATTGTTTGATTATTTATGGATCGATTGATTGAACAATCCTATTGCTGATGTGATTATATTTTATTGATTGAACTATTGATTGTTGATTTGATGATTGATTGATTGATTGATTTATTGTGCAGCCATATACCTGGCCACTAATTGGGTGGCAGGTCGGTTGTTAAAATGCATGTTCAATTTCAATAAATAAACCATGACCAAAAACGCCAGTTGGTGTTCAGCTGTTGTGTTTTATAATCTTTTCAGCTACTAATTAAAAGTAGAATTGTTTATATATGAAGGTGCCTCTTTACGAGTGGTGTTAAGCTTTGATTGGATAATTTTACAGATAATATAATATAATGGTTGGATAAATACATTTTAACTCATTTATTTAAACAGCACTATATGACACAATTACAAATCTAAGCTGATCCATATACAAGGAACATCTAACAAATACAATAATAGGAAATATAAACAAAAATGCTCAATAATTTCAAAGTACAGGTTACACAAAGCGGTAAGTATATATCCGGTTAGATTAAGTCTTTAAATTATAAATTGTATTATATAAATCAAAAGCGTGTAGTCATTCTCATATACATTTTGATTCGTTTAAATAAAGCGTTTTTTAGAGGACATTTAAAAAAAAATACTAATGTATAATATTCTACAGAAAACAATCTAAACTACATAATGTGTATGCCCTGTAATGCCGAATAACATTACTGCCGATATAAATGAAATCATGTTGTGATGTTTAAATATTAAACATAGAAATATTATAAAGAAAATAATATAAAGAAAAATGCTCAATATGTAGTCATAATTATCACCCCCGTCCCGAAAGCCTCGATTTCTGCCCCATGGCCTGGCCATTGCATTTTACAAAGAAAATAATATAAAGAAAATGCTCAATATGTAGTCATAATTATCACCCCCGTCCCGAAAGCCTCGATTTCTGCCCCATGGCCTGGCCATTGCATTTCACAATTTAACATCAGGGTATTAGGAACATAATAACAATGCAAGACATTATCATCCATGACTAATAGTAAAGAAAGATACTTCAATATATTTTCACTATTCAGCCATATTGGCCCTGCCCAAGGGCCTGCATCCCTGACCCAAGGATCATGATTTCACAATTTCGGTAGAGAACTTAATGGACATTATGATTTATGACCATGTATTTAGTTTTCTTAAAATATATGGGAGAAGAGGAGGAGCTATTTCAAGATTTATTATACATTTACCATACGGATTTAGAACCACCATAGGGCCTGAACTGACCCAGCTAGTCACCGACGAACATGTTTTGGTTGTTAAAATATGAAATCTTTTACAATACAAAAGTGAATATATTTTGTCGAACACTTAAAGATGAATGAACAATGTGTCTATAATTCGTGGCTTATTAATATACATATAGAAGTAAAAATGAACAAACATTGTAGATTTACACAATACAACATTCACTTCGAAATTGCTTAACTGAAAACTTACGGTAAATATCAATTATCACTTGAATAAAATAAACATGTGTTTTTGCATGGTTTAAATAATATACTTTTGCATACATGTACAAGTCCTCTTATAATATATTTTTTGTTTAACAGTTTTTAATAACTAACGAATTATGTGTTCAACAAAATTACTGTTAAAAGTTATGATCTGCTGCTGAACATGTGCAATATAAGAGGACGAACTACAAAGTTAAAAATATGCACTATAATCCCAATTGTTAATGAAACCTTCAATAAAGACCAGACATTCCGGGCATGATAATGAGCTTGTATGATCTCTCCTCGTTTTTCGGCCGAGCGAGCCTAAATTACAATTTGAAAACAATTGAGTTGTAAGGAGAACATAATATTAGCATCAGTTGAAATTGCATGCACTTATACAAAAAAATTATTATAATATTATTGTATTTTCATAGTACATGGACAATTGTATAGGTTGCATGAAACACAAATATGTTCAGTTTAATGAGTGCAACTTTACTTTTATTTAAAAATCACGAGGATGAGCTTGTACGCTATAGTTTGATGTACTTTGTAGCCTTATAATTCCTATTTCTCCCTTCCAAACTAACAAAACCGCGACCTTTTTAATAATTTAAACACTGATCATTTGATTGTAGAACGATCATATTTTACACCATAGTTTAATTCACGCTGTTATCTAAATCTGTATTTCTCTTGTGAGCAGAAATGTTTACATTACAACCTATGAACTTGCTACTTTAATAACATGCGATAGCGTAATTACCTTGAACGCATGAACAATAGCTGCTATTCCAGTCGGTAGAAATAAAAACATGGCTAGAATCGAAAAGACAACTAACTTGGAGAATCGCTCAGTCTGAACCACGATCGGTGAAATAGGAGGAGCCGGTGTTGTCTAAGAATGCAAAAATATACAATATATCACTATCAGGGGCCATGACTTTCAAAACTGTGGTTGAGGGTTTCATGGACACCATTATTTTGCATTTAGTTTTCACATTGATGTAGGAGCATATAAAAAGTTAATTTGTGAGATTTTATACATTTTTACTTTATGGCTATATTGACCGCGCCTTAGGACAAGAACCCCTGACCCAGGGGCCATTAATTTTAAAATTTCGATAGATAGCAATATGGGCATCAAATCCATGCATTTAGTTGGGTTTTTTTCTAATTATATATCGGTGTAGAGGAAATTTTCTTAGATAAAATATATTTTACAACGGTACTGGTGGCCCCGGGCTCCAGAAAGCCTGAACCTCTTACAGTCAGTTCGAGCATATATTTTACAACATACACCATAACATAGCATAGCATTGAATTCTCATAGCATAGCATTGGAATCTCATATCATAGCATATTATCTCATATATTCTCATTTGTAAAATCATACATTACAACATGATTTTTTATCGGTTTTAAATGCTTTTGTTTAAAAGAATAAAATAATGTTCACATTACAGATTAGTGGTAAACTTTGTCTTTTTATCATATTACTTTGTAATGTTTGGAACTCTCCTGTTTATGGAGGCGTTTTTATTTAAGCTCATAGCATATCTTACCATATCATTAAGCCCTTCATTTCAATTTCTCATAGCTAAGCATACACATTTCATAGCATCGCATTGAAATATCATAGCATATAAGGCCAAAATAAATTAATAGTGTGTTTCCTTAATAAAATGCATGAAGTTTTACATACACGATCATTTTTCTGGGGCTGACTTTTTTTTCAACTTGTGATTTTTAGCTTTGAACTGCTCATTTGGTTATCGTTCGCAGACAATAGGGGTATACACCCTATCATGGGTGTTTTGATTATTTCTTTGCCCCAAGGAGATGTCTGAGATACCAAATGACAATCGCTCATGTTCACATCATTTTGACAGGGCCGCCGAGGTGTTAAAAATAAAAGTAAAACGATTCCTAATGTTCAGTGACATTTTTTAATTTATTAAATCTATTGTATTTTATCATATATTACATTTTAACTTATTTAAGGAGTACTTTGATTACGAAAAGTAATACATGAGTGGCAACTAAAAGGCCCCGATCATGCATACATCTATTAATAGCATCTGTAATGGCGGCGTATACGGAGACATTGAATGCACTTGGAGCTCAATTGGAATATACTAACAGTTAAAATTGATTCAACAATGCCATTTCATAATTGTTTTTCAATGAAGAGACTTGAAGCAAAACATTAAGCAATTAAACGCTTTATCAAAGTGTACATTATTTTTAAACATAAATAAATGATTAACAAACAGAAGAAGTAGGCCTGTACGTTTTATTTCATAATGGTACATGTAAGCCACTTCACCTGTAACGAAAACGTGTCAAAAGCCATTTAGGGTGTATAATTCGCACCCCTTTTTCACAAATAAATATTCTTGAAGAAGCGTGTATTATGTTTGGCAAATTACGGGTATTTAAACCAAAATTGTTTACTTCCGGAAAAAAAAGCAATAAATTGTTTAGGGTCGTTCATAAATTTTAGGGTCGGTCGGGGAACCGGAAACACACTATTAATTTATCTTCGCCTTATTAAAATCGCATACCATAGCATAGCATAAAATCGTAAAAGATATGCATGAAATGACTGTACCAAGGGGCCATGAATTTCAGAATCATAAACTAGGCATCCCTGTTAATTATAACAATATGCTTAGCTTCTCTGCTGAATGTCCAGTAGTAGGGAACAAGATTAGAAAAATTTCCTTTTATAAAAAAAAACAAAGATTTTTTAAAGTATTTTCCATCGGTAAAATTAACAAAAATTTACGTAAATTATCAATATTTTCGACCAGAACAGAACACAGAAGGAACAGCTAATTTATCCATATATGTGAAGGTTATTATATAAGTACATGTCATTTAACTCTATCGCGTAGATTTCTTGCTTGTCAATTCAAAACTGTATGAACTACAGACGATATTCTTTAAAAATAAAGGGAAAAAACACCTACTGAATATAAATCTGTGTTTTAGCGATACTTTTAATTTTACACATGCTTACTTGATGAAATAAACACCGGATGCTGAAGGAGACTACTTTACGTCGAAATAATATCGTTAGGGTTTTGTTTATAAGAAATAAATTACAGTCCGTTAAACGAAACTCCCATTTTTGAAGCATTTATTGTAGATAACAATAATATACATATTATAGATAGATGAAATCGCCTTTAAAAAAGCATAAGTTAAAACAAAATCATATGTCTCGAAGGAAAGGGGGGGGGTCCAACCCCCCGGACCCCCCCCCCCCCCCCCTGGATCCGCCAGTGATCTATTTCCTTGAATTTAAAAACCCAGGTCATGTGATTGATATTTTTTCCTGGTTTATTATAACTACATGTATCGATCGATTGCCAATCAAATGTAAATATCCAACGAACGTGAACCGCGTTCAAGTGAATCTAATGACACGATCCTGAAAGTATACACCTTCTTTATTATACATAGACGAAAGTAACAAAACGCCGTAAGCATAAGAAAATTAATATCGATCAAATTACTTGTTAACATGTCCTTGAAAAAACAGAGAGCTACAACATAATGGGTTGAAATCTCAAGTAAAATTGTTATTGCATAATTATTTAAAGGAAATATTTAAAGGAAGTTAAGATATATTTATTTTACTTCAGTATGTTCATCTGGTTTTCCGATAGTTTCATCTAGCTGTTGATACTTGAAGCCGGAGCATTGTCTGTAATTACTTGTAGACTTTTCATATCCAGAGCAATCATTATCGCTCGCCGGTGGAGAGTTGCATGCCTGATTTTCAGCGCCTTCGGATGAGAAATGGTTGCTCGGATAGTCACCATCTAAATGAAGGTTATTGTGCTTTTCAATTGTCAATCTGGTCTGATCGTTAAAATTATTTTTTTCTTTGTCGGAATATATTTCTAAAAACACGTGTTTTCATTTACATTCCGAAAAGCACAGGTTACATGTAATACTAAAACAAAAGAATATACATTTAATAATTCGCAGCTTTACTTAAATACCCATCTGAGATTTTCCTGACATTATTATTGATCAATATCTTATATGTATAAGGAACAAACTAAAAGATTAAAGTGTTAAATTGTCAAGTAACATTTAAAAAAAAACTAACCACCCCCCCCCCCCAAAAAAAAACAACTTACTTTCGTTTGTCACCTTCGATGCCATTGTCATCTGTAACGACGAAATGCTAGGTGTTAAATAAATACAATACTCACTGCTTGCGACGTGTAAGGAATTATTTCCCGTTTATTAAAGCTGAACACCATCACCTAGGCAAGGTACCGGTATATAAGCCCTCCGATTTCGTTTCATTCGATTGCACACCTGAAACTCGTGGCCGACGTGTAGTATTCCTTCCGTGCTCTTTAGAGCATTTATTTGTTATATTATGTGCATATTCCTCTTGTAAATAATGCACTGATTTGTTTTATTTGTGTTCGTATTCTTTTTGCTTGAAAAATGTGCAAATAATTTCATTGCGACCGAGTAACTCGACGAGCCAAGCTGTACGTTCACACAGACCCCTGCAAATGTGTTCGGATTGTTTTCTTTATCGTTGTTAAGTATGTAATAAATTAAAAAAAGAATAGAAAGAAGGAATGAAAGTTCACGTAACCTCCCCTAAATTTGTTCAGTTCTTGTGAAATTTCGAACGGAAGTATAAGTATTCGGATAATATTCTCAAATTACGTAAATATTGGTCGTTTTTCATATCATATCCTACTTTGATCTGTGTTAAAAAATGAAAATCTATTAAGATATATGTCTTATTTCATCATCTAGCGGTTATTTAAACTAAACGATGATTTTCAAAACAGAGGTATTGCTCGTGTTCAACGACTCTACACGTGGTTAAAAATAAAAAATTGGGTTGCTTGATAAAATCATAGCCATGTTTGATGCTTTTTGTGTGCAATGCCATGCGTTTTGAAAAAAAAGAATGGGTGTCTGTTTTGAATAAAAACTGTGTATATCGAGCAATTGTCATGGAACATTCTGCATAAAATGGTATAGTCCTTTTCACCATTGATGCTATTACTAGATCAGGCGCGGATCAAAACTTAATCCTTATGAGGGATCGCTACTAAGCCTGTTAATTGTTGCAACAGCAGAAAAAAAACCAATATTTTCTATTGTCATATTTATTTCTAGAACTCATTTTATCCACCAATTAATAGAGATACAGTTTAAAATCAATAAATATCTCGATTTTATATTCGACTATAAGTATCTTGATATATAGGAAATGGACTATAAACACGAGGCACGATCTCTACTGCGAAACTGAAAGGGTCAAATATAACCACGTGGTCCAAATTTAAATGACAATAACATTTGCAAGGGTGTCTTCAGTGACATACTTTAAACTGGCAAGAGGTCTGCAGCTTATATAGGGGTTTTTAAGGATAGCGGTGATAAAAGATAAATATTGCGGAGAGTGCCTAATTACGAGCTTTAAAGATATAGTACCGCTTAACCTAAAAAACCGACTTGAATTTTTTTTCGATCGGGTTCGGTTTTTTGTAATACTCATTGCTAGCGCTGTCGAGCGCAAGCAACTAAGTTAGTCTTTTTTACTGGAATACGCATGCTTGAATTCAAGGTAGGGCATTCTTGGCATACATGGCTACTGTAAATTAACTGTACCATGTCAATTCCGTTTTATCCTTTACATATGATCTGAAATTTTGTATTTTGTTGTAAATGCCAAAAAGTAACAGTATATTAGGTCTTATAATGCCAAGTTATTTCTTGAATAATAATAAAAGAAAGTTTTGTTTTTTAATATATGTATCGTTAAGCTCGTAAAAAAACATCGGATATGTTTTCCGAGATTGCCGGAAAAACCCGAGAAGATACGATTGCTCGATCCTAAACAGTACCAATGGTTCTACTGATATCTTTTTTTACCTCAAAATTGTAAATACAGGGTGATTAAAACACAGTTAATGAGTTATGCTATTGCCGATGTGAAGCCCACTCTAAATTCACCATATTGAATTGAGACCCTCCCACCCCACTCAAAACACAATTCCAGTGCCTTCCTATTAATAAATAATGTCCAAGTAGCGTAGTGGACAATGCACTCGCTTATCACCGCTGCGACCCGAGTTCGATCCCCGTGATCAATGACTCCCTCGCGCTAACACTCGTGCCAACGAAAGATATTAATATAAGTTGTAGAACTTGTTTATCAATCGTTGTAAAATAAATAAAGTTCAGTTTTCAATAAATAAATTATTTTATGCAAAAAATTAAATCAATGGTTTAGATATCTTAATTTGTGCTTTAATATGGCTACAGCGCTAGCTTACCAATCTTCTTAAAGATAAGCTTGTTAATGTATAAGGTCACATACCACTATTTTTACCCCGTGCAAGTACATGTTGTTCCATTCTAAAAATGTATGCATTATTTCAAACATTTTCAGGGTGCTAAATGAGCGAATTTGGTTCCTTTTAGGGCATGGATGGAAAGAAGGTTTGAAAAAAATGCAGGCAGCAAAATATTAAGAAAAATTATCTTAAAAGGCGCAATTAAAGGGTATAAAGAGGCCAATGTTTACACATATTTCAAAGAGAAAGTGGATTTTTCATGGTAGGGGTTATTTTTGGGGCCATATCTCAGTCCCCTCTCGATTGATTCCTGTAGTTTGGATATGTTGGTGGACTAGTGTCATTCTATAGGTATGCTGTATTTGAACTCATTTGAGCCAGTGGATTTGTTAGGGCTTTTCGACTTTCGGTCGAAAAGGCCTATTGATTTCGTTCTGTTTTATTATTATTATTCTTCTCGACAAAGTTTCGTAGGTGATTTTTTGAAAACGGAAGAAAAAAAATATAAAATTAGTGTTTAATTATTGCAGCAATTTCTTAGTTCTCCCGTATGTCCCTTTCTGGACTTCCGGTTGACACATGCAAAATACAAAATATTAAATGGACCCTTGTATCTATTTTATTTTTTTGATTATAAACTAAGAAATTTTGGAATTAGATACTTCATGCTATGATATACAAAATTGTAAGCGACAACTTTTTTCTATTTCTTACCTTTTTTGAGATATTGGGCATGAAACTATGAAGAAAGGGGGGCTGAAAAAAAATAAAAATTGAAATAACCACCACATTTTTTAAATAAGGTATGGGAAATGTTAAAACTGTCATAATTATAATATATTGTAAGTTTTATTCAAAACAATTGAGAACTTTCGGTTTTATAAGTTGATAAAAAATCGTCTATGGGAGTTTTAATGTTAAACTGAATTCACGCCTGCCACGTTTTCTCAAACAGTTTTAAAGCAAATATTTTCATGTTTAAAGTTTATAATGAGGGACCTGATACGCAGACCTGAAAAGGTTTCGGTATTAAAATTTTGAAAAATAAGGGATCTTGAGGGGTCAAAGCTGAAAACAGTCCTTTAGATGTAACTTTTTTATTAAGAAATATTAGTATTTGGAAACGGAAGACCTTATACTGATTCTGATGGTAATTCTTCATTATTTTATTCTTCTTCTAGACGTTTTTTAAAGCTCAATAACTTATTTGTTTATCATCCGATTTCATTCAAATTTTTCGGGTATATTGTAAATTCAATTTGATTTCTATAGCATCAAAAAAAAAAATGGAAATTGCAACTTCCGGCTTTGAGTTATTCCCCTTTTTCTTACATTTTAGGGGCATTCGTTTCCAGACAAAGGCTCCGGAATGGTCCGTAGCAGATAATTTAAAGTTAAAAATCTTTAATATTGACACTTTCAACGTTGTCCCCTGATTTTTTTATTTTACTTTTTTCCAGTTATAACACTCGAATTTTTAAATCGAAATGTATGTTTTAAGAATTGCAAAATTTTTCTCATGTTTTTGCTTCGTAACTTTTTAATTTGAAATATTTCCTAAATACATATAGAACATAAGTAGTGCATAATTTTAAGAGCTTTTATTTGAGAACATACAAAAGGGACCTGCCCCTTCAACAAGGGATCTACGCGTCTGGAAAGTCTTTATAACTAAAAAACGGTAAATATTTCGATAATGCTGTCGCTGGTAATGTTGTTTGTCATTATCTTTTTAATCTAATTGTAATTTAGTATTGTTTGCATATTGCATAATATGAGATTTTAAAGTTTATCATGGAAACATGTATACCCGCTTTCGTTTGCTAATAGACAATAACTCCTTGTGCATAATACTTGTGCATAATAGTGTTTTAAAGTCGCAATCAATACTTTTCTTGTGTACATTGAAATTTACAAAATTATCAAAATACGTTTTTAGCACCCTGTGCTTTTATCACAACTCGTTTTTGGATATGTCATGTTCTTATAAAAAATAAAAAAAATTAGGGAGCGGTTAATTAAATAAAGTTGACAACTATTTGGTTTTCTTTCATCAATTAAGCACAAGAAATAAAAACAAAACGATTGAGCATATGATTATAAGCATACAATGACTGCAACATTTTAGAACGTTAGCTTTGTGTAATGTATTTACGTAACTCATTCATCGCACTCGGCCTTGGAGAGTTATCACGCTTTGAATGATTTGTAGTTATTATGTATAGAAGCTTCGCACGCTTAGACTACCTTTAGATAGAAGAACGCGAAGTTATGTGTGTCGCCGTCAGACGTCAATGATTGAGCACTGTATATGGATTTCCCTCTTCTGTGTTTTATTTTTTTAAAAACTTTTAAGATCTTTATAATTCTGTATTTTCACTTAGTTAACATTTAACATGTACCTGCGCTACTCCTACGTGCCACAACAGGCATTAGCATGATCGTTGTGAATGCATTTAGAGATTGTTAAAAATTATTATACATGTATAAAATTATTCTGTTACAATCGACCTTTAGATCCCTCACTTTTGTGTACACAATTACGTAACTCATCCTTCGATCATAGGCCAAGGAGATCCATCGCGTGGGAACTGGCGATCTGCGGTCATCTAAAATACATAATCTTAAACAATGCTTAACCCTAGGATACAAACATGGATTCGTGTCAAAAACACATCACCCCCTCTAAATCTGCACATTTTCGATATATATTTATGACAAAACAGAAGATAGCACAAAACGAACGAAACAAAACCATGGAGAGTGCGTCGAATTTTCTTTAAGTACATGTTACCCAAAAATATCCGACCGATTATTCCCCTTTGTCACACCATGATCTTCCGTCTTTTTTATAAAAATCTCTCCCTTTTTATTCCAAATACATAAGTAAACTTTCTCCGAGAGATTTACTTTTGATCTGATAAAGAAGAAAAAACTGACATGAAAATAATGGTTTGCGTATTGTCATGTACAAATTTTGATTCCTGATAATCTAAATTTTTGTAAAGGACAGGTTATCGTGTCGAAGATTTTACTTCTACTTATTTTCTTTTTCTTCTAAATTTTAGCGAGATTTTAATTAAAATACTTCTCAGGGTTTGAATATGATTATTGTTAAGAAACGCTTTTGTTAGGTTCAAGTGTTACTTAATCTGATTTACTCGTTTATTTAAGTTCAGGATAGTAAAAACGTCAAATTTCTTAGAGTTTCAGATAATTGAATTTTCTCACCTGTCATCTTTATACTGCTAGAATCACATGCGGGCATTAAATACATCAAACGGGATTAATTGGCTAGGTAATTTACTTAAGGATTAACTCTGATGTCATGGTCTGAGGTATTATTCTTTATCGTTTTACACATGTTAATTACATAATTTTTGTTTTATATACTGTTGAAATTCTTTTGTACATTAGTCGGAATCGGACAGCCGTCCCGATATCACCTATCTGTATCAAACTTTCTGTCAGATCCTTAATAAATGTTGAAACGCTGATTGGACTTTACTCGGTTACTTTTACCATAGAGAGGGCTACCACCAGAGTGTCGATCGGGTTATAGTACAGCCGAGTGTCGATCGAGTTGTACAGTGGTCTTTATTGGTGGTGCTAATTGTATTGTCGGTAATCGTCCAAAACCTTTCTGGACTGGACATTGCCGGCGAAATCCTTGCGGGACATCAAGGAAAGGATAATTGGTGGAGTTGTCATGTACAAATTTTGATTCCTGATAATCTACATTTTTGTAAAGGACAGTATTATTGCATCGTTGAGAGAAGTAATATTCATTTCTGTAAATAAGGTTAATATTTAATTTAGAATTACATAGCGGTGTCTCTATGAAATAGCACAATCTGTTGTAAAAATTTAGACGCTTTCTTTTGCAAAAATTCTCCCGCAGATCTTTGATAGCTGATTATTATTTTGAATGTCCAAGTCTACATGTATCATTAGATAATATCAGGCGACACACACTTCTGTGTAAACATTTTTAGAGATACCATCAAATTGACTAATTACTGAATTTAAACAGCACGCAAAAATTTCAAACTTGCACATAGTCTTCAAAAATTTAGAAAGATTAAAATGCAGAAGTTTTTACAATTTTTGACATGAATCATGAGTACATGTATATAACAATGCTTGCTACCTTTTAAAAATTATACTTGCCATTAAACTTTTCATTGTTTAAATAATTTCTGAAACGATTACACAAACTGTGTTCGACAAATAGTTTACCTAAAACATTTTCAAAACATCTTCCGGTCTTTTTCAAAACATGTTTTCATACAAGCTTTCAATCACAAAACGTTGTCATAACGAAAGCAGAACTGAAAAAATTAAGTCATTATAATCGTTTGACACCAAATCATATATATTTTCAACTCGCAGGAACAACGGAAGACCTACTCGTTGCTTTGCAACGAGCTCTGCTCTAGTTTTACATCAGATTTTTTAAAAAATCTTTTCGATTTTTAATTTGGAGTAAAGAGTACAATTTACAAATTTTGGTCCGAGAGCCACTTTTTGACTCCTTATAGGAGTTTTAAGAGCGGGGATATTACAACTTTTAAAAGTTAAAAAAATAATTGAGAAAGAGTAATCTCGCTTTGCTTAAAAAAACGTAGAACATAAATACTCTATGCAAACCAAGTTTTCTGTCTGAGAAATAAATAGAATTTTTTTTTTTTATTTGGAAAATATTTTTTTGAAATTAAAAGCATATTTACTTTTAAAGTTCTGAAGTTATCTTATTTTTGCGGTGCATTACGCACAGTTCTTATTAATGGGATCTGATTATACCGAGGTGTTCAACAATTTGTAAAAAAAAAAAAAATAGACATAATTTTCCTGACATTTTAAATAAAAAAGGAAGAAGGATGTGTCGAAAAGCCCTTACTTTTTGTTGAAGACAAAAAAAGTTTTAGTTTTGTATGTTTAATGGCTGTATAAAGGAAAAAGAGGGGAAAATAATTGTATTCTGTGTCCATGAACGTTCAGAAAAATACAAATTTCTCCATGAAATCAAATTAATTATTTCATTCAAATTATTTATAACCCCTTAATATATACATCGCGACGTGAAACGGAATTCCGCCTTGTCTACTACTAGTATTACGCATGCGTATTTTCTTTAAACAAAACATGCAGGGACTCGAAAAGATTCGCTTGGGCAGATTTGGTCATAGAAATGTCTTTTTTCTTCTCCCAGGTAATAATTGTTCAAAGTTTTTGAAATAACCAGGGTTATCATTTTGTAAGCGTTTATTTACGTTTTATCACAGGAGTTGCCGAAAAATAAATTGTTGATGTTGATGGTTATTTGGCACATGTATTATCTCTGCTCATTTTAAAATAAACTGAAATTGGTTAACCATTTAGAACCATTTTAACAAGACCTTGGACTTTCGATAGATAACAATCTATTTCTTCCGTCAAAACAAGTTTAAACAAGATATCTGTCAGCCAATGCTCACTAGTGATACCCCCGCTCTGATGTGAATATGCAAAATAAGCAAAGTCGACATTTAACAGAAAGTTAGCATCCGATTGGTACAAAAATGTATCCCACAATATGACATGCCTATACAAATAGTGTGTTAAAATTTCAAGCATCTGTGATAATAATTGCTGAGAATTCTTAGACGGAAATTTGTTTGAAAATTTTGGCTAAAAATAAACAAAGTCGTCATTTCACAGGAAGTTGACGTCCGATTGGTACAAAAATATATCCCACAATATGGCATGCCTAAACAAATAATGTGTTAAAATTTCAAGCATCTGTGATAAATAGTTGCTAAGAAATTTCTTTACGAAAATTTGTTTGAAAAATTTGGTTTAAAAATAAGCAAACTCATCATTAACAGGAAGTTGACGTCCGATTGGTACAAAAATATATCCCACGATATGGCATGCCTTTACAAATAGTGTGTTAAAATTTCAAGCATCTGCGATAAATAGTTGCTGAGATAAATGCGACAGAATATTTTGTTACGGACGGACAGACAGACAGACACACAAGGGTAAAACAGTATATCCCCTTCTTTTTCGGAGCGGGGGTATAATGACGCTGGTTTCAAATGAAAGCACAGTGTTAGCTCAAAATCCAGACAAATCTTACAGGGCCTTGGCCTAGTGGCCAGCAATGAAATAGTCAGGCTTACGTCTCATTGCTGTTTGTCACAACTACCCAAGTCCAAGCTTCTATAAATAATCAAGAAAGTGATGATGTGTTTAGTTTAGAGAGTCCCTTTTACCTCGTATTTCAAGATGACCGTAGTAGGGCGAAGATCTTGTAGTTTTGAGTACGCGTTCAGATTAGAAAATACCGGTGCGTGTCATCTGTAAATCTTAGCATATCTTCCCCACCAACCCAATACAAGTCATTTTTGTTAAAAAGGCGAAGTGACACTATTTAAATTCATGTAACAAAGGTGGAAATTAAGCGAGCTGACGAACTGTTAATTTGCCCCAAAATAAAGAATTAAAAATGGATCAAGCAAGCGAGTCACATAAAAAACCAAACACCAATTTGTCGATATCGTCCACTATATTGGATTTTTGTCTACTGGGGGAGGAATTCATTCGATAGTAAGTGCCTGGCCTTCGTGCGTGCACTTCGGAAGGCCTTAGGAACCAAGCTAGAATTAAAGATTGAAGAGCCATAATATCCATAATTATTTTCCCTCACATCTATAATTAATCATCGAACTTCATCATCATCATCACTCATTAAAACCGGAACACAGGTCTATTTTCAAATTCAATATACAGTAACACAATATTCTGAGTTTGAACAATACTTTGATTACGCTAAACTGTATCGAAGTAATTTAAAAAAATTATATAATATAAAAGATTTTTTTACAAAGTTATATAGTTGCAAAAATACATTAATAACAATGTATGAAGTTGCGTCGAAGTTATTTAAAAAACACATTATTTTGCTTACCACCATGCGGAAATCGTTACCTTCAATTTTAACAACAGTAATAAACAGTGTTGATCAATATGCATTATATCTCTATTCATCGTGAACGGTTTTGATACGACCAGCATAACACAATGTAAGGGAAATACAAATACGAAATCTATTGTTTTCAAAACATTTATTATTGCACAAAGACCAATCTTAGCTATATATCATGCATTTCAGATAAGGATCCTTTTAATTTATTGTCACTGCAGAGCAACTAAGTTAATTGTGTAGCATCTATAAAAAGTGGCTTTTTTTCAACGATATTACAACACCAGCAAGTCCTATAGGCTACGGTCTTACGGTTACACACAGCAAGTTAAATTCATTTTCTGCATTTTGAGAGTTCTTCGCCATGTCTTTAATCATAATAATTCAGCTGATATCAGTTGCTACCGCATGTTCCGCTAAGAAATTGAGAGGATCTTTTATAATATTGTGTATTGCTGTTAGTAATGTGGTATTACAAGAGATTAACGACACAATTGGTAATTCATTAACGATCGATTCTTCCCCAAACCTCGACGAACATGTAAGTATGGTTCGATTATAGCTAACAGCGCATCTTATGTCCAAAATATGCGACACTCGTAACGATGAAACCTTAAACTTAATATTGTCTTACAAAATAAGCAAAAAGTTAGGTTTTCATCACTTTGTCAATTACCCACTTATGTAATTCGTACCATGACCTTATTTGAAACTTTCCATGCTATATTAAGAAATACAAAACGATAAAATTATGCCAAAATAACTTTCGTACCCCCTGATTTTCAGATACGCTGATGGGTAGCGCAGCGCAAATGGAATAATATATCATTATATAATGAAGACTTTTCAGTTTTATTACCTACTTTATATGAAATAAAATGGGGAACATTTTTCAGTAGGACATGTTTAAAACAAGATATTGGCTCAATTCAACTTGTATATCTAAATGGGGCTGACCATAGAGTTTGGATATAACGATTTAATTGAAAGTTGATTGCAACAATTGTAAAATAAACAAGGCGACAAATATTAAGTGTCTTTACCTATTACAATTCCATGTTACTTTAAAATGTGTTGAACACTGCAGGTTTTACCGGTTCGTCAAGGTTCCGAAGGAGTACCTGCATCTCAGTATCATCAACTTCTGGATGGTAACCTATCATCGTGTATTGGTCTTCCTGTACAAGGCGAAGTCCCTCCGATATTCTTGTTGAAGATGAATACGTCGTCGATGAAGATTTCATCAAGGGCGTACAATGTCACTGTGGTCGGGGACAAGATTTCTTGCAATCGTCACGGTTCCAAGCTTTTACAGGTCGGTAGCAGTATATGAATCCATTTAAACTTAATCAGAATCAAGGCATCTTCAAAAACTAAACGTAAATTGTAACAGGATATGGATATATTTAAACTTAATCAGAACCAAGGCAACTTGAAAAACCAAACGTAAACAGTCACATGATAGGGATGTATTTATACTTTAGAGGGCTAAATGGTTGTGTTCATTTTTAGACAGTTTTAATCTCCTTCATCAAAGAGTTCTGTATGAAGATACAGGAAAACATTCCAAAGTTAAAATATATGGATTTTTCTAGACTAAATGTTAGTGTAAACTTGAACAAGTCATTTTTTGACAATTTAAGATAGATATGATAGTTAATTCGTTTAGCATCCTTAATTAGTCATTTAATGTAGAATTATCATAATTCTAGAATAGAATCGAGGCATCTTCAAAAATCTAACGTAAATTATAATGTGATTTCTTTGCTTAGAATTATATTAATGTTTACAAATATGACACCGTATATTTAGTATACGTAGAATTGAGTTAAAACTTTGCAGTTCATGAAGTCTTGCAGACTAAAACTCGAACTATTTTTGAGCGATTTTTTTTTAACAAATTATAATGTTTGCAAAAACATTTTCTCGCAACTAAATTAACAAATGATTAACACGTGATTGATGACTTGATAATATCGGTATCAACCTTGATCTAATTTATTCAACTAAATTATTCCCACACTCGAATTAAATCATGCACATCAACAAAACCTATCAGGACCAGCACCCTTTCAGGACCAGCACCCTTATTTTCTGTTGTCACTATTGCTCTTTAAAACATTATATTTATAAGAAGTTTATTATCAATAAGTATTCAAAGCTATGTACAAAAATCTTATTGCAGCTGCCTGAGTGTGTAATAGTGTTTTAACAGACAAATTATGATTCTAATGAATATTTTTTCTATAGGTGTCGTATCCCGTCTCAAGCGGATCTCCCAGTCAGTTCGTTTTCTGCCCTCTGATTTCTCAGAACTTGACAAAGGAGAGTCAAGTCGAGTGTGGATACCGATGCGATTGTACAAACAGCGATGAATGCCGGGAAATCAATATGTTTATGGCAAATCATGAACAAAATACTAAGTGGAGTTTATGCGAACTGATCGCTCGTAATTAGACATAGTAAACAAGCCAGACGAGTACCAAGTACTATAATAATTTTAACATGTCTCCTTGGTCAACAAATCGATATTTTTTGTTGTAGAAAAAGCGCACGTGCTTTCAATTAAAACATTTTTTCGTATTAAATTGAAATTAATTTTTTTTCTTCAAATCAAAAACAAAGTAAACGTTTGTTTCAAAAGTAGTCATAAAATAATATACTAGCATTAAATTAAAATTTATATTAAACGCAATAATAGACAATTAAGTTTGTCATTAAAGGCCCTGAGAAATTGTTATATCATAATTAAAAGATAATGTAACAGTAATCTAAATCATACCAACATATGAAAAAGATCAAGTTTGTAAACAATAAGACATTTTTACTAACATCAAAAGGCCAATAAATAGAACACTACACATGTATGATATTCGTGCAGTATTTAGAAATACGATTGTTTCTCACTTTCTTTTAAACGGGTGAGAGGGAGGGGGGTTTAAATTCGGTTATATCAGTCTGTCATTTTCTGTTTATAGCACATTCATGTTCGAGCGATTTCTCAAAATCAGGAGCTTTTGCGCTGAACTTTAATAACAATACTTCCATTGGGGTAAACTTACCTCCGTTGTTCTTTTTACGATAAGATAAGTTACGATGTTCATAGAGAAGTACACCACTCCCTATTGTTGCTTTGCCTTCAAGTCTGTTTTAACAAAATAAATCTATAATCATGTATTGTTGTGTCTTTGAATAGTTCAATTACTATTGGTTTAAAAGGAGTTGTCTTTACAACGCACATGGACATAAGTTCGTTAACAAAGGGTCCGGTGTATTTCTATATGTTTTTCTAAATATCGATGTTTTAAAATAAATAAGGCATACAAGCTATGAAGAACGTCCCCTTATAATATTCGACATCGGTATTATGCCCCTGCCTTGAAATGACTGGGGCATACAGTGTTACCCGTTCCGTCCTTCTGTCAATCTCTCATCTGATTCACGTTCCGATCGTTACCTCAACAACCGTTGCACACATTCAACTCAAATTTGATATATGGATGTATCGTAAGAATATATAGGTTGAGTACGAATTTTGTTCCGGTCCAATTTATGCCTCTTGAACTTGAAATGGAATATTCGTAGTTTCCGCTCTCAAACTTTTGAAGTGACGCATATGTAAAGTTTATATTTCATAAAAGGTTAATTTATACTTATAAATTACGACATTTAGCAAATTAACTTCGAAACGCCTGCACCAGAGTAACTGCTTATACCTTGGTATTTTAACACGTGTGATACGATGTCCGTAGGATATAACTGAATTTTATCTGATAAATTATTATTAAAAAATAAATTATAAACCTACTTTCATTTTTGTAAAACCAGCCCAAAATAGCAAACATTAAAGTAAAGTGGTGGACACGCCTATGCGGATCCAAGTCAGTGGGAGTTTGCATCAAAATATATGTTCTAATGAAATAATATTGAATGATTATGTAAAGAATGAATATATTTACTGAAAACTTATTTAGGGTATACATAGAAATGAAGATTTGACAAATGTTTGATAAATAAGTCAATTCGTTTTTTGAATGCGCGATTTTAGTTTCGATAGTTAGACGTTTGCGAAGCACGACATCCTGTGAGAAAATCAGACAGAACTTTCCAGAGCGGGCTAAACAAGGACGCGGGTTGACTGGACGAGTTCGTCATTCATCGCAGGCTGCTATCTTTGATCGGCAATCTATGGTTGATTTAAAAAAAAAAATCCTTTATAAAATGGATCAATTTTGATGGGAAGAACTTTCCAGAACGGGTGCCAAGGAACGCGGTTAGACTAATTAACGTCATGGCGGAAAGTGAAGGGGTGTTAACTATTGGGCAGATACTTTATATCTGACAACTTTGATTTAAAATGATAATGAATACGCATACACTGGCGATTATTTTTATTTTATCCATTTTAACCACGACAGATTGGTAGTACACCTTATTCGTTTATTTGTAAATAATTAACATATTATGTCCTACGTCTAAATTAATAAATGATAGATGTACAAAACAAGGAAGTTAAATCGGAGGGGGGTAGCAAACTTGTTTTACTTCAAAACAGTATTTTATCTGAAATTCTACTTTGGAACTCACAAAAATTAAAGTGAAATTTGACCAAGAGAACAAAATTTAGAGATACGACGCACTAAATACCGACTCACTGGTTTAAAATTGAATAGAAAAGTTCGCAATTTTTTCCAGTCAGTTGCAAAAACAAAGAATTAAGGCCCTGTACACGTATACATCATTTGAAAGCAAATAACAAAAACTGTGACACAATATATATACATAAATGAACCAAATATTGGCTCTACATACTAAGCATAGTATCAGTTTTAGAATAAAGGCCACGTACACATATACATCATTTGAAAGCAATTAAGAAAAAAATTGACACAATAAATATAAATATATTAAATGAACAAAAAATTGATTCTACATATTAAGCATAGTATCAATTTAATGTTAATTCCCGCGCTTGCGCGGGATATCATATAGTTTATTAAAAGTACAGGTCAAGTTTGAACTTGGCTCCAGTCCGATGCTTTTTGACAGAGTTATGCTTCTTGAACGTAAAAGAAAATGAGTAATTTTCAGGAATTATAACTTATTCTGCAATCAAAAAAAATGTTATACTAAATTAGGCATTTGAAATTTTTGTCACTGCGGGGGCATTCGTGGCGTTACGACACATCTAATTTTTTAATTGTTTTATTTGCTGTAAGAATGCTTTCAATTCTAACTAATATATACTAGCGGAAAAAAGAAACTGTGCATTATTTAATATATAAAAAAAACATTTAAAAATTACAATGAACAAATTTTATTTTTTGTAATACTGTTAACACATGTATTCGTAACAACATCTCATAACACATTAATGTCAACGTTGAATAACGTCAATTTCAGCACACTCAAAAGTCACTGTTATTTGAAATTGAATTAACAAAATTAATAACGCGTGTGACCACCACTTGCGTTCACGCCTCATTGATGCCACTAAAGTGTTCAGAAATACTTGAGGGATGTTGTTCCTGATGTTGGTTAAAGCCTGGCCTAAATCAGCCAATGACACTGGCTGATTTGGTAAACGGCGTAAACGTCTTTCCATTTCATCCCAGATCGGCGACAAATCGGGGGAAACAGCTGGAGAAGGCAAGACATCGACATTCTATTGAACAAACAAGTTCCTGACTACACGTGTAACGTGTGGCCTTGCGTTGTCTTGCTGCAGAGTGATGTGATTTTGATGTCTCTGTATGAAGAGTATCACATGACGCTGAATAATTTCATCTCGATAGCGTACGCCGGTGAGATTTCCATTGACAATTTGTAGAGGAGTCCTTCCAGGTGTTGATATTCCATCCCACACCATAACGCTACCTACACTAAATTGTCGACGTTGCCAACACAAGCGTCCTGGTAACGCTCCCCAACGCGACGATACACCCTACAACGGCCGTCACTGATCTGGATTCATCAGTGAACAGAATATTGGCCGAGTCCTGTATTCTGAATCGCAGATGTCGTGTGCACCACGCTAGTCTGGCGATACGATGACGTTGAAGCAGTACTGGGCGCACCGCTGGACGTCTTGGTCTGATGTTTTGCTCACGCAGACGATTACGCACAGTCCTTGGACTAATTGGTCGTAGCCCTGGAATGCTACGGGCAGTCAAACTTGCTGTCTATATGAAACGATTTCTCAGATGCACAAGTCTAATGTGGTTGTCCTGTTGACGTGACGTCACACGAGGTCGACCAGAGCGCGGTCGATCCTGGGTGTTGCCAGATTGTTGAAAACGTCTCCATAATGGCAGGATGGTGTTCCGATGAACTCCAAAGTGTCTTGCTACAGTATTTTGTGGGGTGTTGCGCGGAACGGAAAACGGAATGGAATTCGGAACGGAACGGAAACGGAAAATGTAATATCAAGATATTTTTTTTTTGAAATTGTAGAAATTGGTCTAAATAGTATATTTTAAAACTTATCGAATTGTGTTGGTAAATTAACAACTTTAATAACTCTTCTTCAACTTAAGCATATTGCAATTTGTTTGCTTAATCGTGGAACGGGGGGATGTAAAATGTATATTGCAAGAAATATTATAAACTATAAAGTCAACTGTAAATTGGAATGCTCAAGTTTATCATTCAGTACTAAAATTGAAAAAAAAATTAAGCTCAAATTGTATCAAATTCCATTTAAAATCACAGGATTAACAATACTTAAGTCATCATTTTGGAGTTGCTGCATTATGCGTTCGTTCACTTTATTGCCGGATAATGTTTTAAATGCATGTACCATTTGAATAATTCCAGCATTATTTGATGAAGTCAGCGATTCTGTAGTGTGATATCGGTGATTAATTGTTGTCCAAGTTCTGAATTATTCACCCATCTTAGAAATTAAAAAAAATGATTTTAATTTAGGGTCCTCCACACACCTAGGAAAAGTTTGCATACAAGCCAATTATTCTTAATTACTTAAAGATGTGGATTTCTAGCATATCTTGGATTTGGAAATGACGGGAAAAAATCAATTTTGGGGGAAAAATCATCTTTTCAAATGTTACCGCTATTAATGAAAATAAAAGTCCCTGCAGTATTCGAACTCGGGACCTGCTGGTCGGTAGATCGAATCTACACCCATTGCGCCACAGAGATAGACATCAGGTTTGGCGATATGAACTCTTAATTTTACAATGCGTTAAATTAACCATGTTGTGACGCAAGTGTCATAAAAGTAGAAGTCAAAGGGTGTAGAGGATCCTTAATACTTTTTAGCAACGAGGCTTATATATTCACTTTTGTCAAAATGATAATCCTAAACGTTGCAAGTAGAAACTGTAAAAGTTCTCTCGTTTGAATCGATGCATATATCATGCACATTAAAATCTCAGAAAATCTACCAAATTTCTCAATAATCCACTTGAAAATGATAAATCCTTTAAAGGATAAATAAAAGTAGCTAAACTTTACGATTCTTGGCTTAATTAACCTTAAACAGTTTTTAAAAATTGATATCAGGTTTTCCGTTTTTCACTCCGTTCCGTGTTTCCGTTCCGCATTTTAGCAACACCCTATTTTGTGCCATTCCAGCTTGCAGCATCCCAACAGCACGATTACGTTGGTTTTCGTTGAGTCGTGGCATGACATAGGGGTAAATTTTGTTGAAACTAAAGTGAATTTTTTAACCAAAAAAGTTTAAACAAATCCTTTACCGTTCTTATTGCAAACAGTATTGGCCCGTAAAACTCGTGCGTATAAATTCTTCAATAAACAACAGGTGCTCACTAACCATGAAAAAGTCCGTGCACCCGGACGGTTACCATCCAATATTGTCAAAAAAAATACCATTATCGATTGTTTAAATTTTATAAATACAAACAATAGATATAGAGAAATTATACTAAATTTTATAATGCACAGTTTCTTTTTTAAGCTAGTATAGTAAAGTTAGTCAAACTATTTAAACCATTTAGTATACATCGACAACTTTTAATATTCAGTGTATTTCTTTTTAAAAATATATTTTATTATCCTATTGCATAATGTGTTGTGGATGGAATGTAGCATTTTTATCATGTGGATGTTAATATTATACAAAGGTTTTAAAAGGGCATTGTCCCGATTGGGGGTCAAACTTTATTTTTTATTTATAATGTTTTCAATGTTTTAGTAAGGCATTTTTGATATAGCCAACCAAAATTTGATCGTCAGTTGTCGAGTTATAAGCGAAATACAGTGCTCGCAATTCGTATTTATGTAAAGAAAGATCGGTCATTGATTTGTTTACACTGAATTTCCGGGTTAAGATCAAACATAAATGTAAATTATATGGGATTACATATTTAAACAGTTTTATTTGTATTCATATGTGCAATGTTCTTAAGACTTACTAATTGATTAGTTTCCAATATTTATGTGCAAAGCCAATAAGGTTCGTCGACCTTAAAAATAATGTAATGCACTTAAACATCTAATTTCATATATATTTGTTTACATATCAACTGCCTAATTAAATATTTATCATTACTATAATTACAACGTACTGATAACTTAAAAACTTTTTAAAAATACAATAGCATAATGGTAAACAGTACAGTGCTGTCCAATATATGCTCACATGATGACTCTTCTTTACCAAGGAGATTGACTTTTAAATTATTCGGTCATATATTTAAAAATAAAAAAGTATAAGCAATCTTTGTGATTCGACTATTTTTTGTGTGTCAAAATTCACATCCAATATGGTGATACTTTTAAAAGAAGTTTGTAAAACACAACTCTAGCTGAATATGTTTTTAACTTGTGTATGTGTAAGCATTGTTCATATAAGTATAACTACAACTATAGAACAATAAATACACACTTAATGTCCATAACTAAAACTACAAAGCACGACATGTATGTTTTAAAAATAAATACCAATGTGCTTTTTGTAACTAAACAACATACTATGTATTTTTTCTAATTTAATTCCCTTTCTATCTTGTTTTACCCATAATAAAAGGAAAGAAAAAAACATTATATAAAACTCCGAGCACAATCAGTAGAGTTCCCAGTACGACGGACGCAATCACAAGGATACGTGCGCGACTGCTCAGCACGTCCGCCTTGCTTATATTCCCAGTAGCTGCTGCGGTATTCGCCTGTTAAATAATAATAATAAAAACAATACTTTTTATTGGTCCACTTTACATAACGACAATTATATTTTATCAAAGAAATCTTGTTGTATAGTTCATCAAACTATGTTCAATAATTCTTAAATTCAGGCTTGTGTTTTGCAATGTTGTCCATCCTACAATACTATATACTATAATATTAAAATTTTTCTTTTGCTTGGTCATTGTATGCCGTTGTTATGTTATACTATCGTTTTCATAGACTCTTCATACAATACATTAAAACAAAAACAAAAAAAATTAATAAGCATTCACAGCATAAAAAAACAAGAGGTCTTGACAATCATTTTAGTATCACGACCCGGAAATTGACCTGTCAGGTAGTCTCATAATTGAACACCCCCCTCCCCCCCCCCCACCCCGCTTTTAGCTTTTAAAGGTCCGACCTTATCCATGTTCGATAACTCAAAATTATCCGGATATTTTTTATTCGTTCCATAAATCTGCCTTTTATGTACACAAATTTAAAGTAGTCCGAGTATCGCACTACGTCATAATACTGATTTTACAATATTGGTTCGACTTTTACATAGAATTTAAGATATCCAGTGTTGATTTTGCTCTACATCGCTGTTCCAAACAATGGCGTTCATAAGCAAATAGAAGGGTAATGTATGTATTTAATGAGAGATAGAAATGATTAATTGATTTAGAAACTCGATTTTGTTAAAGTAAAATGAAAAACGAAATTTCTGTTTAACCAGTATCTCAGGTACGCATATATCTTCTTTGTTTTGCCCCCCCCCCCCCCCCCCCCTCCACGAATTTTTCTTTTTCTTTTACTAGTACCGGTTTAAATTTAGAAACAGAAGATATTTCGAATTTAATCAATCGTCAATCAATAAATGTTTAAATGATATCTAACAATGTTGACAGATCTAAGCAGAAAACTGTAACGAAATGTGATTTTTACTAAATTCTTCAGGGTGTACTTGGTTTAGAGCTTAAAGCGTGAAAAGTAATCCGTCAACATATCATTTATTTTACCAAATTTTTTTTGTAAGATTCTATAGAATAAACACCAAGAATTTAGTTTTGAGTCCATAAAAAATAAAACATAGGTAATCACAGACTACAAAGAGACAAGGTATCTTCTTTATGAGGCATCACCTTTATGAGACCACCTTTATCATATTATATGAAAATCATAGCTAATGATCTTGGATATTCATCGATACTGTTTTGACACAAAATCGTATATCATATGTAAAAATTGTATGATAATCATGTGTTTATTTCATACGGTATAAGATGCAATGTTTATCAATACAATAAATTAAGATATCACATCCTATGATACTTACAATATATATCATATTATACAATATAATACTGTAATAAATAATGATGCAATATGATATTGTAACATATGATATGAAATTGTATTATGTTATACATAATTGTATTTGATCACAAAATAAAATATTATAATATATAAAATATGATACAATATAGTATAATATTATTCAATATCATATCACATAATACATCACAAAATTGTAACATGATATTATATTGTATAATATAGTTTATTGTATGGTATTTGATACATCATATGACATTGTATTATAAGATACAATTTAATTAGATACAACATTATACACTATTATGTAATATATGATCCATATATTATATAATACAATATCATAATATACAATATCATTCATATGATACAATATTATATAATACAATTTCATAAAAGAGAACTTCATGTGATATAATTATATAATTTATAAACCAATATCATATTCTACAGTATTGTATCATACTATATTATATTATATATTATACAATAACGTATCATATGATACAATATTATATATAGAATATCATATAAAATAATATATAATACGATCTAATATTATACAATATTGTTTCATAATATACAATACTATACATTACAGTATCGTGATACAATATTATATAATAAGGTACAAAAAATTTGATACATTATCATATCGTATCATATAATTTTATGCAGTATTATATATGATATAATATTGTATCATATTAAACAATCATATCATGCAATACTATATCATAGGAAACATGTAATATCCTTTAACAAAAAAAACACATCTATCAAGCAGGTTTGAGTGAGGTAGGAGATTTTTAAAGGGACCTGGACACGATTTCAGATAAAAATTTTATTTTTGATTTTTATGTATTAAATAGTTTACTTGTGTATTTTGTATGATTTACCAAAATTTGAATGTTAGAAGTCGTGTTACAAGTGAGATACAGAGGAAAGAAGTCGTTGTTATGTAAACAAAGCTCGAGTTTTATATTTGTTTACAAATAATGTAAAGTAAAGAAATTACCATTTCTTTGACAAAATAACTTGTGGAAACAATATAAACTTATTAAATGTGTTCATAAATAAGTTTATCAACAACAAAATGCAACATTAGATTGAAACTTTTACAAATTCAAGACATATGTAAACAATAGCAGGACTCGAGCTTTGTTTACAAAACAAAGAATTTTAACCTCTGTAACTCGCTTGTAACTCGATATTTTACTTTTAAATTTTGACAAAACATTGAAAACGTCCATATTGACCATTCTAGACAGTAAAAATGAAAAAAATAAATTTTGAAAAAAATTGAGCTCAAATCGTGTCCTAGTCCCTTTAAGCATCCTTGATAATGAAGATCAGGCTCGGCATCGGAAGCTACCTCTGCGGTTATTTAAGTAAAATGAACTATGCAAGTTTGAAATAGTACTATTATCTATTAAACATGTGACCTGTTAAAAAAGAACTAAACTAAACCTCATCCAGCATCCGAAACCTATGGCTTAGATTCAGCATTTAAGCCTGTCATGTGCATCAGTATTATAAGACGCACCATCCATGCAAGTTTGGTGAAGTTAGGACCAGTAATAAATAAGATATAATCATCAGAGGGCACCTGCTCCAAAAATTTTAACCAGCTCTAAAAACCTTAACCTCCTCCGGCATCTGAAACCTATGGCTCTTATTAGCAATCAAGCCTGTCAGGTGCATCGGCATCATTAGACGCAACTATCCATGCAAGTTTGGTGAAGTTAGGACCAGTAGTAACTTAGGAATTGGTATTAAAGGGTACCTGTACCAAAAACTTTAACCTGCTCCAAAAACCCTATCCTCATCCAGCTTCCAAGTCTTTCAGGTTCATAAGTAGGTCCAGATGCATCATCCATGCAATTTTGGTGAAGATTGAACAAGTAATAACTTAGATACAGGATCAACAACAAAAACAACAAGAGGCCCATGGGGCCACATCGCTCACCTGAGCAACAATGGGCATTCAAAAGATATTGTGCCATATGGCCTCCAGTAGAATAACAAAAAATAAATATTGTAAAGTATTCGAATTTTACACTTATTTTTGCATACACGTAATCTTTGACATTGTATCTTTATGGAATACTATTTTTACCCAGAATAAGAAAATCCTACGCAAGATATAAAACTAACATTTGGTAGGGGTACACTGTTAACTTCCAATTCCCTATATTTGCGTTCTGCCCCCACCCCCTTCCCCCACTTTATAAAGCGATCAAAATATATGAGAACATATAGGTACATTTTCTTCCTCAACTAATTACTAGTTATTGTATTTTTTTAAAAATATCATATAATAGTTATTGCATTTTATTAAATATCCTATAGATGTGAAGAAGAAAATTGTACTCCAATCCGCTCAATTCCTCAAATTAAAAACATTCAAAAATTTAATTTGTCTTCTCCGTTATAATTAAATGACTGTTGTTTACCTGGCGTAAACTCGTGTGACTTTTATAACTTTACTCACATTTGAGTGATGAATACACTGGAATGAAAATTGTTGTCACGTGACATGCTAAAGAACTATAAAAATCAATGTTACAGTATTGACAGGCACATCACTCTATTTTACTAAGGCACACCCATTATTTTCATCTTTATTCAAAAATAAAAATGGCTACAGACCAGGATAATTTTCCGCTGTAATATTTTCTTTGGAATAGAGATAATTCCTTTATCCCCGCAAAAGAAACGTGTCAGAACTATGGAAATTTTTTAACGGTGTCGTTTTTATTTACTCATGTCTGAAAAACTATCAAAATTGATGTAGATTTCACATTATTCATTGTATAAAGAGGGGGCCCCAGAGAGTAGTTATATACAGCATATCATCCGTTAATTTTTTTGTACAAGTATTTAACATTTAGCAAGACATTTCTAATGATCAACCAAAATTTCAGTGTCAATCGTAGAATTATAAGCAAGATACAGAGCTTACAATTCTGCTAGGTTTGAGTCATATTTTGTTCACATGAGTTAAAAATTATTACATTCAGCTTAAGATTTTTAACTTGGTATTTCCTATTCGGCATTTAAAGTGGTACATAGAATTGTGAGCAAATCTCTGTATCTTGCTTATAATTCGAAGCTTAACACTCATATATGGTTAGTAAATAGAAATTGTAAACAATTAAACATAAGAAACATGCACTATAACAAATAAAGTGCACAATTTATTTTTAAAAATGAATCATATACATGTATATACCTACATATTTCCGTCAGCGATATTAAACTCTATTTAAATTTATGAATAAACTCGAGAAAATGCTAAGCATCTCAACAAAACACATTGCATTAATCTAATATTACGCAAAAGATCATACCGAATTACCGATAGAATGAATAGTATTTTAGTACTCTTTTAATACATCAGATTTTGCTTAATTTGAGCAGGTAAACAGTTAACTGGCTGATTTACCGAAGTCTCTGTTTGATTTGATACGTAAATATTTACAAAATACAGGCGATAGTTCCCAGGTTACAAAGCATAGATAATGAAAACGAAACGAAAATCAAAACAAGCTAACACCACCGTCATATGTGAAAACTGTCAACGCATTGAAATATTTCACCTCAATTTACTTCACAAAATCGGCACCAATGTATTCTGCATGTTTCAACGATCCCCTTTGTACGCGAACTGTTGCACAACATTGTCAGATCGACCCGTTTATCTTAAACACGAGTCTTGGTAAAATGGGTGGGCAAACCCGGGCCGGGGCAAAATAAAAGCCGGGGCAGATCGGCATTCGTCAATTCCAAAATACGCATTGTTTTGCAGCAATATTTACAGTGAATACAAATATACTGATCCGTAACATATCCTCATAATTTTAATGAGATTGGCATATTAATAACTGCCAATCTTTTGTTTTGCCCCGGCCCGCGTTTGCCTACCCATTTTACCAATCTCATCATGCTCATGGAATACCGAACCCGAAGCTATAAACTGATTAAAACACGCCTTTCCTTTATTATTACTTTCGTAATAACTCAGATTTGAAACAGAATTAGCCAATAATTTTTGCAATTTATATTTTCCTTTCCATAAGGATTATTTATGCTAAATTACATTGAATTTGACTCGGTAGTTCTTGAGAAGAAGATTTTTAAAAATGCACCCTCCTTTTTCTACAGTTTCGAGGTTTTCTCCGCTTTGAATAAAGATCGGTCTTTCATTTTTGCAATTTATATTAACCTTCCCATAACCTTGTGCCAAATTTGGTTGAAATTGGCCGAGCGGTTTTAGAGAAGAAGTTCAAAATGTTAAAAGTTTACAGACGGACAGACAGACAGACGGACGGACGGACAGACGGACGACGGACAAAAGGTGATCAGAATAGCTCACTTGAGCTTTCAGCTCAGGTGAGCTAAAAACAAAAGACGCCGAGGGTATAGCATAAGCTCCCCCTGATCTCGTCTCGGTGAGCTAAAAATGACCAAATACTATACATGCATCGCATTTTTTAAATTCTATTTTGATACATCAGACCCATAAAGCGTACTAACTTACAACAATTTTCTAAAAATATTTATCAGATATGGTTTTAATAAATGTTTATTACTTTTTTTTGTATGTCCAGATCTGATTTACGCCAAATTGATAATCATTTTTAGGAAAAACGGACGTCTGGCAAATTTTATCATTGTGAATAGGGTACTCCCGTGTGAGAAGTGATAACACAAAAACTAGCCATGTAAACATATATAGTTTCTTTTTCTTTTTTTATGTATTGCTAGAGCATATATCTACCATTTAAAGATAAACTTTTAATGATTGAGCCCATTTAGTGCCGAGTATAGGACTACCTTAATTAGTATTCTAGTGTTAGCATTAAAACAGTTATTCAACGACATGCGTGGCCTAATGGATCCACGGAGATCTACTGTATATGCATTAAGGTAAAGAAGTTTCAGCCACTGATGCACCAGTACAACATTTTTTTTTAAATCTCATCTAGAATGTTTTTAAAATTATATCCATCGTTGGCAAATTTTCAATTTTGTAAAATGCATGGATACCATGTAAAATTTCATTTTATTTCATTTCATTCATAAAGTTTAAAGGACAAGAAACATTTTTATAATGAAAAAACCCACTTTAAGGCTAAGGATTGGAGAACCTTAATAATTGATGCTTACAAACATCAATTCACGAACGCTATTGGGAGAGGGGGAATGAGCCGGAGGAATTGCAAAGGATACTAAAATAGATTTCATAAAATAAAACTCATATATAAATCAATATAGCCTAGTCATAGTTTTCATTGTAGTTTTCAACATAAAGTTATAATGGAAAAATAAAAGTATACGATGCACGATCAACGACATAAAAGCAACCTAAATATAAATTGGTCATATTTGTTTAAGTAACGCCCAACCCAATTAAAACCTAAATCCCTGGGCAGTGAATTTCACAATGTACCAAGAGGACGTTATGAACAAAATTACAATGCATTTAATTTATATCCATCAAATGAGAAAATACTACAGAAATGTAAAATACAATGCGTTTTCAATATGTGACCATTTCGGCCCAACCAATGAACTTTAACCCCGGACTGGGGCCATGAATTTAACAATTTAAGTTGAAGGCTTCATGTACATTATGATCATGCATTTACTTTTTCTCAAATATATTTGGTAGAATAAAGATTTTCTATAAATAAATGTTACTTTATGGCCATAATGTCCCTGCCCTGGGACCTGAACCTGAACCCCGGATAGAAGGCCATGAATTCACAATTTTGGCAAAGGCATCCCTGTTCATCATAACCATGAGCTAAGTTTCGCTGTTGAAAGTCCAGTAGTAGAAAATATTTTTATTTAAAATATTCACCAAATTGACCGGTGATAATTTTCGCAATTTATGTTGCCCTTCCCCTATAAATGCTCATGTAGTTGTCTTAAAGTCCATAAACTAAATGTATTTACAGAAGCAATACTCTGATCCTTTCTTGGATTATTGCTTATTCAGTGTCAGTTATTAAAGCATACCTTGAAAGAGTCATTAAAGCACACGTTGAAAGAGTTATTTTTATACACCATTTGTCGATTTTTGGTGAAAGCAACTATTCAAGACAATTCAGGTAATAACCAGCAGTTTTAATTAAAATGTTAATTAAAATCTTAAAGAATCAACTATATATCGCCCCCTCCCATTAATAGCACACACCTGCATCGATTTATTATGCCCCCCCCCCTCTCGAAGAAGGAAGTGCATATTGCTTTGCTGCTGTCCGTCGGTCGGTCGGTCCACCAATAGTCGTTCATTTTCTTCGCAGAGGTTGCACGTATTGAGATGAAATTTGGTATACAGATTTATTTTAATAATATCTGGGTTTTCGTAGCAGAGGTTGAATGAAAAAAATGACAATAACAAACCGTCAACCTTCTCAAAAATCCATAAAACGAAATACAAATTCAAAGCAGAGCAACACGGACCTCCAAGACAGAGGTAGGATCAGGTGCCATGGAGGAGTGAGCATCCTCTGCTGACCGGTCACACCCGCCGTGTGCTCTTTGTCGTAATCGGGAAACTAAAAACCGCAAAAGTCCGTAGACAATTAGGTAATTAATTATGGTCTAACAATTAGTATGAAAAACGTAAGTCAGCATGCGACTCAGTGGAAGATTGTATTTGCTGACAAGGTCGTTGTATCGACCATAGAACTTACGAAAAGATGACTTTAAACGAGACTGTTGATAGTCCCGTTTTATCAACTTGTTTGTCAGTAGCTTGCCTCGTCTTACAAACTGTTCATACGAAGAGCATGCCCTTGCGTATCGAATTAACTGAGAGACAAAAACACCATATGCAGGTGATGAAGGTATATTGCTACATAAGTAAGGAAAGTTGACTAGAAAAATTGAAGTCATCGCGTTTATCATAAAGTTTTGTTGTTAGGTTACCATCAATGTCCATTTCCAGTAAAATATACAAATATGAAACAGATGACGCTGACTCTGTGGTATCTTTTATTTCAAGTTCACTGGGATATATCGAGTCGACATAAGTATGGAAATAACAATTGTTAATTGATAATACGTCGTCGATATACCTAAATGTTGAGTTGAAGGCCACAGCGAGTGATTTATTTTTTTCACGTACAAGTTGTTTTAATAAAAATACAAAAATAGGGCTGCTAAAAATGGGGCGCAATTGGTACCCATGGGAATTCCAACAGATTGTTGGAAGACAAACTACATAGATGTCTATCAGAAACTCAAGCATCTTTTTAATGTCAACTTCAGAGTACTTGTGTGTGCAATCAGAATGGTTTTTAACAAAATAGTTTTTTAGATTTCCAATGACAAGGTAAGCATTTTTACGACTTCCATTTTATTTGAAGAAACAAATGTCGATGATATCAAAGTCTAGATTTTAATTTGTCGTGGGGAATGGTTGTATAAAGCGTTGAAAAATCGTACGTTTTGATGCTATTGATTTTGGTAAGATTTTGTGACCTCAAAGTTTCTAATAATTCTAATTTCTAATAATAAGAGTTTTTTAGTATCCACATATGATTCACACCACTTCTGGAGTATATTGTTGTACAGTACTCTTGAAGCTTTTCCTTAACTTCTGTAAGAATTTAAGTAAGGAGTAAAGAGAGAGGTTTGGTAGAACATTTACTGGAACCTACTATATATCTCTGTTTGTAAGGACTTTTGTGAAGCTTTGGAATCCAGTACAAATTAATTTTGTTATTGGGGATATTAAAGGTATCCATAACCGATTTATGATTTTGAAGAAGTACTTCCTGTATTGAAATTGGTATACAGATGTACCTTGATAATATCTAGGTCAAGTTCGATTTTGGGTGCGATCGTGTAATTTTTGACAGAGTTATGCCCCTCGGACTATTAAAAAATTCCAATTATTTGCAGTTTCCGTTCATTTTCTTCGCAGACGTTGCACATATTAAAATGAGATTTAGTTTACTGATTTATTATAATATTTAGGTCAAGTTTGATTTAGGGTACGATCGAGCAATTTTAGACAGAGTTATTCCCTTGGACTTAAAAAAAATCCACTTTTTCCCAGTTTCCGTTCATTTTCTTTGCAGAGGTTGCAAATATTGAAATAAAATTTGGTATACAGATTTTTCATTATAATGTCTTGGTCAAGTTTGATTTTGGTTACAATCGAGCAATTTTCGACAGAGTTATGCCCCTTGGACTTAAAAAAATTCCAATTATTTGCAGTTTCCGTTCATTTTCTTCGTCGAGGTTTCCAAGGGAAGGGCCATAAGTGTTTCACAAACATCTCTTGTTGCGTTCATAAAGATGTTTATAAATCAAGAGCAATGAGCACCATCGTATCATGAATATAATAAACTACCTATTGTCTAGAGTAATATCGGAATTATATATTCCATCGCAAAATCGTGCAAATATCCTATATATTTGTTTCATGGGCTAAAATTCTTCAACAAATTTTAAAAAGTAAGCTGAAGAACCCATGAACGAAAACGTATTTTCAGAAAATGCTTACATCAATATAGAAATAATATAAAATATTTCCAATCACAAAATTCGTGCCAATCGCCTATAGGTATTTAACAACGAAAAAATTCTTAAACAATATTTGCTATTAGATCCCATTAACGCCACAGTAAAATAGAAAAGAAGCTAATTGCAACTACATGTAGGACTCGATAAATACAAAATTAAACTTGATCAAACAATGTACAATCTTTGTTTTTCGAAATATTATGATTTTAAAACAAGATATCTGTGAGCCAATGCTCACTAGTGATACCCCTGCTCTGATGTGAATATGCAAAATAAGCAAAGTCGACATTTAACAAAAAGTTGCCATCCGATTGGTACAAAAATATATTCCACGATATGGCATGCCTAAACAAATAGTGTGTTAAAATTTCAAGCATCTGCGATAAATAGCTGCTGAAAAATCTTTGACGAAAATGTGTTTGAAAATTTTGGCTAAAAATAAACGGTCATTATTTAACAGGAAGTTGACGTCCGATTGGTACAAAAATATATCCCACAATATGGCATGCCTTTACAAACACTGTGTAAAAATTTCAAGCATCTGCGATAAATAGTTGCTGAGAAACCTTTGACGAAAATTTGTTTTACAAATTTTGGCTAAAAAAAAACATTCATCATTTAACAGGAAGTTGACGTCCGATTGGTACAAAAATATATCCCACAATATGGCATGCCTTAACAAATAGTTTGTTAAAATTCCAAGCATCTGCGATAAATAGTTGCTGGAAAATCTTTGACGAATATTTGTTTGAAAATTTTGGTTAAAAATAAGCAAACTCGTCATTTAGCAGGAAGTTGACGTCCGATTGGTACAAAAATATATCCCACGGTATGACACGCCTGAACAAATAGTGTGTTAAAATTTCAAGCATCTGCGATAAATAGTTGCGGAAATAAATGCGACAGAAATTTTTGTTACGGACGGACAGACAGACAGAAGGACAGACAGACACACAAGGGTTTAACAGTATACCCCTTCTCCTTCGGAGCGGGGGTATAATAAACATTTTTCTTACCTTTTTCGCGATTACGATGGCAAATATTCCCGTTGGCGGGAAACAACACAGACAGGAAAGAATCGCCGGCACCATCCAGTTTATGGGGGGAAGGGCTGGCTTGGCGACCGTAGGTACAGGTACAACAATCTGTGAAACCCCAACAAAAGATAACAAAATATGGCTATATATTTGAAGTATATAGCTGTGCTAATGAATATTATATTAAATGAAATATTAGTACATGTATTGGGTTCATGGACATGTATAATATTTGTTAATAATATATTTTCTTTGTTTAAATCAATGGATTCATTATATCAGAGCTCAGAGGTAGCGTGTACGGTTATTAAAGACTGTACCCTTCAACAATACAATTAAGACTTTTCTTCAAAATCATTGTATTTGAACTCGTGCTCATGTCTCAAAAATTTTGTGATAGTCATATGCATTTTCTAGTTGATACCAATACATAAAAAACCTTTATGCAAACTTTGCGTGAAGATACACATATTAAATGATGAAGACAATCCTATAAAAGTATTCCCTACTTAGGCGAAGTACTAAGTTTTCGTGCTAAAATATCGTCCATGCTCTTTATCAATGTCCATGTTCTTTTATGGAAGATGTGTTTTAACAACAACATTCAATATGAAAAATGACAATAACGAACTGTCTCAAAAATCCATAATCCGAAAAACAAATTCAAAGAAGAGCAACACGGACCCTCTAAAAAGAAAGAACAGGTGCCTAGAAGGAGTAAGCATCTACTGTTGACCGGTCGGACCCGCCCTGTGTTTCTTGTCACAATTGGGCATGTCATGATCGAAGTAAATGTCAAAATCGGGAAAATGCCACATAAGGGAAAAATGAAACATTCCTTACTCAAAGCCTTTCGACAATAATATGCAAATATTTATTTAGTAGTAGAAGCTGTTTTAACATTTTATCATGGTTACATGTGTGTGTTAATTGCGATCGAAACAATACAAAACCAATTCCCTTATTTGAGGTTTCAATATAATTTGGTTTTAATTCCAATATATTATAAAGAGAGATTACTTACGACATAGTAACGATTTTTGTTGACATAACACAAAATTTAACCGTGCGCCGTGATCTCATTTTTGCAGCATTAAATTCTTAATTATTCTTATATATAATGGAATTTATTGACTTTTTTGATTACTAATTGTTTAAAACTATCTACCAAATTTTTATTCTTACCGTTTGTTAACAACAAATTAGTCATTAATAATATACATAAAAAATATTTACAATGTAAATATAGCAACGAACAAAACGTAATTAGGAATTCAATAGTTTTAAACCACTACCAAGAATGGTCGTGCAAGTGTGCGTGTTTAAGAGAAGTGCTTGTCAAGCAAAGCTTATAGATTTTAGTCGTTACTAAAAAGATAAAAAATTACCTGAACATTAACATAAGAAAAAAAACCCAAGAAACGTATGTATTAAATTAACTTAAGATGGCTCGATGGTCACAGCCATTCTTAGACTATTATAATCTCCGTAAGAAGAGCTCTGTGTAGATATGATAGGAAAGTATGAAGTTTTAAAGTTCAAATATTTTTTTTTCTTTGCTACATAAAAATTTTATTGCTTAACAACATAATGAAGATCTGATGATTAATGTAACTAACCAGAAATTCACAATTATAAAAAGTATATATAACACGAATACTATATTACTTGTCGAAAACTGTGAAACACTAACATTGCTATTGTAGGATATAATGTTAAATAAGTTTCAATAATGTGCTAACCACTAACCTCATCATTTTTCTCAGAAGACATACTGTTTCACTTTTATAAAGGATATTCTCCAGTAAGTGACTACGGTTAAATCGGGTTCGGGATTCGTTATTGCTAAATAAACGCAGGTAGATCTATGATGCATATGTTTTTATTTCTTATTTATAAGTTAAATCAATTTGACATGTGTAAGTAGGAGGAACAGAAGATCTAATTTATTTGTAGATAATCGAAAATGCTGGAAAAAGAACTAAGTAAGCCTACTATGTTATTATTTAAATAACCGCTAGGACCATTTTTTATCGGGCTTCTCTAGACCAGTGTATAGCGATAAACAAGAGTTTATGGAGTATTGGATATCCAATTTTTATATCAACATGATCACATATGTAGATGTTATGGTAGACAGTACCGATCAGACCCAAGGGGTTTACTTTCGGGGTTTACTCCGGGTTACATTTTGAAAATTTGTGTCAAGTTGGGGTTTACTTTTTGTCCACTCTAGGTTTACACGCGGTTTGCTTTTGGAGTCCTCATTAAACATTGACATGTGAAGCAAACTCGTCCTTTATATAATTATCGTACTGCCTGTTATTCCCATTCCTTGTTTATTCCAAATACACATGTCGCGTCTGCCTCAGGGGTCTACTTTTGATAGGGATTTACTCTTTGGGTTTTGGTTTACTCTAGTAGACACATGGTTTAGACTGGGTTTACTTCATGTCAGGTTGGGTCTGATCGGTACTGTAATGCCTCATATTACATTAGAGCACTTGAATTTTCAGTCGGATAGATGTGGCGGGATAACGATTATAACGAGAGCTGTCCATTTTGTTTTTCTTTCCTAAAGCTATTTTATTCAGAAAACTAAATGTGTCGTAACGCCACGAATGCCCTCGCAGGTGACCAAAATTTCTAATGCCATATTTAGTATAACATTTGTTTCATTGCAGATTAAGTTATAAATCCCTGAAAATTACTTATTTTCTTTTTTAAGTTCAAGAGGCTCTGTCAAAAATAACTTATTTTCTTTTAAGTTCAAGAGGCTCTGTCAAAAATCAACGGACTGTAGTCATGTTCAAACTTGACCCTTTTCCCCATAAATTAACCATATATGAAATGAAAAGTTTACATATGCATCAAATTTAAAGAGTGGAAAGAACGAATTTCTTAAGTTCATGAGGCATAACTCTGTCAAAAATAAGTGGACCGAAACTAAATTCAAACTTAATCTTTTCTTGTAAATAACTTACATATGAAATATCAGCTTTATATATGCATCTCTTCAAAAGTTAGAGAGCGGAAACTGAGAATTTCTCATTCTTTTCAAATTTCAAGAAGAGGCACAACTCTGTCAAAAATCATCCGACCGAAAACAAATTCGAACTTAACCTGTATATTCATAAGATACATCAACGGTCGTTGAGATAATGATCGGAAAGTGAATGATAACGAAATGACAGAAGGACGGAACGGGCTACATGTTACACTATGTGCCCGGTTGGGGAATAAACATAAAAAAGAAAAACATAAAAAATAAAATTAAGTATACTTTATGTAGGAAAACAAAATGGTGTATTAAAATATAACTTGACCAATAATGGATCGTTTAAATGTATTTATATCCCCCGCAAACGAAGTTTGGGGGGAGGGGGTATATATGAATAAACTTGTCCGTCGACCGTCCGTCTATCTGCAAACTTCGTGTCCAGTCCATATCTTTCTTAAGGAAAAACATTGGAAGTTCTTACTTCACACTAAGATTGTTTATGACTTACGGGTGTGTCAAGACGTTGACCCAATGTCATTCGGTCAAGGTCATTGTTTTAAAAATGCTTAATTCCTCTGTATGTCATGTATTGTATTAATGTAAATAATTAGAAGGTAAAATTAATTTGACACAAACCTTGCTTGTGTCAGGCCACATTATTACATAAAATTAATTTTTAGATTCTCATCCCCGCCCGTCTCTCTGAAAACGACCTGCCCCAATGGTTTTGAGTTGTTTTAAAATGGTTGGAAAAAAAATCCGGGCTCGGTATATACTATACAAAATGTAATTAAAATGTTAAATAATTGCTGCTTGACATGTGGATTATCGTTTGATTCAAGTCATGTTGATAACATAAGGATACAAATGTCTTGATGTATTAACAGTTAGGTTGAAATAAAATGGAATTTTAAGAATAGAAATTGGTTTGTGTACTTATATTAGCATTAACAGTTTTAATAGATATAGCAGTTGTTGTTTATAGAAAATGGACGGTGAAATAGATTCATCCATTATTTTCTATAATAGAAAAAATACTTGAATAATTATTTTTTCTTAGCTACGGTATTATGAAATCCCCCCCCCCCCCACAAAAAATTGATTTAAGTTCGATAAACAGTAATTTTATAGATAAAGTTCGTGTTTACAATTGTTTTTAATACAAACTAGAGGTATTGTGAGCAAGCTCACAATTGACACCACCAACTAGTGTAAAAAAAAACCCAGCATTATAGGTAATATTACTATGTTCTCATAAAAAAAGAATCAGAGAAATCTTTCGTTATTATAAGATAAAATCTGCATTAGGTATTGCTTGAACCATGTTCAGTAGTAAGCTAAAGAACTCATTAAGGAAAGAACAACGAAAGGCAAGTTTACATTAACTACTCATTACAAAAGAAACACTTTTAATCACGAAAACCATACCCATTGTCTATAGTTGTAATGACAATATCGATGTCTTTAACAATATTGATAAGTTAAAGAACTCATCAACGCCACAACTAATTGTAGTCAACATACTAATAAATCATTAAATGGAGTTTGTAAACGGATGATATTATATTTGGGGTTTATATATCCAGTTAAATAAAACGAATTTAACAACAGAAAACGCGAAAGAATTGAATCGACTGCAGAATTTAGTATCGCACTGTGCAAATAAAAGACAATCCGCATGTTTAACATTCTGCCCTTGAATACAAGTATCAAATAATACATGAATTTATTCATATGTTAGGGCAATACGAAAAATGAAATTAACAAGTTCAGTTTCTTCATCTTTGATTTCTTGACCAAGCAATCCATGTAGCTTATGCAATGGGGTATAAGGCGATTGTTGATTCTCTAAGGACACGTCAAAACACCGGATTACGCCGAGTTCGAGCACAGCATGGTATCCATGCACATGCATCATGCGCAAGAGACAGACAGGCGTTACATTGAAGTTGGAAGGCTTATTTTAAAAGCAAGAGGCCAAAAGGCCTCAACGGTCACCTGAGTAGCATAACCCATACACAAACTTGTCAAGGAGTCTCATACATGCACTTAGTTAAGTTTTATTCTGGAATAGAAAAATTCTTAATTTGTAATGACGACCACCTCCCTGCCTGAAATCTTTCAAAAAGGACTATTAAACCTATAATTTTAGCGAAAAACTTAAAAGATCATAAAAGAGTGCATGACCTGATATTGAAAAGGTGCAAGACTCTGATAGAAAATAATTTAATAATAATAACAAGGTGGCTATTATTCATGTTTTATCTAAAACAACCTCCCATCCCCCATCCCCCCGGGGCAGACAGAAACTCTCCCTATGGGCATTTAAACAAACGAAAAAAACCCAGCTTTATCGATAAAAGCCATCATGAGTTACTCACTTCTCCTGTTCCAGTTTTTGAATATTCAACATTCGTTGAGAATCACCATCTGGCATATATACCAAAATCATTTTACCTTTATATATCAGTGATTTTAGTTAGCCAATTATTACTTTACTATTAACAAGTCTATTTGTTTATTTTGAAAGGGCCCATGACCTACATACCATATGAAGCCCCTTGACACAAGGAACAATAATATATATAGTTTAGGGGTGGGGATATTAACCATTTTCAAGATATTGGGGCACTACCTGTTTGAAGGGGGTCAAGACCATCCCTGGGGCCCATGACCTACATACCATATGAAGCCCCTTGACACAAGGAACAAGAATATATATAGTTTAGGGGTGGGGATCTCAACCGTTTTCAAGATATTCGGGCACTACCTGTTTGAGGGGGTCAGGACCACCCCAAGTTCCATGACCTACATACCATATGATGCCCCTTGACACAAAAAAACAAGAATATATATGGTTTAGAGGTGGGGATCTCAACTGTTTTCAAGTTATTTGTGCACTTCCTGTTTGAGGGGGGTCAGGACCATCCCCAGGGCCCATGACCTACATACCATATGATGCCCCTTGACACAAGGAACAAGAATATATATGGTTTAGGGGTGGGGTTCTTTAACCGTTTTCAAGATATTTGGGCTCTTCCTGTTTGAGGGGGTCAGGAACCACCCCTGAGGCCCATGACCTACATACCATTTGATGGCCCTTACCACAAGGAACAAGAATATATATGGTTTAGGGGTGGGTTTCTTTAACCGTTTTCAAGATATTTGGGATCTTCCTGTTTGAGGGGGGTCAGGAACCACCCCTGAGGCCCATGACCTACATACCATTTGATGGCCCTTACCACAAGGAACAAGAATAAATATGGTTTAGGAGTGGAGATTTTAACCGTTTTCAAGATATTTGGGCCCTTCCTGTGCCATATTGGCCCCATCCTAGTGCCTAAACACCTGTCCCAGGGGTCATAAATTTCACAATTTAGGTTGAAGACTTCATGTACATCATATCCAGGCCTTTTGTTTTTCACAAATATATATGGGAGTAGAGAAGAAGATTTTCGAAGATTTAATACATTTTTACTATATGGCCATGTTGGCCCCACCCTAGAGCCTGAACCCCTGACCCAGAGACCATAAATTTCACAATTTTGGTAGAGGGCTTCATGGACATCATAACCATGCATTTAGTTTTTAACAAATATATATGGGAGTATAGAAGAAGATTTTCTAAGATTTAATACATTTTTACTATATGACCATATTGGCCCCACCCTAGAGCCTGAACCCCTGACCCAGGGGCCATGAATTTCACAATTTTGGTAGAGAGCTTCATGGACATCATAACCATGCATTTAGTTTTTAACAAATATTTATGAAAGTAGAGAGGAAGATTTTCTAAGATTTAATACATTTTTTACTATATGGCCATATTGGCCCCACCCTAGAGCCTGAACCCCTGACCCAGGGGCCATGAATTTCACAATTTTGGTAGAGGGCTTCATGGACATCATAACCATGCAATCAGTTTTTTCCTCACATGTGTGGGAGTAGAGAAGAAAATTTTTGAAAATTTGGCTGTTTTTTTGCATATTTGGCCCCACCTGTGGCACCCTGGTGGTGGTAGAGCCACCAATTTCACAATTTACATTCCTCTTACCATAAAGATGCTTTACACCAAAAATGGGATTAATTGGCCTTGTAGTTTTTAAGAAGAAGTTAAAAATGTAAATTGTTAACGCACGACGCACGACGACGGACGAAAACAGATAGCAATAGGTCACCTGAGTTTACTCAGGTGACCTAAAAAGTTAGAAAAATGAAAAACTTATTTACCTGCTGAGGTTGCTAACAATATAAACCACTATCGGATGCAGTAGTTTGCGGGTTTTCCAAACTTTTAGGGCACCGATAAAACCGTTGTTTTAAGAAATATTCTAATTTAAGACCAACATATATGTAAAAGTTTTACACAATTGCCCATCAAAAAATCCCCAGTTTCAGTCATATTGATATTGATTTATGAATTGTTATTGAAATAGTAATACTAAAGAGTTTTATTGCACACTAAGCTTCGCCATATTTAATTGTCCAATTAGATATGCATGTCAAATGTAATTAGGGAAAAACCAGCATAAACAAAATGGACGCAAATCGCTGATATTTAGGATTTGACGCTACCTTTTAAAGCCGTTAGAGTTGATTGGATACTTTTTACTCGTATTTTAATACACTGTATTAACATTATGAAGACAGAAGTCCAAATATATCTTGAGCAGATTTTACACGTTTGAAATCCAGCTTTGAGAAGTTATTAGTGCTGCCGTGAATTGTCGTCTGTAAGTAATAAACACAAGGTGGCTGCCCTAGCATATTCTCTGTTTGTAAGGAAGATTCCTCCAAAGAAAACAACAAAATGACAATCAAATATAAACATAAAACCGTACAGCGAAATGTTAAAGTTCGGTGATGTTATTCTACCAAACCCATTTCAATTGTATGAACACATGAAAAAAAACAACTGGCCGCCACTTTTTATTAACTGTTTTAATTGAGGTATTATCATATTTTTTTGGCAAAATATGATATAATTAAACAACAAGCTAAACAAACTAATGATAGTTACACAAGTTTTTGCAAGCAAAAAATCTATGAAAACTGAATAATAATGTACAAGATAGTTATTTGAAAAATTAAATGTAAGTTGATTTACAGTTTAAAATTTCATCTTTAATCAGTTTAATCAATTTAGTTAAAGAAGAATAGAGGATCATTACAGTAGAGTCTCCCTGTTTGTAAATAATTAGGTATGAGACAAAAGAAGTTGCATAAAAACACCTCAAACAGTATAAAATTGGGAAAGCCTATCAATATTTCCACAAAATGAATGGTTTAAAGAAGTGATTTACCACCCTGTTGACTGGACTATTCCATTTGCTTTCTCCCTGCTGAATGTACCTACTCTCAGTCTGAGTACAGAGTCACAAAAAGTGTGGGCGTGCCGTGTCAAAGACTCTGGGGATTCAAATCTTCCTTCTGCACGTACCCAGTAGGGTACGCATTACATTTTAGACATATTTGACACAATATTGCATAGATCCCTTAACAAGTTGAAAGTCGTGTGGTAGAATATAGTTGTTGTTATTTGTATACAACTCATAGAGTAGATCAACTGCTAATTAATGCAGTGTTCCTTCGTTTGATTACCAACTGGGTCACACAGTTTTCAATCTGACTGCATTACACATTAGTCAACTTCAGTTTATTTATTTTTAAACAATAAAATGATTTCGTTGGTGATTCATGCAGGATAAGGAGGTGGCAGCAGTGCAGAAATACATAACCCGCTAAAATGTAATTTTTTCTTCAATGATCGCTACAAGCTGGAGTAAAGAAACCCAGAAGCTCATAATGAACAAGAAAATAGAACACTATATAACATGATTTTATCCTGTTACTTCTTTTCAATTTGGACAGAACTATATGTGCAATAATTTTTTTTAAATAATGTTTTGTAAAGACAACTGAAAGAACCATACTACATGAGAAGAGAAGCTTCATGTTTGTACCCAAAGCGCTTTCTGACAATAATTATGGACGGAATGGACCAAAAGAAAACTAACATCCCAATTCTCTACACTAAACCTAGAAATTCAAAACAGATTTCTATTCTTCAGCAAATAAGGACATACTTGCACAGATTTCTAATCTTCAGCAAATAAGGACACACCTGCAGAGTGTACTGGCCCATAGAGATTTGAGTAAAACAGATAACAATCTATATGAAACCTTTCCAGTATAGTACACAATAATTAAAGTAAAAACATTCGTCCCTCAATTTCTTTGTTGAATATCTGTGTAATTGTTGATTTTTAGAAACTTCAAGATTGAGAAAAGTCGGATTTGGTCATTTTGATTTAATGCAATTTCCCGATGACGCCAACCATAACTAGACAGTTCTGCTCAAAACTTTATATGGTAAGTACTGCTCCTGGAAAGGCCAGACACATGAGGATATAGACGCAACCTTTTTCAATTTTTTCAAGCTCTACAAAAGCCGACATTATAACGTAAGATGGCAATATATAATTTCACACTGAGTTGAAAAACGTATCATTACAATTGGTGAAATGCTTAATGACATCGCTGCTAGTTTTTCTTTACCATACTGGAAAAGATATTTTCATTTCTGACCTGCTTCAAGCTTTTTAAAAGCTATTGTAAGCTAAGGCGAGTCGCGTGTTAATCTCACGAGAAAACATGCACTGTAATTTGTCAAATCGTTCTTTAGGATTTACAGTTCATTATATAATTTTTTAGTTAAATTTGCCTACGCTATTTTTATTCAATACGAAAGAGATTAAAAAGCATATTTTATTATGAATTCGAAATTGTAAGGGGACACAGCCTCCCGTGTACCTTAGGTTTATTATGGTCTTTAAATAACACTGATTCTTTGATTTTGTTATTGTATTATAGAGGCATTTTTAAATTAAATAGATCCGGGGTCGTATGCATAAAAATCATTAAGTGCTGAAGCATATTCTAAAGTACAGAACTTGTACTTAGCAGATTAAAATTTGACTTGGCATATTGCTTAGTACTTTGTATAAAACTTCTTAACTATACTCAGTATATTCTTAAAGTTAAGGACGGTATTAAATTGTCATAAGGTTTTGAGAATATACTTATTAAGTTAAGTAAATCCAAAACGGCTGAAAGAAGGAGGAGAACATTTAAGCCAAGAGTGGATCCATTAAGATTAATGAAAGCAGCTGAATTGCAGGTAGGATTTACGTTTACAATGGAATTGGTTTTATAGCAAATTTAGTTTGTGATTTCAACGGTCCTCCAACAAACATAAATTATAGCGTTCCAGCACATGTACAAGTTATGGTAACTTTGAGATACTTTGCAGCTGTAAGAATGCAGCTGTGCAGTGGGGACAATTTTGTCTTCATCAATCCACAGGATAATTCACAGGATGACCACTGCCCTCGTACAGCCTCATATTGTTAGAAGGTTCATATCATTTCCTGTACAACCGGACATTATCAGGAATAGAAGCAAATCGAAGTAAGACCAGACAGACAAATGTTTTAAAGAACCGTTCATGTAGGCTGTCCGCTGCTGTTGTTCCATATTTCTGAGAATAGTCCATAGTTGCCTTCTACTTTATCTACACCGGTTGCTCGCAATATCATCACATCATTCTTATACAGATTTTTCGTCCTTTAATTTTATTAACGAGACTTTTTTCTCAGAAAAACTTCGGCCGATTTCAAACACCCTTTCTGTAGTAGATTTACAGACTTTATTCGATAACATAAAATGCAAGTACTAAGACTTGGAACTTAAAAGATACTGTCGGTGTTCTTCCTGCTGGAATCACTGGTCACTTAGTTTTTAGACGTTACAGCTGTTATAGATATGTACGAACTGCCATGGTAAAAAGTCCATAGAGCACCCAATCAGAATAGAGGACCACCTCTCATTGATGTCAATTCGAAACTAGCAACTGGTAGATCAGACTTCTTCACCTTTCTAATAATGCATCTATAAATGTATGTACAAGACTTACCTGAAGCATAACTGCTCATACTATTGATGGGGGCTTTTATTGTATGAATGATATTTTAGAACGAATACCGGTTATGAAAATTTATATTAACTCTGAGTAAATATTTATGATATATAAATAGTAGCAACATACTTTTAGTTACATGTACACACGTCATTGTTGATAAATTGACATATCAATGCACTGGCGAGCAATGGTACTTAGAATTGGAGAGAACTGGTCGCATGCCAGTGTAGTTTAATTACACTTGCTGATCTTAAAAATATATGTGGTCCTAATAAATGTATTGTTTCAATAGATTTCATTCAAATTTCCCCACTTTAATTAACTGAGCAGTCTCTGTGATAGACCAAGGCTAGGCTTCTTCGGAGATAGACCAGTTTTCACCAAGAGACTGTTTATTTTACTTTATATTTGGACCCTACATTTTGGAGAGAAGTCGGTTATATTAAGCAGTACCATATTCAGCAGCTATTAGCATGTGAAACCTTGTTCCATAAACATGGATTATCCCCTTATCATTTTATATCGAAATAAATTGAAGAACCCTATCAGTGGAATTGTTTTCTTTCCTCGGGACAACCCACTATCACATACTTCCCTGCTGCTCCTATTCCAATTATTTTTCATTACAATCAGATGGTCTAAATTGACAAAATGATGATTTTTAAGCAGACTATGTATATGGGTTGACAGATGTGTATGTCATTAATATGTAGGGTCTCAATATATGTAGATCAGTGGTATAGACCGTAGGCACAGTACACCAGAGGCCCTGGATTTAATCCCACTTGATACATGTACGTGACTTTTCACCACCTGTTACATATATTCTACATTTATGAAAGTAATTTTTATGGTTATTTTACTATACTTACAAACTGCCAAACTATTCACTTCTGCCATGCATGTGATTGTGCCACTGTAAGTGATTTGCATTGTTGAAAAATACTAGAAATGATCTAGAATAGTATATTTTGAATTTTTGATTTTGATTTTGATTAAAATATTTCAAAAATGATGTACTTTGAAAAATGGTGGTGTATAAACCATGAATCGACATGGGTACAGTAGATGATAAGTCATGCTTGATCAAATGACAAAATCTTTTAAAATCAATTACTTAATATTTAATGTATAACAGAATGGAATATCTCCCGGCTATAAACATTTGCTATTCTGGACATACATGCAGAATACAGATCTATATTGATTGTACTCTTTTTCTCTTTTAGCAATTCATCACAGTGGTATTGGACCTACTCAGGCTAACAACTTTTTGACCACACCATCATCTTTTTTGTCAGTTCCTTTTTATTTCAAAAAAGAAGTCAAGAAGTGAGTGACACTTTCCAGAAAGTAGCTCTAAGCTCAATTGACATGGCTTTGCAGAAGGAAATAGAGATGACAATTTGTGGTTAAATTCATGTTGTGCAGTTTATAGAAAATAAAATGAACATCTTTTTCATTTGCCAACAAGTCGAATGTGGAGGGTGTTAAAATAGCAAATATTTGAACGAGACAGTTGTTTTTTTCTAGGTGACACTGCATGCAATGTAGGTCTAGGCTGTACGACAGACACGCCACAGTTAATTACACCAGATTCAGCTCATCGTGTCAGGAAGAATCTTCAATGGGTAAACACTATTTTGTGCAATTGTTAAATTAATTGCCTTACTTTTGTCATTTCAGATCCATATATGACACATGACTGCATTTAAATAATTGCCATTAAAGAATTGAATTGAGATTGAATTATTTCAAGCATGCATGCCTGTATATGATTCTGTGCTTTAATTTGACACTTGACCCGTGCAAAGTGTTCAAGTTTAGAAAAACATTTTCCTTTTTCTGTAGACCTTGGTAAATGCAGTTGTAGTTGAGACAGTCCCCAAAATTTTACGACCAGTTTTTTTGAAAATTCTTCAAAATTTTCATGATAAGGTAGTTGATTCTAAATAAGAAAGATTTTATAATGTGTTCAAGGTACGCCCTGAAGTTTCACTGATGTCATTAAATATTGATTTTTTTCAAATATATCAAGTTTTGAGATGACCCTGTAAACCATTTCAGCATAATTTTATGTAATTTAGTTTCAGTTTCATAGATATTATATATCCCAATCATCTACGATAATTTGAATACTTTGTCCTTTCTTATTACGGAAGGAAAACACTCACAACCCCGTGGAAATATGAAAAAAGGTCAATTTTGAGGTTTTGAGATGCCCCCTATGAAAAATTAGACGGAAGATTTTTTTTTTGTTTCTTACACATAATAATCATTTTACTATTAACTATCATATATATCAATTTCAACAAAAAAACTATTGTAATATTTTTTAAATTTGCCTTGAAGTGTGAAAAAATGACAATTTGCTATATAAACCTATAGTAAACAAGGGCACCGCTAAGCGGAGCATCCCCTCGCGACATGACTTATTGTACGGGGGAATACGTTATATAGGAAAATACATGTAAATTTATCAGATCAAAATAAAGAAAGTATTTCTTTAAACCACTTTGAATACATACATGTAATATCTATTTAATCCCAATCCCCAAGCTTTGTGGTGTATAAATTGGGGGAGGGGGTTTACATAACAGTTTTCCTATTCCTAGCAGAAACTCAACACACATACTTAAAAGTTTAATAATTTAGATTAATTTAGTGACATTCATTTTTATATAAGCATACATAAACGATCCGTATACATTATGAAACGTAGCTGAAAATCAAGCGCTCTGTAGTCTGCTCTGGTGGAAATTCTAGTTGCTAGTTGTCGTATTATAATTAACCCATAGTATAGTAACCCATAGTATAGTAGATATATATGCAGTTATTATTAATATAAAACAATTTTCGCGTGATAAATGTGCAATATCTGTCAAAGTCTCTACTGAATTTTGGACTAGTTCTATTGTAAGTAATACGGGAAAATTTGTCCGAAAGTCGACTGCTTGTTTCGATGTAAATCGGCAGACTTAAATCTCTTGCCCGCTTCAACTTTTAACTATGGGCACTCGTCTAACACTCCAGTGCAACAAAACTTTTTTTTTTACCTTTACTAGATTTAAATCCCAAAAAATGTCAAGTTGTTGATTTGAACTGTATACGGTAGCGATTAACTTCAAGTCGTACATAAAATTACCGGAAATGTCTATTGTCAAGTCGTACATAAAATTCATGTTTTTAACTTCATTTTTTACGATAATTTAAAAAAATACTTAATCAATTGATTTTGAAATCAACAGGGTTTGTCCTTTTACCATACCAAAGAAGTGTACAAAGTTTGATGGGTATTCATGAGAGGGTTTTCTTGGAATTTACTAGAAAATTGAAATGGAGTACACACACATACATACATACGAACACACACACGCACAGTAGCGATGCTATATCCCCTTCGTAACAAGTTGCGACATTTTTAAACGGTCCCTAAAAATACTGAGACGGTAGATTTTCATGACCCTTTGCATACTCGTAGTACTAAAAGACACATAGTAAAAAAACCAAATTAAAATTTCCCTTAATACTTTATAAGCAAAACATTAAAATATAAGCAATGAATTCAATATGTATTAGTTTTATACTAAAATGATTTGGGGCAGTTAAAAGCGTAAAGCGGTTTATAAAAAAAACGTTAACTGCCCCAAACCATATTACATCGTATAAAACTAATACATATTGAATTCATTGCTTATATTTTAATGTTTTGCTATTTACTGTAGATAAAAATGTTCAACCTTGAAAAAGCAATTAAACCAATGCTTACTAGTAATACCCCCGCTCTGATGTGAATATGCTAAATAAACATAGTCGCCAATTAACAGGATGTTACATCTGATTGGTACAAAAATAAAATTCATATGCATGGCATGCCTAAATAAATAGTGTGTTTAAATTTCAAGCATCCGCAATTTATATTTGATAAGAAGTCTTTTACGAAAATTTGTTTGAAAATTTAGGCTAAAAATAAACAAAGTCGTCATTTAACAGGAAGTTGACGTTCGATTAGTACGAAAATATATCTCATGATATGGCATGCCTAAACAAAGAGTATGTTAAAATATCAAGCATCTGAAATTTATAGTTGCTGAGAATATTTGTGTGAAAATTAAGGCTTAAAAAAAAAGTCGTCATTTAACTCCCATGACATGGCGTGCCTAAACAAATAGTGTGTTTAAATTTAAAAGATCTTCAATTTATTTGCTGAGAAATCCTTGACGAAAATTTAGGATAAAAATAAACAAAGTCGTCATTTCACAAAAAATTGACGTCCGATTGGTACATAGTGTGTTAAAATTTCAATCATCTGCAATGAATAGTGAATATAACGAAAAGACGAGACACACAAGGGAAAAACAGTATTCCCTCTTCTCCTTCGGAGCGGGAGTATAATAACTTGGGAAATGCTATATGCATCGGACAAACCTGGATCACTTTCTTAGATCACACATCAATTATAGTCCAAATATAAATAAAACTTGTTTAAAAAGGTACAGGGTTTTCCTTTGCTTAATTATTGGAGAAAAAATAGTGAAATTGCTAAAAACGTAGAAAATAAAGAAAATTAATGAAATGAAATGATGAACTAGTTCCCCATGGATTGGACAATATTTACCAAGCATCAGACAGCTATACCATAGAGATTAAAATTAACAAAATTTTCTGGTTTTAAAGGGACTTGGACACGATTTGAGCTCAATTTTTTCAAAATTTATTTTTTCATTTTTAATATCTAGAATGGTCAATATGGATGTTTTTAATGCTCTGTTAAAATTTGAAAGTCAAATATCGAGTTACAAGCGAGTTACATAGGTTAAAATTCTTTGTTTTGTAAACAAAGCTCGAGTCCTATTATTGTTTACATATGTCTTAAATTGGTAAAAGTTTCAATCTAATGTTGCATTTTGTTGTTGATAAACTTATTTATGAACACATTTAATAAGTTTATCTTGTTTCCACAAGTTATTTTGTCAAAGAAATGGTAATTTCTTTACTTTACATTATTTGTAAACAAATATAAGACTCGAGCTTTGTTTACATAACAACGGCTTCTTTCCTCTGTATCTCGCTTGTAACACGGCTTCTAACATTCAAATTTTGGTAAATCATTCAAAATACACAAGTAAACTATTTAATACATAAAAATCAAAAAAAAAATTTTCATCTGAAATCGTGTCCAGGTCCCTTTAATGGGAAAATGCAGAGGTTCGGAAATATTTATTTAATTACTATTCAGATTTCATGTAAATCCTCGAATATAAAATCAGGAATTTTAAAATAGTTATTTTTGTGTATTTTTTAATTCTGAGTTTGTTTTCCCGCATGCTAATGATATATATTTATTGGTCATTTCTCTTAAAATAAAACATATAAAAACAGTGTTTTGTTGGTTTAAAATAAGAAAATTGTAATCGGTGAAATCGGTTCCGTAAATCGCGCCATCAGATCGGATGTGACGTCACATCAAGAACACGAGGAAAAATGGTGCGTAGGTGTGTTGTCGGTGGGTGCAGCAACACCAACAGTAATTCGCCTCTTCACGAGTTCCCATCAGACCAAGCCATCCCTGTGAATGTGTTCGGAATGTTTTCTTTATCGTTGCTAAGTATGTAATAAATCCAGAGGTGTTCTAATGAAAGTTCACGAGACTTCGCCGAAATTTGTTCAGTTCTTTTGAAAAATCGAGCGGATGTATAAGTGTTCGGATAATATTCTCAAAATACGTAAGTACTGGTCGTTTTCCATATCATATCCTACTTTGATTTATGTTAAAACATGAAAATCTATTAAGATAAACGTCTTATTTCATCACCTAGCGGTTATTTAAACTAATGGATGATATGCAGAACAGAGTTATCGTTCGTGTTCTACTACTCTTCACGTGGTTGAAAATGTAAACATTGGGTTGCTTCATAAAATCATAGCCACGTTTGATGCTTTTGGTGTGCAATACAATGCTTTTTTTTAAAATGGTGTTTGTTTGTATAAAAACTTAGTACATCGAGCCATTTGCAAGTAACATTCTGCATTAAATAGTATAGTCTGTTCCACTATTGATGTTATTACTAGGTAATCCTTAGGGTGGGTCGCTACTAAGCATGTTAATTGTTGCAACAGCAAAAAAAACCTATATTTTCTATTGTCACATTATTTCTAGAACTCATTTTATCCACCAATTAATGAAGATACAGTTTAAAATCAATAAACGTCTAGATTTTATATTTGATTACAAGTACCTAGATTCTAGGATATTGACTATAAACACCAGACACGATTTTTACTGCGAAACTGAAAGGGTCAAATAAAACCACATGGTCTAAATTTGAATGACAATGACATTCGCAGGGGTAAAGCTGTAAGGAAAAGTGGGACAGGTTTGTTGTCATCCACTCGGAAATACTGGAAGCGTGGCGTGGATACGACCGTCATTTGTGGTGACGACTTCATAGTCTCAGATTTTGAGGGATATCAACAGTGGTGGAGTGGTTTCAAGAAAAAGTTAACACTCAGGCCCTGGACTGTGCCAACCATTCGTTCCCCCTCATTGTCAAATCCTGAACACCGCCGACGTGCTGTACAAAAGCTCAATATGAAGGGCAAGTTTTAAAATGTTGGATAAACATATAAATGTTCACACGGTTTAGAATTCTTGACACTGGGACCCTAACAGGTCTGGTACAAGATTTAGCTACGTAGCTTGAATTACCTACATGAAAAAATGGCAATAACAAACCGTCAACCATCTCAAAAATCCATAAAACGAAATACAAATTCAAAGCAGAGCAACACGGACCTCCATGATAGAGGTAGGATCAGGTGCCTAGGAGGAGTGAGCATCCTCTGCTGACCGGTCACACCCGCCGTGTGCTCTTTGTCGTAATCGGGAAAATAAAAACCGCAAAAGTGCATAGAACATTAGGTAATTAATTATGGTATAACAATTAGTATGAAAAACGTCAGTCAGCATGCGACTCAGTGGAAGATTGTATTTGCTGACAAGGTCGTCGTATCGACCAAAGAACTTACGAAAAGATGACTATAAACGAGACTGTTTATAGTCCTGTTTTATCAACTTGTTTGTCAGTAGCTTGCCTCGTCTTAGAAACTGTTCATACGAAGAGCATGCCCTTGCGTATCGAATTAACTGAGAGACAAAAACACCATATGCACTTGATGAAGGTATATTACTTCATAAGTAAGGAAAGTTGACTATAGAAAAATTGAAGTCATCGCGTTTATCATAAAGTTTTGTTGTTAGGTTACCATCAATGTCCATTTCCAGTAAAATATCCTAATATGAAACAGATGACGCTGACTCTGTGGTATCTTTTATTTCAAGTTCACTGGGATATATCGAGTCGACGGAAGTATGGAAATAATAATTGTTAATTGATAAAACGTCGTCGATATACCTAAATGTTGATTTGAAGGCCACAGCGAGAGATTTTGTGACCTCAAAGTTTCTAATAAATCTGAAGAGTTTTTTTAGTATCCACATTTGATTCACACCACTTCTGGAGTAGATTGTTGTACAGTACTCTTGAAGCTTCTGCTTAACGTCTGTAAGAATTTTAGTAAGGAGTAAAGAGAGAGGTTTGGTAGAACATTTCCTGGAACCTGCTATATATCTCTGTTTGTAAGGACTTTTGTGAAGCTTTGGAATCCAGTACAAATAAGGTAAATCAAATTCATTTTGTTTATTGGGGATATTAAAGGTATCCATAACCGATTTATGATTTTGAAGTATTTCCTGCTTGGAAAGGCTGCTATGGGTGTAAGTAGGATTACCATGTGTAGAATCGAAACCTAGTTCTTTGAAAATGCAATTAATATAATGTGCCTTACAAACAAAGACAATGTTGTTACTTGCCTTATCAGCATAGCTTTATTTACTTGCTTGAAGAAGTTTTATTTAGCTACTAAATCAAACATTTCTTAAATTTGCATTTTTTCTCAAAAAGTGCAGAAAACTGCACTGTGCAGAAAACTGCACTTTGATGCAGTGATACTTTTCAACTTTGAACTCATCTGAAAACAATTCATGAAAAAATCACCTTTAAAGATGTGTATTTTTCTGCGCAATTGCAATCAAAGTTCTGTAAGTTTTGGGGCTCTATGCAACAGTAAATCTGTGACCTAACAGTTACTTCTTGAGTGAAATAAAAATGAAAACCAGTTTTGATTAACATGAGCACAATGTGAAGTAATCATACTTATCCACGCCTCATCGCAAACAAGGTGGGTACAGTCAATCAAGTAATAATGGAAATGGAAATACAAATTTTCCTTTAAAGTGTTCAAACGCAGCAATGATAAAATTATCCCTCCTTAAGATTGCTTTTTAAATAATACCCAGAACAAGAACGTCATGACCCCTAGGGCAGGGGCTGAGATCCTAAGATAGGGCCATTTTAGGCATATAGTGAACATCAATGAAATCTTTGAAAATATTCTACTTTACTTCTACACAAGTGGGAAAAACTGAATGCATGATATGAACCTTAATTTTGAAACTCATGGCCCCTGGGTCAGGGGCTCTGGCCATATTAAGTGTTTATGCAAATAATGTTTAAAAAATCTTCTTTCCCACACATCTGTAAGGGAAAAAAAGTGATTTCATAATTTTGTTAACCAGGTAGTCCATTACTAAAATTGTAAATTTCATGTCCGTTCTGACTTTAGGTTGGGGCCAAAATGTGAAGTGTGGATGCATATAATATTTAAAAATTATCTTTTCTACTCCCCCAACCTGTAAGAAAAACTGAATTCATAAATTTTGTGGACCAGGAAGCCCTGTACCAAAATTATTATTTTCATATCCCCCAAGGTAGGGGTTGGTTCTCACTCTTTAAGGCGGGGCCAAAATAGTCATATAGTGTTTAATGCATTTAATGTGAAAAGTTGCGTTCTTCACTTCTGCTGATACTGAATAAAAATGACTGCATATAAAGAAAGAAAATATAAGCCATCTATCAAACTTTTAAATTCTACATCTTCCAATATATTAATTTGAATCTATGGCGGGGCCAAAATACTCGCAAATACTTTTTGTTCGCAAATTTTCAATTTTTCCCGGAATTTTCCCCGCTCTCCGTCATCGGCACCGATATTGCATTTAGGTTTCAGCAATGGTGGTCTCCATGGGAAGTGTGTCAACAAGTGTGTTGCCTTTAACGTTCATTTAGTCTAAGTGTAACAACTTGGATAAAGATAAAATTAATGCATAATTACACTAGTAGTAAATCTAATCGCTTTGATCGATATTTTTGTTGATCATCACAACTTCGGACTAAAGAAAAATGCATTTAAAGTTACGAGTCAATCGCACGTGATATGTCCGACACTGACTGTAGGTGAGGTACTGCATTATTTAATGTAAGAGTCGTCATGAATTAAAAAATTGATATTTTTGACGAGCATTATTTGGACTAAAGAATATTGCATTTAAAGTTACAAGACTATTGCAAGTGATATCTCCGACGCTGACTGTAGGTGAGGTAGTGCATTATTAAATGTAGGACAGTCCTTATGAATTGAAAACTTGAAAGTAATTATATTATAACTGTGGTTATAAAGAAATTTCCTGCCTTTGTGATTAATACTACTGAAAAGTTCGGTGCATCGCAATTCTTTAGATTCTTTACCTAACACGTACAAACAAAAATGACCGCCAGTTAACGCTCAAGAAAAGAAGAAAAATCAAGAACTGTTTGCACCTTGTCTACTTTATAATTAAAGCTGACATGAATTCATAAATACGCATTATTTCCCTTTTATCTCGGACTACCGCCATATTAGTTGTCGATTTCTATTGTTCTGCTCATCGCTACACACCCCCTATATAATGCCGATAGCACTATTCATGCTTCACCGCATTCAGGTATTTCATTCACCCGAACACGTTACATTGGATGAAAAGACTTGTAGAAACGCGTTTTGAAAAACACTAAATGACAACCACTGCACTGGTAAGGAATATCTAATGAACTACGAAACAAATCAGACTGAAATCCCAAGAAAAGAAACAAAATCCTCGATAATTCTAGAACGTTTTCCTGTGTAAGTTACATCGCACATGCGGAAACTAAACACTGTGACCGATCGAGCAATGTCAATGATCGCATGGATTTTTAGAAACGGAGTGTTTTTGTAGAAACCCATGGAAACGATGTTACGTTGTTACTTTCTTGGATTTATTTCATTTATATATTGTGTTTGATGGTATGCCACTGGGTTCTTAGCAGACTTTATGCACTCTATATGATCGACACACGTGTTCGATGTGCAAGCGAAGTAATAAGGCAGCACTATCTGTGCAAAATGATACGGATACCTTGGAAATTCTTTCAAAGAATAAATATATTTTGTGTTTTATTGATTGTAGTTTCCTTTATTCCTTTTTACAAACATTTTACTACTACGTGTAGTTCATGCATTTAGAAGTTTGTGCAACCTGAATGCCTCGATCGGAAAGCAATCGACCGTAACTTTCTCGACTGGTATATATATCCCAGTGGCAGAAGAGGCGCAATCGAAACTAATATGGCGACCAAATGCTTTTATGAATTCATGTCAGCTTTAAGATTATAAGGACCAACCTAGGAGGCGAAATACTCGCTTTAATACGTTCACACAACTTGGTATAAAATTTGGACAAAGCAGCTTTATTCTTTGTATATCATCATTAGCATTATGCTTTTGTCAAGAAATGGAAGTCTCTCCGATTTCTCAAGCTTCTTCCTATTTTTCTGTTAGTATCCCTGATGTCTCCCTAAAATTTTGCTCTTGGTTGGTCCCTTAATTGAATTTAACTGGAATCCGCAAGGTAAAGAATATTTTATTTTATTTAAAATAAGAAATATTTCGATTGACCTTTGTTTAATTGAATCGAATCGAGAAAAAACCGAACCGTAGAATTTTGAGTCGAAATCGCATGAACTCCGAATCGTCCAAGCCCTAATTAATACAAAACATTTAATAATGTGTTGTTTATATACAAAAATGTATTTTTTGATTTAAAAATATTTGTTTCATAGTTAATAGCTAGATGCTCCCTACCTGTCTTGATTTAAAATATTTATCTCACTATATGCAAATGCCACCTGCAATGCAGTGCTAGGTAGAACTAAGAAATCATTTTGTACATTTCTATTTTTTAAATAAAAATCCCTACCTGTCGACCCCCTTTTTTTTTTTTGATGTAACCAGAACCACACATTTTTTTATTTAGCCTTATGATCTTTACTTATACGTTTTTCGCTAAAATTATAGGTTTCAGTCTTTTTTGAAAGACCTAGACAGGGAGGTAGTCGTCATTACAATATTATAAATGTTTTACTCCAGAGTGAAACAATTATACTCCCCGCAAACGAAGTGGGTTTTATTTATTTATTTTTTTTGGGGGGGGGGCGGTATTTAGGAATCACCTTGTCCGTCCGTCCGTCTTTCTGTGCAAAATTCGTGTCCGGTCCATATCTTATGAAGAAACATTGGAAGTTCTTATTTCACAAAAAGATTGCTTATGACCTAAAGGTGTGTCATGACCTTCGCCCAAGGTCTTGTTTAAAAATGCTTAATTCCTGTCTGTGTCATGTCTTGTATTAATGGAACTAATTCAAAAGTTCCGAGAGTAAGGATTATGTAGATGCTGAAATGGGAGTCTCTTACATCGTCTCTGTGGCCAAAGACACATCAGGTGCGGGGAATGATAGGGGAAAACGATTGCTAAGTGGGTTCAGAGGAGGATTCAGCAGAAGTAACGGATGACAAGATGCCGGTACGGGGACAGAGGAGGCTCAGTGCGTGCTTACTAAACGGGCTAAAAGTAGTGAATCCTGAAACAGGATCAGGCTTGGTCAACAATGAGATGGCTTGGGAAGGCTGTCACAGTGTTACCTTGGTAACAATTTCGGGAACAGTTTGTTCTTCTGGGGTCAACTGCTTTTGTCCTTTAGCAGAAATGCTGGCATTTTACGAACATCTTGGAGAAAAGATTCCTCAATCTCTGAATCCTCTGTCCACTACAAAAACATCCTCCTCCTTTATTAGTGTTTTTATTTCTTCCGTGTGACTAATAAATGGTTGAACACCCAGGCATTGCATCTGCCTGATAGGGTCCTAATATTGTGATAATGTATCCGGTAGTCGACACGATCATCTTTGGCTTCAGGAGTGGACGGTGCTTGTGGAGGCCGTGTATGATCTGGTAAACGTATAATGACCACTTTTTGGAATATATATGCAAGTTCCGTCTAAAAATTTCCAAGTGGTCGTGTGTTACGTTGAATAATGTCCTCTCTAATGATATGTGGAAATCCAAGATTTTGCGGAACAAATTCTGTCGTCAAGACTTTCTCGCTTAATTGATAGCTCATCTTATCTTATTTATGAGTTGAATATTTTGTAAGATCAATTGTAACTGCTTAAACACAGTTTATTAATCGACGGTACTATAAGGCAATTGTGGTACATGCATATACATATCCACCAAATGAGTTTAAAAAAAATTTCATAGATTTATCAACCCCTGCCGTTAAGTTGATTATAAGTTCTTTTATAGCACTTGCTTGAGAATGCTTGTCTTCTTTATATTTTAAGCAAAAAAGTAACTGATGTTATTTTTGAAACATAAATTTAACATTTCTAACTTTTTGAAAAATACAAGACCAATTGTTACCACTTTTGTGTGGAACATCTCTACGCCGAGAGGAATTTGCCGTTTCTTTTTTTCCTATTATGACATTTTTACAAGTTTGACATTATCCTCGATCAGGACATGTCCAATTGTGAAAAGGAGCACATGGCGGGTGCGACCGGTCAAAAGGGATGGCTTTCTTATCATAGGTACATAATTCCCCCTCTTTCTTCTTAGAGGTCCGTATTTGATATGCTTTGAATTTGTATCGCTATATAGATTTTTGAGACTGTTGACAGTTTGTTATTGTCAATTTTCATTGTTAAACTCCTTTGTTTTCATGAAATGAAACGCTTTATTGTGCAAAGAATTCCCTACGACATACAGAAAACTTGTGGTTATTTTTTAATATGTACAATTCATTAATGATTACGATAAACTTAGATATTTTTTCGCCGCGAACCATAAACAAGAAAAAAATGGGAATGTTTTTGTTTTATTGCTTGAGATAACGTTTAAGCTATTGTGGGAATTAATTGAAAAATAAACCTTTGTGTTCAACGTAACAAAGGTGCATCTTTGAGTCAATCAAATCTCAATTCTTCTAAACAATAATTCCCTTGTTATCTGCATACGCATGTAAGAAGCAAGATGATTCATCATTTAAGGCAACTTTTTTTCAACAAAACCGATTTAGCTATTAAACAAACGTATACTCAGTACACCACATATTGTGTCATACTTTTGCAAAAGACATTTTGAATTACTGCAGTTTTCAGTATTCAACATATTTCCAACGACTAGTATCCAGGTCATCAAGCCTTATCAGGAATTTGTAGACTAGATACATACGCAACAGTTGAAGAATCATACTATACGTATTATTTAAATCCAGTTGGAATCACAGTAATAGATTTGTTCCTTCTTTATATAAACTAATTCTATAATCCAGTGAACATTTCGAATGTTAGTGCGATTTTTCAAACAAACTGACACTTTTGCTCTGAAGCTGACACATGTCGCATTCTAGAATAGTGGATTAATGTCAATTACGTTTTGACTGAACCATCAAGCATATAAACATCTTCATTTTTTGTAGTAGACAGCATTTCCTTATAGCAATTTATATCGTCACTTTAGAGCCAGTATGTATCGTTAGATATGGACTGAATTACAGATCTGTCAAGAATAGTATTAAGATTGAAAATACCCTTACAAGTTTCTAATTTGTTTTTCTGTTACGTTTGCTCTGGAATATATACAGCTGAAAGTTTAAAGAGATTGTAAATCTTTTTAGAGCTAGACTTCAAGAAAACCTGCTTCTGGACTTCATAAAAGCAGGATAGTATGTCCATTCCGTTAAAGGTTTTTGGGCTAGAATAGGAATAGATTTTCAAAAATCTTCTTCTCTACTCCCACACATGTGAGGAAAAAACTGATTGCATGGTTATGATGTCCATGAAGCCCTCTACCAAAATTGTGAAATTCATGGCCCCTGGGTCAGGGGTTCAGGCTCTAGGGTGGGGCCAATATGGTCATATAGTAAAAAGTATTAAATCTTAGAAAATCTTCTCCTCTACTCCCATAGATATTTGTTAAAAACTAAATGCATGGTTATAATGTCCATGAAGCCCTCTACAAAAATTGTGAAATTTATGGCCCCTGGGGTCAGGGGTTCAGGTCCTAGGGTGGGGCCAATATGGCCATATAGTAAACATGTATTAAATCTTAGAAAATCTTCTTCTCTACTCCCATAGATATTTGTTAAAAACTAAATGCATGGTTATGATGTCCATGAAGCCCTTTACCAAAATTGTGAAATTTATGGTCTCTGGGTCAGGGGTTCAGGCTCTAGGGTGGGGCCAATATGGCCATATAGTAAAAATGTATTAAATCTTAGAAAATCTTCTTCTCTACTCCCATAGATATTTGTTAAAAACTAAATGCATGGATATGATGTCCATGAAGCCCTCTACCAAAATTGTGAAATTTATGGTCCCTGGGTCAGGGGTTCAGGCTCAAGGGTGGGGCCAAAATGGCCATATAGTAAAAATGTATTATATTTTAGAAAATCATCTTCTCTACTCCCATATATATTTGTGAAAAATTAAAGGCCTGGATATGATGTACATGAAGTCTTCTACCTAAATTGTGAAATGTATGACCCCTGGGACAGGTGTTTAAGCACTAGGGTGGGGCCAATATGGCCATATAGTAAAAATGTATTAAATCTTAGAAAATCTTCTTCTCTTCTCCTGTATATATTTTTAAAAAACTAAAGGCATGGATATGATGTCCTTGTGTTAAGTGGCATCAAATAGTATGTAGGTCATGAGCCCCGGAGATGGTCCTGTCCCACCTCAAACAGGAAGTGTCAGATTATCTTGAAAACGGTTAATATCCCCACCCCTAAACCATATATATTCTTGTTCCCTGTGTTAAGGGCCATCAAATGGTATGAAGGTCATGGGCCCTGGGGCTGGTCCTGACCCCCTCTCAAACAGGAAGTGCACAAATATCTTGAAAACGATTAATATCCCCACCCCTAAACCATATATATTCTTGTTCCTTGTGTTAAGGGCCATCAAATGGTATGTAGGTCATGGGCCTCAAGGGTGGTCCTGACCCCCCTCAAACAGGAAGGGCCCAAATAACTTGAAAACGGTTGAGATCCCCACCCCTAAACCATATATATTCTTGTTCCTTGTGTCAAGGGGCATCATATGGTATGTAGGTCATTGGCCCTGGGGGTGGTCCTGACCCCCTCAAACAGGTAGTGCCCGAATATCTTGAAAACGGTTTAATAGTCCTTTTTGAAAGATTTCAGGCAGGGGGGTGGTCGTCATTACAAATTAAAAACTCCTTGACAAGTTTGTGTATGGGTTATGCTACTCAGGTGACCGTCAAGGCCTATTGGCCTCTTGTTTTAAATTAATACCCTTTTGTTTCAGGAAGGCACGACACGCATGATGTGCAATCGACTTCAGATAAGCACATAGGACAAGCATGATATATACACAATGATTTTGCTATATCATTACATTAGATGGAAAATGGTTTCATACAGCATTCTGTGTCTTGGGCACCACACTTATTCTATTGCATGAATTGCATCTCGCAACAAGTTCCCATGCAAGTCAATGTGTAACTGTTTCAAGCTTTTCCAAACAATCCTTCCGGAAGTTGCGAACAGCGGGATGTTTGTGTAGTTATACACTTTAATGCAGCATGTGTTACATCTTTTAATGTCTTGCCATCTCTAATGCATTCCATTATAACTGTGATGTTGTAGAGGCAAAATGTATAAAATGACGTCAACGATGAACGTAATCCCTTTTTATTGCCAATGCATTGCAAAACAGCAGTTAGATACGAAGTAAGCAGGGGCTCTCTTCTGTAAAAAAAAATTGAACCTTTGGACAGCTCAGACTTTGAACCTAATTCTAAATCAGAATCATATCTTTACGACATGATCATTCTTGTATACAAATGCAGTATAACGTCCACTGTGGATAAAACGATTGTGGTGAGAAACGGCGCCTCTTAGAACATTCGTTACATTGCATTAGTATGTCCTTTTTCTTAAAGTGATGCCTTTTAACGTCGTATTCCAAGCGATTTATTGTTTCACCGATTTATTTGGAACATCTACAGGCAGCAAGCTATATATCATCTGAGTGTCACTCAGGTGATTTATTGCAATTGGTTACTGTCTGTCGTCCTGTGTCGTTCGTCATATGTTTACAATTTCACATTTTTAACTTCTTGAAAACCAAAACCAATTGTTACAATTTTTGGTGTGAACCATATCTATGGTTAAATGAATCAAAACTGTGAAATTCATGGATTTATTTCCCTCCAGGCCGCCATAGGTGGGGCAAATATGCATAAAAATCTAAAAATTTAAAATATCTTAAACTTCTCTATTCCCACACATGTAGGAAAGAAAATAAATGCATAATTATAATGTCATTAAATCCCTGAAACAAAATTGTGATATTATTGGCCTCTAGGGTCAGGTGTCCAGGCCCTAGGATGGGGCCAGAATGGCCATAAAGTGAAAAATTTATATCTGAAAAATCTTCTCTATTCCCATGGATTAGGTGCCATGGAGGAGTGAGCATCCTCTGCTGACCGATCACACCCGCCGAGTGCTTTTTATCGTAATCGGAAAAGAAACCCGGAAAAGTCCGTATACAATTGGGTGATTAATTATGGTCGATTTCTATTTAATAAAAGGATTTTATCGACGGTAACATGTACCAATACTCCATAGTGGAGTGGATAAAGAGCTGTGCTTGTAATCCGTACATTCCGAGTTCGAATCTTGCCAGACTTTTGTTGTTTCTTACTGATTTTACTTAATATTAATTTTTTATCCCTAAACTTCAATTTTTTCGCTTATTTGAGATATGTACAGTTTATTTATCATTATATATTTTATAATCAAATAATTTACTGTTAATTTGAGCGACTTTTTCCATGCGTGTTATTCCATCTTAAGGGCCTTCCGACCGACACTTTCCCCAGTCCTAAGCGCTCCCACACTGTGAAGAGTTGCTCTTGGAACCGCAGGCTGTGTTTATTCTGCCGACGTCGCATCTTCTTGGCAGAATGGAGTCGGACCTGTAGGTTGACCAGTCGAGACTCGTCACCAAGAAGCTGGATGAGAAGATAAAGGGGTGTACTGAATTTCCCTGCGGCGTGGTTCAAACGGTCTTTCCATCCTTCCAGATCGTTGTTTGTAAATACCGCCTATGAATAAAAGAAAATTGTGTTCGTTCATGTTGTAAAAGAACATATGATTAATCATCTATTATATATTTCATTATAATTTTTCAAATATAACTGGTTAAATTGAAAGAAAATCAATTAGAGATATTTTCAATACTTTTTGTACTTTAGATTAAAGTTTCAAAAGTTATTTTGTCCCGAGTTAACAAAGGTGTAAAGATATAGCTACCAGAATGAACACACTAGGGCTCCACCCCAGGTGCTGCAACAATAAGTAATTGTCTTTTTTCATTGATATTTAATATTTTAATAAAATATATACGTAAATAAATTTTAAAAATACAGATTAATTTAAGCACTTAATTGCCTTCTTTTTCCATTAAGTTATTTTCTTTTGTATTTTCATTGATATGTAATATTCAAACAAAATATAGATACAATAAAAATATTTAAATCAATTTAATATCGCTTGAGCCGAGGTGTCTTAAATCTTAGGCCGAACCATCTAGGCCGAGGTGTCGAGATGTCCGAAGCCCGAGGTGTCGTTGGGCCGTCTGGCATTCAATTTGGCCATATATTGAGCACGTATTTTTCAATAAACATAGTCATATAGTGAACATTTATTTTTCTTATAGTAATTCCTGTGTGTCTTACTTTATCAATTTAACCTTCAACTTGAAAACGTTATGGTAAATTGTCACTGGGCAATATTGAATTAAATATATGTTTTAATGTAGGATATCTACTTTAATATTCTGTACATTGTATACTTGTAGAAATAAGCTCTATGCATTTTATATATATTATATTCTATAAATGAAATGAAACTGAATTTAATAAAAGATTGACCATTTAAGACCTGCAAGGCTCTTATTACCAACATTTTTTACACTTGGAGCTAAGATATAGACAATCTGAGATTTCTCCGACTTGAATCCCCAACCTTCTTTTTTATGAATGAATATTTTCAAATTATAAATACAAACAATAAAAGCAGGTTAACAGTCAGGAGTCTATGATCAGGTTTAGACTTCAAAATGAAGCTTGGATGCAAACAGGAGACCTTTTGACATGTTAATCTGAGGGATATGGGACTCGGGTGACCTCAGGGCCTCTTATTGTAAATCAAACCCATCATGACATTTTTCTATGATGTAAAATTCAAACTCATGTGACCGTCAAGGCCTCAGGGCCTCTTGTTGTAATTCAAACCCATCATGACATTTTTCAATGATGTAAAGTTCAAAATAGTCTTTTAGTAATTGATTTACAGACGTTTGGATGCCTTGCCTTTATAGCAATAGTCAGACACCAGTTTGAGATGGTTGACGGTTTTTTATCGTCATTTTTTTCACACAGGTTTTGAAGTAGTTGGGAATGTCTTCAGAGTCAATGCAGGTAAACGTTTTACGTATTTCAGGTTTTCTTCACAAGTATCATTTACCATTTGTGAGAATGCCTGCAGATAAAATCCATTAGCATCTGATTGTTCTTAAAGCTTTCTCCCTTGATTTCCAACTGTATTGCACAAACTGCGTAATGCAGTTTGTATAATTTGTTTGAGCACCTTCTCTTTTGATATCTATTTGTAACGAATAATGTCATCGTAGATTCTTTAATGTTATCAATTTTGTCTTTGTTTAGATTTATTGGGGCAGTTTCAAACAAGCGAAGAATGTATTTTGTCATGTTTGATACACATATGCTCTGTTTTGTATTGAAGCAGCAGGTTGCACTTAAATTGACAATAGGACAGAATAAGTCTTTGACTGTTTCCTGTTTAGAAGGTATAGGGGGGACAGATCGTGATGTACTTTTTGGAAAGTACCTACATAATCCAAGAAGTCAGATTTCCTCTTTTTGCACCAATGTTCCTGCACACTCAAACTATTTTTTCTTTCTTTTCAGTTTCCCTACCGACTGCAAAAAATCTTTTGCAGCCAAACGCTGTTTTTGTTTTTGATTGTTTGCCTTTTTAATTCCTCTACAAAGTCATCCAGCGGTCGGGTTTTCTGCTGTCTAACCGTATGATCTTTGAAAAATTTTAAATCTGATTTATATTGTACCTTGCGTTGTGAATTCCGGGACTGTGAAATTGGCTCTTAAAAGACTATCCAATAGAAGAAAAATTGGTAGGGTAAACTGATCGGTAGTCGATCGTGATCGAAAGTCGAACGCCATTTATGACGAGCTTTAAAACTACTACATAAACAATAAAAGATAGATAACTCCTCTTTGTCGTCTCTGTTTTTCTATTTACAATACGCTAGAGTTATCTTCCGTTGACTGAACTCTTCTGATCACGAGTACAAGGTGCCGGGAAATTTCAAGGTAACTTAGCTACGTTTTACTATTTTATTTTAGTGCACCGATGTTGTTCCAGAGTTTCAAACTTTGGTATTTCAGCAAAGTGATTCAAAATATAAACAATTTTATCTATATAATATATTTAAAAAGCTAATTTTTCCATGTTTTAGATACATAATTTCCAAACAAATCACCCAAAGGTCATTTTTAAAACATAATTAATATGATCTGAAGTCGAACATCTAAAATAACCGCAAGTCGAACAGTGTTCGACTTCAGATATATCTATTCCTAAAATGGATTTTTTTAGCATACTTCAATACACTACTAAGATCTATAGTATTTTTTATTGGTTTTTTTTTTACATGTTTTGCAGAGTTTTAATATTGGAAATTGTAAATTAATTAACAAATTCATAATATAATATTAAAACAAGAGGCCCATGGGCCACATCGCTCACCTGAGCAACAATAGGCATGATAAAATCAGCTTAATGGAGATCGACATAATACAAAATATCTGGACAATGTAGTAATACATGTAGATATTCTTATGTTTATAATCAAGTCCCTTTTTTGACAGGATGATTTTATATTCATATCACATGTTGAGCATCGCAGTTATCAACAAGATCCTAGACAATTGTTTATACATGGGATATAAACCTACATCAAACTCTGAACCCCTTGTGAGGCCCAAGAATCGTCCAGGGGCAAAAGTCTTAACAATTTTAAAGAATCACAAATTGGCAAAATGTTTGCATATAAGTAAAACCATATATATTATAACATTTCAGTTTTTGTGAATTAAAAATGTTTTCCTTTGTAAAATTCGATCCTGAATGTGGCCCCACCCTACTCCTCAAGATTTTTATTTTAACGAATTTGAATCTACACTACCCAAGGTTGCTTTTACTAAAGTTACAGATTTTCTAGACAAATGGTTTTGTACAAGATTTTTCTCCATATATTCCTATGTCAAAAATTTGTCTCCCTCCCCCCTCCCTGTTGTGACCCCATCCTACCCCCGGGGATCATGATTTGAACAAACTAAAATCTACCTAGTCCTTACCTGAGGATACTTCCACATAAGTTTCACCTTTCCTAGCTACTTAGTTTTAGAGATTTTAAAGATTTACTCTATATATTCCTATGTAAAAATTCGATCCCCATTGTGACCCCACCCTACCCCCAGGGGACATGATTTTCACATCTTGATTCTACACTAGCTGAGGGTGCTTCCACATAAGTTTCAGCTTTCCTGGCTGATTAGTTTCTGAAAGGAAGATTTTTAAAGATTTACTCTATAAATTCCTATGTAAAAATTTGACCCCCCCCCCCATTGTGGCACCACCCTACACCCGGGGGTCATGCTTTTCAAAACTTTGAATCTACACTAGCTGAGGATGCTTCCACGTAAGTTTCAGCTTTCCAGGCTGATTGGTTTCTGAGAAGAAGATTTCTTAAGATTTACACTATATATATTTATATGTAAAAATTTGACCCCCCCCCCCTTTGTGGCACCACCCTACTCCCAGGGGTCATGATTTGAACAAACTTTGATTCTACACTAGCTGAGGGTGCTTCCACATAAGTTTCAGCTTTCCTGGCTGTTAAGTTTCTGAGAAGAAGATTTTTAAAGATTTACTCTATATATTCCTATGTAAAAATACAACCCTTATTGTGGCCCCATCCAACCCCCGGGAGTCATGATTTTCACAACTTTGATTCTACACTAGCTGAGGATGCTTCCACAAAAGTTTCAGCTTTCCTTGCTGATTAGTTTCTGAGAAGAAGATTTTTAAAGATTTACTCTATATATTCCTATGTAAAAATTTGAGCCCTCATTGTGGCACCACCCTACTCCCTGGGGTCATGATTTTCACAACTTTGATTCTTCACTAGCTGAGGATGCTTCCACATAAGTTTCAGCTTTCCTGGCTGATTAGTTTTTGAGAAGAAGATTTTTAAAGATTTACTCTATATATTCCTATGTAAAAATTCAACCCCCCATTGTGGCCCCATCCCACGCCCGGGGGTCATGATTTTCACAACTTTGATTCTACACTAGCTGAGGGTGCTTCCACATAAGTTTCAGCTTTCCTGGCTGATTAGTTTCTGAAAGGAAGATTTTTAAAGATTTACTCTATATATTCCTATGTAAAAATTTGAGCCCCCATTGTGGCACCACCCTACCCCCGGGGATCATGATTTTCACAATTTTGAATCTACACTAGCTGAGGATGCTTCCACATAAGTTTCAGCTTTCCTGGCTGATTAGTTTCTGAGAAGAAGATTTTTAAAGATTTACTCTATATATTCCTATTTAAAAATTCAACCCCCCATTGTGGCCCCATCCCACCCCCCGGGGTCATGATTTTCACAACTTTGATTCTACACTAGCTGAGGATGTTTCCACATAAGTTTCAGCTTTCCTGGCTGATTAGTTTCTGAGAAGAAGATTTTTAAAGATTTTCTCTATATATTCCTATGTAAAAATTTGAGCCCCCATTGTGGCACCACCCTACCCCCGGGGATCATGATTTTCACAATTTTGAATCTACACTAGCTGAGGATGCTTCCACATAAGTTTCAGCTTTCCTGGTCAAATGGTTCTTGAGAAGAAGATTTTTGAAAATTTCTCAAAATTTTTCAATAATTGCCAATTATCTCCCCTTTAAAAAGAGCGTGGTCCTTAATTTTCACAACTTTGAATCCCCTTTGCCTAAGGGTGCTTTGTGCCAAGTTTGGTTGAAATCGGCCCAGTGGTTCTGGAGAAGATGTTGAAAATGTGAAAAGTTTACGGACAGACAGACAGACGGACAGACAGACAGACGGACAGACAGACAAAATGTGATCAGAAAAGCTCACTTGAGCTTTCAGCTCAGGTGAGCTAAAAATATATATATATATGCTATACTATATAGTTTCCAGAGCGTGGCTTGGGCACTTGAAAATAACACTAAAAAAGTAATAGCTAAATCAGAAAATAAATTATTCAAATGACGAGATACTTAAATGCATAAATTCATTTAATTTAAATATTAGAATTGTTAACACTTCTTAATTAATAGGATGAGAAACGTTGTCGTTAAAAATCTATTTGCTGTTGGGATGCACCACCACGGAGGAAGAGAACTACCCATAGATATTCCGATATTCTGCTCCCCAGAGCCAACCAATAAGTGGGACCCAAAGGCAGTGGCCATCTACCACGACAGGGAGATGTCGCACAAGGCCGCGTATCTAAAAAGATCCGACGCCGCTGTGGTGTTTGAGCTTTTTCAGAAAGGCGTCATCAGCGGCCCCTGTTATCTGAAAGCTAAAGGACCCATTGAGAAAATTATAAAGAGAACAGGACCACAGCAAAAAATTAACATTGGGTTTAAGTGTGAAAATGAAAAGTTAGAAACTGTTAAAACTCAATCGCAGGGCCATTCTTATGATGTAAAAATTTTTTAATAAAATCTCGATCCTTAATCTGTTTGATGTGATATGACCATACTCTATCCAAGTTGATATCCGAAATATCTATTTACAATTGTAACCGAGCAGTCAGGACCAAGATGAATATTTTGTTTTAGATTTACTGTATATGATTACAGGCACTGACCACAAAATGTTTAGGAGTGCCCAAATAGAAAATATTCTCTCAGCTAACGTTAAATGAAAATTACTATAGAATAGAAAGTTAACGAAAGCAATTAAATAAAAGAACAAATAACAATAAGGGAAAAACTTTACACAGCCATTCAATCCAGTTGCACACTGCAATGTATCTAGAACTTGCTATGAATTAAATTATAATCAAAGTATTGAAAGTATCAACAGTCATTAACTTAACAAAAATAGATGAAAAAATAGATAAAACGAATAAATACATATGAAATAAGTAGAATTAAATCAGTAGTACCATACAATAATCAAAACATCAAATTAAATTTGATTACGTTTAAATTCTGCCTGTGAAATCCACGCTGAATTACTTCAATTACAACTATATATCCTTTAAAAAGACTCTCAACCAATGGGTGGATTTTTGAAAATTTTGTATCTAACCGACTTTTTATAAGATTTTTTTATTTAATTAATTAAATGCATACATACATGAACTGTAATTCATTGTAGATGTCAAACATGTTATCAGTAAGTCGCAGTAAGAAAAAAAGAACAAGACCTGTATACAGGAATTGGACGGAAGAGGCAATGTCGGCGGCCGTTGCTGATGTAAAGCAGAACGGGATATCGATTCGGAAGGCAGCCGAAAAATATTCGGTTCCTCCAACAACTCTCAATAACAGAACAACTGGGAAAATTCAGGAAGGGGCGAGATGGGGTGGTACCCCTTTGTTATCTCAGAGAGATGAGGTGGCATTGTTAGAAAATGCAAAAACAAGAGCTGAACTTGGTGTTGGCTATTCTAAATACAATTTTTTCAGATGTGCATCTGAACTTGCGAAAAAAAGAGGGGCACAGTTTAAGAGTACGGTACCATCAGAAATGTGGTGGAGGCGTTTGAAGCGTCGTCATCCCGATTTTTCCCTACGAACACCGGAGTCGACAAGCGTTCTGCGTCATCAGAGTATGACACGAGGAGGAATTAATAAATTATTTGCAACCTTAGATGAAGTATATTCAGAAAACCAGCTTCATAACAAGCCAACGTCCATATGGAATATGGACGAGACCGGAATAACCATGTCTCACAAGCCGGGAAAAATCATTGCGAAAAGAGGCGTCAAGACAATTCATGGAAAGGCTGGTTCTCGAGAAATGATAACGGTCATAGCGTGTGCTAATGCAAGCGGGACTACAATTCCACCCCATTTCATTATGCCAGGTAAAACGAGACGTGCTTTGCAGGGATATGGAATTGAAAATATTCCAAATGAATCTCAACTGAAGGAAGCGAAGTTTTCAGTGGCTGGACAAAGGATGGAATCGCTCGCCTTTGGTTTGAGCAGACGTTCTTACCTAATATTGGAAACGAAAGACCACAATTACTCATATGCGATGGACATGGGTCCCATAACAATGTGGAATTTATTGAAATTGCTAGAGCCAGCAACATTGTGGTCATGGAACTTCCGAGCCACACGAGTAACTGGACCCAGCCACTAGACCGTTCTTTCTTTAAGTCCTTGAAATCGGGCTGGAATAAAGAGGTTGATACCTTTATTAACAGTACTGGTGTTGCTGTAGGACATACCCAGTTTCTGAAAATATTCGAGAAGGCATGGTGCGCGTCCTTGAAAAAATCCAACGTAGTGTCCGGATCCAAAGCTACGGGCACATTTCCTTTAAATGCACAAGCAATTCCAGAAGAGGCCTACATTCCATCAACTTTATACGTAGATGAACAAGGCACAAAGACGCATGACTCCGTCGATACAACGGCTGTAAGAGGTACAACTCCTGCTGTCGATGAAAACGGTCCAACAGAGACTATGGGTGTCTCACTATCACCAATTTTACTGGTAGATCCTACGCTTGACCCTGGTATGGATGACAGCTTTACAACAAGCCTTGAAACGATCAATAATATCCTGCTGAACGTGCCCATACAGGAGTCTGTGACAGATTTACCGTTGGTTATACGCCCAGATATAAGCCTTGAGTTAACAAGCATGTCTGGCCTAAATACGAGTGCATCTATATCGGAACAGATTGAAGACCTTGGTAGGAGCGAACAGATGGAAGACCTTGGTAGGAGCGAACAGATGGAAGGCCTTGGCAGGAGCATTCATTCAGAATTCCAAGAACAGTCAGATTTGTCTGATATTTTAACAATCCCGAAAGTAATCATCAGCAAGAATTCAAAGAAAAGAAAACAGAAAACAGATTGTCGATATTTTGTTTTAACCTCCGATGAGGCTTTCAATGAAAAGAAGAAGAAGGAGGAGGAGGAAAAAAAGGAAACAAAGAGAATAAAAGAAGAAAAAAAGTTACAGAGAGAAAATTTGAAGAAAATAAAAGCAGCAGAAAAAGAGAAAAAGATGAGTGAAAAACTATCGCGAAAAAAAAAACCTACAATGATTGAAACAAATTAAATTGAGATAAAAGTCGGTGCAATTTAAACGCTTGTTTGTTGAATATTAGAATTTGAATTATAAATTGCTCAAACGACATAATTCTTCTTTTTCTTTAAGTTGAAATTGAATATAAAATAATTAAAACTCGCAGAAATACAAGGAACAACTTAATAGATATCGTAAATAATTTGAAGCATGGCAATACCGGTCAAATACATTTTGCAATGATCTAAAAATCTTTTAAAACATATAGACCTTAGAAAAAAATGAACGATTAAAAGATATAATCACAGTGCAATAACTCATATATATTCGACATGTACTTGTCAAAGTTCTCTATGAATTTTCTGGATGTATGCATAGTTTTGGTGTATAATATTCCCGTTGTTTTGTATCGAAAAAAAAATGTTCGACTTAATATCAAGCCGTTTGACTTGCGGTCGGATCGTACGACTCGTGATCTATTTTGTTTCCTCGGGAGTTTACCTTAAGTGAAGGGTTTAAATGCGTTTGACAGCGTTTAACACGTTTTAAACTACTTCAGTTATACTTTCCGATACATCTCGGGATTATTTATACACCATATAGATTATCTAACGAATGAGGTTATTGAAAAATCTATAAAGGTGTTCGACCTCCGATCAGTTTACCCTATGCATTTATTAAGAATATGTTGAAGGAATAATTCGGAGTGTTATGAATTGTTTATCTGTGGTTGCCATCAACAGTAGCACAAGTGACTGTATTTTAAATTTTATTACCTCAAGATTTAAAAGGTGACAAAATTGTAAGAATAAGAAGTTTCCATGACATCAAAAAGTTACAATTTATAACATTTTAATAGCAGTTGAAGTTGAAGACTGTGAATGGTATTCTTTCAATCTATATTCCAAAAGTATAATATTAACATATAAAAAAGGAATATCACCGATAAATAAATGTAGTTCAGTAGATTAAAATACACACATGAATAAGTTTCCATGGCAACGAAAACTTATTTTAAACTTATTTTAAAATGCATTACGCTCAAATATTTAATAAAATTTTAACAACATTCATCACACACTTTTTAAGCGCACCTGAACCGAAGGTTCAAGTGAGCTTTTTGATCGCCTGTTGTCCGTTGTCCGTCTGTCTGTAAACTTTTCACATTTTTTACTTCTCTAGAACCACTCAGCCAAACCTAACCAAACTGGGTACAATATATCCTTTTTTTGGTCTGGTCAACATTAACGAAAATTTAGTATTTTTAAATAACCTTTTATGGATAATTTTGTATGTAGATGTAGGTACTATCAAGGACGAGTACAGCCTGGTCTTGGTAATCCTCAGGTGAACAGCTATCTGGCAATCGTAGTAATAGTCATGAATTTCTGACATGTACTCTCATTATTACCTCATGCATCATGTCTTCATTTTGTGTTCATTTTAGCGCTCACTATTTTTTAAAAACATTTACATATACAAATGTGCATCTACAACATGATTAAGGTCGGTCGCGGGTTTAAAATTTTGCGCCCTCTGCGCAGGGTATTGCGCATTACTGCCGTAAAACGCAAATGTAGAGTTAAATGTTTAAATATACAGCTTATCATGTAACATTTTTATTTAAAAAAAAATTACTTATCATAAAAATTATTTTTATTGAAATGAATCCTTAGAATAATGTACAGAAGAATTTTAATCATTTCGCCGCTTCTTCAAAATCGACGTTATCCACGTCGGAGTCGACGTCTTACGATGACGTCAGTTGAGACTTTGACGTAACAATTGACAAAAAAAACCTTGTGCATTTTTTATTGCAGCGTCAATAATTAAAATCGAAAGTAAATTTTTCGAAATAAAAACATATGCGCGATCCTTTCATGTTCTGTGCGAGTAGAAAGGCAATTTTTTTATCTATTACAAATGAAATTGAATTTGATTCGTAAACATCCTTTTATTCTATACAATTCTATATGTAAAATGTCTACCAACACACGTTTATATGACAAAAATATGAGGGAGTATAGCATAAAGACCATCCGGTCAATTTCGTTTTAATTTGGCAAAAAGTTTACTTATACGTTAACCTTCCATCGCTGAAAATTAAAAGAAAATCGTATGTTTGTAATTTATTTAATATTAAATTGAAAATGATAATCCCTTTTTTTCTATATAATCCTATATAAAATGTCGAGGATACTTCGGACATACGACCAACATTTGAGCGCGGTAAACAGAAAAACTATCCGGTCAATTTACTTTATATTTTGCACATAGTTTACTCATAAGTTGACCTTCCACTGGAAAAAAATTAAAGAAAATCGTATGTTTGAAATATTCTCCCCCAAGACTCCTTAAGTGTCTCGGGATTTTTTAAAATGGTGTAACTGTTTTACCTACCTTGGATGTCTTCAGTATTTTGTGAGATCATGTGTTTTGTTATGCTGGCATCATAGTTATGGTAGTCCGACAGGTAAAGTTCCAGAACAGTAAGGACAAACCCATCAGTATCTACAACCATCATTGGTTTCACTAATGGACGGTTTTTATGGAGACTATAGGGAAGCCGCTGGAATCATGGACAATTCATTACATGGTTCAGTAAACATAAACAGTAAAATGCTGTCGTTGTGCCAAGTTTCACAAACAGTAAAATGCTTTCGTATGTGTTCATTTTCGTATGTGTTCATTTTCATACGGAGTATGTAGTTAGCAAGCATTGCAGAAAGAAATGATGTTACCTCCATTGTGTTAGCAACCTTTACACCCGCATAAAACACCACAAGAAAGCATTCTTTTGTTCAGTTTTTAAATGTTTAAAAAAAAAAAATTACTTCTCTAGAACTATTCTCCCTTTTTTCTTGTTCGAAGCGATAATTATAGCCTTAAAGTCCGATCGAGGCATTCAGGTTGCACGGACTTCTAGATGCATGAACCACACTGGTAGTAAAATGTTTATAAAAATGAATACAGGAAAAAAATCAATACAACACCAAATACATTTATTCTTTGATTTCCAAGTTATCCGTAGTATTTTGCACAGATAGTGCTGCCTTACTGCGCATGCACATCGAACACGTGTGCCGTTCATATAGAGTGCTAATGTCTGCATCTTTTTGAAGACCATGGCGTCATTTTATACAACACAGTAGGTAAATGATACTAATTCTAAGAAAGTAACATCGTTTACATCGGTTTCACGCAGTCATTGGTATTGCTCGATCTGCCATAAAGTATGGTTTTCTACAATTATCGAGGGTTTTTGAATTATGAGTGACCCCTGGATTTCAGTCTGTCTTTTTTCCTCGTTCATTGGATATTCCTTACCAGTGCAGTTGTTGTTATATTATTTTTGTTCAAAACGCGTTTTACAAGTTTTATCGCCCTATGTAACGTATTCGGGTGATTGAAATACCTGAATACGGTGAAGCATGAATAGTGCTATCGGCCTTATACAGAGGGTGTGTAGCGATGAGCAGAACAATAGAAATCGACAACTTATATGGCGGTAATCGGAGATAAAAGGGAAAAATGCGTATTTTTAAATTCATGTCATCTTTAACGTACAATGGGTACAACGTTAATGTTCACAAACGACACGGACGATTCTGATACAGTAACGATCACGCACGATACACGAACGATTACGCCGGATACACAGACGATAACTAACTTACTAAATTTTAATATTACATGAAATATTACATTTTTTTTAAAACTAACTAGTGTATTCCATTTAACACGCAAAATCAAAAATAATTTTTAAGACTAGAATTAAGAAAACGTATGCTTTAATTTGTATTATTATTGAAAGGCGGTATTTAGTGCGAGTACACATTTACAATGCATTATCTACACAATTTATTTACATACGAGAAGATGTTGTGCACACAATTTCTACGTACGGTTGTGCGAAATGCAGGTAAATTTGTTACCTTGTTCCAAAGAATTTCGATTAAAGAAATTTTTATATTTCAATAATATCTATACCGTACATTAATGATTGATTCCATATAATCTCAATTTTAAAGCATCTCAATAAATTTAAATTCTAATGAATGTTTATTCAATGAAAAAAATGACAATAACAAACCGTCAACCATCTCAAAAATCCATAAAACGAAATACAACTTCAAAGCGGAGCAACACGGACCTCCAAGATAGAGGTAGGATCAGGTGCCATAGAGGAGTGAGCATCCTCCGCTGACCGGTCACACCCACCGTGTGCTCTTTGTCGCAATCGGGAAAATAAAAACCACAAAAGTCCGTAGACAATTAGGTAATTAATTATGGTCTAACAATTAGTATGAAAAACGTCAGTCAGCATGCGACTCAGTGGAAGATTGTATTTGCTGACAAGGTCGTTGTATCGACCATAGAACTTACGAAAAGATGACTTTAAACGAGACTGTTGATAGTCCTGTTTTATCAACTTGTTTGTCAGTAGCTTGCCTCGTCTTAGAAACTGTTCATACGAAGAGCATGCCCTTGCGTATCGAATTAACTGAGAGACAAAAACACCATATGCAGGTGATGAAGGTATATTGCTACATAAGTAAGGAAAGTTGACTATAGAAAAATTGAAGTCATCGCGTTTATCATAAAGTTTTGTTGTTAGGTTACCATCAATGTCCATTTCCAGTAAAATATCCAAATATGAAACAGACCAGATGACGCTGACTCTGTGGTATCTTTCATTTCAAGTTCACTGGGATATATCGAGTCGACGTAAGTATGGAATGTAACAAGGAGGAATGCGTATCGTCGTTTCATTTAAAGGAAAACTAAGGGTATAATAGTTTAATTTTAATCGCTGAATAGGTAAGCTTGATCGCTTTCATTCAATTAGTACAAAAATATATCCCACGATATGGCATGCCTTAACAAAAAGTGTGTTAAAATTTCAAGCATCTGCAATAAAAGTTGCTGAGAAATTTTTGCTGAAAATTTGTTTGAAAATTTTTGCTAAAAATAAACAAAGTCGTCATTTAACAGAAAGTTGACCTCGGATTGGTACAAAAATATATCCTACGATATGGCATGCCTAGACAAATAGTGTGTTAAAATTTCAATCATCTGCGATAAAAAGTTGCTGAGAAATCTTTGACGAAAATTTGTTTGTGAATTTTGACTAAAAATAACACACAAAGTCGTCATTCAACAGAAAGTTGACGTCCGATTGATACAACAAGTATTCCTTTTAAAGGAATGATCGGCATGTAGGTTAATATCATTGGTCAGCTCTGTTAATGTACATGCAATAAACTGTATATAGCACCGTCTTGTTGATTTAATTTCCGATATAAGTAACATTTTTTCAAAGATAAGATTGCATGTAAACGAATTTACAAGCACGTAGCAGGGGGGGGGGGGTTTGCTTGTCAAGCCCCCTACTTTCAAAAACGATGCTACGTGCCTGCAATAGTTGTCTATCAAATGTTGATATAGGAAACTCTGGCAAACTTAAAGGAGATGTCATGAAACTTTGTTTGAAGATAACCAAAAATCTACATTCAATTATCTTGTAATTTCTAAATTGTAATTAATTCAAAACCTAACCCTAACAGCGTATCTTTTTATTTACAATCCAAATATCATGTTTATCTCCGGACAAATGGATTATGATTCTGTTTGGGTACGACTTGACTTTACTCCGTTCCGAAATAGCAAGGCATGAATATGCTATACTTTTAGTAGGCGAATTATACTTCCGATAAATATTCTTACGCATATGTGTAGACAAACTTGATTAGAATCAGTTTGTATGTAACTGTATAAACGTTTTTAATTTCAAGGCAAACGGATAAGAGTAACATTTATTTAGTATTCTACGTGTTATAAAAGATTTAAATGAGGTTGTTTTTGCAAAGTAAATAAAGTAGTGCAAGGCGAAATGCGTGCGCAAATAGTAAAATTTGCCGGATGCCTCATATGGACACAACTGTGATCGGCCGAAGCCGATCACAAAAATATATCACACGATATGGCATGCCTAGACAAATAGTGTGTTAAAATTCCAAACATCTGCGATAAAAAAATTACTAAGAAATCTTTCACGAAAACTTGCTTGAAAATTTTGGCTAAAAATAAACAAAGTCGGCATTTAACAGGAAGTTGACGTCTGATTGGTACAAAAATATATCCCACGATATGGCATGCCTAGACAAATAGTGTGTTAAAATTTCAAGCATCTGCAATACATAGTTGCTAAGAAAAATGCGACAGAAATTTTTGTTACGGACGGACAGACAGACAGAAGGACAGACAGACACACGAGGGTAAAACAGTATACCCCTTCTTCGGAGCGGGGGTATAATAATACATATTTAGTGCCGTCATATGGATGTTGTACATCTCATTTGTGGAATACTACATGCATACCTTCTTTACTGACCTTCTATGCAAGTACATTGTTACAGTCTACTGTTGTTCCGGAATAAATAATGAGACTGCCATGGTGTTTTCTACCCCCTCGGTTACCTTGTTCATAGAATAAATCCTGACATATCGTAAAAAAGTTACTCAAAGAAAAATCAACACGCATGATCACGCACGGTAAAAAAAACAAACTATTTTTACTGATACACGCACAATCCTGCACAATACATGAACGATCACCCACGGTACAAGATCTTTTCAACACGATTGGTTTGTCAACAATAACGTTGTACCCACTGTATCTATGGTTAAAAATCAAGTTAAGAAGAAACAAAATAATAGACAATTATATTTTTTTTCAATTTCGTTTTGACATGTTTTCATCTTAAAAGTTGTAGGATGTCAGAGATTCCGAAAATGTTAACTACTACGGAAAAGCCTATAGCAACACATTCAAGAGGTCCCGATGCTGTAAGATGCGTTTCTAAGTAATGTGGAGCATTTCAATACAATGAATCATATGAAAATGTGGTAGCATGAGCTGTACGGCAGCTGTTACTGATAAGAGTCTTTCCAATACATTCAGCCAACCCCACTTACTCTATGTGAATGCGAGTCAGAAAATTTTAAAAAAAATTTAAAAAAAATATTCTCTAAAGCTTTGAACAATACTGAACAAATAGAGTCTATCATATGTACACATATAATTCTGATTTCCATGTGAAGGTGGAACCTATTCGTCTTCATGAACCATGATTACCACAAGCATTATCACCAGGAGCAAGATTGTATGACAGTTGTAATGCACCGTTTGGCTGAATTTCTTGTAAGCTTCGATGTTCCATTGAATCACCGATCGGGAAACAGAGAGGATCGCAAAATAATTTTACCAATGAGTTTCAAGCAAAACTTCCAGCTGATGTGACAGTTTGAAATAATTTCAAAACGGCGGCGATAGGTACTTGTACCTTGCATATTATTAGATATAGGGTACTTATTTTTATTATGAGAAAAATGTATAACGTAATGTGCCTGTGGTACTGTGTTATCAACAACCTTTAAAATAACCGTAAACGTCAAAACAACATACGATCAGCCTTTGTAGATAATTGTGGCGTATGGGACACTATACTGAACATATTTAATCAACATTTACTTAATAATGGTAGTACAGTGCAACACAGACTAAAAGGCATTATATGTGCACTGAAAAATTGATGTTTTTAGGAGGTTTTGTTGGGTTTTTTTATTATTGGAGAGAGACTAAAAGAAATGGACAATATTTAAAAAATATGGGAACCTCTCCAAATTCAGTTAACAGAAGAAAACTGTTTCAAATTCATTGGTATTACTCTATGGGAAAGGGAAATCATACATTCAGGAAAAGAGTAACACGTTTTTATTCTGTTCAGAGAGAAACTCCAGTCAATCACAGGTTTTATGAGAGTTGTAATCCGTAAGCTGGAGGTCACACAGAAAACACGCATGAATTATTTGTTTTAGCTCCTTTTAAAAAGTTCCAACACATGTTCTAAACCAGTGAAAGCCTTCTCTGATTGGTCAGAAGGTAAGATAGTGTACAGAGACCTCATATCGATGCCTGTCAGACCCTGACAAATGTAACAAGAGGCCCATGGGCGACATCGCTCACCTGAACAACAGTTCCTTGTAACATTATATTTCGTAGCATATGCTATTTCTATTTTAAACTTTGAACCTCTTCTGGGGTCCGGGGTTTATGGTTGGCTTTAAAAAATACACTATTCGAGGATCCGTGCATAGTAATCTCACAAACTGTGGCATTGTAGTTCTCAAGAAGAACATTTTTAAACATTTTCCATATATATTTTTATGTTAAACTTTGAACCCCACTTGGGGCCTCAGTATTAGTCTGGGGGTCACGATTTTACCAATTAAGAATCTACAATAGCCATGGATGCTTGCATAGTAATCTCACAAACTGTTGCACTGTAGTTCTTGAGAAGAAGATTTTTAAACATGTTCCCTATATATTTCTATGTTAACTTTGAAACCCTTCTTGGGCCCCAATATTAGTCTGGGGGTCACGGCTTCCACAATTTAGAAACTTCACAATTTGAGAATGCTTGCATAGTAATCTCACAAATTGAAGCATTGTGATTCTCCAGAAGAAGATTTTTAAACATGTTCCCTCTATCTATGTTAAACTTTGAACCCCTTCTGGGGCCCCAGTATTAAATCGAGGGTCACGGCTTCTATAATTTCCACTATTTAAGGATCCTTGTTTAGTAATCTCACAAACTGTTACATTGTAGTTCTCGAGAAGAAGATTTTTAAACATGTTTCCAATATACTTTGAACCCTTCTTGGTGCCCCAGTATAGGACTGGGAATCTACAGTTGCCAAAGAATGCATAGTAATATCACAAACTGTTGCACTGGAGTTCTTGAGAAGAAGATTTTTAAACCTTTATCTTATATATGTTAAACTTTGAACCCCGCCTGGGGCCCCAGTTTCGGTCCGGGGGTCACGATTTTTACAATTTAAAATCTTCACTATACATACAAGCTTATATAAAAATTTTGGCATTTCTGGTGCAGTGGTTCTTGACTAGAAGAGTTTTAAAAATTTATCTTATCTATTTCTATGTTAAACTTTGAACCCTGTCTGGAGCTCCAGATTTGGTCCGGGGGTCATAATGTTCACAATTTAGAATCTTCACCATACATACAAGCTTTTATGTAAATGTTGGCATTTCTGGTGCAGTGGTTCTTGAGAAGAAGATTTTTAAACATTTTTCCAACGTATTTCTATGTTAAACTTTGAACCCCATTTTGGGCCCCAGTTTTGGTTCGGGGGTCACATTTTTGTGATCGGCTTCGGCCGATCACTGTTGTGTCCATATGAGGCATCCGGCAAATGCTTCAACGAGCGCACACATTCCGCTTGCATAAGTAGTTCTTATAAAAACTTGAAGTTTGGTTTAGTATTTATATAACATTTTACTCGGTTTTATTTCAATTCATTTACATTAAGAGATGCAAACATACATAAAATACAGTTCGACCTGTTAATTCAAGAATGCACATTTTGTCCCACGCGTAAGAATTTCGATCGAAAGATTCATTCAGTAATGCAGTTGACCTCGATGAACTGACCTCAATCATAAGAAGATGCTCCATGAACTGACCTCGATCTATTGATGTTGCATAATAGTAGCTAGGAAGACGGCTTGATTTATAAACAAGGTTACGTTATAATGCGACCTCAATAGCAAGTTATAATGGCATTCAATGTTTTTCAGTCGCATTAAATTATTTTAATACAACTCTTTCTTTGTATACGTGTTAATGCTTTTTGAAGAGCCCTTCTCAGTATTCTGAAGAAGCAATTACACTAACATTTAATAATTGTGTTAAAAATATAAAATTAAACAAGGAGTTTACGAACGGCTTTTCCCAAATTTATTTCAAAATTAAATTTGTTGACGGTTTATAGTAAACAGATTCAAAATATTCTATATTTTGTAAAAATACAGTACTTTTTTTTATTATTTTACATCAAACTGATCATGTTGATTGCTTCTAGCTATCAATATATCATTATTGCCGATCATTCCTTTAAAAGGAATACTTGTTTACAATTTAGAATGTTCACTATATATACAAGCTTTTGTGTAAATGTTGGCATTTCTGGTGCAGTGGTTCTTGAGAAGAAGATTTTTAAACATTTTTCCAATGTATTTCTATGTTAAACTTTGAACCCCGCCTGGGGCCCCAGTTTTGGTTCGGGGATCACGATTTTTACCATTTAGAATCTTCACTATATACACGCTTTTGTGTAAATATTGGCATTTCTGGTGCAGAAGTTTTTTAAACATTTATCTTATCTATTTCTATGTTAAACTTTGAACCCCGCCTGGGGCCCCAGTTTCAGTCCGAGGGTCACGATTTTTACAATTTATAATCTTGACTATATATATAAGCTTTCATGTAAATATTGGCATTTCTAGTGCAGTGGTTCTTGAGAAGAAGATTTTTAAAGACATGCACCCTATTTTCACTGTTTCGTAATTATCTCCCATTTTAAAAGGGTTGTGCCTTTTATTTTAACAATTTAGAATCCCCTTTTCATAAGGATGCTTTGTACTAAGTTTGGTTAAATTTGGCCCAGTGGTTTTAGAGAAGAAGTCAAAAATGTGATGGACGGACAACGAGTTATCAGAAAAGCTCACTTGAACCTTCGGTTCAGGTGAGCTAATAAAAAGGGGTGGTTTTAATTAGATTGCATTTATACCAGTTAACGTTGCAGATAAAATATATCAAGTATCATCTACCTCCAGACCTCAAAGTTTAAGTAATTTTTACAAACAAACCTATTATAATACTTTACAAGACAGACCAAATCAAAGATAAGAGGGCCAATTGTATTAGTGGAGAACCAATCTTAGGTTTGGGTCCCTTTGTTTCGGAGTTGACGTATAAGCAAAAGGCAGTTATTCAAAAGATAGACGCGAGATCATTCAGCAATGCTAGGACCCAAAGTGTTGCATTATGACCGTGACTATGACACATACTTCACTTTCCATTCATACATTACACAGAAGATAGGCGACAAAAGACATCAACATTGGAAGTGACGAGGAACCAAAGCCATACAAAATGCATATTAACTGCTACCAATTGCAACATTTTATGTACTAAATATATGAAATACAATTAATATGGTATAATTTTTTTAAAGTGGATGTTAAAGAGAATAACGTTGAAATATATATTTTGGCAAGGTTTTATAGCCAAAACAGTGATGCTTCATAACGCTTAATACAAATGTGAACCTGCAACCATTTTTCAAAAAATATTCGAAACATACTTCAAGCAAAAGGTGAAACAGAACTTCATAGGCCACCTGACGTAAATTACCGTTCATTAAAATTGTTAAAGTGCCATGGTCACGATTTTTGTCAAAAATTATGTTTTCGTTTTTAAAGATTATAATGCTTCAGTAAGGCATTTATATTAATCAAACAGAATTTGAGTGTCAATGGTCGATTCATAAGCGAGAAACAGAGCTCACAATTCTTTGTTTTGTAAACAACGTTTTATTATTTTAAATGCTGATAAGAAAATTCCAAGGAATAGACCTAAAAATAAATGTAGCAAAAGTTATGAACAGTTTATTTATGTAAAAAAAACCCTAGTAGATAGAAAAAAGCAGCTAAAAGAAAAGGTTTGACTGGTATATTAAACCAATGTAACCAAAACATGGCACAAGCCCTATGAACATAGGAAAGAATTGTAAGCTGTGTATCTTGTTTATAACTCTATGACTGACACTCAAATTTTGAATTGATCATTGGAAATGCATTACTAAACCATTGTAAACAATAAAAATATAGAAAATTGACTAAAATCGTGACCATGCCCCTTTAAGGAACTTTGGACCAACAGCTTTACAGAATCACAATATATGCAATCCTTGATAAACTCCTTCAATTCCGAAATGCGTGAATTGAGGAAGTCGTTGTATAGATTAGGAAATTATAAGCTTTTGACCAACTTTTCAAAATTCAAAATTTCCCCAGCGGTATGGGCAATGAATACTTATAAATAAGCAGTTAAAGAAACTTTATTTTAGAAATTTCTATCATTTGAAAATGAACGTTTACAATGCTTAAATAAACCTTCAAAATTAAAAAAAATAGCCAAAAAAGAATAACCCAAAGAAGCCGGCCTCGAGTAGAATAAACTAGATCACACAAGAAAATGAAGAAACCAAACAAGACGATCTGCAATACAGATGACAGCGACTGACTTTCAAGAGGTGCAAAACAGAATAAATATACCTAACACCTTATTCAACACAAGGACAGGACTTTGACAGTCAGTTTCTTTATTATTTGATGAAATTATTTAAGGCGTTTTAATGTGAATGTTTTATGTCTTTTGAACATTCCATTGGATATGATATTGTTATATTTTACAAGCCATACCATGTAACCAGCTGCTTGCAATCTTTACTGCTAATCCTTACGCTAAACCTACCAACAATATTACATACCCTGAAACGTACTACTACATCAAACAAAGATGTCTGTGAAACACTTCTGCTCCTCTCCCTTGAAGACCACTGCGAACAAAATGAACGGAAATACAAGGTTTAAATTTTTCAAAGTCCAAGGGGCATAACACTGTCAGAATTGCTCGACTGTACCAAAAATCAAACTTGATCTAGATATTATTATTATAAATATAAACCCCTGCAACGGAAATGAACGGAAACTGCAAATACATAAGATTTTTCCTAAGTTCGTACCGAAAATCGAACTTGACCTAGATATTAACGTCTGAAAAAAAAATGAACGGAAACTTGGAGGACCGACCGTCGTGCGGGTTCGTGTGAGTACGTTTCGTCATAACTGTTTAGCGTTTCGGGCAAAGGGTGTGAAACTCTTCGTATGAGAAGCGAGCGAACCGTGCGCGTTTCGTGTAAAGTGTGTGGGCATTTTTTTTTGAACGCCCGGTCGAGGAGGAAAGAATTTGTCCTTGCCGGTTAGAAATATCATCATAAAACACCACAAAGCCAGTATTTCGCCTGTTAAGATTTGCAAAACTACTCTGCATAAACACTAGATCAAATCAACGAGACAACGAATTCGGTATTTTTGTAATCAAAATATTTTACTAATTAAGGCGTAAGGAAAATATATTATATTTATCGCATTCATTCATGTACATTAAACAGACTGATCATATATTTTAAAACATTATACATGTACACAATGCAGCTCTTGTTTTGCTCAAGTTGGTTACAAATTTGGACAGGAAGTTTCCAAAATGGTGGTCGATGTTTTTTCCAACATTTGTTCATGAAACTCGTTTCAGTGATAAAAAAAATTTACATCTAAAATATAGACTCAACATAAGCCTAGTTAAAAAAAACCCAGAAAATGTATGAATATGGATCAACATCACTATACGAAAATGCTTGTACAATGTACATGAATTAACTGAATACTAGTACTTTTTTCAGAATCATTCCTGTATATACTTACATGTAGGTAATTCAGTGTAGGTGCTGTCTTACATGTACAATTTATTGGCTACTGTTATCTGTTATCCTACAAGTACAGATCTATTAGGATCTCCTCTTGATTTTTTATTAACTAACAAATACAATTTTCCTTTTTTGAAAGCCAAGACGATCGGAGCACATAAAAGCTAGGAGGGTTCACATGCAATTCATAAACATGTGGATGGCTCAAAACCCAGAAATGACTGCTACTATCTTACAAGAAAGACTTGAAATTAATGTCGGCATTGAGTTGTCAAAAAAATGTATCTGCATGCTTTGTAAAAAGCTGAAATGGACACCAAAACACATGAAGTATGGACAAATGATTTCCAATTAAAGTGTGAAACACAGACTTGATTGGTGCATTGAACAACTCGCATCTAAGGACTTCTTTCGTGCTGTGATATGTGTGGTTGAGTCTACAGTGGAGATGTGTTCTTCCGGACGACTGTTTTTATACCCCCGCTCCGAAGAAGAAGGAGGTATACTGTTTTACCCTTGTGTGTCTGTCTGTCCGTCCGTAACAAAAATTTCTGTCGCATTTATCTTAGCAACTATTTATCGCAAATGCTTAAAATTTTAACACACTATTTGTTAAGGCATGCCATATCGTGGGATATATTTTTGTACCAATCGGACATCAACTTCCTGTTAAATGACGACTTTGCTTATTTTTTAACCAAAATTTTCTAACAAATTTTCGTCAAAGATTTCTCAGCAACTATTTATCGCAGGTGCTTGAAATTTTAACACACTATTTGTTTAGGCATGCCATATCGTGGGATGTATTTTTGTACCAATCGGAGGTCAACTTCCTGTTAAATGAGTACTTTGTTTATTTTAGCCAAAATTTTCAAACAATTTTCCGTCAAATATTTCTCAGCAACTTTTTATCGCAGATGCTTGAAATTTTAAAACACTATTTGATTAGGCATGCCATATCGTGGGATATATTTTTGTACTAATCGGATGTCAACTTTCTGTTAAATGACGACCTTGTTATACCCACGGTCCGAAGGAAATGGGGTATATTGTTTTACCCTTGTGTGTTTGTCTGTCCGTCCATGACAAAAATTTCTGTCGCATTTATCTCAACAACTATTTATCGCAGATGCTTGAAATTTTTACACAGTGTTTGTTAAGGCATGCCATATCGTGGGATATATTTTTGTACCAATCAGACGTCAACTTCATGTTAAATGACGACTTTGCTTATTTTTTAACCAAAATTTTCAAACAAATTTACGTCAAAGATTTCTCAGCAACTATTTATCGCAGATGCTTGAAATTTTTACACAGTATTTGTATAGACATGCTATATCGTGGGATGTATTTTTGTACTAATCGGACGTCAACTTCCAGTTAAATGAGTACTTTGTTTATTTTTAGACAAAATTTTCAAACCAATTTCCGTCAAAGATTTCTCAGCAACTATTCATCGCAAATGCTTGAAATTTTTACACAGTATTTGTATAGGCATGCCATATTGTGGGATATATTTTTGTACCTATCAGACGTCAACTTCCTGTTAAATGACGACTTTGTTTATTTTTAGCCAAAATTTTCAATCAAATTTTTGTCAAAGAATTCTCAGATGCTTGAAATTTTTACACAGTGTTTGTTAAGGCATGCCATATCGTGGGATATATTTTTGTACCAATCAGACGTCAACTTCATGTTAAATGACGACTTTGCTTATTTTTTAACCAAAATTTTCAAACAAATTTTCGTCAAAGATTTCTCAGCAACTATTTATCGCAGATGCTTGAAATTTTTACACAGTATTTGTATAGACATGCTATATCGTGGGATGTATTTTTGTACTAATCGGACGTCAACTTCCAGTTAAATGAGTACTTTGTTTATTTTTAGACAAAATTTTCAAACCAATTTCCGTCAAAGATTTCTCAGCAACTATTCATCGCAAATGCTTGAAATTTTTACACAGTATTTGTATAGGCATGCCATATTGTGGGATATATTTTTGTACCTATCAGACGTCAACTTCCTGTTAAATGACGACTTTGTTTATTTTTAGCCAAAATTTTCAATCAAATTTTTGTCAAAGAATTCTCAGATGCTTGAAGTTTTTACACAGTGTTTGTTAAGGCATGCTATATCGTGGGATGTATTTTTGTACCAATCGGACGTCAACTTCCTGTTAAATGAGTACTTTGTTTATTTTAGCCAAAATTTTCAAACAAATTTTCGTCAAAGATTTCTTAGCAGCTATTAATCGCAGATGCTTGAAATTTTTACACAGTGTTTGTTAAGGCATGCCATATTGTGGGATATATTTCTGTACCAATCGGATGCCAGCTTTCCGTTAAATGTCGACTTTGCTTATTTTGCATATTCACATCATAGCGGGGGTATCACTAGTGAGCATTGGCTCACAGATATCTTGTTCTATCAGCATGGATCCGATCTTGATAAACTTCTAGCTAATGCACCCAAACCAAATCACTGATATAAAGTGAATGTGTGGAGCGGCATTTCGAACAGAGGAAGAACAAGTGTGTGTATATTTTATGGAATTATGGATTCGGAATTTACCAGAAGATTCTTTAGGATAACTTAGTGCCCTGTGCTGCGGACAAGTACCCAGATGGATTTCGATTGTTTCAAGTAAATATTAAAAAGTAACTCTTATCAAATGTTAAAAAAATTAACTGCATCACTGGTTAACATGTAAGAATATACATGTAGTTATCAATACCAGAATACATGTAAAATTCAAATGCAAAGATTATTCAATGGCATATCTATTATTAACATTTTCTGTCTTGTTTTCTCAGGAGCATTGCTATATACACATTTCTGTGTGTTCTGCAAACAACATGCGCACATTGAATCTTGCCGACCTACTTTAGTTGTACTCTTTAATCAACGTTGGCAACTGCAACTTTTGTCTCCCAGAAAGCTTCAATCTTTCATTAAAAACTCAAAGCTTTAAACATTCTACATATTAAATGGTTGAGAGTACAGTGAGTGGGCAATTTCAGGGTCTGTTTATTTGTATTAAAATTTGGGTCTGGTATGCTTGTAGTTGTAAATAAAAATACGGGTCTAGTTTCTGTTGAGTTCCCCTTTCCAAGAAAACACTTGAAAGAACCTTCATCATCTTTGAAAACAGGCCCAGGAATCCATGTAACTTTTATTCTGATACGATTTTATCCTTCATCTCAGCATTTTCTTATTTTTAATTTATACATTTTAAATCTCTTTTGACAGTGTCTCTTTTCCATGTGGTGTACGACTTTACACCACATGGAAGTGTAGTAAGGCCGTTTGCAGGTACCCCATTATAATTTTCTTTATGTTTCATGGGAGGTAACTCTTAACTTTCCGGAATTATGAGATCCGGAGCATTCTGAATAATATGTGTGCCTGCTGTTAATAAACGTGCCGAGCCTGACACTCTCTCCTCTGTTCTTTTAGGTAAGAACTCATTTTAATACATATTTGTGTAGGACATCTATTGCATTTTGTGTAAGGTTACTTGAGCCATTTGTTTGTGGTTGTGTTTTGTATGCAAAGAAGCTTAAACTCGTTTATTTTATATTTTTATGCGAGGCGCAGCTGGGTCACATGTTGGTATTTCCCGCCATAGTGGATATGTATTAAGCTATCGACATTGATCATTGATTTGACATAATATTATGATATATGTATTTTCTTGTAATGTATACATTTAGAAACAAACTAGTCAGTAGAATTATATTGTCTCAACTCGCAGTATTAGTTTTCATATTGCCTAGGCATTATCCGGAATTCCAAGGTGCGGATCGTTGTTGGTTTTAGATCTAGTGTGCTCGTCATATTTCCGGTTTGCGTTATAATGTAAACATTGTCATTTTGAGAACGTGTTGCAGTTTGTAATTGGTAGTCATAATATCTTTACACTATTATAACATCAAGTTTATTTAATAACATGTGAATATTCTAGTCAACATTACTATGTATGTTTTCAACAATTATTTTGTTTACCCCTAGACAAGTTAATATTGAGCCAATGTATTGTAATGTTTACATATTATAATTCTGAATAATATGTGTGCCTGCTGTTAATAAACGTGCCGAGCCTGACACTCTCTCCTCTGTTCTTTTAGGGATAACAGAAAGAATGTGTTAACTTTCTTTGATTCTTGTAATAGTTCACGAAAATGTCTTTTAAACAGGTCAATTTTATGTTAGAAAATTAGATCGATTGTTTAAATTGTTTATACTTTAGCATATGGCGTGTAAATATACACTGCATCAGGGATAAACTGCCTCAATGTATGTTTATAAGTTTAAAATGTTGTTCTCAACAGACATTTGCATAATTCTTTCACAAAGCTTCTCTCAGATGTGTCCTTTTCTTTCAAACAAAACACTCACCAATCCAAGGTAAAAAAAATATATAAGCATCATTCACCGACATATTACCTATTGTGACTATTGTGAGGAGTAAGGGGTGCGAGCGGAACAAGAGGGCCAGGAAGAGGCAGATCAAAATTTCTGACTTGGATGGCTGAGCATCCGGGCATTGTTCAAGATATCTTAAAGCCAGCACCTCAACAAGGAGGGTATCATCCGCAGCCTGGAGGGGCTTTTCCAGAGTGGTGTGTCGGAAAATTTAGGAAAATGCCCACAGATGCTGAGAAAGTGTGCTGCATGAAAGAGAGATGCATTACACTTTTACCGGTAAGATTGTACCTAATATTTTTTTTTCAAAAAATCTAAAAAACAAAACCATAAATAACCACAAATAACACCTAAGGTAATACAATACTTGCTTGACGCGTCAATTTTTAATTTGATAGCCACCTCTGTGATTGGAAACATTGAATGACATTAAACAAGTGTCAAAATTAAATTATCATTTGAAGGAAAGAATTGAAATTGTTTGATGTACACCCTTTCCATACATACAGATAACATAATAGTACTGTTCATGACATTATTTCCTGTGCTCTGTGTAGGATAGCAATCCAAGACCAAATGTCAAACTTAAAAATCGCATACTTGTATCTGTTTTAGGTCGACTAAGATTGAAATGAAATATTAGAGGATCTAGTAAAAACTTGGTTTTAATACCAAGTGAACGTAAAATTGCAAGTTAAGATCACACAAACAAACAAATAAAACAAAGCATTCAATTCTTCACAAAATTCGTTCAGTACCCGTTCATCTCAATCTCTGAAATTTAACATCAACTAGACTTTAACCGGTGCTAAAAAACCATGTGTTCCAATTTGATAAAAATTGAAGTTAGTTACAGTGCTAACAAAAATGTTTATATCTAAATAAAATCTCTAAATTGTCAGATTTACCTGTTTAAACCACTAAAATCTTGATCCCATATTTGTTGTATAGTTTAGAGCGAATATGAGATGAATCGAAGGGCGGACTGCGACGGAAAACATTACATGCAATTTCATTTTGATTTGTTAAATCATATACTAGTACATCTATCCCCCTCCCCCGCAAGTGGAACAAATATTTTTATTATAATAAAAAAATGAATTGTTTAATGTAACAAATGGATTTTTTTTTATCAAACATTATCTTTGAATCGTGAAACCTTTATAACGTTGCATCTATTTTACATATGCTTAAAAATTGTAAAATAAATATATGTTTATTTTTTTTTCTCTGATACTTTATTTAGGAGATAAACTACTAAACGAACATTTTGGAGTAAGTAGCACAAAGCGCAAATCGAATTTAGTAAAGGATACTTCCTTTGATGATGACTCTGAAATTGCTGAACCTTTATCAATAGAGGTCCAAACAGAACATTTTTTAATGGTAAGTAAAATGATGAACGTTGAAATGATGATGTTGAAGATGTCATTTTTGATGTTATTAAAAAGGATGCAAATGTAAAAAGAAATATTTTGGCAATCGCTCCACACAGGACATTTTTGATCACTTATACTCAATACGTGAATTAGAAAAAATCTGAAAAAGAAGTCATGATAATGACTACATTAAATTATTTTGGATTTCGCCCCAAAACCTAGAAGTGCTCGGAAACGAGTGAAATATATTGTTCAATACTTGTAGAGCTACGCCACTCAAAATAGTATCCCACAACAGGCTGGTCCCAAAGATGGTGGTCAAAAACCTGAAGTTTACTTACCATGTTCTGACGCTAAAAAGGCAATCCACAAGCAATACAAAGAGGATTGTGGTTTGACCGATCCACTTTCGTTGGTTGAAAATGGATCGGTTCAAAACGGTGAAAATTTACCCAATAAATGTTTCTACAGGGGCATGACCTGCAAATATTTAGTGAAGGGAATTATCGGGCTACGACATGTGGTCACCGGTAGAGGTAGTTTGATAGCACATTTCAACAAATATGCATTGGCAGTACCTTAGCTTTCGACTGGCAGACGAAGTAAGCAACCTTGTGTTATATATAGAAGGGATATGGATTTTTTCAAAATATTGGTTTTAAGTAATTTTGTGCAACGAAAGTATGCATTAAATTATAAATATTTTATAAAAGGATAATTTAAAGAAAATCTTAGTAAAGTCCCGGGGGTCTAGATACTTGGGGTGGGGGATGGAGGGGTAGTAGGTCCTGTCCTCAGACACCTGTGGGTCATTGTTGTGATTCGTCTTAATGGTATTTATGAAAAATTGTGGTTCAGAATCTGATTGCTCTGGCAAGATCTGTAATTCATGACATGCAACAGTTTCACTAAAAGATTTCTTAGCAAAATGGTCCCATCTATTACAAGGCTTTCGCTGTTTACTCTTAGCAGGGCATTTAGCACCTGCAGCCTGATCGTACCCACACTGGCACTCTGATCGCACTCTTGTGTCTTCGTATTGAAGTGATGCTTTTGTCTAGCTTGCGGGGATGCTAGCTCCACATCTTTGGCGGCGTATTGAGATTGGCTGCTTCGACCTGCTGTCCTGGAGTTTTGGTTGCTAGAATTGCTAATTGCATGGACCTCTTGACCCGACATGGTCTTCCACTATTTTTGAGAATACTCATGTGACTGAGGGTATTACCTTTTCTAATGTCAATTTTTTACCATCTGCAATGAGATTTTTTGTAACCTGCGACGAGATCCCAAAGACGATGCTATCCCGAATCACTCCTTCTTTAGAGTTCCCATAATCACAGTCCTCGTTGGCGATTAACGAACTGTTCTGCCGTTGATGCTTCTTGATTCTCATAGTTAAACTGGAAGCGCGCAAATATAGAGTTTAACTTGGGATGCATCTTGCATAATAAATGTGGTTAAATTAACTAGGTAATCTAATAGAAAAACACCCTGTTTGGCATGTCCCCCTTTACGGTACTGTGTAAATTTAGTTTTTTAGGTCACCTGAGTAAACTCAGGTGACCTCAGGTGACCTATTGCTATCTGTTTTCGTCCGGCGTCGTGCGTCGTGCGTTAACAATTTACATTTTTAACTTCTTCTTAAAAACTACAAGGCCAATTGTTCCCATTTTTGGTGTGAAGCATCTTTATATTAAGAGGAATGTAAATTGTGAAATTGGTGGCTCTACCACCACCAGGGTGCCACAGGTGGGGCCAAATATGCAAAAAACAGCCAAATTTTCAAAAATCTTTTTCTCTACTCCCACACATGTGAGGAAAAAACTGATTGCATGGTTATGATGTCCATGAAGCCCTCTACCAAAATTGTGAAATTCATGGCCCCTGGGTCAGGGGTTCAGGCTCTAGGGTGGGGCCAATATGGCCATATAGTAAAAATGTATTAAATCTTAGAAAATCTTCTTCTCTACTCCCATAGATATTTGTTAAAAACTAAATACATTGTTATGATGTCCATGAAGCTCTCTACCAAAATTGTGAAATTCATGGCCCCTGGGTCAGGGGTTCAGGCTCTAGGGTGGGGCCAATATGGTCATATAGTAAAAATGTATTAAATCTAAGAAAATCTTCTTCTATACTCCCATATATATTTGTTAAAAACTAAATGCATGGTTATGATGTCCATGAAGCCCTCTACCAAAATTGTGAAATTTATGGTCTCTGGGTCAGGGGTTCAGGCTCTAGGGTGGGGCCAATATGGCCATATAGTAAAAATGTATTAAATCTTAGAAAATCTTCTTCTCTACTCCCATAGATATTTGTTTAAAACTAAATGCATGGATATGATGTCCATGAAGCCCTCTACCAAAAGTGTGAAATTTATGGTCCCTGGGTCAGGGGTTCAGGCTCTAGGGTGGGGCCAAAATGGCCATATAGTAAAAATGTATTAAATTTTAGAAAATCTTCTTCTCTACTCCCATATATATTTGTGAAAAACTAAAGGCCTGGATATGATGTACATGAAGTCTTCTACCTAAATTGTGAAATTTATGACCCCTGGGACAGGTGTTTAGGCACTAGGGTGGGGCCAATATGGCACAGGAAGGGCCCAAATATCTTGAAAACGGTTAAAATCCCCACCCCTAAACCATATACTTGTTCCTTGTGTTAAGGGCCATCAAATGATATGTAGGTCATGGGCCTCAGGGGTGGTTCCTGACCCCCCTCAAACAGGAAGAGCCCAAATATCTTGAAAACGGTTAAGAACCCCGCCCCTAAACCATATATATTCTTGTTCCTTGTGTCAAGGGGCTTCATATGGTATGTAGGTCATGGGCCCCAGGGATGGTCCTGACCCCCCTCAAACAGGTAGTGCCCAAATATCTTGAAAACGGTTGATATCCCCACCCCTAAACCATATATATTCTTGTTCTTGTGTCAACGGGCTTCATATGGTATGTAGGTCATGGGCCCCAGGGATGGTCCTGACCCCCCTCAAACAGGTAGTGCCCAAATATCTTGAAAACGGTTGATATCCCCACCCCTAAACCATATATATTCTTGTTCCTTGTTTATGTTAATAGTAAAGTATTAATTGGCTAACTAAAATCACTGATATATAAAGGTAAAATGATTTTGGTATATATGCCAGATGGTGATTCTCAACGAATGTTGAATATTCAAAAACTGGAACAGGAGAAGTGAGTAACTCATGATGGCTTTTATCGATAAAGCTGTGTTTTTTTTTCGTTTGTTTAAATGCTCATAGGGAGAGTTTCTGTCTGCCCCGGGGGGATGGGGGATGGGAGGTTGTTTTAGATAAAACATGAATAATAGCCACCTTGTTATTATTATTAAATTATTTTCTATCAGAGTCTTGCACCTTTTCAATATCAGGTCATGCACTCTTTTATGATCTTTTAAGTTTTTCGCTAAAATTATAGGTTTAATAGTCCTTTTTGAAAGATTTCAGGCAGGGAGGTGGTCGTCATTTTTCTATTCCAAAATAAAACTTAACTAAATATGCATATATGAGACTCCTTGACAAGTTTGTGTATGGGTTATGCTACTCAGGTGACCGTTAAGGCCATTTGGCCTCTTGTTTATTTAACGGAATGGAATTTCTCACTTCCCCAGTTAACAAAACATGACACTAATTGATAATCCCACATGTCCATTTCATAACCTTTGATCTCTAAATTTTGCTTCGTATCTGTTTATTTGTGGGATTATCAAGGTGATAGCTTGTTAGACCTTTTAGTCGAAAGCCATTTAGTATTCCTTTTCGAGGCCCCTGATTATGCAATTATTAATTACTCTTTCGAACAAAGACATCGAATTAAGATAAGGTCACATGTTAATAATTCCTTAATTTGATTGGTCGTTTAATTAAGCAGTCGGAATTAGAATTAGCGCTTGGGACCGCATCTTTCATTCCCTTGCGGGTTTCCCAAATATACGTATCTACAACTCTAATTCCGACTTGCGTCTATTATTCAGATATGTTTAAGTTTTATTTTATTAGGTTTTTAAACAATTCTTTTTACTTTATTAGAACTAGAGTTTTAACAAGACCTTATCTATTTTTTTAGGTTCAATATAATTCCTTTTTCATATATTTCAATTTTGCTCTTGATAGCAAAGTTGATAATTGTTTAGTCATTTTTTGATAGAAGTGATATTTTTAGTATTTGCGGTCATGTTTAGTGATTAGCGTTGTAGTTTATAAGTTGTAGACTAGTTTAAGTTTCGTGTGTAATTTCTTTTGATTTCTAATTGATCCATAATGTAATTCCAATTTGGCATTTGAAATTGCGCGTAATCAAAATTTAGTCTAACTCTTCAACTCCGAGAGTTAATAAAGTTAATTTGTTTAATTTCACATTTCGTTAGTTTAGTGGTAAAGATTTAAAACGTGGATATTAACTTCACAATGGATACGGATTAGTTAGGAATCCTTTTTCATACGGCTTGGGTCATAGTATATGGGTCGTAGTATATGTGTCTATGTCCGGAAACGGGTAGTTTTAGTTTTCTTTAATCATTATACGTTTAGATATTTTTATTAACTAAATTGGGCACTCGATGAAATGATATTCCATTTATACATATAGCAATCTTAATTGAAAACCATAGCGATCATTAATTGTATTTATTTTTCATATATTTTGAGACACTAAAACAGTATTGTTATTCATTCATATGATATGTCTCATGTTTAAGTTTGTGATATATATGTTACGCAATTGTTTATAACATTTGTAATTTCATTCCATTGCGGATTTCCCAAATATACGTATCGACAACTCTAATTCCGACTTGTGTTTTTCTATTATTCAGTGCACAAAGACATCCTGTCCCTTGCACCTCAATCGCTAATTCCCCACTTAGCGAATTTAGTAGCTCGAACAAAAGCTATTCCCCAAAGAGTAGAATCACTTACTGGTGGAGAGTCTCCAAGACACCGGCACCTCAATGAGACCCGATAATCACTCAGGTGTACAGACGAGAGCCATGTCTGAACAAAATGGTACATCTTCCCAAACCGCTGGAGGATCCAGTACTGTAACGTCAACTGCAACAACATCAACGGGAGCCTCAGCTACAATAAGCACGGCTACAACAGGGACACAGATGTCCACAGGACAAAGACCAGCCCCACCTGCACCACCTGCCCCACAAGCAACTGCAGCAGTAACTGCCATGCCACCCAAAGTTTCTGTCCATTTGGCTCCATACAATGGAGTATCATCAGTCGTGCAGTGGTGGATGAATTTTATTTCATACATTCAACTGTACCAGATGACAAATGACCAGGCGCTAAATATTCTACCTTTTTATTTTACAGAGCCAGTCAAGCACTGGTTTTACCAGCTCCAGTTAACGACAAGAGCTTCCTTAACAAACTTTAACAAGCATTCTTTGCAAGATATAAGAAAACGGAAGAAGACCTTGACCTTGATGACATCAAACCAGGTATTGATGAAGACCTAGATTCATATATTTTTGGATTTCAGCAGGCAGCATCCGACCTTACAATCACTGAGGCGGAACAAACCAAAGTGGCTGACAAGGGACTACGGCAAGCACTTCGGGGCCATGTTTACATGCGAAAGCCAAAGACAATGGAGGACCTACGCCAGGAAGCAAGGCTGGTGGAACGTGGTCTAAGCATGTCAAACCCGATGGGAGAAGACATCACAGCCACCATCCAAGCATCCGTAAATGCTGCTATAGAATCCATGCAACAGCTGATGACGCCTGTAGCAGCGATGGAACCAAACCCCTCCAACCGAGTCCCCCACCGCCCACCCCAACAAAAGCAACAGCAGCCTGTGCAGAATCAACAAGACAGCAGGAGAGATAGAAAGAGAGTGTGCTTTGGATGTGGTGAGTCTTGTAATTCAAAATCTCATTGTAGAGCTAGAAACGAAAAATGTTACTATTGCGGCACAGAGGGTCACCGTCAACGTGTATGTGAAAATTACTTGTTACGTAAAGCCTTGGGTTTAGAGCAATAGGGACTCGAGCCTGCTTGAGGTTTTTCCAAGAGTGGGCACATTGATAAATGCAAAAACTTTCAGAATTATAGTGCTACCAGTAAATCTCAGAGAAAAAAAATTCTAAAGATCAAGATAAAAGTGATTGTGCCTCTGTTAATTTTACACAGAGAATTGAAAAGAATACTGTTCAAATTTCAATTTTCAAAACAAAAACATTTGCTTTGATTGATACAGGGGCAAGCATTTCATGTGTCAGCCTGTCATTTATTAGCAAAACAGATTTTTCAAATTCCAAATTAGAATCACCTGAATTTTTATTTATAAAAGGTGTATCAGGGCAACAACTTATAGTCTTAGGAAAATTAGTGCTACCAATATCATTCTCAGGTCATATCTATGAATTCCCTGTGCATGTTATCAAAGATCTCCATCACTCTTTCATTCTTGGTGTGGACTTCATGGAAACTAACGAAGTTGTAGTTGATTTTGCTACTAATACCTTATCTATTAACAGTGACAGTGCTAAACCTCTTGTCTGTTCAATAGAAACAAATGCTGGTTATGCTAGGGCTTCAAAATTTTTCAAAGTTCCATCAAATTCAGAAACTGTACTTGAAGTTAAAGTTAGCTGGAGAAAAACAAATGATATAGTGCTTCTAGAACCATCAAAAAATCTCTCCTCATTACAATTAAGTGCTGCCAAATCACTAGTGCACATCAAAAACTTAAGGGGGTATTTGAAAGTTCTCAATCCCACAGACAAAGATATTTCAATTCCTCAAAACAAAGTTTTGGCTGTTGTTTCAGAAATTGATTCAAAATCCATAAGCAATTTTGATGCTGAAGTTTCAAACATTAAAACGTCTAAAAATGGGAATACTAGAGATGACATTTCATTTGACATGAAAGATTCTAAACTCACTTCAAAACAGAAAACAACATTGACCAATTTTCTAAAAAGGAATAGGGACATTTTTGCTAAAGATCTTTCAGAATTAGGGGAGACAAACGTGTACGAACATAGCATTGATACACATCCTGATGCTTGTCCTGTACGCATGCCATTTTATCGCGCTAATCCAAATATTCAAGAGAAGATTAGGAAGCATATAGATGAAATGCTAGCAAATGATATTGTAGAACCAAGCAACAGTATTTGGCATTTTCCTGTGGTAATGGTTAAAAAACGATCTGGTGAATGGAGATTTGCTGTGGATTATAGAAAGTTAAACAAAATAACTGTCCCCTTGTCGTTTCCCCTTCCCCGTCTAGATACAGTTTTTGATGCCATTGACCATGCAAAACCGCATTACTTTTCAAGTTTAGATTTTAAGATCTGGGTTTTGGCAAATCAAGATGAGTGATCAGAGCAAACACAAAGCAGCATTTATTACACAAGAGGGTATCGTATGCCTTTTGGACTCATGAATGTTCCAATATCATTTCAGACAGTTATGACTCATGTCTTAAGAAGTCTAAATTTCAAGTCTTGCCTTGTTTATGTTGATGACATACTAGTTTTTAGTCAGATATTTGAAGAACATTTAAATCATCTGGAACAGGTTTTCAGCAGACTTCGAGATGCAAACCTCAAGCTGAATCCTGACAAGTGTGACTTTGATAAGGGTGAAATAAAGTATCTTGGCTTTATCCTTAGTGCTGATGGTGTAGAGGTTGACAAAGAAAGAATGCAAGTTGTTAAAGATTACCCGATTCCGAAAACTGAGCGGAACATTAGATCTTGGGATGGCAAATTATTATCGGAAATTTATACCAAATAATTCGAAATTAGCTTCACCTTTGTCCTCACTCCTTAAAAAGGATGTAAAATTTGAGTGGTCTGAACTTTGTCAAAATTCTTTTGATTCCATCAAGCAAGCTTTAACTTCTACTCCTGTTTATGCTTACCCCAATACAGAGAAACCTTTTACTCTGACCTGTGATGCTTCAGATTATGCAATTGGTTATACAATATCAAAGTTAGATAACTGCAATAAAAAACATGGGATTGCATATGGAGGTAAGGCACTAACGAGTGAGGAAAGAAAATGGTCCACAACAGACAAGGAGTGCTACGCAGTATTGAAAGGTATAGAACGTTATCATACTTATCTTGCAAATTCCAAATTTACAGTTGTAACAGACCACAAATCACTTGTTTGGCTAATGACAGCAAAACATAATGGTAGACTTGAAAGATGGTCACTTCGCCTGCAGGAGTACAATTTTGAGATCATCCACAGACCAGGTAGGTCAAACGTTGTAGCGGATGCTCATAGTCGCAGACAGTATGAGGAAAATGACGCTACACAGGTATGCGAAGTAAAATTGAATTCCAATGAAAACATGAAAGAAAATCCTGAACTGGCAATGGTTACATTGTACATGTATTACAAAGAAGAACATGTATATGAGGTAGGTGCCCTTAATGCTGAGCAACTTCAAACAACAGTAGATGACTCAGATACTCTTTAAAAATTGCAAGGTGAGTGCCCAGATTTTTCTGATATCATGAATTTCCTCAAAGATCAAACCCTTCCTGAAGACAAGAAACTTCATGATATCATTGTTTCTGAATCCAAACATTTTAGTCTGGTAGATGGGGTACTTTACCATTGGTACCAACGTAGATGCAAAAAGGTTCCAAAGGAAATGTCATTTATAAAACAGGTAGCTTTGACAACCCCACTCAGGTTAGATGCTCTTATTTCTTATCATGACAGTCTTGCTGGCGGAGGACACCTAGGTATTGATAAGGTAAAGTCGTCACTCATTCAGAAGTACTATTGGCCAAAAATGCATAAAGACATTACAGAATATGTAAGATCTTGTGACCGTTGTCAACGTGCCAAAGCAACAAATCATACTGCAAAACCCCCAATGACAAATGATTGCGCCCATGAGAAAAGGGCCTTATGGCTTTTTCTTTAAAACAGAGAAAACACGTCATAAAGATATGACGTTACGTAAAGAAAAAAATCGTCTGACGGTGAAAAACAGCGCGGTTGTTTTTGTTTATGAACACGTGTTTTAATAATAAGTCAAATACCCGTATATTTAGTTTCCCTTTGAATTTTTTAAACAATTAAAACGAATATTCAGATACATACTTTTTACATCTTTTCTAATTAACTTTTTACATCTTTTCTAATTAACATTTTATCAACCGAATGTTGAAATTCCGCGCCGGTTTCTTCTATTACGATAGTACGAACGAAAGACAACTCTTGTTCATCATCAAAAGACTCGAAGAATGATGTAACATATACTTTCCATGGAAGAATTTGAGGTACTGAGTGTTCTAGTATAAATATTCCCGTACAGAATTACTGCTTCATGAAAAATAATCATTATCATTATTCTTGACTACATGATCTTGTTGATCCGCGCCCGTCTGCGTCTGTTTACACACATTGACGACACCGGCTACCAACCATAAACAGGCTGTGTTAAAGCCATTACTTGCTTTAAACTTGTATTTTACATTCTTGAGCAAGTTATTTCCGATCTGAGGATTGATAACACAAAAGAATAAATCTTTACCGATACTTTCACGGCATTTCTATAAACAAGAGAGATAACCCAACCACATCTGCAGAAATTATGAGGCTCCCTGCGGGGAAAATTAATATCAAGAATAATAAGAAATCAATTTATATCTTCAATTTAATAATGTTACTTTTACAAGATATAATGATTGGTTATGTATTTTTTCAAATTATGCGCTAAAGCTGTTGATCGACTGGATTCAAGTTGTTGGGGTATTTTTTTTAATCAATATGACACAATTTCTTAATATTCCAAGTAGAAAATATTCCATTTCTTTTTTTCATTTTAATTGATAAAAAATTGAATTTAAATCTTTTGAATTATTTCATTCTTAGTATAAAATAATAAAATATGATTTAAGCTTCATCATTTTTAGTATTTTAATTTACAATTAAATATATAAAAACATTTTGAAGAAATTATTAGTCACATTTCTGTACGGACCTATTCAACGGGGAAAAAAGCTCCATATTGACATGAGATATGTAGTTGCAAATAGTGTGTACTAGATATATAAATAAAAATACCAAAAAAAAAATGAATTAATTCTTCTCATTTCTTAAGTAATTTGCAACTCCCAAATAATAACCTGCTTATTGTATTTTAAAATACATGTAGATACTTTTAACCTTTAAATTTAATTCCGGTATCATACTGTGTTGCTTAAAACATTGAAAAAAATGTAAATGACAAATAGTTGGTGTAGTGTTTATTTAATTAACCATTTAGCGACATTTGCACAATGAGCGCTAAAATATTAATCTGTCGGAATATACATGTATTTCATTTTTATTTCAATGTGAATTTAATTTATTGTAATTACATGTACGTGTATACATATTTTGAAATTGAATCATTACATTCTATATTCAGTAGTAAGATGTAAATTTATTTTACATGTATCTAATCTTATTCTTATTAATTGTTCCAGGAACTTGATAATCTCTTTCGTGAGCATTTTGGACTTGATACAAATACATGTCCATGCAGCGGACTGTCGCAGAGCAACAAAAGCACAGACACTAGTAGTTCTGATGATGATGGTGAAGATGAAATAGATATTATCCAAGTTGTCAACCACAGAGTGTCGCAACTCCTAGAAAATGACCAGGATGATATACGAGACGAGGAAAACACAGAAGAAGAAAATCCTGATACAGAGGAAGATTCAAATAGTTTGAAATGCAACTGATCAAATAACTGTTTTGAAAACTTTAATGCAACAGAAATCAGGGATCATATATACAGACTCCGAGAAATGTCAAAAGATGAGAAGGAAATGTTTATCATGGGGTCAATTAAACAGATAGGAAACAAATAACATCAAAACGCAAAGAACGTAAGAGGTTAAGATACGATTATTCATTTCAAGGACGAAATATTTGCAGACAAGCTTTTCTTATTATCAATGACTGTACTGAAAAAGTACTGAAGAATATTAATAGGCATTTGAATGACATTGGAGCTGTTCCCCGTGAACATCGGAATACGGGAAAAAAGCCTCATCATGCACTGAAATATGAGGACATTCATAATGCAATAACTTTCATTGTCAATTATGCTGCAGAAGTAGGGATGCCACAACCTGAAGCCGCAAGAGGAAGCGATGGAACTCCTCCTATATTCCTTCCATCATCAGACACAAAGAAAGGTATTCACGAGCGATACATCGCTTCATGTGAAGGTACAGATGTTCGCGCGCTGAAGATTTCATCTTTTGAAGAAGCGTGGCTGAAATGTGTGCCCTATATAAAGATAAGCAAACCTCGAGATGATGTTTGCCAAAGATGCGAATGTCTAAGAAAGCAGGTCATCGATGCTGTAACGGAGGAGGAGAAACTGACCGCGACTGAAATGTTTCACAAACATTTAGAAGATGCGAGGAGAGAACGAAGTCACTACAGAACTTGCATTGAAAATTCAGTAAAAGAAATGTCGAACTGGGAGGAGGGTGAACTAACCAATGTTCACTATACCTTTGACTTTGCACAACATTTTCAGTTGCCACATCACTCCCGTCAAATGGGGCCTACTTATTTTGTTCAACTAAGAAGAGTACAAGTGTTTGGTGTGAGGATCGATGGGGTGTCCAGACAGATGAATTATGTAATTGATGAAGATCAAACTATAGGTACGTCTCTACATCTAGATTATGTTAATCAGATTATTAATGTCAAAATTTATTATACTTTTTGCTTTGTGTGATCGATAAATGTTTATTTTTAAGGACAAGACGGAACATCAACAAATGGACCAAATGCTGTCATTAGCATGCTGGACCATGCCTTAACGGAGAATGGATTTGGGGAGCGAAAATGTTTTCTGCATGCTGACAATTGCTCTGGTAAGTTATCATTACATTGCAAATGATAAGTCATGCAAAACACATGCTGAACATGCAATTTATTCTTAAACAATGCTGTTTTTTTTTAAACAAAACAGGCAAAATAAGAACCAGCACATGCTAGCATATTTATGTTGGCGAGTGATGACGGGTCGGCATGAAGAAATAGAGTATTCCATGCAAATTCCCGGACACACAAGGTAAACTCGTTCCTATATTATGTCTTTGAAGTATAAAATTGTCATTAAATACATGTAGATGCTATTGAATTTCTATTTTTCTCATTTTAGATGTCTTGTAGACAGTGGGTTTGCTCACATTCGGAAACCTTTCCGAAGGTCAGATGTTGATTCTCTTGGCCAGTTTCACACCTTGATCAACAAATCAGCAGCTACAAATGAAGCTGTCCTCTTTCAAAGTGCTGCTTGGAAGTGGACAAACTGGAAATATTTTCTGTCAAGTCAGTTCCGTGCAGTCAAAGGAATCAGGCGGTTTTATCACTTCAGGGTAACGGCAGATGATCCCTGGACAGTATATTTGAAGGAACGTATTGACGGGGAGGAGAAACCGATGTCAATAAGGAAGAGAGGAGCAACTCCTTTTGATGCCACGGAACTCCAAGAAGAAATTATCCCACCTGGCCTTACACTTGAGCGACAGCAATATCTGTACAGGACTGTTCGTCCATACGTAAGACCTGCACACCAGGAGGAATTGTGTCCAACGCCAGCAGAAGAGTAGACAATAGATAGACGGTTCTACAGTAACTAAGCCAAATGATGAATATATACATTGTATTGTTATATTTTATTGTTATCTTATTATCTGAATTCATCTTTTAAATGTATATGCTAAATAATAGGATTTTACAGAGTACAAGACATTTAATCATCTATAATTATATCAAAATATGCCTGTAAATGGTTACATTTAGCATATTTATTATTACATTATTTTTAGGGCATATCAAATTTATTTCTCTAATACTAATCGCCAAATAATCATAGTACGTAACGCTTGTGTATATCATATCAAATATCATGTACATTGTACTTAATTATTGATAGAATTCTATAATTTTAGATAAATACTTCGAACTATAGCTTTATATAAGCAGTCTTTAAAAATCATTTACTAAATATTAAATGATCATTAAGACTTCACAGTTTTGCTGTCAATTACCATTATGTTTATAATGTACATAGATTTCATAAACTTGAGAAAAAATTTTATTGATATCAATTTATTTATTATCGAATTAAAAATAAAATTATCTAATAATGTAATTTTCAAAAGCAATGATTGTATTTTGGTAAATGAATTAGTATCGGCTATATACCTAACATAATAATGACGTTGGTGATATCATAACGTAACGTCGCATGGTGATCAACGTCATAGGCAAAAAACTAATGACTTTAAATGCCAAAAAATAAAGAGTTGTTGAATCATCATGAAACTTCATACTCAAACTCTTCTAACCTTTGCCTACATAAATCCACAAAAAAGTAAAATTGTGAAAAATTTGCCATAAGGGCCCTTTTCCCATGGGCGCAATCAAATATGCCACTCGTTACTAAGTTTGAAAGATGGCATGTTGATATTCTTGGCCCTATCACAAAAACAACTATGGGTTTTCAGTATATTCTTTTGTGTGTTGATGGTCACACCCGTTGGACAGAAGCTTTTCCTTTAAAAACAATGGACTCAAGGGAAATTGCTGGTATTCTGTATGCAGAAATCTTTTGTAGATATGGTAGCCCTTGAATTCTTGTTTCTGATAGAGGTCAAAATTTTCTTTCTAAATTAGTTTCTGCTCTATGTGAAATGTTTGAGATAACAAGGCACAAGACATCTACTTACTATCCTCAAACTAACTCTGCGTGTGAAAGACAAAACAGGGTAATTGCACAGCCTTTAAGAGCATTTTGTGAATCTCACCAGAAAAATGGCCCAAATATTTGCCTAGTGTTATGATGGCTTTCAGAAAATCTCCTTGCAATCAGTCTACAGAGTTCGCACCCTTTTACCTTATGTTTGGTGATGATATGCACCTACCATTTGACACATCAGTCATTCCAAAAGAATCATTAGCTCCTGATGCCAAACAATATTTAAGGCACATTTTGGAAAATCTCAAAGTCAGTCAAGAAGTGTCTAGAGAAAACGAAAAACACTTTCAGCAAAGAAACAAAACAAGATATGATCAAAAAACAAAAATTCCAGATTTTCAAATTGGTGATAGTTCAAGTTTTTCTCGAAAACTCTTTGACAAATCTGGCGGACCATTCGTCATTTCAGAAAAGGGACCAAATTACACTTACAAACTAATAAGGGTTTCTAATATGCGTCCTCTAAAATCTTTAATCAATGCTACTAACATCCGTCCTTACTATGATCCTGATGTGCATCGAGCAGACCTCAGTTACAACAATCAGCCAGACCAACCTACTACCCCCTTAGACTCCCAGCCTAATGATCCATCTCAACAAATTGCTTTGCCCCCAGCTCCAAATCATCCCGTGCCCCAAACACAAAGACGCAAACCAGTTTCAAATAAAACTTATGTTTTCAAACGTATTATAAAAGGTCGGTTCAGAAATGGGCAAAGAGAGTTCAGAATTGAATGGGAAACTGGAGAGAGAACTTGGGAACCAGATTCTGTGTTTTCTGATGATATGTTAAGAGATATTAACAGAGTATACTCTTAAGGGACACTTCTTAGAACACTACCTTGATTATTGCTAGATTTGGGTTATTTATTCAACTGTTATATGATTTAACAGTTTCATTTCAGTTTTGTGGGTGTTTAACAAGATTCACCTTTTCAAAATATGTTGCATGATTGTCACTTTTGATGCATAATTAACTAATCCAGATTTAGGCATGGGTAACACTGTTTTCAACTTGTAGTTCTGTTTGCTTTGGTCCTGCACTTTTATTTTGGTGTATTGTGATTTTGTTTTCTAAAAGTATTTTATATAAATTGGAATGAAGTGCCAAATCCTAACAGCTTGACTGTTGTCTAATAGTGCGTGATTACATTTAGGATCCCATGTTCTGATATGGCCACCGACCATTCCATCATTTTGTTTTCTTTGGCATTTTTGTAGGTTCATTAGCAGATAGGTCAAACTGGTTGTTCTCCATGATGGTTATCTTCTGGATATGCATCCCTTTGACATCAGCATCAATTTCGACAGACTCAAAATTTGTTCAGAGGATTAACTACGGCAATATCTTCAAGGAGGATGGCAAACTTGTTCTATCCAAAGAAAGTTGGATTCATACTTTTCAAAGAAGGCTACCAGTTTTCGCATTTGTTAAAGACATTCCTACGTGCACGGGAAGTTCTTTTTGTCACTTAATTAATCATACTATGCATTATGTACATTCGCTGCATATGGAAACTATGTGAATCATACTGTGAAGTCAATTCACACTCCGATTCCCCAAACTTCTTTTAGGGAATTGAAACCAAGTCGCTCTACAAGAGCACTTTTACCATTCGTTGGTTCTTTGTTTAGTGGTTTATTTGGAACTGCTACCATGAATGATGTTAAAATTCCAGCCAGTCACATCAACTCACTCACCAAAGTCTCAAATAACATGGTTAATACACTTCACCAGCATGCAGCCCATATTTCTTCCTTTATGAAGGTGATGGATCAGCGTGCTACTAATTTGATGAGAGGTATTCAAACTAACTATCAACAAATAACAAGACTAACAAACCTTTTTAATACCACTTTTTCTGAATTTCATGACTCTTTTTCAACATTTCTACTATTATTGCAGATCAAGTTCATAAAAGTAGTTCAATTATAAATGCTTTGACAAATCCGCAAAATGCAATTGAAAGCTTAGTTCAAGGGAAAATTACACCATTTCTGATTCAGGAAACAGTTTTGGCTCAAACTCTTCAGCAAATTGAAAGAAAGTTATCAAAATCATATACTCAGTTCTTCATTATTAAAAAACATCCAGCGCAATATTACAAATCTTCTGATTTTCTGTATGTTAGACAAGGGTCATCTCTTTTATCACTATAAAATTTCCAATTTCCTCACACAGGTACCCATTAATACTTTATAAAGTCATTTCCTTATCTGTCCCGATTAACAGCACTCATGCATCGCAACTTCTGGACACCCCAGACTATTTGGCTGTCACAAGTTATCATCATAAATATGCAACGTTTTCAACTGCACAATTGTCTGATTGCACCAGAAATTTACCTTATATTATTTGTTCCTCGAATATCGCTTTAACACCTGTAACAGTCCCAAATTGCATGATGGCACTTTTCTCAAATAACAAAAACCAAACTAAAAACTTGTGCAACTTTCGCTTTGTTCCTCGTATTCTGAAGTCTGACATGGTTGAACTAACATCCACCTCCATTTTATTGTACAATGTCAAAAGTCTGAAAATTGATTGCCAAGATTACAAGAAAACCACAAATGGTTGTAAATTTTGTATTTATGATTTATCTTGCAAGTGTTCATTATTGTCAGAAAATCTTGTTTTTACTCCAAAATTGGTAGATTGTCAAAAACATGAAAAATGTGTCTATTTCATATCCAGTCAATTTAACTCTACTTCAAGAATTCTTCATTGAGTCAAGATTGATGTCAACTTAGGAGATACTTTGTATCCAAATCCCATTGAATCAATTGTACCATAATTTCAAATCTATAATCACACATTTTCAAATGTACTGGTTGATGACAGATCTTATCATTTTAGTCTAAAGAAATTGGCAAAAGCTGCTAGAAAGGATGTAGCTTTTAAATCTCTTACAGAAACACTTTTAAATGGTAATATTGTTTTAGATTCTGACTGGCTAGACACCAAATCTGTGATGGTATATGTCACAATGATCATTGCTTGTTGTGCAATTTTTGCTTGCATATTTTTTTATTATATTATTATAGATTTGCAAAATCAAAAAGTTAGCAACTGCCCTAGTTGTTTTACAAAGAGTGGTCAATGTTAATTCTGATCAGTTACCATCTTTCATTTATGAGAATGTAGATAAGCAATTAGAGGTAGAAGACAGTATAAATAACACATTTTTGTCAGAATTTCAATGGATTCATGGATTTTCTGCATTAGCCGTTTGAATTTTCATTATCATCATAATTAGTTTTGTAATAATTTTCTATTCAAGGAAAAAAAATGAGAAACAACTCTTTATCTTGAGGTTACATCTGGTGGCACATGTGTCACTATACCAGTAGTTCATTTACCATTGTCACCTTCTTATTGGACAATTACTGACCCTACAGTTAAGGATATTTCTCTTTCTTTTTGCAAAATGATTGTAATCTGACATCTAAAACAATTCAAGTTAAACAATCTTTTAATATTTCTTTACTACAATACTTCTCACTTAGAAACATCATTCATCAACCTTTCTGTGCATATGTTTTGTTAGGCCATCAAAGAATGTTCACACCTCTTAATTCCTTCCATGATATTGAGGTATAAATCTTGTAATTTTATCTTAACCCCCCCCCCCCTCCTTTAACATACAATTTTACCCCCATTAACTGTATCAGAATTTACTATTTTTTTTTTTTTTTTTTTAGCTTTCTTTTTCCCCTTTCTTCCGAATCTGTCGCAATACTTGCACTTTTATGTGAACTCTATTTAAGGGTGAAATACAAGGCTCCTTTTTATTTTTGAATGCAAGTGTGTGTATGTGTTATTGACTCTTTATTTAGTTGAATTTCAGTATAGGAGTGTCCATTGAACAAGATCGCGTCACAATCCAACGCTCATCCATCCGCATCCTAATGAAGATGTTTTCTGCATTAAATTCTCAAAGACTGTTCGAATTCAAGTTATCATGGACTTTTTTACCTGATATACTTTTGCGATTGCGAATGATAAAACATCCGGCAAATATCCAAACTAGTGATCTTGTGTTCATGTACATTTTTTATGAACTGTGGTGATATATTTAATGGACAGAATCATGGACTTTCCATTTTTATTCTCATAATTTGATCCTTGATCGTATAATTGATCATAGTGAATTACATGTACAGTAGTTTTGTATATATGTTTATTAGTTTTGTTTAATGTTTCTTTGTGTGGATATTTGTCAAAACACAATTTTTTTTATGCCTTATTTCATGTGTATTACTCAATTTTAAATTTCAGGCTGTAGGGTCTAAAGCTTTTTGGAGATGGGTGGAGTTGTCATGTTGTAAATTTTGTATTTACACCCACCCAGTAAATTCAAAACTTTTAAAGCTGTTTACATACAATTTTTACTATTCATTTTTATATCAAGTCATGTATTTTAACCATTTTATTGGTATTTAAATATTATAATGATTTTCTAGCAATTAGTATACCTTTTATTTTATATAACTTAAACTATAGGTATAAAATAATGTAGTTGTCATGTTGTAAATTTTGTATTTACACCCACCCAGTAAATTCAAACTTTACAAAATGACAGCACTTATAAAAATGTTCCACACTCCACAAGCCATAGCATGTAGAGGAAGGCGAAATTTATATTTAAAAAAAAAATTAAATTTACCTCGAGAACTAATTGCTGTTTAAAGTTAGCTCTAAACAGTAGGAAGTACTTTGCTGTAGGGGTCTCAATTGTGTGGACGTACATCCTGCCTCGTCGTGTTACTCGGTCGCGATTGAATTATTGAATTTTACGCACTTTTTTCAAGCCAGGTAAATTTGTCAATGCATTTTATACAAACAGAATATGCACATAGAATTAGAAATAAATGCATAAAATCCAAAGACCACGAAAGGATTACCACACGTCGGCCACGAGTTTTAAGTGTGCAATCGGGTGTAACGAAATCGAATGGTTTATATACCAGGTACCTGTGTGACGGTGCCTATTTACAAGCGGTGTTCAGCTTTAAACAAAACAACTCGTACATGTATTGTAAACAACAAGAGTATATATGGTTAACTTGCACATATAATGTTCGTTATGTTACAGTCCCTGTGCTAGGGATCCAAAACTAACAGGTTAGCCTCACAAATACACAGCAAAAATACAGAAGCAATTTTCAAGAAACGTGCAATGTTAGTTAAGCAATTATGAACGTGATAATGTTTGGAGATAGATCTAAATGCTTACTTGTTCAGTTTTGTTTTTAAATAAAATATCATTCTGTTTAAAAACATGAGATGGGTATATCCCTCTAACTATTTTTAGAATCGGTAGGACAACAAAGTAGTGCCTTTAAGCAAAACAGTTCCTATTCTTGCAGAGTGTATATACATTTATTGGGACATTTTAAATCAGAATGCTTGACACATGTCAGAAAAGAGGATTTGCAATTTTAAAAGCAAGTGTCAAAATTAAATTATCATTTGAAGGAAAGAATTGAAATTGTTTGATGTACACCCTTTCCAAAACTGTGAAATTCCCTACTTTTACTTTCATTTTCAGAGTTTTTAAATACAGACGCATTTTACCGGAAAACAAATCTGACTTCACACCACGAAATTTTAACAGGAGAGGGACAATTTGATGAGCTTTTACTCAAGAGGTCCCTCGTTGCTGAACGAAAATTAGGGCCGGAGCTATGAGCCCGAACGTTAACATTACCGCCTATGGAAAATGCATTAGTGGACTATACCCAGATGGGTGATGGGGCGAGCATCGATCTGAAAAATAAACGACTATTCAAAAATAAAATCTCCTGTATTTCTCAGCACGATCTTGAACTATATTCAAAATGCTTTATTACGGCACCATAATCATTCTATGGCATTCCTTATAACCTTACTACATATACATTATCTTGCAATTTATTGGCATTCCTTAATAAATCTACAACATGATCTCGCAGTTTCCCTTGATAATTCGCGTCATGTGTTTAGTCTTTGGCGTCAAAACAGTAGGTGTTAGCACTGTAATATCCCTTGCAATTCCATTGAGCGGTAGCTGGGTAATTCTCTAACTTGACCAGCATTTATTTATTCCGTAATAATGGAAATTAATTATGCATTCAGCCATTTTATTACAACTGGTTTGCTTCAATAAGCAAAATACTCTTGTGATTAGATATCAGCAGTGACGAAACTTGTACATTGAGACAAAGTGTGCGAGGAGCTGAGGTATTATTAAAGTAATTTCTGCGACAAAACTATTATTTTAAAATTCAGTTAAAATTAACTTAGAATTTTTAATTTGCAAGTTTCATTGATATATTACAATGAACTACTGCACAATAGACCGTAGTTTGTAATTATATGGCCAATCCGTATGAAGTGAACGTTTTCTAAGTGATCAATGGCAATTAAATTTTCATTTAAGGACAATAGTTTTTATTTTTGAAAACAGATGCTAACAATGCCAACATGTTTGTTAACATAGTCACATCGATTTAATGTTTGTTTCATTTTAAGCCAGGCTTATTGTGTAAGCAATGTTATAGCTACGGCTCGTAGTTCTGGATGTTGACTGAACAACCGTCGAAATCGTTTTTTGCACAAAAGAGAAGTTCCATGTCAGGTGGTCAGTGTAAGTTTACATCAAATACACTTAAACATCACACGGTAATTTTCTTCTTTGTAACAGTGTAAATACTTCGAGATTTCCATTGACTCATATTCTCTCTTTTCGAATGATCTTCAATTCGCCATTCTTTTTCTGTACTTTTCTCTTTCCTTTTCAAGATGTTTGTTTCGTTCTTTTTGTCTCTCCCTCCATCTTCGTGGTCTTTCTTTAGAAGTAAGGGACATTGTTCTGATTTGATAGCTTTCTTAACCAACATAAGATGCTCTTTTGATTTTTCAAAAGAATTGCAAGCATTACATACGGTTTTTGCCCTCAGAGTAGCAGTATTTTCCGTAAATGGAATATTGACTAGAGTTCCATGTAACAATTCTCATTCTGATATATACACATGTAATAGAAAGCTCCACTTCTGCTAATTGTCGTTTTATTTCCAGTTCTAATTGTATATCCATACCTAACAAAAGATAATTGATTTACTAAATGGAAACAAAAATTTATTTTAATCATATCAATGGATTTTACAGCATAAAATATAAGGGGATAATTTCTATATGGTATTGCAATTAGACAATTCAATTTAATAAATTCATTTCACTCAAATCGTCAACATGATGGTGCATGAGGTACATATATTAATATTTACAAATGTAAATATAGAGTCAGAGGTATACATGTACAGTACAAATTAGAGGGGAAAAAATGAGGAAAAAATACAAATGTTCAAGGAGGACAGATTGAATAAAAAATTTCATGTAAAAATAAACAGAGTTCTTTGAGTTTTAAAAGTTTTAAAGTAGATAATAATTCAAAAAAATTAACAAGGATTTTTCGAAGTTTTGATGGTAAAATACTCAAGTACTTTTCATTTACAAAAGTTAATTTAAAAGTTTGGTATATATGACCATTGAAAGAATTTGCAAAATTCGCTGATTTTTTACTTAAGTGTAAGTTAATGAACTTGCATAAAATATCATTTATATCAAATGGTTTTACTTTATTAATCATTTACAAACTTAAATTTTACGACATACTTGCGCCGATTTCCGGTAATTTTCCAAATCTCGATGTAAACAACAAATCAGAATGACAAAAACTGATGGATATCATTAGTGTTTGACGAATATTGCGAACAAAAACCGATGTCGGGTGTCATAAAAAGGGAGTGAAAAAAGGACGAGACCATACACCAGTTCCCTGTGATCTAAACCTGTCATTGGCAAGCAGTAAACATGGTAAGTGTGTTATCATGACATGTGCTATTGTACAGATTATTATGCTCGTAAATTATCCACGTGAAAACAATATCGCTTAGCCTATATGCAGAATAGCTAAACAATAGTCCTAGTTTGTTCAAACATAAAAATAATTCATTGTAAATTCAGTCTGTGTGTAATTAAAATAATCACAATTTTAGTTAGAATATTCTCAAATAAAATTAACCAAAATGGTAAGGTTAACGAGGCGCATATATACCTGTATATCCAACTATTAGCATAGAGGATCCTGAGTTATCTCTAGCATATGACAAGCTTATTTACCAACATTTACTCACAAAATGAATTTTAGTGTAATATTTTCATGCACATTAGCTTGAACAGTATATTAGTAAGGAAATATGTTATATGTTTGTATTGATGATTTTTATTTTAGAACATATAGTTCATAACATGAAGAATTAATCTTTTATTCACTATCAGTAACTATAAATGTTGATTTTCTGTACTGTGCAACTATTTGAACAGCTGTCTGATATATTCAGCTGTCCGTGTTGCTCTGCTTTGAATTTGTATTTCGTTTTATGGATTTTTGAGATGGTTGACGGTTTGTTATTGTCATTTTTTCATTCACCTTTATTGAATTATAAAAATCAAAGTACAATTGAAAGAAAAATTAGTATATCTTGATTTATCGGTAGACAGAATTGCTCACATCATATTGAGATTTTATTTGGTGTGTTCATTATTGTTACAAATGTTTTATTTTTTTTTCATTATTTTCAAATCATGAAATCATAAGATTTGTTAATACACATAGTCATATAAGATTTGAAATTGTCAAGTTAAGTAACATTAATTTTAATTTTCAAGTTTAGAATAAAATGTTGACAAGTTTCATCTGATATAATTTTTTTATATAGAATAATCCATTTATATAAGGATCTGTCTGTCTATGTTGCATACACTTTCATAATATGCCCATATGAATTTCATTTTTCTACATGTAGATCTTAAAATCATCCTTTCTTATGAGTCCTTCTTATACTTTAGTATGCTAAAGTAATAGTACCAGTGATGTCATTTGACTATCATAATATATATTCTTTTACAATAATAATTCTTAATTGTATGCATTATATGTCCAAATTATTCATGACTTTTGGAGTTTCAGAAATGGTTTTCAAATCCAAGTACATGTAATAAATGGTAGATTGGTCCAGCTTCATATTTCAGGATATGTTGTGTTGCTTATTAATTGTCTTAATATTATATCATAAATGTTCAAATAAATATTTTCATCCTTAAATTACTAAATTAATAATAAAAGTCATCAATCGGGAAAGGCTTTATCAGGATGAACCTAAGAGAAACAATAATCAGCACTTCTCTTCATCACTCATGGTTTCTGTTCTTTACATTAGTCTTATATTTTTCCGCATTGTGTCTTGTATTAGGAATGACCTCGTTAACACATACCAGTTATGTTCTCATCTCTTGGAGGTTTGAAAAACAACAAGCCTCACAAAAAAATATTAGTCCTCTTAAATGAGTTTTTGAATGAGTTATGAATGTATGGTTGAGTAAAATTTTTATTTTAGATACTTTTTGAAATGATTTTTGTGAATAAGAATATTTGTTGTTATATAGATACCTTATCTATATTTTTAATCATTTTTACATGAAAGAAAATATACATATCCAAGTTAGGCCACACCAATATAATTTCTTGCTCGTCGGACATTCAGTGGAAAGGGTACGAGCGGGCGAGCGATTTAATAATAATATTATTATTTTTTGAAGCCCAACTTTTTAGGCGGTACGTAATAATATTATTTGTAAAGTTTTATTTAAACACGAGCGTGCGGGATCCGACGAAAAAGAAATTTTATTGGTGTGGCCTTACACATTTTTTATTTTTGTGTTCAAATTGAGGCTGAACCATTGTAATATATTACCCTGCATAATCATTCTGATAAAGTCTAAATCATACATTTTAAATAGCATCAAGACCAATAAGGGAACCAAGGAAGGGTTCAAAGTTCAACATATATAGGAATTATAGAAATTCATACATGTATATATAGAAGGACAAATCATAAATCATTTCAGAATCTGCAGTGTTGTCTAGTCCAACCAGGTGATATGATTTAAAGAATTGTCATGATTAAGTATCAAATTTTATTTGATACCTGTTATCATTTGAAAGATTCTCCTATTTTCAAACACACTTATTTTAATGCAATACCTTGCAAATTAAACACACCTTTTAATGATTGATAGAGGAAATTCAAATTAATTACAGTCAGTATATGATTTTTATGAAACCTCTTATTTATTTAGTTTGATTGTATTTTAAAATCTTTCAACAAAGACTTAATAAAATTTTTATGTATTTAAAGTTTTCATGCATGTTTGTTTTCCTTTTTTGTGTACAGACCACAGTTTCTTGTTTTTATCAGATGCACAACTATGACACTCAGGTTGTTAATTACCATTTGAATAAACTCTTTGATATACATTTGAAGTGAAATTATTGTCAAATTAAAGAATCATCTTCTCCTTATATGTTTGGTTTTTAGAAATACAATCATTTATGGCAGTATTGACTTTCATGAAGCGCGCAGAGTGAGTTTTCGTAAAAGTCAGATCAGAGGGAATTCGGATTTTCAGGTTTTTTATATTCAATTCCTAGTAGTATTTTCAACACAACTCCATTCATTTTTCTCTACAAGAACTTATGCAGGTTCACAGTATAACTAGTTGAAAGAAATTTCATCTTTTCTAACAGATGAGTAGGGTTTGTAGCATCTATCTTAGTAGAGGTCCGAGGAAATTCAGACATTATTATCTTTTTTTCTAATAAACTAACATACCAATTATTTATTATCAATCTGTTGCTTTTTATCATTTCTTCAAAATAACATTTAAAAAATGAGAGTCTAAATATAGGGAATAGTATTTTTTGCAATTTTTCTAGCTCGGGTCACGTCAAAAAATGTCACTTTTTTAGTGGTCAGAGGAAATTCAAACTAAAATAGCGGATTAAATAAAAGGAATTCCAATAATTCATTTCCAGAATAATAAAGTATTTTTTAATCTGTTTAATATTTTGGAAAGAAAAGTTTTCTAGATAATTGTAAGTGTGTCTTTTATGACATTTTTAATTTGCATTTAAGTTTTTTTTTTCTCGCTCTAATTTTTTGAACATGGGTAAGTTTGAAGGTCGTTGCCATGGAAACGAACTTTTTTAATTACATATGCTTAAATTTTCTTTTTTGACAAAGGCGAATCTATTTGAGTCTGTTTAAACAATTTTTTCAATTATTCAATTAGTTTCATGTCAGGTTCACATATCCTTAACTTCCACATGCATGTTTTTGATATAATTAAAACATAAATATCTTACAATATGTCATTACCGAAACGAACAAGTCATTTGCTGCATCATATAATTTGTCGTGGTAATGGCCGTTTCGGAAATGATATTAACTTATTTTATTTGATACTTCTGGCAAAGTAAATTGCGGACATTTTTTTTTTTTTTGATTTCTAAGTCTAGTTTTCAAAGCGCATTTTACAAATAGAAAATCAACAACATTAAATATATAAATAAATTTTCGGTAATGGCAATTAATGAAAAATTATATCTAAGATAAAAAAAAATCGGAACAGATATTTATCAACTGAATTTGTTTTAATTTTGAAAGACGAAAAGGTTTGATTACTTTTTATTAAAGTTCTGTTGCGTTTTTAAAAGTATTATCACACTCTCACAACAACGTTGTGTTTTGCTGAGAATCCCGCTTGTATAATGTATAACACCAATGTTAGTTTTATCTTGTTAACCCGGGATATTACTTGCAACTTGTGGGTCTCCCAAATCTGTACACTGGCAACAAAGAAAACTCAAAGTCAGGATTAAATAAAATAAAGATATTTCCAAGATATTTTTTATTGAATGATGTTAATCCCAAGACTCTGGGAGTGTTTATATAAAATCATTTAATGGATTCCCAAACTTGATGGGATGGTAATACAAATTAATGAATAGTCATATGCATCATCACCCTCACAAAATAACTAAGTTCTATATCCCGCAGAAAAATGTTTCATCAGCTCCCACTGCTAAATAATTAAACATTTACCCATCTGGGGATTTCGTTTGCCATGACTAATCGTGGCTAGTGTCCAGAAGTGGACGAGGCTGTCTGCTGTGAAATCAGCTGGCAGGCGGTTATAAAGCATCGGGTTCGACCGTTATGACGTCATCCCGCATGCTATACGAACCCGCCATTAAGGGGAAAGCAGTAAACAAGTTGGGAGAACTGAAACACGTGAAAAACGGCGTTCTGAGGATACGTATTATGGAAATGCAATAGAGGGAGTTGTGATTGAGGAACCTAATGAAACAAAAGAGTTTAAATGATGCATGGATCTATAAATAAGACCAAACATATCGTCGAGGAAACTCGGGTAAATCAGTCCCGTTGATTGTGACGATACCTCGGTAATTATATCAAATAATATCAATGTGATTTATTATTATGCAAACATTAATCGTATCTTAATTATGCTCCATCGTATGAATTGTGTTGGGTTATCACTTGAGTTTATATATGCTTTTATGTCAGGGATATGAACGGTACGTCAGATGCACGAATTTATTTTCGTAACACTGCTCCCTCCCTTGTAAAGCATTCGTCCTCGAATGGGACTCATTATTAAACTCTGGTAAGTGAAATTTCCTCATAGAACACAATTTATGATGGTTTGTTAAATATTCATTCATATATTAATTTATAACATAACAATATCACATGTAACAACAATTTCAACAAAGAATAGAAAATTGAAAACATAGTTCATACATACACAATATTAATTATTTACAAACCGTTCCAAATGACATTATCATGGTTTTTTTATGTTCACTTTTAGTCATCCCATAAGGCAGACATGCTTTTCTTCATGATGATCTCACTCAATTCTGGGAGTCGGTAATATTCTGCCTCCACATGGATCTGCCGGAGGACCTGTCTGTTGGTCGTTGCAATCTTTTGGAAGCTGTTAGGATCCCTCAAGAAGTCTAAAATAAAGTCAAAGAATCGGGGGTTCCTGTCGATGAAATAACAAAACACACCCTCAGTGCTATAAGGCCTCACTGGGGAGCCAGATGCTACAATGCTGGCTAATAACCCGTCTGGGACTGAAGTAAGTATCGGCGTGCTGGTTTCGAATATCTTTCCCCCTACATTTAGAACTAATCGCTTGGTTTGACATTGCGCTAAGAGTTTCAATGGAACTTCGTTTTTGTCGGTTGGGGTGTAGGTTGGCGCAGGTACTTCATCTACGGTATATGGAGTGATGATGGCTTCAGAGAAATCAAACGGCGGGTCTTTGGTTTTGAAAAAGGTTGTCATGGCTAAAGTGGTAGAGTCCTTAGAAGACGAACTGGAAGATGACAAACTAGAAGATGATGAGCTAGATGATGAGGGCGATGAAGATCTGGATGATGATGCCCTATGCCGTTTCCTGGCAGAGGTGGCAGTTAGCGCTGGATCCTTAGTCGGATTTTTTGGTGCTTCGGTGGGTGGTAAAACATCCGATGTAGCTGTCGAAGGCGGATTGTGAGCTGGAGGATTGTGAGCTGGAGGGATGGTGATTTCAGCCTGTGTCATCTCTTCCTCCTATTGTTGGACCTCTGGTGGTGAGCAAGTGGTTTCTGTGACTAGCTTGGTGAGGGGCTTGTTGTTAGAGCCAGCATCTCCTTTACTCCCCGGTTTGTTTGCTAAGGAAATTCTTTTTTTCTTGCTACACAAAGTAGAGGGTGTTTCCATACATATGGTTCTCTTAAGTTTATACTTTGCGTCTTTGGATACATATGTACCTTAATCTCCTGCATATATGGTTTCACATGTCGCGCACGGGATTTCTGGAAGTCGAGAAATTCTTTCTTCTCTTCCTCCGTATATGTGCCTGTCGCCCTCTTCACTATGCTAACTTGGTGATCCTTGCAGGAGTGCCTCTGGTCTCTCCTATTTAGGATGTCAGAGCATTCCGAGCACCTAAAGCCAAACCCTGAATGTGCAGCAGTTATATGTTTTTCGCAATGAATCAACTGGGTGAAGGCTCTTTGTTCTTTGCATTGAAGGCATTGGTATCGCTGAACCTAATGGATGAAATTTGTAAGTTAAGAACAATTTAATTTATGGTGAACTTTGCAAATGTTGAACTGTTATTGGGATTTGGATTGCATTAACCATTTGGGTTTGTCAGTGCCCTGATATGGTTTTAATCTATTGTGGTGGATTATATCCCCCTTGTGTTTTCCATGCTTTCCCACTCTATACAGAACATCATTTATTTTCTTCAACACTATGTAGGGGTCGTGCCTTTTCATTGATAGTTTCTTTTTAAGTCCCATATTTTGATTTGGGCAAAAGACCCATACAGCATATCCGCGTTTGTATGAATTTTGCTGTATCCTAGCATTGTAATCTCTGGCCATATTGTTAAAAGAAATGTTTAGTTTACCCCTAGCAAATTCATGAATTGTATCTAGTTTATTGGATAGATTCCTTGCATATTCAGAGCTCAATATCAGCTCGTATTTTTCAGGATCAGGACAACCAAGAACCAGATCTACAGGGAAAGTGGCGGAGCGCCCAAACACCATTTCATTAGGACTTACACATGTTGCCTCATGGGTAGCTGATCTATATGCCAGCATAAGCAAAGGTATTAATTCATCCAATCTTTATGATTTTTACTAACAAAAGTTGCCAGCATGTTTTCAACTGTCCTGTTTGCCCTCTCTATCATGCCATCTGATTGTGGCCTATAGGGCGAAGTTCGAGTTTTATCTATCCCTAAAATCTGACATATTTATTTGAATACTTCGGACTCAAATGTTTGCCCTTGGTCAGAGTGAATTTGCATCGGGACCCCAAATATAGCAACTATATGGGTAATAAATTTATGTGCAATGGTAACTGCCTTTTTATCTTTTACAGGGATAGCATCAATCCACTTAGTAAAATAGTCTCCCACAACCATTAGATTCATATTCTTTTTGGGAGTTAGTGATAAAGGTCCCAGTATATCAATGGCCCATCTTTCTAAAGGCACGCCCACAACATATTTTTGTAATAAGGCTTTTGGTGCCTTATTGGGAGATTTTCTGGCCCCACATTTATCACAAGTGTGACAAAAGTTTTTGACGTCTTGGGACATCTTGTGCCAAAAATATTTATCCCGAACTTTGGACAGAGTTTTATTCAAACCTAGATTACCTCCCGTGATATTACAGTGGATATTCACAAAAACTTCCCAAGCAAGGGATTTTGGGAGTACATTTTGATATTTTGGTATAATACCTTCCCATCTGTGATAAAGTACGCCATCATTGTAAGAGAGTGAATCGAATCTAACCCAATAGTGTTTCAGCGTTTCACTGATATAAGATATATCTTCCCACTTGGGTTTTTGTTTATTCGCTACCCATTTAATAATTTCGTTTAAATCAGGGTCATTAATTTGCAAGGATTTTATTTCGTTCTCTAACTCTGAATCCTTTCTATCTGAGGGTTTCCCATATCTAGGGTAGTTCCCATATTCGACCTTGTTTGAACAGCGCAGACTTTTGATATGTCGTTGATTGACTCGCAGAGGGACTGTTTTACTTGACAATTGACTGATTCAGTGAGCTCAAATTTGTCCTCTGCCCTTCTACAGTGTTTGCAATCTTGGTCTTCACTAAAACAGGGCCTGCGGGATAGAGCGTCAGCATTGTTGTGCAAACGACCTGCCCGATGCTCAACCTTAAAATCATAAGATGATAGGAATTCAAACCAGCGAGCTATTTGTCCCTCGGGATTTTTGAAATTTAGCAGGCATGTTAGGGATCCATCATTTGTTCTCACCCTAAAAGTTCTACCATATAGGTAATGGTGATAGTGTTTAATGGAACTAACTAATTCCCGTCTCGTGACACAATATCGCCTTTCGGCTGAGCTAAAAGTTTTGCTATAATAACTGATAACCTTTTCAACCTCATCTTGTTCCTAAGAGAGAACTGCTCCCAGTCCCATGTTTGAGGCATCTGTATCGAAGATAAACAACCCGTACGAGCATAGACCTAAAAAAAACTTCGAACGTCCTTAACACTCCTAGGAATAGGCCAGTGCTTAATTGCCTCTATTTTCGAAGGGTCAGTAGCTACCCCTTCCTCACTAACAATATGTCCTAAAAAGGATACCTCTTTTTGTAAAAGAATACATTTCTTTGGATTCATTTTCAAATTTGCTCCCTTTAGCCTCTCAAAAACTTCAAATTTTCTAAATGTTCATCAAAAGTTCTGGACAATATAATAATGTCATATAAATACACCAAACATACTTTCCAGGAGAGGTTAGACAATGCCCTCTCCATTAATCTTTCAAAAGTGGCTCCGGCATTACATAAGCCAAATGGCATTTTCAAAAATTGCCAATGACAACCCCCCGGGATTGAAAAAACAGTTTTGGGTTTATCTTCAGGTTTCATCTCAATACCCACTCTTTAAATCTATAGTGGAGAACCATTTTGCTCCAGACAACGCATCTAACGTAGTATCAATTCTAGGTATAGGATAACTATCCTTAACAGTGACATCATTTATTTTCCTATACATGTAGTCTATACAGAACCGGATTGTCCCATCCTTTTTCTTAACAAGGACTATGGGAAAACTCCATGGACTGTCTAATGTTTCAATAACTTCCCTTTCTAACATATCATATATCTCTCTTCCCACTTCTGCCATTTTGGCTAAGGGAATACGCCTAGGGGGTTGTTTAATAGGTCTTGCATCACCCGTATTGATGGATGGTTAACTAAGTCTGTCTTTCCCATATCTGATGATGAACATGAAAAACTTGATTGGTATTCTTTCAAAAATTCTGCTAATTTTTGCTTCTCTTCAACACTTAAACTCTCATGAACCTTGTCAATAATCTGTTCTAAATAATCTGGTAAAGCCGAGGGATCTCCATCATCTCTGTAACACACTGACCTAACTACTTCTGTATCATCATTTTCTACATCTACATCATCAACTCTTTCAATTGTAGCTACCACACTCCCTTTCTAAAGTTTTAAACTTTCACTACTAAAATTTAAAAATCGTAATGGGATATTCTCCCCTGACACCTTAACTAATGACTTTGCCACAAGTACATTATTCTTCTCCATAAATTTCTCTACTGGTTCAACAATAGCTGGCCCGTTATAAAACTTGGGGCTCTCTACTCTAGCGGGTGCTTAAAATTCACTATTGGGAGGAACAACTAAATCCTCTGATAAAACAATTCTGCTACATTCCGTAATCTCTGATTTGTCACTAAATCTCTACTCCCTTTATCTTAAGTAATCATTTATTCATGCAAATACCACAAGCAAACTTTGTCATAAAGTTAACTCCTAATATACAACTATTTTCAATTTCCGCTATGACTACATTGTGGAAATAGAAAAATACTGAGTGTACACTCTCCCACCACTGGGATGTTATCTCCCTTAGCTGATTTTAATCTAAGGTTACTTTCCGTTATAACTAAACCCGATCTATTTTCTAAATCTACTTCTCTTAATAATTTGGGGTTAATGATTGTTACACTTGTTCCAGTATCCACTAAAATTGTTGTATTAGCATTCCCAATCTTCCCTGCTATAAAAATTCCTTCATTGCCTTGTTTAACGTCTCCCACCATTATGCTCTTGGGATCAGACTTAGGAAGTATAGGGATGGGATTGATTTTACTCTTCTCAATACTTTCTTTTTCATTTGTACACTCTGTTTTTTTATCTCTTGATACCGGATCTACCCTTTCAGTTTTCTTTATTGACTGTTTCTGAGGTTTTCCCATAGGACGCCGACTTTCGCCCCTTAAACCCGACGTTTGACCGTTTGACTGGTTTCTGTTTTGGGAGTAGTAGCCATTATTCCACCTAGGGTTTTGCCGCTGAGGGATTCCCATATTGTGGTTTCTAAACTGGTTATTTTTTCCATTATATCCATTTTGGTTACTTCTCCCATTATCAAAATTTCTGAAATTCGGATTTCTCTGCATTTGTTAAAGTTTACCAAAACTTTGGGAATTCTGATTTGTTTGGCTAATGGTATCTTGAATGTTTTTCAGGAGGGATATTATTTCTTTATTTTCATCTGTTGGGGCATTGGAAGAAACAACATTTATTGGTCTTTGCCTCTGGGCATCTGCCATTTTGTATGTTTCCAATCTTATAGCCATTATTTCGGCCTCCCCTATATCCCTAACCTGGGATTCTCTGAGCCGTAACCGCATGTTAGGATCTGGGAGGGCATCTATGAAATGATCCAGTGCCAAAATGTTCAATAAGTTTGGGTCACCTGTAGGATAGGCTTGACGAACTAACTTTTTTATAGACTGGGATAGTTCTAATAAAGATTCATTGGTTCCCATTACTCTATTTTTCAGTTTCGCCCTGAACATTTCTGATCTTTCCACTGACCCATAGCACATACTGAGAACTCTGACTAGGGAATCAAAGTCCCTTATTTCAGTTTCGCTTAGCTCTCCCAATACTGCTCTAGCACTCCCAGTAAGACTACTGGCTAGATATAGAGATTTGGTACAGTAATCCCACCCATGCAAATCAACAAGTATTTTGAATTGGGATTAATATTCTTCAAAATCTTCTGAACCATCATGTTTGAGGTTTTAAAGATGCTGTGGGCTTTGAATTGAACATCATATTTTTTTTCATTTCTATTGACCCTTTGAACTGGGGCATATGGGACTCTGTCATAGTGGAAACTTTCCTCTGCCCCTACAAATGGTGAATGTATGGGATTTACATGTTCTGTATGTCTCCCAACTTCTGACTGGGAATTTACATTAACAGTGCCTTCCAGCATCACAATTCTCTCTCGCAAAAGTCTTGATGTTTCCCTAATGTAGGATAATTCTTCACCCAAATCTTGTTTCATGCAAACCACATCCCTATTCATTGTTTCAATAGCTCTTAACAACAATTCATTTACATTTTCAGAAACTGTGGGAGCTGATGAAATGACGGGAGAACAAGATTTCTTAAGTCACTCCCCCCTCGAGTTGCATCTTCACTTATCCCAACTGATCTTGGATTGAAGATAATCTCACTGGAATCTCCCAATGGACTTTTCTCCCGAGACATTTTTACACAAAAATTTATAGAAAAATTACTACTAAAAAAACGTTATTATGAGTTTATGTTCTTTGTCCAATCAGATATTTTGGGAATAAAAAAAATATCCCACTTTTGACACCAATGTTGCGTTTTTAAAAGTATTATCCCACTCTCACAACAATGTTGTGTTTTGCTGGGAATCCCGCTTGTATAATATGAAAAAAATGACAATAACAAACCGTCAACCATCTCAAAAATCCATAAAACGAAATACAAATTCAAAGCAGAGCAACACGGACCTCCTAGATAGAGGTAGGATCAGTGCCGTGGAGGAGTGAGCATCCTCTGCCGACCGGTCACACCCGCCGTGTGCTCTTTGTCGTAATCGGGAAAATATAAACCGCAAAAGTCTGTAGACAATTAGGTAATTAATTATGGTCTAACAATTAGTATGAAAAACGTCAGTCAGCATGCAACTCAATGGAAGATTGTATTTGCTGACAAGGTCGTTGTATCGACCATAGAACTTACGAAAAGATGACTTTAAACGAAACTGTTGATAGTCCTGTTTTATCAACTTGTTTGTCAGTAGCTTGCCTCGTCTTAGAGACTGTTCATACGAAGAGCATGCCCTTGCGTATCAAATTAACTGATAGACAAAATCAACATATGCAGGTGATGAAGGTATATTGCTACATAAGTGAGGAAAGTTGTCTATAGAAAAATTGAAGTCATCGCTTTTATCATAAAGTTTTGTTGTTAGGTTACCATCAATGCCCATTTCCAGTACAATATCCAAATATGAAACAGATGACGCTGACTCTGTGGTATCTTTTATTTCAAGTTCACTGGGATATATCGAGTCGACGTAAGTATGGAAATAACAATTGTTAATTGATAATACGTCGTCAATATACCTAAATGTTGAGTTGAAGGCCACAGCGAGTGATTTATTTTTTTCACGTACAAGTTTTTGAATTAATTTTGCTTCATAAGAATATAAAAATGGGTCTGCGAACAATGGGGCACAATTGGTACCCATGGGAATTCCAACAGATTGTTGGAAGACTTGATTTCCAAAAACTACATAGATGTTGTCTATCAGAAATTCAAGCATCTTTTTAATGTCAACTTCAGAGTACTTTTGTGTGCAATCAAAATGGTTTTTAACAAAATAGTTTTTAGCTCACCTGAGCTGAAAGCTCAAGTGAGCTTTTCTGATCACATTTTGTCTGTCGTCCGTCTGTCTGTCTGTCCGTCCGTCTGTCTGTCTGTCCGTCTGTCTGTCTGTCCGTAAACTTTTCACATTTTCAACAACTTCTCCAGAACCACTGGGCCGATTTCAACCAAACTTGGCACAAAGCACCCTTAGGCAAAGGGGATTCAAAGTTGTGAAAATTAAGGACCACGCTCTTTTTAAAGGGGAGATAATTGGCAATTATTGGAAAATTTTGAGAAATTTTCAAAAATCTTCTTCTCAAGAACCATTTGGCCAGAAAAGCTGAAACTTATGTGGAAGCATCCTCAGCTAGTGTAGATTCAAAATTGTGAAAATCATGATCCCCGGGGGTAGGGTGGTGCCACAATGGGGGGTCAAATTTTTACATAGGAATATATAGAGTAAATCTTTAAAAATCTTCTTCTCAGAAACTAATCAGCCAGGAAAGCTGAAACTTATGTGGAAGCATCCTCAGCTAGTGTAGAATCAAAGTTGTGAAAATCATGACCCCCGGGGGTGGGGTGGGGCCACAATGGGGGGGTTGAATTTTTATATAGGAATATATAGAGTAAATCTTTAAAAATCTTCTTCTCAGAAACTAATCAGCCAGGAAAGCTGAAACTTATGTGGAAGCATCCTCAGCTAGTGTAGATTCAAAATTGTGAAAATCATGATCCCCGGGGGTAGGGTGGTGCCACAATGGGGGGGTCAAATTTTTACATAGGAATATATAGAGTAAATCTTTAAAAATCTTCTTCTCAGAAACTAATCAGCCAGGAAAGCTGAAACTTATGTGGAAGCATCCTCAGCTAGTGTAGAATCAAAGTTGTGAAAATCATGACCCCCGGGGGTGGGGTGGGGCCACAATGGGGGTTGAATTTTTACATAGGAATATATAGAGTAAATCTTTAAAAATCTTCTTCTCAGAAACTAATCAGCCAGGAAAGCTGAAACTTATGTGGAAGCATCCTCAGCTAGTGTAGATTCAAAATTGTGAAAATCATGATCCCCGGGGGTAGGGTGGTGCCACAATGGGGGGTCAAATTTTTACATAGGAATTTATAGAGTAAATCTTTAAAAATCTTCTTCTCAGAAACTAATCAGCCAGGAAAGCTGAAACTTATGTGGAAGCATCCTCAGCTAGTGTAGAATCAAAGTTGTGAAAATCATGACCCCCGGGGATGGGATGGGGCCACAATGGGGGTTTGATTTTTACATAGGAATATATAGAGTAAATCTTTAAAAATCTTCTTCTCAGAAACTAATCAGCCAGGAAAGCTGAAACTTATGTGGAAGCATCCTCAGCTAGTGAAGAATCAAAGTTGTGAAAACCATGACCCCAGGGAGTAGGGTGGTGCCACAATGAGGGCTCAAATGTTTACATAGGAATATATAGAGTAAATCTTTAAAAATCTTCTTCTCAGAAACTAATCAGCAAGGAAAGCTGAAACTTTTGTGGAAGCATCCTCAGCTAGTGTAGAATCAAAGTTGTGAAAATCATGACCCCCGGGGGTTGGATGGGGCCACAATAAGGGTTGAATTTTTACATAGGAATATATAGAGTAAATCTTTTAAAATCTTCTTCTCAGAAACTAAACAGCCAGGAAAGCTGAAACTTATGTGGAAGCACCCTCAGCTAGTGTAGAATCAAAGTTTGTTCAAATCATGACCCCTGGGAGTAGGGTGGTGCCACAATGGGGGGGGGGGTCAAATTTTTACATAGGAATATATAGAGTAAATCTTTAAAAATCTTCTTCTCAGATACTAATCAGCCAGGAAAGCTGAAACTTATGTGGAAGCATCCTCAGCTAGTGTAGATTCAAAGTTTTGAAAAGCATGACCCCCGGGTGTAGGGTGGTGCCACAATGGGGGGTGGGGGGTCAAATTTTTACATAGGAATTTATAGAGTAAATCTTTAAAAATCTTCCTTTCAGAAACTAATCAGCCAGGAAAGCTGAAACTTATGTGGAAGCACCCTCAGCTAGTGTAGAATCAAGATGTGAAAATCATGACCCCTGGGGGTAGGGTGGGGTCACAATGGGGATCGAATTTTTACATAGGAATATATAGAGTAAATCTTTAAAATCTCTAAAACTAAGTAGCTAGGAAAGGTGAAACTTATGTGGAAGTATCATCAGGTAAGGACTAGGTAGATTTAAGTTTGTTCAAATCATGATCCCCGGGGGTAGGATGGGGTCACAACGGGGAGGGGGGAGGGAGACAAATTTTTGACATAGGAATATATGGAGAAAAATCTTCTACAAAACCATTTGTCTAGAAAATCTGTTACTTTTGTAAAAGCAACCTTGGGTAGTGTAGATTCAAATTCGTTAAAATAAAAATCTTGAGGAGTAGGGTGGGGCCACATTCAGGATCCAATTTTACAAAGGAAAACATTTTTAATTCACAAAAACTGAAATGTTATAATATATATGGGTTTACTTATATGCAAACATTTTGCCAATTTGTGATTCTTTAAAATTGTTAAGACTTTTGCCCCTGGACGATTCTTGGGCCTCACAAGGGGTTCAGAGTTTGATGTAGGTTTATATCCCATGTATAAACAATTGTCTAGGATCTTGTTGAGAACTGCGATGCTCAACATGTGATATGAATATAAAATCATCCTGTCAAAAAAGGGACTTGATTACAAACATAAGAATATCTACATGTATTACTACATTGTCCAGATATTTTGTATTATGTCGATCTCCATTAAGCTGATTTTATCATGCCTATTGTTGCTCAGGTGAGCGATGTGGCCAATGGGCCTCTTGTTTAGATTTCCAATGACAAGGTAAGAATTTTTACGACTTCCATTTTTATTGAAGAAACAACTGTCGATGATATCAAAAAGTCTAGATTTTAATTTGTCGTGGGGAATGGATGTATAAAGCGTTGAATAATCGTACGTTTTGATGCTATTGATTTTAGTAAGATTTTGTGACCTTAAAGTTTCTAATTATTCTTTAGAGTTTTTTAGTATCCACATCTGATTCACACCACTTCTGGAGTATATTGTTGTACAGTACTCTTAAAGCTTCTCCTTAACTTCTGTAAGAATTTTAGTAAGGAGTAAAGAGAGAGGTTTGGTAGAACATTTACTGGAACCTGCTATATATCTCTGTTTGTAAGGACTTTTGTGAAGCTTTGGAATCCAGTACAAATAAGGTAAATCAAATTCATTTTGATTAAAAGTATCCATAACCGATTTATGATTTTGAAGTATTTCCTGCTTGGAAAGGCTGCTATGGGTGTAAGTAGGATTACCATGTGTAGAATCGAAACCTAGTTCTTTGAAAATGCAATTAATATAATGTGCTTACAAACAAAGACAATGTTGTTACTTGCCTTATCAGCAGGGACCAGTACATACTGATCATGCAATCTACCTAGTTCTTTTCTCACTTCTGCATTATTAAAAAAAGAATGATATATTGTTTTCATTTGACCTCTCAGTCGTTTAATACGAGATTTTAATATACATCTGATGCTTTTAATCCACTCTTAAAAGGTATCAAGGTCTTCTTGTTCAGTTTTTGCCCATTGCTTGGCGTAATCTTCAACAGCATTCATGATATGCATAAAATAACAACGCCATGTGAAGGATCTACGTTCCCTAAATTTTGGTCCTTTCATAATAAGTGATTTTAGGTCATCGTTAATAACCAAATTAACATCACCAGTAATGACGTGTCCGGCAGGACTATAGTTGTAGGGTGAAGAAGAACATGAACACGTTGGAGGATTATCTTTCAGATGTTCGATATCAAGGTCTTGTAGAGTTTGTTTGTAATTGAAGAGTTTGGAAGCAACGGTTGAAGTATAATGGTAGGAAATACAAGGAGTTGACTTTATCTTGAAATATGGCGGAATGCAGGACTGAAGTGATTAAGAATATTGCTTATATTAACAGCGTCGATTCCCTTGTTGGCATACTGCAGTATATAACACCAATGTTGGTTTTATCTTGTTAACCCGGGATATTACTCGCAACTTGTGGGTCTCCCAAATCTGTACACTGGCAACAAAGAAAACTCAAAGTCAGGATTAAATAAAATAAAGATATTTCCAATTTATTGAATGATGTTAATCCCAAGACTCTGGGAGTGTTTATATAAAATCATTTAATGTATTCCCAAACTTGATGGGATGGTAATACAAATTAATGAATAGTCATATGCATCATAACCCTCACAAAATAACTAAGTTCTATATCCCGCAGCTGCGGGAGTCCCGTTACTACAATCCTCCCTATATTGCTTATCTTATGTATAATTTACTTATTTACTTAACAAAAATGTTTCATCAGCTCCCACTGCTAAATAATTAAACATTTACCCATCTGGAGATTTCGTTTGCCATGACTAATCGTGGCTAGTGTCCAGAAGTGGACGAGGCTGTCTGCTGTAAAATCAGCTGACAGGCGGTTATAAAGCATCGGGTTCGACCGTTATGACGTCATCCCGCATGCTATACGAACCCGCCATTATGGGGAAAGCAGTAGACAAGTTGGGAGAACTGAAACACGTGAATAACGGCGTTCTGACGATACGTATTATGGAAATGCAATAGAGGAGTGGCAAAATCATTATATAATATATATATATATATATATATATATATATATATATATATATATATATATATATATATATATATAATATTTATATAGTTATTATAATGTATTCTATAGTTATGCAATGTATTATATATTGCATAGTCAAGGTTATTTTATATATAGATTGTAGTTACATCAGGTAGTCTTTCATATTATTATTTAAGCAATTAGTATGCAGTCAAGCATAGTGCTTGACTGGTCAGTGAAACTGCCTGAGGTATATAATTAAGTATTGGCCAAATATTAGATATATATTTTAATCCTATTGGTGTTTTAGTTTTCTATTCTGTGTTTCGATTGGCTAGCAAGGTTTTCCCTCCAAAGGTATTTAGGTTTTGGTCATTCTTTGTCATGATTTTGATGTGGGCAGAGTATATGTATGACAGATAGACCTGCAGACAAATTACTGATTTAAGACTGACATTTCTTCTGAATTGGTAAGTTAATATGTTTAGTATTAATATTAACAATATTTCTAATATATCTATTAAAATGTTTATCAAGTAATTATCAAGTAATTTTGGCATTAGATAATTTCCCTTAGCACATACTTTTCTTGGAATAAAAGTAAAGTGAGAGTGAGACATCAAATATACAAGTTGCATGTAAATAATAAAGAATACATTTGTCTCACTGTGGTATTTTATTTGCAAATATTGTTTTATGACAAAACAAATGGTATTTGAGTTATCTAAATAATTTACAGGTCATCTACATGACTGTACATAGATCAGAGATACCATGTCAAATAATTGATTATAATGGCCTATTCCCATAGAATGGTATGATTGATATATTTTATCTATATTTAATCATGATTCAATGAATATCATTTGAATTAGCTAAAGTGAATATATATTTTATGTAATTGTCTAATATTGGAAGACTTATATTTGTATAAAATATATGCATGTAATCTAAAGATATCTCCCTTGCAATTGATATAATTACTATTGATAATACTGATTGTATATCAGAGATTCTATTATAGTAATATGTATATTTTATATAATGATATTGATATATGTTATATAATTGTTACAGGGTCAAAATCAAAATTATTAAAAATGCCAAGTCAGAACCCACAACAGACTTGTGTTGTTTATATCCCATCCAAGGACTGTTACAAAATGGCGCCCACGTTGGGACTTGGCAACAACTGAGTGACATCCTAACCTCAACGCAGACCATCACCACACCAGCTTTGTAATTGACATTCGATGCCAATCTGCAGGTGTTGAGTCGTATCGATAAGAACTTATTTGAAAAAACTGTACAGATAGAGAGAGAGAACCGAGGTTCGACCACTGGACCGTTTCCAAAGCAGCTGTAGTGTGATACATGTACTGTGTGACTATTGTATTATACATGTGTATCTAAGATTATTCATTCATAACTGATTCATACATATATTTCAGCATCACTATTATTGTTTTGCTCTAGAATTAATATTACTATATTGCTTTAAAATTTGTTTAAAAACAAGGCCTATTTAAAGATCAACTGATCAATCATTAATTACTGTAGTGCCGGCACATCTTTAACTTAAGACTATTATTTTATTTGGCATTTAAATTGAATGTTGTGCAGCACATGGTATTACTGTTCATTATTCATATTGTCTGTCAGTGAGTGAATGAGTGTGTAATTCAAGTATCCTATCTGTACTATTATTTCCCACCAAGAACCTATATATAGTACTAGCAGAAATAATTATTATAAATTACTAAATCCTACAATACTTTTGACCAGTATTTGACACTGAGACTGACAAGACATAGACAAGTGTTCAGAAGTGGTTATCATTTGAGGTCAGGTTTACAGTTATGTAGAATCCTTACAGTTGTTTGGTGTAGAATACAGATTGATTCAGGTTGAATCTGGGAATCATTATATACTCTTAGGTTTTATAGTGTGTTTAGTTTGTTGGCCATCCCTAGTTTATTATTTACCGTAGTTCATAGATCTGTAGTTTATTAAGCTCCAGTAAATTTGTAGTTAATTCATCTGGTTATCTAGTACAAAGTTTATGTACCTTATAATATCAGATATCTCCATAAATTTTATTTGTAGTTAGGTATTGTTCTACTTTCACTTTCAGGTACGTTTTGTATCGGGATCGTGTTTCGTTTTCCGATCGAGCTCGATATTCCGATTATTGCACTAATACTACCGGCTTCCGTTTTCAATGTTTACCGATTAGTTTAGACTTTTAGTTAAGTTTTTGGTGCATTTATTCTTCTTTTTCTTACAAAGCATTCAGGTCTGCATTTAGTTTAATATGCTCTAGCTTAGTTACCATTTACAGGTCAACGATTTGTAAATAAATCGTGTTTACGGTATATATTTACAACATATAGGTTTGCAGTTTATCAGCTGTTCGTCATTTTCATATTATCGATACATTTCAGTGGTTTATAACTACACAGAAACTGCATCTGTACTTTGAATTTGCCTATAATTATTTAGAAGTTCATACAGAACTTACCCACCTGTCATTATTATTTTCCACCCCCTGTTACATTAGTCAATAGTATAGTTGACTACCCTCCTTCAACAGTGTTCAACCCCATTATTTTTTATATCCCCATTACCCCATTATATATTATTGTAGCTTTATTCACTATCAGTTATGTCTACGGAACAGAACAAAGCTGAGGGTGGAGCAACTGGAGAAGACTTTATGTCAAAGGAAGAGTTAGTAAAGACTCTGTCTGCGATTAAGATCAAGCCAAAAGCTGACACCCCAGCAGACTTGCTTGGATGGATGTCAAAACTTGTTGATGTTGGCAAGGAGACAGGAGCCATCCCTAAGATACCCATCAAGACTGAGCCATTTTCGCCATCATTTTTTAAAGAGACGACAGATGTTACAACATCATACAAACAACCCGTGCGGATTGCTTTGTTCTCAAGGGAGCAAGTGATTAAGCATATGAGCTATGGCGATATGAGGTGACATGCCTTAGAAAAGAAGGATATTCCAAGGAAACCATCCTGAACGCCATAAGAAGGTCACTTAAAGGTGAGCCAGCAACTGTCATGAAGCGATTAGGTCCTGTTGACAATATACATTTGTAGATGAGATATTGCAGAAGTTCGACAGTATATATGGCAATGTACTTGGTACCGAAGATATTCTAGCAGAATTCTACAGTGCCAAGCAGAAGGATACAGAGGATTGTGCAACTTGGAGTATTAGGCTAGAAGACCTCATCAACCGAGCAATTACCAAGGGTAAGGTAAGTGCAATTGAAGCAAAGGAGATGCTCCGTACCATGTTCTACAAAGGTCTTAGACAAGATTTACGAGATATATCAGGACATCTTTTTCACACTATTCTTAACTTGCGCGTTGCTGTTCGCAAGTTGGAATCGGAACATCAGCCAGCATCCAAATTAAGACAGGCGACGGTGAAAGCTGCTTGTGTTCCTGATGAGAGATTGGACACAATTCAAGCCCAGCTTAATCAGCTATCTGACCAAGTGGTAATGATGAATCAACATTATTCCATGAATCAAGCTCCGCAGCAACGAGGATATGTCCCAAAACAGAGTTACCAGAGAGGCAGAGGAGCTCCAAGAGGGAGAGGATGGAATCGACCATCTAGACCCATGCCTGCCTACTCCGAGTCAAGAGATGATGGAGCACATCAACAACGACAATCCAACAAGATTACTTGCTACAGATGTGGACAAGAAGGACACATTGCCATTGGATGCCGTGTGCGCACTGACCACAGAAGAGGACATTTAAACTCCAGCAGGCCAAATCCTGGGGTCAAGGATCTGGCTCAGCAGATGAACGGCCCATTAACAAAGACCAACTTGTAGGAATTCCGAATGAAATAACCATCGCTGTTAATAACATTACCTGTCCAGCACTTGTTGACACTGGAGCCACAGTTTCCACTATAAGTGAAGAATTCTATATGCAGCACTTAAGTCATATAGAATTACATCCAGTGTCAGAAGCATTACACATTGAGTGTACACATTGAGTGTGCTGATGGTCAGGTAATGCCGTATTTCGGGAACATTTGTACTTCTATAACACCCTACGGGATGCCCATTGACAGTTTGCATGGTTGTTCATTTCTCGTTGTTCATACTAGTCAGTACAATTCAAGAATACCTCTTCTTATTGGAACAAACATCATTTCAAGACTGATTGATGTTACGAGGGAAGAGTTTGGTTCAAGATTTTTACAAGATGCCGACCTTCATACCTCATGGTATTTAGCGTTTAGATGCATGACATTGAGAGAGCGAGAACTCCGAAGGAATGGACTAGAAATCATCAAGTCAGCTGAGACTGAGCGTATCACTATTCCACCCAATGGAAGTGTGAGGATTCGAGGTTACCTAGATAGAAAGTTCCCCTTTCATCAGGTCCTAGCTATGCTGCAAGCCACCACCAAGTCAAGCATTCCTTCAGATTTAGATGTCACACCATCCCTGCACCACTACAACTACACTGATAACTCCAGTACACCTGTCGAGATCATTAATGTGACAACAAGGACAGTGTCAGTGTCTCTTTGAGCCATCCTTTGTGAATTGCAACCTGTCACCATATTAGATACGGTGCTGCCAGAGTCTGCAATTTCACCTGATGTACAGCTTGTCCTTGATAAGGTTAAGATTTCCAAAGAGATCACGACCAGGGAGCAGCAGCGGTGTAGAGAGTTGATAACGGAGTTTTCGGACATCTTCTCTAAGGGTGATACTGATGTTGGAACAACAGATAGATTCAAACATCGCATCGATTTAGAGGATACGACACCTTTCAAACAGCGATACAGAAGAATTCCTCCATCAGTAATTGAAGAGGTAAGAACTCATTTACAGGAACTCTTAGCCAGCGGAGTGATACGTCCTTCTCACTCCCCTTTCTCATCCAATGTAGTGTTGGTGAGGAAGCATGATGGTGCTTTGAGACTTTGTGTCGATTACCGACAACTAAATTCACGAACCATTATGGACAATTATGCTCTCCCCCGAATTGATGACATATTAATTTCTTTATCTGGTAACAAATTCTTTACTGTTTTAGATATGAAGTCAGGTTACCATCAGATTGAAATAGAAGAACAACACAAAGAGAGAACTGCTTTTACAGTAGGACCATTAGGGTTCTTTGAGTTTAACAAGATGAGTTTTGGTCTTGCTAATGCGCCTGCTACATATCAGCGCTTACAAGAACAATGTCTTGGTGATTTGCATTTGAAAATATGTTTTATTAACCTAGATGATCTTATTATTTTTTCCAGAACCTTTGATGAGCACATTACCAGATTAAGACAAGTATTCAGCAGAATACAAGACTATGGGTTGAAATTGTCCCCTAAGAAATGTTCTTTTCTCATAAAACAGGTGAAATGCATTGGGCATATAGTTTCTGAACAAGGGGTACAAGCTGACCCTGATAAAATTGACAAGGTTAAGAACTGGCCCACCCCCACAAACCCAGATCAAGTTAGATCGTTTTTAGGGTTTGTTGGCTATTATAGAAAGTTTATACAAAACTTTTCTAAAATAGCTCGTCCTCTTATAGATGTTATGGCTACAGGTAAGAAATCTAGGGGTAAGCAACAGCCGTCAACAAAGTGGAAATGGTGCAAAGAGCAGACAGCTGCTTTTGAAGCCCTGAAAGATAAGTTGACCACACCCCCTATTTTAGGATACCCTGATTTCTCCCTGCCCTTCGAGTTGCACACAGATGCATGTGGTACAGGGCTCGGAGCAGTATTATACCAGAAACAACATGGTCATAACCGAGTAATAGCCTATGCTAGTAGAGGTTTGTCTAGGTCTGAGAAAAACTACCCCACTCATAAGCTTGAGTTTCTCGCATTCAAATGGGCTATCACCGAGAAATTCTCAGACTACCTTATGGGTCAAACTTTTTCTGTTTACACAGATAACAACCCATTAACCTACATACTTACCTCTGCTAAGCTTGATGCTACTGGTCACCGCTGGGTCGCAGCCTTGTCAGCATATCAGTTTTCTACTACGTACAAACCAGGGGAAACCAATACTGATGCTGATGTTTTGTCAAGGCTACCACAGACACTCAGCGTGGACACAGTTAAGGCTATTTGTGACTCGGATCAGGGGCATCCTTTAATAGAATCCTTACCTGTACAGCCATCAACTTGTTGTTTTGCAGGTTGCAGTGTCATCATTGGATCAAACACCTGACCATTTGGACCTTCATGGAATGCAACAGAAAGATCCCATGATCTTAAAATGGGCTGAGTCTGTCAAGAGTGGACTTAGACCAAAGAAGGATTCATTGACAGAAGATGATGGCAAAGTCATGTATCGAAACTTTTCAAAGCTCAGAATTAAAGATGACTTGCGCATCAAAGTCATTCATACAGATGATGGCAGTGAACAGCACCAAGTGGTAGTTCCCAAGGAGGTCACCCCTATGTTACAACGCCCTTTGAAAAATTACGCACTTTGAAAAATTTTTTCAAAGTGCGTTAATTTTGGGACCAAGTCAACGCACTTTGAAAAAAAATTATTTTTTTTCAAAGTGCGTTGATATCGTCGATATTAACGCACTTTGAAAAAAAAATGTTTAGGGTTAAGTCGAAATAATATATAATTTTAGATACAATTAATAATTGTTTTAACCTTGTGTAGCTTAATGAGATATATTTAAGAAAGAACCCACTGCATTCTCAGCTAACTTAATAAACAGTTTCTCGATTAAAATTTTTCCCCTTTTCTCATAACCTTACGTAGTTTGACAATTTACATTAAGAACAACCCGGTAGATTTGAATTATCCAAATATGGCATAAACTGCATCGCTTAGCAACTGCATTTTCCTTTTATTGTGTATGTAGCAAACTTGCTAAATATTTGGTACATTGTGCTGTGCCAGAAACGAAAATTATAAAATTATTAAATTTATTTATTGATAATGGAGATAATGTATAACATATTTCAACTGTCTTATATTGCATGTGCTTATAAACTAACATGATGTAAAAAAAAAAATGCATTAGTTATAGTTATCAAAAATAATATGATCTTTTAGAGGATCAGTGCAAGAGAAAAAACTCACACCCTAAAGATTACTAATTTAATGTTTGTCGATGTTCATGAATTTTATATAATAATGAAGTGATTTATTTGATTAGAATTTGAAAAGAGGGTCTATGTTGAAACATTTATAGATTCTTTAACATACCATTGGATAAATTATTGTTTGACCTATGCAGCTCGTTTTTTTTTTTAATTTCCCTATACATAATTTACAACAAAGTGTATTTCTTTTCCGATTTTATACATTTACTCTAAGTTGCTGGATATCATACATGTTTTAGAAGGAAAATAGAGGGGTAGGAGACCTTCTTCCTATAATGAATTTAATGATGTACTGGTAATTGACCTGTATCTTTGGTTAACCGCCACCCCCACCCCCTATCCCCGTTTTCAACGACGGCAAATTATATTCATTAGTGTTAAATAATCATCATACTATCAACAAATAAGGAATTTAATTCCAGAATTTGTTATTTATATATATTTTTTCAAAGTGCGTTAAGTGTCTCGATACTAAAAAATGTTGATGTACCTTCCTAACGCACTTTGAAAAAATTTTTCAAAGTGGGTTAACGTGGTCTAAAATTTGACGCACTTTGAAAAAAATTTTCAAAGTGCGTAGATTTTGTCCAAAATTTAACGCACTTTAAAAATTTTTTTCAAAGTGCGTAATTTTTTCAAAGTGCGTTGCCACACCCCTATAATTTTACAACACCTGCACAACAACATGGGACATCCTGGCAGAGACAGAACAACATCACTGGTTATAGACAGGTTTTATTGGCCCAGGATGAGGAGATTGAGGAGTGGATTGAGGAGTGTGATAGGTGTCTGAAGTTCAAGACTCCTGACAACCAGCGAGCTGAATTAGTCAGCATTAAGACATCCTATCCACTCGAACTTGTCTGCATGGATTACTTGACCCTAGAACCTTGTAAAGGTGGAATCCAGAATGTCCTAGTCATTACGGACCATTTTAGCAAATTTTCTGTTGCAGTGCCAACTAGAAACCAGACTTCCAAAACAACTGCTGATGCCTTGATCCACAACTTTATAGTTCCATATGGTATTCCAACAACTCTTCATTCAGATCAAGGTGCTAATTTTTCAAGTAAGATCTTTGTTTTTTAACAGGTATTTCTTAATCCCGCACTACTCCGTACCATCCAATGGGCAATGGCATCACGGAACGTTTTAACAAAACCCTTATTTCTATGCTAGGAACATTAGAACAGGATCAGAAGTCTGACTGGAAGACACATATGGTCATTAGTCCATGCATACAATGCTACTAAGCATGAGACAACAGGTTTCTCCCCATATTTTTTATGTTTGGTCGAGAACTAACATTACCTGTAGATTTAGTCTTTGGGTTAGTCAAACATGACAAAGCTAAGACATTGTCCAAGTATATTGAGAATTTACAAGTAAGACTTGAGCATGCTTATGAAGCAGCGAAGACAGCTTCGAAGAACATACAACATCGACAGAAGATGTATTATGATCAGAAGGCGAAAGGAGTTGGTTTAAGAGAAGGGGATCGGGTATTGGTAAAGGTTGTAGCCTTTGACGGCAAACATAAGATTGCTGATCGATGGGAAGATACCCCATATATTGTGCTGCATCAACCTAACACCAATGTCCCTGTATTTAAGGTCAAGAGGGAAGATAGAGAGGGTAGGTGTAAAACACTCCACAGAAATTTACTCCTCCCGATTGGATCCAAACTCCCATCCCCAGTTCCACCACATAGACTTAGGGTCCAGACTAAGAAATCAGAGCTCCCGAGTACACAGAGAAAACTCTCTCAGGTGGATGATTCACAGGAAGAGTCTGATGATAATGATATTTATGATGGCTTTATTGTACATGTAGGTACCGGTACCACCACAGCAGAGACTCACATTGACCATAAGGAGGACGCTCCTGATGTCAGTTTATCAACTGATGGTGTAGAGTCAGAGAAGACTAAGGATGACGACCAGACTATAGAAGAAGAGTCAAAGGATGAGGATCTGATCATAGAAGAAGAAACAGAGCTATATGAGAATGTCGCAGATCTAGAAACAGAATCTAGTGGGACAGAACCTTCAGAACACAGTCAGTCTGAGGAAGATCCTATAGTTCCAGAGCCAGCTCCTAGAAGGTCATCCAGAAATGCACATCAGCCAAAATGGATGAAAGACTACGTCATGTCTGCACAAGTGACCACTACATCCTCATCACCAGAATGGTTGCAGAGAGCTGCATATCTGCAAGAGCTGATGGTTAGTGGAATTCTTAGTTCAGATGACAAACATGTAACAACAGAATTAGTCAGCATAATTGCTGGAAAGTAAGATTTTAATTGTATATAGGTTTATTTTATGCCGAAATTTTCACAAGCTTCATTTTTCAGATGATTTTAGGTTTCTGGAATGGCGCAGACGCCATTCTTGCACCAGGGGGAGAATGTGGCAGAATCATTATATAATATTATATATATATATATATATATATATATATATATATATATATATATATATATATATATATATATGAAATTTATATAGTTATCATAATGTATTCTATAGTTATGCAATGTATTATATATTGCATAGTCAAGGTTATTTTATATATAGATTTTAGTTACATCAGGTAGTCTTTCATATTATTATTTAAGCAATTAGTATTCAGTCAAGCATAGTGCTTGACTGGTCAGTGGAACTGCCTGAGGTATATAATTAAGTATTGGCCAAATATTAGATATATATTTTAATCCTATTTGTGTTTTAGTTTTCTATTCTGTGTTTCGATTGGCTAGAAAGGTTTTCCCTCCAAAAGTATTTAGGTTTTGGTCATTCTTTGTCATGATTTTGATGTGGGCAGAGTATATGTACGACAGATAGACGTGCAGACAAATTACTGATTTAAGACTGACATTTCTTCTGAATTGGTAAGTTAATATGTTTACTATTAATATTAACAATATTTCTAATATATCTATTAAAATGTTTATCCAGTAATTTTGGCATTAGATAATTTCCCTTAGCACATACTCTTCTTGGAATAAATGTAAAGTGAGAGTGAGACATCAAATATACAAGTTGCATGTAAATATTGAAGAATACATTTGTCTCACTGTGGTATTTTAGTTGTAAATATTGCTTTATGACAAAACAAATCGTATTTGAGTTATCTAAATAATTTACAGATCATCTACATGACTGTACATAGATCAGAGATACCATGTCAAATAATTGATTATAATGGCCTATTCCCATAGAATGGTATGATTGATATATTTTATCTATATTCATGATTCAATGAATATCATTTGAATTAGCTAAAGTGAATATATATTTTATGTAATTGTCTAATATTGGGAGACTTATAATTGTATAAAATATATGCATGTAATCTAAAGTTATCTCCCTTGCAATTGATATAATTACTATTGATAATACTGATTGTATATCAAAGATTCTATTATAGTAATATGTATATTTTATATAATGATATTGATATATGTTATATAATTGTTACAGGGTCAAAATCAAAATTATTAAAAATGCCAAGTCAGAACCCACAACAGACTTGTGTTGTTTATATCCCATCCAAGGACTGTTACAGAGGGAGTTGTGATTGAGGAACCTAATGAAACAAGAGTTTAAATGATGCATGTATCTACAAATAAGAACGAACATATCGAGGAAACTCGGGTAATTCAGTCCCGTTGATTGTGACGATACCTCGGTAATTATATGAAATAATATCAATGTGATTTATTATTATGCAAACATTAATCGTATCTTAATTATGCTCCATCGTATGAATTGTGTTGGGTTGTCACTTTTTGAGTTTATATATGCTTTTTATGTCAGGGATATAAACGGTACGTCAGATGCACGAATTATTTTCGTAACAGTTCAATCATTAAAAAATAATCTTGATAAAGAAAATTAGATAAACAAGAGGCCCATGGGCCACATCGCTCACCTGAGGAACAATTGGTATGATAAAATCAGCTTAATGGAGTCATAATAAAAACTATCTGGACAATGTAGTATAATACATGTAGATCCTGTATAAATAAAAATCAATTTTTTCCACTGGTTTTTGAGAAGAAGATTTTTAAAGATTTACTCAATATATTCCTATGTAAAAGGTCGACCCCCCCCCCCATTTTGGCCCCACCCTACCCCAGGGGGTCATGATTTTCACAACTTTGAATCTACACTACCTGAGGATGCTTCCACATAAGTTTCAACTTTTCTGGCCAAATGGTTTTTTAGAAGAAGATTTTTAAAGATTTACTTTATATATTTCTATGTAAAAAGTCAACCCCCCCATTTTGGCCCCACCCTACCCCAGGGGGTCATGATTTTCACAACTTTGAATCTACACTACCTGAGTATGCTTCCACATAAGTTTCAGCTTTCCTGGCCAAATGATTCTTAAGAAGAAGATTTTTAAAGATTAACTCTACATATTCCTATGTAAAAAGTCGACCCCCCATTGTGGCCCCATCCTACCCCCGGGGGTCATGATTTTCACAACTTTGAATCTACACTACCTGAGGATGCTTCAACATAAGTTTCAGCTTTCCTGGCCAAATGGTTTTTTAGAAGAAGATTTTTAAAGATTTACTCTATATATTCCTATGTAAAAAGTTGACCCCCATTGTGGCCCCACCCTACCCCCGGGGGTCATGATTTTCACAACTTTGAATCAACACTAACTGAGGATGCTTCCACATAAGTTTCAGCTTTCTTGGCCTAACGCTTTTTGAGAAGAAGATTTTTAAAGATTTACTCAATATATTCCTATGTAAAAAGTCGACCCCCCCCCCCATTTTGGCCCCACCCTACCCCAGGGGGTCATGATTTTCACAACTTTGAATCTACACTACCTGAGGATGCTTCCACATAAGTTTCAGCTTTTCTGGCCAAATGGTTTTTGAGAAGAAGATTTTTAAAGATTAACTCTATATATTCCTATGTAAAAAGTCGACCCCCCATTGTGGCCCCATCCTACCCCCAGGGGTCATGATTTTCACAACTTTGAATCTACACTACCTGAGGATGCTTCAACATAAGTTTCAGCTTTCCTGGCCAAATGGTTTTTTAGAAGAAGATTTTTAAAGATTTACTCTATATATTCCTATGTAAAAAGGCAACCCCCCCATTTTGGCCCCACCCTACCCCAGGGGGTCATGATTTTCACAACTTTGAATCTACACTACCTGAGGATGCTTCAACATAAGTTTCAGCTTTCCTGGCCAAATGATTCTTGAGAAAAAGATTTTTAAAGATTAACTCTATATATTCCTATGTAAAAAGTCGACCCCCCATTGTGGCCCCATCCTACCCCCGGGGGTCATGATTTTCACAACTTTGAATCTACACTACCTGAGGATGCTTCAACATAAGTTTCAGCTTTCCTGGCCAAATGGTTTTTTAGAAGAAGATTTTTAAAGATTTACTCTATATATTCCTATGTAAAAAGTTGACCCCCATTGTGGCCCCACCCTACCCCCGGGGGTCATGATTTTCACAACTTTGAATCAACACTAACTGAGGATGCTTCCACATAAGTTTCAGCTTTCTTGGCCTAACGCTTTTTGAGAAGAAGATTTTTAAAGATTTACTCAATATATTCCTATGTAAAAAGTCGACCCCCCCCATTTTGGCCCCACCCTACCCCAGGGGGTCATGATTTTCACAACTTTGAATCTACACTACCTGAGGATGCTTCAACATAAGTTTCAGCTTTCCTGGCCAAATGGTTTTTTAGAAGAAGATTTTTAAAGATTTACTCTATATATTCCTATGTAAAAAGTCGACCCCCCATTGTGGCCCCACCCTACCCCCGGGGGTCATGATTTTCACAACTTTGAATCTACACTACCTGAGGATGCTTCAACATAAGTTTCAGCTTTCCTGGCCAAATGATTCTTGAGAAGAAGATTTTTAAAGATTTACTCTATATATTCCTATGTAAAAAGTTGACCCCCCATTTTGGCCCAACCCTACCCCCGGGGGTCATGATTTTCACAACTTTGAATCTACACTACCTGAGGATGCTTCAACATAAGTTTCAGCTTTCCTGGCCAAATGATTCTTGAGAAGAAGATTTTTAAAGATTTACTCTATATATTTCTATGTAAAAAGTTGACCCCCCCATTTTGGCCCCACCCTACCCCCGGGGGTCATGATTTTCACAACTTTGAATCTACACTACCTGAGTATGCTTCCACATAAGTTTCAGCTTTCCTGGTCTAAAGCTTTATGAGAAGAAGATTTTTAAAGATTAACTCTATATATTCCTATGTAAAAAGTCGACCCCCCATTGTGGCCCCATCCTACCCCCAGGGGTCATGATTTTCACAACTTTGAATCTACACTAGCTGAGAATGCTTCCACATAAGTTTCAGCTTTCCTGGCCAAATGGTTCTTGAGAAGAAGATTTTTGAAAATTTCTTGAAAATTTTCATTAATTCCTAATTATCTCCCCTTGTAAGAGGGCTTGGTCCTTAATTTTCACAACTTTGAATCCCCTTGGGCTAAGGATGCTATGTGCCAAGTTTGGTTGAAATTGGCCCAGTGGTTCTTGAGAAGATGTTGAAAATGTGAAAAGTTTACAGACAGACGGACAGACGGACGACAGACAAAATGTGATCAGAATAGCTCACTTGAGCTTACAGCTCAGGTGAGCTAAAAACCGTAATTTTTCATAATCGGTATGGCGTCTATTTCTTGAAATATAATAAAGGGACATAAGTAAGATAAATACAGTTGGGTTTTGATTAATGTGCTTAATGGGGATTGATTTTATTCGAAATAAAATAGTTTCGATGTTTTATAATAAAAAAAAGGTTTGATAATATTAACAACCATAACAATGTGAACAATTTTCTGGGATGTGGATATATTTATATATATTTAATCAAATGGTCCTCGGGACATGGATTGTTGATGCAGTTAAATAAATGCCCAGCTATCTTTACGTGTTTTCTATGAATGAACAATAAAACGAGCATGTTCACATAGAATATGTTTTAACTATTGTGAAATCAGTTCAATTTATAGGGGTCAATTTTCGATGATTATGTTTATTCGTTGGGTTGTAATTTCGTAAATGTGTCGGTTTTCAATATTAGTAAGGAAGTCAACTCTTTCTATTTTTTTTCCCAAAATATTTATATAATAATTATATATATTTAAAATCAACGTTGAATAAATTTGCTCGTTGTTCGTGAGTAGTAGAAAAATTCGGTATATAATTGTACTAAAACACAATCATGTAACTATAAGAACTTCGCGGAATTAAAATTGGAAAGCCACATCGGATATCTCAAAACCCAGGGCATATCGAAGTTTTGTTGACGCGCCCCCACCCCCCAACCCCAAGTTCGAGATACCGATGTTTACCTGCAAATTCATTCAATATCTTGTTATTGCAGCTGTGTGTTTAGACTCTCAATCTTCTCTTCGACTGCTTCTTTTATAGCTCGTGTAGACTTTATTTGGATATCAATTTTAAGAAATTTAAAAAATATGATTAAGTTATGTGTGTTGTACAAACATCTTTCTGTAGAAGTTATTATATAATTAAGTATATTTTATGATACTGTTTTTAAATCATACTTAATCTCTTGAAAGATTTATTTTAAATTATCTATCAATGAGATAAATTATGTTAAACATTTAAAGATGTATTAATTACAAGTGTTCACTGTGTACAGCAAGTACCTGTACATGTATGTTTATTGTGAACAAGTGATAAACCATCGGCTGACCAGCTAATTATTCATCAAAATATTGAACTTCTAATAATTATTATGTCGTTATTTTTATACCTAGTGTATTACAATAACTGTTTATCATGCTATGTTTTTCATGCTGCTTTTTGCAAGCTTTCTCAATTATATTGAACGCATCATGTAAAATAGAACAAATTGAATACACATGTATAATCAGATAGAGAGAAAAAACCGATTCGGCATTTGAAAAACGGGTTGAATCAAACATAGATCAAACAAGAGATGTTTGTGAAACACTTATGTTCCCTCTCTTGGAGCCCTCTGCGAAGAAAATAAACGGAAACTGCACATAATTAGAATTATTTTTCCAAGGGCATAACGACAGACAGACAACAGCAAAGTAATATACCCTCCCTTCAGGTTAATTTTAAAGCAAGTAAAATTGTAAGACATGTCTACAACGGAAAGTAATAAATACAGCACAAAAGAAATATAATCGAGAATCTCCATTGTTTTTTTTTATTTAAATACATGTCTCAAAAAATTGTTTCAACAATACATCTGTATGACATTTATAAGTTACATTATAACAAAATATATTGCAACATCAGCAACAATTTAAAAACAATTTCTAAAGCCAAAATAAAAATGACACTTGAAACATCATCATAAAAATAATATCTGTATTGATATTCATGCTTTTGATCATAAAAGTTAAATAAAAATAACACTTCTGAAACTGAAATCAATGTTTTAATGAGCTTGTTATTCTTATGCGCATCAAAGGCGTTTCGTCATCGACAATAAGGCGTTCGTATGCAGCTGGCGAAGGTGGCGTGTCGGGGATTTCTATTTCCTGTTCCTTCTCCTGTCTGATTGGCTCAATAGTCATCTGAGGCAGCTTAGGAACCGGTTTTCTGTCGTACTCAACAATATCTGATCGGGCACGGGATTTGGCGGAACAAATGACATCTGGAAATTCGTGCCTTCTTGATCCGCCTATTGCAGTGCTTGGTTTAATGTATTCTGGAATGTATCCGTTTTGTCTCTGAAAGTCCGTGAAACCAACACTTATTCGAGAAGAACTTCGTTCAAGAAGAAGGCGTCCTATCAAAGATATTATGTTTGGAGAATTTTCTCAATTTTTAAAGCTAATTATCTGATTTCTTCAATTAAAATCAATAAAGAAATTCTTACCTTTTCCTACTAAATGGGTTTTTTGTGCCTCTTCTAAGGCTTTCTGATCCCTAGGAGTCAACAATTTTTGGGTTGAGATCGGGTTTGCGTACACAGTTTTTGACCGATTGAAGGATACAGCTCCGCTTTTAATAAGCTTCGCTTTATGTTTTTGAAATGAACCCCAGATTTCTTGGGAACACGGGTCAGCTAAAACTAAGGCAAGGTCTGGCTTTTCTAGTTTATCACTTTCAAAATGTGGTTTAACACTATTGTTGTCGGGGGATAAATTAGTGTTCAATTGTAGAGACACTTGGTTAATTGTAGGTGCAGTTGCTGGAGGCACTAGTATCCGCGAGATAGTCTGACCTTCCGACTCCTCCTCACGTGACTGCCGCCGCCCTTGTGACGTACCTGGAGGCGAAAGCATGTCGCGCATGCCTAAAGAAGTGTTCGGAGGAGGCGGCGGGGAAAACAGAATACGTCCACGTTTTTTGTCACCGGTAACCATCATTGGAAGAAGTTGCAGGTTTTGAATGTTTGGAGATTTCTGTTTTTCTTTTGGGAAGGATTCCGCTATTTTAGGTCGGACACGCCGCTGCTCTCTACGTATCAAGCCTTCTTTGTCCCATTCAAACAAAGCATCTGCTTGTAGAGGGGTATATGTAAGTCTGAACTCGGGCTTTGCCGCCGATTCTGGCATGATGAGATCAGGGACGGAATTTTCGGATTTTTCCACTTTGTTGTACGTTCTTGTCAGAGAGCTCCGCGTCTTCTGTCGCCTTAGGAAAATGTTCTTAGAAAACGCATTGGTTCTCTCCCTCGACACTTTGACATACTGTAAGTAACTTCGGTAGTTATTGTGCTTTATTTCACCGGTAATTACACGTTTAGAGTCCGAGGGGAGTTCTTGTCTCTGGTCCTTTGTTGGACATGAAGCGGTGTTTCTATTATTCAGCTCAATACTAAAGGCAGAAAACGCTGATTCCCGTCGGTGATTAATGTTCCTCATTCCTTGAGGCCGAGTCACTAGATGTAATCCAGAATCGAATCTTTTCTTCAGGAGATAGTAAGTAGCAGCGATCGAATTGACCTTCCTTTCACCAAGAGCATTTAATACCTCACTCTCCTTAAAGTCAAACATTTTAGTCATATAATTTATGACGGAGGCTTGTGGAACAAGCGGGAGAAGATTTGCAACAGCCTGCTGTCGAAAAACGGGCTCTTCATTTTCTCCAAGGAGCCATGGATGTCGCAAAAGGTCTTCCATTTTTATTCTCTTTCTTGGATCTGAAGTTAACATTGCCTGTAGAAAATCTCGACATTCTACAAAAAAAAATTAAAATGATTATTACAAAGATAGATTTTCAAACAGTAAAATAAATAAATCCTTGCCTTTTCGACAGTAAGTTCCAAGACCGAAGTTTTGTTGGGTTTTTTTTACTGATAACGAATTTTTATCCGATATTGATATTCAATATCCGATATCCTTCTAATACATTTTGACAGTGAATTGGAATATCCCTTTGGTTAACCTTGTAAAAAAGCTCTGGCTACCTAGAAATTATCAACTTTCTTTAAATCTTTAATGTGTTTAAAATTCATTTGATGGCAATAAATCACTAAAAAACTACAGATTGACGGGAAATGAGTTTTGAAGGGATTTGTAACAGTTCAACATTATGCAATCCCTGTTGCTAATATATAGTCAAGTTCAGTACCTCCCCTGTTGGATCAAATAACTATTTAAGTATGTATCAGGAAAATATTGATTTAAATGACGTAAAACGAAAAAAAATCAACAGTATATCTTATTATAAATGTTGAGAATACCAAATAAGAATTCGATAATGTTTATATGACAAAAACATAAAAACTTGTCAAAAAATACTCGTCAGGTTGGATTTTTTTAATGAAAATAAAATCTCACCTTCACTTAGGGTATCGGGGATCTCGCATCCTTTTAGAATTAAGGAGTGAAGCTGAGCAATGTTGTTTACAGGCTGAGGAACGAACGGAAGTGATCCAACAAGCATGGCGAACAGACAGACCCCTCTACAACGGAAGGAGGTAGATCAAAAATACCTTTATAACATATACAACATACTCTAATACTCTTTTACTTTGAAAACAATGTTAGGCAATTAATTAATTCTCTTCATGGGAAAAAGTGCACAGTGCAATGGAAATTTAAATATGACATTGTCCCGCGTACGTTTGCAGGTCAATGCAGTTTGACGAAGACCAATTTTTTGATAGACCTAAACTAATTTTTCTATGGTTAAAATCAGAGTAACATGTAAAATAATATTGGTATCTTGTATGATATATCTTGTATAATTTATTCTACTATAATTAAATATCATTATGTAGATTATTGCGTATTTAACACTTCATAATTATACTTATTAATAAGTTAATCGAAAATTCGATTCTTTGTCCTTTTGTCTATAGAACGTACTCGGCAAACAGATTATTTCTAAAAAAAAATTATACAAAATTAAGGGCAAAGAAATTTTAAAGAAAACTGACAACTAGACCTCATAAAAGTATGCTATTATGACATGAATATCGTAAATTTTGAATATAATTAGTGGATGTAATTCAGAATTTACGATGTGATTAGCACACCAGGTAAATTCAAAATTTACAGTCCGACACTTACATGCTCCAGACGTCCACCGCCGGCCCGTACTTCTGGTTACTGAGGATCTCGGGCGCGGCGTACGCCGGGGATCCACACTGTGTGGACAGGGAGGTCTCTCCGTAAAACACGTTACTCAGGCCGAAATCTGGGAAAGAAATAAGGCTGTAATTAATAAGAAACAATGGTAATGTATTTACCGGTATATCAACATTTTTCCACAAGTATTCCTAGACACGTTACTCAGGTTGAAGTCTGCGAGACAAACGCAGTTATATGGAAGTCAAAGAGCAATGGATAACTATAATATTGTAAAACTTATTCAGTCAGTAGTGTATCATTAAGGCAATGTTGGCCTATTGCAAGAATTTCAAAAAATAAATCCAAAATACATAAAAATGTAAATTTGTGATGTATACAGGAGCAATTTAATTGGCTTACTAATATGTTTGTATCATAAAATTTGAATAAAAAAAAATTAAAATGTAAAGTCAAAAAGCAATGTTCATGTATATAATAATATATCTGTTTTCTAAACGGTGAAGGTGCTAAACCTAGTAAACGGATAACCAGATTTTTATATCGTCTTATTATCCTACAGCATTTAAAAAAAACATTACATAATGTCTTTGACAACGGTTTGTTTCAACCAAAATAGACATTTGTCATTAGAAGCGGGGTGGGGTGGTGGGGGGTGGGGGTTGATGATACATGTACTAAGTTTGTGCGGTTCGTGACCTAATTTTACTGTATAATATTTAATGATTTATATTGTCTGATATTTACAGGTTGAAATTCAGTGTCCTGAGAGGGCAACAACTCACCGATGATCTTGATATCCATGTTCGCATCCAGCAGGAAGTTTTCTAGTTTGAGATCTCTGAAAATTACACAAAACTTGAACTACATGTATAAACTTTAATTTATTGACAATTGATAAACAAACAACAAATAATTGTTATTCGTTAAAAGTTTCTTTGAACAATGAGGTTCAAAATCAAAACCTGTCAATTTCGTATCAAACCTAATACCGGTATATTAAAGAATCTCACTAAATCAAGATGTCGTATATTCTTTTTAAGACATAGTTATATTTTCGCCTATTTAACTTATATACTTCTTATACATCATGCTATCTTTCATAATCGAATTATTTTGTGCTGATTTGAGAAACTACATGTATTTCCACGGTGTAGGGAGCCACCTTAACTATAAACTATCTGTATGCCTGATTTTATAACATAATATGAACTAAAGTATACATGAATTCATTATATGAAACTGGGAAACCTTTACCTGCCTGTATTATCTTTGAATTAGATTACCTGCTCACGTTACCTGTAATCAAGCGTAACTGTCTAAATTACATGTGAGCTAAAGTACATGCAAGGTTACTTGTAAAATAAGGTACCTACCTACATTACCTGTAATCAAGTGTATCTATATACATTACCTGTAAATTAAAGTACCTTGAAAGTTTCTACATTACCTCTAATCAAGTGTGCATGCCTACATTATCTGTAAAATAAAGTACCTGCCTACATTATCTGCCTACATTACCTGTGAATTATGTTAGACACGTGCATGTGGTCCACGGCGGAGATGATCTGTCGGGCGTACTTCCGGCATTCTATCTCAGGGAGACACTTTCTGAAATTTTTGAAAATATTCACATTATTTTGTACTTTTTTCACAGTTATTAAAGGCTGCATGCAGCATGTCATACCTTAAAAAATCCATAGAAAAGACTTGACAAGCTCTATGCTTCAAGCCTCAAATGTGATTTTATTGTCATTATTACATGATCGTATAACTACATGTAAATCAACATAAACATAATGATACACTTAAGTATGGCTGATGATTTCCGAGTCCTTCATTCTTATCCCGGAATATATTAGACATAACTATTTTGTTGTCATAAATTGGTTTAAATATTAAGATTCTTGCAAATAATAGAGAATGATACTTTTTTTCTACAACATTAAGTTTTATACTTAGTTGAATGGTTTTCATGCATAGATGATATATAAATATAGTTATTTCATTTAGAATTAATGACATATTTGACCATATTCTTCTTTTCATTATGATGACGTCATAGTACTCAGACTCACTTAATTGACAGGTACTTGATAAACTCCCCGCAGTCAGCGTACTCCAGAACGAGGTAATAGGAGTTCTCCGTCTCCATCACCTCATACATCTTAATGATGTTGGGGTGTGACAGTTTCTGTAGAACAATGGCCTCTCGCCGGACATTTTTACGGACAAACTCGCGTACCAGCACGGCTTTCTTGGGCACTACTTTTACAGCAACCTGAAACATTGTCATTGCAATTTTGTAAAAACTATTACAGCATGCATGTTTCATTTTTTTTCTTCTATACATATATCGACCACATACAAAAGGTTCGAATCTGCCGTCTAGATCTGCGACTGGACCTTTCTATGATTACGTAGCTTTATTCATTCAATCATACTTTACTTGACCCTAAATGCGATATTGATAAGAAATGTACATAAAATTAATTTCACATCTGAAAAAAGTAAAAACGAGTTAAAATTCCAGGTATCATGGCAATGGAGGTATTGAGTCAGGGTTGGCAGTCAAAAACAGTTAACATTCATTCGGCAAAATAAAGTTAGCAATGGTAAAAAAAATATTAAGTTTGTCAAAATAAAGTTTAAAGTAACAAAATAAAGTTAACACTTTCAGATTTAGTTTATACTGACTGTAAATGCAGTTAACACTGTCAAAAGAAAGGATCGATGGAAGAAAATAAAGCTTTTTAATTCTTCTATCGATTCTTTCTATTAATTCATTTTAGTTCTCTCAGAAAAATACCTTAAAATATACAGAGTATGAAAAATAAACACCATGTTAGCATAGCTACCGGAACAGACAAATCACTAATTAGGCTGTATTATGATTTTATGATGACTTACTCAGAATTTAATTATCAATTTTATTGGAGATATTTTTTTCCGTCAGCTTTCACCCTCTTTCCTCCCCAACCCCCACCCATAACCGACCTGACATCAGCTCCTAATCCATGTAAAGTGTGTAAACCAATGCTTTGCAATGCAACAAAAGCGATGTCTATATTTGGCAAACAAGACGTCGTGACTGTGTAACAAACTAGAACAATTTTGACAGGGGTGAGTGACCTCTGTGAGTGACCTTTGGAGATGACCTTGACCTTCAGACTGATCCCATTCAGACTGACACTGTATGTATGTTTCTCTGTCAGTCTCTATCGATTTGGTTTGTTACGTTATCAAATACATTCAACGTCAAAGTAGTGGGGTATAAGCACCAGGCATAAGCATTGAAAACACTGTATATGGTCCGGGCATTTGAATGATCACAAATTCGATAAACATCAGTATTATTTCATTAAATGTCTTCTTGATTGAGAATTAAATCAAATTTAATTTAAAGTCTCTATTCCTATTTTTTATTTTTAAATGCCATTGATTTGTTAACAGAATATCAATGCTCTTTACCTACATCCCCCTTTTGTGTGGTTTTCATTGATTTTGGTATTAAATATCAAATCAGAAGTGCAGGGTTCAGGACAAATACACTTCTACTTACTCAAATTTCAATGTAGTCGTTGTTTAAGAATTAAGAAATCGAAGGAAGATAACATTTAATAAGTCGAAAAATTTCTAAACAAATGCCCACCATGTTGAGAGTCTGTTGTTTTTTTTAACTTTTTTAAATCCCACATTTATTGATTTCGCGCTCTTCATCAAAGTTTGACAAATTAGAAGTGGACAAGTCTGTAATCCCTGAAATGGGGATAGGGTTGATAAGACAATCCCGCCATTTTATCAGTTATAACAACAGAATTACGTATTTTTAACTGCAAGATCGGCGGACCGCTGTTAGATCAAATACCAAGAGCTCTTAGGATAAGTACCCGTGTCGCTAAAATCTAGGAAGAATCTTAGGCCACTTATTACGACCTCAGTCAAGTGATAAATGTAATTTTAAAAATAAGATCTAGGACTTTAAATTGATGTTGGTATAATATACACCTGCTATTAGCCGTGACCTTCACCTTAGAGCATGATCTCCGAAATTCATCAAAATTTTGATAGCATCTCACCTTTTCAGATAAATTAAAGAATTAACTAAAGTCTATTTTAAAGAGCTGTTCTATTTGATATATACGGATGAATGAAACTCGTTTATGAATCGCAGCATTATATATAATTTAAAAAGCAACATTGCTTGCGAGTTATAATACGTCGGGTATGTATATCATTTCATAGACGGAAAACTGGTTTCAGAAAGATTCTATTGGCATTCTTTCATTGAGTGCCGGACTTTTTTTTCTGTATAATTAATATCGGCATTTATAAAAATGGTTGAATTCATGTCGTGTTTGTAATGACTTTAATTACGACGGCTGGCTATACGGCTTATCTATTCATGTTATTTAAATGTGTTCTGAAAACAGCATCTATGGACATTGACTTAAGAGTAAATATCTATTATATCATATGTTATCTTTATACAGTGCATGCTGTTTGTATGAACAGTAAAGCCATCATCTTAAACTGAGGTAAAATATAATGATGGGTTTGCTTGTGTGTAAAATTGCTCAGTTCCGAATGTCTATTATTTTGATGAAAGACATTTAATATCGTGTCCCAGGAACTTAAGTATTTTATTAATTTAAATCTGATTCATAATTGTTGTTGATAACATGAATTCGACATTAAGACCGATAAACTCTGATAAAAAAATAAAACACACACAAATGAGCAACGAAATATTGGTTTTACGTACAACTTAAATGCTTAATAGACATAGCGTGGGATAAGGAGTTTAATTATGACACTTTTAAATTTAAACCGCTAGATGACAAATTCAAAAGAGTATATAGGTCTACCTAAGTGTTGTATAGTTTGTGTTAAATAGTCAACTATGATTTTTATCTACCCCCCCCCCCCCAAAAAAGAAGAAATTAAGTAGTTTTAGAACACAATTATAGCTAAGTTGTATGACCCTCTACCTTTCTACTCCTTTGAGGCATTGCTTGAGCTTAATCTTACCTTTTCATGTGCTAAAAGATGGACGCCTTGACGAACTTTAGCAAACGATCCCTCACCCAAAGTTTTCCCAAGAATGTAACTCCCGACCTTCTTTTTCTTCTCGGACGCTTCCGATGTCGAATGATGCTCGCCGGTCGACTTAGCAACATCTTCATCCGCTGTGTGTGTTTCTTCTGAAGCATTTCCATTTTTCTCTAAATTTTCCTGTTCCATGCCGGTGGCTCACGCTGCTATTTGCAGCAAATTTTAAAGTCCATATTTTACAAACAGTTCTTGGGACAACTTCTATCCATATTTAAGCAAGGAAAGTAGCATGTTTTCTTTTTTAATAAACCAAACACCGACGGAAATCAACAGCCGTTCGCAGACGACATCCCGCGTGATTTGTACGTCAAGTATAGGTCTGGTTGGATTTGACATCTTGTAATTGTCGACTATTGTTCATGCAGTCCTTTACAGCAGTTCCTCTGACCGTTATCTTGTAATATATCAATAATCTTTTGTTCGCGACTTAAAGCCTCGTATCGCGAGGAAACACTCCAGATCGCACCTCCTCCATAGCTGCGGTCCCCCTCTCTCGATTTGACAGACTTTAAAGATCCTCGTCAGAGCTTCGCCGTATCTCTTCAAACAGACCACCATTTAGGCTCGTTTTTTATTCGTTATTAATAGAGTTACAGAACTACTGCGATATTTGTAATTTTTCAAAATATTTCTCGTTTGATCTTGTGATTGATTTTTCTCTTTCCATATTCAAAGCACGTCGTTTCTTTTCTTTCTCTCACTCTTTTTTTCCCGAGAAAATGATTTCCGCTGCCGTTAATAGGCAGTGGTGAGCAACATCTAACAGCTATCAAATTAAATAACTCTCTGTACACAGAAATATTGTTCCCCTTCTGTCAATTGGTGATTAGGTTTCTATAAAACTTTGTTCAATTTAGAGTGAATAAAACTATTGATCAACGTATTCTGTAATAAAATGTCATTAATTCTACAAATAGGCTACATTTTACAGCTTTATAATGGACGGGCATACATAAAATCAATGCATGTTTGTAATTTCAGAGTTTCAGGCTTAATAACAAAACCTTACGCCAGTATACGGCCAATCAAGAGTGACAGTGTTTTTCAGGTTTCTCAATCAGTTAATTACAGTATGATGTCACAACTTAATGTTTATGATGGTGTTCTTAATGTCCATTATAAGCCAGTAAATTTTTCCGGAACAAAATTTTAAAATCCTTTTCTCATATTTTTATTACCCACGAATTTAAAAATCCTAAAATCAGTAATGGAGGGTAGGGAATTTGGTAAATTTTGTAAAATTGTAAGGAATTGCTTTATACTCTTATCAAGTGTGCTTTACACAAATCAGTAGAACTGTAGGGAAACAGTATTTTTTCAAAGTAATATGTTTTTTTTTTTACTAAATAATCACCCCCTCTCCTACATCAGGAGGAATTGATTTCATAATTTTGGAAGCTTCCTTGCTCATCATAATAATGTAAGTACTCGGTTTATCTAGATGCTATATTCTCTATTACCGTGGATCGTCAAGCAACCACTGGCTAGCGAAGATGTATATAAGTGTGCTTGCTTTATCTACATGTATATAGATGTTCGTTATAAAGAATGCGATTTTAAATGAATATAAGTGGCATGTTTCCTTTATGGTCGAACAATCGAACAAGAGAGAGAGAGAGAGAGAGAGAGAGAGAGAGAGAGAGAGAGAGAGAGAGAGAGAGAGAGAGAGAGAGAGAGAGAGAGAGATTTTAAAAGACTCTAATACTTGTTGGATTTACTTTCAGCATGTCAACAATTCATAAAATGGAGATTGAGTATAACTATAGTTTGCTTAAAAGTTTTATCTTGACACATGATATCTTAAAAAGAAAAAATGAGATGATATCGCAAAAAAAAACCAAAACAAGAGGCCCAGGGGCCACATCGCTCACCTGACCAACAAAAGCCCTAACTCTGATCAAATCAGTATTACATTACCAAATTAAAAATATCTTGACTAATTAGTACAGTGGATCACACACATGACAAACTATGTTAAAATATTAAAAGTTAAAAAGTCTGCCGATTTTTATCCACATATTTTTATTGTAAATACCAAGCTCCTTTTGATGTTTTAGTATTTGTGAAAAGAATTTTCTCTATTCTTATTTTAAAAATCCCCCTTTTGTGACCCCCCCCCCTTTTCTCCAGGGAATCATATGGTTTTATCAAAATTTAATCTATACAACCTGTGCTTTCATACAACGTTTCAGCTTATTTGGCCGACAGCTATTCCAGGAGATTTTTAAAAATTTTTCTCAATGTCTTCCTATGTATAAATTTGACAACCCCCCATTGTGGGGTTCCATTTAGATTATTAAACAATAAACCCGTCTAACACGTAAAAAAGCATAAAATTCATTCTGAATACAAAAGAAGTCCCACCCTACCCCGGTACCCATGATTTGAACAAATTTGAATATTCACTACCTAAGAATACTTCCTTACAAGTTCCAGCTTTTCTGGCCAAATGGTTTTTAAGAAGAATATATTTAAAGATTTTCTCTATATAATTATTCTTATGTATACATACGAATCAGCGCATTTGTCTAGTTTAACAATTTAAATGGAAAATTAGCTGATGAAGCGAGGCAGTATCCAAGATGGCGTCTTGTTATTTTTCCTCCGAGGTACCCACTTTTTAACGATTTTTTTCTACACAAGCCCCTGTGGTTAGAGGCACTCATGCACATCATTACCACGCATTTAGTTTGTCAGTTAGATGCTCGTGCAAAAATAGAGAGATTTAATTAAGGAATGAGGAATCATTTTTTGAGTATTATGAGGTGATAATTTCGGTCGGGGCGTGATCAAATCCAATAAAGCCCGAAGGGCGTTATGATAGATTTGATCACGCCCCGACCGAAATTATCACCTCATAATATTCAAAGAATGATTCCTTTTTACTTATATTTACAAAATTTTATGCCATTGTACGATTTAATATTTAAATATAAATAAGCAAACCCCGCTGGCGCCTCAATTTGGCGTCATTTGAAGTTATGGGTTATATAGTACAAAATCGATACGTAGTGTTATCACAGGCAAAGCCACTGGAAAATGTAAATATTTACCTTTAAAATCTAAATCTCATCGAGAGATTAGTGTAATAATTTTACTTATTACAAGTTTTTATCTGTAAACAAGTTGATGCTTCCCAAACTACCACGACTTCGTCTTTAGATACTGTCAGTACTTTGATTTTTAATACAGATCGGGTTCGGTGTTCCGATATTGACGGAAATCAAAATTTCCCGAAAAAAAAATAAAGAAGGAAAATGGCTTCAAAAAAGAAAAGAGTAGAGGATGTCGCCAAAGACGATGAAATGTCGGACCAGAGTGATGCAGAAGACATGGAAGAGGACACAGAGATGGATATCAAAGAGGTATAATTCCAAATATTACAGTTTTTTTTTACTGTGTTGAGTCCGCCTAGACTGGTTGTGCAAGACACATGTTTAACCCGAGTTACCTCAGTCACCAGTCTTATCGTTTTAGTTTGATTTTAAAGTAAAACACCTGAATGCTAAGACTAAGCGAGTTTAGTACTAATATCATTACGATAAAATAAATAAAATGACGATCTAAATTGATGTTTTGGAAAATGTCAATAACATTCCACACTTCACATGCTTCAATTCAAACCAGCTGGGTCCAACGCACTAGGCCTGAGTATCGCCAGCTACCTTACGATACGATACGCATCATGATATATCAATGCAATACATCATGTATCACAATAAAGTTTTCAACTAGTCTATATTGCCTACCTCTATAAGAAATAGTATTTAATGAAGGAAATATGTCAACTATTTAAAAAATCAATCAACAAACTTTAGTTATACAGTTCAATTGATAAACAAATTATTTATAACTTTTATTGAAATTTCTTAATGTCTTCATGTTTTGTAAAGTACTATGTTGTAACTATTCTAGAAAGTCAATGAAAATTAACTCATACAGTACGTGTATCACGATACACATGTGCCGATACGATACGCGTATTGTGGGCCCTCACGATCAATACGATCGATATATCTCAGTATTGTTACATCTCTACAACGCACTATTACATGTTTGGTGATTTTACACCCAAAGTTGGTGGTGAAAAGGCAGCACACTGCTTACCACGGCATGAAATAGATAACTCTTAGGTTACACTGTATACAGTAGTAGCTGTTTTATCAAACACCATTTTACTACATGCCATTCAACTTATATAAATGTGATAACAAAAGTTAAAACTAAAATCATATGTCATCTTCAAGAAAGAAAGAAAATATGTGTATGAGTCATGTCCTTGTGTAAAAATTTGCTGTCTACTCAGAAAAGCATAGTTTTAAGTGAACAAAACTGACTCTCATTTAGTAGTGTAGCAGTCAACGTATAAACATGTTACAGCTGATATGAGGTACATGTAAAATAGAGATTTTGATATGTATCTTTTGAGGCATTTAAATTGCTGCTCTTTTAAACTTTGTTAATTTTAAAACTTTCAAAATGATTGTCGTCTCTGGATCATATATCATATTATGATTAACCTGGTATTATATCTGTATGTACATGTATATATGATTAACCTTATGGAATGCCTTCTATGAACACCTTTTAGGTTACCTTTGTTAATTTTGTTTTCTATAGGAGATCCAAGTTGATTTTGAAGCAAGAGTACCTGAGGGAAGTGATTTCCATGGAATTAAGACCCTTTTACAACAGGTATAAATTTACATGTATAAATTGATGCTGAGGATACATGTGTGACAGTACATGTATAATATCAATTGTCATTAAAACCTATTATGTATTCTTCACACAGTAAGAATGTTTTTTATGCTCAAGCAAACTTAGCAGATACAGCCAGAGAATTAGAGGAAATATTTCCACACTGCTCTTATTTTTCAGTTATTTTTGAAAGCCAACATTAACCTATCAGAAATGGCAGACATCATTATTTCCCAAGGACAAGTCGGCAGTGTTGTAAAGGTAAGCAATATTTTAATTTATTTTTATCAATATAAATTTATAACCATGTATAATTATAAAAATTTAATTGACAGGTATATATAGGAATTATCTTTTTTTGTTTATTCATTCCATTTTTGTGTCAGATCCATGATATTTAAGTTGGAAATATCAGATTCGTAGTTTCAATTTGGCCTAAGTTTACTCGTTACCGTGACCTGAGGACATTAGAGTCAAGGTCACATCTTCAGATCTGTTTACTCTTACGATTCTGTAGTATTGATTACAGATTTTCATGTCAAAAAAAACTCCAGTGATTTAACTATCAGAATAAGGAAAAGCATTCCTTCACATTTAAACATTAAAATCATTGACAAGTAAAACTCTTGCTCATCACTTGATTATTGCCAGGTCAATTAAATAATAAGTAGATTAAATTGTTCTCAAATACAAGCATATACAACATACATTTGTGTGTGAATGACTTGTTGAGAAGGTACTGTATACAGGGTTATTTTCGGCCCGTGTTATTTTTGCCCTTTTTCACTTACAAAGGGTTTCGCTTGTCTTGAATTCGCCCAGACAAAGTTGTGAATAAAGAAAGATAGTTTGAAGCATAGAAATTCGCCCAGTCTTAAATTCGCCCGCTGACAGCAAGGGCGAAAGGGGCGAAAATGAAATGGGGGCGAATATTTCCCTGTATAGTAATACAGTAATACATGTATATACATGTATAATTGATATCTAAGAAAATGTTTCATAATAAAATGTTGCTTCTCATGATGATTTCACCCCCCAGCAATCCTATGTTCCAGAAGAAGATGAGGATGATGAGGAGATGGCAGAAGATGACCCAGTCCTTGCTGTTACTTCAGTTATCAACATCACAGACAAAAAGGTCAGAGGTCAACATAACAATACAATGTGGACTCGTTATACACGAATGAAATCGGTCTTCATGAAAACTTTTAAATCGTACAGGCCAGTAGGACCAGTAGTCTGTAAAAATATACTGACCCCCTAAAAAAATTACTGGCCCCTATTAGGGACATTTACTCAGTTCAATCACATAAAACATTCTACGTATGGAAGTCCCTGGTACATGTATATAACAACAACATATAACTGAAAATTAGCTGTCCAAGAAGCAGTAAATTGCAACTTTTTAACACGTATGGAACTATTGCTCCCAGGTTGTCCATCAGAATTTTTTTCAGACTGGGAACTACAGACCTGCAGCTTTGATCCAGAATAATGTTGTGATACTGTTTCTGTTATCAGGATATGGAGTGTGTAAAGCAGGTCCGCTCCATGCTGATAGATCACTGTCAAAAGTGTGGAGGGGATTCAAGATTTAGCAAGGTGCTCAATGATGGGGACCACCATGTGGGGCTGCTGGTCAGTGAGAGATACATCAACATCCCCCCTCAGCTATCTGTCCCCATGTTTGAATCATTGTTGTAAGTATAGTCAGACTGACTGGTAAATGTGTTTAATAAATCAGCATCCCCCACAGATATCTCTCACCATGTTTGTATCATTAGTTTTAAGTAGAGTTTGGTTTTTATGTGTATTATTGCATGAAGGATCAAATTTAGGAGGATAAAAACTAGAGAAAATGACTGTCATTATATTTGTTCATTTTTTTAACTAGAAAAGAAGTGGAGAAATGCAAAAATAAGAAAATGAAGTATGACTTTGCCTATTACATTCTTGTATGTAAAACATACAGACAGAAAGGCCAGAAGAACAGTCCCTTGTTTTACACCAATGCAGAGGAAGAATTTCTTCAGGAGGTATACTATACAAACTGTGTATATTATAATACAAAACCGAGTGTTTACAGAGATAATTAATAGCAAAAATTTCTCTTCTTTTTTTTAATTTGAAGTGACTTATTTTGATGAACATGATTGTAATCATACTGTTTAAAGTACATGCATGTAATTTCAGCAATATTTGTCAAGACTAGAAATTTTGTACTGACGTCTATTCTGAATAAGAAATATCATTATGAAAATTTAGTTCTTGATAAATATTGCAGAGTTTAATTCTCATCATATACCAATTGGCCAAGATTTACTGGCATAATATTTCTGTTTCTCTTAAAAACTATTGAAACATATTCAGGTACAATAAATTTTTATTTTTGAAGCTGAGTGAAATGAGTTTCCAGTACTCAGTGCAGGCGGAACGCGACACTGTGGTAGCTGGTTCCTGGGATGCAGAGGACCAGTTTGAGGCTTTCCGAACTGTTTTGTTGATCTCCGCAGACAAACTCAGACAAGGAGTGGACAAAATTAAAACAGAACTCGCTACAACATAAACAAATAAAGCTAGAAAAAATGTTTGACCCAGTTAAATTTTTTTTTAATAGTGTAAGACCATAAAAATTATTTTCTTGGTTTTCAATCCAATTTTGTCAGAAATAGATGTAGCTGGGTGGTGTTTTCATTTCATAAAAAAATGCTGTGGGATTTTTTAATTTCATTTTCAACTTGCAGTATTTAACGGTAGTCATAATGCCAAAAACGACTTTTGAAAGTATATATTAATCAGTGTCAAACGTTTTACTGACAGAAATATCTAAAATGATTAGGTCAGAAATCTGGATTTTTTTTGTGCTATGCACAAATGCATGAAAAAATTTATTTTAAAAAATGAGAACCAAGGAATTAACTTTCTATGGCCTAGTATGCTATAGTAAGTCATAATAACTGTAGAAGGAGCTGGCTACTTGGCTGTTAAATGTAGATAAATTACCGGTAGGTTTGATCTCGGTCTCAATTAACTATCATCTCGAGCCATTGTCCACTTATAGCTCTTTCTTCTACTTATGCCTGCTTGATCACTCAGTGTTAAAGAAACTTGAATTATACTAAATATTCGTGCATAACTTTTCTACATTATTTTGTAACCGCTTCAATCCTACTTGCTGCCACTTTATCAACAATGTACGAAATCAACAATAATCTGCTGTTGACATGTCAGAAGACAATACTGCTCTTTATAATTTTTCTCTTGTTCAATGATGACCAGGAGAGAAATAAAAGTACATTTCAGATGATGCATTTAGTAATCAAATATAGCAGAAATGATATTTGAGCCAAAAGGGAGGTTATAATTGTAATTTTACATCCATATTCTGCACAGATATTTTGTGTGAGAATGCTAATACTGGTCCTGACTAGCGACATCCTTCACCAGTCAATTTGCAACAAGCACTGATGCATGCTCTGAATTCAAAGTTCTTCATCTACCAGTACATAGTGCTGAATGAGCCCCAAAGATTCTTGAAGTGATGTAAAACAACAAAGAATAAAGCTTTGGTTTGTGGGAAGAATTGAACCAGATATTGGTTCTTGAACTTAAATCAACAAATGAAAAATTGACAACAACATCATTTGCTATTCATCAAATTTTTTTTTATAGAAAAATTGTACACAACAGACAAAATTGTCAAAAGTAAAGGCAATAACATTGTTTGGTTAACAATAAGTAAATCTTAAAGGAGCATGGTCACAATTTTAGCCAAAATTTTGTTTTCCCATTTTCATATGCAAGCTGCAATAATGTAGCCCTCTCCTGATTTTTTTATTATTTTTTTTTTTGGAAAACATCACATAAAAAAAATCACAAAGGGCTTCATTATTTCAGCTAGTATGCTAATGCTAAAAATTTGAATGTTATTGTCAAGTTAAAAATAAGATATAGAACTTGTATTTCGACGTCCTAATGCAAAATAAATATGTGCAAAGAAAATTCTGAATTTCAAATAAAAATATCAGCCAGAGGTACATGTATATAAAAATAAGCTGGATTATATTATAAACTTTATCTCTAATAAAAAATACCCAGCTGATTTAATAAACATTTTAGGAACTCAAAGTATTATTAGCCCATTAAAATTTACATTATAATTATATTAAATTACAAATAAATGGTAATTCTTAGACTAGTGTTAAAGGAAGATTTTATGAATAAATATATTAACATAGTGACATGTAGGATATCTTTAAAGAATAATATGCTAGCTATTTCACCATGTGGAGAAGATTTCCTTACTCAAGTACTCGGTTAGTACATGTATATCACAGTCAAATACTGTACAATCATATGTATGGTTGCTATATGTGTAATGTGTACAGGATTATACACTACTTTAAGGGGATTGGATGTTTGTAAACATTTTTACAGGACTGTATTAATCTCCTTGAGTAGAAGAGTTGTGTATACAGATATAGAAAGATATTCAATTTTTTTTTAACGATAATCTAATTTTTGGATTTTTTCCCCTTTTAACTAATAGGGTACTAAATTATAGATAACGGCTGCAAAGAAATCATTTTAATTCTTACATTCTGGCATAGACCTGATGGTTAATAATTTAATTTGTGACCACATACCCTGCCTCTTTAATCTAGTAAATGAATATGTGCTTTATGTAAAGTTATGGTAATCATTTCAGATATTTATTACCTAGCAAGCCTCGCCCACACTTTTAAACCAACAAACTGTGCTATTAGTTATCATTATAATTCAAATCAAGAAATACAATATATGACAAGAATAGAATTCCTGCGTCCCCCGCCGTTCAAGCAGTATAATAGTATACTGTACTGTGGAATCATTAAATTTCGTGGGGGCCAATTTTCGTGGATTGCTTAAATTTTACAGGTTCGTGGGGACGTAATTTCGTGTATTCTCTAAAACCTACAAAGGAAATATGATTTTATTACCCTTATTTATTAATTCGTGTAGGATGTTAAATCGTGGATGAGAGGTCAATTTTTGGATAAAACGGAGTCGTTATTGTGGTCAGAATCCCATAACTCCAGCAAAAAGTATCGACCAATGCTGATTTTCGAACTTGACCAAGGTAATAGGTGTATAAACATTTGGTATAAATTTAATGAAAATCCGTCAAAATTTGTAGGCATGAGAGCGCTTACAAGGTCAATTTTTGGATAAAACGGAGTCATTATTGTGGTCAGAGTCCCATAACTCCAGCAAAAAGTATCGACCAATGCTGATTTTCGAACTTGACCAAGGTAATAGGTGTATAAACATTTGGTATAAATGTAATGAAAATCTGTCAAAATTTGTAGGCATGAGAGCCCTTACAAAAAAGTGTGATGGACGGACGCACGGACCCACAGACGCACGGACCCACAGACACACGGACCCACGGACACACGCCCGTTATTTCTATGTCCCCGCTCCGCGTTGCGGCGGGGGACAAAAATAAGGGGGATTAATCAGGTCATTTGATGTATATTCATTCAGACACATTCATAGGCATGTAGCTCTCTTTTTTTTTTGGTACCAGGATATTTTGAAAATCTTATTTAATTTTTTTGTGTTAATTTCTTTTGATTTTGTTTATTTATTCTATTTTTTTTTTATTTATTCTATTTTTTTTTTGGTCTTATTTTTTGGGGGGTGAGAGAATTTCCGATAGAAAGTATTTCATTAACATGTATAGTCTATCTACATGCAGGCACATTGGCCATGTTCCAATTACTATTTTTCCATGTCATCTGTAAATTATCTTGCACTTGTTACTAGCGTACATTCAAAATTGATTCAAAGGCTTAACTATATGTATAAATACAAATGGATTCTTCAATACTGCATATAAAAAACTTTTTACTGGTAACAATAATATAAATAATCCATGTCAACATCTCCCTGTATCTTGTTGATTACATCACAGGTATATACACAGGTCCTGGGTCCCTTACAGAGGATGAAGTATACCCCAGCATCTTACTGGCCGCTTCTTCCCACGAGTGACCTAATTCCAGCATGCTGCACACCCAGTGGTATTTCTGCCTCTTGACTATGTACGTGTCCACTGAAGTCTTCAGTAGCGGTAAAATGTCGCCCATGGCTGTCATTCCATCCAGCTTTTTGGCTGCCATTAGGAACGCTGTAGTAATCGTAATTGGATTGGAAAAATCCATGGGGAATAACTCTGGGGCAATTACTTTGTGAATGAGGAGCAGGGCTAGTGCAGAGGAGAGGATTTCAATGCTTTCCTCAGAGACTTTTTGACCTGTAGGAAAAAACTAAATATAAAAAACATGCAAACCTCAGTATGCAATCAAAGTATTCACAAATAACCAAATTGAATATTAATTTTCATTTTTTTCAATGAAAAATCATTTTCAATCAAGTTTTCAACCACGGAAAATATTGCCAAAATACATGTAATTATGGTACTGATAATATTGTAACAGATAGTATGTAAAAGTAGACTTGACTTTAAAGATGAGGGTGACATTTTTAACTGTTAGTACCGGTACATAAATGTTCTGTCAAGTTAATCTCTCAACTATAAATACCCGGTATATTAAATTTTTTTTTTTTAATATTAAATGAAGCTTTTTCCTTTTAAATATATATATTATTATCTTATGAATGACATTTTTTAATTACATTTCACGGAGAGTTTTAATGTTCAAATAAATGATATCCTTAAATTTTATAACATTATAATGGTACCTAATCACTTTGTCAAGAGAGATAACTCCCACATATATACAATATTAACACTACATTTGTATATTGTCAAATACATGTACTTACCCAGTGAGTGCAGACCTGCTCTTTGAAGAATGTCTCTGCATTTTTTTGTATCAATTCCAAAAGTTTCTTCCAAACTCTCATCAAGTTTCCATAAGTTGTTCTGTTGAACATAATATTTATGACTATATATAATTATTACTTTGACAATTTTAAAGACAATAGATGCATGTATCACCTTGCTATTTTATAAGAGACTTTATTGACTATGTGACATGGGAAAATCCTTAAAAATGACAAAGAAAAGTATATAGATATAGTGTAAACAGGAAAATATATACATGTATGCCCAGCCCGTTTTAATTCTGCCCCTTTCACCCTGGTTGTCATTGGGTGAATTTAAGACTGGGAAAATTTAAATCAATTTTCAAATAACTCAACTGTGTTATTTAGAAAGTGTATCTATATTTCTAAATAAGTCTGGGGGTAATTCAAGAGGGGGCAAAACATTTGCAAATAGAAGGGTGAAAAAATGTTGAGAGAAAAATCCTTTCATGTCATAAATGGCCTGGCTTCTCAATAAAAAGTTGTGAATTATTGTTTAAGTAATGAAGCCAAGGAGTGGAAGAGAGAATGCTACCTGTTGAATACTGAACACAGATCTGAGAGAGGAGAGGCTGAGGTCGGGCGACCTCTTCCTGATGTTACCGACTGACGTCCCTATACCATAGCTGTTGATGTCGTCAAGTGCTGCCAATGCAAGACAGAAATAAACATCATTCTAATTTCAATTAAAATATATGTACATATGAAGTCATACGTGCTTCTACAGGTCTACAGGTACTGTAGAGAGAAGTGGCTGTTTAGATTGTTACCTTTATTTGTCAGTCCACTGGGTAAGGTTGGTAGTCTGGATCTTCTTGGTGAAATCTGCATAAACATTTTATAAATCACCATGAGGACACTAGTAATGATTTTTTCAATGGTGTTAATTGAATACACATGACTGTACATTTCATAATTACCGGTACAACCCTGTTACATGTACATGCGAAAACAATATAGTCAAACGTATAAGCAACAGCAAACCTACATGCCATAACATATATAATCCAAAGATTTTTTTTCCATGATGAGAGAATTGGTTTTGGGAGAATTTGAAGCAATGCCATATAACTTTCAAACAATACATGTACAAGAAACAAAATGTCTAGTATGTTTACTATCATATAACAGTACTATTACAATGTACATGTATTAGGTCTCTCTAAGTCATTAGCTCATCACAAGTACACTCCATGCTAGAGTAAGCTAGCTGCATGGTACCTGAGACAATAAAAACTCAATATAAAAAATTAGTCCAAGGATATGCACTTTTAACATACTAATTGGTACATCAAAATTCTTCACCAGAATTTGACCCAGTGACCTCAAAGTTACCTAAAAGTCAACATGTTTCTTAATATCTTCATGCCAGTGGATAGTATTTGACAAGCATGTTGCGATACAATTTATGCAACAAACTACTTCTTCTAGGCTCTAGCCATAGCAATTGCTTACCATGCCTGGAGACTGGACATTATCTGCATTCTCAACCATTTTTTGTATTTGTTCACGGCTCAAGTTTCTCTTTTCTTCATTTACAGTAACTGCTCAAAATTAATGTAAATAATGACTGTAATATAGCAATTTGAAAGTAAATTCTCATTTATAATTCCAATCTCTTAGGCAGCATTGATTGTAGGCTTTAAAAAAAATGGCATTTTATATGGCCTCTTGAGGATGATCAGGGTATACAAGGAAAAAAATACTTTCATGTAGTTTGTCTTAATTTTTTGACAAGATACTTACATGAACCCAGGCTGACTGATTCTAAGTCATTAACAGTCACAGTCACTATACTGTTTGCATCAATGTCGATGGTAACAGTGACCCAAGGGCTGCCCACAGTCCTGCCTCCAGTATTTTCCTTCACATAAAAGTTGTACAGTTTTGAGTTTATATTAATGTCTTTTGAATGAACTTGTAGAATACTTACATCAGCATACAAGTATCAAACTGAAGACCAAAGGTAGACGGTTGCTGCAGTCCAATTAAAACCACCCCCTCCTCCTTACACTCGTCAGGGTTCCTGAATGACATTACTACACCCCCTTCTCCTTACACTCGTCAGGGTTCCTGAATGACATTACTACACCCCCTTCTCCTTACACTCGTCAGGGTTCCTGACTGACATTACTACACCCCCTTCTCCTGACACTCGTCAGGGTTCCTGACTGACATTACTACACCCCCTTCTCCTTACACTCGTCAGGGTTCCTGACTGACATTACTACACCCCCTTCTCCTGACACTCGTCAGGGTTCCTGACTGACATTACTACACCCCCTTCTCCTGACACTCGTCAGGGTTCCTGACTGACATTACTACACCCCCTTCTCCTTACACTCGTCAGGGTTCCTGACTGACATTACTACACCCCCTCCTCCTTACACTCGTCAGGGTTCCTGACTGACATTACTACACCCCCTTCTCCTGACACTCGTCAGGGTTCCTGACTGACATTACTACACCCCCTTCTCCTTACACTCGTCAGGGTTCCTGACTGACATTACTACACCCCCTTCTCCTTACACTCGTCAGGGTTCCTGACTGACATTACTAAGTTTCTGACAAGTGGATCCTGATGAGTGTAAGGAGAAGGGGGATGGTTTTAATCAGATTGGATGATTGCATTCCATCGCATTCTACATGCTATTGTATTTCCATTATCAACAAAATTTTTTAACAAGAATAGCAGAGTCATACAATTGATACATTTACACAAAATCTGTATGGATTAATATAAAAACTAAAACTATTATTATTATTTTTATTTACAATCTGTAGATTTCCCAGGAAGTTGTTCTGTTTGGCCTCTTTATAACATCCCTCATATACTCGAATATCAGCCATTGTCTGATCAGCATGTGTACATGTGAAAACCTGAAGATTGCAAAAAATCAAAGTACTAAAAGCACTGGGGTTCTAAACCAATATTGGGTGTCATGGCTAATATACAGAACAATACCTTTAAAGGGACTTTATAAAATTTTTGATTTTTAATGTCTAGAGTGGTCAAATTGGATGTTTTTAATGCTTTGTCAAAATCTGAAAGTCATAGATCGATTTACAGAGGTTAGATTTATTCTTTGTTTTGAAAACAAAGCTCGAGTCCTTTTATAATTGTTTACATATGTGTTGTATAACTATAGGGGCTGTAAGCTCGTCAACGAGAGCGCGCAAGATTTGAATACTTCCGGTGACAAACAAACATGGTTATATGCTATGCACACAGATGTAATCAACGCTGCGGAACAAGTGGTTGTAAATTCTTTCGCTTTCCGACGGATGAAAGAAAGCGCTTGTTGTAAGTTTTAATCTAATGTTGCTTTTTGATTAAAAAAAGATTGTTTAGTTCATTTTGAATCATTATCATGATATTTTCATTATTTAACACAATTTTTATCTGTGCATTAAATCTTAAACCATTACATTAACTGTACAAACAATCTACCATACACATACTTGAAGCCTATCAAAAGTAATGGTCATTAATTAAAATGATAAAAATCATTATAATTTAATATGAATGATATATTTCAGATCTGAAGTGAGAAACATACATCTGACAGTCGAATCAGTACTTGCCCCTATTAACTGCAACCATAACACTGATTACTAATGATTCCTTTATTATAGTATTTAATTCTGGGAATTGACCATTTTGCATCAAATTGTGAGAATATAAAATCGCTCTTAATTTTCATCAAAGTTTCATTAAGTTAACATCTGTCAATAAAATAAAGTGAGAGTTTAAAATCTGCAAGGTGTGCTTCTTGCTATAAATTCCAAGTTCAAGTAAGAATCCACAGTATCAGGCAAAGCCCTGAACTAACAATCTCACTGACCTGGCTTTTTCTGCATGGTATGGTGCTGTTTCGGGGAACAATTTCAATAAAATTGCCATTTGCATCCTCCACACCAAGGGGTAAAGGTGTGACATCCAGTAAAAGCAAGTTTGTCATTTCATTCTTAAATAAGAAATATTCATATGCCCATAATTTTCGATGTTGAATTATTAAAGAAAACTTAAGGTATTGTTTATGTTTAGTTCATTATATAATCAAACATATATGCTTGTAAAATAAAAATCATTTCATTTCACAATTTGGCCAACGAGTATGATTACAGTAAAACACGCTTATAACAAAGTGTCAGGGACCATTGATTTTGCTTAGTTATGAACAAAATTTGTTATACTCATTAGCTTCACAATATGTTTAAAAGCCATGGGGAATGAAAATCACTTCTGAATCACTATAAACGTCAATTCGCTAAGAGCGTATTTGCTATATGTGTGTTTTCACTGTACAGTATATTTACATGTACTAGAAATTATGATGCTATCTTGCATAAGATTTGTGACTTTTACATCTGTATACAATAAAATTAATCAAAATTAAGATTTTTTTTACTATGTATGCACGTGTGTTTCAATCAAATAAGCATAAAATTATGTTCTCTCACCTCAATTGTAGATTTATTTTTCCCAGAAGTTAGCACTGCTGATAACTGCTTCATTAGACCACCTCTTCTACCTACAGTATACATATTATGTATGTATAATATAAAGTTAACTTGTTTATGTCAGAATTCATGTAAATTTTCCAAAGGGAATTGGGGGAGGGGGTTCTTGATGATTCTGTTGACAATGGGGGATTCTAAGGTCTGTTTTAAGAATTCTACATCACAAATTTGATAAGCCTGAATTTACCAAAGATTCTGACACATATCTCATCCTACATTTGTAGATAGCTACATGAAATTCAGAAAACAGAAATTTAACTGACTTCAACCGATATCACTAAATTGTTACCAAAGCAGCTAAGGTGACCAACACCTTATAATACTGGAACTCATTTCTAATACTTGTCTGTATGTTTCAACATGTAGAATTTAATTTGTTGAAGAAAATTTCTAACTAAGTCTTAATAGTCAAGCTTTACATGGGTATGCTATATATACATTCATACTGTGTTGATGAAAATGTTTGGATCTTATTCATATGACATTTTTTATTATTGCCTCATTTGCTCTCATTGTCAATATAAAAATAAAAGCAAAAGTTTCTTAATCATAGTAAAAACACAGACTTTGTTTTTTAAAATAATGTGTGTCTGTACCTACCTCTAGATAACAGGTTTCTGGATAATTTTTTCTTTGAATCTTGCTCCTCCTCTGTATATGAAATTGCATCCAAAATTTCTGCATCACGTTGCATTGTGTCTTCTTTCAGCATACTCTGGGGTTTTTGTTTTGCATATAATCGAGTATTAAGAGCTAATGATAAATCATTCGGTTGACTTGGTGTAAATTTCGACTTTCTTCTTGGAATCGATGGGGGAGATGGAGGTGTTGCCGAACGTTTCTGGTATAAATCAGGTATTAATCCTTCATCAACTTCAAGAGACAGTGCACAATAAGCAGCCTGAGGGTGCAAAATTGGCTTTGCCTCTGACGCTTTTTTGAGTTGTTGTCCATGTTGTATTTGTTCTAGTAACACTTGACGGGGTTTTGGTGGAGGGGGTGTTGATGACTGTGACTGTGGAGGCAGAGACCATGTAGGAAGAGGTGAAGGTTGCAAAGGTGGAGGTGGAGGTGGAGCTGGTGGTGATGACTGTGGAGGTGGGAGATTCATTCTAGATATAATAGTACCTCCAAATCCACATGAAGATATTTCGTTGGAAGGTTGGAAAGACAGAGGTGGTGGTGGTGGCATCGACTGTGGTTGCAGGGGTGGAGGTGTGGGAGGAGCGGCTGGCGGTGGTGCTCCTCGACTTTCAGCTACTCCAAATCCCAATCCTCTTATTTGTGGTCCCCCAAATCCAAACCCTTGGGACTGTCGTGCTGGAGGTGGAGGAGGAGCTGGTTGTGCTCTTTGTCTAGCTACTGATCCAAATAACGATCCACCCATAGTCTGTTGTGGTACTCCAAATCCTGATGATGATCCAAACACTGGGGCAGCAGTTGCTGATGACTGTTCCATTGGTAATGATGAGCCAAATCCAAATCCTGTTGATTTTTCTGATGGAGGTGCTCCAAATCCAGAACCAAACATTGATCCTTCCATAGCCTGTGGTGCCATCATTGGTTGTTGTCCAAATACTGCTGTTGATGATCCAAACACTGGTGCAGCAGGTGCTTCCATTGGTAACGAGGAGCCAAATCCAAATCCTTTTGATTTTTCTGATGGAGGTGCTCCAAATCCTGATCCAAACATTGATCCTCCCATATTAGCCTGTGGTGCCATCATTGGTTGTGCTCCAAATACTGCTGTTGATGATCCAAAAAGTGGGGCAGCAGGTGCTGATGCCTGTCCTGTTTGTGATGATGGACCAAATCCAAATCCTCTTGATTTTTCCGATGCAAGTGCTTCAAATCCTGATCCAAATAGTGATCGTTCAGATATTTCTTGTGTTGACTGTGGTGGCAGCTTTTCAAATCCTGTTTTTGTTGAATCAGGTAAAGAGCTTTCAGATTCCCTAAAACCAATTCCTTTGGATTTTTCTGCAGGAACTGCTCCTATTGACACATTTCCATGAACCTTTCTGGATCCCAATGTTGTTGATGCCCCAAAACCAATTCCTTTGAATTTTTCTGCAGAAACTCCTCCTCTCATCACACCTGGTAATGCTAATCCAGACATGAAAGAAGGAGAAGCTGATTGGTGTTGTATCCCTGGTGGCTTTAAAGTATCGACAGTCACTCTTAAATTTTTGCCTGCAGACTGTGGTTGTTCAGTACCATCTATCCTTCCTGAAGTTGATACATGTAAAAGATTATTTACCAGTAACGGGGCATGGTCATGATAGTGGTTAAATTCCATTTTTCTGTTTTTATTATTTACAATGCTTTAGAAATGTATATCTAATGAACAAATGAAATTTGAGAGTCAGTCATAGAGTTACCTTGGATGAAAATTATATACCTATTTACTGGCTATAATGATGATAGCTAGTTTATTGTCCCCCAAGACAGCAACTATTTCTCGAGGCGAAGCCAAGGGAAAAATTTGCTGTCTAGGAACTAATAAACTTGCTATCGTCCGAATAGTCAGTAAATAGGTATAAATTTTATCATACCCAAGAAAACTTTAATTGTCCGTGGTGCAAATTTTCTTGATGTCAAACAAATTAGAGTTATGGAACTTTGTTTAACGTAGCAACTCTGATCACACCAGACGTGTTCCCAGTTTAAAAACGAGGGAAATCGAATGCTGGCAGTGAATAGTTTTGATGACTATTCACCATGGGCAGATAGCACGGAAACTATTTCACAGTTAGATAGAATAGCTTCTTAATTCGTTGTAATTTAACATAGAAAATACTCACAGATGTAAAATAAATGAAGTTAACAAATTTATCAATAAATATCAATACATGTAAATGAAGTTTTTTATATCTCTGTGATTGAATATTTCTAAGTAAAATTACAATGAATAGACAATGTCATGCTATTCTATCTGTGAAACACTTTCCGTGCTCAGCCTTTCTGCCCATGGTGAATAGTCATCGAAACTATTCACCAACGGCATTGAATTTGCTCATTTTTAAATAGGAATACCTCTGGTGTAATCAGACTCGCAACGTGAAATTTAAAGTCTGATAACTCCAATTTGTTTACAAACAAGAAAATTTGCATTGCTGAAAAGTACTGTAATAAAATACCTAGTATATTAATACTGACTATTCGAACAATAGCAAGTTTATTGATTGCTTAGCCTTGTGAAATAGTTGCTGTCTCTGGGAACAATAAACTTGCTATCATCATTTACCGGTAAAGTTTATTAATAAATTACTAATTAAATAATATTCCAGTAGTGTTTCAAAACGTTTTTGACTCACAATTTACACTGGGCAGTCATATAATGCTGTTACATATTCATTAAAAGAGGAAATGTGGTCATTTTAATGCTCGACGTAACAATGGGCAAAAAAAATGTCTGTATTTACTCATTACTATTTCACTTTGAAAATTTTGGGGTGACCATCTTTTAGACTAGTACATGTCATTCCTAGATGCATTATATCCCTTCAAGATCTATTTAATAGATACCGCCAGCAGCCTTTTAAACATCTGAGTAAAACCTCAATCGTCATGAAATGTCCATGCATTTAAAAATATTGGTCAAATTAAATGCAGCATCTAACTCAAGAGCTTTTAAGATCAAATTCAATTAGTAAAGATATTTATATAAATATTTACATTTTCCTGTGTCTTTGCCTGTGATAACACTAAGTATCGATTTTGTACTATATAACCCATAACTTCAAATGACGCCAAATTGTGGCGCCAGCGGGATTTGCTTATTTATATTTAAATATTTAATCGTACAATGGCTGGCTTAAGATTTTATAAATTTAATATAAGTAATAAGGAATCATTCTTTGACCTCATAATTCTTAAAGAATGATTCCTTATTCCTTAAATAATTCATTGACATACTGTATGAAGCAAATCAACACTCAGTCTGACAGAATGTCAAATCCTTTTAGATTTGTTTGCAAGAACTGCATATCATTGATAGAAATATATGCCTATTAACTTAAATGTATTAAATATGTCATAAACTATAAGAAACTTACGTGCAAATTTAAAAAATGAACTTTGCGGCATCTCATCCTCGTCATCAAACAAATTAAATGCGATATCATCCTCTCCTGATTCATCACTACTGTAAACTTTACTGTGACTTGTTTCTCTACCAGCCAGCTCCTTTTCTATTAAATAATGCATGATTTATTTCTCTAAGGTACTCAAGTTGTTTAAAAATGATGTCTGACTGATAATTCACATGCAGTCAACATGGTACATGTAGCATTTTTACATGGTCACTTGTAAAAGAATAAACATGGCTGCTATATATTGCTCATCATAATAATTGGCAAGAAATTGTCTGTGTTTACCGGATATATACTCAATACTATAATTTTAATTTCATTAATTTTGACTTGATTTCTTGATTTACAGAGAAAAGAATAATGAAAATATTTAACCCAAAATTTTCACAAAGAATTGGCAGTGCGAGATCTGAATCCCACTTGTTTTTTCATTCACAACTGACTTTCACATTGCCCATTTGAAAAAGCAGTAAGTGTAGAAGAGCATTTTCAAAACAATAAATTTTGATAATTAACAGTTATATTTAAAATTTGTAAAATACATGTAGCTTTAAATAAATTACGTATTTTTTATTTATCTGATAACATCTTGCAAAGATACACTTCATCTTGGGCCTTATCAGCTATAAAGAAAGTAATTAGTTGTTGTTCATAAATTTAAGTCACTATTCTTTCTCTTCACATAAATTTTTATTCAAGTTGAATAAGTTTACTATAATTAACTTCTGTATTACAGTACAACTAATATAGACTAGATATTGTTGTGATAGTAGACATGTATTAAATATGTATAAAATATATAAATCAGGAAAATATTGGGCTCATATATTATCAAATTTACAGTTTGTACTACATGTAGATTACAATTGTATTTCCCAGATGTATTATCCCCATGAGTTTGATTTAGACATAGCCTATTCAAAATCTGAGCAAGACCTCCTCATAAATTTATGCTGAACCTGTATGTACATTCAGAATATATTTGGTAAAATGCAGCAACTACTTTATGGATTTTTAAATGAATGTTGATAAGTACAGATATTTATCTAAAATAATTAATTGACGTATGAAGCAAAGCAAGACTCATTAACATGGGTTTATTTGAAAGAAAGAACAGTACATTTGTACATGTATGTATCAAATTTTCTTCATTTAATTAAATTTGTTAAAATGGCAAATTAGGAATTTGATATGCATGACCATTGCATTTAAGTTGTAATTTGTATTTAAGTTATTTTTTCACTGTTTGCCTGCAGTCCAAAAATATATAAGTAACTTAAAAACAAACTTACTCAGTCAGTAATCATTATGCATTGCCATGAACCATCTTGTGTTTAAAATATTACTGGTAGTACATTTGTGAATATACCTGCTGACCTACCTTTTAAAACTTTCCCAAGTATCAGCTTGGAACCTGGTAAAGAGAACACACTAGTATTAGTTGTCATGATGGTGAGCTTTTCTTAGTTTCTGTTTTCATGAACATTTCGTTCAGTCACAATATCTTTTCATGATGGTAACTGAATTACTGTAGCATAGAGTTATTGCCAAAGTCACAGATAATGAAATATTAAATGGAATGTGTATATTAATGGAAACTTTGTACAGAGAAAACCTCTTTAGTTACTGTAACTCTTACTGTATCTTACTCATCCCGTGACTTCTGATGATCTGACACATTGTTCTATTTTTAGTAAAATTTTACTGTTTTAACAATCATGATCCTGTGACTTTTTCCTTTATCTAACGCCACTCGGATGCTCTCTTCTGGGTTTTACCTTTTACTAAAAATAGTTGCCTGTCAATGACTAAACTAATGCAGAATGAACAACTTTTGTTCACTAACAATTGAAACGAGAGTTCAATGGTGTAAAATGTGAAAATGACTGAATTTATTTAAAAGTCACAAAAAAGCAGTGCACCAAATTTTTTAATACTTTGTGAAATTATATACATTGACCCTCACTTCCAGTCAGTCAGTTCTTTTCAGTTAAATAATGTTAATAATCCTGGTGAGGTGTCGAATTTTACAAGATGGCGTCTGCTGAAGTTGCCAACCTTCTTCTCTTTTTATACCAGTGGTATAATTTTTTAATACATAGCTTATTTTGCGTTAATTGTGAATTTTTTAGTGTAGCATACATCAACATACATGTATAATTAAAAAAATAATCGATGAAAAAATAACTCGGGAATGTAGGGGGTGAATATGGGGGGGAGGGGAGGGGGTGTCCCGTCCCCAAGCACCAGTGTGTACTACCTGTAACTAATGATCACACTGTCTTTCATGTAACCTACAATTACACTGTCTTATGTGTAACCTATGAAAACACTGTCTTAACTGTATCCTGTATTTAATCATTCACATTGTATTTACCTGTAACCATGATTATATTGTGTTACCTGTACCCTATGATCACACTATCTTTCATGTAACCTACCATTACATTGTCAACAAGAAGCCCAGGGGCCACATCGCTCACCTGAGCAACAATAGCCTTATATCTGATCAAATTAGCATTACAGTATCAAAATCAAAATATCTTGACAACTAAGTACAGTAGATCTTGCTCAAAAAATTTCAAACATCTGCCGATTTTTATCCACATATTTTTATGGTAAATACATAGCCCCTTTTGTTGTTGTACCTGTAAGAAGATTTTTCTCTATTACTATATAACCCCCCCCCCCCCCACTTTTCTCTAGGGAATCATGGTTTGATCAAACTTTAATCTGCACAACCCGTGCTTTCACACCAGTTACTACTTTTTGGACTGAAAACTTTCCCAGAATATTTCTAAAGATTTTCTCTATATATTCCTATGTAAAAATTCATCCCCCCATTGTGGCCCCGCCCTACCCCCGGGGACCATGATGTAAACAAACTTGAATCTACACTATCTGAGGATGCCTCCACAAAAGTTTGTGCTTTTCTGGCCTAATAGTTTTTAAGGAGAAGATTTTTAAAGATTTTCTCTATATATTCCTATGTAAAAATTAATCCCCCCATGGTGGCCCCATCCTAACCCCCGGGGACCATTATTTAAACAAACTTGAATCTACACTATCTGAGGATGCTTCCGCTCAAATTGGAGCATTTCTGGCCCTAATAGTTTTTGAGAAGATTTTTAAAGATCTTTTTCTACATATTATGTAAAAATTCATCCCCCCATTGTAGCCCCACCCTACCCCCGGGGACCATGATTTAAACAAACTTGAATCTACACTATCTGAGGATGCTTCCACTCCAATTTGAGCTTTTCTGGCCTAATAGTTTTTGAGAAGAAGATTTTTGAAAAATACCTACAAATTTTAAATAATTCTAAATTATCTCCCCTTTAAAGAGGGTGTGGCCTTTCATTTGAACAAACTTGAATCCCCTTTACCCAGTGATGCATTGTGCCAAGTTTGGTTGAAATCTGCCCAGTGGTTCTGGAGAAGAAGATGAAAATGTGAAAAGTTTACAATGACAACAACGCCAACGTCGACACCAACGCCAACGCCAACGATGACAGACAACGGACAAATTTTGATCAGAAAAGCTCACTTGAGCTTTCAGCTCAGGTAAGCTAATAAAAACACTGTCTTGCATGTAACCTACGACCACATTGTCTTATCTAATCTACCCCTATATACACTCTGTCTTACAAGTCATGTATTACTAACCTTTAATTACCATGTCTTACCTGTATCCTCTAATTACAGTATCTAACCTGTAATTTTTTATTATTAAATTGTCTTACCTGTGATCTTTGATTACAAAGTCTACCTAAAACCTGTTTGATCCCATTTATCTTACCTGTGACCTCCTTTCCAACATAGGCGTCCTTCTGTCCCATCCCCACCATTACCCCCTGGTGCCTGGGTCTGCCTACAGTCGTCTCAAACTCTGCCTGAGGGGCAGTGTCTCCAGCAAAACCCGCCTTCATGAAGAGAGAGCCCATGTCCATCACTATAGGTTGAAGGTCGTCTTCTTCATCATCATCAGACATCATCGAACAATACTGTGATGAATACCAGGTATTCATGATTATTCAAAATATAAAATGAAAACTAAGATATTTTGTAATACCTGGTACTGGTAAAAGTAAAATGCCACGGTGACCATTTGTTCAGAGTTCGCTTACTATTCACTCACTGTTCATGTGGGAAAGTAGAAGGTCTCAGGGACTGTACATGCTACTCACCATTACTTCTCCTCCTTCTTCTTCTCCTCCAAAAGATTCCTCTTCTTCCCAGCACTCTGCCTCTTCTGTGGTTTCTTGACAGCTATGTGATGAATCATCCCATACCTTCATTTAATTTTTTTTTTAATCAAAATTATTTTTTGCAAAAAATATAAAAGATGAAAATCATGTTTTCATATTAACTGATTGCCCAGTCAAATGTTAGTAATACATAAATAATTGATACTGCAAATCAATAGTAAGTCAATAACACATCGTATGTCCATTCATACACCCAAATCATCGCTGAATCAAAGAGGGTGATTAAGCTAGTCCCTTGCGTGTTGACATAGAAGATATTTTTCATTTATAGCTGTTATCAATTGCATTGACAAATGTCTTCTCAGTTGAACCATTTATTTTTATGGTACCGTAATGGTTTTTAAATTTACTAAAGGTGCCATAACCAATGTAAATAGGTACTTTTTTGAACAAACAAATGAAAACAAAACAAACATCAAATGTCCTCTGAATTTTCATTTCGTCCAAATGTATTACATCTTTAGCAGATACAAAACAGTGAATATGTAATGTTTGACAGAAAGTATCTCAAGAAAAAAGATGAAAAAAATAGTAAGGATCGGAATTACAATTCTTACCTCAGGCTTAATTGCAGCTAAACATGATCTTGATAATGCATAATCTTCATCTTCTTCTTCTCCTGATGACGTCTCTCCTGATGTGTCTGCTTCATTGAAAGTTGTGTCTGACTCGGATTCGTCAAATGCCTTTAAAAAAAATATTTCTTATTATTAAATGTAAAATACAAGTCTTTCAAATTGATTAAATCAATGAAAAAAATTAGACAATTTATACAAAACAGTAGCAGCTGCTGTATAACTTTCATATGGTATGACTTTTATTATTTCACTACAGTGAAACACGCCTATAACGAAGTGACAGGGACAGTCAAATTTGCTTTGTTATAAGAGTAATTCATTATATCTGTCAAGTTTACAACAGATAACATAATGTCACAGGGAATGAAATCTCTTTGCTGTAAGTGTCAATTCATTATAAGCGTCTTTGCTATAACCGTGTTTTACTGTTTTTTACCAGAGATAAACTGGTTTGCTTTTTGCAGATATACAATGTAGATAATGATTTTGAATTAATGTTCAAAATCATGTACATGTTTTTTTTATTACTAAAATGTTCTCAAAAATTGAATTTTTTAAAAAGTAATAACAACCTCTACAAAAGAATTCAATTCTGATCAGTTGATTGATTGATTCATGTTCTTTACAACTTAAATTCAGTTTCCACTCATAGCAAGAATTTTGCAATACAACCTGTATTAGCACCCTTGGACACTGAGCAGGAAAAGGTTTATCGATAAAAATTCTATAACATGTCATTGTTTACTCTAAAATTGTTTTGAAAAGAACTGTTAAAAATTCTTGGTTGACTTAGACCTGCAATAACCCCTGAAGCGCTTTAAATCTTACAAAATCAGTTGGTTAAAAGCTTTTGAAATTTTATTGGTCTAGTGTTGAGTCCTTCTGCCGTATTATAACTGAATAAAAATTATGATGCTTTAATATGGAAAGATTTAATACTATGATCATTACCTCGTTGTCCCAGGAAAGGTATTTTAGCATATCAACATCCTCATTGGTCAGTAAATCATCAATATCTGGGAAAGAATCTGGGACAATCTCATCCTGAAATATAAACACAACAATCTCATCCTAAAGTATAAAACTCAACAACCTTATCCTAAAATATAAAATGCAACAACCTCATCCTGAAATATAAAACACAACAACCTCATCCTGAAATATAGACCACAACAACCTCATCCTGAAATAAGTATCCCAGGCATCACATATCAACCTCATCCTTCAGTAGATTTCATCATAACCTTATCCTGAAATATTGATAAAATCATTACCTCATCCTGAAACAGATATCCTAATAACCTCATCCTGTAAATCAAAGTACTAAAGAACTGATGGGAGTTGATTTTATCAATGATTAATTATATAATTATTTAAATTCATCAATGTTATTTCAAGTAGGTTCTTATCAGTATTTGAATTAAGCTCATTTTTATAATACATGTATAAATTTTTGGACCTTTCAAACAAGAATTTCGAGAAAACCCCATATCAATCATGTTGTGTAACTTTTAAAGATAGAATTATTTCCATTAAACTATGTATCAGTAATCAAAATATTTCTAAAAATTGTATGGATCCTAGCAATATTGAACTCTAGTCTAGTTCACCCTGACGCTCTGCTGTCTCCGTTAATCTCCGACAAGCAAGAGATATTCTCTGCTTGACGGAGATTTATGGAGACAGACGAGCGTCTGGTTGAAGGAGACTATACTGAACTCTGGCTTAGCAATACATACAATTACAAAAAAAAATCTCAGCTGTTCGTTCTTTTAAAATCTGACTATTTTCAAGGTAATCATATCTATAAATACTTTTCCTTGAAAAACAATGCTTCAGCATGCATAACATCGAATTTATCGATTTTTTTAAGGACTAAGTCTTGTCAGCAGTGATGATTTGTGCTTAGGTCCAAACACAGTTTACTTCCAATTTGCCAGAGTAACTGCATAAGAGAGTTGATTAAAATCAACTCCCAAAAAGAGTATCTTATCTTAACAACCTCATCCTGAAATAGGGATAAAAAGATCTTTAGGAAAGGAGTATCTTGCGGAAAGGATCAATCATGTGACACATTTCATCCAATGAAGTGGAGACATTCTAGTCTGAGGCAAAACAAAAATATTTATCGCTTAAATATGTCTGAATGTTTTAATCATACTATAAAGGTCACTATTTTAGCCTTTGTCAAATAAAAAATAGCCATTATCTGACAAATATGGGAAATTGGGCATACAAAAAAAAAAACTTTGACAAGACCCCTAAAGCAAACCAGGAGGTAAATTTTTTTTTTTTTTATTTGATCATTTGATGATTTTAAGCAATAACTTTCATATGTAAGACAAAAAAAAATCCTTACGGCAGAAGTTTAAAAAAATGTGCAAAATTGATACATTTCAAGCAAAACCCATATATATTTACATGCTAGTTATTTGTTATCACTTCTGAGACGAGTGTTCATCCTTCCAAAAATTACAGTATTGACAATGATGAAATTTGCCAGACACCTGTTTTTCCTATTGAGTAATTACAAATTTTGGTAAATTAGAACTGGACATACAAAATACCATATTTATTTACCAATATATACCATATCTCATCAATATTTCGGCGCAAATTGTTGTAAGTAAGTAAGCTTTATGGGCCTAATGTATCAAAATAGAATACAGAAAACTGTCATGCCTGTATCATATCTGGTCATTTTTTACTTTTTTATGATTACCTATGTTTTATTATTTTTTATGGACTCAAACCTAAATCCCTGGTGTTTATTCTGTAGAATGCCATCATAGAAAAAATATTCAGCAAAAATAAACGATATGTTGAAAGATTACTTTTCACGCTATAAGCTCTAAACCAAGTAGACCCTGAAGAAAAATTCCGTACTAAAAATCACATTTTGCTTCAGTTTTCTGCTTAGATCAGCAATATACTAGAGCAAAATCAATACCCGTCCGGATATCTAAAATGCTATCATGTAAAAGTCGAACCAATATAATTGTTTAATCCATATTATGTCGTAGTGTGATACTCGAACTTCTTTAAAATAATAATTAAGTTAAGTAGAAATTTGTGAAAAATTTTATTAAAAAATCTAGGGAAGAACAAATTAGACCCAGTCTCGTTAAGTGAAATTAACTTCAGACAGGGACACAGCATCCCTTTTCACCTGGTTTCAAACAAATTTTATCAGATTCTTAAAAGTAAACAACTTGAACGTTTACCTTTTCTCGTTTTTCAATGGCTACAAAGCTGGTCAGTGAGGTAACAATGGAGTATCTCTTGCTCAGCTCAATGACATATTGTTTCAGGTTCATCTTCTTAACCTGTGGGTTTTCAAAAGCAAAATTAACAAAAAAAATAAAAATTAAATGAACATTATTCAAGAATTATGTCTTTCTTGCCATATACATCATGTGGGTGCATCATTTGATGAGAGGAGGCCTATGGGTCAGGGGGTAAATGGTATACATATATATTATTATAACAGTAACTTGATCCAAAGGGTCCGATCCCGTCAAGTTGCCAGGAATGGATCATCAGATCAAACGAGATGCGAAGCGTTGAGTTTGATCTGATGATCAGCACCTGGCAACGAGATGTGATCCAGCTCTTTGGATCAAGTTACTGTTATAATGATAAATTTATAAATTAATAGTATACCCTTGTCCATTTAAAAGTTTTTACTATCTTAAAATGTATGACATTTACTTATTTAACAAAGCTATATTAATAAACAAACTCTTTTTAAAATGCTAAAAAATACCGACGTTATTAAATGCGTACTACATGTACATGTATGTCATCAGTTCAGAGAGTGGCGATATGGAATTGGAAACCCACAGTGAGGAATCGTGAAAATCGGATCACACTCTGTAAAATTGGCGGTATCAAGAAAGAAAAATTGATACTAGGAATATAATAAATTGATATTTTGTTTGCTGACACCACAATATAGCAGTTTAACGAGGCTGGGGGGTGGCTGCCAGTTTAAAGCGTTTTTATCTCTACACAAAAAAGATTTTCACTTTAATGTTCTATAACTCTTACAATGTACTGAATTTGTCTTTTGAAAGAAATGGAAATGATGGTATTGAAACATTATAAAGAGTCATTTGATGGTAAACCAAGGGTTACAAGATGCAAAAAAATAATTTTGGCTGTTTTTCAGCATTTTCTATCTTTTCAAAGGGAGGTAACTTGTAAAACTTTAAATAGTTTGTTCAAATATTTAAGGTCTTCCGTTTCCAACGGAAGACCTTACTATTATTGTGCTTGTAAGATTATTCTTATTTTTCTTTTTTTTTTTTTTTTCCTTCCTAGACGCGAACTTTGAGGCTTCATATCTTGCTCATTTCTGAACGGTTTTTGCTCAAATTTTCAGGGCTCATAGACATTACAAAACACTATCTAAAACATTTCATAAACTTTAAAATTCCTTTTCCGTTAACAAGTTATTCCCCTTTTAAAAATTTTTAGGGCCTTTGGTTTCCAGACAAAGGCTCCGAGACTATGATAGCAGGGAATGGGAATCCAACGAATTTGAATAACAGAGACATTGAAGTTGTGCACATCGATTTTTGTTTTTGGATTACGTTTTTTATTTAGAAAAAGGTAGGCCGGGGGTCAAAAAATAGGATTCCAAAAAGTGCGAAAATTTAGACATATTTTTCTTTGTATCTTTTAAACGAAAAATAGTTTGTTAAGACATGTAGAATAAAAGTTGTGCAGAATGTTAAGGGCTTTCATTTGACACCAATAAAAAAGGGGTGGCCCCTACAATTAAGGGCCAATAACGCTTGAAAGTTTTTGCTTAATAACTCAAAAACGGTTAGGATTTCGATATGGCTGTCGCTGAAAAAGTTGTTTGTTGGGATCTCATAAAGATCGTTACAATGTTATTTTGTTGGTGATTTGTGTTGTATGAGTGTAAAAAGCTGTACATGTTAACATGTACCTCGTTTAATTTGGCAAGTTAACGAAAGTCTATGTGCGTGCAACTGGAATAAAGTTACCACAGAAAGTATGCTGGTTTATACAGGAAATTTTTTTTTAGAAAAGATTTTTTTTAGGAGTTTATGTCAGTTTTGTTATGTTCTTATAGTGCACAACCCCTAAAACGAGAATCGGAAAACAAAACATTCTTCTTCCTTTGTAGTAAAACACAAAGTACGGATTTAAAATAAAACTATGTATTACATTTGAGTTTTCATACTGCATGCATTTAAAATCTACCTTAAATCAGAGCTGTGTGTGTACCGTTACGTAAGCTATCCCGCACCCGCGGCCTTGGAAAATCGGTCACCATGGTCGCGACGGGGCTAACTAGCGGTCAGCGGTTATCTAATACACGAGAGTTGCGTCGCTCATATATGAGTTTATTTAGCCGCAAACTCTAGAATTGTTTTAGTTTATAAACCCGTAAATGAAATACAAGATCTGTTTTAATTTCTTCATGTTATAAGAGTTTGTCCATCTTGTTTTTATTTAATTAAACATTAGAGTGTAAATTAAGATTTATAAAGGCGATATTACTACAAATCGGAAACTTCGTCAGTCTAAAATGTTTTTAAATCTGTACAAATATTATTTTAAATCAACAAACAACCCACAAATATTGAACTTTTAAATGATGATCATCCCTCGCACATGGCCGAGGATATCCCACGCGAGTGGACAGGTTTGTGTTCTTCTACATGTACCTTATCACGCGTGCATGTTTCAGACTATTGTACGAACACAATTATTTTCTTTTATTATGATTTCAACTATGATATTGGTTTAAGATGTAAAGATAAATTTATTTTACACGTACAGTTGATTTAGCAATGATTAATACGATTGCGCACAAGGTATAGTTTATTATAATTAAAGTTCCATGTTTCATGTTTGCGGTAGGTGCTGGCACGATAAAAGGATGTCCTGAATTGAGGCATTCGAATTTTTTTTAATTGGTAAAAAGATAATCAGATTTGACGAAAATCATTTTTTGGCGACTTCTTATGTGTAACATTTTCACTTTCCCACCCGTTTGTTTATTCGGTCAGTCTGTGTTACTTCAATCGCAGCGTGCGACCGAAAATCTTTTGTTGCTTCAGCACACACAGCTGAGAACATCTATAGCCCCAGCCGGGTTATGTTTATGGCTGCAGATCATCAATTGTTATGTAATTGAGTAACAATGTATAGAAGGTTATCTAATATTATTGAGTATCGAAGTGTGCTTTCACTACAGTGGTCGATTGTTAAACAATAAGGCTATTATTCGAAGTCAATCATCTTCACATTATACATGTAGGTGCGAAATCGTAATCGGATAATGTTGCTAATAAATCAACCTGTTGAACACGCTAAACTTCTACAGATATGAACGGAATAATATATTATACTTAAAAGTTTTAAGTCAAAGGAAAATTGTTCTCGGATTAAGAAGTTATGAAATACGACTACATTCACTCATACATTCACGTGTCTGAGAGAGGAACGAACGACAACTCTGCGTGGGAGATTGGACTACATTATGCAACGCAGTCGGTCGCCATAGAAATCATCAAAGTACTGCAACTGTCGACAGATTTCTTGTTTCTTTGAAATACATGTACCATGATATTTCACTACCAGAGTAAAGCTAGCCAGCACTAACTCCAACGCACTAACAAAAAATTAGTTAAAATTATCGACTATTTTTCAAGCGTTTTCGATCCCGATGTTAAACAACTGAAATTATTAGGCCGCCTTGCACCCAAACTAGGGCTTGTACTCATGAGGTGAGCCCGGATTCCTCGGGGACGGATGTACCCTTGAGGATTCCGGCGCCTAATTAGGCTCTAGTGACAACGATTTCCGGCACCAGGGCGCGGAGTAGACCATAAGTGAACAGATTATTTCTGTAATGTAGCGTTCTAAACAAGGCGCCCTGCGCCCAAACTAGGACTTGTGCTCATTAGGTGAGCCCGGATTCCTCGGGGGACGGGTAATCCCTTGAGGATTCCGGCGCCAAATTAGGCACTAGTGACACCGATTTCCGGCGCCAGGGCGCGGGGTAGACCTTAAGTGAACCGGCAAATTATTTCTGTAATGTAGCGTTCTAAACAAGGCACCCTCCAAACATTTAGAGTTCTTACTTCGCACAAAGATTGCTTATGACCTAAGTGTGTGTTATGATTTTGTTTTAATGTTATTTTGTGAAGTTCAAGGTCGTTGGAAGAAATTTCATAAGTTTTGTCTGCTTTATACTGTTTTTAAGGAGAAACATTGGATATTGCTTTTTTATTTAAAGATTGCTGATGACCTGGGATGTGTCATGAACTTGACCCAGGGTCAGTTGTGCAAGTTCAAGGTCGTTTGAAAAATAAATGCTTCTTTCTTGTCTGTCATATCTACATGTAATATACATGGAAATGATTAGAAGCTAAAATTTGACACAAAGATTGCTTGTGACATGTACTTAAATATGTCCCGACTCATGCACGGATCCAGAAAATTTTTCCAGGGGGAGGGGGTCCGAAGGATAATTGTGTTTGCCGGGGGGGGGGGGGGGGGTCCGAGGCATATTTTCGATAATTTTACTATGTAAATTTAATAAATTTTCATTTTCCAGGGGGGGTCGGGACCCCCCCGACCCCCCCCCCTCTTGATCCGCGCATGCGACTTGAACTTTGATTATCTGTGCAAGTTCAGTGTCACTATAAGAAAAAGAAGCATCCATTATTTTCTAATAGATAAATACTTTAGTTATGATTTTGTTTTTCTTAGTGGGGAGGGGAGGAATTATTTGTGAGGTTGCTCACAGAACCGCCAGTTACTCCACTGAGAGCACTCTTCCCCTTTCTCGCAACCAAAATTCACCTTAAATTAACTTAAAGGAAATTGAATTTTGGGGCATTGTTCCCCCCTCCCCCAACACACATTTTAGTAGAAGGCAATATAAATTTTTATGGCAAATTTAAAACAAATTATATTTAACAAAATAAGTTAAAGCTGCCTCACAACTCCCCCCCCTCCCCTACCACTACCACGGATTAGATTTTGAAGATTAATTTTTTTCTTTTATTGGCTTGTTAATACCGGTACATTTCGGATAAATTTGTTCCCCGAAGCAAAAACGATGCTGAGTGCTTGCATGGCCAAACGTTATACGGAGAGTTGTCCTTCCCACTGAGCACCTCTCGTACAGCGCACCCTCAGGTTGGAGAAGCCGTCATCGTTTATTTTTGATTTTCTGAACTTACTTTTATCATATTGACAATCCTGTCTGATTAAAATCACTACCCTTAATTTTGCTTACACTCATCAGGGTCTGATAGGTAGCGATAACAATTCATCTTCACATGACCTCTATATTTGCACACAACCTAAATATATATCTCATTTACCAAATACATGACTTTATCTGTTAATGAGAGGTGCAACTCTTCAATACTCAGTCTGGGGGTTACATAGAAAGCAGGATTGAAATAATTTACCTGTCTCCATTTAAAAAATTCCAATACATTTTCTAAAGCCCTGATTGGTCAGAATTTTAGGTCGGGTGAAGATGACCCCCTATCAATACCTGTCAGACCCTGTAAGGAGAAGAGGGTGCTTTTAATCAGACTGATTGACAATCCTTTTCCGACAGGAAGCTGCAACGGAAGACCTCTTCGTTGCTTTGCAACGAGCTCGTCTCTAGTTTCCTTTTATTTTTTCTAAATTTCACCATCGAAAATTTTTTTTAATGATTAATCTATATAACACATGAATTGAATATTATTATTTTAAAATTTGGAAATAATCTTGTGGCTACTTTTTTTTTGTTTAACATATTTGCATTTTTGTGACATATATATTTTTGGTAAAATTGTGATGTTTTTCTTTATAACAAGTAATGTTAAATTTTTATTATTGTGATGATTTTTTGTGATGTTATTGGTATGTTTTTTGCCTTTATTTATATTTCATATATTTTTTATAATTTTTTTTTTTTTACATTACGTGCCATTTCTTCAGATGCAATACATGATAAAATTAACGATGATTGTGATGTTGTCTTTCACATTAAAATGTAAATTAATATTATGTGAAACATTTCTGCAAATTTTGTGAATTTTGAAAAAATGTGTTTTTTTGACATTCCAAGTTTTTCATAAGGGATATTAATTGAAAAGGGCTCCTTAAAGGATAAAAGGTGACAGACCAGCGATAGCAAACACTGTTCTGGTAACAGTAGTTTCAGTAGCCATTCCTGAAATGCGATAGTAAATTTCTGGTTTGTGATAGCAATATTTTTCTTGTGGAAAAACTGTTTTTAAACAATCATTGATGATTATCCTTTTCAAAAAAAAAGAAATCTAATTGAAAATCTACTGGTTTACATAGATCCCAGGCTACTGCATGGGACTGATACTAGCTGCTTCAGTTTCAATGATCATTGTTCGAGTTTTTAAAACTACATAAATTTTAACTTAAGTCGTGACAATTGAACTCAAAAAATATTGTGATATTATTTAAAATCGTGGGGCCCAATTCTCGTGGATTGCGGGTGTTCTAGTTATTCGTGGGGATATAATTTCGTGGATGCTTCCATTTTCAGCTTCAGTATGAAAACTAACCCTTTTAAAATTTGTTTTTGTGGAGGATGTAAATTCGTGAGATAGGGCTATCCTCAAATTCCACGAAAATTAAGCCACCACGAATTTTAATGAATCTACAGTATAAGCCAAAAAAACCCAAATTTTAAATGATCTAATCTAAGACTAAAACTGCCATTGTTTACCTCGTGGCTGGTCCTATCAGGGGAGAGAACTCCGTCCTCCCAATCACGGATCACTCCCTTGGCGGTTAATCTGTGCAGCATCTACAAGCAGAATCTCAACGATTACAACAGGCTTTATAATTGCTTTATATTTAAAACAGTAGAATGAGTTAATCCCTGAAGTTAAAAATATATCTGTTTAATATAATAAAACAGTATTTAGTCTACCATTATAGTTACTGTTGTCATTAATTACAAAAACAAACACATAATATCAAAGAAAAAGAAAAAAATGTTCATAATCTTTGAATTTTTAAGCCCTTTTCAATTAATATCCCTTATGAAAAACTTGGAATATATTAAATGAATGGAAATGATAAACTGTGAAAAATAATGACATTTTAAGCATTACGTAATTCTTACTTTGCCCTTAGTAACACTGAGGTCAGAGGTCGAGACAACAGTGGATATTTCCTGACCCCCGATCTCTGCTTTTAAAGTAGCCTGTATTTGAAGAGAAAAACAGATATATAATAATTATCCATTACATACATTTGGCTGTATACAAAATGATGAAAATTCAGATAATAAAAATAACCACCTGAATAAACCAGATTTGTCAGGTTACCATTAGTAATTAATCAAAGGATACAAGTTGTAAAATCAAGAACAAAGAAACTCTTTAAACCATGTTAGAGTTATGCAAGAATGAAATCAAACATAAAAGAGATTGTACGTTACCATGTAGCAGTTGTCCACGAATCCGTAGATGACTTGGCGTGAGCCGCTGAACAGAGCAGTGATTTGCCGTGGAGCTTGTATTGGTGTGGGGTGCTGGTCGTCATGGCGCCAGTCAACAGACACCGAGGTCAGCACCGGCTGGGAAGCTTTCTGTAACTGGGATCTGACCTATAAAAAAACAGTTTATCCTTAATATTTCAAAAAATTACTCATTGACAAAACCCTTGATTATTTACGAGGTACGTGTAATATTTGGAAAACACATTCATTAATTTTAAATGTTTCTTCATTTTTTTCTATATCCTGAATCTTTGGTTATCTCAAAGTTTTGTTTTTGACCCCATTAAGTTTAAGAGTTTACCATATCTTCCCAATTGAATTTGAAGTTTTTATCATAGATTTTACCTTATTTTCCCACTTAAATTTAAAAGAATGATACAGAATTTACCTATCTTCCTACTTGGATTTAAAATTGAAATGAGTATCATAGAATTTACCTTATCTTCCCACTTTGATTTGAATTTGGAATCATAGAATTCATAGGAACCTGCTCCAACTCTGGCTATTGCTTTCAGAAGATGACGATTACCCACAGAGCTATTGGTAGAAGAAAACAACAACATTCAGAAGATGGCGATTTGCTACAGAGCTGTGGGCAGAAAAAGCAGCACTGTCTGACCATATTAGTTGTACTACACTATTCTATATGGTAAACAAGAGGCCAAATGGCCTTAACGGTCACCTGAGTAGCATAACCCATACACAAACTTGTCAAGGAGTCTCATATATGCATATTTAGTTAAGTTTTATTCTGGAATAGAAAATTTTTTAATTTGTAATGACGACCACCTCCCTGCCTGAAATCTTTCAAAAAGGACTATTAAACCTATAATTTTAGCGAAAAACTTAAAAGATCATTAAAGAGTGCATGACCTGATATTGAAAAGGTGCAAGACTCTGATAGAAAATAATTTAATAATAATAACAAGGTGGCTATTATTCATGTTTTATCTAAAACAACCTCCCATCCCCCATCCCCCCGTGGCAGACAGAAACTCTCCCTATGGGCATTTAAACAAACGAAAAAAAAAACCAGCTTTATCGATAAAAGCCATCATGAGTTACTCACTTCTCCTGTTCCAGTTTTTGAATATTCAACATTCGTTGAGAATCACCATCTGGCATATATACCAAAATCATTTTACCTTTATATATCAGTGATTTTAGTTAGCCAATTATTACTTTACTATTAACAAAAACAAGGAACAAGAATATATATGGTTTAGGGGTGGGGATATTAACCGTTTTCAAGATATTCAGGCACTACCTGTTTGAGAGGGGTCAGGACCACCCCAAGGGCCCATGACCTACATACCATATGATGCCCCTTGACACAAGGAACAAGAATATATATAGTTTAGGGGTGGGGATCTCAACCGTTCTCAAGTTATTTGTGCACTTCCTGTTTGAGGGGGGTCAGGACCATCCCCGGGGCCCATGACCTACATACAATATGATGCCCCTTGACACAAGGAACAAGAATATATATGGTTTAGGGGTGGGGATATCAACCGTTTTCAAGTTATTTGGGCACTACCTGTTTGAGGGGGGTCAGGACCATCCCTGGGGCCCATGACCTACATACCATATGAAGCCCCTTGACACAAGGAACAAGAATATATATGGTTTAGGGGTGGGGATATCAACCGTTTTCAAGATATTTGGGCACTACCTGTTTGAGGGGGGTCAGGACCATCCCTGGGGCCCATGACCTACATACCATATGAAGCCCCTTGACACAAGTAACAAGAATATATATGGTTTAAGGGTGGGGATCTCAACCGTTTTCAAGATATTTGTGCACTTCCTGTTTGAGGGGGGTCAGGACCATCCCCAGGGCCCATGACCTACATACCATATGATGCCCCTTGACACATGGAACAAGAATATATATGGTTTAGGGGTGGGGTTCTTAACCGTTTTCAAGATATTTGGGCTCTTCCTGTTTGAGGGGGGTCAGGAACCACCCCTGAGGCCCATGACCTACATACCATTTGATAGCCCTTAACACAAGGAACAAGAATATATATGGTTTAGGGGTGGGGATTTTAACCGTTTTCAAGATATTTGGGCCCTTCCTGTGCCATATTGGCCCCACCCTAGTGCCTAAACACCTGTCCCAGGGGTCATAAATTTCACAATTTAGGTAGAAGACTTCATGTACATCATATCCAGGCCTTTAGTTTTTCACAAATATATATGGGAGTAGAGAAGAAGATTTTCTAAAATTTAATACATTTTTACTATATGGCCATTTTGGCCCCACCCTTGAGCCTGAACCCCTGACCCAGGGACCATAAATTTCACAATTTTGGTAGAGGGCTTCATGGACATCATATCCATGCATTTAGTTTTAAACAAATATCTATGGGAGTAGAGAAGAAGATTTTCTAAGATTTAATACATTTTTACTATATGGCCATATTGGCCCCACCCTAGAGCCTGAACCCCTGACCCAGAGACCATGAATTTCACAATTTTGGTAGAGGGCTTCATGGACATCATAACCATGCATTTAGTTTTTAACAAATATATATGGGAGTATAGAAGAAGATTTTCTTAGATTTAATACATTTTTACTATATGACCATATTAGCCCCACCCTAGAGCCTGAACCCCTGACCCAGGGGCCATGAATTTCACAATTTTGGTAGAGGGCTTCATGGACATCATATCCATGCATTTAGTTTTAAACAAATATCTATGGGAGTAGAGAAGAAGATTTTCTAAGATTTAATACATTTTTACTATATGGCCATATTGGCCCCACCCTAGAGCCTGAACCCCTGACCCAGGGGCCATGAATTTCACAATTTTGGTAGAGAGCTTCATGGACATCATAACTATATATTTAGTTTTTAACAAATATCTATGGGAGTAGAGAAGAAGATTTTCTAAGATTTAATACATTTTTACTATATGACCATATTGGCCCCACCCTAGAGCCTGAACCCCTGACTCAGGGGCCATGAATTTCATAATTTTGGTAGAGGGCTTCATGGACATCATAACCATGCAATCAGTTTTTTCCTCACATGTGTGGAAGTAGAGAAGAAGATTTTTGAAAATTTGGCTGTTTTTTGCATATTTGGCCCCACCTGTGGCACCCTGGTGGTGGTAGAGCCACCAATTTCACAATTTACATTCCTCTTACCATAAAGATGCTTCACATCAAAAAAGGGAACAATTGGCCTTGTAGTTTTTAAGAAGAAGTTAAAAATGTAAATTGTTAACGCACGACGCACGACGACGGACGAAAACAGATAGCAATAGGTCACCTGAGTTTACTCAGGTGACCTAAAAAAATATTACAGAAAAAAACCACGCTCATCTTTTTTTCATTTAACACCTGAATATTTGAGCTAACAGAAAATGTTCGTGAATGTATACATTAAAAAAAAAAAAATATAACATAAGTTCTCTTTCCTACCAAGATTGGCTTATGATTCTGCAGATCATACATACATGTATTACTTACCTGTAATTTGATCAATACAGTTTTTAATTACATGTAGGTAATTAGGGAAATGTTCGTACACTTGTATAATTGAAGTTTTACACACAGGTTTTTAACACACCTAATTCCCATGGTGAAGACCCTTGTGTGCTGAGAATTCTGGGAAACTTTGGCCAGGGTATCCTCATCATTGTTGATATGGCCATCAGAGAAAAGGAAAATATTCCTGGTGGAACTCTCTGGTTTAAGAAGGTAGTAAGAGTGTAAGGGTCTGTAGAGTTCAGTATTACCCTGGTTTGCTTGTAATTTCTGCAATACATGTAGATGTCCAACTTTTTACAATTTTTTCTTTTACTTTACTTTAAATGACAACATGCTAGCTTACAAATAACATTTCCTGTGTAAAATGCAGACCTGAATATGCTGCTTTGCTGTCTGTATATTAAATTTATTGGCTGGTTGACTTGATGGAAAAAGTTCTGTGAATGCTGAAAAGGACAAATAATTACATGTAAAACTCATAATTCAAAGACAGGGTGAAACTGTTTTTAAGTGTAGAAAGGCGAAAATACACGCAGTGAAAATAAACCAGTATACAGTACGTTTGTACAACAATGCGCGCTCTCTCTCTCTCTCTCTCTCTCTCTCTCTCTCTCTCCATTCTTTACCTGTCCCAAATGACACCACATTGAACCTCCATGTTGGATCCATGAGATGTAACACAAGGAGAGCAGCCTTTTTAGCATCACGGTGGGAGGAGTCCTTCATGGAATTGGAGCTGTCAATCATCAGAATGACCTCAACCTCTGACTCCTCATCAGCCTCAAACTCGGGGTAAAAGGTCAACATGCAGGCCTAATATAGATATCCCTAATGTAATGTTTACCTTCTTTCTGTGAATTTCATAATTTTTTTTTGCTCTGCAGTCATACTTACATGTACTAGATTTTAACTCAACATAAAGTAATAAAATTAATGTTACTCACTATTTGACAAAATAATGAATTAACAATAGGTTATACCCATTGAAGTTTGCTTGATATCATATACCTGGGTTCTGTCACAGTGTATCTTCTTTAATAATCACTAAATCTCAAATGTTATGAAATAATCAATTTCAATTTACATCTACTGTCAGTATATGACTGAAAAATAAAAGTTATTGATTTCATGGGAATTCCATATAATTACCTGCGACTCTCCTTCATCTGACTCCACCCACATCCGCGGAACGTGGATTTCTGCTAGACCAATCAGAAGCTGGAATCCATCCTCCAATGTCTGGTCTGACTCATCTGGTATTTCCACCACAGCCTTAGTGGCCGTCCTCTGCAAACATTATTATACAATGTCATGAGAAATATTGCTTCCAAACCCCAACATGGTTAAAATGCATCAATGTGTTTCTTATTAATTTTAACCATTATGCTCATGTCATCAAAATGTTTAAAGTTTAATCTTAGAAAATACCAGTTCATTAATTGATTTTGATCAGTCAGGAAATATAAGAGCAGTTACTGTATCTATAAATTACCTTGGAGAGTACTTTATGCGTGGGACACTCCAGACTCCGGATGTCAAAGGGCATGTCTACATACACCTGTACACTGCAGCAGGTGTCTTCCACCTGGACCGTGTCCCAGTCCTACATTTACATAAAAGACACATTTTCTAATTAAATTCATTGCCTAAAAAACCGAAAAAACAGTAGCTCTTAAGAAAAATTTGTGATGATGGATCTTAGGGCACAGTTTTATCCAACCTTTATACATAGAATTATGGTTCTGTAGCTAATCTTTAAGAAGCTTTCAATAAATATTCAAACAATCAATGTTGAATCAGAGACCTTGTCTTTGAATTCCGGTGCGTCAACATATTTTTGTTTCCATGGCGCCACGCTGCCTGGGAGACGGAAGTTGATGAGGTCACCATCCACCTGTAGCTCTGTGACATAGGTGATCTTGATGACCACCATAGCCCCCGGGGGGAGGTTCCCCACGCTGACCGTGAACACCTCCTGTACAGTAACAAAGATATGACTGCCAATATACTTAACTCTGTGATTCAAAGTAATTTTGGTTATAGATTCACAAATGAGATGTTTTAATATACAGTGTATAAATAATATTGAAATTGAGTAATTTTCGTAGTGACTTTTATTTAAATTTTGTGAGTCATAGTACTGTGAACTTTGTGGGTCATAATAATTTTGGTGATATATTCACAAGAGAGGAATTTTAGTATACCATATTTAAATACATGTAGTACAAATGTATTGAAATTGGCTTTTTTCAATAAAACTGCAATGTTGATTGACCTTGATCATATTATTACCATTGTGTCTAGAGTGAACATCTTGATCTTACCGGCGTTTCCTCGTCCTGGTCCATGAGGTACGCCCCATGCCCCTCCTGGACGGCCCGCTTGTATTCCCGGTGGGCCGTCTCTTTCTCCTTCACCTCCCCAACGATGTGTTTCCCGTTGATGAACGCCTCAAAGCCGCACACCGCCGCCATGTCATCCAGCGGGAAGACGTACTTAGCCTCCAGGGCCTGGTCACTATTGTTGTGGTACTCTTGTAAAACCACCACCTGACAACGGAACAAAATACTGATGTATTATTACAATCAATCGTTGTTGTGGTACTCTTGTAACACCACCACCTGACAACCGAACAAACTAGAACTGTCCTATTGGGACTAATACCCCCGCAAGGCTAATTTCAAATGGGACAAATAATTGAATTGTATAATAACAGTTTGCGACACATAAATAAAAAAAAATTCTAGAATTTTTAAAAAACTCAATTACACATGTAGTTAACAAAGAAAAATTAAAATCAAAATTTTCAAAACTTCACTGTAAATACATACAGGGTGTCCCATAATATCTGATACCATTTACTCTTTGAATAACTTTTGATTAAATTTATTTAACAGAAAACCAAAGGCATTTTCATAACTGTATATGAAGTAAATTTTCACTAAACAAATTTCACAAACATTAATATCTTTTTGACAAATTAAGAATTGTTTTAAAAAATGCAACAAAAAAGAGAGTGCGTCAAAATGACGTCCTTTTTTATCAATAACAACGTCAATTGGATGAGTAAAATTACTCTGTACCGATCCCATCTTCTTAAATCTTCTCACTATTTAAAGAATCTGTTGCCTGCTGAGTTGTTTTTCTATAGGGTAATCTTATTCAATGATTCATACACCTATATCTGAAGTCTGTGTTTGAAAATACAGTTTTAAAACGGAAGATACCTGCTCTCTGGTTCAATTCATTTTGAAAAAGATTCATTTCAACCAAAGAAATATGATGCAATTTTGTGACATCATATTTCAATGAGAAGCACAATTTTCTCCTAAACTTTTTTATGGGGAAAAATTAAACTATTTTACGTTTTATTTGAGTCAAAGTTTACAAGTTTTGGCCAAGCAATAATTAATTTACATGCATTTCAAATGGTATCAGATATTCTGGGACACCCTGTATGTATAACAGTAATACATTTACAAATTTATGTATCTGGTGATATTTTTTTATTTCATTGTTTTAAAGAAAAACCAACAAAGTGACAATAACCCCTCCCTTTGCAGTAAATGAAAATAGCCAAGCAATGCTCTTCTGTTGATAACACTTTGAATATCCTTCTAATCAGAGTCTTGACAGATGCAATTAGTTGTTTCAAATTTTCCTCACTTTCTCCTATGGTACAATGCAACTCACTATCAGAAAATTGATCCCATAGGACTATGATTTTCTTTGATGAGCTTGTTAAATTGGATAAAATCCCAAAACATTATCATAATTAGCATACTATGTAAAAATATGAAAAAAAGAAAATTTAACATTACGAACAATTTTAAAATTGCCAAAACACTACAATCATATCAGTAATTTTGAATTTCATTTAAATTAATGCCCTATAGGATCACTTCATCAATTTACTTGACTAATAAATTTAAACAGCTTCTAAAAAATAGCTAACTTCTTTATTAATAATAATATTATTTATTTCATTATAATGATAGAAACTTTTGGTTTACATGAAGCAGTATTAAAATAACCCCAAAACCACCGCCCATTTTACAGATTATCAATTTTCCCTAAACCCATGCTCCATCTAAACCATGGCTCAGATAATGGCCCCCTTGGGACAAATGAATTCAGCCACACTTGTCTTTGATGTTCTTATTAGCTCCAAAGAATTTATCATTGACAAACAAAAATTTTGCATTGTCAGTTGATAGAATACTAATAAAAAATAATTTAAGTTAAGAAATAAAGACAAAAAACCTCCATCTGGATGTATTAATATAAATATATTTTAGAGTGCTTACTATTAATTAATTAATAAAGTCTGTAAGGATTACCTCCCTTACTTTTCAACATCAGTGTATAATATATAGAATAAGGAAAATGAAAACTGTCATAAAATCATTAAATCTTGTCTGATCTTAAAAAAAATTGCAGGTGCACATCTTCAGATGGTGTTCAACATATGTACAAATTTTCAGACTGTTCCATGCAGTAGTAAAAAATTCTATAGGGGGGACAAAGTTGCGTCTACAGACAGACGGACAGACGGACAGACAGACAGACGGACAGGGTGAAACCAATATACCCCCCTAAACTTCGTTTGCGGGGGTATAAATACTGATGTACTATTACAATCAATCATTGTTGTGGTACTCTTGTAACACCACCACCTGACAACCGAACCAAATAGTGATGTACTATTACAATCAATCGTTGTTGTGGTACTCTTGTAACACCACCACCTGACAACAGAACCAAATACTGATGTACTATTACAATCAAACATTGTAAAGGTATTCTGTACATTTTTTTTACATGCAGTTTTTGTATTGCAACATAAAATCTTCTGAGTTTTCACTGAAATGAGGCTTGTTGGTTATGGCTATTTTTAGAATTTTCATACCTTTAAATAAAGATTTCACATGATAGATTTTGTCTATAAATGATATAGAAATTTACTGAGCCAATTATCAGTGGTGACAAGTTCATTCAATTTTGCATGAAGATGACCACACTGATCAACTGTTTATCACTAAACCTCCTTAAAAATGTGACTTCTTTGGCTTCTGGTGGGATGTAATTATATAATTTAATCATCATAACAAGCTGTCAAATGTTGAATTCCTTATTTGGATTACCTTAGGCAGCTTATAAATATATATAATAGACTGTCAAAATTGGATTTTTTTTTAAATGAGGTCTGCTAGATTGTGTGAGATTGATGCTGTTTTAACTAAAATATTCATCCCTGGATAAAGTTGGACAAAGGTTATTCCGTTCAATGTATTCATATCATTTAGCCAATGACTGAACAGTTGACCTTGAGTAGACTCTGCCTTCATCAAATCCAAGTTTGACAAATACTGCCAAGTCCAAGCTCTTGTTGTAATGGCTTTATTTTGTAAGTACTGGGTAAAGTGTATGTATTTATGTATGTAAAGTGTATGTTTACCTCCCCGGCCAGATCAATCAATTTAGCTCGTATATGGGCTTCAAGTAGAGTAACTGGGGTGTCGTCATTGGAAACCAAGCCGGCCTTGACCTTTGACAATGGGTCTGTGACATCATGTACGTCGCTGATGTCTGCAAAATCAACCAGCAAAATATCTTGGAATTCAATTTTAGTTATAACTGTTCTTAACAAATCACGCATCAGAATTAATTAAATACAAAGAAATACATTTTCAGTTTATTTACTGACTGTTTATTTGTTTTATATATCAGAAATACAAATGCAAAGAAATATCTTAAAGTCTTTTTTCAAATAATATACTTACTAATAAGTTACCCGTAAGATTTTTACTCTTATATGGAGATTGAAAATTGTAATGTTTAATATTTCATTCTAAATAAGTTACTAAAATATTCATTCACCAATACTGCTCTCTGAAAAAGTTTCCTCCCTTTCCAAAGCCTCTTTTTCAACAGAAATCTCGACAGGAATCTCGTTGCCAATGGTGAACTCAACGAGATAACTCAACATCTGTTGGCCTGTGTTGTACACAACAAACTCATCGTCCTATTGCAAGCATAAAGAAAACACACTCAGCAATTTAAACCTTTGATTAATATGTTTATAAAAATAATAATTCTAATATTCTATAAAGTTAACACAATAAATTTGTTAAGAAAGTGTATCTCAAAAAGCAGTACTGCTTAAGTATAATTAAATCACTAAATGTACCTGACCTTAAACTTTGGACAATTAAAGTACAGTAAACTCCTTATAAGTACAAATTAATACAGATTGAGTCCCCGATAAAATTCTTTACAAATCTTTACGAAATTTTTTTTAAAATTTAATAAATTTGGGTATAAGAAATTTACGGACAGAGCGAACTGATTTTGAGTCCAGTAAAAGCTGAATATATATAATAACAAAGTTTAACACTTTTATAATTTATTTCTTCACACTCAGTTTAAAAAATCTGCACTACCATTTATCATAAAAGTTTGAATGAATTTATTTAAACAATAAAATGCTTTCTTTGGTGATTCATTCGGGATGTGAAGGTAGCGACATTGCAGAAAAATACATAACCTGCGTTTAATTAGCGGGTTATGTAAATTTTTTTTGCATTGATCGCTACCTTCATAACCCGAATGAATCATCAAAGAAAGCATTTTATTGTTTATATTAGCATCTTTCTTTTAGCTAATTGATAAATTGATTATGAAAAGTAAGTAAAATGCACTAAATTAATGTTAACGTACAAAGTACGTTAGCTAAAAGAAACAGCCAAATCGTCTCCTGTGAGACTTTGAGTCTGACATCGTCATGATTATTTCGTGCAGTCCGGGATTTTTTCTAGGTTGCTGTAGGTTTGGACCAATTGATAAACAGGGCGTGTCAATATCTGTCCTGTCAGTTTCTAATCAGTTTCAGCAGCTGTAGATTTCAACCAATCGATAAACGGGGCATGTAAATTTCAGTCTGGCTGTTTCTATAGAGCTATGAATTAACCATAGGTTTCCGTAAGAAATAGAGGGAATAATACTTAGTAGATGTAAATATTTTCATATAAATTCTTCAATTCACAGTCTGATCATTAACGGTATCAAAAAAATGTATTTCCCTAAATTAGCAAAACTAGTAAAAAAAACATGTACATAGTTAATTCACTATAGTTATTAGACTTAAGTACGAATTTGTTAATTATATGGATATTACAAATCATTGATATAACGAAGTTTATCCATTGGTTCCTAGGACTTTGCTATTACCGAGTTTTACTGTAATTAGTGACACAGTTTGTCTCATGTACATTAAGTTATTTTGTCATTTCCAGTAGAAAATAAACAAATGGACAGAAATAAACACAGAAAATTATGTAGATTGGGTGCAAAACTGCGTTAGGCAGACAGGAAACATATAACACTGAAATTGAAAGGGATCACTGAGGACAGACAAGAAGACAGATGGACCACTAATAAGCTACACGACTAACTTAACTTTCTGTCATAAACGTAATGACATTGCCCTGACCGTCAGTACAACAGAGAAACCTACTGACCTGGAACTCAGACTCCACCCCCTCTGTGGCAGCCACCCCATGGACACTATTGTAGCCACTGGGTGGTTCTGTGAGGTCCCGCTGATGTTTGTACACGTCCAGTGTGGTTCCAAGTGCCACCTGGCTGACAAGCATCATCCGTGTGTTTCTGGTTTTACTTGGTTTGGAGTATTTTATGCTCGTACTACAAAGTTATCAGAGAGAACACAAGGGTCAGGGAATAGGCTTTAAAGATGTAATGATCATAAATACAGGTAAATTTTGATAACTCTGATCAAACTTCAAAGGACCTTGATGAATCTTTAGAGATCAAGAGTTTAAAAGAACAAACTTAAAGTTTAATAAAATAACTGATTTAAATACAGTAACTGATTTAAACTTGCTGGGTGGTTGGCAAATTACCAAAAAGATAAAACTTAAAATTTTAAATAAAAATATGATTTTTTTAAATCATTAATAACTATGTAATTATAATTAAATTGCTGGCAATAAAAAAGCATTCCAATAATATAATTTTAAACAACGAGCACTTTTTTCCAGGATGACTGAATAGCCAAATTGACATAACTATCTAACCCTTTATGATTTCACAACAAATATGATAATATACTTCAACACAAATATTGCCATGAACTCAATAAAATTTTCCAATCTTCCTTACAATATTTTCATTCACACAGTACAATTGCTGAAAACACACCTTGCAGAGCTGGCAAAATAGATCCCATGTCCCAGCATTCCTGGATCAGTTCTCTTTCCTCCGTAGTCATCAACGACGACTTTTGGCATTAGGAGACCTCTGTAATATAACATTCCCCATAACAACACTAGAGAATACACTTTGTTTTCTTATACACCAAGTGTCTACTTAAAAGGAAAGATAAATAAAACATTTAACAAGCTTTTACCTGGAGAGAATTCCAACAAAGTTTTCTGCATTGGAGGCATGAAACAGAGGCCTGGAACTCAGGTCTGAGCGGAATTTCTCACTCTCTGAGGGCCGATGTATGGCATATACATTTCGAATTCTCATTTCTTCCCCTCTGTTATATGAAGCAAACATACATCAGATCTTTAACATTTCAGATTGAAAATATCATTTATTGATTGAAGTACATGCAAGATCAAAGACATTTACTTCTAGGTCTGATATTAATATTAAATAAATGATATTTTGATCAATATTGTACTAATCTCACTGTTTCAGGTTGAGGATATCTAGGACCTGTCTGGGTAGGCCTCCTGATACGTGGGATATCTGACATCTGAGGGCCTTGTACTGAGCCTCGGCATTGCCTCGCGTCGACCAATTCGTGGCCTCACTTACTGACACCACGTCTTTGATTAGCTGAAAGGAAACAATATAAAATATTAATCATTATAGTGGAATATCTGAGGTAATGGTAAACCTGACATAGTGAAATACCTGGTAGTAGTAAACTTGACATTAATGCATACTGGCATAGTGGTATTACTGAAATAGTAGCATTACTAGCATAACTAAGATAGTGATATGCCTGGCATATTGACATAGTGTAATGCTTGACATAGTGGCATACCTGAGTGACATAGACTCATACCTGACATAGGTCGAGTTTCCTGGCCAGCCATGACATGGAGAAGCTGGTTGTCCTGTATTGAGGTCGGTGAGGGAGGGCCGTGTAGAACTCCTCAAACAGAGCCTGGAGTTTACTGTTGTCTGATTGGCTCTCCTTCATCTGGGTCAAAATGGCTGTAGCCTTCTCAACCTGAATGTGCCAAAAGTAATCTGGTGAGAATTTCATTTTAAAGATTCTGAACTAGACTATAAATCACTTTACTTTGAACTTAAAACAAAAAAGAAAAATAGACGAAACATAGAAACAGACAAACTGATCACTATGGGGTGCCTGAAGCTCACCTGGTCCAGTTTGATGGACTGTAGTGGACTACTCAGGACTTGCTCAATCTCTCCCCCTGCCTCCCGCCAAATGTGCTGCATCAACTCTGCCACAGGGGCAGATAACTCTGTCTCTTCCATTCCATACTCCAGTATCAGCTGTTTTATTTGTGATTAAAAAAAAATTATAAATATACATATATGTGTTTGCAGTACTTTGGAAAAAACAAGAAAACATTCAACAACTAATTATAGTTTAGCCCACAATTTTAACCATGAATGAATGGTGAATTATTTCTAATAGGCTGAATCAAAACTCGTACCTTCTGGAACTGTTTGGTTCCAATATTCTGACAGGGAGGTTTGTGACAGACATTCATGCCACTCGGGGGATCCTTCATCTGTTTATAGAGGGCGCTGTACACACTCAGGGCCTCCTCTGACGTCTGCACAAAGCGGTACTCCTTGCTTCCACCGTCTCCTTTATCCTGGGAAATAATCATAATACAAGTCATGTACTTTATTTAACCAGAGGTAAATGTATAAGAGAACAAATAATTCAAATTTAAATTTAAAAAATAAATGTCAGTTTGATTACGGTAAAAGTCTCATTACATCTATTGAATAAAATTTAATGGAAAAATAAGGTCTGCAGTTTTTCAATCACCTTTCCAATCACTTTTATTTTAATCTTCAATAATTCACAAATATTGAATAAAATAAATAAATTATACATCTTTGTTAAGAACTTGTATGTGTATAAGCATCAGTATATTCACAGTAGCTATTGTTGTGATTACATTTTCCTTGAAGAAAACAAATTTAGAAAGAGTTATCTTTCTTACTAAAAATGAAAACCGGCGCATCCATGAAATTTCATCACCATGAATAAGCACAAAACTAACTATTCTCGAAAGTTGGACCCTACGAATTTAAAATGATTCCACAGTAATTCTCACCTGTAAATCCTCTACACTTCCGGAGTGAGAACAAACGCAGAATCTCGGTGGGGGGTCCTTGTTGTCAAGGGCAGTAACTCTGGTGAAAGCGTGAATCTCCAAAACACCAAACTGTGCGCTGTTTGATTTCTTGTCATATTTCTGTGATCAAAGAAATAATGTAAAATTTTATGTAAAACATAGCTATGAAATAAATGTATAATAAAATCAAACCCTTTACATTAGTTTCAAATATTCACTATTTTATCTCAACATCAGAAACCCAGGATCTTATTTTGCAGAGTGTAAAAGTACTTATAATAATAAGAAGTATTTAAGTCAAACAGGAAAAAATGTGCAATTTGATTTAAAATAAAATTTAAAAATTTGGTTCAGTAAACATGAAGAAAAGCCCCAAGCAGATTCGAACTCTTGATCTGGGGTTCACAAGCCCAATACTTTAACCACTGAGTTATGATATATATGATATGAGTTATGATATACAATCAAATCAAACGATATAAACAGTTTTCCAACACATTTAACTTGCCACCTTGTGACGTAGTGTCTTAAAGTATGAATCTAGGTGTAGTGATTTACCTTGAACACTGCAGATTTACATGATACCTAAACCATACCTACACTATTTTTTTTATTACTCCTTGTCCCTTTACATTCGCAGAACTGCTGTATACTAGTCATATTGTATTTACCTGCTGTATACTAGTCATATTGTATTTACCTGCTGTATACTAGTCATATTGTATTTACCTGCTGTATACTAGTCATATTGTATTTACCTGCTGTATACTAGTCATATTGTATTTACCTGAAACATGGCAAACTTTGCAACCTCGCTTTCTTCGTCAAACGCAGGCATATTTTTGTCTTTCTCCTTCCATGCTTTCACAGACTTTGGGTTAAAAGTAGAACTAGTTTTCTTTTTCTTTCCATCTGACCTCAACTCAGATTTCCCAGCTTTGCATGGAAAAAGTCAAAAGACATATCATGCAGCCATAAAACAAGATATCTGGGAGCCAGTAATACCCCTGCTCCGATATGAAAATACAACACAAGCAAAGTCGACATCCAGGACAACAGGAAGTTGACATCCAATTGTTACAAAAAATAAATCCCACATATAGCATGCCTATACAAAGAGTGTGTTAAATTTTCAAGCAGCTGCGATGAATAAATGCTCAGAAATCTTTTACAGAAATTTGTTCAAAAATTAGACTAAAAATAAAATAAGTCGTCACTTAACATTTAATTGATCGGTATAAAAATATATTTTAATGAATCACATTCCTTAACAAAGAGTGTGTTAAATTTCAAGCATCTGCAAAGACTACTGTACGCAGGGAAATATTCGCCCCGTTTTATTTTCACCCCTTTCGCCCTCGTTGTCAATAGGCAAATTTAAGACTGGGCGAATTCCAATGTCTCAATTTATATCTCTTTTGACACAACTGTATCTGGGTGAAATCAAGACTGGGCGAAGAACAAGTGTATGAGGGTGAAAATAACAGTAGTTACCGAGAAATCTTGATTGAAAATTTGTTTGAAAATTAAGGATAAAAATAAATAAAGTCATCATTTAACAGGTCCAAGAGAAATCTTGGATGAAAATTTGTTTGAAAATTTAGTATAAAAATAAATAAAGTCATCATTTAACAGGAACTTAATGTCTGATTGGTACAAAAAAAAATCCCAGCATATGGCATTAATAAACAAAGAGTGTGTTAAAATTTCAAGCACATTCAATGAATGTATATAGTAGCTGAAAAAAATGTGACAGAATTTTTTGTTATGTACAGACAGACAGACACACAAGGGTAAAACAGTATACTGCCCTCTTCTTAGGAGCAGAGGATGATATAATCATTATAGATTTATAAACTTTATTCCAAACGATTTCCTTATAAAACCCCAAAAATATGGTAATAATAAAATTAAAGATTACGATACGTTATATATTGAAAAAATATTTAATTGCTCACTTAATATTCCCTTCCTACTGCAGCCTCTTCCCCTCATTCAAATATCTATTTTGGTTTTTTTAACCTACCTGATATTTTGCCTGAGCTAAATTCCTGTGCTTTTGTTTTTCCGACCAGAAGGTAATTGTCTGTGTCCAGTAGCTTCCCTTGACTGATACAATCAAAAATAAAATCCAGCGAAACCACAGGGATGCGGAACTTTGCGGCCATTTTACATTTATAGCTGACATCTGCTTTCTCTGCATCATTCAGCACAACATGTGTACTCTAGAGGTACATGTATTGTATCATATCAAGATGTCAAGAGTAAATTAACTTAATATATGTTTAGTAAATTATGATAAGACAGTTACATAAGCTTAAAAATCCTTAAGTTCATTAATAATTAATATATTTATGCAAAAACATTACAGTTTATTTACCACTTGCAATAAAAAAGTTAAAATCCTGTGAATTCTCATGAAATCTCTCTCTCTCTCTCTCTCTCTCTCTCTCTCAAATATGTACAATACACTGTTCGCGGCTATGTTAAGGTTGCCCGATTAATTTCACAGCGATATGTAGAAAGTCACTTGTCTGTACCTCATAAGATATGACGTCATAGCTAACTTTGATGTCACGATCTGCATTCCTTTCAATCGTTCTAAGGGAATGTATCGTAACGTAATAAGTGATATTCATTGTGCATAATAAAACCGCTTCATTCCTTTACATAGACACTGTTCAAAATACTAGTGATACTAATTTCAATATCACTGATATGGAGTATAAAAAAATCAACAGTTTTAAAGCTTCGTAATTGGTAAATAACTATTCATAAACTAATGGTTTTGAGACTCCCCCTGCTACATGTAATCTAATGAATGGTGATATGTATATGCATATAAAAAAATGGCTTGGCGCAAGTGAAAGATAAAAACAATCTTCGTATATTTTACGTGAAATCGGGAGAGAAAATACGTACCACTGTGAATCTTGCTGGGGGAAACCTACCGATTGACCCGATTTTGTATAAATCGAGCCTAAAGGGTAAAAATGTGCCTAATTTCGATGGCGGTGCGAAATGTTTTGACAATATTTCAAATAAACGAAATATTTACTGTGGAATCATCAAATTTCGTGGGGGCCAATTTTCGTGGATTGCTTATTAATAAGTTTTAAAAGTTATTGGGGAGATAATCTCATGTATTATCTTATGCCTACAAAAGGACACACGACTTTATAACCAATATTTAATAATTTGTGGAGGTTGTTAATTCGTGGATGAGACGTACCCACGAATTCCGCGAAAATTGTGCCACCACAAAATCTAATGATTCCACAGTATATGAACCCCCAGAAAGAACTGCAAAATACATTACTTATCGAAGGATTTTTCATAAAAATATTTTTAATTTAATGTCATTATTCACTTGCACGGACGCGATTTTTATAGATTATTTACCGTGTTAGAATACACCCGTCACATGCTTAAGAAAAATATATGACGTCACAAAAATACATCAAATATAGTGTTGGATGTCACTGTTAATTTTTGTAATAACATAGCCGCGTTCATTTAACATGTACTGCATTTTTCATCCACTGAAAAGATCTGCTGCCATTTTATATAATGTGATTTTCAAACTTTAAACAACACTGTACATGACTGTCACCTTCTTGGTAACTATGTAGGAGATGACTCCTCCATTTTGTGTGATGGTATTCCTGACTTCCTGTTTCTTTTTGAAGCCGACACTGGTGCTGAGGTCCAGGACAATCTGGCACCCTGACAACACGCCCGCCATATTGTCTACACTGTTATGTATACACAGCTCAACAAATCACAGTACAGGTTTCAATCTGCAACAGAAATAATTTCAAAATATAAACCATATGTACTGTATTTTAATTATGTTGTAGTACTACATTCTATATACATGTAATATCTTTATATTATATATTTGTATGTAATATAGTATTGTATATTATCATAATATACATGATATAAATTAATATATAAAATTATATATATATATATGATATATATATAGTTGTCAATATATCAACGATTAATAACTTTGGGGAAGGAAGTCTGCCCAGTCTCACAAAATTAAGCTTTATATCGGTGAATGCCATGACTGAAAATCAAATTAAGTTAATTAAGCACAAAATAAAATAACATAGCATGTACTGGTATGATGCAACATATGATAATTAGGTGATTTTGAGAATGTAAAATTTTTAATGTACATGTAATTTACTAAATGTGTGCACTGCAAGTCAAAATGGCAGAATACATGTAATTGGCATGCATGTACATTTTTTGTTTAAATATCCATCAGATAATAAAATCCATTTTAATTTGAACATATTTTAATGTGTCTTATATATATGTATACAATAAAATATGTTCAAATAAAAAAAAAAATAATGATAAATAAACCTGTTGATATTTCAGTCAAGTCATGAGGAATATAATCATAGATATACTGTATAGCTTCAAGTTGACAATTCATAACAGTTTTTGTGGTGCTGTCGTGCTGAGGGCATGAGTGTGATCAAAAACTAATTCTAAAAATTTCCATGATCGGAAACTATATAATTCTAAAAAATTCCAATCAGTTTATAATTAAACGCTATATTTTTAGTTAAGTGCATGGACATGGACAATGCCATAAAAAATAATCTGCTAAGGACCTACTATATAACACGATATCAAGTGTCCTCGGTAGGAATTGAACCAGCAACCACTGGCAAATTCATTTCCTAAATCCAGCAAAACCTATTTATAACAAAATCTCAAAAACTCGATCATCTTGCAAATTATCCTTTAAAGGTAAGAATAATAAAATGTATGCATGAATCAAGTACATTACCAGATGTTTCACCAGTAAGAAAGAGTGTATCCAAAAGCGTTTTAGTCTTTAAAAACAAAGTTTGTAACACAGCTACAATATCATGAATATGTAGATAAAATTGTTGTGTGGCTGCATGACATGTCAATATAATTGTAAGTTCTTGCATGAGTATACTATTCAGATGATAAATGAAGACTCTCATCGAGTTGATCACCACTCAATGACTATATAAATTAATGTACATATAAAGTAAGCAGCCCGTAGTCCTGAACATACCCGCGGAATACAGAAACATGTCTCCTCCTAAATTTTTTTAGGGGGGGGGGGTATTATTTATTCTTTTTTGGTTTCTTTTGTAAATTAAATGCCATTTAAAAAGTGTATTAATTGACAGAGAAAATGGCAAGAGTATTCTTTTTCTATTTTTTAAGGAATATCAGAGATGTAAAAGTCACATCTAAACTGTTTAAGTCCTACACGAGCATGTTGGCCATTATAAAATGGCTCTGTAAACATCTTGTTTACAAACAATAAAGGTCATGACATACATCGCAGAGAGTGTTGTTGTTAGACACGTAGAGACCAATGCAATACAACACTTTAAGAACCACCCAAACTTACCCTGCAGAAAATGTTCATGGCACTTGACGATTTCGGACTTGTTTATTTTCAGCGATTTCCTCATAATGGGAGTAGTCCGTTCGGAACTTTGTAGCGTCGTCATTGCTATATTTTCAAGAATTCATTCAGATTTTTAAAAGATGCTTGGAGAACAATATTCACAAATGATATAATTAATATATTTATAAATCACATCAAATATACACTTTCAATACATATATTTAAGTGCAGAAGGACAGAAAAGACATAGTTCAATGAAATATCGGAACTCCTCGTATAATTTGGAAAATGAAAGTAAAAGAAAATCAAAGTATTGAATGTACTCGTGGGGTTGTTTTCAACATTAAAATGTGAGCGAAGTTTATTTTTTTTGGGGGGGGGGGCGGCGGAATTTTTTTTATTTTCTGAAAATTTAACATTTCATTCTTTTAAATAAAACCTGTATATATATGAAAAATTTGAAAGAAATCTGACCACAAATATCTGCCTTCATATATATTAATTGCCTCCGAAACATACTGTTCATGACTGGTGTATAGGTATATATATACATGGCTTCTTTCAGTGGAGTGTAAAATATGAAATACACGAGTAGTCATTAGTAAAACTTTCTAAGCTAATAAGTTACTTTTGAAGATGTTGCAAGTGTTTGTGCTGCTAGTACATCATTGACTAAACCCAACCTTATATATATACAATGTATACAGAAGGCAGACTCCAACCAAACCTGGAACTGCTTTCTGTGTCTGCTCAGAGTCTGTTTTGGGTCTGCTAAAGCGGAGTGTTGCTAAAACGCGGAACGGAAAACGGAACGGAAAGCGGAACGGAAGGGAAAACGGAAAATCTTATCTAATGTTATTTACCTCATAGATTTGTTAATCATGCTAAAACGATATACTTTATGTACCATTTTTAATTTTTTTTTGAAAGATTAGCAATATAAGATTATTTATTCAAGAATATTTATTTCCTCAAAATTAACAGTACATGCATTGACCACTATATTCTGTCCCAAAATATCCTCGATTCACTTTTTGCTGTATATTTATATATACCTCAGGGTTCAAGCAATTCTCTTTTAGAAGCATTAAACATTCTCATTGTTCTCTCTTTAAAACGTCCTCTCTAGCTTATCAGCTGGTATAAATACACGTCTAAAAATAAAGAAGTCTACGGGGTTTCGCATTTCAACAGACCCGGATGATAGTGTTGAAAAATTGTGCAAGGTCTTCTGAGTGACTTCCAAATGGAGAAAAGATGTCAACATTTTCCATTATAAATCGTCCAAATGTGCTGCATGAATATTTTGGGATCGACATACTATAGTCCCAATATATACTCGGAAAATCAAACCAGGGAACGTCTAGAGCTCTCTATTCGGATCATATGTATATAGCTGCTGGAATAAACAACTGCTTAGTAATGCAAACGTAAACAAATTTGCATTGCTAAAAATACTAGTTTCACAAATTACTAGTTTCACAAATTACCGGGTATTTTAATGTTTACTGTATTTTAATTTTTAATGTCGTCAGTCCTACGGTTTTTTTTCTTCCATCTCAATGATACTGTATCGTCTGTATGATAAAAGATCGTCTAGAACACCGAAAATTCAATTTTGATGTAAGTATATACATGTACATCATATTGAAATATAAAAATACTCAAAACACGCATAAAACGCTTTCACTAACTGCGTACGTTACGCTGATATGCCAGTTATACCATATATATATATAAGAAAAATAAGTAAAAAGATATAGCTAAATTGCTCGTTTAATCATGTTAATGTTTCACAATTCGTATACATTTGATTTTTCCGTTTCCGTACTCAACTAAAGCCGAATGAATACGATGCTATAATTGATAGACATTCATATGAATATTAATAAGATAACAACATGTTGATAATCATTTATTAGATATAAATAAAAGATACAAAGTAAATCGTTTCTGGCCAGTCTATACCCTTTTTAAGCGATAAACGTGATATTTTCCATTCTGTTCCGCTTTCCGTTCCGTTTTCCGTTCCGCGTTTTAGCAACACCCGCTAAAGCGGACCCAGAGCTGGCCCCAAGCACCTCCAGGCTGACCCAAAGCAGAAATAGAAAGCAGACCCCGATTTTCTCTGAAGCAGATCATTAAATCGCTACTGAAAATGACTACATATCTACATGTGTAGGCCTACTTGGAATAAACCAGAGTCAGAATTACAGACATTGGCAAGAAAAAATGCATGTGTCTGCTTCACCCTTCACTGCAAAATGGGGACCCCAAGCGCTGACCCCGAGTAAACTCATAGCAGACCCGGCCTGCATGAGCATGCAGCTAAAGCTAGTCTAGACCCGAAAAAACAGACCCAGAACAAACGCAATTTTTTTAAACAAGAGGCCTAGGGGCCACATCGCTCACCTTAGCAACAATTAGCATTACAGTATCAAAATCAAAATATCTTGACAATTAAGTACAATAGATCTTGCTCAAAATTTTTTTAAAAAAATCTACCGAATTTTATCCACATATTTTTATGGAAAATAGCGAGCCCCTTTTGTTGTACCTCTAAGAAAAAAAATTTCTATTTCGATATAACCCCCTCCCCCCACTCCCCCCCACCCCCCAGTTATTGCTTTTTAGACTAAAAACTTTCCCAGAATTTTTCTAAAGATTTTCTCTATATATTCCTATGTAAAAATTCATCCCCCATTGTGGCCCAACCTTGCCACCGGGGACCATGATTTGAACAACTTTAATCTACACTATCTGAAAATGCTTCAACTCCAATTTGAGCTTTTCTGGCCAAATAGTTTTTGAGAAGAAGATTTTTAAAGATAATCTTTATATTCCTATGCAAAAAGTCATCCCCCTATTGTGGCCCAACCTACCCCCGGGGACCATAATTTGAACAAACTTGAATCTACACTATCTGAATATGCTTAAACTCCAAATTAAGCTTTCCTGGGCAAATAGTTTTTGAGAAGAAGATTTTTAAAGATTTTCTCTAATATTCCTATGTAAAAATCCATCCTCCCATTGTGGCCCCACCCTACTCTTGGGGACCATAATTTAAACAAATTGAATCTACACTATCTGAAGATGCTTCAACTCCAATTTGAGCTTTTCTGGGCAAATAGTTTTTTGAGAAGAAGATTTTTTAAAGATTTTCTCTATATATTACTATGTAAAAAGTTGACCCCCCATTGTGGCCCCACCCTACCCCTGGGGACCATGAATTGAACAAAGTTGAATCTACACTACCTGAGGATGCCTCCACACAAGTTTATGCTTTTCTGTCTAAATTATACTTTTGAGAAGAAGATTTTTAAAGATTTTCTCTATACATTCTTATGTAAAAATCCATCCCCCAATTGTGGTCCCACCCTACCCCCGGGACCATGATTTGATATAACTTGAATCTACACTTCCTGCGGATGCTTCAGTACAAGTTACTAACAGCTTTTCTGGCCTTATAGTTTTTGAGAAGAAGATTTTAAAAATACCAACAAATTTTCAATATATCTTAATTATCTCCCCTTGAAAGCGGGTGTGGCCCTTCATTTGAACAAAGTTGAATTTTCTTCACCCAGTGATTTTTTGTGCCAAGTTTGGTTGAAATCTGCCCAGTGGTTCTTGAGAAGAAGATGAAAATGTGAAAAGTTTACAATTTAACAATGACAACGCCAACACCAACGCCGACAGACAACGGACAAATTTTGATCAGAAAAGCTAGCTCACTTAAGATTTCAGCTCAGGTTAGCTAAAAACACCCGGACCTCGTATAATTTGATTCTTCACAATTGACAATAAAATACTATAGCTTATATATACAATTTCAATTTCCTTTATGTGTGTGTGTGGTGTCTTTAATTATAGCTAACATTTCGCCGTTTCAGTAGTTAACGTACATCATACAGGCTATACTATTTGCTGATGACACATCACTCTATGTTATTGTTGATCAGGATATTATGGAAGCAGCAGATTCTCTAACAAAGGATCTCAAGTTAGATAAATTTTCCAAAAAATGGATGGTTGATTTTAATCCTAAAAAAGCTATAAACTTAAACTTTACTCGGAAAAATATTCCTCATCCTACTATTAAATTTGGTAATAATGGTCCTGATATTACAATACAAAATAATCATGTTCATTTAGGACTTAATTTCCAGTCTGATGCAAACTGGAAATTACATATACAAGGCATATATGAAAAGGCTTGTAGTAGATTAAACATGTTGCGTATGCTCAAACACACACTTTGTCGCGATGCATTAATAAAAATATATCTGTCCTTTATCCGACCTGTTTTAGAATATGGCGATGTTATTTGGGACAACTGCAATGACAGGGAATCAGATATTTTAGAAGATGTTCAAATCACAGCAGCTAGAATTATCACAGGCTTAAGAACCAATTCCTCTAGAACAAAGTTGTATTATGAATTGGGATGGGATATGTTATCAGAAAGAAGAAAAGTGCACAAGTTAATTTTGTTTTATAAGATGGTAAACCACATGGTACCTACTTACCTTGAAAATTTTTTAGAACCATGTATTCCACCTATAACCCCATATCCTTTAAGAAATCATGATGAATCTACTTACACTATCCCTCAAGCCAGAACAACATCTTATTTAAAAAGTTTCATACCATCTACAGTTAAGCTATGGAATGATCTTCCACTAGCTATTAGAAGTCTTCCAAAGTTGGCTTGCTTTTCAAATGCTATTAAGAAACATTTTTTTAAGACTCCAACAAAACTTTTTAATTTAGGGAATCGGAGGGAAAACATTATACATTGTCAACTAAGAAATAATGCTAGCAGTTTAAATGCTGACTTATTTTGTGATTTTATTCGAGAAAATTCTGTTTGTGATTATTGTGGTTTTCATACTGAAAATGCAAATCATTTTTTCTTTGAGTGCCCAAAATATAATGATGAAAGAAATTGTCTCTTTCATCAAATATCTATGTTAAATCTCCAAAAACCAATTACCTTAGATCTATTACTGTATGGAGATGATGATGTTTCATATGATGAAAATGTTAAATTGTTCAAGCTTGTACATGAATACATTAAAAAATCCAGAAGATTTGTGTAAAGAAAATAATGTAATTAACACATATACTGAAAATGTAAACAAAATTATGCATATACCTATATTTATATATATATGCTGTAACCTTATTGACAAAACTTGATAATTCTGTTCTACTTTTGTTATAACCGGTTTTGTCAATTTTATCTTTTTTTTCCCTCTTTTTTTTCTTTTGTTCACTTTGCTACACAAAAAAATCATGTATTCTTAATTGTATCATTTAACTCCACAATTCTTGTATTTTATACATATGACTACCTTGTACCTAGTGGAGAAGGCTTAAATAGGCTTTGCCTGCTGCCCAATCCTATTATGTAAATATTATTTTGCATAATAAAATATGTTCAAATCACATCATACAGGCCCGTTCTTCACATTACTGTGCAACGAGACAACTGGTCTTGTGTCATACTCCACTCCCTGTAAATGATTACAGAACAAAGAATTCACTGCATGGTCAATATAATTAATTGTTTGAATTTGCGGTCGGATCCTTTCCGGCTATAGAAATTAGAAAATTCCAAGTAAAACAGAAACAAAAGTAGGAGTAAGAACAGCTCTCATCAGAGTGCAATAGTTTAAAGATATATTGGTACATTTCTTGCTTAAATAATTATAAACACTTTTAGTTTCAGTTTCTTAAGAAATAAAGTACAAGTTTTTGTGCATGCTGTAAGATAACCTCTGATTGGTGTTGAGATAAAAAAAAACCCATCATTTCTCGACCTCAGAAATTATTCACCCAGCAACAAGCATTCACGATAACATGAACTTTATTTCTATTCATCTAGCAGCTCATAATTTCCACTTATTGTTTTCTCTATTAATCAAGATGAATTAGGTTATTTAATTGGCTGTTTTGCGCACCTTAAGAGTTACTTTGTTAGCAATATAGTTTTATATGAATGTATCGGTCTTGTATATGTACTTCATGCAGACGAAATACCGGTATTTGAATATGTACTAAAAATTAAGTATCAAATACACATGACTAATTAAAAAATATCTTTGATTTACTCTTGGTCTACTCTTGTATAAACCCACAGTAAATCCCAAAAGTTAACACAGGGTTTAGTTTGGGTGTACTTTCTGTTAGGTTGGGTCTGATTGGTACTGTTCTCACATCCAATGACCATAGAATATCATTCTATATAATAATTAAACTATAAGAAAACAAAGCACAAACAATTCAAGCAGCTTTATTTTAAAACGTTCAATATTATAATAAATTAAACAATTATCACAGATTAAGGCAGTATAAAACTATAAATATAAAAAAAATATTATTCATTTTCAACAAAGCAAAACATAAAAAATTTAAAAAAAAGCAATAAAAAAGGGAAATAAAAAATGTACTTGTAAGAAGTACACTAATCTATGAGATTCTTAAGTATGAGCAATTTTTTGTGCACATGTACACAGTTGATGCACAAAAATGAAGACTGAAGTTTCTAGGTAGTGTTTTCAGTACACTTAATAACTATGATGTAAAATTACTTAATAAAATTAGGATATTAACCACGTAAATACATAAAAAAAAAAAACCCAAAAAACTAACATCATTTTGATAAACAGTTTGATAAATTCATTAAAGGAAGTGAACATGAAAAAAATAATTGTTGCTTAATAAATTATAAAAGCCTTTTGAAACTTAAAAATGAGGTCTGTAACCTTTTTGTTTATTTCTATCATGAGATTTTATTAATTTAACACTCTCAGTGAAAGGTTTATGTAGGTTATTCATTTTTTCCCAGCATGCATCTGTTCTCTGACGTAGATAAGCCACATTGCTGCTGGTGACTGGGTCAATGTTGGAACTAGGCCAGTGTTTATGTACAGAGTTGATAAAAGTTGAGGAGAAAAATTATGCCTTGATGTGAAGAAAAATTTTGTGTACTGTCATGAGAAGACAAGGATTTAGTACATCCTCAGATAACTATTTATGATTTGTACAAAAAATGAATATAGATAAATTAATTTGTGAAATATAAACATTCCAGATGTTTGTACGGAGATGCATGTGGCAGTCAGTGTTTTCATAAATAAAATGCTGTTTTTAGATTTCAATTTAAATTAATATAAAATTGTAATTCCATTTTCCATGTGGGGTTTCTTACCGTTACTTTTTATTTAAATGCCCTGGAAATTTTTCTGATTTGTTTTTTTTTTATACATAAGATCTTGATGATATGTACGCCGGTTCTGTTTATGCTGTCAGAAGAATAACAGGACTAAGACACTTTTTAAAAGTCAGGATGCTGTGCAATGCACCTTGTGTGCTCATTTATGTAGCACACATAATGTTCAAACTCATAAACAAGAAATTCCCGAGTGCAAGAAAAAATAGGTCACAATAACACTGATCCACGGACATTCCATTCTAGTTAGGCCTACATGTCACATTAGCTGCTGGTGGGAATGCATCATTCTGAGATCCAAAATCTTCCTCCATAAACACTGTTTAAAATGACAACTCTTTACATTCCTTTCAAGTTTCCATTCACATTTTGATGATGGCATTTTATCCCTGTTACTACACATGTGTAAACATGCAATGTGTCTCACTGACGGCAGCATCAGTGCTGCCCTCTCTTAGATGCTTAGAGATAACCCAGCAGGGAGGTAATGATTTTAACAATATGGCAGCGCTCATGGATTGCAAGAATTAGTTATTCTAAGTGGTATATCTTTTTACTGAGGAAAGCTCTGTCTAAACGGTTTTCAGATATCATTATACACATCAAACAGACAAATTTGAGCCCTTAATAATTTTTTCATGTTCACTTCCTTTAACATTTAATACAATTGAAATTTTAAACATTAACTTGAACAATATTTAACTTTGCAAAATGTTTATAAAATAAACAGGAATATTGCATCATTGCCAAAATTATAGTTAATTTTTCAATATTTTATAAAATAAATTTTAAAAAATATATAATAATAAGAGTTGATTTATTGACATATACCTAATAAACAGATGTTTATTTATAAAGTTAACATACATTGTACACCGGATAAAACGTTAAATTATTAAACAAAATGAACAGTTAATAAAAAATAATCAAATCAAAGGTTAATATTCATGTTAAGATTCTGGTCAGGTGCGTTTACAATAAATGCATGCTTATCAACGTTCCAAGATCCCTATCATTAACGTAAAAGATTGTGTAACTCACATAAAAAAATACAATATAACATCAAAACTTTGTCAAAACTACATATACCGTATGTAGTTTTCCATATAAAAACTAACTAGGACACATGACAAATACCTGTTTTATGGAAAAGGTGCTCTTATCCAAGTACAGTCCTGTATAAATATCTATCAATTTGTTTTATTGAAATAAAGCACATATTTTTATCACCAATATATCATCTGTAAAAAACAATTATATGATATTATACAAAAATTAGAATATTTTAGCTGTTTGAATACAAGTATTAACAATATAACAAAGAAATTTAAATTCAATAATTATTGCACTCATTGCAATTAAGTCCGACAATGAAGATTTTGTAAATCCACAAATAATATTATGCCAAGAAATGAATGACTAATGCACATAATTGCATTGTTCAATATTACAACACAGAGATGAAAATAATCCATCTCATAATCTTGTTGTACTTAGGAACTGACTGATAACATCATAAGTATGTGTACCCCTGGCCAGCATAAAGGCCCCCTGTTTGTTTATGAAGATGTATACCCAAGCATCTTACTGGCCACTACCTCCCAAGAGTGACCTAATTCCAGCATGCTGCAGACCCAGTTGTACTTCTGCCTCTTGGCCGTGTATACCACTACAGAACCCCTCAGTGATTCCACCAGTGATGCATTCTCACTGCTCATTCCCTCTAACCTCTCTTTCACCATTGTGTAAGCTGTTTCCATGGTGTTTGGGTTAGAAAAGTCCAGAGGGAATAACTCTGGGACGATTGTTTTGTATATGAGGAGCAGGGCTATAGCAGAGGAGAGGATGTCGAACACCTCTGATGTTACTTGTTTACCTGGAGGAAAAAAAAGATAATAATATGAGGTTCTGATTTATCAAATATGGCAGTCTAACGTTAAGTGTTTAAATGTATAACTGTAAACCTAACAAGTTAAGGATGTCCACATATTACTGCATGGATAAATGATGAAGTTTTCTGTATACACTTAGTCTATTATTTTTGTTTACAAAATATTCATTGATTGGATGAATTAAGTCAAACTCAATTTGATTACCTAGTGAAGACAGGCCAGCTTTCTGAAGGATGTCCTTGCATTTTTTGCTGTCAATTCCAAACACCTCTTCTAAACTCTCATCAAGCTTCCATAAACTGTTCTGTTAAACATAATTTTAATGACTTGTTAAATGGCATTTTTACATTACATAGTTACATGTATAAACAAGGGAGGTGATAGGTGTAAAAAAAAAAGACATTATAAGCAAAATGACATGGGAATAATCTTATGTGCCACAAGAAAATCCTATGTCACATGGTGGCAATCCTTTGTGGCATGAAAACAATCCTTTGTGGTATGAAAACAATCCTTTATGGCATGAAAACAATCCTTTGTGACATAAAAACAATCCCTTGTGACAATAAAACAATCCTTTGTGACAATAAAACAATCCTTTGTGGCAATAAAACAATCCTTTGTGACATGAGAGCAATCTTTTGTGACATAAAAACAATCCTTTGTGACAATAAAACAATCCTTTGTGACAATAAAACAATCCTTTGTGACATGAGAGCAATCTTTTGTGACATAAAAACAATCCTTTGTGACATAAAAACAATCCTTTGTGACAATAAAACAATCCTTTGTAACAATAAAACAATCCTTTGTGACATGAGAGCAATTCTATGTGACATGGTAAAAATACAATTTGACATGGTTACCATCCTATAGTAGACGATGGTAGTGGAACAATTCTATGTGACATGGGAACACAAGTAAACACATCCTATGTGACATGGGAACACATGTAAACACATCCTATGTGACATGGGAAAAATTCTATGTGATTTTGAAACAAATCTATGTGACTAGAAACAATTATATGTGACATCAGAACAATCCTATATGTCATCAGAACAATCCTATGTGATAAGGATACATTCCTATGTCACATGGGTACAATCTTATGTCACACGTGTACAATCTTATGTCACATGGGTACAATCTTATGTCACATGGGTACAATCTTATGTCACACGTGTACAATCTTATGTGACACGTGTACAATCTTATGTCACACGTGTACAATCTTATGTCACACGTGTACAATCTTATGTCACACGTGTACAATCTTATGTCACATGGGTACAATCTTATGTCACACGTGTACAATCTTATGTCACACGTGTACAATCTTATGTCACACGTGTACAATCTTATGTCACACGTGTACAATCTTATGTCACACGGGTACAATCTTATGTCACACGTGTTCAATCTTATGTCACACGTGTACAATCTTATGTCACATGGGAAAAATCATAAGTGTCATAGGATCAATCCTATGTGACATGGGAAAAATAATCTTTAAGCTTTAAATTGTAGATATTGTACTTTAGATAAAATATTATTGCTTAAAATATACTTGGCCAAGGAGTGGAAGAGAGAGAAGGCTACCTGTTGGATACTGAACATGGATCTGAGAGAGGAGAGGCTGAGGTTGGGGGACCTCTTCCTGATGTTACTGACTGACGTCCCTATACCATAGTTGTTCATGTCGTCCAGTGCTGCCAATGCAAGATAGAAATAAACATCAATAGACAGCTGAATTGATTCATATCAATAATTCAGAATACATGTGAATAAAGAAGCAATTGTTTAGGTTGTAAAGTTACTTTTTTCTGTCCGTCCACTAGGTAAGGAAGGTAGTTTGGATCTCATCCCTGAAGTCTACATAAAAATGAGCAAAAACCACAATATTAATGTATTTAGAGGTGTTAATACAATTCACAACCTAACAGATATAGTTTAATCACACTGTGTTTGAAAAAAAACTTTCTTTAATAAAATGATTTATGGTCAACTTTATTTAATTTGCGTCTGTCATTTTTTTTGTAATTTAAAAAGCCTCCAACAGCAAAGAATCAGTACCAGATGTTACTTCTGCAATGCCATATTGTTTTTTTACAATGGTAAAGTAAGCACTAAATAATCGACAAGTAGATCATGGTTTAAACAAGATGCCCATGGGCCACATCGCTCACCTGAGGAACAATAGGTATGATAAAATCAGCTTAATGGAGTCATAATACAAACTATCTGGACAATGTACAATTTATAATACATGTAGATCCTGTATAAATAAAATCAATTTTTCCCCCTGGATATTCTTATGTTTATAATCATTAGTCCCTTTTCTAACAGGGTGATTTTATAGTCATATCACATGTTGAGTATTGCAGTTCTCAAAAAGATCCTTAACAATTGTTTATATATATGGGATATAAACCTACCGTATTTTCCAGACGATTAGTCGTTATTTTTTTTCTCTGAAGCAGAGCACTCGACTTATCGTCTTGATCGACTTGTCTAAGGCTTGAGGTCAGAAATTTTTTAAAAATTGTATTAAAAATCTTGGTTTTAATCATCCTGAGTTGGCTGTGATTGAAAATTACGTTGTTGAATTCATTGTTCATCTTTAATAATTATCATTTTTACTCATTTGTTAACACTAGAATACATAATAATAACAGTTATTAAAAAATGGTACAGAGTCTTTAATCAATTAAAAGTTTTACCATTCCGTTTTTATAAGCACATCGTCACATGGTTCCATATATCACTAGTGGGAAGATAACATTGCGCAGTAAAATTAAAACCAAACTTGAATGGAAAAAATTATTGGAGTAGGTCTGGGGAATGTTTTTAAGTTCTATCATTTTAATAGTAAAGAGTTGTTAGTGGAAAGTATAAAAAAGAAATATTTTATGGTCAAATTCAATCTTAAAATACGTAATCGACAATTATCAATACTATTGTTTATACAGTAGGCTGACACCAGTTGTTAGTGTTGTCAAATCGGTTGAAAATCATAATTGATTAATCGGTATAATCGGTTAACTATAACCAACTGATGATCGGCCAATAATCGAATCGGTAATAATTTGTATTAAATTCATTAAAATGGGTCACTAAATTTTAAAGTATTGTTTATTTTTAAGATATTCAAGTGGACCCCGCTTAATATAATAGTTATTTTGTAAGGAAAAATTGTGACATTAACCGGACTATAATAATAACCGAACCCAGCTAAATTCAATGTGTACCAGTAGGCTAAGTGCCTATTCACGTCATGTATTATTACTATATATTTCTAGACTATGTACTTTCCACAATAATTGATGATTTCTTCTAATACTTTACTTTTAATGCTTCAAAAAAGTTAATTTCATGGATAAAGTTAACTAAAGTGAACTGTTACAAGCTGGGAAAATTGCATGATCCACCAATATGCTTCCGATGGGTTGACATGCTTTCATTTTGTTTTCTTCTTCTACTTCCGGTGTTTACTAAATCTAATAAGGCATTCATGAGACAATTCGGTTTTAAAATAACTTCTTTCAATAAAAATCAAATAAAGTATTTAAATTTACTTATTATAAAAATTATTAGAGGTTGGTTGCCCAAATGCTTGTGTTTTCTTAAAGAATCCAAAGTGTTTTATTTTTGTGCCTCGATGATCGTAGAGTTTTGGCACATTCGGCCATTTCGTTTTTAAAACGTGAAACTGTGTCAGCATAATTCCGTAATAAATAAAACGAGTTTCTATCAAAATAATCATTGACAATTGATTTTATTTATATCGAAAATTAAAGATCTTGACATTATTAAATTTCATTGTACATTTTGTTTAAAATTCTAGCATTGGTCTGATCCGAAACAATATCCTTCTACCGTAACTAAAAAGATATTAGTATTTCAAAATGGCTGATGAAAACATTATGCGAACGCAGATACACATGGATTAATTTGCAACAGTTTTCAACTTTTAATTGTATAAAATACAGAATAATAAACAAAATGATAAGTATAGTATTAATGTAATAATCCGATTATAATCGATTATAAAATCTCAAATCGATTGTCGTAAAACGACAACCTTTCCAACTGATCATCGACTAAAAATCGATCATCGTGACAACACTACCAGTTGTGCTAATAATCTTGCCTTAAGGCTGAGATCTATAGGGCAATTATTTCACTCCCTGTGTATGTAAAGAGTACCATTATAAGAGTGAATATAGTTCATTGATTAATTATTGTCCAATTCTTAGATTATTGTTAAATAAAATTTTTTGGAAACGTATGTATGTCGTAAATCGTCATTTTCAAGTCGTACAATTGATTGATCTATTTCTAACAGTGTCTCTGTAAAATAATAGCGTGTAACTGTATTACTGGATACAAAGTAAACAAGTTTCATCAAATCATAGTAATTGCTAACCTTTCTGCACTTGATATCCCCCTTTGAAGTCCAACACGAGACAAGTGCATGCCTCTGACACCGGGAATTGTTAAACAAACATTGACCACGCGTCGAGTCAACAGGTGGCTGGCTACGTAATGGCGAATACACTGGCGATGGTCAGAGTGGATAATTATTTTAATGCATGGGAATAAAATATTTCTGCCAAAGTAAGTTTAGTTTTGCATAACACGCAATATCGGGAATTGCTTACACTGCAAGCGACTTTGTAGATGTTGCCGGTATTTGAAAATATGATGCATAAGTATAAAGAGTAATTGTTTAAATGTTAATCATTAATAATAATTGGTAGCAATATTGGGGACCTAGTGGCATCATACACTGATAATGTTACTGCAGTTTTATACGCCATTTTGAAGTGATAAGATCGACGTATCGTCTGAATCGACGTTAGGATTTTGTTAAAATTTTAGCTAAAAATGAGCAATTCGACGAGTCGTCCGCATCGACGAGTCGTCAGGAAAATACGGTACATCAAACTCTGAACCTTCTTGTGAGGCCGAAGAATTGTCCTGGGGCCAAAGTCTTAACAATCATAAAGAATCATCTGGCTGATTAGTTTCTGAGAAGAAGATTTTTAAAGATTTACTCTATATATTCCTATGTAAAACTTTGACCCCCCCCCCCCCAATCCATTGTGGCCCCACCCTACTACCCGGAGTGTCATTATTTTCAGAACTACACTACCTGAGGATGCTTCCACACAAGTTTCAGCTTTCCTGGCTGATTAGTTTTTGAGAAGAAGATTTTTTAAGATTTACTCTATATGTTCCTATGTAAAACTTTAACACACCCCCCCCCCCCATGTGGCCCCACCCAACCCCCAGGGATCATGATTTTCAGAACTTTGAATCTACACTACCTGAGGATGCTTCCACACAAGTTTCAGCTTTCCTGGCTGATTAGTTTCTGAGAAGATTTTTAAAGATTTACTCTATATATTCCTTTGTTAAACTTTGATCCCCCATTGTGGCCCCACTCTACCCCCGGGGATCATGATTTTCACAACTTTGAATCTACACTACATGAGGATGCTTCCACACAAGTTTCAGCCTTCCTGGTCTAATGGTTCGTGAGAAGAAGATTTTTGAACATTTCTCAAAATTTTTCTTAAATTCCTAATTATCTCACTTTGCAAAAAGGCGTGGTCCTTAATTTTCACAACTTTGAATCCCTTTAGGCTAAGGATGCTTTATGCAAAGTTGGGTTGAAATTGGCCCAGTGGTTCTTGAGAAGATGTTGAAAATGTGAAAAGTTTACAGACAGACAGACGGACGACAGACAAAATGTGATCAGAATAGCTCATTTGAGCTTTTAGCTCAGGTGAGCTAATAATCAGACACACAGTAATAAACTGTGGAATCATTTAATTTCATGGGGGCTAATTTTCCTGAAGTGGGTTTTTTGCTTTATTCATGGGGATGTAATTTCATGGATGAGTCAGATTTCAGTTTCAGTAGGTAATCTAAACCTTTTATAATTAGATTTCACTGAGGATGTAAATACGTGGGCAAGGGTTACCCACGAATACCACGAAAATTGAGCCACCACGAATTGTAATGATTCCACAGTAGTTGCATAAAGCAGACTTAAAGCTTAACAGTACCATAATTAGAGACTTGTAATCCTCTATATTTGCACTTTCAGCTATATTTTCTACTTGTTCCTTGCTCAAATTCCTCTTTTCTTTATCAATAGTCACTGTTTAAAAGGAAAAATAAAGTAATATACCACTGGAATTTTATTCAAAAAATTTTCATTACACATGAACTACATTCAATAAATGGCCTAAAGAGCGAAAATTCCCGGCAAAAATAATGGAACTGAAATTTCCTAGTACATATAATATACATATCTACATATTATGTCCCAATTCCTTACAAAGTTTTAGGAATTTCTGTGCAAAAATCAAGAGGAGTTGCACTTACAAAAAAGAAAACGGGACTGACAACACCTGCGACAAATTTCGTTAGGAATAATTAATATTACATACAAAACAGACAGTCATGCAGGGATAATAATGTACGGTAACATAATGTGGACCAATTACCGGTTCACTGAGAGATCTTCTGACCTGATATGAGTTCTGTTCCTGATTGATTGTCTTTGACTGCTACTGTGAGTACATTGTTTTCATCGACTTCCATAGTAACGGTGACCCAGGACCTTCCAGGAGAAGAGGCTCCAAGGTTCTCCTTTGTATCAGTCAAGATAAATGTATCATTCATGTTCAAATACTGAGGTTCTTCTTTGTATCAATCAAGATATATGTATCATTGATGATTCATGTTCAATTACTGACAGATTGAGTCATTGTGACATACAGTCTATATGTATTTCGTCATACCTGCTAAGTCAGCCGAATTTTTTAGGGTCACATTTGCCAAATTACATCACTGGCCCCCCATACTTTATCAACTCTTCCCTGTTTATCATAATCTCCGGTAAAGTTACCCTTTTATAATGTTTAATATACATGTATTTTTTTTCTAATATATACGTCTGAATGTAAATGTTTGGAGAAAATGAATTCTTAGATGCATCATTTATTAATATAAGTCCATATAATGAAACCAGCCCCTCTCCTACTTCCCCTCCAAATTCATAGAGACAAAAAAACCTATTAACACTAATTATATTATTAAAGAAGTAAAGAAACATAATCGCCAACCAAGTCACACTAGTTTACCACTAGTAAACTTTACTTACAATCTGAAGATGTCCCAGGAAGTTGTTCTTTTTGGCCTCTTTATAACAGCCCTCATATACTCGAATATCAGCCATATTCTGATCAGCATCAGTACATGTGAAAGCCTGAAGAATGCAAATATCAAAGTACTGAAAGAACTGTGAGGTTATGAACTATTAAATATGATGATCATCACAATTTCTCTGTACAACCATATGAATTTAAACGAGATGCTGATTTGCCAAAAGAAATTCTGTTTTAAATTTTTTAAGATTTAATTTACATTTTACTTGTGAATCAAAAAATAACTTTCAACACTTTCACTTTGCAAAATCATGACCCCCCCCCCCCTAAAAGAATAGCTAGTGCCTGAAATCTTTATAAGTTTGAACTAATCAAAATCTGTATTCTGATTCAAAATGAAAGTCAAATTTAATACAGTGAGATCCAGAGTTTTTAAATAATTACAACATAGCTACTTGCCTAAACCTAATAAAATTTCCTAAAAAGCCTATGCAGATTAATCACTAAAAAATATTACTTAATATTCTAATAATGAAAACATCATGCCTGGTTTTTCCTACAGGGTATACTGGTATTTTGTGGAATAATGACAATAAAATTGCCAGCCACATCTTCGACGCCAAGAGCCAAAGGTGTTGTATCAATCAAACAAAGGGTTAATCCATCTGTCTGAAATATCAAAATATTAACCGTCAAGTGCAATTATCATTTTAATAATTTAACCAGGATCTAAAAACTTAGGACTTTTATATAAAATTAATGTTTTGTCATTCATATTGCAAATATTAGATGTGTCTGTTGAATATTTAAAAAAAAACCACAATAATATTACATTGCCTAAATCATAAGACATTTAATATCATTAACACATCAATTCATGATACATTGTAAAACTCTATTAAAAAGAATTCTGTGGGATCATTTTTGTTCATGGGGGTCAATGTTCGTCTGTAGCCAAACTTTTCCTGGTTTTGGGGGACGTAAATTTGTTGGTAGTCTAAGAGTAATCAGGATAATTCTAATGAATATTAAACAAATGATTGTGACTGTATAGGTTCATGGGGATGTAAATTCGTGGGCAATGGTTACCCACGAAAGCCATGAACACTGGTTCCCCACAAACAATGATGATTCCACAGTACATGTTTGTTAATAAAACTTAGAACTAATAAAACATAAAACAATACTGTCCCATGTTAAAGTAAACTGCCTATTTTAGCAGTAGACAGGCAGTTCTTTAACAGTTTTCAAATTGTAGGGCAGTTTTGAAGCAGTTCCAAGCAGTAAGGATTTTAGTGGCAGGTCAAAACTGCCTAGGTAAAAGTATAAGCAGTTATTCTAAGCAGTTTTCTTAGCAGTCTTTGCAGTATAAGCAGTTATAGGTTAATACACACCTCACAGGGGACTTGCATCATTCTAGAAATCATTTCCAAGCAGTTGCATTAAATACAAATCTGGGTCACTGGCCACTGCCAGATAAACTGACCACTCAGAATCAAGATCAGAGATAACAGGAAGTTCTAGGTTGAAAATTTCGAATGTATCAGTGGCATGAGGGGCAGTTAAGAGTGCATGTGATACTCACAACAGAAATGTTGTGCATGGGAATACTCAAGTAAATTTATGGAATTTAAAATGTTCTGGGGATATTACACATATTACTCTTAGTTAAGGTAAATAAAATATTTTAAATAAATTTTCATTGAACAGTTTTTAATAATGGCCTGTTTAGATCACTTGAATTATTTAAGATCTGATAAAGTGAATGCATGGGAATAGACCCTAGGGTAGGGTGAGACAACAATGGCCAATCAAAGGTATGAGTATCTAACATGAAAACATTTTAAATATAACAACTTCTCAAAAACAACTAGCAAAGTAGCTTAGGTCATGATTGTAATTTGAAGTCTTATAATATTATATATATAGTTATTTTTACTATGCTGATCTCTATAAGCTAAATGCATGCAGTATCCACATGCAGTGTAGATTCAAGTTGGCTTAAATGGTACATTATATTGTACATGTATATCTTTATGTAATAATTTATTCTTGAAAATGTTAAAACTTATTCATGTAACCTATAGATGATATTAGCATGCAGTTCCTAGCAGTTTTCAGCTTGATTATATTTCATGCATATTCATTTATGAAAACCATATTAGGAAAGAAGCAAGCAGTTTCTGGCAGTTTTAAACAGTTTTTATCCGTTTATATCAACTCATTTAAATTTTTCGGCCAAAATAACTGCCTAAAAACTGCTAGATAACTGGTAAGGCTAAAAATTACTGCCTGGAACTGCTTATATTCATTAAAAGACATATAGTGGAATCCAACTGCTAGGTAAGTATGGAAGGCTAAGGAACTGCTAAGAAACTGCTTAGATAACAAAACTGGTACTGCTAAGAAACTGCCAAGCAACTGCCTTCCACTTTGACATGGGGTGCATCCTTTTTAACAAAATTTCCTGATTGAATTATCCCTTACCTCATCAGTAGACAAAACTTTTTCATCACTTATTCTCTGAAACACTTCAAAAAACATGAACTTGAATTATTTTACAGTGAATATATATACATTTTAAACAAGAGGCTTGTGGGCCACATTGCTCACCTGAGGACTAATAGGTATGATAAAATCAGCTTAATGGAGTCTTAATACAAACTATCTACCCATGGACAATAATTCATGTAGATCCTGTATAAATAAAATCCATTTTCCCCCTGGATATTCTTATGTTTATAATCATTAGTCCCTTTTCTAAGATGATTTTATAGTCAAGTCAAATGTTGAATATTGCAGTTCTCCAAAAGATCCTAAACAGTTGCTTTTATCTGGGATATAAACCTACATGAAACTCTGAATCCCTTGTGAGGCCAAAAATTGTCCAGAGGCCAAAGTCTTAACAATTATAAAGAATCACCTGGCTGACTAGTTTCTTAAAAGAAGATTTTTAAAGATTTACTCTATAAATTTCTATGTAAGACTTTGACCCCTCACTTGAGCTTTCAAATCAGGTGAGCTTATAAAAAGCATTAACATTTGTGGCATATTTCAGAATAAATCATTTATGGTATAATAATAAAATTAACTTAATTAGTATGAATTGTGTACTATGATCTTTAAGGGCAAACCAAGTTTTAGGTTCAACATTATTTGATTCCTCTAAAATTTGTATAAAACAAAAATTCAGAATCCAAACTTCTTTTCAAAATCAATTCGCCCAACTTTGAAATGCGACTCCTATACTTTTTATTGAAAAGAAAATGTCATCTTAAAGGTAATGGTCAGTTGACTGAATAAAAAGACAGTGTGATTTTCAAGTATACATGTATAATAAATATTAACAACATGTATTTTATGTTTTTAACACAATTCAGATTTCTAAAAAATATCAAAGTTTTTGAAGTGGTAATAATTTTTTTCTGTATGTTATCAATATATATGTTACTGTAAACAGGGAGATATTGGCCCCCATTATATTTTTGCCCCTTTCGCCTTAATTGCCAGTTGGTGAATTTAAGACTGGGTGAATCCCAATGTCTTGTAATATCTCTATTTAACCACAACTGTGGGCAAATTTGAGACCGGGCACAACTGTTAGCAAATGTTGAACTTCAGGGGCAAAAATTACAAGGGGCAAAAAAAACACTGTAATCAGTAGTCATGTTTTACCTGTGTTTGAAGGTTCAAGCTTTCCAGTCTTTATATAACCCCCACTGAACTTGCGAATAAATGGACCTGGAAAAATAACAAAAACAATGGACCTATTAAAGCAACAACATGGACCTTTTAAAACAACAAAAATCTTGAACTATTATAACAAAAACTGGACATAATATGTAAATGAGATAGACTTCTGTTTATCCCCAGTAAACTTCCTCACAAAGGGGCAACCCCAAGACTTGCTTAAGTTGTAAAATTGTCAAAGCTGTTAACGAATGACTCAACAACATTAAGTGGTAAAATCAGAGACTGACTGTTCACTCTTCCTGATGATGGAGTTCTACGATGAACTGGAGTAGCTGATTGACTTTTTATTCTACGTAAGGGATTTGCTGATAAAATTCCCCATGAAACAAATATGTCATGTATTTCTTTATTAGAAATAGAATTCCCTGATATTTTCTCTCTCTGTGGACTTGATGATTGGGCATTATGGGTAGGTGTAGGGGCCACTGAACATATAGAACTTGGTGGTGCTTGTTGTTGTGGTGGCCCTTGTTGTTGTGTTGGTGGCCCTTGTTGTTGTGGGGTCGGTACTAGTTGTTGCTGTTGTGGTGGTGGTGGTGTATGTGGTGGTGATTTATGTGGTGCACGTGGTAGTGGTGGTGGTGGTGGTGGTGGAGGCAAATCTGAATCTGAATCTGCTCCTAAATCTCCTTCCTGTATCACAGGTGCTACATGGTAAAACAGACACATGTATAGGATCTTGAATCAACACTTCATAGAAACTTTACATTCACGAGTGTAAAGTTATTGTATTGACATTTTATTTTAGAAGCAGGGCATTGCAAAATGTGTTGTTTTGCTATAATCAATAAAGCTACTTGCTCCAGCCTATAGCTTTTGAAATGAATAATAAATCTTATCAAAATTCATGATTGACATGTACCTATAGTTGTTTAAATCAGACAGAAGCTAAATTACTCAGAGGTTTCTCTAAATTACATACCGTACTTATGTTAATAGTTTTTTATTGTAATCTAAATTGATTGAGTCAGAAAAAATGTTATACAGATATTTCTCTATACTAACCTCTTGTTGATTTTTCACTTTGAAGTTCTTTTTTTTTTTAACTTTCACATATTCATATACCAGAGTATAAGTATTGCGGATAAACATAGATACATTTTGCAATGTATACATACACATTATTTTATAGTATTTGTCTGATAGATACATCCAATATTTTGATATAAAGTATATGTACATATGATGTAAATGTATATATATGTAAGTGAAACTGACTGCCCCGTTTTCTCATGGCTAGTTTTTTGGCAAGTGCACCCATATAATCAATATCTGGTGGTGGTGGTGGTGGTGGAGGCAAATCTGAATCTGAATCTGTTCCTATATCTCCTTCCTGTACCACCGGTCCTACATGGTGAAACAGATACATGTATAGGATCTTGAATCAACACTTCATAGAAACTTTACATTTACGAGTGTAAAGTTATTGTATTGACATTTTATTTTACAAGCAGGGAATTGTAAAATGTGTTGTTTTTCTATCAATAAGGCTACTTGCTCAAGCCTATAGCTACACTACAGCCAACGCAGATCAATAAGGCTACTTGCTCCAGCCTATAGCTACAATACGGCCAACACGGATCCCGTATTTTCCTGCGACACTGTGATGGTGTTTTAATCCTTTTATTGATACACCTTCGCGGTATTGTCATTGCGGTGATAGTGGGGCCATGATTATACCGCGATGGTGTAAGACACAGGTGTATGTTCTGTATCAGGGATTAAATCGAGAAGAAAAAAAAAGCTGTGTTCTTAAATTATTGTTAGAATTTAGACATTATTGGAAGAGAAATTCATTATTTTCTTTTGAATTGTTTTCAACAAAAACTTCTAGGAAACTACTGCTACATGTATTTTGTTAATAATGTATAAGAGTCCCAAACATAGCAGTGTATTATGCAAATCATGCATATATACATGTACTTGAAAATTAGTAATATTTTCAAGTTTGTTTTTGCATATGATGAGTTAATAAAGTGCCACAAATTTTAAGAAGGCATACGCGATGTACTTTTATGAGGGCGCTACCGTAGGCCTCAACTTGCATGTTTTTCCCATTACGCAGCACTGCTAAGGTTTACTTTAATTTGTGGTCGCGCCGAACAGAAAGTATGGGAAATTTTAACTATGACATCATACAAAACAACAAGTCATCAAAAATGCTAATAAATAAAATAATTTCCGATTGTTATGGGAACTAAAACATTCAACTACATTAAAAATTACCTATGTGTGCAACTTTGTAGTCAAGTAAGTCCAACAACTATAAATATAAACTGACTGATCGCTGTGACGTCATACTGTAAATTTTGACGCATATTTTGTGTCGAGATAGGCGGATCAATCAATCTTTTAACATAGAACAAATGATGTTTGTGAAACACTTATGCCCCCTCCCTGGGAAACATTCACAAAGGAAATGAACGTAAACGGTAAATATTTGGAATTTTTCTACGTCCAAGGGCCATAACTCTGTTAAAAATGGCCCAATCGTACCCAATATCGAACTTGACCTAGATATTATCATGATAAACCTGTATACCAAATTTCATTTCAATATGTTCAACCTCTGTGAAGAAAATGAGCGGAAACTGCAAATATAAACTGGAATTTTTCTTAGTCCAAGGGCCATAACTCTGTCGAAAATGGTCGATCGTACCCAATATCGAACTTGACCTAGATATTATCATGATAAACCTGTATACCACATATCATTTCAATATTTTCATCCCCTGCGAGAAAATGAGCGGAAACTGCAAATAACTGGAATTTTTCTACGTCCAAAGGCCATAACTCTGTCAAAAATGGCTCGATAGTACCCAATATCGAACTTGACCTAGATATTATCATAATAAACCTGTATACCAATTTTCATTTCAATATGTTCATCCTCTGCTAAGAAAATGAATGGAAACTGTTGGTGGACCGACTGACCGACCGACAGACCGACAGACAGCAGCAAAGCAATATGCCCTCCCTTCTTCGAAGGGGGGCATAAAAATGCATCTTATAAACAAGATGTAATTATAATCGGGGCGATTATAAAGTCTCCCAAACGAACGAGGCCATCATTGGGGGTAGGGATGACCAACATGGGTCAAACTTTACAGACAAAAAAGTTAATACTGGAGTATTTCTATTTGTGAAATTTAATGAGGTTCCCGAGGGGTCATTTACTATATATCAGGTGAACCGACATAATGTAAGGAACAAGAATATACATGGTTTAGGGGTGGGGATCTCAACCGTTTTCAAGATATTTGGGCACTTCCTGTTCGAGGGGGGTCAGGACTACCCCCATGCCCCATGACCTACACACAGTTTGATTCCCCTTAACATAAGGAACAAGAATATATATGGTTTAGGGGTGGGGATCTCAACCGTTTTCAAGATATTTGGGCACTTCCTGTTCAAGGAGGTCAGGACTACCCCCGGGGCCCATGACCTACACACAGTTTGATGCCCCTTAACACAAGGAACAAGAATATATATGGTTTAAAGGTGGGGATCTCAACCGTTTTCATGATATTTGGGCACTTCCTGTTCGAGGGGGGGGGCAGGACTACCCCCGGGGCCCATGACCTACACACAGATTGATTCCCCTTAACACAAGGAACAAGAATATATATGGTTTAGGGGTGGGGATCTCAACCGTTTTCAAGATATTTGGGCACTTCCTGTTCAAGAGGGTCAGGACTACCCCCGGGGCTTATGACCTACACACAGTTTCATGCCCCTTAACACAAGGAACAAGAATATATATGGTTTAGGGGTGGGGATCTCAACCGTTTTCAAGATATTTGGGCACTTCCTGTTCCAGGGGGGTCAGGACTACCTCTGGGGCCCATGACCTACATACCGTTTAATGCCCCTTAACACAAGGATCATGAATATATATGGTTTATGGGTGGGGATCTCAACCGTTTTCAAGATATTTGGTCATTTCTAATTCCTGGGGGGTGGGGGTGACCCCAGGGGTAAGATCTAATAAACCCCATATATTGCCTATAATAGTCAATATATGATTCTGAAAACCCTTTGCAATTATCTCTGTTCGTTTTCAAGTTATAACCATTTACAATAGAGTCTACGATTTTTCCCATAGGCTTCTATGTTAGACCCCACACCCTTTTGACCCCCCAAGAAAGTGGTTGGCCAACCCCAAATGAGAAAAATCAAACCGGCGTGCACAACTAGATATGCAGGCCTATCATATCCTAGAGTTTTGTAGAATTCTGTTCAGCCGTCTCTGAGAAACGCGACGGACAAGTTCAGAGCGAGAAAGAAGAAGAAGAATAATAATAATAATAATAATAATAATAATAACTAGACACGATCTCGTTGCGAGCAACGAGGAGGTCTTCCGTTCGATATTTAGAAGGTGAAATGACATCATCGACTTTGATTTTCGACAAGAAAACATGATCTGGAAAAAGGAGTGAAGTGCTAATGCTTTTCTGTATCGCTTTTTATAAGTTCTCTTACGTTGCTTTTTTAAATACTTGCATTTCTCCTAACTGAGATAGAAAAGATTAAACTTTTTACCTCTGGCCCCTAAAACCCCTAATTAGATAACGCATAAGTAAACCATTACATTGTTAGAATATATAAGCGTTTTATACCAAATTTTGCTTTTATAACCTTTCACAAAATATCTGTCAGTAAACGGCTACAGATAAAAGACTTTAAAGCCGTCTGGTCCCTTAATTTGAGGGGCCAGCCCCTTTTTCATGATATCAAATAAAAGCTTAAGGTTATTTAATTCGAAACACAGTTTGTTTAACAAGTGTTTATAACCTTTCACAAAATTTCCCCCAGTAAAGGGCTATAGATAAAAGACTTTAGAGCCCTTTGATCTCCTAATTTTAGGGGTCATTCTCTTTTTCTTGATATCAAATAAATGGTCGTTTGATTCTTAACACGTTTTGTTCAAAAAGTGTTTAGAAATGTGTTACCGTTCTTGTGACATATGGGAAAGAACGTTTTAGGGGCCATTCGCTTATCTCCTTTTAGGGGCCGTTTAACGAATTTTTGAAGATTGCATATTGTTAAGTACATCATTTTGTATATTACTGCTAATAAATTATGCAATGACATCTATAGCCAAAAAATCATCCATTTTCACAAAATATACTACTTATGGTACAAAATCCACTCAAAATTACACTTAAATGAGAAATCTGAAAATACGATGTAGTCTCGAAGGTGGCACGGGACAGTTTTTTGATACAATTCATTGTAGCCAGGGGATGCGTGTCTTCGGAACTCTGTAACTAGAATTTCCTCAGTTCCCATTCAGCACAAATACCTTTAATTTAGTCTTTATAAGGCCAATCACCACTTTCTGAAGAAAATTACTAGTCAAAACCTGTAAAATTTTCTACATACTGGTTTTTATGAGGTTTTGACCCTTTCACATTTTGCTAATTTTTCATGATTTTTCAGCTTTTTAGACCTCCCCCAGCTAATTCCCTGCATGTTTCGCATTTTACTTCTGATTCTCATGTACCTAACATATGGGACCTACATATCGCATATCAATTTCAACAATTGACATCCCTCTAACTAATGATAATCATTAAAAATCATTTCATGAATTTTAGCAACACTCATAAGCCTTCAAGTACAGCAATTCTTAATTTTACAAAAATCCGAAACTGCCCCTTGCTACCTTAGATCATGACATCATCTTTATTAAATAACCCGTATGTAAAATGTAATCATATTAAATTAACCTGTACAGTAGCATTTCGTTTGGTATAACCAACACCGTTTTTATACAGTTGTTTATATAATATATACTAATATAGAGTATTATTAAATCACAATATGCTAAACAAGAGTTTTCAAGTAAAAGGGCTGTTCACCATGCACGTGTGTAATGCCGATTCAAAAATAGAGTAGCCATATGGCCATATTTGAACGGTGGATATAGGGAAGGGATCATCGCAACAAGTTGTTACATATTGTCTATTACGGAAGTGTAAGTAATAATTGGTATTGAATTATCATCAAAGAATCATCACTTTAGATTTAAATACACACATGCATATATTCATATAGTTGGAATATTTACTGGAGGAATTAAGTCTGTGTGTTCATTCGATAGCTATTTTTTAAACACCCGATCCAAAGTATATTTTTTATTATGTAGTTATTACAAAACATATGTCATAAACGTCATTTGACCCCCTCCCCATAGATCTATGTCAATGGATGAGTTCATTGAATGATTCAAACCTCAGTCGTTGCGTGAATGGTAAAGCAGGACTTCGCGCCATAGTGAACATTTTCGGAATCTCATACACCCGACAGCGGACTTCAGACTGCGGACTTTTTAGTTGAGGGAACATGTCCAAACGAAATTTGAAGAATTTAAATTTACTACTTGTTCCATTATTTGTTTTATTGAACTTAATTTTTAACCATAGTAACGTTAACTTCATATGCTCTTCATATGCTCTTATAAGTAAAAGGAATATATATGCATATAATTTAATTTTCTATCAATATTTTATTTCGATATTTTCTATGACCAATTCAAAAGAATTCAAGTTAGTTTAGATACTACACGATCTGAAATCTAGCTCAAACTAGGTCATCGATTGGTAGAAACCTTAAGCAACTTAAAAAGATTACGGACTGCACAAGATAACTATGTTGATGTCGGACTCAAATTCTCATGTAACAAGTATTGGCTATTCCATCTAACCCATTGATGAACATTAACAATGATTTTTTAGGTATTTTTACTTACTATTTATGATTAATTCATTGATGAATTAAAAAGAAAGATGTAAATGTAATCAATAAAACGCCATCTTTGATAAATCATGCGGGTTATGAAAGTAACGATCATTGCAGAGAAAAAAATTACATAAAGCGCTAACGGGGGCTACAATGTATGCATTTTTCTGCAACGATCGTTTCCTTCATACACACATGAATCATCAAAAATTAAAAAACAAAACAAAAAAACAAACACAACATTTTATTGTTAATTACATGAGCATTGAAATTTTCGTTTACGCATTCAATATTCATGATACACACAACTTTGTCATACACTACGCACCGTAAATGATGTACAATTTCCTCTTTATTTATTGGATTTTATCTTTTAAAAATTGTTATTAGAGGAAATAAAAAACAAAGTAGAGTCAACACGTAAATTTTTATAAAGTTTAAAAACGTGTTTTGATACGTTCCACGAACACAGTCTTTTGTTTGAGGTCCGCAGTCTGAAGTCCGCTGTCGGGTGTCTGGGATTCCGAAAATGTTCAATATGTCCCATTCATAGTTTTTGCGCGCCGATTAGTGGACGAGTCCAAATTGGGATCATGAGAATACTCCAGAGCACACCGTGTGTACGTAGCATCGGCGGGGGGGGGGGGGGGGCTGCCACCCCCACTTTTTTTGCAGCAGAAACTTTTCTTAACTTTACATAAAAAATAGAAATATCGTGAATTTGCCCGCCCCCTCCACTTTTGTCGGAGCATGTAAAAAAAGAAATTCTAATTGAATTGAATTGGAATTACAATTAGGATTTTCTTACGTCTTTGAGAATTCACCTTTTTTTCAATTGCTTGTCTGGATGTTTCGGATGAAGCTGCCTCTACACACTTTTAAAAACAATGTTGTATGTGCTTGAATATCCTTTCCTATTTCTTATGATTAATTAGAATTTATGAAATAATTTAATTTCAAGTGATATACATGAACATGCACTAGATGGAAAAAAGACTGAAATTTCTTCTTAAATCTGCACATTCCGTTTATGAATTTAAGATCAGCAAAGAAAATTAAAAATCAATCCTTATAAGATAGCATATGCTTTCATTGAATAATTTTGTTTAGTCAGGCAAGCTTTTTGAAAAGCTATCACTTGTGGTATATAACGGGATGTTTTGCACGTAAACATGTAATGTCCTCCTGATTCATTCCTTATAAGATAGCCAAATTGATACATGCATATGCTTTCATTGAATAATTTTGTTTAGTCAGGCAAGCTTTTTGAAAAGCTATCACTTGTGGTATATAACGGGATGTTTTGCATGTAAACATGTATTGTCCTCCTGATCTGATTCGCTCTCAGATGGTTCGCCCCGTGATGTTCCACATTATGTATATGAAACATATACATGTAAATGTAAAGTAAATAAACCACGATATTTATGAAATTAATATCCTTAAGAGTTTTTGTTCGATATAAAACATTATTTGAAGTACATGTCATAACACATTATTAAATTAATATTATCATTAATGAAACAGTAATACAATAGATAATTGAAGTACATGTTAATTATCATCTAATATAACACCATAATTTATTCATATAATTGATTGAAAAACCACTTATCTCATTATGAATTAACAACGCCTATTACATGTAGCTTGTACATTTACAAGTCAACACCGTCTAAATTAGCGGGAGACTTGAGCATGCAGATAATGGCGAGACAAGTGATAATTATGAGACCAAGGGTAATATTTATATTATTTGGCCGTTAAATCTATTAAAAATTAGTGAGTAAGTGTAACAAAGTTCACAGAAATGGTTTCTTTGTTTTAAAATGTTAAATTCAGTTGTTGATATATAAAGAAGAATTGAATGACATTATGTGTCCTCTACTCGCTAGCTCCCCTTCTGCCCGAATCTAGAGCTAAAAAACTTATACACCGAATATATTAAACACTTTTTCTAACAGAATAATAAAGAATGAAATCATAAATGAGTTTGCTTTTTAATGAATCGCGCGACCATTCAGAAAAGGTTAAACCGATAGTGCATGTGACCGCTATTATTTTACGGCCAGAATCTAAACAAATCTTGTTTAGAAAATCATGTGTATATTACACCACTGGTTTCTTAAATTCTTCGGTGTTATTGGGCATCGGTTAGTTTTATCGTGTCAGCACCTACCGCACACATGTATTATTGTAACATTTAAACTGCCTTATCTTGAACGCTATTAAATTTTATTTTCAAAAATCGCTTTATTCCCTAAACATTGCTTAACTCTCTCTCTCTCTCCCTCTCTCTCTCTCTCTCTCTCTCTCTCTCTCTCTCTCTCTCTCTCTCTCTCTCTCTCTCATAACTCAAAAAGAAAAGACCTCTAATATTTTGTTATGCAAATTAATCTTCACAGATTACAGACAAAAAAGTTAGGTTGGATCAGGCATGGTGTGAATATATTTTACATTTGTTGAAGTGTGTAGTGTGAATGAATTAAATTCTGCAGCAAAATGTCAGAAATAGACACGGATAAATGTACTTATTTTTCAACTCGTACGATTGTTTGTAAAAAGTAGTATTATATTCATTGGTGACTTTTTTTTACACACTATCATTTAAATCAGTGTTAAATCAAAGGTTAGATGCATGATCTTTAACCAATATGATTAAAAACAATAATTTTACACAAAGAATCAATGGACATTTACATGTGTCATCACACAGAATCCAAGAAGCCTGTGTCTTAGACTACCGTGGATAGCTTGTCCGCTAGCGCGGCATCTCCTCGGTCACATGTGCGATGTTTTATGTAAGTGTATACACAACGTGGTTGGTTTAAAACGTTTGCAATTTAACAAATTAATTTTATTTTCCAACAATAAAACTATTTTATAACATATAGACAAGATCACAAAGAACACCTTTTCCAATGACAGTTATACTACCTACCATTTTTAATAAGAAGCTAAACAGCATAACTTCGTAAGTTAAGGTTAAATTTTTTTTTACACTTTAATATATCGTTAAAATCGGAATTCTTTGTGTTTGCATCTAAATAAATAAGCAAGGCGCAAATCTTGTGTATTAGATAACAGCTGACCGCTAGCTAGTCCAGTCGCGACCTATTTTCTCGGCCGCGGGCGAGTTATCGGATGCGTAATTAGTCAGCCCGCGGGCTGACTAATTAAGTTAGGATGAAACTTCAATTGCGCTTGCGTAGATTGGAATTAGATAGTTCGTGTTAGAGAAATTCGAAGAAGTTATGAAACTGGTCAGTTTCTAGGTCAAACTGCGCATCGATGTATTGGAAGACTGTCAATGGGAATCGTCTGCAGCCGCGTATATCTTTCCGACTCTCTCAGTGAGATTGGAAAGTAAATACATTGTTAATGGTTTGCGACGAGACCATTAAAATCGGAGAGCTATGTTTCTAAAGTTACAACAGTTACTTTAATAAGTATCAAGTGTGCAGTACGTCATACATTGTTGTACATCGCTATACGCTTATCTCCTCACCTACATGTACAGCCATAAAATAAATGGTGCAAACTAAATGTGCACCCGCATATCTATTATTGTTTTGGAAATTATTATCTTGTGTTTTAATAGATTGTGTATTCACTTTTGACCTAAAATAAAATTCCGCTGGCTGAATTTCTTAGCTTTTTAAAAAGCTAACCTTGTTGTTCACATACATGTACACAGCTCGGAATCCAGCTAAATTTTAAATGTTGTGCAGTATACGAATGCATTGCATAGAAGTATTTTCTTTATCCGTAATGTATTTCACTAGAATTTAAACATATAGTATCTCTTTCCGTATGTAAGCTGGTAACTGTCTATGGTAGCCTTATGTCAGTTATACGCATAAAGACCTCGTTTACTAACGAGAACAGATACATGGTAACAAGTCTAGCTTTTTACACCCATATTACGCAATATCCGAACAAAATATTATTGATACGACATTGATAAGATCATAATGAGCAACTTTTCCAGCGACAGCCATATCGAAATCTTAACCGCTTTTGAATTATAGAGCGAAAACTTTCAAGGGCTCTAGGCTCCTAATTTGAAGGTCCAGCTCAATTTGCTTGATGTCAAATGAGAGATCTTGATTTTATAAAAATATTTTGTTCTATATGTTTTAACAAAATACTATCGAGAAAATAGATATTTAACGAAAACCAGGAAAAATTATGACGCTTTTTTAACCTTAATTTTCGAGCTAGGGAGAGCTTCGGCGCTATTGGTCAGAGAACAACATAAATACCACATGTCAGATCTACAACCTTTCGTCTACAATTCCTGAAATTTTGAACTCAATATCTTAAATCGTTTAGGAGTTTACCCCTGGACAAACCGACCCTCTGAAAATCGTTAAATTGTATATATCTCAAATCCGGAAGTGACGTCATCATTAAAAAAAATTTGCAATAAGGTTCAGATCATTGTCTATCAGATCTGAAAGTTTCATGTAAATCGGCCGTGTAGTTTTGGAGAAATCGCGTGCACAAAATTTGCAAGAAAAAAAATAATAGGGAAAAATAAACCGAACGAAAACAATAAGGTCTTCCGTTGGAAAACGGAAGACCTTAATAATAAGAACCGTACAAAAACAATAAGTCTCCAAACTTCGTTTGGGAGACTTAATGATCAATGCATGATCTTCACACAATTATTACACCATTAAATCCAATCAATTATGCTTGTTTTGATTTGATATGTGATTAATTTCGAGAGTGTGTATTATTTCTACTCTAGTGTGTTTTATGGGTCCAGCGTCTAACTCCTTGATTTATTTAAGTGACCATTGCAAGTAGGTGTTAAAATTAGGTTACGCTTGCATATACACAGCCACTTCAAGGTATCGAGAGTAAAAACAATAGATTATGAATAACGGGACTGGAGTTTAATTTCGAGGGATCAAGGGTTTCGATAGATCAAGAGAGTAAATTTGCTTAGTTATATTGGGGGAAAAAACTGGACTGGAGACTCACTTTGCACGATCATAGTTCGAGCCCTAAGAGTTACCTGTAAAGCAGCTGTAAAGTATTCATACATGTAGCCGTTTTCAGAAAAAAGTAAAATTTTAAAGGGAGTTTGATGTATGGCATGCAATAATGCATTATTATAATTATGAAGGGGACAATAAATATCGCAAGCCCTTAATTTAGGTAGACCGTCTATATTCGAACACAAAATCTGACCAAGTGCCTTGAGAAATCTTATCGAATGTTGAGACACCTTCTCTCTCTCTCTCTCTCTCTCTCTCTCCAAGATCAATATATAAAATTTTACGCAACTTGAGAATTAAAACTTTCTTAATTTTAACATGGCTCGAGGAATAAATAATGTATCACATATCGTGTAAGGAAATTTTTTTTTTACTTTTGCACACAAACACAAGTCTTATGTTCATATGATTCCAATAACGATTTAAAGTTTACATTCCTTTGAACAAACACATTTTTCCCATTTTAAAAAGAACAAATACTAGATGTATATATAAAATTTACTGTAGCTGTGTTCTCAATTCCAAACTCCATTTCTTATTAACCCTGGTTATAGTCTGTTTGTTAAATGTATTTTAATCGAGTGTAAAGTACCGGTATATCATTATGGGTACTTCATAGATGTATTTTGTAAACAAATATTACACATGTTTGAAATAAAATAATTATATCAAGAAAATTTCGCTGTTTGTAAGAACAGACTATATATTTCTATTTAGCAGACACCAAAGTCACACTTATTGCTGCAGGTCACCCACCCCGACGGCAACCACCCAAATTCTGTATACACATACTGTATACGTAATGTTACACAATTCCCCTTCTTCTCTTGGTCAACTGACACTGCGAAATTTTAACATGTGATGGATTTTCCAGAATAAAGGATCATTCATATTTTCAAATCCCGATTGGTTGAACAACCAACTAAAATATTTGGCGATCCATTGAACATCACACTTTTGCCAAATCGGATAGGAAAGTCAGTTTTTAAATACACACGATTTTAACATTAGCATTTTCTTAAACTGACTGAACCTTTTTTATTTACAATGATTGATAAACAAGTTCTACAAATTATATTAATATCTTTCGTTGGCTGAAAATACCCACGTGTCCAAGCGGGCCACCACCATTCCCTATCACACACAACCACTGTCGATCACGGGGATCGAATCGGGTCCATCGGTATTAAGCGAGTGCAATTTAAAACATTTTATATCTACAATGTACTTTGTTTTTCATTAAACAAATTCTTTAAAGGTATTTAAGTGAAATTACCAAGTGTAAGGTATGTTTTGAAGGTAAACTATGAATTAATTATGAAAGACTGTAAATGAAATGCCAATTAGGATCTGAAGTCCCGAGGTTAAATAAGATATTTTGATGAAATGTTTGTTAATTAATCTAATTAATTGAGAACCGATAATTGCCTGCAAGGAATGTGCCAAGATTTAATATGTAAATCTAAGAAGTATACAAAATAATATACAAAATTCTGAATTTATTTAGCATAATTGCAAGTTTTTTTTATTTCCCTCAATTTTTTTGAATAATAATAATAATAAATTGTAACAATCAAATCCGTTTATAAAATAAAGAAATATGAATCAATAAATATCAGCGATGAATGTGCCAAGATTTATTTTGTAACGCTTACCAGCTAGTATACAAAATAGTATACAAAGTTCTGTGTTAGCATAATTACACGTTCCTTTTGTATCCCCAACTTTTTTTTTTTAATTAATAATAATAAATAATTATTGTAACAGTCAACTCCATTTATAAAATAAAGGAATATGAATTAATATTCATTAATTCCCTCAATCATATTTCTCATACGAGAAGAAATTGGGGGAGGTAACTCGCGTTCAAAACAAGAAAGTTTTCACCTGAGATTGGTTTCACAGTGCCGCAACAGTGTGGACAAGGTGAGAAGCTGTACCGCGAGGATGCGCGGTTTTACCTGAGTTACCTATGCTAAACCGCGATCAATTTCACACCACGAGGACTTGCGTTAATACGCAATCCGCATTAGCCGTAGTGTATTTAAATGAGTTATAAATCTTATAAAGTTCATGATTGACATGTAGTACCTTAAATTAAGTTGTTTAAATCAGACAGAAATTAAATTACTCGGAGGTTTCTCTATCTTACCTATATTTATTAATAGTTTTTTTTATTGTAATCTAATTTGATTGAATATTAAGTAAAACAAGAGGCCCATGGGCCACATCGCTCACCTGAGGAACAATAGGTATGATAAAGTCAGCTTAATGGAGTCATAATACAATCTGGACAATGTACATTAATACATGTAGATCCTGTATAAATAAAATCCATTTTTCCCCCTTGGAACTCGGATAGCCCTGATTGCTGAAAATATTTACAAGAGCAGACTTTAATCACCGCTCCTGCACATATATAGGGACTCGACGTTATGCAGGCAGGGATGACCGCACACCTACGCAACTCAACAGGTACCAACGTTAATGCAAGCAGAGATAACGCAAGCAGGGATGACCTCACACTTGCGCCAACAGCTCAACCTAACGCAGGGAGTGCCGCACACTTGCACTAGAAAGGCCAGAACACCAGCAGGGATGACCATACACTAGTGCTCCGCCGCAACCACCACCAATACAAGCAGGTATGACCGCACACTTGTATCAATGCGATACAGGGCAGAAATGACCGCACATTCTGTATCGTTGGTAAGAAAAACACGAAGACTAGAAAGAGCAGGGATGTCAACACCCTCAATCTCTCCGTACCTGTTCAAGTTTAACCCCAAACAGTCACTCGTTGCAATGCAATAGACACTGTCCCTATATATGTGCCAGCCTAAAATAATTCATAGTATCTAAAAATTGGAAATCAAAAATAAACAAACTAATCCAGCCTAACCCAAAACTACTTATGCAGAACAACTTATATACATTGAATATTTATTATTGTATAAAAATAATCATCACATTAATTGGTTAACAGCGGATGCATTAATTAAAATATTCAAGAATCAATAAATCAAAGGCAATAAATAACCCAAAACAGTAATACAAAAAGATTCTAATGAAAAAATAGCTGCCTGCTTCAATTTTATAGTCATATCACATGTTGAGTATTGCAGTTCTCAAAAAGATCCTTTACAATTGTTTATATATGGGATATTTAGCTACATCAAACTCTCAACCTTCTTGTGAGGCCGAAGAATTGTCCAGGAGCCAAAGTCTTAACAATTAAAAAGAATCATCTTGCTGATTAGTTTCTGAGAAGAAGATTATTAAAGATTTACTCTTTATTCCTATGTAAAACTTTAACACCCCCCCCCCCATGTGGCCTCACCCTACCCCCGGGGGTCATGATTTTCACAACTTTGAATCTACACTACCTGAGGATACTTCCCACAAGTTTCAGCTTTCCTGGCTGATTAGTTTCTGAGAAGAAGATTTTTAAAGATTTACTCTATATATTCCTATGTAAAATTTTAATACCCCCCCCCCCATCGGGCCTCACCCTACCCCCAGGGATCATGATTTTCACAACTTTGAATCTACACTACCTGAGGATGCTTCCACACAAGTTTTAGCATTCCTGGCTGATTAGTTACTGAGAAGAAGATTTTTAAAGATTTACTCTATATATTCCTATGTAAAACTTTGACCCCCCATTGTGGCCCCAACCTAACCCCAGGGGTTATGATTTTCACAACTTTGAATCTACACTACCTGAGGATGCTTCCACACAAGTTTCAGCTTTCCTGGCTGATTAGTTTCTGAGAAGAAGATTTTTAAAGATTTATTCTATATATTCCTATGTAAAACTTCGACCCCCCATTGTGTCTCCACCCTACCCCTGGGGGTCATGATTTTCACAACTTTGAATCTACACTACCTGAGGATGCTTCCACACAAGTTTCAGCTTTCCTGGCTGTTTAGTTTCTGAGAAGAAGATTTTTAAAGATTTAATCTATATATTCCTATGTAAAACTTCGACCCCCCATTGTGGCCCCAACCTAACCCCAGGGGTTATGATTTTCACAACTTTGAATCTACACTACCTGAGGATGCTTCCACACAAGTTTCAGCTTTCCTGGGTGATTAGTTTCTGAGAAGAAGATTTTTAAAGATTTATTCTATATATTCCTATGTAAAACTTCGACCCCCCATTGTGGCCCCACCCTACCCCCGGGGGTCATGATTTTCACAACTTTGAATCTACACTACCTGAGGATGCTTCCACACAAGTTTCAGCTTTCCTGGCTGATTATTTTTTGAGAAGAAGGTTTTTAAAGATTTACTCTATATATTCCTATGTAAAACTTCGACCCCCCCATTGTGGCCCCAACCTAACCCCAGGGGTTATGATTTTCACAACTTTGAATCTACACTACCTCAGTATGCTTCCACACAAGTTTCAGCTTTCCTGGCTGATTAGTTTCTGAGAAGAAGATTTTTAAAGATTTACTCTATATATTCCTATGTAAAACTTCGACCCCCCATTTTGGCCCCACCCTACCCCCGGGGGTCATGATTTTCACAACTTTGAATCTACACTACCTGAGGATGCTTCCACACAAGTTTCAGCTTTCCTGGCTGTTTAGTTTCTGAGAAGAAGATTTTTAAAGATTTACTCTATATATTCCTATGTAAAACTTCGACCCCCCATTGTGGCCCCACCCTACCCCCGGGGGTCATGAATTTCACAACTTTGAATCTACACTACCTGAGGATGCTTCCACACAAGTTTCAGCTTTCCTGGCTTTCTGGTTCTTGAGAAGAAGATTTTTGAAAATTTCTCGAAATTTTTCATTAATTTCTAATTATCTCCCCTTGAAAACGGGTGTGGCCCTTAATTTTCACAACTTTGAATCCCCTTTGCCTAAGGATGATTTGTGCCAAGTTTGGTTGAAATTGGCCAAGTAGTTCTTGAGAAGATGTTGAAAATGTGAAAAGTTGACGGACAGACGGACGGACAGACGGACGGACAGACGGACGGACAGACGGACAGACGGACGACAGACAAAATGTGATCAGAATAGCTCACTTGAGCTAAAAATGTTACTCAGATATTTCTCTATACTAACCTCTTGTTGATTTTTCACCTTCTTCTGAAGGCAGCAACTTCCCTTGTAACGTGATATCAACATTCATATCATTCTCCTCTCCCAACAGTGGCTCAGATTCATCATAAATTGACACAAAGGGATCTGAAGGTGGAGAAGGTACTCTCTTCTTTGAGGGCCTGTGAAGGGGTAATGGACATGATCTCCACGAAACAGGCTGTGTAGATTTTAACCGGGGCTGCAGTTCATCAGAAGACCTAGAAGCTTCCATGCTTGGTAAAGCTGGTATACGTGCCTGTTTACTTAAAACTGTTTGGGATCGATTTGATAGTGAATTGTAAAAATTAGGCTCCACTTCGAGTGCTGGTGGTATAGGTTTAGGAGCTAATACAGGAGGCTGTGGCATAGAATCTAGTGTAGGAGTTGGTGTAGGATCTAGTGTAGGAGGTGGTTTAGGATCTAGTGTAGGAGGTAGTGAACATGTTTGATCTATATTTACAGATAGTACACCTGTCGACCTCCTGCAAAAAAACCCCCTTTTTCTCATTATTTTTAAAGTTGATTCTTTGAAACCTTTAGCAGACCCATAAAATGTGGGGCTACCTGTAGATTCATCTATAACTTTCTCAACTCTTGGTTTGGAACCTGGCAAAGAGAGTGAGGCCATAAAAATTAATTACTTGTTTATCAGGCCAATATTTACAAAAACAGATGTGACAGGGTGGTGTTTAATTTCCCTGAGGCTTTTTATTTTATAAAAAAAGAAGCTTATGATATTTTTCATTTATTTTACAAGTTGCAATTTTATCATAATGCAGAAAAAGCAATGTTTTAAAGCACATAAACAGTTACTTTACAGTGAAAGTGTCAGTCTTAGATTTATTGGCTCAAACTAAGTGAAATAAACAAATAATCATGTTCTTCAGAAAACTTTAAAGCTACAAGGTTTGATGGAGCCCTGTCTTAAGACATTATTAGATATTATATATGTACAAGCTGCAGGAACTTGCCTTCTACATGTATATGCTTTCGAAGTTGAACAATGCTCCTGTGGTTACCTGTCTTACCTGTGATTAAACTTGTTTGACCTTGGATTCTTTCCTTACACTTAATATTTTCTCAGTTCTGTGGTTTAATGATTAAATTGCCCTACTTGTAAATTGATTTTCTTTCAAAGTCTATAACCTCTCTTTACATTGCATTACTTTTAACCCATTTGATGACACCAGTACATATATCTAACCTGTAACCTCTGATAACATTGCCTTTACCTGTAACCTCTTTTATTACATATTTCTTACCTGTAACCTCTGATTACATTGCTTTTACCTGTAACCTGTTTGATTACATATATCTTACCTGTAACCTCTTTCCTGTAACTATCTTAGCTGTGATATCCTTCCCAACGTAGGTGACATTTTATTTCATGTCATTACATTGCTCTACTTGTATTCTAACCTGTTTGAGACTTTGTCTTACTTGTGACCTCATATTACATTGCTTTAGTACAGTATTACCTGTAACTAATTCAGTTTCCTATTTCTTACCTGTAACCTCACTCTCAACACAGGTGTCCTTCAGTCCCCTGCTCACTATGTCCCCCTTGTAGCCAAGTCCCCCCATCTTGATCCTATACTTGGCCTGAGCAGAGGGGTCTAGTTCTTCATGCATCACATCTTGCTTATCTAAATCCTCATACACATTAAAATCAGCAGTTATCTTATCTGGTGAAGCTTGAAAGGAAACTTCTGATGCCATTGGGACTGTAGCCTGCTGCAATCAAATTTTTTACTCAGACTTTTAATTTTGATACTTACAATATGATAACTGAATTTTGGTTTTTATGCACAATTTTGATTACAAATTGATAAAACAGTTTGATTAAAACTGTATAAACTTTTCTCTGTCTTTGAAGCTGGGATATATAGGGTCAAAATAAGGAATAATGCAGTCAAAGTCATAGGGAGGTCAGTCTGAAAAAACTTATCAAAATGAACATGATGAAAACTGTGATGAAAACTCAGCAACAATGGAGGTCCTTGTGTCATGAAGGGTCAAGGTCAGATAATCATATTCTCTGTCTAAGTGATTAATTCTCTATAGTAGTGGAGAGTATTTGTGAAATATAACGGGCAAATTCGGTGGTACATAAACAGCATTTAAAAGCTTATTAAGAAGTCTTATCATACAATGTATGTCCACCTTAATTCTTATAAAGGTAAAGGTAAAAGTCTTTATGAAGTGAGTAATACACTTCAGGTATACTATTTGAAGCCAGCTGATAATGAATATTAATTAAAAATAACTAGATATGGAGATTTTTGAAAATTCAATTCAATCCCATAGAATTTTGAAAACTTAACAAAGTGAATGTGTGTACTTCAATAAAGTTGCTGCAATATTTAAACCAAATTCACTGAATAACTACTTTGAATTTATTTTTATTTACATGTTCTACTGTATATTCTATTTAGCACTTTTGGTGGAATGCGGCGTCCGCTAAATCAAGTACATCCATAAATGCCATGCATATATGCCATGAATAGTCACATTCAGGAATACGCTAATTCAAATCCACACCAACTTGTTAAAAAACTAATTTCCACCAAATATTGTACATGCCAAATATAATACGTTTACAGTATTTCATTGAGTAAGACAATTAAATACAACAATGGGTACTAAAATTGTACTTTTAAATGATTCTTAGTGAGATTTGGACTTCTTGCCTTAATATGACTGCCAAAAAAAACCCAACTTTTCAGTAAGCATGTTCGAGTACCTAAAAATTTTTTTAAAACAAACATATGATTAAAAATAGATTTAATTAAATTCATACCACTGGTATTCTGCATGATCGCATTCTTGAAAGAAATTTCCTTGACTTTCCCTTTTTCCCATTTTCTTCAAAAATCTCCTCCTCCTCTTCTTCTTCTTCTTCTTCTCTTGATGATGTCCCCCTTTCCTCTCTCAAGAACTTCTCTTCACTGTTTGTTGATTTCAGCTCTTCCAATTCCTTTAATGAAAACAATTTCATGTAAAATTGATTGCTAAAATGAAAATGAACCGATCTCAATGACATTTAATTCAGTGCCTATGGCATTAAACAGTCAGACTATACTGTGTACCAGTTAATGGTACAGTATGTTAATTAACAACCCTGCAGGGAATATAACTATCGTTGCAACTTCATTTTCCATTATATGCATCTTCCCAGCACCCAAATTTGACAACAGTAGAGCAAGTTATGAATCTTGAATACCTATGGTAAATGACACGGAATAACGGTAAACACTTGAGGTCTGCAGTGTCTCAGTGTTCCGACCCCCACTACCTTATCTTAAGAAGTAGAAGATACACTGTCAGGCTTGTACATGTAGGTGTGAAAGTTAAAAACCAAGTGGCAAGCCAGAGACAGGCTGAAAAAGCTATGCCATTATATGTGCTATGCCATTATATGTGCTATTTCATTACATGTGCTATGTCATAATATGTGCTATGTCATTATATGTGCTATGCCATTATATGTGCTATGTCATTATATGTGCTATGTCATTATATGTGCTATTTCATTATATGTGCTATGTCATTATATGTGCTATTTCATTAAGGAAGTATGGGACTCATGATTTTGAATCTACCGCGCAACTCCGAATGACGTAAACCAATTCGCGGTCGTTAAATCTGTTGGTTCAATTCTAAGGTATTTAACAATAAAATTAATTGTGGAAAGGATTTCATAGTTTCTTTTTAAAATAAAACGTGAACATAAATGATAATAAAAGTTAGTTTAACCCAAAAATCTTATTTTACGACATAAATATCGGTCCGGTTTTCGGCAATGCGGAGGAAACGTGGATTTGATTTTGAACGCTGAAATGACATAAAGGTTGCTAAAGCTCAGAAAAAGGATGGTCTAGTCACATAGTGCGAACGTGGATGCTCTCTTGAGCAGACCAATCACATATTTGGATATTACAGCTGAATAATTCTCATCACAGATGGAGGAAGATGACTCGACACCAGCAAAAGCGATCTGTCCAGGTTTGACTTACATTCATTGACAGAGTAAAAGTATTTTGTAATCTCAGCGAGGTTAAGTTCGTCGAGACTGAAAATGTTTTAAAGACGTTTCATCAGTTTTGGCAAATCTTGCTGAGATTAGAGTAAAAGTAAAATTGGTATGGGCATCATCGAATTTTTCTTATGCTATGTGGGTGTAATGCACTGGTGCTTGCATGTATTGGTCTCTGCTCATGAATGTGTAAGATACCTATACCTATATAAGTAGGCATCGTACATATTCGTGAGTAAAGCCCCAAGCACCTGAGGTGTAATTTCATAATAAAAAAAATAATTTTAATCATGTATACAAGTTTTTGACAGTATGGTTCAATACACATATCAGAACCCAGTAGAATTATTAATGTCTTTCATTATTAATAGTTAATTCTAAAATATATCAGAATTTGTATCATGCCGTCACATGTTTCAGATAATCAGATGTTTCGAGTAGTCGATTTTCAGCGCACGAGTTCAGTCCAAAATGATGTTATACCACACATGTATACGAAATCTCCTGTCGTCTCTATGCATAGTCATTAGTCAAATTATGTGGCATCCAGTTTATATTTTAGCTACAAGTAGAAACTGCATATGATGACAACTAACTTTGATTTTGTGTCAGTAATTTCAGATGCTATGTCTGAGTGAGGTTAAAAATGATTCAGTTTAGATAAAAATTGTTAACTGACAGCCATTATGTGTGGCGTTAGGTGTTAAACTATCGAAAACCCATGACGTCAGGAGATGTATTTTAAAATAGGAAGACAGATTGAACACTTTAGGTAATGATATTTGTTATGGTATACACATATTGACAGCAAAATAAATTTCAAATAGGTGTGAAATAGGTGTCAAATACAATTTTTTTTTAATTTAAAACTCAACCTCAGATGGTGTCTTTTTTCAGTTAAAACAGTGTCTGGATCTTTTGAGTGACTTTCAGTCTTTCACAATAATGCTCCCTCAAAATTTACTTTTCACAGCCCCATGCCCTTCTTCATGTGGAAAGATTTGCATGTTCATATTTATGTATCGATTGGAGAACAACTAATTTAAAAGTGAAGATTTTAAAAAGTCAGGGTCTAATAATAACTATCCCTCTCCCAGTAAATATTAATATGTTTGTTAAATCTGAGTTAACCTGTTTATGCCTTTATAATATCAAGTACATATGCATATATATTTTTTACTGATCAACTTGGCAACCAATTGGTGTTCCTTTATAATATCAAGTACATAGGCATATATTTTTATTACTGATCAACTTGGCAACCAATTGGTGTTCCAATTAATATTCTCTCATATGGTGCAAAAATTCCTGATTATGTAACTTAATATTACAGATGTTGACCATGAAGAAGTTGTCAAAATGTCTGATTGTGGTTGGAGACAGTGGAGGAGTTTGGTGGAATTAGGAATGTAAGCAGATATGCATTTAAGAGTGCTCAATGGTCGTGGCCATTTTTAGACTGTATTGATCTCCTAAGGAAGAAGAGCTATATATAAAATATGCTGGTTGGCGGAAGAGAGAGAGAGTGGGAAGTCATGGCAATTTGTCAGGTATTTGATAAATTACATAAACTACATCCGATTGGTATCTCTGTGATTGGTTTAATTTTCATGGATTTCAAGGGTATACTCTTTCATATCAACAAATTAAAACCCCCACAAAAAAAACCCTCAAAAAACCACCAAAAATTCTTCATTAACTGTGCAAAATAATCCATGAAATTGCATCCCAATGAACCTTTAATGAATGGTAACAATTCCCCAAAATTAGACCTCACAAAATTCAATGATTTGACAGTAGGGTAAAAGTTAACTGTAATATTCCATATATTGTTGACCGAAATCTATAGTCCCAGAGATTATCACTGTGCCATTTATTTTCATTGATTTTATTATGTTTAATACTCTAAGCATGAGTGTGCCAATTGAAAATCTGTCATTTATTAAAAAAGTTTGATTATTTTATAAGTAAATTCTAAATTATGAAATTTTATTTTTGAATTTTTTGTTTGTTATCCTTAAGTAAAGGAATCTACAAGATAAAGATTAGTATTTCATTTATAATGAGAAATATTAGCTAAAAGCTTATCTTGATTTAATCGAATCGGAAAAAAAAAATGAATTGTGGCATTTTGAATAGAAATCAAACCAATTGAATAAACCCTGAATTGTCCCACACCCAATCTTAATGAACCATAAATTGTACATCCTAAAAAATCCTTGTGTTTGAATGTCACAATATATAAATAGTGCCTGTTTGGGAGGGTAACCGTTGAAATTGACACCCCGGTTTTCTCGGGGTGTCAATTTCGCGTCGGTTGACAATGGTTTTCTCGGGGTGTCAATTTCAACGGTTACCCTCCCAAACAGACACTATTTATTTTATTATACTGAATGTCTTAATTTTAGAGAAAGTTTTACTGCTTTTATATAGAAACGACGTGAATTTAACGGCGAACCGTACGCGCATAATTTACGCGCATGTAACAATTCGTTCTATCGGCCCGTTGCCAAGCGTGTTGCTAACGCTGGGGGTAAGGGAACGGATTGTCAACTGCGTCTAAACCAATCAGATTTCAGTATTTAACATGAAAGTATAATAACAGTTTTTGTTTAGATATTTTTCTATGTATAAGTATTTTAGTTGATGCTATTTCCCATCTTTCAGGTCATTCATCTATGATCAAAACATTTTCTGGAAAAATAGAAAACTTTTCAACAAGATCGAAATCCTGTCGCACATGTACTTTGTCTCTTAATTCCAAATCAACACCTCCTCCACATGATTGCAGTATCAAGTGGAACGGAACTACGAAGGCCATGGAGAGTGACATGATAGAAGAGATGGTCAATGTGAATGAATAATGGGTCTGTTTGTATAAAGACAATAGTTGGTGATGAAGATAGCACAATAATTTCCAAACTTCGGACAAACATTGTCACAAATATTGGTAAAACATTGGATGCTAATCATGTGAAAGAAATCTTAAGGAACCATCTATACTTTGTGAAAAAATAACATAAACTTTAACTTTCAAAGTCATTCAGTATCTCAAAAGATGTTTATACTACATCCTTGCCCAAGGAAAAAGGGGTGTTGTAAGGATAAGCCAAGGACTTGTGTTCTTGTCCATTTCAATATTTATGTTAGATATGAGATAAAAATGTTGAAAGGGTTGTTCATTCTGGAGCAGTAATTGTCAGCTTCATTATTCATGCTAGATTGGTAATACCTGTAATAATGTTGGGAGGGCTTTTGATTTGGGTGCATTATTTGTATAAGTTTGTTAATCTATTACATGTACATGTGGGGAATTAAATGTCCAGTATAAACTTGATTAGTACATGTATAAAAAAGAATTCATACCATAATATATGGTTGTAACAGTAATGGATGTTGTTCTACCAAATGGCTTAAAATTAAATCCGCCCTTTGTACTGTGCATATTGTACATGATGTAATGCTGATTTCGATCCTTTTATATGTGTAAGAGTTGAAAAAAATAATTATGAGATACATGTAGCAAATCATAAATTAAATATTTATTCGTTTATACCTACTAGTATTATTTTGTTCCTACCTGGTATCTTGTTATAAGGTGCAAATAGTTTTAAAAATTGTACTTTAACAGAGGAATTTCAAGTTAAACAGAGGAAATTTGGGATTTAAATGAATATTTTTACTTTTTTTGGTGAATTTAAAAAAGTACTAGCATTGTAATAAAGATATTATTAATTGACTGAGTGTTTATTGAACAAAAAGTTGGTATTGATTATTTTATCTACACTAGAATTGTGTTTAAGTGAAAATGGCGCGAAATTGAAAAAACAGACCAGAGGAAATTCAGACTGCAATATCTTTTTATCTAAGTCATTGACATATGAGTTTCTCATTCTCCAGTGAAAGCATATCGTTTGAACATTTTATTTCAGTTCAAAAATAAAACTTTTAATTATATTAAGATATATTTTTTGACAATTTTGTATTGAAGGTCAACACAAAAAGCAACAAATTTGAACTATGCAGAGGAAATTCGGTTGCAGTTTGTAAAATACTGAGGAGGCGTTGACAAAATATTTTTGTTAAAAATGATCGTTCTGTTAATGTGTTATGAATAGCATATAAGAAAAATGAAATCAAGTAATTGCAAACTCTGTAGCATTGCTTCATTTCTGTTGCAAGCGGTGTATTTTAATGAGCTGGAGTATTTCCAACAAGGGTATGTTTGGGTACTGTTACCATGGAAACAAACATATTAACCTATCAATTTTTTTTTATATTCTGTTAGAGGAAATACAGTGCTAACCGTTGAACCAAGTTTTATAATTTTTTAATTACTTTGGTGAGTGTCCCATACTTCCTTAAATGTGCTATGCCAATATGTGTGCTATGCAAATATGTGTGCTATGCCAATATGCGTGTCAGGCAGGGGTTTCCATGGCATTCGCATCTAAGTGAGACCATGACTCTCATCAAGACATAAACAGAGCAACCTATATGATGTATTCTGGGATATCAAACCATAGTATTAGGTACCATTAGGTAACAAACATGTTTTAAGATGATTACAGATAACTATACAGTGTAAACATTGTTTCTCAGATTAATCTTTACATGTATATATAATAGATACATGTATATACTATAAGACAGAGCTAATTTTAAATAGCTAGTGAAATTTCATTGGTTCAGAGCTGTTTTATTGGTTTAATAAACAGCATTAATATGCTGAAAATCCTATGGATTAACTACAGTTAGCACAGATTTAAATGGTAACCTCATTATCCGATGATGCATAAAAATTATTATTCAGCATGTCTACACCCCCCATTGCTGGAGAAGAATCTGGGACTGCCTCATCCTGAAATACAAAACAAGAATCTTGGTTAGATCAAAAGGTGAAAGATAAAGCTTCAGAGCTGTTGGAATTTTGTTTACCCCATCCTATTTTCACTCTTACTCAATTATCTCCCTTTTAAAGGTGACCTTGCCCTTCATTTGAACAAAACAGGACACCCTCCCCCAAAAAATGTTTTACGCATAGTTTGGTTGAAATTAACCCAGTGTTCTGAAGAAAAGATATTGTGAAAAGTTTATAATAACGACAAAATAGACGCTGAAAATGAAAGGCAAGAGACATATTTTAATCAGGGAAGCTTACTGGAGCCTTTACTGACTCAGCTAGGTGAGCTAAAAATAAATCATTGGCTCAAATCTATAAGTTTTCAAAGATTTGATTGGATTGTTACCTCATTGTCCCAAGATAGGTAAGGCAGCACATCTACATCCTCCTTGGTCAGTAAGTCCTTTATAACTGGGGCAGAGTCTGAGACAACCTCATCCTGAAATATTGTACAAATTATTGACCAATGAATTGATTCACTGATCATATGGAGTCTAACTATAACCAATCATCTAAACTATTTTGAGGAGTGAAATATAGAACTTAAGTACTATATATAATAAAATAAATATGTACAGAAATGACATTCCTTTATACTTTTAATTAATGAAGATCAACATTTTCTGGACCATTTATAATTTTTATATCCAAATTGAAACTGCGATAAAATGCACACTATTTTACAACACCTTGTGAAGAAATTTTTTTACTAGGGTACATAATTATAGTTACTGTACAAATTCATTATTGCTTTATACAGCTTTTAATATGGCAGATTTAAAAAAAATTGTTTCAGTGAGTGCTGTTCAAATGATCTCATGAGAGAGTCACTTTACCTTTAGTTAATCATTGAACAAATTAAGAAAGTGGGCCCAGTTATTATTAACTTTTCACCTCAAGTTTGAAAGTGAAACAAATTTTATCAGATCCGAATCATCAAAGTAAACAACATTTACCTTTTCTCGTTTTTCAATGGCTACAAAGCTGGTCAGTGAGGTCACAATGGAGTACCTCTTACTCAGCTCAATGACGTATTGTTTCAGGTTCATCTTCTTAACCTGTGGGTGCAAAAAGTGCAAAAAATGAAATACTGTATCCAGGGTTATTTTAGCAACGAGGAATTTTCGCCATTCTACACTTGCAAACAGTTTCGCCCCATATTGAATTCGCCCAGACACAGTTGTATTTAAAGAGATAATATGAGACAATAGAATTCGCCCAGTCTTGAATTCGCCCACGGACATGAAGGCGAAAGGGGCAAAAATAAAACGGAGAGGGACAGGCTTAGGGTAATGCTAAATGTAATGGTAATGCATTGCAATGCATTACATGTTTTCAAAGTAATGCTAGTAATGCCACAAAATTAGCATTACAAGTAATGGTAATGTAATTCATTACTTTCCAAAATCTAGTGTAATGCTGGCATTACATGGCATTACTTTGCATTACTATGCTTATTTATGCATGTTCACTTTAAAAAAATGTGATGAATACCCGGTAAATGAATAGTTGAAATTGAATTTGACTAAATTTATTTTTAAGAAGAGAGAAATAATTCTTGAGATAAAAATGTTTTAATTGTATTATTAAAAAAGGTTTTTAAAAATTCATTTTAGAAAAAATTATTCAATTGTTAATATTACTAAATATAACAGCACAATTTCATAACATTTTTAAGAGTGTTGTTATTAAGAGTGTTTAATCATTTTAACAATTTACTCCAATTAGTTTGCACTTCAATAAGAAATGTGTCAACAACACACTATGCCAGGATAATTCAAGTATCAAAACAATCTATTGTTATAAGAAGTGCTAAACACCCCAATCCCCTTCCTTCGCTATGTCCAAATAGAATAGGAGACAGACATGCACCTTTAAAAGCAAAATGAATGCACTGTCCATTCATGATGAAAATCAATATCACTTCCAATATTATAACCCATTTGAAAATAATTTTACTTACTTATTCTCTCTTTCTCTTGTATATTAAGTACACTGTACATTAGTTTGGACTGATAGAAAATACAAGATTCATGTATTTTTTCTATAATTGCACTTAATATATCCTAAGATAAAGATCGTCAAACAGTACTTTTCAGTCAAAGCTTTGACTGCTCCTGTAAAACATTTATTTAGTATAGCTGGGAAGATTTTCAAACTAACAGGATGCAGTTAAAAGATGAACCCTTTGAAACTTCGATCATAAAGTGCAACAGCAATCTTTTGTCTTAACGTGTCCTCAGTAGAAAGAAATACGATTCAAATACAGTATCTTAAGAAATATAACTGGGAAAACATCTGTTTATGAATTAATAAAATTAAGTGTCCAAAATTATAAAGATTTGTGTAATCTGGGGAAGTATCTCTATTTAGCATTTGATATATAACTGCAACATTATTCCATAAATTGTTTTTTGTTATGCATGTAATTCTGTGTCTCTATTTTGTATCCTACATTGTATCATGCCAAATATCTATAAATATCATTTTACTAATGTAATATGTTGTTCATAATGCCACAAGATGATTATATATTGAGCAAATAAAGAATGACTTTTGTATAGTCATTGAATTTGAACCTAATACTGAGCATGAACCTGTAGATATGTTAAAGAGTGTTTTATATTTGAAACATTTGCAAAAACTCTTTATTAGCTCTACTTTTTTAAAAACAAAGTAATGGTAATGGTAATGCATTACTTTACTCATGTAATGGTAATGTAATGCATTACTTCAAGAAAATTAAGTAATGGTAATGGTAATTTAATGCCCAAATTCATGAAGTAATGGTAATGTAATGCATTACTTTACAATGTAATTCGCCCCAAGCCTGGAGAGGGATATTTCCCAGTATACAGTAATCATACCGGTACTCTAAATCTCAATAGTCTTCCCTGAAGTCCCTTCTTCTGTTATTTTGTAGGCACACAAGACAGAATTTTCCATGTGAACTTTACACAAAGATCTCAGAAAGGGAACAGGAAAAAAAAAATGGACATTATGTGTAAGTACTGCATTGTCTACCTCATGACTGGTCCTATCAGGGGAGAGAACTCCGTCCTCCCAATCTCGGATCACTCCCTTGGCAGTTAATCTGTGCAGCATCTACAAGCAGAATCTCAACAATGACACGCAGTGTTGAAGTGGTATCAGTTGTATGTCATCTGATCTCACAAGATGGTAGTTGATGGTTATTGATAAACCACAGTGTACATTATTAAGAAAATCTGCTTTTATATCAATAAATACTAGTTGTTATCAATTTGTACCATTTTTCTAAAATCCCCGAATTATAATAAATAAAATGTCACTATGATAAAGCTTCATATCCTTTAGATAAGAATCTAATATTGTTTGACATGTTTCAGCAAATGAAAATTACTGACCTTTCATAATCAAAATCATAATTACAGAATGAGATATAAAAATATAGATAAAACTCAAAAGGCTTAGCTGCCTGAATATCAGCAAATGAAAATCATTAACCATTCATAATCCTTTATATATATATATAAACAGAATACACTTAGTCTAGTAGCTTTTATGTACCAGTAGTTTGAACTCTTACCTTGCCCTTTGTAACACTGAGGTCAGAGGTCGAGACGACAGTGGATATCTCTTGACCACCAATCTTTGCTTTTAGGGTAGCCTAATATATGTAATATACCAATAATTAAAATACAGCTGATTGGATAAACTGTTAAAAATTGGGACAAAATACTGTCAAAGTGGCACCATTTATATTCATGTTAGCTCAATTTCTGGGGATTTCCTCCATACCCCTTACTCATAAAATTGCATCCTATATAAAAAGTTGGTTACAGTATAAAATAAAGCCCCTCACCATGTAGCAGTTGTCCACGAATCCGTAGACCACTTGGCGTGAGCCGCTGAACAGTGCGGTGATTTGCTGCGGAGCTTGTATTGGTGCGGGGTGCTGGTCGTCATGGCGCCAGTCCACGGATACTGAGGTAAGCACCGGCTGGGCCGCTTTCTGTAACTGGGATCTGACCTGATAAGACAAATAAAAAACATATAATTATTAAAAGTCTCCATTACTTTTTAGTAATATGGCATATTCTATAAAATTCTATAATTTGGATGAATTGTTAAATAAATGTATATGTATCGTACATGGCGGTAGATTTAGTGCAATAGAATTGCTTTTTAAGATATTCATAACTGCATATTAATTATATCATACTAGTCACCTTATTTTCCCACTTGGATTTGAACTTAAAACCATAGAACTTGCCTTATCTTCCCACTTGGATTTGAACTTGGAATCATAGAATTCAAAAGAGCCTGCTCCAACTCTGGCTATTGCTTTCAGGAGATGACGATTTGCTACAGAGCTGTTGGTGAGAGAAATTACAACATTGCAGCTTCTCATTATGCTTGCAAACTTAAGATTGTTTTATGTTTCATTAATATGATCAAAACATAGAAAAGTTCCACAAATTTGAGGCCAATATTGCAGTTACGGTATTTTGTTGCTATTTTACAATTATGGCTCTTCTAAATCATAAGACTTAGTATAGAAGAAATGTTGCAATTCAATACTTTATCATTAGGTACTGCTACAAATATTTCTAGTATGGAGATTTTTAATCTAATAGTGTTTCATGTCTCTAAGTACATGTATTTTTACTTGACAAACAATCAAAACATGTAATTCTGACAGTAGAAGGATCAGAGACAAATTTGACACTGCATTACACTGTGATTTTCCTCCTGGATGGGACGCCATTCCATCACAGGTATCCTTAGCTACCGGCATAAGCTAGTACCCATTGAAACTGGGTGGACCGAAAAAATACAGATAAAGTGCCTTGTCTAAGGACACAGCGCACAACATCAAGTGACCAAAGCAGGGCTTGAACCAGTGACCTTTAGGTTACTGGCTTAACATGTATGACCACTGAGCCACATACAGAGCTCAACTCATTCTTTACATACTGTAGAATCCTAATTACAAGCGAGGAGTTATCCGCGTAAAATCGCGAGAAACACATCTCACGAATTTTAAAATATCGCTTTTATTTTTCAGACATATGTAAAATAAATGTAACTTTGATTAAAATTCGGCATTCGCGATTTTATGTTCTCGCGATTTAGTGGAAAACGGATGAATCGCAGAATTAGGTACTCGCGTAAAATAAGGAATTTACAGTACCTGATTCCCATAGTGAAGACCCTTGTGTGTTGAGAATTCTGGGAAATTTTGACCAGAGTATCCTCATCATTGTTGATATGGCCATCAGAGAAAAGGAAGATGTTCCTTGTGGAACTCTCCGATTTAAGGAGATAGTAAGAGTGTAAAGGTCTGCAGAGTTCAGTATTACCCTGGTTTGCTTGTAATTTCTGCAATAAATTTCAACACGTTCATAAATTTGTTTACAATGTTTTCTTTACTTTTGTGGTATATCTACATGACTGTATTTGTATATGTTTGATTCCGGAAATTTATAGTCCATCTATTTTTTTTTTTAAAAAAACAATAATGCCTTGTCTATTGTTATCTAAATTTTTTCATCTTTAAACCTATAAATGTCACCATCATCGGTCTTTCAACAGACTCTCTTGATGGTCTTCAGACCAAGTTCTTCCTTCTCCCCTTCTTCAGCAATAATTAAGATAATATATCATTTCTCCCTCTTAAGTTTTAAAATTAATAGAATTTCATACAATCTCTGTTATATATGTTCAATATTTCATTTAGATTAATAAATTTGCAAATCTGTGGGTTTTTTTCGTTATTTTGTAATTCAGAGGCAAACTGAGAATAATGAACCTGAGTCAGGGGTCGACACTAACTTTTTTATGCATTAGTCCTGCCGGACTAGTGTCTGTTAACTTTAACTAGTCCGCAGGCAATTTTATAAGTCCGTCAAAAATAAATGAAATTCATTACCGTATTTTGTCTTATATAAAACACTGTTTTTTATTAGAATTTGTAAGAAGGAATTTTTTGATGTTTTTTCTTACAGGTTAATCACTGGCTTAGTTGTATTGTACTATTCAGTACATAGCAAGAAGCTGCGTATTCACTATCTCCGTGTACATGGTAGAAGGCGCCATTACAGATGTTAAAAATAGATCTGTGCAATAGATCAGGGCATTGAGCTACCATGTTCTTTTTGTTATTTTAGTTCTTTAAAAATCAGGTATAAATAATAAGCAATTTAAGACAAATGATTTAAACACAATTCATTTAAATTAAACAACAAGAAATTTCCTTTCACCTTTTAGTTTATTTTTTTTTAAACACCTAAGCGTCTCTATCAAAGCCAGGGTTGTTGTGAACATGTGTGCTCGTTACCTATTTTCTAAGACATCTCCTTAGGGCAAAAAATTATCAAATCACCCATAACATCCTGCATACCTCTGTTGTTTTCACTCGGTAACTCTATAATCACCAAAATATATCATATATCAATTTACTGTAAAAATAAACTCAGCGTTTTCCAGCAAGTTGTCAACAATATTGCCGTGGATTTGCAACATCGATAATTTACACAATTTTTTAAGCAGATTTTTTTATTAGTCCAACCGGACTGATTAGACAGAAATTTTGTTAGTCCGACTCAAAATCAATTAGTCTGTGACTAACGGACTAAGGTTAATGTCGAACCCTGTGAGTTGGTGTTTAAAAGATGTTTTTGTCTTGATTTATTATATTACACTTTTAATGACAACATGCTAGCCTGCTTGTACAAATAAATTTGTTTGTGTAACTGGCAGACCTGAATATGCTGCCTTGCTGTCTGTACATTGAATTTAATGGCTGGTTGACTCGATGGGAAAAGTTCTGTGAATGCTGAAAAGACAAAAAAACCATAGAATTTTACAATTACATGTACTTAATAATTTCCATTTTGGACTAGCTACAAATCTCTCTCTCTCTCTCTCTCTCTCTCTCTCTCTCTCTCTCTCTCTCTCTCTCTCTCCATTCTTTACCTGTCCCGAATGAGACCACATTGAACCTCCATGTTGGATCCATGAGATGTAACACAAGGAGAGCAGCCTTTTTGGCATTACGATGGGAGGAGTCCTTCATTGAGTTGGAGCTGTCAATCATCAGGATGACCTCAACCTCTGACTCCTCATCAGCCTCAAACTCCGGGTAAAAGGTCAACATGCATGCCTAGTAAAGTCACAAGCTGTCAGATTGACTGTCACTTTAGGTTATTTGAATTTTCAAAACTTCAAGATCCAAACCAAGCTATAGAGCTATAACAAAGCCCAATGGTGAGGACTTACATAACTAATGCCTGATGTCTTATTTCAATAATGTTTATTCCATTAAGATACCAGTAAAATAATTTTTCAAAATGTATAAAAATGTAAAATGTAAAAAATGTAAAATGTATAAAAATGTAAAATGTATTTTAAATGCAATACTACGCAATCAGCTTTGCCTCCAAATAAAGCTGCTGTCTTGTGGACAATGAACTTGCTCTCGTCCTCTTGCTGGATAATAGGTAAAATATTATATTTCATCTTTCTCTGCTTTCTAAATTTTATCTTTGTTTAATCATCATTTTTACAAGCAACCCAATTGTAAATATAAATTAAATTAAAACTATCCCGACCCTGAGAATTCCATATATTTCCAGACTCACCTGTGACCCTCCTTCATCGGACTCGACCCACATCCGCGGAACGTGGATTTCTGCTAGACCAATCAGAAGCTGGAATCCATCCTCCAACGTCTGATTGTCTTTCATCTGCACCACGGCCTTTGTGGCTGTCCTCTGTGAATAATATAATTAGTAATTTTGTAGTGTTTTTAATACATAGGAAAATTGCCAGCTTGCTTTTAGAAGTTTTGACAATGTACATCTTATTTCAATATGTGCAATGTATCTTCTCTTCCTATCAGAAGTTTAGCCTACATGTGAGTTAAACAGAATAATCCTGTTACAACATAATTATAACATTAAACCAAAATCATTACATGTATAAGAAAAGTGGATAATGTATCTATAGATTACCTTGGAGAGTACTTTATGTGTGGGACACTCCAGACTCCGGATGTCAAAGGGCATGTCTACATACACCTGTACACTACAGCAGGTGTTTCCCACCTGTACTGTATCCCAGTCCTATAACATAGAGTAGACAAAAATACAGACATATAACAAAGGGCATGTCTACATACACCTGTACACTACAGCAGGTGTCTCCCACCTGTACTGTGTCCCAGCTCTATGACAAAGAGCAGACAGACAGTAACACAGAAAATTATTTATCAATAATATATAAACAAAGACTATCTCCCCAAAATGGCCACTAGGAAAAATAATGGTTCCACAGTGTTAACACCAAATGACCATAAAAATCTATATTTTATGTTCATGAGTCATCAACTGAAATATAGACTAAACATATAGCCAATGGCACTTGTTTTTGATATTCCCTGCTTTAGTAAGAACTTGTCTGCTACAATTTAACATTAAACCTTGTCTTTGAATTCTGGTGCGTCAACAAATTTTTGTTTCCATGGTGCCACGCTGCCTGGGAGACGGAAGTTGATGAGATCACCGTCCACCTGTAGCTCTGTGACATAGGTGATCTTGATGACCACCACAGCCCCCGAGGGGAGGTTCCCCACGCTGACCGTGAACACCTCCTGTAACAAACAAAAAGTCCGCCAATTGTTAAATATGTACGTGATAAATTCTAAATCAAGTCTTTGAGGAGTAAACTGATATAAATACATCCTGATTCAACTAGACACTTTTAGTTGAATCAGGATGTATTTATATCTATTCTCTTTTTAAACTTAGCTTTCACAATATCCAAACTAGCTTTTTGAGAAAAATGCAATGTTGTTTGACCTTAACCTTGCAATTGCCAATTACTCAAATTACCATGGTTCAAGGTCATGACACAATGACATAAACAACATTAACCTTGGTTCCAAGTATGAGTATTTGCTGTTTTAATGGGAATGGACCGATAGACAAACACAAAAACATGAGAGGATAACTCTTTATACATGTACCTCTTTGTAAATGTAGGAGGGGTATGACAGTGAGGAAGCATAAAATAACAATCTATCTCATGACTATGGTCAGATTCATTCAACAATATCGGTCTCTCTGTCTCTTTTTTTTAACCTTTTTTCAGTTTTACCTTCATGAATGTCTAATATTTTTTAGGCATAAAGGAATCTGATCATTTACCCCTACCTTCAGAATGTTCACCATACTTACTGCATTAACAACTTAGTGTTAATCATGCTAGAATAAAATGAAATTTGCTTTTAAAAACTGCATCATGTATACCGGCGTTTCCTGGTCCTGGTCCATGAGGTACGCCCCATGCCCCTCCTGGACGGCCCGCTTGTATTCCCGGTGGGCCGTCTCTTTCTCCTTCACCTCCCCAACAATGTGTTTTCCGTTGATGAACGCCTCAAAGCCGCACACCGCCGCCATGTCATCCAGCGGGAAGACGTACTTAGCCTCCAGGGCCTGGTCGCTGTTGTTGTGGTACTCTTGTAACACCACCACCTGACAACCAAACCAAATACTGATGTACTATTACAATCAAACATTGTTGTGGTACTCTTGTAACACCACCACCTGACAACCAACCAAATACTGATGTACTATTACAATCAATCATTGTTGTGGTACTCTTGTAACACCACCACCTGACAACCAACCAAATACTGATGTACTATTACAATCAATCATTGTTGTGGTACTATTGTAACACCACCACCTGACAACCAACCAAATACTGATGTACTATTACAATCAATCATTGTTGTGGTACTCTTGTAACACCACCACCTGACAACCGAACCAAATACTGATGTACTTTTACAATCAATCATTGTTGTGGTACTCTTGTAACACCACCACCTGACAACCGAACCAAATACTGATGTACTATTACAATCAATCGTTGTTGTGGTACTCTTGTAACACCACCACCTGACAACCCAACCAAATACTGATGTACTATTACAATCAATCATTGTTGTGGTACTCTTGTAACACCACCACCTGACAACCGAACCAAATACTGATGTACTATTACAATCAATCGTTGTTGTGGTACTCTTGTAACACCACCACCTGACAACCCAACCAAATACTGATGTACTATTACAATCAATCATTGTTGTGGTACTCTTGTAACACCACCACCTGACAACCGACCAAATACTGATGTACTATTACAATCAATCGTTGTTGTGGTACTCTTGTAACACCACCACCTGACAACCCAACCAAATACTGATGTACTATTACAATCAATCATTGTTGTGGTACTCTTGTAACACCACCACCTGACAACCCAACCAAATACTGATGTACTATTACAATCAATAGTTGTTGTGGTACTCTTGTAACACCACCACCTGACAACCCAACCAAATACTGATGTACTATTACAATCAATCATTGTTGTGGTACTCTTGTAACACCACCACCTGACAACGGAACCAAATACTGATGTACTATTACAATCAATCGTTGTTGTGGTACTCTTGTAACACCACCACCTGACAACCGAACAAAATACTGATGTACTATTACAATCAATCATTGTTGTGGTACTCTTGTAACACCACCACCTGACAACGGAACCAAATACTGATGTACTATTACAATCAATAGTTGTTGTGGTACTCTTGTAACACCACCACCTGACAACCGAACAAAATACTGATGTACTATTACAATCAATCGTTGTTGTGGTACTCTTGTAACACCACCACCTGACAACCGAACAAAATACTGATGTACTATTACAATCAATCGTTGTTGTGGTACTCTTGTAACACCACCACCTGACAACCCAACCAAATACTGATGTACTATTACAATCAATAGTTGTTGTGGTACTCTTGTAACACCACCACCTGACAACCAAACCAAATACTGATGTACTATTACAATCAATAGTTGTTGTGGTACTCTTGTAACACCACCACCTGACAACCGAACAAAATACTGATGTACTATTACAATCAATAGTTTTTGTGGTACTCTTGTAACACCACCACCTGACAACGGAACCAAATACTGATGTACTATTACAATCAATCGTTGTTGTGGTACTCTTGTAACACCACCACCTGACAACCAAACCAAATACTGATGTACTATTACAATCAATAGTTGTTGTGGTACTCTTGTAACACCACCACCTGACAACCGAACAAAATACTGATGTACTATTACAATCAATCGTTGTTGTGGTACTCTTGTAACACCACCACCTGACAACCGAACAAAATACTGATGTACTATTACAATCAATCGTTGTTGTGGTACTCTTGTAACACCACCACCTGACAACGGAACCAAATACTGATGTACTATTACAATCAATAGTTGTTGTGGTACTCTTGTAACACCACCACCTGACAACCGAACCAAATACTGATGTACTATTACAATCAATCGTTGTTGTGGTACTTTTGTAACACCACCACCTGACAACCGAACCAAATACTGATGCAGTACTTGTATTACAAATGTTGATACATGAAAATCAGTATGTGTTTGCCACTTCAATCAAATTTTACTTGTCAATGACCAAGTTGCATTGATCATGATCATCAATTTCATATTTTAAAAAGACAGTAAAAAGTTAACCACATTATTTTGAAGTTATCATTAATTATTGAATACAATTTTACCCTACGGTAGTGTCTGATTGACTGCATGTGTACAATCATAATAAATGTAATCATCAATCAGAAATTTTCTTAATTAATTTGAGCTGATAAAACTCTGCTAAAAAACCCTCAATTAAATGTTTAACACCGCGCTATGTTGGGTATCTTTTCATTTTTATGGGAATGTTTTAGGAATAGAATGTTTATCAAATCTAAGGGGAGATAAAATTATGAATTCAAAGTTACTTTTTTCAACTTAAACTGTTTACCTCCCCTGCCAAGTCGATCAGTTTAGCTCGGATATGGGCTTCAAGTAGAGTAACAGGGGTGTTGTCATTAGAAACCAAGCCAGCCTTGACCTTTGTCAATGGGTTTGTGACATCATGTACATCGCTGATGTCTGCAAAATCAACCAGCAAAATATCTTGAAATTTTATCTATAATAGTTACTGTTCTTAAATTACTGTTTAGTCAAAATAACACAGATGAAAAAAAAAATTTCATATACATTTTCATTTTTTTGTTTACTTGTATTAATACATTTGTAGGTATACAACTACACATGTATCTAAATTAAGTCTTATTCTCAAATTAAAAACATGAACAGCCAAGTAATTTCTTATTCCATGTTATTGTTTTATTATAATTTTATACTAAAAAGGCTTGAATTGGGCATTATGAGTGACTCTCTTTTGTATTTAAAATATTTTCTATCACTGACCAATAATGGTTTCTTCTGGAGTTTCCTCCCTTTCCAAAACCTCTTTTTCAACAGAAATCTCCACAGGAATCTCGCTGCCAATGGTGAACTCAACGAGATAACTCAGCATCTGTTGGTCTGTGTTGTACACAACAAACTCATCGTCCTAAAGCCAACATGATGAAAACATTAATTTTGTGAGTTATTATTGATACCAAATTCATACCAAGAAACATAATAAAAGTTAAAATCAGTCTTTATCATGATCATAAGTTCATTTTTGATGGTTCAGCATAGTGCAAAAATCACAAAGAAACATGCATGCCGTGAAATACAAAGTCCTGATAAAATTAAACAAAATAATAAAGAGCAATCAAACAAAAATTTTGGTGGTAGAAACATTCATGTCAGGCAAATACATGTAGCATCAGGGGGCCAGGGGGGCTTTTTATCACAGCAAACATTTTTTTTTTTAATTTACATAGAAAAAGTAAATTGAGATGGAGTTGGCCCCCACTTTTTTGGGAGCATGTAAAAAATTGTATTGAAAGGAAGGAAATTAACAGTGAAATTGCTGTTATATGAAGTTATACGTACGATATGCTCTGAATTTCAAAAACTCCCATTATGTTGAGCATTAAATATCAGAAAACTTCATTTTTAACAGATGAATCCCCCCCCCCCAACAGTAAAATCCACTTACATCCCTAAAATCTACTGACCTGAAAACTTCATCTCTCCAAAGTGATGTCCACTAAAAAATCTACTCACCTGAAAGTCAGACTCCACCCCCTCTGTGGCAGCCACCCCTTGGACGCTGTGGTAGCCACTGGGTGGTTCTGTGAGGTCCCACTGATGTTTGTACACATCCAGCGTGGTTCCTAGCGCCACCTGGCTGACAAGCATCATCCGTGTGTTTCTGGTTTTGCTTGGTTTGGAGTATTTTATGCTCGTACTACAAAGTTATGAGAGAAAACATATGGGTCAGGAAATAGACTTTAAAAATGTCATGATCATTAATACAGGTGAATTTTGATAACTCTTATCAAACTTCAGGGGTCCTTGATGAATCTTTTTTTACTACAAAAAATTGCATAAGTATCTCCTGTCAAATTTATGTATCACAACAAAATAACTAGCAAGAAAGCCATCGAAATTTACCATCATCATGACTGTGTGAGTTTTAAGAACGTAATCATTATGATTGAAAACACACCTTGCGGAGCTTGCAAAATAGATCCCATGTCCCAGCATTCCTGGATCAGTTCTCTTTCCTCCGTAGTCATCGACGACGACCTTTGGCATCAGGAGACCTCTGTAATATTATATTAACCATAACAACACTATAATTTCTCTCATTACAACAAAAACTGAACATTTTGGACAACCAGGTAATTAACTAGTTTTTACCTGGAGAGAATTCCAACAAAGTTTTCTGCATTGGAGGCATGAAACAGCGGCCTGGAACTCAGGTCTGAGCGGAAATTCTCACTCTCTGAGGGCCGATGTATGGCATATACATTTCGAATTCTCATTTCTTCCCCTCTAAAACATTACATAATCCATAAAACAGATAATAAGAAGATATCCTCAAAGGTAATCATTTATGTTTTATGAAGAAAATAATGTGTCATCATCATAATTCAGGTTTTATTGTACCATCACTGAGGTAACGTGACATCATCAGTGAGGGCATTTCACCAATATTCATGCCAAAATCTCTTTTTGACTGAGGCGGTGAGTATTTTTAAATTATTTTGAAAGGCTTTACATTTTGAATGATCAGAAATCTAAAATCCTGGCTCTGATAACACCATCAAAGATGTTGAACTCACTGTTTCAGGTTGAGGATATCTAGGATCTGTCTGGGTAGGCCTCCTGATATGTAGGATATCTGACATCTGAGGGCCTTGTACTGAGCCTCGGCATTGCCTCGCGTCGACCAATTCGTGGCCTCACTTACTGACATCACGTCTTTGATTAGCTGAAAGGAAACAATATAAAATGTTTAATTGATAATCAACAAAGAGAGAGTAGGCCTAGGGTAAATAAAGTGTTTATCCAAGTGCTGATAGAAGTCAGATATCTTCACTCACATGACATAAGCAAGAGAGATTTATTATGACACGATCCATGAAACGTGACATGTATGTTTATCGATTCCTTTGTCGCCTTTAATTTGGAAGAAGTTTGACAGCAATGGAACTTTTAAGTTAAAAATGTAGGATGATTAAAAAAACACAGGTCTGACAGCTTTTCAGTTATTGTTTTGGGGAAACACTGCAGTTTATTCCATTAGCCTACAATGAACTTGTCTGTTCACTATTCTCTGAGTGTGTATAAATACATGTATGTGTTGACATCGCGGTGTACCTAATGAATTGACATAATGGCATACCTTATGTAAGACATAGTGGTATACAAAATAATGTATAATACATGACATGGTAGTATACCTACCATAATGCCATACCTGACATATAGACTACCTGACATAGTGGCATACCTGACATAGGTCGAGTTTCCTGGCAAGCCATGCCATGGAGAAGCTGGTTGTCCTGTATTGAGGGCGGTGAGGGAGGGCCGTGTAGAACTCCTCAAACAGAGCCTGGAGTTTACTGTTGTCTGATTGGTTCTCCTTCATCTGGCTCAAAATGGCCGTAGCCTTCTCAACCTGTGTGTCAAAATTTAATTTTGTAAGAATTTTTTTAGGGAACTCTTACTGTAACAGTAAAATTGATAAAAACAAGCTTTCAAAACAAACAATAAGTATTACATAAATCCTCTCAGCTGTAGTTCTCTTGAATTATATTATGGATGTCAATATTTGAAATAACTGGTTCTTTACCTGCCTTTCCTATCAACTACAGTAGCATGAGTACTGTGTTAAAATTATTGCCAACTGACACAATATTTTGTTGTAATACAAATGGCCCTGTACATTTTGTGCTCACCTGGTCCAGGTTGATGGACTGCAGTGGACTACTCAGGACTTCCTCGATCTCTCCCCCCGCCTCCCGCCAAATGTGCTGCATCAGCTCCGCCACAGGGGCAGATAACTCTGTCTCTTCCATTCCATACTCCAGTATCAGCTGTTTCATTTGTTATTTCAAAAATAATGAAAACCTTATTGTCTTATCGTATTTCCTGCAAGCGTTGCCCTCAAGAAATATGATTTTTCATGGGAGAATAAATCTTCATAATTATCTCCCTTCCCATCATGCAATAAATGTATAAAGTCTGCTATTTGAGTGACAGACAAATATCAGATACTAATGTGAAGACTTGTTTTATATTTGCAAATAACTTCAAGATAATTTTTAAGGTGAGGGCAATATAAACTAACTAGTAAGTTTGTAATTCTTCCTAGCAGGTTGTCAGAGTTGAAACAACAACTATGGATGAAGAATTATGACAAAAATGATCAATGAGCCCTATGGACAAAAATTTTTTTTAGGCTGAATCAAGATCAGTCATACCTTCTGGAACTGTTTGGTTCCAATATTCTGACAGGGAGGATTGCGACAGACATTCATGCCACTCGGGGGATCCTTCATCTGTTTGTAGAGGAAGCTGAACACACTCAGAGCCTCCTCCGACGACTGCACAAAGCGGAATTCCTTGCTTCCACTGTCTGCTTTATCCTGGGGAATCAAAATACATAATACTTCTTTTAACTAAAGACTTAATTCAAATTTGCCATGTTGTAAGAATAAAGCTGATAAGAAAACAAAACTGTATTGTTCACTTATTTGTTAAAACTTAATAAAAAATGATTCCAAATGAATCCTAAAATTGTGTACATTCATTGTTGGTAAATTTAGATCTGCATGTGTTTACTCATATATCTTCTTATTTTCTACCTCATTATCATATAACATGAGGATTTCAATTTTTAATAATTCAGTAATTTTTTGTATTCTTTGAAAACAATTTGTTTGCGTATGGGCTTCAGTAAATTTTAACAGTATCTATTGTTCCAACGCCGCATTCTCACCTGTAAATCCTCTACACTGCCTCTATGAGAACAAACACAAAATCTCGGTGGGGCATCCTTATTGTCAAGGGCAGTAACTCCTGTAAAAGCGCAAATTTCCAGAACTCCAAACTGTGTGCTGTGGGTTTTCTTGTCATATTTCTGTGATCATAGAAATAATCAGAAGTAGGAACATAACAGTGCCATGTAGTATAATGAAATCAAACTCTTTAAGTTTGGAATTATTCACCTTTTATTTAAATGTGTAAAGCGGAATCAGAAAATGTGCTTGTATGTTTTATTATTAAAAAATTCCAGGATCTGGGATAAATACTGTGGTTTCATTAATATTCGTGGGTATCAATTTTCGTGGATAAAGTGAAAATCACAGTTTCAAGGATACGTAAATTCGTTGCCAATGACACTATCAATACAAACTGTTAATAGAAATTGCACTTCAGTGACCATTAAAATTTGTGGATCAACTTAAAAACGAAATCCACGAAAATTGGTATTCAACGAATATTGATGAAACCACAGTATTCACTTCAAATGAAATAAATTAAACAACTCATCAAATGTACTAGAACATAGAAACTTCAAAATATACATTTTTTCTTCATGTCATTTTTTTTTCACACTGTGAGATGTTAATTTACCTGAAACATGGCAAACTTAGCAACCTCGCTTTCTTCATCAAATGGTGGCATGTTTTTGTCTTTCTCCTTCCATGCTTTCACAGACTTTGGGTTAAAAGTAGAAATAGTTTTCCTATTCTTTCCTTTTGGCTTCAAATCAGATTTTCCAACTTCAAATGGATAACAGTTAAATTATTGCATGGTCCAGAAAAACATTGTATGTAAGATCTGAGATTTCAGTGTTGTCAGTTTTTGAAAGCTCCACATGATTTATTGCATGATACAGTTTAATTTTTGTACATAATGTCAAACATCAGTACATTTGTAGATGTATGTACAGGTACCATGGCAATGCGAGTTGGAATTCTCAACCATTGTTTCTGTATGATTTTTAAAAATAAACCTCTGTATCTCAAAGCTTTGCATGATATCATTATTTTGAATTTTTCTCCAAATCCCATCATGTTTAGGATGATGAGGTTTAATTGTACATGTACATAAACATGACATGAACGTGCTGCCTATTTTATGAAAGTTGGTCACGAATTGATGTCCTCAACATGTGATTTTTTTTCAGCACAATTCAGCACAGGTGCTCTTTTGATTTAATAACAATACAGCAGAGCAAGGGTTAATCTTTATTGATTGATTTTTGCTTAAAGTGAAATAAAAGTAATGTGCGCAATGGTAGAAGGGGGTTACATTCATATAATATTAAATATGGGACTCTAGATGTGACCCTGTATTTCACCTCTATGTCACCGAATGTCAATATCATTAAATTTCATGTTGATAATGATGTGACCTTGACTTTTGTCAAATAGGTCAGGGCCATGACACACCCTCAGATCATAAGCACTCTGTACCCATTTTGAACTTCTAATGTTTCTTCTAAAACCATATGATCAAAAATGTAAGATAGACATACAGAAAGACATGATGATTCCTACAAACCCCCAAACCTTGTTGGCTATATACATATAATAAATGATAATGCTGTTCATTGAAAAGCTTATTTTGATTTTAACTTAATCCCAACCCCCTTGTCAATTTTTCAAGTTTACTAACTTACCTGAAATTTTGCCTGAGCTGAATTCCTGTGATTTTGTTTTTCCGACCAGAAGGTAATTGTCTGTGTCCAGTAGCTTCCCCTGACTGATACAGTCAAAAATAAAGTCCAACGAAACCACAGGGATGCGGAACTTTGCAGCCATTTTACATTTATAGCTGATGTCTGCTTTCTCTGCATCATTCAGCACAACATGTGTACTCTAGAGGTATCATACAAATCAAAGAGTATACAACTTAATCATAAATAATAACAAGCATTCTGAGAGTATTGCATAAGCAATACATGTCCCCTACTGACACCAACAATTGTCCTTTTATGTGCTAAATAGATTTTGAGAACATTTGATAAAATTATTTTACAGGACAAACTTGAATAGTAATTAAAAAACAAGTCTTTTAAAATTAATTTCTTTATCATCTGTTGACCAATCTTAATAAAACTAAAACTTGATCTTACGTTCTTAAGGTAGTACAAAACAGTATCCGAAAAACAAACACTTCGGAAATCCTCGCGCAAGTCAAACGTTTACGAGAAACAAATAAATGACGTACGTCATGTTCTAAATGTCTTATTATGACGTCACGCCGTGCAAGAACTGTTCAAATAATACTTTGTAACAAAGTGGGGGAGGGAGGTTTAAACTTCTTTTTTAAAATATCTAGTGGTGGAATTGTTTTGGTATTTACATAATATTATATACGTATTCTAACAATTTATATGATAGTTTTTCAAGGAATTTAAATGATAGGAATTTAGATAAAAACGGTATTTAGTATGGCGAATAGCTCCAAAATAGGGCCTTCTTACATATACTTTGGAACGATTTTATTGGTACAAAAATTATCAAAGTCAATGATTATCATCTTTTTAACGTTTAACGTGTCTTTGTCTCTTTGTTAATAGATATTTGCCGGAGAAAAAAAAATTGGACAATTTTTTTTCTTTTAAATCATGTATTCTGATGAGCCTAGCCCTTTTCTAAGTTAACAGGGTGTCGGAAGCCATAGTTGTGACCTAGATTACGAGAAAACTAATGGTGGAATTTTTTTAAAACTTTGTATATGTATACAGTTTAATATGATTAACATTTGGTGCAATTTTTAAAAAAAATGAATTATGGGAAAAATTTTCGCTATCTGTTTTGTACTACCTTAATTAGGTATAAGGCTAAACAGAAAGTTTCAAATCAATTCCTCACACATAATGTAAAAAAGTCTGGAAATTGAAGTAAGGACAGAATGACTGACAGAGACTAAAGACTATAGTCCCCTACAGTTTCACTAGTAGGGGACTACAAGCAAACTATGTAAATGTGTAAATAGTTTGCTTGTTTCTCTCTCTCTTTCTCTCTCTCTCTCTCCTCTCCCCCTCTCTCTCTCTGCACATGACAATTTTGAAAAGATTTTTTAAATGTTATGAATCAAAATTCACCTATTCTTTCCTTATGTAACCTAAAGCACTTACTATTAGATATTCATAAAATTGGTATATAAGAATGAACAAGGAAATATTAAAAGTAATCTCCTCAAATGGATATCAGTTTCCATTTTAGTATAAAATATAGTGAATGGGTAATTATCACTGTACATGTTGCACTGAGAGGACAACTAGTGTAAATATCATTCTCTGAGCTGACAACTGGACAACTGCAAGACTCTAATCTGCCTTAGACTTTCTACAGAAGTCTGTATAGGTTGTCTCACTATGCAAAGAAGTTGAGTATTACATTGTACCTTCTTGGTAACTATGTAGGAGATGACTCCTCCATTTTGTGTGATGGTACTCCTGACTTCCTGTTTCTTCTTGAAGCCGACACTGGTGCTGAGATCCAGGACGATCTGGCACCCTGCCAACACGCCCGCCATATTGTCTACACAGCTAGCACAAATCTCAATCTGTAGCTGCTAGCATAAAACAGTTTCAATATACACGTAACCAGGGTTATATTATTACATATGTATTTGCGCTATAGCATTTGTTTTGAGAGTGTTCGTGTGAGAGTATATTTTTAGCCTAGCGACGACCGACTTCATCTATAAATAACTATATCACATGATCTCTAAAACCTGTTCTTTTACCTGTTCCCGCCAATATAGTGCACTATATGCTATATGTTAAATACTTGATCATTTCCCACTTTGTTGTCCAGAGAGACACATTGTTTGCAAATACTGATGAATACTGTCTGTCTTGGACGAAGCTGTCCCGAGGAACATTATAATAAATCTAATTGTGAAATTGCTTTACGTAAAATAATTATGTATTCAAATATGGAACACGATAATTATAATGAATTATTCCAGGTTTTTGTGTAATTCATATACTGAATGAAGTGAACCTTTGACCAAATCAAGTTGTCTGAGTTTTATTCTATGATATCGGCTACATACACTGTACATGAAATTAATACTATGTCCCGAGTTTCTGCTTCCACCACTTTTTGCTTAATATTAATATTTCGGTAATTGTAAATACCTTTGTGTCCAAACTACGTAAGAAAAAAATGTTTTAATTTATATTTATGCAGGCATGCTGCACATTTGGACGATTTTCAATAAAAGTAGACATACCTGTTAAAGAAGTGCTATTGAAATAGATGAAAGGGAAAATATCCAAGATATCTTCATTCAAACATTATCATTTTTCACTTGGAAAAATTCACAGGAATGAAAACAGATTTCTTACAGAGATTAATAATAGGAAATTTTGACATATTTTCTGAAATTCTCCATTTGGAAAGTCACTCGGAATAGTCCTCGCACATTTTTTTGACATTTATCATCCGGGCTTACTGCAATACAAAATCCCCATAGACATCACATTTTTTAGCCTTGTATTGAAACCTGATAAGCTAGAGGGGGTGTTTCAAAGAAGAAATCTTGGAAATTTTCCATACTTTTGAATGACCATTGTTTGAACCCTGAGGTATTTATAGATAAGATATTGAGTAATTAAGCAAAATGTGAATTGAGGATATCTTGGAACAGAGTATAAGTAAGGGGAAGTTGTTTGAGAACATTGTCAATTCCTTTAACCATTCAATTTTTACCATCTACACTGTGCCCAGTGGTTTTATAAGATTTACTGTATACAGGGTTATTTTCGCCCTGTGTAATTTTTGCCCTTCTACATTTGCAAACAGCTTCGCCCCGTCTTGAATTCGTCCAGAAACAGTTGTGTTTTAAGAGAGATAATTTGAGACCTTGGAATTTGCCCAGTCTTAAATTCGTCCTCTGACAACGAGGGTGAAAGGGGTGAAAATACATGTAAAACGGGGGTGAATATTTCCCTGTATATACAGTAATCTCGTGTTTCATTCTTCTCTATATCCTCTATAATTTAAAGTTTGATTGATATTAAATAAAGCGTGCTATCGTTCTAAATACACAACCGTTGTGTAGGTTACCTGCTAACAGTGTGGAATGAATGGAATCTGACAGGGAACTTACGAAATCCCAGTGAAAGAATTTGACTTATTGCGAAATTGATTAGGACAGAAGTTTCTCTCTCGATAATTTAGAATTTTAAAAGATAGTGCTTCATCTCAGACGACTGACCCCCTTCTGCTGAATATCAAAATACATGCTAGGTTTGTCAACTAAGTCCGACAAGTCTTACAGTGCTAAACACATATAAAAAGGAATAAAAACAAAAAAATCTATAGCTTCTTCATAATAAATGATATTTCTTATTTGGAATTTGAATAATTTGTTTTACGGTGCTACCGTTGGGGCGATCGCAGCAAGAATTACACATACTTGTATCATTGTCAACTATGCAATATTTTGATAATTACATCATCAAAGAATTTGAGAGAGAGAGAGAGAGAGAGAGAGAGAGAGAGAGAGAGAGAGAGAGAGAGAGAGAGAGAGAGCTAGTACAAATAAATAACAAGCTTTATAAGAAAAAGAGTGCTTATGAACATTTCTACAACAATTCATACTTACCCTACAGAAAACTCAGCGAGTGACAAGTTGACATTTTAGTGAAGTTCATGTTGAACATACAATGTCATGTACCTTTTCAGCAATTTCCTCATTGTGAACTCTGTTCGGAAGTTCGCGGTGTCATCATGTATACTGCAATACAGTATCAATATTGGGCTTAATTATTTAGTTTCATCATTATACTTGTAAGTACAGGTCTTATAATTGATGCATTGTTCAACTATATCCACAGGCACCTGAATTTTTATCAATCAATCGCTTAATAAGCCAAATATAAAAAAATTATACCTCCTCTATATATAAATACACTTGTATTTATATATAGAGGAGGTACATTTTTTTTATATTTGGTTTATTAAGCGACTGATTGATAAAAATTCCGGTGCCTGTGCTATATCCTGCGTCAAATTATACACTGAAACACTCCTCAATCCTCGCTGCAAGAAACATCGGAACTCCTCGCCAAGTTTAGAAAGTGAAAGTAGAATAGACTCTCCAGAAGCTACGATGGCGGACAAGGTTAGCTTTTTAAAAAGCTAAGAAAGTCAGCCAGCAGAATTTTAATTTTAGGACAAAAGTGAATACACAATGTATTAAAATACTAGATAAATAGTTTTCAGAACAATATTAATATGCGGGTGCACATTTAGTTTGCAGCCTTATTTTTATGGCTGTACATGTAGGTAGGTGAGGAGATAAGCGTGCAGCGGACGGTGTACATGCAATGTAAGACTGCACATCTACTTAATATTTAAAGTTGTAACTTGTAGGCATAACTATCTGATTTTCATGGTCTGGTGGCAAACTACTTCCAATATATTAACTTTTTAATCTCACGAAGAGGGTTAGGAAAATATACGCGGACTCCGGCTGCAGACGATTCCCATTGACACCTCCAATACATTGATGCGCAGTTTGACCTAGAAACTGACTGGTTTCATAACGTCTTCGAATTTTTTTAACACGAACTGTCGAATTTTTTCCCAGAATTCCAATTTACGCAAGCGCAATTGAAGTTTCATTAGTCAGCCCGCGGGCTGACTAATTAAGTTAGGACAAGTTTAGCTTTTTAAAAAAGCTTACCGTCTTTAGAGCAAACTTTAAACAGCATTAAGTTATCAAAGAAAATTCAATTCTTTTTTTTATATATAAGGTCGCCTTCCTCTACATGCAATGGCTTTTGAAACTTTTTTTATGTACATGTACCTTAAGCGTGCGTGCCTTAAATTGAGAAATGCGTGCCACGTGCTTGTGAGTTGAGATCGACTATAGTAAGGAAAAAGAGATATTAGGAGGGCCGTATTATTTTAATAAAATAAAACTTAAAACCACGTACAGCATTTAGCACTTGTTTTACTGATATTAAAACCATTTTAACAAGACCTTGGACTTTCAGTAGGACGTAACTATCTATTCTTGCGTCAAAACAAGTTAAAAATGACGCTGGTTTCAAGCGAAATATACACCGATTGCGTAGTCTTAGCTCCGAAGCCAGACAAATCTAGTTGTTTTCAAAGAGCCATGGTTGTATGGCCACCAATGAAATAGACAGACCTATGTCACAATGCTGTTTGCCGCAACTACCCAAAGTCCAAGCTCCTGTTAAAATGGTTCTAGTTTTACCCGATACCGTATCGTTTTTACTGATATTATACATACCGTATCAAATTTTCAGATTTTTTTACTTGCATAAACAATCCAAAAAGAAAAGAACAAACAATTTCAATAGATACTATAGAACATTGCTTTCAACTAGTTGTACTGAAAAATTGAAGTCTGAATTTCATTGATAGCTAATTTTATTACTTTTTTCGTTTTCTCACTTTTTAAGATTTAAAATCTACGAAAATTGTTAAGTCGTACGTAGAAAAGACCATCAGAAAATTATCTCCCTTGCGCCGAACAGTTTTTCAACCAATGAAATAAATGTAAATTTTTACATCATGTATTTTCTACCAATCACAAAGGAGAGGAAGTGCACAACCCGGAGACTGTAAATTATTTCAACTCTTTATACCGTCTTTCAAGGAAGACGGTAACAAGTTTAGCTTTTTAAAAAAGCTTACCGTCTTTAGAGCAAACTTTAAACTGCATTAAGTTATCAAAGAAAATTCAATTCTTTTTTGTAAATAAGGTCGTCTTCCTCTACATGCAATGGTTTTTGAAACTTTTTTTAAGTAACTTAATTAAGCGTACGTGCCTTAAATTGAGAAATGCGTGCCACGTGCTTGTGAGTTGAGATCGACTATAGTAGGGAAAAAGAGATCTTAGGAAAGATCGTATTATTTAAATAAAATCAAACTTAATACCACAGCATTCAGCACTTGTTTAACTGATATTGGAACCATTTTAACAAAACCTTGGACTTTCAGTAGGACGTAACTATCTATTCTTGCGTCAAAACAAGTTAAAAATGACGCTGGTTTCAAGCGAAATATACACCGATTGCGTAGTCTTAGCTCCAAAGCCAGACAAATCTAGTTGCTTTCAAAGAGCCATGGTTGTATTGCCAGCAATGAAATAGACAGGCCTATGTCACAATGCTGTTTGCGACAACTACCCAAAGCCCAAGCTCCTGTTAAAATGGTTCTAGTTTTACCCGAACCGTATCTTTTTTACTGATATTAGACATACCGTATCGAATTTTCACATTTTTGTACTTGCATAAACAATCCAAAAAGAAAAGAACAAAAAAATTCAATAGATATTATAGAACATTGCTTTCAACTAGTTGTACTGAAAAATTAAAGCCTGAATTTCATTGATAGCTAATTTTATTACTTTTTTCGTTTTCTCACTTTTTAAGATTTAAAATCTACGAAAATTGTTAAGTCGTACGTAAAAAAGATCATCAGAAAATTATCTCCCTTACGCCGAACAGTTTTTCAACCAATGAAATAAATGTAAATTTTCACATCATGTATTTTCTACCAATCACAAAGGAGAGGAAGTGTACAACCCGGAGACTGTAAATTATTTCAACTCTTTATACCGTCTTCCAAGGAAGACGGTAATGAAACTTCAAATGCGCTTGCGTAAATTGGAATTCTGGTAAAGAAATATAGACAGTCGATCCGTGTTTGAGAAATTCGAATAAGTTATGAAACTGATCAGTTTCTAGGTCAAACTGCGCACTTCTGTATTGGAGTACTGTCCACGGGTATCGTTTGCAACCACGGTCCGCAATCCGCATATACATGTATCTCACAGACTCTTTGTGAGATTGGAGAGGATATAATTTGCAGAGTTACAATTTAATAAGACAGCATGCACAGTTGCTTTAATTTAGATTTTTTTAAAAAACTTCATGTAATTGAACATCCGTATGTCATGATTTTTCTGCAGACTATATAATTATATTGTAATAGTTTAAAATGTATTCACTTTTGACCTAAAAGTTAATATTCCGCTGGCTGACTTTCTTAGCTTTTTAAAAAGCTAACCTTGTCCTAACTTAATATAGTCAGCCCGCGGGCTGGCTAATCAGATGATGGGTGGCTGGAAGGGGGTTGTACGGTGGAAGGGCCAGATGAAAAAATAAATAATTCTTATTTGTTCGGACGAATAAGTTATTTGTTCGGACGAATTACGATTTGTTCGGACGAATAAGGATTTGTTCGGACGAATACGTTATTTGTTCGGACGAATTAGATATTTGTTCGGACGAATAAGGATTTGTTCGGACGAATTAGCTATTTGTTCGGACGAATTAGTTATTTGTTCGGACGAATAAGGATTTGTTCGGACGAATTAGCTATTTGTTCGGACGAATTAGTTATTTGTTCGGACGAATAAGGATTTGTTCGAACACCCTTAAAATATCAGTGACTAGTACATGTAAAACTTTGAGGTGTCATCATTTGAAGGAAAAACGACATTCTAGGAAAGGGGTGGCTTGATCACATACCCTCTCCCCCTTCATCATCTATATCATTGCCAGATCAGATAGTCTTATAAATTGCTCATGAAAAATGCTGTTTTATATATTAAATATAACTAATTCGTCCGAACAAATCGTAATTCGTCCGAACAAATAAATAATTCGTCCGAACAAATAGCTAATTCGTCCGAACAAATCCTAATTTGTCCGATAACATATGTTATCATTAATTTATAAATTTGTCCACAAAATTAAGAATTTCAGTATTGAGTAACTAAAAAAAATTGTTATAAACTGAAAAGTTTTGAAAGAACGAGTGCACTTACGTATGGAATTCCATATACGACAGCCAACTGTCAACTGCCAACTACTTACTGCTTAGAAATAAAGTCATAAGTGGAAGACAGTTTAATTAATGTTTCTGACTATATTCCGATCTTGTAAAGAAACAGGCCTGTCAGCCTGGTGCTCTATGTTAACCATTTTGAACATGCATCTGTTTTTCAAATTTGTATCTCCGTTTGGAAAGCGTCGTTATTTACATGATCTTTGCGATAAACGTTATAGATATTCTTTACATTATGACGGACAATCTGTGATTTCATAATACAAATTAATTTAAACAGCCGATATCTCAGTATATCAGAAATGTGATAATTATGATATGAAAACATCATATACTGTGGAATTATTTAAATTCGTAAGGGCTAATTTTCGTGGTTTGTGGGATTTTTGATTATTCGTGTAAGTTTTATAGTTCATTTGATGAAAAGATATTTTTGTTACCTGATTTTAAAAATGACATTGGAAAATGGACCAATTCAACACATTTACTTGATTGTTTTGCGTCCACGAAATAATGTAAATACATGTAGTCTGCCATCTTCACAACGTCAAGGTTTTGCATAACGCAAGGAAATGATACGTCACATGTATCTCTGAGCCACAAGCACGCGGCTTCCATAATTAAAAACTGTACATTTATATTGAAATTCATTTTTTCATGTTACCAACTTAATATTGCAATAATATGATACTGTTATGGAATAAATGTTATCAATGCCAAAGTAAACGATTTGTACAATACGTTATATGATTTTCAATATGCATTTACATATAACAATGACAATGAACTTTATTCTTATAACTGAATAAACAGTGAAGAGAAAATACATATGCACAGTATGTACAAATTACAATATAATAGATGAAAATCATTGGTACAGGCATGATGAAGGGATAACAGATATAGTTTAACCAAGAGAGCTAACTCTCTCAAATATAGTAACTAATAGTTTACAAATATTGGTAAGTTGGTTTTTGTTTGTGACATTAAACAGTGTTTCAAATTTAACAACATATTTGGATTTGTTATGAAATATTTTGGTAAACATATAACCCTTGAATTGGATATATAATTATACATCAGTACATTTAAAAAGATAGTGAAATTCATCACCAATTTCATTGCAGGCACATAATTTACAAATTCTGTTTTCTCTAGGAATATTAAACCATCTACCTGTTTCAATAGGTAATTTAGCATTACCCGTTCTAAAATTACAATATTTCTTGCATAGTTTTATTGGCAAAAACAATAAATACTTTTCAAAATCCAGTGACCTATAATTTAAACCTTTTGGAGAATTTTGTACCTCGCTATACCATGATTGCTTAAATTGGTCTAATAAAATATTGTATTCTTTAGATTTTAACCAGGGTATGTTTATTGTGTTTTCATACCATATATATCATATATATGTCAATCCACATTGATTTAAGATTTTCTTAATGGCTTCGCACCATGGGTTATTAAAATTCTTCAATACATTAAAAAGTTTTGCTGACAATTTTGAGTTCTGGATGCCTTTACATTAAAAGATAAATACCGACATATGCCTTTCAGTGTGTGAGTTTATTCTGCATAGTGTTATATGCTGTAAGCGAGAAGGAAACTCACCTAATGATACATGCACGGTAAAACATCTACCTAATTGTTTTATTACACACTGCAATCAGTGTTTTGTTTACATCAAGAATCCAGAGTCCGTGTTAACACACCCCAGTGCAGTACCGTAACTACATGTAATTATTACAAATTACTTGTACATTTTTATTTAAATTTTCATATTAGGATTGGGTAAATAAATAGTTGGAGAGTAGGTAATTAGATTTGGTTAATATATCGTGTATATTTCAAAATGGGCTATGATAATTATGTAATCAACTGTTTTTGATATATATATATATATATATATATATATATATATATATATATATATATATATATATATATATATATATCAAAAACAGTTGATTACGCTGTTGATTTTAAACATAACAAATATCTATGATAAGCCAACCCCTACATTACTCGTTCATTTGGTATCCACACGACCTTAAAGCTACCCTCAATCATATCGATAAAAAATCATACGTTGATATTTGTATACACTTGCGGATAGTTGTGAGAATAGTGTATTGAATGTTTATTTAGAACGTAAGGGATAACAACTGGCCAGTCTATCAAAAGAATTGAACCTCGATCGTAGAAACATTATACTCGTGTCAATTGTCGTTCTTAACTTTTCTTGCAAACAATTAAGGAGGATGGATGGCAAAAACAAATCCATCAGATCAACCTTTGATAAGCAGGTATGTTTCGTAAATCTATTAGATAATATTTATTAAAGGAAAAATCTACAAATGTTAGCTTTTAAGTATTTTTCTTTATCTTTATTCAGAAATTTTATTTTTAAAGAGATCAATACAGTCTAAAAGTGGCCACAACCATTCATCCCTCTTGCAAACATCACTTTTAATTAAATGTTTACCATAAATAAGTGACTGCAGAAGACTACTTAACGTTGCAAATAAAAATCGCGACAATAGATGCGGAGTTACCTTTCGTTACAAACTAAAAATTATTGATTGTTTACATAATTGCATCACTGTATGGTTTGATTTCTACATGTATCACTAGCTAACCTTTTGAGGGATATTTCAAATTTACTGTCTGAACATTTAGACAAAAATGTCATTTAAGGGTCATTTTAAGCTATGATGTTTTTTTAACAGTGCTATTGTTATTTTCAAAGTCTACACATTGTTTTTCGTTTTCACTTTCGAACACTTTGAACATGCGTTTATCGTGAGTTTAACAGTAAGTGTTGATTCTTCATCTATTTAAGTGAACTTTGGACATTGTCAAGAAAAGAGCTAGGTTAATTGTAATAAATCAAAAGAATATCAACCAAACGTTTACAATCAAATTCGACCACATGTACTTTTCTCCATGCCTTAAGAATTATATTAAACATAATTTATCCCCGTTTTGAAGGGTAAATTCATGTTTGCATACTAGTAATTAATATGAAAGCAAAATAAATTGCATGTCGTCATTACGGCTAGACTTTTTCGGAAAGATCACAAGTTTGATGCGTTTTATACTCAGCAATACATTTAAAACATGTCAAAGTTGGTTTCAGGAACATTGTGTACTATCGCGATCTCTTTATACAATTTGGGAAAGGGTGCTTACCAAAAAAGTCCTGACAAGCCAAAATATGCATTAACTTGTATCTTAATTTGTAAAGTTTATTTTTTGTTCAAACGTCCTTTCTCAAATTGAGTGTTTGGGGTAAAGCTTCAAAATCCAGGACAGTGTAAAGTAGGTATTTTTGCATAGAACGTTTATTAACGTACCATGATTGTTAAACTGGTAGGCTGCTTTCACACGAGAGTCTTTTTTTTTTTTTTTATAGTTTTTCTTAATTACTGACCAATCGATTAAAATTGGAAATACTGTTAACAGGGAAATAATCGCCCCGTATCATTTTCGCCTCTTTTGCCATCGCTTTCAGCGGGCGAATTTAAGACTGGGCGAATTCAAAAGTCTCAAATTATTTCTCTTTAAAAAGAACTATGTCTGGGTGAATTCAGGATGGGGTGAAACTGTTTGGATGTGACGAAGTGCGAAAATAACACGGGGCGAAAATAACCATGTAAATAGTGGGAAAACCTCACAACAATGTATTGAAAGAAATTGTATTAAAATTAATTTTATTTATCACTCACACGTTTATTTTACATACTTTTAGTATGGTTCCTGTTAGTTTGTCTCTATATATTAAATTCTCATTTATTTTCGCTTAGTATACCTGTACGAAAGGTTGATATAGCGTAATCATACTATGCCCAAATAGTGTACGGTAATTATTTATCAAAATTCTTACAAGTACCGAGATCGGGTTCTGAACTCCCGACCCTAAACTCATTACGTTCATTAGCCTAACTCGCTGCCGTTACGCCACAACAGCCGATGATGTTAGAGGCGGTTTAGATAGATAGATAGATAGATAGATAGATAGATAAAACGTAGATACATATATACGATTGGAATTAAGCAATTAGACTTATTAGTCTTTCCAAAAAATGCCCCCTTATTGACGGGAATATCAAAGTTACTAATAACATTTTGAGCAAATTGATCAAACTTTCTTAAAGAAAATTTTTGTGTAAGAATCAAGAAAATGCCTCTTTTAATGATGCTTGATAAAGAATGTTCCAGAAAAAAATTCAATGAGATTTCGTCTGCAAAACATTTTATGTTGTCCCTTTAATTTCTGCGGACTGTAAAATAAGCCTTTTAAATATAGATACGTTTAGTTATTGCCATCAGACGATTGCCATTTTAGGTGCTAAAAAGCATTTTACTTGTTTTTAATAAATCTAATAGAAAATTTAAGAATTCCACTGGATGCTACTTTTTTGGATCTCTTTAATTTAAAGCTTGGGCGTTTAGGTACCAAAAATTAAAGGGGCATGGTCAAGAATTTGGTCAAATTTGATTTTTCTATTTTTATGAATTACAATGACGTAGTAAGGCATATCTAATGATCAACAAAAATTTAAGTATCAGTTTGAGAGTTAAAAGCAAAATACAGAGCTCACAATTTTGTTTTAAACAAGGCTCGTCCATGTTTTTTTTTTTTGTTTGTTTTTTTTACGATTTTTTTCATGCATGTTAGACCATTATTTATACATCGGAATGACTACAGTTTCTTCCGTTTTCCATGATCTTGATACTTAAGGAATACTAACGTAACGCTGCTCTATACCTATTTGAATAAAAACTTTCGGTATTTTGTTGTGCTACGTTACTGCTAAACATGTACTTGTGGTATTTTACTTCAGGTAATACTTAATGAAAAATACATGGCTACCTAACAACATCACAGTAACGTGAATTTCATTGAAATACAATTATAAAAAGTTTCTTTTTACCATAAGTTACATGTCTTTATCAAACATGGATTTAATGATTATTTTCTAAGATATGCAAGTTTGATTTGATAGTATAGAGCTTTAAATTATTAATTTTATGGCAAATCTTGCTTTCATGTTATCATTTGAGAAATAAAGTGGTTATTTTTTTTTATTATGATAACTATTACACTTGGGGACTTGGCATTTTCTTGTCAAAGGTATATATGCCGTTTTAAATGAAAATTTTAAAAGAAAGAAATGTTTTCATTTTTCCATTACGCTACAAAAGTTATTAACTTTCTGCAAATTATACAGTTTAAATCAAACGCATTTAAAAGTATTTAATATTAATTCGAATTTATTTATTTATTGACCGGGCCGGTCAAAAAACGCCCAACTTTGAAATATTCATTGTCACGTAATGTGACAAGCTAATTTTAGAACGTACAAAAGAGGTCGACGAGGAAACGTGGTCGGTCCGTTGGCAGTGGAATAACGCGTTCAAAGAGAAAAGAAAGAAAGAAACAGTTAGACAGAAAACGTTGTAAAATGAGAATCTATATTGTTTACGTACTATATATTTCACGCAGTTATATTTGTGTAAATTATTCTTTTTATTTAAGTTTCCTAGACGGAATTTTAGGATTTAAATTTTATTCTATATGTGTACACAGTACCTGTGTGCTGTGACTGCTCTCCTCATGCTGTCCTCGGATCAATGATTGTTAAAATATTTTCGAATCTGTTTTCCATTAGATTTCGTCAGTTCTTGATGGGTCATGTGTTAATTAAAATTGACTGTGAAGTCCGATAAAAAAAGATTCATATGTGTTGTACCCTGATTAAGACACAATTAATGTATATCAGAAATGTCACAATAATTCAAAAATTTCTGACGTTACTGTTCAACCAGAGCATTAAATTTTTGACAATTGAATTATCAATAGCCTAAATCAAAAGATTGTATGTTTTACGCGTTGCACTTGCCCCAAAGGTCGCACCGTAAAAAATAAAATTGATACGACAACACAATCCGAAAAAACCTTGCTCTGATATCATGACTTGAATATTAGCATGATACAGTTATATCCGGTACCAGCATCGCATGCACAAAAGTTCGCAAACATGTGGAATTGGAAGCTACTACAGAGAAACTCGATCGTTAGATTGTCTAAAGTTCGATACCTTTTTCAGTTTTTGGTCCTTAAAGCTTAACTTTTGCAATGCTGATGTCGGCGATGCGATATGCTAATAAATATGAGTGTCAGCCGTCGAGATATCAGCGAGATACAGATCTCAGAACTCTTTGTTATGTAAACATACAACAAAGCTCAGGTCATGTTTTTGTTTACATTTTGAATGTCGTCAAGAACAACCAGTTTTAAACCTACGATGAATATTACAAACGCTAGAAAGTGTTTATCTATGTTCAAAACAAAGAACCAGGTACGGTAAACACCAAAAACGGCCCTATCCCCAAATTGGACAATATTGCACCAAAAGGTAGACATAACTATGTTATTTCATAAAATAGAATGATTTTGATAATGAGACCATTATTTTTATGTGTGCCACTGCTCCAACGTAAGGTCCTTTCAATAACGTTTCAATGACGTCGTTTAAACCAATGCAACGTCATTGGTGTTTTTTTAAAAAGAATTATATACAATCCATGGCTGCTTTCCTTCTAAAACTAACTTAAATACAAATGAGGTAAAATTGTTGCATATATATATATATATATATATATATATATATATATATATTTCGTATTTTTCTGAAAAGATCAATAAGGAAACCAATTCTAGTTTAACAAACAAACAACTGTTTAATTACCACTACATCAATAAGTCGGCAAAAAATCAAATCATCAAAATCAAGCAGTTATATTTTTAGTTATATAGAAAATAAAATTTAATTGACGAAGTATTTTCTTTCATAAACCTCTCCTGGTGTATATTGTACATATTACATTTACCGGTATTTAGTCATATATTTTAATCAAAGATACTAAAATGTGTAGTATACATTCTCTGCTGCAGAAAGGTCATTTCATTATATAAGACCATGTCTAAAGAAAACTCATACATAAGGTAAAGGTAATTTTAAATAGAACTCAAAGATCACAAGCTACGTGTAAGTCTGCCATCTACTCTTCCTGCCCCTGATTATCCAGAGCGTCTTCATCTTCGGAGCTGTCAATGGCTCGAGCTGCATCTTCCACATCCTCTGTCCAATCCCGAATACCAAGAGACTCATCCCCTGCATTATTATGATGTCTGGCAAAAGCCAAGTACCAAATGATGCAAGATATGTGCCCACACATTCCAACAACTCGTGCTCCATTCTTACAAGTACAGTACCAGGACAAGATAGTTTCACAGTATTTAATCCACAGTGAGTACTTTTTGGATGATGTGTGGCGGCTTTGAAGTCTAGCACAAACGATATTGGGAACCTCGTTGCTCACAAGAATTTCAAACATTCCATCATCTGTGAGGTGCTCTGCTGCATAAGATTTTGCCGTTTTCAACTGATACACGCCGATGGTGAGTTCTCTAATGTCTTCTTCAGCAAGTCTAGGAAAATCCTCTATGATGTTGCTGTCGGCATCAATGGAAGTCCATTTCATGGATCTTTTATCAAGCCCTACAGTATTCAAATGTTTCGAACCTCAAAACACATAAACCTGTTTGTATATAGTATATACATTTATACATGTATTATATATATTATGTATTTCATTTTATGGATTTTTGAGATGATTGACGGTTTGTTATTGTCATTTTTCCATTTACAAGTATAAGAAAAAAAATTGAACATATATTTGTTTTCAACGTACCATTTTCAAGAACAAACTGTTGAAGTTCATTTGTTTTCTTGGCCAACATTGTCATTTTCGAAGCGATTGTAATATCATCATCGAATGTTCCTGAGGTTATCGGAGGCCGGTACTTGTTGCAAAGACTACAAACAATCCTAACGTAGTCTCCGATATATGGAATCTGACTGTTTGGGGGCGTTTTGCCAAGATATCTCCATGTTTTCACTCTACCGTTTACAGATTCAACAACCCATCTGACCTATAATAAACAAACACTATTAAAGCATTTCATACTTTTGTTCAGTGAAATATAAGTTTTGGCTCAAATCATCTTTCAACATACCCGGTATTTAAGTTTTGTGTATAATTTAGTGAGAGTTGAAAGGTTTATCATTAGGACTAATCATTCATACATGTATACATTATTATACTAGCACATTTGTTTTAGAAAGACAAACCATTTACTTTTGTAACGAGCCTGGAGTTGTTCGCCTCCTCTGTTGACAGTTTTTTCTGGCCTTTTGGAATAAACGCAGGCATCTCCATTCGAATACCAAGGTCGTTTAAAACAGACTCTGAATCACGGAATCCTCTATCGACAACAAATATATCGTCTTCCTAGATCCATCTCTGTATTTCCTCAGTGTTCGAAAGAATTGAATGATTCAGAATTGAGGAATCGTTGTTCTTTGGATCTGCTAGGTATGGCCCAAGGACACTGACGATATAACCTGTCGTTGAAACAATCATCATAGGCTTCAACAGAGGCCGGCGCTTATGCATACTGAAGGAACGTCTGGAGAAGGTATAGTTTCCATTTTTTTGGATATATATATAAGTTCCGTCCAGCACCAGTATTGCAGGGGCAGTTGTTATGTCAGAAAGAAGGTGTTGTGCAAGTGGCCTTGTATGGGTCCTGATAATCTCCTCTCTGGTGATGTGGGGAAATCCGATGTTCCTCGGGACAAAGTCTGCCATAAGAGCCTTCCTCGCAGACTGTACTGCCCTGCGAATCTGCAAAATATTTTTTAATCAATACAAATCATGTTTTTAGAATTGATATACTCAGTATTGCGTACACAGATCACCACTTGCAAAGATAACTTTATTAAAATATTTACCTGGAATTTTGTCATATTAAAGATTGTTCCGAGCATTTGGTCGTCCATTCCACAGCGTAGTTTTGTCAGAAGGATGGCTAAGCAGGTAAGGATTGACCTCTTCTTTGTATGCCTAATGTTGTTCAAATGAGTGAGGACGTCATCAAACTGCTCTCTAGAGAGTCCGGTTAAGTTGAGGTAGTCAGAGTCACTCAAACATGTGGGGTCATCAAAGTTTAGTCGTGTACTCTCCTTTTTAAGGACTTCCTCTCTGGCCTGCTGTAGAAGCTCAAGTATTGATGTTCTGTTCAGATGACAAGAACTTTTGGAAGCTTTTACTTTTTTCAAGGCATCTTCTGAAAGAATTCCATTTTCAATATGACTTGGACAGCATCTTGACCCGCATTGGACAAATAATTCGCTTTGAATATAGACCCTGAATCGAGCATAGGTTAGAATAACAATTAACTTTGGCCCAGGCTTCCTACAAACAAAACAGTATGAGTGACTGGTACTTGTGCTTGGAATGGCTAGTGTCACCGAAGGAGGACTTCTGTCTGGATACTGAGGCCTTGGTACCTTCAAGGGCGGTTCATAAACATCTGGGGCAGATCTTTGACTTTGTGCTATTGTGTTTATAGTTTGCTTCTTCTTGTAGCAAAGATGAGAGCATTTATTACAAATCACTGCTGATGCCGAGATATCAAAAATCGCAAAATATTTTTCTTGGATCTCTTTAGTTTCATCATTAACTTTCCTCCTCTCCTTTTGAGTATGACGTCTTTTGCAAAGCACACAACTATAATGTTTGCATTCATTCATTCTGAAATAATTCAACATGAGAGAAATCAACACATGTATATTAAAGGAAAAAAAATGTGTAACTTCTTCCCATCCTTTCAAATTCGGCACGTATCAAGAAAATTCTCTCTATTTCTCCTCTTTCTCTCTCTATCTCATTTTATTTAGAATAATTTTGAATACTAGTATATGAAACAGTGTAGATTATCTATTGCTCTCTCTCTCTCTCTCTCTCTCTCTCTCCGATTTATTTAGTAAATGCCTAAATACGTTATTTAATACATTTTGCGCAAAAATGAAAAATTGAATTCTTTACTTGATTGAACTCCATAACATATCTCTCTCTATCTATCTCTCTCTCTCTCTCTCTCTCGCTCGCTCGCTCGCTCTCTCTCTCTCGCTCTCTCTCTCTCTCTCTCTCTCTCTCTCTCTCTCTCTCTCTCTCTCTACGGTTTGTATATAAAATGATTTGATACGTTATACATGTATGTATTACATTTTTCGCAAAAATAAAATTGAATTCTTTCCTTCATTGAACTCTATAACATCTCTCTCTCTCTCTCTCTCTCTCTCTCTCTCTCTCTCTCTCTCTCTCTCTCTCTCTCTCTCCACGGTTTGTATATAAAATGATTTGATACGTTATACATGTATTACATTTTTCGCAAAAATAAAATTGAAATTTTTCCTTAATTGAACTCCATAACATCTCTCTCTCTCTCTCTCTCTCTCTCTCTCTCTCTCTCTCTCTCTCTCTCTCTCTCTCCGGTGTATATATAAAATGCCTAAATATATCATATTACATTTTTACGCAAAAATAAAATTGAATTCTTTCCTTGATTGAACTCCATAACAGCACTAAATTCTAAACATTACTGACAAGTTTGCTCCGCCTTACTCGACAAATGTGACGTCATGCTAACAAACTTGTCAAGCACAATCATGCATTTTGAATTGTTTTTACACGTGGATTTATTGTTTCTATAATATTATTGGAGAGGTTTTGTGAAAGGATATCTGATTTATGGTGTTGAAGTAACAGTGTGTTGTTCTTGTGTCGTGTACAAATGCAGTGTACAATATAAACAAGGATTATGCTGTGGATTAAATAGCTTCTTCTGTGAGGTAAGTTCAGCAAATCAAGACTTTTGAATTGTGTTTTAATTATTAACAATATTTTTTCACGAAAAGCATGAAATTCGGAAATGTTGAAGAAAATATTGGTGTCTTCATTTTTTCAAGATATGTAGGCTATACCGTAACCGTACCCCCTCCCATTTTTAAGTTATGATAGAAATTATTTTTTTTTCAAACATTTTAAATTAGGTCGATCATTCAGAAATTGAATGGTTTTATGTTATTTTAAAGGGACTAGGGTGTCGTTTCTTAAACTGGTTGTGTAAGTTTGCAATGTAAAAAATGGGAACCAGTAAAACCCAAGTTATAAATAAACAAAACATTATAGTTCAGCAGACGGTTTTGTTTTTGTTTTGTTTATTATTTAATTCATATACGTACTAGGCCGTTAATAGTTATATGTTTATAGATTTCTATGTATTAACTTCCGACTTACAACACCGTAAATCACAAAACTATCGTCTGCAGACGATTAATATTATTTTCTGAAAGCTGCACATATTTTGCCTGCAAAAAAGTCGATACAAAACCTATCTTTGCTACATAATGTTCTAAATATTCATTATCTTAGTTTAAATTACTAGGATGTAATCAAGTACTGCGAAAACCCTAACTAATCAAAACAGTTTTTGCTATAGTTGCGGTATCAACTATCAAGACGTGCATATACAGTAAATGTTGTATTATAATATTATTATGTAACGGTTACATGACAAAAAATATCATGAAAACTTGTGAAAATTATTGAAGATATATTTATCTTACCTTGTCAAGAATTCTATATCGTCGATACATAGTTATTTGGTTATAATAAAACTGCATCTCGTGGACTCGTGGTGCAACCCGACTGAATCCGCCCCACAAACTCGTCACAAAACGGGAAAGTGAACAGGCCTCGAGCAAAATAAAAATTTGTTTAAGTTCTTTCTCTTTATTTATAAATTTGTTTAAATCATGTTTGGTTTTGCTCGAGGCCTGCGCTCTATATTTTATTTGAAGTTTTATGTTCAGATTTATCAGGAAAAAGTTAATTTCCGGTAAATAGGGTGCATATAGGTAAAGGTTTCGTTGCTTAGCAACGGTTTGCAAGGTATATTATACGGATAAAAGTTTGCACTTGACTTCTATATTGTTATTATGTTAGTATTGTCCTCTTGTAAGCAACATGAAAATTGTCCGAATTTTTAGGCCGGTGTACTATTACAACCGTACCTGGTTCTTAGCAGATAAAAAAATCAGTTTGAAAAGAACTTTTACCGGGATATGAAACCAATGAAAACGCTTATTGAGTAATTGTACCGAAATGTATAGGTATTCAAGGATCAAAATTACAGAGAACTTTATAAAATCGATTTCGATACTTCAGTTTTAAAAATAGAAAATATAAAATAACATACGAGTATAAATTGAGAACTCAATGATAAATAATTATGTATTAAAAGATAACATTCTTCTTATAAGCAGAAATATCTTTGAATGTAATATTCGTTAGTTTAAACAGGTATTTTATTAACTACAATGTAAATGTACAAAACTTGAGATACGAGTAGTTGCCCAGGGAAAAATATATACTTTTAGCCTATATACATATACATGTATGCCCTGGTCTCACTAACTTACATAATATTGCATATTATTATTCCTCCTGTCAGTTTGTTGCTATAAATTCAATACTCGTCTATTTTCGCATGTAAAATGCTTTATATAGCGTAAGCATACTGTACTTTGCCGAAATAGAGCACGGCTAATATTTTAAACGAAAATATTACAAGCGCCGGCAGCGAGTTCCGATATCTCGAGCCCAAAATCATTTCGTCTACAAAACCAATGCGTTATCGTTACGCTACGTTAGCCGATGATGTAAACGGCGGTTTTTATATATACATGTATATAACGTAGATACATACCATTGACATCAAACAATTAAAATGATTTATCTTTCCAAAAACATGCACATCATTATTGACGGTAATTTTAAAGTTAAAGTTTCTTATAACTTTGGAACATTTTTCAAAAAAATTGTACAGTCATGAGCATCACGAAAACGCTTTTCTAAATGATGATTGATAAAGAATGTACAAGAAAAAATTCAATGAGATATCGTCTGCTAAATAACTCGAGTTTTCTCGGTAAGATCAATCGAGTCTCATTTTTTTTTATAAATAATATAAACGTTTGTTGGTTATTTTATTGTACAGCAACTTGTTGATGAAATAATCAATCAAATCAATTGGTTTATTTGAAAGAACAAACGATTGCTTCTCCGGTGATTATTTTAGGGACTAAAAAAGACAACACTCAAACGTCACAGTTACTTATATCAAAGCACGTCCGTATATACAACAGTCGACATAATAATAACAATAGTGTTGTGTTGTGCATGTACTACATGTATGCCTAAATAGTAGTCAGGGTTTGATACATAGTGCACGAGCCGGAAGCGAGTGCATTATGTATCAAACCCTGACTACTATTTAGGCATAGTACATGCACAACACAACACTATTATATAAATATATGTATACGATTCAAGCTTAGGGCATTCCATTCACTACATAACATGTATATGATTACATATAAAGCTTAGGGCATTCCATTCACTACATAACATGTATATGATTACATATATAGTAAAGTTAAAACAATTAAATCTTTATATAGAAAATCATCCAATTTGATTAAATAGATGTACTGTCGATTTCTAGATCTGTTCATAAATTTCCTGAGATTGTTTAAGATTACCACTGAACTGAGAGAGATATCAAAGACAAAAGAGTTATATGGATTGTAAATAAATCCGCAACGAACGCCACTTTATTGAAACTATAATTATAATTTGTATTCTCAAAGATCAAGAAAATCACTTTACTGTATGTTCAGTATCTATTAGGTATGTTAATAATATCGATTTGATACTAATTTTCAAAAGAAACGATTTAACAAGGCGAGTTGTTCTCAGGTATTTGAAATGGTAAGCCAAAATTGTTATAAGTTATAAGCGAAATAAGAGATCAAATTGAATTGTTATGTAAAAATATTTTCTATTCAGCAACCTATGAAAACATTAACATTGACTTTAATGATAAAAATTGAAATAATTAATGTCCGATATTGGGCATTTGTCAAATGGTTCGTAAATAAATTCTTTTGTCTACTCGACCCATTAAATCGAAATTTAAATGTTATCTTTTGACCTGGTCAAGCAGATAGCTCCTTGTTTAAACGACCAAACCTTGTGCACATGATTGACCTCGCGATCGACTAGTCTCAAGATATTTATGCAGCACATTTGGACGATCATAAAAATACACATACCTGTGAAAGAAGTGCAATTGAACTCGATAAAAGGAAAAATATCTAAGGTATCTTCATTGACAAAATATCATTTTTCACTCTTAAAAATTCAAAGGAACAAAACAGATTTCTTACGGAGATTTATAATGGGGAATTTTGAAATCTCTTCTCCATTCGGAAGTCACTCGTAATACCACGCACAATTTTTTTTTTATTCGGGTACTTTTATTTGTTTGACCAAACTAATCGTTATCTAAGTGTGTCAAGGTATTGTAAGCATGTACGATAGATATAATGACTATAAACCTTTGTATCGTACATGCTTACAATACTTTGACACACTTAGATAACGATTAGTTTGGTCATTTTGTTAGAACCATTGTATTTTCTTCGTTTATTCAACAAAACATATTAAAGAAAATATTCCTTATTTTAAAAGAAAAACTCTTTTATTTCATTAAGGGATGGATATAATATCAATGGAAGGGTTAGAAAAAGAACTGCAAATGCTTTTTGCAGGCGATGATTACGTAAAAAGTGCCGTTAAGAAATTAAGTGACTTCACAGGAACTGACGTCGCAGACGTTTTCCAGAAGCTAGCAGTTGGAGTTGATATACTGTCTAAATTGACTGGGTGCTCTTCAATACCAGTATTATCGTTTACAGTATCCTTGTCAGTTCTGTCGTCGACGTTCAACAAAATGGGATCAAAACTAAAGTCTGCTACTCCTCCTGTAGAGGAAGATAGAATATTTTCAGCATTACAACGCTATCAAGATTCAGAGTTAAAAGGGGATGCAGTAGGATTCGTAGATTCGCTTTTCACAGTCAATGCTTATTTGAGTAAAATCAACGAACAAGCCAACGAAAGTGTTGTTAACAGATTGGAAGACAAATTTCCAACCAACGACATTGTGAGATTCATGGGCAAACTAAAATCGAAAACGCAGGAACTACTGACGACGTCGGACCCACACTCTGCTCGTCGGGCTTCGGTGTACATTAATCTGTATTTTCGTTTGGCAAATCTGCGTACGATAGTGTTGTGGCAGATCTTCTGCATTAAACAGCGAAGCAACTATGATCAACAAAGTACTCAAGGGGTTCTTGCCATGATAAATGAAGGTCAAAAATCAGACATGGAAGTTGTCAGATATGTGACGGAAACAAGTTTCCAAAAGGCAGTTTTTCATACAATATTCCATCCGACAGAAAACGAAGAGTTTATGCATTTTCTTTGCATTCAGGGAATAAAGATTCCAAGCCTAGGTCATGATAAAAGATTCTGTCGACCGAACCATTTCATTCGCTCTTCAAAATTGCCGGACATTAAAATTGAAATGCCTAAAACAGATATTATCTGTGGAAGTCAGAACACGTCTTTTGCTTGTAAATTTCATTTGGAACCAGTACGAAATCGAAACTTGGACGGTATATTTTATATGAGATCAGTGAAATGGTCAGATTCTTACGTTTCTATGAACAAAGATGGAAAGTGTGTTTCAGTTTCAGGCAAACCGGGATCAGAAGGGCAATGGAAGGTCGTCCGATTGGGAAATGAAGGGCTCCTGCCGCAGTTTTTATTTTCCACCCTTAAATGGCCCTGTAAATTTCTGTTTATGAAATCCTGTTGGAGTACCTTTTCTATAGAGGGCACGGAAAATTTCAAAGCGTCAAAGGAACACTGTTTATGGGAAATTCTTGACGTATAAACAGCCCGTTATTTTTTTTTCTATTTGCAAAGGAATAATTTGGCATTAATTATTATTGTTCGTTGTGTGCAAAGATAATAGAATCTGCAAATGGAGACGAATATCAAGAATAATACTGAAATAAATGTATATGTCGTGTGTTCTAGGAGTTTAAGATTCGCGAGATCTACATAATGTAGGTTTTACCCAACTGTAAGTAAATCTAAACGTTTGAAAACATGTTGATAGCGAATCAGATATGAAAAGCGATTTGAGATGTACTGTAACCTTAAACTTTTTTGAATGAGCTAAAGAATCGAGCTTGATAATCGTTTGTTATTTACTTTTTATATCTAAAACTTGATCATTTGATTTTTTGTCTCAAACTTTACTTTCCTGGGATACTTTGCTTATATTGTGTGTAAAAATGTAGAATTTTACAAACATTTGAGTGGCATTAAAAAAATTATAGCAAAGAAGTAATTACTCATTGTAGTTCTTGCTTAGATGTGTTAAATGATTCAATATAAGTTAATAAAATGCGTTTAATGAATTAATAGAATTATTTTCTTATATTTCTGGTTCAAAATTGATTGAAAGCATATAAGAATTGAACACTTTATCTCGGCCTTACGAGTAGTTTTTTATTCATGGCAGCACGGAAAACAGCTGTGTTAATAAAATATCAAGTAATTTAACATTAATCTACCATTACATAAATGTAATTCAGAACGGCCAAAGGTCCGGTTACACTAATAATCTGTAAGAATAACAAACATAACAGAACAAAAATATTGCCTTATATTTTGGTGGTATCGAACCCACATTATAAAAAACCCTAGTTGTATAAGGTTAGCTTATGTCTGGTGCTCTTACCCCCTGAACCATTTCAGACACAACAAAGTACGCTGTTTAAATACTATGTGTGACTTTGGCCACGAAATTACGGACAAAATGATTTTTTTAATGTATAGCGGGCCATCGGTTTAGACCTTACTTAGACTGAGAAAAATATGGAGCACAGACCCACTCTATAAAAGAAAAAGGCCTTGAAGTTTTTAAAAATTGACACTATTTGGAGGTTTGGATACGTATAAGCCTGTTTGAGGCAACATATTCCAAGTATTGAACATAATAAAAGTTGAAAATCGATGATATGTTAAATATACAGTGTAAATTGTTTTAAATAATTCTTTTAAAGATATCAGATTTATTTACAGTAAAACACGCTTATGACGAAGTCCTAGGGACAGGCGACTTTACTTCGTTATAAGCGTAATTCGTTATATCCGTCAGGATTACAACATGTAATAAAGTCATGGGGAATGAAATTCACTTCGCTATAAGCGTCAATTCATTATAAGCGTGTTCGCTATAATCATGCTTTACTGTATGTTTTTATATTTCAGTATCTTATCCGTCCGTGTATAGGCATTTTACACGCATTATCCACCCATGTTTTCTTTGAACAAAATCGTGACCACGCCCTTTGAAATGTTTTATGTACTTGTTAAAGACATGAAACTTATGGTATTGCAAAGTGTTACTTGTTATTGCTGCTCAATGACATTTTTGTGTAAACAAAGAACTGTAATAGAAATATTAATCGGTTAAAATGTTAACTTTTACATGTAGCACACAAAATTACATGATAAATCAGTTATGCCTGGTTTACAAATGAATTAAAACATTAAAAAACAGGTAATTGTTTATGTTTCTATCAAACACTACTATTTGTTTTTGCATGTTCCTTTGATCGATTTTATATATGCTTCTGAAAATGCGAGTGCAGCATCCACAGATGAAGATTAAACCAAGATGTGGCATTGCTATATATGTGGCATTAAGTTATTTACATTCGTGGCATAAATGATATAATGCTTAAAGATATTGACTTTTGTGCATTGTATATTTTTATACCTTTACTTACGACAACTGTTACATCGATTTTATGACGTTTGTGTACAGTGTGAAGAGCGGAAACGATCTCAGTATGATAAAATTAATGTTAGCAAAACTTTTTTAAAAAAATTGGTAGGAGTTGTCTTGCCAAAATTGTTAGTTTACATTTATTGATCATCCAGCCATTCAAAAAAAAAGGGAATTGCAAAAAACAAAGCTTTAATTGTTTCCATTGTAAATTGCAAATTGTACAGCCCTGTTGTGGTATGTTAAGGTATAACAGTACACAAACATATGACAAAATTACCTTCTAAAAATTGTTAAATGTGATCAATCCCATATGTTTGAGATACTAGTATCTCACGAAATGAGTCTATGCAAATCAGTTACCTGAATTTTTAACTGACTGGTCTTGAAATGTGGCTGAATGGCAGATCTATGTCGCTCAGTTAGTTGTATATTGCAGTCATGCTCCTTTAAGATAAGGTAAAGGCAAAACTTCATCCTGTGTGATCAGGCCCCGCCGTCACCGACTTTCCTCAAGTCAATACTCAGCATCAAGTCGGAGTTTTTACCTCAAGTAAATGCACTTTTCTTTAAAGGGTTTGAGTTGAGGACTAAGTTGAGTGACTTGAAAGTTTTGGTGACGGCTGTACATATGTCAATCTAATTAAAATTAAATTAGAACTTCTCGCGACATATCGAAAACTGGGGAGAGGAGGAAGTTCTAATTTTAAAGCTGCTTGGTCCGATTTTATATAAAATTTTGTGTACGCTTTTAAACGATGGTTATGCTAAGTATTTTTATAATAATAGACATTGCAGTAGTTTTCCCTGTCAATTAAGCCAAATTAAAAAAAATTATTTACAAAATTTGTTAACAAAACAAACGACATAAAAGGGTATTGCGTTATTTCGCCTCATGTTAAAATTCGCCCCTCACGTCGGAACGGGTATTGTTGTATTAGACTATAAATAAAGGTCATAATGTTCAGGTATATTAAAAATAAACCTGTGTTTATTTTGTTCGCTAACATTTCTGAAGTTTGCTTTGTTTACAATCGCTGCATAGCATGTGGATTAATAAACTCATTCATTTGGGGGACGAAACCAAAAAGTTCTCTTTTCTAAACATACCCATGATGCATTTTGGTTTGTTTTTTCGTTTGTCCATCGAGAAATTATTTTTATTTACTTTGAATACTTCTAACTTTGAAAGGAGGCCGTTTCTGCTGGTGTTAATAGGGGAAAGTAAATAACTTTCTAAGATAATTTGTTTGTATAATAACAAATTAGATTGTACATTTGTCTGAATGAAGGTGCTTGGGAGTCTTTATAGGTCGTATGCTATTAGTTTATAAAAGGATAGACAAGGTTTGGGAAGAGAAAAGTATTGCATGAAACATATCATTAAAGATATGGTATGGAGATTATACACCTTATTTTCAAATTTCCGTTTATTAGAAAAAATATCTGTGGGATATTTTTGGATCGACATCATGTACTTGTAATGACAGCTGTCTAAATATGATAGTTTGGTTAAAAAACTAATTGTCATATATTTTGTACTTCTTTAAAATAACAAGTAAATGTTTAGGATGTTCGAGTATTTCTTGTAAATTTTAACTGAATGTTTTGAAAAACATTTCAAGCCTATGTCAAACATTTGGGATTCTTCCCTTTTGGTATACCTAGAAACTTCGAATGCTGACTTTTAAGGTAATACATGCATTGTATTACTTTTATACATAATATGAACCATCCGTCTTACATTGTGCATGTTTTGCTAATTTGAGTGATTTTCATGTATGTTTATATCATATTTCGCGTTAAACATTAAATGAAATGTTTGTATCTTAATAAAAACCTGTTAATTTATGTCGCTCTCACTATCGATGTCTTCCTCTCAGTACATCCTGAAAAGCGGATCGGAATTCGGAACTGCTGAGATTGTACAAAAACGGATTTAAAGTGGAATTGAAATAAGTCAACCAAAATACTACAGAATACATCATGTCGGACACTAAATCCGGGCGAATCGCTCTTACGTCAAAAACAACATGGAACGGAACCCAGCAGACGAGATAACCAACGATGATATAGGTCAAGGTTATGAACACTCGAGCGTCCTTGTTAGCTTTTTTCACCCGCAACTTTGGTTTGTCTGTATTACGGTCCCACGTTTTAGGCTGTTCAGAAGTACCAGGTGACGAATCAAAAATAGATTCATCTTTATTAAAATTAGGTACTTGCAATTTGTTGCTTGCATTATTTTCGCATGCATATGAAACAGACGGAATGTTGTCCGTTTCGCTGACCTGGCAGGTGTTGACAACAGACGCGATTTGTTGGCTCTGTCTTGCCATAGACGCAGTCACGCCGCTTCTCTTGTTCTCGGCCATGGCTATCTTTCTTTGACGACGGACGACAAAGAGCACCCGAAGGTAGCATCCGAATAGAACAAGGAACGACCCGTGATGTCCGAGGACCCCAATCACGATGACCATATGCTTGTTTAAGGAGGGATCCCAGAAACAGACGTCGTCTGCTACATAGTTCTGAATTCGATCCAACACACAGGGTGGAAGCCACAACACTAACGTGAACAACCTAAAACAGGAAATTGGAATTTCGTGCAAAGATCGAAAAGCTACCTTAAAATTAAGATAAAATTTTCAGCAGAAGCTATTTGAATAAAACATTCTTTTAAAATTTGTTTTTTTTAAATCATTATCTTTATAGATTTTGTCTTACTCGACACAAAGAATGTTAGCATTGAGCGTAACAAATCTAATGAAAAATAACGCCATCCAACAACAAGATTAATATCTTATAGAATATGTTATAGTCTGAATACTCCGAAAATCTGACTTCTCATTCATCTTGTAAATTATCACGGTATCTTCTTGTACCGTTATCATCGCATAACTGGTCTAGCGTAATAATTCAGAGCTTTCAACTTTATTCAGATCTAAAAAAAAAAAAAAACAAACAAACCCACATGACTTTGTTTGGATTCCAGTTGGTGGATCCAAAAAACCAATATCGATCAATACACATTTTTACTGTTCATCAGTGTTTTTGTTATTTTTATCTGTAAATTATTATACTACTCCGTCTGTTCAATATCTTCCCTCCCTCCATCAACAAGAAAAAAAACACTCGCTCAAAACTTCAATGAGTGATCGTGATAAACAGATAATAATTTTTTTTTATTAAAAACACCTTTTATGCTGAAAAATCGTTCAAAGTTTGACGATGAATTGACAATACTCATAATCATCAACTCAACTTCACAACTGACCTAAGATTAAAACGGTTTACATGGCCACTCATGAAAAGACAATGATTTATGTATACTCCTCCATGGCACCTGATCCTGCCTCTGAGGTTTTCCAGATGTCCGTGATTGTTCTGTTCCGGACTATTGATTGAATACTGAATTGTCCACGGATTTTTCTCCGTTTATCCCCGATCATGATATTTTTCCCAAATTACATTTTTCCCGAATTACGACATTTTTCCCGATAATGACATTTTTACCGATATGACAATGGGCGCACGGCGGGTGTGACCGGTCAGCAGAGGATGCTTACTCCTCCATGGCACCTGATCCTACCTCTATCTTGTTGGAGGTCCGTGTTGCTCTGCTTTGAATTTGTATTTCGTTTTCTGGATTTTTGAGATGGTTGACGATTTGTTATTGTCATTTTTTCATGTACAAGTATACCCTTTAACCGCATTAAAAGCGGGTCTCGATCATTCATAATTAAGGAAATCTGCTGAAGGATAAACGAGACAAAATACGCTAAAAATCAGAAAGAAATGCATTTTGTACTAATATTTTCAGTAGAATATAATGCCAAAGTTATACCCCCGCTCCGAAGGAGAACGCAGACTCATTTGCAAATTACTTCCAATTACTTTGAAAAATGTAATTAATTATTCTTAAATACAATTTGAAATACTTTTTGCAATTACCCCATCCTTGTATCGTGGGATGTATTTTTGTACCAATCGGACGTCAACTTCCTGTTAAATGACGAGTTTGTTTATTTTTAAACTAAATTTTCAAAAAATTTTCGTCAAAGATTTCTCAGCAACTATTAATTGCAGATGCTTGACATTTTAACACACAATTTGTTTAGGCATGCCATATTGTGGGCTATATTTTTGTACTAATCGGACGTCAACTTCTTGGTAAATGACGACTTTGCTTATTTTGAAAATTGGATCATTCAAGCTATGTATAGTGTAAAAGGCACTAATATGCAATATTGAACTGGTTGAACAACTATATCTGATATTTTGTAAACATATCTTAAACCTAAAGGCTTCAACACCAAATTATATGGTTTATGGGGAACTCGGACGATATCCATTAATAATCAATGTTAAAGTCTGCATAATTGCATTTTGGAGCAAATTTGTTTTTATTTCACAAAATAATAAAGTTTCGTCAAAATTACAGTATGTAATGGGTAAAATAAACAGATCATAAACACTGTGCCGGATAATTATGCCAGTGCCAAGGTGGCATTTTTGCACCCGCTTAAGATGCAGTTTCGGAAAAATCCACATATACCAAATGATGAGCATTGTCTAGAGAGTATATAACCACTTTTGTTTTTAGTGTGTTCACCTGACAGGTGATATATATACCTTTAAAAATAAATATCCCATAGAAAAATGATAATTCCCATAGGAGAAACGATTCTCCTACAGGATATATTGACAATCCTCTAGGATTTTCTAAAAATCCTATAGGAATTATATTTCCTATAGGAGAAAACTATTTCCTGTAGGAATTTGACTAACACAGGTAGTTTTCCTATAGGAAATTAAAATTTCCTATCGGATTTTATCAAATCCTATCGGAATTGAAATTCCTATAGGAAGTTCTTGTACTCCGATGGGAACATTCAAATTTCCCATAGGAATATTGTTTTTCCTATGGGAAAAATCATTTTCCTGTAGGAATTTAGTTTTGAAAGGTAAATATCTCACCTGACAGGTGCGATACAACGATAACAAAGGTGGTTGTAAACTCTTCAAGCAATACCGGTAGTCTACCATATTGCATATTTGAATTTTTCAATATATGCAGCTTAGACGGGTGCAAAAATGCCGCCTTGGCACTGGCATAATTATCCGGCACAGTGTTCATGATAGTTTTAATTTAATGTTTAAATATTTAATGATTGTGGTCTATTTTTCAATTTGTTCCAACAAAATGTATATATCCAGTGGCTTAAGAAAACTGTTTTTCATATACTCCTGGACCAATTCAAGCAGTCACGGAATACTGAAATGTATAATTCATCAAAAGGTATTAACTGTAGAATTTTTAAAACCACGTTATCCTTGGAAAAATACTTATTGGATCGAGGCAAATCCCACTTGCGATACAGTTGCTGAAAATTATATAAATATAAGGAAAAAGAAATCATTCTTTGAATATTATGACGTGATAATTTTGGTCGGGGCTTGATCAAATCATAGAGCCATTCGGGCTATACTTCTCATAAAATAAGATCGGAGAATATTATGACACAAATCTCCACTAGTTTAATCATAATATACAATTTAAAATTTAATATTTTTTCCATTTGAATCCTTTCCCCCTGGAAAAAAAATCTGGATCCGCACATAAAAACGTTCCCTGTATTTCAATGGTACGTTTTCTCAGGTTACTATTTCTGCAGGGTACGATTTCTCTTGATACCTTTTTGCACGCCATCTACCGTTTATTGAGCGCATGATTGCATTCACTCACCAGAGATCGTGCTGCACAAACTTCGCTTACACCTCTGTCAACGCCGGAAAAATAGTCTGTCACATAATCAAAACAAGCATGGCAAGCACATGGCATTGTTGATTCGTTTCTTCTGTACAATCAGCTTGAAGGGAACTCCTCTACGGGCGAATACTTTGACGACACGTTAAAAAACATCACAGGAGGTGACATTGCTGCTGATTTATGTAAAATCATCGATAAATCGGTAGCGTACAGAAACTGATTTTTCAAGCATCTGTCAAACAAAAGATCATGTGATCATATTTTAATTTTTACCTCCGCAAAATAGTTCTCCCAGTAACGTTGAAATAAAAATAAATAAATGCGTTTAAGATTTTTTGATTATTTATAATCATATTCATAGATAAAAGGAACAAGCATTCTGAGAGTATTGCATAAGCAATACACGTCCCCTACCGGTAACCCCTTTGATTGAGAATGGCAAAATTTTGAGACCCTGTATATTAAATATCCCCCATCATAAATGTAGTAATTGTATAGTATGAAATTATGAAAAATAATTATAATAAACAGCAAACAATCTCAAAAATCCATTTAAAAAATACATTATTTGAAGCAAAGCAAACACAGAAGTCTAAACATTAAAAGTGGGATCAGGTGCCATATGGCTGAGTAAGCATCCCTACCTACCGGTTGAACCTGCAGTGTCATCATTGTCATGATCGGGAAAACCGAAAGAATCCGTAGTCATTACATGCAAATGGCCTTACAAGTATAATAAACGTAAGCCATCATTAAATACAAAGTGGTGAAAATAATGCTATTTATTTTGTTTCGTGTAATTTCGCCAAGTCCATTAAGTATTCGCTGGTAGAAATCTGTGAAAACGATGCACTGTTATGTACAATATCATTATACCTACTGTTTTTGTACCCCGAATTGCCGAATCAAACCTCGAGTTCTCTAGTCTATTATTCAACAGCCCAAACCTGATAACGAACCCGATTGTAATAATACACATAAAAAAAACTGCCATTAAAATGTATAACACACTACTTGACACCATTTTACTGAACTTATTTGTTTGTTATCAGAAATGATAAATGTAATGATAAAAATAATGCACGATATTATTACTGACCATATACTGGCCTCCTTCATTCAGTACACACCGAGCCCGATAACGAACCCGATCATTAAAAAATTTGGAGTGTAAAAAATTAATTTTCTCGAAATTATGTTGACCAGACGCTACAAAAGTATAAACTTGGTCTGTTGTTTGATATTTGGAAGCTGCTCAGCAAGTTTCATATCATTCGTCAAACACATAAAGAAAAAAGCAGTGGAAAACTGAAGTGGGACAGACAGACGGACGGACGGACTGATGGACGCAGAAGAAAGCTATAGTCCCCTCCGGTGAAACCGGTAGGGGACTAATAAATACATAGATTTTAATTATATTTTGCTGTGTAGCACGACCTCTGGTGAGAGAATGGCATGATTGTTGGTTTTGCATCGGTGTCTGTTGATTTTGCAAAAGAGGCTGTTGGTTTTGTTTATAGCTGGACTAGTACTTTTTCGTATTTTAACATGTTTTTAAAAATAAGTTGTTCATTTTGCATTAACGTCTTTTTTACCATTTCCGCCACCCAAACATCTCCATGATAATCAATTTTCTATACACGTATGTATATTTAAGAAAAGATGTTTGCCGCGAGAAAAAGTGAGAATGATCAACCGGTACAATATCAATATCAACCACGTAAGCGATCTCCCAATAAGGGATCCATTTTTTAAAGAACATTAACTCTTAATTACGAAAGCCTAGAAGGCTCATTCGAGATAAGATTCGAGATTCAAAATACAGATTCAAGATTCGAAATTAGATTCAATCTCTAAATTAACCAATCCAATCAAGGATCTGAAACCTGTATCCTAGCGACATCAAACTGTTCTAAAAAAAGATCATCCGTATATGCTCTTATATACAAATAATTGCTATGTTCACTTCTCCCTAGCTAAGTGAATGCCAACTGTTAACCCCACCCCATTATCTTTCATTAAAAAAAAGACCAAGAAAGTTTACCACAATTGATGTACCCTACTTGACATGGCTAAATATTTGTTAAAGATGAATAGTATGATAAGTCAATTCTCAAGTAAGCAATATACTGAATTTTCAAAAGATACTTACCAGACTCCAGCCACCATACCAATAGCTTTCTTTGTGTTGTTGTGCGACTTATAATGTATAGGCCAGCTCACTGCCCAAAACCGGTCAATTGAGATAATGCAGAGAGTAAAAACTGACACGAACGTCATTCCGTAGTCAAAGAAAATCCAGACACCGCACATGACCCGCCCAAACGGCCAGTACCCCAAGATATTGTTCAACGTGTACAAGCTCATGGCGGTGACGGCAACCAAAACGTCTGTGAGAGCCAGATTGACCACGTAGATATTGAAGACGGTCTGAAGGCGCTTGTGGCTTTTGACGGCAATTAGAACCAGAATGTTACCAAAAATAGTCACGGAAACAATCAGGCAGAGGAACACTCCTAGCAAGATCTTGCTCCAGTGTACACCCGGGCCCGGCTCGTCGGACGACGTTGATACATTCATGGTGTGGTTCCGACAGGTCGTTATGCTCTGTGGTTATAAGCCTAGTGCTGCAAAGATATATAGCATCCCGGTTATATTCCAGTAAATTGTGTCAATATTCGCCGAACACTATTCAGGCATACATCATATGGGGATATTCAATAGTGGTATTCATAAGGTTTTTTACTTCCAGATTGAGTAGGCTAAAATCCTGTTTGTTTAAACATGGTTTTGATGTGTATGAAATATGAAACAGATTTAAGTTTAGATTATACATGTAAATGAAAACTGCTACAATGCCTGATCATTGTTGTCGAATATTTTTTAAACTTTTAATGGTTCTTTGAAAAATCTTTCTTTTTCCTCATGCCTCGGTATTACGCAGTCACCCAACCACAGGCAAATTTCCTCTGTATTGTCAAAACTACTTTTAATTAAATATTTTTGAGAAAAAGGGTTTCCTGGCCATTTTAGACAATAGTGATCTCCTTTAGAAGAATAGCTGTATCTAAAAATATAGGAAAATTTAAAAAGTAAAATATATGATTTTTTCTTTACTAAATAGTTGATTATGGGTAAACAAATCATATCATTAAATTTTTAGTAATCTGATAAGTTAACTGGTTGACCAACCGGCCTTCTTAACATCTTACATCGCCGCGTTATTCGCTGGTGATGAAATTATCTTATTTTACGCTAGTAGGAAAGTTTCATCAAATGTACAGGTCAATGCATTATTGCACTTAAACATAAAATGCCCACAAGGAATAAATGCACAAAATCTAAGACATATACTCCAGCAGGTATGTTCACGAAGCTATCTTAGGACTATGGTGTGTCCTAAGTACATCTTAGGATATGTCTTAAGTCTGTTTCTCGAAGCTCTTCTAAAATTTAGGAACCGTCGTACATGTAACTTTGTCCTAACTTAGGACATCACTTACCTTGTCCTGAGACCATCCTAAGGCTGTAAAATCACGTTTTTGGGGATATTTGAAATGCTGTAAAGTTTCTTCTTAAGACCGGTAGAATAAAGTATTATTTTCTACAGTTCCAGCATAATTTCCGACAAACCTCAAATTCCCAATCCGGGAGGGGAGGGGGGTCATAGTTATTTATTCTATCATGTATGTTCATTTTAACAAAATTATTTGGAGAGGAACCCCGAACTCTCACCACTTTCCCCGTTAATACAATCTGCCTGGAAGCTAACAAATTAAGATTTTTTTTCGCAAACACTGTCTCTGTTTGGCGAATGAAAATTATTCACTTATTTATGATATCTACATTTTATACTAAGTGAGTTACATTCATTGTTTTGATTACTTTAGGAAATTATTCAAATGGCCTTGGCAAAAATGTAAATTTACATCGGTTTACATTAGTCATGCGTGATCACTCTAAATTTCTATAACTTCATTCCGAAAAAATAATTTAAAAAAAAAATCTTAATGTATTGATGTATTTTCGAGATATATTACAACTTATTTCTTATTATAAAACATGTTCGTGTATTCTATATTATGCGGATTAAAGGGAAATTAATTGTTGTGTTTGTACGTGTGTGTTTCTACATGTAACGTTAAATTCTATAAAAAGCGCGTGTTTATGTATTACATGTGCTTGAATGACAAGATTATCAAATGTTAATCTACACTCCAAGAATGCACACGTGTTGTTTAAATAATTATTCGCTTGTAAGCCAATTCTGTCCTGATACATATTTTCTTTAAAAAAAATAGCAGTAATTTGGATTTCTGGGGAGAGGGGTTATTTTTTCTTTTGTTTTGTATTTGTTTTGTTGTTTGGGGTAATTTGTTTTTATTTTTTGTGTTTTTTTAAATTAAATTGTTTTTGGACACTGATATATATTTAGGTAAATGTAATTACTGGTTTTAGGCCTATTGTGTTAAGGATCGACACCCCGTGACTTCTACTTTTTATGACAGTACGTCACAGCATGGCGATTTTAGCGCATTGTGAAATAGTTTATATCGCCAAAATCTGTTTTCTATATCTGTGGCGCGATGGGTGTTGCTTCGGTCTACCAACACGCAGGTCCCGAGTTCGAATACATCAGGGACTTTTATTTTCATGAACAGCGGTAAAATTTGAAAAGTTGACCCCCCCCCCCCAAATTGAAATATTTTTGGTCATTTTCAAGTCGAACACATGCTAAAAGCCCTTATCTTAAAGTAATTTAGAAGAATGGACTTGTATGCAGAACTTTCCCCAGGTGTGTGGAGGACCCTTAACTGCCAGCACGTACAATTTTCTCTGGCAAAATGTAGAATGATTAATCCCTACAAAAGTCTCTCAAATTCGATCTGTACGAATAAATGTGATAAATAAGAATGGTTGTAGAAGGTTAGGATATCCTAACTTAAGATGTTCCTAAGTTACAGTCGAGCTACATCTTAAGACGTGTCCTAAGTTGATCTTAGGATGTTCCTAACTTTTTTCCGAAGTCATATCTTAGGAACACACTTAGGTCATAACTTAGGGAAGTTTCGTGAACATGCCTGCAGGTCGACTACGCGTTTCAGGTGTTTAACGAAACCGAAGGGTTTATATACCTGTGTGTGGTGCCATTTATGAGTTGTGTTCAGCTTTTAAAAGTACAAGATCTTTTGGTTGTTAAGGATAACCTCCGAAGTCGAAAAATGTTGTTTTTGTAATACAGAACGCTTGGCGTTACATTATGAGAGTTACAGAAACTGTAGCTCACAATTTTAGATGGCCACGTTTTATTCTACATAGCGACAAATTAGTGAAGACGGCTGTTCTGGGTAACCCCAAAGGTTTTGTTTTTAATGACGTTTTGTACATCTGAAAAGCCTTATAAAAAAAGTAACCTTATGTTTTATTAATGGGAGATTTTTCAATGCAATGTGTCTATATAGCTGCTGGTTTTCCTTGATATTGAGAAAAAATACTAAATTCGATATTAAATTCAGAGTCCGGTAGAGTTTACAACTGTACAGATGTATGAATGCAGGCACCGGTTTTTCGTTGGATATAAATTGCATTTTATTTACATCTATTCAAATTATATATTTGTTTGGTATATTTTTTTAACTTTAAGAGTAATTGAAAATAATAATTATTTTTTTTTAACTTCTTTTGTTTATTAATTGTAAGAAAACGGTGTTAAGGTATTCAATGTGTAATGAAGGGATATTGTACAATTTTGAATCATTTTGAATTACTTAAATATGTATTGCTATATAACAATGAAAGTGAAATGAACCAAATTCACATTACTGACAACATATACATTGTAAGAAGCCGGTCATTTTGCATTTTAAACTTTTTTGAAGAGTTGTCTCCCCTGATGAAAAGAGGAAAATTTTAATTTTGTCAAAATATCTGCGGTAAATGATTCATTTTATATCATACTTTAATTAAGAGAAAGCTTATGCATATATTCACCAAGAGATTTGTATGAATTTCAAGTTACTTAAATTTTACAACATCTAAATAAACCATGCATTGCCCATATACTTTCATGTAAAACTCAAGGTGTAGGACAATAATCAAAATTTTGAAAATTCCTAACTTGGTGTATTTTTATATGATAACACCTTCAAAATTATACATGTATCTGTGAAGATGATTAAGAACATCTATCCATTCATTTCTAAGACATCATATTGACTTAGTTTCTTAGTTTTACGCTGATCAAGGTGTCCCAAGTGATTCCGAATGGAGAAAAGGTGTAAACATTTCCCATTATAAATCTCCGCAAGAAATTTGTTTTCGTTCCTGTAAACTTTTATGCGTGAAAAAGGATAATTTTTCAATGAAGATATCTTGGATATTTTACATTTCATCGTTTTCAACCGTGCTTCTTTCACAGGTATGTGTATTTTTATTAAAAATTATCAAAAAGTGATGGAAGCAATAACTTGGGACAGACTATAGTATATGTTGGAAAATAATGACCGAGGCACTTTTTTGATCCCGGCAAAAACGGTAAAATATGGAATTGTGCACGGATATAGACTGTGAGCCTCAAAAATATGAAATAAGACACCAACATATAAGACCTTTTTTTGGTTAAATTACTCCAATAAATAATGTCGTTTAGGATACTGAAGACTGTTAAATAACGCTTTTAACGACCATTTTAAAAGTATAAACTCACACGCGGACAAACTTATTAATATTAGTTAAATCGATCGGTTATTGTCAGTATATTGAATAAACACTATCAGATTTCTTAAAAAGTTAAAACTCTCACACTAGATGGAAGAATGTTATTTCAAGAGCTATCGAATCCCCTTGTGTTCATTCCATGATCATTTTAGCTTTAAGTACTAGTGTAAATGAAGTCTGTCACATAAACTTCTTTATTATTGCGAGAAATTAAATCCAGATACTAGTACATTGTTGCAATGGATAAACGAGTATTAAAAAACACGAGCGTGCAAAAATGACTCGTGTATGCTGTTCGATTAATACCAATGAAGATTACACATAGAACTGTGGTGTTATTACATTTCCATTATAGTAAAAACCCAGATTATGAATTTCTCTGTGAGGAAAATAAAAACGGATAAAAAGAAGAATATATACTGAGTCGAGAATAAATGATCGCATATAGTCTAGTTCTGATTTCTAAAAGGGCTCTAGAAATACGTTTTAACGGCAAATAATTATAATTGGGTCCAGCATGGTTCTTTTTTCATAATTAAGTATGCTGAGTCCGAAAACAATATGCTGGCCAAAATAATCCCAAATTAACCTCTGGATTTCTCTTGTTTGGTTTTGGTTTTTGACATAGGCTTATTTTTATATGAGAATAAAATCACAATATAAGATGTCTGATAGTTTTATTTTTGTAATAATTAGACTACTTTTCTGAATTTTCGATGCAAGATATTTCCGGAGAGAAGTACATGTAAACATACCCGGGGATCCTTTATAAGCACATGTAATACCAATATTCATTAATTTCATTAAACACAAACGCATTTATAATTTTTATTCAGGCGAGCTTTACTGCCTTCGAGGTTGTCAATGCTTATATACAAATTATTCATGCAAAAATCTTCTTGTTATGAATTAAAGTATGCCGATGATAAAGTGAAATATAATTTTCTGTTGGAGTACTTTCAGTACTTTGATGATTTTCCTTATTAGCTGCTAGCTTCTACGGGCTTAGTGGCTGCTGTTAGTGGCTGCTAGCTTCAGCCTGGTTATAGAGCCAAGCTTTCAAAACCTTCAACACTTCTAATTTTTTAAACTTTTTTTTTGGGGGGGGGGGGGGCTGGTGGCTGGTACATGTAAGGGAAACAAACTGTCTAAAAATCATTAGTCGGAGCTATTAAAATCCCGATATAGCGAAAATGTTATTTAATATAACATTGTAAATATTATATACAATGTAGCGCATTAAGTTTTATTGATTACCGAAGTAAAATGTTAAATAATATTATATTCCTTCAAACTACCCCATGCATTGAAATTATAAGTTCACAAAGATTGCTGACCTAAATAGTGCACTCGGAAGCTCTCGGCTACTATAAGTAATCAACGAATCGGGATCTATCGAACTTCACCTGGAGAAAAAATAGGTTGTTGAAGAGTTTCATCTGCATAATTAACATGTGCAAAGCGTTATAGTCGCTATTTTTTGTCCCAAGTGTGTCGCGTATTGAGTTTGTTATTTCACATGGTGTGTGAGTAAATGGTTAAATATATACATGTACATTAAGCCCACATCCTCTTGTTTTGGGTTATGAATAAGAGCAGCGGAAGAGTTTGTGACATGAAAACAACTTTATAATGGGATCTGATGTCTTTTTTGCAAAAAGGGCTTGGGGTAAAATGCTGACGATGGACCCTCCACTTTAGAGGGTCCAGAGTGGAGGAGCTCGGTGTGTCAATCTTAATTCAGAGTCCGTTTGATCTGTCATTCCAATTTCATCATGCACCTAATAGCTAAAACATATGAGTTGTTTATTAGAAATTTTTTTAAAGGGGGGGGGGGGTCCTAACATTTAATGATTTTAGCAATTTCAAATGAACTTTATCAGGATACATAAATTACTTTTTGTTTGTGTAACAATTATTCTGAGTCCAGTGAGACTGAACAGGAAGTTAACTCACCTCAACGCTGAGAGATTTATTTTTTCCCTGTGTTACAAATGTTAATAAATTAATAGATCCAAAAGAAAATTATCCATTGACTGTCATTATTAACTACAACAATTACACAGATTGAAACTACAATTTGTTTCATGATATACATTGTATATAATTAGAATTTTATTTTTGAATTTCTGTGCAAAAACGTTCCTGAGACAATGTCCATTGTTTGAAATTACTCGCCCTGTCATAGTGCATACAGAAATTTTAGCAGTTATCTTCAGGACATAGGAACATTTTAAGGAAATGTAATATAACAATAAATTAATTATTTTATTTACAAGACTTAAACGTTTGTAGAATAAAATTGATAACCGTAGTAACCTATTATAAATTTTAAACATTTTGTTTATTTCAGCAATAATGCATCTGTAATATTTTTACTACATACATATCTTGTGTAGAACTAATGAACAATAAAGCAACCGGCACTAAAATGAAAATGCCACCATTCGTCATCGTCAATTAGAGGAGGGGAGTTTTGTGTGCTTGTGTTTAAAAGTCATATAAATAAAACAATGGTGTGCCCCGTTTTGTTTCAAATAACATAATTGGAATGACAAATCAAACGGACTCTGAATTAAGATTGACACACCAAGCTCCACCTCCTCCACTCTGGACCCTCCAACGTGGAGGGTACATCGTCAGCATTTTACCCCAAGCCTGCTTGTCAACATGTTTTATGAGTAAAGCAGAGGTTGAGAGAGAGAGAGAGAGAGAGAGAGAGAGAGAGAGAGAGAGAGAGAGAGAGAGAGAGAACTTTATTTTTTTATTTATATATAATCTATTTTAATACATAAGCAGAGTCCAGAGTATCGATGCTATATTTAGCCAAACTCGATTACAGATTTTCCAAACAGCTATTTATAGAACTGGAAAAGCCCCAAACGCGATTACAGATTTTCCAAACAGCTATTTATAAAACTGGTAAAGCCAGTAAATTAAAAACCAATGCAGTCTATAGATATTCAGTATGGAATAATGAAACGTATAACGTACATATAACACATACCGGTAAGTTACTTCTAGAACAAATTATATATGTCGATGTCGGTGCATTGATTTTAATTTTGAGATCTCTCTCTCTCTCTCTCTCTCTCTCTCTCTCTCTCTCTCAGTCTTTTTTCTCTCTCTCTCAATAATATTATAACTTAATGCGTATTTGAATTGCAAAAGACGAAGCTGGAGCAGTTGAGTTAAATTTCACTTCTTATTTAAACGATTTAAAAAAAAACTGTTTATTGATAATTTGATATATTTTGTTATTTGTTTTATTCTTTGTACTCATAACTATTTACAAATGTGTTAAGGCGTGAAATTCAATCTTTCTGACTATTTTTGATCATTGTGTAAATTATCCTTTTCGGACTTTGTGTTAATTGCTACAAAAACTTTTCCTCTATTTCGACAACTGTTTTAAAAACGTTTTAAATTCCGCGCAGCCTTAATCCCACCTATAGCAGAGTCAGAGATGGACAGTTAATCTTTTAATTGACTTTCTGTTTATGAATATTGACTTCCATTGTAAACTATACGACGTCGCGCACGGTGTTGGTGTTAAAATGTCATTACAGAGTGCGCGTACTGTAATAGACTATTTTTTGAAAACAAAAATTTGGACATATGTATTTTTATACCAATCTGTTCGAATGTGTGTGGATTTCAACAAAACATGTAATAAAATGCAGGAATTTTTTTTAAATATTTGATAAATCGGTGTTAAAAACTTAAAATTTTACTAAAATGGCATGTAGATAGGTAACACTTTTAAGATACGTATCTCAAATAAACTACAATACTTCGGTGAACTTTCATTTTTGGGGGAAAATGTTTGGCGGACTAATTACTTTGCTGATGTAACAGATATACATCATAACGTTTTCGACGTAATCAATGCCAGGAATCGACGCCGGATCAAAGAATTCTTAAAATAAAGTTGTAGATGCGTAACAAAACTCAAAAATGGCCACGTATGGCCGATCAGTCAAAATATAAATTGTGATTAAGGAAATTGCAATGATCTATTGAAGTTTTTTAAAAAGATAAGTTTTTTTTTTAATTTTAAATAGAGAGAAATGGATACTGTGTAAAATTTCTGAATATATATTTTATAATTTAATTTTCTTTGATAAAAAAAATCCGGAGTTTATTCAAAACACGTGTCACAAAAGAGATATTTTACAGTCGAACGTTATGCGTAGCATGGCGATCACAAGTATCATTCCCATTAAAAAAGATTCTTGGCTATATTTCATAATAATAGAAATCATTATAGAATGTGCATTTTCATAGGTTGTGTAGCCATTAAAAAGAAGCACATGTGTCCGCAAATTTTCTTAATAGAGACATTTTAAAATGTCAACATGATGTCACACTTTCATAAAAACACATTAGCAATGAGAAGAGAAAGTAAAATAGACACTTCTTTTAAAAAGTGGCGCGAAAAAAAATCACAAAAATGAATCGCAGTTAGAAATGTGCTTTTTCTCCCAAACATTTTGATGCCAAATATACAAGCATTGAGAATCAAGATAATTGATTTTTAGAAATAAAATGATGTCAACATTATATGTCACGGGTACGTAAAATGACGCAAGGACTAAAACGTTATGTTTGCGGGGCTTGTTTTCTTCATTAAAACAGTTATAGTGAAAATTATAAATACCTACACATTGTTTTGTGAAAAAGGTAGCCAAAATATTATAATAATAATAATATTAATAAAAAATAGGAATAAAAATTTAAAAATAAAATTAATGCCAAATATCCAAACTTAGCGAGTCGAATTGATTTATTTTTACGAATAAGATAATGACGGCATGAGAACATATAAAATGACGCAATGACGTTAAACGTGATGTGACGATGAACATGTATTTTTAGTAATTAAACAGGATCTTTGACTGCTACACTACGAATTAACATTAATAAAGAAAAAAGGAAACATAGAAGGGTAGAACAGACTTGTGAATGGGGGAGTTTTGTACACGTATATCATTTTTGAATCAGGTGCTATTCTTGACAATATATGACACTTTACGAATTTCAGAGGAAGTTCATTTATAAATATTGCAAGCTGTGAGCGACACGCATGCTTTTGGACATTGATATTGCTTAAAAATATATCTTTATATAACAGTTTTAAAATATAAAAGTGTAAAAAAAAAAAAACCAATTTAAAGGTCTTATTTTTTTTTAAATTTATTTGTATGTTGTGCTTAATGAAATGTATCATTACGTTATGAGTGAAAATGACGTTTTATGACGGTTTTTTTACGTTACCGAAATTAACACCTACACCGTGCGCGACGTCTATATGATTTTAAATTGTAAACTATCGTCAGTTGGAACCAGACCATACCAAACTCACGTAAAAGTACATTTCATGCAAAGTTTAGATAAAAGTCTGAAAACTAAAACGCGTGTTGGTTTGTTGGAGGTTAAATGAAGCTGGGTTCAACAAGAGAATAAGCTCACGGTTGGCCCTGTAATAGTCCTGTCCGGGAGAGAGCGTCCCGTAATAAATGCATTATGGTACAGCATAAAAACAAAGATGAGTTGATGACTGCGATAAAATTATGTGCTAGTAATATTGTAAATTTGTAATTTTCTGGGTTGGTGTAGAATACAAAAATTTACAATATGACATGGTAAAATTTTGAATTTAATACACCTATCCAGTAAATTTGACATCGTAAACAACTCATACACTTAATTAAAGTTTTTAGTGAAGCGAAACCCCCAGTTTTTCCTTTTCTTGTTTTTTGTTTTTTGGGGTTTTTTTTGTTAGTTTGTTTTTTTAGTTTTTTTTTTTGAGGGGGCTCCTTATTTTGTGCCCCCCCTGTTTTTATGACCCCGCCCTGTTTAGGATTTGTAACTACGATATATAGGGAAATGAATCATAACAAAATTGAAACCTATTTATGTAAAAAAATATGAGAAAGTAAAATTGCAATATATCGATCATGCATTCTGTGTTGCAACTTGTAGGTTATTATCAGATGTTTATTTAACTTTCTTTTTGTTTCCTTAATGTACATAATGAACTGGCATTTTCAGCAGTCTACATATCTAATGTTTTTTTGTTTTGTTTATTACAGAACGCAGCAAATGAGGTTTGGCGAGTTGAGAGCCCCGTGAAGGAAACATCACATATGTACCAGTTTTGAAACAAAAGATGATATTTTTGTACAAGCTTTGAAAGGTACGATTATTTCCACATGCTATAAAGCAAAAAATAAATATAATTTTTTTGTTTATTAAAACGCAAAAGTAAAAGTTTATTCTGTAGCTGTTTTATTTTAAATTTAGGAATGGATAATATTACAAAGGAAAAATTGGTAAAAGAGCTACGCGTGCTCTTTGCGAATGGCAACACTGAGAAATTAGTTAAAGAAGCTGTGAAAGAGCTGAGTGACTTCACTGGAACAGACTTTACAGACATTTTCCAGAAACTTACATATGTAGTTGATTTGCTGTCGAAGTTGACGAAAGGCTCTACAGTTACACCTAATGCCTTTACTGTGTCCCTTTCAGCTATATCAACAGTGCTTAAGATACTAGGCACAAAACTTAAGTCTTCCTCTCCTCCTGAAGAAAAAGACGCTACCTATTTAGCCTTGTTGCGCTATCAAGATTCAGAGCTGAAGGCAAAAGCAGTAGGCTTGGAAGACTTGCTTTTCACAACTCATGCCTACTTGAATGAGATCAACGAACAAGCCCATGAAGTTGTTGTCATCAGATTGGAAGAAAGGTTTCCAACCAACGACACCGTGATATTCCTGGGAAAATTAAAAGCTAAAGCACAGGAACTACTGACGACGTCGGAGATTCAATCTGCCCTTCGGGCATCAGTCTATATCAATCTGTATTTTCGACTGGCGATATTGCGTACGATGGTGTTGTGGCAGCTTTTCTGCATCAAAGAGCGAAGTGGCTATGACGAAGCAAGTACTCGAGCGGTTCTCGCCATGATAAATGAAGCTCAAAAGTCAGACCTGGAAGTTGTCAGATATGTCACGGAAACAAGTTTCCAAAAGGTAGTGTTTCATACAATGTTCCATCCGACCGAAAACGAGAATTTCTTGCATTTTCTTCAAATTCAACAATACTGGATCCCAAATATAGGACAAGATCGAAGCTTCTGTCGTCAAACACATTGTATTCGCTCGTCAAAAATGTTGGAGATCAAATTCGAAAGAACGTCACTGTTTTGGGGTCGTATTCGTGGAGGTAGCGATATGTCCTCTGACTGTAAGTTTCAACTGGAACCTTTAGAGAAACGAAAAATGGACAATGTATTTTATATAAGATCAGTAAAGTCGCCTAGCCATTACGTTTATATGCACGACGGTGGAAACTGTTTTTCCGTTTCACACAGACCGGGATCCGAGGGGCAATGGAAGATTGTCCAGTTTGAGAATGACGAGAGTCCCCCGAAGTACGTGTTGTCTCCCCTTAAATGGCCATGTCGATTTTTGTTCATGAAATCATTTTGGGGAAGTATTTCCATAGCGGGCACTTACAGTTCCAAAGTAACTAAAGATAAAGGTCTGTGGGAAATCCTGGATTTATAGAGGAGGAGTTTGATTTTATATAATAACACTGTGTTTGGAACGTTTAAATCGACTGACTCTATAATCTGCTTTTATTACTGTTGTTCAGCATTATTACCTCAGTGTTACTCACTCACTCTATGCGACTTTCTTTAAGTTGCAAAGCGATCTAGATCTATAAAATCAAAAATTAAATGGCATTGCAAATATAGATAAGCATTATGTTTGATAGCAGTAAATTACTCGATTATTTTCTTGTTATCTTTAATGCATTATGTATATATATTTCCTGTTTTCTTTTTTGTATTTCCCTATTTTTTATTTTTACAGATTTTGAGTGTTATTTGCTTTACTAATATCTTATGTAAAACTGTTGTCTGTTAAAGATTATTTTTTTTTTTTATATATTTTACAATATAGAGAAGTTCTGTTGAGTTTTTAAATAAATTACTTTGATAAATAGTGATACTTCTTTTTCTTTATTATGAAATCCACAATAGAATTTATGTTCTTTGCTCCAAAAGCCCATCATATTTTTATACCAAAAAGCCGTTCAGTTGACACTGTATAAAGGAAAATATCTGCACCCCCGTTTTCGCCCCTTTCGCCCTTGTTGTCAGCGGGTAATTTAAGACTGGGTGAATTAAAAACATTTTTAACATAACTTTAGAAAGAATATATAATTTTAACTGTGTCTGGGCGAATTCAAGACTGGGCAAAACGTTTTACAAGTGTAGAAGGCCAAAAATAGAAAATAAAAGGCAAAAATAACCCTGCATACAATATGCTTGTAAAAAAAGGGAAAGTGCAAAACCTTGGATGTTGGAAAACAATCGTGAACTCAAAAAATAAAAAAACCCAAATAAATGAGAGATAAATAAGGTGTTGATATATGTCTTGTTTCTAAATGATTAAAATAAAAAAAGTATATTTGAATATATACACCTGTATCTTTTATACTGAGATATATTTAAGTAATATGAATAATATCACAATGCTGATGTTCATCATTTTTTCTTTACAATTATGCAGTTTGCATTGGTATATGATAAGTTACTATTTATTCTAAAATTCAAGCTGGGACTGTAATTTGACAAAATTGCGTAGAAGGAAATTGGTCGTGATTTTATGATCGAGACAAAAGTCTGTCATATCTCGTTAAAATATTGAACAATGCGAGTAAAGCATAGAAATGCTTACATTGGAGGCACTTATGATATAAAAGTAAACAAAGACCAAGGTATATGGGACATTCCTGAAGCGTAGGAAAAAATTGTCATGTACCAGATGAAGCCGGGGATTTAATTTGATTAAACTTGCTATGAGTTTGATTTAACACTAAAAAAATTAAGTTATTTTTAATTATTACACCAATCTGAAACTACATCAATTTTGGCGCTCTATTATCAATCATACTGCAAATTTTCATGACATGTGGTGATAACGAACAGTGTTCAAATCAAAAGTCCAAAGGAAAAAACACAAAAAGGAGCAGAGCAAACACGGACCTCTAAGAAAATTACAGGCAGGATCAGGTGCCATGGAGGAGTAAGCATTCTCTGTCGACCGTATTGTTATATTGTTGTATGTATTGTTATATTGATTTTTTTTTAAATTCCTCTTATACTCTAATGTCAAAGTGTTGGATAATCAGGTGACCTCTGCAGAGAAATCAACAACCTCAGTTCCACCATAAAATTCAATCAAAGAGCCCGTCGGTGAACATCATAACCTCAGTGGTCACAAATGGGAAGACTTGACATTAATTAGTGGTTATTGACCGTAATCCTCACTGGACGTATATGGGCACGGACAGCCAAAGCAAGGGCGAGTTCTGGATGTTTAGATTCAAATCAGTCAGACATGGTTGTGTGAGTAAACAGATTGATCGACTTTATTTAATTCATGGACTATATATACGTCCCTGTAAAAATGAACGTCTGTTAACTTTATCATCTCGTATATTCACAGTAGTTATACAAATTTTGTCAATTCCGCCTGTTTCGTCTTTTGACTTCCTATTTAAAATATCAAACTTATTCAATTTTATGGTAAAATCAAACTTTTTGATTAACTTAATAATTCAGATTAAAATTTAAGCGCCGAACGACTTAAAAATTCTCTATTATTATGGGTCTTCTGTACCCCGTAGCTTTTACTGTTTATGGGAGTATGATACAACATGGCGATTTTAACCCATTGTGAAAATCTTTAGAACGCAAAACTTTCGCGTCTATCTCTGAAGCGCAAAGGGTACCGGTATAGATTCGGTCTACTGAACTGCAGGTCCCGAGTTCGAATACAGCAATGACTTTTGATTTAATGAGTAGCGGTAAGTTTTTAAGTTTATTTTTTTTTTTATAATTTAGTAAAAATTGATTTTTTTCTGTCATTTTCAGTTCGGACGAATGCTAGAATTCCATATCTCTCTGTAATGTAGATGTTTGGGCTGGTATAATTTGATATGTCAATTTCATATACTATGTTCTCTGTCTAATGTATATATACATATATATATATATCTACATTTTTCAGTGTCTTTGTCTGTGATAACACTACGTATCGATTTTGTACTATACAGTCCTATAAATTGAAATGATGAATTGTTGAGGCACAAGCGGGATTTGCTTATTTGTATTTAAATATTTAATCGTACGATGGCTTAAAATTATATAAATATAAGTAATAAGGAATCATTCTTTGAATATTATGAGGTGATAATTTCGGTCGGGGCGTGATCAAATCTATCATAAAGCCCTTCGGGCTTTATTGGATTTGATCACGTCCCGACCAAAATTATCACCTCATAATACTCAAAGAATGATTCCTCATTCATTAGGTATTCTACATAAATGTATATTGCTAGCCCACCTGATATATATCATGTAGAATTCTCCGCCTTTCCCTTGTTTATTGTTTGCATTATGTACATCCTTTGGACAATTATAAATAATATCAAAGACTCCATCAATCAATGCGATTTTTCCATTAGGTATGGGAGATCCTTAACTCGGACTTCAACTTTTTAATTAGTTTAATTAACTAATCAGTTGGGAAGTTGACCGTCGATTTATTACACCAGCGCGATCAGCCACAAAGCCAAAACTCCACGAAATATTTTTATACTGAAATATTCATGAAAAATAGCTATTTTATAGTATATCTTGTAAATGCTATATTTTGTTTTGATTTTCACTATGATTTAAGTAATTTAATTTCTGTGTTCAGCGGAAGGGGCTAATTGCCCTGTGGCAACGCATTTTGAAAAAATTAAGCACTTTGGAAATTTCTGCCAAATCTGAGATCTCGTTGAAAGAAGGTTTTTTGTCTCGGAGCCGGATAATAACGAACGGAAGTGGTTAATGAAAATAAAAGCTGTTTTCTCTTGTACATTTGCCTAATGTACATCACTGTTTATCAGGCTAGATAAAAAACCCAAGAAAGTCAGTTAAACTTGTTAAAAACATGATTTGTTTGAACCATTCCGTTGAGAACCGGAAGTAACGGTTGACAAAATCAAACCCGTTAAACACATCTTCAATCAAATGCCTATCTTTCATAAATGTTTCGTGTCTCAATCATTTACAGTGACTAAAATATCGCGAGTTTCTTTGTAAAACGGAAAGCTTCTATATTTAAAATATCTCAAGTAGTTTTAAGTAGTACCGGAAGTAGTATTGTTTGCTTATTTAACATTGTATAGATTACATATATAAGATTTTATACTGATACATTCATTCAATGTAAAATAAATAAAAAAAAATTTGAAGTGCTTCCGGTGACGACCGGAAGTTAAGACGAATAAAAAAAGTGTTAACACATGTACATACATAGGGCTATCATGCCACAAAGTTTGGTTGTTCAAGTCGTCACCGTTTTTGAGATCTCGTGGAGTCAAGGTTTTTTGTCTCGGGACAGGAAACGGACAAACGGAAGTGCTAAGTGAAAATAAACTTTAGCATTTCTTGAATATTATACAACTGTACTTTACTGCTTATCAATTGAACAAAATTATCAAAGAAAAATGGTTAATCTTTTAAACAACTTGATTTGTTTGAACTCTTCCAGTGTGGACCGGAAGTGACGGTTTTCAAAATGAAAGCAATTAAACACATTTTCTATTAAATGTCTATCATCCATGTAAGTTTCTTGTCTCAATCACAAACAGTTTCTGAGATCTCGAGGGTAAAACATTTGTTAAAAAAGGCTATTTGAGATATTTGATATATATCACCGGAGGTAGAATTTCATTATTTATTTAACATCAGCTTGATAACATATGAAAGGGTTTATATTTCAATTCTATGTAAGTTAACAAAAATAGGTAAAAAACCCCCCCAAAACCCAAATTTTGAAGTGCTTCCGGTGACGACCGGAAGTACGACGAACAAAACAAAATATTGTACACACATCTACATATATAGGTCTAACAAGTTTAGTTGTTCAAGTCATTACCGTTATGATATCTCGAGGAGTCAAGGTTTTTTTGTCTCGGGACAGGAAACGAAATGAAAATCTCCGGTGAGAACAGGAAGTGACGTTCGACAAAATAAAACCAGTTAAACACATTTTCATTCAAATGTCTATCATCCATGTAAGTTTTGTGTCTTGATCTTTTACAGTTTCTGAGATCTTGCGGGTACAGAAGAATTTGTATAAAAGAAGGCTAAATCTATCCAGATATCTCTGAGAAATCTTGTGGACAAAAAAAGGGGGGAAAAATAAGAAGTGCTAAAGTGTGAGCAGATTTGGCCACCCCAGCAGATCAGATATCACAATTACCATGGACACTGGCCAGTCTCAAGCTGTGAAAACTCTGTCTTAATTGCTTGGTCAGTTAATTTTTGTTAGATTTAAGGTTCATTGGTAATATGATAAGAAAGAGAGATAACGTCCTTAAAATGTTTTTGTGGATTTTGTCAAACTTTGGAGTTTTTTAGAGAATTATTTTCAGAAGTTAAAAAGTTCTCTATAAAATGTTTGGTTTCTAGCATTTTGAACATCACATACAAACATCGAATTTGTTAGACCGGTTGAATTGCCATTCGATTGTTTGTTCTTATAAAGAAGATAGATTGATTTTTATAAGGGTTGGACAGAAACACCCCAGAACATACCAATTTTAAGACCAGTCATATAAAATGATAATGTTTTGAATCTGTAGAGAAGATATCGGATTACTATATAACTACTTCTTAAAATTTGTTTTACTGATGATAAAATTTCTTCTTTCAATTATTCCCAGTTGTACTTTTTGTAAATACGAGAAATGTCAGCTACAACGATTTCATTCAATTTCCAACTGATGCTATATTTAACGATTTACTCCATGTTTTGTTTTTACAATAATGTTGGAAACAAATTTTTCAACCCCCCCCCCACAAAAAAAAGAAAAAAAAAAAAAAAAAAAAAAAAAAAAAAAAAAAAAAAAAAAAAGCACCCAAAAAACCAAAAAAAATAAACAAAAACTAAAAAAAAATCATGTTTTTTTAAAATCATATTTATTTGTTTGCAGACGTAGTATTTAATCGATGGGTATTCAGCAGCACTAGTACTCCATCGCATTAACCCGATGTCAGGGCGCTGACAAATCCAGCGGGTACAAGAAGCAGTAGAGGAAGTGCCATGGCTCCCAGCAACAGGGGCAACTTTATCCCAGGCCTCTTTGTGGTACTTTCCGTTGTTGTTACCAATACTGTGTAAATAATACATACAGAATCCACTGCATAACAAAAGACATTTTTAGTTCACTTTTTTGTATTGTGTTACTAGATTATTGTTAAAATATTACAAGCATCTAAGATTGGGTTATACCAATTGTTTAATTTGTCTCTCTGTATGCTCTTGCCATTCAAATCACCATTTAATGTTTCTTTTTTATAAACTTGTATTTTAGTTTTAATAAAATGATATTTTTAAGTAACAAACCCAACCGTCAGATATGCACCTTTTTTAAATCTTAAAAAGCAAATTTAAATAAAAACCCACGCATCACTGTTAAGGCTTACTATAAAAATATCGAAGGATTTCAACGTTCATTAAACAATGCATCTTTTATTAGAGAATTTTTATGTAAAGTTATTTTATCATGATATAAATTTTATATCAAATGAAACAACATAGTAAATGCTACTTTGTATCACACTTCGTGTGGTCCTATGAATTGACAGACAGGTGATATGTGTTGATAATTCTCCCGAATGAAGGTCATAAACAAATTTCAATCTCGAAAGGGCATACCCTTATTTGAATTAAAAATTTAAATGATAATTAAATTCTACTTATCTAGTAGATTATAAAAAGTGCTGCTGCTTTGTTTTGAGTTCATCTTTTATTAGAATAAATATCAATAAATGAGCTTCGGTTGAAATTTATTAACCTGCGCTTAATATTGTACGTATTTAGTAATTCATTCTATAGATTTCATCAAAGCAGCAGCACTTTTTAATAAATTAAACATTTCCTTAATTTATATCCAAAAGATCGTCACGATCTGTTAAGTTTATGCCTTTGTAAAAAGCAGATTTAGATAGGCTTCCCGATGTCAAACATCGAACTTGTACATTAAAGACTCTAGAAAAGAAATAATACACGCTCTAAAAAAAATTACATGCTGAATCAAAACAAGCACAATAAATAGGATTTAATGGTATAGTAATTGTTTTAAGAGTATGATCCGTTCATTTATGAAATGGATTTTTCCAAGGTTTCCAAGTTAAAAAATCGATTGATCCGCCTCTCTCTACACATAATATGCCTAAAAATATACAGTGTGACGTCACATCGAAAAGTGCATCGCGAACAGCCAGTTGTTTATATGTAACGTTGTTGGACTTATATGACTACAAAGTTGCATGCAGAGGTAAATTTTAATGTAGTTTATTGTGTTCGACTTGTTGTTTTGTGTGATGTCATATAACTTTAACATTTCCCGTACTTTCTGGTCGGCGCGACATTAAAGTAGACCTTTACAGTGTTGCGAGTTCAAAACAATTTTTCAAAAGCAATTTTCATAGATCCGATATATAAAAAATGATGACGGCGGTGCCTGAATTTAATAAAATTACCTTCACACCGTTTTCCTTCAAATCCGGCAAAACACCCACATCTACCATTCACACATTCACCACGAGAACCACATTGTTGATTCCACTCGCAATCTAAAATTAAAATATTAAAGGAGATATTTTGAATTCAACAAAACGCGATTTATTTTACTGTGCAGAAAGAAAAGGAATATTAAAATCGTTACCGAGACATTGAGGTCCAAAAGTATCCGCCGGACAGGCACAAACTCCGTATCCTTGCTGTGATAAGGTGCACTGTGCGTTTCCATCGCACTGATATGTTTCTCCTAATTCGTTACACTCACCTGTTAAATATTGAATCTATTTATTCTAAAAACAAAATTAATATGTATTATTTAGCATAAAAGACGAAGTTTCCACAACTTCACTATTTTTTTTTCATCATTTCCCCTCATGTTGTAATATATAAATAAAGGACATTATTATTGAAATGCGATCACGCTTTTCAACACTGTTTATAACATACTGTTACATATTTTGACAGTCAATGTTCATATATACTTACTTAGACATCCGTCGTTCACAGCTAAATTAAGTGGAGGGAAGTCGAAAAACCCTGAATCACATACACAAAAGTCATTGACACAGCTGGCATTTTCACCACAGCCGAAATTAGGAGGAACGCAATCATCCCCATGACCAGCATTCGTTTCACAAATTAAACTGAAAATGAAAACGAGCAGATAAATCATGAAACGATTGAACCTCATCAGCCTGGCCATCTTCTAATAAAGTACAAACTTCTTTTCGCCATGCCGTGTAGCGTGTACTTTTATACTCTACAGTTATACCTTAGAGGAAAAAACGAAAACCGCAATCAGTTTTTTATCATTCATATTCATACAAGATCATGACTCTTTAAATTTGACCTGCAAACCTTGATTTAGATCTATAGATGCTATTAGATACTTTTAAACTACTTTTTCATTAAAACTTTTGAAATGTTAAAATTTTACAAATACTATGAAGAGGTGAAAGTATCTTTATATAAATGTTTGATTATCTTTGATTTTCTTCTGAAACAAAGACCAATATACACGTACATTTCATAGATTTAATTAGATTTTGATTTTTTCCCACAAAACTTCTTCTCATGTATTTATAGAGATCTGAAGTAAAAAAAAATTTAAAAAACAGTAACGATAAAAAAGAACTTCTAAAAATGATGATCATGTAAATTATACAATCAGAGAGAAACCTAGCTGATATATATATATATATATTTATATATATATATATATATATATATATATATATATATATATATATATATATATATATATATATAAGTAAGCAATCCTCTAATTCCAGTTTCTACAGAAAATACTTTACGTACTTAAAAACATTCATTTTTTATTATATAAATAATAAAAATATTTACAAGAAGTCAATATGCACTTAGACAATCATTCCATTGCATATGATATACTTTCATTTTTGACCAAAGTTGAATATAGCTACTCAGGTGAGCAATGAAAAAAATGGTACTATCAAATCTACAATGCGTCGATTTAAGATTTAAGACTCTATACTTCTTAAAACCTATTTTGCTAAGAGTTGGTCGAGAATCATACGTTAGTTATTAGATAATTTTTTTTTACAGCGTATCTCTTCGTTAACAGTTATTTATTCGGTAATGCAAAAATCTATTTTGATGTTGAAGACAACTTTCTCAAAAAAAGAAAGAATAAAAACATGCTTTTTTCATAAGTATTTTCTGCATCAATGGTATTTAAACTATGAGAGCAACACTCCATCGCATTATCCCGATGTCAGGGTGCTAACAAATCCAGATGGTACAAGAAGCAGTAGAGGAAGTGTCATGGCTCCCAACAACGACTTTATCCCAGGCCTCTTTGTAGTATTTTCCGATGTTGTTGTAGGTACCGATACTGCAAAATGAATAAAGTAACAATGCATGATAAATATACACAGTACATTTTTTAAATCTGTCTTTATATTGGTTTGCACGTTTATTTCTACGTTTGATATTTCTTTGTATGCCCGTACGCGTCCTCTAATCATCGAAGAGTGGGACCTATCTTTTCGTTCGATTTTTAATCAGTACGTGTTTGACATTGTCGTCCGAAAAAGATAACGATGTTTAGTTTTCACAAATTTAGTTTTGATTTATTTCAGCAACTGAAAATTTATAGTAGAAGACCTCTTTTGAAATCAACTTTTGTACTAGAAATTAATTAAATGAAACCAGTTTGCAACACAATTCCTTAAAAGTCAATTGCATGAATTACATATAATTTATCCTATTTGAGACTGAGAATCAAAACTAGAAAAGTTGCTGAGGGTGGGTTCTAGATATGAATCTTATTGTACGTGTGCACTATTTTCCTTCAATTCCCCCAATACACACACATTGACCTTTCTCGCAGTTATCACGCAAATTACATCGCAGGTTCCATTTGCAATCATCTAAAAAAAAAATAAGCAAATAATTTTTTTTGATTTTATAAAACACTGCTTTTATTATATAGCAAATAGTGGAAAAATAAACGTTACCGAGACATCAAGGTGGTCCAAATGCCTCAGAGGGACATGTTAATACTCTGTATCCTAGTGGTGAAAGAGTACACTGTGTGATTCCCTCGCACTGATCGGTATCTTCCAAGTCATCACACACACCTTTTAAAGTTAACAGGATGCTAAAAACTCCAAACAATTTTCTTTCACAGGTCATGAGTAAGGGAATCACAGAAAACCATGTTCAATTTGATTTAGCAAGTTGTTTTTTGTTTTGTGAGTGAATGTTCTTTAACTTAAAAAAAATTAGATTTCTGATAGTTAATATCCCTGTATTTGTATTCCTAATACTCACCCAGACATCCGTCGCTAAAAGAGGTAGTAAGGGGAGGGAAGTCGAAAAACCCAAACTTACACTCACAATAGCCTACGACACAGATGACATTTTCTCAACTGTCGGCATCATTATTGCATTCACCGTTACCAACTATTGTTTCACAAACAAACAACGCATATGGAGAGAGCAATCACAAACCGATTTATTCACATCAACCTGATTGTCTCAAAGCTTTTTACAATATGTAATTCGCAACTACTTTTTATATATGACAACGCTTTACCTTTATTCAGTTTTTATATTCATATTCAGATATACAATATAGATTCGTCTCCAGAACACAAAGTATGTAGTATGAATATTGTAAAAACTTATATAAAAATTACAACTACGAGAAAACAAAGGAAAACATCAGTCAACAGTAAACAGTGGGCCTAATTATAGTTTGCAGTTCGACTATAGCGAAAACAATTACACGTCGTATATTCATTCTTATGTATTAAAATAATGTACTAGAATTTTTTAAAGATGTCATTAGTTTGTAATGAAAATTACTAAAGATAAATTCAATACTTGGTATGATGCCTATTATATCAAATTTGCCTAAATATTTTCCAGGAGATGTTTATGATATGTTTATTTTGTTTAACGCCTTCTCTGAACATGAAAATAGACTCAAGACAAGGTAACACAGTGTAACAAATAAAGCGCAAAGATTTGTCCTTACCCATTTTTGCTGTGCATGACAGAGTCAAAGCAATTATATACTAGAATAGTTCAAAGCATTAATGCTAAATTAAAGCTAAATAGATTTGATTTAGGTATTCTATCACTGCTCTTATTGAAAAATTACATGCAAAACATATTTGCTGGTCGATTGTAAAAGTACAATATACAGGTACATTGGTATATGAAGTGCATTTTAGCTTACTTTTAGTGTTGATCGTGTAAAAAATGTCTGGCACCCAGAACTAAGATTTTTATGCTTATCCTGAATTCTATACTCTAATTTTGCAATTTTAAAGCTGCTGCAGGTATATGTTAGCGTTCCAGGGTAGCATTGGTACTTTGTTGACTATGTCCGGGAAATGAACATCGCTTTTGAAATAGCATTTGAAATATAACGAACATTACCACCAGAAAAAAAATTGTATGCTAAGCATTCTGATGTGTATACCTTAAGAAAATTTCACACTGCATTCTACAAATGTTGTCCAGGGGTATCACGTGAAAAAAGTAGGCACTGCTTCTAGTTCAATAAGATATACCTCTTATAAGCAATATATTTTAAATGTCAGCATAAATAAGAACAATCAGACATTATGTTCCATATTTATTTCATAATTTCGGGGGGAAAAAATTAAAAATTCTAAAGGTCAATTTAAAATTGAATTTTCAATGCACCTTACATAAACAGAACTTATAGTAGCCAACGATGCATTGCAATAATTCACCTGATTGGTCTGTCGATAAAAGTTAACAGAAAACTAATTTAGTATGCAAATTTATGCCGACGTCACAAACTCTAGTGGTCTCGACCTGATGTATGTACTCTGGCCAAAGTTGAATATAGCTGCTTCCGTGAGCGATGTGGTCTAATGGTCTCTTGTTAAATTCATTCGACACTAAAAATAATTTGCCTGGTACTTTCAATTGTAATAAACTTCTATCAAAGGACATGTATTATCAATATTGGTTAAGATTGTGTTTTTAATCATAAGGTAAAAAATAAATGTTCGTCGTTTTACGTGCTTAAGTACGGCGACCGTGCTTTCATTCCCTTTATTGGCTGTCTGCTTCGACCATCATTACGTCTGTTATCTGCCCGAGGATAGATGGTGTACCTAACCTAGTGCGAATAGTACAGACCAAAAAACAACATTTAGTTGTTTGGTGCTCCCGATACCTGAAGTTTTCTTATTGTGTTTCAAAAAATCAGGCGGTACATATCTGACGCCCCGAGACCGAAGAGTGATCTTATTAGATGCCAGGATGAGCAGCATATGCACCTACCAGGAGCCTTGTATCGATGTCCTCATAATTGTATAAATAGTTATATACGTAATGACTTCAATATATGCAACGTACTCAAAACAGCTTTGCAAGTTATCAATTGCCTTCTGTTAAGTTGTGGAGGAGCCCGGGTACCTGTTGTTCTCGGCCAATGGCATCGTACAACTTTCCACTTCCTAAGGACAATAGTTTTGTATATTTCTTAATTAGGCGTGTAACTGTATTTGAATTTTGGAAGATTAAGATTTGATGTTGACTTGTTTCTCTGGCCAATAGAAATCAACAATAAATGCTTTCTATAATATGTGCAAATACATGTATACTCATCTACAATGAACATTCTTTTCTTTTCCTAATATTGAATAAGAAAGTAAAGCGTTCCAAAGTTGTATGTATACTTCTGATCGACCACGGGGCCAAAATGTGTCGACAAGCTCACATTTTTTCTCAGTATGTTTACATTTTCAAAGTCTTTTTGATAAAACTACAAATCAAATTTGTTAAATGACTGAAAATGGACCTCTTCAACACATTTGATTGATTGTTTTGAGTCCACTAAATAATGTAAATCCATGTAGTCTGCACAACGCGAGAAAATGATACGTCACATGTATCTCTGAGCCACAAGCACGGTATTCATCATTAAAAACTGTACAATTATATATAAGCGTGATTGAATTCATTTTATTCATGTTACCAACTTAATATTGTAATAATATGAGACTGATATAGAACAAATGTTATCAATGCCAAAGTTAATGATTTGTACAATACGTTATCTTATTTTCAATATGCATTTACATATAATAGATGCCTTTACATTAAAATATAAATACCGGCATATGCATTTCAGTGTGCAGAGTTTACTCTGCATGTTAGTGTAATATGCTGTAAGCGAGAAGGAAACTCACCGAGGGATACATGTACGGTAAAACAGTCTAACTAATTGTTTTCTTACACACTGTAATCAGTGTTTTGTTTACATCAAGAATTGCTATGGATTTATCAAGAGTCCTTGTTACCACACCCCAGTACAGTACCGTAAAGAAGAACAATATTTGAATATTACATTAATAATTACAATTAACTTGTACAGTTTTATTTAAAACATGGCTTTAAATTTTTATTTTAGGATTAGGTAAAGAAATAGTTGGAGAGTAGATAATTAGATTTTGGATTATTATATCGTGTATATTTCAAAAAAGGCTATAATAATTATGTATACATTACCATTTTTGCATTTAAATGGATCTCTACATTTTGAAATATTATAAAGAAATATTTATGTGAAACATCGTTAAGTTTTGTGTTCCTGGAAGATGAACTGTTACATTTCATTATTGTTTTAATTATGCAGTACTACGTTCTCGTCAACAGACAGACAGACAGACAGATAGATAGATAGATAGATAGATAGATAGATAGATAGATTGATAGATAGATAGATTAATGGATGCATAGATAGATAGATAGATAGATAGATAGATAGATAGATAGATAGATGAGAGAAATGTAGATATAACTTGCACCTGTTTCTCCATTATATATATATATATATATATATATATATATATATATATATATATATATATATATATATATAGTTAAATCCAAAAAATATCGCAGTGTCCGGTATGATATAGAGAAAATTTAAAAAATGAAAGACAACACAGAGTAAAACGTTAGCGCTTTCATTAAATCTTCCGACGTTTTAAAAATGTCTTTTTTAAAAAATCTATCTATCTATCTAAAAAATCTTTTTAAAACGTCTGAAGATTTAATGAAAGCGCTAACGTTTTACTCTGTGTTGTCTTTCATTTATTAAATTTTCTTTATATATATATATAGTGGTTAGCGCGGTGGCCGCTCACTGCTAGGAGAATGGGTTCCAGAGGTCGTGAGTTCAAGCCCCGGCCGGGGCGGAGGTGGAGCTCCAATAAGGTGAATTTCTCTGTGCTTTATGTATATCTATATCATTCACTATGGTTAGCACCACCGCGCTAACCATTCGGCCATCTAGGCAAGACAAAAATCTTGCTTTCGATGACGAACGGAACCTACAGTTAAACGACAATTTGAGAGGATCGGAACGATACACATTGCATAGATATATACATATAACAAGCACAAACATTGCAATAACTCTCAAACTGACATAAACCTGCCCATAGTGAATGATATAGATATACATAAAGCACAGGGAAATTCACTTTTTTGGAGCTCAACCTCCGCCCCGGCCCGGGCTTGAACTCACGACCTCTGGAACCCACTCTCCTAGCAGTGAGCGGCCACCGCGCTAACCACTATATATATATATATATATATATATATATATATATATATATATATATATATATATATATATATATCAAAAACAGTTGATTACGCTGTTGATTTTAAACATAACAAATATCTATGATAAGACAACCCCTACATTACTCGTTCATTTGGTATCCACACGACTTTAAAGTTACTCTCCATCATATCGATAAAAGATCATACTTTGATATTTGTATACACTTGTGAGTTGTGACTTGATAGTTGTGAGGAGAAAATTACATAGTGTATCTAATGTTTATTTAGAACGTACGTGATAACAACTGGCCAGTTTATCAAAAAAATTGAACCTAGATCGTAGGAACATTATACTTATGTCAATTGTCGTTCTTAACTTTTCTTGCTAACAATTTAGGAGGATGGATGTTAAACAGAATTCCCTCAGATCAGCCTTAAATATGCAGATATGTCTTGGTAATCTATAAAATAATATCTAGTAAAGGAAAAAATCTACAAATGTTAGCTGTTAAGTATTTTTCTTTATCTGTATTCAGAACTTTTCTTCTTAAAGAGTTTAAGGAGGCTGGGGGGTCAAAAAAAAATTTCTCCAAAATTCACAAAATTTGCAGAAATGTTTCACATAATCTTAATTTACATTTTAATGTGAAAGACCACATCACAATCATCGTTAATTTTATCATGTATTGCATCTGAAGAAATTGCACGTTATGTAAAAAAAAAATTATGAAAAATATATGAAATATAAATAAAGGCAAAAAACATACCAATAACATCACAAAAAATTAACAAAATAATAAAAACTTAACATTATATGTTATAAAGAAAAATATCACAATTTTACCAAAAATAAATATGTCACAAAAATGCAAATATGTAAAACAAAAAAAAAGTAGCCACAAGATTATTTCCAAATTTTAACATGATAATAATCAATACATGTGTAATAAAGATTGAGCATTAAAAAAAATTTTGATGGTGAAATTTCAACAAAAAAAAAAAAAATGAAAGGAAAATATTTGAACAAAATATTTGGAGTTTTACAAGTTACCTCCCTTTGAAAAGTTAGAAAATGCTGAAAAACAGCCGAAATTATTTTTTTGGCATCTTGTAACCCTCAATTGACTCTTTAAATAATGTTTCAATACCATCATATCCATTTCTTTCAAAAGACAAATTCAGTACAATGTAAGAGTTATAGAACATTAAAGTGAAAATCTTCTTTGTGTAGAGATAAAAATGCTTTAAAATGGCAGCCATCCCCCAGCCTCGTTAATACATTCTGAAAATGGCCAAAACCATCCATCCCTCTTGCAAACATTACTTTGAATTAAATGTTTACCATAAATAAGTGACTGCAGAAGAGAACTTAAAATTGCAAATAAAAATCGCGATAACAGATGCGTAGCTACCTTTCCTTACATACTAAAAATTATTAATTGTTTACATAATTGCACCAATGTATGGAAAGTGCTGATAAAAAATGTTTGATTTCTACATGTATCACTAGCTAAACTTTTGACGGATATTTCAAATTTACTGTCTGAACATTTAGGCAAAAATGTCATTTAAGGCTCATATAAAGCTATGATTTAAACTCAGTCATCTTATTTAAACAGTGCTATTATTATTTTCAAAGTCTACACATATTGTTATTTCGTTTTCACTTTCGAACACTTCTGACATGCTTTTGTCATGCGTTTAACAGTTCATTATTGATTCTTCATCTATTTAAGTGAACTTTGGATATTGTCAAGAAAAGAGGTTAATTGTAATAGATCAAAAGAATATCAACCAAACGTTTACAATCAAATTTATTCACATGTACTTCCTTCAATGCCTTAAGAATTACATTAAATATATACCTAACCCCGTTTTGAAGGGGTAATTCATGTTTGCATAGTAATTATTATGAAAACAAATATTGCATGTGGTCATGACGGCTAGACTTTTTCGGGTGGATCACAAGTTTGATGCGTTTAATAATCAGAACACAAATTATGTAAGAATATTTACTTTCAAATCGAACATACTTTATTCATAAAAAATCTTCACCATGTAAAAGTCGGTTTCAGGAACATTGTGTACTATCGCGATTTCTTTTTACAATTTGGGAAAGGGTGCTTACCAAAAAGGTCCTGACAAGTCAAAATAAGCAAATTAAATAAACTAAATAAATGAAATTAATTAAATAAATTAACTTTTATCTTAATTTGTGAAGTTTTTTTTTTGTTCAAACGGTCATTCCCAAGTTAAATGTCAGGGGTAAAGCTTCAAAATCCGGGGCAGTCTATAGTAGGTGTTCACGGTATTTTTTCATTGATTTTTCTTTAACCTACCATGATTGCTATAATTGTAGGTTGCTTTCACACGAGAGTCGTGTTTTTTAATTTTTTTTTTTACTTTCTGAAAATCGATTAAAATTGGAAATAGGAAAACCTCACAACAATAATGTATTGAAAGAAATTGTCATCAAATTGATTTTATTTACCACACACACATTTATTTTTTATACTATTATTATGGTTTTTGTCAGTTTGTCTCTATGTATTCAATACTCATCTATTTTCGCTTAATTAATATACAAAGGGTTGATATAGCGTAAGCATACTATGCCGAAACAGAGTACGGCAATTATTTATCGAAATTCTTACAAGTGCCGAGATCGGGTTTCGAGATCTCGGCCCTAAAATCATTACGTTCATTAGCCTAACGCGCTGCCGTTACGCCACAACAGCCGATGATGTAAAAGGCAGTTTTTGTATATAGATAAAACGTAGATACATACGATTGAAATTAAGCAATTAGAATCTTTGATCTTTCCAACAATGCCTCATTATTGACGGGATTTTTAAAGTTACTAATAAACTTTTAAACAAGTTGATTAAACATTTTTTTAAGAAAATTGTATATAAAACGCTTTTGATGACGCTTGATAAAGAATGTACAAGAAAAAATTTAATGAGATTTCATCTGCTAAACAATTTAATTTTCTCGGTAAGGTCAATCGTGTCTCATTTCTTGAGAACAAAAAGGTTCGTTGATTTTTTTAATTGTACAGCAACTTGTTGATTAAATAATCAGTGAGATCAATTTCAATGACTAATGTGAAAGAACAAAGGCTTGCTCTTCCGATGATTGTTTTTTTTTATTCTCATGTACTATGTATCAAACCCTGACTTCTATTTCGGCATAGTATATGCACAACACATCACTATTATATAAATAGCGACATAAGATACTTTATTTAAAAAAAAATGTCCTTAAATAAATTTTTTGGGGAATATCTCACGTCTAAAAATTCATATTTCTAAAACTTTGAATAATTTTGATGGTAGGAAAATGATGAATCAAGCTCCTAATGGGCGTGGTAAAATTTTTGCAATGGGCATGTTTGAAAACATTTTATATACAAATAAGAATCTAAATTAAATTTGTAAAATTTCATAATATCTCAAATTTAACTCAATCAAACATACAGTCATTTTATGCATGTCTATTACAATCTTATGCTATGCTATGGTGTAAACTTTTAATGATACATGTATACTTTGAGGTTTATTGCATTGTATGAAATTTGTATGACTGGCTAAGTAAACATTTCAATAATGGCTTGATGATATACATGTAGTATTCTATGATATACTTTGGTTTTCTGTGCTATGCTGTGCTATGATATTTGATTTAAATGAAAAAATGAAAGCTGACCAGTTATCTGCAATGTAAACAATTTTTTCTAAACAGAATCATTTAAAACCGAGTTATAATTTTATTGTATGCTATGCTATGGTTTGTTATGGTATGCTATGACGAATAAAAATCTAAAGACATGTTAAGTGATTGTAAGCTATAGTATGAAAATCGAATGCTAAAGTATGAGATTTAAATGCTATGTTATGTTATAATGTATGTTGTAAAAATATGTTTGAATTTCAATTGTATCAACCATAATTCAAACGCATATCAAGCATCGTAAATCGATCACCTATTATGACTGGCATGAAAAATATATCGCTGTTAATTATAAACTAATATACTAGCATTACCGCTCGTGACTTAATTTGAGAGAGAGAGAGAGAGAGAGAGAGAGAGAGAGAGAGAGAGAGAGAGTTCGTTCATGGAGTAAATTATAGCTGACGCAGATGAGCGAACTATCTATCAATAGTTATAAAGTGACAAATCAAGGTCTAGTATGTCTTATAAATTTATGTAACTTTGAAGTGTTTTGAAATTCTTTAACCGGGGAACAACGATGTCTTTATATAGATAATGGGATGAAGTAATATCAAACATCGAAGACTGTACGAATAATTAAGAAACTGTTTTCATTACAAGTGTTACCGTTAGTATTCTAATCAAAGTATGCCGAATCTTCCTGGAATTAAACATAGGTTTGTATAAAAACTTTCTTCATGGTTACTCAGTGTGAAACATTCTTTACCTAGGGACGCATTTGTCCGCCATTGTTTTATTTTTCCACTAAGCATCCGCCTGCGTTGACTTTCCGTTTCACTATATCTATATTCATAACTGATCATTCGTTCGCATTTCAAGATATTTAATGCCTGTATTCTCGGACTCCATGCCAGGAAATTTAGTTAGTTAGCTACGTCATTTTTATACATGTGCATGTATATGTATGAAGACACTGTTGTCGACGGCCAAAGAAATTTTCACAATCGTTCTTTGTAATACTCCATTCAATTTCTCTCTCTCTCTCTCTCTTTTCTCTCTCTCTCTCTCTCTCTCATTCAAGTTACGAGCGGCAATGTCTTAACTCCGCCCAGCTACGATCTGATTGGACAAAGGTCAGTCAAAACATTACGTACGTAGAAACTTTTCTGGTGTTAACGCCTATTAAACGCTTCAACGTAGTTCGCTATAGCTGGGCAAGTGTCATTTCACCACAGTCGGTATCGTGATTACAGTAATCCTTCTCAGAAGCCATCGTTTAACAAACAAATAAAATTGGAAAACGCTCATGAAGGAGAAAATCAAGATATACTGTATCCCTACTTGTCGTCTTTTTGCGGTACATGAAGTACGGTATTATTTAACAACAGCTATTATATACGACGAAAAATACCTTTAGGCAGAAAAGTAAATGTGTTTAAATTAAACTCATAAACATATAGGGTTTGGCGAATTGAGATTAGGCCTGCATACCCATAATGTTATAAAAAAAATAGCAAAAATGTTAAATTTATTTTGGATATTAAGGGAACATTTTAGCAACGCTTGCACTTCTCAAATGCAGAGTAAAATAATGTATATTCGCCATATATTTCAATTTTTGTTTGCATTACATACACACACAAGTGTGCAAGCTACATGTATACATTAATGATAATATTGACATGTAGGTATATTATTCTCCATCCAGACAGTTATAGTCAAGGTATATTTTATTAGATAACTACGTGTACTCATGTGCATGTGCTTCAAAAATAAGTTTGCAAAACTTCTCGTATACTTTGCAAATCTTTACAGTATCTGGATTAGAGAGTGCATAAGGATCCTTATGTGTAGGGATTATTATGGTCAAATAACTTTATCATTAGTTTAAATTACTTCATAGTCTAATAATCAGACCACTCGATATGAGTTGTCCAGTTATTGAGACGAATAGATAACTAGCTATTCCAAGAAAGATAAATCTCAATTACCTCCACTGGTTTCATATTATCGTTCTGGTTAATAATTCGCACAATCGTTCATGTGCACCAGTCAGCTTTTTTTTGGATTTCGCCTTCAAGCAGATAGTTCCATCATTCCGATTCCCGACAATCAGGAATCCTCGATCCTTCAATCTTACTAAGTACCAACACAGTTCGTATGTTAATTTTGTAGGAAACATAACAGTGAGTGTTTGCTTTTTTTCATCCTCGCTCCTAGTATGCACTTATGCAAAATTAGAAAATGATTTTACAGAACCACGTGTTGCCATGCTCACACGATGGCTTTGAATAATTATTAATATCTAAACACTAAATTATTTTTGAGTAGCTCATGTTAATTATTCCTTTTGTACACGTAACTTGTTTATATATTTTTCATTTTCTTTTTTGTTCTTTGGTGTATAACACATGGTTGTTTAATAGTAGCGTTTTACTCAACGTTCTTTTATTGTTATTGAGTCCCTCTTAAGGTTTCTTTAAACTTTATGGTATTACTGCCTATTATCTTAAGGTATTGTTCCGCCTTAAAATGTTGAGAGGAAGAAAGTCAAAGAGAAATTCCACGTCCCCATACACTGCTTCCAATCCAGCGGTTTCAAGATTAGGACGTGGCCCGAGAAAACAGCCGCAACCCCAGCCTGCTTTGTCCACCCCCGGGCCTCCTGTACAACCAGTGAAAATGTACCATCTCTACACCTGCCAATCAACAAATTCCAGTAACTGCAACTTTTGGTACTACAGAACTTGCTTGCGTAAAAATAAGACTCGCTTGCAAAACGTATATTAATCCGCTTGAAGTGTACAATTCAACGCCATTTTTAAAATAATATGCTTCTTAATTTCTGAAAACGGTTATAGTTGCAAAACAATTAACCATAACTAATAGATTCAATAAAACGAAAATGTACAGGACCTCCCAGCAAGTTCCGAATCTCTACTACCTGCAGTGGATGCTTCCACTTTTCTGGCCAAATGTTTGAAAATACTTTCATTCATGAAATTGACAAACCACTTGCAAGTTGCAAATATATATCTTCCTTTGGAAATTTCACTCTTTTCGTAACTTCTTTTGGAAAAAGATAATTAAATATCTTCGAGCATGGTACCGCACGTATTCATTCAATTACGGCAAAACCCCAAACTTTTTAAGCGTTCGTCTACATGAAATCCTCAATGCTCAAAACGTAAAAGAGAACAGGGCTCACCAGGTTACGACAAGAGGGGTGCTAACCATATTAATATTACATTTAAATATTGTGTACCTTGAAGACGGTACAATTAATACTCAGGTTTTTAGGCTGTATGGCTACTTTTCAGAAATGACGCTTAATTTCTTGGACTTCGTCTTCATAATTTGTATATCTTACAACAACTTTATAAAATAATATTTCCTAATAAATACTCATATGTAGTATTTTATTTATAAAAGTAAACTGAGAAATATAAAGATTTTTAATATTTTTTTCTATAGAATCTTGATTGTCCTATGTCAAATTCAATCCCGCATTGTAGCCTCATCCTATCCCCGGGGATCATGATTTAAACATGCTTAAATTTGAACTCACAGAGAATGCTTCTACATTTGTTTCAACTTTCCTGGACAAATGGTTTTTGAGAAGCAGATATTTAATCATTAATTGTTTATGTCATCTTGATGTAGGGTGTGGTCCTGTATTTGAAGAATTATTTTGGTCCAAGGATGCTCCGTGCTAAGTTTAACTAAAATTGGCCCACTACATGCAGTTCTGCAGAAGATGTGAAAAGTTTATGTCGGACAAACAACGAATAAATTTGGATAAAAAAAACTCACTTGAACCTTCGGCTGAAGTTAAGCTAAAAATCTATATTTTTTAAAATAAAAGGGGTTAATCCCCCGAGTGTTTGTGGTATACATATTCTCATTTTTCCATGACGCGGCGATATCACGAATGTAAATAGCGTTTTGAACGTTTACGTATACGTTTCATGCAGTTACATTTGTGTAAGTTATTCTTTTTATTTAAGTTTCCTAGACGGAATTTTAGGATTAAATTCTGTTCAATATGTGTACACAGTACCTGTGTGCTGTGACTGCTCTCTTCCTGCTGTCCTCGGATCAATGATTGTTTAAAAAAATTGAAACTGTTTTCCTTTAGAGTTCGTCAATTCTTGATGGGTCATGTGTTAATCTAAATTGACTATGGAGCCCGATAAAAAAAATCCATATTTGTTGTACCCTAATTAAGACACAATTAAAGTATATCAGAAGTGTCACAATAATTTTAAAATTACTGACGTTACTGTTCTATCAGAGCATTAAATTTATGACAATGGAATTTTCAATAGCCTAAATCAAAAGATTGTATGTTTCACGCGCTGCACTCGCCCCAAAGGTCGCACCGTAAAAAAATAAAATTGATACAACACAATCCGAAAAACCTTGCTCTGATATCTCGACTTGAATATTAGCATGATACAGTTATGTGGTACCAGCATCGCATGCACAAAAGTTCGCAAACGTGGAATTTGAAACTACTACCGAGTAACTCGTTAGATAGTCTAGAGTTCGATACCTCTTTCAGTTTTTGGTCCTTAAAGCTTAAAGTTTGCGATGCTGGTGTCGGCGATGCGATATGCTAATAAATTACTAACGCTTGATAACAAATATTTCTGTTTTAAATTCACTGTAGTATTGGCTTCTATGGAATCGGATTTTGATGTTATACTTATGTGACATAAAAAGTAATTTGAAATATCCTTTCAAAAGGCATGATCACGGTTATGGTCAACTTTTCCCCCCGATTTTAATGTTAAAAATGCATCAGTAAGGTTTTATTAATAGTAAACCAAAATTCGAGATATCAGCGAAATACAGATCTTTGTTTAAACATTTAACAAAGCTCAGGTCATGTTTTTTGTTTACATTTTGAATGTCGTCAAAAAAATCCCAGTTTTAAACCTACGATGAATATGACTAACGCTAGAAAATGTTTATATATGTTCAAAACAAATTAGCAGATAGAAAATTCAGTTTTAAAATAACTTTTACCGGGATATGGAACCAATGAAAACCCACATAGAGTGATTGTACCGAAATGTGTACATGTAGATATTCAAGGATCAAAATACAGAGAACTTTATAAAATCGATTTCGCCACTTTTTAAAGTAGAATATATAAAAGAACATACGGGTATAAATTGAGAATTTGATACCAAAAAATTATGTATTAAAAGATAACATTCTTCTGATAAGCAGAAATATCTTTGCACGAAGTTACATGTAATATGCGTTAATTTAAACAGGTATTTTATCAACTGCAATGTAAATGTACAAAACTTGAGATAAAAGTAGTTGCCCAGGGAAAAATATACTTTTAGCCTATATACCTTTCTATAATTTTATTGACCTTTTTTTCAGAACTGAGATGCCTTTCCTTATTTGCCATTAGTAAAGCAGTATATGGCTAACACAGAGTGAACAAACTCTCATCCTTATATAGCTAGAATCCATAGAATGTATTTTCCTGATCCCAACTTCCCTTCGTATTGACTGAAAAACGGTAACCCAATACAACAAAGCTATATTCGGTTCAAAAGCATGAAGATGGCTCGGCAAGCCTCGCCCTCTGTCGCGTTTTCTTCCCCTTGCCCAAATATATTTTATATTTTAAGACAATAGCCATTTATATTATAAATATTTCTGCAGATTTTGATGATGGCCTGTCAATTCCTTTGTCGGTATTATATCATATGTCAGCTAAAATAACAAACTAAATTTACTTGATCTATATATTTGATGTGTACGTCATCAATTCACATTTCCAATTGAGACCATCTCGGGTAAATATCAAAAGGAGAGCAAAATTCTTTTTTTTTTGCCCCATCAGATATGATATCAAAGCGAAAAGTACATTTAGTACCGAGGTTGGGGCCCTGGTCTCACTACCTTACATAATATTGCATAATATACGATTCAAGCATAGTGCATTCCATTCACTACATAACATGTATATGATTACATATATAGTAAAGTTAAAACAATTAAATCTTTATATAGAAAATCATTCAATGTGATTAAATAGATGTACTGTCGATTTCTAGATCTGTTCATAAATTTCATGGGATTGTTAAAGATAACCACTGAACTGAGAGAGATATACAAGACAAAGGAGTTTGGGAAATGTTATATAGATTGTAAATAAATTCGCAACGAACGCCACTTTATTAAAACTGTAATTTGTATTCTCAAAGATTAAGAAAATTACATTAGCGGATGTTCAGTATCTATTCGGTATGTTAATAGTATTAATTTGATACTAATTTTCAAAAGAAACGATTTAACAAGGCGAGTTGTTCTCGGGTATTTGTAATGGTCAGCCAAAATTGTGAAGTTATATGCGAAATAAGAGATCAAATTTAATTGTTATGTAAAATTAACAAAGCTTGTGTTACGTTTTTGTTTACGGATATTGTACATGTATATACTGTTACAGCTAGCTTAAATGTTCGATTTTTTATGTTTTAAATCTTCAAGCGTAGTTATATACATTTATATATTAACAGTTTTCAATGATATAACTTCTAAATTGGTTTTGGAAAACGTATTTTCTATTCAGCAACCTACGAAAACATTAACATGACACGAGTTATTGACTTAAGCGATAAAAAATTGAAATAATTAATGTCCGAAATTGGGCATTTGTCAAATGATTCGTAAATAAATTCGTTTGTCTACTCGTCCCATTGAATAAAAAAAAATTAAATGTAATCTTTTGACCCGGTCAAGCAGATTGCTCCTTGTTTAAACGACCAAACATTGTGCACATGATTGACCTCGCGATCGACTGTAACGATCTACTAAGTCTCAAGATATTTATGCAGCACATTTGGACGATCATCAAAATACACATACCTGTGAAAGAAGTGCAATTGAAATCGATGAAAGGAAAAATATCTAAGGTATCTTCATTGACATAATATCATTTTTCACTCGACGTAAAAATTCACAGGAACAAAACAGATTTCTTACGGAGATTTATAATGGGAAATGTTGAAATCTTTTCTCCATTCGGAAGTCACTCGTAATACCACGCACAATTTTTTTTATTCGGGTACTTTTATTAACCAAAGCAAAAGTGGTTCTTCCATTTTCTTTTTCGTTCCTTGCTATATATATATTGACTATTCTCTCAGCCTATTTGATTTAGGAAAACCCTAGTTTAATCCGCTCTTACCTATAGTTCTATTATGTACTATAGGACAGCTGCTTTATTCCAAGACTATTGAAAGAGGAGGAAATTCCAGTATGTATATTAAGAACAATAACAAAAGTTGCGCAACACGAATAAATAATCGTCGCTATGGTGAATTTATTGATAAGCGATTAAAATATAACGCCACTATACATTGTACCAACTTTCAGTATGGACTAATCTGACACAAAGCACATATCGGTAAGTCTTTTTTACTATTAAGTTGTTTCTTTTTCTTATGACAAATACAGATCATATAATTGATCTATTCTCTCTCTCCTCTCTCTCTCTCTCTCTCTCTCTCTCTCTCTCTCTCTCTCTCTCTCTCTCTCTCTCATGTGTGATAATCATCTAACACTTATGAGTTGCACTATAGTACAAAGAGATAAGTGAACCTCATTGTCTTCACTTTTACGTAACTTTAAAAAAAGAACTTTAAATTAAATGATGCAATGATTTACACACCAGTTTTATTTATAATAAGTGTCCGACGCCCATTTTATAAAATAAAACACAATACGTCAGACGTGTTTTTTTCTACTTTGGTTTCGTCACTAACTTCAACATCGGTAAAGAATGGATTAAAATATTTAATGATATAGATAAAACGTTCTTGTTATAATTCAATATATTGATTATGCACTTTATATTGCATTGCTCGATGCTAATTAAAGATGTAGGACTTAGAATATATCAGTCCCTGTTACTTCAATTTTAGTTACAGATAATACCGTTATGTGTTTTAAAAAACCGATATAGGAAAAAAATAAGAATTGATTGATTTTTGTTTTGTTTCATTGGGTTGGGGACATTGCAAATTAAAATTATTAACCTGCTGATGCAAAGTTTCTTTTTAAAAATAAATAAAATTGCCACAGAGAGTAGAGCGTATAAAAATACTTTTGAAAATAATAACTTGAAGAGTTTTGTTTTAGTAGAATTTGCATATACTCAATTAATTTTTGTTTTTAATTGAACTTAGTTTAATCATTAAGAAAATCGGACAGTGATATCTATTTATGCATGTTAATAACATGTATATGTATATGATTTGTACCTTTAAAAAAAAACCGGTATGCATGCATTTTTGGTTGCTTAAACATTTTTTCTCATCATAATTATGTCAATATATTAGGGTTTTTGTGCATAGTGAGGCGACACGAAATCAGGTGTGACGAGTTAAAATTCGTTCAAAGGTAAACAACACATTGGCAAAATTGCAGGTTATTGAACAATAGATTACATCTTTGTACATTATATGACTATAAACCTTTGTATCGTACATGCTTTTTACATACAATACCTTGACACACTTAGATAACGATTAGTTTGGTCATCTGCATGGTTAGAACCGTTGTATTTTTTTGTTTTATTCGAAAAAAATACGTATTAAGGAATCAATGTATTTCTTATTCTGAAAAAAAATTGCTTTATTTCATTAGTGGTGGATCAAAATATCAATGGAAGGATTAGAAAAAGAACTACAAATGCTTTTCGAAGGCGGCACGACTGATGATTACGTAAAATGTGCCGCTAAGAAATTAAGTGACTTAACAGGAACTGACGTCGCAGACGTTTTCCAGAAGCTAGCATATGGAGTTGATATACTGTCTAAATTGACTGGGTGCTCTACAGTACCCGTATTATCGTTTACACTTTCCTTATCAGCTCTATCTTCGATGTTCAAGAAAATAGGATCAAATCTTAAGTCTGCTGCTGTCCCTGTAGAAGAAGATAGTATATTTGTAGCATTAGAACGCTATCAAGATTCAGAGTTAACAGCAGAAGTAGTTGGTTTGGTTGATTTGCTTTTCACCATCAATGCTTATTTGGGTGAGATCAACGAACAAGCCCACGAAAGTGTTGTTAATAGATTGGAAGACAAATTTCCAACCAACGACATCGTGAGGTTCATGGGCAAACTGAAAGCGAAAACGCACAAACTACTGAAGACGTCGGACCCACACTCTGCACGCCGGGCATCAGTCTATATCAATCTGTATTTCCGTCTGGCAAATCTGCGTACGTTAGTGTTGTGGCAAGTTGTCTGCATTAAACAGCGAAGCAACTATGATCAACAAAGTACTCAAGGGGTTCTCGCCATGATAAATGAAGGTAAAAAATCAGACATGGAAGTTATCAGATATGTAACGGAAACAAGTTTCCCAAAAGCAGTGTTTCATACAATATTCCACCCGACAGAAAACGAAAATTTTATGCATTTTATTTGCATTCATAGAATAAGAATTCCAAGCTTAGGTCATGATAAAAAATTCTGTCGTCGGAAACATTTCATTCGCTCTTCGAAATTGCCGGACATCAGATTTGAAATGATGTCCTCTAAAACGGATTTTATTTGTGGAAGTCAGAACACGTCTTTTGCTTGTAAATTTTATTTGGAACCGGTGCGACATCGAAAGCTGGACGGTATATTTTATATGAGATCAGTGAAGTGGTCAGATTCCTACGTTTCTATGGACAGAGATGGAAAGTGTGTTTCTGTTTCAGACAAACCGGGATCAGAAGGGCAATGGAAGGTCGTCCGATTGGGAAATGAAGGGCTCCTGCCGCAGTTCTTATTTTCCACCCTTAAATGGCCCTGTAAATTTCTGTTCTTGAAATCTTGTTGGAGAACCTTTTCTATAGAGGGCACGGAAAATTTCAAAGCATCAAAGGAAAACTGTCTGTGGGAAATTCTTGACGTATAGATAGCCAAAGATTTTTTTAATCATAAAGGGATTATTTGGCAGTAATTATTATCATCGTTCATCGTTTGCAAAGATAAAAGAAATCTGCAACTGGAAAGTAATACCAAGGATTATACTGATATGCATGTTTTTGTCGTGTGTTCTAGGAGTTTAAGATTCCTGAGACCTATACATAATATAGGTTGTACCTATATAATGTAACTACTGTAAGTAAACGTTTGAAAATATGTTAATAGCGATCTGATTTGAAAAGCAATTTGAGATGTAAAATTTATATTGAACCTTTTTGATATAGCTAAAGAGTCAAGCTTGATAATCGTTTGTTATTTGCATTTTATGTCTAAAATAAACTTGATCATTTAATTTTTATATCTTAAACTTCCCTTTCCTGGGATATTTGCTAATATTATTATAATGTATATGTGTAAGAAAAAAATGTATACTTAGGTGTAGTTATATTACAAGAGCTTTCAGTGGCATCAAACATAATAGAAAAGAATTAAATAATTATTGTAAATCTTGTCTAGATGTGTTAAAATGATTCAAAATGAGTTAATTTAATGCTTTGAATGCGTTAATAGAATCATGTTCCTATATTTCTGGTTCAGACTTAATTAAAACATATAAGAATTATACACTTAATCTCCCTCACAAGTTGTGTGACATTATGTGATAGGTTTCGAGAAATAGTTTCTAAAACAAAATTTAATTCAATGTTAATGAAATGAATGCACATATGAGAGTTGGATGACTTAGTTTAGTTGGACTACACTTCCAATCAATCCCTTGAAAAGTTGGTTCTTTTTTATTTAGTTCCTTTTTTGTTTTGTTTTGTTTTTGTTTTTTTTTTGTTGGTTTTTTTGTTTTTTTGTTTGTTTGTTTAAACGTTGTTTATTTTGCATTTGGAAGAACGAAGGACTGATTATCCTATACGTTTTATCGCACCGATTTAATAAATATCTCTACATATAAAACTGACTACTTTCATTTGAATTTCATTTAATCATGTATAGTGCATGTCATCAATAATAAAAAACAATAGATGCTATTTATCATAAAAGTCATATACCGCATTAAACTTCAATTGTACATGTAGCAACATGTTTTAAATATACCTTTCATAAAAATGAAGATATAAGATATGTATCTAATGCAATGGAACTTATGGCATAGACAATCATTTTAAGGAAGAATTTTATACTATATTTCCTCATTTACTTTACATGTAGTTATATTGTTATATTGTTTATTCTACGCAATTTCAAAGCAAAATTAAAAAAAAAAAGATAATCATACGATAACAGTAATATTTCCAGTTGAAAAACCTCAGATAGTAAACAGCTGAGGTGATGACATAAAGATAACTCTTTATGGCTGACTCAATAACTATACCACTTTCAATAAGTTTTAGTTGACTTTCTGCCTATACATGAATGCATTTCATTATCAAAGGGAAAACGAAAACATTGATGTGAAAGGATGAATTAATGGATGTAATAGACAATATTGGCAAATTGGCAATATACACAAACACTCCTTCTTTTCTTATCAGGAAAACCACCTAAGATGCGTTAAAGGAAGTGTTCAGTTACCATTATAAGTTTATTGCGTACTATAACTGGTTATTTTAAGGTGTAAGCTTCCTCTTTTATCAACTCAGTGACTATGCCACTGAATATGAATATTGATTATTAATTAAAAAGAAACTGAATATCATGTGTAGAGCATATTTGCAATGGGGATATTAAAAATTCAGTTTCTATAATGTTGTTCTCAACAATGAATACAAAGAATGCAATTCTATTTTTTCAATTTCACTTTGTTTAAAGACAGAGGTCATTCGCAATCAACAATTTTTCTCACACCTTGTACATGTAGTTGTGCAGACTTTGATAAGTACAAAAGCTTGACACCATGAAATTTTGTTATGTGTTATGTGTTCCCATTGCAACTGCATCTACAGATTGAACAAAAATGCTGCGTTCAGGGAAACACAATTAAACACAATTAAAAGGAATCATAACATATTTTGCTTGATTTGAGCTGGTTTTCATCTGTTAAAGAAATATTCGGGATTTTCATAACCTGGAGTTATCGTTCGTAACACGAGTTAACTCTCCATTAGAGCAGGTATAGCGCTATATAACCAGTATAAACAAATGGTTGAAATAAACGTTTTTTGTCTTGTTTAATGGGTTATTGATTTAAATTGTCATTGTAAAAAGACGATTGTGCAATTAAAGGATGCTGTAATACTAAAAAACAGTAGGGAGATTTGACGAGCGCGTTTATTTGTACCATCCAGGCTCGTACCATGTTTTTTAAAAGTGCAGCGCAGCTGTAATTGATGCTACGCGCCTGCCATCTACCAAAAATTAATGCAGTTGCTGGGTTTCAGGAGAGCGCAGCTGATACAGCTGCGCTCTCCTGAAACCTAGCAACTGCATTAATTTTTGGTAGATGGCAGGCGCGTAGCATCAATTAATGAAGCCCCCCCAACTTCTTAATTCTTGCAGCAGAAATTTTTCATAAAATTACATATAAAAAAGTAAATAAGCATAAAGTTGCCCAACACCACTTTTTGGGGATCAAGTAAAATAAATTGTTAATCGGAGAAAAAAAAGAAATGAATAGCGAGTCCCTCCCATCCACTTTTAAAAAACATGGTACGAGCCTGGATGGTACAAATAAACGCGCTCGTCAAATCTCCCTACTGTTTTTTACGACGTACATTGTATTATAAAAGTGGACATGCAAAGCAGTCATAAAGACATGGATGGTTTTGTCTGTCCACCTCTAAAGAGAAAGTTTCATTCTTTCAGTACTAGTAGGTCAAGGTACAAAGATATGCATTATACCAACGTATCTGCACTGATCATTGGCGGACGTTACTAGACTTCCTTTTGATGGATTTCATGTAGATTAATTAATGACTAATTTTAATTTCATCATCATGGGAATTTAAGAGATAATGGATAAAAGCATTTGCAACCTAGCTTTTGCGTAATTTTTCGCATGTGACATGCAATCATGTTTTCTTCACGTTTATATTTATATAGTTCATTCCATTCTTGAGTTTTCATGAACTGTTTATTCCCTAACATGGTGTTTGCTATAGATGGTACGTAAATAATGTACAATTCAATTATATAAAGGGCGCTGAGATAAAAGTAATAAAGGTACTAAAAGTAAAACGAACAAACAAACATACATGTACTACAAAAAATATGTTTAAGCAGTTTCATCAAAGGCTTGAAAAAAGGGATCTCTTATTTTAAACCGAAAACAAATTCTAATTTCGATTAAATCTATATTATAAAGCCATGAGCTCTAATTTCAACGCTGTCATTCCTCTTAACCCTATAATATATATTTTATACAACGAATCTGTTTTGTTTAGAAATTCAAATGGTTGTCATTGATTTAACATCCTGCATGACAGGTACAACTGCCTGAATTGATGACCGTCTGTGCTTGGTTAGATACGAATAGTATACCCACTGCGTGTATATTTTTTTTTCATGAAACCATAGGATTTCAAACGAATGCATCTCAACAGGCCAACACAAACGCGGGGAGGGTGGGGAACAGACCCACCGAAAATCATGACGAAATACAATTAAAACATTAAATTGATCACTTCATAAATTGCCAAAATCCCAGTCTGTGAAGTTGGCGGGAGGGGGGGGGGGGGTGGTCTCGTACATGTATCTTTGAATTTAATCAGAAATAAATAATTATATGCGTACTTCCCCTATATTGTTTTTGCGTTGTCCTCAGAAAAAGGATAGGGACAGTTCGTTAGGAATTTATATTTCTTTATTTGATTTCTAGAAGAAAAAAAAAGTCCACTTTTTAACTCCAGCCCTCTCTAATATTTATAACATCTTTCATTTCTGCGTAACAGAGTGAGTTCATTTTATCAGAGAAATCACTATACCACCATCCATTCGCTAGCTCTGAAATTGACAAAAGGAGTAATTGTCCCAAATATAAGAATCCAAATGTCCTTCACTCAATGTTTGCTGATTAATAAAAAATGTGTACATCACGTTATACATGTTATTGATTGTAATCAAACGCATTCTTTGCGTTCACTTTAATTTTGCATTTAATTCTAGATAACTTTTGATGTTTTCTGTTAGGTAATTCAAATATTATCAAATGTTTTTGTTGTAATAAAAGTCGTTATTAACGTCATATATGTAAACTCCCGCACTGCTTACTCTTCTCCGAATAACCGGAAGTAATGCATACATGCTATAAGGGGAGCATAACTCTTTCAGTAACGATAACTCTAGTATATGGGAAGACCGAATATGTGATGCTGGTTAGAACATTGCGAGTGTTTGTCTCGGACCTAGGCGTGGATTGAATGAGTTATCATTTTTTTTAGATTGGGAGCCGAAAAGAGAAAAAGGAATAATGCTGAAATTATAACAATGTGTCGGATAATTATGTCAGTGCCAAGGTGGCATTTCTGCACCCATCTAAGCTGCATGTATCGAAAAATTAAAATATGCCATATGATAGACCACTGTTTAAATATTTTATAACCACCTTTCTTATTAACCTGTCAGGTCAGATATATAAATTCCTACGGGAAAATATTTTCCCATAAGAAAAAACAATTAACCTATCAGATATTCGGAATTTCCTAACGGAATAAAAGAACTTCCAATAGGAATCTAAATTCTGATAGGATTTGAGAAAAACTCCCATAGGATTTTAAAATCCGATAGGAACTCTTAATTTCTTAAAACTGTCTGCCTGAATCAAATTCCTGCAGGAAATACTTTTTTCCTGTAGGAATATTTAAAAATCATATAGGATTTTCAATATTTCCTGTAGAAAAATATTTATCCTATGGAAATTATTATTTTCCTATGGGATATTAATTTTTAAAGGTAAATATCTCACCTGTTAGGTGAGACACACTAAAATCAAAAGTGCTTATATGTTCTCTAGACAATGGTATATCATTTGGTGTATATGGATTTTTTGAAACTGCGTCTTAAGAGGATGCAAAAATGCCACATTGGCACTGTCATAATTTCAAGTTGTTTACACATCAAAACAAGATGTTACTGATGACAGCTTTAAAAGGAATGCGTGCAGAATGCTACCGTTACGAGCGTATAGTTTCAAGTTTGATTTTTTTTTATCATACAGTTGGCCAATAGCCAATACAAAAAGGGGCTCGATGCGTAAGCAATGGTCATGCTATATAAGGAGCTACAGTGCAAGACACCGGATATTGACTGAACAACCGTTTGCTATGATGTACAATGTAAATGGACGCGGATTACATGTATGTGCAATGGTTAAATCTAGGTTAAGTGAAGGTTTAGTTATTAATTGTATTTTTGAAGAGTTAGATAAAGCTATTAGTTTTGATGAAATTAAAGAGGCTATCGGTAATCTAAAGCCTGGAAAATCACACGGCGAAGATGGAATTTTGAATGAATATTTTATTGAATTCCAAGACTATTTTCACCTGTTCTACATAAACTTTTTAATTGTATATTAAATACTGATATTTTTCCCAGTAGATGGTCTTCGTCAGTTTTTGTTCCAGTGTTTAAAAAAGGTGATCCTACACACCCTAATAACTACAGGGGCATAAGTCTTGTAAGCAATATGTGTAAATTATTTACTTCAATTTTAAACAAAATGTTATTGGAATGGTCAAAATACAATAATGTTATAACTGATGCACAATTTGGTTTTAAACCAAACTATGGAACACGTGATGCTATTTTTGCTTTACATTCTATTATTAGTAACAGTTTATGTAAAAAGAAAAGGTTATATTGTGCGTTTATCGATTTTAAAAAAGCGTTTGATTCTGTTGATAGACGACTTTTGTGGCTTAAACTTTCAAAGGTTGGCATTGAAGGAAAATTACTGGCAGTTATTAAAGCGTTTTATCGTCATGTGAAATCCTGTATTGGTGTTGACGGATTTTTAAGTGAATATTTTTGTAATAACCTAGGATTAATGCAGGGCGAAGTGTTATCATCTATTCTATTCAATTTGTATGTTAACGATTTCGAAAATAGCAAATTATTCATAACAAACTATTTTGAGGCTGTACATGCGTTTCATCTAAAAATTTAATTCATATTAATGAAGAATTCAACACTTTTTTACTCGCTTCAAATTTACACACCATGTCGACATTCGGAACTCTCGGGATTTTTCATATCAAATGCACTGAGTTAGTTATCTCCCGTATTTTCAATGAAAATTTACACGTATTTGTATTATCGTTTCTGAGTTTATCCATGCAAATGTGATATTGTGGAAACATAAACTAAATAAAGAGCCTCCCGTGATTTAGCGTGAATGTAATGCGCATGCGCAAGATTGTAAAATCCAAAAAATCCAGATGATTTCCAGATTTTTAAAAGGAATTTTCGTTGATTATTAATTAGCGGAGCTTGATTGAGAAAAAATAAAAACAAATTGGTAATCTTCAAGTACCAATGATGTTTAAAATATATAAAACAAAAGACAGTACTCTTCCGATTTCTCGGTATTAAAGCCCAAAAATTCGAGTCTATTATTTTTATATAGTAGTATAGATATGTGATTCTTTGTACGTGCACAAGTTCTCCTGTAAATACACTACCACCTCATGTTATAAATTGTACATGTTATACTGATAAGCTGTAAAGCTTAAAGAAATAAAGAATTGAATTGAAATCTATAGGTCTAAATATATAGTTGTCCGTAATTTTGTGTTAATTGTTTTGATTGATATGATACTGAATGGAGATTATTATTGAATGAAAGAAGTGGTAGGATGATGATCAACCTATATTTGGAGCTAAGCTTGTAACAGTTGTGATTATTATTATTATAAGTGTCAGCATTATCACAAAACTAGAAATTTACTTGAGAGTGTACAAAGTTTACAGTTGATATATATCAGCATTATATTATACGCTTTGTTGAGGGCTCTTATTTGCATGGTGATGTTGCCATGCAACTAAATTGAGCTATATTATACACAACAATCCCTTCTCGTGAGTAATGCAGCTACATGTAACTAAATGTAAGAGCCCCTTCTTGAGCATTGTACCGTGGAGTTTAATTTGAGACACCTGTGCATAACATATTTTTAGACGTTTTAAAAATAATCATGATCCACCACTTGCATTTTGTCAAAAGGGAGATCAATCTTAATATGCAGTAACCAACATTAAAAATAAAATTATGCTTACATGTTCACTCAGTACTTTTCTATCAAGAAGCTGATAATTCTTTTCCCATTGATGTTTTAAATATTCAAGGAAAAACTGTACAGTATTTTTGTACTTATAAGTACCCGCCTTACAAAAATTTTGGAAATTTTTGTTGAATGTCATAAGTGACAACAACAACAATATAATCAATGTGAAGGTCAAATAAAGAAAAAGGAAAAAAAGTACCTTTTTCTGCTGTCAACAATGCAGCCTCCTCCAAAGAAGGGATCCTTCAACATAGGGGGTATGAACCATGTGCAAAATCCTTCCTCCATAATTATATCACACAGATACTGCAACTTTTCATGTCAATTAAGCCGGTTGCTTTTCCGTATTTTATATCATATATAAGATTTTTAAACTCTAAAATATGTGAAAATGCTTCTTTTACCAATTTTTGGAGTTGAAGGGGCAAAATAATTACACCGGCGGCCATATTTAATCACTGTGTTAAATCTTAACCAAGGTACTGGGGGTGGATTTTAAAAGTTAACACAGAGTTAACACATGGTTAAACTCTAACACTTTTGAAAAACACTTAACCATTTCGTTAACTTTAACACCGAATTTAACACACAGTTAACACGGTGTTAGAGTTAACCACCTTTCGAAAAACCGGCCCCTGATGTATTTTTGCATTGTCAACATGTTTTATGAGTAAAGCAGAGAGAGAGAGACAGAGAGACAGAGAGATAGATACAGACAGAGAGACATATAGACAAACATAAACGGAGAGAAATTAATGTAAAAAAAACTATGTAAATGGAGTCAGGGTCATATTGATTCAGAACCCCCAGTTTTGTGCTGCCCTTATTTTAATCCGAGATTTCATGCACATTAGATACAGTCGTTTGACCAGTTCCGAATAGGGTACAGATTTGGCGGTGCTGTAAATGTTCCCGTGTTTTATTTTTCGATTTGATTTTTTTGCCGATATACACCATATCCCTGCTGATATTAATGCAATATTGCTGCATTTAATTTTTTTTAAATAAAATTTTATTCTAACAAATTATGCGGGAAGCCATTTAACCAGTTGCGAATAAGCCGATGAGTTCCGAATAGCACATATCGAATGTAGATAAAAAAGTTTCGGCCCTAAAACCATCCATTGAACCTGTTGAATAACAGGTTTAATGCAAATCACTCAGTTATTGGTATTTTCTTATCCTATACAGTTTGATTTGCACGAAAATGACAGACGAAATCACCGTAACAATAATTTAGACTGGTTTCTAACATATTGTCGGAATACAGTCGCAGCGCCACCACTTATCATTTTTGTGGTACAATTTAATATGATTTATTAATACTGAGAATGACATTTTATGAATTCCAGAAGTATTTGTTTTCATCCATCTCTTCATTCAATCCTAAAACAGAGGGAAACAAATTGGGTATTCCGGCGGAACTCGTAAAATGACGGCTTCATAAAATTCTGCATCCAATTGCGTTTTTATTTTATTTTTTATCCTGTATGCTTTAGGGTATGTTAGAAAACATACTAAACCTACGTCTAATAATAGAAATCTTGTTACAAGTGAAAATTTCAGGAACCGACAGACGTTTTATGCGCATATTAGCGTTGCAATGACCTGGATTTATTACAAAGCGAAAGTAGGTCGACTAATCTAAGACCGATATCAAATACATGTATATGACCGCAAAAAATAAAACTACTGCAGAATTCAAACAAGCATTAATACGTGTTCATGTTAAAGGTATTGATTTTTTTCTCCATTTTTTATTTCATTAATTATTTGCTATTTAACTTCTGAACTATTCGGAACTGGTCAAAATTCGGAACTGGTCAAACGACTGTACATTGATGCTATATTTAGCCAGACTCGATAACAGATTTTCCATACAGCTATTTATAGAACTGGAAAAGCCAATGAAAATATTAAAACGAAGACCATGAAAACAAAATCGTCGTTAAAACGAATAATGGAAGATCGCCCCCTGCATTCTACAAATATTCAGTATGGAATAATTAAACGTATAACGTACATATAACACATACCGGTAAGTTACTTATAAAACAAATGATATAATGTCGATGTCGGTGTATTGACTATCTCTCCCTCTCTCTCTCTCTCTCTCTCTCTCTCTCTCTCTCTCTCAATCAATAATATTATTCATGCGTACATGAATTGTAAAAGACGTAGCTGGAGCAGGTGTACTTAAATTCCAATTCTTAAACGATTCAAAAAACTGTTTATTGATAATTTGATAGATTACACCTATTTTGTTAGATGTCTTATTTTTTGTATACTCATAACTATATAGACATGTATTATGGTACAGCATTAAAACATAGATGATTTGACGGGTGCAATAAAATTATGTGCTATTCATATTGTAAATTTTGAATTTACTGGGTTGGTGTATAATACCAAACTTTACAATACGACAAGGTAAAATTTTGTATTTTTAAAATACACCCATCCAGTAAATTTGACATCTGTAACCACTCTTGTAAATATTAAATAAAAGTTTTTTACCGAAGCGAAACCCCATTTATTTTTTTCTTTTGTTTGTTTGTTTGTTTTGTGTTTTGGGTTTTTTTTTGGTGTAGGTATATTGATACTTTAAGACTCCTTATCTTGTGTAACCACTCCCACCCCCCAGTGTTTGGTGATCCCTGCCCTGTTCTGGAATTGTAATTACGATATACAGGGAAATGAATCAAAACTAAACTGTAAACTTATTATGTAAAGTGCATTCTTGCTACGAGAAAAATAAATTGCAATATATCGTTCATACACTCAACATTGCAGTAGATAGTACATTGTTGTAGATTATTGTCAGATGTTTATTTAACTTTCTTTCTGTTTGCTTAATGTATATAATGAAAATTTTCATTAGTCTACATATATCTAATGGTTTTTTTTCTTGTTCATTACAGAACGCAGCAAAATGAGGTTTGGTGAGTCGAGAGGCCCTTGAAGACGTATCAGTTATGAAGTGAAAGATTACATTGTTATACAAGATTTAAAAGGTATGGTCATGTCCATATGCTATCTATAAAGGGAAAATTACCTCGGCACACTTAGATAAAGAAAACTCAGTCATTTTATCAGGAACCATAATGATTATAATTCGTTTTATTTCTAAAAACGCAAAAGTAAATTTATATTCAAATCTACAGTTGGTTTTTTTTCTATTCAGGAATGGATAAAACTACAAAAGAAAGATTAGTAAAAGAGCTACGCGTGCTCTTTGCGAATGGCAACACTGAGAAATTAGTTAAAGAAAATGTGAAAGAGCTGAGTGACTTCACTGGAACAGACTTTACAGACATTTTCCAGAAACTTACATATGTAGTTGATTTGCTGTCGAAGTTGACGAAAGGCTCTACAGTTACACCTAATGCCTTTACTGTGTCCCTTTCAGCTATATCAACAGTGTTTAAGATACTAGGCACGAAACTTAAATCTTCTTCTCCCCCTGTAGAGAAAGACGCTACCTACTTAGCCTTGTTGCGCTATCAAGATTCAGAGCTGAAGGCAAAAGCAGTAGGCTTGGAAGACTTGCTTTTCACCACTCACGCCTACTTGAATGAGATCGACGAACAAGCCCATGAAATTGTTGTCATCAGATTGGAAGAAAGGTTTCCAACCAACGACAGCGTGATATTCCTGGGGACATTAAAAAATAAAGCACAGGAACTACTGACGACGTCGGACCCATACTCTGCTCGTCGGGCATCAGTCTATATCAATCTGTATTTTCGACTGGCGATATTGCGTACGATGGTGTTATGGCAGGTTTTCTGCATCAAAGAGCGAAGTGGCTATGACAAAGCAAGTACTAATGCGGTTCTCGCCATGATAAATGAAGCTCAAAAGTCAGACCTGGAAGTTGTCGGATATGTAACGGAAACAAGTTTCCAAAAGGTAGTGTTTCATACAATATTCCATCCGACAGAAAACGAGAATTTCTTGCACTTTCTTCAAATTCAACAATACTGGATCCCAAATATAGGACAAGATCGAAGCTTCTGTCGTCAAACACATTGTATTCGCTCGTCAAAAATGCCGGAGATCAGATTCGAGAGAACGTCAATGTTTGGGGGTCGTGTTCGTGGAGGTAGCGATATGTCCTCTGACTGTAAGTTTCAACTGGAACCTCTGGAGAAACGAAGGGTGGACAATGTATTTTATATAAAATCTGTACGGTCGCCCAACCATTACGTTTATATGCACGACGGTGGAAACTGTTTTTCCGTCTCACGCAGGCCGGGACCTGAGGGGCAATGGAAGATTGTCCAGTTTGAGAATGACGAGAGCCCCCCGAAGTACGTGTTGTCTCCCCTTAAATGGCCATGTCGATTTCTGTTCATGAAATCGTTTTGGGGAAGTATTTCCATAGCGGGCACTTACAATTCCAAAGAAACTAAAGATAAAGGTCTGTGGGAAATTATGGATTTATAGAGGAGGACTTTGATTTAATATAGTTATGCACTATTTTGAGCATTTTAAACGACTGACTCTCGAATTTTGCTTTACTATCATTCAGCATTATTGCCTTAATGTCACTCTATGCGAATTTCTTGAAGTTGCAAGGCGTTCTAGATCTATTAAAAAATAGTAAATCAAAAATTACATGCCATTGCATATATATATATATATATATATATATATATATATATATATATATATATATATATATATATATATATACACCCGTATATAAATAGCAATAAAACACGATTTCTTCCTTGTTATCTTTAATACATGATTTGTAAATATGTCATGTTTTCTTTTTTGTATTTCCCTGTTTATTATTTACACAGATTTTGAGTGTTTTTTGCTTTACTAATATCTCATGTAAAGTTGTTGTCTTTTAAAATGATTTTTTGTTTCCGTTTTATTTTACAATATGGGGTAGTTCTGTTTATTTTTCAAATAAATTACTTTAATAAATAGTTATACCGTTTTTTCTTTATTATGAAATCCAAAAGCCCACCATATTTTTATATCAAAATGCCGTTAAATTGACACTGTATACAGGTAAATATTTGTCCCCGTTTTTGCCCCTTTCGCCCTTGTTGTCAGCGGGTAATTTAAGACAGGTGAAAATAATTTTAAACATGTCCGTAGAAAGAATATCTACATGTAATTCTAACCGTCTCAGGGCGAATTCAAGACTGTGCAAAACCGTTTACAAGTGTAGAAAGGCAAAACAAAAATAACAAAAAAACAAAAAAAAACAAACAAACAAAACAAAAAAAAAAAAAAAAAAAACCAACAAAAATACAGTGGGCAAAAAGAACCCTGTATACAGTATGGGTGTAAAAAAGGTATAACCTTGGAAGTTGCAGAACAAACGTGAAACGTGAAATCCAAAAAAAAAAAATTAAATAAATAAATAAATAAATAAATAAATAAATTTACAGAGATAAATCAAGAGTGGATTGTTTCTAAATGATTAAAATATAAAAAGTATATTTGCATATACATGTATACCTGTTTCTTTTATACTGAGATATCTTTTAGTAATATGATAATATCACATTGCTGATTTTGATATTTTTTCTGACCTTTTTTTGACTTGGTATATGATAAGTTAATTCTAAAAATCAAGCCGGGACTTTAATTTGTATGGTGGCATATCTCTGCCCCTAGTGTGCAAGTTATTTTTCTATTAATTATGTGGACATGCAAGATAAATATGTTGACATGCAAGATAGTTATGTCAACATGCAACATAACTATGTTGACATGCAAGAAAACTGCAATCAAATAAGAATTATAAAAAATATCAAAAAATCTCAAATATCGCCAACATGTGACATCCAAGATGCTAGATGCTACCTATTTATGTCGACATGCAACTTATTAATGTTAACATGCAAAATAAATATGCTGACATGCAACATATTTATGTCGACATGCAACTTATTTATGTTAACATGCAACTTCTTTATGTCGACATGCAACTTATTTATGTCGACATGCAACTTAGTTATGTTAACATGCAAGATAAATATGTTGACATGCAACATATTTATGTTGACATACAACTTAGTTATGTTCATATACAATTTATAAGTTGCATGTCAACATATTTATCTCGCATGTAAACATAACTAAGTTGCATGTCAACATATTTATCTCGCATGTCAACGTAAGTAAGTTGCATGTTGACACAAATAAGTTGCATGTCGACATAAAAAAGTTGCATGTTGACATAAAGAAGTTGCATGTCAGCATATTTATCTTGCATGTTAACATAAATAAGTTGCATGTCGACATAAATAGGTAGCATCTAGCATCTTGGATGTCACATGTGGGCGATATTTGAGATTTTTTGATATTTTTTATAATTCTTATTTGATTTCAATTTTCTTGCATGTCAACATAGTTATGTTGCATGTTGACATAATTATCTTGCATGTCAACATATTTATCTTGCATGTCGACATATTTGATAGAAAAATAACTTGCACACAAGGGGCAAATATATGCCACCATAATTTTTTAAACGAGATATAAGAAATTTTTGTCTCGATCATGGAATCACGGCCAAGTACCTTCTTCGCAATTTTGCCAAATTTATGGTGGCATATCTCTGCCCCTTGTGTGCAAGTTATTTTTCTATCAAATATGTCGACATGCAAGATAACTATGTTGACATGCAAGATAATTATGTCAACATACAACATAACTATGTTGACATGCAAGAAAATTGAAATCAAATAAGAATTATAAAAAATCTCAAAAAATCTCAAATATCGCCAACATGTGACATCCAAAATGCTAGATGCTACCTATTTATGTCGACATGCAACTTATTTATGTTAACATGAAAGATAAATATGCTGACATGCAACTTATTTATGTCAACATGCAACTTATTTATGTCAACATGCAACTTATTTATGTCAACATGCAACTTACTTATGTTGACATGCGAGATAAATATGTTGACATGCAACTTAGTTATGTTTACATGCGAGATAGATATGTTGACATGCAATTTATAAGTTGTATGTCAACATAACTAAGTTGCATGTCGACATAAATATGTTGCATGTCAACATATTTATCTTGCATGTAAACATAACTAAGTTGCATGTCGACATAAATAAGTTGCATGTCGACATAAAGAAGTTGCATGTTAACATAAATAAGTTGCATGTCGATATAAATATGTTGCATGTCAACATATTTATTTTGCATGTTAACATAAATAAGTTGCATGTCGACATAAATAGGTAGCATCTAGCATTTTGGACGTCACATGTTGGCGATATTTGAGATTTTTTGTAATTCTTATTTGATTGCAGTTTTCTTGCATGTCAACATAGTTATGTTGCATGTTGACATAACTATCTTGTATGTCGACATATTTATCTTGCATGTCGACATAATTAATCGAAAAATAACTTGCACACTAGGGGCAGAGATATGCCACCATAAAAAATATCAACCATTGCGAGTAAAGCATAAGCGGATAATGATCGTTGGTATATCCTTTGATTATCCAATGGCGGATTACAAAATCATTGAGATTATTGCATTCACAGGGCAATAATAAGGACTGTAAAATCAAAACAAAAACATGTCGTAACACACGAAACGTGAATATTCGGCTTCACAATACATGACCCACATGCGGTGCGTCTTTTTACCCCAATGAACCCCAATGATACCCCAATGAACCCCAATGATACCCCAATGATACCCCCAATGATACCCATGCAATGAACCCCAATGATACCCCAATGATACCCAATGATACCACAATCAACATGTTTGTTCATTCATATACAAAAATGACCGTGCGTCAAGGTCATGACACACCCTTAGGTCAAAAGCAATTTTCATTTTAAGAACTTCAAATGTTTCTCCATAAAAAAGATATGGATCGGACACGGATTTTGCACTTTTCCTGTCAGTGACCTTGCCCTAATGAACTTTGGGCAAGTTCATGACACACACTCAGGTCAAAGCAATGTTTGTGTAAAGTAAGAATTTTCAGTGTTTTTCCATAAGTATTAAGATATTAACCAGACACAAATTTTGCACAGACAGATGGATGAACAAGGTGATTCCTACAACCCATCCTCCCCTCCCCCAAAAAACTTTTTGGGTGTGAGGGGTTAAATAATATGCTTTTGAATAATTCCTAGGTATTAATGGGGTTCATCAAAGTATCACTAGGGCTTACTTAGGTATCGTTACAGCTTAAATACGGTATCATTGGTAAGTTAATGTTAATCGGGGTCTGGTTGGGGTTTATTGTTTATTAAGTACATGTATATTCTTGCATCAATGAGATTTATTTCTGTATCATATGGAAAATTAAAATTCATTGGTGAATGAGTCATTGCACAGAGCTCATTTTAAGTTTATTGTGGTTCATTGAGGGTATCAACGAAATTTTGGCTGGGATATCAATGGGTTCATTGGGTAATCAATCGGTGAAAAAACGCCGCGTACATTTGTAAAACATGTTGGTACCTAAAATTTATTAAGTGCATCAATTATAAACATACTTAATATCATTAGGGTATTTTAAAGTTCATTGGGGTATCATTGGGGTTCATTGAGGTAAAAACGACCCACCCTAGCTGTATTGTACTTAAAGGGGCATGGTCACGATTTTGGTCAAAATTTATTTTCGTTTTTAATGTTTTCAATGCTTCATTAATACATTTCTAATAATCAACCAAAATTTGAGTCTCCGTCGTCGAGTTATAAACAAGATACAAATCTTATTATTCTTTGTTATGTAAACAAAGTCCAGGTCATGTTTTTATTTACATTTTGAACGTTAAATGAAAGTACCAGGTTTAGACCTAAAATAAATGTGACAAACGCTAGGAACTGTTCATTTACATGTTTAAAACGAATGAGCAGACAGACAAAATCAGCTTATAAAAGAACTTTTACCAGTATATTGAACCAATGTAAACAAAATCATAGCGCGAGCCTTGTTTACATAACAAAGAATTGTAAGCTCTGCATCTTGCTTATAACTCCAGGACTGAATCTCAAATTTTGGTTAATCATTAGAAATGCATTACTTCACCATTGTAAACTGCAGCAATAGAAAAATAAAATTTCATTAAAATCGTGACCATGCCCCTTTAAATTGTTTTAAAACAGCTACTGGTAGGACAGGACTACGCGGCTTCCAGACAGTGGCTCCAGACGTTAGGCAGAACAATACAGATATCCTTTTCATAACCAGTGGTCCCTTTCACAAAAAATCTTTTGATTAATTTTCATCGTAAGTGAAAACTTAAGGTTTTGTTCATTTTCACAAATCTTCTAATATTCTTACGTGTAAAATTTGTCGTAACTTTACGATAGCACATACCATCTCGTAAGTATTTCAAAACTGTAAATAATAATCGTTTTTTGTAAAATGTACAAGGAAAACAGCTAAATTGAATGTTTTGAGCCACATTATACCGTTATTTTGCATTATATAACAGTTATTGTTGAAAAAATACACAAATAAATTCTCAAAAAATTTTTACGGCAAATGTTTCTCGTAAGATTTTCCTACGTCTCACTTAACACACATTGTGATTGTGACGTCATATTTTGATTTCTACTACATCACATTGATTTCAGGCGGTGTAAGGGGTATATAATTTTAGTTTTGCATCCTTTTTATAAATGAGAATGTTGGTTTATTTATATGTTTTTTCCTGTTTTATAAGAATTATTAAGTGAACTCAAATCGTTGCTAGGGAAAGGATAACTCGTAAGTAAATTCTTAAGTGAAACCTGTTACGAATGCGTTCGTGAAAAGCACTTAAGATTTTTCGTAAGAGATTCTTAAGTTGAAATCTTACGCAAAACATTTGAATTTTTTAAGAAAAGTTTCTTTTAGCCTTTGGTGTTTCATACATTGCACAATTAATTTGGACATAAAAAGTTACAGTTATAAGACTTATCTTTGATTTGAAATTATGGTTTAACTATAATGTATTTGTGAAGGTAATAAGAGTCATCCGTTGGTATACAGAATTTCACCGAAAACCTGTAGAAAATCGGAACAAAGAAAATAAGTTCATGAGTGATATATAAAATATTGTTTTAATTTTTCAATGTTTTCAGAAAAATAAGTTTCACCACTGCTGATATATGTTGCTCAAGGATGTTTTTACCTCGTTTATTGATTATTAATGGTTCTATAATTAGCAATAAATATACAATGGTATCTTATGCAAAACGAAACTAAATCATCGTTGCTAAGGAAGTTACAAACAAATGTTTCGATAACGGTGTAATGTTGAGTAGTTTACTATGAAATAGACGGGTAAGTTTAATTTTTTCTTATATTGGTGTGAATTAAATACATAATTGTTATCATTTACTAAAATAAACGAGACTTTCCAAGTGTCCTTCAAAAATATTTGATTATTAAGAATCAAAATTTGTATTTAACGCAGCAATGTTAAGGCGTCCCGATGCTAAAATACGGCTGGAAAACGATATTATTTGAATCATCGCAAAAATACTTTGACCGGGAGTATTTCTGAAAATCTATGTTACATTTATTGACAACGATGTTAAACATTATATTTGATGCATTTTTGTGACGTCATATTTACTTTGTAATCACGTGACGGGCGAATCCTAATATTGCAAATGATCTATTTAAATCGCATCGGCGCAGGTGATTAATGACATTAAATCATAAATATTTTAAAGAAAAATCCTTTGTTATGTCATATACTTTGAAGTTCTTGATTGGGCTTGAAATAGATATTTCGTTTATGGAAGATATTGTTGAAACATTCTACAAAATCATCAAAATAATGCACATTTTTACTAATCAAAAGCGATTTACAAAAAATTGGGGTAAATCCGTATGTTTCCCAAGCACGATTCACATTGGTACCTATATTTTCTACCAATTTTACGTAAAATATTCTAAAATTGTGTTGATCTTTCACCTGCGCCAAGCTGGTTTTTACATGCATTAACATTTCTTCATTCAGTTGTTTAAACGTAGCAGGGAGAGTCTCCAAACCACTAGTTTATAAATAGTCTTTTACTTTAAAGGGGCATGGTCACGATTTTGGTCAAATTCTGTTTTTCAGTTTTTATTATTTACAATGCTTTAGGAATGCATTTCTAATGATCAAATGAAATTTGAGAGTCAGTCGTAAAGTTATAAGCAAGAAACAGGGCTCACAATTCTTTACCATGTAAACAAGGCTCGTGCCCTGTTTTTTGTTTACATAGGTTCAATATACCAATATAACATCTTTGTCAATCTGATTTGTCTATCTTTTTATTCATTTAAATCATAAATAAACAGTTCCTAACGGTTAACACATTTATTTTAGGTCTAAAACTGAAATTTTCACTTCAACATTCAAAATGTAAACAAAGGCTTTGTTTACATTGCAAAGAATTTTAAGCTCTGTAACTCGCTTATAACTCAACGAATCAGACTAAAATTTTGGTTGCCTATTAAAAATGCCTTACTGAAGCATTGTAAAGATTAAAATCAGGAAAATAATTTTTGACTAAAATCGTGACCATGCCCCTTTAAATGAAGCTTTAAAACTGCCGATTATTTGATACTGGTTTTTAATATGAATGAATTCTGTACGTCTAGCATTAACGGCAGCATCTATGTAAAGGAAACGATTGCGGTTTTATACTAGGTTGATATAATTCACTTTTAACGTTAATTAAGGTCGGTAGCGGGTTAAAACTTTGCGCCCTTTGCGCAGGGTATTGCGCATTAATGTCGTAAAACGCAAATGCAAAGTAAAATGTTCAAAGATACAGGTTATCATGTATCGTTTTTATTTTTAAAAAAATTACTTATCATAAAAATTATTTTTAGTGAAATGAATCGTTAGAATAATGTTCAGAAGTATTTTAATCATTTCGCCGCTTCTAAAAAATCCACGTTATCCATGTCGGAGTCAACGTCTTACGATGACGTCATTTGAAACTTTGACGTAACAAAATAAACGTCGTGCATTTTTATTGCAGCGCCAATGAACGAAAATAAAATTATAATTTGCAAAATAAAAGCATGTGCGCGATCCTTTCATGTTCTCTGTAAGTGGAAATTAGGTAATTTTTTTTTATCTATTACAAATAAAATTAAATTTGATTTCTAAACATCTTTTTATTTCATACAATTCTATATGTAAAATGTCTGGCACGGCAAGTTTATACGACCAAACTATAAGGGCGAATAGCACAAAAACTATCCGGTCAATTTCGTTTTAATTTGGCAAAAAGTTAACTTATACGTTATCCTTCCATCGCTGAAAATTAAAAGAAAATCGTATGTTTGTAATTTTTTACATATGAAATTGAAAATGAAAACCCCCTTTTTCCTATATAATCCTATATAAAATGTCGGGGATGATTCGGACATATGACCAAAATTTGAGCGCGGTAAACAGATAAACTATCCGGTCAATTTACTTTATAATTTGCACATAGTTTACTCATAAGTTGACCTTTCACTGTAAAAAAATTAAAGGAAATCGTATGTTTGAAACATTCTCCCCCGAGACTCCTTAAGATACATTCCCTGAGAACTATCGACAGGAATGCAGATCGTGACGTCAAAGTTAATTATGACGTCATATCGTATGAAGTACAGACAAGTTACTTTCTACACATCGCTGTAAAATCAATCGGGAAGCATTAACATGCCCGCGAACAACTTTAAAATTGTCATGTACAAATTTTGATTGTATATAAGTAATCTAAATATTTATTAAGGTCACAGGGCAAATAATATTTTGATTTCATTCAATAATTAGGGTCAAATTGTGAGTTCACATTCTTTTTATATTTAAATCAATGTCCACTTTTCACATACGTTCCCTCCATATCTTTTTAGCCGATCCATTCTCAGACATTTTTCTCGAGTTCCATCTGTATCTAAACATTTATTCTTACTGGTAACCGCGATCAAATAGACACAAACCTGTTTATCGACATTTAGTTCAAGTTAAACCTTACATGTTCAATGTACAACGTCTTGTTTTAAAGGTAGCATGCTGTTTGTTCAATTGTATCTTCTAAAAGACCATTTTATTGATCATTGAACATTGTCATTTAAGTTAAAGTCTGTATTTGTTATTAATCGATATGCATCGATATCTTAACCAAGGTAAATTTTCTCGCAATCAATTTTTAAAAGGAGGTTGGATCCTGCGATCACAAGTCTCTAAGTTCTTTTCTTAAGTATTTTTTTTAAAAAACTACATATATAGCTAAACCAAAAATCAAAACAAAATTTTGGGGGTCTATATGCTCCTTTCGGTGCTACAGTGTATTTAATATGACCTTTCTGCACTGAAAGTGCAAATTGCACATAAATCGCTTTTTCCTCAATAATTTTTAATCGGAATAAACCATGGCATCAAATACAAACTTATATTATTTAAAATTAATAAAATTAAAATAATCATAAAGAAAAAGTTTGCAATTTCTTCACCTAATTGATATTTTGACCTTTTTGCACTGATAAAACGCTTTTTGGATCCATTAACGATTCAACATGCAATAAAATTATTTAAAAGTCTCAAACTTTTTCTCAAATTTTAATAGACTTGTGGAAAATATCTTACAAATTCAGAAAATAAAACCAAAAGTATGGGTCTATGATGTAAATTTTGAGATATAGCGAGAAATAAGCTAATTTTAGGCAAAAATTGGAGTTCATTTTTTCTTGACTTTTATGAAATATTAGTTAAATGTGCCAATATACGTCAATAGAAATATTGAAATATTATTAAAATATGTTTTTTGAAACAACACGAAGATAACCCAATGGATAACTAGCTGGAAATTTGGTCTGCACTAAAAATAAGGAGGCTAAAATTACAGTACTCTAAAACAACTGAGTTATGAAAAATGTTTATTTTTCTTCTTAAAAACCTTCCGCTACAAAATGTAGTCCCTTCCTTAACTTTGTAAATATGTAATTTTCCCTTAACCATTTTATTCAATATAGTTTATTTGGCATTGTAAAATAGGAATTTACAAGTAGAATTAATATATGACACATAATTTCCAGACTAGATGTGACCCAAAATGGCTTCCCAAAATCAGAGGAACGAACCTCTTTAAGATTATTTTTAGCATTGTTTTCTTTCTTTATTGCAGCCTACCTAAAAAAAAACAGAGACTTTTGAATTTATTATTCAGAAATGGCATCGTTTGGAATGCAGGATATGGAAGAAGAAATAGGATTGGTGTTTGGGAATGGGAAAACTGCATGTTTTGTAAAAGTTGAAATACAAGAATTGAACCAATCCCTTGAGGTTGGAGCTGGGGATGTTTTCCTTAAAATATCAAAAGCTATTGCATTGTTGTCCAGCATTACTGGATATAATTCATTCCCGGTGCATCAATTTACAATATCATTTTCAGTACTGTCGAACATTTTACAGAAACTTGGCACACAACTCAAGTCGTCTACACCTCAAGTTGAAGAAGATAAAGTATATTCAGCATTACTACGCTACCAAGATTCAGAGTTAAGGTCAGAAGCAGTAGGTGTGGAAGACTTACTGTTCAACGCTCACGCCTATCTAAAAGAGATCGACGAAGAAGCCCATGAAAGCGTTGTAATTAAATTGGAAGACAGGTTTCCAAATGACGATACTGTGAGATTTCTTGGAAAATTGAAAGCAAAAGCGTACGAACTTCTGACGAATTCAGACAAGGAGTCTGCTCAACGGGCATCAGTTTATATCAATCTTTATTTCCGACTGGCAATTCTGCGCACCCTGGTGTTGTGGCAAGTTTTCTGCATCAAGCAGCGAAGTGGCCATGACAAAGCAAGTACTCAAGGGGTTCTTGCCATGTTGACAGAAAGTAAAAACTCGGATATGGAAGTTGTTAGATATGTCACCGAAACCAATCATCTAAAGGCAGTTTTTCTAACTGTCTTCAATCCAACAGAAAACGAGAACTTTGTTAACTTTCTTCGCATACATCAAATCAAAATCCCTAGCATAGGACAAAATAAACACTTCTATGATCCAACACGTTATATTTGTTCTTCTCATTCGCCGGAAATCAAATTAGAAATGTCATCATGGTACAAGGGTCGTATTTGTGGAAGTAAGAGCAAATCGGCTGCTAGTGAATTTAAATTGGAACCTGTAGAAAACCTTAATTTGGACAGTATATTCTTTATCAGGTCGAAGAAGTGGTCTGATCATTACGTTTATATGGAAGAAGGGGGAAAATGTTTTTCCGTTTCCGGCCAACCAGGGACTGAAGGGCAATGGAAGGTCGTCCAATTTGAAAATGACGGAAGCCCTCCGAAGTACATCATGTCCCCCGTGAAATGGCCTTGTCAATTCTTAGTTGTGAAGTCCTTTCTGGGGTTTGTTAGCATAGAAGGGACGAAGAATCTAAAGAAAGTAAAGGACAAAGGATTGTGGGATATTCTGGACGTGAAAAGTAGTTCGCCTAAATAGAACTGCTGAAATAAAAAGAAAAAAATGTATGCGAGCTGGTTTTCTCTAATGTAATTAAGAGAATTTTACAAAGGAGACTCTTACTAGTAAGTTATATTTTGAAAAAATAGATCCAAACAATTTTTTAAGTGATTTGTAAAATAACTTACTGCCCTAGAATTAAACACGTGTACAAGCTGTGTCGTCGAACAATACTAGTAGTCATATCTTACAAGGGCATCATACCGCGATTGTATTTGAGAACTATAATGAACAAAAAAGGGGAACAACCTTCAACTTCCGCAATTCAGTCACCGCACTGACATTTAATAACTTTTTAGAATGTAATTGGCGGGTTGTTAAATCACCAAAAAGGGGGAAGAAAATGATTTTGGGTGGGGTTTTTTTGTGTTAGCAAAAATTGTCATATGAATGCAATGTATATTTTATGGATAGATGAACAGTTATTTAAGGAATAAGGAATCATTCTTTGAGTATTATGAGGTGATAATTTCGGTCGGGGCGTGATCAAATCTATCATAAAGCCCTCAAAATATTCAAAGAATGATTCCTTATTACTTATATTTACATAATTTAAGCCATCGTACGATTAAATATCTAAATATAAATAAGCAAACCCCGCTGGCGCCTCCGTCAATGTGGCGTCATTTGAAGTTATGGGTTATATAGCACAAAATCGATACGTAGTGTTATCACATGCAAGACACTGGAAAAAGTAAATATAATGTATTATTGTTAATGACTTATAACCTGTCATTGTGGATTGTTAAATTATCATGAGTGAAATAAACGAGACTGTTATGAGAAACAAAACTTAACTTCTTCTTTTTGATAACTTTACAGGATTGATTTGTCTTTTTAAAAACATGGGGAAAAAATAATAATCTCGTGATATGCACCATAAATATCATTTATTTTGTATTAAGAGAAAGTACCAAGCAACTTTTTAGATGGAAATCTAACAAACTAAATATTTTTTTTTAAAATATGAACTTCAAAGAAACTAGGAAGAGCAGCTGACATATAAAGCCTTGTATTTAGATTTGTTCATGTTTTATTAAATACATGTAACTTTAACGTAATGGATACTCATTTCTCCTTTCATATGCAGGTAGAATAATTAAATAAGTCCAAAAGATGTAACAATGTACATAACTGTGATTGTGTATTGTAATGACTTTCAAAAGAGGATGGTGCTAAAGGTCATTTTCTTAAAGGAATAAGTTTAAAATACATGTATAACGTTATTGTGATCAGACAAGTTTTTAGCAATGTATTTTAATATACATGTACAAATATCTAGCAAGAAATTAAAAATAGAAATAGACAAAGATCAAACAATCTCTGAGCATTATATACCAATTTATCAAAATATCAAAGAACATATCGAGAAATGTTAATATGTCAAAAATGCCCCTTGATATGAAAAGCTTAAAATATTTGGCTATTAGTTTATATTGTTCATATTTCCCATGCATGTATATGTAAATGATGCTTATTTAATTATAACAAACAAAGGCCAATCATTTCGTTCTTTCAATCACGCCTATAATATCATATTACTTGTAGCAACATGGGTATATCCCTGTAACTATTTTTAGAATCGGTAGGAAAAGTAGTGCCTTTAAGCAAAATAGTTCCTATTCTTGGAGAGTGTATATACATTTATTTACAGAATCAGAATGCTTGACACATGTCAGAAAAGAGGATTTGCAATTTTAAAAGCAAGTGTCAAAATTAAATTATCATTTGAAGGAAAGAATTGAAATTGTTTGATGTACACCCTTTCCAAAACTGTGAAATTCCCTACTTTTACTTTCATTTTCAGAGTTTTTCAATACAGACGCATTTTGCCGGAAAACGAATCTGACTTCACACCACGAAATTTTAACAGGAGAGAGACAATTGGATGAGCTTTTATTCAAGAGGTCCCTCGTTGCTGAACGAAAATTAGGGCCGGAGCTATGAGCCCGAACGTTAACATTACCGCCTATGGAAAATGCATTAGTGGACTATACCCATATGAATATTATGCATAAGCTTATTGTTCCATACTTCATTAGGATGTGAATCATCAATAATAAAAGTCTGTAATTAAGAATAATTATAATTCCATTAAACAGTCCCATTGTTGGATATCTCGATGACGATGCTAACACAAGGTTCACCAAAAGTCACAAAATACAACAACTAATCAAATTTTGAAGATTCACCGTTGCGTTGGACCAATATTGGCAGACAATTGCAAAATGTTTTTAGCTTGTAAGACTGAAGGCATGTCTATCATCTTTCCATGGAAAGTAAAGGCTCCCTATAATGAATAGAAATATATATGTAAACAATACTGTAAATGAACAATTTACTTGACCATTGGTTTAATAATTGAAGATGAAACATTTCAAATTTTAAAATACAAACTTGATATCATTATAGCGTTCTTGACTTGTGTTTCTACATGTGATATCAAATATCAACTCTTTTTCTCTTACCTTTCCTGACACTGTTTTTGCTGAATGCCTCTACCATTTCTCTCTCTCTCTCTCTCTGTTCTCTGTCTGTCTCTCTCTTTGTTCTCTAGCAGTCTGTCTGTCAATCTGTCTGTCTGTCTCTGTCCATCCATCAGTCTCCCTTCTCTCTCTCTCTCTCTCTCTCTCTCTCTCTCTCTCTCTCTCTCTCACCTTTCCTGACTCGGTGTGTTTACTGAATGCCTCCACTAATTCTGTGGCCCAGTCCACCTGTTCCTGGGTCGGGGAGAAGGCTCTCTGAACAATGGGGACATGTGAAGGGTGGATGACCTGTTTCCCCGTGAACCCCATCCTTGCCCCTTCCAGGGACTGCCTCTCTATACCCTCCAGATCTAAAACAATTACAAAGCACAGGTTTGGATAAATTAAGGGTTTACCATTTAAATATGAAAATCAATTTCAAATACATGGAATCTTGGGCTAAAATTTTTTGGCAAAAACAAAATTACCAACTAAGAGAGAAACAACCTAATCTATTACTTTTTTGAATGGTATGTTTCTGAAATCAAATGAAGGATTCAGACTAGGGATGGCAATTGATTGCAAAATTGCTAATAGGTTAACCACAATTGTTCCAACCAATTAACAGGTTACTGAAATCAAAATACACGTGCATATTATATTTTTTTTTTTTTTCGCTGAATTAACTGTGGCAGTCTTTATTGCCACAAAAAGAATGATATGAATATTCTGTAGATATGTACCGGTAAGTTGTAATATTATTATATGAAAATTATTTATCATTTTAATTTTCAAGAAAAAGTCCAAGACAATGAGCAAACAGTCGTGAAATAATTTCCCTGCCCACAGTATGGTTGTCAAATACTAAAGTAACTTGTCACGTCAAAGGGGATCAGCAAAGGTCGATTAAATTTTGCAAAATACAAGTTCAATCAAGATCTTCTGTTTGAAATAAACACCCCATTTGATTAGAGTTACATATACATGTATGTATCTAATATCTATAGACAAAACCATTTGCTATGTAATAAATTAAAGTCGTGTTAAATGAAACAAATAAAAAGTTATAAACACATTGAAATGTTCAAAATAAGAGTGCGATGGTACCCAACAGTGATTTTATTACCATTCATTAACGATCTCCGATCCTCAGTGAAGTTCGATAACTCTAAATTATCCGGATTTCTTTTATTCGTACCATAAATCTGACTTTTATACAGACAATTTTAATTTAGTATTCTACTACTAGTATAACCATCAGTTACACAACTACATGCTTGACGTAGTGGATCACGGAACTCTCCCAATTATATACTGTACATCTTAGTAACTATAGAGTTTGAGGCATCGTTGCACTGGAATTTTCAACTCAACTCGTTTCTTTATTCCATTATATCCATCGTAGGCAAATTTGCAATAACTTCGTAAAATGCATGGATACCCTCTAAAAATTTCATTTCATTTCATATCATTTATAAGGGTTGAAAGAAAAATATCATTCTTATGATAAAAAAATACTTTGAGGCTGAGGATTGGAGAACCTTAATACCGGGTAATTAAAGAAAAACTAAACATAGAGGGAGATGACATGTTGCTTTAACCGTCATTATAGTTATAGTATAACACCCACTGACCAATTTAACAGTAATTATAGTTATAGTATAACACCCACTGACCAATTTAACAGTAATTATAGTTATAGTATAACACCCACTGACCAATTTCTCTTCATAACCTCGACACTTTAACTGACTCCATTTTAACTTGATTGGATGTCGCGAAAGATTCAAACTTGTAATGCAATTGCGAGAAAATATACAACTTTTATATTTTAAACGATTAATCGGTTACCGAATTTGTATCCGGTTGCCATTGTTCGGACCGAGTAACCGGTTAGAAATTGCCATCCCTAATTCAGACTAATATTAAACGAACCTTTCAGATCAATATGCACCATGTCTATCGCCTGCAGTTTGAAGGCTTTGGCACACGTGACAATTTTCTGTCTGGCATACAACAATTCTTTTGCATCAGCAGTTCTGGTTGCTCCTGTACGAATGAATGGAAACATCAGTCGTGACTGCTCTTACATATTCAATATAATCAATATAGTAGGAAAACTAGAGAATGATACATGGCAAATACTGTGTCATCTCCCATATATGTGATACAGATTTTGACATGTTGTTTTTATTATATACATGTATTTGAATTCAGAAAGCTGGTATTTATTTCATGTGAAAAAAAAATTACAAATACTTTATCCCAACTATATCAGAACCACATATTTTTGATGTTCAAATGTATTGCGACGTCATCTATACTGAAATGATCAGATCATGATGTCATAGATTTGACTGCAGATATGCATAGAAAAAGAGAATTAGATCTGAGGTATTCCAAATCAAAAATGCAAAGGTGTTACGGAAAGGTGTAACAAAGGGTATGATAAAGGATGAAATAAAGGGTAGGGATACAGGGGATGTGATAAAGGCACGTGCCTTTGTTCATATCAGGGATGCAAAAACTCTGTATTCTACACCTAGTATGAAATAAATCTTTCTAGTACATGTACATGTAAAATGTATATAAATATCATGTCATTTCATTTTACTATATGATATGGAATGCATTAAATCGAATTTGTTAAATCTTTTTCTGCACCAGTTTTTGCAGTGGTATAAAACTATAATTACTGGAAGTCATTAAGTACTTGTGTAAAATAAGGAATCTATAGTAAATTGACCTATGTCGGCACAGAAGTCGTCCGATCCGAACACGACACCATCCAGGACGTAGAGCTGTTCTTTCAGCTGTAGATCGATCGTCTTCTTAAACACGTCCCTCAGGTTCATCAGACCCATAGCACTTTCTACGTAAGTTATTAGGAATGGGCGGGTCTCAAGTTGTCTCCCTTGCAATACTTCTTTCAATCGTTTAGTGAACTGTTAAAAGGATAAATCAACGTTGTCATAATTATTGTGAGTTCTCTACAGAGTTGTAGCAGAATGGCTACTGTAACAAAATGAAAAAGAAAAGATATATAACACAATATTACTGCTGAAGAAAGTTATTTACATTTTCTTTAATAGCATATCAAAAGACATTAAAAATCACCTTCATTGCAAGTAAACATTGATTTGAAAATTACATTATCATATAGCCTTAAAGCACATATAATAAGTGCATTAGTTGACAGAATGATATAAAAATGATATACAGAATACAAGACCACAGAAAGACAACCTTTATACCATGTCAATGTCCTGTGGTCGCTCAACTTTGGGCAGCATCAGGGTGTCTGGCATTCTCCTCGCCCCCAGCACCTCCCCGAGATCATCCTCCATGAGTCCACTCGTGACAGAGTTCACTCTGACGACACACTCTGTGCGACCAAAGTCACACTCGTCCAGCGCACGTCTTATTGTAGAGCGAGCTTCTTCCTTTAGATAAAGACAGAAAATGTTTCAATTGATAAACTGATAATTAGTTCAATCATGCAGGAGTATAATGTAAAAGTTTGAACAATTGGGCAATGAATATCAGTATGAAGGATATATGTATATCTCCTTGGTAGAGCATTTGACTAGAAATCCAGGGTTCAGGTTTTGTTTCTCAGTCAAACCAAAGCATTTTCATTTAATTATTATTACATTAATACTTAATAAAACAGAAAAAATTAAAACACAAAAAACATCCACAAATCTAAAATTTAACGATTCAACGTATGTGTATTGTATTCTCGATGAGCGAGTAAATAATAATTTATGCAAAGATTGGTTTTGAACCAATACAAATCTTTATCATGCTTTAATAACATTCACCTTTTTGTTTGCTGCAACACCATCTTCACAGTCCAGAACCGCACAGTCTAAGTCAAGGGAGGTAACCTTCTGAATTTTTTTCTGATCATTCCCGGGGACGTACATCACAGCTCTCCTGGGGGTGAAGGGCTTGGACTGGGGTTCTGTCTGACCTCCATAGACCCCCGCCACTGAAACATATAAACCACAGGAATTACTGGTAGTCAATGCCGAGTTTTATATACATGTATATATATTTATGTACTATCTTCTAGAAAATACCCTCTTCTTCAGCTAGCTGAGATGATTAATATTGATGGTAGTTATATTACATGTAGATACAGTTAATACTGATCCAACAAGATGGAGATTAATTCATACCTGGCACCCCTCACCCAATTACTAAGCATGTGCTGTCAAGTATAGCTAACACTTGGCCCAAATGAGGATATCACTGAGAGAGAGAGAGAGAGAGAGTGAGAGAGGAGAGAGAGAGAGAGAGGGACTCAGAGAGTAGATGTTTTTGAACATAAGAGGAAAATTGTTATTTAGAGCTTAATATAATCTCCTTTTGAAAACTTACAAAACAATTCATTTAATTCATATAGTACGTTATATATCCGACTAAAGGTCTCAGACACACCCCAACCTAGCTGCAGGTCTGTAGCTCCCGGTCTGAAAAAATACGGATGGAAGACCTGGTAGCTACAGTGCCTCCCATAGTAAAAACCTGCGATTTACGGCGCACAAAAAAAGGCGCTAGTTTTAGACTGATTAACATTATTTCCACACAAATTCTGTGAAAACAATTAGTACCATTAAATTTTTCAGGAAATTTACTACTGATATCGTCACTTTACTTGCCTCTGATATTCTTTTAAACACCATCACCAGCCCCGTAAAGTGAAATGGTGCAGTTTGTTTATATGGGAAAATGGCGACTCTTGATCTCGACGTAAATTAATATACTTCATTTTTCGAGATAGGGTAGCATTTTTAAGAGAAACTCTGAGGCAAGTAAAGTGAGAATATCGGTAGTAAATTTCCTGAAAAATTTAATGGTACTAATTGTTTTCACAGAATTTGTGTGGAAATAAGGTTAATCAGTCCAAAACTAGCGCCATTTTTTGTGCGCCGTAAATCGCAGGTTTTTACTATGGGAGGCACTGTAGCTCCCAGGTTGTCCATCCGAATTTTTTCAGACCGGGAGCTACAGACCGGCATGCAGCTACCCCCGACCAAAATTATCTATCCACTGGATCCCCATCCTAGGAAAATTTTATTGATTCCCACATAAGCAAGAAAAAAGCACTTGACAGTGGACCATCAGTACATCCCAATAGACTCTTACCCTTTATAAATACATGTATATGTACTACATGTGCTTTATGCCTCATTAATGCTTTGAAATTCAATCTATTAATAAGTATAAGTACAATGCTGATCATCAGGTGCTCCGAGTGAGTCTTATTTATCCAGATATAATTAAGATTGTTATTGTTTATATACAATGATACTTCACCTGCAATTTGCCTTATGAAAGTCCTAAGGCATAGCAAACTATTTTTATATTTCCAAAGCAACATATTGTATCGTCTCCTATAGAAAAATCAGCTTGACGGATTCACATCAGACGTCTGTAGAAAAAAATTGCACTATTACACGTGTTTGGGTCTATTTATTGGTATATTAGGTTTCATACATACATGAGTGCATTCATGTTTATCGATAGACACCCAAGCACCTGCGCATTCTGTGCACATTTAAACAAATAATATAAAAGGTTGGAATATAACAAGAATTAAAATAAATATACGGGATAACTTTTTGTTGCATACAATGTGTTCCAGCAAATGACATTTGTAGCATGCTAAAGTATTCCCTGTCGAAATCAGTTTAACATGTTGTTGTTTTTTTTAATTTAAATGGTTAACGTTAATGTTATAAATTGAGTAAATTCGGGTAGAACAGTTGTATTACCATAGTCCATTCATTGTCAGCCAAAGAAAATGTGATTTCTTTTGCGCGCGATTTAATTTGAGATATGTCCTGCACTTCTTGACTGCTTATCAATCCTAAAATTCTCGATTATTAATCTGTATCCAGTTTCTTTTCATTCCGTCTCTGATGGTTAGTATTGGTTCTAAAATTGCTAACTCCAAAAAACGGTGTCAGCTGTGTTCGTGCTGCCTATAAATCATACACGGGAATAAACGTGAATAGCTTAGGAGATACAATCTCTGTGAAGAATACTCATATCTTTAAAGAAAAATATTGTTTCGTTCCATTGATATGTTATTGCAATGAAACAGGCGCCTGTTTCTGCGTTCAAGTTTACCAGGTATGCTTATATTTCATTTATTACCCTTGAGCACCCCGCCCCCCCCAAAATAAAAACCAAACAAACAAACAAACAAAAACAAAAACAACAACAACAAAAACAACAAAACAAAACAAAATCTAACATCAAGTGTTGTTCTGATAAATTTTTTTTCATTTGCTATCCCTAACTATGACCCGAAACATTAATTTTTTTTTTAAATATCAGAATTAAGATTTTTATGAAACTAAAACCACAATAAGTATGCTGAATACACCGCCTAATATTATACATGTACGTGATCATCATATCAATATAATTCTAACTCCGTCACCTTTAAGATAATAAAACTGTTTATAGCCAAAAACATCATATTAAACATTTTTTTTTTTTTTTTTTTTTTTAATATAATGAATTTCATTTGCACATACAATATGTACATGTAAGCATTTCTAATACAATTGACAGATCTGTTGACAAAATCAATTTCAACAAATTTAAGACAGAGAAAAGAGGGAAAGTAGGAAATGGAGAGTGGGGGAGAGAATGGGGAATTACAGTGTATGAGAATGCATGTATCATGTCAGAAATATTTTACAGATAAATAGGCATAATCAAAATATTTACTGCCGAGTTGTCGGCATATTAAACATTTTAATGCATGGTAATTAATGGGTTAGTCGACCACCCAGACTTCTCTAACATCAACCATTGAGAATTTTCACAGAAACTGATTGTAAGACCAGCTTAATTTTGTTGCATTGTGAAATCCTCTTACACCAGTTCGGGATTTGGGGAGATTTTTTTGGTCTCTACCATTTAAGATATTTCCGTTTGAAGTATACAAAGTTGTGATAAGGATTGGAGTCCATTAAAATTACTTTTGGCTCCATAGTCACCCGTTTTGTTGTAGTAATAACGTGCATACATGTACATTGAAGCTGTCAAGAATTTTTTGTATTCTGGAGCAAATTTTAAAAGCTCAATATTGCGTATATGCATGTACATGTACTTACACATATACTTACTGAATCAATTATAATTAATTAATTTTTAGGGATCGATGGTCGTGGACATTTTTATATTACATCGATCTCTTTTCGAAGAAGAGCTCTATACAGAGAAGATCGTGAAACATCCTGGAGCAGGCCAATCAGTGGAATGCTACTATGTATAACATCCTGGAGCAGGCCAATGAGTGGAGTGCTACTATGTATAACATCCTGGAGCAGGCCAATCAGTGGAATGCTACTATGTATAACATCCTGGAGCAGGCCAATGAGTGGAATGCTACTATGTATAACATCCTGGAGCAGGCCAATCAGTGGAATGTTACTATGTATAACATCCTGGAGCAGGCCAATGAGTGGAATGCTACTATGTATAACATCCTGGAGCAGGCCAATCAGTGGAATGCTACTATGTATAACATCCTGGAGCAGGCCAATCAGTGGAATGTTACTATGTATAACATCCTGGAGCAGGCCAATGAGTGGAATGCTACTATGTATAACATCCTGGAGCAGGCCAATCAGTGGAATGCTACTATGTATAACATCCTGGAGCAGGCCAATCAGTGGAATGCTACTATGTATAACATCCTGGAGCAGGCCAATGAGTGGAATGCTACTATGTATAACATCCTGGAGCAGGCCAATCAGTGGAATGTTACTATGTATAACATCCTGAAGCAGGCCAATGAGTGGAATGCTACTATGTATAACATCCTGGAGCAGGCCAATCAGTGGAATGCTACTATGTATAACATCCTGGAGCAGGCCAATCAGTGGAATGCTACTATGTATAACATCCTGGAGCAGGCCAATGAGTGGAATGCTACTATGTATAACATCCTGGAGCAGGCCAATCAGTGGAATGCTACTATGTATAACATCCTGGAGCAGGCCAATCAGTGGAATGCTACTATGTATATCCATCCTGGAGCAGGCCAATCAGTGGAATGCTACTATGTATAACATCCTGGAGCAGGCCAATCAGTGGAATGCTACTATGTATAACATCCTGGAGCAGGCCAATGAGTGGAATGCTACTATGTATAACATCCTGGAGCAGGCCAATCAGTGGAATGTTACTATGTATAACATCCTGGAGCAGGCCAATGAGTGGAATGCTACTATGTATAACATCCTGGAGCAGGCCAATCAGTGGAATGCTACTATGTATAACATCCTGGAGCAGGCCAATCAGTGGAATGCTACTATGTATAACATCCTGGAGCAGGCCAATGAGTGGAATGCTACTATGTATAACATCCTGGAGCAGGCCAATCAGTGGAATGTTACTATGTATAACATCCTGGAGCAGGCCAATGAGTGGAATGCTACTATGTATAACATCCTGGAGCAGGCCAATCAGTGGAATGCTACTATGTATAACATCCTGGAGCAGGCCAATCAGTGGAATGCTACTATGTATAACATCCTGGAGCAGGCCAATGAGTGGAATGCTACTATGTATAACATCCTGGAGCAGGCCAATGAGTGGAATGTTACTATGTATAACATCCTGGAGCAGGCCAATGAGTGGAATGCTACTATGTATAACATCCTGGAGCAGGCCAATCAGTGGAATGCTACTATGTATAACATCCTGGAGCAGGCCAATCAGTGGAATGCTACTATGTATAACATCCTGGAGCAGGCCAATCAGTGGAATGCTACTATGTATAACATCCTGGAGCAGGCCAATCAGTGGAATGCTACTATGTATAACATCCTGGAGCAGGCCAATCAGTGGAATGTTACTATGTATAACATCCTGGAGCAGGCCAATGAGTGGAATGCTACTATGTATAACATCCTGGAGCAGGCCAATCAGTGGAATGCTACTATGTATAACATCCTGGAGCAGGCCAATCAGTGGAATGCTACTATGTATAACATCCTGGAGCAGGCCAATCAGTGGAATGCTACTATGTATAACATCCTGGAGCAGGCCAATCAGTGGAATGCTACTATGTATATCCATCCTGGAGCAGGCCAATCAGTGGAATGCTACTATGTATAACATCCTGGAGCAGGCCAATCAGTGGAATGCTACTATGTATAACATCCTGGAGCAGGCCAATCAGTGGAAGGCTACTATGTATAACATCCTGGAGCAGGCCAATGAGTGGAGTGCTACTATGTATAACATCCTGGAGCAGGCCAATGAGTGGAGTGCTACTATGTATAACATCCTGGAGCAGGCCAATCAGTGGAATGCTACTATGTATAACATCCTGGAGCAGGCCAATCAGTGGAATGCTACTATGTATATCATCCTGGAGCAGGCCAATCAGTGGAATGCTACTATGTATAACATCCTGGAGCAGGCCAATGAGTGGAGTGCTACTATGTATATCATCCTGGAGCAGGCCAATCAGTGGAATGCTACTATGTATAACATCCTGGAGCAGGCCAATGAGTGGAATGCTACTATGTATAACATCCTGGAGCAGGCCAATCAGTGGAATGCTACTATGTATATCATCCTGGAGCAGGCCAGTGAGTGGAGTGCTACTATGTATAACATCCTGGAGCAGGCCAATGAGTGGAATGCTACTATGTATAACATCCTGGAGCAGGCCAGTGAGTGGAGTGCTACTATGTATAACATCCTGGAGCAGGCCAGTGAGTGGAATGCTACTATGTATAACATCCTGGAGCAGGCCAATGAGTGGAATGCTACTATGTATATCCATCCTGGAGCAGGCCAATGAGTGGAATGCTACTATGTATATCCATCCTGGAGCAGGCCAATGAGTGGAATGCTACTATGTATAACATCCTGGAGCAGGCCAATGAGTGGAATGCTACTATGTATATCCATCCTGGAGCAGGCCAATGAGTGGAATGCTACTATGTATAACATCCTGGAGCAGGCCAATGAGTGGAATGCTACTATGTATATCCATCCTGGAGCAGGCCAATGAGTGGAATGCTACTATGTATATCCATCTTGGAGCAGGCCAATGAGTGGAGTGCTACTTTGTATATCCATCCTGGAGCAGGCCAGTGAGTGGAATGCTACTATGTATAACATCCTGGAGCAGGCCAGTGAGTGGAGTGCTACTATGTATAACATCCTGGAGCAGGTCAGTGAGTGGAGTGCTACTATGTATATCCATCCTGGAGCAGGCCAATGAGTGGAATGCTACTATGTATATCCATCCTGGAGCAGGCCAATGAGTGGAATGCTACTATGTATAACATCCTGGAGCAGGCCAGTGAGTGGAGTGCTACTATGTATAACATCCTGGAGCAGGCCAGTGAGTGGAGTGCTACAATGTATAACATCCTGGAGCAGGCCAGTGAGTGGAGTGCTACTATGTATATCCATCCTGGAGCAGGCCAATGAGTGGAATGCTACTATGTATATCCATCTTGGAGCAGGCCAATGAGTGGAGTGCTACTATGTATATCCATCCTGGAGCAGGCCAATGAGTGGAATGCTACTATGTATAACATCCTGGAGCAGGCCAGTGAGTGGAGTGCTACTATGTATAACATCCTGGAGCAGGCCAATGAGTGGAATGCTACTATGTATAACATCCTGGAGCAGGCCAGTGAGTGGAGTGCTACTATGTATAACATGCTGGAGCAGGCCAGTGAGTGGAGTGCTACTATGTATATCCATCCTGGAGCAGGCCAATGAGTGGAATGCTACTATGTATAACATCCTGGAGCAGGCCAGTGAGTGGAGTGCTACTATGTATAACATCCTGGAGCAGGCCAGTGAGTGGAGTGCTACTATGTATATCCATCCTGGAGCAGGCCAATGAGTGGAGTGCTACTATGTATAACATCCTGGAGCAGGCCAGTGAGTGGAGTGCTACTATGTATAACATCCTGGAGCAGGCCAATGAGTGGAATGCTACTATGTATATCCATCCTGGAGCAGGCCAATGAGTGGAATGCTACTATGTATAACATCCTGGAGCAGGCCAGTGAGTGGAGTGCTACTATGTATAACATCCTGGAGCAGGCCAATGAGTGGAATGCTACTATGTATATCCATCCTGGAGCAGGCCAATGAGTGGAATGCTACTATGTATAACATCCTGGAGCAGGCCAATGAGTGGAGTGTTACTATGTATAACATCCTGGAGCAGGCCAGTGAGTGGAATGCTACTATGTATATCCATCCTGGAGCAGGCCAATGAGTGGAATGCTACTATGTATATCATCCTGGAGCAGGCCAATGAGTGGAATGCTACTATGTATAACATCCTGGAGCAGGCCAGTGAGTGGAATGCTACTATGTATATCATCCTGGAGCAGGCCAATGAGTGGAGTGCTACTATGTATATCATCCTGGAGCAGGCCAATGAGTGGAATGCTACTATGTATAACATCCTGGAGCAGGCCAATGAGTGGAATGCTACTATGTATATCCATCCTGGAGCAGGCCAATGAGTGGAATGCTACTATGTATATCCATCCTGGAGCAGGCCAATGAGTGGAATGCTACTATGTATAACATCCTGGAGCAGGCCAATGAGTGGAATGCTACTATGTATATCCATCCTGGAGCAGGCCAATGAGTGGAATGCTACTATGTATAACATCCTGGAGCAGGCCAATGAGTGGAATGCTACTATGTATATCCATCCTGGAGCAGGCCAATGAGTGGAATGCTACTATGTATATCCATCTTGGAGCAGGCCAATGAGTGGAGTGCTACTTTGTATATCCATCCTGGAGCAGGCCAGTGAGTGGAATGCTACTATGTATAACATCCTGGAGCAGGCCAGTGAGTGGAGTGCTACTATGTATAACATCCTGGAGCAGGTCAGTGAGTGGAGTGCTACTATGTATATCCATCCTGGAGCAGGCCAATGAGTGGAATGCTACTATGTATATCCATCCTGGAGCAGGCCAATGAGTGGAATGCTACTATGTATAACATCCTGGAGCAGGCCAGTGAGTGGAGTGCTACTATGTATAACATCCTGGAGCAGGCCAGTGAGTGGAGTGCTACTATGTATAACATCCTGGAGCAGGCCAGTGAGTGGAGTGCTACTATGTATATCCATCCTGGAGCAGGCCAATGAGTGGAATGCTACTATGTATAACATCCTGGAGCAGGCCAGTGAGTGGAGTGCTACTATGTATAACATCCTGGTGCAGGCCAATGAGTGGAATGCTACTATGTATAACATCCTGGAGCAGGCCAGTGAGTGGAGTGCTACTATGTATAACATCCTGGAGCAGGCCAGTGAGTGGAGTGCTACTATGTATATCCATCCTGGAGCAGGCCAATGAGTGGAATGCTACTATGTATAACATCCTGGAGCAGGCCAGTGAGTGGAGTGCTACTATGTATAACATCCTGGAGCAGGCCAGTGAGTGGAGTGCTACTTTGTATATACATCCTGGAGCAGGCCAATGAGTGGAGTGCTACTATGTATAACATCCTGGAGCAGGCCAGTGAGTGGAGTGCTACTATGTATAACATCCTGGAGCAGGCCAATGAGTGGAATGCTACTATGTATATCCATCCTGGAGCAGGCCAATGAGTGGAATGCTACTATGTATAACATCCTGGAGCAGGCCAGTGAGTGGAGTGCTACTATGTATAACATCCTGGAGCAGGCCAATGAGTGGAATGCTACTATGTATATCCATCCTGGAGCAGGCCAATGAGTGGAATGCTACTATGTATAACATCCTGGAGCAGGCCAATGAGTGGAGTGTTACTATGTATAACATCCTGGAGCAGGCCAGTGAGTGGAGTGCTACTATGTATATCCATCCTGGAGCAGGCCAATGAGTGGAATGCTACTATGTATATCATCCTGAAGCAGGCCAATGAGTGGAATGCTACTATGTATAACATCCTGGAGCAGGCCAGTGAGTGGAATGCTACTATGTATATCATCCTGGAGCAGGCCAATGAGTGGAGTGCTACTATGTATATCATCCTGGAGCAGGCCAATGAGTGGAATGCTACTATGTATAACATCCTGGAGCAGGCCAATGAGTGGAGTGCTACTATGTATAACATCCTGGTGCAGGCCAATGAGTGGAATGCTACTATGTATAACATCCTGGAGCAGGCCAGTGAGTGGAGTGCTACTATGTATAACATCCTGGAGCAGGCCAGTGAGTGGAGTGCTACTATGTATATCCATCCTGGAGCAGGCCAATGAGTGGAATGCTACTATGTATAACATCCTGGAGCAGGCCAGTGAGTGGAGTGCTACTATGTATAACATCCTGGAGCAGGCCAGTGAGTGGAGTGCTACTATGTATATCCATCCTGGAGCAGGCCAATGAGTGGAGTGCTACTATGTATAACATCCTGGAGCAGGCCAGTGAGTGGAGTGCTACTATGTATAACATCCTGGAGCAGGCCAATGAGTGGAATGCTACTATGTATATCCATCCTGGAGCAGGCCAATGAGTGGAATGCTACTATGTATAACATCCTGGAGCAGGCCAGTGAGTGGAGTGCTACTATGTATAACATCCTGGAGCAGGCCAATGAGTGGAATGCTACTATGTATATCCATCCTGGAGCAGGCCAATGAGTGGAATGCTACTATGTATAACATCCTGGAGCAGGCCAATGAGTGGAGTGTTACTATGTATAACATCCTGGAGCAGGCCAGTGAGTGGAGTGCTACTATGTATATCCATCCTGGAGCAGGCCAATGAGTGGAATGCTACTATGTATATCATCCTGGAGCAGGCCAATGAGTGGAATGCTACTATGTATAACATCCTGGAGCAGGCCAGTGAGTGGAATGCTACTATGTATATCATCCTGGAGCAGGCCAATGAGTGGAGTGCTACTATGTATATCATCCTGGAGCAGGCCAATGAGTGGAATGCTACTATGTATAACATCCTGGAGCAGGCCAATGAGTGGAGTGCTACTATGTATAACATCCTGGAGCAGGCCAGTGAGTGGAATGCTTCTATGTATATCATCCTGGAGCAGGCCAATGAGTGGAGTGCTACTATGTATATCATCCTGGAGCAGGCCAATGAGTGGAATGCTACTATGTATAACATCCTGGAGCAGGCCAGTGAGTGGAGTGCTACTATGTATAACATCCTGGAGCAGGCCAATGAGTGGAATGCTACTATGTATATCATCCTGGAGCAGGCCAATGAGTGGAATGCTACTATGTATATCATCCTGGAGCAGGCCAATGAGTGGAATGCTACTATGTATATCCATCCTGGAGCAGGCCAATGAGTGGAATGCTACTATGTATATCCATCCTGGAGCAGGCCAGTGAGTGGAATGCTACTATGTATAACATCCTGGAGCAGGCCAGTGAGTGGAGTGCTACTATGTATAACATCCTGGAGCAGGCCAGTGAGTGGAATGCTACTATGTATATCCATCCTGGAGCAGGCCAATGAGTGGAATGCTACTATGTATAACATCCTGGAGCAGGCCAATGAGTGGAATACTACTATGTATAACATCCTGGAGCAGGCCAATGAGTGGAATGCTACTATGTATAACATCCTGGAGCAGGCCAATGAGTGGAGTGCTACTATGTATAACATCCTGGAGCAGGCCAGTGAGTGGAATGCTACTATGTATATCCATCCTGGAGCAGGCCAATGAGTGGAATGCTACTATGTATATCATCCTGGAGCAGGCCAATGAGTGGAATGCTACTATGTATATCATCCTGGAGCAGGCCAATGAGTGGAATGCTACTATGTATATCCATCCTGGAGCAGGCCAATGAGTGGAATGCTACTATGTATAACATCCTGGAGCAGGCCAATGAGTGGAGTGTTACTATGTATAACATCCTGGAGCAGGCCAGTGAGTGGAATGCTACTATGTATATCCATCCTGGAGCAGGCCAATGAGTGAAATGCTACTATGTATATCATCCTGGAGCAGGCCAATGAGTGGAATGCTACTATGTATAACATCCTGGAGCAGGCCAGTGAGTGGAATGCTACTATGTATATCATCCTGGAGCAGGCCAATGAGTGGAGTGCTACTATGTATATCATCCTGGAGCAGGCCAATGAGTGGAATGCTACTATGTATAACATCCTGGAGCAGGCCAATGAGTGGAGTGCTACTATGTATAACATCCTGGAGCAGGCCAGTGAGTGGAATGCTACTATGTATATCATCCTGGAGCAGGCCAATGAGTGGAGTGCTACTATGTATATCATCCTGGAGCAGGCCAATGAGTGGAATGCTACTATGTATAACATCCTGGAGCAGGCCAGTGAGTGGAGTGCTACTATGTATAACATCCTGGAGCAGGCCAATGAGTGGAATGCTACTATGTATATCCATCCTGGAGCAGGCCAATGAGTGGAATGCTACTATGTATATCCATCCTGGAGCAGGCCAGTGAGTGGAATGCTACTATGTATAACATCCTGGAGCAGGCCAGTGAGTGGAGTGCTACTATGTATAACATCCTGGAGCAGGCCAGTGAGTGGAATGCTACTATGTATATCCATCCTGGAGCAGGCCAATGAGTGGAATGCTACTATGTATAACATCCTGGAGCAGGCCAATGAGTGGAATGCTACTATGTATAACATCCTGGAGCAGGCCAATGAGTGGAATGCTACTATGTATAACATCCTGGAGCAGGCCAATGAGTGGAGTGCTACTATGTATAACATCCTGGAGCAGGCCAGTGAGTGGAATGCTACTATGTATATCCATCCTGGAGCAGGCCAATGAGTGGAATGCTACTATGTATATCATCCTGGAGCAGGCCAATGAGTGGAATGCTACTATGTATATCATCCTGGAGCAGGCCAATGAGTGGAATGCTACTATGTATATCCATCCTTGAGCAGGCCAATGAGTGGAATGCTACTATGTATATCATCCTGGAGCAGGCCAGTGAGTGGAATGCTACTATGTATATCCATCCTGGAGCAGGCCAATGAGTGGAATGCTACTATGTATATCCATCCTGGAGCAGGCCAGTGAGTGGAATGCTACTATGTATATCCATCCTGGAGCAGGCCAATGAGTGGAGTGCTACTATGTATAACATCCTGGAGCAAGCCAGTGAGTGGAATGCTACTATGTATATCCATCCTGGAGCAGGCCAATGAGTGGAATGCTACTATGTATATCATCCTGGAGCAGGCCAGTGAGTGGAATGCTACTATGTATATCCATCCTGGAGCAGGCCAATGAGTGGAATGCTACTATGTATATCCATCCTGGAGCAGGCCAGTGAGTGGAATGCTACTATGTATATCCATCCTGGAGCAGGCCAATGAGTGGAATGCTACTATGTATAACATCCTGGAGCAGGTCAATGAGTGGAATGCTACTATGTATATCATCCTGAAGCAGGCCAATGAGTGGAATGCTACTATGTATATCCATCCTGGAGCAGGCCAATGAGTGGAATGCTACTATGTATATCCATCCTGGAGCAGGCCAATGAGTGGAATGCTACTATGTATATCCATCCTGGAGCAGGCCAGTGAGTGGAATGCTACTATGTATAACATCCTGGAGCAGGCCAGTGAGTGGAGTGCTACTATGTATAACATCCTGGAGCAGGCCAATGAGTGGAGTGCTACTATGTATATCCATCCTGGAGCAGGCCAGTGAGTGGAGTGCTACTATGTATAACATCCTGGAGCAGGCCAATGAGTGGAATGCTACTATGTATATCATCCTGGAGCAGGCCAATGAGTGGAATGCTACTATGTATAACATCCTGGAGCAGGCCAATGAGTGGAATGCTACTATGTATAACATCCTGGAGCAGGCCAATGAGTGGAATGCTACTATGTATAACATCCTGGAGCAGGCCAATGAGTGGAATGCTACTATGTATATCATCCTGGAGCAGGCCAGTGAGTGGAATGCTACTATGTATATCCATCCTGGAGCAGGCCAGTGAGTGGAATGCTACTATGTATAACATCCTGGAGCAGGCCAGTGAGTGGAGTGCTACTATGTATAACATCCTGGAGCAGGCCAATGAGTGGAGTGCTACTATGTATATCCATCCTGGAGCAGGCCAGTGAGTGGAGTGCTACTATGTATAACATCCTGGAGCAGGCCAATGAGTGGAATGCTACTATGTATATCATCCTGGAGCAGGCCAATGAGTGGAGTGCTACTATGTATATCATCCTGGAGCAGGCCAATGAGTGGAATGCTACTATGTATAACATCCTGGAGCAGGCCAATGAGTGGAATGCTACTATGTATAACATCCTGGAGCAGGCTAATGAGTGGAATGCTACTATGTATATCATCCTGGAGCAGGCCAGTGAGTGGAATGCTACTATGTATATCCATCCTGGAGCAGGCCAATGAGTGGAATGCTACTATGTATAACATCCTGGAGCAGGCCAATGAGTGGAATGCTACTATGTATAACATCCTGGAGCAGGCCAATGAGTGGAATGCTACTATGTATAACATCCTGGAGCAGGCCAATGAGTGGAATGCTACTATGTATATCCATCCTGGAGCAGGCCAATGAGTGGAATGCTACTATGTATATCATCCTGGAGCAGGCCAATGAGTGGAGTGCTACTATGTATATCCATCCTGGAGCAGGCCAATGAGTGGAATGCTACTATGTATAACATCCTGGAGCAGGCCAATGAGTGGAGTGCTACTATGTATATCCACTTCATTGATTTCGAGAAGACATCCGACTTGGTCCACATGGACAGTCTTTCGATCATCATGAGAAAGTACGGTATACCAAATAAACTGATCCAAATGGTTAAAGTGCTATACGAAGACTTCAGTGCTCCGTGATTGAAGACAATGAGACCACAGTCCCTTTCCGGTTTTTTTTCTCTCTTTTATTAAAATAACCATCATATTAAAGAAACATGTACTTCATAAATTCAAAAACAATATATTTCATTCACAAATAATTTTCTCAGTTAGTAAACATATTATCATTAGATTTAAATTTCTTTGCACATTTCAAAACATCATTTTTTAAGCTAAGATTATATTTTAGTTTCTGTACAAGGTTTCTTTCCGACATAATTTCATTATCAAATCTACATTTCATTTTATATTTGTAAATTGTAAAACATATTAAAGATATTAGATTGTTTAACATAACTGAATTAATATTGACATCTTTATAAAAACCTAGAACTATAATTTTTCCTGTTATGACCGGGGTATAAAAGCAAGACTGCTGCATGTCAGAATTCTTGTTCCTTCCGATAATAGACTGGGTGATAAACAGACGGTCAAAAAAGAACGAATCGGAATTCGATACGACTTCACCACCAGCCTCCTTCAATTATTTATAATATTTCAAAAACTATTCTCCCGTTGACTCTCTAGATCTGTGTATAGATTTTTTAAAATTAAGATTAGAATACTAGACATTATAGTACGTTCCGACATATTTCCAGTAAACTCCGATTTAGTTGTAAATTTTAAGTAAGTGAGGTATATGCATATTTTGAATGTTTTACGTAAGCAATAATGATCAACAAAATGTTATCTACCAAAGCTTTGAAGGCCCCAGAATGCCGAAAAGTGTTCTGCAAAAAAAAAAAAAAAAAAAAAAAGTATAAATAAGCTAAACATAGTTTCACAGTTGAAAAACTAGGTTTATAGACTTATACAATTAGTTTTCATAATTATGGCAGATTAATTGGCCCTTATACCAAATTAATCTCATTTAATTGACGGAAGCACGTTACAATATCGTTAAAAACTAATAGTGGAACGAATTGTTTATAATCCGAAAGGAAAAAGACTCATATTGGTACGAGTTGATTAATTAAGTAGCACTTCCTTTTTCCGCCATCCAGCAACAGGGTGAGGCTGGAGATCTGCATCAAAATTATTATCGCAATCATCCGAAGGTTTTTCACGCTACCTGGTCTCAACTATGCCGCCAGTTAGACAGACGATTACCTCTCGCTCCAGAAAGGAGCGCGATCGTAATTTTGTTTCGCCGGGCAGAGGGCGAGGAAGGAGATCCAAGCGGACCACACACGAGGCGGGAAAGCCCACCAACACGAGACCACAACACCGGGGAAAACGGACCAATGCTGCAACATCAACGTCCCCAGCCACAGTAACGGTGGCGGAAGCAACCCACGAGGCTTACGAATTCGACCCCCCAGGAGGTATAGAGGGCCAAAACGAGGAGACGTCGAGCAACATCTCGGGTGAGTGTGACATTTTGCTCCCCACAGTAGATGCCTTAACACACTATACAAACAATAGCGAATTCGATGGCCCCCCTTTTATCATTTCGGACTACCAACCTCCTCAGACCCCCAGTTCTATAGATCCCATTAGCGCCCATGTTCCCCTTAAAATTAAACAAAAAATTTGGGAGGGAAAATTTGTTGATCTCTCCATACTATTAAAATCGGCGCGGGAAATCTCAGATCACTTAGATACACAAGGCCAAATACAAATACGCAACGGCACAATGTGCCTTGTGAAGCATAAACCCCGCACCTTTTTGTCAATCGACAAATGGACTTCAGCCTTCATCATCTTCACAAGTATTATGCTAGAAAAATATAGATCTAGAGCCCAAGAATTTTTGAAATATATGAGGGATGTAAGATTGGCAGCCGACAGATCTGGGAACGGTTGGTTCACATATGATGAACAATTTCGGCTTCGCAAAGTGTCAGACCCACACTCATCTTGGGGAATCATAAACTCTGAACTGTGGTTGATCCATGTCACCAACAATTACACCATGCAGGCCCAAGAAAAGCCCATACCCCCCACACAGAATTTTTTCCCTCAACATAAACCCCCTAACATACCAACAGCTAAGAAAAAGGTAAATTCACCACCCAATCGTTACTGTTACGATTTTAATTCAGGCAAGTCATGCAAATTCTACCCAAATTGCAGGTTTGTCCACTCGTGCAATTCATGTGGCGGATCACACCCCTCGATCAAATGCAGGAATAGAAATACCCAATTCTAACCAGGATATCAACAGCTTGGGAAAAACTCCAATTGATGTCTACAATTTGTCTGCTTATCTACACGGTTACAGTGCTAAATCTTTTCTCATAAATGGTTTCCTACATGGTTTTAAACTCCAGTACAATGGCCCTAGAATTTACAGGGAATCAAAAAATTTAAAAAGTGCGATAGTAAATCCCAGTATAGTGGAACACAAAATACATAAAGAACTCATGCTCCAGAGGGTAGGGGGACCATTTGAATACCCACCATTCCCATCCCTTCAAATCTCTCCATTAGGACTTGTCCCCAAAAAAGACGGCGATTTTAGACTCATCCATCACCTGTCCTTCCCAGAACATCAGTCAATCAATTCCTTTATAGATCCAGCTGCATGTTCAGTACACTACGCTTCAGTGGATGACGCAGCAGCCATCATCGCGACACTGGGGGCAGGTACTTTATTAGCTAAATCCGATATAAAATCTGCATTCCGGCTCATTCCTGTGGCTAAGAATGACTTTGAGCTACTGGGGTTTAAATTCCAGGGTAAATACTTTTTTGACAAAATGATGCCATTTGGTGCATCCATCAGCTGTGCAATCTGGGAGAAGTTCGCAACTGCATTACATTGGATCATCCAATCTAGCTCACGTAACCCCCATATTCTACACTATCTAGACGATTTTCTCTTCGCAGGTCCACCTAATTCCAACCGGTGCCTATCTACCCTCGAACTTTTCAAAAATATCTGTAGCCATATCGGAATACCAATAGCTCTCGACAAAACCACTGAGCCCAGCACAACAATAATTTTTCTAGGAATTGAATTTGACACTATCCACATGGTAATGCGACTTCCGCAAGACAAGTTAGTTTCGCTCCGACAAAGCATTCAAACAGTTATGATAAGTAAAAAGGTCTCCTTAAAGGCCTTACAATCACTGATTGGTCTCCTCAATTTTGCCTGCAAAACAGTAGCACCAGGTAGAGCCTTTTGCAGGCGACTAGTTGATGCCACTATTGGCATCAAAAAACCATATCACATGATAAGAGTTAATCAAGGCATGAAGGCAGACCTTGCAGTTTGGCAGCAATTTTTGAATCACTTTAATGGGGTCACAGTCATATGCTCCGGTATTTGGTCATCAGATAACAATCTACAACTATTCACAGATAGTGCAGGGGGGTTTAATGGGGGGTTCGGAATCTTTTTTGCTGGCCGCTGGGCTCACTCAAAATGGCCTACCCACTGGGTGTTTTCTGATGTTATTCGTGACATGACATTCTTAGAACTATTTCCCGTATATGTTTCACTCCTGTTATGGCACCCATGGTTATCAAACAAACGCATACTTTTCCACATTGACAACATGGCAGTGGTACAAGTCCTTAACACATTGACATCTAAGTCAACAAGGGTAATGAACATTGTCAGAAAACTTGTTCTCCTCACTTTGCAACACAACATCACAATTAAAGCCCAACACATCCCAACAAAACTCAACAAAATAGCTGACAGTATTTCTCGTTCACAGTGGGGAAAGTTTCGCAACCTGGCTCCAGAGGCAGAGATGTGGCCCACACAGCTCCCCCAGCAGATATGGGAAATTTAATTGCGGAGTCCAAACGCCTTATTAATAGCTCCTTATCACAAAACACCTACAAAGCTTACCGGGCTGCACTGAACAAATTCCAATCTTTTTTAAACATTTATGGCTTACAGCCAACCTGGCCCCTCCACAGCAACATATTACTCTATTTTATAGCCTACCTATCCATTCAAAAAATGTCGCCCAATTCAGTGTCCCTCTACATTAGTGCATTGTCATACTTCCACAAAATAAATCACCTTCCTGACCCTACAAAGTCCTTCCTAATCAACAAAGCACTTCAAGGTTTAAAGCGCAACAACAGAGTTGTTCCAGACAACCGCCTCCCAATAACCCTACCAATTTTGGAAAAGCTCGTTGTGTCGCTACAGTCAGTGTGTTCATCCACCTACGAGGTCAAACTTTTCACATGTGCTTTTTCATTAGCATACTTTGCATTACTTCGTGTAGGGGAATTCACTTCAGTCAACTCAAACACACAGAATTCATCCCATTGCATACAACTCAAACATATTCAAGCACATCCACACAAACACTATTTAAGGTTAACCATACCACACTCCAAAACCGACCAGGTTGGTAAGACCACCACCTTCATTATTCATAGCCAGCCACTTGCTCCCCTGTGCCCAGTTAAAGCTACCTTGGATTTTATCGAGTGTAGGCCCCATACCCCTGTTAACCACAGTTTTCTAATTCACCTTAATACAAAACCATTGACCAGATACCAATTCAACTCAGTCCTTCAAAAGGCTATTGAAAACATATTACCAACACCGGGCCATTTTGGCACACACAGCTTTCGAATTGGGAGGGCAACAGACCTTGCATTACAGGGCACGTCCGACTCTGAAATTCAGAAGTTTGGTAGATGGAAATCAGTAGCTTTTCTTAAATACATAAGGATCATTTAGCTCGGTTCACAACAAAATTCCCATACCTACTAGGACTACTGATATCTACCTATCTATGGGGTGGGGGGGGGGGTATTTGGACGTGTATAGTCAATCTAAAATCCAAAACTAATCAACCCAAAGCATTGCAGGTCTAAAAATATGGATCGTAGGATCATCCATCCCTTTTTGGGCAGGGGAAGCAGCCAAACACTACCCAGGGGGACAAAGCCTGAACCTCCCTGCCACACTGCTATGGAGAGCACACAGGGGGATGCAATGGCAGGAATTAGACCCACAAATCCTACAGCTCATCAAACATGAAGTACCCCCAAATTACTTAGTAATCCACCTAGGATCCAACGATTTGGTAACTCCGAACTTAACTAGCAAAAAATTCATAGAAGAAATCCAGTGCAGTTTCCTGCGATATAATGCTCTTCTCCCAAATACTAAACTGGTGTGGTCACACATTCTACCACGCCGTTATTGGCATGGAGCTCCATTGAACAGTGGAAAAAACATTGACAAGAAACGTAAAAGAATTAACAAAAATATCTCATGTTCAATTAAGTATAACAATATTTAAGGGTTGATAACTATAGGCTAAATATAGTTAATCTAAGTTTATCTGTGTGTAATAAACCTTTACAATATATTTTGCTATATAAACTACAGTTTACAACCAATCAACCGGCCTAGTTAATCGACTATGTTTAGCTCATTTCTGCTAATTTGGCGTGCCATAGAGAAGGTGAGGATGGGGTGCTTAAACCGTTTTTGATCGGTCTATATTTGTTTTTTAAATAATGCTTTCTTATTTGCATGTTGTGGATTTGTATCTTACCAAGAAATCTGCTTAAAATTTGTATGAACGATATATTAGAGCATGGTTTGTAATGATGTTTTTTCTATCACAAATTCACTTAGTTTACAATGTTTTTCCCCCAATCCGTGCTTAATTACAGACAAAACAAACTAAATAAAATGAGACAGTTGAATTGTTTTTATTTTTCATTTTGAGAGAATTCTGTCTTTCACACTTCAAATGAAAAATATACAGTTTCAAGTTATACTTGGAAAATTTAATTATAAAAGATCAATTGCATGACTGATAATTTTGGCGAAACCTTATGGATTACAAAGTCATTGTTGTTCACTCTGACGTTACATCCCTAAACTCCACTCAGGCGGTGAGAGTCCAGATAGAGATGAGGGTGTGGAAAAAGCTCCTTCCTTTCATTCGGAACTCAACCCTGTCTCCCTCCCAAAGCCTTTTGACCATCACCACCTTACTGTCGTTTATGAAGAAGTCATTGTCCGGCCCGTCACTTAGCAACGTGTCAACAACCTCTCCGTTTACGACAATCTGATACGTGGTGTCCACTTGCATTCCAAGGAGATTAGCGGAAATGACGTACGTATCAGAGCGTTTGACCGTGAAAACTCCAGTTGTAACGTTGAAACTGGAATCGATGTCAAGAAAGACATTTCCCCCGACGAATAGGTTGCAGAAGTCGGCGCAGTCTTTTCGTGCCCCGACCTGTTGCACTGTCACTGCTGTTATGTCTGGTTCTGTTATATGGAAAAATATAATGTCTAGTACAGCAACTACTACGCAAAGATAAGCTTTAAGGTGGTATGGAACACATCCATGTTGTGACGTACTATATATATAGAAAAAAACAAAAACACAAAAAAGTTCAAATTTGTAAACAGTTTCTTTTCACCATATTTTCAAAGCGTAGCGCATGCAGTTGGTTTGAGGGTTCACTATGAATCTGCACGTCACGAGTTCGAATCCCGTTTGGGAATCCCGCAGGGGATTTTAAATTTTCTACCATTCAAAAATATTTTAAAACGTATTTTTGGGTAAAAATTTGTAAAACTTGATAATTCTAACCGATGAAAGTATTTTAATTTTAATGTACCGTACTTTAATTCACATTAATATCGACGGATGTCCCATACCACCTTACGACGCTGAATGGTCTTCATATTATTCATCAGATCTACCACAAACGTAAACAAAACAATATTTTCCAATGTTTTTACACAGAAGTGTTATTCTTTAAATTTACAAATATATATAAATTCTAAAAGTGGCAACAAACATCCCGCTCTTTTAATAGCAGATATCCAGCTAAAAAAGAAGCAAACCCACCCAAAATGACATACATGTAGTAAATACATATACTGTGGTTTCATCAATATTCGTGGAATACCAATTTTCGTGGATTTCGTTATAAAGTTGATCCACGAAATTAAATGTTCATTGAAGTGCATTTTCTATTAACATTTTTTATTGATAGGGTCATTGGCCACGAATTTACGTATCCTTGAAACTGTGACTTTCACTTTATCCACGAAATTTGATACCTTTGAACATTAATGAAACCACAGTATATCAATAAAATTTTTTTCAAGCATGTCATCGTAATTCACTTTGAAATAACCAAAGGAAATATCATTTAAATCAGATATAGTGATTCTAGATTTATGCACAAACCGTCAATCCTGAAGTACTTGAACACAGCAATGGAGGTCTCACTCGACAGATGGGTCTCGTTTTCAGCGTAAAATTTGTTCGAGATGACTTCACTTTTATTGAAACTCATGATAAAAGTATAGGAGTTGGTGCTCCGAGCGGGCGTTTTTACGGTCGTGTACCGCATGATTTTAAATTTCAAGTTAATGAAAGAGGCATGGACGGGGTCATTATGGGTTGCTGACGTCAGCGTGACCACGTAGATACCGTCACTGGGGATGGTGTAGTTTGTTTTACCCACGAATGCCCCAGCCGTGTCTAAATGGACATGGTCATAAGACAGGAGCTGGTAACTACCATAGGGGAGGACCTTGTTATCTTGGACTGTGGCGTATAATACGGCAGGGGGCTCGTCCATTAGCGCTGAAAAATAATAACAAGTACTTGAGAATTTCAAATAACTGTAACTGTAAAATGCTAAGAAGACACACACACATCGAGAACTCAGACTTTTGATTTTTTGATAATTGTAAACTTTTGATTTTGAAATATTGAAGATTTTCGTAGAACTTTTTAAATTTGTTATTTACATGATAAGTTCTGTATCATATATGAATGATTCTGAATGTGCTATTTTCATTTTCGTGTGGCTATTCTGTTCAAAAACTAAGTTTGCAGTTAATTTGCTATGATAATTGTAAGAAATACACATTGCTATATAAAATCAACAAAACATATTTTTTTTATACCTATTGACTTACATTGCATCTGAAATCAAGTTAACCACGTTTACAAAGCACGCACTTGCATAAAAATCAAGAGTGAAATAACGTTTGAAATCTCCTTACTTCGCAGAGAAAAACAAGACAATGAAGAGCCACTCTGAAGAGTTCCATTCGAATACACGCTGATTTCGTCTCCCCACTTCAACTTTAACACGATAGCGGTGGCGCCGTCCTCAAACTCCCATCCATGCTCCACTAGGAGATCGTTTGTAATGGAGGCTACAGTGACGCCATTTTTCTTGAGCTCCATTTTAGTGTATCGATCGGTCTTGGTCCGAGCTGTCATGTAGAAGGTGTAGTATGCCTCTTTTTGGGGTTTAAATAACCCCTGTGTTTGGTCATAAGAAAGCAATATGTTTGAGTTGATTTTGTCGAACCGGATGTTGCCTGGTCCGGCGGGTACCTCAAGACTTCCGGAAAAACTTTCCATCGCTAAAGATTATATGTATTAACACAAATGAATCGTAGTTTATGATAAAACCATTGGATGAAATTTATTACCATATAAAATGATTGTTCTTCTTGTTAATAAACCCTCCCCCATAATTCTTGAAACTTTCTGATTAAAAATTATTAAAGAGGATATTAAAAAAATTACTAAGGTTTAATCTCTATTTTTGTTTATAAAAAAAAATTCCACTATTCATAACTTAAATAAAAGTTGTATCACTTCCAAAGCATATAACTAGGAATACCATGTACCAAATATGATAGCGTTTTATCTGATATATCAAGTAGATTAGACTAAGAACATCCGACATATCCATGTCTGCATGTTGCCAGTTCTTTTCGTAGGAATAAGATTAAGCTACAACAGGATAAAGCCACGCCTTTCAGTCTCGTGAAAGGTAACCGAAAGGTCTGGAAAGGTTACTAAATGGCAGAGCTATGTAATTCAGTCACCTAATAGTAATCTATCAGTTTATTGAATGACAGAGTTATTAATTCAGTCTCCTAATAGTGATTTATCAGTTGATTGAATGACAGAGCTATGAAATTCAGTCACCTGATAGTCATCTATTAGTTTACAAAATTACAGTTATGTAATTCAGTCATCTTATAGTCATCTATCAGTTGACTGAATGGCAGATCTATGTAATTCAATCTTTCTGTTGACTATATAATAGAGCTATTATACAATCCAGTCATCGTACAGTCATGATTCAGTTGACTGAATGTCAGAGCTTCATCCTGTGAAGTTACATACAAGTATTCATACTCACTCTCAGTCATTACAGCAATTGTGGAGTACCCTTTGTGGCCATCCTCGGTGGAAACCTCAATCTCATACAACTTATTGTCAACTAGGCCACCTTGACAAAAGATTACTTGCGTTTGGAACTGGTCTTTGATGCCGCCGAGTGTTGAGTTGCAGCCATTGCAAAGAACGTTGTAGCTGACGTCAGTTACCCCGTCGCGAGGCTGTATTTTGTAGGTTAGCGTCACGTTACGAAACAACGGACATTTCACCGTGCACATTGCTGGTTTGTTGGTTAGAGATATCTGTTGATTTTTTCTGTCTAGAACGATTTTTGGAGCAACTACAAAACATAAAAAATAAGATATTATAATACATTAAATTGAATTAATCATTTTGTGGAGTGTGTGTGGGGGGGGGGGGGGTGAATGGAATCACCTAGAAATCAGTTTTGGTATATAAGAGTACAAATTATAAATTTGACAAAAATATAGTGCATTGCGTTATAAACCAAAATAGATTTATCATGTCAAAGACACATAAATTGAAACATTTTGAAATATAAGTCAATATAAAAGACTCTCCTAACAGTGAAATATAAGTCACTTAAAAGACACTTCTATCAGTGGAATATAAGTCACTTAAAAGACACTTCTATCAGTGGAATATAAGTCACTTAAAAGACACTTCTACCAGTGGAATATAAGTCACTTAAAAGACACTTCTATCAGTGGAATATAAGGACCTATCATGACTCACGTGGATAATCATTTTTAAACAGGAAGCAGTCCTTGGGTGGACTATAATTTTCCTACAAAAAACACAAAACGCATATGTTTAATATTTTTCAAAAAATGAGAAACTCAGAAAAAAAGAAACTCATGCGGTAGTTGATAATGAACCATGATCTTAAAAATGATTTACTGCTGCTTCACTTCATCACATGTTAGTTTTCGGATGACAAATATTTAATTAAAAAAGATTTAAATACAAATAATCGATCATTATAATTGACAAGGATGCAATAGCATAAGAAAACATATCTCTAATCAACTCACCAATATTTGTAAACTATTAGATACTATATTTGAAAGAGTTAGCCCTCTTGGTTAGCTTTAACCAATTATCTGTTATCCCTTCATCATTCCTGTACCAATGATTTTCACCTATTATATTGTAATTTGTACATACTGTACATAAGTTTTTTTTATCTACACTGTAAATTCAGTTATAAGAATCAAGTTAATTGTCATTGTCATTATAAACTTATGTAATATAAATTGTTTAAGAAAAAATAGGATTTGAAACAATAATATTTGGCTTTTTGGTCATTTTTTTTATCACAAAATAAAATAATACATACAATCATATCAATACCGTCGTTTATAAATGATACATGCAATCATATTGATACCGTCGTTTATACATGATACATACAATCATATTGATACCGTCGTTTATACATGATACATACAATCATATTGTTACCGTCTTTTATAAATGATACATACAATCATATTGATACCGTCGTTTATCCCCATTTGAAAGGATCTCAGTGTCAGCAGAATGTTCACAATCGTCGTCATGTTGGCTTCTGGTGATTTGGAAATTGCATCCATCGGTTATATAGTGCGCTAAAGTACCACGTGACCACGCCGATGTATCACGTGACTATCTAACACGATATGAGATCATAGATACCGCCAAAGTGCATTACCAGTAGACCGTATTTTTCAAGTCTTTTTTTCAGAAGTGTACATGTAGGTCAATGATAAGATCACAATTATTGGGTTCATTGCTTCTTTCAACTAAGTTTAGCATCGATGGTATCAGATTCCTAATTAATATTTATGTTATAACTACAAAGTCGTTTATCCGTACTAACCAATTAAACATTGGATGCATGGTTTTCCTCTAAAACCAGATAATGCAAAATGTGTTGTAATACATCGCACTTCGGAAAACAAATCACAAGTCCTTAGGCTTCATGTTTAACCTTACATTTTCAAAAATAGTTTTAGTTACATGACTAGTGTAATTCAGGCACATTAACTCCCCCCCCCCCCAATAAAAAAGAACAGAATATAATTCATGCTTTTGTAAATAATCTATTTTTGTTGTATCTTAAAAAATAGAACCATGTCAGTAGAAAAACGACTAAATTCAAGGTTTGAATAGAAATAAATTAAAGGACAATGGACTGCATTTAACAGTTGATAAAGAAAAGATATCAATTACATTTATTGTAATAAATATTTACATTTATTTACATTTATGTAGGGCCTATATAAATGAAAAGAAAAACAGATGTGTGGTTTTGTTTCATTTTTTATGGTGAAATTTCCATTACCTTTAATAGCACAAACCAAACAATTATATTTTGAATACTATACATGCTGATAGATATAATAAAGATTTTTATGTCAATAAATATGCACAAATTTTGGCAAAATTATACAATACATATATAATTGATATATCTACAAGTATAATTTGTTTGGTTTTCGAATTATATTAACAAATCTACTTCTGTTTGCTTTTATCCAGTTCATTGGTTAGACTTCCTTAGCAAATTCGAAATTTTAAAAACATATCAGTATTATGTTCTTGGTGGGAAGTTTGTGGAACCTGTTCATGTATTAATAAATTAATGTATTTTTATTAATCGTATTTTTTTATTTTATCTTTATTAATCGATTTTTGTATACAATTTTGTATACGAAAACAATGCTCGAATAGGGCAAAGAGAACAGGTGTCACCTTTACGATGTTATAAAACTACTAAAATAGTATTTCATTTCATGTTCATTTTAATAGCATGTTTCAAGTCAATTATTTTACTTAAATGGTACATTGTCAGTTTAACTTAATAGGTCAAACATCGTTGTGCCGGACCTGTTAGAAAACATGCTTACAAGACAAGCTACAAATGACAAATGGGCAAATGGACCAGAACGCAATCTTTTTCAAGGCCAACAGATAGAGATCTTTAAAACTAGTAACAGTTATAAGCACTCTAAACAAGGGATACAGGATTCAGGACTATAGTTCTTCCATCTGATAAAGTGATTACCTGTTCTAAATGATGTTCGTTTTAAGCAAACAAATCTCAATTTCAATACGTTATTACATTAAACATAATAACAATCTTGCTATTATCAGATAAGAGGCTCTAAATAAGGTAATAAATTTTGTACTTATTTTTATTTTTGAAAAGATGAAGAAGAAATCGTTTAACACAAAAGAGCTGCTCTGCAGTGATACAATCTATCACATGATGACTGCAATAATCCCCATGCGTCATTTATCTTAAATAGTAGGAAATAAGACTCAGATATCTAAAACTGACATCAGTAATTAAAATTTGTGAAAGCATAGCAAATTAAATTAGATTAAAATCGGTTTGTTGATTTTAAAAAAAAAGCAACAACAACCATGGGTTTTTTAACTACACAAAAGTACAAGGTACATTATATTGTTAAAAAGGACTTTTTAAAACAAATTTCTGCCCATTTATACTTAATTAAATAAAAAAAATTGTGTCATTTTTATGCTCTACAATAATAGATTTTTCTTAATTGCAGTTTTAAGTTTATTTCATTGTAATTTTTAAGCTGAAATAAAAAATATGATGAATTTCGGCGGCGGAAGACGCAAAAATACAAATTTAAACAAGGCAAACACTTAGTATTGATTCTATAAATGCTACTCTTTTCTTTGTGCATAAAATCAAGGGGTCATAATAGATGAAATATAATATAATATAAATATGCAGGCAAAATTTATTGTAATTTCATGGACATCTAGCGAACAAACTACTCTTAATGTGGTACGTCGGCTGTGCAAAACAAACTAAGACAAAGCTATTATACATACTTTAAACAAACTAAGACTAGTAGCTATCATACATACTTTAAACAAACTTAGACTAGTAACTATAATACATACTTCAAACAAAGAATCAAATGCTACGACATGAACTCTAAAGGATAAAAACAAACTAAGACTAGTAGCTATCATACATACTTTAAACAAACTAAGACTAGTGGCTATTATACATAATTCAAACAAATTAAGACTAGTAGCTATTATACATACTTCAAACAAACTAAGACTAGTAGTTATTACACATAATACTTCAAACAAACTAAGACTAGTAGCTATTATATACTAGCGGAAAAAAGAAACTGTGCATTATAAAATTTAGTATAATTTTTCTATATCTTTATATTGTTTGTATTTATAAAATTTAAACATCGATAATGGTATTGTTTTTGAAAATATCGGATGGTAACCGTCCGGGTGCAAGGACTTTTTCATGGTTAGTGAGCACCTGTTGTTTATTGAAGAATATGTACGCACGAGTTTTACGGGCCAATACTGTTTGGAATAAGAACTGTAAAGGATTTGTTTAAACTTTTTTTGTTAAGGAAATCACTTTAGTTTCAACAAAATTTACCCCTATGTCATGCCACGACTCAACGAAAACCAACGTAATCGTGCTGTTGGGATGCTTCAAGCTGGAATGGCACAAAATACTGTAGCAACATGAGCAAGACACTTTGGAGTTCATCGGAACACCATCCAGTCATTATGGAGACGTTTTCAACAATCTGGCAACACCCAGGATCGACCGCGCTCTGGGCGACCTCGTGTGACGTCACGTCAACAGGACAACCACATTAGACTTGTGCATCTAAGAAATCGTTTCCAGACAGCAAGTTTGACTGCCCGTAGCATTACAGGGCTTCGACCAATTAGTCCAAGAACTGTGCGTAATCGTCTGCGCGAGCAAAACATCAGACCAAGACGTCCAGCGGTGCGCCCAGTGCTGCTTCAACGTCATCGTATCGCCAGACTAGCGTGGTGCACACGACACCTGCGATTCAGAATACAGGACTGGGCCAATATTCTGTTCAATGATGAATCCAGATTTCATTTGGATAGCAGTGACGGGCGTTGTAGGGTGTATCGTCGCGTTGGGGAGCGTTACCAGGACGCTTGTGTTGTGCAACGTCGACAATTTGGTGGAAGTAGCGTTATGGTGTGGGGTGGAATATCAGCACGTGGAAGGACCACTTTACAAATTGTCAATGGAAATCTCACCGGCGTACGCTATCGAGTTGAAATTATTCAGCGTCATGTGATACCCTTCATACAGCGACATCAAAATCACACCACTCTGCAGCAAGACAACGCAAGGCCACACGTTGCACGTGTAGTCAGGCACTTGTTTGTTCAACAGAATGTCGATGTCTTGCCTTGGCCAGCTGTTTCCCCCGATTTGTCGCCGATCGAGCACGTTTGGGATGAAATGGAAAGACGTTTACGCCATTTACCAAATCAGCCAGTGACATTGGCTGATTTAGGCCAGGCTTTAACCAACATCTGGAACAACATCCCTAAAGCATTTCTAAACACTTTAGTGGCATCAATGAGGCGTCGTTGTCAAGCATGCGTGAACGCAAATGGTGGTCACACGCGTTATTAATTTTGTTAATTCAATTTCAAATAACAGTGACTTTCGAGTGTGCTGAAATTGACGTTATTCGACGTTGACATTAATGTGTTATGAGATGTTGTTACGAATACATGTGTTAACAGTATTACAAAAAATAAAATCTGTTCATTGTAATTTTTAAATGTTTTTTCATATACATGTACATGTATTAAATAATGCACAGTTTCTTTTTTCCGCTAGTATATATACTTCAAATAAAGAATCAAATACCACGACATGAACACTAAAGGATTAAAACCGAATATTTATAAAGGTTCATCAAAGTTAACGTTTAATATCTTTTCATCCATATTTAATATTTTGAATTGTAAATTAATGTATCTTTAATGGTCAAGAATTTTTTGGATATGTTGATTGTCAACACTTTTTGAAAGCACAGAGCTGGGGATTCTTTACAAGGCTCGCACCAAGTTTGGTTTAGATATACATTGATAAATAAAGACTGAAAATTACATCTAAAACAATTATATTTTATGTTATGTGAGTATGTAAATATGTTACACTTGCAAATGGTATGATTGTTTTACGGAGCAAACATTTGTACAATTTTCAACCTTTAATTGTAACCAAAACCATGGCCCGATTCTTCTTTTATCTCGCTCCAAACTCGACACTTGACTTTAAATTTTAGATACTTTTAGATAATTTTAGATACTTTTAGATTATTTTAGATACTTTTTATCACTACCATGGTAGACTAATTACGGTTACCCGCGATAAAAATTGGGGGGGGGGGAGAATATAACGCCGCGTCTCATAATTTTTGTTAAATACATGTAAATGTTAATCTCAGTAACACATTCTAAACAATATAAATGGACACAATTAAGTCTTGACTTAAATCTTGACCATGTCCTTTTAATTTTATTCAAATTTAGATTTATTTTTCTAGACTGGTAAAGTGCAATTTTTATGATATCCGTGTATTAACTTGTACAGATTCCGTCTTAAAGAGAGATTTAAAGTGCAGGGACCATAGAAAGATAGTCATTGTTCACAACAAGCATTAATCTTCTTTTGTTTATCTACAAACGGTATCATAAGTGTCTACATTTTTATTGTTTGTCTTTGTATCCTTTCGTCTAAAAAAAACGAGCTGTTTTTTCATCAGATAAAAAAAAAATATATTAAGCATTATCCTTACCGAGCTGATTAATATCTCATCAATAATAATTTTGTTCTAAAAATAAAATATTGGGGGCTGTTCGCTCTTTCTGAATGGTATAAGAGTAAAACTCTCGTGCGTTATTGTATCAGACATCGCCGAGACCCTGACAAGATGTTGCCCATTCTGGCGGAGAATCTTGCCTCATCAGTCTACTTCATGTCAATAACCACCATGGTCCTCAGGTATCCAAATCTTGACAAGGTATATCAGTTTCATCTGTTATTACTTTGATTTTATTTTCTCAGTTCATTAACATTTAACTTGTATGTTAAAAGTTTAATTTGTTTCAATTTAATGCGATTTCTGACAAATACGTTTTTTTTTTCTTTAATCATGAGCTCATGAGATAATCAATACTTAAACACAATACATGTACTTGCATCGTTTAGTTTAATTTTCTGATATGAAGTTTTAAAAATACATGCGTTTTTGTTCTCTCTCTCTCTCTCTCTCTTTTAATTCATTTATAACTGACTATATAGGTCGTTTAATCCACTTTTATCTTTTAATTTTACTTTAACTAGAATCTGATGAACCACGACTTTTGCTTTGAAGACATGACAAAGACCAGCTATCCGTGTATGTATGCCATAACTTTACCTTAGTTAGATACATCTCATGGCATCCCTAACACTTTCCATGTTGCAAATTTCTTTATTTTCTTCTGACTATGAATACTAGCAAAAAATATAGTAGGTAAATACTTTCCCTTGCCTTTTAAGGTGTTTGGATAGTGGACAAATTAATCATTAGATCTGCCTTAAACTTTAATATATATGATAAACTGGACCATAAAGTAACACTGAGTAAAGAAATAGTCCAAATATTTTAGCTTTAACTTTTAAGCATTTTCTATATATTTTTATACAGACCTCTTCTTCATAAGAAAGTGAATTTAGCATAAAAATGACCCCGATCATCCAGTTCTCTTCCCAGATAGCAAGCTTATTTTGGACCGGCGTTGGTCTGATGTTATCATTTATGTGGACCCAATGTCTGAAAATAACATTGGCCCATGAAATGTAATTTTGCTCATCGGCACAACACGTTGGCGTGACGTTGGTCCGTTGTCAGTAGTCTCATAGTTTTAATGTTGGCCCAATGTCATCAACAATGATTATTTTTGTATTGTGTTCTCTAAATTTTTTTCTTCTTTTAATCAACCAATCATTGCTTCCGTTACAGTGCTGCCACTTATTACGCTGAGACATCCAATACCACTTCTCAATCAAGGCCACAGCTGTCAGGTCTGCTGTCAGTCCGACAATTCCGCGACGCTTAACTTCCGCTATTACGACCCCTTAATGGAGAACAAGATTACCCTACACCTGAGTTATAATGGCCTATCCCTGCCTTTCAATTACTGGAAGAGTCGCCACTCCTTTGGAAGCATGTTCCATATCTACTTTTCTTACCCGGAATTTTACCCCGGTTTTTACGAACTTCGCATTGAGAATCGGTACGGGACCACGAGGGTTAAGTTTGAAGTCCTGAATCAGCCCAAAACCATAGGTAATGAACAAATCAATAAGCTGGACTGTTTGAAATTGCTAACATAAATTCACATTACTATATTAAAAACGTAAAGGGACGCTTGGTAATTATAATCTTGTAGCAAGCTATTACCTAAATTTTCAAAAAAACAAGCCAAACTATTAGCCTAAGTTTTTTTTTCACTTTTAATAACTCTTCCAAAACTATATGAAGCTAACTTGAGAGGGCATTATTAGTGTTTAATAAAGCTACTGATTATTTGATCTTTTGCAATAGGTTCACATTTCCTACTTGCCCACTGGTAATTAAAGTGACCATCATCATCTTTATTATGACGATTTACATTTGTTTCATCAGATCTTATACCAATGTAATGAATGTTAATCTTACTGGCTTTTATCTCAAAGCAAAAAGTAAGACAATCTTGATTACTTTAGCAACTACTAATGCTCCGTGTACATCGCTGGCGTGTAAGTTGGGGAGGTCGGTCAGAAACGACCTCATTGATGTTCCAAGAAACCTAACCTTGAGCGTCTCGTCTACTGGAGTCATGCAGGTAAAATAAAGGGAAGAAAAGCTGTATTAATTTACTTTCTCAAAACTTGATCTATTTTGGACCAGATCTGTTTCTCTAATGTTGAATCTGGTTTGCCTTTTAATAGTTAATTACTAAATCTGCCATATTGTTAAATTCTCATCGTTGTAACACATTACATACTTGGTATTATATCCATAGAGGGCCGTGTTTTGTTTCTGTGTTTTTGGCTTGAAAACATTGTTTTTCCTACATGTACCATTCCTCTAATAATTGTATTTACGATTTCCTGTGATATATTCACCAATATCTTTTTCAATATTCTTTGCAGGAAATGAAGCACGAATGATTTACCAGTATATTGGAACATCACAGAATCATCTGATTAACGAAATATATAAATATTATCTATTTGTATGATTAAATTACTTATATATTGTAAAGCTTGATTTATTTTCGTCATACATAATGTATAATTAATAATTGTTCATTAAATATATATTACAAAAATCAAAACTTCTACATTTTGTTTCATTGATCAAATTAGATTGATATACTCGTAGTATCCGGAGCACATGGCTTAGTGGTTATGGGTGTTAGGCCAGAAACCGAATGTTCTCAGGTTCAAACCCAGCTGTGGTCACAACCCCTCTGTGGTCACTTGATGTTGTGTGTTGTGGCCTTAGACAAGGCACTTTATCTACATTGTCTCATTCCACCCAGCTAACATTGGGTACCGGCTTACGCTGGTCATCACTATATAAGTTTACTTGGTATTTGTCAAATAAGATACAAGATAATCTGTTTTGTTTTATTTGTTTAATTAATTGCTTTCTTGTAATAACAGGAATTGTAACAACATAAATACCACTAGCTTACAATGTCAACATAAATAAAACAACAACTTATAAAAAACAAATCAACCCATTCAATATCCGCTAACAAAATTATTAACATAATTATATAACTATCATATTGTCACAGCCATGGCAAGGCTTGTATGTCAATATAGCCTCTCTAAGTTAATGGACAATAAGTGCTATCATGTTTTTCCTCATAGTAAAATGTATTTGTAGTACAATTTATCGTTAAGAATTCAATATACTAATATGTAATTAAAAACGAATTTTCAATTGTTCAGTGCAGATACATAAAATTGGTTAGAAATTGTGTCAGTATTTTTTCAAACCAACAGAGCACAGAACAAATATCATTGGTTCAAAATATCATTGATGATGTCTATTATTAAGTTTAAGATTTTTAAAAAGGTCATTTTTAACTACGTGGACATGTATGCTAACAAAAGAAAACTCTAACAATTGTTTAGAACAATATTTGTCCATATACCCAATCTCCATATCATTCATACTCACGAGATTTATATTGATTACATTAATTAAATCATCTTAATTTTCTAAAATTCTAGGGCTAATTATACAATCAGTATGCACCATTTTCTTCAACTTTTTTCCCCTTAAAAATATATTAAGGGGGAACAGGACGTTGCATTGTAAAATTATTTGTCAATAAAATTTTTTGCTTTTCTTAGCACGTTTAGATTTAGATGTCCACTACAACATGCATTATTTTCATGACTACTTTCTTACCTTGGAAGGGAGATATTTTGATAGGAATTATCCCCCTTGTCTGTCATTATGAATTTTTTTTACAATTTCAATTTTCTGCAATAATTATTTTATTTGATGGAATTTATTTGCAAATTATATTCATTAATTTTAAGAATGGAAACAAATTTCAAAATTACAACATTGGAAACACAATATTATATGACTGTTGTGGTTGTTTAAAGTATACTAAAAGTAGCAGCGAGAATCAATGAATTTTTTGTTAAATGAAAACAGAAATAATCGACTTCTCCAGATAATGACAGCATAGAAAGAAGAGTATATAAACTATTAGTAGTAATACGTGAAAATACAATTGAAAAGTTTTCTTGATTTGGGAATAATTAATAATTTGCATATCTCTGATATACAATGTCAAGTTCTATTTGAAAAACTAATAAAAATAAATCCCCCCAAAAAACATTGGACATGCTGTTAAAGATAATTCTAAGTCCTGTTATAATGCCATAAAAAATCAAATAATCATTATCTAAGAATAATTAAATAACACAAACAAGGTTCTGATTCAGTCTTTCAAAAACCGAATATCTATACATGAAATAACATAAATTTTCAATTTTATTTATTTAGTGCATGCATTATACGGCTTGTATTTTGTGGCATTTTATGTGACTAGGGTTTTAATATATTAAAGCTCCGCTCGTAAATAGGCACTGTCCGCCATATTTCTCTTTCATCACTGCTGTCCCTACAACCCTTATATAAGGGGCAGACCTCTAAACAGTTCAAAGTACTTCGCTGTAGAGGTCTCACCTGTGTGGACGTACATCCTGCCTCGCCGTGTTACTCGCTCGCGATGAAATTATCAAATTTTACGCGCTTTTTTCATGATAAGAGAATACTAACATCAAATAAATTTGTCAATTCACTATTTACAAACAAAATAGAATATGCACATAGTTTAAGAAATAAATGCATAAAATCCAAAGACGACGAAAGGAATACTACACGTCGGCCACGAGTTTCAGGTGTGCAATCGGTGTAACGAAATCGAAGGGTTTATATACCAGGTATCTGTGTGACGGTGCCTATTTACGAGCGGTGTTTAGCTTTAAGTAAAGTGTAGTTACAGCATTTAACACCATCATATCTAACTATCAATCAACAGATCAGAATATAAACTCAGCAACAGATAATAATAATGTCTACATTGTGTTCTACACTGCCTTGAAGTTTATTTCTACTGAATGCAACAAGAAGAAATCTAAAGAGGTTGCATTGCAGGATTCGTGGAGATATTTGTACAAACTTTTCAAAATTCCCTATCAGTTTATCCATTCCAGTGATCAGTATAATTTTATTTTAGGATTATACATGTAGGATTGTCCTTACACTGAAATGTCATGTACCTTAACAAAGTTTATTCCATTAACATCATGTTAGCAAGATATTGAATGCAGATACTTATATATGAATTAGTTTCAGAATATTATACATGATTGTATTGCTAAACTTGCTTATAAAAATGAAGAATCTTTAACTGTTCCATTAAACAGGAAATAGAAAAATCATCGTTTAATTTGCAACATACGAGAAACTGAACTGGAATGTGTTGCTAGAATCATCATCATCTCCACAATAACACCTCCAATGTATATAGTTTGCAGGATAATAAACAAAACGGAACAAGAAATAGAGATCAAAAAAGTAATAACACATCTGAATAATCAACAAATATTTAAAAAATAAGCTTAAAAAAGGTATATTGCACAGGAATAATATCATAAAAAATAAAATGACACTTATTGACTTAGTGTTATAACAAGTAGACCATGACCAATATGAGTCTTTGAGTAAACATGTAATTACTGGATTTCTTGAAAACATGGCATCCTATGCAGCACTAGTCTCAGAATTCTCTTTCAAATGGCGGTAAGCAACAATCACATTCAACTGTAAATAGAGTGACCTATGGCAACAGCAGACACCTTCATTATTTCATGGAAAATTCACAGATATATGAACAGTCCCTCTAGTTGGTTTAACAAGCCTTAGGATCAGATCTCCCTGTGGAATCCATGATCATACAAATCAGCTGTAAAATAAAGTTGTTTGTAAAGAACATAGAATTGATTTATGGTCACTGATAGTCTGTTGGGCTTTTTCAAATATTAATCAAGACAAGACCATTACAAATAAGGGGGCTTTTGTTTTTGACAATGTTTTTGGTGCTTAGGTTTAGGGTGGGGACATTATTGTCTTTGCACATACAGTACTCTAACATAAGATCTTGCTTCCAATTCCCCCAAAAATGACATGAGAATTGAAATTGCACTTTTAGTACAGTAGGTCGATAAACAAATGATAAAAGATTACCTAGTAAATTGTCATTGACATGACTCAAAGGGACAATATGCCGTGTTCTTCACTAAGCCCCAATTTTACCAACTCACCCCATTTGAATTTCACCTGATTCGGAAATAACTTTACCATTCATTTTTGTACAGCCATGTAATAAATGTTAGGTGTAGGGATATCAGTCTGAAATTACTTTGACTATCTGCAAGCTCTAATCTACATGATCTATGATCAATATTCCTGATATCTACCTACACACGCTCCAGGCGTTCCTGCACCCATTTCAATATCTCTGGACTGGAGCTAGATATCTCTATCATATTCCCGGAAAACATGGAACCCTTTTTATCCTGGAAGGAAAAATAACAACATGGTTCGGCTAGTTACTGATTCAGAGTTTTATATCATATTGCAGTAAATCATTCACAAAGATCTATATTAACTGAGATTCCAAGCATTTAACCACATATTTTACGTATTTTGACTATACCTTTAGAGTGAAGACTAGTTTAGTGTCCGTCACTTCCGGAATTCCCATGATCCTCTCCCTTTCCACCTCCCATTTGACGTCATACCCAGGTGAGAATCGATTTTTTGACAAGCACAGAATGGTTCTGAAAAGTAACTTGATAAATCAGTGAACACATTTAACTAGTTATCAATATCTGTTAAGCAAATTTCTCATCATAAGCTGATGTTGATATTGATGATTGCTGAATTTAAGTTCTTCTATTTTAAAGAGCTGGATGCATGGTCATTTCTTGACTATTTATTCCAACATCACAATCCAACTTCCTTGAAAATTAGAGCTATGTACGAAATATAGAATATTCAAATTAAGCCAAAACATTTGGGATTTTTTTTTTACTTCATTATTTTTTGGCCTAAAGAATCATATTACATGATTTTCAGGTTGACTACATGTCCTCCTTAAAGAAACAGGTCAACATTTCAAAGAGGATCCTATGGCATGTAAATGAATGCACTGTACAATTAGGTGTTGGATTTTGCTACTATAATGTACATGTAATATACTAATTTACTTGACTGTTAGACTACCATGAATTTATCATGCAAGACATTCAAATTAGTTATGAAGCTGTCCAGTAATTGCTATACAACTTTTTTTTTGTCTGTAATAGTTTACCTGTCTGTGATAAAAAGCAGGTCAGCCCGGTCGTCGTAGCTGAGGGGGGCAAAGTCCACAAAGATACTGGGGGCTCTCTGTTCCTCCCTCAGACTGGTCAGGATAAAGTTCCCCTGGGCCCTGTACCAGGAATAAGGCTCCAGACCCTACAACAAATACACATTGACATTGTGAAGATGGAACATAGCTGTGATGAGAAAGTTACGAAATAATCTTGAAACCTTAACTTTGCATCGTTACGACACTACATGACCATTGAAATATATTATGTACTCTAGTAATAAGTAATAATCAGCTTAAAAAGTAGTAAATGTTAAAGCTGTGGACTTACATTGTACGGATTGATGAACCGGGGCAGTCTCATACGAATGGCAACAACATCATTCTCTGCTGATCTGTAACAGAGAGGTGGGTGTACAGACAAACATATCTTAAAGTTAATAGACACAGAGGTTTGCTTACTGTGCATGCTTTATAAATACATGTACTATGTTAAAGGAATTGCTTCTACTTAAGGAATAAGGAATCATTCTTTGAGTATTATGAGGTGATAATTTCGGTCGGGGCGTGATCAAATCCAATAATGCCCGAGGCTTTATGATAGATTTGATCACACCCCGACCGAAACATAATAAATTGTCTATCCCAGTATTGTTATTTTGTCAGTTTTGACTGTTATCCTTCACTACTTTTATCGGCTACATAACTGTGACCAGATACTGTAAACCAACTTTTATTCGCAATGACTTTATTTCCGAATACAGCTGTAACCTGATATAAACTTGATAGTGCCGACAAATTTTATGATAAAGCCTTATCTACAACCATGTTGTTTTAACACCAATAGTGCAAGGACAGATTCGCTGTGAGAAATATTCATAAAAAAGAGGCTCTAGCAAACCTCACGAAAATTTCTCGAACACATATAAAATTTGGTTTACAGTAGACTAAAGCTAATATTGGGACAGTGACAAGCTTCTGATCTCAACAAGCTTGCTCTTGTTTTTCACAGAACATTATTTAAAGATGTTGTAGGTTTGTAAAAGGTATACTTATTACCTGCGGAGACCATCGAATGCCATGCTGACCATGTCCATCACTCCCCCCAGCGGCTGAGTGATCAGTCCCAGCAGCCCTTTACCTATCCCCTTAAAGAACCCCTCCACTCCCTCCTCAGAGGCACCTGCAAATACATGGAAAACAACACATTGACTCCAAGACCTATTGTTTAAAATCAAAGTTCTTGGTCTACAAAATATTTATTATAACAGAGAACCAACTAATATATACATTATGCAGCATGTCAATATTTCAAATTAATTGCATGTAGACATGTCTGCAAAATAAATCATTAAAAATTTGAAAAAATAGTGTTTGCAAATTAAGCATTAACTTTTTAACTGCATTATATCATGATCATCTTTTACTTGTTCAAGTTAAACTTAAATAAGAGTAGAAGACAGAGCCCACCCCCCCCCCCAAACCACTTGAGTGACCTTGACCTACCGTGTATAGGGTCAAGCACCACCCCCAGGAGACCAAACTTCATTCCCGAAAGGAATCCTTTCCCGGCCATTGCCATGCTGTGGGGCAGATTTCTGGGCTGCTGCTGGATCCTACGAGCTCTCCTCTACAATGTCAAGACACAAGGTAACAGTTAGTAAAAGCCAATTCATTGTACAAAGACATGGGGAAGATGTTTTATATCTGATATGTTAACTTTGCTATAATCTTTTGAATCCTGCAAAATCTAACAACTCTGTAACACAGAATAGCACATCATTTACCGTCCTTCCAGCTTGTCATAGCATGACTAAATAGGTATTCAAATATCTATGTATTAGTTACTGTTCTAGTATTAAAATAATACTATTAAGATTTTGCAGTTGGACACATGGCTCCTCATGCTCTGAACACCATAGGTTTCTGGACTGCTGCTGTACACCATAATTAATCACCTAATTGTCTACGGACTTTTCCGTTTTTTCCCGATTACGACACAGAGCACACGGCGGGTGTGACCGGTCAGCAGAGGATGCTCACTCCTCCATGGCACCTGATCCTAACTCTATCTTTTTGGAGGTCCGTGTTGCTCTGCTTTGAATTTGTATTTCGATTTCTGGATTTTTGAGATGGTGGACGGTTTGTTATTGTCATTTTTTCATCTTACAAGCTTTGTATTGTAGGTACAAGCTTTGTATTGTAGGTACATGTATGATACAGGTACTCTTACTTTTACTAACGAGTCACCCACCTTCTGGAAGTCATCGTCCAAGGACAGGTACGCCAGGGTGTTTCCCAGGGTTCCTGAGATCCGAGCCACCGAGTTAGCTGTTCCTCCTACAAGTGAACGGAAGTGTCTTGATCAGTTTGTAGATCCATGTTAAGATATTTAACATCCTCATTTACAATTTTAAAAATTACAGCTAGAGGAATTATTTTCTCTATTTACTAAAATAATTTTATTTCTTGATGGCCAGATAAACTTACTATGCCTGGAGATAAATGCATTGGAAATCCATTAAAAAGAAAATTAACTATTTCAAACTTTCTTATTTTGCATTTTCAATTTCTGAGAATCATCCTTGAAGGGTCTCTTACCCACAATGTGGCCCATTGCATTCTGGAATCCCCTGATCATGTTACTGGAGAAGGCATCTTCTCCTTGAATTGTGTCCTGTTGTTGGACAAAGCATACATACTCTAAATACAGTAGTACAACTTTGTGCTAATACATATAATATCTAACTGTTACATGTAGGCATTTATAATTAACACCATAATGCAATGACTCTTAGAAAGAAATCACTAGAATTTAATTGCTAGAAAAGAATTCAAAGAAGAAATTATTTACTTCCTTTAATTACATGACTTTCTGTACCTTTTTTTAAAAGGAGAAAAAAATATTTGTCAAAAGGCTACCATAAGATTAAATATATATTAAGTTTATAAACAAAAATATTCAAAACCTATCAATCAATGATACATATTGCTTTTATCCAAAATAAAAACAAGAAAACTGAGGGGTGGGTGGGGGTGTGGTACAGATTGACTGACCAGCAGACACTCATAGAACCATAAAATGTCTTTGTTTCTAGCATGTTTTAATACATAATATGTACTTTACAACAGAAATTGAGGTGTTCGGTGGGAAGGGTTACAGATTGACTGACCAGCAGAGGCTCGTAGAACAACTCCCCTAGTCCCTCTGTGATGTCCTTGATGAGTCCATAGGGATTCCCCAGAACATCCAGCCCAAAAATAACCACATAGATCTGAAGCATCAGTTGCTGCCGATAGTGGGAGACAGCCTGGGTCTGCATCTGTGCCGAGGAAAGAAGGACGCCCCGCCTCTCAAAGAATCCTAGCCTGTCAATCATAACATAATTATATTAAATTTATACATAGCTCTGCCTCTCAAGGAAACCCAGCCTGTTAACCACCAAAAATAAATATGCAGCTAAAAGCCCATCAATAAAGAGACTACAAGAGAAAGATACCAACAGATGTGAACTGAGGAATTGTGTCAAGTTCTGACCTGAGCTCTATGTTCTTCACCTCGGTGAAGGTTGCACCAATTGAGTTCCGCAGGAATTCCTTAATGTCAGATGCCACGCTTGGCTGAACATCACGGGTCAGGTGAGGGTTGCCCCTCAGAGAGAAACTTACATGGATCTATTAAACATCACAAAAGGAAACTGACTCAAAATGCTGCTACCCTTTTAAAATATACCATTTATTTCCATTGATGTATAATCTAAATATTCTCTGCATTAAAGATCCATAGCAAATGTATTTTATCAAATAACAAAAGGGACCCAAAATTTGTTAGCATTTTCATAATAAAAAATTACCACAAAAACTTTGACATAACATGAACTGCTGTATATCTACTTGATCTGTGGAGACATTTATTAATAAAATTAGTTTTCAGTAAATCATTTTCAGCCAGTATATAAAATCAGTTTAACATTTAAAATACTAATTAAAATACCATGTAATAAATAACTTTCAAAAAATGTATTTCCTTAAAGCCTATAATTTTGTAACAAACAAAATGATATTCTTCATTGAATATGATTATCGAATAGACAGATGAATGAAATATTATACCTTTATTGGGGAAATCTTCAGCATTTCAAAGAATATCTTGTGTGGTCTCTTCTCAGCCTATAACACAAATAATTTAACTCATTTGTTTTAAAGTGTATCTCAAGAAATAATTTTAGTAAATGATTCTGAGTGCAAGCTATATGGTTTTCTTTTATTCTTGTTCACACATCCACATTCATAAGGTATGTAAATCATGTAATTTAAGTTACATCTTTTCCGCGGCAACAAGTTGCAAGAAGGAATAAATTCTCAATCGGGTAAATAATCCTAGTAAACACAATTCCATTATTGAATCACTCTAAGAATAAAGATGTTTCAGTAGAACTGTGATTTACCATGACTTCGGCCACTTCCTCTAGGGGGCGCTGTGATACCAAGATGTCGGACTGTAACTTGTCGCTCTGAAAGTAGAGACAGAGTAGACTTTACATAAAAGACCTGAATCACCATAGCAGTCAGGTACCATGCAAGTGTTTGCATGACTCCTAAAGCAAACCCTGAAGTGATTTAAAAACCCATCACCTATGATGTAATACATATATAAAGTTCAAAGTACCAGTAATCATGCAAATGTACAGGATGGCATACACAGTTCGAAACATAGATAATAAAAGATTATGGAGTTCACCGAGATAAGGCATCACTTTTATGAGACCACCTGTATCATAAAATCATAGTACAAAAAATTTATTAAAATATTGCATATTGTAGTGTGGAATGACAAAATATCATATAATATCATTTGATACAACTTTGTATAATATTATATGTCGCATGCAAATTTCATACTGTATTATATGATACAAAATTTATCAATAATTTATACACTACTATACAATTATCATTAAATTTTGTATCATATGATACAATGATATCGTACGTGTCATATGATATAATATCATGATACAATAAAATATTGTATAATATTATGATACAATATGATATTGTACTATAAGATATGGCATTGTATCAAGATATGCTGTTGTTTCATATTATATGATGCAGTATAATATGATACGATATTGTAAAAGATATTTCATCATGCAATGGTACAATATTGTATCATATAATACAGTATTGTATAACTAAGAAATAAAGTTCTTGTTATCGTGAATGTTGCAGAATAACCTCCGAGGTCAAGAAATGTTGTTTAGAAATATAAAAGCTGAGTGAATTACATTCTAACAACTGTTCTAGCATCAAGATAATCGTGATCAAGTTCTGTATCTGAAGCTACCTCTCACAAGTTTAAGTCTGACTAGGTATGAACGGAATTTACTTCATTTTTTAACTTGCTCCAAGACCTTTACACAATTTGAGTTATTCTAAAATCTTAAACCTGATAAGAATCTAGATAATCAAGATCACTCTCCATATCTGAAGCTTCCTTTGTGATAGTTAAATCAACCATGCAAGTTTGAATAATAACATAAACATGTGATCTGCTCCAAAAAACTAAAAACCTCCTCCAGCATCCGAAACCTATGTCTCAGATACAGCATCCAAGCCTGTGGAGAGCATAAGTATCAAAACATGCATAATCTACCCAATTTTGGTAAAGATAGAACCAATAATAACTTAGATTTGTCTATTAAAGGTCAGCTGCTCCAAAAACTTTAACCAGCTCCAAAAACCTTAATCATGTCCAGCATCCAAAACCTTTCATTGGCTCAGATCTAGCACCAGAACCTGTCAAGTGCATCAGTATCACAAGATGCATTATCCATGTAAGTTTGATGAAGATAGGAAATGTATTAACTTAGATATGGCCAATAAAGGGCACCTGCTCCAAAAACTTTAACCTGCTCCAAATACCTAGTCTAAAATAATCTACCCAAATTTGGTATAGATAGATCGTATAATAACCTTAATTTGTCTATTAAAGTTCACCTACTCCAAAAACATTAACCAGCTCTAAAAACCTTAGGTAGCAAGGGACAGTTTCGGATAAAGTACCCGTCAATATTTTTGTAAAATTGAGAGTTGCTGTACTTGAAGGCTTATGAGTGTTGCTAAAATTCATGAAATTATTTATAATGATTATCATTAGTTAGAGGGATGTCTCTTGTTGAAATTGACATGCAGTATGTAGGCCCCATATGTTAGGTACATGATAATCAGAAGTAAAATGCGAAACTGCGGCTATGACTGTTGTGTTGACTTTATACAGTGAAATTGCAAGTGACAGACGGGAGGTAAAATAACACGAAAAGTAGGTGGATGGGACATTGTAAACTATACACCGGTAAGTTTCTGACATGTGATGGTGCAACATGCACACGGTACGGAAGGTCAACCCTTTGCAGGGAATTAGCTGGGGGAGGTCTAAAAAGCTGAAAAATCATGAAAAATTAGCAAAATATGAAAGGGTCAAAATCTCATAAAATCCAGTATGTAGAAAATTTTACAGGTTTTGACTAGTAATTTTCTTCAGAAATAAGTGATTGGCCCTATAACAAGTGAATTATAGGTATTTGTGCTCAATGGGAACTGAGGAAATTCTAGTTACAGAGTTCCGAAGACACGCATCCCCAGGCTTCAATGAATTGTATTAAAAAAACTGTCCCCTGCCACCTTAATCTTGTCCAGAATCTGAAACCTACAGCTCAGATTTAGCATTCAAGCCTGTCAAGTGCATAAGTATCATAAGTTGCACAATCCATGAATGGTGAAGATAGGACCAGAAGTAACTAAGATATGGCTATCAAAGGGCACCTGGTCCAAAAACTTTAACCTGCTCCAAACACCTCAACCTTTTCCAGCATCTGAAATTCATGGCCCAGATTCAGCATCCGAGTCTTTTAAATCCATAAGTAAGTCCAGATACACCATCCATGCAAGTTTGGTGAAGATAGGGCAAGTAATAACTTAGATATAGGACCTGCTCCAAAAAACTTTAACCAGGTCCAGATTCCGCTAGTCATACTTCACCCCCCCCCCCCCCCCCCTCCCCCAACTTTGTTTTTTGTTTGGTGAGCTGTGAAAGAAAAGTCACTGTGATAACCATACACAGAAAACATTATCTGAAAAAACCCTTGAGCAATATATTTTAAATTTGTTAATCTTGCAATGTTTCATGTGTATTTGATCACTTACTTCTGTAGCTTCATTTGGCATTAGGTCAGCAAACGTGTCTTGTATGGACTCAATGAATCCCCAGTCTACGGCCAACCGCAGCTCTTGTACGATCAACTGGAACTGCCTGCAAACCAATAAAACTACTGTACATATTTACATGCATCATCTGTAAATTGCCTAAAACACAATAAATTTAATAAGTCTGATGCATCAAAACTTTTCTTGAGTACTTAGGGACATCGATTTATTCTAGACTCATTTGAATCTATCCTCTTAGATTCTTTCTAAGCTCACCTAAATGTATCCACATTGTTCTCAGGTACAACTCTCCGAATCATTCCAAACTCAATGCAGGGCTTGGGTCCCTTCTTCTTGACTAGGTAGGCAGGGGTAGGAACACAGCTCAGTACTGTCTGGTGGTAGGCATCTAGCAGCTGATTGTCAATCTGAAGGTGTTATAAAATACATGTCCAACAGAATTGTCCATGTTAATAAGAAACAAAGAAATAAATTGCTACATACTATAATCTAGTATGGCCCAGAGTGTGGATACAATGAAGAGCTACCAAATGAATCTCAATAAGGTCAATTTGACCTCAACCTATACAGCATTTTACCTTTAACATCAACCTTGACCTTCAAGGCCATTTTAAAAGTATGATATTAGAGGGAGGTCTAAATTCTATTAAAAATTCTATACAAAGAGTCAGACCAAAAACAATACGTGCTCCCAATTTTATGATGTTATAAATACATGTAAATTATGTGTAATGCAATCAATGTTTTATAGCTGAAGTCACCAGGACTTACTTGAATTTTGTAGATTCTCGCGTGGAACAGGGTTTGGTGCTCGGATATGCGATGCTGGAAATACAGGCCTGGGTAGGCCACTCTCCTCAGATCTCCAATGTATGGCTTTGTCATCTGCATGCTTCTAAAGTCCACCTACAATATAAAGACAGTTTAGATGGTGGAAAAAAAATGACTATCCAATGGCATCGACTATTTGGAAATGGTTTTTTTTGCCTGATCTGAACTATAGACTCTCTGGTAAAGGTTGTTCTTGACTGAACAGAGACCTTACTTGAATTCAGCAACCTTTCATGTCAATCCCTGGAAGTCTTACAATAATAAATGCCTCTAAGACCAACTTTAATCCAATTATACCTGTATCTCTAACCAATGACTCTCAGATTTACACAGTCATGTACCTATAACTTACAATGGTACTTGTTACATATTAACCTGTATCATGCATACCTCTAACTGCACCAAAATTTTCACATGTATGCATCTGTGATTAACAAATCAAAGCACCTCAAAATCATACTTTTACCTCAAATCACACCTGTACCCTTGATTTCAAATTTGTATCTCTGACAACTCTCATATTAACATCAGTCCTGTATTTCAGATTATCATCAATATTGTACATGTATTTCTGACAACCTCAAGATTTACACCTGTACAACATTTACCATACTCCAGAGATTTACACAAATCCTCTAGACCTGTACCACAGATTTACAACTGACAGTTTGTGTCTGATTTAATCCTCAAATTTACACCTGATTTAATCCTCAGATTTACACCTGATTTAATCCTCAGATTTACACCTGTGTCTGATTTAATCCTCAGATTACACCTGTGTGTCTAATTTAATCCTCAGATTCACACCTGTGTGTCTGATATAATCCTCAGATTACACCTGTGTGTCTTATTTAATCCTCAGATTTACACCTGTGTGTCTTATTTAATCCTCAGATTTACACCTGTGTCTGATTTAATCCTCAGATTCACACCTGTGTATCTGATTTAATCCTCAGATTTACACCTGTGTGTCTGATTTAATCCTCAGATTTACACCTGTGTGTCCTATTTAATCTTTAGATTACACTTGTGTGTCAGATTTAATCCTCAGATTTACACCTGTGTCTGATTTAATTCCTCAGATTACACCTGTGTGTCTGATTTAATCCTCAGATTTACACCTGTGTGTCCTATTTAATCTTCAGATTTACACCTGTGTGTCTGATTTAATCCTCAGATTTTCACTTGTGTGTCTGATTTAATTCCTCAGATTACACCTGTGTGTCTGATTTAATCCTCAGATAATGCCTTTGTGTATGATTTAATCCTCAGATTTACACCTGTGTGTCTGATTTAATCCTCAGATTTACACCTGTGTGTATGATTAAATCCTCAGATTTACACCTTTACCTCAATTCTGTTGTCCCAGCTGGCTTGGTCCACACCATTCTTCCACTTGTCTTCCAGCCAAGTCACTAAAGTGATATCTTCCAGCATCTTCCACTTGTTTTTGACCTCGATTTCCCAGCTCGCTGGGAGGCTGCTCAGACTAACCAATGCTACTTCTTCATATGCCTCGTTGATGATTGACAACGATATACCGTCCAATGAAATCAGAGAGAACCAGGTCACATGTTCTCCCTCGTACATCTGTAATGCATTACGGAAATCATTTAATAAATGCAATAGTAATATTACGTCACTTTTTTCTGATCATCATATAATTCATAAACTATTAAAATAAATAATGACCCTGTAAATAGCTATCAAAGGACATCACAATATGTTGTAAAAAGTACTGTATGTAATAATTTTAATTTTTTAAGTAAAAAATTATTAACTGAAAATTATTATAATAACATTTAAGGATTACAATATAATAGTATTTGTAATTGATCTAAATTTTTATTTAACTAATTCTTACAAAAAGGATTTTTGTAATACATGTAATAAATGTAAAAAATTTATAAAATTAATTTTCTGATATTTGTATGATGAATCACCTCAACTTTTAGCCCAGATAGTATCATTACATTTTTAGAAAGTTTACCATTGGGACTAGCCTATCTAGTGTATATACACACAACATAAGCATGACAGTGAAAGCATACATATACTACAAACTCTGAACATCTGACACAACATCCAAACCATGCTATCTAGCAAAAAACTCTGCAAAGTCAAACCCTTTTTCTCTATTTTAACTCTGTCAATATATTGTTTCATTAGTTTTCTGTCAGTGAGTTGATTTTTTTTTCAAAGGAATAAATACTAGTTCCATTAGGAGCCAAGATTGTCTCCCCATTAGAATGGGATGTTGTGTCTTCAGCTTTACTGCTACATAATTATAATCTATTGATTAGTGCAATGGTGTGTGAAATTGACATTGCATATTGCTAATTTATAAACTATCTATCAGTAGCTGGTGTGGTGTGGAGAGAGAGAGAGAGAGAGAGAGAGAGAGAGAGAGAGAGAGAGAGAGAGAAAATCAGCTAGTACATACACATATTTCCTAGATGTGTATTAAATATTTTGAAGTACTGTGAGATATAAACACATTTTTATTGAAATGATACATAAATTAAGATTAAATATGGAAAACTTGTTGAAGAGTTAAATGAGTTTTGTCTTAACAGTCTTATTTTGTTTTGTTCAGACTAATACATGTACCTGCTTATGAATATTAAGTAATGATAGTGAAATGCCAGTGTGTTTATTAACTTAAACAGTCTATTTAATAATCTCTATCATTCAGTCAGTCTATATAATCATATATCATAACTCATGACCAATTAGCTACATGTAGATGTTTTCATTAATCAAAACCCAGCACAAACTACATTTAAAAAGTATACATTCTTCACCTATAAACTAAATCACCAAATGCAATGTAAATGAATATGTACTAGAAACTTCATGACATTATACAGTCATGCACATAAATGCATCATTATTTGAAATTTCAAAAAATCTCATAGTTATTAATTACTTTCTACATACCCAAACATGTAATTAAAACAAGTTTTTAGGTCATTCCTATACATGGTTTAGTATCTGACAATAATTTTTCTTGTTTACTGGAAGATGTTTTTGGATACCGGTAGTTAGAGCTAAAGGCAAGGAATTAGGCAAAGGCAGTAACAAGAAGTTGCGTCACGAAGACGAGAAAGAGTTACCAATGGCAACAGCCGGTGTGAATGCAGAGAATCAACCCCAGAGCAGTGTGCCTTAAATTAAACCAGCGGACATACTTAATATTATGATAAAAAGCAATACTTAGTGATTAATGAAAAATTGCCTGCAACAAATTCTACAAAGATAAATAAAAATAAGATTCATTCCAAAAAAAACAACAGCAAACAATACTTGACAAGTTCTGTGTGTACAATCACAAAAAAGTTTAAATTTATATTAAAAAAAATACTTTAAGCTTGTTTATGAATAAATAAGTCATTTCATACACAAACATGTTTTGCAAATGTCACTGCATAAATGAGTGAATGCAAAATAGAAGATGCATGGTAAACAATTAATATCTAAATGTTAGAGAGGGTCAAGCTTATTGTAACTGACACACCAAAATCACTTTGCACTTCAAATGTATATATAAAATGAAACGACTCACATTCAAGTTTTTCATACAAGTCGTTTGCTGCATAAATTAAATAATGGGACACCAATTTATGTTACATATGGTACATATAAATAACGCAAAAAAATAAATATTAAATTATAAGCCCTGACCATGCACATGCTTAACTGAAAGGAAGTACAACCTAAGAAAACCCACTCAAGCAAAAACATAAATTGCACAGTTTTAATGTAATAGTGTTGGATCCAATTTCACTAGTCTAAAGAATTGAGATATAGAAAATTGTACATTCATAGCTGACATTGCATCATGCATTGCACAGTAAATTAATCAGTGCTTAATTTTGTGCATCCTGTTAAGTTTCAAAATAATAATTTGAAAATTAACTCCATCAGTTTTTTCATGGAACTGTATATTTATTCAAAACAATAATTATACAAAATGTATCCACCATTAGTGCTCTTGTTGGTGAAAGCTATTTTTTAAAAATATTGATAATAAAACTAAGGCTAAACCTTATATTTCTTTCCATATTATGCAGTGTCCATTAAAAGAATGGTTTAAATCAATCCTTAATCCTAAATTTAAATCTTACCATCCTTGCAGCCTCTGCCACCTTAGGGTCTTGGGTAAATAGCACCACCCTCTGCTGCTGGTCCAGGAAGGAGACCCAGTAGATGGTCATTTTGTAGGCCTTGGTCTTCAGTCTGGACCGCAGACCCAACCCCCCATCCACACTGTCCCCACCCCCCTCCTCCTCCTCCCCGGGGTCGGTCTCATCTGAAGACAAACACAATAATTGTAATTGCTGATTAAAAATCCTGAAAGATACTACTTACATATATATATGTTAATGGAAATTTAAATATACATTAGGAACATATCTCCAATACATGTATAAATGATCTATGGTGTTAGTAGAAGAAAAATCCAAATTATGTGTCACTGAGAAGTTTGCATGTCATCTATCGACTGCAGTGTCAACAGAGCTTTAATATATCCAAATATTTAAATATACATGCTAAGTGATATCAATTAGATACTTATTAAAGTAAAAAAAAACATGAAATAATTCAAAAACTAAAATTTAACATAAAGGAACATTTAAATATCTAGACCCACCCTCGGGGCTGGAGTCCACTCGACCGTCCACCGCATCATTATAGTTGTATGTACTAGAGGACTGCACTAACTTCACTGTCAGCCGCTTTGGGTTGTAGCTATCCTGTTTGTACAAAATCAGAAATTCCTCTGTTATTGTATGGCTTGTGATTCACTGTGGTCTGCATACCATTCTCATTTATACACGTTTAACAAACACCAGCGATGCATGGAACTGTACTGACTCTCAAGATATCAATTTCAGAATCTTAAGTTGGAAATATCATTAAAATTTGACCTACATGATATCATTTGATTTTAACTTACAGATATCAAATGCAACAGATGTTGGTGATATCAATTGTAACAGACCTTGGTGAAATCAATTCAAGCAGATGTTAGGGATATCAACTGTAACAGACCTTGGTGATATCAATCTCTGACTCCTGGCTCTTCTTCCCGTTGTACACATTCCAGAGCAGTGTACGGTTCCCTGTCGGGTTGTCCCAGGTGTACAGTATAGCCTGGTCCTGTCCTAATACTGTCATCTGGTGCTGACCCCTGAAAGGCGAGTGTCAAAATATGATATACATGTACACCAATGCAAAAATTGTTTAAAATGTACATTAATCCATTTCAAAAGATGAGGATTCAATGTGAGTTGAGAGTTGAGACAATTTTTTTGAGAATATCTAATTTTATTATTACACAATATGAACATTTTCTACTTAATAATGCTTCTGGTAGCACAACCATATGTCACTGCATGAGCTCAAGATTCCTTATGCACGTGTACAAAATCCTATAAGCTATAAATCAATCTAAATTAACACCCTTGCTAGTATGTTTAATCCATTGAAATATGATTAAATATAAATTTAGATTTATTTACATTATATTAATTCTACACTAGATCTTACTTTTGTCGGATGACAATGAAGACGTCCTCACACAGGTTTTCTATCTGTACTGGGGCGTCGCCGACGTCATAGTCTGTGAAGGAAATGGTGCGTGATGTCTCCAGTCCCCCAGTAACCTCCACACAAACCGCGGTCTGAATTACAGCAAAAAACCATTTATCAATACTCTACTGAACTACATAATTATGTAACTTTATAAAAATAATTGTCTATTAAAGACTACCGTTATCAACTGTAATACTTGATAAACTTTGAATTGTAACACCTTCTCCTAATTTTCAATAATCAAAGTCTAATCTACATTCATCATCTACCACCCCAACTTTTAGTGATCAAGTGCCTTAATCTTACCACATGTGATTTGGATCTTCTAAACCATTTTCAACTCTCATTCTTAACTTTCCATCAACCACCCTTTCTAGTTTTCAATGATCAAGATCTATCTGTGCCCCCTATAATCCTGATATTGTACCCCTTTCTTTGTCATACCTAACTTTCCAATCAACACCCCTTCAAATTTACATGTATGTAATATTATGTCCAATGATCTGCAAAGTCTATCAAAATGTATCCCACATCTAGGTCTCTTACCCCGTTCTCCATTCTGAGCACTGTGTTATGTAGACTGTTGACTGGGAAGTGTTCTGATGTGATGCTGCTGTCACTGTATCTGATGAACATCTTGTCACTGGATGTCACAGGCCAGTAAGGTTTACACTGGAAACAGAGAATTTACATTATCTGCAGGAAAAACTCACTCTAAGAACCAAACAGAAACAGGCATCATTTGACTAGCAGTCTGTGTGTCCATGCATTAGAAAAATGAAAATTAATCAGAAAATACATGTATACTAAGTGTCATATACCTATATAAACACAATCATCTCCAAATTCAAACTGCAAATTTTAATTAAAATTACTCCTTAATTTAATGTCTTAAACTTATCATTTAGTATACCTACTGCTTTTTGTCTACAATGGCAAACTCAGATCTCCTGATTTCAATGAGAAATGTATCATTATCTCGCTCACCTCTCCAACTGAGATGTCCATCCAGAGATCGGTTGTCTCGTTCTCCTCCATGTATCTCAGTGCTCGAGATGTTTTATTGACCACAAGGAAGAATGGCGTAATGGTCAAGATCCGGGTCAACTTCAGATCGGACCAATTAAATTGCAGCATCAGCTACAAAATTAATATTAAAGTGATAAAACATTGGGAAGCTCTCAGTACAACTATTAATATATTTATAAACAAAGAAAGATATTAATAAGTACATTTAATTAAGAAATGAAGTTCATTTTTGAAAATTTATGAGATTCTGATTTACGATACATACTTCACAGGGTTATATTCCAATAAAGTTCAAGCATGTTCCCTTAATTTTATTTTATGAATAACTTAATATTATAATTTGAGGATATTTAATGAACAATGTAAAATAAATCTAAACAGTAAAATGTTCTCTCTGGTACATGTATTACATATTAAGCTATTAGGGAGAAGATCACTACAGAAAAAAATATACATAACTTGCTGACATTGGCAATGTTTTTATTCTGCAATCATGATAATGCCCATGCATGCAGTACCTTCACAGTCAATTAAAACCACCAAAAACAGCATCAATCAAAAAGTTTAAATTCTCAGTAACATGACAACATAATAAACAGGTATATTTGCAAGTAAAACCAACTTGAAGTTAAACATTCTGTACACTGAGGAAGAAAACTGATTTTCTGAGGGTGCAATTCTCTGCATATTTCATCTCATAAATTTGTAACATTTCAGCTGCAGTACGATTATGAAATGATTTTACTGTGTGATAATTCTAACTGCATGTGTATCAAATCAATTTCATATGTCTGAAATTTTGAACAATAATATTGGAGAAAATGTCAATACAAAATTAGCAAGTGCTCCTATATAGTACATTATGATTTTACAGTTGATGTGCAAAAATCATATACATAAACATACAGTGATTTTATATATTTAATATTTATTTTCAGAATGAAAATATTAGCAAGTGGCTAAAATTACATCATATAATATGTAACAGTCAATCAGTATTGTTTTTCCTTACAGAACTCAAAATAACCTGAAAAATTATTCAAATATTTGACTGAAATTGAAAAAAAAATCATCAAGAAATTCAGGGTTATCCTTAGTTTTTTCACTTTCAGACTATGTATCAGCTAAATGGTCAAAATTAATTTTGCATTTATTCAATTGTTCAAACAACTTTTCTGATTTATCCCAGTATCTGTAATACACAGCCAACTTTTCATAGTTTTTTGACTATAATAATGTTATTCAATCAATTAAATGAGATTATCTCATATTTATTTCAATAATCTATAATATTAAAACCGTTGTTGATTGATATTGTATTTTAAACCATTCAGATATGACCGTAAAACCGATTTCCTGCCTGTGAAACATCTTCTTGTTATACTCCTTTAAGGAGGTTGGCACCTGAAATAATAGTAATGTCAATCATCCGAAAACCACTTGGATATAAAGATGGGGACCTATAATGTTCATTTATTTTATTTATGACCCATGTCACATGCCATTTTTTGGAAATATAGGGCCTCAAACAGAAATGATAATTTTCCTGAAATTTTGGCTAAAATTTTACATAGAAATTGATAACTTGAAGAAATCAAACAAATATTTATAGTTTGAACTATTATTTAGTTATGATTTTAATACAGTATGAAGTTGAACACATGTAGTGACTATAAAAGTAAAATCTAAGTCAAAGTTTAAAAATTCTTACTTTACTGGTGGTTTCAAAGGCCAGTACATAATGAACGCAATAACAGATGTTAAAAATTTTGGAGTAATCAAATTATAACGCAAATAAAAAAAATTAGAGTAATGCCATCTTTCCAAAACTGTGCATACAAATACACATACATTTAATGTCTCATTTAAAAGTAAAACAAGTAGGGGTCACATCTCAAAAATTTGAGATATAGCATGAAATAAGCTAATTTTAGGCCAAAATTGGAGTGAATATTTTCTTAACTTCTAAGAAATATAAGCTAAATATGCCGAAATATATCGATAGAAATATCAAAATATTGTTTAAATATGTTTATAAGAACATCATGAATATATCGTAATACACAAACTTTCTAGAAGTTTGGTCTGCGCTGAAAATTAGGAAGCTAAAGTTACAGTACTCTTAAACTAGTGAGTTATTAAAATTGTTCAATTCCTTCTTGAAAACCTTCCGCCACAAAATATAGTCCCTTACTAAACTCTGTAAAAATGTAATTTTTTAAAAACAATTTTATTCAATATAGTTTATTTTGCATTGTAAAATATAAATATACTACAAGAATTAATATGTGATGCAGAATTTTCAGACTAGAGGTGACCCAAAATGGCTACCTAAAACCTAAGGAGCGAACCTCTTTAAACCATAAATTTAAAAGAACATTTGTTTTGCCTCGGACAAGAATGTCTCGACGTCATTAGATGAAACACGTCATGTGATTGCCTTACAAATTTCTTTAAAAGGCGAGCGTCAAAATTTATAGGGCAACATTACCGACGTAATGTTATTTGAACTGATTTTTTACACAAACGTTTGTTTACAAATCAAACTCCAGGTCCTCCACAAAACAAAACACTTATTAGGTTTGTTACTGACTGTTTACAGAAATTTGTGGGGTTGGTAAGTACATAGGAGGCTCGGCTTCGCCTCACCTTCTAAGGACTTGACTAACCCCACAAATTTCTTTAAACAGTCAGTAACAAACCTAATAAGTAATGTTGTTTGCCTCTCTCTCTCTGATGACCCACCCTATACTTGGTCTTCCTCTCTTTGTCGTTACAGATGACCACGCCCGAATTCCCGACAGTGTCCAGGGAAAAGGACTGGGACCATCGGGAGTTATACACCTTGATTTTGGCCTAAAAAAAAAAATCAGGATAAAAATCTCAGTATGCATCACTAGCCATAAAACATGTACACCATTTTTTTATTCTACACAATTATATAATTATCAAGTATACATTTACCGGTACATTACATGAAGGATTTAACCCAATTAAAAAGTATATCAATGATAGTGAAGATACATATTAGGTAAAAAAGATTTGAAAGGGGGCTAAAAAATTCATGTCAGAGAAATACTCTTAACTAAGTTTTTTTGTGTGATAACTTTATCGTGCAATTTGAATTCTTTATTTGATTAAACTCTTAATCACATAAGACATTTATAGAGTGACTGTTATTAAAAGTGAGAAATATTAAGACTAAGAGATTCCACCTAACCTTGCACGCGAATTAACGTTGGTTTACAATGTATGCCAAACAATATTGAACATAGTTTTACTCTCAGTTATTACTTTACATACCTTCTTAGGTCTGTTTTTCTTGAATCTGAATAAGATTGGTGAAGTCAAGTTTGGAGGACAGTCAAATACTGCTTCTGATTTTGATCCCTTCAAAGACAGCAAGTAATTAATAATTATTCCAGTAATTATAAAAGTAAAATCATCTGAAACAATATAACAACACCACCATTGCCAGCTGGAGCCACAGTTTATTTGATACGTGTACGTGTATTACTAAATCTCTGATCATGACTCAACAAATCTTCACCAAATTCCCTCACCTTGACCTGAATGACCAGATCTGTTTTGTTGATCAGCCAATAGGGGCTGTAAACATAGAGGTCAACAGTGGGCTGCTGGGTCGCATGGACTGTCAAGGTTAAATGTTTATTGTTGCTCCCTTCAAATCCAAAGTCATAGGGTGACATGGATACAGCCTTGAACTCCTCCAGACTCTGTATGATCTCATAGACCCCAGTCCAGTCCACACCCTGGTAGTCCTGTAACTGTAATAGAAAACAAGGTCAGGTCAAGGTCAACTGAGGTCAGTCAAGGTCACAGCTACCAGAAATTTCCAAATATTATTAAGCAATGTTTTGTCACAGAGAGAGAAAGAGAGAGAGAAAGAAAGAAGAGAAAAGACTCATAAATACAAAAATAGGGGGCAAGAGAAAGAAAGCAAGAGAGAGAGATAGAGAGAGAGGAATTAAGAGGAGAGAGAAAAGACTCATAAATACAAAAATAGAGATAGAGAGAGAGAGAGAGAGGATTTTGTTGATTGCCTGTTCAGTAGTTTACCTGGAGGTGTAACTTGTAGCTCTCCTTCAGGTTGACATTGTGGAGGTGACAGGAGTCTCCCATCTTTAACATCACAAAGGCGGACCGGGTGCCCTGTGTCATCAAAATCATAGGATGCATATGTGTTATCAACAAATTTTTTTATTCAGAGTGTTTGGTGTAATAATCTATAAAAGGGTTTAAATCACTTAATTTCAAATCAGCAAAAACACTTTACGTTTCTTTAGGATTAAACACTTCATAATTATCAATGGCATGTACAGTTTGACATGTTGATATTTCAATGCATCATGCCTGACAAGACAAACCATTACCCTAAGATGCACCAATTAACTGATTATGATTTAAGACCTTAAGGCCAAAGAATGCCCATAAAGAATGTCCATAAAGTGACCCTTATAGAAGGTCAGCTAAAGACACATTTCAGAATGTGGCTCTAAAGATGTTTTCCTCATGAACAAAACTTTTTTTTATAACTGTTTTTGCAGAACAGCTGAGTTAATAAAAGTGCTCAATGTACATGTACAGACCAATAAGCCAAACCAAAACGTGATATTTGTTATTGTGTCAACCTAACAATGTATAGATTAAGCGTGAGCATATTCATAAAGAATACTGCTGAAACTGAGTGCATATTATGTGGATTGGAGAAGGGAGCACTTTTTTTACTGCTCAGTTAAATCATATTCAAATTGATACTTTCTAAATTGTTACTTTTCAACAAAAGATCAACAAAAATTATACAAAATGAGATTATATTCAGTCTACTTTGTTTTAACCAATAATTTACAAACTTTGAAACAAAAATTTAAATTAGTTGGCAAAATCTAGATTCCTCTACCAAGAAAATATGTTGGTAAAATACCCCAAAACAAAAAAGAATGATATAACTAAACATGCTCAGTCATTTAACTCAATTTTAAAAAAAAGTCCTAGAGATACTTATGACCAATGCAGTAGAATGATATATCCTTCTACAGTATGTCTAAAATGACTATAATCATAGTGTCTATAAAAGCTATGAAAATAAGCACAGGGAAATGTACGGTGTACATTCACTCCTCTAAACATTAAATCATACTTACAGCTTTCTGAAAACAAGTGCAGACAAAATGAAATTGTATCAAATAATTAAATTTATTTATTAAATATTATACTAGTACATGTAGTATTATGAAGAAAATATTGTATTTTGTAATTATTTATTCCACTTCAAAAGCATACCTCATTTCATAACATAAACTAAAATAACACCAAATCTGCATTACATATAAATTATCAAAATCTTTGCAAACTTTTCAGTGAAAGACTATTGGGTAGACTGATGTTGAACATCACCATTACTATGTACACAAGGGAATCACAAAACTACTTTAATTCCTTATTTGATGTGAGTACTTGAGCCTGCGATTCGGCTAGCTGTTTTGTATCAAATCACGAGAATATAAAACTATGCATGAGCATAAACTTTTTGTTAAAATTTTACATAGTTCATAACCGTATGAAAAATATATGTGAGCTAGGATTTTAAAATCCACGAAAGTTGCTTGTCATGATTTTACGCAGACAATTATTTCTGCACATTTAATAAGTTATCTACAGTATACAACTTTTCTGAATCAATTTAGACAAGGTCTACATGTACTTATGACTATACTGGTCAGGTAGTGGTTGACCGAGGTCAAAGTTCAATATTTGAGCAGGTCTCAAAACCATAAACTGAGAATAGACTTTTAAAGTAACAATTTTAATTAGATTACAAATTAAAAAAAAAAAATAAAAAATAAAATTTTTATTGTTTAATACTGTATGATTACTAAACTACGGTATAGCAACCAAAAATCCTTGATTTTATCTTAACTATAGTGAATAAAATCAAGGACTTCAAAATTATATTAATTAATATTTGACTTAAAAGTCTTTTAGTTTATGACCAGATTCTGGAGTCATTCTCTGATTTTTTTTTAATAATCAGGAATGAAAATAAAACAATAAACCATAACATTAATGCAGAATTTTGTCTCTTCCAGTCTAAAATATCACTTTTCCAGCAAGCTTAATAAGCAACTACATGCTACTGTGATCATTAAACAAATTTTGCTTTGCATGTGTTAATATTGTTTTTGTCTAATTAATTTCAATTGTGTATCCTAAATAAATTGTCAATAGAGACTGTATATACGCAAGACTATAAATTTTAAAATCTGAGTGAAAATAAATAGTGTGCAATGCTACCTCCTTTTGGGTTTAAATCTCAAAGTCCCTATTTTTCACCACCAAAGGTTAACATGATTGTATTAAAAACATCGAAATTCCTGATCATTTCTTAAATAAATTACAATAAAACATGATTGTATGATATTAATGTAATGTACAACTTATTAGTATTTGTGTTGTGTTTAGTAATTACATGCATAATACATCCCTTTGCTTTCATCTTAAATATGTCCATGCATGAGCTCCATCTACTGGAATGCTGTTTCAAGGAGAGACAACTTACCTCCAGGGAGTACTGTATGTTGTAGGGGAGGTAATTATGAAGGATGACTGGGGGACTTAGGGTTAGCTGGTAGTAGGGGACCCCTGCAGGTACAGTTTGTGGGGGGACCAGTTTACTGCCCTCTGCCCAAATGACCTTCAGGTAGAAAATGATTTTAAAGATAATGTGAACAATAACTTGATAAATTTTCATATAATGAATACAAAACTATCAGTATAGGCTAGAATATTTAAAGCCCCTTTCACAATTGGCGCACGAGCACTTTACAACACTTTGCAATCGGAATTTTTTGGCTTTGCACGAGCTATCGCATACGTTGCAAGAGCTCTCGCATTCATTGCATGTGTTTTTGTGGTCGCATCAAGTCTCCTCAAAATAGTGGACATGCACACTATTCAGACGCGACCAAATGTGATCCAAATATTGCAATGCAACGCACGAACATTAGTACGAATGTTTTACAACGTTTTGTGTACTCGCAAGAGCGATGCACGATTTTTTAAGATCGTAAGATAAACCGCAGCTGTTTATGCGTGTGTTGTGTGACCATGAGACTGTTGCTCAACGTGACTCATGTAATCTTGCAACGTTTTACTATCATTGCAAGATTTATCGGTTTCAATTTCCATGCTTTGCCACTAGTATACAAGCTCAGTTACTGGATAAAGGGTTATTTTCATCCCGTGATATTTTCACCTCTAATTACGGTATTCCCTTATCTTGAATTCGCCCCAACAATGTTGTAGTAAAAGAGAAATGATATGAGACATTGGAATTCGCCAAGTCTGAATCCGCTAACTGACAAAAAGAGCGAAATGAGATAAAATAAAATGGGGGCAAATATTTCCCTTATACAGTACACACTATATAAGTATATCTGTTTCAGGCCACAATTGATCTTGATTTTGGCTGTTGCTTTTGTCATCTTCTTGGGCGGTATCTTCTCTTGCATTCAACTTTTTCTACTGAGCGTCGGAAACGGGCAGTATATATACCCCCTCTTACTCGTACGAGCATGATAAAACGCATAATCAGACGAGCGTCACTCGTCCTATGGGATTGGCGCACATTCAATCGTCCGATCATTTGGTATTTCGTGCGATCCTATCACATTATCTTACAACACTCGCTTTCATTGTACAACAGTCACATATATTCGCAAGATATATCGCAAGATTCAATGCGTTTACATTGCACAACAGTCGCTCTGAATTGTGCTAGTTCTTTTTCATAATTATGCGATTATTTTGGCAACAGTTTATGAACCATATCTAATTTTTTCAGTCGCATGAATATTTTGTCGCTTCTGCTCATGCACCAATTGTGAAAGAGGCCTAAAGTATACATGTAACAATATGTATTTTTATCTTGATTGCTTTAGTTCAATAAATTAAAGAGATGTGTGCTTTTATTCATATTATTTACAAGAAGAATAAATTATCTGCATTGTATTTAAAATCTCAATGATTTATTAAAAACCACTGGACAGGCTGTGATTATGCATGTCCAACAGTTCATGTAGTATTTAACCCTTCTTTTCTTTTTCACTTAAATGTGTAGAAAATGTTCAATTTATAAACAACAAGAGTGCTCACCATGAAATAGAATGGCTCAGTATCGGCCTCTGCTAAAGGACAGCTGAAGACCTTGGATTTCTCCCGACCCTGGAAGTCCTTCCACCAAATCCCATCACTGGTCATCTTGTAACTGCAATATCATTTGTTAACATTATCTAAAACTGAGATGGCAAAACTCAAATTTTAAATTAACTCAGAAATAAGAATATTTAAAGATTCCACATAAGATTAAATAAAGGAGTCTTCAGTTTCTCAGGCTAACACATATTACAGCAGGCAGGTATTTCTTTCATTTTTACTAGACTTTGACCCGTGCGTGCATGAGTTGAAATTGCATATGATATCGGAAATTTACGAAATAGATACATCGACATACCGTATTGTTGACATTTACATAACCAAGCTTTAGGCCTACAATAATGCTATTAATAATTTCACTACACTCTGTTTATTAATTAGAATAATCTAACTGTGTCTCAAGACAGGCCTTCACCACAGTTAAAATGCCTCCCATATACCCGTAATGTACAGTAGCAAAAAATTGCAGAATCGCTCCAAAATGATTTTGGAGAAAATTAATGAAGCTGCATTGAAAATAACAGTCAAATTAATCATAACAAACCATTTTGAGGCTGTAAATACCTTTCATCTGAAAATTTAATTCATATTAATGAAGAATTCACCACTTTTTCACCAACTTTTTTTTCACACCATGTTGACATTCGGAACTCTCGGGATTTTTCATATTAAATGCACTGAGTTAGAGTTATCTCCCGTATTTTCTTTGATGAACAGAATATATAGCAAATTTCCAATGAAAATTTACACGTACATGTATTTGTATTTTCCTTTCTGAGTTTATCCATGCAAATGTGATATTGTGGAAACATGAACTAAAAAGCCTCCCGTGATTAAGCGTGAATGTAATGCGCATGTGCAAGATTGTAAAATCCAAAAAATCCAGGTGATTTCCGGATTCTTTTTAGGAATTTTTGTTGATTTTTAATTAGCGAAGCTTGATTGAGGAAAAATAAAAACAAATTGGTAATCTTCAAGTACCAATGATGTTTAAAATATATAAAACAAAAGACAGTTCTTCTCTGATTTCTCGGTATTAAAGCCCAAAAATTCGAGTCTATTATTTTAATATTATAGTAGTATAGATTGAAAAAATTGCAAAGGGAGAATAATTCAATGCTCCTTTAATATTATCCTTAAAATTAATCAGCCTGAGAAAGAAAGACTTAGTTTATGAATTGTTTTAGCCTAAACTGAATTGTATAAAATGTTTCAGCTTTGAATGGCCATATAATTTTAGGTCTAACCCACAATAACATATGACTATACATGTATTGTACTTCCTTGCATGACAAAAACATTCAATTGAACAATGAAATCAAAACAAATTCCTGCTGATACAAATCCCGAACTCCACGTACCTGCTGTCAGAGGGAGCCATGAACAGAGGGAGATGGAAGGCTACAAATAGCGGAACGTCATAAACATCTCCTGTTGCCAAGGTAACAAGCTTAACAAACTCTTCTGTGTCGCTCTCCACGGTCTGGTAAACCTTCAAGTCCTTGGTCTTACAGAAAACATCCATAGAGGATCCTAAGTTGTTCTTGATCTGTCAAACATACCGGTATATGGCCTATGTTAGTCAATGACTGATTTATGATAAGTGAGAGTTTTTGAATTTGTTGGCTATTACAGCTCTTCTACCACTTCTCCCTGTCTCACTGACCTGAAGAGGTGACAGAAAATTGATGACTTTCCTTCCATGCCATACATCAATATCCAACAGGTACCAGTATTTAGTCTTGTTCTGAAATAAAGCCAAACCTTAGCATTTAATTATTGCTATAGACAGTATTATTATACCGGTAGTTGTCAGTTCTTCAAAATAGAACAAATTAACTGTGAGATCATGTAACAGATCTGTTCTAACCATGCTTGTCCATGCATCTCTCTACAACACCAATGATTATGATTTACAAATAACAGGGATTATAATGATGCATGGTATCCTTTAAAGGGGCATGGTCACGATTTTGGTTAAATTCTATTTTTCTGTTTTTATTATTTACAATGCTTTAGGAATGCATTTCCAATGACCAAATGAAATTTGAGAGTCAGTAGTAAAGTTATAAGCAAGATACAGGGCTCACAAGTCTTTGTCATGTAAACAAGGCTCGTGCCCTGTTTTTGTTTACATAAGTTCAATTAACCGGTACAAGTTCTTTTTCAAGCTGATTTTTCCATCTTCTTATTCATTTTTAGCATAAATAAACAGATCCTAACATTTACCACATTCATTTTAGGTTTAAAACTGGAGTTTTCACTTCAACGTTAAAAATGTAAACAAACACTTTGTGTACATTGCAAAGAAATGTAAGCTCTGGAACTCGCTTATAACTCAACGAATGACACTCAAATTTTGATTGCCTATTAAAAATGCCTTACTGAAGCATTGAAAACATTAAAATCAGAAAAATAATTTTTTACCAAAATCGTGACCATCCCCCTTTAATACACAGATCAGGAAGGCTTTTAACACCCTAGCAGGTATATTGATGGAAGCTAGTGAATGATAATACATCTTATACAGTGTCGAATGGCCACTTAATCCAGTCTTATTGGCTTTCCCATTTTAGCTACCCTGTTAACCTGCCAAGACTTGATTTAAATTTTTTCATTTTTCTCAATGTCATGCTATATGTTCAAAATACTAATTTAAACCAACTTTTATTTGTGACAACTTTATTTTGTGAGATAAACTGGTTCGCAGCGACTAATTTTCGCAATCAAGCTTAAGATTAAGAAAATAATACATCTGAAATATATGAGGACTGATTTGTGGCGAGAAATGTTCAGATGATGAGGCTCTTGCGAACCTTGTGAAAATTTCTCACATGCAAATAAAAATTTATTTACAGCTTATTTTAAAGATGGAGTTTTGAATCTTATGCTCAATTCATTCAAGAACTTTACACATGTTTGGTTTTTCAGTCAAAGTCTGTAATATTTTACCTTCCAGTGGCTGATTTACTGTAAAATTTATCATTTTCTGGGAATTTTTTTTTTGAATGAATCTGAACCAAAAATGAATCAAGATAAAATCATTTTGGATTTGTTCATAGTTCATACACGAACATGCATATGTACACAAACCCACAGAGCAATGCAGTAATTAAATCAAAGTGTTCATTACCAGTTGTTTGACTTCTGTACCCTCCTCTGGCTGTTATGAAACAAAAGAACATCAAATATCTTAGACTAGTAAAAGCTTCATATTACATGTATCATGACAGAAGTTTATGAACAATGTGATAGTATGACTGAGCTGACATTGATCATTTGACTGATTCTGATGCATTTTTTTGAAAGTCATGATCATGATGAATTGACAGATTTTGACAAATTTGATTGAAAGTCATGATAAATTATTAATAATGAATTTGACACATTTGATGAACACTTGATGAACACTAAAATATGATGAACTGACAGATTGTGAGATGACATGCATGATGAATTTAATGAATTTGACACTCCTGATGAAAAGTTAGCTGTGATGACTCGACTGAATTGTGACATTTGATTGACAGCCTCACCTTGTGTGGTAACAGAGGCATCAGCTGTCGACACGCTCGTCTGTGAGAAACGGTGGAGGAGAGGTGGAAGCCATCCACCTGTAGAGACAAACAAAAGTCCTATACATGTATCATAATATTCATTTATCAAATATAATTGTGATCCACTTGTAGAAAAAAGGTATTTGATCAGACTTACAAGGATAAATTGTGATTGCAACTTGTGCTTGATCATGAGTTAATCTGACTTATTTGTTTGCAAATGTGTCAATGTGTCTTACAAGTTGTGCTTTTAAATTAGTAGACAATACTTACATGGAGCCTGAACCTGTTGAGGCTGAGTTGCTGACCAGACAGGTAATCCTCGTCATTGTCAAACACATATGCCCCCGCGGACACCGCCATGTGGCCGACCCGACCCAGGATGTTGGAAATTAAGCCATCGGCTTCATCCGTCTCACTGTCAGGATATAATGGTGACAATTATACTCATCATAACTTTCATTATCATCAAAACTAGTTTCAGTATGACATAGCATTTTGTCTAGAGTCAATTAATACAATAAACTAAATAATAAAAGTAGGATTTTTTACTTCCTTAGTTGTGCTTTCAATGAAATAAAGTGAAGATGGATATGCATGTCGTTTCCACTCACCTTTTTACATTGACCTCGCTCGAATCGACAGTGTCAAAGTCACATGGTTGAGGACTCTCCCCGTCCTTGTATAGCTTACATCCTCCAATGTTTTTCTCATGAACCTACATGTATATTTGATAAGATTCAACTACAGTTACTTTTAGTTGAATTACTAGAAAAAAATTTGTTTTTTAAATAAGTAAATACCCTACCAGCTTAAGAAATTGTAAATAATTAAATTCCTCAACTTGGGCAATTACACGACTGTACAAATTATTTGATGATCAATAGTTAGTATAAGTAGTATAAGTATCCGATTTGTCCTAAATTATCATGTTTAAAGACTGGCATGGGTTTTTTTAAAGATACATATAAAATGTATGTCTTAAAATTTCATTTGTTTCTATGCTGTCTTTGCAGTCAGTTCTACCATACCTAATTACTAATAGATGATATATATTGATATGGGCTAAATAGCAAACCAGACCCACATTAACATCAGGATGGATAGTTACCTACCTTGAGATCAGGATGGAGAGTTACCTACCTTGATATCGGGATGGGGAGTTTCCTACCTTAATATCAGGATGGAGAGTTACCTACCTTGATATCAGGATGGAGAGTTGCCAACCTTGATATCAGGATGGAGAGTTACCTACCTTGATATCAGGATGGAGAGTTACCTACCTTGATATCAGGATGGAGAGTTGCCAACCTTGATATCAGGATGGAGAGTTACTTACCTTGATATCAGGATGGAGAGTTGCCAACCTTGATATCAGGATGGAGAGTTACCTACCTTGATATCAGGATGGAGAGTAACAGAAGTATTGACACCAAGCTAAAAAAGGAGAAAATTAAAGGTTTATTAATGTACCTTTTCATAGATTATACAGTCAATAATGATAAAAAACTTAATTTCAATAGCTTAATTTCTACAAAATGCACAATACAGTTTACCTTATGATTTTTCATAGTCATTGAGAACTGATTTTCAAGATAATTTCTAATTACAAAAGCTTGTGTTTTTGTGTGAATTACAAACTGCAACATTTGAACTTTTTGTTAGGAAGATGTGAGTGAATGGGGAAATGTTACAATATTTCAGAGGACTAACAATTTCTGTTAAATTCGTTTTGGTCATGAAAATTCAAATAACAGTGTGATTTTTTAAAACTATAATAAAAAAAAAAATTGAGTCTAAAGCTATGAAAAGGGAAATACCTCTTGTAATAAAAACAAAAACAATGCCTCTATCTCATTATTTTTCTTAACTCTGGCACAAAAGGTGACAATAGCTTTAAAGCCTTAAGTTTATTTTTTATAAATTTTAATTAAAATAGTTATAAGAATAACAAATTATAATTAATCATTGTTGATATTGACCTTGTTGAAGATCTGCAGTGCTGGTAGATTCACTGTATCCATCACTAGAGACTCTGGCTTGGTCATTGCCTGTCCACACAGAAAGAGTTAAATATATTGTTATACAATACAAATTCACAAAATAATGGGTTCAAGGACAATTTACAATTAATCCTAATTTCTAATAATTATGTAGATTTCTATAGATTTTCACTAAACATCATTTCTGTTGACTTAACAGTATCCAATGGATTATGTAAGTATGGTTGGCCATTACCGTAATTTAAAACATAGGTAATCACAGATTACAAAGCTCACCGAGACGAGGCATCAACTTTATGAGGCATCACCTTTATAAAACCACCTTTATCATATTATATTAAAATCATAGTTAATGATCTTGGATATTCATGGATACTGTTTTGACACAATATCGTATATCATATGTAAAAAAAATTGTATGATAATCATATGTTCATTTCATACATTATTATAAGATACAATGTTTATCAATACAATAATATAAAATATGATATTGCATCCAATGATACTTACAATATATATCATTTAATACAATATAATACTGTAATAAATATTGATGCAATATGATTTTGTAACATATAATATGACATTGTATCGTGTTATACATTATTGTATTTAATCACATAATACAAAATCATAATACCTAATATAAATACAATATAGCATTATTTGATACTATATCATATCACATAATACATCACAATATTGTAACATGATATTATATTGTATAATATAGTATAATTTTGTATTGTATGATATTGTATCATATTTGATACACAATATTGTATCATATGATACAATATAATTTGATAAAACATTGTATCATATCATATGATACAATATCATCTGATACAGTACGATATTATATAATATTATACAATATCATTTTATACAATATCATATCATATGCTACAATATCATATGATACAATATCATATTATAGAATATCTTATAATATCAAATAATACAATTTCATGTATTATATAACAATATATTATATAAACCAATATCATATTATACAATACTGTATCATATGATATGATATAATTATAAATATACAATATCGTATCATATGATACAATATCATATATTGCAATATAATATGAAACAATATCATTCGATAAAATAATATATTATATAATATCATATTCTACAATATTGTATAATAATATACAATACTATACATAACAATATCATTATACAATATCATATAATAATGTACAAAAAAATTGATACAATATCATATCATATCATATAACTTTTTACAATATAATGTATAATATTACATTGTATCATATAAAACAATAGTGTATCATATCATAGAATACTATATCATAGGAATCATGTTATATCATTTAACAACAAACACATCTATCAAGTAGGTTTGAGTGAGGTAGGAGAATTTTTAGCATCCTTGATAATGGAGATCAGGCTCTGCATCTGAAGCTACCTCTGCAATTCATTTATATTATAGTTAAATCAATTATGCAAGCTATTATCTATAAAACATGTAACCTGTTCCAAAAAACTAAACCTCATCCAGCATCCGAAACCTATGGCTCAGATTCAGCATTCAAGCCTGTCAGATGCATCAGTATCATGAGATGCATCATCCCTGCAAGTTTGGTGATGTAAGGACCAGTAATAACTAAGATATAATCATCAGAGGGCACCTGCTCTAAAAACTTTAACCAGCTCTTAAAACCTTAACCTCATCCAGCATCCGAAACCTATGGCTCAGATTCAGCATTCAAGCCTGTCAGGTGCATCAGTATCATAAGACGCACCATCCTTGCAAGTTTGGTGAAGTTAGGACCAGAAATAACTAAGATATATTTTTTAGCATCCTCGATAATGGAGATCAGGCTCTGCATCTGAAGCTACCTCTGCCATTCATTTATATTATAGTTAGATCATATATGCTAGTTTGAAATAGTGCCATTACCTACATGTATTAAACATGTGACCTGTTCCAAAAAAACTAAACCTCATCCAGCATCCGAAACCTATGGCTCAGATTCAGCATTCAAGCCTGTCAGGTGCAAAAGTATCATAAGACACACCATCCATGTAAGATTGGTAAAGTTAGGACCAGTAATAACTAAGATATGATCATCAGAGGGCACCTGCTCTAAAAACTTTAACCAGCTCTTAAAACCTTAACCTCATCCAGCATCCGAAACCTATGGCTCAGATTCAGCATTCAAGCCTGTCAGGTGCATCAGTATCATAAGACGCACCATCTATGCAAGTTTGGTGAAGTTGGGACCAGTAGTAACTTAGAAATGGCTATCAAAGGGCACCTGCAACAAAAACTTTAACCTGCTCGAAAAACCTAACTTCATCTAGCATCCGAAACCTTTGGCTCAGATTCAGCATTCAAGCCTGTCAGGTGCAAAAGTATCATAAGACACACCATCCATGCAAGTTTGGTGAAGTTAGGACCAGTAGTAAGTAAGATATAATCATCAGAGGGCACCTGCTCCAAAAACTTTAACCAGCTCTAAAAACCTTAACCTCATCCAGCATCCGAAACCTATGGCTCAGATTCAGCATTCAAGCCTGTCAGGTGCATCAGTATCATAAGACACACCATCTATGCAAGTTTGGTGAAGTTTGGACCAGTAGTAACTTAGAAATGGCTATCAAAGGGCACCTGCAACAAAAACTTTAACCTGCTCCAAACACCTTAACCTCCTCCAGCATCTGAAATTCATGGCCCAGATTCAGCATCCAAGTCTCTCAAGTCCATTAGTAGGTCCAGATGCATCATTCATGCAAGTTTGGTGAAGATTGGACAAGTAATAAGTTAGATACAGGACCTGCAACAAAAACTTTAACCAGGTCCGGACGCCGACGCCGACGCCGACGCCGAGGGTATAGCATAAGCTCCCCCCGACTTCGTCTCGGTGAGCTAAAAATGCTAGAAGACTTAAAATTAGCACACTTGCCTTGTTGATGTCAGTCAGTACATTTATGGCCTGTGGGGTGACATTGAGCAGTAGCTGGTCCTGGGAGGCCATGATGAAGTAGTAGGACTGGGGTACCTCCTCCCCTGGCCCTGCTTCCTCTATGATGTCCCGTTCAGACACCAGCAATGGGGCGTCCACCTCATCCTGGTCTACAAAACCAGTGTACAGTCATCATCCAAATATCTGCCTTTCAACTGATCAGAATTTGTAGTAAAATTTCATTTTAAGATTGAATAGCTGGTAGAATTACAAAATTTTATTTTGAAATTAAATATCTCCCAAGTTTCATCAATTCAGTTAAAGAAGTTTGGATGAAACTTTTTTAGCTGAAGGATTATTTTCACATTCAATTTATCCTAAGACATTTATTGCACATAAGAATAAATGCAAATTCTAATACATGTACATGTACATTATAAATATTGAAATCTAAAACAAACAGGCAAATAAATGCTATATATAATTATAAAAAAAATTAATTTGAATAATATTATAATGTGATTTATGCATTTATTTTTTGTACTGCATTCAGTTGAAAGTACATAAAGTTACCTATACTTATTTTTCTGAATACACATGTATATGTATTAATAACTATTAAATTGTGTTAGTCAACAAACTGAATATTAAGATGATCTGAAATGTTAATTTATTAAACTGATAACTTATTATTAACAAACTCAGCCTAGTACTTCTCACACTTATCAGAGGTTCTATAACTTCTAGTTTTAATTACAGGACTTGGTGAGGCTTTTCTTTCAAAGAGCTTGATCAATTAAAGTTTAGACTTTAAAACATTACTTAACGATGATGAAATGAAATAAGACATAAAACCAGATGAAATGAAGAAGAAATGACCTTCGCTGTGAGGAGTGAAGCAAGAGCACAAAGGACAGGAAGTAACTCTTCTGTCTGAAAACAATAAAAGGTAGGCCAAGGATAAAATGGAAGGAAAAATTCAAACTCATGAACATTGTGAAAGAGAATAAAAACAATACAACTCTAGCATCATAATGCAACATTCATGCTAAAAACAAAGACCCAATTTTTCCATCCTGATATTCCTAGAAAAAAGAAAGGATTGTCATATTCACATAACCATTTCTGGTGATGCCAACAAAATAATGAGTTAGAATGAAAACAAAAATTCTAATCAAGGCTTAGTCTACATTAAAATAAAAACATCCCATCAGTGCATATTAAAACAAAGCAAAGCTAGTTAAAGGGGGTAGACAACATGCATGCATAAGCATAAGCATTCTTCTGTAAACACCAATGGCTTTACCCCTGCCAGCCTTCATGGGTCCCTTAGGGGTTAGAAACACAGGCTTATCCAGGGAGGGATCAAACAGGTCATCGTTATCGTCCGTGTCACTGATATCCGCATCCTCGCTACTGTCATCATCGGAGAAGATCCCCCCGAGTTTGTTAGTAATGCTTTGGATTAGTCCGTCGGGTTCGGTGTCTGATTCCCCCTGTATGCTGGCTTGATGGCTGAGCGATTCTGTAAAACCAGACACTATCTGACTACCAGAGTCCAAGCGGCTACCTTCACCACTCGCTCTATACGTAAAACCAACTCTACATCTCACTAACTTTGTCCTTAGTACATGAAATAACTATGATTCGGGAATTCACTAATCTGAATATTTCTTATACGGAATTATTTTTACAGCTCTGTCTTTCTATAAAGTCATTCCTCCTGTAAGCTTTACCCTTGCAATCACTATACCGCCATTTAGTCTCTAAGGTTACATGGATATGAAGCTTCTTTGAAAATGATGACTAATATGTAAGCCTGGAAAACCCTCCATAAACTTGTTAATATTCTTCTTGTTAAGCATAGAGTGTATTTTACATACTGTAAATTCCTAGTAATTAAACGCGAGGAATTTATATCCGCGTAAAATCGCGAGAAGCACGCCTCGCGGATTTTAAAACCTCGCCATTATTTTCTGAGAGTTGGGAACTATAAGAAATATTGATAAATGTTCCCTGTTCGCGATTTTATATTCTCGCGATTTGATACAAAACAGTGGGATCGCGGAATTAAGTACTCGCGTAATATAAGGAATTTACAGTATTAAAATTAATGTGTTTGAAACAATAACTAAACAGCTATTGTATTTTGACTTGGCTATATGCAAATTCTCTTGTCAAAAGATGTAATATGACTGTAAAAGTTGATTATGTATTAGTAGTTTTGTTGAAAAAGAACACATAATTGTTAACACATCTGTCTATGCAGTACTAAATCCTCCATTTGGATTGTAAAGAGTTACACTGTAGCTTCAACCATTTTTGTTAGACATCCATATAGACATCTATAGCTTCACCAAAATAAGGACACAAATGAACAGATGCAGCATGTTATGGCAATGTGGCATAGACTTTGAAATGCTTAGTCATATATCAACCAACATTGATATTCAAGATAACTGCTTCTGAATATTTTCCATTGAGAGAATTTGTATAAATGTAGCTTTAGTCTCATCGAAGCAATATTGCTCTAGCATGCTTATATTGCATTTAACAGCAGCTATATCTTTCTAGCATAAAATCTGTATTCATGATGATCTTGTATATATTTAATATATATAATGATAAACAGTATTTGTTTTAAGGGATTCTACTACATATGTATAGTGTTATCAAAAGCAGCACTTTCTACAGGCTTAAGCAGATGGGGGCATACATAATAACTCTGGTTCAAACTTAAATCCATGTGTAGTGTAATAATGAAACTACCATGCAAATACACTATTTTTTATTATTCATTTACTATTGCTTTATTTATATATCATCAACATAAATTTTTGTTTTGTCTTCATCAAACCATTAGACATACAATAATAGGAAAATCTGCTTTTTTAAGAATATTATATAATTCAGATTTTGTCTTTATTGTAAGAGATTAGAAAAAAAAAAAATTCAATACTTGTAAGCATATTAATAAAGGGACTGCATGAACCTATTAAACACTGCATAATTATATTAGATTTGTACTAGAAGGGAAATAAACCATAAACAGAATACTTTCTTTTCAATGGCTGACAGACTCACCATGACTGCGCTCACTGGCTAGACGAGACGCCCTGCCGTTGAGTTTCGGTCGTAGGACGGTCATTTCCGTGGACCCATCTGTCTCGGATTCTGAGGTGCTAGATCGCCTCAGACTCTTGTGTAGCAGGTGCTGAACATCGTTTCTTAGACAGTCCTCCATGTTGAAAGTTTCTTGGACATGGTTGAAAGCCATGGGATAGCTTCTACCTTTCACAATCTGTAAATTTTAAATTCAATGTTAATTAGCAATATCATGGTATTAAAACTAAGTCAAGCTGTACTAAATAAATACTGTATATAATTATGACTATATACCAAAAAATATCAAATCTCTTCACTCTATGCACGTTTTGCAATCTGCTTGTTCTATCATTCATACAGAGTATATTCAAACTTTAAGTCTGATATTTGGATGTAAATAATTAATTGAAAGAATGGAGTTATAGGTGAAACATACTGTTATGCATTTTCCCAGAGCAGTTATGTCTTTAATATTTAAGATATGTTCATGAGTCATTTGTCTAATTTAAACTTCAAATTTCAACAAAATAAATCTAAATCTTGATTATGAAAAAAACTGATTTTGAATGCAAATCAAATTTAAAATTTCTTTAAATCAAGAGTTTGAATTTACTTTTAATCATCTAATAGACATATTTAAATTCTACATGAACCTTTGGAAATGAAACACACAATATGGAGTTTTAAAGTACTTGTACATATTAAATACCTTAATGACAGCCCACCACGGTCTGTACACACCCACTGTCTCACATACAGGCTCTATGAGGGGCTCCCACACACTCAGGCGCTCGTTAAAGTATGATGCCTTCAACTCTACATCAGCCTTCATGTGTAGCTACAACACAAATTAACATTCTAAAACCTGAAATTGATTTTAATTTATCAATTGAAAATTTTTTCATACAAAACCCTAACTGAACAAAAATTATATTACATGTAATATAATTTTATGTATTAGCAAATGCAAGCCAATATATCTGGTGTCACTCAACCAATTGTTCAGATATTGATAGATATATAACAGAATCTGAATGGAGGTGATTCAATAAAACCAGAACAAACCTGTTTGGACCAGTCCTGGATGGTGGTATCCACGGAGCAGAACAAGTGGAGTAGATCCACATGATGATCCAGGTTCCTGATCCGGAAGTAGACATTGATCTTCTCCAGTGTGGCTTCCAACGTCTCCGTTGGGGCTCTCCTCTGGACCAGCGGGTTTGTGGGCTTTTCTCGGTCTGTACACAGATTATGAAAAAATATTTACAGGTTCAAACATGTATAAGCTAAACACAATTGATGTTTTATGTAAACAAAACAGCTAGTACAAGTTCTCTTCATATATTATCAACACTAAAACTTCAAAATATTTTTTGCAAGAAAGTGATGTTACAACAAACTACAATCTTTCTCAAATACTGCCAATTTAGTAACTTCTTTTAGGAGAGTGAGGGGATGTAAGGGGTAGGGTAGGGGATAGATCTCCTGCTGTTACCAAGAAACTACAGCAAACTAAAATCTTTCAAATTAACTCAAATATTGCCAAACTAATAACTTTTCTTTTAGGAGAGGGAGTGGATGTTAGGGGTGAAGTGGGGGTTATATCTCTTGCTGTCACCTATTTTTTCCGTCCACTTCTTGGGGGAGGTCTGGTGGATGCTCCACAGATTGGTCGGAGTTATCTTCTCTTTCTTGTCCTTGTCTTCTTCCTGCTCACCAAAGTAAACAACACACAGAGTCAAAGGTCACGGTGGAAAAGGTCAAAGAAAGTCAGAGAAGAATTGTGAAGGCCAGAGGTCACTGGGCATTGGCCTTTGAAAGTCAAGATCATGGTAACACATGTAGCCAGCTCCTTTTTTCCAAGTTAATATACATTGTTAAATTGTTTAAACATTTGGCCTAATGCTTCATGTTCTTAATTGGAATGAATAATTGACAAGACATAATAAATAAAGATCTACCCCTTTGGAGCCTCCCTACAATAAGACTTTTCTATACCTGCAAATCCTCTTCTGATGTCAACATCTTGGAGACATCATAACACAGGTGGATGACCTGTGGTGACACATACACCTCAAGGTCAGACAGCAACACCTGGTGGTGGGCGTGGTTGTTGCTCACGCGGCGCTCCATCTCCACCTGACATGGCTCAATGACCTGTAGGATAAATAAAGTCAAAGTCATACAGAAATTGATGGACAGTGAGACATCAATTCAGTCGTTAAAGCTATCAATGATTTTTTTTCTTCTACAATATGACATTTAAAAAAATTGCATAATCATATCAGACTCTACTGTCATATTATGTTTAATATGTTAATTAACATTTCCTACAAACCAAATACAACCTAATACAATTATGTTTCATTTCACAATATTGGAAATTATCAAAATGAATAAAGAATGAATAAAGAAAATTATTTTTTATTAATAATTTTCCATGAATTTCTTTTGCTTGATTGATGAAGCAATCATCTGTGACTGACCCACTGTTTGGAGGTTGTGCGTAACCCCATCCTTGAACTGTACATCTTTAGCTCCTTGACCTTTGCCCCCAGCTTCTGTTCCAAGCTATCATTCCTCATGTTGAATTCTATGTCAGCCTACAAAAAATTGGTGCCAACTCTATTCACATAGCAACTTCTTTAACAATGAAAACACACTGTCAAGTACCAATAACTGACAACATTTAATAGACGACTCAGTCTATAAAACTGCAAGCCTGTTAAATCATGGATCAGTTTAATTCAAGTCAGAAATTTCAGAAAGAACACTGAATTTGATGTTGTATTTGAAAATTGCTTCCCTACTAAGTTGTTACTGTGAGACACAAATTTAAACCCAGATCATTTCAGTATATATATGGAAAAAAAAAATGAATTTCTAGATGGCTTCTTGACTATGTAAAGGTGTTCTATAACTTTGCAATGATAAAATCAGACTGAACAAGCTTTAGAGTGGGCGACTTACCCCTAAGACAAGTATCCTATCATCGGTTGCCCCGGCACTTCCGTGCAGAATAAACTCGGGCTGTTTGATGGTCCCGTACAGCGTGAACACCCCTGTGGGCTGGGGCTCGGGAGTAGGGGAGTCGAGGACATCCTCCCCATCAGTACTGGTACTGTCCCGGGGGGTTGGGGTGGTGGGGGTGTCCTTCTCTAAGGCCTGCATGAAGAACTGGTACAGGGACTGGAGGTAGGGAATGTGGATGTTGACTGTTATCTTCTCCATCCTTATATCGGCTGAAAAAAAAAACCAGAAGAAGCTACAAGGTATAGTATAAGATAGCTATATGAAAAAATCACTTCTCTGTAAAGTTGAAATAAATAAAATCCCAATAAAATTAATTTTTTAAATCTTGAATGAGCTATATAATTTTTTTTATCTTTACATTCATTTGACATGAATTTACATTTAATTAAATAAATAAGAAAATTTTTCCACAAAGATATTTTGGTGCATTTTGACAAAGAGTAAAGCCACACCATTAAATATTTAACACAGGTGAAGAACTATTGAACAAGGCTATAACTGTCCTACCTTCTTGGTTTCCATCTGTCTTCTCTTTGTAAATAACAGAAATCAAGGGAAGCAACTCTTCTTCTTTTTCATTGATAGTCTCCCTTACACAGTCTATAATTCTGCAAGAGAAATAAGTTCTTGAAATTACATCCTGATTTCAATACACTGTATAATGATAAAGTTATAAATTACATGTATAATGGTATGAGTACGTTTTGCTTATTGTAACATTTTCATCTACAATGAGAATTGCCTTACCTCTTATCTAATACATTGATGTCTAACCTTTGATTTACATTAATTGTCCAACCTTTTGTTTACAAGGATTGTCTTACATGACTGTATTTATTATTCATTTGTCTAACCTTTTGTTTACAATGACTGTTACCTTTTGTTTACAATGACACTGTTTGGTCGTGCGTCGTCCAGTGACAACGTTTGTAGTGACAGATTTACATCCGTCCTGATGTCTCCATCCGCCTGTGTGTTCAGACGACCAACCAACTTCCCAATCTCCACCCGACTCAACACTGAGGGCTTCTATACACCAAATAATAAACAACTCTGTGGTTAATAGACAGATTTTATCCTTGAGTTAGTGGAAAAAGAGGTAACAATACACTGAATTAAGGAATGGAATCAGGGATAATACATTTTTTCTTTTTTCTGTACCATGGGGATAATTTATTTTTGTTCTCTGATATTAATACATATATCTAGTATATCCATATCAAAATGAAAATGTTCATAGTACAAGTATAATTTATGTATATTCAATAGATTCATAATGTACTGTATATAATATTTTTGTATATTATAATGTATTAATATTTACATTTTCCAGTGGCTTTGTCTGCGATAACACTACAAATTGATTTTGTACTATACAGTCCAATAACAACTATATGGCAAATACTGGTCCGCGGCAACAAATATTCGTGGAAATGAGGCTCTCGCGAACCTCGCGGAAATTTCTCGCACGCAAATAAAAGTAGGTTTACAGTACTGGGAGTTTTCTTACCACAGATCCCTCTTGCTCCTCCTTCTCTTCAAACAGCTGCACCACCAGTCCCTGGAAGGTGAGCACCGCATTGTAGGGGGTGGTGGGGGGCGGGGCAGTGTCAGCATTCTCAGGGGCAGCTAACTCCTCCTCCTCCTCACTTTGAATGGGAGTTAACTCCTGGTCCTTCACTGCCAATCAAAAATACCAAAGCATTTACATGTACGTTCAAAAAAAAAAAAACATGCATTATTTGTATTTTCATGTATTTACTGTTGCAACAAGTAAAAATAAACTAAAATATCAATGTTTTGTTTGATTTTACCTAGCTGCATATTACAGACTAGGACAGCAATTTGCAAAAAAATCTTTGATTAATCATTTTTCATTATATAATAACAATCACATTTGTATATTTTATAGACTGACCCTTGCTTGGCTTTGGTGCCCCCTCCTGGAAATTCAGACTCATCACATCCATCACAAGTTTCAGATCAGACTGAAACATGTTAACCTACAAACAAATTTTTTTTCATAAAAAAATCCTCTCATCAGTTCTTTGAATTCACTACATGTAGCATTAAACAGACATAGCATTTAACAGAGAGTAGGACTTCAAGTTCACCTTTGTGATAAAGCATGGCATACCTTCATTAACAGGAGATCCCCTGACACATCGTACAAGACCTTTGACCTCACTGGTTCCAAAGCGAGGCTGACCGAGGCCAGGAAGTCAACAGGTTCCGCCAGATTATGACTGACAACTAGACTTTCACTTAGAACCTTGGCTCTATGGGGAGAGGAGAATAATGGGGTCATTTTTTGTTTTTGTTTTAGCCAATACTGGCCAGTACATATTTAAAATTTCAAAAATTGTTTTAAATCTATCAATTCAGTTTCTCCTCTAGCAGTTTTATGAAATGAATTAATTCAGATACCAACTCTGTAAGAAGAGTTATTATTGTTCTGCAATAAAGACTGTCAGTAATAGGAAAATAATTGGGTCATTTTCTGTCTTTGGCAGTGAAATATTAAAATAATTTTAATATCATGTTCTGTCAACAAAATCAATTTAGTTGTAAATAATCCTTAGTGGTAACAGTTTCATAAATTGTTACGATAAAAGACTCTAAAATAAAATATAATTATCTTAAGTTAATTCATTACATTCAGGTATAAACTTTAAGTTAAAAAATTTAAAATCTATTTAACTATAAATACAGGTAGAAAATACCTGCCTAATTCGATTAGAATAAAACTAGTATTTAAAATGTATTGCAGTCATGATAAAAACAATGCACCTGCTTATCTGCATGGCTTTGACCTTGAAGCTGATGTCGTTCCACTCCTGGGTCGATTCGTCCGCCAGATACTCCGTCTTCATGGAGTTAGTGATCTGTAGGGAGTCGAATCTAAACAGCAGCAGGTCTGGAGACTTGGATGTTTTGGGCATGATTATCGTCGGAGTTCTCATGTTTATCTTCAGCCCCACACGGACAGAGGAGGGCTGGATTTCTGCGACCTTGAAACCAAAAAATGCATGAAAATTTATACAAGTTTCATTTAATTTAAGAGTTCCATGGTAATGTTTTGCCTCCAAACACTGAACACACTGAAGATTAGAGTTTTATTTTTTAATTTAATATTCAAGACCTTATCTTGTCAAATGACCTTGAGCTTTCATAGTCATTAGCCTATGAAATTGTTTTTGAATAGTCATGAAAAACTATATCTTGTAAAGTTTGGAAGGAGTCAAAGTCAAAGACGATTAACTAAAAAATCTTAAGGATCCTTGACACCCCGTGACTTCTACTTTTTATGACAGTACGTCACAACATTGCAATTTTAACGCATTGTAAAACAGTTTATATCGCCATAATTTGTCTATCTCTGTGGCGCAATAGAAGTTTCTTTGGTCTACCAACCCGCAGGTCTCGAGTTCGAGAACTGCAGGGACTTTCATTTTCATGAACAGCGGTATAATTTTTAAAACTTGATTTTCCCCCCAAAATTGATTTTTTTTTAGCCATTTTCAAGTCGAACACATGCCAAAAATCCATATCTTTAGTAATTTAGAAGAATGGGCTTATATGCAAAACTTTTCCAAGGTGTGTGGTCGACTCTTAAATCTAAATAGTGTAAAAATGGATAAAACAATAATCTAGTCACTATACATAAAATAAAAACCTCCATATTAATAATCTAAACCAGTGAATAATTCATGTATATGATTTGTGTCTCATTTTGGCAGCAGAAACACTGACCAGTACATGTCACACTTTAACAAGTTCTACAGACAAATATTCCTGTACCTGTTTGGTGACATTTTCCATTGTGGCTGTTGCTACCTCAACAAATTCTGGAGTCTTTAACGGCTCAAAGAATTTCTGTGAAAAAGACAAAATTAAATGCTTCTTAAAAAATATCAAGTTCAACATAGAGTGCACTCATTAATATTGATTTCTTGATTTACAATAGACATCAAAATTAATTGCCAATTTGAAATATTCTTTGATTGAGTCTATAATCATCCATCTATAATAATTAGATTGTTTTAAGCATGATCTTCTTCCAATTTCAGATATTCAGTAATAATGCAATGAATTTTAATCAGTGTAAGGGAATTAAAGCTAGTGTATATTAATCATAATTATTAAGAGTAAAAATAAAACAAAATAAAGTTGTGCATTCATGTTGCTAATCTACAGTTGAGGGGGCATGAAAATTGAACCTGATGCTCCCTTTATTAAGGCTTTACTCTACACAGCTAATCCATAAAAATTTGGACTATATATGATTTGAGCCTAAAACGAACCCCTAAAATGAACATCATCATTTTACTGTTAGTCTTTGTTTTCTTAGTATAGATATACATATATTAAAGTTTTTTCATAATTTCCATTTTGATTCAAGTGCCAACAATTTAGAAATATGACATCACAAAATTAACCATTTCCCGCCATTTTTAGCATAAAACGGCTCGTTTTTAAGCAGTTTTTTTTTCAGAAAATATTGAGCGCATCCTTGAACAAGCAAAATATTTTCATAAGAGATGCATCTATCCAGGACTGATCAGTGACAAAAAAATTTTCCTTGTAGAGCTGCACTCTATATTTCCCATTCGAAAAACGATAAGAAAAACGCTAATTTTTGACTGAATTTGATTAAATTTTAAAAAATAAGGTCACTTCTGATGTCATATACTGCCAGTGAGTGCAAATAAATTGAATAAATAGGTGAAAAATATATCTTATATCAACTCTTCGTAAATATAACATAACAATTTAATTTATTTATTGGTAAATTATGGGGTCCGAATTTGACTCATATCATATATAGTTCTTTAAACCAGAGAATTATATATTCCTGCTGTTGACTTACAGTTATGTCCCACAGGAATCTGTTGACAAAGGCCAGCTGAAGGTCTCCAATACCAAGCTCTACATTGTAGTCCAGTTTCTTGTCACCACGGCGACCCCTGGTCTTCTTGGCACTGTGCCAAAACTGCTCAACCTACATCAATGAACATTGAATATATAAGATACTAGGTCAGGAATAATCTGTTTTGCAGTTGCTGTAAATTTCATGAAAATCATTGAATCAGATTCTTTTATATAAATTTAGGATTTTCAAGATCAATTACCTTCATGTAAAAGAATGGGCTATCTGTTTCTTCCAACATCAGAATCTATCATATACAAATAAATAAAGAGAAAATATTGATATTATTAGTTCAAACATAATAAAATTCACAAATTCAATGATGGTTACTTAGAGGCATGTTTCATCCTGAATTCTTCATAATTTAGCTATCATACCAAAAAGATTACCCTTTTCTATAAAAAAATTATCTACATGTCACTGAGAATTTATTGAACCCTCCTTTTTTATCCCCAAGTCTTACATGAGGGTACAATGTCCCTGTGGTTTTATCCAACACACTCATGTCCTTGATCTGGCTTCTAACACAGGCTTTTCTCTTCTCAACACTGATTTGGCTGTCCATTTCTAAAAAGAAGCAGTAATGCTTATAAACTCACCAAATCCCAAGAGTGTTGAATATGTTTGAATATCATGAACTGTTACATTTTGTCTGAGTTTCATTTTTAATTTTAATTGTTGCATTCTTTTAACAAATCTTTCAAAAATCTAAAAGAGAGTGTGTTATACAGTAAAACACAGTTATAGCGAACACGCTTATAATGAATTGACGCTTACAGCGAAGTGAGTTTTATTCCACATGACTTTATTACATGTTGTAAAATTGACGAATATAACGAATTACACTTATAACAAATTAAAATCGCCCATCCCTGGCACTTCGTTATAAGCGTGTTTTACTGTAACTTGATAAATCTACTGTATTTTATATGCAAAACAACAAAAAGCATATTACAAACCTGTAAAATCCACCTCAGCCAGTGGGTTGTCAAGGTTACTCAGATGGATGGTGACCTTTTGAACCTTGGAGGTCAGATGGAATTTGACCAGATTCTTCTGCTTGGGTACAACATTGGACATTTCAGCATCAACTTTGAGAGAAAGAGCCTGGATTAGTTAAGGGTCTGCTTTGAATAGAAAACTAAGATGTGCAGCTATAAAGCAATGGAGTGTCCATCTGCTACAAAATACTCCAGTCCTGGTGTTGACCAATTATTGTTGTTTAAATTTTATTTATTTTAAACAAAAATCTTATAAAGCCTGCATTACTAATGGTTTCCAGGACTTTCTTTTTGCTTTAGACAGAAAAGATTACCCCACTGGCAATACAAACAAGAAAACTACATGCATGTTTATTGGTTGGGAGTAACTCTGTACCTTCATCCACAAACGCCGAGATCCTGTGGGCGAGCTGCGAGATTCTCTGGCTGGTGATGGAGGACGTGTCTCGACTCCGGCGTCTGACATTTGGGGGGACTTGGGGGGCATCCACACTGTCAAGGGACGGCCCTGCCCTCCTCTTCTCCACCACACTGATACTAAAAACATTATCTATGGACTCTCATACATAAAAATGTACAAGTATATGCACGAGATGATCATTTAAATTTCTATATTATTTGTTAACATGTGATCATGCCATTTTTTTTAAATTTCAGAAACAAAAACAAGATTTATTATCAATTTTATCATTTTTTTGGTAAAAAAAAATTTAATCATTGGGTTAGATTATTCTTAAACTTTAAAAATAATCTAGCCCCATGATTAATTTTTATTCTTAATGTCACAGATTTATCATGACATTTCTTATTAATATAACTTCTATTGGGTTTTTAAATGAATGTGCTTTTACAGAATCATGTTACAGCACTTTTGACATTAATTTTGTAAATCTTCTCAGAGAAAAAACCAATGAAAATCAACTGAACATACATGTAACTGCCTGAACCATTACACTGTCGGACAGTACCCGTTCTGCAGATCATTGACCATTACACTGTCGGACAGTACCCGTTCTGTAGATCATTGACCATTTCACTGTCGGACAGTACCCGTTCTGTAGATCATTGACCATTACACTGTCGGACAGTACCCGTTCTGTAGATCATTGATCATTACACTGTCGGACAGTACCCGTTCTGTAGATCATTGACCATTACACTGTCGGACAGTACCCGTTCTGTAGATCCTTGACCATTACACTGTCGGACAGTACCTGTTCTGTAGATCATTGACCATTACACTGTCGGACAGTACCCGTTCTGTAGATCATTGACCATTACACTGTCAGACAGTACCTGTTCTGTAGATCATTGACCATTACACTGTCTGACAGTACCTGTTCTGTAGATCCTCCAGGAACTTTTTGAAGTAGCACATCCCGATCTGGTCGAGTCGGACGGTCAGACTATTACACACCAGGGTGGCTTTGTTCTCCGTGCTTTCAAACACTGACTCAAAGTCGGGACAGTCCTTGCTTATCTGTAACAGTGAGGCAGGGGCATTGTAACAAATGACACAGAGAACATACCGGCATACTGTAACAAGTTAAATAAACTAAATATATACAACATTCAAGATGTTGTGTTCAAAAGAAAACATTCAAATGAAGTTAAATTAATGGAAGAATTATATGAGTTCTTTCTCAAGTTATTTAAAAGTTTTAGAAAAAAACCTTTACCATACATACCTAAATCTACGCAAGGCCAATTAAGAAATCTTACAACAATGCTCGTGTACTGTAACCACATCAAGAAGAATTCTTTATTATTTAACCTTTTTGCATACTATTGAATGCAGATTTACCTGTCCTTATGACATTACCTGTCTATTTCATTAAATTTACCTGTCTTTATTATGTTACCTGTCTGTAGCTGAAGATGATCAGTTCTTTATCAGACTCTGTCCTCAGCAGCTCCAAGTACGCACCTGTCGCTCCTACAAAATGGACATTAATGGGTCAAGCATAAGTCAAGTGACAAAGCAAAAAAAAAATGACAATTGAAAACAGGTGTGCTAAAAGCACAACACCTAAAAGTTCTAACCACACTGAACAGTCAGCAGCTTATTAATGAATGAGTTAAGAAAGGATGAGTAGATTTTTCAATAACTTTAACAGAGACTGAGATGACAATTAAAATTCTACCACTCATTAATGATCTGAGCTTTCTCATTGACCAAATTCAACTGTATGTAACCTTTCAATGACCTCTCAATACTGTAGATTCCTTAGTTTACACAAATACTTAATTCTGTGATTCAATGGTTTTGCATCAAATCGCAAGAATAAAAAGACACAAACATTGAATTTTTATCATAATTCCAAACAGTTTACGTTTGTCGAAAAAATAATAGCGACATTTTAAATCTGTGAGATGTGCTTCTACACATATTAATATCTTGCGTTAAATTAGGAATTTACAGTAACCATTTATCTGTATGTACATGTACCTGAGCCCTCTTACAGACCACACTTACCTGTGTGTAACTTATCAGCCAAGCTCAGGGCCCCTATACTGGCAAACATGGCCGTTCCACACTGATGGGGGGCCTCCGAGTCCCCCACAAAGTTTAACAGCGCCATGTCGGCACTGATCCGGTCCAGACGAAACATGAGGTAGTCCCGGGCCTCGCTGCCTTCCCCCTGGGAGATCTGGAGTACCATCTCTGCCACCTGTAGCCTCAGGTAAGTCTTCATCTTGACCCTGTCTGTCAGGTAGTCCTCTACCGAGCGCACATTGGTGTCACTGTAATCAACAAATGTAATCAAAGAGTTGTCTCTCTTGATTAAGTTATCTCCCTTATTCAAAGTTGTCTCCCTTGTTTAGAGTCCCTCATTTAAAGTTGTCTCCCTTGTTTAGAGTCATAGAATAAGAGATGTAAGTACATATGTAGTCAATAGTTCAATATTGCAATTTGTGAATGAGTAACTACTCCTGTAATTGATTTACCTCTTCCACTGCCTGTCTTCATCTTCCAGATCCTCCTCTGAAGATGTTATCAGTTCCTCCACGGACTGAATAGGTGGCAGTGCCCCGGGCCCACCGACCCCTCCCTCCTCAACGATTGTCTTGTGGGCGCGGGCGACCGGTCGCCTCAGGATGGATTTACGGATCGCCCTCAGTGTGGCAATGTCTGGATCTAACTGGACATCAGACAGCACCTGTACAACACAAGTCCCATTAGTCTTTTAAATAGGTACTGTTTTAGACAGTGTTTAATGTAAAGCAAGCTTTGAGACCATACATATGGTAACTTGTAGCTTATTCTTCATCTTACATAACGATTACAAAAATGTTCCTTTCAATTTTATTTTAAAATAACATACAATAATTTTTTATAATACGAATGAAGTACAGGGAATTGTAATTCCTTAATTTATTCTATCACTGCAAAATTGATTTCCACTAGATTAGAAAATTAATGTACTTCTTTCATGAGAAAAAAAATCATTTACCATTCTGTGCGGAGTGGGCTCCCCTGCATCTCGGGTCGTCTCAAGCTTAGGGGGCACCAGAGAGGGACTGGGAAAGTGAAACAGGAAGTTGTACAGAACCAGAATTTGCTTGTCGTTTAAGGTCAAGGTCAAAGAAGGCAGCTGTACATCAAACTTTTGGCTGAAAAGAAAACAAAAATTATTGACTAAATTATGCAAATAAATAAATGGTTTTATCCATTTACCCACAAATTGCTGTTGAAAAAAGTTTAGGTGTTTTTTAAAAGTAACTTGCATAAACTTTTTCCCATGATTTTGAATTTTTTAGTCTTGAAATCTGAGAGTCATATAAAAATCCAACTATTTGGCCACTCATAAGTGTAAATATTTTAAATTTGCATTGTACCTCTCTGATACAATTTGATCTCATAATGGTAACAACTCTCAGACTGTAGATTTACCAACTGAAGTAAACAGTAAATACATGTTATATTGCAACAAAAGGTACTTGCAAAAATTAGAAATATTGTTGTGTATCTACTGAAGTATCAATGGTTTTATGGAATGATGCAGACAGTTGTGTACTTACTGTGGTATCTGGTAGTTGTTTGGTACGATGGTTATATGGAATGATACAGACAGTTGTGTACTTACTGTGGTATCTCATAGTTGTTTGGTACGATGGTTTTATGGAATGATACAGACAGTTGTGTACTTACTGTGGTATTTGGTAGTTGTTTGGTACGATGGTTTTATGGAATGATACAGACAGTTGTGTACTGGGCAGGACGTGGAATCTAGAATTGCTCTTTGTCTGGTACTGCGGCCAATCCTCCGCTGTAAATATAGTTAAGTTAATAATTTTAAAATAGTATAATAATTTTACTCTTTCTTTTTCTTTCCATCTCTCTAGTATGTCAATCTTTATATCTCAGACTGTATAGTATCTCTCTCTCTCTCTCTCTCTCTCTCTCTCTCTCTCTCTCTCTCTCTCTCTGATATTTAATACAGTTTTCTTTATCATTATAATTCTTATATGCATGAAAACAATCATATAATTATCAATATTGATCTAATCAACAGAAAGATTTTGCCTAAAAATTAAGTTTATTTTCTCTTTGGTTAAACACAATTTATTTGAATTATATATTTATACATGTATACATTTTTGATTAATTTAAAAATATCTTGATAAAGCAATATCATTACGCCTACATAAAATTGTTATTTATCAATTCATTAAATACACACTAATTGTACTAATTCATGTTAACTAAGCAGATATGTATTGAGCGTCACAGACCTCCTTCTAAATGGGAACAAGTTTCAAGAAGGTGAAATTTCTGTCTGATATGTACATGTACCGCGTTCCTAGTCTTGTTTAATTTAATGATGGTAAATCCTTTGCAATACTTCTATTTTCAGCTGGTTTGATTAAAACAATATAAAATAATGCAATGTGTTAAGCCCATTAAAACTGATAATCATTAGCACCCAAAACAAGATTCAAACCAGCAATCTTGTTGTTATTCCCAGCAACCACTGTACCATGCATCCCACAGACAGTTGATCCTGATATCAATAGTAATTCATACGTTTCATTATGTGAAAAGAAGCTTTCAAATTTTCTGTGGAATTTAATGTGAAAGGAGGAGGTGAAATAAAAGGCAGCAAAATAATTAATTGAAAAATTTTAACATCACAAGTTTTACATGGAGATTATAATCTGTTAACAGATTTAGTTTCTGAGAAACTCTTCTTGAATTTTTCTATGAAATATAGTCATGTTGCTCTTTTCACATGAAGTTCATATGAACCGCAACATAAAATGGTTGTTAATGATCATGTGTTTACAATAAAGTTGATTTCTTAACAGTAAACTGCCACCGAGTAAGTGATCAATCAGTACTCCCAAAACTTACATTCCATCTCAGTTTTAGCTGAAAATTTTTAAGCATACAAGTAAACAAAATTGTTTAGAATTTCCCTCTTTGATCGAAGAATTTTGGATAAGATACAATTTTAAGGTGGAATGGTACAAACTGAAATATTAATATTGAAGAAAATGCTCCTGTTCTGTAACAAATCAGTTTGAAAATATCTAGAATCATAATGGATTACAACCACATAAATTAAAAGGGCTTGATGGTCATTGAGTTTTTAGACTATATTTATCTCTTTAAAAGGAAGAGCTCCATATCAAAATAAAGAAAAATACCATAATTTAAAAGCCTAGGTAAAATATATGTACTTTTTCTTTTATTAAATAAACAATTTATAGTCAACAGCTTAACAACTCATATCTTAAAATTTAAGGAAGATTTGATGGTTAATTTGCTGACCATTGAACCTCCTTAAGGTTTATGTTTAATATTGCTGTTTACAAAGACAACAACAGACCTGAGTCGGCGATCAGAGCTTTGACCTCAGTGACCTTGACCTGGAAGATGTCGTACATCTGGTTCTGGAGGAGTGTGCTGGGAAGGGACGACTGAAAACACACAGACACAACATACAATTATTATATACACTGTCAGATACACCACAGACCTACCTATAGTAGCTTAATATACATGATATACAGTACAAATCATTACATCTGCGACACTTTTTTACACATAATTATATTCATCTGAAGCCTGTTTAGCAGAGCGGTTGCTTGCAAGCGCTCGCCAAAATTTGTATTGTGGGTATAGGAGATTTTGGCGATCGCTCTGCTGAAGAAGCCTCTAGTTCTGGAAGAGGGTGTTTGGGATGGAATAGATGGAAACATCAAGACAAGTTTTTTGATTATGGATAATACATACACTATATATTTTTGACATACGTCTAGTCCTACATGTACATTTACTTACATGTACATGTACCATTAATTTACAAAATACACATGTACGTGCAAAAAAGCAATAACTTTATTGATACTAAGATAAGAAAACTAGTCTTATATTATATAGGACATCACTGAAAAGCTTCTTATGACATAACTCATAAAAGGCAAAATTAGATGAGTACAGAAAAAATTAAAATTTCACGTCAAAAACTATTTTGTTGGATATTCAACATTGAAATAACTGAAGAGGACAACGTCCCTACCCAAAGGTCCTCTGATTGTACACATTGATATAACATGAGGAGACACTGCCATACCCCGAGGTCCTCTGATTGTACACATTGATATAACATGAGGAGACACTGCCATACCCCGAGGTCCTCTGATTGTACACATTGATATAACATGAGGAGACATTGCCATACCCCGAGGTCCTCTGATTGTACACATTGATATAACATGAGGAGACATTGCCATACCCCTACGTCCTCTGATTTTACACATTGATATAACATGAACAGACATTGCCATACCCCGAGGTCCTCTGATTGTACACATTGATATAACATGAGGAGACATTGCCATACCCCGAGGTCCTCTGATTGTACACATTGATATAACATGAGGAGACATTGCCATACCCCGAGGTCCTCTGATTGTACACATTGATATAACATGAGGAGACACTGCCATACCCCGAGGTCCTCTGATTGTACACATTGATATAACATGAGGAGACATTGCCATACCCCGAGGTCCTCTGATTGTACACATTGATATAACATGAGGAGACATTGCCATACCCCTACGTCCTCTGATTTTACACATTGATATAACATGAACAGACATTGCCATACCCCGAGGTCCTCTGATTTTACACATTGATATAACATGAGGAGACATTGCCATACCCCGAGGTCCTCTGATTGTACACATTGATATAACATGAGGAGACATTGCCATACCCCGAGGTCCTCTGATTGTACACATTGATATAACATGAGGAGACATTGCCATACCCCGAGGTCCTCTGATTGTACACATTGATATAACATGAGGAGACATTGCCATACCCTGAGGCCCTCTGATTGTACACATTGATATAACATGAGGAGACATTGCCATACCCCGAGGTCCTCTGATTTGTCCTGTAGCTGACTCTCCACTGACAGGGTCCCAAAGTCCACCACCAAAACATGGCCCCCACTGAAAGATGGTAAAACAAGAAAAACTTGAAACATAAAATAACATGCAGGGCAAAAATAGTAGTTGATTAAATGCTTTTTAAAGTCCTATTGGTTACGGTAACCATATAATTTTGATTCAAATCTAAAGGACATTTGAAGTCATACTAATTTATCTTACTTGTGCAGAGTTCCATTCTCTGGTATCACAATATATGGGGACCTTATGTGAATGGAGACATAAAAGGTCTGAAATACATGAAACACCAAAAACTTCATTTGGAACCAATCTTAATCTTTACTAACAGCTTTCAATATAAAAGAGATTTATATACTAATAAATATTACATCAAATAAAAATTTCATGCTATAATCTCCAAATGAATATTGCTCAAAAGTTAAATTAATTTTTAACAATTTAAAAAAAAATCAATCTGCATGACCACAAATATTTTAGTCCGCTGTAGGTATATAAGGTGACATAACTCCTTCCTACCGACTGCTGTTCAATGGCGTACAGAAGCATGTCTTTGCTGTACTTGACGACTCCGCTTAGTTTCTCCATGGCTAGGGCATTCATGTCCGTGTCTTGTGTGTGGTCCGAGGATTGGAAGAAATTGAAAATCTCAGCAATAGCGTGCTGGAAACGAACATCAATGGCTCCTAATTCTGATATACTTGTATTACACCAATTAAACATACATTTATTTTAAATTTCCATTTCAATTTTTAACATTAACTTTACTTCTTATTTTTTTCAGAATGCTCTACATATTAACATTTGAAACATGAGTTCACAGAATAGTTCAACATATAAGAATTTATTTTTTTTTTTTTTTGCTTTTTGTAAACATGAGACTAAGAGTAGTACTTGGTCATAGAAGATTTCCACAGGCCTCACTGTCATCTTCAGTGATTGGTCAGCTTTGATATGTAAAGGTCGAAGTTCATATTCCATGAAAAACATCTGACCTGATAAATCTGCAGCTATAGGCAACAAAAAAGGTTTAGGTTTATTAACATGTATTACATGTTTCTGCCAACATTAAATAAACATTTCTCTCAAGTTCATACAAAAAAAGTAAAAGTATTTTATGCAAAAAATATTGTATGCATGTTCAATGAACTGAAGATGAAAAGTTTTAATTTTACAAAATAGAGAATGATCTAAATTTTGTTTCTATCTATAGAGTGTTTCAGATCTTTGTAATTAAAATTGAATAACTCAGCTCAGATCTAGGGAGGTACATGTACAACTACATATTTGCTACTTAATTAAGTTAATAATACATTAGTATTGTTATCAAAGATTTTTTTTTTTTTAATAGATAAGTTTGGTTGAAAAAAAATCAAACAGGTACAGTAAAACTTGTCTAATCCGGCGGAGGGTGATTCTGAAAAATTTTGCCGGATTAGGCAACATCCGGTTTGCAAAATTATTTTAGTATTATTTTAATGCAGTAGGTCTTGATAGTCTATTTTTGCAAAATGTGCAATTCTTCTGAAATATGTTAGCCCTCCTTGATCGTGATTACTGTGCCAATTTTCATTTTTAATTTGGAAAACAATAATTGCATAACGAAATACGTATGATGGAAATATTTTTCAATCAATTCATCGTAGTTGATAAATTTTCAAACACCTGATTAACCTGAGAAGTCCGACACGAGACAAGTGCATTAATCACTGGAAATTATTAAACAAACATTGACCACGCGACAAGTCAACAGGTGGCTGGTTACATAATGGCGAGAACTGTTTTGATGCAAGGAACAATGGATAAATATTCAAATAAACGGGAATTTAATACAAAATGGAGCATTTTGACAGAATAAAATGTGACTCTGCAAGTGTAACCATACCACACGCATTACAAACGATATCGGCAGTCTTACTCCCACTATATCCAAAATCATAGCCTGAAAAAAATTGGGTGAAGTATAATATGAAACCCCAACTTTAGATGTAATTCTGGCAGAAAAAATGCGTATTTATTTATAACAAGACTTAACGGTATAAACTGAAATGAGTTGCTAGTTTTGATTTATATTCACAGTTGTTTAAATCAAAAGCAACGACAGGAAAATTGATCGATAATTGAGCAGTAATTATCCCGCATAAGGCCGATCGATAAGTGCCCTGATTACGGGGGATAACTCTCACTAATTATAAAAATTCTGTTCTTTTCATCGCGGCCAGTTTATAGAATAGACAAGATCCGGATTGCACAACATTTTTTAAACATAAAATGATAAGAAAATGTCATTTCGCTGGATTGGACAACATGCCGGAATGCACAACATCCAGATTCAACAAGTTTTACAGTATATTCCATCATCCTGATAACCTCCAAATTAACTTAAATAATCACATTTGACATCTTGGCACATCAGAATTCACTTGCTTTCTGTTTAATGACTATTGATTTAATTCCCCATCATACATGTACTGTTAACATTAATTTATCAGACTCTTCATTGTTTTACTTTTAAAATACAAAACTACCAAAAAAATCTAGCCTTTCCAATGCCTGGACATATCTTTAGTCACTGTTGTGATTAGCTAGTGAAATATACAACTTTGGATCAGCTGACTTACTGTAAATTCCACCGTTTGAGGTCAGCAGTTTGACCTGTTTGTTGTCAAGGGAAACACCAGAAATCACAAAACTCTCTGTGTTACTGACTACCCTGTAGTAAAAGAGAGATAGTATAGAAAAAATTTAAAACAAATCAATTTTAAAAAAAGAGTAATATGTGGTAGGCATAATTATATAACGTAAACAAAATATGGAATACGGTCAGTTTAAAGTTCTTTTTCTGGAAAATGATCATTGATAATCAGCTTCAATAGATTGTTACCAGCTTATTAAATTGATTTAACTAGTAGATTGTACAAATCTGGATCAAAATGCAATATTTACATCTACAGAGTATGATTCCCTCTACATGTATTTCTTACGGAAACTTATTGTTAATTCATAGCTCTATAGAAACGAACAGGACTGAAATTTACATGCCACATTTATCGACTGGTCAAAACCTGCAGCGACCTATGAAAAATTACGGACTGCACGAAATAATCATGATGATGTCAGACTCAAATTCCCATAGGAGACGAATTGGCTGTTTCTTTTAGCTAACATACTAATGTACATTAACAGTAATTTAGTTAATTTAACTTACTTTTCACAATCAATTTTAAATTATTAATTTGTTAAAAGAAAGATGTAAATATAAACAATAAAATGCTTATTTGATGTTTCATGCAGGTTATGAAGGTAGCGATCATCACAGAAAAAATTGACATAACCAGCAATATCACCACCTTCATTTCCCACATGAATCATCAAAGAAAGCATTTTATTGTTTAAATGAATCCAAAAAGTCCCAGATGTGTAAAAGTCCTATTTTTATTCATGAGAACCAACAGAAACAAACAATGGATACACACAAGCCCCAAGTCCTACAGAATCTGATTTTTTTTTTTTACTTTATTAAGCACCCCCTGTACCTGATTCCTTCCCCTCCAGGCCGGTTTTCGTACGATGTCCTCATCTCGTCCATGATGACCTGTAGTATACAGGATGACCCCGGGGACTCGGTGCTGGTCAGACAGCCACTGATCTTCTGTACCTCCAGCTGAATCTTGTATGCCACATACTGCAAACATCAAATCACTATAATTACTCTAAAGCCCAGGGAAATAAGAAACATAAAAATCATTTCATTTTGAGACCCATTCAAAGCAACAATATAAGTTGAGTTTACTTTGGGTTTTTTTTTATTATAAGACTTAGTTTTGTGACTTTCAGTCTTAGCTTAAGCTTGATTTATATACACTGTAAGTAAATGTATTATGTTACAGTCCCAACTTTTGAAATAAATAAGGTATGTATGTTTAGGACTAAGCCATAAATAATTTTTTAAGGCACCATTATAAGATTAATTAATACTATGCCACATGTTAAAGTTCTGACCTCCTTTGGCATCCTCTGTGGATTCTCTGCCTCCTTATAGCCCACTCCTTCATAGATCTCCTTCTTCTCTTCCTCTGACAGTCCAAACAACTCCTCTGTAATGTAACAATAATTATAGCAAGCAGGAGATTTTACAAATTCTAATATAATAATACTTGTACGTTCAGATATATAATATCATTAGATATCACTTTCATACCTTCTGCTGTGGTATCACTAGATATTAGTTTGAATTCATTCACTTTCCTTCGAAATTACAAGATATCAGTTTTGTACCTCATGTTGTGATATCATTTGATATCAGACTCATACCTTATGCTGTGATATGATTAGATATCACTCAGTCATACATTCTGTTGTGATATCATTAGATATCAGCCTCATACATTCTGTTGTGATATCATAAGATGTTAGATTCATACATTTTCCTTCGAAATTACAAGATATCAGTTTTGTACCTTCATGTTGTGATATCATTTGATATCAGACTCACACCTTATGCTGTGATATGATTAGATATCACTCAGTCATACATTCTGTTGTGATATCATTAGATATCAGCCTCATACCTTCTGTTTTGATATCATTAGATGTTAGATTCATATATTCTGTTGTGGTATTATTAAATATCAGACTCATACTTGTGATATAATTAGTTATCTGTCTCAAATCTCTTGCTCTGTCATCATTTGAGATATCAATCTCATACCTTCTGCTCTCATATCATTATATATCAGACTTGTACCTTCTATTGTTACAGTAATATCATTAGAACCATCTTCTGTGATATTATTAGACATCAGACACATAACTTTTGCTGTGATATCATTAGATATCAGATTCATACCTTCTGCTGTGATATCAATACTAGATACCAGACTCATAGATTTTGCTTTAATATATTACTAAGTTATCTGTCTCAAACCTTCTCCTGTCATATAACTAGTAATTATGTGGTATAAGACTCATATCTTTTGATATGATAATTGAAGAGATGTCAACCTCAAAACTTCTGCTGTATTATCACAAGATATCAGCTTTGTACCTTCTGTTGTGATATCATTAGATAACAGACTCATACCTTTTGCTCTTATCTATTAGATATATCAGACTTGTACTTGATGCTGTGATATCATTAGATATCAAACAAGGTTCCTTCTGCTCTGATATCATTAGATATCAAACAAGGTACCTTCTGCTGTGATATCATTAGATATCAGACTTTTACCTGCTGCTATGATATCTTTAGACATCAGACTTTTACCTTCTGCTGTGATATCATCCAGAGCCTCCTCCTCCTCAGATCCACCCCAGAACCAGCTGAACCAACCCCCTCCTGCTTTCTTCTTTTCTTCCCTCTTTCTTCTCATCTCCTCTCTCTTTTCTTTCTCTCTCTCCTCTGTTTCCTCTGCATACTAAAAAGTAATTACACAACTTAATTTATATGAAACATTAAAAATGGGCTGGATATTTAATCTTAATATCATTAATAAACTCACCTATAATTCTATACACAGTACCGAACAACAAAATAATGATTATCATAAAATATACTGTACACCAACTATTAGGCTTGAGTATCGCCAGCTACCTCACGATACGATATGCATCACGATATATCAATGCGATACATCACATATCACGATATAGTTTTCAACTAGAAATAAACTGGTATCTATGTTGCCTACCTCTATAAGAAATAGTATTGAATGAAGGAAATATGTCAACTATTTAAAAAAAATCAATCAACAAACTGTAGATATACAGTTCAATTGATGAACAAATTATTTCTAACTTTAATTGAAATTTCTTAATGTCTTCATGCTACATGTAGTAAAGTACTGTGTATTTATTCTAGAAAGTTAATGAAAATTAACTCATACAGTGTATCACGATACACATGTGACGATACGATACGCGTATTGTGGGCCCTCACGATCAATACGATCGATATATCGCCGTATTGTTACACCTCTACCAACTATTATTCACAACAGCTTTATTTCGCGATTAACCTGAGATGAACTAGTTAACAGCAACTAATTTTTGACATAAAGCCTTATCCACGCCTGTTTTTTTTATTACAACTATATGGCAAATACTGGTCCGCGGCGAGAAATATTCGCGACCATGAGGCTCTCGCGAACCTCGCGAAAATTTCTCGCACTCCAATAAAAGTTGGTTTACAGCAATAAAAATAACACTGATTAACTAGGGATCATGCCAATGGGTGTTTGGCTGCCAATTCATTTGTCTCTAGATATCAAACATACGTTTAAATTTCAGACAACCAATTAAAAGAACTGAAGAAAATAATAATAACTGTAACAATAACATTAGACATGTACATGTAAATTAAACATTAGAGGTCTTGTAATTGTCCAATGACCTTGACCTCAGTGTTACCTTGACCTTGGCCTGTGCCCTGGCCTTCAGGATGTTGGTGACGTCCATGGATTTCTCCCACTCCTCCAGCCTCTGTTTGATGTTGACGTCTTTGTTAGACTCCAGGTATGTCTTGTATAGCTTCCAGTACTTCTCATACTCCTGTCTGTGTGCATTAAAAAAATAACATGCTTAATAAATTGTAAATTAAAAAAAAAAAATTATTCCCATACTGAGAGAGTAAAAAAATCACTTCGAAAAGAAATAATGTCCTTATCTCATTCAGCACAAAATGTAAAATCAGTAAACACAATTACGTGAAATGGTTAATTGGTATACTGTCTGAATAAATTTTTTACATTCATGTTTTTACATCTACAGACTAAAATAAATAATTATGTCATTTAAATATGAGTCAGTACCTGGTCCAGTATTTAAATTCTTTTAACATTTCAAGTCTGTTTTACTTCACAAAACAACTTATCAAAGCATTATTGCCGTAAAAAATCCCTGAACTCAATGATTATTCAGAAACACACTATTATGACAAGATCTAGAACAAAACAAGATGGCCATACTTGTACTGTACAATCTTGGGCCAGGAGTAGGGCTTGATGTTGTGCTCCAGGACCGATACATAGGCGTACCGCCACCACGACTTCACGCTCGACTTTACAGAGGACGTCGGCCGGAACTTACGATATCGTCGATTTACTTCCAACCTTTTGGAAAACTCTAACCACTGTGTTGCACTCACATACTGAAGAGATTGAAAATAAAAGTTGTACATGTTAACAAGGTAACTGACTACCATATCATATGTACTAGTCTAGTATTTAATATGTGATTTACAGTGACATGTACATGTATGTCAATGTATAAAATTTTGTCTTTGTACAAATCAAATAAAATACACAGACAACAGCATTGTTCTAAAATTCTTTCATCATTTTATTTGTGACATGACACCTCTGTAATGCTCAGGCACAGGCATGTCTTGTTTAGTCAGTCATTCTTTCTGTCTCTTTCAGTAGTCTCTCTCTCTCTCTCTCTCTCTCTCTCTCTGATTTACCCGACTTGGAACAGACTTGCCTCTTGTGTTCTCTCTCTTCTCTCTCATTCTCTCTCTCTCTCTCTCTCTCTCTCTCTCTCTCTCTCTCTCTCTCTCTCTCTCTCTCTCTCTCTCTCTTTCCTTACCTGACTCCTGGACATCCTGGCCTCAGCGTCCTGCATAGACAGCTTTATGTAGATCTTTGGCATCTTGTAGTCGTCAATGTTGTACAGAATGACCTTGGCCTCTGCTGAAAATGGGGTCAGCACTGTCCAACAAAGAGATAATATTTAATTTAGTACATTACTGTGAGATCTACAGCTTGGTATTTGATTGTCTCATTTACTTTCTCAGTTCATACTAACTACTGGTATGTGTAATGATGTCAGTGGAATACCTGGGGAAAATTTGTCTGCAGAAATCATCTTAGATCTGATGGACTGTTTCAATAGATTCTGTGAAAAATATAATAAATCAATTCATGTAAAAGTAAATAATTATGAAAAATTTATAAAACTTCTGAAGTCTTTACAAAGTTTTGTTAACATTTAACATAATTAATTAAATCTTACATATCGATCATTCTTGTATAGTGGCTCTAACAATAAATGAATGACTACTTATACATGAGTACACAGACTGACTGAGTAACGATTTGCAGAATCAGCACTTACCTTCCAGCCCTCGGACTGAACCAGACCTGTAGTCCCTACAAGGTCACTAGTGCTGATCCGGGAATTCCAGTACAGGGAAAAATCTGAGATCCTTCCCAACTGTAAAGTAAAGGAATCATTATAAAATACAATGAAAAATCTGATATCCTCCCCAGCTGTAAACAAGAAAATCATCATGTATAGAGAAAAATCTAAAATCAGTTACTCATATTGTGTAAAATTTTACTGGTTCTCAATATAGAATTTTTGACTGGTTCCCACCTTGTATAGGATTTTTGACTGGTACCCACTTTGAGTAGGATTTTTGACTGGTACTCACCTTTTGCACAAGATTGTAGGATTTATGTCTGGTTCACACCTTGTGTAGGATTTATGACTGTTACCCACCTTTTGTAGGATTTTTGACTGGTACCTATGTTGTGTAGGATTAATGTCTGGTACCCAAAATGTGTAGGATTTTTGACTGGTACCAATCTTGTGTAGGATTAATGACTGGTACCCACCTTGTGTAGGATTTTTGCAGAGCTGTCGAGCTCCACTTCCTCCCATCTGTCGTTTGTCGAGAACACATACAGACCTCCCAGAATTCCTCCTGCAGCAAACGGTTTACCAGGATTGGAAACGGAGTCCTCATATCGCACATGGACATTGCTTATTTTAATCTGAAATTAATAATTTACTAAGTAATATACCATGATAGTAAATTCACAGCTACTGATTAAAAGTATAAATATTAATACATTTGATCTTCTATAAAGTTAATAAACATTAGTTTTATTCTAAAAGGAATATATGTGTAAGGGGTTGGAATTTCTGTAGACTGATAATCTCTTATTGATCAAATATTTAACATCATATTTTAAAGGATCTTACCCAATGTTCATAGATCTTAAAGATTATTTTCAACAGAGACATAATTATACCATACTCAAACACTTTCTACAGACAGTTTTACATCAAGATATACATGTACATTGTACAAGAACTACACAGGGGGCTGCATCATCAAGTGAGCTGTACCTGGATGTTGTTAAGGATGTACTTCCCAATCTTCTCAAACAGACCAGGGTGCTTCTCCGCTTCCTTGGCTGCAGAGAAAAGAAATCATAAGTAAATACAAATGTTTCCTAGACTAGTACATGCAAGATAAATCCAAACAATTCATCAACAAATATGTACTATTCAGAGTAAACCATATGATTTAAAATATAACATAACAATATAAAAATTACAACCATTTTTTAGCCGGGCTCTGCTGAAAGCAGAGTCCTGGCTGTAGGCAGGCAAATCGCCAAAGTTACTATAAATAGCACAGCTTCAAAAGTAAACAAAAAATCGAACAACGTCAAAGTCAAAGCTTCCGCTATACCAAGTAGTTACACAGAGAGCCATGTTTTGTGAAATGTATTGGGTTTTTTTTTTTGGGGGGGGGGGGGGGGGGGGGGTTGCGAATAAATTTAGCAAAGAGTGGTTGTTTTCTTATTAATTACGTGTTTTAAAAACAAGACTAATAGTATGCATTATTGACACATACAATGCGCATGAATTTCCATGACAGTAATCTTCGGCTGCACATCTAATAGGAGATTAAGTTTATAACGCTTGTTTCAAAGTGCAATGCACCATCGATTTTATTCTACTAGACAAACATAATTTTGCTAATAGCCGCTTTCAAAATTTAGTCACTATCTGACGCTTTGCCGACATTAAAAGCATATGAGAGAGAGAGAGAGAGAGAGAGAGAGAGAGAGATTGTCAGTCTTTACTGCACAATGTGCATTATACAGTGTACACATCAAAAGAGTCCGGCTTTCAGTACTTAAGAACTTTGATTGGTAATAAGACTTATACAGTTGGTCTGTTTTAGATATCATACTTCTAAATTACATAATTATCATACTTAGCTGTTATATAGCGTGAACAATGTGAGATGATAAATTAACAGAGGGTCAAGTCCCTTCAGCATCGACGATTTGAAAGTTAATTACAGACTTGTTGTATTAGTGAGGGGATCAAGCCGATCTAGCATGGTCTGTTTGAAATATCGACCTGTTTGAGGTATCATACTTACTATAGTCCCTGAAACGTTCTACTTTCCCATTTTTCCGTGCATTCACCATGCACTCACCGTGGGCTCACAGTGCATTCACCGTGCGTTCACTTGCGCTCTCCACTCCGCTCGCGCTCACTGTTCACAAAGCACTCACTGTGCGCTCACAAAGTGTTCACCTTGCACTCACCGTTCGTTCGGTGTTCACTTATCGTTCAGTCAGACAATATTGAATTTAGGCTGATAACAATACATACATGTAGTTAATTTGTTATTTTTTCCTGATTACCGAGAAACACACTGTAAAGATAACTCCAGAGGCACAGTGAATAAATCGTTCATCTTGCGTTCACATAGTGTCCACATATCGTTCACCGTGCGTTCACCATTCACTATGCGCTCGCAGTTGCACTCCGTTTGTGCTCTGCATTCGCTTACCGTTCATCGTTCATAAGCGCTCACCAAATTCCGTTCAGCATGCGCTCCCCTTTCAAGTAGGAAAGTAAAACGTTTCAGGGACTGTATGCATCATGAACTTCAGAGATATCATACTTACTATGCAGCATGAACTTCAGAGATATCATACTTAGCTGGTATATAAAGCATGAACAATGTGAGATGATAAACTTACAGACTTTCTGTATGACTGACGGGTCCAGCGCCTTCAGCATGGCCTGTTTGAGATATCATACTTACAGACTTTCTGTATGACTGACGGGTCCAGCGCCTTCAGCATGGCCTGTTTGAGATATCATACTTACAGACTTTCTGTATGACTGAAGGGTCGAGCGCCTTTAGCATGGCCTGTTTGAGATATCATACTTACAGACTTTCTGTATGACTGACGGGTCCAGCGCCTTCAGCATGGCCTGTTTGAGTTTCTGCTCCAGCTCCTCCACCCTCTCTTTATTGTAGGTATCCATGGAGACGGGACTCAGTAGGACGTACAGTCCGTCCAGCTCCAGGCGGACTTCTGTTCCCCCAAACAAGTTCCCCCATGGTATGGATAGGCGAATGTAATCTATAGCAAAGAATCAGCACCATGTTACTGGTTGAGTGTTTCACTGTAGCAATTTGTTCAAGTATGTCTGTTCTATTATCTTTTAGGACGATTTTTTAAGGAAGTGGGGAAACTGCAAGGACTTTTTTCCCCATTATAATCCAGCAATTCTACATGTACCTTTATTCTGAGAAACTAAGTTAACTTGATTGCTGCATGTGTATGCTATATACATATCATTGGAAGGATAATCAAGTGAGGGCACAATGTACATGTATCATTCAATAATTTACCTAGATGTCCGACCTTGACCTCAAAGGCTTGTTCCTTTCCCAGCTATAAAATAAAGGGAAAGTTTTGTAATATGTCATGATATTCACATTGATTTTATATTGATACGTATGTAAATGTATATCTGTCTTTTAGAATTGAATTCAATACCTGGAGAGTAAGGAAATCCACCTGGGAAAAAATAAAAATTTAAAAGTAAGAGAATTGCTAAGAATCAATCATAATAATACTCCTTGATTGCAATTCATTATGATAGCAATAAACCTGAACCACTGATAAACTGACTGTCTTCATTAACAAATGAATTAACAAACACAAATATGTTATCTAACATACAAGTATATACAGTAGTCAATGTTGAGTATTGATTGATGTGAAGGCAATGTGACAGTAACACAACATATCTTGTATTACATTTGTAAACAGGTACAGTCGAGTAATCAATGGAGATCGAGGCAGATAGAGGTGAACATATTAAGAGATTAGAATTACTCATTCAATACACCAGAAATCAATGGGGGAAGTCAAGGTTGTATTGTGGAGAAGTCTTTATCATACTCACCAAAGCACTGGGCTTTAGCACCAAGTCCTTCAACTCTACTTTGCCTGAAATTATATTATTTAGATTTGTTTGAAAAGGTCATGACATCGAAAGTCTTATTAAATCCCATAATTTTACATTTACAACTTTCATTCTGTTGGTCTGAGACAGACAATGACTCCCTCTTTCTCTCTGTCTCTCTTTCTCTCACTCTTTCTCCCTCTCTCTTTCTGTAATGCCAATTAAATCTACACAAAATATGACTTAAAACTTGTCAAAAAATTTAAAACAGAAGAGATTTGTTTAACATCACTAATAGTCTACTATTAATCATATAGAGTTATTTTAACAAAACATTTGGTACTACAATGTAACAGTACATTCAATAACAAAACAATTCGAATCCAATGCTGGCTACAAGTAAATTATTTATGAATTATTAAGGCAACAGCATAAAGACTGACAAATGACTAATTCCTAAGTCAGTGACTGAATGGCCAACAATGAAATAGGCAGTTACATCGACCCACATCATACTGCTGTTTGTCCATTACAAAAACAACCAAAATTGCATGGTTTGGTTAAACAGTCAAGCTCTTTATGCCACAGTACAATAACACTCTCTCTCTCCTTCTCTCTCTCCTTCTCTCTCTCTCCTTCTCTCTCTCTTTCATTCTCCCACTCTTCTCCCCTTCCTCCCTCTCAGGTACTACACTTAATACATAATATAATTAATTTTCATGAAACAAACAAGTACATACATGCATTCAACCTTAATTGCATGTAACCTTGACCCTACATTTGACATCCTGTTTTTATTATCTTAATGAGTATAAATAATCCAGTTACAGTTAGAAGTACAACAACAGGCTGTAAGTACATGTGTTGTTGTACAGTGTATAAATTTAAACAAACAAAACAATGTATTTTCATATAATTCATGAAATATGACATGGTTAGAGGGTACCCCTGACAAAACATAGAAAATTGTATGAATTTAAATTGACAAAGCAAATGTTTCTTTTATATCATTTATAATAATGAAATACTAAAAGATGCATAGAGGCGTTAGGTCTGACCTTGTAGAACGCTATAGTTCAGGTTGTCATGGTTAATGTTCTCCACAAACCCGCCCACATACTCGTTGATGAGGTTGACTAGGCGGTCCTTAATCATGACTTCTCCTTATATTACACGCTCCATCTCCACTAAAACAAAAACAAACAGAATTAAAAGAAGCTTTGCAACAAATAAACAAGCAGTTTCCGTTAGTTTTCAGAGCTATAAGCTATACTCCTTTCTTAAAGCTCTTTCAGCTGACTGTTAGCTTCAAGTAGCCTAAGGGTAATAACAAGTGATGTGTATGTACCGGTATTATAAAATACTACTACAATAAAAGATCACAACTATGATAGTATGCAGGTTTGAAACTCCATGTACAGTTTGGTGAAATCAAACTTCAAATTCTGAAAAAGAGATGAGAGAAAAAAAATCAATTTTTAGGACTTCAATTTTGCTCCAAAAAACTATTAAAAAGCATCTATTCATTAAACAATTCATATATTGTACAAATATTTTTTATTTAGATAAAAAAACAACCTAAATTTAGAAGAATTTTAAGTATACTACTATACACTGAAGTGTTTTATATCCGTTTTGTAATAACTAACGTTACTGGTACTTGAAAATCTATGGGTTGGAATAATGATGGTATTATTTTATCATTTATCACATGTTTGCCCAACTTTGTTGTTGATATCAGCTATGCTATACATTGTTTATAACAAAAATTTTGTTGTGTTTTTAAGTTAAAGATGTTATGCAAAAATACAATGTCATGTATTTAATGTATAAATGGGCAAATTGATCACAAATTTTAGTTGTTTAATTTACTAAATATAGACTGAACTCGCTTTAGTCTGACAAAAATGGAACTTTAGTTCAACCAGCAGGTAGACAGTTGTCACTTAATTGGATTCATGATGATGGAAAAAGACAATAAAGCTGTTTTTAAGACATATTGATTTGATTGTTAGTGATAAACCAAAGTGCATTCAAAAATGAACATGCACGCACACCATAACTTTTCTTTTCCTCCAAGGAAAACTTCCTCAGTAAAGGCCCAATAAAAAAGCAATTTGATACAAGTGATACTTATAAGAATTGACCATCATCACCAGATATTGTAAAAGTGGTTGTTTATGCTGGTGGTTAAGTGTGTGTTTTCTATGGTCAAACAATATGCGGGGTTGTATTAAAAACGTGGATGCGTGATTTACCACACTAAAAATTTGAATTTTTTACCATACATGCAGGGGTATTTTACAGCGTTTCAAGCTAACCGCGTAATTAGTATAAATTTCCCCACAAGTAAATGACCACTTTTACAGTAGATTAATGTATAATGGAATATGAATGATATTTTAACAATAAGATGTGTGTTATTTTTTTCTTTCAACTGTTGTACATGTTGTATTAAAACATGGTTTTTTATAAGAAGAATAACAAACTTTGAAGGTACATGTATACATCCAAGATTTTCTAACTTGATGGTACTACCTACATCCAATCTGATTAAATCTTTGATCCACTCTGACAAATTTGACATTGGAGCAGATCAAAGATCTGATTTTAATCAGATTGACCTACATCATGATGTTCAAAGCTGCCCTCAGATTCATCAAAATATATATTACCAAACTTTAAAGTGCATGTATTTTAAAAATTCATAGTCCTCTCCAGTGTCAAAAACAACCAGGCTGCATACTATTAGTGATATAACTCAAATTCTGTTATTAATGTAAGATGTAAACTGCAAATAAAATGTGCATTTTTTTAAGTGACTGTATCTTACATATAGATTAGATCATTAGAATAATTAATAGATGTACAAACATATTTGAAGTCTATAAAACTTTACAATTAAAGCAGATCAGAAAATTCAATACAGCCAAATCAAGAAATGTGCATTGCAGATAAACTTTTGACTCCCTCTTGTTTCACTAGTGGATAACTATATAAAACTGAGTTAGCTGCATGTGAGAAAAAAATTTAAATTCACACCTAACATCATAAATGTTTACAGATCTAAACTTGATAGAATATAACATAAATTTGTCCCTTTTCTCCAAAAAGATTGATGTAAAATCAAACCTGATTGAATGAAATCCATGTTACTTTAATTCATGAGGTGCATATCATTAGCATGAATATCTTACCGATAAGAGCTACAGTGTACATGTATAATCATGAAGCTAAACATACAGATATATAAAAATAATACCTGATGTCATATGCAACAAGCAGTTACTAGCAATAAATATATCAACTGATTAATGATTAAGTTCTACACATCGATATTGCAACCAGTAAAGGTTATCACTTATCAAGGATTATCTTCAAACGTACATGGCAACAACTGACAAGATCAACTTTCTACTTTCACTTTCAAAACGTAATATGCAAAACAAAAACACGGCAAGTTATGCCGCTTTTAAAATATCACTAAAATATACATATTGCAAATATGCTTAGTTACAAAAATCATAATTTATGCATTCCTGGTTCTTGCAATATTGAAACCAAAAAATTGATCCTAAATATCGATGTTGGAATTTTGACATTCAACACAAGTTAACTAAAATGAGATCGTCACTGTTAAATTAAATCGACTAGCATGCACGTCGTAAAGAGACCTGTTAATAAAGCACGCATCCCCTCCGTCCAAGAAACAGCTGCAGTCATCTTCACTCAATGTAAAAATCAATGAAATTCTGATCAGCGGTCGACAGAAACAAAATAAAAATTTAGACAAGTCGTACAGAGCTAAGGTCGATCTGTCAAACAACTTTGGCTAAGTTGTACGTAAAGAACATAATCGAGTCATTTTTTTTTTCATTTTTTTTTACAGTATTTGCAATTTCTCAAAATAACTCCATCTCGAAAAATGCTCATTTTTCTATATACATGTATTTCATTAGAAAAGCGTCAAAACAGCTCATCAACAATACCAATGAGTACAAGGCGGTATTGCATAAAACATAAACCAGAGACAGATATAAAATGTTATATATACATTTATAATTATGTCTCTGATAAAAACAGCGTAGGCTAATTTGATAAAAGTTTTATATATTCATGTAATCTGACAATGAACTGAAAATCCTAAAGAACGATTTGACAAATTTTCGAGGTATATTTTCTTGTGAGATTTTTTATGGGGTAAATCGGCGACCCACTTTAAGTTCAAATATTCAATTTGTATTGAAGTTATGCGGTAGTGTAGAATTAACACAGTATGAGAATGCTTGCATTGTGTTTTTATTTAACAAATTGTGGTATTGTAGTTTTTGAGAACATTAAATAAACGATCTTCCCTACTTTGAAACCCTCCTGAGGCCCACGAGTTTGCCCAGGGGTGGCTGTCATAATTTTTTAAAATATATGTCGTTATATTTTGTTCTATACTTTATGCACTCTTTGAACTAGCTTGGTTTAGTAGTACTATAAATTCATCTATTATGTCAGACAGAATTTGTTTCGTTAGCTCGTTTGAAAATATTTATATCGTTATATATTCGTTCTTATACAAGAATACGTGTTAGATAATCTTTTCTCCCTTTTTGTAATCAAATTGAAATTATGTCTAACTGATGTAACATGTAAGAAAGAGTATACACGGGGTGGTTTGGAATCAGGTGAAATATAAGATTCAAGTTTGTCACATGTGGAATCGTGTAATATAAGGCTGATGTAAGGCTGATTCAAGTCCGTCACTTAAGGAATCAGGTTATACAACATGTAGTATAAGGCTGATGTAAGACTGATTTGTGGAATCAGCTTATATAAGATTTTTCAAGTCTGTCACTTGAATCTTTAGTAGTTTACTGTTATTTATAAGGAAACCTTTTTTCTAATCAAATACCAGTATTAAATCTGATGTAATTTGATTTACAACAAATGAATTTAATATACACATACACTGTAACGTTATATGATAAAATTCGATAAAAAATACCATCAAAGAACACTAAACAAGTTTTCTTTTCTGTTTATTTCAAAATCATTGTCAACATTTTCAAGTCATAACATGTCTTATTATTGTCAAATGAATAATGCGAATAAGTAGTTTGTCAAAAGAGGTGTTCTTTTATTTATGTATTTCGCTGAAATAAAAACTGATGGATACATGTATATATAACATTATCTGTTAATCATCTGTGAATTCTTAAAATTATATTTTAGTCAAAGCATTTGCTCAAATCAGCATATTGATTTTGCATAGTTGTAATTAAATTATCTAATTTCTCTGCTTCATCGCACAATTTGCCTTTTTCAATTTTTGCCAAATCAACTGCATCTGAAATCAAGGCTCCAAAATCTATTAGCCTAATAGTTTTTGAGAAGAAGATTTTTAAAGATTTTCTCGATATATTTCTATGAAAAAATTCATCCCCCATGGTGCCCCCACCCTACCCCCGGGGGCCATGATTTAAACAAACTTGGATCTACACTATCTGAGGATGCTTCCGCTCAAATTGGATTATTTCTGGCCTAATAGTTTTTGAGAAGAAGATTTTCTCTATTTATTCCTTTGTAAAAATTCATCCCCCCATTGTGGACCCACCCTATGACCGGGGACCATGATTTGAACAATCTTGAATCTACACTACCTGAGGATGCTTCCATACAAGTTACAGAATTTCTGGCCTAATAGTTTTTGAGAAGAAGATTTTTGAAAAATACCTACAAGTTTTAAATAATTCTAAATTATCTCCCCTTTAAAGAGGGTGTGGCCCTTCATTTGAACAAACTTGAATCCCCTTTATCCAGTGATGCTTTGTGCAAAGTTTGGTTGAAATCTGCCCAGTGGTTCTGGAGAAGAAGATAAAAATGTGGAAAGTTTACAACGACAACAACGCCGACGCCAACGCCAACGACGACAGACAACGGACAAATTTTAATCAAAAAAGCTCACTTGAGCTTTCAGCTCAGGTGAGCTAAAAACATAATTCATAAAAGTGTGTGTGTGGGGGGGTGTTACTCGGATTAACTATAACATAGCTCCAGGGGCCATCATTTGTACACTTTTGGTATAATGCAGGCCTTTCATAGTCAATTTTTAATAATATTAACTGTTTCATTTAAGAATGCATACATCTTTTTTCTACAAGTATAAAATTCACAGGATATTAAAGTAGATTTCCTAAAATAGAATTCATATTTAACCAAATATTGCCAAGAGGCAATTAACTATGTTGTTTTCAAGATGAAGTTAAATTGATATGGGTGACAAACAACAATTACCCTTAGTAACAAGAGGACAATAGGCCTTAACTGTCACCTGATCATGATTACCATGTCCAATACAAAAATTTGTTGAGGAGTCTCAAATATGCATTTATTTAAGTTTCATTCTCGGGTAGAAATATTATAATATGTAATGATGACTACTACCTGCCTGATTTTCTTTAAAAAGGACTATGAAATCTATAATTTTAGGAAAACCTTATATTGTTATAAAGTTTAATGTCATGAGTAAAATTTGTTATAAACACATAAAGTATTTCTGAAATGAATTATTATTGACATAACATTTGATATTTTTACTTTTTTATAGATCTAGGCTTAAAAAAAAATTGGACTTTTAGTAAAACGGAGGAATTCTGACTTAATTTTTCAGATTTTGTTTTTCAATAAAATATTTCTGGTAGTTCTATAATATATAAAGTTAATACTTTTTTGTTAGTAAACAATTTTGCATATTTTCTGTTGTTTTTATCTCTCTACTTTAATTTAGATAATTATATGGCACACGCTACAAAAACATTGAAAGCTGCTAAAAAACGATATAAAAAACCATATCTAAATATTTTTATCATTGACCTTACATAAATTTTACGCCAGCAGAGTAAGGTCAATTTATTATACCTTAACTATAACTGTATTTGTATTATCATCATTCAGGTTTTTTTCAATTGAATTGAAAATTGGTAGGGATTTAAAAAGTGAAAGAGTAAATTTGGATTGGAATATTTATAAAAAATGTGATGAAAACTATATGCTTTGTACCTATTTCGTGTCACCGCTATTCATAAACAAAATTTTATTTTTTAAAAGAGTTTAACAATTTGTATTATTTTCACTGTTAAGAAAAGTTAAATCATAATGACAATTTTTTGAGATTTTTCTTAACTTTTCAAAAAATATTAAATTGATATACTTTTTAAAGTGAAAAATAACACTACCATGGAAGATCTATAACACCCAATAGATGGTTTTTCATAATCATCATTCATCAGTGAATTTTTTTTCATCATAATAGAGTGCATTTACTGATATTGAAAAAGTGCAAGAAGTTTATCGAAAAAAATCCTCATATCTGTTACCTTTCAAGATAGGCATTATGTGTATATGTTATTTAAGATAAGCTAAAACAAGGTGGCAAGTATACATGCTTATTGTAAAACAAATTCCTACCCCCACCCCTCCTCCATCCTCAGGGGCAGGCAGAAACTCCCCTGTGGGCTTTAAATAAAAAAAAACAGATTTAAAAACTATAGATTGTTTTTGCGTCTTCTGTTCCACCTTTAGAATATTTTACAATCTTCTTTTCATGCCAAAATCATTTAACATGTACTGCTAATCAATGATTTTGATTAGCCAATTATTTATTTACTATTAAGGGTGTCGTTTACTCAGGGTTTGAGTTCTCAAATTCGGATTGCTATAAAGATCAAAGTCATGAGTAAAATTTGTTCTAAACACAAAAAATATTTATGAAATGAATTATTATTTACATAACATTCGATTTTTCTACTATATTATGGAATTAGGCTCAAACAAAAATTGACTTTTAGCCAAACAGAGGAAACTTGGACTAAATTTTGCAGCTTTTGTTTTCCGCTCAAACATTTTTGGCAGTACCCTTATATTAAAAGTTAAGATTTTATATTTTAGTCTTTATAATTTTGCATATTTTCTGTTGGGTTAACCTCACTTATTCATTAAAATTATCGTATGGCACGAATTGCAAAAATATTGAAAAATGCTTAAAAACGATAAAAGACACCATATCGCAAAATTTGGATCATTGACCTCATATAAATTTTATGCCAACATAATAAGGTCAATATAAGTAGTTTATTACTATAAATGTTTTTGTGTTATCATCATTCAATTTTTGTAAACTTTGATCAAAAATGGGTATGGATTAAAAAACTGATAGAGGAAATTCGGACTGGAATATTTTTAAAAATTGTTGTTGAAAATTTAATGGTTTATATCTATTTAGTGCCACTACCATTCATAAACTGTATTTCATTTTTTAAAGTGTTTAATTATTTCTAATATTTTCACAATTAAGAAATTCTCAATCGTAGTGTAAAATTTTATAGGATTTTTCTTGCTTTTTTAAAATATATTCAATAGCCAGTAACTCAAAAAGAGGTCATTGACCTACTTTTTTGAAAGTAAAAAATAACACTACAATCAAAGGTCTATAACATACAATAGATGGGTTTTTATTATCATCAGTGGATTTTTTTTCATTCTGAGTAAACGTCATCCTTAAGTTAATTTGTTCATTCAGAAAGTTCAAAAACTGATTTTGTTTTCAATGATAAAAATACTTGCATAACTCTTTTGATCATACAACTTCCTAATTACATCATATTTAATGATTGAAATTATTATATATAAACAAACAAAGGAAGATAACTCCATTTTAAGAAGCAAGGGAAGATAACTCCATTAATTAATTGCATGAACTCTCTTAAATCTTTCACAATATCATATATAACTTTGATAGACAGCTTCATTACCCTTGCTTTACATGTAGGTGACATTATTTTTTTTGTTGATGAAAGCTTAATGTTATTTTCTGAATATGCAGTAAGTTTTTCTTCTGTGTCAGCAAATGTTTTTAAACGTTATATACATTAACATTTAATGACAATTCTGCTCACGCCCTGCATTAAGAACATCTACCATATACACTACATGAGTGATTTGGCCCCGCCCTAGATTCAATTCTCTACACAGGGAAACATGAAATTCAAAATTTCGATAACTGGAAGAAAAGAAGATAATTTTAAACATTATATGCATTTACTCTTTACACCCATTTCGGCCCTAGAGTCAAAAGCCATAATCAGGGGACACAAAACATATTTATGAAGTTAGTTTTTGTCACAGGTGTGTGGGAGAAGAAGATTTTTAAACATAATATGCATTAACACTATGTGGCCATACCGCACCCACCCCCTAAGACCTGAACCCCTGACCCAGGGGCCATGAATTTCTTAATTTTCGTAGAGGAGTTTGTGGACATCATAACCATATGCATGCATTTAGTTTTTTCCCACATGTGTGGAAGTAAAGAAGAGTATTTTCTAAGATCTAAAACATATTTTAACTTTATGGCTGTACTGGCCCCATCCGTGGGCTGAACCCCATGTATTTAGAATTTCTCAAATATTTATTGGAGTAGGAAGGAAGGTTTTCAAAGATTCCATACATTTTTAATATATGCCATATCGGCTCCATCTTAAGGCTAGAACCCCTGACCCTAGATGATGAATTTCACAATTTTGCTAGAGGACTTCATAGACATCATAACCACGTATTTCCCCACATGTGTGAAAGTAGAGAAAATATGGCCTTTTACATATTTGGCTCCGTTAATGAAAATGAAATTTCTTTAATTTAGTTTCAGTATAGGTTAAACTTTTCAAATATTATATTAACACAGTAAAACGTTTTTGGCCCTGTCCTTGAGACAAACCCATATCCCAGGGGATATGAAATATAGTGTTACGGGACTTAAAAATCTTTTTGAATATACAGTAAGATTCTATTGATTGTCATTAAAAGTGAGAAAATGTTATAAACATTATACATATTACACTATACATGTATGATCGTTTTGGCCCCGTCCATGAATCAAAACCCTTTTCTTGGGGACCTGAAATGTGCAATTTAGATATAGAATTTTATGGTTTTCTAAAAAAAAAGGTAGTCAGTTTCTATTCAGTATCAGCTGAAGTAAGAAATATTTTTAACATAATATGCATTGACACTTTATGGCCATTTTGGCCTTGTCCTAGAGCAAAAACCCCTAGCCATAAAAGGGTCATAAAATTTATAATTTTTCTAGAAGACTGTACAGTTTATTTTAGTATATAGTCACTTTCTATTCAATGCCAGTAGAACTAAAGAAGATTTTTTTAACATTATATACATTAACACAATCTAACAATTTTGGCCCCGTCCTACAGTCAAAACCCCTATCCGAAGGGACGTGAAATTAACAATTTTGTAGAGGACTTCTTTATTATATAGTCAAATTTTTACCATTTATGCCTTGCCCCGTCTTGCCCCTTTGGGGCAAATGTAATGAAATCCAGAATTTATGTTCTCTTACACGAAAAATCCATGATGTACAAAATTTGAAATGAATTGGCCACGACGCTCGACGGACACTAACTCCAAAAAGTGACGTAAGTGGCTCAGGTAACCTTAAAGAAATATTTTAAGGAGTTTTCCCCTTTAACTCAACAGCCCTAATGGTTTAAAACAAGATAGGTCTTTTTATCGGTAAATTTGAAAGCGAACAGGGCGTTGCAGTGTCAAGTTATTCGTCAATTATTTTTGTAAACTTTTTTATTACATCAAAATTAAGCTGTCCTCTACAACATGTTTCATTTTAGTTACTACTTTCTTAGTTTGCAAGGGAGATATTTTGATAGAACCCCCCCCCTTTCCTTGTTTTCTTGGGGTTTTTTTTTTACAATTTCAATTTTCTGCATTAATTACTTTTTTAATGGAAGTTATTTGAAAATTATATCAATTAATTTTAAGAACTAAAAACATTTTGAAAATATTAACAACATTTGGTTTTTTTTGGGATCACCTGAGCTGAAAGCTCAAGTGAGCAATTCTGATCGCTTTTTGTACATCCGTCTGTACTTTGAAATACTAGTATTCCCTTTGATTTAGCAAATTGGATCAATGCTTTTGATACTCAAAGGATTTATCAATAACAAAATCAAACTTCAAATCATAAAATCTTTAAAGTGTTCTAAAGAAAACGATTGAAAACTGAGTAAAATATGCAATTACAAGATATCAAAAAGTCACCATTGTTTAAAATCAATATTTACCCTCTGGTTCTGGTATTGCGCAATCTTCAAAAGAACATTCTATTGGATATGTAAAGATTTTCTCAAAAAACTGAGTTCCTATTGGAAAAAGTAAAAAGTTTATTGTACGTTGACTCACAATTGGATAGAATTAATTTCAAAGCTACAAATCACACACCTTTATATATTTTTACTGTCGAAGACGTCAGTATATTTGTTGTTGACTAATGCTGAAGATTTTTAAAAGTGGTTTGTATAATATTATTCTTGTTAAGTCTTTGATCAGTTGCCCGTTCTTACTTTCAAGTTTTTTCAGATAGTTTTCTAAATACAAGCTATAATCAAAACAAAAGGTAACACAAACAGATCCCTCGGATAGCATGATATTCCGCGCATTATATTTTTCCTCCATGGAAAATATCAATGAATAGAAATCTTCTCCACAGTTTAATAACGTGTTAGAAAGACTTTCGTCTTGATAAAGATTTTGACAGAAATATTCTAAACGGTCTTTTTCGTTGTCTTCCACAAGTTTGCTTATCATCCTTTTAACATGTGTCACGATTTTATCCTTTGTCCACGTATCATTAGGATTTTTAAGGCTATGAATAAGAAAATGTAAGCAACAATCCAATAACACCCTTTGAGGTCCTGGAGATGAAACGAAATTGCAGACTAGTTCCGCCTGGTATCCTGTGTCTATAATGCAAAAAAAAATAGAGGCAAATTTTCAAGTAGTTTACGTGACAAAAAATAAAAGACTTTAAACCTTTAATGCATTGGAAATTGCATTTGACCATTAATCTAAAGGCATACATAAACCATATTCAGGTAGAATTTCTTTCTCTAATTATGTTTATTAAAAAGATATCTTACATATTAACATAATCAGATGACGACAGCAATAAAAGTACTCCTTCGCTATTAAAATTATGTGATCATTATTAGAAATTCAGATATCTATTTTTTGACACTGAGCTAATTATATTGATTTGGAGGCAATGCAATGTACATTTTTAGTTAATGCCTATATATCCTTGATTTTTAAAACTACAATCACAGTCTTAACGTTAGCATTTGCTCATATTTTGAATTGAAAAGATGTACATGAGTTGTTCATACAGTAAGTACGAACAAACCATTTTAATGATTAAGATTATTCCTAATAAGAAAGTTTTTATATCCTTTCATCAATTGTTTGGATTTTATTTTATAAAATATTAACTTTATCATGATTTTAGGCACAAGAAATGCTAAAGTTAGGAACAATATACGTTTAAGTTATCTAAGATTATATTATATACCTATTTACTGGCTATGAGGACGATAGCAAGTTTTTTTTGTCCCCTAGACAGCAACTATTTCACGAGGAGAAGACGAATGATGGGGTAATGAACTTGCTATTTTCCAAATAGTAAGTAAAAAGGTATTCTATTGTACCGAAAATTTATCGGCGATTTAGATTTTCTTGATGATAAACAAATTAGAGTTAAAGGACTTTGAACTTAATGTAGCGACTGCCATTACGTCAAAGGTGTTCCGAGGTTTAAAAGAGGGAAATCGGGTGCCGCCGGCGAATTTTTTCGATGACTATTTACCAGGGTCATATAGCACGGAAACTATTTTATGCTTAAATAGAAAAGCAAGTTTATTCGGTGTTATTTTGCATAGTAAATATTCACAGAGGTATGATAAATAATTTTAATACTATCTGTGTCCTTTAAAGGGCATGGTGACGATTTGGTCAATATTTTTTTTCCGATTTTAATGTTTACAATGATTCAGTAAGGCATTTTTAATAGGCAACCAAACTTTGAGTGCTATTCGTCGAGTTGTAGGCGAGTTATGGGGCTTACAATTCTTTCACCCCTGCGAATGTGTTTGGAATGTTTTCTTTATCGTTGCTTAGTTTGTTATAAATCCAGAGGTGCTCGAATGAAAGTTCACGAGACTTCGCCGAGATTTGTTCAGTTCTTGTGAAAATTCGAGCGGAAGTATAAGTGTACGAATAATATTCTCAAAATACGTAAGTACAGGCCGTTTTTCATATCATAACATACTTAGATTTATGTTAAAACATGAAAATCTATTAAGATATATGTCTTATTTCATCATCTAGCAATTATTTAAACTAAACGATGATATTCAGAAAAGAGTTATCGTTCGTGTTCAACCACTCTACACGTGGTTGAAAATGTAAACATTGGGTTGCTTGATAAAATCATAGCCATGTTTTATGCTTTTGATGTGCAATACCATGCTTTAAAAAAGAATTGGTGTCTGTTTTGTATAAAAACTAAGTATATCGAGCCATTTTCAAGTAACATTCTGCATAAAATAGTATAGTCTGATTCACTGTTGATTCTATTACTAAGTCAGGCGCGGATCGAAAATTATTCTTTAGGGTGGATCGCTACTAAGCATGTTAATCGTTGCAACAGCAGAAAAAAACCCCTATATTTTTTATTGTCACAATTATTTCTAGAACTAATTTTATCCACCAATTAATGAAGATAAAGTTTAAAATCAATAAACGTCTAGATTTTATATTTGATTACAAGTACCAAGATTCTAGGAAATAGACTATAAACACGAGGCACGATTTTAACTGCGAAACTGAAAGGGTCAAATAAAACCACGTGGTCTAAATTTAAATGACAATAACATTCTTAGGGGTGTCTTTGCTATGTAAACAAAGCTTTCGTTTACATTTTGAATGCTGAATTAAAAATTCCAATTTTAGACCTAAAATGAATGTGAAAACGTTATTAACTGTTATTTACGCATAGAATAAAATAACACAAACAACTCAACTTGAAAAAGATTATTTACTGGTATATTGAACCTATTTAAACAAAAACAGGGCACGAGCCCTGTTAACATGACAATTAATTGTGAGGCACTGACTCTCAAATCTTATTTTTTCATTAAATATCCATTCCTACGGCATTTGAGATAATAAAAACAGAAAAGAGAATTTAAACAAAATCCTGACCATGCCCTTTTAAAGCTCACAGAATTTCATGAAATATTAATCAGTTTTTTTAAGAGAAAAACTCTCAGTTTAATAGCCCATGATAACATTTTCCGAAGAAATAAGAATTTTATGATAATATGTACATCTGCAAATTGTAACTTTATAGCCTACACAGTTTCTTTTTTAATTATCTGTACAGTTGTAACTAAAGAAGAGCTGCAGTGCTAAATTGATCAGTACTGTTTTAAATAAATGACATTCTAACTTCAAAAGGATCAAAGTTCCCAAAAGAAAAAATGAAATCGAAAATGAAAAAAATGAAAATGAAAAAATGAAATGACTATAATGAAATATAGTCATTAACCTCATGATTTAAATGATCTTTAAAAGAAAATTGTTTACATACATCCTAATTAAAATTTAATTTTAAAATCATAACTTTTATTCTTTAAATGTTAAGAAAGAGATAGGCAACATTATTTGAGTTTCAAAAAAGAGAAGTTTTATTAGACTGAACTAAAAAAAAAATATTATTATAGCACAATTTCAAAAAATGAAAAAAGAACACAATCGAAATTAGTGAGTTAAGGAAAGGCTGTATGTGACGGTAGCAATATTTTATTCTTAAAGGACACTTATTTTCCAAAAATAACCTACCATTATCTAACTATCACTTGACTAATGCATCCCTTTCTGTTTCACAGTGTTGGTAACATGTGCAATTAAACAAGCTTGTTACCTGAAATCTTTTCAACGGTGCTTCCAACGAAGTTAGATACTTCTATTTGAAAACAGTTGTTTTCAAGAAGATTTATTTGTTTAATTACTAACTCCGGATGAGGAAGATAATTCATTGTCCCTCTGTATTCTTCAGCACTGGCATCTATTGGTTTAAATTCGTCTTCATCGTTGCCTTTTTTACTCCAATGAACATTGCAAGGTGATGGTGTGGCTTTAATCGTCGCTCTAAAGGACTGGCTTCCACTTCCTTCATTTTCAAGTCTTTCCAAATATACATTCGGGGTACCTAGCAATAAATGTTGATTGAATAATTATTTAATTAGCAATACCTAGCGGAATACATGAAAATTTCGACAGGTATATAATGCTTATTCTCTCTGTTGTGAAATATGCCTCCAAAATTATAAGCCAAACACATTATTAATTGCTCAGCTAACAAAAATTCAACTTATTAGAGAACAGAATACAATACCTTAGTCAGTATAGCGTTAACCCAATACCTCAGTCAGTATAGCGTTAACCCAATACCTCAGTCAGTATAGCGTTGGCTTTTAAGTTGAAGGATCCCGTGTTCAAGTCCCTTTGTGATAAATCCCCTATATGTTACACTACCAAGATTGCCAGTACCGAATACATATATAATATAAATTACCTCTAAGGTAGTAAGTCTATCATAATATACTCTGTATTTTATGCTACACATTAAAACTAACATATTATAGCCATACATTCTATCTTTTTTGTCAATCATGAATAACGGTGATAATGCATATTTTTCTTTACTTATAAAGTATAAATAAACATTATAGAAACATACAGTTTTTAAAATTGTGTTAGGGATGGCTGCTTATATCTAATTAGTCCAGTTAATAAACGCCAGAACCCGTAGCAAATTCCAAAGGAATGCATTAAAATGATTATTAACAACTAGATAATGATTCAGTAAAAGTCGAAATTATAACTTCTGCATTTATAAAATATACGAGCAGTAAAATATTTGTTTTTACGAAATCAAGTATGACATATAAATTAGCCTTCCATACTGAGATCGTATCAGGACTTCATAGCAGAACTAAGGATGGATTCATAACGTATCAATATTTTTTTAACGTTAAATTACATCTTTAATATGATATACCGATATTTGACGTTCTATCTTTGTTATCGTTTATGGGGGAAATGTATGGAACGCCAAATTAACATATATTCAAATATTTGTACCTATCTTCAAATAATTGTACCTATCTTCAATTTAATTGTACCTATCTTCAAATCAATTGTACCTATCTTCAATTCAATTGTACCTATCTTCAATTCAATTGTACCTATCTTCAAATTGAATTAGAGATAGGTACAATTCAATTATACCTATCTTTAATTCAATTTGAAGATAGGTACAATTGAATTGAAGATAGGTACAAATGCAATGAATTGAAGATAAGTACAATTGAATTAAAGATAGGTACAATTGAATTGAACCTATCTTCAATTACTAAAATATTGGCAATAATGAATACTCCCTGTATAGTACGTCATTTCCGTTACGTCACAACTGGCGTAATAATAATTTAATTTAATAAATAGAGTGATTATCAACTGAATTATACATTCTTTGATAAAATTATGGAAAAAAATAAAGTCAGTTTTTTATTTAGGTATATAGTGACCCTAACTACGTCACTACCCTAACTCCGTCACTTTTGGGGTATTCGGGTATACATGTTTTTGGCTTACTTATTGATATACATGTATATTTTAATAAGTAAATGATGCCTTTCGCAAATATATTGCACACACACACACACACACACACACACACACACACACACACACACACAGATATATATATATATATATATATATATATATATATATATATATATATATATATATATATATATATATATATAAAGCACTAAAAAAACCAACAACACTCGTTATCTATAGTGTCGGATCAAAAGATACATGGTTATAAGATGAGATATAAAAAAGCACTAAAAATAACCAACGACACGAACAATAAAGAAAAATATTGTCAAATTTTCGGGACAACCCGTCCCTTCTTCAGGACAACAAAGTAAAAACTACATATGAAAGGAGAAAAACATCTACAAAACTAGCACTAAACTAAAAACTAAATGATATATAAAACACCGGATGGGAACGTGGCAACTACATCTTTGTATTAAAGATCATAAGCCCGAGAAAGAAAAATCCCGTCCGACGCAGCGGACGGTCTGTGTAGAAGTGCTGAGAGATAACCCGAACGAATTAATTAGCTAATTGGGGGTTGGTGTTAATTAAGTTGTACTAGTAAGATAATTCGTAATGAAGGTTTGTAGGGGAGACAGGTTCTGTAAATGACCACATAAATATACACAGAAGTGTAAAAACTAATAGGAGTTAAATAAAGAAAATAAAATGGATAAAACAACAATTAAAAATAGCAAAATAAAAATAGCAAAATAAAAAGTAAACAAAAAGAACCCGTACAGATTAAACCGATTAAGGAACGAGCTAATAAGTTGAATAATTAACGTGAATGATAGTTTGTACATGGAACCAAAAAGATGATGATGGTGACACTGCATAGAAAAAAATCAGGATGCTTTAGTTGATGTTCATTTTAGTGAATTCACTTAATTTGTTCATGCCGTCAGGGCGGAATGACTTCAGTCTATGCATCCAAAATTTTTCTTTATTTTTTCTCTCCGCATCTGTCCAGTCTGGGTTGTGATCAATAACCAAAACCATCATGTCCTCCCATTTGTGACCATCTAAGTTAAAATGTTCCCCGACGGGTTCTTTAATTTTCTTAGTTTTGATGGTGGAACGGTGGTTATTGATGCGCCTGCGGAGGTCTCCTGTTTCCCCTACGTATTGTTTCTGACAAAATTTACAATTGATGAGGTATACACAATTGTCAGTACGACAAGAGGTATTAGCGAAAATTTTGTAAGTACGGCCAGTAATGGGGCTAGAAAAGTCGTCCGCATCAGAGCTGTGTTTGCACAACAGACATCTGGTGTCAGAACAAGTTTTAAAGCCACCATTAGGTAGAGGGTTCTTTAGTTTGGTTCTTACCACCATGTCCTTAAGGTTTCTAGGGCGTTTGAAAGCTGCCATTGGGGGGTTTTTGAAAACCTCAACCATTTTATCATTGCTGTAAAGGATTGGCAGGTTCTTCTTTAGAACTGCATTTAGACCCTTAAGGACAGGGTGGTAAGTAGTGACAAATGGGACTTTGTTGTCTTCGTTTTTAGGTTTGTATTTCAAAAGGGATAATCGATCCTCTTTAGCTAAATCATCAATTGCATTTTGTACAGAGTGCGGGCTGTAGCCCCTGGCACATAAGTGGGATTTTAGGAGTTTACTTTGCTCAGAGTATAGTTCTTGAGTTGAACAAATACGTCTGACTCTGGTGGCTAGGCCTTTCGGTATGCCTCTAAACGTATGAGGTGGGTGGCAGCTAGACGTCATTAAATAGAGGTGGGAATCTGTAGGTTTAGTATGAAGATTGAAATCGAGTTTACCATCGATTAAAGTTGAAGTAGTGTCAAGAAACGTATTGTTGGATGAGGAAATTTCAGTCGTAAATTTGATAGAATGATGGAAAGAATTGACAAAGGTGATAAAATCATCGAGGTTGTTTCTGTTTTCAACCCACTTCATTTCGATGTCGTCTATGAAGCGCAACCAACTAAGAGGTTTGAAAGGTGACTGTGTTAGTAGGTTGCGCTCTAGATTACCCATGAATATATTGGCATAAGATGGTGCCATTTTGGTACCCATAGCAGTGCCACTGACTTGAAGGTAATGTTCTCCATTGAACATAAAATTATTGAATTTTAGAACATGCTCTAGGAGCTTGGTGAGAGATTCAGTTGAGGGGATCTGAACCTCCCTAGCGTCCCATACTTCTTTACAGGCTGCAATACCTTCGTCATGCGGGATGTTGGTGTAGAGGGATGTAACATCCATCGTCACGAGAATAGTATTATCTGGAAGGTTTGAAGATGGCGTTTTGTTGAGATAATCTGTTGTGTCTTTAAGATATGACGGTAAATTTTCAACATGTGGACGGAGATAAAAAATTTGAGATTGAAAATTTACCGTCATATCTTAAAGACAGCTATTTATGAAAATGAGTTGCTTAGCGTGGTCTAATATATTAAAATCAAGATCTAGCGAATAAATCCAAAGTGTCTAATTGGTGCTAAAATCATGGCCATTATTTATTTAAGAAACCCTTTTCCGTACATCACGGCTTTGAAAAAAATATGTAGATACTGAGAAGAAAATTTGACATTCTATACTAAATGATTCCAGAGTGTCTATTTGGTACTAGAACTATTATTACTACATAATTAATTTAATTGTTTCCCCCCAAAATAATGACAATAAGAGCATTGCATAGAAAATGAAACATCTTCTTGACATTCCATTGAAAGTCCTTAAAAGTAATCCTGATAACTGATTCAAGTTAATATTATTTTTAAAAAGAGGTCATTAACATTTTATATTCCGGTTTTAGATAGATTGTAATTATTGTGGATATTTTATTTGTTAAACCGGGAAAAAAATCCCAGTAGTGTGTTTATGTATATTTCATTGAAAATGATAGTTTAAAACGCCCCTTTGCACTTAAAATAAATCTTAAAATCTTAAACCATCTTAAAATTGAGGCCCGATATCCTTATAAAACCAAGGTATGGCTGTGAAGCTCCATTCAAAGAATTCATATCTCAAATTTTAGAAATCTGTAAACTCCTTAAATTTATTGGTCTTGACCTTAATTTGACATTATTTTAATTACAGTAGAGATCAAGAGCTTGATTAATTCTGTGAGGGGATGGTAAGACCGTAGGCATTCTCTATATAAATCATTAGTTAAAAATGGACAAAACTTCGATATTTGTTTCTTATTTCCTTTTATAGAAAATGACAGTTTAAACATTATTTTTCATTGTGTTTAACAAACTTTAAACTCAGATACAACTTATCAAACCAAGCTATTGTTACAAGTATGAAGCATCATTGAACGACTTTGTGTATTGAATTTCGTAAACAGTGACACTTTTTTTACTTGATCTTGACTTTGATCTCTCTTTTCTCATACTTAAAAACACTCTTCATCTTTAATGTGTAAAAAACGTGTGTTTTGATTTCATAACTACAAGGTATTTGGCTTGTATCACAGCAGAAAATAACAGATATATCTTGCTATTTTTGCGGTTGTATTGATTCTACTAAACTCCGAATAGTGTTTTAACTAATATCAACAGGAAAACCTATAAGCTGAAAATGTAAAACAGTTTGCGATACCAAATGCTGCACGTGCCAAAAAGTACGACCTAAAATAATGCATTGCCTGTTTTAAACTTCATGATTCGACTTGATGCAAATCTTTCACTCATAGTTTAGTTGAATTAAAGTTTAACCTTGAACTTGTCAATGAGATATGCAGTACGTCTTAAAAACATATATTTACATCCACCAAGAATGATTCATATTTCTAGCAGAAGTTGATTGTAATTCATAGCTCCGTGTAACCTTACAGGACAGATATCTACACATCCCGCTTATCGATTGGTCGAAACCTTCATCTACCTTAGAAAAATCACGGACTGCACGAATAATCATTATAATGTTATACTCAGACTCAGAGTCCCATATGAGACGATTTGGCTGTTTCTTTTCGCTAACGCACTGGTGTACAATGTATAACAACAGTAATGTTGTTAATTATACATAAGATTTACAGTCTGTCTATTAATTTGTTTAAAAAATATGTAAATTTAAATAATAAAATGCTTTCTTTGATGGTTCATGCGGGTTGTGAAGGTAGTGATCATTGCATAAAAAATACATAACCCTCTAACACTATTTGTTAGGTTATGAAATAAAATGTTTTTGGGTTATTTATTCATTTATTATATCATCATTTAAACCCTGTTTTAAAGGTCTTACACGAAGGAAAACTTTACATAAACGAAAATGCATTAGAATAAAGCAATATCATGTTTTAGTGAAAAAAATAAAATTTAATTATGATTAAATCAAAATTGAATTTTACGAATGTTTTAATTTTTTTTTTTGTATTAGACAAAAGTACAATTTTTACTACTCTTAAAATTTTATTGAATATAGATGGTCTTATTTTTGTAGGTTTAAATAGCTATGTTATACCAAAATGTAATTATCAACTTCCTTAGAATTGATGTAAAACAATCATTGGTAATTTCAAAGAAATGAATTTGTACGTTTTCAGTCCTATATTGATTATATTTGAAACAAATATTACAAAGAGAATAAGGTAATAAGTTAGGAATAAGTTGATAAACAAAAAAAATTCATTTAAAATACATTAAAACAGATTATTCTTAAAATGATTTTTAATAAAAAAAAAATTATAATGATTAAAATAAATGAGTAATAAATAAACATAATCTAATATATGCCTCATTACAGTATAAGACTTTAGCAACATTTACTTGTGGACATTCTAAAGCATAGTATAGGTCACCTGTAATTAAAAGTTTTCTTTTTGTTCTCTCCCTCTCCATACCTGTACACCATTCCTACCTAGCCAACACCTGTCACCTGTGTAAATTTCAGAAGACACCAAGTGTGAGTTTTTGAAACATGCAAGATACGAATAATGAGAATAACGAACGCATTACACGTATAATACTTGATCACGAATCAAATTGAATTTGTAAAGCATAAATACAAATGTAAGCAAAAACATAGTTCATTCATTTCGAAAATAATGAAATATTTTCACTAGCGGAATTTCTTATTGATTTTGCAAAAATAATCATGATTAGTACAATCATTTCATGCATATCTTTTACAATTTTGCGCTATGCTATGGTATCCAAATTTAATGATATGCTTTGATATTTAAATCAAATGCTATGAGATGTACATGCTATGTTATTAGAAATTGAATTGCAGGCTTAATGATATGGTATGCTATACTAGTATGATATTTAAACAAAAACGCCGTGTAAAGAAGAGTTCCAAACATTTCGAAGGAAAATGATAAGAAGTCTTTTACCACTAATCTGCATTGTACACATTTATACTTTAAAATAGAAGTATTTTTAAAAACTGAGTTAAAATCATGTGGTGTGATATGCTATGGTATGATATGAGGAATAAGATTCTATGAGATTGTATAGGATTCAAACGATATGGTATGAAATTACAGTGTTATAGTTTGAGATTTAAATGAGATTTAAATGCTATGGTGTACGTTGTAAAAGATATGCCTGAACTGACTGTATTGAATCATTTCAACAACAATTTGTTTTCTTGGGTGATTCATGCGGGATATTAAGTTAGCGAGATGGCAAAAAGAAGACGTCATAATCCGTGTTATGTTTTGTAATACCTAATTTTCTGTTTATAACTGTACTTCGGTAAGTTACATAAAAGAAATAGCCCAAACACCTAATATGGGAAATATGAGTTTGACAATATTATGATTATTTTGTGCAGTCTTGGATTTATTTCTTAGATTTCTAAAGGTTTCGACCGATCAAGAAATTCGTTAGAAATGAATCCTGTAGATTTCAACCCTGTTCATATCTCTGTTCATATCTCTAGCGCTGTGAATTACAGTCGGTTTTCTTAAGAAATAGCAGTGAAATCTATTTGGTAAATATATTTGTTATAATGTGTAAATACATCATTCTAAATTAGCATCCCTATCTTCCCTTTCTTATATTCAATGGTCTAAGAAATGGTTTTTAATACTCGATCTACATTTTACACTACTCCAGCAACAAGTGATAGTTTCCAACTTAATATTATGACATCTAAGCATATTAAAAGTTCTTATTCAGAAGTATATTTTAATACATAAAATATGAAATTTGAGGAGTAATGGTATAACCTTTTTAAACAAGGTAGCTTGTGTTAAAGTGTTGATAAAACTTGCTCTTTTAATCCTGGGGTGAAGAATCGTTTTTCTAATTCATTGGCATAACAGGAATGCGTTTTACCCATGGATGACCTGTTTTAATTTTCAATGAAATTGGCTTATTATGAAAGATAAAACTGGTATTCTAAAGCCGACGCCAACAACACTGAAGCAATAAAGAGACGGAGGACAACAAATACCAGAATAAAATCTTTGAACAGAAAAATATTACTTGAAGTTAATGATCATGAAAGTTAATGAGCTATTTATAATTAATCAATGTTGTTTAAAATAGACATTTAGGATACCAAGAACGATGATGTCACTAGAGGTTGTCCCCACTGCGTTTCTGGCGGTGAGTTTGTATTCGCCAGCATCGATATGGCTTACATCTCTGATGGTCAGTGAAGGATCGTCCACCGTCACTGTTGATAGCCTTTTACCACTCCCTTGAGTGTCTATCTTCTCTCCATTTTTTGTCCAAAAGACTTCCGTAATATCAGGTGAACCGTCATACACAAACACGTTTCCAACTAATTTTACAGATTTGTTTATTATGCTAGTTTCTTCACTTGTCGTGATATTTGGAAGACCTATCAAAATGAACAGCAAAATGACATTATACATAATATTTATAATATTAACGGCGAACAACAAAAATAACAAAAATTGTCAATTTTTCGGGACAATTAATTTTAGTTCTTTTAACCTTCTCCACATACTGAGTTAATTTCCTGTATAAGGGCTTGGATCATTTTTGCACAGATTCCTTTAGCCATTTTTGGCAAAGCAAGTTGAAATTAAAAAACGTGTTATTAAGGAGACAAGAGAGATAAAAAAGCAATCATCTTTTGATTTCTTAAACTTTTAATAATTAAATTGTTTTACTATGTTTTTATTATACCTGATTGCTTAGCTCTGTACTTAGTTAAAAATAGAAATCCCAGGACCCTGCAAATTGCACTGTTTGATAAAGATAGTTGGATGGTCGTGGCCATTTTTAAATCTACTTTAGAGGAAGAGCTCTATATAAAGATAAAGTAGTAGAACACTACTAAGTTAAAGCTAAAGTATATGGAATTTTCTTTACTAAACGATAATTCATAGATAAACACATCATGACTGAACATTTCAGATATGTCTGATGAATACTGTGATCTGCTGACCATCCAGCCTTCTTAAATATTTGTGTTCTGTTTGTTTTAGATAAAACTAGAACTGTTCAAATTATGTAACAAATGAAAGCACAGAATGACTACCGTTTCGATTAAACAAAATTGACCTCGGTCAAAAACCACATTAGGGTAATGACAAATCCCCATGCACGCCAATTGCAACCAGGGTCTCAAGGTGGTCAAGTTTAAGTTTCAAGTTTAAGATATCCGTGATTCATAAAAGTCTTGAATCAGAAATTAAAGTCTAATAAAAATATGGATATGATGCGTCCGTCGTGCACTTTTAAAGTTAAAAATCGATCACAGCAAAAATCTTTTATTCTTATATATTGACATTTCCCAGTGTTTTTGTCTTTTTAAGATAAAACTACGAGACAAATGTGTAGGGTATTGTCAAATACATTACAGACGTATTGTGGGGCGCAAGCGAAGTTTGAATAAAGAAAAGAAATTTTAAAAAACCGTAAAAATGTCAATAATTTAATATTTAATAATATTTTATGAAAATTATGTAATTGTCATAAGGGATTAATCTTTGAATATTATGACGTGATCAAATATGGTCTGGTGTGATTGAATGTATCTTTACACTGCAAGACCTTCGGGTTTATTGGACTTTATTGGATCACCCTGACCGTATTTGATAACATCATAATACTTAAAGAATGATTCTTCTATATTAATTCATGAAGTTAAAATCATCTGTATGCTAAAACAACAGTGTTTAAGCATTCAGAAAATAGCATTATCTATTCTTTGTAAATTTTCTAGTTATTAAGCATGCAAATATATAGATAATAGAAGCATATAAATACTACTTGGCAAGATAAAAATTGCTCTAATTTGTGCAAATAACAAAAGATCACCACGATAATAAATAATAAAATTACCAAAAATTACTACTTTTGATATCGAACCCACAGCATTGGTAATTGTGCATGAGTATTCTCCTCTATCTTCATCAGTAGGTGATGTAATTGTTAAACTATTCTCATTTAGACTTCCTCCAATATATTTTTCACTTTTCCTGTCCAGCGGTTCTCCATTTTTACACCAATGTATGTGTTTTACTTCTGGTGACTGCTCTAAAACTTTGTAATTGTAATGTATAGTGATTCCTTCATCTCCTGTTGTTACTCTTAAATCGTTTAAAATAGGCAGCTCTGTATTAAAATAATAAAATTAAAAATACATGTAATATGTGCAGTTATTCATTCTGCCAAGTAAATTTAATTCGTTAAGAGAAACTATACTTGTACCTCCTAGAGCATGAAGATAAACAGTATTACTGGTTATTTTGTACTCGATTCCATTCGCTTCCCGTGAGAGGACAGCCTGGTATTCTCCTTCATCCTCCTTACTTACATTTTGTATGAGAAGAGTTATGTTGGCGCTACCTTTGTATTTCTCCTGATTTGTATCAATACACTCTGTGCTATTTCCTGAACGTTTTTGCCATATTAACTGCCAACAAGAAAAATCGACGTTTCTTGCGTTTGCTTCAAATCGTGCTGTATCTCCACAAACCCGATCTTCGCCTTTCAGGAAAATTTCTGGTTCATCTGGAAACAAGAGGCCCATGGGCCACATCGCTCACCTGAGGAACAATAGGTATGATAAAATCAGCTTAATTGAGTCATGATAAAAACTATCTGGACAATGTAGTATAATACATGTAGATCCTGTATAAATAAAAATCATTTTTTTCCACTGCATATTCTTATGTTTATTATCATTAGTCCCTTTTCTAACAGTATGATTTTATAGTAATATCACATTTGAGCATTGCAGCTCTCAAAAAGATCCTAAACAATTGTTTATAAATGGGATATAAACCTACATCAAACTCTGAACCCCTTGTGAGACCCAATTGTCCAGGAATCATCCAGAAGCCAAAATCTAAACAATATTAAATAATCACCTGGCTGATTAGTTTCTGAGAAGAAGATTTTTTAAAGATTTACTCTTAATACTCCTATTTAAAAATTCCACCCCATTGTAGCCCCACTCTACCCCCAGGAATCATGATTGTTACAGCTTTAAATCTACACTACCTGAGGATGCTTCCAAACAAGTTTCAGCTTTCCTAGCTTATTAGTTTCTGAGAAGATGATTTTTAAAGATTTACTCTTTATATTCCTATGTAGAGATTCGATCCCCAATTGTGGCTCCACTCCACCCCTGGGGAAATGATTTTCACAGCTTTAAATATACACTATCTGAGAATGCTTCCACACAAGTTTCAGCTTTCCTGGCTAATTAGTTTCTGAGAAGAAGATTTTTAAAGATTTACTCTTTATATTCCTATGTAAAAAGTTGACCCACTCCCCCAATTGTGGCCCCACTCTACCCTCGGGAGTCATAATTTTTACAACTCTGAATCTACACTACCTTAGGATGCTTCCACACAAGTTTCAGCTGTCCTGGCCAAATAGTTCTTGAGAAGAAGATTTTTAAAGATTTACTCTATATATTCCTATGTAAAAAGTCGACCCCCACCCCCCATTTTGGCCCCACCCTACCCCAGGGGGTCATGCTTTTCACAACTTTGAATCTACACTACCTGAGGATGCCTCCACACAAGTTTCAGCTTTTCTGGCCAAATGGTTTTTTAGAAGAAGTTTTTTAAAGATTAACTCTATATTTCTTATGTAAAAAGTCGACCTCCCCCCCCCCATTGTGGCCCCACCCTACCCCCAGAGGTCTTGATTTTCACAACTTTGAATCTACACTACCTGAGGATGCTTCCACATAAGTTTCAGCTTTCCTGGCCTAACGGTTTTTGAGAAGAAGATTTTTAAAGATTTACTCAATATATTCCTATGTAAAAAGTCGGCCCCCCCATTTTGGCCCCACCCTTCCCCCGGGAGTCATGATTTTCACAACTTTGAATCTACACTACCTGAAGATGCTTCAACATAAGTTTCAGCTTTTCTGGCCAAATGGTTTTTAGAAGAAGATTTTTAAAGATTTACTCTATATTTCCAATGTAAAAAGTCGACCCCCCCCATTGTGGGCCCACCCTAGCCCCGGGGGTCATGGTTTTCACAACTTTGAGTCTACACTACCTGAGGATGCTTCCACATAAGTTTCAGCTTTCCTGGCCTAACGGTTTTTGAGAAGAAGATTTTTAAAGATTTACTCTATATATTCCTATGTAAAAAGTCGACCCCGCATTGTGGCCCCATCCTACCCCCGGGGGTCATGATTTTCACAACGTTAAATCTACACTACCTGAGGATGCTTCCACATAAGTTTCAGCTTTCCTGGCCGAATGGTTCTTGAGAAAAAGATTTTTGAAAATTTCTCGAAAATTTTTATTAATTCCAAATTATCTCCCCTTGTAGAGGGCTTGGTCCTTAATTTTTACAACTTTGAATCCCCTGAGGCTAAGGATGCTATGTGCCAAGTTTGGTTGAAATTAGCCCAGTGGTTATTGAGAAGATGATGAAAATGTTTACAGACAGACGGACAGACGGACGACAGACAAAATGTGATCAGAATAGCTCAGTTGAGCTTTCAGCTCAGGTGAGCTAAAAAAAAACCGGTTTTTTCAACTTTGTAGCTTCAAAAGTGTTTGATGATTAATATTACATGTATTTGTTAGCAACATTATTCCAGTATGATTAATGCTTTCTTACCTTTTTGGTTTGTTTGTTTTTGTATATTTATCAATGCTTCTAAAAGGAGCTTGCAGCTTTCTAAATGGTCTTGTGCGATTTTAGAGCTTGCTATTTTACTTAACTCTTGTTCAAAATTCACATTGCATCCCTTATTATACATGTTCTTCTGAATCCTATTGACTACAGAATTTAAATTCTTCCAAATAACTTTGAAGTCAGTGTCAGATATTGCTGCAGAATCGGCATGTGCATGGTAGTTGTTCCTAAATAACCGAAGACGCTCAATATCATCCCCAATCTGTATGTCCGCATCATCTGGATCTTTACCCCAACCTTTTGTTGGCTTCAGTGAAGGACATAAATTTCTTATGAGTGTGTATAGTAATGTTACATCAAATTTGCTGTAATCAGGTATTGCAGGGGGTTGAAGAAAACAAAGCTTAAGTTGGTCTTGACGGAGTTTGTACTTCCCAGACAACAGAGTTGGACATGAATTTATTCCTTTGAAAAGGTCCACAGGCTTGATATGACTCTCCAAAATGTCTTTGAGAGGCAATTTTATGAAATCCACACTAGTTACTGTTATGCATTCAAAGTTCCGTTGATCATTTGATGCAGGAGAGAATGCCATACTTAATTGTGTTATCTCACACTTGCTCAAATTTCATCGGAGTCAATGATTTTTTTTTAAATAAATTCGCTGTCGTTGAAACTGTTCATGGTTTTAAAACAATTTTATTTTCATTTCCTGTTGATTTTGTTGGGGTTTCCCTCTCACAGTAGTCCATTGCTAACATCCGATTTTCTTCAATATGAAAATTAGACAAATTTGAATTTATACCCTAGTTTAGAAAGGATTTAAGCATATCATAAAAAAATATTTACTTTAAATTTATTAGAAAGGATACTTAACTGATAAAAATTTTATTGTACATCCATGGAGAACATATAAACACTTTAGTATTAAATAGTAAACAGTAACAATTGAATTTCAAAACTAAATGTAAGAAACTGCGATGCTTGAGTCATTATTTTTTATTGAAGGTCTGGTGAGATTGGCTTTATCGTATTTTTAAGGGGGATGTGCGGCCATCTTGTATATTTGAGGATAAAAATGTAGACATTTCTTGAACCGGTTTGTCTCAAAGTTGGGTACCCTGTTCTTAAAATGGGCCTCAAAAACTATCAATTCCCCTATGGAGGTACATTGAAGATAAATTTTCATTGAAATATAATGTATAATTTTTTAATTTAAGACAATCACTTTTTGGAACCCTACCCCACTTCTAAAATGAATTTAATTTATACATATAGAACTGAAAACAAACATGGGACAGGTATAGAGATGTATATCAAATTCAACACGGATGAAAATATAACATCAATGTGTCTCCATAGACACAGTAGTTCTAAGTATAGACTGGATTTTTCTTGTTCTAAAAATAGATCCCATGCCGACTGATAAAAATAGGGTACACTATTTAAAGGCAAATTTACAAGATTTAAACTTTTTCTTAACAAATGGTTGTAGAGAGGACACCAATAAACCCCCTTTATTTTTTTCAGAGTTTTTAATTTTCAAAATAAGTATGTAGCTGCGCAGTTCGACAGCTGTTTTACGTGATTATAAAGGCATTGTCCTGTTCGTGTATCCATACAAAACAACATGTAGAATCATATTTATTGCTTTTATATCTTTTGGCAACAGTTTTGGTCAGTTTCGGGCAGAAACAAGCCAGTTCAAGAAAAGTTTACATTCTTATCCTCAAATGTACAAGATGCCCGCACATCCCCCATAAACCATTACCAAGGGTAAGGCACAGCTCTCTGTTTGGTGGTTTGACTCCCATTAAATGGTTAAATACCTTAATGGTATACCTGGTAAACATGATGCGCTTTTGAATCAGAAAAACGTAATCCAAGTATACTATTACTGAGTCCCATTTTTATGTAAGATAGGTATACCATTCAGGCGTTTGTTACAACGCACTTTGAAAAATTACGCACTACGAACAAAAATTTTAAAGTGTGTTAATTTAGGGACCAAGTCAATATTATTTTTTTTCAAAGTGCGTTGATTTCGTCGATATTAACGCACTTTGAAAAAAATATTGTTCCGGGTTTGGTCGATATAATTAATACTTATATATTTAACAAATAATTGTTTTAACCTTGTTAAGATCATTATGGTAGATATACTTTGAAAATAACCCAAATGAATTCCCAGCTAACTTGAAGTTTGACAATTTACATATAAAGAAGAACTCGGGATATGTTCATTATCCAAATATAACATAAACTGCATCGCGTTGCAATTGCCTTGTCCTTTTTTATGTATGCAGCAAACTTATTTATCTTATCTTGTACATTGAGCTATGCTAGAAACGAAAATGATTTGTTTATATATTGATAATGGAGATCAATGTTTAACATATTTCAACTGGCTTCAATTGCATGTGCTTATAAACAAACATGATGTGTAAAAAGGATACGTTAGTAATGTTTTATCTAAAACAATATGACCTTTTAGAACATCAGTGCGTGAAAAAATCTAACACCTTATGCCTATTTTAAAGTTTATGATAATTTAATGTTGCAATGTAAATTTATTTTTCATAATGAAGTGATTTATTTTAAAAGAAGGTTTATACAAATGTATATGTTGAAACCCTTAAAGATTCTTAAGCAAACCATTTGAGAAATTATTGTTTGGACAGTTCGTTTTTTTTTAATATTACTGTACTTAATTTACAACATTTTTTTTTTCTGTGATATACTGTTCATTGGTTAATCCCAACCCCCCATTCCCTTTCTTAAAGACGGTAAACATTAGATTCACTGGTGTTACCAAATTATCATACTATCAATAAATTAGAAATTTCAAGTCCAGACTTTGTGATATGTACATATTTTTTCAAAGTGCATTAAGTGTCTCGATAAGAAAAAATTTTGATGTACCTTCATAACGCACTTTGAAAAGTGCGTTGACACTGGAGTTTGATCACCAAAAGGAATTCAAACCACCAAACTGCATGGGGTCTGTACCAAACCCGGTTTAGTCAACCGACATACTCGTTGAATGCTTTCCTTAAAAGATATTTTAGGGTGTACATGCATTATAATCTGGTTAATAGTATGCTAAAACGATTGTGTCAGCAATAGAATTACACAACAAATGATAAGAAACTTTTTTTTTAAATACGTATGGTGGCATAGATCTGCCACCACTTGTCAGATAATTATGTCGACTTGTCAGATGATTATGTCGACTTGTCAGATATTTATGTCAACTTGTCAGATCTTTATGTTGACTTGTCAGAAAATGATCATGTTGACTAGAAACACAATATTTTGTTGTCAAAGCGTGTTAGTGCCACCAACTGCCATTAACTTGTCATCATAATATCTGACAAGTCGACATAAAGATCTAACAAGTTAACATACTTATTTGACAAGTCAACATAAAGATCTGACAAATAAACATAATTATCTAACAAGTCGACATAAAGATCTGACAAGTTAACATAATTATCTGACAGAAAAATTAAAATGGCCACTAGTTTAAAGAAAATTATCATTCATATTATAAGTCGACTTGTCAGATAATGATGTTGACTTGTCAGATGTTAAGTCGTCTTGTCAAATAATTTTGTTGACTTGTAAGATAATTATGTCGACCTTTCAAATAATTATGTCGACTTAAAAAGATGATTATGTTTACTTGTCACATCCTTATGTCGACTTGTCAGAAAATATTATGTCAACTGAATGGCACAAATTGGGCGTGGACACATTTTAGTGTCGAATTTTTTAACACGTGAATAAGTGACAAGTCGACATAAAGTTCTGACAACTTAACATAATTATCTGACAAGTCGACATCAAGATCTGACAAGTCGACATAATTATCTGACAAGTGGTGGCAGAACTATGCCACCATAAATACGTTTCAGAATTATTCAGTGATTTAAAAAAACTTCTCCAAGCGAAAGTAGATTTACTTTAAAATTTACTTACTTTAATAAAAGATGTGAATTATTATATAGAGCTTTTGGTAGATGTAAACGACATTTTTCCACTATATCCTTGGAATTTAGAAAACAAAACAGATACTCAAGTTTGATTGCATTCACGGGTATAATGGCGGCCATGGAAAAAAACGAATGTCGAATATATCCTCCAAACTAGATCATGCGATAAGTGTCACTGAAAATTTTATCAACTGTGCATACAACACGAAGTGCCGAGCGATAATTTATTTTAATACCTTGATAAAACTCATAACATTGAAACCATGTTATTCAAAAGTTTGCAAAATGTATATACAACTAGAGCCGAGCTCGTTGCACAGCAACGAGGAGGTCTTCCGTCGCAGCTTCGTGTCAAAAAAAGGATTGTCAATACGATAATGATGTTATATACAAGTGCTTATAAATGAGTAAATGGATGGCATGTATCAGCCCCTTATTGAAGAGGACAGCAATTCCAATCCAGCAATAATTCATTCAAGTAAAAACACATAGGTTTCTCTTCTTAATATATTTGACAGCGTATTAATTATTAAAATGTGTGCGAAATACATGTAAGAAGAATTTATCAGCAACTGCTTAACAGCAAATGTCATATTTGTAATAATAAATTTTTCTCCGCAAAGAGATTGACCGATCAAAAGATTTTAGATCCTATTTTTGATTTATTTTCTGTTCACTGCATTTCAGAACAGTTACTATACATGTATATCATTCGGATCTTGAACTTCTCAGATAGCCCTGCTTTATTAAAGGTTTAGACATTGAAAAATCACGTTGCGTAACTATTCATTGAAAAAAATAGTTCAAGGTCACAGCACAACCCTTACTTTTTCTGGTGAAACTAAAACTGGATTTGACAAAAGAAGGAGACAGCATAGAATAGACATCTGTTTCACTGATGTCTGTTATGATTTTGACCTTTGAATTATAAACTAAGTTTATGGTCACTACACACTTATAAACCACAAGTACTGTTTGCAATGATCTATATTTTTGCCAGTAGAGAGAACACACGGTCCAGACTACAGTGTATACAGTGCTATGATATTGACTCTCTACAAAGACACTTTAGTTAATTGATGCCCTTAAAACAAAAAATACTGTAATGTACCTGACATCATTTAAATGGTGTCCCTCTGAAAAAACCCGGTCACTTAAATTATTGGCATAAGAATAGAAAGCTTTGCATGCAACTTTGTAAATCTTAAATTTTGACTAAGAATTTATTGAAACTTTACACAGTGGTCTGTGATATAACCATGACATTTAAAAATTATCGATATCTTGATTCAAGTTCACTGTACATCCTTGACGTATGAATATATGGTCTGGACACCTAACCTCCACCCTTTTACCTAGAAACTTGGTTTGAGGTCACTACACACTCTTTATTCAAAGGCACTTTTTGGATAAAGTATTAGAAGTACATGTAAGTAAGTTAAATGTACACAGACCCTATTACAGAGAAATTATACTTGTGGAAAAGTAAACATACTCATCATTATTCGGCGCCATCAGAATGGGACGTCGACCCTTGTTATACATGTATATGAATAGATATTATGACTATAAATTATGATTATTACCTATTGTCATGTAAGAAGGGGGATTAACCAAGTGTTCTGTCCACAAGTACCCGAGTTACAAACGACTTGGATAAACGTATTTTTGAATTATTATTTCACACATAATGTATAATGCTGCATTTGTATATTAAGAAAGTATCCATTGCCAGTAATAATCTGTTTAGAAAATATGTGGTCACAATTTATCTACGTAAATGTAGCTTGTACACCGATCCTGAACATATTTTAATAACTGTTCAAATTTTCTGCGATGTTTAGTACTGGTTGACGACAATGCGCGGATCTAGAGGGGGCGGGTCGGTGGGTAACTGGACAATTCAAACAAACTTATTAAATGGACCTAGTAAAATTACTAATCATATATACATGTATGCATTGGATACCCACTGGCAAACAACATTATCCCACGGACCCCCCCCCCCCTCCCCACTCCTTAAGCGTCCGGGGGAAATCCTGGAACCGCGAATGACATCGTATTTATCATGCCATATCCTTAAGGATCACGGGACTCCATGACTATGTGATTTTGTTTAGTTAAAAGTTTTAAAAACTGTAAACTTGTAGTTGAACCCGTGTTGTACATTTATTACGCGACCTCCGTGCGCTCATTTTGCGGTAGAAGTAAAAGCGCTGATCAGAAAACATACACACACACCAAAACGATTTGGTAAAAAAAAAATATATCAACAATTAGAGTGCGCGTGCACCGCATACGCATTAGTTCGACTTGTAAAGTTCGCACGAATAAAAATCTCCACAATTTACGGATTTGTAGCATTTTTAACCGTATGACCGCTACTCGATCTTCTACAACTGCCCGAATCTAAACAATTGTTTTTAACATATCTATTACTCTTCAAACATCAACAAAACTTATATAAAATTCACAAATGTTCCCACGAAAATGAAAGATATAAAAACAGTAATTGCAATGAGTTTGCTTCTACAAAGAATCAAACGACCATACAGAACAAGAGGCCCATGGACCACATCGCTCACCTGAGGAACAATAGGTATGATAAAATCAGCTTAATGGAGTCATAATAAAAACTATCTGGACAATGTAGTATAATACATGTACCGGTAGATCCTGTATAAATAAAAATCAAGTCCCTTTTCTAACAGGATGATTTTATAGTAATATCACATGTTGAGCATTGCAGCTCTCAGAAAGATCCTAAACAATTGTTTATAAATGGGATATAAACCTACATCAAACTCTGAACCCCTTGTGAGACCCAATCGCCCAGGAATCATCCAGAAGCCAAAATCTAAACAATATTAAATAATCACCTGGCTGATTAGTTTCTGAGAAGAAGATTTGTAAAGATTTACTCTTTATATTTCTATGTAAAAATTCCACCCCATTGTGGCCCTACTCTACCCCCAGGAATCATGATTTTTACAACTTTGAATCTACATTACCTGAGGATGCCTCCAAACAAGTTTCAGCTTTCCTAACTTATTAGTTTCTGAGAAGACGATTTTTAAAAGATTTACTCTATATATTTCTTTATAGAAATTCGATCCCCAATTGTGGCCCCACTCTACCTCTGGGGGAAATGATTTTCACAACTTTAAATATACACTAGGATGCTTCCACATAAGTTTCAGCTTTCCTGGCCAAATGGTTCTTGAGAAGAAGATTTTTAAAGATTTACTCTATATATTCCTATGTAAAAAATCGACCCTCCGTTGTAGCCCCATCCTAACCCCGGGGGTCATGATTTTCATAACTTTGAATCTACACTACCTGAGGATGCTTTTACATCAGTTTCAGCTTTCCTGGCCAAATGGTTCTTGAGAAGAAGATTTTTAAAGATTTACTCTATATATTCCTATGTAAAAAATCGATCCCCCATTGTGGCCCCACCCTACCCCCAATGGTAATGATTTTCACAACTCTGAATCTACACTACCTGAGGATGCTTCCACATAAGTTTCAGCTTTCCTGGCCTAACGGTTTTTGAGAAGAAGATATTTAAAGATTTACTCTATATACTCCTATGTAAAAAGTCGACCCCCCATGGTGGCCACACCCTACCCCCAGGGGTCATGATTTTCATAACTTTGAATCTACACTACCTGAGGATGCTTTAACATCAGTTTCAGCTTTCCTGGCCAAATGGTTCTTGAGAAGATTTTTAAAGATTTACTCTATATATTCCTATGTAAAAAGTTGACCCCCCCCCCCATTTTGTCCCCACCCTACCCCAGGGGGTCATGACTTTCACAACTTTGAATCTACTCTACCTGAGGATGCTTCCACATAAGTTTCAGCTTTCCTGGCCTATCAGTTCTTGAGAATAAGATTTTTAAAGATTTACTCTATATATTCCTATGTAAAAAGTCGACCCACCATTGTGGCCCCACCCTACCCCCGGGGGTCATGATTTTCACAACTTTGAATCTACACTACCTGAGGATGCTTCCATACAAGTTTCAGCTTTCCTGGTCTAACAGTTCTTGAGAAGAAGATTTTTAAAGATTTACTCTATATATTCCTATGTAAAAAGTCGACCCCCCCCCCCCATTGTGGCCCCACCCTACCCCCGGGTGTCATGATTTTCACAACTTTGAATCTACACTGCCTGAGGATGCTTGCATACAAGTTTCAGCATTCCTGGCCAAATGGTTCTTGAGAAGAAGATTTTTAAAGATTTATTCTATATATTCCTATGTAAAAAGTCGACCCCCCATTTTGGCCCCACCCTACCCCAGGGGGTCATGATTTTCACAACTTTGAATCTACTCTACCTGAGGATGCTTCCACATAAGTTTCAGCTTTCCTGGCCTAACGGTTCTTGAGAAGAAGATTTTTAAAGATTTACTCTATATATTCCTATGTAAAAAGTCGACCCACCATTGTGGCCCCACCCTACCCCCAGGGGTCATGATTTTCACAACTTTGAATCTACACTACCTGAGGATGCTTCCACACAAGTTTCAGCTTTCCTGGCCTAGCGGTTCTTGAGAAGAAGATTTTTAAAGATTTACTCTATATATTCCTATGTAAAAAGTCGACCCACCATTGTGGCCCCACCCTACCCCCAGGGGTCATGATTTTCACAACTTTGAATCTACACTACCTGAGGATGCTTCCACACAAGTTTCAGCTTTCCTGGCCAAATGGTTCTTGAGAAGAAGATTTTTGAAAAATTCGCGAAAATTTTCATTAATTCCTAATTATCTCCCCTTGTAAGAGGGCTTGGTCCTTAATTTTCACAACTTTGAATCCCCTTAGGCTAAGGATGCTATGTGCCAAGTTTGGTTGAAATTGGCCCAGTGGTTCTTGAGAAGATGTTGAAAATGTGAAAAGTTTACAGACGGACAGACAGACGGACGGACAGACGGACAGACAGACGACAGACAAAATGTGATCAGAATAGCTCACTTGAGCTTTCAGCTCAGGTGAGCTAAAAACTACAAAAGCGATCATCTTACCGTTTCTATTTTAGGGCCTGAATCTAAATGTTACATTAAAGTTTTGTAATTCAAAGAATGCAAAACTATCTATATCAATACAGGGTGAATTAAACATAATTTTTTTTAAAAATTCACGTGAATATGTACCTAAAATAATCACTGAATCCTTCAATTCCGGACATCGATCAGCGAGGATTTTTTTTATCGTGCGAGCCCCTCTCACATACATGTAACGGTGTCTTCCCACTTAGCCAAAATTCTGAAATTTATACAGGTGACTGATTTTGGCTAGGTGGGAATGGTGTACAGGTAAGGGGAGGGAGAGAACAAAAGAAATTAATTACAGCTGACCTATAGTCTGTTTTAGAATAAGCACAGGTAGATTTTACCTATATGAAGTTTTGTGGGGTTTTTTTTTTTACTAAATTTGTTCTTATCTGATCTTTAAATTTAGGTTTTTAATTTGAGTTTTTCTCTATTAGAAATTTACATTTTTTTTCAATTATCTACTTTTTCCCTGAGGTTTTTGACCTTTCTATAAATAGTATTTTCTTTACATTTTTATATTAAGATAAATGTGTTTAAATGAAAATAGGAACTATAATAGATAGAGAGACACAACATTTTTTATCATCCATTTTAATGACTGTTCAATACCAATACGTTCTGACATTTTAATTTCTATAAAAATGATGCTTGACAATACTATTCATGAAAAATGCATTTATAATAAACATTATACTGGTAATTTTTTTTATTATCCAATGCAAAATTCAAACTGAAATATATACAGGGTATCTGCCTTAGTATGCCAAAAAAGCAATGTACAGTACTATAGAGTAATAGTCACAATGTTCACATAATTGCGGAAACACATCACTCTAGATGAAGGAGATGTGAGGCAGCATCTGCATAGTCCATCAACTGGATATGTCCACGGCGTAGTCTTTCTTTCAGGTCATGAATGCGCCGGTCTAACTGTCTGTACTTCCTTTTCTTGGGACGCACTACACTGTCTGTCAATGCATCTCCAGTAGATCCTGTCGTTGTATCTCGTCCTGATTGAATACTTAAATCCAACATGTAAAAGGAAATAACCTCCTCTTCCATTCTCTACGAAATCTATATGCACTTCCGCGTTCACCATACTTAGCAAAGTGATATAGATATATATATTTTCCATTTGAAGAAAGTTGAACATGAGCACTTAATTATAACAATTAGTTTTATCCTGGACTTTCAAAGGAATTTAACATCAATTATTTTATCTGGACACATGAATTACATCAATTATCTATTCAACAAAATAATCATTGAACCTTATTTAAGCTCCATATTGTTTATATAATTAAATTTGTTTTATCTCTTGTAAGTAAGTATTTAATCTATTTGCAATCATTATCTAAGTTACATGATTTTTTATAAATATATTATTTCAATGACATTATTTTGAATGAGAAATATAGAAATTCAATTTCTATAACGATTTTTATTTATTTTTCTTTAATCATTCATCCCATTGTTTACACTGTATTTATTCATTTCTAATGCATAGCTTAAACAATTTACATATCGGGTGTTAAATACAGGTAAAATACGGGTAAAATGTCTAAAACAGACTATACACAGGTGACCACTCGATCAGGTGTGAAAATCTGAATTTTGGCTAGGTGGGAATAGAAATTTTAGAATTTTGGCTAGGTGGGAATAAACCCATGTAACATTGCAACACGGAACTTTGGTTTTAAACTGCCTTACAATAAACGCTTGGAGAGTACTTTTAAAAAAAAAATCTCCGTTTTGGTTCCTGTTCAATTAATGCATTCAAATTCTATTTTGCTCTCTCTCTCTCTCTCTCTCTCTCTCTCTCTCTCTCTCTCTCTCTCTCTCTCTCTCTCTCTCTGTACAACTTATAAGTGAGAATACTTATAATACTTTATACACTTATATACTAATTTGTGTTCACCAAATATTAATTCATAAGACAGGTTGATCTGGCAGGATGTGAATATCGTCTAAAAAGTGTTGAAGTCTGTCCTGTGAATGCTTCACAGTCTCAGCAGTAATTAACGGAGATAATCATGAGTAAATATTTTAATCTTTAAGTTGAAACGCTAGTCGATTTCACATGAACCGGTCAAAATTTCGGCGTTGTATTGAATTTAATCAATAAACATGCACACGTGTGATAGGGTAGAAGCACACAAAGCTTGACGTGTGTATTAGCTAGACTACCGCAGATATCTTGTCCACTCGCGCGGGATATGCAAGGGATTGATTATGTAAATGTATACACAAATCCCAGTGGCCGTGTTTGGTTTAAAATGTTTGCAGTTTTATAAATGTTTTATTTTAAACAATATAACTATTTTGATGACATCGACAAGATATCAAAGAACACCTTTTATAAAGAGAACATAACCAACATATCTATTATTTTTGAATTATGAAGCTAAAACAGATTTCATCATTAACAGGTTAATCTTTTTTTTTTTGTTGATCTCAAACATTATATCTGTAGTTTTTAGAACATTTTAGACTTACAAACCCACCACTGATCTATGTCTGACTATGCTTCAGATGGGAATAATAATGCTTTTACTAATTCTTAATTTACACTCTATCGTTTAAATCAATTTAAGGATGAAAAAACGTTTATGTGTAATTGACATTCAAACAATTCTTTGTGTTTGCTGTTAAATAAAACCATGTATGCAAGACGCGAGTCTTGTGTATGTAGATCACGGCTGCTAGGTAGTCCAGCCGCGAATGATCTCCTCGGCCACGGGCAAGGGGTGAGTTACGTAATGACACACACAGCTCAGAACCCAGGTACATGTAGATTTGATAATGATTAAAATGCATTACATATGTATTATTTTTTTTAGACTTAGATATCCACAATTGATATATGTCTGACGATGTTTCAGATTGAGAATAATATTGCTTTTATATTTCTTAAACATTCTATCAATTACACTTAATTAATTTAAGATGAATAAACTTTTATATGAAATCAAAATCCAAACATCTTTGTGTTTACGGCTAAACAAACCCATACAAGTAAGATGCAGGTCTTGTGTATTAGATAACCGCTGACCGCTAGGTAATCCGGCCGCAACCGATCTCCTCGGCTGCGGGCGAAGAATGCGTTACGTAATAACACACACAACTAAGAATCCAGGTAGATTTGAAATGCTTGCAGTAAAATGACTAAAATATATTTCATAGAAGTTATTTTTTTTAAATCCAGTGCATGTATTTTATAGAAAAGAAAAAGATTGTTTATATTTTCTCGTTCTCGTTTTTCTTAAGGATTCTCCACTAGAAGACCTAAACAAAAATGACTAAAAATAAAGCTGTAAGAAAAACATGTATACTTAAAAAAAAAGACAACTTTCTCTAATTAATTAAAGCATCCCGTATAAGCTGGTACACTTTCAGTTGTTAATTTATGTCATTTGTGCGCACAAAGACTATTCGTTTACTTGCAAAATGAAAACAGGTACGTGTTAACAAGACAAGCTTTTTACACTCATATTACGCAATATCGTAACAAAATAATTTTGTAACGACATTAATAACATCATAATAAACAACTTTTCCTGCGACAGCTATATCAAAATATTAACCATTTTTTATAGTTATAAAGCGAAGACCTTTAAGGGCTCTAGGCCCCTAATTTAAGGGGCCAGCCCTTTTTCAATGGTGTTAAGTGAAAGCCCTTGATAATTTGCACATTTTTTGTTCTGTATGTGTTCAGAAAAAAATTTTAAACTAAAAAGTTACGAGACAAAAACACGACCAAAAATCAGCATTTTTTAAAACATAAAATTTAAATTAATTTTTTGAAACTTTACATGGGAAAAATCGTAAAAACAAAACTCGGAGGACAACGTTCAAAGTATTTATTTTCAAGATTTATGACTTTGAAACACATGCCATGGATGATTTCAGAGCCTTTGCGTGCACAGGAATGCCTAATTTTTTTTGAAAAAGGGGAATAACTCGGCACCGGAAGTGATGATTTCAATGATTTTCAATTGATGTTGAGAATTTGTAATTTGCAATGTATCCTAAAAAATTTAACGTAATAGAACAACAAACAAGCGAGATATTTGAGTTTAAAAAACGTCTAGAAGAAAAAAAAGAAGAAAAAGAATTACCAACAGAATCAGTACAAGGTCTTAATTACTCAAATTAAGAAAAATATAATTAATTTTGATTGATATGTCTGTCTATGCCCATAATGAACCAAAAAGTTGGAAGAAATGAATTACTGGCTACTTAAGGTTTACGTTTACTCAGAATGAAAAAAAATTCCACTGATGATAATGAAAACCCATCTAAAGTGTGTTATAGACCTTTCATTGAAGTGTTAATTTTCACTTTCGAAAAAGTAGGTCAATGACCTATTTTTTGAGTTAATGGCCACTGAATATTTTTGGAAAAGTTAAGAATAATCACTTAAAAGTTTACACTGTGATTGAGATTTTCTTATCTGTAAAAAAAATACAAATTGCTTAACTCATTTAATAATGAAATGGAGTTTATGTTTTTCATCTCATAAACAAAACAATCTCCTGTCGCGTGCGGAAACGCCCCATATTCAAAGGGGAATTCGGGAATTATTTTGCCTAAGCCATAAATGGGAGCGGAGTGGACCAAAAACCCTTTGCTAGCGAAGATGACCGTAGAGTAAAGACTACAGTTTCCAGATAAAAATGCTCCGTGTGGACAGTTATACTGAAATATCTACCATTTTTAATTATGAAGCTAAAGCAGATTAATTTCATCATTTAAAGATTTAATCATTTTTATGCTTGTGTTTTGTGTACACTTTTTTTTACAACTATTTAGATTTACTTATCCACCATTAATCTTTTGTCTGACGATGCTTAAGATTGGAAATATGAACATTTATATGTAATAGAACTTTAAACAATTCTTTGTGAACCCATATATGTAAGACGCGAATCTTGTGTATTTAAGGTAGTCCAGCCGCGACCATGGCGACCGATTTTCTCGGCCGCGAGCGTAATGGTACAAAGAGAGATCAGAAACGAGGTTAATGCTTGCAGAACTTAAAAAAAGTGACATATAGTCCTCACGTAAAAGCTTTAAGAATATAATGAATATTGTTATAAAACTTTTTCGAATGAATTAAAGCATCCCAAAAACAATAATACATTTTCTGTGGTGAACAACTTTTCCAGCGACAGCCATATCGAAATCCTAATCGTTTTTTAGTTATATAGCAAATACATTCATGGAATCTAGGCCCTTAATTGAAGGGGCCAGCCCCTTTTCAACGGTGTCAAACGAAAGCCCATAATATTCTGCACCACTTTTACTCTACATGAAAACATGTGTAAATTTTTGCACCTTTTGTAATCCTATAATTTGACCCCCTACCTTTTTTCTAAATAAAAAAACGCAATCAAAAACCAAAAACAATTGTGCAAAACTTCAATTTCCCTGACTTTTAAATTCTTTCCCCGCTATTATAAGCTCGGAGCCTTTGTCTTGAAACCAAAGACCCTAAAACAATTCTAAGGGGAATAACTCGATAAGGGAAGAGGGACTTTACAGTTTATGATATGTTATAATTAGTGTTTTGTAAAGTCTTTCAGTCCTGAAAATTTGGGCAAAAACCGTTCCAAAATGAGCAAGATATGAAGCCTCAAAGTTTGCGTCTTGGAAAATATAGAAAAAAAAAATAAGAATAGCTTCCGTACTCGGAATTTCCGGACAATGATTTTTCATATGTAGGCTACAATAGCATGTCCTCTATCATTCCTGAAAAATTCAGCTTTCTATCTTTAATCGTTTTTTAGGAGATGCGTGGACAAAAAGTCAAGTAAAATGACAAAATGGCGGATAAGTCTGAACCAGAAGTGATTTTGACAAAAATCGAAAAAGATATATAAACTTCAGATGATAATAGATCGATGCCGAAAATCGGACGACACATCTCTGAGAAATCTTCTGCACAAAAATTGTAAAGAAAAGAAGAGGGGAAAAAATAATAAACCTGAAAAAGAAACAACAGAATAATAGAAGGGTCTTCTTCTGAAGACGGAAGACCCTAAAAATAATAATGAAGAATTTCCAACAGAATCAGTACAAGGTCTTTCGTTGGAAACGGAAGACCTTTTAAAATATAGCGAGCGTATTGCATGATTACAGACCACCGACGGAATTCAGACTGATAGGCATGCGCAAAACTCATTGTTTTGTTGGATATAAAACACACGCACTTTTATCATTCATGAAATACGCAATCATATTCCCTTTTTTAAGGGTAATTGAATGCATGCAATACATGGGTAAATAGGTTTATAGCATAATTTCAAAAGAGCAATGTTAGCACTGAACGTTTTTGAAAGTTGTAAGGAACACAATTATCTTGACAAGCAAAAATAAAAGATACTAACATTTTAAGTATCAACAAACATCGGAAACAAACCAGATGACTTCCAAAAGAATGAGAATCACGTGTATCTATTAGGTAGTCTGGTCATAATTATAGAGAGTTTCATTTACGTACAGTTAAAACAGAAGAACTTTTTATCAAAATACTTAAACGAAATATGAATGATTGTAGTTCTGTTACGAAGTCACTGTGAAATGTAAATATACGGTCACATACATCACATTTTCTAATGCATTTGTTGGTGAAAGAACTAAACACCAAATTTTGTTTCAATGTCATCCTTGGCACATGCATGTAGCCTGGCGTATTCAACAGCGCCGATTGCAATAGTGAGTTTGCTTACTTGAGAAAATCGATGTCAAATGCTCAAGAACGCTGTTGCCACCTGGGGCACAGACGGGGTTTTTCTACTATGAAAATTATATAAAAATGTCAATTATTTTAATTGTGCGTACAATTATTAAAAAATAATGTAATTAGGAAACATTTTTTGACCTTTATATGTAGATCAAATACGGTCGGTACCTGATCAAATCTATCTTAAAGCCGATACCGAAATCAAGATCTTTTTTAAAATTACATAATAAAGATATGCATATGAATTTAATCGTGTGCGATGGCTTAGGACACATTCTCCTACATGTGTTAGAAAAACTACTCAAGAAATACGGGAAAACGCATATCGTTAGTTTGCATGTCGTAATAACCTTTGTTAATATCTAAGGAGGTCATTGTATAAAAAAAATAGTTTTCTATGCAATTCGCTAGTATTCTTAAGTATATTAAATAAATTCCCTAATTTTTCAAAATTACTTTAAAAGAGAGCAACACATGACCGAAACTGTATCTTTTGTCACAATATAATACATAAAATGGCATATATTTTTGTTTATTTTAGATCCATTGGACAGGTACTAAATTTGTAGGTGGTTAAGTTAAAATACAAGTTTGAGCTGCTATTCCGACCATTATAATAACGCATTGATAGATTGTATTTCAACAGAACATTCAATTTTGTTTTATATATCAATTTCTTGTTGGGGTTTATTGAGCGTTCTGCCAATTTTTGTCAAAAAAACGTCGATTTGGAATAAAAATCCATAAAAATGTTTCAGTCTATAGTTTTCAAACACCACTCCTACATGTAGATACATTAATGAAACAACTAAACTGTTTTTTTTTAATTCACTGTAAAAAAAAAACAATAAAAAATTTTCTTCCTCATCAGTGCATCCAATACAATCAGGTAACTAAATCTAACAGTGTGTATACACAACACGATATAAAATTATAAAAATTACAAGCCCCTGATTATTACATGTTGATATCACAGATGTTTTGAACTTCCAAAATATATTTATTTTGCATGAGATTAATTTTAAAAAATCACAACAACAAAAAATTTAAAACAAGTAAAAAAAAGGAGAAAGAAACTCTGAAATGGAATCTTGATGTTGAAAGAGGTAAAAATAAATAAGGTCTATATTGTTTTTAGTCAGTAGCCATGAAAAACTGATATAAACTTTTATTATCAACCAAAAGGTCTAATCTTTGAATGTTGATAATCAATCATATTTAAAAAAAAAAAAAAGAAAAGAAAAGGATATACTATTAAATAAAAGCAAAAAGTGTAGGAAATAAACTATCAAATAATTTATAAAAATAAAACTTCTGGAACAAGCATGTTACCATTTGAATCCAAAAAAAAAATATATAACACCAAGATCATATTCACACTGTCAGTCAAACAGATAGTAGAAACAAATAACAAATAAAAACCTATGGTTTGAGCAGAAAAGTGGTACATGTAACAATATTATTATTTAGTAAAAAAATCAAACTGAGCTAGTGCCTATATATACAGCAACATAAAAGGGAAAAATAACATCAACAAAGCACAGCTAACCCTTATAAAACAAAACTAAACAATTTGACTTGGAACATATTCATCCATCTCAAATAGCCATTGCTGATTCTTCCTGAAAATTTTCGATCAGATTCGTGTTTAGAAATCAATGTTATGCAAACACTTAACAAAACAATAAATCCAACAGTCATCAAGTCTATACCGACAGGTACTTGTATCATAAACCACTCACATGTACTGGTACATAATAATAAGAAAATAATATAAAATTTTATTCTGATTGAAATAAAATCTGTAAATTTACTAAGACCTTTCTGATACATGCAGTTTACAAGATTTTGTTTATGCATGTCATATCATAGAGTAATGAATTCAAAGTCTAATTTTACTTAAATTGAAATAACTGCTCAAGTTTTATTTTTTTTTTTTGATAACCTGAGTCTTTTTAAATAATTTAATTTACTCTAGGTCATTCAATTAATGAAACTCCTCTCATTAAATTATATAAGATTGTTAGGGTGCTTATGTGTTTTCGTTGTGTGATTAAATGTTATCCAGAATAAATATTACCTAACCTCCTACCACTCAAGAAATTTTATGTGACAATTATAATAAATTTTTTTTAATACTATACAAATAAATATAAAGAAGGATAGTTTTCTGATAGACAGTGGACAGAATGACATGACAATGTGGATAGATATAGTGAGATAGGAAGACAGATGAATAACAATCACTACAGATAACATTACCTGAACATTCTATTTTACATAAATTACTGACACATCATACACATAATATTATGATAGAAACAATACATGTGGTTACTACAGGACTAGAAACAGTGCATGTGAAAATAAATATAACTTACTGACCTATAATAACACATATATTTTTCTTTTAGAACAAGCTAGAATCCTATATGTAACAAACGTGGAATGCAATTAAAAACATAAATAAATAGTACATAATTGTAAAATTAAAAGAAATACAAACACAATTCAGCAGGAAAATGTTTAAAAAAAACTGCTGTTGAACCCTTAAGTCCAGAATATTAATCATATTTTATTAACAAAGACTGGTCATGCACTACCTACACAAAACTGAATGAATGTTTATTAAAATTCTCTCAAATCATATCAATGGTACATGAGGTACAAATAAAACAAATATATTTACAAATGTACAAATGCAGGGTCAAGTTAGGAAGAGTACAGGAATTAAATAAATCGAGCTAATATTTTTTTAACAAATATGGAAAAATTATTTTTTAACGAATCAATATCTATGGTATTCATAAGATTCCCTAATTTATAAGTGTTAACATTTGATGAGTAATGAGTGATGAACATTTTAATTTTTAAAACTGCATGTATAAATAAATCAGAATCCATAAAATGGTCTAGATTGGCAGAACATGTCAAAACATTCGTATGATTCTTAACAATATAGCTATTGAGTATGGCAGTACTTATGTAACTTGATTCCTTTTCCATACAACAAACACAATGAAATTCCTTCTTTAAATCCTTTTTTAATGAAAATCCTTTAGACATGCATGTAAAGATATTTTTCATAAAGTTGCATCTGTCTACTATCTTGATGCAGATCCTTTCCATGACAAAAAATCCACATTGGCCAGTGCATAGATTTCACAATGATTTCACAATAGATTCACTTTTCTAATCATCTTCATTCCACACTGCAAATGTCCTAACTAGCAGCCTGATAATTTTGTGTCTTAGACACTTTCATTGATTCCCCAAACAAGCTTTTTATCCTCACATACAGATTTCAGCCAGAGATTTCATCAGTGTCTCGTTTCTCTCCAATTTCTTGGTGGTGTCTTTCCATTTCTGTTCAGTCTTTTCTAGTTCTGTATTTTTGTGACATTCATAATGGAAGTCAGTACCCGTAGACTCATACCTGTAACCAACCAATCAAAATTATTTTTAGCATATATACTGCTATATATTAAACAGTCATATTAATAGTATGCAGATAAAATTCAGAAAGGTTGGTCAGTTGCTCAGCGGGTCATCTCAAGGAAGCTGAAATACATGTATTGCTGGCACTGGTAACAACTATTGAGTAATTTGGACCTATGAGTAGGTGTAGGAAATTAGGTTAATGAGTACGGTATTTTCCAATTTCTTTTAATTTTTTGGTTGGGTTTTTTTTTTGGGGGGGGGGGGTTGGAAAGACATTGCATTGCCTTTTCTGATTATTTTTTTATACAAGACAACATAGCAATATGTGGGTGACAATCTGTTTAGATTTACCATTTTTCTCTGGGAGGCCTTAACTTCTCAATTTCTTCTAATTTTTTTAGCTCTAGAAGTCTTTCCTCCTCCAGTCTAAGTCTATCCCTGCGTAGAGTGGCAATGTTACTCTCATAGGGAGTGGTTAACATGCCCATTGATGATGCTAAAATCAAAAATATAATGACAATATCAGATTGTATAAAAACAGATATGGATGCTATCTGGCAATCCTAAATTTCAATATACAGTCTATGTCTATTAACTGCAAATACCTTGGTATTGCGATATGCAAATTAATACACTTGTTACGCAGAAAGATTTTTCCAAAATAAAACAAATACATGTGAAACAAGAAAAATACTTCATGATGTACTTGCAGCATTTACCTATAGTGGGTGCCTCTCGTGACATTGAATACATTCTTTCTTCATCACTTCTCTCCATCATCTGGAAATCTCTAGAATTATACTTGTGATATTTGTCATCCACAGCTGTCTGCCTCAGTTTCTGGAGAGCTGACTTGGCTCTTGTGTAGGCGTGTTTCCTTCCCGACGCTGGTGCAGACATGCACTGCGAACGTGAAAGTTGATCTTTTAGTTTCTCCTCCTCCAACACAGCACTGAAAGTGACAGGATAGTACTTCTTTGCTAGTGAATCATAAGTAGCTAATGGATAATCTCTCCTCTCCACCATAGTATAATCATCTGTAGGGTAATATCTAGACTTCTCCGACCTGGATATCGACGGAGTGAATCTAGACAGCTTGGCCTCCGGAAATTCCTTGTCATAGAGATGGTCAATCCTGACGATCTGTTCCATGGAAGGTTTCCTCATCATACTGTCATTGAATGTCACACTCCTGGTGAAAGTGTTGGAGAGCTCCTGGCTCACGCGATCCAGTTTCGTCGCCAGATTGCCCAGATTTCCGCGCCTGTCCTCATACTTTTCTGGGTCAAACTTCAGGTGCTGGCACAGCCTCTCTGAAGTACTGGTCAGCTGAGAATTACTGAGATAGTCAGGCTTCTCCCTGCAAGGAAATACAAATATGAAATATTACTTTAAACAAGAGGCCCATGGGCCACATCGCTCACCTGAGCAACAATAAACATAATAAAATCAGCTCTATGGAGTCATATACAAAATATCTGAACAATGTCGTATAATAGATCCTGTATTAAAAAAAAAGAATTCCCCTGCATATTCTTTGTTTATCATTGAGCCCCTTTGTAACAGGATGGTTTTACAGTCATATCACATATTGAGCATTGCAGTTCTCAAGAAGATGATCAGACTTAAACAACTATTTATATATGGATTATAAACCTACATAAAATTTTGAACCCCTTGTGAGGTCCAAGAATTGTCCAGGGGCGAGAGTCTAAACAATTTTAAAGAATCAACAATATGTCAAAATGTTTGCATATAAGGAAAACCATATATAATAACATTTGAGTTTTTGTGAATAATTTAAATGTTTTCCTCTGTAAAATTGGAATCCCCCCCCCATGTGGCCCAACCCTACTCCTGAAGAATATGATTTTGACAAATTTTAATCTACACTACCTAAACTGACTTAAGTTAGAGCTTTTCTAGACAATTTGTGTTTTAGAAGATGATTTTTAAAGATTTTTCCCTATATATTCCTATGTAAAAATTTGTCATCCCCCCCCCCAAATTGTGGCCCGGGGATCATGATATGAACAACCTTGAATCTTCCCTACCTGAGGATGCTTCCACACAAGTTGCAGCTTTTCTGCATGATCGGTTTCTGAGAAGAAGATTTTTAAAGATTTTTCTCTATATATTCAAATGTGAAAATTCAACCCCCCCCCCCCTCTCTCACTGAGGCCCCACCCTACCCATAAGGATCATAATTTTATCAAACTTGAATCTACCCTAACCGAGGATGCTTTCACACAAGTTACAGCTTTTCTGGCCGATCGGTTTCTGAGAAGAAGTTTTTTAAAGATTTTTCTCTTTATATTCCTATGTAAAAATTCTTATTGTGGCCCAATCCTACCCCTGGGGATCATGATTTGAACAAACTTGAATCTACACTACCTGAGGATGCTTCCAAGCAAGTAATAACATTTCTGGCCAATCAGTTTCTGAGAAGAAGAATTTTAAAGATTTTTCCTTATATTTTCCTATATAAAAACTCACCCCCCTCCCCACCCCATTGTGGCCCCACCCTACCCCCAGGGATCATGATTTGAACAAAGGTTTTTTTTAACTTGAATCTACACTACCTGAGGATGCATCCACACAAGTTTCAGCTTTCCTGGCTGATCAGTTTCAGAGAAGAAGATTTTTAAAGATTTACTCTATATTTTCCTATGTAAAAACTCGACCCCCCATTGTGGCCCCACCCTACCCCCGGGGAACATGATTTGAACAAACTTGAATCTACACTACCTGAGGATGCTTCCACACAAGTTTCAGCTTTTCTGGCTAAATGGTTTTTGAGAAGAAGATTTTTGAAAATTCCAACAAATTTTCAATGATTTTTTATTATCTCCCCTTGAAAGAGGGTGTGGCCCTTCATTTCCCCTTTACCTAAGGATGCTTTGTGCCAAGTTAGGTTGAAATTGGCCCAGTGGTTTTGGAGAAGAAGTCGAAAATGTAAAAAGTTTACGGACGGACGGACGGACGGACGGACGGACGGACGGACAGACAGACAGACAGACGCCAGACAAAAATTGATCAGAAAACCTCACTTGAGCTTTCAGCTCAGGTGAGCTTAAAATGATTGTTTATGCATGGCATTAATATAGGTGACCCAAAGCTATTTACATATAAAAAGTTGGCAGTTGTTACAAAAGTCGGGCTTCTCCCTGCATGCATTTAAAGGGGCATGGTCACGATTTTGGTCAAATTTTTTTTCCCGATTTTAACGTTTACAATGCTTCAGTAAGGCATTTTTAATAGGCAACCAAAATTTGAGCGTCATTCGTTGAGTTATAAGCGAGTTACAGAGCTTACAATTCTTTGCTATGTAAACAAAGCTTTTGTTTACATTTTGAACGTTGAAGTGAAAACTCCAGTTTAAGAACGAAAATGAATGTTGTAAACGTTAGAATCTGTTTATATATATGCTTAAAATGAGTAAGAATATGAAAAATCAGCTTGAAAAAGATTTTTTACCGGTATATTAAACTTATGTAAACAAACACAGGGCACGAGCCTTGTTTACATTACAAAGAATTGTGAGCCCTGTATCTTGCTTAAAACTTCACTACTGACTCTCCAAATTCATTTGGTCATTGGAAATGCATTCCTTAAGCATTGTAAATAATAAAAACAGAAAAATAGAATTTGACCAAAATCGTGACCATGCCCCTTTAAATACAGAAGATTGTTTATGCATAACATTAGAGTTGATATGTAGCTATAAAAATAGTTAGCATGCAGTTGTAAACGTAAGACATTTGAAAGATAAATGCTTTTCAGTGAACATGTTGTTATAAGCTGCTATTGCTCTGCTGGTATAATTCCATGTTGGACAGTAAAACATCAAGGTGAATATTTCAGCAGAGCTTTTAAGTTCAGAACACAAAAATCTAATCACATGCAATGAAAAATGTACATTAATTGCCTGATGATCAAGGGAAATTGTTTCTATGGAATCATGAAGGCAACCATTAGTTGAAAGGAAGATATAGCGAGAGTTCAATTGTATATAAACATAACTGCATTATGTTCATTTGTTAATTATAAATATAAACATACAAAATTACTGTAAGGCCTAACAAAAAAAAATGGTTTGTTTCCGCTTTCATGCTGAAAAAAAGTAGGGTCGGTCGGTCGGAAATTTTTTTTATTTTTTCAATAATTTTTTTTTCCTTTAATATTGCAGTATCCATACATGCCGGTTAGATACTGACACTGCTGAATGGTATAAAATGAGAAATACTTTTAATATCATTCCTGACTATTAAGCTGGTCTTAAGAAAACACAAAAATGATATTATATATCAGATACTTCCTCTGCCAACGATGAGAGCATTATTAAAATCTACAACACATGGAAACATACAGCCATTTAATTTGAAACAAAACGTTTGAGTTACACTGATTTGAGAAGAGTAGCTGCTTCAAGTGTTTTTGTGACCAAAATTTTGAGTAATTTTTTTTCCAAATAGGATAAAAACGAAAATAAACAATTTTCCATCAAAAATCCTTAAAAAATTTTTCGAGTCGGGGGGGTAAAAGCTAGGGTCGGTCGGGAAAGCGGAAACAAACAATTTTTTTTCTTAGGCCTAACATTTGTATGTCCTGTAAAAGAGTACATATAATACTGCAGTGAATCCCTCAAAACAGCTAACTGCCTTTTCTAAAGCACTGTAAACATATTTTATATTAATTGGTTCTCAGTCAGCATGAAAACTTTAGTAAAGCAAAAATTCAAAGACAAAGTAGCTACCCAGGTAGCTTAGCATGAATTCGAAGTTAACCAAAATGTTACATGCTTGCAATGAAATTCATGATTTCCTCTTCTAAAACCTATTCTTACTGTAACAGGATACCGTAGTGCAAAACATTTTGGCAAATCTGCCATTAAACCATTGCCCACTGAGGTCTACACATTTACATTAATATAACTGCCCCAGTACACTGTAAAAGTACCCCCTCCCCACCCACTACAAACGCCCCCTTTTTAATGAAAAGATTTTATAAAATGGCCGCCAAAATAACACAAAGTTAACTGTGTTAGTAAAAAAACACTTGTACTATGCAAGTGTATTTGCATTGACGATTTATGTTCAAGATCTCTGCAAAATTCCATACATTGTGTCACATGGCAACGCACGAAACCCCATTCATCTGACTGCGATGAGTGAATTGTATCATGTTGTAGGGTATGACTTATATTGCATTTACCAAAATGATGTTCGCTGGCCATGTAGCACAAAATCCTCGTCAGGATTTCTAAACGTTTGACTTCGACTGAGTGACAAACTTGACATTTTCGTCTGTTTACGGAAGTCTTCAAATAGCACATGCGCATCAGTTGAGTCTATTCTTAGTCTTTTAAACTCTCTTAACAAACGCGGAAAAATATCCCTCTTTAAAGCTTAGGGGAAACTTTGAGCGGATGCTTGGTGTGGGCTTGTTGAAAGATCTAGAAAAGCCTGAGAAGGAGGAAAACTTCGTTTTGTTTTTATAATGGCAGGACACGACCCAGAAAAGTTTGATGGCATGTTTCTTGCTATGTGTCAGCGATCGGAAAAAGGCATTGAAGAGGTTGTTATAATTTTGTGAAAATGAAAGAGAAAATGTTTTAAAATTTATTTTTGAAAGTGAAAGTAGATTAATTCCTTCTATTCATTTATTAAGATAGGAGGCATTTTCACTGCAAGAGAAAATTACAGCTTTTTGGTACAGACCTGTACATCTGCGGGGAAAAAATAGTTGATAAGACTGGTAGACAATAAACGTAATTTCAACACGCTAACACGTGCATTATACATAAGTTGGGACTTAGTAACCTAACGTCCTAATTACTGTTGAAAATATTGATGCCCAAATATTCTTTTGATATCGATATTCAAATGTGTGTCCCTCCTACTTGCTGCAAACTTTTTTTTGTAATAGAATAGGAGGAATGACCACAAGAAGGCTTGAACCCAAGACCATTCTGTTTAAAAATCAACGCCTTACAGATTGAGCTAAAGGATTAACCCACTTTGCTGTTACTAATAAGAGTGTGGTAGTACTGATCCTATTATACACACTAGCTATCACACTCCTCACCCTTCTTTTTAAATTTCTATCCCATAGAAATCTCGCACAAGACTTAATGATCTTCAATCCACTCCACATGGGTATTAAATTTTGTTGGGTGCCAATGTAATAGAGTAAGAGATATGACCACAAGTAGGCTCAAACTCAGGATTCTTCAGTTAATACACTAATGCTCTACCAACTTAACTAAAGGGTTAAACCACTTATTGTTATAGTAGGAGATGGCAGTTTACTGAACCATTGATACACGCGTACTATCTGTATCACACTCTTAACTCCCTGAAAGACTTTTCTGACACAAAAACATTAAATTGACATTGATATTTTGTTCAGGTCCTGGACTGTCTTTTTAGTTTCCTTGTCAGAAAAACAGACTATTACACTGGAGGAACTCCAGGGCTGGCAGAAAAGGTGAGGAAATCCCCTATACAGATATCTCTTGCACAGAAATCCCTAACACATTTATATCAAAATTTAAAACCAAAATCATATTGTATATCATACTTGGCTTTATTTATGTATTCTGATTTAGAGCTGCATGTAATTTTTAAAATACTTGGAACAATGGACATGTTATAGATGCATTTAGATGATTTGAGCTGGTAAGTTATATCGACAATCTGAATCTCTGTAGCTTTGCAAGTTAGCCTTTCATTCATTGATTAATTAGATTTTCACCTTTGATATTGTTTTAAACTCAAGTCATACAAGATGTTTAAAAAAATTCTTTTTGAATCTTATTTTTATACTTGGTTTACAGATGTTGATGGAACATTTCAAAAAGTATGAAAAAATAGCAGAAAAGCAGAAAGACGAAATTAAGAAAGAAAGAGAAGAGCAAGAAAGAAAAAGAAAGGAAAAAATAGCTAAGCGGAAAGCAGAGGAGCAAGCGGAAATGGAAAGACTGAAAAAAGAAGAGGAGGAGCCAAAGATTAAGGAAATTACTGACGAAGAGGCTGAAAAGATACAGAAAGAGCTGGAAAAGGTATTGCGGATTCATTGATACCAACTGGCAAAGGACATTTATAACAACTTCAAAAGAAAACAAAATAAAGCTACCCTTTTGGTGTGTAATTAACACATTCTGCATATATGAATTTTTAAGTGGTTACTAAATTTTGCAAAATTTTACAAAATTGAAAAGGGTCTACTTTGGAATAAAAATACTTTTAAAAGTTATAATATGTTAACTGACTACTGAGTACCATTATGTATCCCAATTAAAAGCAAACAAAAAAATTGTATTATACATGTACTTTTTGATTGGTTATGTTTTGCAAAATGTTGATGAAATTAAGGATTAGAATTTCATGAAAGTAAAAATCTTACACTTCATCATAAAAATATTTATATTCTTTGAAGCTTTCTTAGCTGTATATATAAAGCTCTATATTATAGCATTAATTATTGATGTACTTTGTGTGTATTGTTATTATTTTACTTTGTGAAGAAAAAAGAAACTCCTGCTGAACCTGAACCAGAGGAAGACAAGAAGGATGAAAAGACAAATGAAAATGGAGACAAAGATAAAGTATGTGTACAGTTATATATATAAATTAATTTAGTCAAGACTATAAATTTTAAATCTGACATCATGAATGCACAGCCAGTATTTTGGGGTTTCTTAATAATGATATTGTCATCAGTTTTTGTTGCATTGTTGAAAGATTTTGCATTAGAAATCTATTTATTTATGCCACACCAATTTGATTTCTTGATCTTCGGATTCTAGGTTAAAAAAAAATATTAGGGCAAGCAGGCCATTTATTAATTAATTTTAAAATTAAAAAACTGAAATTTGAAAATTTTGGGGCGACATCAAAAAAATAAAGGCAAGCATGCAATTACATTTTATTTTGAAATGTCATTTTTCCTTTGAAATACATGTAAAAAGCACTAAAAAGTTGGTGACTGTATTCATCATAATATCAGACCCCTCCTGATCGCTAATTTTATCCACACATACAGGCATTATTTACTTGTATACCTTGCTGAAAATCTACCGGGAAATTTTTGGTATGATCAATGGTTTTTTTAAAAAAGCACAATCATGACTAATAAAAAAATAAAAGAACAAAAAATGGAGCGGGAAACAGAACGAAAATTTCAGAGTGCAGGATTTCTTTTTTAAATATTTTTTTTTTTTGAAAAGCCCTTAAGCAAGTGCGCGCGGATCTGGCAACCAAGATGTCAAATTGGTGTGTCCTTACATGTATTTAAATTTATTGAATCAGATATAAAATTATTGCCAATATTGGACTGGCCCATTGTATATTTGAGATTTGGAGGATTTTGTGATGTTTGTTTATATTTAATTTAGGTTTTTGGGGAAGGTTACTGAATTTTAAGAACTTATTACTGGCTTCATATATGTATTTCTTTAGGCTGATGATGAGGATGATGCTGACAAGGGAAAGCTGGATCCAAATTTAGGGAACGGAGGGGACATGCCTAACTATCGCTGGTCCCAAACCCTGGAGGAAATTGAAGTTAGTACATGTACTTACATGTATTAGTTATTAATGTCTAATGATTGCTTGTCCCAAACTCTGGAAGAAATTGAGGTCAGTACTCACATACATGTATGTCAGGTAATTTAGGAGACATGACTAACTACTGCTGGTCCCATACCCTGGAGGAAATTGAGGTCAATACACACAAATATATTCATTTAGTTAAATTAGTTTATATGACTAACATTTGTTGGTCCCAAATTCTGGAGGAAATCAGTGCATAAAAGAGAGTGAACATTGCAGGTAACATTCACAAGAAACCAATCTGATTAAAATCAGCCGTTCTGATACGCTACCGCTCTCGAACATCTGAAACAAGCCGCTTAGAGGTCACGTCCGAACGACCTTTCGATAAGCCAATCAAATTGTGGCTAGCAAAACTCTGTCAGCAGATAATTTCCCATAAATCTGTGCGGTTATATTTACCTTGCTGTTACTTCACCCGATAGTCTTTAAGAGACGGGGATTCTCATTGGTCAAAATGGTCACGACCTTATATTTAAATATTTAGATTGTCGGGTCGTTCGGACGTGACCTCTAAGCGGCTTGTTTCAGATGTTCGAGAGCGGTAGCGTATCAGAACGGCTGATTTTAATCAGATTGACAAGAAACAGGCCTAGGATTAAATTTCCCTGTAAATATTTTGTTGAATTTATATGTTAAACTTCTTAGGCAAAATGATAAAATTATATTTCAGATACATGTGCATCAGTATTTTGGGATTGGAAAAGGATTGGATTTTTGTAATCCTTCCCAGTATTAAACCTCTTGTTTGAACTAGTATTCTCTGTTTAATATGAAAATTGAATTGAATTTTCTTTGTTTGATTGTTTTAGTCATTATTGATATACATGTATGGTAATGAATATCCTCCATTTCAAGACAGAATACACTAGCTTCTGTACTTATATATCCATGTACATTCATGTAATATATACATGTAACTAAATCCTTTCCTTTTCTGTGATCAGTGCCAGTGCTGGTTCGACAAGAAGTTTCCCCTTAAATCAAAAGATGTTGTGGTTGAGATCGGTAGAAAGGTATGTTACGCACACATGCATGTGTTTGTTTTCTCCTTATGTGCTTTCAGTGCAAGAGTTTGAAATTTAACACATTTTATACAAAGCTTCTGAATCAATAATTTTTTGCAAAATTTGCTTTTATTTGGTTAATATCATTTTTGTAATCTGGACATGCACAACACCACTTTTTGATGTATTCTATTGTATTGTATTCTATGGAATCAATTACTACAATGATTATGTACATTTCTTCAGCACTTAAAAGTTGGTCTTAAAGGCCAACCCCCAATAATGGACGGAGAGACATTTAATGAAATCAAGGTGGAGGAATCAACCTGGACAATAGACAATGGGAAATATATTACTCTCAACATAGAAAAGGTACAATAGACAATGGGAAATATATTACTCTCAACGTAGAAAAGGTACAATAGACAACGGGAAATATATTACTCTCAACGTAGAAAAGGTACAATAGACAACGGGAAATATATTACTCTCGACGTAGAAAAGGTACAATAGACAACGGGAAATATATTACTCTCGACGTAGAAAAGGTACAATAGACAACGGGAAATATATTACTCTCGACGTAGAAAAGGTACAATAGACAACGGGAAATATATTACTCTCGACGTAGAAAAGGTACAATAGACAACGGGAAATATATTACTCTCGACGTAGAAAAGGTACAATAGACAACGGGAAATATATTACTCTCGACGTAGAAAAGGTACAATAGACAACGGGAAATATATTACTCTCGACGTAGAAAAGGTACAATAGACAACGGGAAATATATTACTCTCAACATAGAAAAGGTACAATAGACAACGGGAAATATATTACTCTCAACGTAGAAAAGGTACAAATGTAAAGCTTTTATAGTGAGAAAAATAATGAATTACTCAATTAACAGAGCCATGGTTTCATGTATTTGTTCAGTTTAAATGACTGATGTCTTTAACAATGACTAGTTATGTGGTTTTATTATTTATGCTACGACACCAATTTTCCTTGATTTGATTGTTAAGTGGATCCACTAAAATGAAAAAAATATTGAAGTGAAAAATACAAGAATAGTTCTTAAGGTTAGGATCATTGTATTTGAATTATATGAATTTACATGTCCTTGAAGCTGAATGATCAATACACAAAAATTGATGCCCTCTAATATTATTCGAACTGCTGTATTTTCTTACTCAATATTAAATAAAATGTACTACGCTATGTTCTTAATTTACAAACTGCAAATTAGAAGGTAAACAATGGACAATCAAATTGAGTGATGGATTTCAGCATGAATAGCAGATCTGTTGCAAAGGGAATCAAGTCTTCTTGATTCACAGTGATAGTTTTTTTTTAACAGGTGAACAGAATGGAATGGTGGAACAAACTGATTCTAACTGACCCTGAAATTAACACCAAGAAGGTTAACCCCGAACCCTCAAAGGTACAGTAATACTTAAGGAGGTTGGATGGTCAACAAATTAACCTTCAGATTTGTCTAAAACTTTTAAATAATGATATAATTTGTTTAGCTATAGACTGTTAGTTATTAAAGAAAAATGTATAAATTCTACCCTTTAAATTAAATTTTGGATATTTTCCTATAATTTTATTTACAGCTTTAAATTTCAGTAAATACGATCGCAGACTACTGTAAACATGGAGAACATTACGGTATTTTTAATTTCACTATGTTCACGGTTGGACTATTTTCTGTGAATTTAACAACATCATGAACATTTTGATAGTTGAGTTCAATAATGATGCCAATAAGCAGGGTGTTTTATTAGTATTGTTCCGTAGCAGTTAAATTGACTGGCTGTTTACTAAACTCTTTTGCTAAAATAGACATTTTAATTGGCACTATGTAAATGATTTATAATTATACCCCCGCTCCGAAGGAGAGGGGGTATACTGTTTTACCCTTGTGTGTCTGTCCGTCCGTCTGTCCGTAACAAAAATTTCTGTCGCATTTATCTCAGCAACTATTTATCACAGATGCTTGAAATTTTTACACAGTGTTTGTTAAGGCATGCCATATTGTGGGATATATTTTTGTACCAATCGGACGTCAACTTCCTGTTAAATGACGACTTTGCTTATTTTTTAACCAAAATTTTCAAACAAATTTTCGTCAAAGAATTCTCAGCAACTATTTATCACAGATGCTTGAAATTTTTACACAGTATTTGTATAGGCATGCTATATCATGGGATGTATTTTTGTTCCAATCGGACGTCAACTTCCTGTTAAATGAGTACTTTCAAATTGTTTATTTTTAGCCAAAATTTTCAAACAAATTTCTGTCAAAGAATTCTCAGCAACTATTTATCACAGATGCTTGAAATTTTTACACAGTATTTGTATAGGCATGCTTTATCATGGGATGTATTTTTGTTCCAATCGGACGTCAACTTCCTGTTAAATGAGTACTTTCAAATTGTTTATTTTTAGCCAAAATTTTCAAACAAATTTCTGTCAAAGATTTCTCAGCAACTATATATTGCAAATGCTTGAAATTTTAACACATTATTTGTTTAGGCATGCCATATTGTGGGATATATTTTTGTGTCAATCCGACGTCAACTTCCTGTTAAGTAATGACTTTGTTTATTTTTAGCCAAAATTTTCAAACAAATTTTCGTCAAAGATTTCTCAGCAGCTATTTATCGCAGATGCTTGAAATTTTTACACAGTGTTTGTTAAGGCATGCCATATTGTGGGATATATTTTTGTACCAATAGGACATCAACTTCCTGTTAAATGAGTACTTTGTTTATTTTAGCCAAAATTTTCAAACAAATTTTCTCAAAGATGTCTCAGCAGCTATTTATCGCAGATGCTTGAAATTTTAACACACTATTTGTTTAGGCATGCCATATTGTGGGATATATTTCTGTACCAATCAGATGCCAGCTTTCTGTTAAATGTCGACTTATTTTGCATATTCACATCAGAGCGGGGGTATCACTAGTGAGCATTGGCTCACAGATATCTTGTTGATTTCAGTATTTGGTCTGTAAAAGAACCCAGAAAAAAACAAAGATATAAACAATGTACAGCAATTTATTCCGACATCTTTTAACTGGAAGACGACAAGTATCGTGAATTTCTAATCATAGAAAAATCGATTTACATGAAATTAAAACCACCGCCAAAGGTTACAACTGGGCAAACCGTGAAATTTTAGACCCGTGGAATTAAAGACGTTTACAGTATTCAGTATTGAACAAAGATTCAGTAGATTTGAGACATTTTTTCTGATGCTAGAAAAAGGGTGTACCTTTTTTGTAACTATGGAACAGAATAAAGAGATTTTTTGACTTTACATTAATATGGATCACAAGAAGGTTAAAAATGTTCTTATAAATGCTGTTTTATATCTTCAACTAAAAGTACTTGTTTTCAAGGAAGGGGTTTATTTGTGGGGAATGTGACGAGGCCAGGGATTTTAACGATGTACACTGATTTATATTTCAGTTGTCAGACTTGGAGGGAGATACCCGTGGACTTGTGGAGAAGATGATGTACGACCAAAGACAGAGAGAGATGGGACTGCCCACCTCAGAGGATCAGAAAAAGAAGGAGATCCTGGACAAGTGAGTAATTAAATCCATAATGTTGTGTGTTATTATGTATACTGGTCTGGGAAATATGTGTTGTTTACTTTTGATAATTGACTGTAATAGACTGGGGGAAGGAGAGAAATGTACACTATTTTTAACTGGAAAAGAGCAGGTGTTTATATTGTAAAGGAATTTGAAATAGTGGTAAGGGGGTGCTGTATGTTATTGTCAACTGGGACAGTGGTGTTAATGTTATGTATTTTATGTAAATGCATCAACATTATTTTTTTTAACAAAAATCTAACTTGTACAGGAAACATTTTAAGTGTTTGAGTCACTTTGGGAGACAAGATGCATCTTATTAAGTGGATTCTCTCGGACTCAATAAAAAATGTCAAAGTTAAGGCTTCAGCTCAATGATACAAATGATACATGAACATGCATATGTTGTACAATAATAATTTTTTTCTTTATTATATTGTTTCAGATTTATGAAACAACACCCAGAAATGGATTTCTCCAAGTGTAACTTCAACTGAGTCCTGAACACTATTAATATCATCATGTCATTTTTCAATTAAGATGGAAATATTCTTGTTATGAATTCAATCAACAGACTGTGAGACAGTGACGCTTGTGATAAACAATATACACAGAACAACATTAAAATCAAATACAGTTTTGTATTATAAACAATTTTTATTTTGAGTGTAACGTGTTTACACTTGATTGCTTGATGTATTTAGAACAAGAATTGCAACTAAAGATTACATAATTATAGTTAATAAATTCATCATCACTCATCAAACATTTCTTGTTTATTAATAAGATGATTTAAAATTAAATCTTTAAATTTTTCATGTATTTTATTGTTGAATTGTACATTACTATTTTAATGAGAAAGAAATATAACGATTTCTGGTTATTGTTTTTGTGTAATAAAAAAACCTATCTGATAAAATAAAAATCATTGTGCCGTAGATCCGGTAATTTTCTAATTTTTAAAACGCTAATAGTATATTGAATATGCAGAAAACAGTGGCGTCGGAAGAAAATTGAAAGTGGTGAAGCTAGACTTATAAAAAATCTTCACAAGCAAAAAAAAAGGTCTTTGGTATGTATAAATGCAAAAAAAGTGGGGGAGGGGGGGGGGGGACTAAACCCTCCCTAGCCCCCCTGGTTCCGACGCCTATGGAAAATACATCCTGTATCATTTTCTGTAAGAAACTTTTTAAATCACAAAAAATGATTGACACAAATTTAAAATGTTACAGATTTCCCCCATTTTCGCAAATTTTGTGACACACGAAAAAAACCTGGATATACGTTAATATGCCATAAATAAATAATAAATTAATTTCATATACAATGCGAAGTATTCCACATTTTCTGATATCACTAATTGCTCAATATATTAATAAAACTGTGAATGAATAAGAATTAAGAATTTTAGAATTAACAAAATTAATAAATGTTTCAGTTATGTGTAGAATTATCTAATACCAGTAAGCACGATTCTTCAGGAATATGAACTGCTTGAAAATACACCTCATACCAAGGAATAGTTTTCAATAGTTACATAATAAGATATAAACTTTAAAATCTTAATGACTAGAAATACTGGTATACTTAATATTTAGCACACATTATTCATTGGATTAGCAGTTTGTCAGTTATTGAATGTTTGGTCTGGCTTTATATTTGAGCTGGAGAAAAGTTGAAATAAAAGAACTGAATTGTATTATATTTCCTTTTAGCTCACATGCATTTTTAATTTAACAGTTTAATTGAAAAAAACTAATCAACATCCATTATTCAGTATTAATTCAGTTTCAAAGGCCATGTAATAAATGATGAGTGACCACATTGTTCTAAATGTTGTATTTGTTGTATTGCTGCCACTGAAGTTGTTAGATCCCCCACACATGTTTTAGATCCTCCACTTTCTGCAATTTTTCCTGTTCTTTACCAAACAGGCCGTACTTTGGGGCCACCGCCCCTATATCACCCACATATCTTGGATCCGCCGCCTCATCAGCTGGCTGCCACCTAGAGTGCAGAAACAAAGCACCTGTAGTGTGGTCAGTTATCATTGCCTTTACTTTGGATTCATTTTCCCCAGTATGTGTCAATAAAGTCTAGATTCCAATAAAATGGAGGGGGTTCCTCTTTCATATATTATTTTAGATATTATAATGTGCATAGTGCATACATTAGATAATCACAGGTACTATACTATATGTATTCTATCTGGTGTTGTTTAAACAGTACACATTGCAGTGTATTCTAATCAACGGATGTCACAAAGTACCCACACCAGCATGCGTGTGTACAAATTCATATTAAATATGTTCTTTGTTTCTTACCGAGTGTCACAGCTGAGACGTATGTAATCCGTCAGGTTGGATGTGGACATGTGGACCGTCCTGAAATATTGATCTTGTTACATTTACCAAATAATTGTTAAGTTTTGTGTATAATGTTGTATCATATGATATTTGATAGTTTTATGTTTTTAAATATATGTACAAGACTTTGGATAAGGGAAGTGGTTTTATATGTCTATAGTTTTCTGTTGGTGTTGCTATGAAAAAAGTAAATGAAAACGTAAATAGAAAAGCATGTGATCCGCGTGTCATAGGTCAACGAATAGTTGACTTTGTCCTTCCATATCGAGAGTGAATAAGACCTCTTTAGGGTGACCTTTTATTATAATGAAAGTACAATGTAGCAATCGATGCAAAAACAAAAAATCACAAAACCCGCTAATGCATGGTTTTCTTTTCTGTAATGTTTGCTACGTCCACATCCACATGAACCTTCAACGAGAATATTTTATCATTTTAAAATGCTATATTTACATCTACCGAGTATGATTCCCTCTAATTTCCTACGGAAACTTACAACTCTATAGAAACAGACAGGACAGAAAATCTACAGGCCCCGTTTAGCGATTGGTCGAAACCTACAGCGACCTAACAAAAATCACGGACTGCACGAATTAATCATGATGATGTCAGACTCAAACTCCCATAGAAGACGATTTGGCTGTTCTTTAAGCTTAAACGTACTGATGTACATTAACAGTAATTAAGTGAATTTTACTTACTTTTTACAATCAATTTATTAATTTGTTTTAATAACAATAAATTGATTTCTTTGATGGTTCTTGCGGGTTATGAAGGTAGCGATCATTGCAGAAAAAATGCTAACGCGGGTTATTTATTTTTTTCTGCAATGTCGCCATCTTCATATCCCAAATGAATCACCAAAGAAAGCATTTTATTGTTTAAATAATCTAAAAATGCAAATATTTCGAACATTCGTGGTGTTTTTAGTGTTTCTGTACCTCATGGTAAATATCAGCACATCTCCCGCCTGGAAGTCCGAGGTTTTCCATTTCCCGCCAAATTTAGACGTAATCTCGAACGGGTCCTCAGTGAACCAACCTGTGCCTGTTCACAAAATCTACGTTTGTTTAACTTTATACATGTATGTTAGAAAATAAAAAAGTTAAAAAGTCAAATAATTGTATTAAATATTTTAATCTGGTAAGCTTTAACTAAGTTAATAACTTGCAATTGTTTTGTGTAACGTTACATCCGCTACATGTATCTATACATGTAAAATCAAAATGTTCAACATTACAGTTACAACATTACATTTACAACATTACAGTTACAACAATTAATCAAGCCTTATTTGTATTTTGCAAACTTTGACTGTAATTCGATTTTGCCTTATTATTTTCACAGAGACATGTGCATATGATAAACAATTAAAAACGTCTTCTTTATTCAAAATCAACAATATCCTCATCATCACCATTTTATAAAATAACACACCTTCCACGTTTTCTTCCTCTATATCCAGTTCTCCGTATGTTTCTTGAAGCTGTCTAAAACTACAAAATTAATATTACCATTGAATATATTTTGTACCACTGACACCTGATCAAGACGGTGCATTCTAATACCACCCCAATGCGCGGATCTAGAGGGGGGGGGGGGGTAGGGAGGATCCGGACCCCCTCCCTTGTAAATTCAAATTTCTTTAAATTTACATTATAAAATTACCAAAAATAGCTTCAGACCCCCCCCCCCCTTGGAAAACTCAAATAACCGTCGGACCTTCCCCTGGAAAAAATTTCTAGATCCGCGCGTGACCCCTGACCTTGGTAAAGAGTTGGATCCCTCACAAACCGCCAATGTTCCCATTTCTATAGGCGTATCCCCAAAGGGAGTCCACACAGTGAACAGATTCTTAGATCCGCGCCCCATGTATACGTTGTCAACATGGGCTCCAGTGAATTGCTTACGGTTGATCCCCCTAGAAAGATATTTAAAAAAATTCAGAGAGAGAGAGAGAGAGAGAGAGAGTTATACATGTATATATATACATGTATATTGAGGTTTTTTGTCTTTTAATATGGATACGGCAGCAAGGTTAAATTTCTGAATAATGGCTAGCTTGTCAACCCTGATTTTAAAATAGCACTGTTAAGTTTTATATAGTGTACTACTAGTAACTTTTTGTTAAACATTTAATTTTGTGTTTCAAAATAAACTCAAAGTACCCAGGTATAATACACGCATTTATCATACTTAAATAAAAACCAACCTCACCTCAACCATTTAAAATCAAACGTCTTGACCTCACTGTCCAAAAATCTCTCGAAAAACATTCTGGCTAAAATACGAAGTAAAAATCATTTACTGTAGATTAAATATTTTACTTTTTCTGAAGAATATTCTAATTTTTTATTGTAAAATATCCATTAAGGAGAGAGAAAGAAAGAGAGAGAGAGATAATTATACGTCGTTGTCCCTCCAGAACTCGTAGAACTGCAGGACTATGTGTGATGCTGTTCCTGCCCTGTTACAATAAAAGTCAAAGTCAATGTGAAAAAGTCGCAACGGGTCGGGATATTAATTGTGATATTTCAAGATTGAAGAACTGCAAATGTACTCTAACAATTAAGCTAAGTGTTTGACTGAACTAAAACTGCTTCCATACCTCCATGAACGGTATGCATCCTCGGCCACACCTCTCGTCCAACACGCCCTCATTGGGAGGGGCCACTAACTTAAATTCAGCCTCCTTATTTACATATTCCAAGATTGACAGACGGGCCTGCAGTACCTCCTGTCTGTCATGAAATCCCCGGATGAATAGGTATCTGAAATAGAGAGATCATTGATAAATATTTATTTATTCCCACATGCATACCCGGTATTATTACATAGACGTCGGAACTTGATTTGTGCACCTTAGGCTTGACCAATTTATATCATAGTACTATCTGCTATTTTAGATATTATATATGATAGAATGTGTGATGTCTTTAAACAAAAAGTTGTTAACGATATAAGCAATGCGTCAAAATGTATATTGTATAAACATGTTGTTGATTACTTTTGTTTACAAGTTTATCTAAAGAAATCAATTCATGTAAAATATCGTAAATTAATTACACGATTACGGTTGTCTTCACATGACTTAAAGATTGAAACAGGGAGGTATGATAATTTAACACGTGATTGTCGAAAATGTGACTTTTGTAACTTAAATGATATTGAAGATGAATTTCACTTTCTACTTATTTGTCCATCACTTCGTAGTTTAAGAGAAAAGTATATTAAACAAGAGGCCAAATGGCCTTAACGGTCACCTGAGTAGCATAACCCATACACAAACTTGTCAAGGAGTCTCATATATGCATATTTAGTTAAGTTTTATTCTGGAATAGAAAAATTTTTAATTTGTAATGACGACCACCTCCCTGCCTGAAATCTTTCAAAAAGGACCATTAAACCTATAATTTTAGCGAAAAACTTAAAAGATCATAAAAGAGTGCATGACCTGATATTGAAAAGGTGCAAGACTCTGATAGAAAATAATTTAATAATAATAACAAGGTGGCTATTATTCATGTTTTATCTAAAACAACCTCCCATCCCCCATCCCCCCGGGGCAGACAGAAACTCTCCCTATGGGCATTTAAAGGGACCTGGACACGATTTCAGATGAAAATTTTATTTTTGATTTTTATGTATTATATAGTTTACTTATGTATTTTGAATGATTTACCAAAATTTGAATGTTAGAAGTCGTGTTACAAGCGAGATACAGAGGAAAGAAGTCGTTGTTATGTAAACAAAGCTCGAGTCTTATATTTGTTTACAAATAATGTAAAGTAAAGAAATGACCATTTCTTTGACAAAAAAACTTGTGGAAACAAGATAAACTTATTAAATGTGTTCATAAATAAGTTTATCAACAACAAAATGCAAAATTAGATTGAAACCTTTACCAATTCAAGACATATGTAAACATTAACAGGACTCGAGCTTTGTTTACAAAACAAAGAATTTTAACCTCTGTAACTCGCTTGTAACTAGATATTTGACCTTCAAATTTTGACAGGGCATTAAAAACATCCATATTGACCATTCTATACATTAAAAATGAAAAAATAAATTTTGAAAAAATTTAGCTCAAATCGTGTCCAAGTCCCTTTAAACAAACGAAAAAAACCCAGCTTTATCGATAAAAGCCATCATGAGTTACTCACTTCTCCTGTTCCAGTTTTTGAATATTCAACATTCGTTGAGAATCACCATCTGGCATATATACCAAAATCATTTTACCTTTATATATCAGTGATTTTAGTTAGCCAATTATTCCTTTACTATTAACATAAACAAGGAACAAGAATATATATGGTTTAGGGGTGGGGATATTAACCGTTTTCAAGATATTCAGGCACTACCTGTTTGAGAGGGGTCAGGACCACCCCAAGGGCCCATGACCTACATACCATATGATGCCCCTTGACACAAGGAACAAGAATATATATAGTTTAGGGGTGGGGATCTCAACCGTTTTCAAGTTATTTGTGCACTTCCTGTTTGAGGGGGGTCAGGACCATCCCCGGGGCCCATGACCTACATACAATATGATGCCCATTGACACAAGGAACAAGAATATATATGGTTTAGGGGTGGGGATATCAACCGTTTTCAAGATATTTGGGCACTACCTGTTTGAGGGGGGTCAGGACCATCCCTGGGGCCCATGACCTACATACCATATGAAGCCCCTTGACACAAGGAACAAGAATATATATGGTTTAGGGGTGGGGATATCAACCGTTTTCAAGATATTTGGGCACTACCTGTTTCAGGGGGGTCAGGACCATCCCTGGGGCCCATGACCTACATACCATATGAAGCCCCTTGACACAAGGAACAAGAATATATATGGTTTAGGGGTGGGGATCTCAACCGTTTTCAAGATATTTGTGCACTTCCTGTTTGAGGGGGGTCAGGACCATCCCCAGGGCCCATGACCTACATACCATATGATGCCCCTTGACACATGGAACAAGAATATATATGGTTTAGGGGTGGGGTTCTTAACCATTTTCAAGATATTTGGGCTCTTCCTGTTTGAGGGGGGTCAGGAACCACCCCTGAGGCCCATGACCTACATACCATTTGATGGCCCTTAACACAAGGAACAAGAATATATATGGTTTAGGGGTGGGGATTTTAACCGTTTTCAAGATATTTGGGCCCTTCCTGTGCCATATTGGCCCCACCCTAGTGCCTGAACCCCTGACCCAGAGACCATAAATTTCACAATTTTGGTAGAAGACTTCATGTACATCATATCCAGGCCTTTAGTTTTTCACAAATATCTATGGGAGTAGAGAAGAAGATTTTCTAAGATTTAATACATTTTTACTATATGGCCATATTGGCCCCACCCTAGAGCCTGAACCCCTGACCCAGAGACCATAAATTTCACAATTTTGGTAGAGGGCTTCATGGACATCATATCCATGCATTTAGTGTTTAACAAATATATATGAGAGTATAGAAGAAGATTTTCTTGGATTTAATACATTTTTACTATATGGCCATATTGGCCCCACCCTAGAGCCTGAACCCCTGACCCAGGGGCCATGAATTTCACAATTTTGGTAGAGGGCTTCATGGACATCATATCCATGCATTTAGTTTTTAACAAATATCTATGGGAGTAGAGAAGAAGATTTTCTAAGATTTAATACATTTTTACTATATGGCCATATTGGCCCCACCCTAGAGCCTGAACCCCTGACCCAGGATCCATGAATTTCCCAATTTTGGTAGAGAGCTTCATGGACATCATAACTATGTATTTAGTTTTTAACAAATATCTATGGGAGTAGAGAAGAAGATTTTCTAAGATTTAATACATTTTTTACTATATGGCCATATTGGCCCCACCCTAGAGCCTGAACCCCTGACCCAGGGGCCATGAATTTCACAATTTTGGTAGAGGGCTTCATGGACATCATAACCATGCAATCAGTTTTTTCCTCACATGTGTGGGAGTAGAGAAGAAGATTTTTGAAAATTTGGCTGTTTTTTGCATATTTGGCCCCACCTGTGGCACCCTGGTGGTGGTAGAGCCACCAATTTCACAATTTACATTCCTCTTACCATAAAGATGCTTCACACCAAAAATGGGAACAATTGGCCTTGTAGTTTTTAAGAAGAAGTTAAAAATGTAAATTGTTAACGCACGACGCACGACGCACGACGACGGACGAAAACAGATAGCAATAGAAATACTACTCCCGAAAACCAAGTGTGTATAAAGTTATACAGTTACTATCTTCCTCAAATACTAAAGAACTGTGTAATTTAGGGAAATATTTATATTATGCCAACAAGCATCGAACTACATGTATTAATGTGAATAATCAAAATTGATTATGTACACTTTGTGTATTGCTACCCTATTGTATTTGAAATGTTTGTTTACATGTATAACCTATGAGATATCTGTCTCTCGGAATAAAGAACTTGAACTTGAAAACAATTGATTTAAAGGAAATAATTACAATTGCATTAATTACTTTTTGAAAGATATCGTCTTATTATAACTGCAGCAGTGTGTCCATACAAATTGAGTAACGCGCATTAGCTTATAATAAAACTCATCATTTTAACCTTTGAGTATCCTGTCCGTGTTACGTTGCTATATATGCAGTAGCTTTCCACACACTTTATATGCAAAAATATGTAAATGTCAATGTGAACAATTTAATTCCTTTTTTGATGTATCATGCGGGTTATGAAAATAACGATCATTGCAGAAAAAAATGCATAACCCGCGTTACCCGCTAACGCGGGTTCTGTATTTTTCTGCAATGTCGCCACCTTCATATCCCACATGAATCACCAAAGATACTAACATTTAGTAGAGAGAAAATCCAAAATTTTAATTTTAAAATTTATCAGTTTCCATTATCTTTATAAAGATCTCTTCTTCGTTTATTTGATGGATTGATAAAGAATCCTTTTTAAAGTGTTATTTCACAAAACACAAACCAATGTCGGCTTTAAACTATTTAATATGAATTTTTTATGTATTTTTAAGTAAAACGGACTGCGATCGCGAACAAGGTACTTTAGAGCTTAAGACTTGAAAGATAGATCATTCGAGTAATAATTCCTAACAGTGGAGTTAACTTTTCTTAATTTTGGTTTAATAATTAATTCTTGGTGTTGCCCTTGCATTCTCAGTAATAAGTACATGTAGTGGATTATAAACGTCAATGCAAGTTTAATTCATGAACAATATTCTGACAAAGAGTCTACTCTTTTATTACCAATCACAGAATTTCGAGATAAGTGTAACTCGTTGTGATGAGAACTATAGTTCAATACAATAAAATCCTTTCGTTATCACAAGATGATATATTATATCTATGGAAAGCCGTAGGGTACCCCCACATAATTATTATATTTTACTATATAATTGACCAAGGTAATAATTTCACCCAACTTCTCTTAAATTGCACTATTATTATCTTTTCAAAATAATTATAATCTTAACTTTGTAAAAATAAAAAAATAAAAAATACCAACATAATTATTTTTTATCATCAAATCATTATTGTGTTCTGATTCAAAATAATTTTTAAAAAAATGTCACCCAACACATATCATTATCTTGTGATGACGAAAGGATTTTTAACCGGGTTGACCCCTATTGTACTGTCCTTTACAAAATTTAGATTATCAGGAATCAACATTTGTACATGACATTATCATGTACAAATTTTGATTCCCAATAATCTAAATTTTTGTAAAGGACAATTCGAATAATTTTTCCTACAGTTTTCAAGATAGGAAGTTATTATCTTGCAGATGAAAATTGTTACTATATTAGAGATATAACTTGGATTTTGATATTAAATGATTTATAAAAAAAAATTATTATTGGCAAAATATTGAGTAAAGAGTACCCTATTTCTCTGGATAGGTGTTAATTAATTCAGGATTGACAAATGGATTTATGGGAAAAATTATTTTCCTGTAGGAATTTATTTTTTAAAGGAAAATATCTCACCTGTCAAGTAATATACATTAATAACGAAAGTGATTAAAATTCTTCAAGCAATGATCTATCATATATTGCAGACCTAAATTTTTCGATACATGCAAAAATGCCACCTTGGCACTGGAATAATTATCCGGCAAAGTGTTCTTTACAGAATCTACTGGATGAGTAGAATTTGATTTTCATTAAAAGGGTTCTTTACAGAATCATCACAGTGAGATGAGTAGAATTTGATTTTCATTAAAAGGGTAAGGCTATGCCCTTTCGATATTGAAGTTTGGCGTCATTGTGGTGATAACCCTTTACATACTTATCTTCAATATGATTTCATCTATCTTAAACCTTATTTTTAAGCTCTCTATAAAACTTTAATTTGCGGGGGGAGAAATGCATATTAGTGTAGTCCTTTATATCATAATAAAATAACGTTACATGAATATTTTGTAATAATAGATGCATCGTTTTATGAAATTTAGGCCTAAATGCGTTGATATTTTTATAGTAAACCTTGACAGTTCTGTGAATCAACTCTTTTTTATAATTCTAGCATGCATGAACTTTCGTATCTTTGAATATTTCATTAACTTACCCCTTTTCTTGAATTTCCTTTCGGAGTGCCTCTGGATTGTTCAGTAAATGATTGCAGTCTCGTAGCTGTTGCAGGTCTTCCGATGGAAAGACTACCTCCCTGGTTCCCAGTGATACCTTTCGGGACATTGATTATTTCTTTAAAAAATAACATGTGTATATTACTATGAGAGAGAGAGAGAGAGAGAGAGAGAGAGAGAGAGAGAGAGAGAGAGAGAGAGAGAGATTGATTTTGTCTAATATTTCCGGAATCCGGACGGTCTGCTTTTACCACAAAACACCGTTTAATTATACGCTTTGCCTTATTTAACCAGACGGTAAATTTTAATGACGCTCCGTTTAATACAATAGAATGTTAAGCCTGTCACACCTTTTTCACCTGCTAGACCATAAACACTCGGACTTCCCTAATCACTTTCCAATGTTACCGACAGTAATGGTTACTTTCTAAAACACCCCTCTATATATTTAAAAGGAAGAATGTGCTCAATAAATCTGGAAAGTTTTACATAGCTTTTGTATTTATATTCAAAAAAGTTATATTAACCGAAGGAAGTGTCTCACGACTGCCTTGCTAAATTAAGTCAAAACCGGAAGCATAGGTTGAAAACAAAAAGGAAATCATGTCTGCTGAGCGAAAGTGCATTTGGGGACAATTGACGTGTCTAGAAATAGGTAACGTGAATAGGTACATTCACACATGGACACAATATATTTAGCAAGATTATGCTATTATTATAGTAGTTTGGTTAATAATTCCTCACTAAATAACAACATAAAGCAGGGTTACTTATAGTAAAAACAGTCAAGTACAACTCTAATTTGCTGCTATTTAGTATGAAAGGCAAAGAAAACAATATTAACACCCATAACTAGACACATCCGGACGCCTCACCTATCCGAACGATAGGGCTTGGGAACGAAAGCATCCGGATAACTGAGGCTCCACTGTATTTGTTTGTTTTTTTTTATAAATTAAACATTTGCTCATTACAATATGTAAGTAAAAAAAAGAATTAGATGAGTAATTGAGTAATATTAACTGTGTATCTTCAGTTCGTTAAAAAAAGTGTTTCTGTAGAGACAATATTCACCATGTTCACAAAAGTTCGGTAGGCGGAACGTTTTGAAATTTGCAAAATCGGTGTAAAAATATATATTATAAATTAATATGTGACTTGCATGCAAACGAGATAGTATATTAGGTACATGATACATGAACATGTAATACACCTGTCGCGGTAAGTTAAAATTTGCAAAGAAGATGGAGGGGTTGGGGGATAAGATAGTGCAAATGCCCATTTGGTTTAGTCGTAAAATAAAACTTCAAATTTGATTTTTTCCCATTAAATCTATATGATAATGTTATCATACAAGTTTTCAGAAACACAATTTCTAACTATCATAATTAATTCAGTTTTGAATATCTTAGCAAACGATAATTTAAGAAAAAAATATTGCCTTAAGTTTTGGTGGTATCAAACCCACAACCTAAAAAGCCTAATTATATAAGATTACCTAATGTCTGGTACTCTAACCACTGAGCCATTTCAGTCACAACAATGTGCATTGTTGAAATGCTATTTGCGACTTACGGACGTATTATTTTTCTAAAACGTTCAATTGTTTCAAAATGATATTTTTAACGTATAGTGGGTCATCTCTCCACGTTTTTGTTAATTGAAATCGGTTTGTTTTCCATAAGACCTTATATGGGCCCCGCTCTGCGGGTGCCCTATAGTGACAAGTCTGTACGTCCGTCCGTCCTTCCGTCCGTCTGTCAGTCCGAGATCTTTTATTCGAAGTATATCTTCTCTTCCCTTGGCCCAATCTGGCTCATATTTTACCCACAGAGTGCCTTATGTAAGGATGTGCAGTGACCTTGAACCATGTTTCAAGGTCAAAGCTTAAAGTCATAACAGAATCATATGAATAATCCTTGTCCGGAGCATATCTTCACTCCCTTTGCTCCAATCTTGCTCATACTTCACTCACATAGCTATAGTGCCTTTGATCAAAGGGTATGCAGTAACCTTGAATGATGTTTGTAGGTCAAGTGTCAAGGTCATATCGGATCACATCCTTTTTCAGAGCATATATTCTCTCCACTTAGCCCTATTTGGTTCATACTTCACATAAACAGAGCTTTTTGGTTAAAGCTGAACACCGCTCGTAAATAGGCATTGTCCGCCATATTTCTCTTTCAATACTGCTGTCCCTAGAACCCCTATATAAGGCAAAGACCTCTAAACAGTTCAAAGTACTTTGCTGTAGAGGTCTCACCTGTGTGGACGTACATCTTGCCTCGCCGTGTTACTCGGTCGCGATGAAATTCTCAAGTTTTACGCACTTTTTCAAGCCATGAGAATACTAACATCAAATAAAATGGTCAATGCATTATTTACAAACAGAATATGCACATAGAATATGAAATAAATGCAAAAAATCCAAAGAACACGAAAGGAATACTACACGTCTGCCACGAGTTTCAGGTGTGCAATCGGGTGTAACGAAATCGAAGGGTTTATATACCAGGTATCTGTGTGACGGTGCCTATTTACGAGCGGTGTTCAGCTTTAATGGTGACTTTGAACCAAGTCAATGTGAAGGTCAAAGCAGATCTCTTTATAATCAGTTTTAGACCGTAGAGCATTTCCCATTTGCTTAATCTTGCTAAGGTTGAACAAAAATACCTTTATTTAAGGGGTAATGAGATTGTATTAAAACTTCTATGTCAACTGGAAAATTATATAAAGTTATAGGTCAAGGTCAAAGCAAAATTCGCTGAAATGCTTTTCATCCTATTGACCATTATATTAAAGCGGGGTCCTTTGAGATGGTCACCATCTCAATGTTGTCTAGTTTAGATTATGGCAAAAATATGGAGTACAGACCCACTCTATAAAAGAAAAGGCATTGGAATTCTACAAAGTGACACTAGGAGGTTTTGATCCGCATAAGCCATGCAGTTTAAATCAACATACATGTATTTCAAGTATTGAACATATTTAAGGGTTACAAATCGATGTTATGTTAAATATACTTTGTTTTGAATGATTTTTAAAATATGTTATCAGATTTGTTGAGACAATCATATATTGTAATTTCAGCAGCTTATTCATCCTTATAAAGGCATTTTAGTCGCCTCATACATCCATCTTATTTAAATATTCATGATTTCAGCTAATGGCATCTTAAGGAGGCTGGGTGGTCAACAAATTAACCATCAGATCTTACTTAAATTTTTAGATATGATGGTTTACCTATATAGTATTATTTAGTAAATTAAAAAGTCCATATATTTTACATTTCTAATCTGGACATTTTCCTATATTCTTATATAGAGCTCTCCTTTTAAAAGAGACCAATACAGCCTAAAAATGACAACGAACATCGAACTCTCTTAAATGATTTTACTGTGAAGATATACATGTGGAAAAGGACAGGTGAGCTTAAAGGACCATTGAAAAACGTTCACCTTAATCCGCTCATGTGTTACAAAGAAACTATAAAAGGTTTAATTCCTTTGTCGGTGAAAAAGAGGAGATCATATAATTATAATTGGTATAGGTACGTACAGTTCTACATTGGCATATCGACATCATGATATTGTTGGGTTATATACACTTACCTGTGCATTCATATAGAAGAATTTAACGTGACCTAGATTTTATCTGATAATCCAGCTAATCAGGTATCAGGTGGTTACAAAGAGAGAGAGAGAGAGAGAGAGAGAGAGAGAGAGAGAGAGAGAGAGAGAGAGTGGGGTTACATATACGTTGACATTCATTGACTTAATCCTAAAATTTGCAGTGGCGTCGGAAGCAACTGAAAGTGGGGGGGGGGGGCACATTTAATTAAACACATTCAGTATTGCTAAAACCTTCAAAAATTGACTTCAAATTTAATTGATATTAATTAAGACATCAAAATATGTATATGCTAAATAAGCAACAAAATGCTAATGAAATCGGATGTTCAGACTATAGATTTTTATAGAGTGGGTCATCATACCATTTTTTTAAGAACGTATACTGATAAAACATGTAAATGTCTATCTTTTTCAATTTTCAAAAAAAGGGTACCAAGACCCACTCTATGGTAAAAAGCAAGCTTTCTTCCTTCAATTTTCAAGATGATCATCAAATGGACGAGACCGAATGTTTGCGCAATACTAAATTGAGTTTCTTATTTAAATGGATTCAAGCACATGATTCCGTGGTGTAGCGGTTAGCGAGGAGTTCTTGGTATTATAAGTATGTTGAAGTAGGTGTTCGATTCTAATGAATGGTGTTGTAGATATTCTTTATATCTTTGTTTACTTTGTTTAAATTCGAAAAACTCATTTGATGTCAAGAAAGAAAATATTGCGTTATTATGAATAAAACACATGCACTTAATAATTTTATGGATTGATATTTAACAGCTAAATCAGTTATCTTTAGTATTTAATTTTACAAATTAACATGTTACTTTGTTGAGGGGGTCAAATTATGGACTTTAAGACACAAAAAATTTGAATTCTTTATTTTATGCACACGCACATAATAATAAATTCTCTGGAGATATGTAAGCACAGGAATAAAAATGTTTGAAGTTAATACACATATCATACTAAATGCGTGATTGTCATTTGAAACATACTTAGTCTAGTGATAGGGTTGTGGCCACTTGTGGGCACATGCATCGGCTTATTCCCCCAGGTTCTAATAAAACTTTCCGGAAATAGTAGGTCTGTTACATGTTATCTTTCACTTTTATGACCCTATCAGTGTTTCCTATGATTTTTGGACGTCGTGTAACTTTAGTTTCAGTTTGCTTTCAGTATATTAAGGGAGTAGAACTGTATGTTAAGTGAAACTCGGAAGAAAAATAAAGTTTGTCATTACATTTTAAGACGCCATGAAGTTGAAACACAAAGGAAATCGTTTTAGAAATCTTGAGAACTCGATACTGGCCTTGTTTCTCGTGTTCGTTGTTGCAACACACGGGAACGATCACCTTAAACAGCGAGTTCTGCTCGTGTCTTATGATGGATTCCGTTGGAATTACCTAGATAAAATTTCAAATAAGGTGAATTTTGAACGCATAATAAACGCAGGAGTGTATGCAAAAAAAGGACTACAGAACGCTTTCATTACAAAGACATTTCCCAACCATTACACTCTGGTGACAGGGTTATATGAGGAGAGCCATGGCATTGTCGCGAATGAGATGTATGACCCACAGTTTAATGAGACTTTCTCTTTAACTGACCCTGAGGATGTGATCAAGTCTAAGTGGTTTGACGATGGGGGTGAACCTATTTGGGTTACAAACCAGAAACAGTCGACTCCTTCATTACCCCGCCGGAGTGGCTCTCTGTTTTGGCCAGGATCCATGGCCAGTGTTCATGGGTACCTACCGACTAAGTATCTGGCTTATGATCCACACATGAAGTTTAAGGAGCGAGTAGACATTATAATATCATGGTTTTTGGACAAGGACCCGATAGATTTGGGATTGCTATATTACGAACACCCTGATGAAGAGGGACATGAGTATGGCCCAGAGAGTGATAATATGGCAGAAACTATACAGAAGCTAGAAGCCTGTACAGGGTATCTCTTAGACAGTCTTGAGAAGAATAATCTCCTTGATACGATGAATGTCATTTTAACCAGTGACCATGGAATGACAACAACACCTCATAACAAAACCATTATCTTAGGAGATTACATTCAGAAAGACTTATACAAAGTGATTGTTATGAACAACCCTATAGTTAGTATTATACCTCAAAATAGTAAGTACAAGTTAAGTCACCTTACTCCATACCCTTGTGATAATATTCTAGTAGTCTAGATATTATTTTATTTATGATGATATTGATATTATTGGAGTTAAAAGTATAATTGCACACAGTGTCTTTGTTTTGTTTTGACTGACAAATTGCTAATATGCAGCTATTTAATTTGCAATTGAAATTAGTCACTCCAATAATAAAAAAAAGAATGTTCATTAGCTTTGTCTGGGGTTTGGGCCGGTTTGTGGTTCAAGATTGAAGATAGATATTACCATAATTACAGAATAGAATAGTGTTTAATTTCCAATCATAGACTCTCTCAGAGCATAACAAAAATACAACTTATTAATGAATTTCCCCTGGTAGAATCATGTACCCTGGCATGATTCAGATACCCTCAGGCTATATGATTGTTACTTTCTCTGCAGGTCTTGAGATGCATGACTTTTAAAGTCTTTACCTTGATTGTTTGTTTCACAACTTTGTTTCCTATATGTCAACATTGAATTCAATGAAAAGATATAAGAAACAATATCTATTTTACAGAAACAGCTGGAGATATAATTGTCAGCAAATTACAAAATGTTGCACATCTTGAAGTCTACAAGAAATCAGACATTCCTCAAGAATACCATTACAGCAAAAATCGTCGAATTTTAGACATATTGATTGTAGCTGACTTGGGATATACCGTAGTGGAATCTTATCATCAGAAATACACAGGAAGTGAGTAAAATTAAAAGAATACAGTATTTCATTCAAGAACCTGTTACTATTTAATTAACAGGCTTTTATCATTTCATGATATTTCAGCAGATCATGGCACGGCACGAACATTTCTATTAATTTAACATGTTAAATTTACTTGTCAATTATTCATTTATATTTTTTTGTTTCTTTTAAAATTTTCTTAGTCTTATTTGCTTTCTATCTACATGATCTAGAAATAAAACTTATTTTTTTCTGTGATCCACAATTCACTTTCAACTAATTTGGGAAGAAATTCCACTTGGTTTGATATTTAAATGCAGTCCAAGCTGATCGAGCTGAATCTCTGTTGAGATTGCACTCTAAACATGCAAGTAAAGGAGCCTTGGTAAGGATTCCACTACCTTAAATTTCAATGACAGAGGGTAAATTATTGATATAAAACAGTACTGCTAGAATATGCTGCTAATTATTATTTTCAGTGGCCAGGAATCATCTGATCTTCAATAATTAAATAATTACATTTAGTTCTTCGGATTGCTGTTTTAGAGGGTAACCATGGTTACAACAAGAAATGTAATGCATGATTTATATCATATAATACATAATATATAGTACTTTCAGCACTGCAATTTGAATCAGCACTGTGATTTCTGTTACAGAGGGTGACCATGGTTACAACAACAGTCTCCCAGACATGCACCCGTTCTTCATGGCCATGGGTCCAGCGTTCAGGGTCAATCATACAGTGGAGACCTTTAACAATGTCGATGTTTATCCCTTGATCTGCCAGATCCTGGGCATTGAGCCTGCACCAAATAACGGCTCAATGGATATTGTCCAGGGCTTGTTGAAGCCAAAAAAGGAAAGAAAATTATATGAATTAGACAACACTTTTCTTGTTTGTAAGTTCTAGAAAATTGCAAATTTTTCGTATTAAGCTTTGCATGGTTAATTAGGACACATAAGACGTTCCTCAATTTTATATAATTTTTCTTGATATATTATTCCTTATTTAATAACATTTAAACCTGTTAATTCCCCAAAATTCAGGGTACATTACCAGGCTATTTTTGAGCTAGAATATTCAGAGTTTTCCTTAAAAAAAAAACCATGCAAAATGCATTTGAATGCTTATAAATAAAGTCATAGTATATATTTTCAATTGAACACTTTATATCTAAATAAAAAAGTATCATATAACATAAAAAATAATTATGGAATTACTTAGTGGAAATCTTTACATTGTGGAGATAGGAAAAAATAGAAAAAAATGAAAGATAGGTCGCGTCCGACCTTAAGGTCAACTAACAATAAGTATGAGCTTATTACAATGATATAACACGTCCAACGTTTGATGGTTACGTATTGTTTTTATTACATGTAATATCATTGGTTGAAAAGTTTATATTAATTAAGATACTTACTATTTACCCTTGATCAACAGCCTGAAATGCCTGGTTGATGTAAATAAATATGTAAAGTGTGGAAGTTGTGATATTTCCATTCATTCCGTATAAAATGGACTTGATGAATTTTATAAACAAAACATAACAGATAATTATGTTATATATATAATTATGTTATATATATAATTATGTTAATTGTCACTAACATATAATCTTCAGTTTCACTTTTTTGTGACATGCCTAGAAGTTTTCATAAAAACATCCCTCAAAAGTATATTTCCAGATTTTGTATTTTATTAATTATATGATCTTTTTTATGACATAAAATGTACTCATCCATGCTATTAATGATTTTTTTTTTCAGATTTGGTGATTTTATCTATCGGGGGTATCTTTGGTGGAATCTTTACCATTGGTGCCTGTCGCCAGAGAAGATTTCACAGGCACGGAGAGTTGACCCCGCTTCCATACAAGCGCCCCACAGCTTCCTACTCCCCTGTCTCCCTGTCTCAAAATGGCCCCAGTCTACCCCTCCTCAGTGACGACACAGAGGAAGAGTTTTAATTTTATTCAAGAAATTTTTTTCTTTGATTCTTCTATTTTAATATATTTTCAGGAATACCATGTAACTTACTTAGTATTTTTTTCTCTTGTTTGCTCATTTTTATGAGGTTTTTTTTATGGATATGTGCTATGAGATAGTTCAACCATATTTGAGTTCATGGGTACTTATCAAATAATAACACACTTATATTACTTTGATGGTGGATTTTTTCTCAGATTTAAAAATTTGCTTGATTATGTCTTGATTATGTCTGTTGTATGGCAAATTTACATCATTTTTTTTTTTCTGAAAATTAGCTGTTTTTCTTAAGTTTTAATAGACAGGCATTTTAGTTTTATTAACTGTTAGCCAGTACTTTATAACTCATGGAGTGTTCTCTCTAACCTTCCCCCACCCCCATATACATGTATTAAGGCATGATGTTTTGTTGTCACTTGACAATAATTTCAATGACTTCAAAATGTTACCTGGTGATTATTTTATTTAAACCAAAGAAGGTTTTTTTCATTACTAATGTATACATCTCTGTTTTAATTAAGTCAGGGATGTATGTTATATATGTCCCTGATTTATCGAGTGCACCATTTTTTGTCTCTGACCTTGGTAATTGACTTTGACCATAATGAATTATGTATGTGACTTTAAGAAAGAGACTTTATAAGATTAGATGTTTGTAATTTACTGGCCACTATAGAGGGAACTATGTATTAAAAAATTCTACTGTATACATCTGCTCACCTTTTTTTCTATATTAGAATAATTATAACTTATGTAAGTGATTGTATGTACCGTATATCCGCTGGGGTTTTTTTTCACAAAATTTGCTAAAGTTGGAAAACTTTGTAACATATTTTAAATTTGCATCAGTCATTATTTGCGATTTCAAAATTTTCTTATAGAAAATGAAACAGGATATAATTTCTGTATCTTCAATTATTTGGATTTAAAAGAGATTGCGAAAAAAGTGAAAATTAGATCATCTTGAAAATTACCGGATATAGGGAATTAAATGATGTTATCTCAATTTTACAAATGGTGCTTAGTTGATACAGTTGACTGATTTATTGTTTGCAGCAAGTTAAATGATCATGTATTCCATTAACTTTAATCCTATATTTTTTAATAATTTCATTGGCAGTCTGTGTGTGTGCGAGAGTTATTAAAATGTTGCAAAAAATATTTTCTTATGACTACAATTGTTACATTGACTTTTGTATCATGTTCAGAAGTTGGTGTTTTACTTTATTTGCCAAATACAGCATAATTTCAGCTTACAGCATTCCAGAACGGCTACATGCATATTAAGCAGGTGTTTGTTTTATATATATCTCTGTGGTTGGTTAATTCATATTCTTGTTTTTTATTTGTATAGAAGTGTCATAGAGGCATTGATCAACATTTTATGTTAAATTGGTTACCTCATGATTACGGTAATTTGTCTGTGTCTGTGATGATGTGCATTAACTTTGTTTATTTTTAAAGTTTGAAAAATACTATATTCCCCCTTTTCAATTTTCAAAATGTTGTTTAGGACAAAAGCTACATGTCTTGCAGAGAAAAAAATTACAATAATAGTAAAATTATATTATTCTTTTAAATTTTGGGCCCCAAGAAACTAAGGATTATTATTTTTGGCTTTATGTGCATACGCTTATAAAGATCTCTTGTACATTCCACTTAATGTCCTCTGTTTATCGTTCTGTATTTATTATTCGATCATTCTCTCTGTTTATCATTCTGTATTTATTATTTGTTTTGAACCAGCTTTTATTAGTATTATCAAAAAGCGTGGTTTTTGTGTATCATTTTAATTTTTTTCTTTCACAATTGCAATGCTCAAATAAATGAATAAAAATTTGATGCAAATATTAAGATATGTTAAATTATTTCTGTTACATGTAAGATTAAGGCAAGTAATCTACTGATTACAGCAAGCTTCTGGATTATTTCTCTGTCAGTAGATGTAACCAGAAATCGAACAGATATTCTGAAGGAGAGATACAGTATGTACACATGCACTACAATTTTATTCTGTAGGAGACATTTAAAATTTTTTGTTAGACTAAGGTTATAATTTTTGACATTTTATTCCTTTTAGAGTTGTATTATATATTATTATAGTTTCATGTTAAATACTGAAATCTGATTGGTTTAGACTCAGTTGACAATCCGTTCTCATACCCTCAGCGTTAGCAACACACTTGGCAACGGGCTGATAGAACCAAATGTTACACGTGCGTAAATATGCGCATACGGTTCGCCGTATAAATAACGTCTTTTCTATATAAAAGCAGTAAAATTTTCTCTAAAATTAAGACATTCAGTATAATAAAATAAATAGTGCCTGTTTGGGAGGGTACCAGTTGAAATTGACACCCCTCGAAAACCATTGTCAACCGACGTGAATCGGAGGTTGACAATGGTTTTCGAGAGGTGTCAATTTCAACTGTTACCCTCCCAAACGGGCACTATTCATACAACGTCATGTATAATATTGACTAGTGGCACTCCCCATCTAGTGTATCAGTGGAAGTACATAAAATAAATAACATATTAGGGATGTCAATTTTACTCAGTTGGCTTAGTCGATTAATCGGAGCCTTTAGTCGAGCGATAGTCGAGTAATCGTTGATTTATTTGAAACTGTGTGTCCTTTTCAAATCAAATAATTCTACTGTCACATACACCGTATCTTAAATTCAAACAACATTTTTAAAAAACTTATGATAATATGTACTAAATCTATTTAATTTCAAAATTCAAATTGAAAAGTATTTTATCTAAATATTCGTTAGTAAATGGCTTAGGTTTTCCTTTTTCTTGTGACGCTTACAAATAATAGAGCTCCATATCATCTAACTAAGGCAAATCAAATGTGGCCTGTTCCATGCTTCATGTATATCATTGTCTTGTGCCTAATCATCAATTAAAGATTGATGATTAGTAAAACAAATTCCTTGAGATGGTTATTGATATGATTAAATTTTTGATTATGCAAACATCTAAATCCATAAAATAAAATCTGATTAGAAGACACACAAATTGATCTCTGTAAGACATGTCTACCTACATGTAAGTACTTCTATTCAAAACAATAATGTCTTCTACAAAATCAAAAGAGACCTAATATTAGCTGCTTAAAAAATATACCAAAGACACCCGTACGATGGAACAGAGTATATAACTTATGGATCAAAAATGCAGAGAACCATTTCGTAACCAAAAAACTGACGCATTTTAATAGAAACAAAAATTGTTTTGAATTGTTTTTCGCTTTATAACGAGTAATCGACTAAGAAAATTTTAGTCGATGATCGATGTGACCAGCAATAGTCGAGTACTCGTCGATTTCCCTATAATATATCCATTCCTATAGCATGAAATCAACATGGTCCGCAATGTCTGCCTGAAGTTGTCAAAGTCTGTTTTGTGCACATTAAAATGTTTCTATACATTATAACTGTAAACTGTTCATGAAAATAAGTTATTTCTTCATTATAAAACAAGTCTTATTTAGGGGCCTAAAAAGGGGGTTAATTGCAGGCCTTGTTGAATAAATTGTATAGGAGTGCATATATTTTAAACACACTGCTACAACTGTGTGCACCTATGCGCTTGATATTTCATTTTTTCAAACTTGTGTTACTATTTGCACTAATCTCAGTTTTAAGGTGGAATAACACATCGTCACAAAATGGCTGACTTCTGATCGAAACAACATTTCATATTATTGAAAGGATTCTATCAACAGAAACATGTAACTTACTCCTTAGCCGAGTGGATAAAGTGTCGGGCTTATGATCCGTACATACCGAGTTTGAATCCCGCAGGAGCGTTTGCTGTTACTTACTGAATTGAATTATTTAGATATTCATTTTTTATCCTCAAACTACAAAATTTTCGCTTATTTGTCACATGTACAGTTTATTTATTATTATATCTTTCATTATCAAATAATTTACTGTTAATTTAAGTGACTTTTTCCAGGTGTGTTATTCCACCTTAAAGAAAATGTTAAAAACACATATTCATTAAACTTCCTAAAGGGATAAATTCTTGTGAAAGCATTTTCATTTTCCTTTAAAAAAAAAACATACAACTGTACTTACATGTACAAGCTTAGACCTTCTCTTTTATTACTGAATCAATACACAATATCCTTGACATGAATGATCATAAATGTACAACAGTCAGAAATCTGAACACATACAGGACTGACAATATCTGCAGAAATCTATCTCCACCTGATGATAAGACACTTTCTATTTACAATTTTTCTTTAGACTGATGAGATTAACATTGACAATTCAATCAAATTTGAACATCAGAATGTTTCAAAATAAAGATAAATATCAGTTTACATGTCTGACATGTGATGTAGAATACTGACAATTGTCTTATTTGTGGTTCATTATAATTTATCCTCAGTTGCACAACATCTACTAGCACTAGTCCCCAATGGGAACCCCAAGTGTCTGCAACATCAGGTCCCCGTGTGGAGCCTCAGTAACCGCCTCACTCTCCTTATGAGGGCCTCCACAAAACTGTAGTGTGTCCTGGACTTGCAATAAACCTAAGAGAACAGATGTGCAAATCTTGTCAGTAAAATTAACTCGGAAATCAAGCATCTAAAAGAAGTAACATATCTCTAACAAGAAATCATCCATGTATATATACCGGTATGTATCTCTCTAACAAGCCACTAGTATATAAAATTAATTTAAAATGCAGAACTCGAGCAAATCAAGACCGGACACCAGGTAACAAAGTTAGCCTGAATTACATGTACATTTTATACTAGGTATCAGAGAAAACAATCTTTGTGGACCTTGTGAGAACCCCTTACCATAAAGTTAACATTTCAAACAAATTATAAAACAGTCTTCATTCATTACACATAAAAGTAAAGCCAGGAAAATACAAGAAACCCATAAAAAATTGACAATCTGTGAAAATTGGTCCAAAGTTATTTCAATGATTCCACAGAGATATGAAATGTGCAGTACTTTTAAACTGTCTCATGGTTTCCATCAAGAATTACAAACAGATCCAAATCACTGTCCACACAAGTATCTCACCTGGTCAATCTCTTGAATCTTTTTGAGCAGTGAGTCATGGATGGCTGAGTTTGCCGTCTGTTTCAACATGTCAATCTCATCACTAGTCACGCCCATCATCAGCTGTCTGTCAAAGTCAGGGAGGGAGGTGCTGTCTGAATCAACCAATGAGGAGCGAGATGCTCCCGTCAAATCTATAGAAAGATTCACCAAGAGAGCATGCATGTCAAATCTACATGAACATTGTACACTAATGTATATAGAAAATTAAAGAATGATCTGTAGATTATAACTTTGCTGTTTGAATATACAAATGTAGAAAGAAAAGTAATGGATCTTTATGTGTATTAAACTTAAAACCTAAAGACAGTCATCTACATGTACATGTACATAGAATCTTCAGTTTCATAGATGGACAAGTGTAAACAGCCTATTAAATAAAATTTGTTATGACCGATCTGAATAAACTAGAGTAAATGTAACTTCCTACACGTACATTAACTCTGTCAGCTCAACTTTTATATAAATGCAAGTCCAAAATGCTAAATGACAAAGTTGGTAAACTTTGTACCCTCTAGTCGACCACATAACTGGCTCATCAAGACTCTTACTTCAATGAAGATTACAGTGACTGTTTTAAAGCTCTTGACTGACCTTGAAGCCTCCTGAGCTGTGTCTGTCGGCGGGCTTGACTCTGGTACACTGAGGACTGTTGTGTGACGGGGACACAGTGAATAAGATAATACTCCAGGTGTCGCCACAGCATGAACAGACAATTCTCCAGGATGTCTGCACGTCAGTCAGGGAATACAGTGACATAGGATTGAAACATACATCTACATGCAAGACACAAGAGTCAATAATTAGATGTTTTACACTTTAGCTGCAAAATACTGCCTCGGTAAGATGAAATTAATGTGTACTTGCATAGTCTATCAACTTAATCTCTACAATACTCATTAAATCAATGTTCAACACTCTGTACTGCTGAATATTGCTTTGTGAAATATTTGTTTAACATCTGGATCTAGAACAAGATCTATTTTAAAACATCAACAGTGCTATTTTATAATAAACATTAAAGACAGTCATTTAATATTCAACCCTTCTGCAGGAAAATCTTGCTTCCATAAGATTAATATATAAAATTTTAGATCTAGAACAGGAAGGATACAGGCAAAGTATTGAAGCTGTTCCTCCTTGTAGCGGACAATCTTTGTCAGACGAGTCTTGGCAAGTTTCTGTCGCTGATGAGAGGATATTTTCTCCTCCACTCCAGAAAACTACAAGGAAAGATAATGTGCAATCTTTCAGATGTACAAATTTTTAATATATTTAAAATTTTACCCCCAATCTGTACATTATCATTTTGACAGTACCTGTTTGACAAAGTCCGAATATTTTGACAGTAGTGTTTAAGATTAACAGTACAATTTGACAGTACAGTCATGTACTAATTCTGATAGTACCTGTTTGAGGTCGTCGGTACTCAGGTCAGCCAGACTCTGTAGTTTACGGAGGTGCTGTTTGTGAGTCTCGAACACAGACATGAAGTGGTTAGCACACTGTCTCAGCTGATACACCACCAACCCAAGGCTGGGGGCCTGTACTGTCCCGCTACTCATAAACGACACATCTAAAGTATTAAGAGAAAAAGTTCCTCAAAATAAAAGTGATGAACATGCCAGGGCCGTCACTCCCCTCAAATTTGAACCGAATATCGGACCCATTCCCAATGGCAAAAAGCCACAGATTTTCCCAATTTCAGGATAAAAATTCCCAAATGCATTAATTATTTACAACTTGTGATTTGTCAAGCTGTTTTCTTTTTGGTCAGTAGATTTGCCGTAATTGATTAAATCTGGCTTAATTATATCCTGAATGATCAAGTAATGGGGACAACACTGATGATTATTTAAAAAGGTTCTCACAACTGGACTGAACCCCTGTTGTGACCTAACAAGCCTATCTAGCAGAGTCATATTTTGGGTCAGTTAATCAGACATACGGCACACACGGCATTATGACTGATGCATTTTAAAGTGCTTAGAAATTTACAAACGATGGTTATTAATTATTGGGAAGACAGTAGCATTGGTTGATATTTGGTAATTAGATAATAAGCATTCCAAGTAAATGCTTAGATTATCAGGAAATCATTTAGACTTCGTAAACAGATCTTCTGCATTACAGCTGAAATTGGGTCACAGGGTTTTACTAATACCCGTAAATACACAAGATGTCAGTAACATACATGTATTACACAAAATTTTGCTTATTAGATATTGCAAATATTTCATCTTTGAAATGAAATATGATAATTCCACATCATATAGATTTGGTTCCCTTTTCCAAATTTGATTTCAATATTTTTTTATTTATTATTTTTGAAAAAAATATTTTTTAATCTATGCCTGTGGGTTACCTTGATTTAAAAAATTGTAAATCAACATATGTCTCAATCATGTGAAAAAAAACGAAGTCTTCTTATTTTCCTGACCACTGTAAAATTGTAAATCAAAAATTTAAATCTGTAAATCAATATGTAAAAATAAAAAAATAACAAAATTAAACTCTTCATAATTCTGAAAATTTCCCTATTTTTTGTGTTTTCTTTTTACGGTACTCTTGGTTAGTTCCTGAGAACATCATGTGAGCTGTAAAACTTTAATTTTAAGAAGTGAACAGCAGATTTTGCTATTAATACAAAAGGCATTTTTAAGATATTAATAAAGTATATTAAATTTTCCCAAATTGACATAAAATGTCGATAATTTTCCCAATGGAAAGGGACCCGGTCCCTGTACCAAAAAGTGCTGTGACAGCCCTGCATGCACTACATATTGTGTGAAATACATGTAAAATATATACACATACTGGATAATCTTATTAATATTGAGGAACAGAAATGTACATATTTAATAAGTATTCTGTTCAGTATTTTTATTAGAGGGTGTGAACTTGTTAAAATCAGTGTGATATAGCATACATGTTAACTACCAATTTACGCGGAAGTCTACAGCTTTTTAGCCTACCGCTTTTATTTTAAAAATCTACCACTTTTCTTCAAAATAAGTTCCTTGTTTTGATAGATAGCCATTTTGGAAGCCATTGTGCTCAAAAAATCTCATCGGGTTTAAAATTAGCGTGTGGCTTTGAATTGGAGGCACACAAACGCTTTATTAAGTCGCGTGAATGACAGGTTTTCAAGCATGTGTTTTACATTGAATGATGAATGAAGCCACTTCCTGTGATTACATTAGTTACAAGAAATGTTGATATTATCCTCACCAAGGAAAAAGAAGCTTAAAATTCCACACGATGACTGAATATATCTTTTAACTTGGCCATAGCAGTAAACTTGACTTGCAGTTTATTGCAATGCTGTATGAGTTGTGATAAGCATGTAAACATTGTTTTGATATTGAAAAAGAATGTATGATTTCCTTCTTGTTCTTACTTCTCTTATATGTTAAATTTTGGCAACTTAACCTATTTTTTCAGAAAAAAGGGAATTGTTTAAGTCTCTGCACTCAAATATTTTTTCCAAAAAAAAATAGCTTACTGGTAATCAATATGATGGTAAATGCATGCGAACATTTTTATTGCATGTGTTGATATTACTAAATTTCAAAACTCTTTTATATTTTAGTTGATATAGTTAATTACTAAATTAAATCAGAAACCCTTACTACATATGTAGCACATAAAAATCTGTGCTTTGAAATATATGCGAAGGGGCCGTGCGCAATGCTACCGCTTTTTGGTTCAAAATCTACCTTTTTCATCACTGGAGGTTAACAAATATGGATATACATGTAGTCAGAGAATATATTACCCTCTTTGCTGCCCAGGTCCTTGGCTAGAGCTTCCTCCAGACTCGGTCTGAACAGGACGCGACACACCTGAGAGGTGGGGCCTGCAAATAGTCCAAACAGGATCGTAATACATGTATCACTATGTAAGAGACTGCAACCATGGCAACTAAGACAACAGTGGAAATGGGGTCTACATGTATGTACTGTTCAGCATCTATCTGATATTTTTGACACTACAAAAATCAGCTTTTTAAGCCAAAATAGCAACATTCCTTAGAAAAATAATATTTGTTAGATTGAATGATGAATCTTCACTGAAACAAAATATTCTTCAATCAGAAACTCCTGTTTTGAATAAAAGTCACCATTATTAATCTTTACAAGGAATTACACAGCTATTAGTCTTATACATGTACATGTACATGTATTTTCATAACATATACATTGATCTAGTCATCAAGATATATACAAATAGGAAGGGTTATATTCAAGAATTAAATGTCTTACATAAATCTTTACTAAACAATACATTACACACAATTTTTGCTTTGCATACCTGAAGTCGAAATAATGGCTCGACAATAGGACGTTACATTAGCAGACACTTCCAGAAATACGACAGCGAGCTCAGAACTCAAGTCCTTTTTCCGGGAGGACTCGTCTGACTCGAGCACCTTGAGCTGTTTGTTGATACGCTCACACATGCAGTACTTGGGCATCAGTGCAAGCATCTGTCTCTCAATCCTGACTTTTTGACCTTTCAACTCAATACCAGCAGGGTCAAGGTCATCAAACTCTGCATCAGGGATGCCTTTATTGGAAGTCAAAAATAGTACATGCAACTTTTATACCGGCACATTTGTACCTTAAATTACATAAATTTGTATAAAACATGTATAAGTTTTGATTCAAAGCTTTTTGATCATGTTTGGGTTTTTTTATTCAGTTGAATTTTTTTTTTAAATACAGGGCAGAAAGAAATGCAGATTGAGATGAGTTTACCCCTGGCGTTGGCTCGAGCAAGTACCGCTGTAGTAAGGGCGAGTTCTCGCAAGGCAGGCAAGCTCAAGCTGAGCTGATGATCTCGCAGAATCCCGTGAAAGACTTCTCCATGAGATAAGATAAACTGCAGAACCTACACGCACAATGAAAACAAGGAAATCAATAACAGTGAATACTTGTGACAGATACATGTAAGTGATTAAAGTACTTGTAACAGTGAAGCTCTCCAACACTTATTAATGCTAGAGGTACTGCTTTCAATGCATTCACTTGAAGACAGTGCTCAAGTTCTGAAACTACGCAAAGATTTAGCTGCATGGGCATTTGATATAAAGTCGTGTTTTCACAGGTTTACAATACACTTCTAGGTGTGCAATGTCAAGTCCTGCTACATCAGGCATTCTTGCAGCCCCCAACACCATAAAATGAGAAGAGACTTACAAAAGTCATCATTTAAAATTCATAGTTATAAAACTTTTGAAGTCATTTTTAAAATAAATAAAATCTTCATCATGTGTTGACATCTCTATTAAAATGCAACTTTTCAAACATTTTAATGAAAAATAAAGCAAGATATTTAAAATGCAAATATGACTTAAATTTTTTTTTTTTCGTGCCAGGTTGTCTGACACCCGAGTCTACTGACCTGGTTGCCACAGTCCTGGTTCTCGATGCCAAGGGAGGTCAGGATGGCCAGGCAGAACTTGAGGGAGGCGAACAGCAGCTGTCTGTAGCGGGACATGGGGCTGGGCAGGAAATCCTCATCACACTCCTCCTCCGACACCCTACAGACAGACAGACAGACAGATAAATAGACAGACAGATAGGATAGACAGATAAATAGAAAGATAGATAAAGATAGGATAGACAGATAAATAGAGATAGATAAAGATAGGATAGATAGATAAATATACAGATAGATAAACAGAGAGGATAGACAGATAGACAGACAGACTGAGGAATTTGTAGTTTAACAGGATAGTACCTTGCAAGTACTAGAGCACTTGTTCTTATATACAGTGTATCCCTGGTTTGTTCAATAGTTGATATATTCATAAAACATAACATAGCAATATGTTTTCAATGCCTATGATATTCATTTGTCAAGATAAAATCTTTGAGATAACATTCAATGATCACAAATTGATTTTAATGCAGACAGTACCAGGGAATGAACAGCAATACACCATGAACACACCTGTCTAAGTCGGGTCGGAGGTCAAAGAAGACACATCCAGCTAATCGCTGCATGACTCCACACTGGAGTAAGGTGTGCGCCCCCACTGCTGACTCAGCAACCCTCGTCAACAGACTCTGTGAAAGACAGCATCAAGTCAAAACTTATCAATAGGCTCTGTCAGATAACCAACAACTAGACACTTATCAGGCCTTGTTAACGGAAAACAGACAATCAACTAAATAATGTAAAATAAATCAAAACTTCACTATTCTTTTTTTACAAGAAAAACTAATCAATATTGTTTAGAAATGCAATACAATGTACACTGTTTATCAAATCAATAAAATTTGTATGTTTCTCAGGCCAAAACTTTCAAAATACAATAAATCTGGCACAAGTTTTATGAATATCGCAATATAAGAAATGGGAAATAACTAAATATTCATCTTTTTACATACATGTAAATGAGTTATTCCCTTTTATAGTATTGCAATAAAGTTAATCAATGTGGAAAGGTAATCATAACTTTATTATTTTCTGGCTTAAACTTAGGAGATATAAAGCAGGCCTACCAGCTTAGACAGGTAGATGTAAAGGAGCCTGAGCTGGGGGGTAGCAGACAGCAACGTCTGTAGCTGCTGGTCGTCATGGAGAAGGCTGTCCACCAGGTGCTGGAGGTAACCCTTAGACGACATGAAGGTCATCCACTGCTGGAACTTGTCCATGGACAGAATGGTGTCCAACACCGACAGAGCTAGCATCTACAACATAGCAGGTCAAAATGGTTAAAGCAAATTGTACAATGTCATAAAATGTTAAACAAATAGTCTTCATGTGCATGTACAATACACAAATATGAGTTAAATTCAGATGTTGATGACTTAAGACAAAGTAAAAATTAAGTAAATAGCTGTAGGAAGACATCTTACCCTGCCAACATCGTGTCCGTCACAAGCGTCGCGACACACCATGTCCATAAAGTTGTCGCCGTATGACAGGATGGTTGCCACATTCTCGCGGCGGAGTTGTTCATACTCTGAGTGGGCGTCGGCCAGAATCCTCTTCCCAACACCATCCCCAAGCGCTCCTGGTTATAAATATAATACTCTAAATACATTATCTCACAAATAAACAAGCATAGCTAGATGTAAATATTACAGCTTTTTAATTTCTCAGGTAATGACTGTGACTCTCTGTGTTACCTGTGTCAGTGTGAGTCAGAGACTTGGGTTTCTGGGAAATCTGGAGGTAGTACAACAGGGCCCCATACAGATTGGCCCTCACTCTCTGCTGACCTCCACCTAAAAAGTATAATACCCATTAAAGTTTCTATTCAACCAGAGATCTTTTTGGTTTTCAATAAATTAGTTGTTTATTTATTTGACTTGAATGGACTCACTAGACAACAGGATGTGGTCTATGACCCCTCTGAGCACCAGCTGCAGTGAGGAGGCAAACTGTGTCCTGGACCCCGACCCCTGACCCCAGGCAGCGGTTTGACCCAGCCCTGGGGTGGCATCCAGCATAGAGAGAAAGGTGGAGGGGTCATCCTCGGTGACCGGCTCCTGACAGAAACACTGTCGCAGGTTTGTCATCAGGGTCAGAATAATCCCCGCCACAGGGGCAGTTAACTCTGTCAGGGCATCGTCCTCAGTCACCTAAGATAAGACAAATTCAATGTATATTTACATACATCTTCATATGCCTTATTACAATAAATTATTTAAATTTTACACTAACATCAACACACGAGGACAGATATCACTGAACAATGAGTATTTACAATTAATTTAGGCACAGATATCACTAAAACACAAAGACAGATATCAATGAACTTAGATTATTGTAGATTCCCTAAATGTGAGGAATTAATATCTGCTTGAAATTTCCACAAGCACATCTCACAAATTCTTAAAATCTCGTTTTTTTTATAGACAGATGTTAACTAAATGATATAAAATGATAATATTCTTGCCATTTTTTTTAAAATGGTGGAATCAAGGAATAAAACACTTGGGTAAAATAAGGAATAATATATAGTACTGAGATATCACTGATCAAACAGTAAGAACAATAACTCCAGCAGATATCACTTAACACAGAGACAGATATCATTGTACAAAAAGACAGATCTATACATGTATCACTGTACACAGAAAGATATCACAGTTCACAGACAGATATCACTGTACACAAAGACCGATATCACAGTACACAGACAGATATCACTGTACACCGACAGATATCACTGTACACAGAGAACCTGACCTTTTGCTGGAGTTCCTGGAGGAGCTCGAAAAGCACGGTCTGCCTGTCCTCGGGGGTGAGGAGATCCTCGGGGCACGCAGTCAGTAACACCTCAGTCACTTGACGCCACGCCTCCAGCGCCTGCTGCTTGGTGTACAGCTCCTGGCGGATTCTGTTACGTCGTACCACGTGTTGTAGAATGTTCTCCACCTCCTACAATCATTAAAACAGCTTCAAAAATAATGTACTGATATTTTGCATTTTACTGGAATTTTAATTACATGTAGTAAAGGATTTTTTCCCCAAATCAGGCACATAATCTACACAACAAGTTCTTTCAAGCTGAGATGGGCAACTTTTCTCCTTTGACCACTGACCCTTACCTCTAACACTCGAGGTCGCTGTGTGACCATGATGTTACCCTGGACATTGTTGAGTTCATTCATTAGAACCCTGTGCAGTCGTTTGACGTCACAATACAGTACGTCTTGTTCTGTCTTTGTCTCCACGCTCTGAATGGCTTGTTCTATCATTGACAGTTCAAAAAACTCCAGGTGCATTGTGGGAGGATAGCGCTGAGAGAAGTCTACCTCATCCAGAAGCCCAAGCAACTTCCTGCGGACCTGACGGCCTAGAGACATACTTTATAAATAGAATCTTGCAAAATTGCAACATGATACATGTACATTGAGATAGAGAAAAATGTTCAAGTACTGGTAAATGTTATTTCATGCTGGCTGTACATATTGTTCTTAGCATAGCATTCTATACTTTGATGTACTTCTACAACTCGATGCTTCAAAATATTCTCCATGTTACACCTACTGCTATTTTATGTACAATGTATTACTGATGTCTTGCATGCTGCTACTGACTGCTTTCTGCTGTACCTGTGTATACATGCATGTATGTACTTACTTCTGAATGGCCGGGCAGTCTGTGTATATGTACTTATTTCTGAATGGCCGGACAGTCTGTGTATATGTACTTACTTCTGAATGGCCGGGCTGTCTGTGTATATGTACTTACTTCTGAATGGTCGGGCGGTCTGTGTATATGTAGTACTTACTTCTGAATGGCCGGGCTGTCTGTGTATAAGTACTTACTTCTAAATGGCCGGGCGGTCCGTGTATACATGTATGTAGTACTTACTTCTGAATGGCTGGGCTGTCTGTGTATATGTACTTACTTCTGAATGGCCGGGTGGTCTGTGTATATGTAGTACTTACTTCTGAATGGCCGGGCTGTCTGTGTATATGTACTTACTTCTGAATGGCCGGGCGGTCTGTGTATATGTAGTACTTACTTCTGAATGGCCGGGCTGTCTGTGTATATGTACTTACTTCTGAATAGCCGGGCGGTTTGTGTATATGAACTTACTTCTGAATGGCCGGGTGGTCTGTGACAGGTAGGACATCTGTGCACTCTGGTCGGTGAATCTGTCGTAGGTCAGGTCTGTGTCCTCTCCTCCCGCAGGCTGGAACACTGTAACAGGAAATGTAATCACCTCATGTTAGGTCACACTGAATTTACACAGACATTATTTAGACATGGTTTATATACACTGTGTTTGATTTTACTCATAATTAAGGTTCATACAAAAATTTGTAGAAGATTTTTTTTCGTCTGATTTTATATGTTCTTTTGGACATTTTACCAGCATCAACCTCTAACCTTACCTGGGTGACCCTCTGACTCATCATCGAATGGGACTCTTATTAGTTGCTGGGTGATTGACCTATGACCTTACCTGAGTGACCTTCTGACCCGTCATCTAGCAGGGCTCTCATTAGTCGCTGGGTGTGTGACCTTTGACGGTTTAGTGCTGTCAGTCGCAGTTCAATGGCGATGAGCTTCATAAGCCAGGACTGAGCAATCATCACAGGCCGCTCTGCGAAACATAAACTTCATTCAATTTAAATCTGCATTACAATACATTAGTTATAATACGGACCATCACTGGTTGTACTGAAAAATAAACAAACCTCTTAATAATCAACCTTGATTTTATATATACATGTACATGTACATGCTGTTACCAAATACTAAGTAAACAAATATAAATTGGTGAATTTGGAACAGATCTTATTCTTCAAGCTTAGAACTTCTAAAACAGATTCAATTATTGATTTAAAACCAACCAACCATCTAGGAAACCTATTTATAAGCTCTAGGATTACAGGTGGTATAGAAGATCAGTGAAATTTAAAAAAAAATGAAAGGAACTGTCATTATGTCCTTTATTTCTGACATCACATCTTAGGGCAGAGTCATAGTTGGTCAAATCTATTCAAAAGAGATTATAGTGCAAAATCAAACGTACTGTAAAACTGTTGAGTAAAGGGCAGATGTTGGAGTTGTCGATACAGGAAGTCACGCGTGGTGCGTAGGTATCTCAGAGTAGGGGTGGATGTCTCTTTGTTGGCCGCCAGGAGATAGATCAACTTGTAGGCGAGCTCAGCCAGGCGGGGGGTGTCCCTCAGACAGGACGGGCCAGAGTGTGTCCCAACCCCCCGCTCTAGCAGGGACAGCACTGCATGTAGACATGTCTTTGGGGAACCAAGGATTCCTACAACACAATAGTAAATGAAATCATTACTTATACGCTATTGAATAATTGAGACAGCACCGCATGTAGATAGGTCTTTGGGGAACCAAGGATTCTTTAAACACAACCGTCGCAAGTCTATCACCAGTCAATGAATTAAAGTACGATAATATTGTAAACCAACTATTTTTCGTGACTTTATTTCATGATTAATAACCCGATATGAACTGGTTTGTGACGACTTATTTTTGCGACCAAACCTTATCCACACCTGTTTTTTATTATAACAACTACAATGTATATGTCAAATACTGTTCCGTGGCGAGAAATATTCGCGACAATGACGCTTTCGCGAATCTTGCGAAAAATTTCTCAAAAGCGAATAAAAGTTGGTTTACAGCATCATTTTAAAATAATCAAAACGCCATTCTGTTGGCAGAGCATAACTCTCTGCATTTAATTTTTGAACAGTTACATGTTTATACATGTACATTTATTTACATTACTATTTTAAATCATTTAAGAATAAACTGTGTAAAATAAAACTCCTGCGTGTTTCAAATGAAAAACTGCACACACATTCAATACATCATCTTCAACAACTAACATAATATATTATTAATAAGTGTATATATTTTTATTATATCACTTCCATTGTTTTACACATTTTACCTGGGTCTTGCAGTAGAGTTTTGCTGACTGACTTCCTAATGTCAAATCCCAGCAGCAGGTGGGCCAAGTTTGGTGCCGGCTGGTCGAGAGATTTCAGTAAGGCCTGGAGCAAGAACTGTCTGGTGGAATTCCTTATGAAACCTATCTCTGTCGAATCATCTACATATATATCAAAAATAAAGTTTAAAAAAATTATTAGCTTTTGCACTGTTAAACTTTTATACTTGAACTATAATTGCTATGTGTATATTGTGCATGAATTGTATGGAAATGAATCCAACCTCTACCCAACCTCAAGCCCCTACCCTTCTGGACATTTATAGACCAATTAAGAAACAGAAGGTCACTTTTGTCTGTATCCCTGTATGTTACCACTTTGACTGCCAAAAGGAATTTAAAAGGTTAGTTGTATAGTCTCCAATCTTAGAAAATTTCAAAATAATGATAAATTTGCCCCTGTATTTGACCTTGATTACCGTATTTTTCCGACGATTAGTCGGTATTTTTTTTCTCTGAAGCAGAGCACCCGACTTATCGTCCAGATCGACTTATCGTAGGCTTGAGGTCGGAAAATTGTCAAAAATAGCATTAAAAATCTTGGTTTTAATCACCTATAGTTGGTTGTGTGATTGGAAATTACCTTGTTGAATTCCTTGTTCATCTTTATTAATTATCGTTTTCACTCATTTGTAAGCACTAGTATACATACTAATAACGGTAATTAAAAATGGTACATGTCTTTAATCAATTTAAAAATGTTACCATTCCGTTTTTATAAACACATTTTATAAACACGTCGTCACATGGCATCCATACATTACTAGTGGGAAGATAACATTGCACAGTAAAATTAAAACCAAATTCGAATGGAACAAATTATTGCGGTAAGTCCCGGGAACCTTTTTTTACAAATATTAAAGTACATATATTAATGTGTGTAAGTTGTATTAAAGTTCTGTAAAATATTGTTGCAACTTACTGAGTTTTTATATATGTTTAATAAAATGGAGCGTATTTTTCTCAATCACATGGTAAATTTCCAATGATAAAAAAATGCTGGAGTTTAGACACCGGTTGTGCTAATTATCGTGCCCTAAGGCTGAGATCTGTACGTGATCACTCCCTGTGTATATACCATGATATACAGCGTACCGTTATAAGGGTTAATAAATTGTAATACATTCTTTGATTGTTGTTAAATAGCCATTGTGAAGAAACGTATGTATGTCGTATATCGTCATTATCAAGTCGTACAAATGATCGATCTATTTTTTACTTCTTTTTTTTTCTACATTTTTGTCTATGTAAAGCAATAATGTTTAACTGCATTTCTGGACACAAAGTAAACAAGTTAAATCAAATGAAAATAATTGCAAATCTTCCTCCACTTGAGATCCCCCATTGACGTTCGATACGAGACAGGTGCATGCTTCTGACACCGGAAATTGTTAAACAAACATTGACCACGTGCCGAGTCAACAGGTTACGTAATGGCGAATACACTGGCAATGGTCAGAGTGGATAATCATTTTAATACATGGAAATAAAATATTTCTGACGAAGTAAGTTTAGTTTTCACTCATACAACTTACATAACACGCGATATCGGGAATTGTATACAATGCAAGCGACTTTATAGATGCTACCGGTATTTGAAAATATGATGCATAAGTATAAAGCGTAAATGTTTAAATGTTAATCATTAATAATAATTGGTAGTAATATCATGGAGATCTGTGCATCATACACTGATAATGTTACTTGCAGTTTGATAACGCCATTTTAAAGCGATAAGATCGACGTATCGTCTGAATCGACGTATCGTAGGATTTTTTTAAAATTTAGGCTAAAAATGAGCAATTCGACTATTCGTCCGCATCGACGATTCGTCCGAAAAATACGGTATGTAACCTATGTATTTGAACTTGGTCGTGTGACCCATGTATTTGACCTTGGTCATGTGACCCCCTAAACCTGACCTTGGTCCTCGGGGAGTAGTATGGTCCTCTCCATGGCCTGTTCTGGCTCCTCCACCTCCAGACAATCCACAAAGCCATGTAGCAGCTCCAGGTGGGATGTCTGCAACAAAAAATCAAGACAGTGGAAAAAAAATTGTACATCAAACATGTAATACAACCACAAAGCCATGCAGAAGTTCCTGGAGATTTTGGAGATCATGATACATATAAATAATGAATATTAAATAGATTTAAGTAAAAATTTTATTTTTTAAGCAAAAGAGAAATTAGTGATCTGCGGCCTAGCCCTACCTGATTGGCTGTGAACAGGTTGACGAGGGCGACCTGTACAGGGGTGGAGTGACACACACGGTACAGGATCTTCATGGCCGACTCAGCATGCTCAGGGAGAGGCTGACCAAACTGGACAAACCTGATTTACAAATGGATTAATAATTCAAAGCAAATGAACTTATTGCTTTCAATTAACATTCATGTATATATAACTCTTAGAATACTTTGGCTGGTTTAAGTTAGAGAAAACTTACTAGAGCTAAACAGTACATATTGCAAATGTACCATATCAAGTGAAGTCCCCTATCCTCTCTGACTTACTTTGTGATGTTAACAAGGTGGTCTGCTTTCCCGCTGCGTGGGTTGATGCTCAGCAGCAGGCGATCCATGGCGGACACCATGGCTGAGGCCCCAGTCTCCCGACAGGCGTCCAGGAATGTTCCGGACTTCTCCAGACTTGTCTCAATCAGCTGTAGGCAGAGAAGACCGGCCAGTTCCAGGGATTCCTGTCCTGAAAATCAATGATCATTACTATAAAGAATGGCTACCTTCATGGGACCCTTGTCCTGTAAACTAATTGTTGTTACTGTAAACACAGAGAAGAAACTTCATGAGTCTGGGTGAATACTAGGAAAATATTCTAACAATATAACATTGTTATCTTTCCAATTATGTACAATGATCTGAATCTACAATGGATCTCAATATAATTTAATTTTGGTTGTAACACGCTTTCTGATTGGCTAAAAAATTATTTTATATCGTATAAACAATGTTGCCTACGTCATACATGTAGTAAGACTAATGTCAAAAAACGTATCAATCCGCCTGACGCTACGTTTGAATTAGGGACAATTTGATGTCATTTTAAAGGTCAAATGACCGTTTTTATCTACAATTCAGAGCAAAAAATTAAATTATAAGCAATGAATTCAAATATTTATTAATTTTATATGACATAAGATGGTTTGAAACAGTTTACGCTTTTTTATAAACAGTTTCGCAGTTTATAAAGCGTAAACTGCCCCAAACCATTTTATATCATATAAAACTAATAAATATTGAATTCATTCCTTAAATCAATGAGAAACAGAAACTCTGTCAGAGAGAACCCTAGTATAACAGCATTCAATGATGTACATGTAAATACACATTATGTACAGGACTTGTATATTACCCTAACAATGCATGTACTTATAAATGTTGTAGAGATTTTATTACAAGACCATTAAAATGTTTTACCTGGAATGGACTTGTAAGTTTCCAGTTGCTGAATGCAGTCATCTAGTATTCGTAACACCTGAAAATTAAAATAATTCAACTACACTGAAATCACAAATGAAATTAGAGTGTTCCTGTTAACACACTTGTTATTCTAACTCTAGAAAAATAAACTATTCAAGAATTAGTTATAATCTTTCAAAGACATCAATAGTATATGATGAAGACATTTTCTTTTTCTACACAATTCTTCAAACTCTTCTTCTACAGCTACATTTAAATGTAAGACTTTTACACTTATTCAATGCTGGACAGGAACTGATGTGATCATACCGTGGAGAGAAAGTGCGAGTCCTTCAGCATGTGGAGCATGATGATGTAGCCCGGGGACTTGTGGGCGGGTACCACGCCCCCCATCTGTACCTCCACGTAATCCTCGACGAAGTCCTCCCCCACCACCTCGTACTCCCGTAACAGCTTACACAGGACACGCAGACAGTCCGCCGCCACCTGCCACTGAAAACATATTCACGAAAAAACTTAGGTTCTGTTGTATACCAAATACAGCAACAACATGGTATTGCTGTACTGTTACAGAGACCACACAAAGAAACTGTACTCTAAATACAATTCATATAATCCATATCTTTAACAGTTTATTCAAAATTCATATCTGTAATAGCTCACACAGATTCTGCATTACCACATAATCCATCTTTTGACCATCATATCTGCAGAAATAAAATTCATATCCCTGATTGCTGTTAACTTCTCACCTTTTCTGATGGGTTTTTGTAACTCCTGGCATAAAACTTCTCAAACACACAACCCTTGACAAACTCTAGGTACGGCTGGAACCCAGGAGCCCTGAGCCCCGCCCCCAGTCCTGGGGGGACAGGGATGTCTGTCAGGGAATCCATCAGGGTCAGGAAGGCCCTGGTCATAGGGAACTCCTCCCCCCGGGCTTCCACCTCCTCCAGCTCCACCTGCAGGGGAATCAGAATCAAGGGCAGGTAAGCAGGTACATTCTAGCATTATCAATATCAGTAATAATCAAAACAAGGGATTTCTGTCACCCAATAAACATCTATTTTATTTAATAAACAATTACTTTAATGACTGATATTTCCTTTCATTGGATAACTAGTGTGCAAAAAATATCCCTATTGGGATAATTCTATACCCAATACTACTAAGACTAACCTTTATTCCTCCTTGAGATGATGAACTGCCACACACAGTACATAGAATCTGAAACAAAGGGCAGATAACAGCAACTCATCAAAGAATTCCAAAAGATTTCTTTACATATTGAACATATAACATACAATCTTTAGTCACAAATAAAAAATGGTATAATCCTCGATCACGATAATAATCTTAAAATCAGTTTTAACAAGAATTTTTAATATCAATATTTAATCAAATAAATGTACTTCTAGAATTTAATCTGAATGCTTTGAGCTTCCCCCCATTTTTCAGAAACACAAGCTTGAAATACAACCATCAATCCTCGCTAACCTGTGAGGACTCCAGGGTGTGCCACAGACTGACCGCTATGTCTGGCGTCTTGCCAAATGCAGCGAGCAGCCTGAAGATCTCCGCCTTGAGGTAGAGCGGTATACTACAGGTCACCAGCCCAAACAGCACCACCACCACCTGCCACTGCTGGTTCTCACAGAACGCCACGCGGCAGTTCTCATTCTACAAACAAATAAACACTCCCATTATCAATGCACATTTATTATTGGAAAATAATGATTTATGATGGCTACTTAAGATGGGCTGTGTATCTAAGCTACAGCTGTCTTGCTGTTGTTTCATGTTAAATAAACATGAAAAAATTAAATTTACATTCAATAAGAAATTAGATTTCACTACCCAATAAAGTTGTTTCATACACATATAAAAATACATGTAATCTATTTTAAGAAATAAAGCTTCTAAATTATCAAAATCACACTATATATATACAAAGAACATGTACAATACTTACATTTTCTGAGACCACTCGACACAGTTTGAGGACAGAGACCAGTCCCTCCAGCTCCTGGGGGGTGATCCCTCGGTGGTGAGGTCCCTGGGGACCTACAGATATGTGCATGTCCTGACTGCTGGGGACCTCGCGCCTCAGGCTGCTGTAGTACTGGTTCAGAGACAGGAAGATGTGGTACCAGGACACGGCACTAGCGGGACCTCCTGTGATACAGAGAGCAGAGATGTGGAAACTCCAGCATTTCACTGACCAACACAATGCATTTGTTAAAAGAAAAGACTGCTTAAATAATATAACATATTGAGCATTAAATAAAATCCATCAACCTCTGTTCTTTTTTCTCCAAATATAAGTACCTACAGGCACTGTCATGTCATGGCATTTTTATTAACACAGTTAGCCGAGTATACAATATCCTTCGAGAGACTTTCACGTGTCATAATTGGCCCATTATCAGATTACCTACCTGACCCCATTCCGTTGATCTTCAGGAGGTCAAAGCAGTAGTGGGCGGACTGTGGGTTACTGCTCAGACCAATCAGCATGTCGATATAGGGAACGTAGAGGGACGGAGGGAGGAGATCTCCAGCCAGACGAATGAACTTGTACAGCGATACCTGTCAATGCAATATACCACCAATATATTTTTCCACATTACACAGATCTATACATATACATTTACATATTGCTTTTTCTTGAATGTAAATGAATGTCTTAAGTTTTACTTTGGAACTCATTTTTCATTCACATCAATTATTTGGTCATGCAAATGATATGGGTTTGGTATTTTTATATGCATGCACAAGAATAGCATTCATATCCAATCTTTTCTTAACTTTTTCTGCCATTACAATGAAAATGTACATGTATGCATAAACAGAGGGTGTATTCCCTCTCCTTGGATTTGAAATGTGCGAGATTTACACGTACCTGTCTTTGAGGGGGTCGGACGTTGTAGGTCGTCTCGTGGGCCCCGTAGTTGTCCTGTGGACACCAGTACTCCACTGACAGCTGTAGTCCCAAGGGGTCAGTCCTGTACAAATCTCCAATCTGTAATTCACCAATCATAAAGAAACACTTTAATAATCACTACTCTATCATCAATTCTACATATAAAATGTCATCAAAGGGCAGTAACTGCTGACCAGTTTCATTAGGTACTGGAATCCATGACTGGCTGATGTAGGCAGGTCCTGGTTGTTCTGTACCGCGGCCGCGATCCGGGCCGCTTCATCACCGCGAGTCCGCAGCTCCTTCACCTATAGAAAACACCCAGATGACCCAGATTTTTATTTTAATTGACCTAAAAGCTCATTTAATTCTTTAACAGTAGTTAACAAATAAATAAGACACATTATCTTAGCACATTCAATAGGAGTGGCAGGAGGCAATTTATTGCTGTTTCAATGAAAAGACCATGCCACAACTTCAAATTATATAAATTTAAGAAAACATCCTTTGAACAAAATCCTTACACCACCAGTGATTGGCTGATGTGGTCAAAAGACATAAAAATGTCAATATTTCCAATAATAAATTATACAGTTGTTATTGTAAATGTGATAAACTTTACAAGGCTTATGAAGCATTACCCTGAGTGGCATGTGAAATATAAAATCTGTCACTAATCCATGGATTTTTTTCAGAAAATATTCCTGGAAAACAAACACAAGAATGAATTAAACATGTATCAAAGAACATCAATTTCAAAAACATTGAACATTTTGTATTTGAAATATTTGAATTCAAAATTAGTCTCTCAGAGAGAGAGAGAGAGAGAGAGAGAGAGAGAGAGAGAAAGATAGAGACAACATGAGTGCATGGTCATGCAACTGACCTCCTTATGGAATTCTGGGACAGCTACCACTGCTGTCTTCAGGAAGTGGAACACATTACCATCCAGGGCTTCATCAATGACCAACTCATCCTCCTCACAAATCCCATTCACTCCTAAATGTAGGAACAAGTGTCATCATATAACACATTCACATAGCCTATTTACTCCTAAATGTAGGAACAAGTGTCATCATATAACACATTCACATAGCCTATTTACTCCTAAATGTAGGAACAAGTGTCATCATATAACACATTCACATAGCCTATTTACTCCTAAATGTAGGAACAAGTGTCATCATATAACACATTCACATAGCCTATTTACTCCTAAATGTAGGAACAAGTGTCATCATATAACACATTCACATAGCCTATTTACTCCTAAATGTAGGAACAAGTGTCATCATATAACACATTCACATAGCCTATTTACTCCTAAATGTAGGAACAAGTGTCATCATATAACACATTCACATAGCCTATTTACTCCTAAATGTAGGAACAAGTGTCATCATATAACACATTCACATAGCCTATTTACTCCTAAACGTAGGAACAAGTGTCATTATATAACACACTCACATAGCCCATTCATCCCGAGACAAAAAAAAGTTTCAGTACTTAATAAACACACAAAACTCTTTTTATATTCTATCCCACAATAAATACAGTCAAACTTGTATTAAGCAGTCACCTGTGGGAGGCAACCAAAGTGACCTCTTAACAGAGGTGACCTTTGAATAGAGACTTGTGAATTTGCCAACATCAAATACCTTATTAAAACAATTATTCAATTTTATATTAATCATATGCTTGATATTTAGCATAATGTATCAAAATGATAGATAAAGTAATTGATTTGATGTTTTTTTTATAGTATCTATTATATTTACAAATAAGTACAAATACATAACAATGCATTGTGCATGCAATTGTTATTTTTTTTTAAATTATTGAAAAAAGTCATTATGTGGTAAAACCTTGTCGCTGACATTTTCACAATTATAACACTAACTATTTTCATGAGTACCGTATATATAGAAAACAAACACTTTTAATACAAATCAAAAAGTAAGTTTTAACCGACCGTATCTGATCTCAAAATCATATTATTAAATTGAGCAATTTTCTCTTGCCTCGCCACGGACATTTTTGACACCTATTTCATTCATGTTTGTAAAACAAAAATTGTTAATACATGTTTAAACAATTCACTTGATTCCCATTCGTTTCTGATCTGCCAATTATGTATTATAAATACATCGATTAATTTGGTTTCTCTCGACTCAGGTGTATAATTATTGTTTACATTTATTACCCGACATTCGGAAGCCATGTTTAAAATCCCCGGGTGTAAATCATGTGACCGGCCAAAATGGCCGCCTAATGCATGTCGACTGTACAGTTTCTGATCAAAATACGATGACCGCTGACCGCGTTAGACAGGTGACCGCTCTTTAGAGGGCAATTATATAGGATTTTTCATCGGGAGGAAATAAAATGACCGCATACGAAAGGTGACTGCTTAATAGGGGTGGCCGCTTCGGCAGTTTTGACTGTAAATTTATAAAGTGAGTGAAATATCTGAGAAACTTCAAAGACAAAAAGTTAAAATAAAATATGATTTACAACAAGTTTGAAGATGTATTTATAAGATTTTACTGCAACTTTGGGTATTAGGTTCATCATGACCCTTCCTCCCCCTCCCTTACACACTAACTACAAAATCTAGATTTATTTGCAGGTTTTTCCTGCCTCTTTGGGTAGTGAGTTTATTATCAGCTCCCCCCCCCTTGACCCTCCCTTACCGGTGGGGGTCTGGTACTGGTTGAGCTGTCTCAAGGTCACCCCCCAGGCCAGCAGGACCACACTCTTGAGTCCGGGGTTACTCCAGGGCTGGCCTGACCTCAGCTCCTGGTGAATGTCGGGGACGTAACAGGGATCTGTCATCATGGGCAGCCGCTGTAACATCTCTGTAAAAGTTAACAGTCTACAATGCTTACTCTTCCTACTAAGAATCTATCTTCTAAATACAGGTAGTTTTTGTCCCATTCAAATCGTTCACGTCATTCTATGTGCAAAATTAAAATATGGCTATTTCAAAGAAAGTTGTGCTAGGTTGAATTCAAAATGAGATTTTTTTTTCAAATAACTAATCAGCTGCCTCAAATGTGTACATTATAAAAATAGTGCCTGTTTGGGAGGGTAACAGTTGAAAATGACACCCCGAGAAAACCATGGTCAACAGACATGAAGCGGAGGTTGACAATGGTTTTCGAGGGGTGTCAATTTCAACTGTTGCCCTTTCAAACAGGCACTATTTATTTTATTATAATGAATGTCTTAATTTTAGAGAAAATTTTACTGCCTTTTTATAGAAATGACGTAAATTCTACGGCGAACCGTATGCGCATAATTTATGCGCATGTAACAATTTGTTGTGTTGCCCGTTGCCATGTGTGTTGCTAATGCTGAGGGTAATAGAACAGATTATAAACTGCTTCTAAACCAATCAGATTTCAGTCTTTAACATGAAAGTATAATAAGATTATACATGTACAACTGTATATACTCTAATGAATACTGTGGTTTTATCGATAGAGTGGGCATTAGTTTTTGTGGATGCATTAACATTCAGTTTCAAGGATACATTAACTCCTGGAAAATTATAATATCAGAACAATAAGTTATCAGCTATCGTGGATATTTGTGATTTAACTGAACAAAAAAGTCCTCAAAAAATTGCTCTTGAATAACCACACTACATGTATAAACACATTGACAAAACATTTTCAAATACATGTATATTAGTGGCACAAAATTTAATTACACGGAACTAAAAGCTGTGTTCCCTTTCATACATAACAGACTTCAGTAATCAGTGACTGACCTCTGCTATCCTCCTGGTCCAACAGGGTGACATCAAAACAGTAGAGCAGTGTCATCAGCAGACACAGTGACACCGGCTCCAGGCTCCCGTCAGCATTCATTGAGTTGTCTGCCCTTAGGTGCTGAATCAGCCTCATGGTGTCAGCTTTACCCAGGGGCTGCTGGGTGGCCAGACAGAACAGGCAGTCGGCCAGGATGATCTGAATTTCTTTGTATAGGTCAGACACCTGTCAAAAAATAATGTTCAGATAGACTGTTCTAAGAAAAATTCAAATCGTGTTCATAGATTGCTTTCATGAAAAAAATCAATTTAGTGGTAAAATGACAAAGACAAGTAATGAACATGAAGCTACCTGTTTTTTGTGTTTAGGTGGACCAATGGCTCTATCTTTCTGCAGTCTGTCCATTTCCTTTGTGAGGTCCATGTTGTTCAACTGATCTGTAACATCACAACCATTCACATCATAAAAAAACTTCACTCATTCAAATACTCTATTACAAATCATTTAAAAGAGCCTAAATGTTTTATAATTAACATGAATCTTTCCTGAAAAATTATTTACTATTGCAATGTGTTATATTAGGTCATAATTAAATTAAATTCATTGAACAATTTAAAAATATATTTAAGGTACCTCACTACACCTAGACTTATACTTTTTAAAACAATACGTCACAAGATGTCGACATAAATATTTTGTTAAACTGTTTATATCCTTTGGTTGGGTTGTATATCGTTGTAGCTTAGTAGTTAAAGTATTGGGCTTCTGAACCGCAGATCATGAGTTCGAATCCGCCTGGAGCTTTTGTTCATGTTTACTGAATTGAATTTTCAAAAATGAATTTTTTCATCCAAAATTGCACATTTTTTTGCCTAATTGATTTAAATACTTCCATTATGATATCTATCATAATCAAGTAATTTTCTGCTGATTTTAGAAAATATTTTAACTAAAGGTGTAGTGAGCCACCTTAAGGCAAAATCCTAACATCCTTCTCAATTTCTTCACCATGCAAAGAGAATTTTACCGAGTATGGTGTTGATCAGGCGATCTTTCTGTATCAGCTGATCTGTGTATTGGTTCACCATGCTGGAAAGGTCAGGGGTCAGTTCCATAGTCCACATTCTTCCCTCCCTTGACTGGAGAAGGGTTCTAAGGGAGTTCACAAGACTTTTCTGTCCATCATAGTACAAAAGTACAGCCACGAGGCCTCGGGTCAGTCCAGGAAATTCTGGCTGTTGTCTCTCACCTAAGATATAATATTACCTAATTTTACCTTCATTTGATACTTAATTAATTAAGTAGTTACATTTCAAACTGTAGTATTCTTCCCCTTTCTAAAACTGGAATGATAAAGTGTTTAAGGGTTAAGCCCATTACTTCAAGTCAGTTTTGTTGATACACTGAGGGCATGGACATTTTCGTGGATATTCTCCACAAATATGTGTAGTAATAAACAATAAGAGATGAATTGTTATATAATCATTCAAATGTCTAATTCCCCACTGTATTCAAATTTCATTTTGTAAAATGACTATATATCCACCACTAAGTGTTCCTATCCTATAAAATAACAAACTCTACATACATGTATAATCTACTGTTATATTCTGACTATCTATCCTAAGGTATTGGATAGTCCACACAAAAGACCTCATTGATCCACACAAGAGACCTTGATACTTTAAAGATCTGGATAATCCAAACAAGACCTGGAAAGTCCAGACAAAAGACCTGGAAAGTCCAGACAAAAGACTAGGATATTTCACACAAAGACTAGGATATTTCACACAAAGACTAGGATATTCCACACAAAGACCTGGATAGTCCACACAAAAGACCTGGATAGTCCACACAATTGACCCACCTGCCATCAAAAGTTCCACAGCAGCGATTTCACTCATCTGAAACAGGTCACTGAGTATCAGGGCCTCCTCGATGAACTGTGACGAGAAGGTCTGCTTACTCTGGTCCCCCATCACTGGGAGACCCTCCTTTGTGGCTTTCTGTACGGCAGACCTGTACATCGCATTCTGGGGCTGGAATGAAGGTATGTGTGTTAAGTAATAGAATAACACTATTCTCATCAAAATCAAAGGCTATTTAAAGTCAGGTACATGTATTGTGTAGGTAAAACACTCAGATATATAAAAAACTTTGAGTACCGGTAACTTTGAGTACCGGTAAATTTTGAGAAATTAGTAACCATACACTGTATCAACATGCAAACATGTAACACAAGACAAAATAAAACTATACACATTTTTTTTTGTTAAAATTCAATAAATCTCTTACAAATTTCATGAAAATATTTTTCAAATTAAACAATTGTGTTTTTATGATGATTCTATGGATTATGATCCTAGAGACATCTAAAATCCACTCACTGGGTTCTTTAGTAGGGCTATAAAGTCAGGTTTGTGTTTCTTCAGTGCTATTTCCAAGTCATGGATGGCGTCAGGGAGTTTTCGGTGTATGGCGGCCTGAACAGTTTGTTCCAACTCCTTAAATGGCCCCCAGAGGCGGGCCTCTACAAAACCAAAGCGTTCAGAATGAATAGACAATGGGTGAGTGTTATTAGTCATCTTAACACTACATCCATAATACTGACATTTTAATCCTAAATTTTCATCACTACCTTTCTTATTTAGACAGGTGATACTAAATGTTGGCTGCATGGAGTTTTTATACGAGTTTTTTGGATTAATTAGTAAAATTAATTGATAAGTATTGTAAATAGTTATGTCTTTATCCCCTCATGCAACTTGTTGGGAAGGGGATATAGCATCGCTGCTGTGCGTGTGTCTACTTCAGCTTGTTAAGCGGGCAAGATATTAAGTCCGATTTACATCAAATTTTTGGCAATTTTTCCCGTATTACTTAGAATGGAACTAACGTTAGTCCAGTTTTAAGGAGATGAATACTTGTGTCATATTTCATTTTTACTCTGAAGTTATTTTCATATAACATTTTGGTCCCCTCAATTGCATTGATTATTCCCAAATAATGCATCTCCCACATAATGATTCATGTCGCCAGGGGCCAGTAAGCGGTGCCCTTGTTAAATATAAACTGATGTGCTATACATGTATATCTTACAACACACACATTAGAACCTACCGGTAATTACAATGCTACAAAGTAATTGAAACCCCAAGATTTTGATCACATTTATTAGTTTATTGATAAAAATATTAAAGTTTATGTCTTTGCAATATATCGCAATATATCGCAATATTCAGAGTATGATATTGCAATATATCGCAATATGATTTTCACTGACAATACCCAACTCTAAACTTAGATGAGCTAGCCAATGAATACTGTGACTGGTTGGAAGAAGTTCATCAATTTCAAGCGTTTGAAGAAAGATGGAGTCTTAAGAAGTCGAGGCCGAGCAGAGCGAATCATTAGTCATTTCAGGATGAAGAGAGCGAGGCACAACAGATGATAAAAACAATAACATTTTGGAGGAAAGTTTTTAATACGATCCTAGCTGTGTTTAGGGGGAACATTGAGATAAATATTTTGAAGACTACCTTTAAGAGAATATAAAAAGTTTGAAATTGTTTGTTTTTACATATTCATAAGAGAAGAATAAATTCTGTTAATTGTTTAATGTGTTGTTAATTCATTCATTTGATTTAAATTCACATCGTAATGATCATTAAATGATAAAAATTTGGACCGGTGAAAATTTGTTTGGTCCTATGAAAAGTTTTAAACTGTCTGTCCAAATGTCCTGTGATGATTTTTCTTTTTCGCGAAGACTGACATAGAATCTGTTTTTTGAAATTGGAAAATTTACTTGTTAACGCCAGTATCTAGCTGACATATATGATACATGCAAGAAGCAACATCATTATATTGACATGCATTTATGTCAACATGGAATATATTATGTTTACATGCAACTTATCTGTATGTCAACATACAACTTATTTATGTCAAGATAGGAGTGAAATATGTTTACATGCAATATTTTTAATATGTTGTCATGCAAGATAATAATCTTATCATATGAAATATTTATGTCAAAATACAAGATTATAATGATGTCAACATGCACCTATTTTATGTTAACATGAAAGATAATTAAGTTGACATATGACTTATTTATGTTTTAATGTGATAAAACTATATTTAAATGCAGCATACTAAAATGAATAGGCTTAAAATCAACAAAGCACCTCCAATGTTGACATAAATAAGTTGCATGTCAACAAAGTTAGCTTGCATGTTAAAATAAATAATTTGCATATCAACACAATTTCTAGCATGTTCACATAAATATCATGCATGTTGACATAAATAATTAACATATAATTACAGTTTATATTGACAGAAAAAAGTTGACATACATCATGTATATATCATGTATATCATTATGTTTTCGTTACATTTACATATATGATGTCAGATACACGTTATTCTAACCATATAAAAACCATATTCTCTAAATCGATTGGCATCTTGCATGATGACATAATTTACATAATTATATTACATGTTGACATTTTTCTTGCATGCAAACCTAAATAACTTTGCATGTAGGACTTCGAGTAAAATGTGTCCCCAATGTTGTGATAAAACATTCAAGGAAATACAAGACCTCAAGAGTTCAAGGAATCCAGATTTCAATCATTAGAGCCTACACTCTAACTACGCCAGTTAAAATTTGCATAAAAGATATATGTATGGATGTGCTGAGGAGTCTAAAGCTATAATTATGTGAAGCATCATATTTTGGTAAAGATGATTTTATAAAATGAAAGTGAATTCTGATTTGCATAATCAGCTAACAAATTTAAATTTATAGACATTTTTATTGTTTTAATTTCTAATAGTATATGTTATATTTCTACAACAATTAGTATGCGTACAATACTTGATTCTTCCTTTCTTTAATTTTGAGATTCAGTATAAAGCCGGTTTTGAGGAAATTCTAACTATAGTAAGTTTTTGGCAAGAGTCTTTGTCAGTCAATAATTGACTTCATATCATGGATTTACAATATTTTTAATAACTGAAATATTATTAAGGTGTTTGAAATTGTAGTATTATGTATATATTACATAAATTTTAAATTCAAAGATTTTTACCCGAATTTACCGCCATGCCACCAGCAGCCATTTTAGGTTTTTTATATGCCGAACCCGATCCCATAAATAAACTAATGTGGCCGAGCTTCTTCTAACATCAAGACGGAGAGGGTGGGGGGGGGGGGTCCGATGGATAAGTTTGCTTACTAGGGGGAAGGGGGAATGGGTCCGATGTTGGGCGGGGGAGTGCATGTGTAATGAAATGGCCGATTTCATCTTTCCTAACCGGGGATGGGGGGTGGGGTGGTGGTGAGGCTTAGTACTTTAATTACTCTATTATAGTTTTTGTTTTTCTTAATTTTCGCTACATCATATTTTGCTTTCAAAATTTAGGGGAAAATTCCTTCGACATTCAATATTTTAGAAAACAATGAAAAAAATAGGCGGATGTGAGGGGGGGGGGGGGATATTACTTCCAGATATTGTGCCGCCCAGCACACACGAAACCTTTATGACTCGGGTGTCCACTCGTTCTGAAGTTAAAGTCTTGCAATGGATGGTATAACGTTACGCGACTAAAGTCACGACTGACGTAAATCAAGAAATCACAAAATTTAATATTTTCTGTCTTAGCCAATTCTAAAATTATTTTATTGTCACTTATAGTTATATTAAGTATTTTTTGTGTTTGAGACGTAAGAATTAATAAACAAATTTTACTTCATTAATTAAAAAAAAAAATGAAAATATGGGTCCTTGGCACATAACGTAATGAGCTACCCAGCTATTTAGTAATGATAATCGGCCGGTGTAAAGAAGAAAAATGACCCCCGAAGAATAATGACCGGGGGTCATTTTTCGATCGACATAGAATAAAGACCCCCCGGTCATTATTCTACGTAGAAAATGACCATATTGCCTGAAGAATAAGTGTCATTTTCATAAAAATGAACACACCCTACATGAAGGAAAGTGACCACCCCCTTATAAATTTAAGTTTTTCAGTTTAACTTTTTATTATTTGTTAAATAACCCTTACAATATTGTAATTTTCACTGCAGTTTACAGAAAGTAACAGAAATACAATTCAGATTCAGATAAACTTAAAGTGAAAGAAGGGGTATATATCTTAGAAAATAAAAAAAATCCTTTCGTTATTTCAAGATACTGACGTATTGAATGGGGGAATGGTTTTCATCTTAACGAGGTATACGTACATTTACATGTATCTCATTATTATGAGTGACAACACATTTTAAAAAAATTATTTTGAGATGCAAGACACTATAAAACAAAATTCTGTTTATGGGCAACAAAAGAGTAGACTCGATATTGTCTATGAATTATACTTGCATTGACGATTTCCCTACTATACACTACTGGGTATGCAGGTGCATTACCCAAAATTAATGATGTAACCTAAATTTTGAAAAGTTTACTCCATTGTTTGGCATTATAACCATGGTGAAGCTAGCAGCCACTAACAGCAGCCATTAATTAAGCCAGTAGAAGCTAACGGCCAATAAAGTAAATCATCAAAGTACTGAGAGCATTCGAACAGAAAATATATTTTACTTTATCATCGGCATACTTTTATTAATATAAAGATGATTAATTTAATGCATCAATAATTTGTACGAGCATCAATGACAACTTCGGAGGCAGTAAAGATCGCATGGATAAGAAATATGAATGCGTCTTGTGATCAAAATCAAGAGAGATATAAACCCCTCGGAACCACCTGATGGTACCCGTACAGCCCGAATTTGAGACCTGGAAAGAATAGCCCTATAGCTCTACTACACTTACCTGTAAATCGTTTGATGTACACTTTAAGGAAAAGGGACATAACGACTCACCATTCACCGCAATATCGTTGTGAAAAGTTAAAAAAAAAAATGACAAACTTCTTAAGCAGCTAAATGGACTATTTTAGATGTGATAGAAGCCCTCTGACGCTTGTTATAAATATTTAGAAAGTTCCTCTACTTAATCCCAGTTCTTGTGATCAAAATCAAGAGGGGATATAAACCCCTAAAATGAGCCCGAACCCCTCGGGGCCACTAAGTTGTGCCCCTACAGCCCAAATTTGAAATCTGGAAATAATAGCCCAATAGGTCCATTACACTGCCCTGTTATCCGTTCGTATTCATTTCAAAGATAAGGGATATAATAACACAGTCACCTTTCATTCCTATATCATTGTAAAACGCTAAAAATGACATAGTTTAGGTGAGCTTATCCTTTTAATTGTTACAATTGTATTTCCTCGAAGGTTCACATAAAAACATGACTGGGATAAAATAATGCCAATTGCACCTTAAGTTTAATATTTTCGCCGTTTTCGACTGCGACAGGCTTATTTTTTTATGAGAATAAAGTCACAATTTTAAATCTCTGATCATCTTATTTTTGTAATGATACGAAGTCTTTTAATATTCGACACATGTTTCCGAGGAAGTGAAAAGACCCGATGATAAACTTTAAAACACAATATACATGTATCAGAAACTCATTCTGGTTTTATAAAAGGTCGTTACATAGGAGAAAATATACCAGATTTGTTTACGATCTAATGTCTTTTACTGAAACAAGAAATATACCTGGTTTACTTGTGCTTATAGATTTTGAGAAAGCTTTTGATTCCATATCTTGGAAATTTATTCATAAAGTTTTAGATTATATGGGGTTTGGGGAAAATATGATTACATGGATAAAAAATTCAAATACACAGATCAAAGCATCAATCTTGCAGTGTGGTTTCCTTCCAGAACAGTTTGACATATACAGAGGATGTAGACAGGGAGATCCTATTGCCCCATTATTTATTTATTCTATGTGCAGAAATTTTAGCTATTCTAGTCAAACAACATTTAGTTTATTGGGAATAGAATTTTCTGTAGATTTAGAAAAAAATAGTTAACCTAAATTATGATATCCAAATACCAAAAATTAAAGCCATGATACAACAGTGGAACAGGAGAATACTCACTACCATTGGTTGGGTCACGGTTGCTAAAACATTACTTTGTCCTAAGCTTAACCATCTTTTTATTTCCCCCCTAAACCCTAATAAAGAAACTTTATCTTTTTTAAGCAATGTTTTTTATGAATTTGTATGGAATTCAAAGATTGACAAAGTTAAGAGAGACTCAAGATCACTCAAGATTATTTAAAAGGGGGATTTGAAATGCTAGAAATTAAAAATTTTTTAAAGTCACTAAAATGCTCCTGGATTAGGGGACTTTTTTAAAGATAGGAAGCCATTGATAGATATCTTTTTTCGCAATCCATGGCAATGAAGTTACAACAAATATACTCGATATTGGTGACAAATATATGCATAATATTATAAAATATAGTAATGTTTTCTGGAAAGATGTATTTCAGTCATATTTACCAATACATGTATTTCAAGCTTCGGATAATATAATATCAAATCAAAAATTCATTTTTATGCCAGTTTGGTACAATACAAATATATGTGTCGTTAATTAAACAATTTATGTCAAACTGTGGTATGAACATGGTGTAAAAATAATAACTGACTTTTTGAATAAGGATGGAACTTTTTTATCACAACATGATTTTGAAAAAACAATTTAGCTTAATTGTCAAATGTTTGTACAATGCAATATAATAGTGTTATTAGTGCAATATGTAAGTTTTTTCAGGACCACGTCAGTTAATAGATCTGATGTGATACAGGATTGTACACCATTCATTCCTTTTTATTTTGAATATATATTGTTGAATGAAAAATGTTCCAAAGTTTTGTATCAACTCATTAATAGTAAAAATATTGTTCCCAAGGCAATTCAAAAATGGAACACTGAACTATCACTTCACTTGGATATAAATAATTGTGTTAAAGATTTTTTAAAGTTTGTTTTAAGACATCTACAATAACTGATACTTCAATACAATGGCTACAATACAAAATTCTTCCAATAAATCATTATTTGAAAAAGATTAGTGTTATTTGATATGATGTCTTTGCTTTTTGTAAAGAAAATGTGGAAACAATTCAGCATGTATTTATGACATGTTCAGAAATACTACCTATATGGAATAATCTTAGTATGTATATTTATAGAAAAACTTCAAATAGAGTTGGCTTTAATGTTAATAATGTATTATTTGGTGAACTACCATTCAGTGGTCACAGCAAAGTTGTTAATTTTATAATTCTGTATTCCAAGCAATACATTTTTAATTGTTCAAAACAAAACAAAAAACCTGACACTGTTGGGCTGTCACATCATCTATCATTCAAATATAAAGTTGAAAAATTTATAGCTATCAATTCTTGTGAGCTTATGAAATTCTATAAACTCTGGGAAAATTGGAAAAACATATTTGAGTTATAATTTTATACATGGTAAACAACTGATCTATTTATCTATATATTTTTTGCTTTTTAATTGTTTGCTTTAAAGAGAATGTAGTGTGAAAAGGAGAGGAAGAGTGTGAAAGTGAGAACGCAAAAAAAAAATCTTATACATTTATTACATTGAATATTAAATCATATATTTGATTGTGAAAATGGGAAAAAGAATAAATAAAAAAAAACTAAAAAAAACTTTTAAACACAAACATTTTTACCTTTGATGTAAACAAACTATCTTGCCACACTGGATCGGCTGGTTTTTGTTTTGTTTTTGTTTTTGGTTGTTTTGTTTTTGGTATGCGTGTCTTGTTTTGTGTTCGGTATATTGTTTGTTTGTTGGTTTGTTTGGTTTTTGTATTTTTTTAAGGGAGGGGTGCTAATAAAATGTCAAGTATGCATTTTTTTAATTTAAAAAAGTCAGGATTTTCCCCCAAACGTTTGCTTGAATTTACAACGCATATCTAAAAATGTGATTTGGTAAGAATATTCAGCGAATATTGTTGAAAAACCTACAATTAGTACCGCATACGCCTTTTAAATTACTTTATCATGTCATATATTATCATACTGTTTCATATTACTTTATAAGACGCGTTGATTTTTTTTTTTTACATTTTTTTTTATAAGATTACACTTAAGATAACATTATTTATGACGTTTTTCATACTAATTGTTAGACCATAATTAATTAGCTAATTGTCTACGGACTTTTGCGGTTTTTATTTTCCCGATTACGACAAAGAGCACACGGCGGGTGTGACCGGTCAGCAGAGGATGCTCACTCCTGCATGGCACCTGATCCTTCCCCTATCTTGGAGGTCCGTGTTGCTCTGCTTTGAATTTGTATTTCGTTTTATGGAATTTTGAGATGGTTAGCGGTTTGTTATTGTCATTTTTTCATTTCATAACTTATGACACGTATAGACACATATCAATATTGATTTGATATCTATTAAACACAGACGCATTTATAATTCTTATGCAGGCGAGCTTTACTGCCTCTGAAGTTGTCAATGCTCGTTCAAATTATTGATGCATTGATCATTTTAATATTTATAAAATTATGCCGTTGATAAAGTAAGATATAATTTTCTGTTCGAGTACTCTCAGTACTTTGATGATACGGGCTTCGTGGCTGCTGTTAGTGGATGTTAGCTTCAGCCTGGTGGAATTAATACTCAAATGACCAATCTATCAAATCTAAATACCTTGTTCGCAGTCGAAACAATTTTTCTGTTTCACTAAAAAAAATACATAAAAATTCACATGCATAAAATAATTCAAAGCCCATACTGGTCTCTGTTCTGTGAAATCATGCATATTTAAAAAAAAAATGATTCTTTATTTTCCATCAAATGAAATACTTGTGTGTCGAGGAACCTTGAATCGAAATTTTAAGAGGGCTTGATGGTCGTGGCCATTTTTAGACTATTTAAATCTCCTAAGAATAAGAGTTATATAAAGATATAGAAAACTACCAAATTTCAAAGCCATATTTTACTTGAAAGAAGATCTCGTGGTTTATTTGTTGAACACCTAGCCTCGTATAGAACTTTGTATAAGGTAACACATTATACTTCAGTCTGTTCCTACACGGTGATCACAAATGCACTGTATTTACTTGTACATAAATAGCTATTGAAATTTTGTCAACGTAAAGAATAAAAGTATTAATGTGAACTACATGTAAATGGTGTTTTTTAACCTTATCAACGCTTTTAGAAATACGAATGTATTCCCTTTTTTTATATTAGATCAGTTTATTATCTATTAAGATTTACAATAGTCAGGCACTCTTCACACAATTGCTTTGAAAAAATAAAGTTCTATTCCTTATCACAAATACAACATTACAACAAATATTTAGAATATCGATGTACATATGTTACGTAGAAAAAAAACAAAACTAACGTAAAATGATTTTTTTAATCACTTTTCCCCAGAAATATGTAAATAAGAAGTATTCTTATTACTTTGTTACTTGTCTCCTTAGTCTTTTTCACGAAAATATATGTCATTCTCCAACTGAACAATGAATGATGCTTTTATTATTACAACAATTATTCTTTCATTATCATTGATCGTTAATTATCACACAATTTCCTCCGAGAGATAATGTTACTCATTGTGTATGAATGTATGAATGGGTTTTTCTTTTGTTTTCTTTTTTAAGCGCTAAGCGTACGCAGTACGCAAAGCGCTTGTTGGCATTGCTTTTCGGGGATGTCACCTCCGAATAAGTGCCACCTATAATCATCTAAAATAATTTGATGACTCGATGTTCAATAATAGAATGCAGAGAAGTACTCGGCTGCGGTATCGATGTTAAGGCAAAATAATTCTAACTATTTGCAGCAGCGCACAAATTATCACAATATTTGTTTGTTAAACATAAAAGATTTAAAATAAAAGAATATTTGTCAGTGCATTGAAAGGTCAAAGAGCATACTTAGTTTTGTAAACAGCATGTTGCAATGGATTTCATACATAAGATGTCGGTAAAAAGGCAAAATATTTCCTAGAACAGAACTGACAATACAAGATAGATAGCAAAGTGTTTTATGTATTTCAAAAATAGTACAAGTACTTTTGGGAAATATGAACATAATTCCAGACTTTCAAATTTTTATAATATAAAGTCGATCAACAGTAAAGCATTTCATTAGGAAATAAACTGAAACTTAGTGTCGGAAGAAAAAAGATTTGTTTCAAGTGTATGGTATAGGCATAAAAAACTTTTCTGTTATTTGTTTACATTGCACATGTGGAAAGACTATGGTGTAATGATTTAACGCAAATTCTGAAGCTACACCTTGCATATGACAATGACAAATTCTGTTGCATGCAACTTTACACTAGTCAGTCTTTTATTTCATATAAAGTTGGATTGTTTCGTCTGTTATTGCACTTGTAGTTAACTGTTTTCAATTAACGCTTTAGTCTAATGGCTATAAGATTGTGCAACCCAGATCATAGAGTTCAAATCTCGCTTTATTCTGCGTTCATGATTGTAGTGGCTAGGTAGCAACTAGGTTGTTCAACGATTGGCTAGCTAGACGCTAGGTACATGTAGACATACCTAGCCTAACATTTTATGACTAAGCATCAAATTCAAGATGGCTGCCTTAGTTACCAAGTTGCAACAAACACAAAATTTATATTATTTAATGGTATTTCGTTCGTTTTCTGCATGCAATTACCAAATCATGTTGGTGAATTTATTTATCTGTTGATAATTTAAACTTCAAATCAATGAAATAGAGGCTAGGCTAGCTTATCATTCAATAGACCTAGATATATATTTAACCTAGCGGCTATGCACGCATCTCTGTTATTGAACGCAGTCCTAGATATTGTTTTGAGTTCAATTTATACAAAAATGCAAAATCTTTGCTATATAGATGACGTATGTAAACTTTTAAATTCATTCATAATGACACATGTATAATGCAATTAATTTTTTGCTCATGTAGGGACAGCTTAGCGCTTCTCAGTACTTTGAGTACTTTGATTTAATTACGGAATGGTTATGCAACAGTAGCAACACCTGCACAGATTTCTTATCAAACATGTGTAGACCTGGCAAGTTGTTGCCGGTGCAATTGTAAAATCGCGATAAAATATAGTTAAGCAAGCTGTACATAAGTTTTGTAAATCAAATATCGTCTTTAAATAATAAAGCTTTATAAAATATTGTTCAGAATTATTCATGATAAAGTATCGAGTACAGTTCAGCAAAAGTACAGCGTCATTTTCCCACCATATGTCGACGAGAGAAGAGACGTAACTGTTACCAATCAATTTGTGGCAATGTAAGTGTTGTGTTTGTGTGTGTGCTACGGATATGAAAAACTATAAACAGCGATTTCTTTATAAGTTCGGTGTTAGTAACTTCAAAATCAGCTGAACAGAGTGAAAATTCAAGTAATTTCAAAGTCAGATATCTTGGATACGGAGTAATCCATTTCCATTCTTGTTTACAGCGTGGGTCATTTTTCTACGGGGGTCATTTCTCTTGATGTTTAACATAAAGAAAAACAACCCCTGGTTCTTTTTTCTTCAGAAAAATCCAATTATTCTACAGCAGGGGGGGGGGGTCATTATTTTACGTCGAAAAATGACCCCGGTCATTATTCTACGGAGGTCATTATTCTTCTTTACACAGGACCAATCTATATAGTCTTCAATCTCAGTTTTGGCTTATGAAAGTTTTGACATTTTTATAATTTAAACGCCAGGTAATCTTATAAAAATTATGTCAAAAATTCAGGGTTTTTTTCTCATCAAAAATCTAAATTGATTTTATGTTAAATATTTACATTTTCCAGTGTCTTTGTCAGTGATAACACTACGAATCAAACTTGTAACATAAAGTCCAGTACATTTTATCAATGAGCAGTCAAATGACTGTGAGGATCTCGATCGATTGGTGTTTCTTCGTCACATAGATTCACCAACAAAACTTCAAGTTAATGCTAACCGTCTCAAATAGCTTCTGTCAGCTACTCACTTGTCATACCTCAATCTCCGCCATGGTAACCCTGATACGTAATGCTACAGCAGCTGAGTAACAGTGGCGAAAGGCGAGTCTCCGGCGCCTTTAAATAACCGGAACCGTCACTTAGGGAAGGAAACCGTAACAAAAAATCAAAGAGTACTCAACAGAATACTAGAGAAGTTTATGATAGGTTGGAAGCCATTCAGTGATAGACTTCTCTCGGCAAGATTCCATTTCAGATATGCAAGGCAGACTGTAATAGTCTATACTCACCAACAGAAGACAAAGAGGAGGAAGACAAGGATTCCTCTTATGAAGAACAGCAGACGGCAGTGGAGGAAACACAAATCCATGATGTACTCCTCATACTGGGTGATCTTTTGGCAAAATTGGCACAAACAACTAAAGGAACGGAACGAATTCATAATGGGAAAACATGGTTGTGGTGTGATGAACAACAATTGTACATCTGTAGCAGACTAGTAAACTTTTGTAAATAAAACAAGTTTATTATAGGAGGTACTATCTTCTAACACAAAAATATTTACAAATTAAATTAACATTGACTTCACCAGATGGTCATATACACGGAACCAAACTGACCATGTACTAATAATTAAGAAAAGGAGAGGATCACCGCAGGCTGTAATGTATTGAGAGGGGCTGATATATGAAGCGACCACACACTTGTCCCTGTAAAGCTGAAATTGAAATTGAGAAAGATAGGAACGCCGACCACTCCAAGTATATATGAGCAAACTCAAATATCTCACTTTAATGAATTTTTTTTAGCTAGTGGTTAAAAACCGCTTCACCGTCTTAAGAAATAGGTATGAACTCATCATTGAACAATTCAACAACCCGCTGGTAGAAACAGGAAAGAAAACACTTGTGTTGAAAAGGGAATAAAAAAGGAAACTGGATAACATCAAAGACACTGGAATTAATCGAAGAAAGACGCAAAACAAATAAGAAAATACTGGCAACCAAGTCAGGCATGCTAAAAGATTACCTTAAAGAAACATACTCGATACAAAATTTAAAAAAGTTAAGAAAAATGCACGGGCGATAAGAGAGACTTTGTTGACAGGTTAGGATGCCTCATACCGTAAATGGAGGACTCAGAAGAACAGATAATTTAGTAAGAAAACACGATGAAAACTGGCCTCCAGTATAGAAGAAGAGCTTACCTGTTGTAAAAACCACTTCGAAAGAGTACTTAACCAGGAATGTATAACAACATTAGTTGAAATAGGTGAAGGTGTAGACACCCTCAACATCGATACTGAGGTCTCGACACTTGAAGAAGTAAAGCAGGCCATCAAACTTCTTAAGAACGGGAAAGCCCCAGGGATCGACCAAGTTCATGCAGAAATTCTGATAGCTGAGTGTGAATTGTTAACACCTAAACTTCTTACTGATATCCTGTAAACCATTCGGCAGTCAGAAACAGCACCAGATGTCTGGAAGATTTGTCTCATTGTGGAGCTACCCAAGAAAAGTGACTTAGCTGACACAAATAACTGGAGAGGATTTATGCTGCTCTTAGTTACCAGCAAAGTTCTCAACAGAGTCATCCTAAACAGAATAGCTTCAGTGATAGAACCATACCTTCATAAAGAACAAGCTGGATTCAGGAAAGAAAAATCATGTGCTGATCAAATATTTCACTTAAGGCAAATTTCAAAACAAAACAATGAATGGAACGCCACTCTGAATGCCAACTTAATTGATTTTGCCAAAGCATTTGACAGTGTACACCGACCTTCATTATGGAAGACTTCCATGCCAAGGTGATCTGCGGCACGGAACTGTCAGACAGCTTCCCAAACCAGACAGGAGTGCGACCAGGGTGTCTGCTCTCACCGCTGCTCTTTAATCTCTGCATAGATTGACTGATGAAAATCACCACCAGGCAGGCAAATAGAGAAATATCTGAATTTTCCAACAGTCTCTCAAAGATCTTGACTTTGCAGATGACATCGCTTTAATAGCACATCGACGTAAGGATATCCAAAGTAAAACCGATGATCTAGTCAAGTACAACAGACAAAATTGACATCATATTAATGTCAAGAAAACATAATTAAAGAAGATTAATTAAATTAAGATAGCGAAGTCACAGCAACAGAATAGAAGAAGTCAACTATTTCGTATACCATCGCAATGAGATCGCAGCCGGTGGAGATTCTACCATGGATGTACAATACAAGATAACGAAAGCCCATGCCAATTTCACAAATCAACGGAAGATCTGGAAGTCATCAAACATCAGGACCAAAAATCAAAATCAGGATATGCAAAACAAACATAATTAGAATCCTCCTATATGGTTCTGAGTCCTGGACGGTGACAAATACCATTACTCAAAAAGTAGACACCTCTCAAACCAAATCCCTTCTCAAGATTCTCAAGATATTCTGATCAAACAAGATCAAAATCGAAGAGCTGTACAAGATAACCCATTAGCTACTATATCTGACCAGATAAAAGAAAACGATAGAAGTGGATCGACCATGTCTTGAGAAAGGAAACATCAGAGATATCAAGGGTAGTCATAAGATGGACTACACCTGAAAAAAGAAATAGAGGGCGGCCAAAGGAGACATGGCGGAGGTTAGTGGAGAAAGATAAGAAAGATTAGGGTTGTACTTAGAGCATGGTACAGCAGATGTCAACAGACATGCAGAAATGGAAGTCCTCCGTAAAGGCGTTATGTGCTCATAGCACAAAGAGGACTAATAAAGTAAGTATTTCATCAATGACGCAAAGACATACTGTTGAGGTGCAAACAGGGCTAGCAAAATAATACGAAATGTAAATAACGTAAAAATATCACTGGTTTAATATTTAGTCAGCCAATTGCTAAACATTATATAAATTTATTTGACTAGTAATAATTCTTTGAATATTATGAGGTGACTATTTTGTCGGGGCGTGATCAAATCTAACATAAAGCCCTTTGGGCTTTCTTTGAATTAATCCCGCATCGACCAAATATATCACCTTATAATATTCAAAGAATGATTTCTTATTCCTGAAATAGTTATTGAGACATACATTAACATAATTTGTTTTTTTTCATAAAGGCGTATGGAAATTAAATACAAAGTAAATTCCTTTATTTTCGCCATATCATTATTGCACGGAATAAAGAACACAGGTACATGTATAACGACACAGAAAGGATTATCGACTGCCGCTTATATAAAATTTCATTTCAATTTTAAAGCAGGTTGTTTTTATGTATATGTATAGCACTACTTGCATTCATTTAATTACTGAAGCCGTCTAGACACGGAAGGTATTTATTTATAGTATAGATCTGTTGTACAACGCTTATAATCATAATTCAAATGTTTTGATGATACGGAAGCATTACGGTTTTGATCGTTCATTCCTAAATTACCACCTATAAGAAGGTGAGAAATATTCATGTATTTTAGATACTAATAGTTTGTAAACTCTTATTTTAAAAGTAGATAAACTAAACCATTTAACAAACTGTCTAGTATACCTATGTAACAGCTGAATGAAACAAATAGTACAATTAGTACAATACTTGCAGAATGTAGTTAGAAACAGAATTACGTCAACATAGTATAGTTCAGCTCATGAGCCCCCCCCCCCCCCCTAAAAATGAAAACAAAACACCCCCAACAATCCACAGAGAGCCATGGATATTATTTTAATCACGTGTCAAAATTGTGCTGCTGTTGAAAATAAAAGGATGCTACTGCATGAAAAGTACGTGTAGAGAGTGAATTTCAGTCAGATCAATATATGTATAATTTGAGTAGGATATCTAGCTTTGTTTGAATTTAATTATGTATTCAGAATTGATTCAAAGTGTGTTATTATTTTTTTGGCAGATGTATGTTTTGATTTAGTTTGAAGTAACAAAACCTATATCCCTATGACATAATAATTAGCTTTTAATGTAACAATTATATTTCGCATTTGATGAAAACGAAAGCAAGCATGAATTACAATTTTTAAAAAATGTGTAATTAAACCCCTGTCGGCTTTCAAATATCGTTGAGAATCAAATATGTGGTATTTTAAAAAGGCTCAACAAAAAGCTGAAAGGTTCCTCACAGAGATATTGACATATATCAAAAACAATTTTTTAAAATATTTTTCTAGGGTTTATTAACACAGCATCTGATCAACATGACATCTCTCCTGGAGTTCCTTGTTCCCTGTGGAGAATGTGGATCTCCAAAGGTTGAGCGCCATTGTGACTTCTGTAGCAGCAGTCTTTGTGTACCGTGTGTTGGTAAACATTTCTCGGACTCCACAAAAACCCATAACGCTGTCCCTGTCAACTTGTACAAATACGACAAACTGGGGTACACTTTTGTAAGATGCCCGAGTCGTATTTTCTCCAGATTTTGCAACAACAAGTGCGAACGTTTCTGCAAGAAATGCAACGTTCCTGTTTGTTCTAAATGTGCATCTGGAAGCGTACATGAAGATCACGAGATATTCCTTCTTCGAAGAGTACCACAAGAATTAAATAAATGGAATGTTGATGCATCTTATACAAATGTTTTGACAAATGAACATGAACTACTTGATAAACCACAGATCATTGCAACAATTGATACTGGTTTTTATAGACTATTTGGTGTTGCAAGTTTTACGAATGAAGGAATCTGGACGTGTGGAAATGACGAAAATATGGTTCTTTTCGACCTTAAAGGTAAAAAATTGCAAAATGTCAAAACGACATCGATGAGGAGACCACGTGATATAGCTGTTCCCACGAGCGGAGATTTGGCCTATACTGACCCGAATGCAAGAACCATAAACAGAGTGAAGAATGACCAGATACAGGAACTTATCGTGGTTGAGGGATGGAAGCCTTACCATATCTGCTGCACGCCTTCCGACGATTTTCTCGTAACCATGATCAGTAATGATGAAAAACAATCAAAGGTTGTGCGTTACAATGGAAATGAAGGAACAGAGAAGCAAACTTATCAGTTTGATGATAAAGGAAAACCTCTCTATTCTTCCGATCACCGTGGCAAATACATATGTGAGAACAACAACTTGGACGTTTGCGTCTCTGATGCTGGATCTCGGGCAATAGTAGCCGTCAATAAGGCCGGAAAGTTCCGATTTCGATACACCGGCCTTCTCAACAATCCGTTTCAGCCTCATGGAATCACCACTGACAGTCAGAGTCGGATCTTGTCGGTGGATTACAGTAGTGGATTTATCCACATCGTGGATGTTGATGGCAGGTTCTTGCGTCATATTACTAACTGCGATCTGAATGAACCATACGGTCTGTGCATAAATTCCTTTGATGAATTGTTTGTGGCTGAGCAGAAAGGCAATGTGAAACGAATCAAGTACATTGAATAATGAATACCAATACTTACTTTGATTGAACCCAAAAAATTGTTTATGTGAATTAAAGATTAAAAATATTGTAAGATGTTGCAATGGGTATTTGCAAGTTACACTTTGAGGAACGATTCATTTTCTCAAGAGAGAAGTAAGTTATATTTTAGTGACTGTATGTAAAGTCATCCTGTAGTGATTCAGCGAAAATTTAAAAAATAAAGTTCATTTTTGTTAGAAATAACCATCTGTATAACAATCTATAAAAACCGGTATCACAATGCATGTTAAATGGTCATAGGAATAATTAGAGCATAAGCATGTATATAAAGACACTTGACTTCGTATAAAACAATTTAATTACTGTAATAAAGCTTTTTTAGCTTCCTGATAGACTTAATTTATCTAATATATGTAAATAGCGGCTTTAATAATCCTTTGAGAAAACGAGATACAGTCATTGGAATATCGAAAGTTGCCCCACAAGGTAACTATGATTAATCAGTGTGAGATTTATTTATCTTATCTTTTTTTGAGAAAAACCTTTATTATCACCAAGCAAAAAATCGACTGAGAACATGCAGAAGACTGAACAGTAAGACCGATATCTTCCTGGGTTAACAGGTAGGAAATTTTAGCCTAGTCAGATTTATATGGTAAGAAAGAATCGTGAATTAAATGTTGTGGTCTTTTCATCTACTAGTATGTGCACAGGTATCTAAATCCAAATTATAATGCACACCGAAATCATTTTGTTTTTCAATGAAAGTTTGTGATGTTGCCATGTACTAAAAAGTTTTGCCGTTATATTAAAACGTTGTAATCTAAATCATATTGTTCAACTATTGCAGTTTTTAAAATAAAAACCCAATATTTTATTTATTTATTTTGTTGTGTGTTTGTGTATCTTTGAAAACGAAGGGGGGTTTACCCGTTATATGATTATTAAAGATTTTTTTTCTTCCAATCGCTGACTAATTCAACCCAGCCATTTAAATTGATATTTTGGACACATCATCAGATTAACATACGAAATCTCCTGGAGTTCCTTGTTACCTGTGGAGAATGTGGATCTCTAAAGGTTTAGCGTCATTGTGAATTCTGCATCACCCGTCTGTGTGTACCGTGTGTTGGCCAACATTTCTCGGATTCCACACACACCCATAACGATGTCCCCTTCATCTTGTACAAACTTAGGCACACTTTTATAAGATGCTCGATTTATTCACATTTAGTCAGAGGTGTCAAAAGAAAGTGAGAGCATTTCTGCAAGAAATGCAATGTTCCTGTTTGTTCGACGTGTGTATAAGACATCACTCATACACAACACGATGTATTCCTTCTTCGAAAACAAACAATTAACTGGACATAATTAAATGAAAACCTTTGACTTCATTGGTCCAGCAATAGTTTAGCTAAAGGGAACCAAAGATGATTAAATTGGAAAAGTAACGTATTCATTTGGAATTGCTGATATTTCAAGAACTGTTTTACAATAACCACGGGACTCGGAAATGGAATTTTAATCCAATATATTTACCATGCGTTTTAATCGTCACTATATATAGACTATGTGTTTCTTACTTTCACGATGTTGTCAGACTTCGGAAAGATCTTGGAGATTGGATGAGGATTTTATTGCTTATTACTGTGATTTCATAAATATTATAACATTCATATGAAGAAAAAACTTTTTTGACAAATCAAATTAACTCATAAGATGTGAATTTAAAAAAAAAAAAAAAAAACCAACAAAAGTTAATACCCATGAACATGCGCGATGTAGTATCTTTTTCGCGGGAATGAGAAGGAATAATTTATCTTGCTATGATCGAGGGAGGTAGGTTATATATATTCTTCAAAGAGTTCAGTTAAATTAAGTAAATAATGAGCACATAAACCACTGCTTGATAAACCACATATTATCGCAACAATTGATACTGGCTATCATTGAATATTTGGTGTTGCAAGTTTCATCAGTTTCAGGACAAAGTGTTGCAAAACTTCAAAACGACATCGATGAGGAGACCACGTGACATAGCTGTACATGTAACCATGAGCAGAAATTTGTTTTACACTGACACAAGTGCACGAACTGTAAATAAGGTGGAAAACAATCAGTTGAGGGATGGAAGCCATACTGCATCAAGTGCATATCGTCCTAGGATCTCCTTGCACAATCATGTAACCATTATCAGCAATGATGTAAAACAATCAATGGTTGTCCGTTAGTATGAATCGGAAGGTACATAAAAGAAAATAAACTTGTTAGTTTGATGAAAAATTATAAAACTGTATTCTTTGCTCACTGTAGCAAGTATATTTGCAAGAACAACAACTTACACGTTTGGTTGTTCCGATGCCTGATCTCGGGCAATAGAAGTTGTAAATGAAGCCGGAAAGTTCCAATTTTGATACACTGAGATTTCTTCTCTTTTCACCAATCCGTTTCAGCCTCATAGAAACGCTATGGTCAGATAATGTCGGTGGATTACAAAAATGGATTTATCCAGACGGTTAATGTGGATGGCAGGCTAAATCTTGCATGTACATCAAAATTATTAACTGCGATCTGCATTAACTAAACGGTCTGTGCTTATTGGATTCCAATAATGACTTGTTTGTGGCTGAGCAGAGTGGCAATTTGAAACTAAACAAAGTGCATTGATAATGAATACCATTATTTACTAGTACTTTGATTAAACGAATGTTTGATATGTAATTAATTTGTTTCCTCAATTTATGTGAGCATATTCTAATGGGTATATTTAAGGTTACAGGGGAAAGAAAAACTCATTTTCTCGTTATTAATTTGTGTACAATTGGTATAAAGAATTTGCAGATGTTTATGTTTTGCTTGTATTTTAACCGATACATTTTAAATTATTTAAAGCTGATAACGTTGAAATATTCATGTCAGTAAATCGACCAATACTATCTCTCATACATTTGAATGATAATTTAAAAACAAAAATTTGCCAGTATGAATTGTGCCAAAAACCGTTTTCCCTATTAAATAATTCATTTTATAGGGTTTGTCCACGAGAGAGAGAGAGAGAGAGAGAGAGAGAGAGAGGTTAACTTTTAAGTGACTTTATGTAAAGCGTACGGGTTGAAAATCATGGCCTAGTCATGCAGTGATTAAGCGAGAATTTAATAAAGTACATTGATGTTCGAAATTACCATCTAGATAACCATCTAAAAATATCACGATTATAACCGTGATGATAAATGGTGATAGAAATAATAGGAGTATATCCAATATGAAGACACTTGAGATCGCATGAAACAATTAAATCATTGTAAAAAGATTTAAATACCCCGCTGTTTGTACTTCCTGATTCGCTTCTCTTGTCTAATACATGCAGATAGCGGTTTCAATGACCCCATTGATAAAACACACATTCAAAGGGATCTTGGAATTTCCCCCTAAGGTAACTATGATTAATTAGTGTGCGCTCTGATTATCTAATCTTTTGATTTCAATTGGAAAAACATTTATCATCACTGAAACAAAAATTATCCTAAGCGAACAGAAGACTGAACAGAAAGATTCGATACCTTCTTGGGTTAAGAGGTATGAGGTTTTAGTGTAATTTGTATTTTTTATCCCTCCAAACATTGTAAATTAAATGTCGTGTCCTTTTCCTACACATGTTCAAATATATTTAAATTTAATGTAAGAAGTCAAGTTATAAGCGAGATACAGAGGTAAGAATTCATTGTTATGTAAACAAAGCTGGAGATTATATTTGCTTAAAAACATATGTAAAGTAAAAAAATTATCGTTTCTTTTTATGAAATAAACAGCAAGTAAAAACGTTGACCTGGATATGAACTTGGTTGGTTACGTTATCATATCGTCAAGATAGAATGACCTCACGTCCAAATATTTGTTCTAAATCATTTCTGAATTTTCATGTCTTTTGTTTGAGCCATTTATTTATTTGATTTTTTTTTAGATTATAATGTTCATGTATTGCGGCATTTATAAAAAATTATTGATTTTGTTTGGTAAGTTTTTTTATATCTCAAATTAAGGAACCTGGACATGATTTGAGATCAAATTTTTATTTTTCATTTTTTATATATAAAAGAGTTTACTTGTACAACTTTAATGATTGACAATGTTAGAAGTCAAGTTATAAGCGAGATACAGAGGAATATCTTGGGAGTTATTTGTTTTAGAACAGTCTGCAGTACAAATGATGAACTGATTGTTGTGGAATTTACGTTTTTGTGTTGAAATCCTTTCTTCCATATTATGGATACAAGCATGGCTATATACCATGTGGCGGAATGTACGCGTGGTTTCTTTGTGTTCATTTTCCTACAGCCTTAAGTAAAAAATTATGAAATGCAAACTTTTTGACGAGGACTTTATACACAAGCTGTTTAGCGAAGGATGCACTCGCATAACTTATGGATTTAAATGAAGGACGACTTTTTGTATTTGGATCTAATCGTGTTTAGCTCACCTGAGCTGAAAGCTCAAGTGAGCTTTTCTGATCACATTTTGTCTGTCGCCCGTCTGTCTGTCTGTCCGTAAACTTTTCACATTTTCAACATCTTCTCCAGAACCACTGGGTAAATTTTAACCAAACTTGGCACAAAGTACCCTTAGGCAAAGGGATTTCAAAGTTGTGAAAATTAAGGACCACGCCAATTTCCAAGGGGAGATCATTAACAATTATTGGAAAATTTTGAGAAAATTTTCAAAAATCTTCCTCTCAAGAACCATTTGGCCAGGAAAGCTGAAACTTATGTGGAAGCATCCTCAGATAGTGTAAATTTAAACTTGTGAAAATCATGACCCCCGGGGGTAGGGTGGGGCCACAATGGGGGTCGAAGTTTTACATAGGAATATATATAAAGTAAATCTTTAAAAATCTTCTTCTCAAAAACTAATCAGCTAGGAAAGCTGAAACTTATGTGTAGGCATCCTCAGCTAGTGTAGAATTAAAGTTGTGAAAATCATGACCACCGGGGTATAGGATGGGGCTACAACGGGAGGGTCGAATTTTTACATAGGAATATATACAGTAAATCTTTTAAAATCTTCTCAGCAACTAATCAGCCAGGAAAGCTGACACTTACATGGAAGCATCCTCAGCTAATGTAAATTCAAAGTTTTGAAAATCATGACCCCGGGGGTAATTTGGGGCCACAATTGGGGGGGGGGGTGTCAAATTTTTACATAGGAATATATTGAGTAAATCTTTAAAAATCTTCTTCTCAAAAACTAATCAGCCAGGAAAGCTTAGACTTATGTGGAAGCATCCTCAGCTAGTGTAGATTCAAAGTTGTGAAAATCATGACCGCCGGGGGTAGGGTGGTGCCCCAATGGGGGTCGAATTTTTACATAGGAATATATATAGTAAATCTTTAAAAATCTTCTTCTCAGAAACTAAACAGCCAGGAAAGCTGAAACTTACGTGGAAGCATCCTCAGCTAGTGTAGAATCAAAGTTTTGAAAATCATGACCCCCGGGGGTAGTTTGGGGCCATAATGGGGGGTCGACTTTTTACATAGGAAATATATAGAGTAAATCTTTAAAATCTCTAAAACTAAGTAGCTAGGAAAGCTGAACTGATGTGGAAGCATCCTCAGGAAAGGACTAGGTAGATTCGAGTTTGTTCAAATCATGATCCCCAGGGCTAGGATGGGGTCACAACAGGTAGGGGGGAGGGAAACAAATTTTTTGAAAAATATAGGAATATATGGAGAAAAATCTTCTACAAAACCGTTTGTCTAGAAAATCTGTAACTTTAGTAAAAGCCACTTTGGGTAATGTAGATTCAAATTCGTTAAAATAAAAATCTTAAGTCCAACTTTAAAAAGGAAAACATTTTCAATTCACAAAACCTGAAATGCTATAATATATGGTTTTACTTATATTAAACATTTTGCTAATTGTGATTCTTTAACATTGTTAAGACTTTTGCCCCTGGACGAACCTTGGGCCTCACAAGGGGTTCAGAGTTTGATGTAGGTTTATATCCCATGTATAAACAAATTGTCTAGGATCTTGTTGAGAACTGCGATGCTCAACATGTGATATGAATATAAAATCATCCTTTTAGGAAAGAGACTTGATTATGAACTTAAGAATATCTACATGTATTATACTACATTGTCCAGATATTTTGTATTATGTCTCCATTAAGCTGATTTTATCATGCCTATTGTTGCTCAGGTGAGCGATGTTGCCCATGGGCCTCTTGTTTAAATAGGTGTCAACACACATAAAACAGTACAACATAATAAGAAATATGCTTATAAGCAACATTTTACGAAAAAAGTCACTTAATTTTAACTTATTTCCAACGTTATATCTAAATATTTTAAACCACATTTCAACACCATTTCTAGAATTAGCAGATTGCAAAGAGAGAGAGAGAGAGAGAGAGAGAGAGAGAGAGAGAGAGAGAGAGAGAGAGAGAGCAATTATATTTAAGAAATAACAATATAAAAATTATTACAATGATAACCTTGATGATAAATGGGCATAAGAATAATCGGAGCATATATATGAAGACACTTGAGTTCGCATGAAACAATTAAATCGTTGTAAAAAGATTTAAATGCCGATAGCAAGCTTTTTTTGTTGTTTAATTCTTGACAGGTTTATCTTGTCAAACAAATGTAGATAGCGGTTTAAATGACCCCCTAATAAAACGATACACAGTTATTTGAATCTCAAAATTTGTCCCAGAAGGTAACTACTGTGATATATCAGTGTGTTTTTATATATCTTATCTTTTAATTTCTTTTAGGAAAACATTTATTATCGCTAAAGCAAAAATTCTACTGGTGAACATACAGAAGGCTGAACAGTAAGACCGTTACTTTACTTGGTTAAGAGGACAGATTTATGTGCGAAGGTATTCAAATCTAATGTACATCTAAATTCATTTTGTTTTTTAATTTCGTAATGCTCCCATATACATGTACAAGTACTTTGACTGTTACGGTATTATATTTTACGTTGTGCTGTAAGGTATTGGCTAACTCAAGTATTGTAGTATCTAACGAATCCTATTATATTTATTGATTTTATTGTGTACATATGTTTTTGAAAAAAGTAAGAACGCGTACCCGTTAAAAGAATGTAAACCCCTTTTACATTCTAATCGCACACTAATTTGATATAGCTCTTTAAACTGATTTTTTTTTTTACACAGCATCAAATCAACATGTCGGATTTCCTGGAGTTCCTTTTTTCCTGTGGAGAATGTGGATCTCCAAAAGTTGAGCGCCATTGTGACTTCTGTAACACCAGCCTGTGTGTGCCGTGTATTGGTAAACATTTCGCTGACTCCAGGAAAATCCACAACGCTGTCCCCTTCATCTCCTTCAAACACGACACCCTGGGGCACACCTTTGTAAGGTGTTCGATTGATTCACATTCAGTCAAAGGTGTCAACAGAAAGTGTGACCGTTTCTGCAAAGAATGCAACGTTCCTGTATGTTCAAAGTGCATATCAAGCGGAGGCCATACATATCACGAGGTATTCCCTCTTCGAAGAGTACCACCAAAACAGAACAATTAGCTGGAAAATAATAAAAAGGGGACTTTTTGCTGTATCTGTATAGCAGTAGTATAGCGACATTGGACCATATTTGATTATACCAGTAAAATTACATATTGGTATTGTTGATATCTTATGAACTGTTTTACAATAACCACGCGTGACTCGAAATTGAAATCTCTACATATTAATATATTTACATATATTTACATATATTTACAGATATTAACGCAGCCCATTTGTACGAATTTTGATAAACATAATGCACATAGCAGTTAAAGAAATGAAATCGAAATAAATGAAAGGGAATATATCCAAGATAATTTCATTCGCAAGTTATTGTTTCCGTCACATTTGGACGATTTTAATAAAATACACATACCTTTGATAGGAGTGCAATTGAAATCGATAAATGGGAAAACATTTCATTTTCAATGACATATTATCATTTTTTTACTCCGAAAAAAAATCACAGGATTTTTACTGGGATTTAGAATGGGCAAATGCAAAAAAAAAAAAATGCAAAACGTCAAAATGACATGCAAGAACTGTATATAAGGTCGGTATAGAGATGGAAGCCATGCCACATCGGCTGTATATCCTCCAAGGATCTCCTTGTAAACATGATTAGCAATGATGGAATAAATTTGGAGAATGTCCGTTACTATGAATCTGAAGGAACAGAGAAGCAAGCTTTCAGTTTGATATAAATGATATACCTCTGTATGCTAGCGTTCATAGTGGCAAGTGCGTATTCAAGAACAACTTAGATGTTTGGGTTTCCGATGCTGGTTCTCGGACAGTAATAGTAAGAAGCCTGAAAGTTCCGCACATTTGGATTTTTTCGCTTTTCGGGAATTCGTTTCTGCCTAATGGAATCACTACTGACAGCTACATTCGGATTATGTCGGTGGAATACAAAAATGGATATACATGTATCCACATTGTGGATGTGGATGGCAGAATCATATTACATGTTTATGTAAAAATATTATTAACTGCAATCTGCATGAACCATACGGTCTGTGCTTACGCGGATCCAATAATGACTTGTTTTTGGTTGAGGAGAGTGGCAACGGAAACAAATCAAGTCCGTTGAAGAATAATTTAAATGCCTATATATATTTACGTTGATTTTACGAATGTTTAATATGTGTTTAATTTGTTTCTTCAAATTTTTTGTGAAAATCTTGTAATGGGTATATACAATGTTAAAGAGGGAAGAACAATTAATTTTTGTCGCAAATATTTTTTTGCGCAATCGGTTTATAGAGATTTGCTTATATTTAAACTATACATTTTAAATTTAAAGCTTATTCGTGTTAGTAAATCGACGAATACCATATCAAGTACATTTAATTGATAACTTAAAAACAAACTTTGGCCACTATGAATTGCGCCAAAAAAAAACGTTCATAACAATCCATCAAATAGGGTTTGTTCACTTTATCATTAAGGCTGAAGTTCAATTTAAATTATTCATTATGAGAGAGAGAGAGAGAGAGAGAGAGAGAGAGAGAGAGAGATTTGTAAGTTATATCAAAAGAGACAGTGTGTAAAGTCTATTATGTAAAGCAAGTTATATAGTGATTCATTGATATTAAAAAAAAAACAACAACAAACAAACAAAAAAGATGAAAACAATTTGATGTTAGAAATAACCATCTAGAGTCTTTAAATATCACAATAATAACCGTGATGATAAATGGTCATAGAAATAATTGGAGGATATAGGAAGACATTTGGGATCACATCACAAAAGGGGGCGGCCATACATTTCACGACGCATTCCTACTTCGCAGTGTACCACCAAAACAGAATAATTAACTGGACATAATTAAATGGGGACACTTGACTGTAGTTTAGAGGACAATTATAGCTTTCTACGCTGGTAAAGCTGCCTACTGGAATTGATATATTTACCAAGCGTTACAAGTGTCAATTGAATGCATGTCCAATTCTTTTGTTTCCCTTCTTTAGATAATCTAACTTAATATAAAATACATACGGAAGACAGCAATTCCACTGTGTTATTATTTTGACCTTTTGCTTCATTTGACCTTAATTTTAAAGGTCCATTTACAATAAAATTATTCAAATCTTTGAAGATTTGTTAAGACTGACCTTTAATTTGACCTTTCCTAAATTTTCGACCTTGACAGAAATTTGACAAATTTTCACTAAATTTCATTTACAAAATAGAGAAAAATATGAACAAAATTCCTTTTCTTCAATTAATGTTCAACAATGAGCATCATTCAAACGACAATCATTTAATAAATATTCCCATTTATTACCAATTGTTACATAGTATAATTTAAACAAGTTCCATTACAGATATCTATGATTAATCCAAGTACATATGCATGAATAATGCATGTACTGCATGTTACCACAAACCATAACCTTATATATACATATCACACAGCACACATCTAACATTGCTATTATTTTCAGACTGCATTAGAATTACAATAGTTTGCAATAAATTTAATTAAATGGTAAAAGGATTTTGAAGAAAAACAGGTATATCAAAATTGGATAATTTATACCCCATATATAAAGACTAAATACAATCAAAACATAAATAAATTCCAAAATTTGTACAAACTTCTTTTTAAAACTCAAACATATTTTCTGTCAAGAGAGAGAATATAATAATTATATGGAATCTTGATCACGCCATCTATTGGGGGTATATAATTCTAAAAGTCAGGTTTATTCTGGGTCCTTTATCATGGTACTCTCTCGGTATGCGGTGCTGGAAAAGAACAAAAACAATAAAACATACAGCCATGGTTTCAACAATATCTTTAAAGTAAAAAATGCATCAAATCAAAATAAAATATTAATAAATGCTATCATTAGTGCTGTGATACACTTGTCTAACACTAACGCGGTTTATAAAAAAAACGTAAATTGTCCCAAACCATTTTATATCGTATAAAACAAATAAATATTGAATTCATTCCTTATATTTTAATTTTTTACTCTTATTTGTATATAAAAACGGTCTTTTGACCTTTAAAATGACGTCAAAATGTACAAAATTCAAACGTAACGTCATGCGGATTGATACGTTTTTGACGTTAGTCTTACTATGATGTAGGTAACATTCTTTATACGATATAAAATGATTTTTTAGTCGATCAGAAAGCACGTTACAACCAGAATTAAATTATTATGATATACTTATTGATTTCAATCTGTTTATTCATTACAATAAAATAAATAACTTCACTACACTTATTCATTACACATATTAATCTTTTTCAATACTTAATGACACTACACTAATCCATAACAATACAATAATTTATTACAATACCCTAATTTGTTACAATACAATAATTTATTACAATATTCTAATTTGTTACAATACAATAATTTATTACAATACCCTAATTTGTTACAATACACTAATTTATTACAATACACTAATTTATTACAATACACTAATTCATTACATTATTAATCTACTCTAACCTGCCAGTCAGTCTGTGATGCCCCCTCCATTAACAGCAGAGACCCGTGAGCCAGGGGGATCTTGATGTGCTCCGTGTACGTATAGTCGCCATTCTCCTCCTGAAAAATGTACACACCATAATGTTCTATATCATACACAAGCCAAATGCATCAAGAACATTTTCATTTCTTAAAAGGTCAATAAACCTTTTATACAGTCCTTCCAAATTTTGTTTCTGAGAAAATGATTTGTTAGCTGTAACTGAAATGAGCAAAGTTTTAGAAAACATGTACCTTGAAGATAAATAAACAGAATTTAAACTAGATAGACAATTTAGAGTTACTTATCCCAGCAAGAGTTATCTTTCTTGTAAGAGTGTTGTACTTGAAAAGAATATAAGTAAACCAAATGTGTACTTTGTTTGATGTATTCTTTATTTTCTATATGAACACAACTCTTCACTGTTTGACCTCAAATTTATCTGAAATATTCCCAGGTAGGAGTTTTAAAAAGAAAGAGGGCAGTAATGCAATGTCTATCTGTACAACTTGCATCAATTCCTATGGTTCAAATGTGATATCTAAATAATTACTGGGGGAGGTTTCTTTCGTAGTTCAAAGTTCCGTGTATCTCCGAAAGTCAGGGAGGCGATAGTTGGCTCAGGGCCAAGAACGAATTCATCGTCCGAGTGCCAGGCTACTGAGTCATGGCCATCGCGGTAAAGGTTAGCAAGCATGGAATTGAAGTGGATTCCTGTTATTTCCTCCAAGCGATCCTTCAGCATGAGTAAAGTTGGGTGCCACTAAAAACAGTAAGAGACATATCTAACAGATATTATCATTTTTTAAAAATTCATTAAGGTGGAATAACACACCTGGAAAATGTCACTCAAATTAACAGTAAATTATTTGATTATGAAAGATATAATGATAAATTAAACTGTACATATGTCAAATAGGTGAAGCTTGTGCAGTTTGGGGATAAAAAATGAATATCTAAAAAAAATTCAATTCAGTAATTAAGTAACAACAAAAGCCCCTGTGGGATTTGAACTCGGGTTGTACGGATCATAAGGCTAATACCTTATCCACTCGGCTACCGAGTAAGTAACATGTTGGCGTTGATTAAATCGTTTTAATAAAATGAAATGTCGTTTCGATCAGAGGTCAGCCATTTTGTGATGATGTGTTATTTCACCTTAATGTTTTTCACCTGCTTACAATCATTTTTCATTTTCGATACATGTTATAATATTTGACTTTATGGGGAATATATAAATTAATATTCATGTAGAATACATGTAAATGATACCAACAGTGTTTTTAGCTTTCACACTCAACAAATGAATACAATGAAACACAAAGCTAAAAAGAACTAATCATATAATCAAACATTGCTCATCAACACAAGGATAGAAGAGCTATAATACAGTAATCAGGAGTTGGAGTGAGAGGTAGAGTAAGAATTTACCTGTGGGCATGCATCATGAGTAAGTCCTGAGTAGGAATATGGAAGCTATAATACAGTAATCAGGAGTTGGAGTAAGAGGTAGAGTAAGAATTTACCCGTGGGCATGCATCATGAGTAAGTCCTGAGTAGGAATATGGAAGCTATAATACAGTAATCAGGAGTTGGAGTAAGAGGTAGAGTAAGAATTTACCTGTGGGCATGCATCATGAGTAAGTCCTGAGTAGGAATATGGAAGCTATAATACAGTAATCAGGAGTTGGAGTAAGAGGTAGAGTAAGAATTTACCCGTGGGCATGCATCATGAGTAAGTCCTGAGTAGGAATATGGAAGCTATAATACAGTAATCAGGAGTTGGAGTAAGAGGTAGAGTAAGAATTTACCTGTGGGCATGCATCATGAGTAAGTCCTGAGTAGGAATATGGAAGCTATAATACAGTAATCAGGAGTTGGAGTAAGAGGTAGAGTAAGAATTTACCTGTGGGCATGCATCATGAGTAAGTCCTGAGTAGGAATATGGAAGCTATAATACAGTAATCAGGAGTTGGAGTAAGAGGTAGAGTAAGAATTTACCTGTGGGCATGCATCATGAGTAAGTCCTGAGTAGGAATATGGAAGCTATAATACAGTAATCAGGAGTTGGAGTAAGAGGTAGAGTAAGAATTTACCCGTGGGCATGCATCATGAGTAAGTCCTGAGTAGGAATATGGAAGCTATAATACAGTAATCAGGAGTTGGAGTAAGAGGTAGAGTAAGAATTTACCTGTGGGCATGCATCATGAGTAAGTCCTGAGTAGGAATATGGAAGCTATAATACAGTAATCAGGAGTTGGAGTAAGAGGTAGAGTAAGAATTTACCTGTGGGCATGCATCATGAGTAAGTCCTGAGTAGGAATATGGAAGCTATAATACAGTAATCAGGAGTTGGAGTAAGAGGTAGAGTAAGAATTTACCCGTGGGCATGCATCATGAGTAAGTCCTGAGTAGGAATATGGAAGCTATAATACAGTAATCAGGAGTTGGAGTAAGAGGTAGAGTAAGAATTTACCTGTGGGCATGCATCATGAGTAAGTCCTGAGTAGGAATATGGAAGCTATAATACAGTAATCAGGAGTTGGAGTAAGAGGTAGAGTAAGAATTTACCCGTGGGCATGCATCATGAGTAAGTCCTGAGTAGGAATATGGAAGCTATAATACAGTAATCAGGAGTTGGAGTAAGAGGTAGAGTAAGAATTTACCTGTGGGCATGCATCATGAGTAAGTCCTGAGTAGGAATATGGAAGCTATAATACAGTAATCAGGAGTTGGAGTAAGAGGTAGAGTAAGAATTTACCTGTGGGCATGCATCATGAGTAAGTCCTGAGTAGGAATATGGAAGCTATAATACAGTAATCAGGAGTTGGAGTAAGAGGTAGAGTAAGAATTTACCTGTGGGCATGCATCATGAGTAAGTCCTGAGTAGGAATATGGAAGCTATAATACAGTAATCAGGAGTTGGAGTAAGAGGTAGAGTAAGAATTTACCTGTGGGCATGCATCATGAGTAAGTCCTGAGTAGGAATATGGAAGCTATAATACAGTAATCAGGAGTTGGAGTAAGAGGTAGAGTAAGAATTTACCCGTGGGCATGCATCATGAGTAAGTCCTGAGTAGGAATATGGAAGCTATAATACAGTAATCAGGAGTTGGAGTAAGAGGTAGAGTAAGAATTTACCTGTGGGCATGCATCATGAGTAAGTCCTGAGTAGGAATATGGAAGCTATAATACAGTAATCAGGAGTTGGAGTAAGAGGTAGAGTAAGAATTTACCTGTGGGCATGCATCATGAGTAAGTCCTGAGTAGGAATATGGAAGCTATAATACAGTAATCAGGAGTTGGAGTAAGAGGTAGAGTAAGAATTTACCCGTGGGCATGCATCATGAGTAAGTCCTGAGTAGGAATATGGAAGCTATAATACAGTAATCAGGAGTTGGAGTAAGAGGTAGAGTAAGAATTTACCTGTGGGCATGCATCATGAGTAAGTCCTGAGTAGGAATATGGAAGCTATAATACAGTAATCAGGAGTTGGAGTGAGAGGTAGAGTAAGAATTTACCTGTGGGCATGCATCATGAGTAAGTCCTGAGTAGGAATATGGAAGCTCTCCGTACCATACTGTAAGTCTTGGCTGTAAAAACGACTCCCCCGTCTTTTTAACATCTGTCCTCTGTCTCCATGGCAACTCATGATACAATGTGTCATAAATTGCGTTTGCTTCTTCAGGGTCAATGAAAACAGGAAAAAACCTCAGCCTGAAAATTATAGTTGGTTTGAGAACATCAATTTGTTCATTAATTAATATCATTATATTTACATTTTCCAGTGTCTTTGTCTGTGATAACATTATGAATCAATTTTGTAATTTTATATTCCAATACATCTCATCATTGACTGTTTTAGTAATTATTTGTACAATTGCTAAAACTTATATAAGTAATAAGAAATCATTCTTTGAATATTATATAATACTCAGAATGATTCAAATTCTTATTCCTTAAATAATTCTATTTGTCCAGAAAAATAAGCTTACAGCAAGGTACCAGGGTAGAACAATTTTAATTCTTTATGAATGTAATTTATAAGTTATATCAGACGATATATTTTATAAAACTTGAAAATGTTTTAATTAACTTTAAGGAGAATAAAACTGGCTTCAGCCTAGTAAGTGTAAATCCATTATAATCATTAAACATCATCGTCATTATTCGATGACATAAACTTTTTCAGCCATTTTTTCAGTACTCTTTATGGGTCGTCTTATTATCTAAGAATTGAATAATAAACTTAAAGATAAATTGTTTAAACACTTTGTGATCTATTCAAACTGACACAGTTTATAACTTTTCATTCATAGTTGACTGGTTTTGACCAGTTATAATCATAATTCAATCATATGTTATACATACATACTGTAAACATGTTCAGCAGAGTGGGAACTTGCAAGTGTTTGCTTAACTTTATGTTTGAAAGAAAGGTTTTTTTTAGAAGAGCTGCAGTGTCACAAGCACCCTCTCTGCTGAACAGGCCTAGCTGTGGCCTAACTTGGTCAGACTTATATACTGACTAAGGATCAAGGTTATAAATGACATACCTGGAAACTCCTGATGGTTCTGTGCTAATATCATACACTCCAGGTTTTCTATAATTATAATCAATTACATTGATATTAAAATGCATGTATTAACTATTAATATGGTCAAATTATACATACATCACATTACAGTTACTGCTTTAATTAGTTGATTTCCTCTTTTGTTAAAAATAATAGAATTTTTATCTCTCATGTACGTGATGTATTATAATACTAGTATATTCATCGAATAACAGGGTTCTTAAGGGTCCTCCACACCTTTATAAAAAGTTTTGCATAAAAACCCAAGCATCTTTACTCCTGAGGATATGTAATTCTAGCATGCATACACTTTAACATTAGATAATAAAAAAAATGTTAAATTTTGGGGAAAAATGAAACTTTTCAATATGTATTGCAACAAATGATTTCATAAAAACAAAAGTCCTGGCTGTATTTGAACTTGTGACCTGCAGGTCAGTAGACTGCAGCTATACCCATTGTGCTACAGGGATAGACACTCAAATTTGGTGGCATAAATATTTTCACAATGGGTTGAAATTGCCATGTAGTAAATAAATGTACTGTCAAAATTAGTTCAATTAAAAAAAAATATTCTAATGGGACCCCACACAAAATGATTTAGGGGTTGGAAAATTTAAGGATCCTCGACACCCCGTGACTTCTACTTTTTATGACAGTACGTCACAAAATGGCGATTTCAACGCATTCAGAAACAGTTTATATAGCCAATGATTGGTGACTATCTCTGTGGCGTAACGGGTGTAGCGTCGGTCTACAAACCAGCAGGTCCCGAGTTCGAATACTGCAGCAGGGATTTTTATTTTTTATGAAGAGTGGTAAAATTTAAAAAGTTGATTTTCCCCCAAAATTGAAAGTTTTTGTGTTCATTTTCAATTCGAACACATACTAAAAATCCACATCTTCAAGTATTTTAGAAGAATGGGCTTGCATGTATGCAAAACTTTCCCCGGGTGTGTGGAGGATCCTTAAATAGATATTAGTACCAATGGACTTTTAAAGTCATAATTGAACTGTAAGTAGAGTAATGGTCAGAAATCTTGGCTTTAGCTGCAGCTCTGTAGCTCCCTGTCTGAAAATATTTTTAGAATTGAATGGTACTATTAATTTCCAAAGTAAAATAAGATTAATCATTCCAAAACTAGCGCAAAATTTTGAGTGCCATAAATTGCATCTTTTTAACATAAAGCTGCTGACCGGGTCGTCCACCCAAAATTTTTCAGACTGGGAGTTATATACAGACCTACATCTAATCTTGACGTACATAAGTAAAGAATACTGTATTCACAAACTATATGATCTGATTTATACATCATGTATACCAGGGTTGTGGTTAACAATTGAAAACTTAGGGGCCATGTGGGCCCCTAACTTTTCAAAGTATATGGGCCCACAGTTAAACTTACGGGTCCACATACTACATATGATCAATCCTTTTTTTTTTTTTTACAATGTCTCCATGGTCTCTGTAACACAATAACGTTTAACTGCATCATAAATGGGACATAAAGTAAATAAGTTTCAAATCAAATCATAATTATTGCTAATCTTACTGCAATCAAATAAACTGTTAAGTCCGACATGAGACAGGTGCATGCTTCTGACACCGGAAATTGTACAACAAACATTGACCACGCGACGAGTGGTCCGAGAGGTAAGCCTCAGGATTAATATTATAATAGATGGAAATAAAATTAATAATAAGGTATTTTTTAAGAATAGTGTACATTACACTCATACATCTCGCATAACACGAGATATCGGCAGACATGCTCTCGTGGCATTCAGAAACACGCTCTAAAAATATGTATAATACGCATCCCCAACTTTGATCAAATTTTTGCTGATTAAAGTTGTGAATGATATACAGGACTTTATGGTACTCACTCTAACAAATAATAAAAAGCAAACCAAATACAATTCTATTCTGGAAAACCCACTCGCCATGTGGACGACCAGATTTTGAATTTCTTATCGCCCACATGTATAATTTTACACGCACTGGCGAGTGGGCGAGTGGATATCCACAACCCTGTGTATATCTGTCAGACAGATATACTGGTATTTCAAAACATCAGCTTGCCTATCTTGACATAAGGAACATAGTAACTTACGTCAGAGTTTTCTCTGGGGGAATCACTCTGTTATCCTAAGTAATGAAACAAATTTATACATTACTATTAATAAGTTAATACATGTAAGGCTATCATTATTAATTAAGTCAACTATATTATTTTCACATAATTAAAACTGTACTGTTTCTTTGAACTGATCCACCTTAGATTTTTTTTTATAGAATAGCAATGAATAAAACAACGCAAATGAATTAAACTTTTCTGTTGAAGTAACTTCAAACTCAAAAACACAAACTGATCATATTACCTCTTCAGGTTTCTCATAAACAAACTTGCGTTCTACGGGTTGATCAACATTTTTCCCGAGCCACGCGGGTCCTGCAGGGACTTTGGGCTTGTCCCGGTCTGAGCGTACATTAGTGGGCGCCGCCCACCCGCCCTGGACTCGCGCTCGCCGCTTTTTTGCGCTGTTAGGGGTACTCATGCCATTGCTAGTGCCACCGGATGTTGATAATATATCACCATGATGACGTCATATTTTTACTTTAAAAGTGAAAGTAGAGCCCGAAAACAAATCAGTTTTTTATCAATTATCGAACAAACTTTTTGTTTTAAAGGACAGATAAAAAAATGATTATGATATATTTGATAAACATGGATTGAACTTCTGTGAACCGTGAGTATTTTTCTTTATGTACATGTATGATTCTCTGTGTTAGTCGATTAAGGCCTTTTTTAAATGTAGACTGTGCAAAGTACAATGAAAATTAAACGTTTCTTCTGTCAATATTTGATATAACAACGTTTCAATAATGAACTAATTATGCAGTCTCTTCTCTGTTTTCAATGGCATGCAGCCTTCAATAATGAACTAATCATGCAGTCTCTCCTACTTTTCAGCCTTTTCAGATTGGGTCTTTGTGGACTCATTCCTTGTTTTTGCACCATGGGTGCTGACCAAAGTGCACAGCATCCTCCTGCCGGGGCCCCTGGGAGTACCCTGAAGTCACAGAGGGATGAGGACATCCCCTACACATCCTATGCCATTAGTAAACCCATCGACTCCAGTAAGTATAATCCTGATGAAATTTGATATAGTTGCAAATAATGATTCACTGCTAGCTGTGTACAACGGGATAAGAGAAATAATGACAGACCAAACCAGGATTCCATCCTGGGCCTCCTGAATCTCTAGTCAGGTACTCTACCTACTGAGCTATCTGGTGCCGGTATTCGAACCAGTCTGACCGTCACAGCTGAAATTAAACAAATACATGTAATAGACAGTATTAATAAATTGTATTGAATGATGTATGTATAGGCAATGTAGGCCTTAATGTATGATTTGTCCTAGGATATCCCTGCATCACATTTAGCTTAATCTTTTTTTAAAGGCCTGTGGATATGAATTAGTGTTAAACTAATTTAAGAATAATTTATCTGATGTATTTTTGTTGCTGAGATATTATTAAAAGTTATATTGGATCAAAGGTTAAGTATCTTTAATTTTATAACCTCAAAAGTAGCTGCAATAATGTAGCCTTATCCAATTTTTTCTATGACGTTTTCACGAGAGGACCCTTCTCTATACCCCCCCCCCCAAAAAAAAAAAATAAAAAATAAAACCAAAACCCCCAAAACTTGGAGGGGCTAGGCTACATTATTGCAGCTTAACTTCATTGCTAGATGACCAGATATATGAACAGTTCAACTATAAAATTTCCATACTGAACAAAAAACTCATCACATTTCTTTCTTAGATTCTCCAAGTCCTAGGCTTTCCCCTCGCAATGTTCCAACAACAAGCACCAAACCACGGCCCACAATTCCTAGGGAAAAGGAACAGCCCGAGACGGGAACACATAAACATGACATTGTTGTGGTTGCCGATGGAAATGTGATAGAAAAAGACCCTGACCCAGAGCTAACGAAGCTGAACACCATCCCTGTGTTCTATCCGATCATGCGCGGCTCGCTCAACATTCCCACCAGCTCTCGTGACCTTGACCTCTTGGATAAGATGGGACACGAACAGTTGTTGTATCTGTGTGTGAGGTACCAGGAACACCTTAAACAGCTGGCAGAGTCGGTGGCGTTTGACCAGAATGCTCTCTGTGTCCGAATCAAGGAGGTACAGGCTTAGTGTCTACACTGTTGTAGTCACAATCAGTCAATAACAGCCTTTGTCCCAACAACTCATTGGCATTCTTGTTTTTTGTTTTCCAAGAATACCCAATTTGAAGATTGAATGTGTAATGCAGCTTTACATTACACAATTTAGGTTGATTGTGTAATGACATTTTTTTAGATTGATTGTGTAATTACATTTTCTGTGGGTTGATTGTGTATTTACATTTTAATTTGTAGGTTAATTATGTATTTACATTTTTGTAGATTGATTGTGCAATACAGTTATTACTCGGGGTGATGCAGGAGAAACAGAAGAAATACCACAAGCATGCCGACCAGTTCCAGAGGATCTCGGAGACCTTGTCCATACTTAACAGGGTGAAGGGCAGCATGCAGAGCCTGGTCCCAAAGATAAATCACCTGAACCAGCTGTTACCCCCCGGGGAACGACTGGAGCCCCTCAGTCTCAAAAGTCAGCTGTTAGAACCCGACAACGATGAGAATCAAGGGAACCAGTAACATGGGAATAAGTCGATATATGAGAATGACCACTACAACCCCTGACAGTTTTGAAACTAAGTTGCAAGAAAGAGTTAGTGACGAAATCCTTCGAAACCAGTAAAATGAGAACGAGTTCACATAATAAAGGACGTTTAGAACCCCTCAATTTGAAAAGTCAGTTTTAAGACAGGGGCAGCAATGAGAGTTAAGGGAACCAGTCAAATATTAACAGAGGCGTAATATATTGGTCATTTATTGTGTTTTTGACTATAAATCATGCTAATATAGTGTGTAAATTTGGATTTTTAAATGGTTTTGTGATTGTGGTCTGGAACAAGGTCAAATTTTAAAATAAATGGAAAATGTTTAGAACATAAACATGTAGATGATCAGTAATATTGAGAGACTGTGAGGTTATCATTAGTTCACCAATTCAACTTCAGACTAACTATATTTACATATTTACACAGTTATAATCACTTGCATCTAGTCCAATTATTGATATGATTCCACATTATATACTTAAATACAATGTTATGTATAAGAAAAAAAATTACACAGATTTTTTATTGTCTGGAGATAGATCAATACTTTAAGGTGGATATGACCATATATATCATTGTTAAGTCAACAGCACTAGTCTCTTAGTTGTAAGCCAAGAAATTTTGGAACTACATGTACTTGTTACATGTATGTAAATGTATTTATTTGGGAAACGTTGTATGTGTATAGTACAAGTAGTATTCCACAGTAACTAAGTCACAACACTGTGTACTAATGTTTATCTTGACTGTACTGCAGTAACTGGACTATAAGTTTAGTGTCTACCTTTGAACTACATGTATAATTATTTATCTGTTAAAACATACAGTGTCTTTATTATAATAATTCATTTTGTCAGTGCTGGTTCTACATTGATGTAAACATGCATATCAGGGGAAAGTTTGAGATATTTTCTCTTGAAAAATTACTGGTACTTGTCTTATGTTTTGTGTTTATTCATCATTTCCGTAGATTTTAAACAATATCATTGATTTAAAAAAAGACAGTTATCATATTTGTTTGTTTTATAACAAATAAAAAATCCAACACTGTTAATGTTAGACGTTTTGCTCATTATTTATGAAGACTTGCTGCATACCTTTAAATACTTTAAAAGAAATTGTTTTATATGCGGGTATGGAGGCAGCAAGCAGTTAAGAAAATATAGTGTCAACGGGTTGATATTTTGGGCAATTTTATTTTTTCTGTGATTGCTACCGTCATAGCCCTATGAACCATCAATGGTAGCATTGTATTGTTTATATAAACATATCTCTGAGTATGTCTTCCATTTTTCATGTACAGTGAAGAAAACTAGTACTACATAAATTCCGTAATTGTCGATAAGTATGTCGCTTAGAAGAAACTGCCAGTTTTTCCTAAATATGGATCAATAAATTGGGAGGTCTGACGTCAGTTCCTGTAGTCCGTGCTCTCAATTTACAGAGAGCTAAATTTCGATCAATCACGATTCAAGCATAGTCAACCTTTTATGTACAAGATAAAGACAATTCATACAATTTATTTTAAGTATTTGAATAAACGTTGTCAGCTAGGTCTGTAAAGGGTTAAATAAATGAATGCATTTTAAAGCAGTTTGGATTCAAGAAATGCATGATTATTACATGTAATAATTATGTTCATACGCGGATATTGTGATTCGTTTTTTTTTCAGTATCTGTATGAACAGATCGGATTACATAAGAAATAGCATAAACAGAGGAGAAATACCCAGTATGTGAGTATTACTGTCAACAGTGATAACTAAGATAGGAGAGCCCAATGAAGAGTTTGTCTTTACACTTCTAAATGAAAATGCACTACGCCATTCTTTGGCTTTCCATGTTTTTTTTTTTTTTATATATTGCTAAAACCGTTTTAAAAAGTATCATTCTATCACAGATCAGTACAAGCATAGTTATTAAGCAATAATTAAGTTATAATTAATTTTATAAATAACATGAACATTAACACTTTTTATAAATATCTGGAAAACTATACAAAATAAAAAAAAATACCCCACATCGCAAATTCTGCTTTAACAGTTGTCATGTTGTAAAATTTGTATTTACTGCCACCCGTTAAATTCAAAATTTACAACATGACAGTTTGTTGAATTTTATTTCAATGTCGTGAATTGGTTTTTGTATTTGTACGCGGGAAAATTGCTTTGAACTTTGTTTAGGTCCGGTAAAATGTTAGTACCACCGTGTACAACAATCGATTTTCTTTTGAAAACAAAGCTGAAATATTAACAAAGAGTGTATGTATTGTTTGAATAATCAACGATAACACGACTGTGTTCGAGGTCTTAAGCTTTAGAGTTAGTCTGCGAGAAAACCATGCGATACCGTCCAATCTAAGGGTAGCAGACCTTAGCGGAATTTCGTATAGAAGTCAATATTATAAAAAGAGTATTTAACCATTGTACTATATTCAACATTGATCGTCATACAATTGCAAAGTACCACCTACATTAGGCCAATGCATTCAAAATAACAGAAATGCTCAATGGCATTGATCAAATATAGTTTTATTTGACTTTATCTGAAAATACCGCATATATGTTAGCTGCTTCGGATAATGGCAGTGGGCAGGGTCGTCTACAGAAAAAAATCCAAAACATTATGAACATGCAAAAAATGATTTTTAATGTTATGATGATGAAGTGCATGAACTATTTGTTGACACCAACACCGCAAATGCGATAGAAACCATCAGTAAAGAGCACAAGAAGCAAAGTACATTAAAAATCTTCAGTCCGTATCGTTTCAAAAGATCACCAACAAATATAAACATTCTGCAGGAACAGTTTTTAGATGTTTTAGTTTCTCCAATCAGTCCGGTGTCGCAATGTTTTTCGAGCTTGTAGCTGAAAGGTTCAACCCTAGTCTCACCAGTACTAGTGTTTGTCTTTTTGTCGATAATGAAAGAATGGACAATCGTGTGGACGACCATGACTGCACTGCCAACGATGGAAAACAAATAATATTTGCCTGAAAATAAATAAAGCGAGGGAGAGTTAAAACATACCGGTAATTAAAAAATTATGCAATCATATTTACATTTTCAACTGTCTTTGTCTGTGATAACATTACGAATCAATTTTGAACCCTTAAACCCAATAACTTCATAAAACATGAGTGACAAAAAATGGGCGTGTCTTATAGCATAACCGAGAAACGGTATTGGCTTTATTGGATTTGACCACGCCCCGACCGAAATTATCACCTCATAATACTCAAAGAATGATTCCTTATTCCTTAAATATGCATAGCATACTCTTGGATTGAAAATTCATTCATTTTCTTACCTAACATCGGAACCGCATTGGAGTTTGTCGGGATCACGTCTCCAACTTGTACCAGAAAGACGACAAAGGCCAGGAAGACCGTCATTCCACAAGACAACTTCTCGCCCTGATCATGGGGAATAAGGAACGCAAAGATAGTCAAACAGTTGAGCAGGACAGAGGGCCCAAGCATTGTGAACGAGTAGTACAGAGGCTTCCTATACAAACAAAACTTGATGAAGGCTAACGGAACATATTGATAGGCCACCGTGTTGAAGCTGGTGATGGTCCAGATAGGATGGTCTAGGGTCAGTGGACCGCCAGATACGGATCGGATAGGGTTGTCAGAAAACTCCAGCCGTACTTCTGAAGCGGAGTAGACTTTGAGCGCGAATATTATCATGCAGTTCTGTGTGTCGAAAGGGAAGTTGGTGGGGTCCATAGAGCAGAAGACCGAGAGCTCCCCGGCATGGACGACAGTCACGTGACCAGTGTGGTCAATTCTTGCCAAGTCTTTCTGTACACCAGAGGCGAGAAAATCAGAACCAATTCTGAAACCATAAAGATTCACCGTATGTTTTTTTTTTTCACTCATATTTAACCCATTTGATATCTATACTTTTGATATAAACATTAAACAAAACGTCTTCAAATGAGACTTTTATTTGAGCGTTTAAGCATTACTTACTTGTTGCCGAGGTAGATATCCGGCGTCCAGATATCCTGTCCAGACACTACGATGGAGGACACATTGTATTGGTCGGGGTTCCACGTCAACAGTTCATCTTTCCATTTCTGTGAAAAATGATAATATGGATTCTGCAATACCACTGAACTACAGTGTATATATTTAATTCTATCATATGAAAAATTTCAGAGGTAGAATTTGTTCGGGGCGAACTAGTTTTCTGCGAGAAGTGGTCAATCAACAATACTGTTTTTCTAGACTTGCATTTAAGATTAATTATCAGTATTGTTTTTCTTTTAATGTAAATTGGGTATAAAGTACTCACCAGTTCTAACAAGCCTAAAAGAGTGAACTTTCCATCAATTTCATCCTAAAAAAAAGACACGCAGAATGTTTCTTCAAATTTACATGTTTATCCCCGAAACACCACATTGTTACTCCAAAATTTATTAAATGATAAAAATTTTAAATTAATTTATTTACCAGGCCTGCTACATTTCCAGTTGTCCATGCCAATGAAATAATGACAGGCTGGGAGGATGTGCGGGGTAAGACACGGGGGTGGTGCCTGGAAGGGTCGAACAGCTGACTACGGAGTGAGTATTCATTGGCCACCACACCTATGTACAGATGTAGTAGCGATTAATATAATGTAGCGTAGACTCTAGACATTAATTATTTTAAAAATTTAAATATATTTTATTGAAAATTGAAATGAATACGGTAACAGGTCTAAAATACAAAGTCAAATTAGTGGTATTAAAAAAAGCTCTAGTTACTCTATACTTTTGACATGAGATTAAACATACTTGAATGGGTAAAGAATAAATGAAACAATTGCTAAACAAATATCTTTTTAGTTTAAAATAAGTATAAAATATCTAATATCTCTGTAGTAATTATATATTTCCTTGTTATTTTTTTTTAAATTGAATTATTTGCTAATAATTAAATATATACGAATATGTAAAAAAGAAATTAAAAAAAAAATGCGAAGTAAAATATCTTAATTGGAATATCCTTTTAATTCTAACATTATTTATATATACTTTTTTTTTTTTTTTTTTTTTTTTTTTTTTTTTTTTTTTTTTTTTTACAATTTTAGAAAAGTATTTGCAATAGTTACAGTTTACAGTAAAGATATAACTTACAAGTATATTTGAGAATTTCGAGCACCGCTACCAGCCGTATTAATTCCCTCATCTTTATCAATACGGTCCACAACTTAACAATGATTGCGGGAAAGTGAGGAGTCAGGTTTTATAACCGAAGCATTGATTTGGTTACCTAACCAATTTTCATTCATTTAAAGCCACTTCAGCATCCATCAGATGAACTCTAACAAATATTGTTTTATAACCACTATTTGTTTTAATGATAACGGCAAGGTTACTACAAGAATCAATTTAAGTACACGAGGTTAAATAATATCATCCAGAGTTTATAATTTAATAGCGAATCGTAAGGGATAACAGTACATGCAATTTTGCCTGACATAGTTAAATCTTATATATTTTACAATGCATCGATTAAATTATTATCATTAAATTGTCTGAACTTTTCAAGTAAAAAAAACTCGTTAGTGAAAATATTAATAAATGAAAGGAAATATAAAAAAAACCCAGCGAAATCTAAACTCCATGATTGGTTACCAAAACATGATGTATGAATTCAGCTATTTTTCTAAAAAAAAAAAAACCAAAAAACAAACCACAAAACAAACCACCAAACAGTTTGTAATAAAATATATATTAGCATCTAAATTTTCACGCTATGCAGTAAATTTTGACAATTTTGATCCATCAGATAATTATCAAGGTAATTAAAATTTTAATTTGATCAAACTAAAATTCCCATCTGGAAAATTTCTTATTAGATAAAAACATTGTTGGTCTTAAGAGTATTTCTGATGCTATAGAAAACGAATTATTTCTGTATATGAAGCTTTTTATCCTTTTTTATGCTGATGATACTGTAATTATGGCTGAGACTGCCGAAGGTCTCCAAAATGCACTGAATGAATTTTATCTATATTGTAATCAATTGAAGTTACAAGTCAATACTGACAAAACAAAAATTTTGATTTTTTCAAAAGGCCCTCTGCCAAAACATGTGTTTTATTACAATAAGGTTGCAATAGAAAATGTCAAAGATTTTAAATACCTGGGTATTATTTTTTCAAGAGCAGGATCATTTGCTAAAGCTAAAAAACATCTGTGTGAACAGGCACAAAAAGCAATGTACAGTGTTATTAGAAAAATAAGACAATTCAATTTACCAGTCGATTGTCAGTTTGACTTATTTGACAAAATTGTAATTCCAGTATTATTGTATGGGTGTGAAATCTGGGGTTACGAAAATATAGAAGTTATTGAACGTGTACATTTGAAATTCTTAAAATATGTTTTTAACTTAAAAAGTAGTACACCATCTTACATGGTTTACGGGGAAACAGGCCGTTTCCCTTTATATATAAATGTATATATCAGAATGATTTCCTACTGGTCGAAATTATTTACAAACCCTGAAAGCAAAATTGTATTTGTTTTATATAAGTTTTTGGTCTTGCAATATCAAATGGGAAATATGTCAAACTCTTGGATTGCATGTGTTAAAAACATTTTAGATATGTGTGGTTTTTCAAATGTCTGGTCTTAACAAAATGCTGTAAATGTAAAGTGGTTATCTGCAATTGTAAAACAAAGGTTACAAGACCAATATCTAGTGATATTCATAACTCGTCAAAAGGGCAAATATACAAGATTTTTAAGAAAAATTTTAGTTATGAAAATTACATTAATTTATTGCCACATAAGCTCAGAATTTTTTTTATGAAATTTAGAACAGCAAACCACCATCTCCCAGTGGAGACTGGGAGATGGTCCAATATTCCTTTAAACCAAAGAGCGTGTAAACTGTGTAATACTGGTCAAATCGCTGACGAATTCCATTATATTCTTGAATGTAAAGAGTTGTTGACGTTTAGACATAAATATCTTGAGGATAAATACTGTTCAGCACCAAATACTATAAAGTTCTGTGAGCTTATGTCTTGTAATAATGTTACAAAACTGAAAAAAATATGTTATTTCATTAGCAAAATTTACAGTCTAATATAATAGTCTGTCCTCCACAATTCTACCTCTTCCTATTTTCATTGTATATATTATATATTTATGCTTATTTACTATTTATTTACTACCTATCTATTCACTTATAAAATGTACCTCTGACTTTTGAAATGTATAATTATACTGAATGACCTCATGTACCATTTCATGGTTTGAGTGAATAAACTGAATTGAATTGAGACCAAGAAGTAGAGGGTTGCTCGATATCCAATGTGTATTGTACGATATCTCAAACGCATTCGACTTAAATAGTGAACTGAACATCACCCCCCTTCAGAGTATTCTTCGCGGTTTGAAATACATAATTTCAATTTAATCTCTGAATCCTTTCTGAAATGCGTCACCGTACCGGGTACGCTTATTTAGCTAGACCTCTGAGGAACTGACTGATGGCTGAGCCAAGGGCTTGTCGGGACTTGTAACGACGACCAAATAGAACTTTTTAAGTTTTGGAAAATGAAAATAAGTCGTATGGAGCAAGATCTGGAGAGTATGGTGCGTGTGGCAAGACGGGAACCTTCTCTGACTTCAAAAATTGTTTCACAATCTTAGATGTATGTGATCATGATTATCATAAAGCAAACGAACATGCCTAAATCCCGAGTCAGGGCGTCGGTGATTTAGTTATATTAAATAGCATTAATGTCATTTCAATTATCTGGAAAGTTTAAGAAATATTAAAAAACACTGAGAGTAAAATGGAAGAAGTAATCTTTAAAAAGCGGAAATAGAAAAAAAAAACTATTTTGAAAATTAAAGCATCACATTTGTGTATTTACTTTTTTGTGACTCTATTGTGGTAATGTTTACGAAGCTCCATTAGCAGATTCTACATATTTAGTGATATGTAAACAATCACTGAACTGTTATTTGTTCCAATAATTAGACCATTTTCTGTTTTGAAAGAATTGCAAATTTCACAGCTTATGAAACCAGAGATTTTGTGAAGTGCTTTAATTTCATAAATCATTGCCTTTGTAATTTTTTTTCCGTGAAAATTGCTTGAAAATTGATCAGGGGCGTAATCAAGGCATTATAATCGACAAGAATACATGAAACGTAAAAACGCACGTGTAAATCCCCGTGACTAATTTTCATATCAAGCTCAAGTATGCAATTAAAACAAAATTTTGATATGTTTGTTTATATACTAAGGGTCCATGGTTGATTTACATCGACCTAGGCCTAATTGCAGACATCGGCAGCTCTGGGGGAAGAAAAGATATAGCTTCTCACTCATTCTTCTGCATTGTTTTCTCTTTGCCATTGTATCACTACCTTATCCGTCATATAATTTCATTATCATATACACATAAAAATATCAAATAAACAATACAAAACATACTGTGATTTTTACATTTCACATATTTTTTTGCATGCAAAGTTTGTGGAGAGCTACTGCAGATACCCGTTATAACACAACTTAAAAGATCTGAACTTACCCTTAGGTGAATTCAGTATTTCAGAGTAAATCAGATTTGCAGACAAGGCAAAGAGTTAAAAAATATAAATATAGGCATTGAATCATTCATGTTTGAAAGATATAGTCTCATAACTGCAAGGGTATGTGCAAACAAAATGTATGCACACACCGCTGCAGTTATGAGACTAAACATTTCAAAAATAATAATTCAATGCATAATGACGACAGACCTGATTCATTTCTACAATAGTGATTTTCACGAAAATTCTACATGATTTAGAGGTACTTAAGATACATCAATTAAATTAACATAAAAATGGAACTAAATTTTTTAATAGGAACCATTTTAAAAAATTGTATTACTTCTCTTTTTCAATTGAACATATTGGGAAAAAAAACGTTTCTGTGAGACCAAAAAAAAAATAAGAAATAAAAAAAATTCTGCAATACATTTTTTTTTATCCAAATCAAAATACGAGGGTCAATCAAAAAATACGAAGACTTTTGCCATAGCTACGTTATTTAACGTCATATTATTACTTAATTTAGTAGACATAATTTAGCAACTGTTTCTAATAATTTGAAATTAAAAAAGTTCATATATTCCTTCATTTCTAAGAATTATTTAGAATCTAATTCTGCAAAAATGAGGTCACGGCGCAAGGTCAAACCTTGTATTCCGTAAACTATAAACCACGTTATGTTGAAAGTAATATCTCCATAAATTGGGCTTAAAACCAACTAAAATTGAAACCTAAAATTAAAAATCGATATGGTATTCTATGTACCAAATAATGACGGGATATATAGATTTGTTGAACAGATATCAGTAACTAAAGACATATAGTCCTCTTTAAAATTGACTTAAGCATTGACGTCGCCGGACGTCACGGCGCAACGAAAAGTATAAACAGTATGTATCTAACTCGGGAAAAAGCCGATAAAAACTGTAAAAATGCTCAGTGGTTGAAAAAATAAGTCAAAAATTATTTTCACATATGTGTTTAACTCTAACACATTTTGTGGGGGTTGTAGTAATTTATTTTGAACATCAATCAGTACGAAGAAAAATAGAATATCTGATAAATATCTGATAAATATTTGATAAAAAAATTAACAACGTCATCTGTTTAATTGACAAACTCGCAGTGTACAAAATATTTACTGAAGGTTCACTTTCCATAACGTCAGATCACTTGCCTGTATTTGCAGAATTAGACCTCAAATGTACTCACCATTATTTAGTCCGCCCCAACTTACAGCTCCCAGCATGGCACAAGGCAACATCTGATAACGTTGCACAATACAAAGAGCATCTCGAAACTCCCAAAATAAAACTGACGGAGCGTGAAATCTGTACTCCTGCTGATACCGAGGTATTCCTTAGTGATCTTGTCAGTATTCTTTTAGACTCTGCGACCGTTGCTATACCTCACTCTGGTTTCAATCCATACACGCTCCCGGACTAGAGATGTCAAAGAACTACAAACTAAAGAAAGACGACTGCGTCAAATCTGGATCTCGGAGGGTAGGCCTAGGGGGATGATACACGAATCATGCTGCATTTATAAAACTGGCTAAGAGACACTTTCAGACTGCCCTAGACACGGAATACGAGAACCACATGAAAGACGTACTAGTATATCGCGACTTGGACACAGCAGCTGAGTGTGACATACGCCTATTCTGGAAACTGGTGAAAAAGCTGAAAAAGAGAACCTCACGCACGTATCCCGAAATTCACGGTGACGATGGTGCTATTTTCAGAGACCCTGAAAGTGTAGCTGAAGCCTTTGCAATGCACTACGAAAAAATATACACTCCCTCCGAAGATAACACCTTTGATGAACACTTCCGCCAGTTCATCGAAAGCAAGTACAGACACATAGAGGAAGAGTGTACTAAAGTTTGTGGAAATATCCCCGGCGGACCAATAACTACAGATGATCTCTCGCCTGTTGTTAGCAACCTGAAGAGAAGAAAATCCCCAGGCCCGGATAGGATAACATACGAACATATCATCATCGGGGGGAGGAAAGTACTTAGATGCATTGTTAGACTTTTAATGCAATTATTTTAGATGGGAAAATACCCACAATATGGAAACAAGGGCTCATAGTTCCTTTGTATAAGGGGGGTGACAAACAAAAGACTTCTACAAATAGCTACAGACCAGCTGCACTGCTCTCATGTTTTCTTAAAGTTTTTGAAAATATTCTTAAGTATATAATATTAAAGTATGTTTAAGATAGTCAATCCTTTCCAAACAAACAACAACAATGTGTCCAAGAAAATTTAGGTTGTTTAACCGCATCGTTCAACTTGCAAGAGACTGTTTAATATAATTAAGAGCAAAAGCGTAATGTTTTTGTAGGTTTTTTAGATAGCTCAAAAGCATTTGACACTGTCTGGAGACATGGTCTCCTCTTCAAGTTGTACAACTTAGGTGTGCTGGCAAGCTTTGGACAATTATTAATGACCGTCACAGTGATACATCTAGTTCTATTGTTGTTAACCAAACTCAGTCAAGATGGTTTAATGTTTTGCAAGGCGTACGACAAGGTGGAGTGTTATCCACATTTTTGTACTTAGTATTTATTGATGATTTAGTTAATAGCATAGAGCAACTTTACACATGTACAAAGTTACTAAACGTTAAATGTAACTGTCCTTTACTGGCTGATGACATAGCATTGATTGCTTAAACACCAAGCTCTTTACAGAATATGTTGGATGTAGCAAATACTTATTCCAGAAGATAGCGATTTAAATTTAATGCCAACAAATTCAGTATTCTGCAGTTCCGTTCGAAAGGAAACCAGCTTAAGGAAGGTCACATATGGACTCTAGGCGAACTCCTGTACCATGTTCAGACTCTTGCACCAATCTAGGCATAATCATCAACAGTAAATGTTCTCTGTCAGAACGGATAAAATCCGCCTGCAGGAAGGGTAGAAACTCATTCTATGCCCCGACAGATATTGGATCCCTGTATCTTAATCCTTTAAAGTTAGCCAGCTTATACAAATCCGTTGTTCTTCCCTCTGTTTTGTACGGCTGCAAACTCTGGGACGATCCTACCGCCGCTGATTGCCAACGCCTTCAAGTTTTCCAGCACTCTATCTGTAGAGCCTTCTCAATATCCTTCCTATTTCTACAGAAATAGACACAAGAAAACTTCTGTTTTTCGGACGACTGTACCGGATGTCCTACCAAACTCTTCCAAAGCAAACTTTTCTTGTAAGACTGTCTTCCTACTTTGAGGGATTGGGGAAGAGCCAACGCGGATTCATTCCAGATGTCTTAAATTTAATGAATACTTACGATCTCCTGACTTACCTGTATCAGTGGGTTGAGAGCGGTTCCTTTCCATCCAAACTATCCTGGAAAAACATTGTAAGATCTACAACCATCAGAGTTCACAAAGACCTGCGACAGTACCGGATGTCTAACGACACAGAGTTATCTCGATTTCTGGCAGTCTTTAGAGAACATGATCCTTCTAACTTCTGACAAGCACCGAAGAACTGCTACGAAATCTGTTTGTGGAAACTTATCTGTAAACTTCTTACCGATTGTCATCAAGAGTTCTGTGAATGTTTGTCATCTGTGTGGTGCACCTTTCTTTAACCTAGCAGCACATGTTGCATGTTTTTGTGCAACAACCCTTGACATTCGAAACAATTGGTGGACTGATATTATAAATAACTTTACCATCCATCTGTCCGCAGAACTATGTGCCCTCCCTGACGACGACTTGCTTTTCATCCTCTTGGGTCGGCAACCAAACACGGAACTGGACGCTTATGCCACCGAGACTTTCAGTATCAAGAACTTTAAGCCGATACAAGATACTTCAGCCCAGTATAATCAGCTCATGCGCCGTCTTTATGATGTACCGAATAGGGTCAATTAGAAAATCCTGTGTCGTGACCTGATGTACATGTATATAACATTCGTTAACCTTCATTTTGTGTGTTTATGTCCTGTTTTGTTTTTGTTTTTTTGTTTTTTTCTTTCTTCACTTTTCTCTGTAATTGCTGATTTGTATGCTTAAATTAATTGTATTCATTTGAAATTATCTCAGTCATGAGTAAATAAAGTATGAATGAATGAACCAAACTTGTCACAATGCACCTTTAGGCCTAAGGCAAAGGGAATTCAAAGTTGTGAAAATTACAGATCACGCCCTTTTTCAAAGATAGATAATTAGGAATTATTGAAAATTGTTGAGAAATTTTTGCAAATCTTCTTCTCAAGAATCATTCGGCTAGAAAAGCTGAAACTTATGCGGAAGCATTCTCAGGTAGTGTAGCTGCGAAATTGGGAAAATAATGACCCCGAGGGGTAGGGTGGGGCCACAATTGGGGAATCGAATTTTTACCTAGAACTTCATAGAGTAAATCTTTAAGAATGTTCTTCTCAGAAACTAATCAGCCAGGAAACTAACACTTGAATGGAAAATCCTCAGATAGTTAGATTCAAAGTTGTGAAAATTATAACCCCGGGAGAAGGTGAAGCCACAATGGTCGGCGGGGGTGGGGGGGGGGGGTGGGTCGAACTTTTATATAGGAATATATAGATTAAAATTTAAAAATCTTCTTCCCAGAAACTATTCAGCCATGAGAACTGAAACATGTGTGGAAGCATCCTCAGAGAGTGTAGATTCAAAGTTGGGAAAAGCTGAAAGTGGTGTGGAAGCATTCTCATGTAGTGTCAATTCAAAGTTTTGAAAATCATGACTCCCTGAGGTACGGTGGGGCAACAATGGGGGGCCGAACTTTTACATAGGAATATATAGAGTAATTCTTTTAAAAATGTTCTTCTCAGAGACAAATCAAACAGGAAAGCTGAAACTTGTGTGGCAATATCCTCAGTTAATATAGATTTATGTTTATCAAAGTATGATCCCTGGGGTTGCGTGGGGCCACAATCGGGGGTGGGGTGAATTTTAACATAGGAATAAATAAAGAAAAATCTTAAGAAATCTTTTTCTCAGAACCTTATTGGCCAGAAAAGCCGAAACTTGTGTGGAATCATCCTCATGTAGGATAAATTCACGTTTGTTAAAATCATGATCCCCAGGGGTAGGATGGGGTCACAATGTAGGGGGAGGGTATGTGGAGAACAAAAATTTTTGTAGGAATATATAGAGAAAATCTTTAAAAATCTTCTTCTAAAAACCATTTGCCTACAAAAGCTCTTTTGTGAAAGCAACCTCAGATAATACTAGTATGTTTTTATAATCATATTTTTTCGAATATCGAATTTCTGAAATTAAGGAACAGGTGGGTTAAACAGATTTGATTCTATATGAAATGGTATAGTTTTAATTTTAAAATCTTATAAATATATACTGTAATGACAGTAATTTTACAAAATCAAGTAGCTACTTCATGGTAATCAGTACATGTTCACAAGTGGCTGTAAAGCTGTAAAGCTTTCCGGAAAATTTTGATTAACCAACTTCACTGAGTGTGTCTGGATTGAATCGAGATTCAGGACGCCATACTTATATCTCGTAATAATTGCTTGATATCAAAACATTTTTGCTATTACAGTTAACCTTATTGTTGGATTTTTTTTCATATAAAGGAGAGGGGGTGCCGCTACTCATGTCTCATCTAAATCAAAATCTTAAAACTAATGTTTTCAAGCAGATATGTTTTCTTATCGATAATTCAGTTCTTTAATTAATCAGCAGGCTGAACCCCCCCCCCCCCACCTCACCCCGTGATTTTTTTCTTCTTCGTCGGTAAGGGGGGGGGGGGGTGGCTGGGGGGCTCTGGTCTCAACATTGTGGTAGCGATAAGAATACTTTTGGTGATATTTTCTTTATTCAGCCCGAACTCTAAGTATACTTACACGATTTGTTAAATGTACTTTAAGACGATAGAAATGCGTGTATACATTTAAACAGAGCATACTATTTAAAATTTTCCAGATCTAAGACATCTGATGCCGATTGAATTCTTCACTCGCATCTTTTTTGGATTCTCTTGATATAATGGACACGAGCCTATAATCTATTGTTCGAAAAATCGTACTTCCTAAAAAAATGTTGTTATCCAGAAATGATATGATATGTAATATTTTTTTATTCATTCTGTGCCCATTCCGGCGATTACGGCAGGCCTTTTCCTGCAGCTATCTGTGACGTCACTGTTTCCATATCTGGTCATGTCATAATTCGACAAACTTGTAGACTTTACATTCGTCGATTTGTAACATGTCAACTGTGCTATTTCCGGAAAACGGAGATATAAATGCAGAGACTGCCGATGGAAAATGTGTAGTATAGTGACACTTTACATGTAAATAACAAACAGCATTTTAAAGTTGCAAATGTACATCAGTGGGAAGAATTACATTGAAGGTCTGCGGAGTCAACTTTAGAGTATTTTTATAGATTACACGATCAGAATTACACACATTCATACTCAGGCTCACACACCAACACGATTGCATATTCGAATTTACAAGTTAACATGACTGGATTTTTTAACACGATTACCCTCCATAATTATCTGTGTTAACGATGAATATCTAAAGTCTAAGTCAAAATCAGTTGCTCTGTTGTAGTTACCTTAACGTGGTATGGAACATTTGTCGATATTAATGTGGATTAGAGTATATAATAATTGAAACACTTTCACCGGTTAAATATTGTCAAACTTTACAATATTTAACCAAAAAATAGCTTTTAAAAATATTTGGAGAGGTAAAACCTCTCATCAAAACCCTGTTTGGGTACCAAAGTCAATCATTTCTTTCTTCTCTAGAAAATCATTTTTACCCAATGCTCTGAAACCCTCGGATGGCTTACTTTCATCATTTGTTGATGGAATAGAGTGGGTCCTATTATTGCTAAAAACATAGACCACCATGATATCAGATCTCGATTCATTGACTGTGTATTAATCGTATTTCCATCACTGCAACAAGTTGTACTATTGGACGTAGTTTCCATTGGAAGTGGATCACCTAGGTCTCGCGACCATTCTTCACATTCTGATTCGTCCTCACTTGACAAAATATTGTTGTCGTTTCTAGTGTTTTTGCCTTGTATTGAACACCATCTGTATAATCAAGCTTATGTCCCAATGCAATAGCGTTTTCTGTAAATCTAGAGTGCGCTCTCTTCATACATCTTCTGACGTTAATTACAATCGCGTCAGATGTGTGGAATATTAAACATCGCGGTGGAAAACACGGGAACACATAATGTAATACTTCTTCTATTTACACTTCATCACCGTCAGATTTTTCTCCAACTAACGTTTTATGTTGTTTCAGTCTAAGTCTACCACCAAGTATCACTTCAGTTGACTCACGCCTACCACAATTCACCTTGTACATAACGTTTAACATTTTCTTTATGATTCTATATAGTCCACGCCAATAACTAGGAAATTGAGTGACTGTTCTGATTTCGTTCTTTGAAAATACATACACAGCTCATCTTTTTCCTTGTACTATCACCGGTTTAATTCCCTGTCTTAATAATGTTTCTGGTGAACCATACCTGGGTTTGTTTTTGCCTAAACATTTTTATTTGCATTCTGAAGTATTTCTTGTAATTGTCAAACCCATTCATTTTGAGGGCCTGGTTTCATAGTGGAAGGTACATCATACATGATTCCAAGGTAGTGCTAATCTCTCTTCCAAGCATCAATGAATTTTGTGAAAACTCAGTAGTTTCATGAATAGTACTGTGTCTCTCTAATGCCTACCAAGGAACACATTACTGACAACTGTCATTAAACTGTCTACCAAATCCGAATGTATGACTTCTGGTGTGCCAATTTGACTGATCATTTCTCTACAATGACTCTAGGATCTGTGGTGGATTCCATACTTGTGATTGCAAAGCTCTCTGTCCATTTTGTATAATAGTCTAAAATTACCCCTATATTTTTTGGCACCTTTGAAGTTTCACTATTATAATGGTAACTCACCTAAATGTATGTTGCTATCGTTTCCAAAGGATATCCAGAATGTACTATTTTCATGGGTGCACCTTTGTGAACATTGTCAATCTTCCTTAAAGAAAACAGTTTACAATCCTTTATATAATTACGCACATCCCTGTATAAACACGGCTTCTTATACATGTATCTACTACGAATTTTTTGACAATGTTTTCTTTATACCAAGATGTCCTGATGTTTTCTCGTCATGTAATAGTTTGAGAATTGTACGAAGCTCAGAATTCGGTACAACATACTCATAGAGAGTTTGATTTGACATGTCTACAGATTTTCTACAAGCAAGTATATCTTTAATGCAGAATCTGTCAAACTGAGAAACCAGTGACTTTATAAAATGGTTTTCATGGCATCAGTATTTGTATGTGACCTTCCTGGACGATGTTCGATTCTGAATTTGTATGTTGACGGTACATCGATCCAGCGTGCAAACTGTCCTTCTGGTTTTTTAAACTGTATTAGCCATCTGAGTCTATCCTGACCAGAAAATGTCTGCCATACAAGTAGTGCTTAAAATACATGACAAAGTGTGTCACTGCTGAAGATTCCTTTCTAGTTATGCAGTAATGTCGTTCAGATTTTGACATGCATCGACTTGCATCAGTACAAATTCTCTCCTTCAGAGATGATAGCAACTTTGACTTTGTTGCTGGCATCATTCTCCAGGGTGAAATCCATTTTAAAATCAGGATGTGGAAGTATTAGTTCAGATGTTAGCAAATGTAAATTTGATTTTTTTATGTTATGGATTCTTTAGAAACATGTATAATAGACATACGACCTTTTGAAATAAAAACGTTTTGATTTTGTATTTAAAGAATTGCCAAAAAATCGAATTTTTCTGCACAGAATGTGTTTTCCTTCTTCACATCAATTTTGGCATTGGACTCTTTATGGATCCGCCGTATTTATACAAATATAGTGCGTGTATAAAAGTCTTTTAAATGTCATTATAATCTGAATGCCCCGATTAGAAAGCAATCGAGTGTAGCTCTCTCGACCAGTAAATCTACCTATGTAAGTCACAATAAAAATAAATAGGTAGCATTTTAAAGAATTTCAAAATTTAAAGCCACAAATTGCAAAATTTTACAATATGTTTCATTGAACCTCATAATACCGACCATTACTTATATTGAAACGATTTGTTTCTATCAGATATGAAAAGAAGAATAAATATTACCTAAAGTTAATTTCAAAGTTGTTCAGGACTCGTATAATGAAGGTGTCCACCATATCTCTCGTTGATTGCCGCTATCTCTACAACCCTTACATAAGCCGAAAACTTATTAAAACTGTTGCATAATATTTATTTCTTAAAAAGAAACAGATGTTGAACATGTAAAAGGCATTGTCCACCATATTTCTGTTTCATCGCCGCTTACTCTCGAACCTCTTTATTACGCCAAAGACCTCTATACAGTTAATAGTATTTCGCTGTGGGGGGACTCGCCTGTGAGGACGTACATCTTGCATCTCTGAGTTCTATACATGTATAATGCGATTGGATTATTAAACTTTACTGATTAATTTCAAGTCAGAAGAAATGTTTCATCAAATTTACAGGTCCATGCACTATACACAAACAGACAACGCACATGAAACCTGTAATGCCATGATTTTTTATTTTTATTTTTTAATTTCTTTACATTTTAAGCTTTCAATCGATTTCGTTACGTCTGATTGCACACCTAAAGTTAATAGCCGACGAGTTGAAATTCTTCTTATTGTATATGCCTTTGTGCTTTTATTCTCGTTTTATGCCTATTTTCTGTTTGCATACAATGCATTGACCTGTATACATGATGTAACTTTTCTCTTGGCTTTGAATAATTGCTTAAAATTTGACGGTTCACCGCGACCAGGTAACATGACATGTAGGGCGAATAAAGTCATGAACAGCTGTCTCCTTTAGCTTTAACAAAACACATCACTAAAACTCATCTACCAATCAAAACGTGTAGCGCATAAATAGAGCAATCTGATTGGTTTCAAATTTTCTTTTATATAGTGATAAAGCAGAGAGTAATATTTGATTACAGGATTCTCACAGCACCTATTGTGTTAATCTGTTTTTTTTTATCTAAGGTAGGTCGAATTAACACCATTACCCGTACTAATGTTGTTCATTCTAATTTCTATTTACCATTAATTCAATCTTTTAATTCAATCAAACAGGAACATTTTGGACATTTGATCAAAGGTTAATGACATTTTTGTAAAGAAGACACCCTGGGAGTTTGAGCTAGCTAGAGAAACCCCCTGAAAGAAGCACTTAGTAAATCCCAGGTAGTCTTCAGGTAGGCGCTGAGGGCACTGAAGAGTTCCAGAGAGACCCTGAAGTCAACAGTGTTGTCTTAAGGTAGGTACTGGATGTACTGAGGAAACAATGAGTGGCCTTGAGCTAAGTAATGGTGGTAATGAGAAGCTTTTTTAGTGATCCAGGGGGTCACTTTTGAGTTTAAAAAAACTTGGCAAATGGAGTAGATGGTAGTCCTACGTAAATTGAATCAAGCCTTTGTAATTGTTCCTTTGAATCAATAAAAAGTCTGAGCTATCTAAATGAAAAGAAAACAAATAAGAACATTCTTTTAGGTATGGTGCTGCCCAGGTATTTAAATGTGATGTGGTTTCCATTTAACGTTACAGTTGGATGAGTTCAAATATTTTTATGCCGTTTTTAGATTATTGCAGCAGTTTAAAAAAATGACATTTTTTTCATGTTCATTGGTTTTTTTCTTATTCTTCTTATTCTTTTGAGAGTCCTTTGAACTAACACATATAGAACAGGTTGTTACATTTAGAAAAAAAAATGTCCGAGAATATGTGAGGATTTCAAATTATGTACCTATAACTACATGTAATCTTCAATGAAAGCATGTTCTTTAATTTACATTCATAGCATCAACTTACAGCTAGGCATACAATTAAAATTGCGTAAAACGCATTTGTACTTAACTAAATTCCCATGGGCCACATCGCTCACCTGAGCAACAACAGACATAATAAAATTAGCTTTATGGAGTCATATACAAAATATCTGAACAATGTCGTATAATAGATCCTGTATAAATAAAATTCCCCTGCATATTCTTATATTTATCATTGAGCCCCTTTGTAACAGGATGATTTTACAGTCATATCACATATTGAGTATTGCAATTCTCGAGAAGATGATCAGACTTAACAACTGCTTATATATGGATTATAAATCTACATCAAACATTTAACCCCTTGTGAGATCCAAGAATTGTCCAGAAGCCAGAGTCTAAACAATTTTAAAGAATCAACAATATGTCAAAATGCTTGCATATAAGTTAAACCATATATAAAAACATTTGAGTTTTTATGAACAATTTAAATGTTTTCCTTTGTAAAATTGGACACCCCCCCCCCATTGGCAAAACCCTACTCCTGAAGAAAAGGATTTTGACAAATTTTAATCTAGACTATTTGAAGACTGAACTGATTAAAGTTAGTGCTTTTCTAGACAGTTTGTGTTTCAGGAGATTTTTCTCCCTATATATTCCTATGTAAATATTTGACACCCCCTCCAATTGTGGGCCCACCCTACCCCCAGTGATCATGATTTGAACAATTTGAATCTTCCGTATCTGAGGATGCTTCCCCACAAGTTGCAGCTGTTCTGCCTAATCGGTTTCTGAGAAGATATTTTAAAGATTTTTCTCTATATATTCCTATGTAAAAATTCCACCTCCCACTGTGGCCCCACCCTACCCCTAGGGATCATGATTTTATCCAAATTGAATCTACTCTAACCGAGAATGCTGTCACACAAGTTTCAGCTTTTCTGGCCGATCGGTTTCTGAGAAGAAGATTTTTTAAGATTTTTCTCTATATATTCCTATGTAAAAATTCGACCCCCCCCCATTGTGGCTCCACCCTACCCCAGGGATTAATATTTGAACAAAATTGAATCTACACTACCTGAGGATGCTATCACACAAGTTTCAGCTTTTCTGGCTAATCAGTTTCAGAGAAGAAAATTTTTGATTCTATATATTCCTATATAAAATTTGACCTCCCCATTGTGGCCCAGCCCTACCCCTGGGGATCATGATTTATATAAACTTCAATCTACACTACCCGAGGATGCTTCCACTTAAGTTACATCTTTTCTGGTTAATCAGTTTCAGAGAAGAGGATTTTCAAAGATTTACTCTATATATTCTTATGTAAAAATTAGACCCCCCATTGTGGCCCCACCCTACCCCCTGGGAATCATGATTTGAACAAACTTCAATCTACACTACCTGAGGATGCTTCCACACAAGTTACAGTTTTTCCGACTGATCAGTTTAGGAGAAGAAGATTTTAAAAGATTTCCTCTATATATTCCAATGTAAAAATTCAACAACCCCAATTTGGCCCCACCCCGGGGATCATGATTTGAACAAATTTTAATCTTCCCCACCTGAGGATGCTTCCACACAAGTTTCAGCTTTCCTAGCCGAATTGTTTTTGAAAAGAAGATTTTTTAAAAATACAATTTTTCAATGATTTTTAATTATCTCCCCTTGAAAGAGGGCGTGACCCTTCATTTTAACAAACTTGAATTCCCTTTACCTAAGAATGCTTTATGCCAAGTTTGGTTGAAATCAGCTTAGTGGTTCTGGAGAAGAAGTCGAAAATGTATAAAGTTTTCGGACAGACAGACGGACGGACAGACAGACGGACGCCGGACAAAAAGTGATCATAAAAGCTCACTTGAGCTTTCAGCTTAGGTGAGGTAAAAACTGATGTTTAAGAACATCTCAGCTATCTGATGTAATAATTTTCAAGCATAACAAATTGATGATTTACTTAAATTTTTAGAGTGACAATGTAAAGATAACATCCGTATTGTTTTACTTTTCCGGGAAAATAAATATATAATAAGACTAGATTTTACTTATTCCAAGTAATGAGTTTAAGGAATATCTGTTTTTTAAACATGCAAAATCAAATCAAAGTTCATTTGACAACTATCAATGATAAACCGTGTCAAAATCAATCTATTTTTATTTATTTTTTTGAATTTAAGGATTTGCAAAGTCTGTGTCTATTGCCACATATCACGTACTAATTAAAACTAATTTCAGAATATACAGTATGGATCACAACAAAAGAGTTTGGCAATGCGTACTGATATGCATCGGTATATTATATCCTTTCATTGTGAAGTAAGTACCTTAAATTTATTCTCTTAGGATTTCAATGATTTAAAGAAATTGTTCAAAAATGACGAACGGCCGACGGCTTTTAAGGCAAAAATGGGATTATTCGGGCTACAGTCGGTACAAAAAAAGAAAAGAGATTGAAATATAAGATGAAAATTGAACCATAGAACTGGTGTTTACGGGTAGATAAAGGCAACGCTCTGAAAAGGTAAGGTTTCAGAGTAATACCTCTGATTTTCATTACGAGTTAAGACTAGCTAACTATGAAGCAATAACGAGTGACAATTGACCTGGGGAGATAATCTTGCGCGATTGATTGAATTACCTCCTAATATAAGATTCCACAAATTGGACATACCTGCTCATAGTGAAGAAACTAGATATAGATAATGGATACCGATCGTGAAAAAATTAGATCTTGCGTAAAGAAAAACACCGTTTTGAAGATTTACCTTTGCCTCGGCCGGGGTTTGACTCGATATGATAAATATTTACATAAACGTAAATGCATGCACATTTCTATAAAAATAACATTATATAAGGTTATAAATATATATTAAATTTCATTCGAGTCAAATTGTGTTGTAGTTCAATGAACATAAACAGAACTCAAAGTTTAAATGGAATGACAATTGTGGGACAAAAACAAGAAGACGTAAATATAGCAGGTGGAATTGAAAATGAAAGCGGAAATAAAACTGGTGAAATTGAAAATGAAAATGCTTCTATCTTCGTAAAAAAAGAACAACAGATCCTGGAAAATGCATCAAAAAGCGCATATCTCGATACATACCAAATTGAACAAAATGTTTTAACTTGGCTGCCATCTGTTTTGGGAGTATTAATGACGGGAATAATATTTTCAATGTTAATGCTGATCTTACTTGTAAAAAAACATCGCAATAAAATACTTCTTCCTGAAGACAAAAATTTGCTTCCGCAACATTAAACAGCATTAAACGTTTTCCTGGATACATTCAAGATGATTACAACGAACTGCATTGCGTTTTATAATGTAAGTCTGGGGAAAACGGTATGTACTTGTAAAATGTGGACAACTTTTACACAGAAACACTTACATAAGTTTGTTATGAACGTTTTTAAAAGAATTATTGTTACTTGTCTATTGTTGCCATAAGCAATAAATATGGTAAGATTGAAGAAAAGGTATTGTACCATAAAAATACATAGTTACATCGACTGTCGTAAGGAAGTGCATGTATCAATACATGGTTGGTAGGCATTTTGTAAGATTTTTTGTGTGTGATATTTTGCATCCATTTGTTATTGATTGATATAAATATCGATTTTTTAGTTCTTAGTATGCGAATGATATTATATATGCAGCCTTTAGGGATTAAAAAATGTACTGTTCTGTAATTATATGCTGTAAAATACTACTTTGTATACTAGCGGAAAAAAGAAACTGTGCATTATTTTATATATGAAAAAACATTTAAAAATTACAATTAACAAATTCTATTTTTTGTAATACTGTTAACACATGTATTCGCAACAATATCTCATAACACATTAATGTCAAAGTCGAATAACGTCCACGCATGCTTGACAGCGACGCCTCATTGATGCCACTAAAGTGTTCAGAAATGCTTGAGGGATTTGTTCCAAATGTTGGTTAAAGCCTGGCCTAAATCAGCCAATGTCACTGGCTGATTTGGTAAACGGCGTAAACGTCTTTCCTTTTCATCCCAGACGTGCTCGATCGGCGAGACAGCTGGCCAAGGCAAGACATCGATATTCTGTTGAACAAACAAGTCCCTGACTACACGTGCAACGTGTGGCCTTGCGTTGTCTTGCTGCAGAGTGATGTGATTTTGATGTCTCTGTATGAAGGGTATCACATGACGCTGAATAATTTCATCTCAATAGCGTACGCCGGTGAGATTTCCATTGACAATTTGTAGAGGGGTCCTTCCACGTGCTGATATTCCACCCCACACCATAACGCTACCTCCACCAAATTGTCGACGTTGCACAACACAAGCGTCCTGGTAACGCTCCCCAACGCGACGATACACCCTACAACGGCCGTTAATGCTATCCAAATGAAATCTGGATTCATCAGTGAACAGAATATTGGCCCAGTCCTGTATTCTGAATCGCAGATGTCGTGTGCACCACGCTAGTCTGGCGATACGATGACGTTGAAGCACCGCTGGACGTCTTGGTCTGATGTTTTGCTCGCGCAGACGATTACGCACAGTTCTTGAACTAATTGGTCGAAGCCCTGGAATGCTACGGGCAGTCAAACTTGCTGTCTAGAAACGATTTCTCAGATGCACAAGTCTAATGTGGTTGTCCTGTTGACGTGACGTCACACGAGGTCGCCCAGAGCGCGGTCGATCTTTGGTGTTGCCAGATTGTTGAAAACGTCTCCATAATGACTGGATGGTGTTCCGATGAACTCCAAAGTGTCTTGCTACAGTATTTTGTGCCATTCCAGCTTGCAGCATCCCAACAGCATGATTACGTTGGTTTTCGTTGAGTCGTAGCATGACATAGGGGTAAATTTTGTTGAAACTAAAGTGATTTCCTTAACAAAAAAAGTTTAAACAAATCCTTTACAGTTCTTATTCCAAACAGTATTGGCCCGTAAAACTCGTGCGTACAAATTCTTCAATAAACAACAGGTGCTCACTAACCATGAAAAAGTCCGTGCACCCGGATGGTTACCATCCGATATTGTCAAAAATAATACCATTATCGATTGTTTAAATTTTATAAATACAAACAATAGATATAGAAAAATTATTCTAAATTTTATAATGCACAGTTTCTTTGTTGATTGACCACTGCAGGTGTTTTTAAATGGGGACGTTATCCTCTACATCTATCAGGGTCATAACGTGAGCAGTTTTGATACAAAAGGTTTTAAAAAATGAAACTATATTTTGGATATTTTAGTATAATAATTGGCTAAAACATGAACAGTGATACATGTATAGACATTTTGATTTTGCATTTAAATGCTATTTTAAGATACCCCCCCCCCCCCCGAGATATTTGTATCAGTGGATATAGCAAACAAATAAAACAAAATGGTGTAAATATATACTCATCTAATAACAACTTTAGTTATTTCATAATGAAATAGAATTATCTTGTGTATTTTCATTAAATGTCGAAATGAAAGAAAATATGATTGTACATTAAACAGTGACTCTTTGTATTTGACAAATTTAAAATATGATTACTCCGCTGAAAAATTATCCAAAGGGTTCTAAATGCATGCAAGAAAATAATTGTCAAAGTTTATCTTCAGTGCAAAAACATAGTTTTGAGGAACATTTGAATGCATGTTTCGTTGTAGGAAATAATTTTTTTTTTATATCCGTAATATAATGCATGTCAAAGATTGATATTGCTTTATAAAAGCAATAACGTTTCCTTACCAATTGGCAGTGTAACAATTTCCTTTTATCTTCATTTCCTGTTTTAATCTTTAAGTGTTTTAAGAATGAAAACATGGTTAGAAAATATACCAAAATAGACAAAAAAATGTATATCAAGATTTGTTATCATAAATGAAAAATAAAAAACAACATACAACTTAAATGTGTCTGTAAAACACACGAGCTTGGCCCCAATACTTCTAACATGTAACACAAGATGTGTTAATATCTGGATCTAAATTATTGGTAAGTATTTGAGGTTTAGTTTCGATGATTACATAAACCAACACTAGTTCTCTACAATGATTTTAAGTAAAAAAGGTGATTGTATATCAAAAAATACTACAGGATTAAATCAAGTATGTTTAAACTGTTACAGTTATTGTCAACTGAAAATACTACTGAATTAAGTTATGTAGAAAATTATCTACAGAGAGCAGAAACACTTAGAAATTTGTTTGTAATAGATAAATAGGTAATACTTTGATGCATTTAGTACGTGTATTGCTAAATATAATTTCTTATATTGTATATTTTATGTATTCTTTGAATCTGATGAGCCATTTGGCTTAAAGAATAAATAAACTGAAACTGATTTCCGATATCGCCTTATGATTTTAAGTTAAAATGTTGATTGTGATTTCCGATGTCGTCTTATGTGTCAAATGTGAATGAAAAACACTTCAGGAGAAGATCAGATGTAGTGATCTGTACATATAGCATATGTTTTCGGTTTTATGCATCGGCCACGTTAGCCATTTTAAAACCGAAATAATTTTCTTATACGAAGAACAAATCTAAAAAAAATCAATTCCATGTAGGCACCATTTAAGTGAGTTATATAAGTACAAATCCTACTTCCCTTCATTTGTTAATCCCTTAGAAGGACGAATTACGCTATAGTAAGAATAATTGTTTAAGGCTCATATTTTTTTCCTTTATTGATTTGTGTTATGAGAATGATTATTTGTTGCTTTGATTCTTTTTTTGGAAATTTGATACTCATCATTTTACTACCATTTGAGTTGCTTGCGTTTTGAATGACATAAATGCGTGCCACTGGTTTAGTCTAATATTAGTAGTAAATCAGGAAATCCCTGATAACAGATTTTATAGACCTCAAATACTAAAGGACCCAGTGACATACAAACTACTCTTTACCATCACAAATGTTATAATATATGCTGTGCTAATGATCTTGTATTTTTCCTGGAGAAAAGAAGCCTGTCTGTAATTATGATCGAGGGAGAGGGGGGAGGGCACAAAAAAAATAGACCATTTAAAATGACAGGAGCTCCTCTAAGTTTGTTGAATTACTGAATTTGATCCTAATCTACACGTACTCTTTACCTTGTGTATGACTCATTGTATTTTTATCTTATTTTTTTCTTGATGAATTTAGCCGTCGAGCTAAGGTAGATTGAATATGTGGCATTATTTCCTTGTCTTACAATAGAACACAGGAAATTAGTTCTTACATGTACAATGTCTTCAAAGAAACCCGCTTTGGTACATGTACCGTTGTAGACGCTCCGTATATTTATTAAGGTCTTCCGTTTCCAACGGAAGACCTTACTATTATTGTGCTTTTAAGATTATTCTTATTTTTCTTTTTTTTTTTTTTCTTCCTAGACGCGAACTTTGAGGCTTCATATCTTGCTCATTTCTGAACGCTTTTTGTTCAAATTTTCAGGGCTCATAGACATTACAAAACACTATCTAAAACATTTCATAAACTTTAAAATTCCTCTTCCGTTAACGAGTTATGCCCCTTTTTAAAATTTTTAGGGCCTTTGGTTTCCAGACAAAGGCTCCGAGATTATGATAGCAGGGAATGGGAATCCAACGAATTTGAATAACAGAGACATTGAAGTTGTGCACATCGATTTTTGTTTTTGGATTACGTTTTTTATTTAGAAAAAGGTAGGGGGTCAAAAAATAGGATTCCAAAAAGTGCGAAAATTTAGACATATTTTCCTTTGTATCTTTTAAACGAAAAATATTTTGTTAAGACATGTAGAATATAAGTTGTGCAGAATGTTAAGAGCTTTCATTTGAAACCAATAAAAAAGGGCTGGCCCCTAAAATAAGGGCCAATAGCGCTTGAAAGTTTTTGCTTAATAACTCAAAAACGGTTAGGATTTCGATATGGCTGTCGCTGAAAAAGTTGTTTGTTGGGTTCTCATAAAGGTCGTTACAATGTTATTTTGTTGGTGGTTTGTATTGTATGAGTGTAAAAAGCTTTACATGTTAACATGTACCTCGTTTCATTTGGCAAGTTTACGAAAGCCCATGTGCGTGCAACTGGCATAAAGTTACCACAGAAAGTAGTATACTGGTTTATACGGTGGCTTTAATTCATAAGATATATTTTTTTTTACAATACAAGCTTTTTTTTTAGGAGTTTAAGTTCTTAGAGTGCACAATTTAAAAAAACGAGAATCGGAAAACAAAGCAGTTTTTTTTTCTTTTCTAGTAAAACACAAAATACGGATTAATATAAATCTATGTATTAAATTTTAGTTTTCATACTGCGTGCATCTAAAATCTGTTGTGTGTGTGTACCATTACGAAAGCTATCCCTCGCCCGCGGCCGAGAAAATCGGTCACCATGGTCGCGGCTGGGCTACCTAGCGGTCAGCGGTTATCTAATACACAAGAGTCGCGACTCTCATATGCATTTTTTTTTGAGCCGCAAACACAAGAATTGTTTTAGTTTTGATTACACATAAAAGTTTATTCTGCTTCAATTGGATTAAACGATAGGGTGTCATTTAAGAAGTCGTTCAGTTAATTAATAAAATAATGTCGTTCTCAATCTAAAGCAATATCAGACATAGATCAATTGTGGGTTTTAAATAAAAAAAGAACTTCTATTTGATAGATTTTAGTCATTTTACTGCAAACTTTTCAAATCTTCCTGGGTTCAGAGCTGTGCGTTGTAACTTTTCGTAATCTATCCTTCGCCCACGGCCGAGGAGATCAGCCACGGCTGCACAACCTAGCATTAAGCGGTTATCTAATACACAAACACACGTATATGAACGTGTTTGAGTTTATAAAAGTTTGTCCATCTTGTATTTATTTAAACATTGGAGTGTAAATTAAGACGACGTTCTGAAAATTAATAAAAGCGATATTACTCCAAATCGGAAACATCGTCAGACATGAATTATTGGTTGGTTTGTAAGTTTAAAATGTTTTAAAAAGTGTACAAATAATATTTTAAATCAACAAAAAAATGATATCATCCCTCGCACACGGCCAAGGAGATCCCGCGCAAGTGGAAAAGTGATCCGGGTAGGTTCGTGTTCTTCTACATGTACCTTTTTTTCACGCGTGCATGTTTCATATTTTGTACGAACACAACTATTTTCTTTTATTATGTTTTCAAATATTATATTGGTTTAAGATAAAAAAAATTAATTTATTAGATGTACAGTTGATTTAGTATTGATTAATACGATTGCGTACAAGGTAGTTTAAAAATCAAATTGTAATCAAAGTTCCATGTTATATCTTTGCGGTAGGTGCTGGCACAATAAAAGAATGTCCTAAATTGATGGATTTGGTGATTATTTAAAAAAAAACTCACATGAGTTTTTAAACAAGTTTTGTTTAGATTCTATTGGTCACATATTAATCACTTTGGTAGTGTTTCTACATGGTCGTTCGTTTCATTGTAAAACTGTAAAAACGAACTCACTGCCCCCTCCCCCCGTCCCGCTGCCAAGTGCTCGCGCTGGTTTTTTTTTTAAATTGGCGAAAATATATCCAGATCTGTCAGTAATCATATTTTGGCGACTTCTCCTTATGTGTAACATTTTAACTTTCCCACCCGTTTGTTTATTCGGTCAGTCTGTGTTAGTTCGATCGCCACGTGCGGCCGAAAATCTTGTGTCGCTTCAGCGTACACAGCTGAGAACAAACCCCAGGTTATTTATGGCTGCAGATCATCAATTGTTATGTAATTGAGTAACAATGTATCGAAGGTTATCGAAGGTTAATGGGTATTGAAGGGTGCTTTCACTACAGTGGTCAATCGTCAAACAATAAGGCTATTATTCGAATTCAATCATCTTCACATTAAAGGTGAGAGATCGTAATCTGAGAATATGGCTAATAATTAACTTAACCTGTTGAACACGCTTAACTTCGATAGTTATGAACAGTTATATATAATATATTATAATTAAAAGTTTTAAGTCAAAGGAAATTTGTTCCTGGGATTTAGAAGTTATGAAATACGACAACATTATGTAATGCAGTCGGTCGCCATAGAAATCATCAAAGTACTGCAAGTGTCGACAGATTTCTTCTTTCTTTGTAAGACCATGATAGTTCACTTGACTTACAGACTATAATATAGCGACGTATCTGCCTCCCAAAAATATATGTGCTTCTCAAAACTACACTAAAGTGAGATAGATATGTGTTCTTGGGGATTTTTTTATTATTTATTGCTAATTATATGAAAATTGATAAAAAAACAATATTGAAGTTGTGTAGTATGAGGTTGTAATGCAACTTAATACACTTACAAGATTAGCTACGGCCAGTGGAATACTAATTTTAGGTCAACAATATATGAATACCCAATCTATTAAAATACAAGATAAATAGTTTCCAGAACTATAATAACATGCATGTGCACATGAAGGTTGCACCCTCCTATAGGTGAGGAGCTAAACGTGTAGCGATGTACATACAATGTATGTCTGCACATACGGATTCAGTACCGTGGCTACAGACGATACTCATTGACAGTCTTTCAATCATCTATGCGCAGTTTGACATAGAAACCGACCAGTTTCATAACTTCTTCGAATTTCTCTAACACGGACTGAAACAGAATTCCAATTTACGCAAGCGCAATTGAAGTTTTATTCAATTTAATTAGTCAGCCCATGGACTGACTAAAAACTCAGTAGAATATTTTATATTTTAACTTTGAAATATTCTAAAACAGAAGCAATAATGCATTTATGGCTTTCGCTACATCTTCCTATTTATTTGTATTTTTAACCTCAAATTTAGAATTGTAGGAATTCAGTTTAAAAACTTTTCAAAAACTTTGAAAACCTTGCTAATTAAAAATCATTTAGATTCAAATTGACACATGTCATTGAAGAGACATCGTCGAAAACCACGGGTCTCTTATCTGTAATATTCCTTTCAATGCAGTGTAATGGATAGAAAACACGTGGGTTCCGACGATGATGAGGAGAGTGCAAATGTGCATACAAAACATTGGTCAATACCTGCATATTCAAAAAGAACAAAATATAACTAAAACAAAGATTGCTTTTGACCTGCGGGTGTGTCATGACCTTGATAAAAAATTTATTTGGACAAGATCGAGGTCACTGGCAGGAAAAGTGCAAAAATCGTGCCCGATCCATATCATTTTTATGAAAAAACATTGAAAGTTCTTTCTCTCATAAAGACTGCTTATGATCTAAGTGTGTGTAATTATTTTGTTCCAAGGTTATTTTGTCAAGTTTAGTTTTGTTGCTTTTTCATTTAAAGATTGCTGATGACCTGAGGATGTGTCATGAACTTGACCCAGGGTCAATTGTGCAATTCAAAATCGTTTGGAAAAAAATGCTTCTTTCTTGTCTGTCATATCTAATATACATGGACATGATTAGAAGCTAAAATTTGACACAAAGATTGCTTGTGACATATACTTAAATATGTTCCGACTTGAACTTTGGTCATTTGTGCAAGTTCAGTGTCATTATAAGAAAAAGAAGCATCCATTATTTTCTAATAAGGGAAATACTTTGTTATGATTTTGTTTTTCTTAGTGGGGAGGGGAGGAATTATTTGTGAGTTTGGTCACAGAACCGCCAGTTAGTCCAATGAGAGCACTCTCCCCCTTTCTCGCAACCAAAATTTACCTTAAATTAACATAAAGGAAATTGAATTTTTGGTCATTGTTCCCCCTCCCCCAACACACATTTTAGTAGAAGGCAATATAAATTTTTATGGCAAATTGAAAACAAATTATATTAAACAAAATAAGTTAAAGCTGCCTCACAACTCCCCCCTCCCCTACCATGGATTAGATTTTGAAGATTTTTCGTATTTTTTTTCTTTTATTTGCTTGTTAATACATTTCGGATAAATTTGTTCCCCGAAGCAAAAACGATGCTGAGTGCTTGCATGGCCAAACGTTATACGGAGAGTTGTCCATCCTGCTGAGCACCTCTCGTACAGCGCTCCCTCAGGCTGGAGAAGCCGTCATCGTTTATTTTTGATTTTCTGAACTTACTTTTATCATATTGACAATCCAGCCTGATTAAAATCACCCTTCTGCTTATACTCATCAGAGTTTGATTGGTATCGATAACAGATCTTTTTTACATGACCTCTATATTTGCACACAACCTAAATATTCTCTCATTTACCAAATAAATGCCTTTATCTGTTAATGAGAGGTGCAACTCTTCAATACTCAGTCTGGGGGTTACATAGAAAGCAGGCATGAAATAATTTGCCTGTCTCCATTTAAAAAGTTCCAATAAATTTTCTAAAGCCCTAATTGGTCAGAAGTTTATGTCGGGTAAAGATGACCCCCTATCAATACCTGTCAGACCCTGTAACCAGAAGAGAGTGCTTTTAATTAGACTGATTGACAGTCCTTTTCCGACAGGAAGCTGCAACGGAAGACCTATTCGTTGCTTTGCAACGAGCACGTTTCTAGTTTCACTTATCATTTTGTTTAAAGTGGCAAGGTGACTCAAAATAGATGTTTTATTTTTCGATTATGACAACGGAATTAAGAAGAGCTACTTGAAATTTTAATCATACAGAAGATTTCACGCATCATAAGTCGTCACCTATCAATTTACAAGTCATTAAAACTCATCCGGAAATTGCACACGTAACAATCCGAGTTGTTTTGGACATTGGTTTAGTGTCACATGATAGCGATTTCTGTCTAAAAATAGTTACAGTGGTATTGACACACTGAAAAAGAATTTGAATGTGAATCTATTCGATGTCTGTGGTAAGAAATATGCATTAATAAAGGATGCATCTTAATAAATATGTAGTTCTTGAAGACATCTTGTTTCAATGAGAGGCTTCTGGCTCATGATGTATGCCACGCTGCAGTATTTACATTACCCTGCGCTTGCGTGGCTATGAAGCAGAAGGACCACTCAATATTTTCGTGTTGGCCCAACGCTTCATTCTATTTTTCTCTTTTTCATTTGATTTATTTACTTTTGAACACCGTAATTTTTCAAAAGTTCATCTTTTCATATGATATGTAAAATATGTGGAAATCGTGTAAAAATTCGATAATGTTTTGTCAATTGTCATATTGAGGTATCGTCATTTTCATTTGAATACCTTCATTCAGCTGTATGTTTACTACCAGTGGTGTATCTTCCGGTTTTTGGTCTTAATCATTACCCATATACGACACATTATAAAGATTGCAGCCATCTTTTCCGCTCTATTGTTACCAAACCGTTAATCATTGACAATGGGTAATTCATTAGAACAATACCGTGCTGCAATCGGTAACTTCTATTTTTCATGCAGATGTGTATGCAAAAGTGTTATGGTCAATTTTTTTGGCTTTTCATTTTTTTCTAAGATCCTTAGGTTTCTAAGTATTGGTCTTTTTGCATTAGCTATGAAACACTTAAACCGTCACATTGTCGTTCTTAACTTTTATCTACAGTTTTTCATGTCTTTTTTACTTCTTTGTGGTGATATTGAGGTTAACCCGGGGCCTATTATGGCCAATGTCCTTGACATTTTACATTTAAACATTCGCAGTATTAGAAACAAAGAAGCGCATCTTAATACAATAGTACACGATTTTGATATACTTTGTTTTACGTAAACACATCTAGATTGTGATGTTACTAACGAAAACTTAATATTAGATGGATTTAAAACTATTTATCGTAAAGACAGAAATTGTTATGGGGGAGGGGTAATGATATATTTATCAGATTTATTTCGAGCAATTAGGCGTCCTGAATTCGAAACTACATGTAATGAAAGCATATGGATAGAAATTGAAAGCCATACCTGTAGTTATTTTCTATGTTGCGTGTATCGACCCCCAAATTCCGATGGCAATTTTTGGACCAGTCTTTCTTGGAGTATTGAAAAGGTCGGGGAAATCACAGACAATATCATTATAATAGGCGATTTTAATGTCGACTTGATAAATATTCCACAAACACATGCATTTCACGATATTATGTCCAACGTAAACCTTGTTAACAATATCAATGAACCAACCCGTGTCACAACACTTCGAGCACACTCCATGACCTAGTTTTGTCAACACCGGCTGTAAAGGTACACGAGTCCGGTATACTTAACATAGACTCGTCCGTTAGCGACCACAAGGCTATTTATATTTCCATTTCTATCGACATTGAACTTAATCGTGCATACGAGCGTAGTATTTGGGTATTTAAAGATGCAGATTTTGAAAAATTAAACTCTCTTATTTACAACTGCGATTGGGATAGTATAATTAACAGCGCTCCAAATATTGATGCGGCAGTTGCACAATTTACTTCAACATTTATATATATGTTCGTGAATGTGTACCCGAAAAAACTATAATTATACGCCCCCGCGATAAACCGTAGTACGACTCGCTGCTCCGTAAAACCATGAGGATTAGGGACCGCTTACGCAAAAAAGCTTTAAGAACCAAAAATGATGCCGACTGGACAAAATTCCGACACGTCCGCAATAAAGTAAACAATATGAAAAAATACGCTATAACTAATTATTACGATAATATCGAATCTGCATTGCATGACAGTAGTAGGAATGGTAAAATATATTGGAAATTGATGAAAGATTTATTCAATGTTAAAGCAACAACTGAAATACCCCCACTGCAATCTTTTGAAAATGGACGATCAAAATTAGCTTTCTCAGATACTGATAAAATAGAAACTTTGACTAAATATTTTTCATCAATTTCAAATATTGAATCTGCGAATCGTACATTACCCAATTTATACTTTATGTGCAATAAAATTTTTTCAGATATTCACATAGAGGTTCAAGAAGTTCTTGACATTATATCAATCTTGCCTGTTAATAAGGCTATTGGCTCTGATAATATAAGTCATAGAATGTTGAAATATACAAAATTTTCAATCTCAAAACCTTTATGTATGCTTTTTAACAAATCACTTGTAGAAAATTCATTTCCAAATGATTGGAAAATAGCTTATGTATTGCCGCTCTTTAAGAAAGATGATCCATCGGTTGCAAGTAACTACAGACCGGTGTCCCTGCTAAGCTGTGTCAGCAAAATTATGGAAAGGATAATTTTTAAACATGTTTACAATTTCTTTCACGAAAAAACTTTATTCTATAAATACCAGGCAGGTTTTTTGCCTGGCCATTCCACGGTATTACAACTATTAGAAACATATCACAGCACTGTCAAAAGTATAGAAGATGGGAAAATGTGTTGTATGATTTTTTGTGATTTGTCAAAAGCTTTTGACAGGGTGTGGCACGAAGGTCTAATTTTTAAACTTCAAACTTATGGTATAAGTGGACATCTTTTACAATGGTTTAACAGTTATTTAAGTAATAGAACACAAAGAGTAATGTACAAAAACAAGTTATCATCAACCTTATGTATCAATGCTGGTGTTCCACAAGGGTCAGTATTAGGTCCACTTTTATTTCTTATTTACATTAATGATGTAGCAACGAATATGTTATCATTCTGTAGACTTTATGCTGATGATAATTCATTACAACATTGTGATTTATACACTAAAAACATTGAAATTGTATTGAACCATGATCTGAAAATTCTCAGCGACTGGTCTGACAAGTGGTTATTGAAATTCAATCCGTCTAAAACAAAAGCTGGTTTTTTTTCACAAAGAAATATGTAGAAGAATTTCCAAAGTTATTTTTTCAAGGGTGTCAACTGGACTATGTTTCAACCCACAGACATCTTGGTTTACTTTTTTCAAATGATTTAAGTTGGTCTCAATATATTAGTAATATAGTAAACAGTGCATACAAAAAATTAGGACTTTTGAAAAAACTAAAGTTTACTCTAGGTAGAACTAATTTATCAAAAATGTATATCACGTTTATTAGACCAGTTCTTGAATATGCTTCTGTAGTATGGGACCGTTGTAATATGTTTGACATGGAGAGATTAGAAAAAGTTCAATTAAGTGCTGCAAGGATTGTTACTGGTTTACCCATTTTAGCATCTACAGAATCTCTCTACACAGAAACTGGCTGGGAACCTCTTGTCAGTCGACGTAATAATGCTAAGGTGGCACGGGACAGTTTTTTTGATACAACTCATTGTAGCCAGGGGATGCGTGTCTTCGGAACTCTGTAACTAGAATTTCCTCAGTTTCCATTGAGCACAAATACCTATAACTCACTTGTTATAGGGTCAATCACTTATTTCTGAAGAAAATTACTAGTCAAAACCTGTAAAATTTTCTACATACTGGATTTTAATGAGATTTTGACCCTTTCATATTTTGCTAATTTTTCATGATTTTTCAGCTTTTTAGACCTCCCCCAGCTAATTCCCTGCAAAGGGTTGACCTTCCGTACCGTGTGCATGTTGCACCATCACATGTCAGAAACTTACCGGTGTATAGTTTACAATGTCCCATCCACCTACTTTTCGTGTTATTTTACCTCCCGTCTGTCACTTGCAATTTCACTGTGTAAAGTCAACACAACAGTCATAGCCGCGGTTTCGCATTTTACTTCTGATTCTCGTGTACCTAACATATGGGGCCTACATATTGCATGTCAATTTCAACAAGAGACATCCCTCTAACTAATGATAATCATTATAAATAATTTCATGAATTTTAGCAACACTCATAAGCCTTCAAGTACAGCAACTCTCAATTTTACAAAAATATTGACGGGTACTTTATCCGAAACTGTCCCTTGCTACCTAAATTAATAACCATGTTTAAAATTCATACAAATCAAGTACCTGAGTACTTGAGCAACATTATTCCTCCTGTAACAAAAAATGTCTCAATATATCACACAAGAAATAGCGAAAATTATAGTGTTTCAATCAGCAGATTAGAACTTTACAAAAACTCTTTTGTACCTGACACCATTCGGAAATGGAATTCTCTCAAATTAGAAGTTAGGGAAGCAACGTCTCTCAACATATTCAAGAAAAACATTACTGAAAGTATTCCTCAACCTCCAAAATATTTTTCACTTGGCAAACGCGCTATTAATATTTTACATACCAAGTTGAGACACAACTGTATTTTAAATTATGATCTGTATAGAAGAATCATTATTGAATCACCTAATTGTATTTGTAGTCAAAAGGAGGATGTTTATCACTTTTTCTTTGTATGTAAGAACTATGTAAATACAAGAAACAATCTATTTGAATTACTTTTTAATAGGCTTGACGAAACAGTTATAATTAAGTCACATTTGCTTCTTTGGGTAGTGACAATTTGTCTTACAATACAAACTGCTTTATTTTTTCAACAGTTCAAAAGTTTATTAAAGAGTCTGGAAGATTTAATAATTAAGGTCTTCCGTTTCCAACGGAAGACCTTATTGTTTTCGTACTGTTTCTTATTATTATTAAGGTCTTCCGTTTCCAACGGAAGACCTTATTGTTTTCGTACTGTTTCTTATTAAGGTCTTCCATTTTCCAACGGAAGACCTTATTGTTTTCGTTCGGTTTCTTTTTCCCTATTATTATTATTTTTTTTTTCTTACAAAATTTGTGCACGCGATTTCTCGAAATTGGCTCGACCGATTTTCATGAAACTTTCAGATCTAATAGATAGTGATCTGAACTTAATATATATATTTTTATTTTGATGACGTCATTTCCGTTCTTGAGATAATGACGTTTTAGCGATTTTCAGAGGGTCGGCTTGTCACTCGAACTCCTCCTAAACGATAAAAGATATCAAATTCAAATTTTCAGGAATTGTAGACGAATGATTGTAGTTTTGCATAAAGTGAATCATTTATGTCTGGCGCAAAAGGCACCGAAGCTCGCCTGGACCCGAAAATTGAGATATAAAAAATGTAGTGATTTTTCTTGGTTTTCTTTATTTATCTCTTTTCTCGAAAATATTTTGTTAAGACATGTAGAACAATTAAAATTTATTTTTACAAGAGCTTTCATTCAACATCAAGAAAAAGGGGCTGGCCCCAAAAATTAGGGGCCAAAAGGTCTCTAAAGTCTTTTATTGATAGCACTTAATTGAGAAATATTTTGTAATACGTTTAAGAAGCAAAAATGTTCATCTTACAGTTATTTAACTATAAATTATAAATAAAAAATCATGCGTTACGTAATTAGGGGTTTTAAGGGGCCAGAAGTTCCAAATTTTGATCACTTATATCACAAAAAGGACAAATATTTTGAAAAGCAATATAGAATAAAAGATGCTAAAAGTGATGTTCTAAACAATATTCAACCATCAAAATTTCGTTCTGTGGCCCCTATAAGGAAATAAGGGATCGGCCCCTAAAATGTTCTTTCCCAGATAACTCAAGAACGGTAACGAATTTCTAAACACTTGTTGGACAAAATATGTTAAATATCAAAAGACCTTTCATTTGACATTAAGAAAAAGGGGCTGGCCCCCAAATAAGGGGCCAAAAGGTCTCTGAAGTCTTTCATTCATAGCACTTTACTGAGAAATATTTTGTAATACGTTTATGAAGCAAAAATGTTCATCTTACAGTTATTAACCTATACATTATGAAAAAAAATTCATGCGTTACGTAATTAGGGGTTTTAAGGGGCCAGAAGTCCAAAATTTCGATCACTTATATCACAAAAAGGACAACTATTATTCTAAGCAATATAGAATAAAAGATGCTTAGAATGATGTTCTAAACATTATTCAACTATCAAAATTTCGTTCCTTGGCCCCTATAAGGAGATAAGGGGTCGGCCCCTAAAATGTTCTTTCCCAGATAACTCAAGAACGGTAACGAATTTCTAAACACTTGTTGAACAAAATATGATTATTATCAAAAGACCTTTCATTTGACATCAAGAAAAAGGGACTGGCCCCTCAAATTAGGTACCAAAAGGTCCCTAAAGTCTTTTATTTATAGCAATTTACTGAGAAATATTTTGTAATACGTTTAAGAAGCAAAAATGTTCATCTTACAGTTAAATAACTGTACATTATAAATAAAAATTCATGCGTTACGTAATAGGGGATTTAAGGGGCCAGAAGTCCAAAATTTCGATCACTTATATCACAAAAAGGACAAATATAATGAAAAGCAATATAGAATAAAAGATGCTTAGAATGATGTTTTAAACATTATTCAACCATCAAAATTTCGTCACGTAACCCAAATAAGGAGATAAGGGGTTGGCCCCTAAAACGTTCTTTCCCAGATAGCTCAAGAACGGTAAAGAATTTCTAAACACTTGTTGAACAAAATATGATTATTATCAAAAGACTTTTCATTTGACATCAAGAAAAAGGGGCTGACCCCTCAAAGTAGGGACCAAAAGGTCTCTGAAGTCTTTCTTTCATAGCACTTTAATGAGAAATATTGTGTAGTATGTTTCAAAAATGTTCATCTTACAGTTATGCATCCATTAAACCTGTAAATGACAATTGTTTACTCCTTTGTTACGTAATTAGGGATTTTAAGGGGCCAGAAATCCGAAATTTTGATCTTCAATATCTCAAAATGGAGACAAATTTGAAAAGTAAACTTTAACAAAAGATAGTTAAAATAATGTGCTTAACAAGATGCAACCATCATGTTTTTTTAACCGGTCCCTTAACGGGGTTAGAGGGTCAGCCCTTAAAATGATCTGTTCCAGATATCTCGAGAACGATATATAATTTGTAAACACTTGTTGAACAAAATATGTTTGACGTGAAATGAGCTTTCTTTTGACATCAAGAAAAAAGGGTCGGCCTTTCAATTTCAAGATCCAAAGGGGATTATAATTCTTCATCCATCGCACCTTTAGATCCCACCCGCATTTCCTGGTAGGTTTCGTTGATGAAGATCTAAGGCAATTTCATTTCCTCTTCTAAAAATCGGACGGAAGACCTCCTCGTTGCTCGCAACGAGATCGTGTCTAGTTATTATTATTATTTTTTTTTTCCCCAAATTTTGTGCACGCGATTTCTCGAAAACAATTCGACCGATCTCGCTCATTTTTTCACAGATGATTGGACGTAATCTAAACTTCATACATATTTTTCATTTTTTTCGTCGTCACTTCCGGTATCGATTTATCGGCCATTTTGTAATTTTTGACGACTCATTTTGTGCACCTATAAACTCAGAAACTATCAGAGATATCACTATGAAATTTTTAGGATAGGTAGACTATAGTTTGAAGTTGTGCAGCATGTATTTGTTTTACGCCAGTGGCGCCATTTCTTGGCGCTCGCCTAGGCACGAAAATTGAGTACTAATTTTCATTCAAAATTTTGATACGTTTTGATGTGTATCTTTTTATCAGTTGATATTTTGTTAAAACATATAGAACAAATAAAGTAGAGAATCAAAAGTTCTTTCCAACAAAATCAAGAAAAAGGGGCTGGCCCCTAAAATTAGGGGCCAATAGACTCGTAAAGTCTATTACGAATAACTAAAAAACGGTAAAGATTTTGTAATGCATTATAGAAGCAAAGTTGTTGATCGTAACAATATCTAACAAAAAAAATCATTGCCACGCCCATTTATTACGTAATTAGGGATTTTTAGGGGCCAACGTACTTAAACTTTGACGCAATATATCTAGAGAAGGAAACATATTTTGTTAGGCATTGCAGAAGAGAAAATGCTTGAAATAATGATTCTAATCGATTCCATTAATCAAAACACCAATGTCTGTCCCCATTAAGGATCTAGAGGGCTGGCCCCTAAAATATTCAATCATTTGTATCTAAAAAATGAACAACAATTTTAGATAGGTGTAAGAACAAAAAATGTAAGTATTCATAAGACCTTTCGTATAAAATCAAGAAAAAGGGGCTGGCCCCTTAAATTAGGGGCCAAAAGACTCGTAAACTGTTTAACAAATAACTTAAAAACGATAAAGATTTTGTAATGCATTATAGAAGCAAAGTTGTTGATCGTCACGATATCTAACAGAAAAAATCATTACCACGCCCATTTATGACGTAATTAGGGATTTTTAGGGGCCAAAGTACTTAAACTTTGACGCAATATATCTAGAGAAGGAAACATATTTTGCTAGGCATTGTAGAAGAGAAAATGCTTCATTGATGATTCTAATCGATTCTACTAATCAAAACACCAATGTATGTCCCCATTAAGGATCTAGAGGGCTGGCCCCTAAAATATTCAATCATTTATATCTCAAAAGTAAACAACAATTTTAGATTGGTGTAAGAACACAAAATGTAAGTATTCATAAGACCTTTCGTATAAAATCAAGAAAAAGGGGCTGTCCCCTTAAATTAGGGGACAATAGACCCGTAAACTGTTTTACAAATAACTTAAAAACGATATAGATTTTGATGGGCATTATTGAAGCAAAGTTGTTGATCGTAGCAATATCCAACAGAAAAAATCATTGCCACGCCCATTTATTATGTAATTAGGGATTTTTAGGGACCAAAGTACTTAAACTTTGACGCAATATATCTACAAAAGGAAACATATTTTGTTAGGCATTGTAGAAGAGAAAATGCTTCCATTGATGATTCAAATCGATTCTACTAATCAAAAAACTAATATTTGTCCCCATGAAGGATCTAGAGGGCTAGCCCCTAAAATATTCAATCATTTGTATCTCAAAAATGAACAACAATTTAAGATAGGTGTTAGAACAAAAAATGTGAGTATTCGTGAGACCTTTCGAATGAATTCAAGAAAAAGGGGCTGGCTCCTTAAATTAGGGGCCAAGACACTCGTAAACTCTATTACAGATAACTTAAAAACGATCAAGATTTTGTAATGCATTATAGGAGCAAAGTTGTTGATTGTAACAATATCAGTTTGTAAAATTCATTGCCACACCCATTGATGACATAATTAGGGATTTTAAGGCACTAAAATCTTAAATCTTTAATGTGCGGTATGTGAAAAAGCAAAACACTTTGTTAAGCATTGTACAGGATATTGACAATCGTATACATTACCTGAAAGGAAAGGGGTTGATTGGGAATTCAGAAATTTCATTAATATATTAATCGTATCGTTTAACATATTGAACGGAAGACCTACTCGTTACTCGTAACGAGATCGTATCTAGTTATTATTATTATTTTTCTTTTCCAAATTTTGAGCACGCGATTTCTCGAAAACTATTCGACCGATCTCGCTCATTTTTTCACAGATGATTGGACGTAATCTAAACTTCATACATATTTTTCATTTTTTTTTTTGTCGTCACTTCCGGTACCGATTTATCGGCCATTTTGTAATTTTTGGCGACTCATATTGTGCACCTATAAACTCAGAAACTTTTAGAGATATCAATATGAAATTTTTAGGATAGGTAGACTATAGTTTGAAGTTGTGTAGCATGTAATTGTTTTACGCCAGTGGCGCCATTCCTTGGCGCTCGCCTAGGCACGAAAATTGGGCACTAATTTTCATTCAAAATTTTCATACGTTTTGATCTGTATCTTTTATTTAGTTGATATTTTGTTAAGACATATAGAACAAATGTAGTAGAGAATCAAAAGTTCTTTCCAACAAAATCAAGAAAAAAGGGCTTACCCCTTAAATTAGGGGCCCAAAGACTCGTAAAGTATATTACAAATAACTAAAAAACGATAAAGATTTTATAATGCATTATAGAAGCAAAGTTGTTAATCGTAACAATATCTAACACAAAAAATCATTGCCACGCCCATTTATTACGTAATTAGGGATTTTTAGGGGCCAAAGTTCTAAAACTTTGACGCAATATATCTAGAAAAGGAAACATCTTTTGTAAGGCATTGTAGAAGAGAAAATGCTTGAAATAATGATTCTAATCGATTCCACTAATCAAAACACCAATGTCTGTCCCCATTAGGGATCTAGAGGGCTGGCCCCTAAAATATTCATTAATTTGTATCTCAAAAATGAACAACAATTTTAGATGATTGTAAGAACAAAAAATGTAAGTATTCATAAAACCTTTCGTATAAAATCAAGAAAAAGGGGCTGGCCCCTTAAATTAGGGGCCAATAGACTCGTAAAGTCGATTACAAATAACTTAAAATCGATAAAGATTTTGTAATGCATTATAGAAGCAAAGTTGTTGATCGTAACAATATCTAACACAAAAAATCATTGCCACGCCCACTTATTAAGTAATTAGGGATTTTTAGGGGCCAAAGTACTTAAGCTTTGACGTAATATATTTAGAGAAGGAAACAGATTTTGTTAGGCATTGTAGAAGAGAAAATGCTTCCATTGATGATTCAAATCGATTCCACTAATCAAAAAAATACTATTTGTCCCTATAAAGGATCTAGAGGGCTGGCCCCTAAAATATTCAATCATTTGTATCTCAAAAATGAACAACAATTTTAAGATAGGTGTAAGAACAAAAATTGTTAGTATTCGTGAGACCTTTCGAATGAATTCAAGAAAAAGGGGCTGGCCCCTTAAATTAGGGACCAAGACACTCGTAAACTCTATTACAGATAACTTAAAAACGATCAAGATTTTGTAATGCATTATAGATAGAATGTTGTTCGTAACAATATCAGTTTGTAAAACTCATTGCCACACCCATTGATGACATAATTAGAGATTTTAAGGCCCTAAAATCTTAAATCTTTAATGTGCTGTGTGTGAAAAAGTAAAACACTTTGTTAAGCATTGTACAGGATATTGACAATCGTATACATTATCTGAAAGGAAAGGGGTTGATTGGGAATTCTGAAATTTCATTAATATTTTAATCGTATCGTTTAAGAATTTGAACGGAAGACCTACTCGTTACTCGTAACGAGATCGTATCTAGTTAAATTTCTTTTTGTTATTGCTTTTTTACACTGTATATCAACATTATTTACTACATATTCGCAATTACTTTGTAAATGCATATTTATGAATATTACTGTTATAAAGTCAACAACTATAAGTAACATGTAATATCACTATGTGACAATTGTATATATTGTATTATCATTAGGAGAGGAAGGTGTAAGTTGTAAGAACTTGTTTCCAATCCTTTTGTGTAATTTACACAATAAAATATGTTCAAATCAAATCAAATCATTAAAACTCATCCGGAAATTGCACACGTAACAATCCGAGTTGTTTTGGACATTGGTTTAGTGTCACATGATAGCGATTTCTGTCTAAAAATAGTTACAGTGGTATTGACACACTGAAAAAGAATTTGAATTTGAAGCTATTCGATGTCTGTGGTAAGAAATATGCATTAATAAAGGATGCATCTTAATAAATATGTAGTTCTTGAAGACATCTTGTTTCAATGAGAGGCTTCTGGCTTATGACGTATGCCACGCTGCTGTATTTACATTACCCTGCGCTGGCGTGGCCATGAAGCGGAGGGGAAACTCAATATTTTCGTGTTGGCCCAACGCTTAATTCTATTTTTCTCTTTTTCATTTGATTTATTTACTTTTGAACACCGTAATTTTTCAAAAGTTCATCTTTTCATATGATATATAAAATATGTGGAAATCGTGTAAAAATTCGATATTTGCTAAATCATGAGTTTGTGCGTCACCATGTCCCTTTAACTGTCTACCTGTCGCTCGGTGTTTTGTGGACGTAATGTTCATCATACCTTGTTAAAGCTGACGTGAATTCATAAAAACATTCCATGCATCGCCATTTTAGTTTCGATCATTCCTGAACTGCCACTGGTGTATATATTCCGGCCGAGAAAGTTTCAATCGAATGCTTTCCGATCAAGGCATTCAGAATGCACAGACTTGTAAATGCATGAACTACATGTAGTAATATTTTTGTGTAAAAAAATATATATAAAAGAAAATACAAAGAATATAACGTATGGTTTATTCTTTGAAAGAATTTCCAAGGCATCCGCATTATCTTGCGCAGAGAGTACTGTGCTGCCTTACTTCGCATGCACATCGAACACGTGCGTTGTTCATACAGAGTACATAACGTCTGTATCTTATTATAGACCGCGCTCGAACTACATATAACAGTAGATAAGTGATAAATAATTCAAGAAAGTAACAACGTAACATCGTTTTTATCAGTTTTCACAAAAACCACTTCGTTTTCTAAAGTTCATGCTGTGACTGCACGATCTGCTACAGTGTGTGGTTTGTGCGATAATATAGCAGTACCACGTTGATCAATGGTTTTGAAATATTTGTGCCTGGATTTCAGTCTGTTTTGTTTCGTCTTTCATTGAATATTCCTTGTCAGTACAGTGGTTGTCATATCAATTTTGTTCAACACGCGTTTTGCAATCTTTCCGTCTAATGTAACGTGTTCGGGTGAATGAAATACCTGAATGCCGTCAAGTATGTATAGTGCTCTCGGCCTTATATAGGAGTGTGTAGCTATGTGCGTAACAATAAAAATCGACAACTTATATGGTGATAGTCGGAGATAAAAGGAAGATAAGGCGTATTTATGAATTAATGTCAGCCTTAATTCAGTTCTGCAACCCACTTCACATCATCCGGGCAACTGATAATACTCCCTACTCAGACCATTAATATAGGATATATTGAGATTTGATTCAAATCTCTCTTATATAATTAATAATGTAATTGACTGGTGCAGGCAGATAGCTAACCACGCACAGCACGTTAAACAAAAGTCAAATTGTTTAATACTGGCCAAATCTGATTGGTTTAGACGCAGTTGACAATCCGTTCTCTTACCCTCAGCGTTAGCAACACACTTGGCAACGGGATGACAGAACGAATTGTTACATGCGCGTAAATTATGCGCGTACGGTTTGCCGTTGAATTCAAGTCATTCCAATAGAAAAGCAGTAAAGTTTCCTTTAAAATTTAGTCATTCAGTATAACCAAATAAATAGTTCCTGTTTGGGAGGGCAACAGTTGAAATTGACACCCCTCGAAAACCATTGTCAACCTCCGCTTCGCGTCGGTCAATTTCAACTGTTACCCTCCTAAACAGGAACCATTTATATAGTGTGGTAAACTTTGCCATCGTGCAAAAGATTGGTAAAAACAACAAATAGAAATAACAATTTAAAAAATAGGAAACTGTAGAACTATTACTATAATAAAAGAGAGTGCTTGATCAGAACTAAATAGTTAGCTTTACCATGGATGTTTTTATTAAACTCAAAAATAGTTAGCTTGAACATGTACCAGAGATGTTTAAACCAAATTGAAAATTAGTTAGCTTGTACAAAAGGTACTTCTCGTGAATTTTAAAATTGAGCTATAGACAACACAAGTAGAGACCTCTCTGTGTCTCTTTGTCTTTCTCTCTCTCTCTCTCTCTCTCTCTCTCTCTCTCTCTCTCTCTCTCAGAGCACCTGTTGGTTAATCTCAGTTTCGATTATGTACCCCCTTTCACCGGAAATAATATTAATTATTTGTATATATGCAATTAGGTAGATCATTCAAAGTTGAAAACAGAATAGCTGAGATAGTGCAGGAGATCAATAGTGTCTGTAGGCCGGCCCGGTCTTATTTTGCATGCAGTTTTTTTTAACCATTGAGACTTTAAGTCGAACCGTAGAACTTTAAATAATTTCCGGTGTAACGACGACAAGTGACCCCCGTAGAATATTGACCCGGGGGTCAAATTTCTACGGAGAAGCCAGGGTCAGTATTTTATGACAAGTAGGGTCCTTTTTCTACAGTAGAAAACCATTCCAGACCTGTAGGTCTACGACCTCCCACACGTTGAAAACTGACCCCCATAGAATTTTGACCTCGCTTAAAAACTACATAGAAATTATAGAAATTTAAGGCGATGCTTGTCGCATTCATGTTTGGCGAGTGTCCAGGGGGGAGGGGGGGGGGGAGCAGCGAAAGCATATGAGAGAGATTAGTCAGAACTAAGTATGTGCCTCCCGTTTTACCCTATTACATATAGTATCAGTTTGAACAAAGCGATGTCTGTGTTTATCTTGAAGTACCTGTCAGCTTGCCTTGTGGAGCTCCTTCGCTAAGCCTTTTTAGGGTTGTGTGTCCCCCCCCCCCCCCCGCCCCGAGGTATATGTATAATGATGTGCTCGCATGCGCTCCCTTTTTGCATTATGCTCGCTTTGCTAAATAGGCCCCATTATTATAGTATATGATTTCATAGACAAACCTAAGTAATGACTACGTATTGCATATTTTTAGAAGAAAAAACACAGAAGACAGTTGTGAAATTTTGACCGATAAAGCGGTTTTTTTAGTATCTGTATTATTTAACTACACTGAATGTCTGATACCAAACAAAACACCGTCATATTTTGGGAGAGAGAGAGAGAGGGGGGGGGGGGAGAAAGAGAAAGAGAGAGATATATAAAGAGGAGAGAGCAAGGGAAAAGGGTAGGGGCAATGTTTATATATGTATATAAAATATTAACCATATTCACGTGATAGGGATACTTGAAAGAGGATAAAGAAATGAAAAAAAAACCCATCGCAGTTTAAAACAGAATAGAAAAGAAACAGAATAAAGAAACAATTTAACCATATATACTACAATACTAAAGCTGATCACATATTTTTTGCCAATGGTTTTCATACCATACTCCTTATATCTACAATTTTTCATTAGCACATATTTTTCGGTCAAAAGCCTATCTATTATAACGTTTTTTAATTCACGTATATTTGGATTCGCCTTACTTTTATATTTAGCCTACAAGAAAAAAATATATTGCTTCACAATAAAAACTAACAAGTTAAAAAAGTTACAAATTTCTCTATTTTTATATTTTCCAAAAAGATCAATGCTGTTACATGTAACAAATCAAACTGTCTCAAAATCCATTCTTCAACATAATTCTTTTACTACAGTACATTCATAAAATAAATGTCCAATACTTTCTTCATTTCTTTTACATAAAGTGCATACAGGAGACTCTGCTTTTTAAAAAAAATATTTATTTGTCGGAAAAATTATATGAAGAATTTGGAACTGTAACCAATGTAGTTTTGATTCTTGTGTAGATTTAAATGGGAGTTCAAAAATTTTTATTCCAGGTTTCTTGTGCATAGTTATGACCCTTTTCTCTCCATTTTGATATAGATGTACATGTTTCTCTCTTTTTATCTAATAGTAAGTTGTACATAAGTTTGCAACCTTTACAATTATTAGTAAACAGTAGGATATGATTAGGGATAACAGGTCCATATTCTTTTATGATTTCTAAGTTTGGTACTGTATGTATAAATCTTGTTTATGCAATCTGGTCCTTACAGCAGTTCTTATACTTCCTTTTCTTAATTATCCACAAATATATCTCAATAGATGGCATACTTTAATAACACTCAGTTAAGAGATCACTTTTTCGAGAATGGTAATAAAAAACAGCTGTTGTTTCTACTTTTAGAAACTGCTAAAAAAGTAAACAGATATCGATTTTAAATTCATGCAGAATCATTTGAAAAGTATTCTGTTTCTTGTGTTCAATTCTAAATTTGAAGTTTTAAGATTTGTGATGTTCATATGGTTTTATAATCAAGCATTGTATCTGTTTCAAATACATTCATTTTCAACCTGTTGTAACAATAAAGAATTGATTGTTAAAAATGTATAAATGAGATGACGCATGCAATCGATCGCGGATCTAAGAGATGGGAATTCAAACTTATTAAGGTCACTTATTAAACTTACCTTTAATAGGCCTCAACCCCCCCCCCCCCCGCGGATAAAATTTCCTGAATTCACGCATGTGATGAGATGTGCCTATTTTAGACCCATGTTTAATAATAAATTCCTCATTGTGATAGAGACCTAGAGAATAATTTTCTCTTCCTTTGTAAATTTACTGGTATCAGTTCCTGTTTACAATTTGTACGAGGTTTTTTAAAATTAAGATTGATATCATTCCTATTTAGTCATGGTTGGACAATGTACTTTAATTAAAGAAATACATGTACATGTATATATCTTTACTTTATTTGATGATGATGATGACGATAAGCAATGACAGGTGATCAGAAAAGCGAACTCTAGCTGGTTATTCGTACTAGGCTATACGTTAAAAAAAAAATCTAAGTACCAAGCAGGCAATGTACCCCCCCCCCCCCACATCACCACTATCACTGTATCCACCCTAAGGAAAAAGGATGGACCTAAAACAAGTAAACATAGTATATGTAATAAAATTTAGTCAATATTCTACGGGGTCATTTTTCTACAACCCACACGGAGAAAAATGACCATAAGGCCATAATTTCTACGATGTAATCCAAGTATTCTACAACTGAGTGGGTCATTTTTCTACGTAGAAAAATGACCCTCGGTCAACATTTTACGGGGGTCACTTTTCGTCGTTACACCGGCGACATATTCTTTCTGCATCACTAACTTGTTAAGCAGATTACGGGTATACAGTCGCTTAAATTTGGACCCGTTTGCCTAGTTTTTATGGAAATTTTGTCATATTGCCAAACCGCGAGGGTTTTTTATCCCCGCAACAGACACTCAAGCTGAACAGCAAGCTGTTTGTGTTTTAATTACCAGAGAAAGTGGTTGCTGTGAAATAAGCATAAACTATCTAGACCGATACAGAACGATACAGAACGCAGCCAGGTCATCAAGATCTTCATTTTTATATATTCTGTTTGGAAATATTGTCTGTTGTCTTTAAGATGCAAATGGCTCTCTTCAATGAAAGCCATCAATAGCTTCACTCTATATTGGTATATTCCTCTGACTATTTTTAGAATCGATCGGAAAACAAAGAAGTGCCTTTAAATAAAACAGTTCGTATACTTGCAGAGTGTATATACATTTATTGGGACATTTTAAATCAGAATGCTTAACATATGTCAGAAAAGAGGATTTGCAATTTTAAAAGCTAGTGTCAAAATTGAATTATCATTTGACTTTTACTTTCATTTTCAGAGGTTTTTTTTCAATACATTCGCATTTTGCCGGAAAACGAACGAATCTGACTTCACACCACAAAAAATTATAGCAGGAGAGAGACAATTTGATGAGCTTTCATTCAAGAGGTCCCTCGTTGCTTAACGAAAATAAGTGCCGGAGCTAAGAACCCTACCGTTAAGATTACCGCCTATGGAAAATGCATACGTGGACTATAACCATATTTATATAAGAAGCAGCACACAGATCGAAAGATCGTCCGCCATATATCTCTTTGATCGCCGCTATCTCTACAACCCCTACATACTTATCAAAAATGCTGCAATTTCTTCATTTATTAAAAAGGAACTCAAATTGTAAAAAGGCTTGTCCGCGATATTTCTCCTACGTCCCCGCTAACCCTCGAACTCCTTTATGAGTCACAGACCTCTGAACAGCTCAAAGTATTTCGCAATGGAGGACTCACCTGTGTGGACGTATATCTTACAGCCCTGACTTATATGGGATGGGATCATCAGACTTTACTCACTAATTCCAAGTCAGGAGAAAAGTAACATCAAATTTACAGGCCCATGCATTAATATAAAAATAGAAAATACACATGAAACCAGTAATCAATGAGAAAATCTATGACTTTAGAGGTGCCTATTTATTAGTTGTGTTCAGCTTTAAAGCTGAACACAACTCATAAGACACCACCGCACGGGTATATAAACCGCTCAATTTCGTTACGCCAGATTGCACACCTAAAATTAATAGCCGACGAGTTGAATTCCTCTATTGTATATGCTTTTGTGCTTTTAATCTCGTTTTATGTCCATTTTCTGTTTGCATTAAATGCAATGACCTGTATATATTCTGTTATTTTTTTTTTTGCTTCAAATAAATGTGTAAAATTTGTAAATTCAACACGACCGAGTAACACGACGCTTAATGTTAAATGTTGTGGTTAAATGTTTCAACACAGGTGAAATACATTAAGTTGATAAGTGGTCTGCGGCTGAGGAACGACGACGAGGAAACAGATAATGCCTTTTAACGTGTCGTTTTCAGCTTTAACAAAACACACCACTGTAACTAGTCTGCCAATCAGAAGACACAACGCATAAATAGAGCAATCTGATTGGTCCCGATTTTTTTATATAGTGATGAAGCATAGCGTACTATCTTGATTACAGGATTCTCACAGCACCTATTGTGTTAATCTGTTTTTTGTCTAAGGTAGGTCAAATTAACACCATTACCCGTACTAATGTTTTTCATTCTATTTACTTTTTACTATTAATTTTAATTTTAATTAAAATTCTATTAAACAGGAACATTTAGTACATCTGTTCAAAGGTTAGTTACATTCTTGTAACGAAGACACCATGAGAGCTTTAGCCAGCTAGAGAAAACTTTTAAAGACGCACTTAAGATATCCCACGTAGTTTTCAGGTAGGCGCTGAATGCACTGAAGAGTCGCAGAGAGACCCTGAATTCAGCAGTGTATATAGTCTTAAGGTAGGTACTGGATGTACTGAGGAAACAATGAATGGCCTTGAGCTAAGTACTGGGGGTAATGAAAACCTTCTGGTGGCCCAGGGATCACTTTTTACTTTTTAAAAACTTGACATATGAAAAAAATAATTGGTCTATGTAAAGTGAATCTAGCGTATATAATACATGTTGTTCCTTTTAATCAATAAAAATCTGATCTGTTTAAATAAAAAGTAAACAAACAAGGACATCTGGTAGTAACGGTGCTGCACAGGTATTTAAAGGTGATACGGTTTCTATTTAATGTTACCAGTTGGATGAGTTCAATGATTTCAAAAAACTATTGAAACTATCGAAAAAAGCTTGAAATTTATACTTTGTGATAATCGATTTTTCAATTTTTCTTATTGTGTATGAATGTCCGTTAAACCAACTCATTATACGCAATACACATAGGTAATAGGTTTTTACATTTAGAAAAAAAACAGATGCCCGAATCAATATAAGTATTACATAACTACACGTATTCTTCAATGAAAACATGGTCTGAAATTAATATTCCAAGCTGCAACTTATAGTTGCATAAAACACAATAATTTTGTATTAAACTAAATACCGGTGTCATATAATATTTTGATACCGCGAAATATTGAACCCGGGTTCAATATATTATGCGATATTATGAACCCGGGTTCAATATATCGCTGCGAAATATTGAACCCCCCTATAAAATATTGACCCCGGGTTCAATATATTATGGCTGCGATATTTTGAACCCCCCCTCTAAATTTTATTGCTATTGGAGAAGGGGTTCAAAATATTATGGCTGCGATATTTTGAACCCCCCTCTAATTTTCAATGCTATTGGAGAGGGGGTTCAATATATTATGGCTGCGATATTTTGAACCCCCCTCCAATTTCCAATTCCCATTGGAGAGGGGATTCAAAATATTATGGCTGCGATAGTTTGACCCCCTCCTATTTCCAATTCCCATTGGAAAGGGGGTTCAAAATATTATGGCTGCGATATTTTGACCCCCCTCTCCTATTTCCAATTCACATTGGAAAGGGGGTTCAAAATATTATGGCTGCGATATTTTGAACCCCTCCTCTAATTTTTAATGCTATTAAAGAGGGGGTTCAATATATTATGGCTGCGATATTTTGAACCCCCCTCTAATTTTTAATGCTATTGGAGAGGGGGTTCAATATATTATGGCTGCGATATTTTGAACCCCCCTCTAATTTCCAATTCCCATTGGAGAGGGGGGTTCAAAATATTATGGTCGCGATATTTTGAACCCTCCTCTAATTTACATTGCTTTTGGAGAGGGGGTTCAAAATATTATGGCCGCGATATTTTGAACCCCCCTCTCCTATTTCCAATTCCCATTGGAGAGGGGGTTCAAAATATTATGGCTGCGATATATTGAACCCCCCTCCAATTTCAAATTCCCATTGGAGAGGGGGTTCAAAATATTATGGCTGCGATATTTTGATCCCCCCTCTAATTTTCAATGCTATTGGAGAGGGGGTTCAATATATTATGGCTGCGATATTTTGAACCCCCGTCCAATTTCAAATTCCCATTGGAGAGGGGGTTCAAAATATTATGGCTGCAATATTTTGAACCCCCCTCTAATTTTCAATGCTATTGGAGAGGGGGTTCAATATATTATGGCTGCGATATTTTGAACCCCCCTCTCCAATAGCAATGAAAATTAGAGGGGGGTTCAAAATATCGCGGCCATATTATTTTGAACCCCCTCTCCAAAGGGAATTGGAAATAGGTTAGGGGTTCAATATATCGCGGCCATAATATTTTGAACCCCCTCTCCAATAGCAATGAAAATTAGAGGGGGGTTCAAAATATCGCTGCAATAATTTTTTGAACCCCCTCTCCAAAGGGAATTGGAAATTAGAGGGAGGTTCAAAATATCGCAGCCATAATATTTTGAACCCCCTCTCCAAAGGGAATTGGAAATAGGTTGGGGGTTCAATATATCGCTGCCATAATATTTTGAACCCCCTCTCCAAAGGGAATTGGAAATAGGTTGGGGGTTTAATATATCGCGGCCATAATATTTTGAACCCCCTATCCAATGGCAATGAAAATTAGAGGGGGTTCAAAATATCGCGGCCATAATATTTTGAACCCCCTCTCCAAAGGGAATTGGAAATTAGAGGGGGGTTCAAAATATCGCGGCCATAATATTTTGAACCCCCTCTCGAAAGGGAATTGGAAATAGGTTGGGGGTTCAATATATCGCTGCCATAATATTTTGAACCCCCTCTCCAATGGCAATGAAAATTAGAGGGGGGTTCAAAATATCGCGGCCATAATATTTTGAATCCCCTCTCCAATAGCAATGAAAATTAGAGGGGGGTTCAATATAACGCGGCCATAATATTTTGAACCCCCTCTCCAAAGGGAATTGGAAATAGGTTGGGGGTTCAATATATCGCGGCCATAATATTTTGAACCCCCTCTCCAATAGCAATGAAAATTAGAGGGGGGTTCAAATTATCGCGGCCATTATATTTAGAACCCCCTCTCCAAAGGGAATTGGAAATTAGAGGGGGGTTCAAAATATCGCGGCCATAATATTTTGAACCCCCTCTCCAAAGGGAATTGGAAATAGGTTGGGGGTTCAATATATCGCGGCCATAATATTTTGAACCCCCTCTCCAATGGCAATGAAAATTAGAGGGGGGTTCAAAATATCGCGGCCATAATATTTTGAACCCCCTCTCCAAAGGGAATTGGAAATAGCTTGGGGGTTCAATATATCGCGGCCATAATATTTTGAACCCCCTCTCCAATAGCAATGAAAATTAGAGGGGGGTTCAATATATCGCGGCCATAATATTTTGAACCCCCTCTCCAAGGAAATTGGAAATTAGAGGGGGGTTCAAAATATCGCTGCCATAATAGTTTGAACCCCCTCTCCAAAGGGAATTGGAAATAGGTTGGGGGTTCAATATATCGCGGCCATAATATTTTGAACCCCCTCTCCAAAGGGAATTGGAAATAGGATGGGGGTTCAATATATCGCGGCTATAATATTTTGAACCCCCTCTCCAATAGCAATGAAAATTAGAGGGGGGTTCAAAATATCGCGGCCATAATATTTTGAACCCCCTCTCCAAAGGGAATTGGAAATAGCTTGGGGGTTCAATATATCGCGGCCATAATATTTTGAACCCCCTCTCCAATAGCAATGAAAATTAGAGGGGGGTTCAAAATATCACGGCCATATTATTTTGAACCGCCTCTTCAAAGGGAATTGGAAATAGGTTGGGGGTTCAATATATCGCGGCCATAATATTTTGAACCCCCTCTCCAATAGCAATGAAAATTAGAGGGGGGTTCAAAATATCGCGGCCATAATATTTTGAACCCCCTCTCCAAAGGGAATTGAAAATAGGTTGGGGGTTTAATATATCGCGGCCATAATATTTTGAACCCCCTCTCCAATGGCAATGAAAATTAGAGGGGGGTTCAAATTATCGCGGCCATAATATTTTGAACCCCCTCTCCAAAGGGAAATTTGAAATTAGAGGGGGGTTCAAAATATCGCGGCCATAATATTTTGAACCCCCTCTCGAAAGGGAATTGGAAATAGGTTGGGGGTTCAATATATCGCTGCCATAATATTTTGAACCCCCTTTCCAAAGGGAATTGGAAATAGGTTGGGGGTTCAATATATCGCGGCCATAATATTTTGAACCCCCTCTCCAATGGCAATGAAAATTAGAGGGGGGTTCAAAATATCGCGGCCATAATATTTTGAACCCGGGGTTCAATATTTTATGGGGGGGGGGGGGTTCAATATATTGCAGCGATATTTTGAACCCGGGTTCAATATATCGCGGGGTTCAAGATATTATATGACACCGGTACTAGTATATACATATGAAGTGGTTTAATACATAGCCTTGGACATACACCGTGCTGATTTATAAACTTTTTAGATATTTGTTTTTTAATGTCATTTTGACTCTTTTGCTTGCTGTAGAATGATAATAAACCAACATATAACTAAAGAAAGTTGTTTCACACATGGGAGAATATGTACAAGAACAAGATCGAATAAATAAACAGATCTTGGTTATTTGTTCCTACGCTAATATCTAGAGGGTTCGATGGTCGTGACCATTTTTGGACTGTATAAATCTCCTAAAATTAGAAGTGCTCTTCATAAAAGTATTGCAACTTTCAAAGCATAAATAAATGTTATTTTATAGCTTAACAAATCAAATCTTAAAATTTGAGGAATATCTGATGGTTAATTTGTTGACCACCAAGCCTTTTTAAACGACTTTCGTTTGCCTCTAAAAAGTTGTTTATGGTGACTACCTGGGGTTAAATATCAGGGAATACTGAAAGATTCCAAAATATGTATTTTTTAAAATTTAACAATTGTTCAATTATCTGTGTTTGTATTTTCTATAAAAAATTGCTGCTTAAGTGAACTGATTATTATATGTACTTGTTCTTTATGTCTGCACTCATTACATCATACATGAATGATTTGCAAACAATCAGACGTTAAACTACGTGCATGACAAAGGCAATTCCTCACGACACCGTTTTAAGGAATTCGGATTTCGCTTGGCTCTAAGCCAAGAATTTTGCAATGCCATTGATTTTCTTTTCTTTATGATAGCATACCTTTATCAAGCACGTAGTTGAACATCTTATAACATATGAACCTATGAACATTCCTAACGAAAATACTAGAAATCTCTTTTTTAATGAAAGAAAGGAAGCTACAACATCAGTTTCACAAAATGACTAAAACCCCCGGTTTCACACTAGTAGTAAAAACAATAAAAGATTGTAACGTTCATAAGTAAAAAAAATCTAAGTGTACAATGTAAAGCATTTGGAAAGCTAATACCAATTTAATGTTTGCACATGTGACTATGCAATTAATTCTAACCTATATTTATATTATTATTTTTAAACGACGGAAATGAGCTCACATTGAACAACATTCTTTGAAACTGCCTACATTTACATTGCCTGTTATATTCCACCTTTTGAGCAAGTGTTTTTCTTTTAAAAGTAATTATTTATGGAAGCGTTGACTAGCCTTACTGCCCACTTTAATCTTGACTTAAAACAATGGAAGTTTTGGCGATTGCTCGCGAGTACCAGCTCTACTAATCATTGCTCAGAATATCATTTGAGAAGTTGTGTCTAAAATATATTTTCTACATACATAAAATTGTTTACTGACATTTCTTATCACATACACTATACGAGTATGCATCCAGTGTAATAATATATAATAAGATTATAATATATAATAATTTTACTTGTGGTGAGTCATAAGTACTAAGTTATATATGTCTTTTGAAACATACAAAACTAAATCGGAATTCAAAGAATAATTGTGTCATAATCATAATCAATTCTTAAATTTATTTTGAATCTAAGGATTTGCTACATATAAGTGTACGTTTATTGACACATAGTGATTCATGTATCATATACTGAATAAACTTATTTCATAATTTACAGTATGGATCACAACAAAAGAGTTTGGCAATGCATATTGGTATGCATCGGTTTGATATTTCCTTTTATTGTGAAGTAAGTACCCTAATGTATGCTCCTTTCGATTTCAATAATTTAAAGAATTTGATATTTTGCATTATTTAGAAACCAGTGAAAGGGGCATCGTTACAAATAAAAAATAAAATGTAAGATTATAACAAAATTTTAAAATCAAATGGTTTGCGGGTAGGTTATGGCAACACTCTTAAAGGTTTGTAAAGGTAAGTGTTTGGGGCTACAAGAGGATATCTCTGATTTTCATTGCAACGTAACACTGGCTAACTTTTATCATATATGAAGTCGAGTTACATATTTAAAATAACAATTGATCCCTGTAAATAACTTTGCACAATTGTTTTAATTAACACAAAAACGCTCTTTTTATACACTAAATTGAACAAATATTAACCTCTCATACCGACCTTACCTGCTCACTCCTCCTAGGCATCTGATCCTACCTCTATCTTGGAGGTCCGTGTTGCTCTGCTTTGAAATTGTACTTCGTTTTATGGATTTTTGAGATGGTTGACGGTTTGTTATTGTCATTTTTTCATTAAAGAAAATAAATATAAAAAGCATAGCGAAATTCATCTAAATAAAGCTTTATTTCCACCGCGGTCGGGGTTTAAGCCCCAAATGCAAAACATATAGTTTTTTAAGAAAAAAAATCTTCGTTCAATATATCTTGAAATTAATTCGATTGTATTGTAGTTCCATGCATACGAACAAAACTCAAAATAATGGAATGATATTTGTTGGAGGAAAAGAAGCAGACGAAAATAAAACTGCTGGAAGAGAAAATAAAAATGATTCAATCTTAGTAACCAGAGAACAACAAATCCTGGTTAATGCATCCAAAAGCGCAGATCCCCGTACAGACCTAATTAAGGGATATGTTTTAACATGGCTGCCATCGGTTTTGGGAGTATTTATGACGGGAATTATATTTTCAATACTAATGCTGATCATACTTTCAGAAAAACATTGCAAACAAATCTTTCATCCTGAGGACAAAAATTTGCTTCCACAAGATTAAACGTTTATCATTATCTATTCATAGTGATTACAGCGAGGTATTTACGTTCATTATAAATTCTGGGGAACATTGTGGGTACTTGTGAAACGTGGGGGTCTTGCAAGCATAAGAACATAACAAATACTTACAAGTACTTTATAATTATAGTTGGTTGTCTATAGTTGCCATAGCAATAAACATTGGATACTTGTAATAATAGTACTCGCCCCATAAAAATATATAGTTACTTTGGCCATTGTCAAGAAGTGCATGTACCAATACTTGATTGCTTAAAATTTTTCTGGATATTATATTTTTTCAATCCCAAATCCAAGGATGTGCTAATTTAAAGCATACTTTAAAATGTTACTTTTTGATTTTCTAGATGTCACTGTACGTGACTTCTAAAAAAGTCCAATTGATATTGAGTGGTGGAGACTTAACCAGCATATTATATAAAAAATCGACTGCTTGGGATTTGATAAATAGATGATCAGGTGTCATTTGTAGGACAAGTAAAGTAGATATTGTGACACATATGCATTACTAGTTTTGTGAAGTATAAATCACACGCGCGCTTGTTAGATACAAAAATTGTTGACTGTTTAAAAACACGTAAAGGCATGTTTTATTTGTCTGTCGATGATGAATGGGATTTTTCAAAGAAAAAAATGTCAACAGTAGTAAATTGACTACTGGTTGATATGAATATCGCTTTATTTAGATTAAAGTGTGCGAATGATATTATATATACAAGCTTTAGTGATTAAGAGATGTATCAATCTTTATTTATATGCTGTAAAATACTATTTTGCATATCTTTTTGTTACAAATGATGACCCTTGATATCTTTAAATTGGGACGTTATCCTCAACATTCATCAGGGCTAACGTAAAACAGTTTTGGAACAAAACGGTTCTTCAAACAAATATTTGAGTATCATGTTTGAAACGTGAAAATGAATATTTAAATTTGGTTTTAAAGCAAATGTATAGAGAGATAACTTCTCAACTCTAGAGATTTTTATCTACAAGATATATATCCTTATATACTAACAAACAAGAAAACAGAATTATGTACATGTATACTCATCAAATAACAACTTAAGATGCATTGCATGAAGTAAATAGATCTTGTACATTTTCAATGTAATGTAGGAATGAAAGGAAATATGATTGTATAAGGTAAAAAATGAATCATTGTTTACAACAAATTCAAAATGACAACTGGGGCCCGTTTCTCAAAAAGGCCTACGTCCAGGCGTAAGCTTAGGCCGGACTAAATCAGGGACTAAACTTCAAAACCAGACTAAGTTACGTTTCACAAAAAGGCGGAAACTTAGTCGGGACTAAATTTGGGTTTAAATCTACGCCTGCTAATGGGTAGGCGTAAGTCCTTAGTCTGTGCACAAAAATGGCGAGTGTTTTGTTTCTATGGCAAAATAAACAAAAAATTTTAATTTTGGGTTTGTTTAACGTGTTATTTAAGGAAAACATTCACATTTATTGAAATATTTTTACATGTACGTATAACTTAAAAAATAACTATTGTTAGATAACTGTTCCTATTTCTAAATAATTTAAGATTATATCAGTTTGATAAATAATGGGCTTAACTTGTTAACCGTATGTAATATACATTACTACTCGTTAATGAAATTTATCTAAAGTATGAAGAATTAGAGATGGATAAACCCCGATAAATGATATAAACACGATTTAAAAGATGCTATAATTCTAAATTAAACATGTATTCCCCGACAAGATAGATGTATATAAGTACGAGTAGATTATTGATTTTTAAATCAAAACTCAGTAAGCATAGACTAGAATTTAATGTTTCTAATCAAATTTGAACCTATGAAACGAAACTGATTTCAAAATATTGAGAATACCCCTTTAAATAGGAGCAACTCAAAACGTTTACAGTTGTAATTTGTCCTTGTGTGTGGTTGTTTATTCTTTACCTATATTACTTACAATTTTACAACACGTATGCATTCTCATTTTCATTTTTTTACTCCTAGTATCTTTACAAAACCGTATAAGAGCTACAAGTTATTTTGAAAATTTATGAACTCGCATTTAGATACAATCAATTTTTGTTTGTTAAAATATTACTTAAAAATATGTTTTAGAATGCAGAGTGTGTATCAATTTTAGATCTATTGACAAGCGTTTGTCAAGGTTCTTGAAAATTCTAAAATTTCACATGCACACCTCCTTGAATTTTCGGAAATCAAATTCATTAATCTTATTAATTTTAGGATAAAGTGATCAATTGCGTTCATATTTAACATCGATTTTAATTCTTTTAAAATAGGTATGGTTTACTATCAGTGATCTTCATGCATATAAATATGTGTTGTTTATTTGTTCTTATTTAATTGAATTGATCTTTAATACTTGAATTCATGGTAGTTTTGTTTCTTTATATTTAAGATATATAAAGGGATGTGGGTTTTTTTTTATTTCGAAGTTGTCGACTTGCAATACAAAAGAGGTTATTTTAGTAGTTTTACAACAGTGTGCATTTTTTTTACAAATTTAACTGGCTTGCATTTGTCATGCTTATCATATGAACAATTGTATACACCCCCACCCCAATAAACCAAAGCAGATAGGGAAAAAAGTAAGACTCAAATGTACTTGTTAAAACCGCAAAGATGCAAAATGTCTTATCCGGAGGGGGATAGGGGATTTCTTAGATGCTTTTTCCATTAAACTTTAAGAAACCTTTTCTTTATAAAACTTTCTTCAAATAGTTAGAGGGTTCTTAGAAGACTGCTTTTACATCTATATTTTAATCAAGATACTGTATACAGAGTTATTTTCGTCCCGTGTAATTTCCACCCTTCTACTCTTGCAAACAGTGTCGCTTTGTCATGAATTCGCCCAGTCACAGTTGTTACTTAAGTTACTTAGTATTAGACATTAAAAATCGACAAGTCTTAAATTCGCCCGCTGACAACGAGGGCGAAATGATTAAAAATTAAACGGGGGCGAATAATTCCCTGTATACAGTATATATTACTTTCAATCCCCCCCCCCCTGAAAAAACCCAAAACCTAACAATCAATTGATTAAACCAAAAACAGGAAAGGGAGTTGGGGAGACCCCGGCTTCAAATGTTGATAATTCCAATGTTGTTAATTGTAGACAATATGTTTCAAAACTTTTATCATTTGAATCGCAGAAAATCAAGAATTGTTTCCATTTCATTGTCTACATTCCTTTAATATTGGAACAGAGGATGGAACTTTTCTTTCTTCTGTAGACATGGACAAGGTTCATGTACATGTTATTTATACAGTAGATATTTTCGATTTCAGTTGGTTGCTGTTTAACTCATGGTCATATTCTTATGATAAAAAAGAATCAAGCCTTATCCCGACTTATCATTCTGCAGACGTATGCGGGCATATCTACTGTACCCTGCCCCTGCATGCTATAAATATTTTGAATTTTACACGAATATTGGAGTTTAATTTCTATGCATTGTTTCGTTCAATATGTACGATTGTGCCTCAATATCGTCTACAATGCCTTTAATTTTCATATATTTGGTTTCAGAAACCTCTTATATCTGCCTCTTTCATATCAACTGTATTTCTCTAAAATTTCGTTATGTTAAGAAGTGTATATGCATTTGTTCTACTTTCATTAATATACACTGTTATGAACAACTTGAACTATGCACATTCAGTGGTATAGTATAACGTGTACTTTCGAGTACATGTGCTATGAATTGGAAAATTGATCCACCACATAAAATCATAGCCTCAAAGCAAAACAAAATAGGATATGTGCATGCTTAGTTCTCAGCGGAGATGTCTAAGTACTGCGATATTTAAACCCTAACTTACGCCTCTTTCAGAAACGCAACTTAGACCCGACTAAATATTGCCGTAACTTCGTTAGTCGGACTAACTTAAGCCCAAATTTACGCCTTTTTGAGAAACGGGCCCCTGAGCTGAAACACTATCTAAATGGTTTTGAATGCATGCAGGAAAGTAATTGTCAAAGTTGATATTAACACATCTTGTACTTTCTCATTAAAATGTAGGAATAAAAGAAAATATGATTGTACATTAAATGCAGAAACATATATTGCGGAGGTACGTTTGGCTGTATGTTTTGATTTTGTTGTAGAAAATTGTATAAGTTTTTCCATCGGAAAATATAATTCATGCCAAAGAAAAAGTCTTATAAAGGCGATAACGTTCCCTTTAGCAATTGGCAGTATGACAATTTCCTTGTATCTTTATTTTCTTTTAATCTCTTGTGATTTTAGAATGAAAACAACATGGTTGTAGGAAAGTTCAATTCAGACTTAAAAATGTATACCAAAGTTTTGTTAACATAATTTAAAAAAACAACAAACAAATAAAATCCTACAAAAAACAAACCTATAAACAGACAACTTAAATATCCCTGTAAAACACATCAGCTTGTATTCAGTACTTCTTATATGTAACGCAAAATGTTTATATATCTGCATCTTGTTATTTCCTGGTAAGTTTCTGAGTTTTGGTTTAGATTATTACTAAAATTACAAATAACTTCTCTCTCTTTCTCTCCATCCTCCTTTCTGTCTGTCTGTCTGTCCGTCTGTCTGTCTGTCTGTCTCTCTCTCTCTCTCTCTCTCTCTCTCTCTCTCTCTCTCTCTTTTGAATGTATGAATACGCTTTACCGCTTTATTGATTTTATGATACGTAATCTTCATTTTTGTACAATTACCATAATGTGTAGAACAGTAAATACTACTACGTGCCGATATGCTTATGAATAACTCCATAAAATACTAGCTTTTTTGGTTCCAAGATTTATTTTAACACCCTACAAAATGGTATGTGATCAATTATTATTTGATCATTATTTAATCTGTGTATATCGAACTAAAAATTAATATCATGATAATTGTTTTCATTCACCATTAAATTTTATCGATATTGTATAAACAGTTATAATACGAAATAAACTTAGCATTTATTGTTTCTATATTAGATACTAGGAAAATATATTGTATTTTTAAATCTTAAATACCGTTCAGAATTTACATGTTATTCAATGCATCCTTTTTTTTTTTATACAAATAAAGGTTTAATATCCCATGTACTACATGTAGTAACGGTGTCCGTGTTTTATTACTCTTCAGCTACCAATGCCACAGTACTAGTATAATGAAAATATGTAAAATGAATATTTACCAAAGTATTTCAGATTTCCTTTTGTCGTTTTTTAACAGAAGAGATTAAGTACCAGAGATATAGTAAACCGTCAGTATATCCTGGTATCATTGCATCGAAATATGCATTATGATGATTCAATGATGTTTAACATTCATAAAGATTGCTTAATATCCACAATTAAAAGAAATTGTCAACACAATTTGAAAAAAAAAATCAAAGAACGCTATTAGTAAATACTAACCTTTTTTTAGTGTGGAGTACTTAGTAATAAATTAAACTTCGAAAAAAGAATGTGTTTATATTACTTTCTTAAATTGAATAATATGTTATACTGTATTGGGAAGTGGTAACTAAATATTTAGATAAATGAAGCTATAAATCAAATTGATTACATGAAAAAAGGTCCCACTATTCAAATCTTTGGTGCCCAACAAAAACTTATAAGAGGGTAGGTAATGTTGTAAATAAAGTACCGTATCATATAAAAAGCTGAGGCAACAAGCAAAAGTCTTCCCTATTGTATGATGCAATAATATAAAGGTGTCTAAATATAAAGTCAACCTCGCTTTCCAAGTTCAAATCAAATAGATTGTTTCATCATAAAAAGCAAGTTAAATGTGCATCCAATAAAGCGTTTGTTTAGTATGCAACATCCATTTGGCTAGTTGTAAAAAGCTAATAAATAGATTTCTGTACAATCAAGTTACCTTTCACTCTCAATCAAAGCGTGTTGTTATTGTAAAATATTGGTAATTGACATGAAAACAACTTATTTATAAAGTTTACTTAAACACACTGTAATTCTCGACATCATGCAAAATTTGTCACATTATGGAAACATTGACATTACCAATTCTAGCTGGGCTCTGCGGAAAGCAGAGTCCTGGCTGTAGGCAGGCAAATCGCCAATGTAACTATAAATAGCACAATTTCAAAAGTAAAGAAAAATCGAACAGCCTCAAAGTAAAAGCATCCGCTATACCAAATATGCTACGTTTTGTCAAATGTATTTTTTTTTTGTTTGCGAATAATTTTTAGCGAGGACTGGTTTTTTTCTTATTAATTACGTGTTTTAATACAAGATTCTGCACTTTGGACACATTCAATGATTTCCCTAAACTACTTTTCAAAGCATTGGTATTCGGCTGCACATAGAAGAAATGGAGGATCGCTTTTATAACAATTGTTTCGAAATTCAATGCAATGTTGGTTTTTTTCTACTAGACAGACATATTTTTGTTAATAGCCGCCTACTACACAATATGCATAAATACACATAAAAAGGGTCCGGCTTGATTTAATTTAGGTTGTTTTGTATTTATTTTATTGTTCGTGTCGTTAGCTATTTTAGTGCTTTATATATTCAGTTTACTGGCTTTGTATGTTTTTTAAATGTGTAAGTGTAACTTAAAATTGATAAAGGAAATGCATTCAAATGTACTTGATTGATATATGTAGAAATTCTCTTGCAAGTACGGCACAATCATTTCATTTTACGCCATAAATATTGAGTTTTTCATCTCAGACTTTAAACATATCATGAACTTTGTTTTCAAATAAACCATACAAATATATTGATAAAATATTAATGTAATCGCCAACACGTCATTTATTGAATTCATTTGGATTATCTTCTCTTTGTCTATTAAATCTAAAACATTGCAAAAGCAGAGGAATAGAGATACAGCACCATTCATATTGTGATAAAAGTTTAAAGTAAACCTTTTACATATAACTAAATTAATGAACATAATATATTTCATAATAAGAAGGGAAAAATATTAATCTTGATGCATCAATTCTATCAATGTATTTGAATACTATGTGATTAGGTAGTGTTTAGTGTTTCAGTTTCGGTCAATCAATAAAGGAACGTATATCATTATTAATTATTTCAATCACCAAAGAAAAATGATATTTTCTTTTATATTATTGTGGATTATATTGGGGAGAATTAACTCAAGTAATCAAATAGATTGTGTTTTTACAATGTTTTATTTTCTCATTTGTCTGTCTTGTAATTGTCCACATCGGGTAGACCATTATAAGAAAGCTAACTCTGCCATTGTTGTTGCAAATTCTTTAGCAAACAAGTTTGCATGGTACTTCCCTTCAAATTACTAGAGCATTTTAGTGGATAATAATTTTGTTTCTTTTAAATCGGACAAACTTTTATCTGCCAACACAATGCAACCGTGATTTAGCGGTTATAAATTTTGAAGTTTATAAAGTATTTTGTAGATATTGGGATCTTCAAAACTCCAAAATTTTAGTCAGATCTTTCCACATAACAACCTACAAAGGAAAACGTATTTTAGTGTACAATTACAAAAATTGGTAGTTCTTATTATTTGTTAATGTTTAATTCTTTCTTTAACTTAAAATACAGAAATTCAAGATATTTTAGGATAAACTATTGGAAATGGTGATGAATTATAAACAAACTATTGGAATAAATATAATCTAGCCTCAACTATTCAAAACAACTACCAATACGTTTATCCCACTAATTTGTAATCGTGTTTGTACTTGATCACAAAAATGGAAAACTGGAAATGTCATAGGTGTTTTAATAGCATAACATTTGTGAAGGTTTATAAAAAAATATTCTAGATATTTTCATTGCCCCTCAGAAAAAAAATCAAGTAATGCAAATTGATAGAAATGGGAATGTTGGACCCTAATTCCTTCTAATTTGGTTTCATATTGAATTTGTGAAATACTTATTAAGTCACAGTTTTTGAACTGAAAATCAAATAAAAAATCAAAAAACACTTGTAATGTACAAACAGTGTTTTGATGGAAGACAAAAAGGCAGATATACCTCATTTTCTTTATCACAATATGTTGGTCTACCGTTATTGTGTAACCAATAGTCCCAGGGTTGTACTCTTTGAGTTTGTCATTGGGTCTTCAATCCTCCAAAACATCTGTCAGATCTTCCCATCGGCCTATAAAGAAATTTTTCAGGGTGAAAATACGAAAACCTGGTGCAAAGTGTGATTTTTTTTTAGGCTTTAAGTTTAATAGTTTTTTTTTCATCTTGAGAAAAACCTTTCTCCTTTATCATAATGACTTCAGGTTTGGATAGATGGTGAATTTGAACTCTCACAGAAATCCTATATTTTGAATTATGATGAATGAGAAACAAACTATTGGGATGCATATCCTAGTCTTGATAAGTCAAAAAATACTCAGCACTTTTATGTTTCACCAATTGCTAATCTTATACAAACATGGGAAACTGGCATTGGCATGATTTATCTTTCACTGGTATAAACTATACGAGGATTAAAGAAAATTTTAAAGAAAGTTTTTATTACTTCTCATTAAAAAAAGATCAAGTAATGCAAATTGACTTAAATGTTGGATTGTGCGTTCTACGTTCTTTTAGTATGTTATAACTGCTGTTTGATTAAACGATTTTTAGGTCACCTGAGTGACAAAGAAAAAAGGCGGGATTATTTCATCTTCATTATCATTAACTGTTGGTCTACCGGTAATAGTTTCAGTTTCTACTTACTAAGTAAGGAAATATACTCCAAAACTTCTGTCAGACCTTTTCACTGAACGATCTTTATTAAAACATTTCTGCGTGACAATACAAAAAAATGTGCATGGTATTATATTTGTAGTCATTTTAATAGTTTTGTTTCTTTTAATCTTAAGATAAAAAAATATTCTGCATTATAAAGACTTCAGGTTTGATTGGATGGTTTGAGCTTTTATGTATAACATTACACATTTTGGCACAGCAATTATATTATAAAAAAGAAGCATTTGAGATGGTAGTGAATGATAAACAACTAATTGGGTGCTTGTATCCTAGCCTCGATTTATCAAAACCCTTCTTAGCAGCCTTTCCAACAGTTACAGTTTGTAAGTTTGATTGCACTAAATTACGTACAGTAAAAACTTGATTTTTTTTCTTTTCAGTTAGTGAAACGTATCAGAAAATTGGTAGAAAATTTAAACAATAGTTTTATTACTCCCCAGAAAAGTGAGATTTAGAAATGAAAATTGACTAAAGGGTTTGGTCCTGAGGACTACGTACTTCTAATGTTGTCTAATGATGCCATTTTGTTTAAAAAAAATTGACGTCACGAAAAAGCGAAGAGTATGATACCCTTTCCATCGTTCTGACTGTTTGAACATTGTTTGATCTGATTTAAAGGTAGTTTGATACCTTTATCAACTCCGAAACATTCCACTTACCAATAATTATTGGTTTGTGTCAGAATTCAACGGGTTGGTGAATTACTATAATGCATACACTGTAATTTAATTTAAAAGTTAAAAAAACGTACAAGAATATTTTGAATGAAAAACAAAAGAAGCATATATATTTAATATTCTTTATCATTAAATGTTGATCTGCCGGTTGTCTGTAAATGATAGTTTGAGTTTTCTACTCAATGAGTTATGTTAATCTCATGATCTTCCAAATTCAAAAACTTCATTTAGCTTTATACAGCGGAGGACATATACAAGAAACAGCATTTCAGCATGATCGTATACATAATTGATTAATAATATTGTTTTTGTAGGATTTATCTTTAAAAGATTTTTTTCTTTTAATCGTCAGATTTGCTCTAAAATTATGACGTCGTGTTTGTTGGGGTAATGAGTTCGAGCTTTTGTGTACGGCATTTTCCATTATGTCCCATTTTTTGGACGAGTTATTTGAGATAGTAGAGAGGTTTAGCAAATCAACGTGTACGCGTACGTGTACGTGTAGAAAGGAAATTATGTGCATTACGTCATCAGTTAGTGTAATGACGTATTTCTACACGTTGGTAACAAAATGAAAATACGTGTAAATTGCAAAGTACCCGTAAGGTCGAACTTGTAGCTTCTGTTTCCCTGTTAGCTATTTATGTAAACAAATATGTTTATTTTTCTTAATCCTGAATATTTAATGCGAATACTGATATCAATAAACAAAAATTTTCAATAAAATTTGATATGTTATGGGAGTTTTATTACTCGTATTTCTTCCTTCAAAACATGCGATGGCTCTAGCTGTTATTTTATTCATCTGTGGTATATAAAAATATACATATATAAAACAATGATGTTCAAAAAATTTAAAACATGCAATTCTCAATTTTCTACTGCTATTATAAATTATCAGATAAGTAGGATAACATCTAGAATTACATATAAAACATTTACACGTACAGGTACACGTTTCAACTGCTAAACAAGGAAAGGTATGTGAACCTGTACGCGTAGTTATAACTTGTAACCTACACGTACAAGTACGCGTACCCGTTGGTCTGCTAAACCTCTCTAGTGTAAATGAAAAACAAACTAGTGGAATACAAGTAGGCAAGCCTCGATTAATTAAATCAATTCCTTAAACGTGTATCCTACCAAATGGATAAGCAAGTCTTACACTTGTCTGAATTAAATTATTACTCATCAGGAAAGAGAAATCAATCAATCAAATTTACTTGAATGTGTTCCATGATAGAATAAAAATAACCCATAAATTTTACAAATGTTGACTTATGTTTTGCGTACTACATACTGGTATTATCAATGTTGTTGACACGGCAAATCAGTTCCGAAAACCAAAAGATTATAGTTCTCTTCCCATAATATTGTTTGTTTAAAAAAAACTTCAAAAAAAGTTGTTTTCAAGATATCTTATCAATTTGAGCAATACCCTCTGCACCATCTTGATGCAAAATTTCAATCTGGGGTCTTAACATTTCTACGGTTTGATGACATAGGAATACAATAACCTTTATTTTATCAAAACATTGGACTAAAACTTACACATAAATATGTTTCAATATTAGATTAACGAGGCAGATACATTTTATTGTCTTTATCGTTTACTATAGTTCTACCTGCAAATCAAGGAAGAGTTATTTTTCTATTTATCGAGTTTTAAATGACAAATGAAAGACAAATCATTTTTTTAACAAATCCACGACAGCCACGTAATTGTTCCATGACTTATTCAGATAAAAAAAATAAATAATGTGGTCGGTCCAATTTGATATAACAGATGAGAATAATACTAAATGAAAATATTAGGGTAAATTCTGAAAAGAACAAAACGCTGTAGTGGAGATGTCAACCAGATACTGTCTTTTTTTTGCACAAACGCCTCAGAAATACTAGCAGCGCTGTACCCCGCCTTACAGGCTTTAATTCCTCTCTAATAATAATGCTTTATACATGACCAACAGATTGTAACTGGATTCTATTAGAACAAGCAGTGTCATATAGCAGAGAACCAGGGAGTGATAGATCAATAAATTTGTTATGAGTATGCGAAACACATCTGAAATAGATATACCCAAGAAAAAAAATAGTGAAAATATGCACATAATCCAGGGAAATTGATTTCTAAGGAAAGATGTTAAGGTACATGTAGCAGGGTAGGTTACTGCTTGTGAAAGAACTACCCTAAAACGTGTCTGATCGGACCAGTTTTAGTTCTTAAATTTATTGTTACAATGATATCATGTTTCAAACACAGCACTACTTATCAAATCCAGTAACATTAAAATAAAGAGGCCCTTGACGGTCACCTTATTACTATAGCCCTTAGATGGACGTTTAAGGGAGTCTCATGTTTCGATTTATCTTAAATTTGAGTGATTCATCTGACAGGTACCCCCATGTTTATAAGTTGACGTTTTGAAACATTCATAAATGGAAGAGAATGGGTGGGGGTGGTAGGGAAGCAAGATTCTGAATAAACTTAGATTATCTATACCTTAGCTGTAGGTGCTAAAAATTGTAAACTTTTAGCCTTAAATGGTCATTTTTTTATTATATTCAGAATTTCATTTCAAATGCACACAAGCATACAATGCACAGTGCATCAATTTTAAAGTCAACTTTGTGGTCGCGCCGACCAGAAAGTATGGGAAATGTTAACAATAACATCACACAAAACGACAAGTCATCAAAAACGGTCAAAATTAAGTAATTCGCGTTTATTATCTGTACGAACACATTAGACTACATAAAAAGTTACTTCTGTATGCGTTAAATATAAACAACTGACTGATCGCACTTGTCGATGTAACGTCATACTGTAAGTTTTATGGTAAATTTTGAGTTAAGAGAAGCGGGCCAATCAGTATTTCAACACCGGAAAATGCATTTCATAAATAAACGAGGAATAATCTTAAAACAATTAAAATTACCACCAAATCCTATTTATCATGTTTGTTTTGATTAAGCATACATTTATTTTCTAGAGTGCATTATATTTTTCCAGAGTGTTTAGTATACAAGTTCGATGTCTTTGACGTCGGGAAGCCTATCTAAGTCCGTTTATTACAAGGGCATGCATTTAATATATCATTATAATCTATTAAATGGAAATTTAGGGAATGTTTACTATAAACCAACAATTTGCTACGACTTTATTTCGCTATTTACCTGAGATAAACTGGTTCACGGCCACTAATTTTCGCGACAAAGCCTTATCCTCATCTGTTTTCTTTTATTATTTAAACTGTGTGGCAAATACTGGTCCGCTGCGAGAAATATTCACAACAGTTATTTATCTAAACGTGCAGCTGCTTCGATAAAAATACATAAAATGAAATAATGAACTGGAGCTCATTTCTTTGATATTAATTCTATGTATTAAAATGTGACTCTATACAAAGCAGCGGTACTTTTCCGAATGTACTAGATAAGCAGAATTCAACCATCATTTAGATTTTTAATTCAAATACGGATTTGCCCTTGCGATATTGAAATTTGTTTATGACCTCCATTCATGTGAGCTATCAACACATATCACGTGACTGTCAACTAAGAAGACCACACGAAGTATCATACAAAGTGGCATTTACTATGCTGTTTCATTTAAAACCAAATTTAAATCATAATAAAATAACTTTACATAAACATTTTAACAATAAATGCATCGATTTATGAACGTTTAAATCCATTGATATTTTTCATAGTAAGCCTTACAGTGCTGCGAGGATTTAAAATTGATTTCCTAAAACAGAATACATATTAAATTTAATATGGCCCAGTGACAATTTACCACGACTTTTTCACACATCAATGTTAAATTATTTTTTATTCAACGTACGAACAATGGCAATAAGTTACCCAAGTGTCTCAAGTGATAATATAAAAACTTGTTTACTATACAACAATATTTGACACCCCCTCCAACAAATATTAAAAAGACTCAACCCCTGTCCCATGGGCAGTGAACTACACTATATAAAAAGAAGACATAATAAACGTAAAAAGAACTAGGGTCAGAAATTATTGCAAATGGCCTACCAATTTCCTGGAAAATAAACTATCGTTTTCTTCTAAGTTTTGTGTATTTTCTGAATAAACATTACTTGATCAATACACGTGTGGGCTATTTTGGCCAAACAGGATGTGGACTTGTTAATGCTAACTGCCGAAACCTATACTGGTTTTGAGTTTTTCCGGAATTTTCTCTGCTTTTGAACATTTGGCTCCATATTTGAAGTGGGGCGCATTCGACTCGGAAAAAAAATCAAACAAAAAATAAAATATTGGTACCAAATGTACATTTTTGAACAAGTTTTATTTTCCGACACGAATGCGCCCCATGTTAAAAATTGATATTAGTGAAAAAATAAACTGTCGTCTGGTTGCCTGGCGCACGCAAAATCTGTAGAAGACGGCGGTGTTTACATATTTCGCGATAATTTGACCTGCAATAAAAACAACATTCCGACTGCAAGAATTCGTTTTAAGGTAAGCAAATTTATTGTTACTTATGTTTAAAGAAATATTTGATTTTTCAGTGTTAAGCATTGCTCGCCATTAAAAAAAGAACGGAACAGCAAAACGGTGAAATTCGTACATGTATATGTATGTATCCTGGCGTCATGGGTTTCCGGTAGTCTAACACTAAACGATGTATCTAAATGATTGTCTCTTTAGTCAACAATTTTAAAACTATATCATGTTTAACCTCAGACATAGCATCGAAAATTACCGATACTAAATCAATGAAAAATCGTCAGTATATGCAGTTCTTAGATACAAATAAACTCGATGCCGCATTTGACCATTATCGATAAAAATCAGCGTCATATGTTTCCGATAGTATGATTCATTAACAAATTTCTCATTTAATAATTGAAATAAAAATTAAATAATCTTATGAATATATCTAATAATGTTTTCAATTGTTTTTAAAGTTTTTATTTCAACTTAAATCGTTCAAGTATTTAATTTACCCCAAAACTACATTTCATCGCTTAAACGTTCTACAATACCATTATTTGTATAGTTATACGTTACGTTTTAATTCAAGACGAAGCTTAATTTATAGCGCTCTTCGGCTTCGATTCTAAGAAAAACTTTACAAAGTCACGTAGGCCTAATAATTTTAACCTGAAAATACGGCATCAGAAGTATATATTTACCAAACGTTAAGCAAGTTTAAATATTGTTATCTTCTAATTAAGATTTTTTAAAGCAATTTTAATGACTTGCATTAAAGTAATAGTAAAAGATAGTATTTTATTATAGTCTCTTCAGTAATTGTATGATTTAAATCTTTGCAAGCAGCTAACTAGGGTAGTGCATATTCATAAAATCGAAAGAAGACTCCGTACGTCCAGTGTCGTAAGTAATTAAAAAAATGACGTCATTTTGGAGAAAACTCACGCGACCAAAATAAACTATCGGAAACACATGACTATCGGAAACACATGACGGCACTATATTTATGTATTGTACATATTTTAAATACATTTACTTAAGTTATTTATATACAAAAACAAAACCAAAAAAAAAAATTTTTGATACGAAATCTCCAAAACAACTAAACACATCATTATAAAAGATGTAAGGACGTAAATTATATAAAAGCTAGTTTTCACGTTATGCCTATACATACATTGTCTTTATATGCCCAGCTATATTACTCATCAATATTTTATTGTAGGCCTTTGCTTGTACAATTCACCGCATTTTGAAATAAGTATTGTGTACTTTTTTAAATATTTTGATAACAAAGATTGAAAAAACTAATAAATATATATTTATCTGTACAATTCAAAACATACAAACTATTTATGGAACATAAATTAAGCTGAAGCTGACACGAAAAAGGAGGCTACTCAATATTGATTAATCTCTTCAAAATAATAAATAAATCCTCAATATAAGTTATCGGTACTATATAAATTTTATCTCAGTTATTATACCTTTGGTTTCTTGCATTTATTTCAAACAGATATGTCTCATGGAGTATAGGGATATCATGGTAAATATGTCGTCTATTTTTGGCGGTTGAACAAGCATATAAAGGCGTAAAGAAAACCGTAGCCAAATAATTCAACAAAATCCCGATATTCAAGATGTATGCCACAAATACTAAGATATGTAGGTTCCATGTGGAACAGACGACATTATATTAGGACTAATCGAATGTCTCAAACAAAACATAATATTGGGCACACATGTACGTATTAATTAATTACATGTGAGAATTTAGGTATTGGTTTATGAGAAACAGGGTGTATATATATGTACAGATAGCGAAACTAAAAGTATAAACCATTCTGACGACTTTTGTAACGGTGACGCAAAATTTAATGATTTCTCTATTCGCTGACGACAGAACTATAAGCAGGTTCTACCCCCGTCTATCGCGGTTTCATCATATCTTTTTCTCGCTAATGAATTCTGTTTAAGTGAACCCAGAGAAAAAATATGCATTTTAAAATTTACTATGTACATTGTACAGAATTAAATCATTAATAAAAATGCATAAAAACAGAAAATGATTTTTCATTTTTAATAATTTGTGTTCTTAATAGTATTTTTAAATTGATGATATAATCACACTTTTTGCAGGTACATGTATTTAAAACTCCTGTCCAGATGGAGCAAAAATGCTGTTTCTGTCAATCAGCTAAAGTGGCAGGTGAAGGAATAGCATTTAAATGTAAGCCACCGCTTCTTCTTTTAGAAAGTAGTCTGTGAGGTGGTAGACTTCCCCGAGTCAGATAAGGAAAGGCTTCAGGAACTGACCTCTGGACATTACCAGCTGTGCCTCTAGACCTCCTCCAGTTTTGCCAAAGAGCATATAAAAGGTGACTGTGACATCCATACACATAAAGATGAAGGCCTTTTGAGCATATCTTTTCCAAGACACACCAACTCTGAATTATTGCAAGGTTCGAGCTCCTGCGCAGGTTGTTGGCATAATTATGCACTCATGCATCATCCAAAGTGTGGCATAAGTTCTGCACCACACATGCATAATGTAAATAAATCTGAGTACTTGACTGGAAATCCAATGCCACAGCAAAGATGGATCTGAAAGTGACAATGGCAGTTAAAGTGACAAAAGTACAGTGAAAAAACTCCCCCTTCTTACTCCAGTGTTAATCTTCTAATGAAAATTATATTGTGATACCAATCAAATTAATGATATTCAAACCATTTACCATCATACATGTATCTTAATTTTAATGAAAATGTAAAGCTTTTCAGAAAATAAAGTTTTAAAGATCAAATTTTAAATATGTACTAAAGATTTCTTTGTAAAGTATGTACATATTAAACCTTAAATTGCATTTTAAATGCATTAATTTAAGCCTGTTAGGTTATTTTGGCAATAATGAGATATTTCTCAGCTAAAGCGCATATTTGTGTACTTCATGTTGTGAATGTGAAAAAACATGAACTGCAATTTTATACTCTTTGAACAATACATAGCTTTGGCTATAGACAGTACTAAGTTATTGTTATACATATCTATAGCATCAGCTTGATAAATGCTTTAAATAATTAGTAAATTAATTTTAGAGTTAAAATTAAATCCACATGAAGCAAATAATATTGATTTCCAAGTACTACTAATACTTTGTGCAAAATAAATTAAATGCATCTATAATTTCAGTAAGTGAAGATTCAAAAATCATTTGGATTAATTGTGTTTGAAACTTTGAATTTTTCTGACATATGTTATCCTTCACTGCTGTCTATAAACATGATAGACGTAGAAACATTATTTGTTATATTGTGTGTCATCTTCATTTACTATTATTTTCTAAATACTTTTTTTTTTAATATACATGATATATCCGGATCAAGAAATATGTAATGATAAAAATTGGCATTATTAAATATATTGTTTGAATAATGAGTAAATAATGCATAAACATACAAAAGCAGTTTATGTATCTGGAATGTGTTTGAATTTACTTTTTGTCGTATAATAATTCTATTAAAGCACAATCCAGATAAATATAGCTAACTGCTTTTTATGTTAATGCATTATTTACTCATGAAATCTATTTTAAACATGGAATATTTTGTTACATGTAATTATGTTTATATATATTATCAAAATTCAATCCCAGCAATTATTTGTATTCTAAAGTAAGCCCAGAGCTAATGAAAATGGGATACCCAGTATATGTGAAAACCGGGTTAAGAAGGCTTTATAAGTTTCTTGATCAACACATTCATAAAGTACACACATGTACTAAATTTTTGTCAATTTCACTTTTGCTCAGTGTTTTAAATCACAAGCCTCTGAATTTCTATCAATAATCCGTTAAATGTATGGGAAAAGATATATATACCCTATCTATTTATGTATTTATATATAGATAGGGTATATATCTCTCTTCCCATACATTTAACTTCTAATTGATATAAATTCAGAGGTTTGTGTTTAAATATACTCAAGTATGATTAATTGTTTGATTTTAATGTTGTAATTTCACTTCAAATCTTAGTTTAATTATAAAACCCAAGTTGGCATTGTTATTATTATTGCCATGAGCCATTACCATTTATTAAAATCCAATGACCGGTACATGACCAAAAAAAAAAAATGCTCGTTGTTCAAAGTGAAAGTAGACCGTGCTTTTTCCGTAGCGTTGTATGATTGATCTTTCAATAAAAACTGCATTGAACGAATGCATTGGAAGCAATATACATGTATCACAAATTCTATTAGGTATAGCTCTGAAAAGTTAAACTAAACAGTCTACAAACTATGTCGTATGAGGCATGTTTACACTTACCATGCTTACTTCTTTCATCGACGAATTCCAAGTGTTGAACGGTGTCGCATTAAGTCGTATCCAAAGTCACTCGAACCGGTTGTTTTTCTCGGTACATTTTTACATGTAGGTTCTTATCCATTCAATAAAAACAAAATGTTTTATTTGATTGAATTTTCTATGTAGAGTAGGCGAATACATTTCCAAATAGGCCAATATAAAGCAAATGACATGACGTTATGTTTGGAACTTGCAATCATGACGTTGTGTTTCATATGAAAGTGTTATGTGCACATGCCTACTTTGAACGTCAATTACGGGAGATTTATTAAAGGTATTAAAAAAAGAAAAGTAGTTTTTAAAAATATAGATTCTAAAATTATTTTTGGCAGTGAAAAATAATATTTTTGACTACAGGCCAATTTTAGTACTTTCTGACCCTAGTTCTTTGCATTTAGTTTGTATCCAACGACAGTAAAAGTGCAAAAATATTTTTTGATAAATTTTAATAATTTTTACTACCGTGCCATATTGGCCGTACCAGAAGGGCCTGAACTCCTGACTCAGGAATCATGAATTTTACAATTACGGTATGTGGCTTTATGGTCATAATTACCATTCATTTAGTTTTTCTCTAATATACATGTTTATGGGATTTCAAGTCATTGCTAAAATAAAAAAAAAGCACAATCCAAAATGAATACGACGCTATAAAGTAGTATTTAAATACCATTACCTAAAAAGAAATCTAAAAAAATGTAAAGAAATAAGAATTAAAGGATAATATCAATTGTTGGTTGCTATGTTTTGGTAATTTACCGCAAAAAGCTGTCGACCACCAACTAACACCATGTCTAACAAATTCTCTAGGCGCAAAATAATGTCTATATCTGATGTATTTTATATATCATATCTTAATTGATATCTGAAAAAATGCGCATTGATAAAGTATTGTCTTAAATTCAGAAAATGAAAAGATCTCTAGTTTACTTTGATTGGCTGGGTGCGTGAGTAAGCCCTGTATCACAAGGTGGTTTAAAACAGAGAAACAGAACAGTTTCGTAACCACAAATGTAAGCCTTTTTAACAAAACTTGCATATAATGAAAATGTCTTTTTATTCTTATCTTTTTATTAAAACAAGAGGCCCATGGGTCCACATCGCTCACCTGAGCAACAATGGCTTAATATGGGCGTTCAAAGGATATTGTGCCATAAAGTATCCGAATTTTACACTTATTTTTGCGTACACGTAATCTTTGACACTTAATCTTTGACATTGTATCTTTATGAAATACCATTTTTACCGCAAGATCATATGCAAGATATTAAACTAAATTTTTGGTAGGGGTATACTGTTAACTTCCAATTCCCTTTATTTTAGTTCTGCCCCCCCCCCCACCCACACTTTATAAAGTAATCAAAATATATGAGCATATAGGTACATTTTCTTCTTCAACTACTTACTAGTTATTGTATTTTTAAAAAAAAAACCTATATGTGAAAGAAGAAAATTGTACCTCAATGCGCTCAAATTAAAATCATTTAAAAATTTAATTCTTCCCCATTAATAAACGATTGTTGTTTACCTGGCGTGAACTCGAGTGACGTTTCATAGCCTTACTCACTTGATCGATGAATACACTCGAATGAAAAATGTTGTCACGTGATATGTTAAAGAGCTATTATAATCAATGTATTGACAGGCATATCACTCTATTTTACTAATGCCCACCCATTATTTTCATCTTTATTCAAAAACAACAAATGGCTACAAACCAAGATGATTTTCCGCTGTAATATTTTTTTAAGAATAGCGATAATGCATTTACTCCCGTAACAGTAATGTGTCAGCACTATGGAAACTGTTTTAAAGACGTCGTTTTTATTTACTCGTGTCTGAAAAACTATCAAAATTGATGTAGATTCCATATAATTCATTGAATAAGGAGGGGGCCGCAGAAAGTAGTTACAGCATATCATCCTTTAGCAAGACATTTCTAATGATCAACTAAAATTTCAGCGTCAATTGTAGAATTATAAGCAAGATACATAACTTGGTTTGAGTCATGTTTTTGATCACATGAGTTTATTACATTCAACTTAAGATTTTTAAAACTTGGTATGTCCTATTCAGCATAGCTGCATTTAAAATATAAATAAACTAAAGCATGACATCAGCTCTGTGTACAAACATAGCATTGTGCGCAAAGCTCTGTGTGTCTTGCTTATAACTCGAAGCTTGACTCTCAGATACGGTTAGTAAATATAAAATTGTAAACAATTAAAACAAAAGAAAAATGCACTAAAACAAAGAATTCAATTTATATTTTTCATCATATATATATACTTAAATATTTCTAGCAGCGAAAATAATCTCCGTTTAGACTGAATATGCTGAGCATCTTAACAAAACATGTTGCATTAATCAACCATTACGTAGAGATCGTACCGAATTACATGTACCAATAGAATGAATAGTATTTTATAATATGTTGTTAGTGCATCAGATTTTGCTAATTTAGCGCAGGTATTTGTAAACAATCAGCTGTCTGATTTATTTATTTCGATACGTAAAAATTCCAAAATACAGGCGATAGTTCCCCTTAAGTTAAAATGAAACGAAACGAAAATCAAAACAAACTAAAACCACCATCACAAGTGAAAATGTCAACGCATTGAAAAATTTAACCTCAATTTACTTCACAAAATCGGCACAAATATATTTTGGATGTTTCAAATATTCCCTTCGCACGTAAACTGTCGCACAACAAGCAAGTTCATCTTTGTCAGTTTGACCCGTTTATCATGCGTGCAACATGGCTGCTTGTAACAAAGAACTAGACTGGTCCTCTGTCTCTAACCTGGTTTTCGATATATGAAATATCGAGCCCGAAGATAAACTGATTGACCCCCATTCTCTCTGTCTTATTATTATTTTCGTAAATGACTCAAATTTAAAACAGAAATAGCCTATAATTTTTGCAATTTATATTTTCCTTTCCATAAGTATTATTTATGCTAAATTACGTTGAATTTGACTCAGTAGTTTTTGAGAAGATGATTTTTAAAAATGCAGCCCCCTTTTTCTACAGTTTCGAGGTTTTCTCCGCTTTGAATAAAGATCGTCTTTTATTTCAGCAATTTATATTCATCTTACCATAAGGATAATTTGTGCCAAATTTGGTTGAAATCGGCAAGATGGTTTTAGAGAAGAAGTTCAAAATGTGAACAGTTTACAGACGGACAGTCAGACAGACGGATAGACGGACGACAGACAATATGTGATCAGAAAAGCTCACTTGAGCTTTCAGCTCAGGTAGGCTAAAAACAAGAAAAGTTCTTCAAATATATATTTCTTATTTCGATACTTTTACATGCAGTCTTTGGATTTATGAAGAAATCGATATTAATTCCGGACCGGGATCGGAATCTCAACTAAGTATGCTCTACTAAACGCACAATTTTATTTTTTCAATTCCAGGACACAGACCATAATTATTTTCCCCTCTTATTCCTTTATACAACAAAAAATCATATTAGAAATTCCACCGGCTCAAATCAATTCAAATACAGAATACCTATAGAATGACACTAGTTCAACAACGTATCCAAACTACAGAAAAATAAATCGAAAGGGGACTGAGATATGACCCCTAAATTAACCCCTACCATGAAAAATCCACTTTCACTTTGGAATATATGTAAACATTGGCCTCTGTACATGTACCCTGCTTGTATATTTTTTCAAAACTTCTTCTTCCCATCCATGCCCTAAAAGGAACCAAATTTGCCCATTTAGTACACCTGGGAATTTTTGAAATAATACATACATTTTAAAATGGAACTACTTGCGTGGTCAATGAGCACGGGATAAAAATAGTGTTATGTGACCCTCAACGACAGAGAAGGGATGCAACATCAGTGAAAAGATCCAGAGGTGATTTTAATATCGTTATGGTACACTAACAACTGTATTTTTATTGGAATACCTTTACATGATAACACGTGCTAGTTCCAATTTCCTCTATGTCTATCATGTCTATCAAAACAAGAAAGATAGACTAGACTTTCTTAAAGATATATCCAAAACTGACCTATCATTATTAAATCTTTACAATCAATACCCCAAAAACCGTATCCTTATCAAGCTTCGGCCACCTACTAGCACTAAAGCCAGACAAGCGTCTTATGAGGAAATTAACCCTCATCTTTATGAACAGCAAACGTGGATGTTTGCTTTCCGAGTATACCGAGAGCGTGTGTACCCATTGATTAAAAATTGGCTGAATTTTGTAATACTGTAGATTTGAATTAGTATTATAACAACTCAGAAGCGTAGAACTGTAATAACACAATAGCAACAAACTCCATCTGCATAGAAATTAATTACACCTCTTGCCTTCATTATAAAGTGTTTCAACCGGAACAATTCAAGTACAGGGTAACAGGAAAGACATTTTTGTTACCAAATTCTTCCCACTTTTAAAAGATATGGTGAACAAAATATGTGCTTCAATTGGAAGCGAAAAAGAAGAATCTTAAACCGAAACAGATGAGACAGTACCTAAATACACAGAGGATCTGAACCCTACTAACTGTATAAACCAAGAAAAAACACTGGATGATAATCAAAGCCAAACAATGACAGCCTCAGTACATGACTTGGAAAAAAGTATGGTGCAGGCATTGGAGGAAGCATGTGAATCGCACAACGAATTGTAATAAATTTTACAGAAAGCTTGCAATCACTTCAGACTACAAGTACCCAAAACAACCAAACACCGATCACCCCAAATAAGTCCAAAAACAACGAAAGTGAAATTTATTCAATTACAAAAAAGCTCAAGAATTCTTACGAAATTAGGAATATCCTTCAAACTAAACATGCAAATCAACAATTGGAACTTGAAATTACAGATGCACAACTTAAAATTGAGAAAATTATACATTGAACATGCAAACAACAGCTCCCTGATATGTTGGAAGCAAACAAATCAGAAAGCTCTACTGTACTAAAAAAACTTAAACGAAAAAATGGAGAAGTACTGAGTTTGGAAGATGAAAACAGACTCTTGAAAAAAAAAAACATGATTCACTTTTTAAAGAGGTTCTTGAATTGAAAATGCATATCTCTAGCATGGAATCCAACAATGAGAAGTATACACAGGTTGAAGAAAAGAAAACAGAAGAAAAATCAACATAACTAATCGACCCCTTAAAGTCAAATCAGCTTTCCCCAAAGTCCAAAACCCTTAAGCCCAAAATTCTGCTTATCGGTATATCTAATACCAAGAAAATTGATCCTGAACTTTCTTCACCATTTAAAACAACAAAAAACTGGCATATACTATTGCAGAAACAAGAAAACAATCCTCAACTATGAAGAAACAGCCCCTGACGTCGTTGTTCTCCACCATCTGACTAACGATATCAAATCAGAAAGTCCTGAAATTTGTGTCACAAGGACAGAAGAGATCATCAATGGCATCACTCAGAAATGGTCTGCCAAAGTGATTTCTCACTGTGCACCCCGCGCAAAGATAGCGAACTACACACTGCTAACAGTGTTCTAATCAACGCCCTTTTGAAGAAAAAGAACAGAAGGGATTCGTCTGTGCATATTTGCGAAAACAATATTATGTTCATTAGACCTGACAATCCTCTTGAAAGAGACTATGTTCACCTTACCTACGATGGTGTTGCCATGGTAGAATCTAACATAAAGAGATCGGTTCTCCTAGTTTTAGGAATTTGGCACTCTTCTACACAGCGAAATAAAAGTAAAGACCGTGCGTTTCCCCATTCCTCACCCAGGAGGTCATGTTGTTACTATCAAAGATCGCAAAACTACCATAATGCATCGCAAAGAGGTTGGGAAAGGATACCTTACCAAACTGTGGTCTAAGGCTTTAGCCACGATTATTGATTTTTTAAAAAAATTTTTGACACACTTATACTCATTTATTACTCATATGCTTTGATCTGTTCTTGTTACATCGTGCAACTGAATACAATGTACTATGTCATATATGGTGTTTTTTATACATGTACATGTACTTCTTATACTTTACTTATCTACCACTTGAATGAAGTGATCACTGCTCGATGATCTGTCCTTATTACATTTTACTCATTTGCGTTATCATATTGTTTACCACTCAAATATTAATGAGTAGTAGAATGTTAGACGCCATAATAAGATGAAATGTACTTGTAATTGCCTTTTTATGCTTATAACACAAAATAACTTTCTTTATTCAGTGAATAGTATGAATGAAAAAATGACAATAACAAACCTTCAACCATCTCAAAAATCCATAAAACGAAATACAAATTCAAAGCAGAGCAACACGGACCTCCAAGATAGAGGTAGGATCAGGTGCCATGGAGGAGTGAGCTTCCTCTGCTGACCGGTCACACCCGTTGTGTGCTCTTTGTCGTAATCGGGAAAATAAAAACCGTAAAAGTCCGTAGACAGTTAGGTAATTAATCATGGTCTAACAATTAGTATGAAAAACGTCAGTCAGCATGCAACTCAGTGGAAGATTTTATTTGCTGACAAGGTCGTCGTATCGACCATAGAACTTACGAAAGAATGACTTTAAACGAGACTGTTGATAGTCCTGTTTTATCAACTTGTTTGTCAGTAGCTTGCCTCATCTTAGAAACTGTTCATACGAAGAGCATGCCCTTGCGTATCGAATTAACTGAGAGACAAAAACACTATATGCAGGTGATGAAGGTATATTGCTACATAAGTAGGGAAAGTTGACTATAGAAAAATTGAAGTCATCGCGTTTATCATAAAGTTTTGTTGTAAGGTTACCATCAATGTCCATTTCCAGTAAAATATCCAAATATGAAACAGATGACGCTGACTCTGTGGTATCTTTTATTTCAAGTTCACTGGGATATATCGAGTCGACGTAAGTACGGAAATAACAATTGTTAATTGATAACACGTCGTCGATATACCTAAATGTTGAGTTGAAGGCCACAGCGAGTGATTTATTTTTTTAACGTACAAGTTTTTGAATAAATTCTGCTTCATAAGAAAACAAAAATAGGTCTGCTAACAATGGGGCACAATTGGTACCCATGGGAATTCCAACAGATTGTTGGAATACTTGATTTCCAAAAACTACATAGATGTTGTCTATCAGAAATTCAAGCATCTTTTTAATGTCAACTTCAGAGTACTTGTGTGTGCAATCAGAATGGTTTTTAACAAAATAGTTTTTTAGATTTCCAATGACAAGGTAAGCATTTTTACGACTTCCATTTTTATTGAAGAAACAACTGTCGATGATATAAAAAAGTCTGGATTTTAATTTGTCGTGGGGAATGGTTGTATAAAGCGTTGAAAAATCGTACGTTTTGATGCTATTGATTTTGGTAAGATTTTGTGAACTCAAAGTTTCTAATAATTCTTTAGAGTTTTTTAGTATCCACATCTGATTCACACCTGATTCACACCACTTCTGGGGTAGATTGTTGTACAGTACTCTTGAAGCTTCTCCTTAACTTCTGTAAGAATTTTAGTAAGGAGTAAAGAGAGAGACTTGGTAGAACATTTACTGGAACCTGCTATATATCTCTGTTTGTAAGGACTTTTGTGAAGCTTTGGAATCCAGTACAAATAAGGTAAATCAAATTCATTTTGTTTATTTGGGATATTAAAGGTATTCATAATCGATTTATGATTTTGAAGTATTTCCTGCTTGGAAAGGCTGCTATGGGTGTAAGTAGGATTACCATGTGTAGAATCGAAACCTTGTTCTTTGAAAATGCAATTAATATAATGTGCCTTACAAACAAAGACAATGTTGTTGCTTGCCTTATCAGCAGGGACCAGTACATATTGATCATGCAATCTACCTAGTTCTTTTCTCACTTCTGCATTATTAAAAACAGAATGATATATGGTTTTCATTTGTCCTCTCAGTCGTTTAATACGAGATTTTAGTATACATCTGATGCTTTTAACCCACTCTGACAAGGTATCAAGGTCTTCTTTTTCAGATTTTGCCCATCGCTTGGCGTAATATTCAACAGCGTTCATGATATGTATAAAATTACGACGCCATGTGAAGGATCTAGGTTCCCTAAATTTTAGTTCTTTCATAATAAGTGATTTTAGGTCATCGTTATTAACTAAATTGACATCACCAGTAATGACGTGTTCGGAAGGACTATAGTTGTAGGGTGAAGAAGAACATGAGCACGTTGGAGGATTATCTTTCAGATGTTCGATATCAAGGTCTTCTAGAGTTTGTTTGTGATTGAAGAGTTTGGAAGCAACGGTTGAAGTATAATTGTAGGAAATACAAGGAGTTGACTTTATCTTGAAATATGGCGGAATGCAGGACTGAACTTTTTTGTGATTAAGAATATGGAGTTCATGGAGATCTTTGTTCGAATTGGGACGATCAGAATTTAAGAATTTGAAAAGACAGTTGAAAGAAAATGGTGTAATCCCCCGCGTTCATGGCTTAACAGGGAAAAAATCAAATCACTGGCACCAATTTGTGTCGTCGAAGCTGCTGTATTGTTCATAAAGAGATATGCTGATCAAAACGGATTGCCTTTACCTACTGGCCCAAGAGCCCGTGACGACTATACTATTGCATTGCAGTGAAATAAAGCGTCAATTTATGCTAAATATAAGGTGGCGTGCTTGGAATCTTGAAGTCCCTTCGTGGAGCTAACGTCCTTTAAAAAGGCGTGGAACTCTTGTGCTCCTTACCTACAGTTTATCAAACCAAAAACTGACTTGTGCAAGACATGCCATGACCTAAAGAAAGACATAGTAGGTGCCTTTACAGAAGAAATTAAATTACAGTTTACACAGCGACTAATGAATCACGTAGAACGGGCGAAACAGGAACGTGATTTCACAAGCTATGTACAGAGAATACTACGGAGTTGAGCTACAGAATATTGAGAGACCTCATGGAAAATTCCCGCAGCCATGTTCCATGCCATTCACTTAAGTTCATTACACGTGTAATTTTTCTCAGCATATCAGCATACCACATTCCTCACAGCAAGTCGGGGCTCTCTGTTTTCCTTCAACCCAAAAAGGTCCAAATTTTCGGCATCTGTGATAAAAACTTCCCCGTTCAGACAAACTACTTCATCAATGAGAGAGAAACAATAGTGAAAAACGGAAGCAAAACACACGGACCTAACGCAGTTTTAAGTATGGTACATCATCACTTAACTGCAAGGAGTTAGGGAGAAATAGCCTGCAATTTCCATGCAGAAAACTGTGTTGGACAGAATAAAAACAAAACGACTCTATATTATCTTGCGTGGCGCTGCTTTACTGGACAACATAAAAAAATCCAACTTTATTTCATGATTGCTGGTCACACGATATGCCTTTGTGATTCCTGTTTCGGCATGCTAAAAAAGAAATTCCGCAGATCGGAGGTGAATGCCATCGACCAACTTGAGACAGTTGTGGAAAATTCCGCAAAATGCAACACCGCGGCACGATTTGAAGGAAATAGGAATGGGCTGCAGTGGTATGGATGGCATGTTTTCTTTAATACTCACTTCAAGCCCTTAAAGGGTATCGGAAAATTCCACCACTTCCTATTTACAGCCGATGAGCCAGGTGTAGTGTTTGCCAAACACCCGGATTTAAAGAGGTTGTCGCTCCAGCTGGACTTTCAGCAGACAGATAACGTTATCTCTTTCATGAGATTAGACCTTACGTAAAAGCGCCGTACAAAGACTTGAGGTGCCCTGCTCCTGACGAGGATTAACCAACTCCTTGGTTATTTTTCGATGCATTAACTTGTATAAACGTTTAAAACTCACATTTTAAACTTTATTGCAATACATCTAATGGTTATATACAATGCTTTTCAATTATATTGAACGTTTTATTTAGAACGTTGTGACGTCACAGAAGACTCTCGAAAACCATTCAAACAGGAATTATTTTAATTAAAACATGCGATGTTTAAAATACAATATCTTTGTTATTTAAAATATCTTAATTCTGTTTTCAGATTTTTGTTACCTAGTGTCATGGCTATTAGAATAAAATTAAAACTAAAAATCGTAAATTTTACCGATAAGGTCGATTTCTATCCGTTGCTGCTCATATGTATGTTCTATATACAACCCTTCTGAGGGATCACCGGCCTTAACTAAAAATCAAGTCAATATTCTAGAGCTTGTGCAGAATGATATTATTCACCTTAAGTAGGTATTGGACACCTCCATGTTGTGACGTATTGTTTATCGAAATAAACAATAAAATGAAGTTTACCTATAAGTAGTTTCTTTCCTACTATTGTCACCTGACAGCGTAGCGTAGGGGGTTAGGGGGTTCACTACGAATCTTAAAATCATGAGTTCGAATCTCCCTGGTGGGTTTACATATTTTATATATCCAAATATATTTTTAAAAGCTATTGATTGATTAAATGTTGTAAAATTTGAAAATTCTTAACCGGTGAAAGTATTCTAATTATAATGTGTTTTAATCTACATTAATATCAACCTATACCATACCACCTAAAAGACTTAGGTAATATTATGCTTCGTGGAGATTTCAAAGCTAGAACAGGAAATGCAGTAGACATGACACATGATAATCGGAATCAGTATTTTCTTGATTTGACACATATAGAAATTGAGAATGATATTTTTAATAGAGTTAGTGAGATACCAGTATTAAAAGAGAGGATAAGAACGATTAAACTTTTGTATTACAAACCAACTCCGTATTATGAATGGAAAATATTTTGGTGACACTGTTAGAAATTATACATGTCATAATTATCATAGTAGTAGTGTTATTGAATATCTTCTCACTGATGAAGTATTTGTTCAAAATGTTCTGTTTTTTGAAGTATAAGATTTTATTTCTACATTATCAGATTGTCACTGTATGCTATCATAGAATATCTTATCTCATTTTGAAAATGCTAAAAATGTAAAGATAAATGTATAGATAATAACAAATGCAAGACCCACTCATCCTATAAATGGGGGAACTGTTTAGTTTTTAGAAACACTACCATCCCCATCAATGAATTTAAATCATAATAATTCTATTGAAATTACAGACAATAATTCAATAGAAATTGCAGTAGGAAATTTATCAAATTTCCTTGAGCTTGCTGCAAAAATTTCATTAAAACCAATTATATCTATAAATGGAAAAGATAAAAGTAATAAACACATTCATAAGCTTACAAAGAAATGGTTTGACAAAGATTTAATACCCAGGCGCTCAAAACTTGTTAAACAGGGTATCTTATAAAGTCGCAAACCAAGAAATACACATATTAAGAATCCAATACTATAGAACCTACATAATTTATAACAAACTACGAAAACAAATATTTAGAACATACGTTTCTAATATAATTGATCAGCTAAACACTCTTAACTCAACTGATCCCAAAAAATATCGGAAACTCGTAGATGAACTAAGATACAATAATAAAAATAAAATTGATACGTCAATCCCAATAATGACTGGGTAACCCACTTTGAGATATTAAATAAAACACATTAACATTTTCAATTTCAGTGTTAATTTCTTTCTGCCTATCTCAACGTTATTATCCATTTGTATGGTGTGAGGGTTATATTACTCCTGTTTACAAATCCATTAAAACTAATGATCTAAACAATTATAGAGTAGTTACAATAACTAGCTTAATTGGTATGCTTTAGCTCTATTCTTAATTCAAGACTTGATAAGTATAAACACAGTAAACATATAATCAACCCGTGTCAAATAGGATTCACAAAACAAGCTAGAACTTCAGATAATGTTTTTATTCTAAAAACACTTACTGATAAATACTGCAAATCAGAACATGAAAAACTATATGCATGTTATGTTGACTTTCATAAGACATTTGACAGTATAAACTATGCCGCTCTAAAACTAAAGCTGTTAAGAGTAGGAGTTGGAAGTAGGTTCTACTGTGTTCTTAAAGAAATGTAACTCAAAATATTACGCTTCTGTTAAACTAGGCAACAAATTATTTGGTCACTTCCAGACATGCAGTGGAGTTGGACGAGTGAATAATTTAAGTTCCAATTTATAAAAGATTTATCTTAATGATTTATTAGATTATGTTTCAAATTCCAATATTTTGTTAGATTAAGCAATGAATCATCTATTATTTACTGCCTTATGTATGCTGATGACATGGTACTTCTCTCCCCAACTGCTGAAAGCTTTCAAAAAATATTAATTTAACTTACTAAATTTTGTTCATCCTTAAGGTGACGAACAAAATAAACGATTGACCGACATAATTGATCAATTTTGCATGCCTACATATAACTTATTATACAATCGCCCATAATTTTTTCGCTTTTTTTTTTTGCAGTTTAGCACTGTATGATGCTCATATGTCCTCATAAAAAACACAAATAACTATATTTACCAAAAATAAGGGCTTCTAAGAAAGTTTGATTTCGGTTTTATCATTCAATTTTTTTTTTAAAAAGGTCCTTAATATTTAATATGCCTGTTAGATGACATTGTCAGTTCTACAACGTAGTATTACTCAGTCATAATTTGGCCAATCAGAGACTACGTACAAATCTCACGCCTCTCTGTACGGGTTACATACAGTGTGCGCTGTCGATCAAAATAACTCATTCAAAATTTATAGATAAGAAGTCATTTTGCTTGTTTCTCCGCTTCATTTAAAATCTGTATTTTAGTAAACAGACTGGGATCAACAATAAGATTTAAATACCAGGGAACTGGATAACTTAATTTTCCTAAAAAAAGAAGGTGAGTAATATATATATTCTCCTTTGTAACCTACTTGGAAAAGAAATCGGACAAAGTCGATATGCCCTTTTATTAGCATTTTTTGTGCCTCTACTTATTTTTATAAAGAAGCAATAGCATAATAAAAATAAATAACTTTAAAAGACGAATAATTCATATTTCATAATAATATAGATATGTTTAAGTTGGCTTAAGACAAGCCTTTAAATTCAGGCATAAAAAGCAAATGCGTGTATGAGCTTAAAGCAGAAGTTTTTAATTAGGAATGTTTGAAATAGATAATGTGTATGAATGTTTTTAATCTATAGGTGTTTAACTGAGAATATGAGATTGCAATTTGACTTATTATTACGTGTCTTGAACATTTAGAAAATATTTTATTAGAGCGATCTAACTTATATAGTAAGCTATTTACATTCTTTTTTTTATATTTGAAGTCACATTGTGCCCTAATGCATACAGTTTCTGTGACATTACAAAATAAACATTGCATTCCGATTATCACTGTAAAACAATAATAGCTAAAGATGTCCATTGATGAAAAAAGCCTTAATTAGATGCGCATGTATTAGACTCGAGATAAAGAGGGAGTAAGATAGAAAATTACATTGTTTTGTAATTTTGTTACATGCACATTACCTGACACTAAAACGAGGGCCCTTATTAACGAGTAATACCACATGATCAAAGTATTTAATATATGATTGCAGATTATTGAACACTCATATGGTACCAATGATTAGTTTATACCGGAAAGAAATAGCTAATCCTACTGTTTATTAGGTCACATCCTTTACATTGTCGCTTTCTTTTATCACAACTCCATGTGATCTTATTTTTGTAAAAAAAAAAGAAGTGCAGTTCGAAACTTGTTACTGTTATCCAACTGATGATTGAATAGCACAGGACCATCTCATAGTGTAAATTTACCAATAAAATCGTATCGCCCAATCAGAGGCCGTATTTTTTATTTGTTCCACCCCTTAAATTGGTTGTCACTCACAATGATTAAACCCTCCCATCAAATTGCGAAAGCAGTTTGCTGTCAGAATATTGTTTCAAACTGGCTCAAGCTATAGAAATAATCAATTAGAAGCTTGCTATCTTTTAAAAAGAAGGTTAGACTGCTTTTCTTCTTTTATTAAATAAGTGAAGGAGACAAGAAATGTAGTTTAAGCTTAGAATAGTTATTTAATTTGCACCATCGTTGGCCTCATATACTTTGTTATAATTTTGTTATGTATCGCTAGAAGTTGTATCTTCAGAATAAACCAGCAATAGGGGATGACTCGAACTTATAAAGTTATTGTGAAGAGAAATAAATTTAAACTTTTAAATTAGTATTGTAATCTTTCATTTTTGTTTTTAGGTTAAAGGTTAAGTAGGTTGTACAGTGTGTGTACCATACTCAATATACATGCGTGTAGAAAATAATATAAAAGAATTCAGGTCATAACAATAAGAACACAGATCATTTCTGACACAGTTTCAGATCTTGTTGCAATTTAAGAATAGAATCTTGAAACTGAAGTGCATGTATACAAAATGTATACATGCACTTCAGTTTCAAGATTCTATTCTTAAATTGCAACAAGATCTGAAACTGTGTCAGAAATGATCTGTGTTCTTATTGTTATGACCTGAATTCTTTTATATTATTTTCTACACGCATGTATATTGAGTATGGTACACACACTGTACAACCTACTTAACTTTTAACCTAAAAACAAAAATGAAAGATTACAATACTAATTTAAAAGTTTAAATTTATTTCTCTTCACAATAACTTTATAGCGTACAATGCCTGTCGAATCTCCCGCACCTAGGATATGTAAACGACTTACGTAAATCTCATATGAAGGAGTCTTACATTTGGTGGTGTGCATCAGCACACGTATAATATAGAACTTCATTATCTGACTATTAACAAACGTTCGAATCATGCCTCAATTGGAGGAGGGGTGTGTGAAACTTTTACATAATATAATATAAAGAAAATTCTCTTCTTAAATCCAATTTGCCAGGAAAGTGTAACTTGTGTGGAAGCATTCTCAAGTAGTATAGATTCAAGTTGTTTTTTTTTTCCGTAATGATCCCTTGCAGTAGGATGGGTCACAATAGGGGTGAATTGTTTTTTCGGAATAAAAGAGAAATCTTTTTTAAAACATTTTGGCCAAAAATCTGTTACTTGTGTGGAATAAATATATTAAAGTCTGTACAAATCATAATCCCATACGGTAGGGTATTTTGGAAATTAATTCAAAAAGATAAACTCTACACAGTTGTCTAGATATTTTGTACTTGATACTCTTGAGACGATCTAAAACTCTCAGTATAGATATTGTTGAGTGAAGTGGCCTCTGGACCTCTTGTTTTAATCATCTTCTCAAAAATCATTTGACCGAATGAGCTAAAAAGTGTGTGAAGACATCATCAGGTAAAATTAAGTTATTCGAATCATCATCCATAGGGGTAAAGTGGAGCCACAAGGCGCTGCATGTTGAATTATTACATAGTAATGAAAAGAGAAAAAAAAAATTCAAAATTTTTTTTATAGGGGCATGGTAACGATTTTAGTCAAAATTTATTTTTTGGTTTTTAATGTTAACAATGCTCCAGTAAAGCATTTCTAATAGTCAACCAAAATTTGAGCGTCAGTCGTCGAGTTATAAGTGAGATACAGAGCTTACAATTGTTTGCTTTGTAAACAAAGCTACATATAACATATGTCATACTCGCAAGCCACGGGGTTTGTAACCATTTTTTTCAACTAATACAAAATGTGGAAATAGACACCAATTTAAACCTGTAGCTTGCGGCGATGTAGATATTGGACAATGAGTCAAAGTAAGCACATATTGTGACATAATATGGCAACAAGTTAACACAATTTTCATCTGAATACATATTAAACTGATTAATTGTTTGTTTTGTAAAACGGACTAATATGTTTTGCTCATTGGATAATAAACCGGTTTAAGAGCAATCAAAAACCATGCTATAGTCTTAGTTTTATTTTCCGGGATTTAAGGTGTCTGGTTTTTATCAATTTTTCCTTAGAGCAATCGGTCTAGACGTGAGCAAAACTGTAAATCTACAAGAGATTTATTTTTCTTTTAATTTTTTATTCTTTTTGTATTTGTCATCTTTGAGGAGATCAGAATGTAAGGCAAAAATTGGTCTCATTTTACGCTTTTGAGAACTGGGAAAAAGAAGGCATGTTTATAGGACATACTATGTTTCATAATTAAAGACAAGTTTCTCCTTGTCAGTAAAAGGAGATTAACTACAAGGTCAAACAATCTAAATACAAATACTCATATACTGAAATTTAAAATGAAAACAAGCATGGATCTTTTTATCAATTTCCCCATTTTCAATATGTAGATAAATGGTTATCTGGGTGAAATATACAAACGATATCTTAACGTCATGTCCAATTACATATTGTTATATTCAGTAGTATATTCTCACTATATAACTGTATATAGACGAATAGTCAATAATTGTAACATTAGCTCGTCGAAAAACATTGACTGGTCAATATTTTTTTAATATTGACCGGCTAGGAATAATAGGGAGAATATTCCCTCTATTTCAATTATTTGCTTCTGATTTGTTGATTCGTAAACGGTGATGTAAATAACTCTTCGCGACTCCAAAACAAGGTGACGTCATAATAGGCAATCAGTCAAGACAAGTAAACAACGGACGCGCAATGCGACGGTTTGCTATCATAACGGATATAAGGAATTACTGTGAAGTAAAATCAGGTAGAACATCTGTAACTTAATTCCTACGGGCGCCGGAATATCACCAGTAACCGTTTGACGCCGATGATATTTTGGTAATGAACTTTGCGCATAATTGAATTCGTGAATTATATGTTGAGCTGAGAAAATTACGGCGATCTGTTTTCAAATCCTTTCTTAAATTTTGGTTTGTTTCTTCATATAACAAGACGCTTCGCGTCGGGCAATATTTCGCCCCTCGGGGGCTAATATAATCAATGTTGCCCTCAACCCCAGTCAATATTTGTATAATGTTGTTTTATACCTCCTACGAGAAAGTTTACGAAAAACTTCGAATAATTAGACCGTTCACAGCCCTGTCACATGATAATAAAATTTTTCCTGTAAAAGTATTAAATAAATATATTTACCGCGTATTTGAAAGAAATGTAACTGATAGTTACTTTGCAAATTGAAAAAGAAAGTAGTACAATCTGACCTAGTTGAAAAATAGGCCGAGTACATCATTCCGGAAGTATAAAATAACTTTGTAAAAACAACAGTTTACAAATGTAGCAATGATAATGAGCTAAAGTTATGGTCAATAATGTCGAGACTGTAAGTCATTGGACTTAAAAGGTCATTTCTGGCGGAATTTGTTTTTCTCCTTTGGTTTAAACTGTTAGGAACATGAATTAATTTTGTTCAAGTTTTCTTAGCCGCCATTTGTCTACGTACACACAAATAGAATAAAACGCAACTAAACTATAACTCAGTCAATGCCAAAACCAAACAAATCATATCAGTTGAGAAACGTGAAAACAATGTTTATGGTTTAATTTGTGAACGGTAACGTCATTACACTAAACAATAAAGCAAATGACTAAAATATATTTAAGACGTACTGTACCTTCTTTCGATATCCCATATTTGAATTATAGTGTCCTATGTTTTGTTGTAAAACTTTAGGGTGTAACATTACTAAAGGGGTTACCAAGGGGTGTCTATAAAACCAATACATATTATTTGTCTTAACTTTTCATATTCATTATGAAGATTGAACTGTTTATATGGAAAGTACAATTACAAAACTAATGCTTTATATTTAAAAGAAACCCATATTTTTGGAACATTAGATCTTTTATTTCTAATTCCGATATTAAGATTTTGTTTTTGAAGTATAGGCTAAATTGGTTGAAATGACATAGATTGATAAACGTAACTCACAGGGTTTTTTTTACATCGTGATTGTAGTATTTGTTATATGTAAACACTTGCGAACATGAAAATGGCAGAAAATATATTGTTAGATCAAATCAAACTTAAATCGATATAAATACACTATACTAAATGAGCCGGGCGCTATCCCATCCCAATGCCCCACGGCGCGCTGATTGCGTACAGGCCGTCATTGTTCATGTAGTTCGTCTTCAGTTAGGATCTGTATTTCAAAGTGTTAGGACTTATACTTTAAGGGGATATCGAATATCAATAAACGGTAAGTTTAATTATACTTTGAAGAACTTTCCTTGGATTATATTTTAGAAATGATTGTACTTTGGATACTTGGTTTTTCATACTTGACATTTCTTTAAAGATATAGAAAAGGTATATATGAATAATAATTGATGAGTTCAACAGCAAGAAACTAAGATGTATGCATACTTCTTTCAGTGAAAGTGTATCTTGAAAGCAATCAGTTTAATCAGCTGATATATCACCATTATTTCATATTCACATCATTATAAAAATTGTGACCGTTTAGATTTGTTAAGTACTAGGGAATTAGTCTTGAGCCGCTCCGGGAAAACCCGTCTTCGTGTTCTGAATAGAATATTACATTTCCTCTCCGTTCTTTAATATTTTTCTTTTGGTGACACTGGCACATGTAATCGGGTGTTGAAAGAATGTTTTAACAATTTGGTTCAAGCATCTGACGGTAGGTTCTTGGTGGATTGTAAAACCGTCTGCACTGTTCATAATGACCAAAGCTGTTGTCCGTGATCTGACTACTCAAAATATATGCAGCATCCCTGGACGTTATTGTTATCCTTAGGATTCATGCACTAATTGTGACAGCGTACATTTTGAACGATGGTAATTCGTCTGGAACTGTGTTCGTCGTGTGCAGTACGAGCGGGGTGAGGGAATATTAATTGGCGTTAAGAGGGTTCGAAATATAAGGACTTGAGGCTCGCTGTAGCCGGTAAGGTTAAAACAAAGGGTAGGTGTGCCGTATTCTCGAACTTCCACCGAAAATATGTTAATAATGTCAATGCACGATGCTACTTCAGTATATGTTTTTACATGTACTATGCGCGATCAAAAAAAAAATCATTCAGCACATTACAATATTCTCTGTAATTCGCATTATCATTGATTGAAATGTGTGACGTCAGGGTTTTGGTATGCGACGCATGCAATATAAGGTATCTCCTTCAAGTACACTTACTTAGATGCCATTCACCATAGACCAACATGTTTTGACATAACCCTTGAGCATTATGTCACGTCTTCGGATGAATGAAAATACCCAAAATGAGGTAGATACTGCACGTGTACAGCACGTGTTTTCACTGCGGTTTAAGCAATTTCCTGGTCGAAAAATTATGAAGGTTTTGTATCTCAGGCGCATAGCATCGGAAGGGGGGGGGTGCGGGAGGGGGGGGGCTGCAATACTTCCTCGCAGGAAACATTGTTTTATTAACATATTATAGGAAATTGATTAAGCATATAGTTGCATCCCCCATTCTATTTTGGGAGCATGTGAAAAATCGAACTGAAAATAAAGAAGTTAATGTTGAAATAATCAATTGAAGTTATAAGTATTATAATACGCATTAATCCTCCCATACCCCAGATTAGGATTTTCACAGTTTTTGATTTGAGCTTTTAATCTGAGTCACTCTGGTGATCTATTGCGATGTTTTCGTCGGACGGCGTGCGTTGTGTGTCTTACGTTAACTGTTGACCGTTTTTAATTAGCTTCTTCTCTGAAACTATTAGGATAATCTTACCCAAATTTGGTGTCTAGCTTTTATGCGGAAAGGGGGACATAAACTGTGAAAATCATTGCCTCCACCCTTCCGGGGGCCATGAACTGTAAAACTTGTCACATCAAAAAACATTCTTCTCTACTACTGAATATTCTGTTGAGAAACCAGGCACATGGTTATGAAGAGCAGGTATGCCTCTACCAAAATTAGGAATTATGATATTAACGAATTCGAAGCATTAAAAAAAAGTTAACTGTGAAATTCATGGCTCCAGGGGTCAAGGGCTCAGCCCTAGGGTAGATCCAGTATGTCCATATATTCTCTATTCTTATGTACATATATGCATATGCAATGTATACATGGGAAACGCGTCTACGTGCCTGCGTATAATTAAATGGACGTTGGTGATATAAGGGTAACACTTGTATTAATATCTAGATCAACTCAAAATGAGAAGTTTTCTCAACGTCCACCAAAAACTATTATCATAATTTAATTCATAAGATTTCAATAAAATCAAAATTATGTATCTCAAAAATATATTGTACAATCTCATGCGCTTTCTTTGTATTGAAATTGTTTCAGATTTTTTCTTTGACAGCCAAATCAATTTTGTCACTGGCATTTTTAAAAGCCATTCATGAATTACTAGACAGTTAAATAACGCTTCTTACCTGAGATAGCACTACATTTAAGTATCCTGTTGCATGTTTTTTTTCATAATTCCCAACTATAGGCAGCAACAGCTAATCAACAGTGTATCAGTTTTTGCCATGTCTCTTTTGTGCACAAAAAACCAAGTTCTTATAGTTTTGATATAAAATCGTTATCCCTTAATAAAAAGCCCGTCCAGTTGAGCATGCGCATTGTCTGTCAGTTGGTGTCTGTATCTCGTAAGTTTGAGGACTTATCTTTTACGGGGATATCGAATAGCCATTTACAAACAGTAAGTATTTATAGAAATTACCTTAGATTATAATTCAGAACAGTACATTTTAACATCTGCTATTTGGTTTTCATACCTGAAATTTCGTTAGAGATTAAGAAAACGTATAAATGTTGATGAGTTCAACTGTACGAAATTGAAGTGTACTTAAACTTCTTTACCAATTGTATCTTGTAAGCAATCAATTTAATCAGCTGACTTATCACCATGCATTATTTCATAATCAAATCATAATAAAAAGTGACCGCGTATATTTGCACGGTACATGTAGTTAGGATTCTGTTGTGTACAGTACGGGCGGGGTGTGGGAATGTTGGCGTACAAAGTATATGGCTGAGACGGGCTGTGGGTCGTAAGGTAACATCAAAGGGTATGTGTGCCGTATTCTTGAAGGTCCACCACAGTGTGCACGGTGTACTGCAGTATACATTGTATGTTTGTAGATGTGTATATAATATGCGTGACAATACATCAGTATAAAAATATAATAGTCACGGTAATTTGGATTATCTTTGATTAAAATGTGTGACGTCAGGATTTCAGTATGTTTTGTTTGGCGACGTATGCAACATTAGGTATCTCCAAGTACACTTATTTAGCTGTCATGAATGCTGTTAAGAATGAAAATGTACTAGTAACTAAATGCGATGGAGCACAATAAGCGTTTTCTCCGCGGCCTGATAAAAAATTGAGATGGTTTAGCGTGCATTTTCGTGAAGTTTATGGGATATATAAAGCCTACATTCGAATTTATGAATGTCATTTTAGAGTGGCAAAATTTTCTCAGCATCTACCAAATTATAAAATTATTATTCATTTAATCAAATTTCAATAAAATTACAATAAGCGCATAATTGCAACTTATGTGCAATGAATCTCACTATCTCAAAGGAGCTTTCGTTGCAATAATTATCATGTTTCAGGTGGCTCTGATGTGTTTTATAGCCATTCATGGGTCCATAGATAGTTAAATAACGCTTCATACCTGAGCTAACACTACATTTAGGTTTCCTGTTGCATGCTCTCTCGTACCTCCTAGGTAGATATACAGCAAGAGCTAATCAGCCGTGTACTGTATACAGGGTTGTTTTCGCACTGTGTTATTTCTGCCCTTTTTCACTTTCAAACGGTTTCACCCCGTTTTGATTTCGCCCATAACTAGATGTGTTTAAAAAGAGATAATCTAAGATTTGGAACTCGCTCAGTCTTAAATTCGTCCGCTGACGAGGGCGAAACTAAAACAGAGACGAATATTTCTCTGTATGCTCAACTTTTGCCTTGTCTCTTTTGTGCATAAAACATAAAAAACCAAGTTTTTTTTAGTTTTATTATAAATCAAATAATTGCTTTTACAAACATTTAGTGTATAGATTTGAAACATTTTACTAGATTATGAATAAAAAAACGTAAGAAAAGTATCACCAATAAAAGAATCGAAAAGCGTTAAAACGTGTGTTACAAGTTTTAACATAATAAATGGAAACATAGCAGTAAAATATAACTTGTGGGTATTACTAGCTTATTCTAGGTGATACACGTAAGGATCAAGACACAGGTCATTAATGTTAGGAATTGATCCTGTCTATACTACAACCATGTTAAATGAATGTGCAAGTTTATAAACATGTTTTATTTACATTTTAATGTTTACAGAACACATGTGCCTTATCGGTCAACGTAGCAAGGATTCTTATATTTAACCAGTAAAAATAACATTGAAATAATAAATATTTCCATGTCATATTTATAACAATGCCTAATGAAGTCTAGCTTTTGTTAAATCATTTACGTGTAGCATGGGAAATCATTACTGGATTACAGAAAATCAGCTGACCATGTGTGCAAATGTTACAAGTTAATTTACATCAAAAAGCAATTATCACATGCTGAAGATCTTTAATACTAAAAACATACACAGTGCAGTATAATAAGTATACTTACATTTATTGGGAATGGTAAGGACATTTCAGAATTGCTTTACTGTACAAAAGGTAAGCAAGGGAAAACGCAGACAACAAATACAGACATAATTATATTAATGTACATGACTGTATGCATGGTTTAATGGAAAACAATCTTGAATGCATTATGTCGCCATCCATTACATTCTCCTTTTCATACAGCTTGATGTAAATATTACGAAAAGTTCTACATGTATATACAAAGACCAGAGCTAAGCTATACACATGTATAAAATTCAATAATGCAGATATAACATCAAATATACTACAGAGAAAGAATTTAAGGTTATCTAGCAAATAATTAGATAACTCAAACTGTCGTAAAAAGCCACCCCATTTTGCATTAAATATTAACATCTGGTTTACATATTTGAGGCGTTTTTCTGAGCTCTACCAGAAAGGCATGGGAAGTTGTGTTTGAGTTAAATGGAGGCTTTAGAAATGCACATATAAAGCAAAACATTTCTCATAAGCAAAACAATAATATATCCATAGAAATAAGACTTTATTATTATAACTTTTCAATTATTATTATAAAAAAACCCAAACAAACGGGCAGCAAACCTCATCTTTCTATTATAAATATATAATTAGTTAGAATGTGTAGTTTGTATACATCTTAAAAATTACAGAAATACTGCCCCTAAATTATGACTAATGGTACTTTATCCCCAGTGGAGTGGACTTACATGCATTTTACATGCACATGGAGATTAAGCTTAATAATACTAGAACTAAAACTCCAAAAACAGAAAACATAAGCATTGTGGCAGTCTTAAAATGATAGGCATCTAAAGGACTTGAACATAATCTGATTCAGATTTTGAAAAAAACCCCAAACAAAATTATTATAAAAATGACAAAATTGTGTATTTAATGTATTTGCACAAGTCTAATATATGGTTTTACATTTGATAAATCTACTATTAGTGGCAATGGTCTGTTTCATTTTACATGTACAACTTCTATACAAGTCTGATTTATATCTGTACATTTTATTAGTCTTCTTTTATGTACACTGGTCTGCTTAAAGTGACATAGAGAAAAACAGTCTAAACATGTACATTTAATGATTAACTATAAATCTAAATGAACACATGTCAGTTTATATTTACATAGAATAAACCCTACATGACGCACCAGTTTGATGAATGTTTGTACTTTTAATGACTAACTAAAATGTACATAGGTCAGTTTACATTTACCTGTACATGTAGCTAATTCTAAACTACAAGTGAAAATATATGAAAGTGTCGATGTCATTCGTCTATAATTTTACAGAAGCTACAAAACTCAAGCTATCAATCACCGACTAGCAGACATCCAACTACACTCACATATTCTCTTATTACATTGTGTGATAAAAAAAACTGTTGATCAAGTTCTTCACTATTACAAATATACATGAATATGTGCAAATATTTTTCATATACATGTATGTGTAATTCATGTGCATCTGTGACTGTTGCAACCAAATTTCACACTTCCAAAAATTACACTCTGAGCTGAATGGTGATTTTCATCCTCCATATATCTACGTGTATGATATATATCTATATAAAAGATGCTCTTTTGAGTAACGATGTATGCAATGTCAAATAACCTATTATTTGGAATAATGACTATTATTGGGTGGATTTGTGATTAAATCTTACTGATGGACCAAAATACCCAGTCCCCTAGTTTATAAATCTTTAAAGCACCTGGTTGATTTATTCATGTTCATGTAGAATACACTGAGGAAGAAAATTTACACGTTTAGTAAAAACTGAAAACATATTGACTAACATGTATTATGTATTTAAAATACAGAGTAAATATAGTATGCAGACTTCAGCATGATTTTGTTTTCATCAACTCAAAAACTGTTTTGAAGCTATGCATAAAGCAAGCACTGTGGAACATTTTTACTGCAATGAAAAGCTTAAATACAAGCCAATTTTTGTTTATGTAGAAACCAAACCCCAAATAAGCCTTATATTCATATACATGTATGTGTAATTCATGTGCAATTCCATAGAGATTTTCAAAATGTCTGTAATTCTTTTTATCAGCTTCACCTCTCACAACCTTATTGCAGTTAAAGGGGCGTAACCTAGAATTGTGCAAGAACCATGTTTCTTTTTCTGAAGCATAAAAACATGTGCCTTAATTAAAAAACAAATTCATTTACTTAAAAAAATGCACCTGGGTTAAAAAAATATCAGAAGCATGTAAATATATAGAACAGAGAGTGAATAATTCCGATAGTGACAAACCTTGCAACATTAAAACTCCATCCTCTGTGTTCTCCTCCGAGCGCCGGGGAGATTCTTCCACAGCTGGGTTATTATCTGCACCTAAATGTACATGTACGTGTAAATTTCCCTGAAAATTTATTTAAATGAAATATAAAGTTATTGGGAAGGCGATCAAACAAGTTTTAAAATTTAGTCTCAAAATCTTTTTCAAAAATTTATTCATTTCAAAATTAAGACTTAAATGTACTGGCTTCGATGTAATTTTTAAAATTTCATTTATTTTGTAAATTAAGACCTCATCATGTCCTATACAGAGGTGCTAAGGTTTAGTGTTTCTACCTGGAATAGTCAGAGGTCGTTCTGTGGATACAGTAGTCCTATCTTCAGTGTTTCCCTCTAGCTCTTCAATGATATCCAATAACCCTGCAGCACTCAGAGCCGGGGGGTGTGTCTTCTACCTGTAATCATTGAAAGGTAAAATTCTCCATTAACTCAGATCAACTTTTGAAAAAATTTAAAACCATATCCCACTGTCATATAATATTTTGAGACCCTTTCCAATGGAAATTGAAATTTGGAGGTGGTTCAATATTTTGTGGCCTTAATATCTTGAAACCCTCTCCATCATAAAAAAAATAAAAAAGAGGAGGAGACCAATGTTTCGCTGCATAATATCTTGAACCATCTCTCCAATAGGTGTTGAAAATCAGAGGGGGTTTAATATTTTGTGGCCATTATATTTTGAACCCAGGGTTCAATATTTCGCATTAAAATATCGAACCCGGGTACATTTTATTGCACAATATTTTCAATATTTCGCTCTATCAAAGTATCATATGACATCAGGTTAAGAATATCATTATCATGCTTCCTGTCAGTTTGTCACACATTTATATATATATTCAATACTCAACTATATTCGCATAGTATACAAAGGATTGATATAGTGTAAGCATATTTTGCTGAAATAGAGCACTGCGAGTGTTTTGTAGGAAAATCTTAAAGGCATCGAAAGTAGGTATCGAACTAACAACCTTAAGGAGAGACAATGATGTACTAGCATGCTTTCTTATGATAAATCTATCTCACCGGGTCTGAGGCGCCTCCTCCACTGGTCCATGGCGGTCTGTATAACCTGGTTGGTGTAGTCCATCTCCCTCAGAGCCTCGGCTAGAGGAGTGTCCAGATCTCTCTCTACAAAATCATCAATTGTTAGAAATATTTAGTGGTCATTCTATGCCCCCCCCCCAAAAAAAAAAACCACAGTCAAATCTGAACCGTTGTTGTTGCTTCTATTTTTTTCTTTTCTGCTTATAAACATTTCTTTATGTAAGATAATTATAAATATTGAAGAGAATATCTTTTGTTACTAGTCTAACAAAAAAATTCTTATTGTTTCATCTATAATACATATTTATTTCATAATATAACAGTTAAATACAGCGTAGTATGCTATAAAATGGAGGTCCTAGCTTGCATATCTTGTTCACATTAATCTAGGTTAAGAATAATAAAAATTAAAAGTGAAGTTTGAACTTACCCTGGGGGCCAATATTTGAAATGATGTTTCCAAGGCGGCCTCCTAACAGAACACACATAATCATGCATCAAGCGTAAAGATATTATAGACAAACATAGCTGATGTTTTATTAGAAGCAAAAGAACTTTTAAAACCTTTGCATGGGTAAAGCAGATTACTCATTGACAATTATATTCAACACAAATCTATTTAGAATTATATTATCTCTACCATTTTATTCACAACTTTTAATAATATAAAATAAGAGATTTAAATCAATTGATTTCTGCTTTTAATGAACTCAAGAGACACATATTTGTTGACAATCTCTAAGTTCTACACAACTTTTTATGTAGACCTGGAGTGAATTCTTTTTAATGAGTGTATCCCCTCTCTCTCTCTCCTCTCTTTCTCCTCAAGAGACTCCCATTGTCTCTCTGTCTATCTGTGTCTCTCAATCTGACCGTGTCTGTCTGTCTGTCTCTCTTTCCTCTCTTGCTACGAAAGACTTTCCCCTTATCTTTATCATTCTGTCTCTCTCACTCTGTTTTCTTTTTATCTCTCAAGAATCTCCCCATATCCTCTCAGTTTCTTCAGCGTTACGTGATGTTGCAGGGTCAATAGATTTGGTTCTTGCCTCCGAACTGATAGTAGATCTGGTATCTTCTGATTCTGCATTTGGTGCGACTTCGGTGGTGACAAACCCACCTTTAGGAGCAGAGGCTGTTGCTTCATTTTATGGTCCTTTCTTTTTGTTTTTCCTATTTCTCTTTTTAGATTTACTTGGTTTGGTAGATAAAGATGTGCTTTATTTGCTTTCTTCTTCTGAAAAAACAAATGCTAATAAAAATCCTTAAAAGATTCAAAAAAGAAAAGCAGAAAATACAAATGCCTCATTTAAAAAAAAGTCCTGATTTAAAAGTGAGAAATGCACAAGATTTAAGGCAAGAGAAATTTGTATGGTAAAAAATTATTTGAAAAGTCAGATCTATACATCTAAAACAACTTTCTTGATTTTTAATCAAAAAAATGCTTACAATTAACAGATTAACAATCCTATTTCTTTTTTTAAATAATCTGAGAAAAGATGTGACAGCCTTGCTTAGGCGATACTTCCTTTTGACTGTATACCTACAAAAGAAAGTGTCTATCTTGAAGTTTTTTCTTGACGGATGCAAAATTCAGGAGTAATTTGTACATGTCCAAGGTTATTTCATAATTTTATCATGTACAAAGAAAGTTCATTTGTCTCAGTCAAGTGATTATATTTAAATTGCTTTGTTATAAATTTGTAAATTATAACTCCCTACATATTGACAATAGGAAATGAGTTTGACCTTTGACCTAGAAACATGGTTTAAGGTCAAAGGAAATCATTTATCACTCTCTTTAAACTGTGAGCCAGATAGGGCAAAGGGGAAAGAACATATGGTCCGAAAAAGGATTTTTAGGAGGTTGGTAAACAAAGTAATTATCAGATCTTCCTAACAATTAAAGGTATGATTTGTTAATCTATAAACTATTATTTAGTAAAGAAAACATCCGTATATTTACCTTTTAAATTTAGGTATTTTCCCATATTTTAAATAGAACTCTTCTTCTGAACATGCTGAAGAAGTTCAACATAGTCTAAAATTGGCCTTGACCATCGAGCCCTCTTAAAACGAGGTCTGATTTGACCTTAACCTCTGAGCTAGTAACTTTATTATTTTCTTAACTAATGTTCCAAGATTGAAATTTTACATTGTCCAAGATGTACTTGATAAGAAATAAAAAATTGAATATAATATACTGCATTGATATGACATCGCTGATGCAAGGTAGGCAAAATTTTGAACTCATTCACTTTCTTTAAAACTTGGCTTATCGGTATAACCAATTTTATTTTAGCAGACCTATGAATCATTCTGTTTTTCTTTGGTCATATAATAGAAGACAAAATATGATGAATGACAATTGCAGTAATGTTTGTTTAAACGTTTAACTAAGAAATCTACCACTGTCTACTTTGCACTATAATTGAACGAACGGTTGAATGAAACAGGGTAATGTAACGTGTACTGAAGGACAGGTCTTCGTTGTTTAAAAAGTATTGTGAAAAAATTGAGCCACACAATTTTTTTGATATACCTGAAAGCTATATCTCCAATATGGAGAAAACCCAAAATGATATCATATTTGCTCCATTGTGAAAGTAAGCTAATTCAGATAATGGTATCAGTAAGATTCAAAAGTTTGAAAAGGTCACACATTCAACAAAATTATCCCTCATTATCCATCAACTCCTTGTTGTTAAGCCATTTTTCACAAGATGCAGAGTCAAGGCTAGCTGGGTCATTCTTACTGTCTTTTCTCTAATATAGTACTGTAAAATGGTTAAAAGGAAGCTGAATTGCATACATCTTAATTGGATCACATGCTGCTTCAAGCTTTCATCCTCCATCTCCAAGTGGTTTCTCACAAGGTTACAAATATCATGCACTTCATCATATCTGAAGTTTTCCTTTATGTGTTTGCACTGTTGTTGATATGAAATGAACTTTGGCTGGCACCGTTTTTCAAATGTCATGCATAAGTTTTTCAGCTTTCTCCATAGTTTCTGAAAATCATACGCTTTTCCTCAAATACATAAATCTCTTTTATCAATGTTCGTATTTCATTGACATCTTTTGGAGACACATACTTGTATCATTGTTAAGGTTTGCTTTGGATTAAAGGTTCTGCAATTCTTCGCATAATGATGACAAAGTTGTATGTTCCTTCACATTGCAATGCTCTACTACTCCATTTATCTGTGATTTGAATCTCCTCCATAGAGGTTCTTTAGGTTCAAACTGTGTGATGTGACTGTTATTCTCGTTTACAACTTCGGGCAGAAAACAAATATCGTTTTACTTAAAGCACAAAAGTTCTTTGTATGTCCATCAGGATCATATATTGCTTTAGCTATGATGATGTCTGGTCTAGATCATTTTATCAAACCTGTAATTAGACATATAACTGGTTATATGAGAAGAGTTAAAAATGAGAATTCATATACCTTTTTGTTTAACCTCATGTATTCAGACATTTGACACTTTTCTTGTGGTCCAAAAAAATAAAACAAACAATATATATATATATATATATATATATATATATATATATATATATATATATATATATATATATATATACACGGTAATTTCCCATTGAATTGTAATGTATGTTTACTTCGTGATTTCAGGAACAATATTCCGCCTTTGTATATTTGTGTTATTAAATTAATGACTTTTATTCATATTGTATTTAATAACATTTCTCATGAAGATTCGTTTGCTGTAATAGGTTATCAGTTTATAAACTATGCTTTGTTTAGAAAGACGCTGTTAGGATTTTTATAGATTCTTTGAGTAAGTGAGTCTTTTCATCATACTTACAAAATGAAACCCAGCAGTTCAGTTGTCATGATATTTAATAAAGTAAGTTAAGTTTTTCGTACCTCCGCTTAAAACTAATGAACAACAGGAAGATTATTTCAAAACATCAAGGCAGTATATGTACACCCTTCATAGTACCCCAAAACGTAATTCGTGCTTACATTTCAAACAGTTGGATACACTATATGTTGCAAATACTTTTATTGAATATGAGATAGGTTTTATTAAGTTTGTTGAAAATGAATAACTTGAATATTGCATATGGCAAATTGAGTCAAATAAGGCACATTGTGACATTGTGAGATACAATGTAGTAACAAGCCAATACAACTTTTACATATACATGTATATATGGAATCGTTGTAATCAAATTTAAAATAACGTTTTAATTCGAAAAGATGTTGAGAGAGAGAGAGAGAGAGAGAGAGAGAGAGAGAGAGAGAGAGAGAGAGAGAGAGAGAGAGAATAAGAAAGAGGAAAATGTGTGAAAAGAAAGACAGAGAAGAGAGAGAGAGATAAAGGGTGATGAAAAAGAGATTGAGAGAGAGCGTGGTGGAGATATGCAAAACATATCCTGTCACACTCGAAATGAGCTTTACAGAAAAAAATTGCCCAGTGCTAAGTTGTAAACGTAATATAAATATAAAATTATGAGATAAAAGTAAATAATTTTAATCAAGTCCCTTTTTTATGAATTCCAAATATGATACCAGTCGATGCAGATTGTCCTCTTATTGTCATTAAAAAAACGATAACAGATGAAATAGTTGAACTTAAAATTACAGAAGTATATCTTTGCCCTTTAATCAAGCCAAAACCGTATATTTTTGCAATTCTTCAAGGCCACGCGTTATATATTTCAGCTACATTTAGCTGGACAAAAATGTGGTTTCTATAATACATATACTCAAGCATTTTTATTTAAATGTATATTTTCATTGATAGATTTTCATATCTGTCATTTATTAGGCTAGTCCAGGCTGTTAATTTAGTTTTATTCATTTCTGCATTATATAACTGAATCATTTAACAGAACACAATTTGTTAAAGAATAAAATCGGAATCTGATATCTGAGGATAGTGCATTTATCCAGCAGGTGAAAGGGCCCCGTTGTAAAAAAATAAATACAAATTTATCACTTTATTTGAAAATGTACTCTGTAGACTGATAGTTACAAGATTCAAATATCTGTAAATTGAAAAATGGAATAAAATCTGGCCTAGTAAAAATGTCCCAAGTCTACCTTACCGGAAGTATAAACTGAATAAAATAAGAACACAATATTCCAAATGTAGCGATGAAAACAAACCATTTGAAACTAATAGGTTAACTATGTCGATCCTGTAAGTTTTTGGGTTTTTTGTGGCGGGGGGGGGGGGGATTTACTGAAGACTATCGTAACTGTACAGTTTTTCTCTGTCAAAAACAAAACCAATTTTGTTCTGAATAAGTTTTCTATGCTGCCATTTGTCTGCGTATACACAATAGAAATTCAATTCACAAATAACGCCAAATGATTGATATAAGTGGGGAAAACGTATATAAACAATGTCTATTGTGTTTAATTTGCAGACGCTAATATCATTACAATTGCAAAAAAGCAAACGAGGAATACATATAAAACATACTATACCTTCTTCTGATACCCCAGATGTGTATTCTAGTGTCCTACTTTTTCTATTTGGTGTAACTTAGGTAAAGGGGTAATCAAGGGGTAGTAATGATAAACCGCAACTATTGCTTTTTTTCCCATCTTTATCATGTATTAAGAAGACTGAACAGCGTTGTATTGTTTGTGCAATTACCATACTAGAACTTCATTGTAAAAAATATACTTTTTGTGCTTTAGATGTATTGTTTCTAAAATTGGGTATAACGATAATTTCTTTAAAGATACACCAAAAGATGGCCTCATCACAGTTGGTTTTGGTATCTAAACATTTTCATTCAAAATGGTGATTCCGTTTGCATTAAAGAGTATCTATTTACGGTAATTATATCAAAAATTTCCTAAATTTATATCTTTGAAAGGTATGTAAGAAATCAAATTATTCGGTTGACTTATTACTATTGTTTCATAATCAAATCATTGAAGAATAAAAATTTAAATTTAAAGAAAATGAATGGAACTCGATATTACATTATATTAAACATTGATATTTTCCCATGATAAATCAAGCAAAATTCAAAATTAAATTATTAACAAAATATATATCAGCATTGGTTTGTGGTTGATATTATATAGAAAGAATGACACACAACAATTTCTGGTCATTATTTCACCGTTTGATATTTAAAAGGGTCACTGATCGATTTATTGCATTATATGTTTGTACTATGCGCGACAATATTTGGTACACCACAGTAAAATACATTTTAATTAAAATGATGGTCGTCAGGATTTTAGTATGTATGGCGCATGTGTAACACTTTTAAATTCCAGACTGTTTTATTCTATTCAACTATTTATTATAAAATTAGCTTATCTTTCGTTTTCCCTATTTCAGTCACCTGTGCTATTTTTAGAATTGTTTATACCCAGTCACTCATAAGGAGTGACGCCCCATTGTTTATACCCGATCACTCATTAGGAGTGATGATGACTATTATATATAGAGAGCTGAGCGATAATTTTAATACAGGGCAAGCATTTTTGACTCCATTTGGACTACAATGTGAAATTCTTTGGATTTATTATTGTGAATTTTGTTGATTTATATATATTTATATAGATATTTAACTGTTAATAAAATGTAAACCAAACATCAGACTTTTAATGTCCAAAGAGGAAATTAATCGCCTGGGGCGATTATAGCTTAGATATTAAGAAGCTACCTGGTGAATTTTTGGTTTAATTAATTACTTAAAAATTGCTCGGACTGCGTTACAATTGCAACAATGATTGTTTTCTACCAGTACTCTCATTTCGCTTTCATTTTACATAGAAAAACGTATTTCTAACAGTCCTTGATCATTATCTCACCTGTTCGGGGGAATGAAAATATCCAAAAGAGCATAATTAGCGTTGATACATGTACTATGGCTTAAGGTAACTCACTCCTCACGTTTTTATTTTATTGCGCAGATGATCATAATATTCTAAATGAATGTGATTTATTTATTTATTCATAACAAAAAGATTATTATTTCACAATTACACAACATTCATGAATTCAAGAAATAAACAAGTTTTCGGGAGAACTATTTTTTCTTGCGGAAGGTCTTTTAGACGAAAATGACAGAAAACAAGCAATTTTATGAATTTTCAATATACTTTTCTTTTTATTATACTTAATTCATTATTAACATTTTTAACATTTGATAGGTTTGTAACATATTCTTTTGGTTCTGTGTGACATGTACAAAATTAAATCTTGAGAGAGTAATAGACGTTTAGCATGAACACATCCAAATATATAGAAAATGTCTGAATATTTGTAAGCCAAATTTTGTGAGAATTTTACCTTTGAAGCCATATATCTAAAATTTGACATCACTGACCCCCATGTTTTATTATGTCAAAATGATACTGAATACATATCTAGGCAAACTGGATTAACCGTATAAAATTCTTGATATTCAAAAAGTTTTTATTTCAAATCCAATTTTAACTATTATAAAAATTGTCAATTTTAAGTGCAAAAAGGTCACTTTTTTCGTAATCCCTCTATTCAGTGTGACCATTGTGCATAATTAAAAACAATATTTGAAGAAATAAGTTTGCTCAATCAAAAATACTGACAACAAAACCTAATTAGGCTGAAATTGCATTTTAGGTGCAAAAAGGTCAAATTAAATTGGCCATAACTCTGAGGGATGAACACTGACCCCCCATTATCTTTGTATTTTTTAAATGAGTTTTGTCTTCGGATTTCAATGATATACTTCTCAAGAAATTCTTGATACAAGAACATTCAGGAGTGGGATACCTTAAGAAAATTCCTGTTTTATATTTGGGAAGGTATTAAATTAAGGTTGATATTATAGGGACAAAACTTGTATTCAACTCTTTTGGAGCATAAAATTGTTTACCTAGTCGAAATGCAGAACACAAAACTGAAACACCCACAGCATTAAAAATTATACCTATAAACTTTTGGCCAAAATCTAATTACATACCATAGACAGTTTAACTCAAGCCACACATTATATCATTGACTTCATATTAATTAATTAATATTAAAGACAGTATTCTGTAAGAAAACAACAACAAAAAATACATACTACAATACATATCCTATAATACCTCATGATAAGTACACAAATTTCACATTTTTAATATCTTATGATTAATATCTGTCATATTTTTTCTACGAATATGAAAGTACAATATATACTAGAAAACTAAATTTTTACTTTACATCTACATTTCTTATTATATAACAGCAGAATGTTTCCAGGAAATTAAATTCATAATGCTAAGAAGTAAGTACCAAAAAATGTTTTGTATTTTTAAGTTTATGTTTCAATTCATTTTGCATTTAAGGATTTGATATGAGTGCGTATATTGACACATATTGTATACTAATTTAAACTAATTTTGAAATTTACAGAATGGATCACAACAAAAGAGTTTGGCAATATACACTGGTAATCGCCGTTTTAATATACATGTATCCTTCCATTGTGAAGTAAGTATCCAATTGTGTACTATAAGAAATTTATATTTTGCAATATTTAGAAACCAGTACAGGTAATATCGTAACAATTGTATAAGTTAAAAAGGCATATACCTGCTAATTGTGAAGAAATTAAATATATAAAGCACTGGAAAATGCACCGTATTAGACCTTTAGATCCGACTGGCCGGGTTTTAACCTTAACATACAAAACATATACCTACACATATATACATGCATACGCATTTTTAAAGGAACGAATTAACGATTAATTAGTATATCTTGAAATTAATTCGAATCATGTTGTGTTTTGTTCCATGAAAACAAACAGAACTCAAGATAATGGAATTAATATCGTTGGAGGAAAAGACGAAGACAAGAACAAAACTGGTGGAATTGAAAATAAAAATGCTTCTTTCCTAATAAAAAGAGAACAGCATATACCAGATAATGCATCAAAAAGCCCAGATCTCCAAACAGACAAAATTGGAGAAACTGTTTTAACAGTGCTGCCATCGGTTTTGGGAGTATTAGTGGCGGGAATTACATTTTCAATATTAATGCTGATCTTCCTTGTAAAAAAACATCGCAATAAAATACATCTTCCGGAAGACGCAAACTTGCTTCAACAACATTGAACAACATTAATCGTTTTACTGGATACATTCAAGGTGTTTACAACGAGTTGTATAACGTGTTATGATATCTTCTGGGGAAACGGTCGGTACTTGTGAAATGTAGGGATCTTTCACACAGAAGACACTTACAAGAGCATATAATTAACGTTTTAGAATTATACGTTTTCTATAGTTGCCATAAGCAGTAAATATTGGATAATCGAAATCAAAGTACCTGTACCATATAAATACATAATTATATTGACTATCGTCAAGAAGTGCATGTACCGATACTAAATGTGCCGTAATTATGCTAGATATGATATTTTTTAAATCTCAAATCAAAGGATGCGTGTTAGATACAGAAGTGTTTGACTTTAATGATAAACGCGTAAAGGCGTGTTTCTTTTGTCTGTTATGATAAATTAAATTTTTCAATGACAAAATGCCACCACCACTAAATGACTACTCACTTCTATATAGAATTATCGCTTTATTTAATTTTGTGTATTCAAATGATATTATATACATACAAGTTTTAGTAAATAAGAAATGTTCTGTTCTTTGATTATATTATTTAAAAACACCATTAACTAGAAACTGTGTACGTGTGCTTTTACTTTGATTTTTTATTCTCATTCAAATTATGTTTATGTAAAATGTTGGTTATTGATATGAAAATTAACGACATTATGCACAGATCGTCACAATAGGGACAATAGAGAAACATTTATATTACCAGTTTTTGAAGCTGTTTTGTAAACATTGCGTAATTATATATTATTTATTCTAGACGACTAACAACAATTGTCTTTGACGCTTTTGTATATTTTTTTTCTTTAAAAACTGATAATACATATTGATGTACAATTTACGATTTAAATTCACACTATATAAAATTTCGATAATGCAACATCTAAAAGATACAGACATTTGATCCCGTTTAACTATTGCACGATGGATGTTGAGATACATTGGTTTAACTGACGTCATTTGGTATTCTAATGAAGCACATATCAGCCTGATAAGACATGTCAACAAGCAGAACATGCTTTTCTGGGGAACTTCAAAACCAGACTTTAATGAGGAAAGACCACTTCATAGTCAGAAAGTTACAGTATGGGCAGCTCTGAGTAGTGCTGGTATCATAGGCTCTTTTTTCTATGAGGAGGATGGTAAACTACAACAGTTACGTCGCAACGTTATCTGACCATTCTAAAGACAAAATATCTTCCTGAGCTAAGGAGAAGAGATATAGAAATGAACAACGTATGGTTTCAGCAGGATGGCGCCACCGTACACAATGCAATAATTGTACTTGAATGGCTGGCTGAAAAGTTTGGAGAACATTTCATATCCTTACGTTCAAACATTGAATGGCCACCACATTCACCTGATATCAACCCTTTAGATTTTTATTGGGTTATTTAAAGGCCCGTGTTTATTCACTACCCCCACAAGACACGAGTGCTCTGAAAATGTCTATACCAAGAGAAATCAGACGTATAACCGTAGACTCTTGTAAAAATGTAATCAGGAACTTCAGAGATAGAATGAGACTAGTGACCGAGAAACAAGGCGGACATTTGGCACACGTCTTAAAATGACGTTAAATCGAGTACAGTCTAAGTTGACTTAGTTTTGAAATGCCTGTCTGAAAAATTAAATGCTTCAGCTTTATTTAAACTTTTGATTTGTTAAAATTGTATGAAATTGCTTTTAATATTTTTGCAAAATTTCAGTTCGTACATGAAGCATAACTTTTATTCTAAAACTGTAAAGTTGGAACATGTTTGCTGAAACACCCTGTACTTGATTGACATATGTATACATTATCTTACAAGTATGGTGCATTCATTTCTTTTTGTGCTATATATGTTGAGCATTTGATTCCACACTTTGAAAATGTCACTTTTTTCAATTAAACTATATGAATATATTGTTACAATTGCAACCGTAAATTACATTCAGCAACATAACAATATAAATCAACTTTATTTAATTTATTTGGATTATCTTCTCTTTGTGTATCAAATGTAAAACATTTCTAAAGCCCTAGTATAAATATTTAGCACATTTTATCATTTGTTACTTTTTATTCATAGACTATAGTTCTAGGTTTTCGATCTTTTTTCTTTAATTAAGCACTGATCCAATGAGTGTAAAACTGATATTCTGGGGTGGGGGTGGGGGCATTGTTTCTAAAATTTGTGGCGGAACTGGGGGTGGGAGGGTTCACATCCACACCAAAGTGCGGGGATGCAACAGGCTGGTGCATGTAACAGTTATAAGCTCAAGTATAAGTCTCCCTCTTGCAACATTTAAACCTGGTTTCACTGCAGGAGACTGAAACAGGCATGTCTCACTACCAGCCCTAGAACGCTGGTGATCGTTCGGGCTCGGGCACGGATGCTTACTCAGGCCCCAAGTGTGTCCCTTATATGTGTAGTGAAACTGGCGTTCTGATCGGCTCCCCAACTTTCCCATAAATCAATAGCATGCGGCTATTTTTCACCAATTACACTGAAGTACTTTATTTCTCCAGTTAACCTTAATATTTTGGCGGGATACACTGATTTTTTTCCTGGAAACTTAATCGAAGATGGAGGAGAGCGTTATTTGAGTTAATTCAATAATTGATAAGAAAGATTCAGAAAAGAATTATCAAGTTTTAAAACAAACATGTATTTCTCAATGCTTAATAAAGAATCATGCATGCGTATAAACACAATTAAATATGTGGTAGACATATAAAGAGTATATATAAAGTTATATTATATTTTCTTCAAACCTCTTGCTGATTGCCAATCACACAACTCAAAAATATCAATGACAGTTTTTAAAGTAAGATGTATGCTTTTATTACCGACAAGCAAATACAAAGTACCGACAATTTTTTGTTTGATTTTAGATATTGATATCATGTATAAGCAGTAAACACTTTTTCACGGTAAAATGCAGACTCGAAATTATTTTAATCAACCCCCTTATCTCGAAATGCAAAAGGTGATAAATCTAACATCGTTAGCAGACCAAATCAAGTGAACAGAAGCTGTGTGTGTTCAACTTGATACATTATGCATCACTCATGAACCTGTTCATTTTTAAAGTAGAGTGTTTAACACCAAGCCGTTATTAATTCATACCATCTTATCAGCAGATTTGCAGCACCCTCCAACAGACACGTTAGATAATTGTATCGTTTAGGGATTTTCTGATATTTGATAATAATGAGTTATAAGGTATCTACCAATACCTCTAAAAAAGGAAGTGTTCCACAACCAGGCATTTTTTATGCGAGGCTAAAAGAGAGACGATCTGCCAAGGGTATGACCTGACACCTTAATTGGTTCTTGATAACGTTGAAGTGTGGTAAAGCGCAAAAATGTTTAGCATCACTCAAAGGTATTAAAATTAATAAACAAAGTTAAAACATCTCTGTTAAATTAATTTACGATCTTGTTTTACCACCTGATGCTCGTAACAATAAATTGCTCTATTTTTTGTAAACTGCAACATACAGGTGAATTTAGTAAGAAGGGTGGGAGTTATCTGCCTCACTGATTTTTCAATGAAATGGTATCATCTAGCCATTCAGAAATAAGGCTATATTGATCAACATTTGCTGGTGTACTTAATAGTTGCATTCGGTGTAAGGATGAGGCCATAACAATTGTTCCAATAGAGGGAATTAAGCTAGTTGATTATCTGGATGAAATCGTGCAGAATTCGCTTTTCAAAGTGATTGTAGACTGGTAAATACGCTGTCAATTCGGATCATTGACACTCTTTGTATCGTAATTACCAAGGTAAGACAAGTTTTTTATTTATTTTCCAAGTTAAAGGAGTTTTTAGGACTAGGATTTTCCCTTCATTGTGTAATTTTTCTATTCTAGTTAATGTTTTTGGCATCAAATTTACCAGTTAAAGCTCAGGTCAGAAATCACCTGAAACTATCTTCTCCAATGTTGAGGTAATCAGAACTGCAGAGGTTAACTGATTGAGCTGTATATAATATTGTGAACTCTGTCAACATTTACACTCATTGGGATGAATGTGACAGGTTTGTTTTCATTGAAATGTTAAGGTCCGTCAAATCATACGCAAGGATATTCCGATGGTCTCAATTGTAGTATATTTTATAAAAGATTAGGCCAAAAGAAGGTTTAGGATTGAAATTATCGTTAGTTGATTACTCTGTTGAAATACTGCGAAACTCTCTTTTCGAGCTCTTTAAATGTGAGCATACATTATAAGATATCATAAAATTAATTAATTGGAAGTTTTGAAAGACGTTGTGACTTGTAATAAAGTAAGTCAAATTTCCGTTTCAAATTCAATAGAAACTTGATTGAGAACATATAATGAACTTTGAAATATTAACAAAATACACGATATCATGATGCTTTTCAAGTGCACGTTGAATCATAACTTAAGAACGAAATGGTGTGCAGAATCACAATAGGTGGTATCGTTATGCAAATTCTAATTTAAGAAATAAAAAGCATGCGGAAGTTCTGACATGGACAATCCGATGTTACATTAATATTTGCATAAAACTATCACAAATCTCGGAGGTCCGATGGAATGCAAAAATGACAATCGGCATACAATAACTACAAGGTCTCCAGTATTTGTGTAGGGTGTTGATTTTAGGTCAATTACTATGAAGAGTAGGGTCCTTTTTATTGCAAAAAATATTTCAGGCATATTGGTTTACGCCTTTATTCACAATTACCCAAATACAATCGCTGAGATACGGGGGTGTTCAATAAAATTAAGATAACAAAATATTATAACAAACCACCCTTAAATAAGACTATTGTCACAAAAAGTAGAGACGAGTTAAATCTTTTGACCTCAATGAAGAATAGCACATTAAACTTAAGCCTACCTAGCTATCTTGGCCCGAGATAGTTGGATATTGTTAATGGGCTGTTCTGATAAGTGAATGATATAAAAAAAAAAACCCAAAAAACAAACAAAAAAATTTAAGACTACCTAAACGGCGTGTCAGTTTTCTGTTTTCCATTTACGTTTTCACATGTATATATGGACCCATAGCGTATCGATAAAAATCGGGGTAGTGGGACCGTATAAATCAGATCTGTTATTTATCTTAAAGCTGTAAACGTTTAAAAAACAAACTAGTATTTCATTACAGACGATAAATAAACAAATTCCCTTATAAATCAAGACTAATGATGCAGCTAGGAACGAACTTATTCTTTAAGGGGTATTATCTCTACAGCAAATAAAGAACACAAAAAAGTCATCAACACTATTTTTTATTACTTTTGCAAGCAATTTTAACAGTTTTAGACTGTCAATTCCTTTTCAGTCATGTCTGCATTATAAAACTCAATCAGTTCACATAACACACTAACAGTTTGTTTAAGAGTCAAATCTAATATCTTGGGAAAGCGCATTTTAACCAGCAGGTGAAATTAAGGGCCTCGGTGTGAACAAATACGTTTTTCCTTTACAGGTGCTATAAAACGTTATCGCAAATCTGTCAACGATGGATATTTAATGAAAAAAATGACAATAACAAACCGTCAACCATCTGAATAAATATACAAACTTAGATAAAAAAAAATATATGGTTGTACGGGTGCATCGGTGACTCGAACCCCTTAACCTACATCTATTTTTAGTAGGATTCCGTGAATCCACTAAGACAAACATTTCGTTGAATAACTGATCGTTATACTAACACTGGAAACCTAATTAAATTTGTCTATAAAAGAGGCAGATCAATGGTTCAAAAAAAAAATCCCAGATAAATTAGAGTTATCGAACATGGCTGAAAATCGGAAATCATTATTCATACTTATGCATTCTACAGGGAAATACACGAATTCTTTTGAATTGCGGGTACGTTAACTAGCCGTGTCGCATGACTTGGTTGACTAATCAGAGGATTCTATTTAATTGTTCATTTAGAAAATGAAATATTTGTTGATGATATATATATATATATATATATATATATATATATATATATATATATATATATATATATATATATACACACTTTATTTAAAATTGTACACTGTTTACAGATAGTTTCAAGTTTCAAATATCTGTAAATTAAAAAAAAACAATAAAAGATGCCCTAGCAAAAATGTCCCAGGTTCACCTTACCGGAAGTATAAATTGAATAGAATAATAACACAATATTTCAAATGCAGCAAAGAAACCATTTAAAACTGTTTGGTTAACTATGTCGATCTTTTAAGTTTTTTGGGATCTACCTAAAGACTATTGTAACTAGACGTTTCCTCTGTATCAAGAACAGAACAACTTTTGTTCTGAAAAAAGTTTTTAGACCGCCATTTGTCTTCGTATACACAACAGAAAAAAGGAACAAAATCAACTCACATATACCATCAAAGAAATCATATTAGATAAGAAAACGTATATGAACAATGTTTATTGTTTAATTTGCAGACACTCAAATCATTTAAATTGCTAATAAGCAAATAAGGAATACATATAAAACGTAATATACCTTTGTATGATATTCCATATGTGTATTTAAGTGTCCTACTTCTTTTATTCGGGGTGATTTAAGCAAAGGGGTAGCTTTAATACCATAGCAACTATTCGTAATTTTTTTTATCTGAACAGCGTTGTATGTTTGTACAATTACTAGAACCTGATATATGAAGAATATACTGTTTGTGTTCTAGACGTGTTGTTTCTAAAATTGGGTATAAGATCATATTTTTCGTTCTCTTTAAGAAGTATCTATAAACGGTAAACGGTAAATATGATAAACTTTTCTACATTTTATCTCTGAATGGTATATTTCCTGTACATTGAATATACGGTTTTTTATAGCTGATACTACTTTCAGAGCATAAAAGGTAGTTGATGATTTCAACTGCATGAAATATGACTATATATTGACTTAATTCGAATTGTACTTTGTAAGCAACAGAATAATTTGGTTTAATTATTACCATTGTTACATAAAGAATTATTAAAAATTTAGTATAAAAAGTATAAATTGAGGGTTTGAAGAAATGAATAAAACTGTATTTATTTAATAAATTTGCACTTTATTCAAATTGATTAACATTATATTAACCATTGATATTTTTCCCCATGACAATTCAAGCAATATTTGAGATTTAGATGATTAACAAAATATTTATATCAGCAATGGTTTGGACAATTTCTGGTCTTTTAAACAATCTTTTAAACAATTGTTTTTAAACTTTACGACGAATTCATCGTTTAATATTCAAAATGGTCAATTCACGATCTACAGCAGTATATGTTTGTTTATGTTTGTACTATGCGCGACAATACTTGGTACAAAATAATAACATACATTATAAGCAGAATGATAGTCCTCAGAATATTTTTAAATGTTTGGCGCACGCAACACTGGATATTTTCTACTAGTACACACAGTTTGCTACCATTTCACATATAGAAAATATTTCTAATAGTCCTTAAGCATTATGTAACGTGTTTCAGATGAGTGGAAATACGCCAAAGCTGCGGAGCATGAATGAGCATAGACACTGCAGCTCTATCAAAATCCTGGTAAAAATTTGGAAGGCATAAAATAGAACCTAGTGAAGGTTGGTTATATAAAGATAAAACTCGTATTCAGCTCTTTTGGAGGATAAACTGTTTTTCTAGATTCATTCAAGGTGTTTACAACGAGCTGCATTACGTTTTATGATAGATTCTGGGGAACACGTTCGGTGCCTGTGAAATTCAGCAGAAGAAATTTACAGGAGCATGTAACTAACGTTTAAGAATTGCTTCACGTTTTCTTTAGTTACCAGAAGCATCTAATATTGGTTGATTGAAAAAAGTACTCGTTTCATATAAATACATACTAGTAGTTACATCCAATTTGACTGTCGTGAAAAAGAACATGCACTAAAACTTGATTGGTAGTCATTTTCCATGATGTTATATTATTTTAAAACCAAATGCAAGAATACGCTATTTTCGTGAATTACTTTGCATCCATGTGTTAACAGTGCAGGCATGTATCATTAAGAAGGGGGAGGGGTGGCTGGCCCCCCCCCCCCTCCCAATGTTTTTCGCATCAGACAGTTTTTTCATATGTAATAAATAGAAGTTTTAAAAATATTAAATTGAAATTTAAAAAATGCAACGCTCTCCCCTATCCCCAATGCATAACGATTTTCATGTTTTTGAGAATTTTCCCTTTTTTTCTTATCAAAATCTTTTAGATGAGTATGGGCTTTACTTTCAGAAACAATGATACGTGCCTGCAGTTCGCAGTGAAATGGTTTGTCTTACTTTTATGATTAAAAAAGATTAATGGTACTTGTTTTCTTTGTACATAAATAATAAAAATTGCTGTTGACATCTTCACCTATGTTTTCAATTGACAATGATTATTGGTTTATGGCAGTGTTTAACCTCAGTGCTTTAACAGATCAATTGAGTAAATAGTTAGTGTTGTCATCAATTTTAATGTTACCTCGATCCATTTGAATTTATTGTTCAATAATCCATGGACTCAATTAAAAGCTAGTTTTTTTATACTTTTATATTTTTTATATAATCTGCTTGAATTACATCTGAAGCTTATGTGTAAAGTAAAACATAATTTTTCTAGATGTCAACAATTTAACACTGTATATTACTAATTAAAATGTCCACTTAATATTGAGAGTTAGACACTTAACCTGTGTATCGTAATCATATCATTTGCTAAATAAAGTTAAATATCAAAAGGACACGTAAAGTAGGTATTATGGCACATTTAGCCATAAAGCAAAGTATGAAACTTACCAGTTTGTTAGATACAAAATAAAAAGTGCGTATGGGCATGATTTATATTCCGTCTTGATGAATTAATTTTTTTAAATGAAAACATTTCGACACTTACTCGTATCTACTGATTACTTATTATTTGATATAAACATCGCTATTTAAGTTTTTAGTTTTACATATGAAATTACATATGCAAGTTTCAATGATTGAGAAAAGTACAACTCTTTAATTATATGATGTAAAATGCTACTTTGATGTTTATTGACCAAATATGTTTTTCAATGGGGACGTTATCCTTTAGATCTATCAGTTTTGATACAAAACGTTACTGAAAAAAGAAATTGTATTTTGTATGACTATTTGTTTTTGGTAAATTTAAAATGATCCAAAATGATAACTACACCAAAAACTATCTGAAAGGTTCTGAATGCATGCAAGATGAAAATTGTCAAAGTTGATCTTAAAACATAGTGCGGAGGTACATTTGATCCTATTTTTATTGCAGAAATTTGTTGCCAATATGATCTTTACTTCTGAAATATAACGCATTTAAAAGGCTTAAAAAGTTTTATAGAGACAATGCATTTCCTTAGCAATTTACAGTATTACAATTTCCTTATATCTTTATTTTCTTTTTTTTCAATCTATTAAATATCTTAAGAATAAAACATTGTTAGAGAAAAGATCGAATCATACTTTAAAATGTATACCAAAGTGATGTTATCATATAAGAAAAATAAAAAAAAGCAACATACAACTGAAAGTGACACACAGGAACTTGGCACCAATACTGCTTACATGTAAAACAAGATGTGTTAATATCTGAATCTTATTCTTTGGCAAGTGTGTGATGTTTGGTTTTGGTGATTACTTAAGTAACAACAAAGCTCTGTATCATTCTCCCAATTTCCCTTTCTTTCGTTTCTTTCCTTTCCTTCCTTCTTTCTTTTCTTTCCCTTTACTCTCTCTCGTTCTCTATCTATATCTGTCTCTCTTTTTTTTCTCTCTCTCTCTGTATGAAAGTGCTTCACTGCTTCAATGATTTAATATTATCTAGTCTTCATATTTTGTTCCCTATGACACAGAGAAAACACCAATTATACCACGTGCTTACGGATTACGGATAGTTTTATTGTTATTATATAAATAGTTCGAAAACAAAAATACACCAAACATGTGCTGTCACAGTGTCTATTTTAAGTACTAGGAAAACCTATTCTATTTTCACTTCTTAAATAAACTTTTTACACATCGTTCATTACATTTTTGTTTTGAAATATGAATAAAGGTTTAATTTCCCATTAACTAGTAAAAGTGTCCGTGTTTTATTATTCTAAGGTACTTTTCACTATCATTTAAATCGTTTTGTTATTGAAAAAGATTGGTAATTGACATGAAAATTCTCGACCTAAGTGGTCACATAATTGACACATTGACACTACTATTTTTTTTTTAATTTAGGCTGTTTTGTAACATTATTTCATATTATTTATTCTAGATAAATAACAACAATAATTGTTTTCTGTACTCTTTTGTATAATCTAAAAAAATGAAAGCTGATAATACATATTAATATACTTGATTGACATATGTATAAATTATCCTACAAGAATGGCACATTCATTTTGTCCGATAAATGTTGAGTATTTTATATTACACTTTAAATATGTCAGAACTGTTTTTCAATTAAACTATACAAATGTATTGTTGTAAATGTAATCGATAATAACATTACCAAATAAATCAACTTTATTAAATTCAGTTGAATTATCTTCTCTTTGTCTATGAAATCTAAAGCATTGTAAAAGTAGTAGAATAGAGTAATACATGTATTAAATTTGCGAGAAGAGTTTAAAATAACACATTGTGTGCGATGTATAGCTATTTTATTAACACAATAAATAACAGGACAAATTACTAAAAATGTTCTAGATGTACAGATCTATAAATGCAATTGAATTATGTATGATAGAGTTTTTAATGTTTCATTCTCGGTCAATTTATTATGGAACGTGTATCATTATAAAATATTTCAATTACCAAAAATAAACGATATTTTCTTTTATATTATTGCAGATTATATTGGCGGAAATTATACTCAAATAACCAAATGGGTTGTTTTTCTACAATGTTTTATTTTTATTTCGCCGTCTGGCAAATGAACACCCCCGATAGACCGTGGTAAGAAAGCTAACATCGTTGTTGCAAATTCTTTAACAAACAGGTTTGCAAATCATGCTAATCACTTTTATATAAGTAACGCATCGTTAGTGGATAGTAATTTTGTTTCTTTTTAATGGGACAATTTTTTTTAATTTTTTTCTGTCAACACAATGCAACCTTGATTTTACGGTTATAAATTCTAAAGTCTTGAAAGTATAGTTTTTGTTAGTTGTAGGATCTTCCAAATTCCGAAACTTTTGTAAGATCTTTCTACCAAACAACCTACAAAAGAAAACGCATTTTAGTGTAATAATACAAAAATAGTAGAACGTAGTTTTTTTGTGAGGGTTAACTTTTTTTAATTAAGCTTAAAAAACAGTTATACTGTATTATATTGTTTGTTTTTGTTTGGATAGCGAGTGAAAGCTTCCGAGCGTAATTTTTCACGTTTTGGCACAGACATTCAAGATCTGTTAAGATAAATCATTTGAAATGGTGATGAATTATTAAAAACACTATGGTGATACATATAATCTATGCTCGATTTATTAAAACAATTTTCAGTACGTTTATCCTACTAATTTGTAATCGTCTTTGTACTGAATTACAAGAAGGAAAACTATATTTTTTACAAGTAAAATATTTGCGAGGGATAAAAGGAAATTTTAAGATATTTGCATTATTTTTAAGATGAAGAGATCAAGTAATCCAAATTATGAGGAATATTTGGGCAAACTTAATGAAGTTGTAGAATACTTATTAGGTCATTGTTTAAGAATTAAAAAAAACAAACACTAGTTTTGTACAAACAACGTTTTACAAATGTAATAAAAGAAAAAAGGCAGATTTATGACATTTTCTTTATCACAAAATGTTGTCTACCGTTCTTTTGTAACCAAGAGTCCCAGGTTTGTACTCATTGAGTTTTCCTGCAGATCTTCAGTCCTCCAACAGATCTGTCAGATCTCTCCATCGGCCTAAAAAATCAGGGTGAAAATACAAAAATGGTGCTAGATATTATTTCTGTTAGCTTTAAGTTAAATTAGGTCTTTCCATCTTTCAGGTTAAAGACCTCTTGTTTTTATTATGCTTTTTATTATTCTTCTTTTTTTCTATTTAGCTCGGGATGACTTTTTTGTTATTAGGGTTATCCGAACAATTGAAACTTTATGTAATTGGTCATTAAAAGTTATGATACCAATTGACCCTGTGTCAAACAACTCCCAGAACTTACAGAGTTATTGCCCTTTGAGAAGGAAATGTTTGTTATCATTACTCCTCTAAAATCATAAGAGATAGAGATTATGAACTTCAGTACACTTAGAGTATTCTTGAATCTATTCATACCTAAAGGATCCGAGGCCCCCTTCTAGCAGTTATTGCCCCTGAAAGTATTTAAATTTTCATAAAATCACTTCCAACATTTTTTAATTATTTATCGTAAAGACTTCGGAGCACTTGGGATGGAAGCGTCTTACTTGGCCAAACAAAATGACATAAAGGTCAAAGGTCAAGGTCATTTGAAAATCCGTTAATTAATGAGTTTTTAGACATCTTTTGTTTAGGGTGGTAAAGAAAAACTTTTTCATGGATATAGTAGGGCATTTTAAGACATTTTAAAATATAGCTCATTGGCTCATACCTTTGAATGATTACAGAGTTAATAAGGTATTCAATTTGGTCAGCAAGGTATCACATCAAGTCCTGTGGTTATTCAAGTAAAAATTGTTTTTAAAGTCAACTTATTCATATTGTACAAAGATAACTAGCCTCTAGAACACGCTCTTCTATTGTTAGGTTTTTCTGTTTATATGCTTGTGTAAAGAATATTCACTTGGCGAGCACATAAGTTTTGTTCAGAGTAAGTGGCAAAAATTCGGAAAAAGTAATTTAAAAGGTATTTACAATACACAACAGAAACTTTTTACAACAATGGCTTGAAATACAAAAAAACTCTTAAAAAATCATTTATGGCTTTGTTGTTTTCCCATTTTCTAGTACAACGTATATCACAGGTTTAATATTTTGTATACCTTATTGAGCAATCTAACAATTAATTTAAAAATGTGAAGGTGGAAAAACCTTTAATTGTTGGAGAACAATTAATCTACTAGTAGTTATTATTTTTCTTCTCACTAATCTGAAGATAAACACTTCTGCTATATCATAACATAGATTTGGATTCGGATAAATGGTGAATTGGAACTTTAACAGAATCCTTTTATTTGAGTGAATCATTTGAGATGATGGTGAATGATAAAAAACTAATAAGATTCATATCCTAAAACCTATCAGTAAAGAAAGACTCAACACTTTTATGTTTCACCAATTGCTAACATAGAAAACTGGCAATGTCATGAGTTACTTTTCACAAACATGAAACACATTTTACCAAAACACCTGAACATTATTAAGAAATTTACACCTTTCCAACAAAAGAATTTTTTTTCGAAATCTTTATCAACTTGATTAATGCCCGCTTCATCGCATTGCAACAAAAACATTGGGCCGTTGTAGTCTAGTTATTACGAACTGGTGAATTACTCATCCGGTCACCGTAACTAGTGCAAAAATAGTTTCAATAAAAGACAAAAGGGCAGGATAATTTAACTTTCTTTATCATTAACTTTTGGTCTACTGGCAATAGTTTCAGTGTCTACTTACTGAGATTGGATCTTCTATACTCCAAAACTGCTGTCCGATCTTCTAGCCGAACGACCTATATAAAACATTTCAGTGTAATAATACAAGTTTGTGCATAGTGTTATTTTTAAAGACTTTATTTTTAATAGTTTCTTGTAATCTTGAGATAAACAAATATTCTATATCATAAAGATTTCTGGTTTCTTTTGGATGGTGATTTTAAACTTTTATGTATAATTTTACACGTTTTATTCCAAGAAGCATAAAAATTGTTTAGATGTTGATGAATGATAAACAACTATTTGAATATATGTAGCATATCCTCGATTCATCAAAACTCAGCAGCTGTTCCAACAATTACAGTTCGAAGATTTGTCTGCACTGACTCGAACATTGAAATGATTTCAATAAGTAGAATATATACAAAAATTGGTAGTCAATTTTAACAATATTTTTATTACTTCCAAGAAAAATTGAGATTAAGAAATGCACACTATCTAGAATGTTGGGTCGTGAGGATTACGTACTTCCAATGTTGTCTGTTAGCTGTCATTTTGATTAAAAATTGACCTTCCAGAGAAGCTAGCAGTAAAATACCCTTTCAATCGTTGTTCTATCTGTTTGAACATTGTTTGATCTGAAGATAAGGTCTTTATCAACTCCAGTAATGTCCCACTCGATGCATGGACCGAATAATTATTAGTTGTTGTAGTCATATTTCAACGGACTGGTGAATCACTAATGCAGACACTGTAATTTAATTCAAAAGTAAAAAAAAACACCAACTTGTATAAGAATAGTGTCAATGAAAAACAAAAAGGCATATATATTTCATAATCTTTATCATTAAATATTGATCTGCCGGTTGTTCTTGAATAATAATTTCAGTTTTTTACTCATTAAGTAATCCAAGTCTGAGACTCGTGTTCTTTAAAACATAAAACCTTCCTTCAGCTTTTTATAGCGTAGTATAGATAATTGGAGCATAGTATTATTATTGTAGGGTTTATCTTAAATTGAATTCTTTTTTTCTTTAAGTCGTACGATAAACGTTTTTGCTATATCATTATGAGATTGTATTTTGTTGGACTGGTGGGTTCGAGCTTTTATGCATATCTTTTCACATTCTGGTACATGAATTCCCTGTTTTGGACGAGTTATTATTTTACTGGAAATGGACATTGATGGTAACCTAACAACAAAACTTTATGATAAACGCGATGACTTCAATTTTTCTATAGTCAACTTTCCCTACTTATGTAGCAATATACCTTCATCACCTGCATATGGTGTTTTTGTCTCTCAGTTAATTCGATACGCAAGGGCATGCTCTTTGTATGAACAGTTTCTGAGACGAGGCAAGCTACTGACAATCAAGTTGATAAAACAGGACTATCAACAGTCTCGTTTAAAGTCATCTTTTCGTAAGTTCTATGGTCGATACAACGACCTTGTCAGCAAATACAATCTTCTACTGAGTCGCATGCTGTCTGGCGTTTTTCATACTAATTGTTAGACAATAATTAATTACCTAATTGTCTACGGACTTTTGCGGTTTTTATTTTCCCGATTACGACAAAGAGCACACGGCGGGTGTGACCGGTCAGGCCTTAGGATCATGAAGCATTTTGGACTTAAGTCAAATTTTCAGTCAGTCATAAAATGATTGTGTATCATATTAAAACAATTAAATTATTTTAATTAACAATGTTATATCATGCCACTTCTAATACCATTTAATTTTTTTTCAGTTTTTTAATTAAGAGACATTTAGACAGTGTACAACTTTTGACTTAAGTCTTAGATTGCTTCATGATCCTGGAGCCAGCAGAGGATGCTCACTCCTACTAGGCACCTGATCCTACCTCTATCTTGGAGGTCCGTGTTGCTCTGCTTTGAATTTGTATTTCGTTTTATGGATTTTTGAGATGGTTTGTTATTGTCATTTTTTCATTCTAATTGGTATGAATGATAAACTAACTATTTGAATAGCAATAATAAAGCTTCAGTTAATTTAAACAATTTACTACGCGTGTATCCTACCAATTGTATAACATACTTGGATGTACTACTTATGATCATAGAAAACCGAATGCGGAATATTTTTTTCGCAACAATTAGAATATATACATGTACATGCTAAATGGTTGTTCGAAAGTTTAAAGACGATTGTTATTACTCGTCAGGAAAAAGAAATTAAATTTTAAAAATCAACTTAAATGTGTTTCATGATATTTTAAACATAATTTTACAAATGTTGACCTAGGTTGTGCATACTACGAACATGTTATACTAAAGTAATCACACGACAAAACAATTTTGATAATCTTAAGATATATTCCTCTTTAGTTTGTTTAAAAAAAGGAAAATAAAAGTTTTATATAGATTCTTATCATTTTATGCAAAGCTCTCTGCTTCATCGTGGTTTACAAAAATCAATCTTGCGTGTTAACAGTTCTACGGCTTGATTGCATACATTACAAAAATCTTTATGTATTCAAATGTATACTGACACTTGCACAGACAAAGATGTTAAATTATAAAAATTAGGCGTATGCATTATATTTCCAGTATCATGCACAATTATTCTACCTGCTACCGAACAGTTCCAACGCACAATAATACAGTTAAGAACAAAATGTAACTTTTATGTCACGTCTTATATGTTTATCTCTAATTAATTAATAAGATCTATTAATTAAGAATAAATCAATTTATTTTAGAGTTAAGCTTAGTTTATAAATGTCCCGGAATTTTTATTCCGGAAATGTGTACAGTTTGGGTTTACGTTTAACAAACATCCTTTTTGGAAAAGGCATTGACCGGGTCATACGAAAAAAGTTGTGAGAAAAATATTTTCAAATTAGTGAATCCTTTGTACAAAATATCGTGCGAGATCATTGAAATGATCTAAAGTAACAATTAAAGTGACAATTTTTTACGTCGATAGCTCAGTTAAGTTGAAGGATTAAGTCGATGGTGGTGGATTTCTGTCGGCCCGACGTTAGCGTGCGCACATCATGCCGAAAGTAAAGTCGAGCAAACGGATTGCAGAGAGGAGAGAAGGTCTGCCAAAAAACCAACAGCAGCCAGAAGCAAAGAGGGGGCATTCGGTAAACAGGGACACTTCGGAGACAGTGGAGAAATCCCCGGAGGTTGAACATGTGGTGGAAAAAACACAATCTTGCCCGTAATCAGGTACAGTTCAAAATTTTACCGAACACAATGATATTCCTCAAATAATTGTTAGCTATAACAACGTTTTAGGGTTAAATGTTTCTCAAGAGTTGAAGAACAAAAAAATTAACGGTCAGTATTTAGACTTGGCAAAAATATTTGTTAATTCCAATGAGCCTCAAAAACAATCACTTGTCATGGTGAACGGTTAGCTTCAAGCTACGGAAAAAAATGCAAAAAATATAACTAATTTTCAACAATGGACAGATGCATTTATCATATTTGCAAGCATTTATTTGGAGGCTCATCCTACTAAAGCCTTAGATCTCTTGAAATACATGAATGACGTCAGATTAGCGGCAGCTAGGTCATCCGGTTTAGGATTTAAAGAGTATGACCAGCAATTTCGATTAAAGCTTGCGAAAAACCCATCGGGAGCATGGGGGACAGTTGACCCGAAATTGTGGTTAATTTACATTACACCTATAAGTAGGTCATTTCTGGCTGCTGATACACAAAACCAGAGTCAGAATAGGAAGTGTTATGCATATAATTTTCAGGGGTCTTGTTTCAAGGCACCGTGTGGTTATTTGCATCAATGTATAAAATGTAATGCCCAGCATCCACTAGCAATTTGCCCAAAGAAAGAGCAGCAGATGCAGATGCAGTCATCCAGGGGGGACCAGCCATTTCGTAATCAGAGCTCCAATAGAGGAAATAGGGTACAGGAGCATTCCATTCTAGAGGGGGTAGGGGCAACCACTACCAGGCTCAATGTTTGGAAGTTAGGATATACCCCAATCAAAATTCAAAATTTAAAACCACTACTAGAAAATTATTCAAATAAGGCGGTAGGAACTGAATTATTACAAGGTTTTCAGTTCGGTTTTAGAATTGGCTATAAGGGTCCAAGCTAGGAGGTGAATCAAAAAATTAAAATCTGTTTTGCAATTTCCAGAAGCAGCAAGGGAAAAAATAAATAGTGAGGTTTCATTTTTCCTTTTCAAGCAAACCAATATCCAACTTAAGAGTTTCGCCAATAGGTATAGTCCCCAAGTTCGGAGCTAGCTGGAGGTTAATAACACATCTTTCTTATCCAGAAATGAATAGTGTTAATCATTTCATAGACCCAGAGGACTGTTCAGTTGCATACACATCTCTAGATCAGGTATTACAGGAAGTTACACGGCTAGGTAAAGGTTTTGGCAAAAATGGATATAAAATCTGCATTTAGAATAAAGATGATAAACCCAGGAGATTTTGACCTCCTAGGTTTCAAGTTTGAAGGAAATTATTACATTGATAAGTGCCTGCCAATGGGCTGTGCTATTTCTTGTAACCTATTTGAAAAATTCTCAACATTTTTGCAATGGGAATTGAAAAGACGAATTGGGACGGGTGAAATTTTTCATTATTTAGATGATTTTCTATTTTAGGGTGCCTCTGGTTCAGATGAGTGTGTTCAGCTTATGCGAGGGTTCCATGACTTGTGTGAAATCATTGGTGTTCCCTTAGCACAAGAAAAGACTATGGGTCCTTGTACAAACATAATTTTTTTAGGTTTAGAAATAGACACCTCAGACATGGTTGTAAGAATTCCACCAGAAAAAATACAGCAATTAACAGCACTTTTAACATCAAGTTTGATTAACAAATCTCTCCAGCTTCAAGAAATTCAGAGTATTGTTGGGAGTTTAAATTTTGTTAGCAAAAGTATCCCAAATGCAAGGGCATTTAATAGACGGTTTTATAATGCAACTTGTGGAATAACCAAACCTCATTATCATATAAAATTAAGTAGTGGTATCAAGGAAGATATAATGATGTGGTTAAAATTTTTGCAAGACTGTAATGGGGTAAGATTAATCCATGAAAGTGAATGGTTAAGCAGTGACAATATCGAGTTGTACACCGACAGCAGTGGAAATCCAGAATTGGGGTGCGGTGCTTACTGTCAGGGTCATTGGTCTTACTGGTCATGCCCCTTGGTTGGGAGAGCTCAATCTTCAAGGAAATGTCATTTCTGGAATTAGTCCCTATACTACTTGCAATGTATTTGTGTATATTTATAATGTATATTGACAACAATGCTTTAGTATCCATAGTTAATAGGCAAACATCAAAATCAACAAGCGTTATTGTATTATTAAGGCAATTGGTTCTCTTGCTTCTTAGAAATGACATCATGTTTAAAGCACAACACATATTAGGAAAGAAAAATAATATAGCTGATTCTTTATCTCGTGAACAGTTTCATCACTTCCGACAGCTAGCACCGGGGGCAGATTTAAAACCAGAGACCATTCCAGAGGAATTTCTAGCAATGATGTCAGAGATGAAGTAAACAAATTATTACAACTAGCAACAGCACAAAATACACAAGAGACATACAGACAAGGGTTGACATGTTTTGAGGAATTTCGTAATAATATTAGCGTTGAAAGACTTTGGCCCCCTTGAGTTATGTCAGCAACAAACAACATAATGTCAAAAGTAATATTTATTTAAGCTTAAAGGGGCATTATTTTTCCGATTTTAATGTATACAATGTTTCAGTCAAGTATTTTTAATAGGCAACAAAAATTTTAGTGTCATTGGTTGATGTAAGCGAGATAGAGAGCTTACAATTCTTTGCTATGTAAACAAACCTTTTGTTTACATTTTGAATGTTCAAGAAAAAACTCCAGTTTTAGACCTCAAATGAATGTGTTAAAGGGTAGAAACTTTTTTTTCATGCTTGGAATGATTAAAAAGATAGACGTCGACAAATCAGCTTGAACAAAGAATTGTTACTGGTATATTAAACCCATGTAAACAAAAACAGGGCACAAAGAATTGTGAGTTCTGTTTCTTGCTTATAACTCTACGACCGACCCTCAAATTTCATTTGATCATAAGAAATGCATTTCTAAAGCATTGTAAATAATAAAAACAGACAAATAGAATTTTACGAAAATCGTGACCATGCCCCTTTAAAACAAAATAATATTTAAACCAGTACAAACATATTGATTTAACTCGAGAAAGCCTATAGAAACTGTGAAATGCTCAATTATGCAAATAATAAGTCAAATATGGTTTGCACATTTGTGTTTTACTGTAAAACAATTTGAGGAGGTGGTGGTAACTGTATTTTGGACATCTAACGGTCGAAAAGAGAATTGAACATCTGTCAATATTTGGTCAAAAGAATAGTACCGTCATCTGACGTTCAGGGATTTCCTTACTGTAAACTACGAGACACATGGCAAAAATGAAAACTTTGAAGATTTTCGAACAAATGTGAGCAAATAAGATGTTAACTAGTACAGTGTCATTTTGAATTGTAAGGTTAAATGCACAAGAGACTAGGCGTGATATAAAGAAGGGGTGTTTTTATAAACTGTATCTGACGAAACATGTTGTTTTTAAATGTCTGTATCAAAAATACCGTTTCATCAATAGACTGAAACTTCACACTTCAATAGAATAAGTGTTGATGCCTAAAATAATCTGTTAGTTATGACTTTCAAGAAAAATATATGATAAACAGCCTTATTGTCTTCGCACTTTTTTATTGACCCTCGTGTATGTATAAGTTAAAGCTTTTTTAAATAGTACATTTATGTTTTTAAAGATTTTTGTAGTTGAAACAAATTGTATGACTTTGCTAAGACAGTCAATTTTCTTCGTAGAATCCTATTGTAATTACTAGTGAGACATCAGCAAACCTACATTAATTAAGATTATGAATGGAAATTAAATAAATTTGATAACAAATGAAAAATCAAGTCAATTTTGAACCATATTTTTTTAAAGTTAACACAACAATCAAGCATCAAAGTATGCTTGATGGCAAACTGATGCTGGCACTCCCTGTTAATTCATTTTCTTTAGGTTTAAATTCATGACTGTCCTCCTATCAGTGTATTACCTCAGTGTTAGATGTAATTAATGATAGAGTGCCTGCAAGGATCTTGTGGTACCACACTTGCCAGCCAAACGATTTTTTTCTATTATGAAAATAATGCTGATATACAGTAATCATTAAAAAAAATATACCTATTTTAGGACCCAGTACAATCAATGTAACAAACAAGATCTGGTTATTTGCAAAATATTAGTAATTAACATCAGAAATAGTTATATACATAATCCTTTCCTTGTTGAAAAACATACAATTAATTGTATCATAAACAACAATCGAAAACAAGCTCCCGGGGTCTGGCAGTCTGAATGAGGTGCTGGCTTCTCGTCTTTAAGTACAGATATAACAAGAATCTTATCATCAGATATTGTAACACTATTTGCTTGTGATATTGCTAACGGTCTACAAAATAATTAGTTTTTTGTCGATGCCGAAACATATGCATAGATGCGACAATTCAGTTGTGCTAAAATATTTGAAAATATCTTACAGAAAGTTATTGAAAAGTTTACTTTAAAAACAACAAGACAGCTTGGTTTATAATCCGGACTTCAAGTGTAAACAATTGCTTCATCATCAATGTATATATATATATATATATATATATATATATATATATATATATATATATATATATATTGAAACACAATAAAATCCACAGTGGTCGACGAGTTATAGATAGAAATTAAAAAAGAAACACGAAAAACGTTCAATATAGCTTAAGCGCTTTCATTTTAAAATCTTCATTATATAGCTTCTGAAGATTTTAAAATGAAAGCGCTTCAGCTATATTGAAATTTATTCGTGTTTTCTTTTTTAATTTATAATTATATATATATATATATAATTATATATATATATATATATATATATATATATATATATATATATATATATATATATATATATATATATATATATATATATGAGGAAAACTTTTCAAGAATAAAATTAAGAACGGATTTTTTTTTCATAATAGATAAACAATGACGTATAATTCGAGATACTGGTATTTCAAACATTTTGTGTCATCTATTTACATATTTAATCCCAATTAACTTAGAACCAACCGGAGCTTATTTGCTGCACATATAAAGCCTTTGTGCTTTTTCTCACTCTTCTAAATTTAACAAGAAAAAAACAATTTAAAGTTTACTTTTAAAAGTAAGAACTTACTTAATGTATTGTTATTTTATACTCAATTAAGTTGACATTCATTGTTAGTGTCCGTTTATGTATATTATGGCAAAAATCACAAAGTACAAGGTGTAAAATTTGGCCCAACACTTAAGTTTGTGTCTAATTATCTAATTATATACATTTAAGAGACTTCTTTCCTTGCAGACAAGTAAATGCAATTGCATTTACGATGTTTTTGAGTTGTTCATCAGATAGGCAAAATAAAGTTTAGAATTTTCTTTCAAAAGACCTAAACACAAAATATCGATAATTATTTTTTGCCGAGCTTACTGGTTTCATGGATAATATTTTTGTTGTGTCAAGCATAATAAGATCATGTTAACTCAATATTGAATGAGTATTAATATTAAAAAAATAAGAAACAAAACGTTGTTAAGTAGCGTTAAAATAAAGTTGTTATTATACTTCGGGGGAGGGGGTGCAAATTTTACATGTACCAACTTCTTTGAACTAGCCTGTAATGTTTTAAAAATCGGAAAGCCTTAAGGTGAAGGTCATCTCAACAGTCTATGTGACAACTAGTGTAAACCGGTTTTAGAAACAGCTGTCTTGCTGCTACTTATTTATAATTACTCCCTCCGTGATTTCCAATTTATAACGGTTTATTTAATAAAGTAATACATTTCACCAATAAGGGAATGTGGATATAAGCATTAAATGATTTAAATCAGATTAACGCGCGTTATTCAATTTGTCTGCTCACCTGACGGCAGTTATTGGCACAACGACGTCAAAAATAATTCATTCAATGCTGTAATGCGAAAGCTGTTTATTTGATCTAGCCTAAAGAGCAAATACGTTTTTAAGCTGTTGCTACAAGGTAAAAAAAAATCAAAATTGAATCTAGTGCATTTAAAAATTATCTTAATACTACAATCTAAAAAAAAACCAATTGAAGAGATAATAATGATACGATGATTATATGCTGTAGGTACCTCTTTGTTACGGTAATTTACCGCAAACAGCCGCCGACCACCAACTAACATCATATCTAACACAGTAACTAGACACATCTATTGCATCTGATTTATTTCATTAATAAAAACTTTATTGATATCTGAAAATGCACAGTGTTGGTTATGATATGTGCATTGATTATACGATCAAATTTTAGATGAATAGAATAACTGTGAAGCATGCATCAGGTGTATTAAAATTTACCTATGTTCGTTGTTTCTGAACATCAAGAAGCTAAATTATACTTTAAAAAGAGCATGCCATCATTGGATTTTTAGAAATGTTTAAACGTCGGATCCAAAGTACAAATTGCTTCTACCGAAAATGCCCGTACGTCACACAACTATTAATGTTTGAATTGATTTTAAATGCGGGAGTAAATATCTGGGTGAAAATCAAGTATGATTAATTGTGTCAAAGAAGCAAACATAATTTACAAAGGAATTTGGATTTGATATTTCTTCAAAGTTACATCTGTAGCATTGCAAAAAAAAAAAGGCATGGAATTTCTATAGTAAATTTCGGTTTGTTTTAACTGTGTTGTACATTCTTCATTCCAGACTGAAAACTGCATTTATTTCATCTTAACTAATAAAGAGTTTTATGTTGGACTTTAAAAAGCTAAAGTACATTTGAAAAAGACATGTATCTTTTGGAAAAACCTTTTGCTTAAAATGTATTTATGTCAAATCTGAAATACCTTCTAAATTTAATAAATGATTCATCTTTAAACTTTTGTCATCTAGCTAAAAAAGTGTGTGTAGATCCAGAATGTGATTTATTGAAAGGTAATGGATTTGAATTTTAAGTGACTGAGCCTCGCAGTTTTTCAATACCTGACGACAAAACTTTTGTCGATAACAACGATAGCCCATAAAACATTTTTGAAATCAATCAATTTGGATTTGATGTTTAATGCATTAGTTCAAATTAACTTTAAACATATAAGATTGATGAAATCAAAAAGCATATATCTAGTCTAGTCATAAATTCAGAAAAAGGAATCGATTCTTACTTTTGTTTGGATTGTCTAGGTGTCTAGGAGTAATTCCACTATCGCGCGGTGTTGTAGAAAACAAAAAACAGAATAGTATTCATACACAAAAAAATAAGCCTTTCTAACAAAAGTTGCAGATAATAAAAACATATTTCATACTTATCTTTTTATAAAAATCACAAGTAAAATACTTCATATAATAAAAATAATAATTTCGATACTGTTAAAGGAAGTCTTCAGCGTACTAAGAGATCGATATATATATATATATATATATATATATATATATATATATATATATATATATATATATATATATATATAAGATATATGCTTTTTGATTTCATAAATCTTATATGTTTAAAGTTAATTTGAACTAATGCATTAAACATCAAATCCAAATAGATAACGAGTGTTGTTGGTTTTTTTAGTGTTTTATATATATATATATATATATATATATATATATATATATATATATATATATATATATATATATATATATATATATATATATTTCTTCCGTGTTTTTAAATGAAGGCCAAGTCTTTTCCCTTTTCCTTCCTGTTTCAAAAACCAGTTCCTTTAAAAAATGGAATTGCTCACCGGCTGCATCCATTACTTATTATTAACCTTAAGCAACTCCTTCTGGTTTTTTAAATGAAATTATATTTTAAAATTCATTTCTTATGACCCGGTCTTTCTTGTGACTAATATAAAAACTATGTCATAATTACTAGTGCAATATATTCATCAAATACTTAAAAATTATTTAAGCTACTTAAAATTCAACACTTGATTTTTTCGATAAAAATGTTAACAGTTTGTTTTACAAAGGTTTCATTTAGCCAGATTATGCAACCTTGTTAACAAAAAACAAAACACCCCCCCCCCCAAAAAAAAAAGAAAAGTAAAATAAAAAAACAAAACAAAAGTATTATCTATACTTATAAATTAAGGCATTTTGAAAATAAACTACAAAATGCCTGCACCAGAGTACTTGCTTGCATCTTTGGTATTTCAACACATGTGTGATGATGTCCGTAAGGTATAACTGAATTTTAACTGGTAAGTTATTATTGTGAAATTAATCAAAACCTACTTTCATTTACGATAAACAAGCCCGAATTAGCAAAAATGAGACTAAGGTGGTGGACACGCTTTGGCGGATCCAAGTCAAGGATAGTCTCGATCAAATATATATACTTGCAATGAAATAATATTGAATGATAACGTAAAAAGTAAATATTTTTACTGTGAGCCTATTTAGAGAAAACATAGAAGTTAAGATTTGACAAATGTTGAATAATTAAAATGAGTCAATTCGTTTCTTTAATGGGCGATATTAGTTTTGATACTCAGTCGCTTGCGAAGCACGACCTCTGGTGAGAGAATGGGATAGAACTTTCCAGAACGGGGTAACCAAGAACGCGGATTGACTAATTAACGAAAAGTGTAGGACGAGTTCATCATGCACCGCGGACAGATACCTTGGATTGGACTTCGATTAATACAAAAAGTTAATAAATAAAATGGAACAATTATTGCGACTATAGTATTAATGGAAAGAACTTTCTAGAGCGTGGTGCCCAGAAACAGGTTGACTAATTGATATCATGGCGGAAAGTGTAGGGCGAGTTCACCATAAGGCAAATACTTCGAATCTGACAACTTTGGTTTAAAACATGCATGCAAATGGATAATATTGCATAAACTAGCGTGTTTAAATTTCATACATTTTCATACCACAACAGATTGGTTGTAAACCTTAGTTAGACATTAATTTGTAAACATTAATAAACATATTACACGTATTGTATTCTTCGTCTATATGGATTAATGATGTTTGATGCCCCCCCCCCCACTTCCTGATTGTTTTTAATCTGAAATTCTTATTTGGGACAGTAATAGTAATTATATTGAAAATTGACCTAAAGAACCAAATTTAGAGAGAGATACACTAAATACCCATTATTCACTGGTTTGAAATAAATACAATAAAAAACAGTTTGTTTTTTTTTTTTCATTTTAAAAAATAAGATAAGGAAAATATCAGACAATGTATATACAAAAATGAACACAAAAAAATTTGGTTCAAGATATTTAGCATTGTATCATAATTAATGTGTAAAGTTTTAATTCCCGCGCTTGCGCTGGTTATCATCTAGTAATTTAGAAACGAAAGCTAATAACGAGATATCACAACAGAAGAAAGTATCTTTGTGCTAATTAAAATTGACCTCTCTTATTATTCAATCACAAAAACTGATTTTTACTGTTTATTTACGTTTTTGGAAACACCCAAACTAAGGATTGACCGACTAAGTCAATTTTGCATGCCTACTTATAACACATTTATTCATTCGCATAACTGTTTTAAGTGTTGTTGTTTGAGTTCGGTTTAATGATTCAATATTAAGAAAAAGACGTTTAAAAAATATGCCAAGTCCTTTTTATCTAATATGCCTGTTAAATGACATTGTCAGTTCTCAATGAACTACAACGTAGTACTACTCAACTCAACCATAGTTTAGCCAATCAGATGCTACGTATATATTACATGCCTCCTTGTACGGGTTACTCAAAACACTAAAAGTGTGCGCTGTCGAGAAAAATAACTCATTCAAAACTTATATTTTGTAAGGGACTTTGCTTGTTTTTCCGCTTTATTCAAAACCTGGATTTGAGTAAACAGACTGAGACCAACAATAAGGTTAAATTATCACGGAAATTGGATGACTTACGTTTCCTCAAAAGAAGGTAAGTCATACATACAGTCATTTTCATTTGTAACTAATTGGAAAACAAATCGGATAAAGCTCGATATGCCTTTAAATTAGCATTTTTAGGCCCTACATATTTTTATCAAGAATCAGTTGCATAATAAAAATTAAAAAAAAACCATAATAGAATATAAATATAAGTTTGTCTTAAGACAAGCCTTCAAATTCAGGGATATAACCCAAATACAAGTTGTATGAGCTTACAGCAGAAGTTTCTTTTTTTGGAATTTTTGAAATAGATGTGTATGAATAATTTTATCTATATAGGTGTTAAATTAAGAATATTAGATTGCAGTTTGACCTATTTATTAATATTACGTGTTTTGATCATTTTGAAATATTTTTAAGAGCGATCTAACATGGTTTAAACAAATTTTATCATATTAAGCTGATCCGAGTCTTTTTTATGTTTGGAGTCACATTGTGCCCTAACTATATAGTTTATGTGACATCACAAAATAAACATTTTATTCCGATTATCACTGTAAAACAATATAAAAGCTAAATATGTCTTTTTACGAAAAAAAAAACAGCCTTAATTAGATACGAAATAGAATGCTTTTGTTAGACTCGAGATAATGAGAGAGAGAGAGAGAGAGAGAGAGAGAGAGAGAGAGAGAGAGAAATACGTTTTGTAATTTTGTTACATTCACATTACATGCCACTTCTTTACATAAACTCATTGACGGGTATTGCCACATGATCAAAGTATTTAATATATAATTACAAATTATTGAGCAGTATTATAAAATCAATTAAAAGTTTATACTTGAAAAAATAACTAATCATAATGTTTCTTTGGTAATATCTTTGTAGATGGTCACTCTCGTTAAACACAAATTCATGTGATCTTATTTTTGTAAAAGAGATCCTGTTAGAAATCTGGTAATTGTTACCAGCATAATGGATTACAAAAAATAGCATAACCTCATTGTGTAAACTTATCAATGAAGTCAGAGGTTGTACTTTTATTTGTTTGTTTATTGGTTTTCACTCACAATGAGAAAACTCAACTTACGGGAGATGTAAAAGACACAATGGTCGCTGTGTCTCAATAGTCCCGTTGTTGTTTTAAACTGGCTCAGCCTATAGTTAAATTAATTAAAAGCTTGACATCTTAACAGGTGAGGTAAAACTCGTTTGTTTTCCTCTTCAAGTATATTGATAAATTTATAGCTTCAAATCCACCTTTATCGGGAGCTTAAATACAAATAATTTTATTAGCAATGAAGTAAGCATATCGCCCAGATTTCACTGAAAGATCTGAACGATAGAAGGCAGGTGAATTCTTCAGTTTGATAGGTTTCTCGAGCCATTATTGTTTGTATCTGTCACAACAGATAAATCGCGATCGCCCCCTTTATGTGTATCCATCTGAATTGTCGCCATGTTTTTTTTCCCTCGTACAGTAAAACTAATTAAGCAGGCTGAACCCGATGAAATAAACCAAACCTGATTTTATTTAAAAATGTATCGATCCGAAAATCGAAGCAGTGAATCGAAAATTGAATCGGACGTACATGTAAGTATTGAACAATATCGATATTTTGGTGAATCGTTTCAGCCATAATGTCTACATAACTGCAGATAACTACATTTATTTTCGTCATCCTTTAAGTTGAAGGAAAGGACAGTGGCCATGACCTGACCTTGATGCAAAAAACAAGAAGGTCAAATTTGATTAAACTGATAGAATCAGTTGGTTATATGATCTCTTTGATTGTCAAAATTTCATAAATATCTTAATACAAGAAGTATGTCTAATAACAAGAGGACAACTTCCTTAAGAAATATAAAAAAAAATTATTTATTTCCAAAAAGCAACGACAACCAATTATGACAAAGAAGATAATGACTTCTATCAAATCCTTTGATCTCACTTGATCTAAAAGTACAAGTAAGCTTTTCTGTTAACCTTTTTGTCCAACGTCCGTCTGTATGTCCATCCGTAAACCTTTTACATGATAAAATTCTTCTCAACAACTTGATCTTAAATATCTTTGGATGAAAAGAATTAAACTTTATTAAAATGAAGGACCATATCGGATTCGTCATCTAAGGAGAAATACTTTAAAATAATACAGTACTTTTAGCATCCTGAGCTAAAAGCTCAAGTAAGCTTTTTTTTATTATTAAAATTTGTCTGTTGTTTGTCATTTCGTCGTTGTTGTCATTGTCTTCGTTGTTTTTTTATCTTCTTCTCAAAAATCACCTGGCCAGCTTGTGAAGTGGATTTAAGTTTCTTTTGTTTTTTCAAGTGAAGGGCCACGTCCTCTTTAAATAGGGGGGGGGGGGGGGTCTTCTAAATTATTGAAAATGTGTTGGTATTTTTCAAAAATTTTCTTTCTCTTGGTCGTAAGAGCTGAGACTTGGGTAGAAGCATCCTTAGGCACAGTAGATTATTTTTTTAATCATGATTCCCCGGTAAGGAAGTGTCTAACTGGAATCAATTTTTACATAGGAATATATAGAGTAAAAGCTTTAAAAAGTGAAAACAAACATGTATTCAATTATCATTTTAACCATTTTCATTACAAACTTATGATAAAAAAAAGTTACCTAAGTGAAATAGACAACCAATAAATGTTAACGTCATTTCCTCCTTATCTATACCTCTCACAGGAAATTTAACAAAAATATTCAAAGTAGTGGACTGTTAATAATCCGTGTCACGTGACTGGCTAGACTAATCAAAGGTTGCATTTTATACAATGTATATGAATCTTGTTGATAAGGTTAATAGATATTTCACTTTTAAAAAAAAACCAATATAAATATATTTACTGCATATTTGAAAGCAATAACACTGCTAGCTACTATGCAAATTGAAATGAATAAAATGTTGCATAGTTGAAAAAGGGACAGTTACACCATCCCGGAAGTATAAATTGACTTTAGTAAGTTAAGTTTACAAATGTAGCAATTAAAACGAATTGATTAAAGGTCAACAATGTTAGGTCATTTGACTTAATCAGATATTCCTGACGGGATTTTTTCTCTCTTTTGTTTTAAACTGTTAAGAACATGTAATGCATTTTATTGAGGTTTTCTGGCCGCCATTTGTCTACGTATACACAGTTGGAATAAAACGCAATAAAACCAACTCACAACCAAAACAAATCACATCATAACGGTTTACAAAATGTTAAAACAATGTGTGTGATTTGTAGACGCTAATGTCAATATACTAAAGAAAAACAACTGAGTAAAACATAGAAAAGACGTACTATACCTTCTGTCGATATTCCATATTTGTATTATATTGTCCTATTTATTTTCGTTCTGTGTACAACTCAAGGATGTAGCATAAGTGGGGATACCAAGGGGTATATATAGAACCAATGCTTTGTTTGTCTGCTAAAACTATTCAGTATTCAAAAAATAATATTAGATAGAATATGTTGTGTACATTAGATCAGTTATTTCTGATATATGATATTACACCTATACGCGATAGGTTAAATTGACTGACATTCCATAAAATAAAACAGATAACTCGAAGATTAAAATCTTTTCATTTCATCTGTTTAATATTAGGCATAAATATTGCGAGTATGGAATAGGCAAAACATGTTATAGTTAGGTCTCATCAAACATTTAAATCGATACACATTAACTGCGCCGAGTAAAAATCCCTGAAGATGACCCACCCCGCATCGCTTGCGCACCGCCTGTCAATGTAGGTAGTCACTTTTAAAATATCTTCTTTTCAAAGTGTTGGGATTTTTAGGAGGGATATCGGATAGAGTAAATGGTAAGTATATAGAAAATAGAAATACCTTAGATTATATTTCCGTAAGGTGTATCTGTACATTGGACATTTGGTTTTTCATACTTTAACTTTAAAAAGAAAAGGTATAATAGCTTATGAGTTCAACTGCATGGAATTCAGATGCATGTAAACTTTTTTTTCAATTTGTATCATGTCAGCAATCAATTTATTCAGCTAATTTATCACCATTATTTCATAAACACATCATATAGAAATCATGACCGCTAATACGGTACTATGAAATTGTCTGGAAATGCATTCGTCGTATGCAGTACAAACGGGGTGAGGGAATGTTGGCGTAGAAAGAACAATGTAAAAGGTTGGGGCGCGCTGTGGAATAAAAATCAAAGGTTAGGTGTGCTGTATTCTCGAAGGTCTACTAAAAAAGTGTCATCGCATGGTCATCTGCAGTATATGTTTATACTATGCGCAATAATACTTTAGTAAAGTACAATACAATATGCTCTGTAATTAGGATTATCATTAATTTAAATATGTGTCGTCAGGATTTAAAAACAAAATTGTTGGCGACATGCAAAACAGGATATTTTCTACTAGTAAACTCATTTGGATGTCTTTTTTAAAATCCAACATGTTTTAAGAACCCTTGAGCATTATGTCACTTCTTTGAGAAAAGAAAATACCCACATGTGGTGTTGTATGTGTTTTCACAGCGACTCAAGCAATGTCCTGGTCGAAAATGGATAAGGTTTCATGTAATCAGGTGAAAGTTAATGATATAAGGGCAAAACACGTATTTTACCTTCATTTTAAAATGACAATTGTTCTCAAAATCCACCAAAAACTACTGTTAATTCAATAAAATCGAAAGGATGTATATCTCAAAACTGTATCATCTTACGATCTCAAAAAACCCTTCGCTGTATTGCCTGGGGGTTGGTAGCTAATATTCGGTAAAGTATGCGTTACTGGAACCATCTTAACTGAATGTCTTTTTTCAAATGAAAAACAATCTGATTTCATTTTTTTTCCACCAGTTTTGATCAACATGAAGATTAAATATCAATACCCATTTTTTCTTACTTTTTGGTTCAATTTTTTAACAATAAATTCAGTATACATATCTTTTGAGCCTTCCTTGCTCCTCCATATTATCTTAAATAATCGGATAAAAAGGAGAATTGTACATAAGATCATCAGAGTCAAAAGGTAAATTAAGTTTCCGTGTACAATTAGATAATCCATCAAAAGTAGTAAATGTTACTGCAATACTATACTGTGTACAAAATTCTTCATAACTCATAATCAGGCCATTAGGCTGATAGAGGTCACTTATGTAATATACATCTATTTCGAACCATGATGCTAAATAGTGCCATATTAACACTCTTTGGAACATAGCATTCTATGAAAGTCTTCCATAATGATGAACATGAACAATTGTTAAATGATCTTCGAATCTAAGTAATTTTGAAGATTTGTATAGAAGATTTAATGCATAACATTTGTATCCCACCTTTTTCATAACTTAGAATTGTGCAATTTTTAGATACTTTATGTGTTTTAGAATTCCATATATACTGCAATACATTTCTTTCAATATCAAGAATAGTTTTACTGGGGGGGTTGTGCAATCTAATCCACAAGTATGTTATTTAAAAATTATTAGAGTTTTTACAACAGTTATTCTAAATATTGTTGTCAATAACCTTCTAGACCATGAAGAAATGATATGCTTCATTTCCTGAAGTTTAGTTGACCAGTTTAGTTCAATCATTATATCATTGTCCAAATCAGCACAATAAGTTGCCAATTCATCAAAACCCTGATTAGAGATTTTTTTTATTTTTGAGAGAGAGAGAGAGAGAAAATGAATGAGAGAATGAATAAATAAATGAATGAGGCTTATTGGTGGTTGAGTGTAACTACTTGTGAATTAGCGATGCCTTAAAGTGGTTGAATGTTAACATGTGACCATGAACCGCTTCTATTTAAAGAAATCCCCATTTATGGCAACCATTCGTATACGCTACCTTTTGATTTTAAGAAGGGTTCTCAATCTGATTTTGATAGCGGACTTTTTCTGTATTAAGCAAAGCCAATAAACCCCCTAGTTATTCAAACTCGTTATATCTCCTGTCAACTTATCAACAGATCTACAATGCATAGCCTCATACTTGTTATATGATTCTCGCTTTAACTCTTTAATTTAAAACTGTGCAGTGTACTTGAAAATGATGTATGACTGCCGGAAACTTAACAACATTGCCCCCCCCCCCCACCTCCAAAAAAAAAAAAAAACCCCGATGGAATGCTTACAGACCTTAAATGAAATGGTTATTATTAACACTGCACCACCTTCTGGGCTACTTAGCTTAGTTACAGAAACGTAGCAATTGTAGTTGCTTTTGCATTTCCTCTTCTCTTATCCGTCATATGACGATCATTTAATATATACTCTCTATATAAGCATGTGTTTGATATACAAGTATTTCTCACCCAAAGAAAAAGACAGCTATCCAAAATAAGATTTTAACGACAATAATGATTTTAAAAAAACGTGTAAAATACATGCATGTGTTTAATATTCTATCACAAGAAATATTAAATGATCGATATTTTAATAAGGAAGCATGGCTTCATTAATTGTTTCTAATAGATAAGTTTGCAAGCAGTATGTCAGAACAACTTTATTGTCAGCACTTTCCCACATAAATACTTAAAATATTTTATTGATAATTAAAATCAGGTAATGCAATTAATTGACCTTTTTAAACCTAACATTGCCTTCTATTAAAAAAAAGTGTGTGGGGTACATGTATATACCGAAAACATAAGTTGTGGAATTCGGATCGCAGCGGTAAACAGTCAATCAATTATCTTCTGGACATATAACATAACATCATATATGACTTTTTTATTTTACAACATGCTGTACTTATTTACTTGTAAAATGAAAATCTCATTCTTTGTGCGATTTTTCACCAAACATTTGTGTAATAAGCTTAACACTCATTGATATACATGCAAACATATAGCAGACATGTGTCATAATGATGAGAAAGCACTACACTAATGGTTTTATCACTGAAACGTTTTTAGCCTCGTTTACTTCAAATATGCGATTTTCAAATTCCCTAATAAAACATGTATAAGAGTCTCTTAAGTTTTTTCTTACATCTGATTTCTGACAAGCGTGTTAAGGTCCTTGAAATGGATGAACGAGTTTTTGATTCCTCCCTGCAAAAGCTTCCTGGATTTTAATCAGGAGTATCCTAAACTTTTGTCACGTGACAGAAGTTTATATAAGCGGAGACGAAACGACGAGAAGCAGTCGTGGCGTGAACTTCTGCAAGGGAAGATCGGTGAAATACAAGGTAATTGTTTAAACTAGGTCTTACGTGCCTCAATAAGGCTTTCAAAACCAATTTTAAAAATCTTGTAGACTTTACAATAATTAAAATAAGATTTATACAAAACATATTTATGGAGGTTTTCTTTTTTTACTTTTATTGCTATTATTCAATTTAGCCCATTCCTGTCGTTCTAATCAATCAAATAGATGGAGGTAGGGGCAGTGAAAGTTAGGCCAAAGAGATGTTTGTGTGTTTAAAGGGACATTGCCACGATTTGGATCAAAAATTATTTTAATGTTTACAATGCTTCGTTGATTTATAAGCGAGTGAAAGAGCTTACAATTCTTTGCTACGTAAACAAAGCTTTTATTTACATTTTGAATGTTGATGTAAAGATTCCAGTTTTATACCTAAAATGAGTGTGTTAAACGTTAAAAACTGTTTCTGTCTACTTAAAATGAATAAGACAATGGACAAATCACCTTGAAAGTAATTAGGTACAGAAAAAATGTTAAAACAATATTGATAATTGAATTAAGTTTGGGTTTTTTTAGGGTGGAGGTGGTAGGTGGGTGGGTGTGATAGGGCGGGGAGTTGAATATGGTCAGTCTGTATTCATTCCTAAGGGATTTCACGGTCGACAATATAAGCGAGGCCAGTCTTCTGTGATAGGTATAATATATTGATTGTTTTTTGTTAACTGCCTTTAAAGCAAACAGACATTTACTGCCTTGATAGTTATTTCCTGTATCTGAAAATCACCGCTGAGTCTATAAATAAAATAGTGATGATTATTTATCACATTCTTAGCTCAATATACGAATACAGTAGATATAACGTATAAGATGAATTTTGAATGTTACAGTGTGCATTCTTACCAAATGTGACATAAAAATAGTAATGTTTGTTTATATTCAAAGAACCTTCTTCTATGCGCAAAGCTGTCGACGTCTTATAGTAAACGTGTTGTACGGTTTTATAATTTTTACAGAATAGATGGAGGCAAAACATGGCCTGAAGTATCTTCGAGTGATTAAATACTACTTTCAAAAACTCTTTGGAGAGAGAGAGAGAGAGAGAGAGAGAGAGAGAGAGAGAGAGAGAGAGAGAGAGAGAGAACAAAAGCATTCTCAAGTAGTGTAGATTTGAGTTTGTTCTAATCACAATCCCGGGGGTCGATTGTAGTCAAAATGAAGTTGAAAAATAACATATGCATTTATAGAGAAAATAATATAAAAAATTTTCCAGCCAAAAATTCCTTCGACCAGACAAGCTCAAACCTGGTGGAATCATCTTTCACTTCTTTGTTTAAATCAAAATTATGGTAAAGTAGAGCCATAATGGGGGAGGGGGGGTGTTAATGAATAAAACAATATCTTATATATTTTCTGAGAAAGTCCAATTATATCATTTATGATATTACTACTACTAAGATCAAAGCACCCAACTTGTTTATTTTCAATTTTACCCTTTGACAATTTTTTGGTCTCAAAAAGGATTCAAAGATTGATGTAGAAATATACATGGAAAAAGTTTCAGATGTTTTTGATAAATGCAATGCTACAGATGAGCGATGTGGGCCCTGGCCTCTTGTTTCCTATGTGCCCATGTAATTCATATGCATGTAATTTCTCGTTTAACTGACAACCCATAATTTAAACAAAAACTTGAGAAAAGGAAAAATATTCTTAAAATAATTAACCACAAATACCTCCTCTAAAATTCAAAAGATGTGATTAAGTAAAACACACTGTCGTATAAATTACTGTAATATTGCTTCTGCTATCTTTAAACAATGAGATGACTCTTAAATATAGTATAACATAAAAAAAAGTGGTGTTATGCAAGTATGCAGATTAAACATTATTTAGCGAAATAGAAAATAAAACACTGTAGATTGTGGAATTCATAATTTTGAAGATGAACGATAAATAAAGCTTTATTTACATGTTTTTATTTTTAAACATTTGCTGTATTATCTAAATTTGAACTGGTTTTGATTGCTCTGCAAAAGCTGAACAAGTTGAATATAATATAGGCCAGGTGTTTTGATTCAATACATTTTACAGGTTGTATGTCTAAATAAAATAAAGACTTGATACAGCAATTTTGATCAATTACTTGAAATGTAATATTCCGGTATTTCTAATTCGTTTAATTATTTTTTACCCTATGACAAATCACCTAGAGAAGTACAGTATGCTGTGGATTCGTTTTTATTCGCGGGGGTCAATGTTCGAGGGTTGTCAAAATTTTCCTGGTTCGTGGGGACTTAATTTTGTTGGTAGTGTAATGAAGATAATTTTAATAAATATTAAATATATGATTGTATATACATGTACGTTCGGGGGGGATGTAAATTCGTGGGCAATGGTTACTCACAAAAACCACGAACATTGGTCCCCCAAGAACAATGATGATTCCGCATTAACAACCATTTGTATCGTCAGATGTTCCTTCTTTGTATTAGAACTACAGGGTATTTAAGTGATTTATTTTTCTGTTTATTATTTTGAAAGAGGTATAATATATAGGAGGCCATGTCGTACCTCAAAGAACAGTGTTACTTTAACCTTAGTTTGTATGCACGTTTTAAAAGAACAATTACCTAATTTAATCAAAAAAGTAAAGATAACAATCATTTGAGAGAGAGAAAAAACCAATATTTTAGTAATTAATTTTTATCATTAGTTTTATAGTACTGTTCGATTAATAAAACACACGTAGAATCATTCAAATACAATACAGACAGTTAAGTAGAAAGGTTACATTGTATCAATAACACTAGAATATATTGTGGGCCACTTCACTTAATTACAGAGAAAAGTGGCATTTTTGAGTTTCCTCTTTTGAAATGCAACATAACTTGCAAGTATTTTCTCCGAAAGGAAACGACACATAGCTATTCAAAATTAACCTTCTCAAAGTATGTATCTTTAAGATGCTCTAACAATATCCATGTAAAGAGTTGGTAAACCGGAACAATATATTGAATGCCGTCGTGATACAAACTATATCGGTTGTAAAAATATACATTATATCATTATCTTTATAAACTAAAATTGTGCTAGACTTTAGTTGATGAAAATGATAATAAAACAAATAGGAATACACGTTTTGGTTATAAATAAACAAATATAGGACAATCGAAAGATTGAAATAGTAAATAAACTTTCTCTCTTTATATACTACTTTAATGCAGGCATCTTCCCATTATTTCATTTTTTTTTTTACCATGATAGTAAATTATTCAGCTATGAGCAAATTTTAGAAATGAATATAAAAATAAAATTTATCGAATATTTTTTTAAGTTAACGGACGGATTTTGTCAATGATAAAACACATAGCATTTCTCGGTGATTAAAATGGCATTGTTTGTTATTGTATGCGTAATATGCATACAAATCAACATTTAACATATCATATTTATTGCTTTTACATCCTTTTGGTCATTTTTGATCCAAAACAAGCCAATTCAAAATGTTTCCATTTTGATCCTAAAATGTACGAACTAGCCGCAAACACCCCTTAAAATTGTTACATGATGAAATTAACTACATTTTAAAGATTCCATTTAAACACTGCTCTGTTTAAAAGATGAATACCGGCGTTTTAATTTCTTTTGCGGGAAAAATGTTATGGATTTTGAAGCGGTGGAGCATTAACTATAACTGTGTTACATAAATGGCGTGACTTATTAGAGGTAATAGTTGCAATTTATTGATACAGTGAGCTCCGTATACATTTAATCTTTTAATCGGCGTTATTTGGGATTTGTTTCCATCTCCTCCATTTTGAAACTAGTTCCTAGATCCCACCACATGATAAATATAGGGTTAATAAGGGACATATACATATGTTTCTTGTAAAAGCAGGTGAACTGCTATATGTTACTTGGACCAAGTATCATTGTTTCACCAGTGTCATATTGAAGTTTTATCATCTTTACACATATGTTACTTGAACAGAATCATTCAATAATACGCGTGAATTGTGGTTAATTTCTTGCTCGGGGCCAAGATTCAACCTCGTCTCTGTATTTTGTATTTCCGTCAATAGGTAATAAGGCGGAGTATCTATCATAAGGTCATACAAATGTGTCAATTGATTTGTGTTTTGTGTAATTCTTTTGTAAACGCTGCAGTATGAGGACGCACACACACTGGAGATTTCGAAGAGCCATTGACGGTCAGTCAAAATAACTTTATAGTAAAATTTGGAAGAGTTCATATTGTGTTTTACTAGATGTTTTAATAATCAATATTAAGATAAGAGCATCTTCAGTCAGTTATCTACAATATATACACTAATAATTACCCACTTTTTTTACATCTACAATATATACATGTATAAAAGTGGGTAATTAAACTGAATGATATTAAAGATTTAACAAGATTTGTTTTCGAGTGTTGCTACATGTAGATAAGCAAACAATTATATTACCAAACTTATCATTATTCACATCATTAAAAATGTCCAGATAGATGAATAGAGAAAGAGAGACACACACAGAGAGAGAGAGAGAGAGAGAGAGAGAGAGAGAGAGAGAGAGAGAGAGAGAGAGAGAGAGAGAGAGAGAGAGAAAGGAGCAATCTGAAACACATGTTTGTCACAAATATTATCAGAACCGATTCGGTTTGATTTTTCGGATCGCGTCGTGTTCAATTCTATCAGCTTCGTCATGCATAAACAATACCTGCACCTTAACCACAAACTATTTTATTGGTGGATTCAGCTTACCGCTGATTGGCTGCTGGTTCAGACTAAATTATGCAGGACAGAACAACAACTTATCGGAGAATGAAAAATTCACCGGGATACTCGTGACTTTCGAAATTGGGATATTTTTCGAAAGTGTACACTTGCAATAAAACATACATACAGTACATATAGCTGTAGCTCTACGAGGAAAACTATAAAGCTACAGTGCATACGATACTTACGAAAAACTTGCAATTTACGGCGCACGAAAATAACGCTGGTTTTGAAAAGATTAACATCATATGATACCACATTTTGTGCAAATAATCCATTTAAATAATTCTTCATATAGTTTACTACAGTAACTGTTAATAATTGTCACTTTACTTGCCCAAAAATTTCTCCTACTAAACAACCTTTCAGGCTTACTCGGAAAACGATAATAAAACTTTGCTTGAAGTATCATTGGGTGAAGGGGATTTAAATTTGTTACAATGTATGGCCACTCCCTTTTTCAAAGAGATAAAATACATGTATAGAATAATTAGGAATAATGTGCGAAAATATGTGCAGGCATCCTCGGGTAATCTGAAATTCAATTTCTTCAATCCATCACCCCTGTTGGTAGAGTTGAGCCACAATCGTAAATGGGCTGTTAGATTTTTACAGAGAGTTTTCAAAAACTCTGGCAAGAAAATTTTAAAAAAGCATCCTCATATATTGTAGATCTAGTTTTGTTCAAATTATAATCTTAGGGGTAGATTGGTAATAATGAAGTTGAATATTTACATAGGTATTAATAGAGAAAATCCTTAAAAAAAATCTCCAGTTCAAAATTCCTTTCGACCACATTACTTTGTTCAAATCAAAATCATGGTGTGGTAGAGTCATATTGGGGGTTGAATTTTTACTCAGTAATTAATACATAGATATCTGTTTTCTGAGGAAGTCCAATGATTTAATTTATGATGTTACTAAGATCCAAGCACTCAACTTGTTGATTCTTTATTAACTTTTACCCCTGGACAATTGTTGGGCCTCAAACGGAGTTCATACTTCGATGTAGAAATATGTATTAAAAATCGTTTTAGATCTTTTGGAGAACTGCAATTCTGCAGATCAGAGATGTGGCCACTGACGTCTTGTTTTCGATGTGTCCATAAAATTTAAATACATGTATATTTTCGTTTATCTGACGACATTTAATTTAATAACAAATATTTGAGAAGTTAAAAATAAAAATAACGTGTTCCTAAACATTACAAGGTCAAATATTTCTTAAATAATTAACTAAAAATACCTTTTCTAAATATTAAAGGATTTGATTAACCAAAACACAGTGTCGTACAAATTCCTGTAATGTTCCTTATGACATCTTTAAACAATAAGATGGCTTATAGATATAATATTATAACATAAAAAGGTGGTTTATGCAAGTATGCCGTTTAAACATTATTTAATCGAATATAAATTAAAACACTTTAGATTGTATAATTTAAATTTTTAAAGATGAACTATAGATAAAGCCTCATGTACATGTTTTCATTTCTAAACATTTTGCTGTAATTAGTTTATCATAATTCAAACTGCTTTTGATTGGGGTGCAAGAGCAAAACAAGGTCAGGTGTTTTGGTTCAATACATGTTTACAGGTTTTATATCTAAATAAAAGACTTGACATAGTAATTTAGATCAATTACTAAAAATGTAATATTCGGGTATTTCCTTTTCGTTTTATTATTTTTTTTATACCCTAGAACCAATCAAATAAAGAAGTACAGTTATAACCACCATTTGTATCATCAGACATTCCTTCTTTCGATTAGAGGTACAGGGTAAGTGGTTTTTATTTTTCTGTTTATTATTTTGCAAGATGCTTTATCTGAAGGAGGCCATATTGTATCACAAGAAACATTGTTACTTTAAACCTTAGCTTGTATGCACGTTATAAAAGATCAATCACCTAATTCAATCTAAAAAAGTAAAGATAAAAACAATTTGACGGATAAAAAATATAATATTTCAGTAATCTGGTTTTTACCATTAGTAATACAGCACTGTCCATTAAAATAAAAAACCACATGTGGAATTCATTTAAATGTACTACAGGCATTTAAGTGGAATGGTTATCAATACCTCTACAATATCTAGTGGTCCACTTCACTTAGTTACAGAGGAAAGTAGAAACTACATTTTTATTTTTGCTTTTTCTCTTTTGTGAAGCGTCGAAACTTACAAGTATTTCCTGCTAAAAGAAAAAAACACTAGGCCTTCTCGAGATATGCATTTTAGATGCTGTAATAATATCTATGCAGAGAGTTGGTAAACCGGAACAATATATTGATTACCGTCGTGATACAAACTATATCGGTTGTAAAATTATACATTATATTATTATCTAAATAAAACAACATTGTGCTAGACTCTTGTTGATAAAAATGTTAGTAAAACAAATAGGAAAACGTATTTTTGCTATAAATAAACAAATTTAGGACAACCAGCGATTCAAATAGTATTGAAAACATTTTCTTCTTATACATTACTTTAATGCAGGCATCTTCCCATTATGTCATTTTGATAACCTTGATTGTAATTTGTTAAGATATGAGCAAATTTTAGAAATGAATATAAAAATAAACCTTATCAAATATATTAGAATTTAACAGACGGTTTTTGTCAAAGATAAAACACATAGCATTTCTCAGTTATTAGAAATGACATTTTTTTGTTCTTGCATGCGTAATATGCATACAAGACATCATTTCACATCTCATATTTATTGCTTTTTTGTCCTTTGGTAAAAAAAAACCACCAAGCCAGCTCAAAATGTTTACAATTTGATTCTCAAATGTCCTCCTTAAAATTGTTACAAAATGAAACTTATGAACTACATTATAAAGATTCCATTCATAAACTGCTTTGTTAAAAAGATGTATATCTGCGTTTTAATTTCTTTTGCGGGTAAATTATTATGGCTTTCGAAGTGGGGAACGTTACCTATAGCTTATCACACTTATGGCATGACTTATCAGTGGTAATCGTTGCAATTTATTGATAGTGAACAAAGCTTTTAATTTGTGTTATTGTGATTTTCTTCAATTTCCCTCCAATTTGACACTGGTTCCTAGATCCCACCACAGGCTGAACATGTGGTAAATAAGGAGTACATGTATATACATATGTTTGCTTGTAAAAGGGGGTAGACTGCTAAAAGTTACTTGGATTAAGTTGAGTTGTTCAGTTGTTGAAATTTTATCATCTTCACATATACATAAAATCATTCATTATTACACGTGTATTGCGGTGAAGTTTTTGCTCAAGGCCAAGACTCACATCAGACCCATGTATTTTGGATTTCTGTGTATGAAAAATAAGGAGGAGCATCTATCATGTAACACTTTTTTGTTACAATGAGGTTAAGCTTGAAATCAAGCCATTCTAAATGTACTAAGAATCACAAAAATGTCTTATATCAAGAGAAACGACAAGCATATATATATATGAGAGAGAACTCAACTATAAATTGCTATCAAATACTTTTAACTCACCGGACATTAGCTCACTAAAACACAAGTAAGCTCCACAATCGATTTAGGTCAGGCGTCAGTCTTCCTGTTCATCCTTAATCTTTTTACATTATTTTTAGACTTTTTCTTAAAAACTTGACCTAAGGTATCTTCGGGTGAAAGGGATTCAAATTTGTTAAAACCTTTTTTTTTAAATATTCTTCTGAAACACTATTTGACTAGAAAAGCTGCATATTGTGAGGAGGCTTCATAAGGTACTGAGAAATTTAATTTGTTTAAATCTTCATTTGCCTATGATTAGGTTGGAGCCACAATCGTGAATGGGTTGTTTAAGTTACACAGAGGAATAAACAGAGAAAAATCTTTTTACATTATTGATTTAAAAAAACACTTTGGTAAGAAAAGATAAAAACAAAAGTATCCCCGTGCAGTGTAGATTTAAGCTTGTTCAAATCATGATTCCGGGAGTAGGTTGTGGTCACAATGAAGTTGAATATTAACATAATTATGTTTTGGTAGAGAAATTCTTCAAAAACCATAAATATATTATTTTCTCTCGAAAAATGACAATTTATTCTACCCTGAAAACCTTATTCCAAATAATTTGTCAAAATGCTATTTTACAGTTTTACCCTTTTATTCTTGTGACAACGGGCCCCATTACACCAAATAAATGGTGACATGCATTTTTTTTTTTACTTATTAAAATCTATCAAACTGTAAACTATAAATAAATATATGACTATGGGTGGCCACTGAATTTTGATTCTTACATAGAAATGATCTCAGTTTCAATTCGAAAAATTATGTTATGTATCATTGGATAAATTTAAAAGCATATATTAAAACAGTTATGGAAATTGCTATAGCCTTTCCATTATTTTCCGTAATAAAATTATTTTAATCATTTTCTCAAGAGCAATAGATCTAGACGTGACAAACCATTTCAATTAAATCTACATACAAATGTAGCTAACATATTTGTCTTAGCATAAAAGAATAATTTTAATTACTATGGGAGATACTACTTTTTATTTAGTAAGGATGTATGAAAGATTTTTAAGAAACTTAAAGTGAAAACAAACATGGATTCTTTTATGAACTTTACCAATACAAAGTTGATAACTGATATAGATGTTTACGTCATTTTCTATTCAATTAAAAAGGAGGGAGGAAAGTCAAATTAGTGGACCGTACACAAGCTGTGTCACATGACTTAGCTAGACTAATCAGATGCTGCATTTTGTGCATGAATCTTTATGATAATAAAATAATATATAACTATACAAGTATCATATAAATATATTTATCGCCTGGTTTAAAGCAACATGACTGATAATTTCAGTTTCGAACTTTACGAATTGAAATAAAGAAATAACGTTACAATCTGACCTAGTTAAAAACGACTTAGTTACACAATCCCGGAAGTATTTATAAATCAAACTTTTAAAAAGCAACATTTTTTAAATACATGTATAGAAACGATAAGTAACGGAGAAAAGCCATTAGGTCAACAAATCTTTTGAGACAGGAAGATTTTTTCTAATACTTTTTTCTTTTATGTTTTAAACCAAGACCATGAAAAAAAATTGTTCAGTCTTCTAGGCCGCCATTTATCTACGTATACACAACTGGAACAAAACCAACTCCCAAACAAAACTAACCATAGCATAACTGTTTGGAAAATGTAAAAACAATGTCTATGGTTTATCTTGTAGACGTCATTCTCATAACAATTTAATAAAATACAGCAAATAATATAAAATAAAACTGTACCTTCTTTCGATATTCCACTTACATCACATTTCCTTATTTGTTTCATTTGGTGTAAAACTCAAGGGTGTAATTTTTAGAAAATGGGGTTACCAAAGGAGTAGCTATAAATGCAACATTTGCTTGGATTTATTGTTCGATTGTTTTATCTTAGTTGTGTAACTTTTAAGAAGATTAAACAGCTATGTATGGTTAGTATGACTAATAAAATATTTAAACAACTTATTTTGTGTACATCGGGTTAGATCTGTTATTTCTAGTATCCGATACCAAGATGATTTCTATAGACTATAGAGATACGCGATAGGTAATATTTGCCGACACTATATCAAATACCCGGTAGTATATGGATCTCAAAAGAAAAAAAAATCTTTTCGTTTTTTTATCGTTTATTTAATATTTGATATTGCGAGTATGAAAAAGGCGGAAAACGTATCGTAAGGTCACACTTTTAAATCGATATAATTAAGTATACCGGTGCTATCCCAAGGAGGGCCTCACTCCACGGTGTTTTTGCACTGCATGTCATTGCAGTATTCAGTTGGTATCTTTATTTCAAAGTGTGCGGACTTGTGCTTTAAGGGGAAGCCGCTTACTAAGTGATTATCGGTAAGTACTGTATGATGTTACATTGAGAAAATTTCCTTAGATTATGTTTTTAAAAGGTAATTTTGTACTTTTAATATTTGGTTTTTCATACTTGGGATTTCTTTGGAGATTTAGAAAAAGTATATTATAATAGTTGATGAGTTTAACAGCAAGGAATTGAGTTGTTTGTATATTTCTTTTCAAGCAATTAATTTAATCGGCTGACATATCACCATTTTTTTCATAATCACATCATTATAGAATTGTGACCGCGTATATTTGTTTGATACAAGGGGATTTGTCCGCAAATAGCTTCTCGGAAAACCCGTCATCGTTTGTTGAATGGAATATTACATATTCTCTCAGTTCTTGATTTTCTTGTTACACTCGATATAAGCGGGTGTTGAAAGGGTGGTGGCTCGAACATCTAACTGCAGTGTATATGTTATGGTGGTTAGAAGAGAAAACCGTCTGCACTGTTCATAATGACCGAAACAGTTGCCCACTGTTATAACGTTGGGTGATTTTTTTACTGGGGAATTTACTGACTAAAGAGGTCCAGGATCCGACTACTCCAAAAAATGCACAGCAGCATTGTTGTTACTATCTTAAAGTATTTATCCACCATTTGTGACCATACATATTTTGTGAGATAGTGCATCTGTCGTGTGCAGTAGGAACAGGGTGAGGGAATGTTGGTGTTAATAGGGTGCGATATATAAGGCGGAGGCGCACTGTCGGTCGTAAGGTCGTAAGGTAAAAACAATTAAACAAAGGTATGTGAGCCGTATTCTCGTAGGTCAACCAAAAAAGTTTCCCTGCTGGAACTTCTTAAGTTTATGTTTGTACATGAATTATTTGCTATCGAAAAAATATCAGTACAATACAATACAGTATTCTCTGTAATCAGGATTATCATTGATTGAATTGTGTGTCGTCAGGGTTTCAGTATGTTTTGTTTGTCGACGTTCAACACTTCACTACATACATGTACATGTATATTCTACATGTACCAATACACTGATTTAGCTGTCATTTTCCATAGAACAGCATTATGTTACGTTTTTGGGTGTTCGGGTAAATGAAAAACCAAATGCGATGGATACTGTAAGTGTACAGCACGTGTTTTCACTGCGGTTCAAGCAATTAATTTCCTGGTCGAAAATTGAGAGAGTTTTGCATGTCAGGTACAAGGCAACAATTGGGGAGAGGGGTACGGGGGTGTGGCTGCAACTTTTTCTCGCAGCAAATATTATTTTTTTAATTTACCTAAAGGAAATTATATTAGCATTTGGGGGAGGTGGACCGTCACTCATTTAACCTATTGAAATGTTTTTGTCCGTCGACGTGCGTTGTGCGTCGTACGTTAACATTTTCAGCGTCTTCCCTGCACTTTCTAGACTGTGTCCTTTACAAAAATTTAGATTATCGGGAATCAAAAAATTGTATGTCATGTACAAATTTTGATTCCCGATAATCTAAATATTTGTACATGACACTAGGATAATCTCAGCTATAGACAGCAACAGCTATTCAACAGTGTATTATTTTTTGTCATTATCTCTATTTTGTCCAAACACAAGTTCTTATAGTTTTACAATAAAACCATTTATTAGCTTTTACAAACATTTTCAGCATATATAGATTTGAAACAAGATTATGAATATCCAAACATTGGAAAAAAATCACCAACAAAAGAAGCGAAAAGCTTTATATTGTGTGTTTAACGCTTCAAAATAATAAACGAAAACAAAGTAGTAAACTATAACTTGAGGGTAATATGCTTAGCTTATTTCAGGCGATACATGCAAGAATCAAGACACATATCATCAATGTTAGCCATATGCATTGATCCTGTCTACACTGCAATCATGCCAAATTAATGTGCAATTTACATTTTTCAATCTTTACAGAAAACGTACCTTATGTGTCTATATAGCAGGGATTCTTTTAAAAACAACGTTAAAATAATACTTTCATGTAAATATTAATAGCAATGCCTAGCGAGTCCAGTTTTTCTTCAGGTATTTTTGGTAAGGATATTTCAGAATTGCTTTACTGTACATAAGGAAAGCAAGGGAAAAGCACAGACAACAAATACAGTTCTAAACTTTAATGTTTCAAAATACACCATAACAACATATTAAGTAATGTACATGACTGTGTGCATGGTTATATGCAATTCCAATTTCTAAGGACTTTACGACGAGCGGAAAACTATCTTGAATGCATTATGTCTGCATCTATGACATCCCCCTTTCATACATCTTGATGTTAATATTGGGCAATGTACTTTATACAGAGACTATTAAATTCAATGATATAAAATCAAATATACTTCAGAGAAGACATTCAAGGATGTCTAGCAAATACATTTAATTAAATACTCAAACTGATGGGAAGTGACCTCATTTTGCATTATGTATATCTATAAACATTATATTAACATCTGGTTCATACATTTGAGGTGTTTTTCTGAGCTCTACCAGAAAGGCCGAGGAAGTTGAGTTTGAGCTAAATGAAGGCAGAAGCAACGTACACATACCTTAACCAAACAAAGCAAAACATGTTTCATAAGCAACACAATTAATATATATATACACTTAAGACTTTCTTACTATTATTTTTTTAATCAAAAAGACAATAGGGACACAAGCCCCATCTTTTCAATACAAATATAAAACTAGTTTGAACATGTAGTTTGTATTCATCTAAAAATTACATAGATATTGCTCCCTTATGACTAATGGTACTTTATCCAGAGTGGATTTATATGCATTTTACATGTACATGTATATGGATTTTAAGCTTTATAATACTAAAACTCCAAAAACCGAAAGCATTTATAAGGATTTTGACAGGATAGGCATCTAAATGAATTCAACACAATCAGATTTTAAAAAAAAACCAAACAAACAAAACAAAATAAATAAACAAAAATAATATTATTATAAACATGAAAAAATTGTGTATTTAGTGTATTTGCATCTGTCTAATACATAGTTTTACATTTGATGAGTCTACTGTTATGGGCAACGGTCAGTTTCTTTTTACATGTACATGTTTAATTTCATCTAACGTCTATACAAGTCTGATTTATATACTTATCTGTACATTTTATGAGTCATCTTTATGTACACTGGTCTGCTTATATTTACATAGACAAAAACAGTCTAAACATGATTGGACATTACAGAATTTAATAATTAACTATAATGTACATGTACCAAGGTCAGTTTACTTGTATATTTACATATGAAAAGTACTGTACTCTAAACTACATGATGCAACAGCTTGATGAATGTTTGTACTTTTAATGATTAACTCAAATGTCCATAGGTCCATTTACATTTACCTGTACATGTAAAGTTAATTCTAAACTACTAGTGAAAATATATACAAGTTTTGATGTCATTCTTCTCTTTGCTGGACTTTATATTTATTTACAATCATTTTACAGAAGCTACAAAACTCAAGTTATCAATTACCAACTAGCAGATCCCTTCTACACTCATATACTCTCTTATGGTGTGTGGTAAACAAACTGTTCATCAAGTTCTTCACTATTTCAAATATACATGAATATGTGCAAATAATTTTCATATACATGTATGTGTAATTCATGTGCATCTATGGCTGTTGCGATCAAATTTCACTCTATGCTGAATGGTGATTTTTATCCTCAATATATAAACGTGCATGATATACATCTATATGAAAGATGTTCTTTTCAATAATGATGTATGCAATGTCAAACTGACATTTGATTTGGGATACTGACTATTATTGGGTGAATTTGTGATTAAATCTTACTGATGAACCAAAATACCCAGCCCCCTGGTTTATAAATCTTTGAAGCACCTGGTTGATTCATTCATGTTCAAGTACAAGAAACACTGAGTAAGAAAATTTACACCTTAAGTTAAAACTGAAATCATATTGACTTACATGTATTATGTATTTAGTATATAGAGTAAATATAGTATGCAGACTTTAGCATGATTTTGTTCTCATCAACACAAAAACTGTTTTGAAGCTATGCATAAAGCAAGCACTGTGGATTTTTTTTTTTTTTGCAATGAATAGCTTAAATAACCCATTTTTGTTTACTAAATAAATGTAGAAACCAAACCCAAAATCAGCCTTACAGAGAATTCCATAGAGATTTTCAAAATGTCTGTAATTCTTCTATCAGCTTCACCTCTCATAACCTTAGTCTTTCAGTCAATTCTTGCTATCATTTACACTCCATCTGAAAGTTCTCCAAGTAATTTGATACTCCCTGATGTGTGAGCACTTCCTTGATCACCTGTACCTGTATAGTAGTCCATTGCCCCCTACTCACCGCGGGGAGGTGGAAGAAATAACGAGCAGGATATTTTCATCTGGGATTCATAAAAGCAAGTTTAACTGAAAGGGACAAAAAAACAGAAAAATTTGAAGACATCGAAGGAAAAAAACCCCACTTAAATTATCACAATTTCAAGATTTCATGATAGAGAAAGAGAGAGAGAGAGGAGAGAGAGAAATAATCTTTAAAAAAAAAACAAGACTGTGTCTTTCTGTATACTCCCAATACTTACCAAAAACTTAGGCGAAGTAGGTTTTGACTGTGCCCTTGATGACCTCACCACACAGGGGGCACTTCCTCATGGCGGGGGCACAGTCCAGACAGCAGACCAGGTGACCACAGGGCAGGAAGGCGGCCGCCACGTCCTTGTCACAGCAGATCTTACAGACCAGGGTCTCCGTCAGGCCCAGGAACTCCTCCTGTAGGATCTGCTTCTCTGTACAAATCAAAAACAAAATGTAAATGGTAAGATAATGTACACTTGGTCTAGTAGGAATCATAAATTATTTACACTCCTATCACAATATTTTTTGACCAACCTCATTCTTTTCTTAGAACCAAATAGAAATTTAATGAGCAAACCTTGCTTTTCTCTCTGATCGTATCTATAGTCTCTCGATTCACCTTGGGCCACCAGTCCACCCGTACGGTTTTCTGTAATAATAATCAAATGTGCAGTTAAAGGGGCGTAACCTAGAATTGTGCAAGAACCATGTTTCTTTTTCTGAGGCATAAAAACATGTGCATCATTTAAAAAACTAGTTCATTTATTTAAAAATTGCACCTGGGTTAAAAAAAATATCATAAGCATGTAAACATATAAAACAGAATTAGAGAGTGAAATAATTCCGATAGTGACAAACCTTGTAACATTAAAACTCCATCCTCTGTGTTCTCCTCTGAAAGCCGGGGAGATTCTTCCACAGCTGGGTTATTATCTGCACCTAAATGTACATGTACATGTAATTTTCCCTGAAAATTTCTTAAAATGAAATATAGTTATTGAGAAGGCAAACAAACAAATTTAATATTTGGTCTTAGAATCTTTTTCAAAAATTTATTCATTTTAAAACTAAACTTAAATGTACTGGCCTCAATGTAATTTTTTTAATTTCATTTATTTTGTAAATTAAGACCTCATCATGTCCTATACAGAGCTACTAAGGTTCAGTGTTTCTACCTGGTATGGTCAGAGGTCGTTCTGTGTGTACACTAGTCCTGTCTTCAGTGCTTCCCTCTAGCTCTTCAATGATGTCCAATAACCCTGCAGCACTCATAGCTGGGGGGTGTCTTCTACCTGTAATCATTTAAAGGTAAAATTATCCATCAACTCATTGGACAGATCAACTTTTGAAAAATTTATAACAATATCCCACTGTCATATAATATTTTGAGACCCCCCTTTCCAATAGAAATTGATATTTGGAGGTGGTTCGGTATTTTGTGGCCTAAATATCTTGAGTCCAAGATATGAGCTCTTGAGCCCATCTTGAGCCTCAGGTTGAGAATATTGCAAATTATCATGCTTCCTGTTAGTTTGTCACAGGTATATACATTCAATACTCAACTACATTCGCATAGTATACAAAGGATTTATATAGTGTAAGCATATTTTGCCAAAATAGAGCACTGTGAGTGTTTTTGTAGGAAAATTTTAAAGGCATTGAGAGTATGTATCAATTTGAAACTAACAACCTCAAGGAGAGACAATGATGTACTAGCATGCTTTCTTATGATAAATCTATCTCACCGGGTCTGAGGCGCCTCCTCCACTGGTCCATGGCGGTCTGTATAACCTGGTTGGTGTAGCCCATCTCCCTCAGAGCCTCGGCCAGAGGGGTGTCCAGATCTCTCTCTACAAAACCACCAATTATTAGCGATATTTAGTGGTCATTCTATCCCCCCCCCCCTCCAGACCACAATCAAATCTGAACTGTTGATGTCTCTCTTTTTTCTATTCTGTTTATTAATGTCTCTTCATGTTAGACAATTATAAATATTAAAGAGGAAAGTATTCGTTACTAGTCTAACAAAAAAAATTCTTAATGTTACATCTGTAATACATTTTCACTTCATAATATAACTGTTACAGTAAAATACAGCATATTAGTAAGCTAGCTATAAAATGTAGGTTCTAGCTTGCATATCTTGTTCACATTTATCAAGGTTAAGCAATTATAAAAAACAAAAGTAAAGTTTGAACTTACCTTGAGGGGCTAATACTTGAAATGATGGTTCCAAGCCGGCTTCCTAACAGAACACACATAATCATGCATCAAGCGTAAAGATATTATAGACACACATAGCTGATGTTTTATTAGAAGCAAAAGAACTTTTAAAACCTATGGGTAAAGCAGATTACTCCATCATATTCAACACAAATTTAATTAGAATTACATTATCTCTACCATTTTATGTACAACTTTTAATAATGTAAAACAAGAGATATAAATCAATCGATTTCCGCTTTTAATGAACTCCAGAGACACATTATGATATTTGTTGACAATCTCTAAGTTCTACACAACTCTTTATGTAGACCTGGAGTGAATTATTATCAATGAGTGTATCCTCTCTCTCTCTCTCTCTCTCTCTCTCTCTCTCTCAAAGAATCTGTCTATTTGTTTCTCTCCGTATGATTGTGTCTCTGTCTCTCCCATTCTGTGTCTCTCTCTTTCCTCTCTTGCTCCCTAGACACTCCTCCTTATCGTTATCATTCTCTCTCTCTCTCTCTCTCTCTCTCTCTCTCTCTCTCTCTCTCTCTCCAAGAATCTCCTAATATCCTCTCAGTCTGCCTGTGATTTTCAGTCTGTGTCTGTCAGTCTGTCTGTCAGTTCTATCTATCTCCCTTTTTCCTCTTGCTCCAAAGAATCTCCCCTTATCTCTCTCTCTCTGTCTGTCTGTGTCTCTGTGTGTTTCTGTCTGTCTCTCTGTGTGAGTGTCTCTCTCCAGCTTTTTGAATAAATAGCACTTTTTTAAATGAAAATAATCGAAGAAATCTGCCTGCACCCGGATTATCACATATTAAATGACCTTCACCATTTTCATAATCAAATTAAAAAAATACTAAAATTCAAAGTTTTAATGACAGATATTCATCAAAGAAAGTGAGTGCTTCAGGTTTACAGCAGTGTTATCAAATATCAATGCTTCAAAGATTGGGAAGAATGTATAAACCACTAAGGAGTCAGCATGCATGTTACTACTATATAACTACTTCCAGATTTTCATGATTTGGTCTTGTAGACCATATATATATAAGATTACATTATATATGTAGTCTGCATGCAGTAAGATTTACCTGTTCTTGGTGAATTCTCTGGATCCGGGCCACGTATCTATCTCCCTTGTTGTTCCGTAAGAACGCACAGCGCGGGAACCACCGGGCGTGCTCCGTCCATGGATCATCGGATCTGTCCCAGTTCCGAAGTCCTCCTCCACAGAAAAAGCATCGGGCATAGTCACCATATCCTGAAATGATGAAATTGTGATATCATCAACTAGCTAAATTAATACAGTAAAACTCATTTAGTACGAACATGGATATAGCGAATTCTCGGATAAAGCGAAGTTTTTTTGAGTCCCCGGTAAAATTCTTAACAAATCTTTGCAAAATTTTACGGTTATAAAGAATTTGGATGTAACGAATTTTCGGATATAGCGAACTGATTTTGAGTCCCGTAGTGGTGAATAATAACAAAATTTAACACTTTTATAACAAATTTCTTTACAGTTTTAAAAAGTTTGCACTACCATTTAACATAATAGTTTCCATATAAATTTTTCGACTCACAATCTGATTATTAAAGGTATCAATTTGAAAGTAATGAATTTTTATTCTAAGCCTCAATTAGCAAAAATTTTAGTCTGGTGAAAGAAAACATGTATATAGTCATCTCGTTATAGTTATTATTACGAATTCGTTATACGGATATAACGGATTACGGATATAATGAAGTTAATTCATTGGTCCCTAGGACTTCGCTATAACCGAGTTTTACTGTACTGTGGTTTCATTAATATTCAAGGATATCAATTTTCGTTGATAAAGTGAAAATCACAGTTAAAAGGATACATGAATTCGTTGCCAATGACCTTATCAATACAAAATGTTCATAGAAATTGCACTTCAATGAACATTTAATTTCATGAATAAAGAACTATATATGATATTAGTCAAATTTGGCCCCCATAATTCGCCATTTTAAAAGTGTTTCAGGTACATTAAATTGTTGTGTTATTTTTTAGAAGAGTTGATATAAACTATATTTTTCACCTATTTATTTGATTAATTTGCACGCACTGGCAGTATATGACGTCAGAAGTGACGCTATTGTTATAATGCAATCAAAATCAGTCATTATTTGACATTTTTCTTATCTTTTATCGAATGGGAAATATAGAGTGATGCTTTGAACAAGAACAAAATTTTTGTCACTTATAAGTACTGTCTAGATACATCTTTAGTTAAAATATTTTGTTTGTTCAAGCAATCGCTCAGTGTTTTCTTAAAGAAAAACTGCTTGAAAACCAGCCGTGTTACACTAAAAATGCAAAAATGGTGGGAAAAGGTAAACTTTATGATGTCATATTTTTAAATTGTAAGCACTTTATTCAAAATGAAAATTATGAATAAACTTCAAATGTATATCTGTACAAAGAAAACAAAGAATTACAGTAAATGATGATGTTCATTTTGGGGGGCCATTTTAGGCTCAAATCATATATAATCCTTTAACACTGTAATCCACAAAATTGGTACATTGTACTCGATGAATACTGAAGAAACCACACTATCTAAATTATAGAATAGTTGATTTGCATAGCACCCCAACAGTGAGTACCTGAACAGCTAAGAGATTGAGAAGAAATATTCAACACGCTAATATGAATTAGTCCTATCAGTATTCAGGAAGAAATATTAACGAGGCTGAGTATAGTTCAAATACGCACGCTTTTGCGCAGCGTTTCATTTGAATTGTAACGTCATATTGCTTGGTTGACGACATGGCGTTATGGTTTCGACTGCAGATATTTAGTGATATTTTTCTAAAATAGCTCGTTTGAGGCATAAAATTAATATTATATTGTAAATAAATATAATTGTCTTAATGAATTTAAGCTATGTTTGGGCTCGGATCAAAAAAGTGAAGAGGGCTCAACAAGCCTAGCCCTCTGTTACATTTTCTTACCCCACCTAAATATGTAGCTTAATACATGCATTTCAAGACAGTTACCATGTATTTATATTAATGACCCTTAATATGTGATGTTATTTATTTATTTATTACTAAATATGTCTGAATGTTTTAATAATAGTATAAATTTCACTATTTCCGCCTTTGTCAAATAAAAAATAGGCCATTATCTGACAAATCTGGGAAATTGAACATACAAAAAACAACTTTGATAAGACCCCAGGAACATACCAGGAGGAAAAAGTTTCTTTTATTTGACCATTTGATGTCTTTTAGCAATATCTTGCATATGTTGAACAGAAAAAGAAATCCTAAGGGCAGAAGTTTAAAAAAAATAGTAAAAAATGGGCAAAATTGATGCATGTCAAGCAAAATTCCCATAGGGTCCTATGTTAAAAATTAATAAACTTTGAGATGACTCCCTAAACAAATGATGTAGTACTGTACCCGCAACGTTATTTTTTACAATCCTATCCTATCGTATCATGTATCTGATTCAATCCTATCGTATCGTGCGTGTATATTAAATTATATCTGTAAGCATTGGAAATGAAAAATTAATGTAAACTATCGAAGTTCTTAGGAACAAGATATCACATTTACCTAGATTTTGAATATATTAAATCGTATGCGGAGTGTATACCTGCCTAAACATAAACTCTTATGAAATATAATTCGTTTTTTATGCATCATATTTTACAGAAACAAAAGTATTTATAATATTATTTATATTTAAATTAATTAAAACCAGAGTTGTATTTTTAATTGAACCCGTTATTTTCCGTGTGATTTCGGGCTGAAATATTCTCGGCAATAGGCTAGGGTGTGTGGTAATGAAAACAATGTTAACAAATCATATGCAGAATGTGTATATGTAATATAATTCGTTTTTAATGCATCATTTTCTTATACAGAAAGAAATGTATTTATGATAGATTTTATATTAACTTTGAACAAGAGTTGGATTTTTATAATTGAACCCGCTATTTTCCGTGTGATTTGATATTGGATATATTTGCCGCGATAAGCTAGGTTGGGTGGTTGGTAATGAAAACAATGTTAACAATACAGAAAGTTTATTGATCATTTAAGCTCATAATTTTTGTTAAAAAATTTAACTGGTCATTTGTATACATTTTATAAATGATGCAGCGATGATCAACAACTCGGCAATTGTTACTAAAAAGAAATTCCACATAAGTCTTTATTCATACGTATTCTTTCTCTAATTCTGCCATTATCAGGTTATTCATGAAGATCGTTAAAAGCATTTCTATCGTGTATCAATACTATCCTATCGTGCGTGTATACTGTTCTATCGTGCATTAATCCTATCCTATCGGGCGTGTATACTAGCTGTTCTATCATGCGTGAATCCTATCCTATCCTTTATCTTGTAAAAAATAACGTTGCAGGTACTTAAATGACTGATTTTTTTCTTTTTAAAATAATGATTATTTCAGTAGAAATTCATATAAAAAATTCCATTAAAAAATCTAGGGCAGAACAAATTAGACCCAACCTCGTTAAATTCAACTCCCCAAAATTTGCAGTCAAATAAAAAACATCAACTGGCCAACACATGGTATTAACTATACTAGTATGGCTCACAAATGATAAATAGATTATACAGTCGATGAAATGTCAATTAACCCCGCCTAATCCTTGATAACACTGACCTGCATAGAAGTACCCTGCCCGGGCCATGTCCCTTGGGGTCTGAGCCATGTGAGAGGGCCAGCCATCAAATGAACTCAGCCTGTTGGAATAGACAGCATAGGCGGGGTACTTGGGCTTGTCAAAGTTAATCCCCAGGGGGTCAAGCTGCGCCAGTCTCTCTGCCGGTGTCTGGGAGGGGGGATTGGCACCACCTCTTGATGGTTCAGGAGGAACCGCTCTAGCTTGTGAATTGCTGGCTGTACTTGCAGCACTCTGTGGTGGACCAGCAGCAGCATTTTCCCTACTTTTTGGCAGGCCTGTTGTGTTAGCCCCACTATTTGATGAGCCAGATGGCTTTGTCTTGCTCTGTGATGGCCCAGAGAGGTTTGCCCCACTTTCAGCTGACTCACCAAGAAGAATGGCACTCTCCTTCTTCTGGGATTGTTGTGGGGTTTCAGGTTGGCTTGCAGATGACTGAGAGCTAACACTAGTGGCCCTGCTGCTGCTGCTGCCTATATCACGCGAGGCACTTTGAAATGATGACAGCGGTGCAGACTGAGGCTGAACTTCCTCAATCTGAAAACCACCAACAGCAGGTGCTTTTTGTGCAGTTTCTTCAGTGTTCTGTGATGTTGCAGGGTCAATAGATTTGGTTCTTGCCTCCGAACTGATAGTAGATCTGGTATCTTCTGATTCTGCACCAGGCGGGACTTCGGTGATGACAAACCCCCCTAAAGGAGCAGAAGGTGTTGCTTCATTTGATGGTACTTTCTTCTTCTTTTTCCTATTTCTCTTTTTAGATTTACTTGGTTTTGTAGATAAAGATGTGCTTTCTTTGCTTTCTTCTTCTGAAATTACAAAAGCTAATCAAAATTCTTACAATATTCAAAATTAAGAATTTTTTTCAGCAGAAAATACAAATGCATCATTTTCAAAATAAAAATCCTGATTTAAAAGTCAGAAATGCACAAGATTTAAGGCAAGAAAAATTTGTATGGTAAAAAATAATTCAAAAAGTCAGATCTGCACATCTCAAACAGTTTCTTGACTTTTAATAAAAAAATGCTTACAATTAACAGATTAATTCATCTTCATTGGAAATTCCATCTATTCATTGTTATTTTAAAATGTATTAAAACCCATTCAGACATAGGGACTTCATGCATTTCATTTCTCATGAATCTAAACCGTTTATGTCTTTAAATATAACCAGGGAAATATTCAGCCCCATTTTTTGGGGGGGCCTCTTTTGCCCTCATTTGCATTGTCAGCAAGCGGATTTAAGACTAGGCGAATTCCAATTCTCATTTTCTTTACACACAAATGTGTCTGGGCAATTTCAAGACTAGGTAAAACCATCAGCTAGAGTAAATGGATGAAAATAACAAGGGGCAAAAATAACCCTGTATACACTATATCGATGCTTACCTTGTTCAAAATCCTGTTCTTCTTCTAACTCAGCCTGTTGACTTGTCTGTTCTGTTGAGTCACTCTGTCCACTGGCTCCCTCCTGTATTATTTCCTGTGGAGGTGAACCCTCGGTATTCCTCCAGAAATCTATCGCTCCTCCTTGAGCATGAATAGCAATATTCCTTGTCAACCTTCCATTGGCAATGTCACATTCTGGTGAAATTCTACGGTGGATCTCATTGATGTTACTGCTTTCGTCCCAGTCTCGATACTTTTGTCCACAACAAAAGCATTGGGTCTCTGTAGCTTGTCCTGTGTAATAAAACCCATCCCTGGCAAGCTGTACAGTGGACACTGTACAGTTTGAAGGGAATGAAGAGAATGTGCGTAAACGCATCCATTCCATATGCAATGTATCTGTCTCAGAAGCCTCCTCATTTTGCAGAGTTTCTTGAAAAAATGTTTCCAATCTGTTTGGAGTGTTTTGATCCACTGGAAATGAAGTTCTTGGTTGAAAACCAAATGACAATAAGTTGAAATAATGGTTGATAATCTTTGATATATCGTTGTGGTCTTTCTTTTCAATCTTAGTAAAATTTTGAAAAAACAATGTCATCAGCCATCTGAGTGATCCTTGCCTGGTAGTTTGGTGAAATTTCTTTTTAGACATTTTTTCCTGGTAGAGGGTTGAATAAATACGCTTGGTAAGTAATTTTCTGAGTTCATATTTTTCTGTTTTAATTGGATGTTTGACCTGGTATGTTATATTTTTTATATCATCAGCTAAACTTTCCTTTTCTGTAGAGAAGGTAGAAGCAGTTTCAAAATCGTAACACTTCCTACATACTGGCATTATTTGATTTTCTGAGCATGGAACAGGAGTAACTGTTACTTCACAATACCTCAATTGCAACTTTTCCTTCTCTTCAGAAGAGGCTGAACTTTGGATCATGAACTTTTTCTGATTCTGAACGTCACATGACAATTGTAGCATTCTCAATAGATGTTTCACAGCCAACTGAAATCTTTCAAATCTATTCTTTTTTTCTGTATGCAGAATCTTGAGAGAATCTGCATCCATTTTGTATGGCAGTACTAGTGTGGTAATGGGTGATACAACAACTGGTGTCTTAAGCTGGGTAAAGAAAGTTACAGGGCTTACATAATGGAAGTGTATGATCTGAATTAAAGAAAAATACATAATTTTGGCAGCTTCTTCAATGCAGGTCTTTATTATGTAAACATAAAACTGATCCCTTCTGTTTAATGCTACCTCCATGCCTGTATCACAAACAACTGACTCTGAGAAAATATTGAATTGGAATAACAATACTGGAGTTGAGGTACTGTCCAATATAAACTTCAAGCCTTCAGAAGACCAAGCAACATGTAATTCTTGGAATTTATCTTCATAATCTGCAGAACGCTTGTTATTCAAGTCTACAAAGTCTTCTTCAACAATGGAGGGGGGTTGATTCTGATCAGAGCTAAAGTTCGATGAATCAGAACTGTTCAAGAAAGAAGAGGGTGTTTCTGTGTTTGTTAAACTTGACCTTGTTATAAAGCCAGAAAATATGTGAACTGTTGTTGGATGTGAATCTGAGTTTTGTCGATTGAATTCCTTAGTTAGCAATCCAGAATAGTTAGTTTCTTTTTGGTGCCACATCTCTCCTTTTGATTTTTTAGAGTTGCTTAGGGATTCTGAACATGCTTCTTGATCTTTTTGAATTCCTGCTAAGGTGTCACAAAACATGGCACAATAACCATTGCTTTGAGAATTAACTAAATGAACCCTTCTTCTGGAAGAATCACTGAATTCTAAATCACAGTGACTTGATTCCTGGTTTGTGGTATTTTCTTCCACATATTTCTCCATTGTATAATCCATTTCATCATCTGTTGTATCCATTTCTAAAATGCTGCTTTCATCATCAAGCAAATCACTATACTGTCCTGGGACATCATTGGCTTTGTCCGACTGTGAATGAAGTGAACTTATGGAGAATCTGTGGGGGGTTCTAGACTTAGAATATAAATGATCATCTTCTGACAAGTGACAGAATGAATTTTTATAAGCTTGATAATAACTCTGATCACTACCAGTATATGGTGATGCTGACACACATAAAGCACTGATATTTTCCTCCTTCAAGTCTGTCTGCATTATACATCTTATAATCCTCACTCTTTTTTTAAATACACTAAGGACAGATGTGACAGCCTTTCTTAGGCGATTTTTCCTTTTGACTGCAAGATCTTCCTGTATACCTACAAAAAAAGTTTCCATCTTGTTAGTTTTTTGTTTTTTTGTTTTTTTGTAAATTGTAAAACTTTTGTCTAAGGCTATACTTAATAGTAAGGCTATAATTAATACACGGAGATTTTGTCCAAGATCAATTGATTACATTTAAAATGGTAACTCCCTCCATATTTTGACAATAGTTCTGAAATGACCTTCACTAAAAACACGAATTAAAGTCAAAGCAAAATTCATTTATCCAAAATTATTCTCTATAAAGTATGAGCCAGATAGGGCTAAGAGGAAAGAACATATGGTCCAAACATGGATTTTAAGGAGGCTGGTCAACAAATTAACCATCAGATCTACCTAATATTTAACATCATATTTAAAGGTACCATTTGTTTAGGCTTAGCTATAGCCTAACCTTTTATTTAGTGAAGAAAAAATCCATATATTTTACATTTGAAATTTTGGTATTTTCCTTTATTTCTATATAGAATTCTTCTTCTAAAGGAGATCAATACAGCCTAAAATTTGCCATGACCATCGAGCCCTCTTAAAACGAGGTCTAATATGACCTTATCCTTTGAACAATAAACTTTGTTAATTTTTTTCACAAATGGAAATATTGCATTGCCCAACATGAACTTGGGCCTGAAAATTTTTTTTTAGGGTAACCTGACCTACATAAATCCCATGATCCTACCAATTTTAGATGTCTGTTTTTATCCAATTGTGATTTTTATATTATTTCCATTAAAAACCCATTTTTAGATATGACACATACAAATTTTCTTAGGATTTTATATTTGTATTTGTGCCCACTTGCAAAAAAATATAATAAAATAAAAAAAAACTCTCTCCCTACCTAATTTTTTCATCAGTGTTACCCTAAACACACATTTTTTTAGGCCTTGATAAGATATAGAAAATTGAATTTATTCTACTACATTGATACAACGGGTACCTGTAAAGTGCGAAACGAAATCTACCGAAACGAAACCTACCGAAACGAAATCTACCGAAACGAAATCAAATTGAAACAAAACCAAAACGAAACGAAACCTACCGCTAATTCAATCTCATTACCCCTTACATACAGGCATTTTTGTTCAAATTCTGACCAATATTAAGAAACTGGGAAATAATCTACAGTCTAAAACTGATTATAAAGAGATCTGCTATGACCTTCACATTGACTTGGTTCAAGGTCACTGCACGCCATTAACCAAAAAGCTCTGTTTAGGTAAAGTATTAGCCAAATAGGGCTAAGTGGAGAGTATAAAAAGGATTTTTTTATGATCTGATATGACTTTGACACTTGACCTACAAACTTCATTCAAGGTCACTACACACCCTTTTACCATAGACACTCTGTGAGAGAAGTAGGAGCCAGATTGGACCAAGGGGAGAGAAGATATGCCCCGGACAAGGATTTTATATATAATTCTGCTATGACCTTAACCTTAGACCTAGAAACATGGTTCAAGGTCACTGCACACCCTTTACCCAAAGGCACTTTGTGGGTGAAGTATGAGCCAGATTGGGCCAAGGGGCGAGAAGCTATGCTCCGGACAAGTGACCTCGGATGGACAGACAGATGGAAGGACGGAAAGACAGACAGACTGATCACTATAGGGCGCCCGCAGAGCGGGGCCCTAATAAAAACGAGCAAAATGAAATCAAAGTTAATTGATATATATGTAACCATTTGAATTTAAAATATTTCACATGTATACATTATCTTTAAGTGTTTATTTTTGAAATAACGGATCAATCATAATGAGTCTGTGTTAACATGAAATGAAAGATAGAAAGAGTTTCATTACTTTTATTGTTTAATTACGTTCATCCTCCCCCCCCCCCCCCCCCACCCTCACACACACACACACGGTTGGTTTCAAGGCCTATATTTTTGTGATGTACAAGTATCAAAAATAAAATTTTCAGAACGAAGGAGTGTAAACCAACCTTATAATTGCATCTACAGTAAAATAAAACTCTAAGTATGTAGAATCTCTCAATACCCTGTGAAAATGAAATTTGTCTCCCCTTTACTGTGGTCTCTTCAGTTCACTGGGATAATTTAATTAGGCAGTCTGATAGTTAGCAACTAAAACTGTCTTAAAAAATGAAAGTATGTGTGACAACTCAGTTTATCTCACACGGCCGAGGACCAGTTGCAATTTACCATATTATTTCTCGAAAAATTACTATTCCTCCGCTTTTATTTTACTGTTTATAAAAGTGCATGATCTGATATAGTTGGTTTTAGACAATAGCAAAACAAGAATTGCCCAGTTCTCAAATCTGATTTGTGTTAACAAGTATAATTACAAATGGATTGTATTAAAGAATAACCAAAAGTGATACTAGGAACTTGAGGTTTATACTTTATAAATTAGTTAGAGTCTAAATATTTTTTGTGTTTTGCATAGAAATGAAGTGAATCCACAAATGCGCACATCTAGAAATGAACAAACATAACCCGTTACTTCTAAAATACTAGTAAACACTTTAACATATATATACATGTTAAGTAATCATGGTATATATTTTAAAATTGAAATGGTCACATATACATGCATGTATATCAATGAACTTGATTTCATTTTGCTCAATTTTATTTCGTTTTGTTTCTGTAGGTTTCGTTTTGGTTTCGTTTCAATTTGATTTCGTTTCATTTCGGTAGGTTTCATTTTGTTAGATTTTGTTTCATCTGGTAGATTTCGTTTTGTTTCTATTTCGATTCGCACTTTATAGGTAGCCTTGATACAACATCAATGATACAAGGTAGGCAAAATTTTGAACATATTCACTTATTTTTAAATTTGGCTCATCAGTATACCCAATTTTTTTTTTTAGCACACCTACGAATCATTTTCTTTTTCTTCGGTCATATAATAGAAGACAAAATATGATGAATGAAAATTGCAGTAATGCTGGTTTAAATGTTTAATTAAATCTACCACTGTCTACTGTGAAGTATGATTGAACGGTTGAATGAAACAGGCTAATGTAACTTATACTGAAGGACAGATCTTCGCTGTTTAAAAAGTATTGTGAAAAAATTGAGCCACACAATTTTTTTTATATACCTGAAAGCTATATCTTCAATATGGAAAAAACCCAAAATGATATCATATTTGTTCCATTGTGAAAGTAAGCTAATTCAGATAATGATATCAATAAGATCCAAAAGTTTGAGAAGGAAACAAATTCAATAAAATGATCCTCATCATCCATGATCTCCTTGTTCTTATGAGATTTTTCACTAGATGCAGAGGAATGCTATTAAAAAACTGGGTCAGTTTGACTGCCTTTCCTCTAATATACTGTAAAAGGATTCAAAGAAAGCTGAATTGCATACATCTTAATTGGATCACATCTTGCTTCAAGCGTTCATCCTCCATCTCCCAGCAGTTTCTCACAAGGTTACAAATACTGTGCACTTCTTCATATCGGAAATTCTCTTGTATGTGATTGCACTGTTGACGATATGGCATGAGCTTAGGAAGGCAGCGTCTATCAAACGTCCTGCATAAGTTTTTCACCTTTCTCCATAGTTTCTTAAATTCTCGTTTCGGAATCATACGCTTCTCTTCAAATAAATACATCTCTTGTATCAATGTTAGTATTTCATTGACATCTTTTGGAGACACAATACTTGTATCATATGGCACGGAATAATTGTTGAGGTTTGGTTTGTTTTGAAAGAACTGAAGTATATTGCATAATGATGACAGAGTTGTATGTTCCATTACATTGCAATGCTCTTCTACTTCATTTAACTGTGATTTGAGTCTCCTCCTTAGAAGTTCTTCCAGTTCAAATTGTGTGATGTGTCTGTTAATCTCCCAGCATATGACCTTAGGCAGAACTACACATATCGTTTTACTCAAAATACAAAAGTTCTTTGTATGTCCATCAGCATCATAGATTGGTTTGGCCATGTTGATGTCTGTAATCAACTGCTCATCGACTCAAACCTGTAATTAAACAACATTTTTTTTTATTGCTGTAATTAAACCAAATTTCTAAGCAAAATTCATAAGTCAGGTCACAGTATGAAAGTTTTCTTGATGCAAATCAAAGTCCAACAAAATGTGCTTTCTCAGAGATAATCAAATGATTGATGAATACAAGAAACAATTACTGTCTGTTACTGTGGTTTCATCAATATTCGTTGAACACTAATTTTTCGTGAATTTTGTTGTTATGTTTATCTACGAAACTAAATGATCATTGAAGTGCAATTTCTACTAAAGTTTTGTATTGATAGGATTACTCGATCCCCTTCGTTTTTAGGGGTTTTCCGCCAGCGACAGGGACTGTATTTTTTTAAGAAAAATATGAGGTCACTTGAATTTTTGATGCCAGTTGTTTCTGGGGGGGGTTTGAAAAGGCTCGGACATGATTATCAAGCACATGTGTAACTTTGATGTAAACAAACTCTTGTGCCTTTGTTGATGGCTGTGTGTTTTTTGCTACTAAATTGTTTAGGAACTATTGTTTTAAAAGTTGTAAAGAGGGATTTTCCCAGAAGTTGACATTGCATCACCATCTAACTCTTTCCAAATGCTTTCACAACAATATCTTAACTTTGATAGACAGATTCATTCTTTCTCTTTTCTAAATATGTGAATTAACTCATTTCTTTCATTGAAATTCCTGAGCAGAATAAAATAATAAGACAAATATATTCCCCCCTCCCATTTCAGCCATAACCCTTGCCTTACATGTAGGTGACATGAAATATTAATAAAGATGACAGTTTAATGTTTTTTTCTAAATATGCAGTCAGTTTTTATTTTGTGTCAGTAGATGTTTATTTCATTTTATATACATTAACACTAAATGACCATTTTGGCCAAACCCTGCATTAAGAACCCCTACCCTATACACTATATCAGTGTTTTGGCCCTGCCCTAGATTCAAATCCCTACATTGGGAGACATGAAATTTAAAATTTTGATAGATGGCTTTATTTTCTTTCTTTATATGCAGTCAGTTTTTATTCATTTGTTCAGTTAAGATTGTTTTCAACTATATGTGATTTACACTTTACTGTATATGAGTCAAGTCTTAGTGTCAGACCATTTCCTACACAAGTCATCTCCTTCACAAAAAGTCAACTCGTATACAAAACTGAAAATTAAGTCATTTAAAGTATACAAAAAAAAAATACCATTAAACAAGTCTTTTTTATATATTTTAACATGTTTTACACAAAAGGTCAAATATGAAATCTCTAGGGTACCTGTAAAGTGCCTGTAAAGTACAAAACGAAATAGAAACCAAACGAAACGAAACGAAATAAAACGAAATGAAATCTACAGAAACGAAACAAACCCTACCGAAACGAAATCAAATCGAAACCAAAACGAAATATACGGAAACAAAATGAAATAAATTAGAGCAAAATGAAGTCAAGTTCATTGATATACATGTATATATGTGACCATTTCAATTTTAAAATATATTACAAGTATATATCAAAGTGTTTACTAGTATTTTAGAAGTAATGGGTTATATATGTTTGTTCATTTCTAGACGTGTGCATTTGTAGGTGTGGATACACTTCAAAAGTTATTGCCCATTTCAATGCAAAACAAACAAGAGGCTAGGGGCCACATCGCTCACCTGAGCAACAATAGACAGCTTTATGGAGTCATATACAAAATATCTGAACAATGTCATATAATAGATCCTGTATAAAAAAAAATTTCCTTGCATATTCTTGTTTATCACTGAGCTTCTTTGTAACAGGATGATTTTACAATCATATCACATATTGAGCATTGCAGCTCTCGAGAAAATCATAAACAACTATTTATATATGGATTATAAACCTACATCAAACTTTGAACCCCTTGTGTGGCCCAAGAATTGTCCAGGGGCCTGAGTCTAAACAATATTAAAGAATCAACAATATGTCAAAATGCTTGCATACAAGTAAAAGCATGTATAATAACATTTGAGTTTTTGTGAATAATTTAAATGTTTTTCTTTGTAAAATTGGACCCCCCCCCCCCCCCCAATGTGGCCCAATCCTGAAGATTGTTATTTTAACAAATTTTAATCTAAACTAACTGAACTGACTAAAGTTACAGCATTTCTAGGCAAATTGTGTTTTAGAAGATGATTTTTAAAGATTTTTCCCTATATATTCCTATGTAAAAATTTGACCCCCCCCCCCCCCATTGTGGACCCACACTACCCCAAGGGATCATGATTTGAACAAACTTGAATCTTCCCTACCTAAGGATGCTTCCACGCAAGTTACAGCTTTTTTGGCTGATTGGTTTTTGAGAAGTAGATTTTTTTAAAGATTTTTCTCTATATATTCTGTTGTGAAATCCCCCACTGTGGCCCCACACTACCCCTGGGATCATCATTTTATCAAACTTGAATCTACCCTAACCAAAGATGCTTTCACACCAGTTTCAGCTTTTCTGGCTGATTGCTTCCTGGGAAGAAGATTTTTTAAGATTTTTCTCTATATATTCCTATGTAAAAATTCAACCCCCCATTGTGGCCCCATCCTACCCCCAGGGATCATGATGTTGAAAAACTTGAATCTACCCTACCTGAGGATGCTTCCACACAAGTAATAACTTTTCTGGCCAATCAGTTTCTGAGAAGAAGATTTTTAAAGATTTTTCTCTATATATTCCTATGTAAAAATTCAACCCCCCCATTGTGACCCCACCCTACCCCAGTACCCCTGGGGATCATGATGTTGAAAAACTTGAATCTACCCTACCTGAGGATGCTTCCACACAAGTAACAGCTTTTCTGGCTGATTAGTTTCAGAGAAGAAGATTTTTAAAGATTTACTCTATATATTCCTATGTAAAAAGTTGACCCCCAATTGTGGCCCCACCCTACCCCTGGGGATCATGATTTGAACAAACGTGAATCTACCCTACCTGAGGATGCTTCCAGGCAAGTTACAGCTTTTCTGACCAAATGGTTTTTGAGAAGAAGATTTTTGAAAAATACCAACTAATTTTAAATGAATTTTAATTATCTCCCCTTTAAAGAGGGCGTGACCCTTCATTTTAACAAATTTGAATCCCCTTTACCTAAGGATGCTTTGTGCCAAGTTTGGTTGAAATTGGCCCAGTGGTTCTGGAGAAGAAGTCGAAAATGTAAAAAGTTTACGGACAGACGGACGGACGCTGGACAAAAAGTGGTCAGAAAAGCTCACTTCAGCTTGCAGCTCAGGTGAGCTAAAAATATTTAGACTCTAACTACATGTAAATATAAACCTCAAGTTCCTAGTATCACTTTTGGTTATTTTTTTAATACAATCCATTTGTAATCATACTTGTAAACACAAAATCAGACTTTAGAACCTGGCGATTCTTGTTTTGCTTTTGTCTAAAACCCCACTATATCAGATCATGCACTTTTATAAACAGTAAAATAAAAGAGGACTAGTAATTTTTTGAGAAATAATATGGTAAATTGCAACTCGGCCGTTTCTGATAAATTGAGTTGTCACACATGCTTTTGCTTTTAAAGACAAACAGTACTAGTTGCTAACTGACAGATTGCCTTTAATTAAATTATCCCAGTGAACTGAAGAGACCATATTAAAGGGGAGACAAATTTCAGTTTCACAGGGTATTGAGAGATGCTACATAATTAAAGTTTTATTTTCTGTAGACTCAATTATAAGGGTGGTTTACACTCCTTCATACTAGAAATTTTATATTTGATCCTTACATCACAAAAACATAGGCCTTGAAACCCACCGTGTGTGTATGTGTGGGTGGGTAGGGGGGAGGGAGTAATGAAATGAACAAACTCTTTCTATCTTTCATTTCGTGTTAACACAGACTCATTATGATTGATCCGTTATATCAAAAATAAACACTTAAATATAATTAATGTAAACATGTATTATATTGGTTACATATATATTATATATATATATCAATTAACTGTGATTTCATTTTGCTCGATTTTATTTCAATTTGTTTCTGTAGGTTTCATTTTGTTTGTTAGGTTTCGTTTTGGTAGATTTCGTTTCGTTTCATTTCGATTCTATTTCGTTTCGAACTTTACAGATACCCCAAATCTCTAATGTCAAAATTATTATGTTTGATGATTTTTCTTTAAAATTCCTTATTAAAACAGAGATAATTCAAAATAGTTAGTTACATTTTCAAATTTAATCCAACATTAATTAAGAAAATACATGCATTGTGGCAATGAACATTCAGCAAAAGGTGTCTTGCACTTTCTTATTTAGTTTCCTGCTCGTAAGGGGATAATAAGACTTATTTCCTATGTCGCTTATAATGCGAGATTTGATTGGTTAACAAGCCAGGTCTAAATTTCTGTACCACCTGTTGAATCTGGGTGTAAAAAAAATGTGAATTCACAATGCAATACTTGCTTACAGGGTGCACCTATAGATCTTTGCACAAAATATAACTTTAAATGAAGTAAATGAATTAATAATTTGTCAAAATCCTAGTTTAACAATTGAATTAAAATACATTGTAAGTTTATAATGATTAATTAATCAAATATGTTATATGATTTATTTAAGAAATGAACTCAATGTCTACCCAAGTTATACTCGTATAACCTGGGTTGGGGCAGTTTATGCTTTATAATCCGCGAACATTACTTATAATTTAATTTTCTGTGATTTACTGTACAAATTGAGTGCGTTTTACCTTTAAAAATGATATTAATCTGTTCAAAATTCAAACGTAACGTCAAGCGGATCAATACATTTTTGACGTTGGTGCATTGTGACGTGCTAACCAGGTTATATAAATTTAACTAAATTTTTCTATCCAATCAAATGCTGCGTTACAACCAGAATTAAATTATTTATCTTTAATCTGAGTGATCTTAGACCAGATATTCAAGTTGCAAAACACTGGTAAAACAATATAATTTTAAAATTTGTATAACATAGGTGTAATATTATCATAAGTTGTGTGTCACCTGCAACAACAGCTATACTACCCCACTGTAAAGGGGGGCAATATTAGTTACATAGTCATGTAGTGAACGGGTACTGGATGACACCTGGTAAGGTTAATAGTAAATTTCATACCTGGCGAGGCGAAGCCGAGCTGGGTATGAAATTTACTTACCAGGTATCATCCTGTACCCAGTCACTACATGACTTTGTAATGATTATATCTTACTAACTGCCTTTAAATGACATAGAGATAATTAAACAATGAAAATCAAGCATTTTATAACAAAATTACAAATTTCAATTTGGGTACAAAACCTAACATCACAATACTTAAAGAATGACGTCATAATGCTCAAGGGGAGATATATTTCGTACTGACTGTGTATGGAATATACACGGTCTCCACGTGACTGCTGTTAACTAATGATTTCCCTACAATTTAGCAGGAGGTAAGATATATTATAATATACCTCGTCTTTGGAGAGAAGATCATAATAGTATTTCATTTATCTCGAGTTTTGCACATGTAGACCATTTTTAAGATCAAGTTCTGATATATCTCAAACAGTAACAAAATGATGTTAAAAAGCAAAGCTGGGTGGAATGAGTAAACTGTGCATTATTTAAAAACAATATTTGAAGAAATAAATTCGCTTAATCAAAAATACTGACAACAAATCCTAGTCAGGCTGAAATTGCATTTTAGGCAGAGACATGTCTCTGATTTTAGGTGCAAAAAGGTCACATTAAATAGACCAATCCACACTTTACAAAAGTTATGTCCCTTGGCCGCCATCTTTGGGGAAAAACCCATAGGTTTCTCACAGTAGCCTTTGTAGTTTCGAGGTTTGTAACTTTGTCATTTGACAATAAAATTCGGTAGCAAGTCGTTTCGGCCTTTTCCACGTTCGGTCCTAGATATGTTCGGCCCTCGCGAGTTTCGGACCTTCGTCGGTTCGGCCTTAGATACATAGTTGTTTCGGCCTGAGATAATAAATTAGTGTAGTTTTAATAAATGTGTTTGTTACTGTTATTTTTTCTTTAATGGAGTGCGTCCCCCATTATCGACATCAAAGTTTCCGTCAATTAAGATTATTTTCTATCATTAACAAACATAAAAAAAAATTAATGAAGAGATTATGATATTGCAAAAGAAAGTCAACATTGACATCAGTGGCTATTTAATTGTGTAATCATTCATTCTTTATTTGCATAAAAGACATAGATCTTATGGCATAGGTTGATACAACACAAAATCATTATGAAATCTGAATTAACTTGAAAACTTTGACAAAGGATGTAAAAAAGTGTAAAATGGTAAAGAAAATAAACATTGGTTTTTATATACTCTCGGAAATGTGTCAAAAAAGGGTCTCGGGGTTTTAAAAACTGTCGTAATTATGATCAGATGAGGGTTATAAAGTACAAATAACAATTCTAGAATAATTTCAAGATAGTTATTTACAGGTTTTATAAAGATATATCTGGTAAAATCATAGATATAATATATATGTATATATGTCCCTGGTATTTTTAAAGAATTGCCAATGTACTTTACATATGTACATCTACCATACCATTATTTCAATTTTGCTTGTTTGAATATATGGGGGACACACTCCATAAAAAAAAATAACAGTAACAAACACATTTACTTTGAACATATTTGAAGAATTAGTTACTTTTCGATAGAGTCAAATGCTTGTTTCTTTAAACACTGATTGACTGATTGACGGACTATACCCATGAATTAGGTAATGAACGCCTGATTTTACAGAGTCTTATTTATTTTTCTGTTTTATCTGATTAATAATCAGTAGTTAATTATACAGAAATCAAAATCAACTACAGTATATGTGATCCTTGACTGCTTCACACCACCTTCCAAAAATTTCACAAAATTGTTCGATAATCTCACAGGACCCCACATTGTTTATAATATATAAAACATCCAAAAATAAGGTAATATCTCTATACGCAGCACAGTTAAGGCTGTCAATAAATTCCGTTCAGACAAAAAGTACGGGAAATGTGCATTATGACATCACAGAATATTACAAACCTCGAAAGAACTAATTAATTCATTTATTAGCAAAATTAATTTATACTATTCTTTTAATTAAGAACAACGAATGTTATTACCTACAATTTCGATGTCTGTTATATCATACACACTGAAAAATAAGCGAGAGGTCATTCTCGCTGTACTACAAAATATGACGTCATATGCTTCAAAATGACGCATTAAGTTAAGTCATTGAAGGCTATCATGTGGTTTTTTAGCGATGAAAAATAAATTCCATAGATTAACGGAAAATTATAAATGAATATTTTGTTTAACATTATTATTAGTAGAATGCTACCTATATAGTCTTATTTTCAATTTGTTATAATTATGCATCGTATCAAGAGGCAACCTCAGTTTTGTATAAAATATCATATATTTTAAAGCTGGGTCCCTAATTAAATCACTTTATTGCAAGGGCATACACTTATCTGATCATGACAAACTTTTACATGTAAATTTGAAATATGCTATGTAATTTAAAAACTTCTACATGCACGGATCTAGAGGGGGGTCGGGGGGGGTCCCGACCCTCCCTGGAAAATGAAAATTCATTAAATTTACATAGTAAAATTATCGAAAATATGCCTCGGACCCCCCCTGGCAAACACAATTATCCTTCGGACCCCCCCTGGAAAAATTTTCTGGATCCGCGCATGTTCTAAGATCCTTGTCAAATCTCACAAATTAATTATTTTTTAATGAAATTAACACTGTGACCTTCAAAATTATTCAACATATGCATTATAAATTATGGTTTTTTCTAACAAATGATAATATCTTACAAAGTTCACAGCATTTTTAAAAATCTACTATATAACATCAAGTTATTTTATAATTCAGTTGTGAATTTTGACATGATTATGCCCTTGCAATATTCACATTTTTAAATGACCTCAAAACCACAAATACATCTGCTTGTACCATGCGACTGCCATATCACGTGACCACTATGAACATAAAATATTGTACTATCATATATATACTTCAGAAATATATTGCATTTGAGCGACTGTTATTGATTTTAAAAAGAACATGTTCGATAAACTAAAGTATACGTGTTTTTATTACAAAAATTCGCCGATATTTTTATTGGCCGCCTTAACTGTACTGCGTAATAAAACATATAAAATAAAACAGGCCGAAACGACTAAGGACGAAACTACTAAGGGACGTAACTACTAAGGTCTGAACATATCTAGGGCAGAACGGGGGGAAAGGCCGAAACCACTAGAAATCTAAAATTCCGTTTCCGTTGTGTATTTTGATTGCCCCAGGATGGGGCAACCCACAAATCGTAGGAATCAATTAAATTCAAAAAGGTTTTATCACAGGACGCCCAAATATTTGGTAGCATAAAGAAGGAAAAAGTTTGGTTTTTCCCTTTTGACCTTTGGGTTAACCCCGCAAAGGGAAACAACTTTTGCAAAGTGTGGATTGGACTAGGCCTATTGGTCATAACTCAGAGGGATGAACACTGACCCCCCCCCCCCCATTATCTTTGCATCTTTTATGTAAGTTTTGTCTACAGATTTCAATGATATACTTCTCAAGAAATTCTTGATACAAGTACATTTAGGAGTGGGATACCTTAAATATCGATTATCGTGCACGTGGACAACAAAGGAAGGAAACGAGGGTTTGTTTTTTTGGCATATTGCCAATACATGTTTTAAGTTCCAAACTATAAATTAACTAATTTCGATATACATGTGTCATAAAATGGATTTATACATAACGTTGATAGTCACATTACCTCGTTCAGGGCATTTTTGACGCAAGTTAACGGGATCAGCCCGAGAAGTTGTATGAGTGTTTTCCGAACCCGATTTTAAAGATCGCATTTACCGCCAAGTCGTATATAGTAAAACAAGTCAACTCTTGCGAGATAAAAGAGAAATTTATGATATAGAAGGTGTTTTTGTATATAACCATGGATATCAAGGATTAATATTATAACTATTAAACACATATTTAACGTATAGTTGTCCCAAGGCACATCCTCTATTTAACGTTACATACTTTATTATTTTTTTTTTTTTTAGAAACATGTTAAAGGGATAACACGTTAACGTTATACATTTCTCTAAAGAAACACTAAAAATTACCATTAACATCGAAATATAAGTTTTTGATACAGTTAAAATACTAAATGCACAGGCGACTTTTACCATTTAATATGAAAAAATGTGCTGGATGAAAATGCGAAAGTGTGGCTATAATGCATAATTTTTTTCTGTAATCAAAGTACTGAAAGTACTTCGTTACACACAATCCCAAGATAAACTCGATTCATAGGTAAATACTCTACTCCGTAACTCGAAATTTAATACGTTTTTACGGTGTGACCGTGTTGAGGACGAAGCCAATATTCACTTTAAGTTTCCTTTAGATTATTATAGATTATTATATTTTTATGATAAAATGTAAAGCAAGTCAAACTCGTTGAGTGCAAATTGCTGTAATGAGCCTGTAGGATAATGCACAAAAATTCCTTTTTTTTGCCTTCATTAATTGGAACACTAAATACCCAATCGTAAACCGCGATAAAATTCCTTTAAAGGAGTGACCGGCATGTTATATGAATTGTCAGCATGAACTTTTTTTTATGTGCCAAAAGTACAACATGCATTAAATAGCATAAATCGCGCTGTGTTGTTGCTTTCCGGAATATTATAGTTAAGGAACGAATTAACTTTACGTGTACTTCAAAACGAATTCGAAATTCTTACGCATGTAAAGAAAAACAAGTATTCCTTTTAAAGGAATGATCGGCATGCATTATCATTGGACAGCTCTGTTAATGTAATGCTATGCATTACGCTACATGCAATAAACTATATGTACCACCGTTTTGTTGATTTCCGAAATAGCAAGGCATGAATAATCTTTACTTTTATATATAGTAGGCGAATTATACTTCCGACAAATATTCTTACGCATATGTGAAGAAAAACGTGATTTGAATCATTATGTATGTAACTGTATAAATGTTTTATTTTCAAGGCAAACAGATAAGAGTAACGTTTTTAGTAATCTACGTGTAATTAAAGATTTAAATGAGGTTGTAATTGCATAGTAAATAAAATAGCACAAGGCGCAATGCGTGCGCAAATAGTAAAATTTGCCGGATGCCTCATATGGACACAACTGTGATCGACCGAAGCCGATCAAAACAACAATTAACATGATTTAAAATCAGAACGTAACTATATAATGTTCAACTCTTAGGTCAAATACATAAAAAAATGTACCTTGGTTATAAAAACTATTGATAAAAGATTTACATGAACTTGCTGTCACTGCATATTCAACACAGTACGTAGTGCGAAGCGTACATGTATGTGCGCGTAAATAGTGAAGTTTGCCGGGTGACTCATACGGACAACATCCGGTATACATCACATCCTGTTTTCAAGCTCTGCTGAAAATACCCGAGAAAGTGCGATTGTTGTAAAGATCGAATGCGAAACGCCTGAGGAGGTCCATTTGACCGCGTGTACGTATATAGCGTGGAATTATACAGGGCGACTGAGCATCGGCAGGGAAAAAGTCTTCAAAAAAGTATGATCTGTTTAACGGTTTAATATTAGATTAATCTAAGCGTTCATGTGACTATCTTCTGAATACATTAATTATGAGTTATTTAAAAATATATATTTAAATCACATCAAATTACGTGCATGATAATATTTGGTAATGTACAGAATTTTTCAATGATATGATAATTTGTCCTATGAAAATTCAAATGCTTTTTAAAACGTATATATTTTTTTTCATTATTCTCCCAATTTCTTTAGAAATGTGACAAATGCATGCACAAAAAATGCGGATGAGTTTCCCGCCAAACGCAGTTACTCGTTTATAAAATTCGTGACAATATGGATCGACAAAGTAAAACCCACCAGTCTGAACTGATTGTCATTTAATTAGAATCAAATGGTGTACAATATGACAATATCAAAATAAAAATGTTGCTTTATTACATAAACTGTTAAGATAAAATGTATCAACAATAATCGTAATAACAACAAAGTATTAACACTTATATTACCATATTACCTGGAAAATCCTTGAAAAAAAACCAACAATTCCAAACAAAATAAAATTATTAACATATGAAAACGCATTGGCGACATAAGTAAATGAAATAAACCAAAACAAAGGGACAAAGGTGTTTTACTTTATTGCCCATTTCTTTTGGTTTTTTTCTTTTTTTTTTTTTTTTGTTTCTTTGGTTTTTTTGTTTTTTTTTTGTTTTGTTTTGTTTTTTTGTTTTTGTTTTGGGGGGGGGGGTCTAGATGGAGTGCGGTGGTGGCATATATTTTCATTTATGATATAAATTTCAAGCGTCGTATGATATTTCTTAGCCGGCTAAGTATAAATGGTTGAGTTCAGTTAACATATAGTATAATATATACTGTACATAGATTACCCGCTTTAACGCAACGATCAAAATTGATCATGATATACAATGATATGCAGAAAACATAATTACTATTACATAATGTATGAATACCGACCATTCTGCAAATATGCACACTTTCTTTTTGTTCCAAAATCAATAATTTCGCAAAATGTTTGATTGATTTGGAAATTGTTATGTTTATCATATATCTCATTTTTCTTTTATAGGAATCAATGTATGTTAACTGCAAAACACTAAAATGTGTAAAGGTTTAAAATCTACATTCAACAATTTAGGCTAAAAATGCTGTCCGTATATTATATGTGTACGATATTAATAGTCGCAGTTTCTAATTTAAGAATTGGGGATTCCAACATTTGTAAGTTTATAAATAGATCCTTGTAATTCCTTGGGCATACAAACGATCGAAGCTGTTAATAAGATTTTTCTATATATAAAAAAATCCTGTGAGACAAGTGCTTGCATGTGATCTTATTGAGATGATAATTATATCAAGTTGGGTGAGGCTGGGGATTATAGAGCGGAACTGTTTACGAATACTCTATTGTCATTTTCAATACACCGCCTGCCATTCATCGATTAAAAAGCTGATAAAATCAAACAAGTCATGCACGCTCTCAGTATGATTAAACAATCAAACAGGTGGTATTTTTTCTTCGGGAATAAAACTTTATTAAAATATTGCGTCAATGAACAAGTGATCTTAAGAATCATGCAGTTATACAAAATAAAAGCAAAAGGCAATTGGTAATTTTTGGTATGTTTACATTTATTTAATTACGTACTATAACATATAGTTTTTTTTATCTGATTTAAGTTCATTCTGATAAGTCATTGATCTAACGAGTTTGAATCCATTTGTTCTTATTCCTGGAACATTTTACGTCTGTTTTCATGATTTAAGTAACAATAATTCAAGCATACAATATAAATGAATGTTTACAAAATTTTAAAAATAGCTCGGCTCAAGTGAGATTTGTCCGGCGTACATGTATGTCCTTATAGTCGCTATCCTCTTAAAATTTCACTTTGTCATCGCGCTCCTTTGGTCATACTTTGTACAAAACATTCTAGGGAGAATTTTTAAAAATAATTAGATGACCAGGTCCGCTTCAAATACACATTTCTTTTCTCATGATAAAAAAACCCCCAATTTTTTTATCACAAAACTTCCTGACACGACAATAGGTTTTGGAAGGAAGGGGTCTCGCACTAACAGGGGTTCAAAGTCTTAGATAAAATAGAATAAAGCACAACACTTAAAATAAAAAAAACACTATGATTTATGAAAATAATATTTTCATAGCATTTACTTTGCATACAGAATTTTTTTAATTAACTTTCTAGTGTCGTGCGTTTGTGAGTCTGTAAAAGGCGGAGATAGGGGTTATAAAGAAAAATATCACGGAGTAAATATATAGCTTATTTTTCCATAGAGGCTGCATACCATTGAGGGAGTCTCAGGGTGCAGTTTAAATAATTCTGTGATATTTATAACATAGAGAAGCTATCTACAATTAAAAATTATAGTATTAATACAGGATTGGGTTTCACAAAACTATCGTAAGATCTATCATCAGACATATATTAAGATTATCATAAGATCTGACTTACGATAATCATTTATAAGATCGATCACTTCCGATTCACAAAACTATCTTAAAAGTTAGAAATCTTCAGACAATTCTTGAGTCACACTTGATGCTTGCGTTTACTAAATTTTTTCTTTAGTGAAATGTAAAAAAATTAAATTGCGCGGAGACTGTTTTCGTTTTGTTTATATTTTTATTTTTTAGACAGTGGAATGTTACAAATTTAAATAAGTTTTAAGCTCTGAAATTATAATGAATTTTACACCAACTTAATAGGGTGTTGCTAAAACGCGGAACGGAAAGCGGAACGGAACGGAAAACGGAAAATAAAATATGAAGTCTATCTCTTTAAAAGGGTATATACTGACCAGAATCGATTTACTCTGTATCAGTTATTCATATCTAAAGAATGATTGTTAACATGTGGTTATCTTATTGATATTCTTATGAATGTCTATCAAATATATCATTGCCTTCAATTTGCCCTTGTTGAGTACGATACGGAAAAAAACCCAAATGTACACAAATTGTGAAATATTAAGAGTAAATAAGCTATAACTTTGTACTTATTTTTCTTACATAGTATTGCTGGCCTAACAACGCAGTTAGTGAAAGCGTTTCATGCGTTTTAGAAATATTATTATATTTCATATATGATGTATATACTCGCATCAACATTGAATTTTCGGTGCTCTATACGATCTTAAATCATATAGACGATACATGTATCATTGAGACTAAAAAAACAAAAAACGTACGACTGACGACATTCATGATTATCTTTACGAAGTCTTGCTGCATCATCTTTTTGCAAACCTGTCCCGCTATTGAAATATCATTTTACCAAAAAAGCATCATTTAATTGAACGAATAACGTTGTGAATGTCATGTTATGTTTTATTTTTTTCCTCTAATATCGGCGTTCGTTGTCTAAATCTTCTACTGTTTTAAAATACTTAGTGAAACTAGTATTTTTAGCAATGCACTTTTGTTTACGTTTGCCTTACTTGGCAGTTGTTCACTCCTGCTGCTACATTTGATCCGAATAGAGAGTTCCTGACATTGTCTGGTTTGATTTTCCGATTATAAATTGGGACTATTATCTATAGTCTGTCGATCCGAAAATATTTATGCAGCACATTTGGACGATTTAAAAAAATACACATACCTGTAAAAGAAGTGCAAATGAAATAGATGAAACGGGAAATATCCAAGAAAACTTCATTGACGCATTATTATTTTTTTTAATCGGAAATTTTTTTTCCGGAGATTTATAATGAGATATGTTGACATCTTTTCTCCATTCAGGAGTCATTTAGAAAGCATCGCACTATTTTCAACGTTATCTTCCGGATCTGTTGCAATGCAAAATCCAGTAGACGTCTTTATTTTTAGCCGTGTATTCAAACCTCTGAATCATCATCGCTGGAACGCTGAGGTATATATACATATTGAGTTATTCAGCAAAATGTGAATCGAGGATATCTTGGGACAGAGTGTAGTGGTCAATGCATGTACTGTTAATATTGATGAAATCATACATTTTCTGAATAACTAATCTTATATTGCTACATGTAATCTTTCAAAAATAAATAAATAATGAATTCAAAACTACATAAAGTGTATTATTTTTATCATGATTAACAAATCTTTTAAGTAAATAACATTAGATAAGATTTTCCGTTCCGCTCCGTTCTGCTTTCCGTTCTGCGTTTTAGCAACACCCCAACTTTATATCTTTTAGGGGTAGTGATATAGTATTTAGAATTGTTGCTAAATTAAGTTGTCTAAAATATAAGTAAATAAATAAAACATAAATATAAATAGAATAAAGATACCTAAATTATGAAATAAAAGGTATTCAATTAAGGAATAAGAAATCATTTTTTGATTATTATAAAGGTGATAAATTTGTTCGGGGCTTGGTCAAATCCAATAAAGCCCGAAGGGCTTTATGAGAGATTTTACTGCGCTACTACCGAAACGATCACCTCATAATATTCAAAGAATGATTCCTTATTAGATATATTTATATTATTTTAACACTTTTTTAAACAACTTAAAATCACTATTTTTTCATGCGGCATATGCTATGTATTACTACACGGCGCAGCCAATACCGTTTTTGGTTATGCTATAAAACACGCCCCTTTTGTGTCACTCATGTTTATGAAATTATTGGGCTATAGGCATCAAAATTAATTCGTATTGTTATCACAGACAAAGACAATTGAAAATGTAAATATTGAAGTACATTACAGTCCTAGTATTATTCGATTTACCGCTGATATTACGTCTGTACAAACTAATCGATTTGTTCGAATGCATTTCGCAAATATGAACTTAGAAGTCATGCGATCAATAGAGTAGTAAATGGAACAGGTTAGGTAAGGTCGGCAAATGACATAGAAAAAAGAGACATGCCCGAAAGTGATAAGAGGAAGAAAAAATTGCTCGGAATGGACGACAGGAAATTTACCACCGGGGAGGGGAGGGGGGTGGCTAGACTAAGACCAATTAATTGACGAGATAACAATTTCACGAGTTAGGGGAGGAGTCATTTACATCTTATACTCAAGCACAGTAAAAGAAGAATTACCATCTCCAAGCAACTTATCAATGATATTTGCATCGTTGATATGGTAGAAGGAGTTATTTTTATCTCTAAATATATCCGTTCTATTCAAAGTGATTCTGCTAATGAAATACATCCCAAACCACAATTGTAATAATTTATTTTAATAGTGTTTTTTTGCAGAGGGATTCTTCTAATGAAATACATTTCCAACCACTATTAAAATAATTTATTTCAATAGTGGTTGCAACAACGTGTATATATATATATATATATATATATATATATATATATATATATATATATATATATATATATATATATATATTTAAAGTACATGATTGTATGTACTAACAATATAGTAAACATACCAGTACATTGAGCCTCCTATGGGAAAAATTTTTTTCCTGTGGGAATTTATTTTTTTTTTTAAAAGGTAAACATCAAACCTGACAGGTGAGATACATCAATAAGAAAAGTTGTTATAAACTCTTTAAGCAATGGTCTATCATATGAATTATTTGAATTTTACGATGCATGCACTTTAGACGGGTGCAAAAATGCCACGTTGACACTGGCATAATTATCCGACACAGTGTTAAATATTGTTCAATTGTTTTTTAGACAGCCTGTTGACTCAACGTTATAACTGAACTTCGATCGTTCTTGAGGCGAGTCTTGCAGAAGAAGAACCAAAAAAAAAGAAGAACAACAACAACAGAAACAACAACAACAACAACAACAGAAACTCAGGTAGGATGCAGTAGCCAAGAGGCTAACTTAATTTGATAGCATCTGCATTAATACCACATAGGAATTTTTTACTGCAATGATCGCTAACTTCATAACCCGCATGGATCATTAAAGAAAGCATTTTATTGTTTATATTTACATATTATTTTAAAGAAATTAATACATTGATTGTAAAAGTGAGTTAAATTAACTAAATTACTGTTAATGTACATCAGTACGCCAGATAAAAGAAACAGCCAAATCGTCTCATGTGGGAATTTGAGTCTGACATCATCATGATAATTTTGTGCAGTCCGTGATTTTTCTAAGGTCGGTGTAGGTTTCAACCAATCGATAAACGGGGCTTGTAGATTTCAGTCCTGTCAATTTCCTGTCAGTTTCCTGTAGGTTTCGACCAGTCGATAAACAGGGCGTGTCGATATCAGTCCTGTTAGTTTCAAAAGTGCTATGAATTAACTAAAGTTTCCGTAAGAAATAGAGGGAATCATACTCGGTAGATGTAAATACTAAGTATTACTTTTTAACAACAGCATATATAAAATTATTTGATATTTATGAAATCAAAACATCATAGCATTAAATGATATATTTTCCCAATCGTATATAAATGAAGACCGTCATGTGAACAGACAGATGGATTAACGGGATGACATTTACTTAAATTTCTGAATAAATTCATTAATACGTATACCGAAACTTTCATCAATAAAAGAGGCAACAAACCAAACAGCATGATCTGATGTTCTATATACTCGTATAACTGGCTTTTTGAGAAATATAATTTGATGTAAAAAACATATAAAAAAAAATGACACGATAATTTTGAAGTATACATTTCATTGGAAAATTTAATGTTTAAATGCACACGAGTGTCCATTGTCATTATTTAGTCAACACTTTTAACTAATTTCATTAATTATAAATGTTTATGTTTCTATCACTAAAAAATCATTAATTATAAATACTTATGCTTCTAACACTCGTGGAATTCAACTGAACAGATTATAAAATATAATAAAATATTACGTCATTGAAAAAATTAAGAACACAGAGTATACAAATTCAAAATCGTAATTAAACTGTGCAGATAGATAGCAGATAGATAGATAGATAGATAGATAGATAGATAGATAGATAGATAGATAGATAGATAGATAGATTTTACTTTTTAGGGACAAAATTATGATGAATATCCGTCTTGGTAAATGTATAAGTACGTGTATATGCATGATGGCGACATTTTTTGGATTCGTCAGGTATGATACACTGCACTTCCTTTGCATGATATGTATGTTGTTGTTAGTTTTGTTGCTATTAGTTTTTAATATAGCATGTGTAATTTTAATTATGTATAAGATGTGTGCAAATGTTTCTAGAGATGAACGTTTATGTTCTCCTTTAGCATCTATTAGTTTCTCTAAAGCGTTCCGATCTGTTATTAAGTAAGCAAGTAAGCATCTGACACAAAGCAAGCCAAACCCTTAATGTAGTGCTTGATACAACATTGCATGTACATATGTTTATATAGCTTCAAAACACATTTCTTTAAAGTCACTTTATGTAACTATTTAAAATTACTCATTATTAAGAACCAACCACTTATAAAATCATTATTTGAAATTGTTATCGTTATTTTTGTTTTTGTTTGGTTTAAATTTCATCACTGGTTATACATGTATGTATAGGCAAGTAAACGTAATCTACCTTTGTTTCACTTGAAAGCTTACAAATTCTAATATTCTGTTCAATTCCTCAGATATTTAAAATGAAAAGTTAGCCCTTTGCTGGATACAGATTTTTTTTATCAACACCACAATTGTTTAAAATAACCAGTTAGAGAATTTTAACAATTTCCATTTTCCTTCATTGAGCCTCCAGGCTTTACTCTGGTTTAAATGGAATATCATGTCATACTAAGTCCACGTGTACTTAGTATGACATGATATTCCATTTAAACCCTCGTAGCCTTTCGGCTAATTCGGAAAATGACCCTCATCCATCACATCCTAAAGGATGCTTGGATGAGGGTTCCATTTCACGATAGAAAGTATGAAATCTATTAACTTATCCAATCACATGTAGGTACATTCTGAATACTAGTAGTGTTATAGCGAGGTCGGTTTGGGGGATATAGCAGGAATGCCTTTTAAGTAATGGGTTTCATATTATCCATGTATATTATATGAGGATTGCTAGAGAATCATAGTGACGTTGAAACTTATGATTTACTTTTAAAATGTAAAAAAAAATTTAATATATTTTTTTATATCGTATGAAAAGACAATTTTGTTTTTAATTACGGTGTTCAGGAGTAAATACTTTAGTAAATTCAATTAAAAAAATATTGAGTTTCCCTTTTGCTTCAAAACCGTAACATGGCACCTCTCGGTGAAACCTGATGTATTCAAGAACTAATGTAATGCATATTACTTACTATACTACAGACATGGAATAGCTTTTAAGGAGGTTGGCACCTGAAATAATAGTAATGTCAATCATCCAAAAACCACATGGATATAAAGTTTGAGAACTAAAATGTTCATTTGTTTTATCTGTGACCCATGTCGCATGCCATTTTTTTGGAAATATAGGGCCCCAAACAGAAATGATAATTTTCCTGAAATTTTTTTTAAATTTTCATGGAAATTGATTATTTGAAGAATTCAAACAAATATTTATAGTTTGAACTATTATTTAATTATGATTTTAATACAGTATGAAGTTATACACATGTAGTGACTATAAAAGTAATATCTAAGTCAAAGTTAAAAAAATCTTGCTTTACTGGTGGTTTCAAATGCCAGTACATAATGAACACAACAACAGATGTTAAAATTGTTACAAAATTTTGGAGTTATCAAATTATAACGCAAATAAAAAAAGAAATAGTAATGTCATTTTTCCAAAACTTCGCATACAAATATACATACTTTTAGTGTCTCATGTAAAAGTAAAAAAAGTAGGGATCACATCTCAAAAATTTTAGATATAGCATAAGCTAATTTTAGGTCAAAATTGGAGTTAATTTTTTCTTAACTTCTATGAAATATAAGCTAAATATGCCAAAATATATCGATAAAAATACCAAAATATTGTTCAAATATGTTTTCAGAACATCATGAATGTATCGTAATACACAAACTATCCAGAAGTTTGGTCTGCGCTGAAAATTATGAAGCTAAAGTTACAGTACTCTTGAGTTATGAAAATTGTTCATTTAATTTCTTCTTAAAATCCTTCCGCCAGAAAATATAGTCCCTTACTAAACTCTGTAAAAATGTATTTTTTTAAAACAATTTTATTTAATAAAGTTTATTTGGCATTGTAAAATATAAATATACTACTAGAATTAATATGTGGTGCAAAATTTATAGACTAGAGGTGACCCAAAATGGCTACCCAAAACCTGAGGAGCGAACCTCTTTAATTCCAATTCTTTTCAAAATGCTTCAATCCCATTGTTACTAATTTTACACAACAATCGCAATTATATAAGTCTAAACAACTTGGTCTGTTGACTTGTGTAATTCCAAATGAGTTTTAACGAACTGTAAACTGATAGGTTGTGTCTTATTTAAACAATAATATTCTTTCCTTTGTGATTCATGCGGAATATAAAGGTAGGGACATTACCGAAAAATACATAACCCGCATGAATCATCAAAGACATCATTTTATTGTTTATATTTACATCTTTCTTCTAAAAAAATAATACATCGATCCTGCCAGTTTCTATACAGCTGTGAAATACAATTAATTAATTTCAATAAGAAATATATGGAAACAGTGAATGTAAATATAACACGTTAAACCTCCTGTATTAACAAATTCCATATATATATTCTTATTTCAATGGTCATAATCAAAACATCTTTTATGAGTCACCTTTTCACTTTAATTTTTTCTACCATTACAGTTCATTTAACATAAAAAAATGCGGCCATACCTATGTTTTTGGAACAACCCTGAACTGCAGCAGTGAAAGAATAACAGCAACTACTATAGCACAAACAACACCCACGGAAAACACTGTTAATTCTACAGCATCTCCTCAACGAGACTCTGGGAACACAACAATCATTATTATTTCATGTATTACCATTGCTTTGATTCTTATACTATTACTATTTACATATATGAAAAGAGGTGTTATTGTAGCATTTATCAGAGGCAGGCTCAATACAGCGAGAGAACAACAAGACGAAGACGAAGAATTAACCAGCGTATGATTACTTTTAAATTAGCATTTTTGTCCCATTGCTATTAAATTCTGAATTTTTGTTTTTATTAAGATTACGAATTGATTTACATTTTTTTCGCTTTCAAGTAGGTTTACTATGATTAATAAAAAGTAATGATATTTTTAATGATATCTGTATTTGTTAAAACAATGATAATTTGTGTGTAAGCTACATGTATGTCTATAAATTGTCTTTTCCATATTAACAATGGACATTTATGCAACTAGTCGACTTAGCCGTTATTTTTGTAGACCAAATGGTGCTCAATGTCTTCCACTAGTACTGTCTTTAATTTGTACTTAAGGGCAGCCATGGATCTTTGCAAACTATACAATGTCATGTACAATTTTTTAAAATAAAGACAATCGTTTTTCGTCTCATAATAGATGATCCGTTATGTTAAACATTGCAATATATTGTTTTTTTAACTATATCTACGTTTTTGTTGAATATCATAATTTTATATGTGTTTTCTTATTTGTTTCATATATTTTTTAAACAATTTTATACTGATTAGATGGGTTTTTTTTAAACCATAACTGTAACATTCCATGGTTTGTGTGTATTTCAAAGACACTGATGTCCAATTTCTTGCATTTGGTTGTCAATAAATTAAAGATATATTTGCGATAATCTTTTGATGGTTATTCTTTTTTTAAATAGTAAGTATGTAAAAAAAAAATGATTGCTAAGTCGTAAAAAAAATCTTAGTTAGTCACTGATATTATTTAATTTAAAATAGTATACAATTCGGTCGGGAATGAAATGAAGGGTAACAAAGGCGACTGAGATGTATTGGTATACAAACACTGGCAAATATACAGTTCATAAATAATTTATATTGTCTATATAGAAATATTTCTTATCAACCATCACTGGAGGCTGAAAGATCAAGTACATGGTGTATACTGTCGCTCTGTTAAAGGTATTTTGTGTTTTCGAAGGTCAACCTAAATTACATTTCAAAAGATGATTTTGTTATCATAAGACGATTTCAACGTTACAAACATGTCGACGTAGAAATAACCCTCAATCATATTTTCTGTCTGGCCATTTTGCCGGTAGAAAAAACGTGTCATTTTCAATGAACGTAGTCAACCTTAAGTAACATGACCCGGCCTTTAAAAAATAATGACCCCCTTTATAAATGCACATGTATGTACATGTGCATGTATCGGTATTTTAGTATTAACTAAAGTATTTGTACAATCTAAAGAACACGAGGATACTTCCACACAAGTTACAGCTTTTCTGGACGATTGGTTTTTTTATGATTTTAAAAAATTCTTCCCAATACATTCTCCTTTAATACCCAAGGTTTCTTCCACACAAGTTACAGCATTCCTGGCCAAATGGGTTTTAAGAATTAAAAAAAAAATTAAGCACACTTACAACAATTCCTTTTTATTTTCCCTTAAATACGGAATAACCCATTTTCTAAACAAACATGTATCACCTTAATCTATGAATGCTTTATGCCAAGTTTGGTTGAAATCGGCCCAGTGCAAATAATTCTGGAAAAGAAAACAGTCGAAAATTTAATAAAGCTTACACACGGACAGAAAGACAAGACGGACGCCGGACAAAACTTTACAGACGGACAGAACTGACATGAGCTATTATACTTATCAATGTTGTAAACATCTAATGCTGTGAACAAACATTGATTATTCTGCAGAAAAAAATTACATGTACAAATGTAGTTTTGATATGGTTAGGAAACGCCTTCTTTGGTGATTCATGCTTATGAAAGTAGCTAGCATTGTAAAACAAAAACGCAGCCTGCGTTAGCGGGTTATGTAATTATGCCCCCATTCGAAGAAAAGAAGTCATATTGCATTGCTTTATTGCTGTCTGTTTGTCTGTCTGCTTGTCGTCGGCCAGTCCGTTTCATTTTCGTCGCAGTAGTTACACATACTGTAAAGAAATTTGGTATACAGATTTATCTTAAGAATATCTGAGTCAAGTTCTGTTTTTGGGTACGATCGAACTATTTTTGACAGAGTTAATATGACCCTTAGACTAAGAAAAATTCCTATTACTGTATAGACGTGTAGACAGAAATATTAGCCCCTTTTTATTTTTGCCCTTTCGCTCACGTTGTCAGCGGGGGAATTTAAGACTGAACGAACTTAATTTTCTTATTTTATCTCTCTTTAATACAACTGACTCAGGGCGAATTAAAGACAGGGGAAAACCGTTTGAAAGTGCAGGAAGGCGAAAATAACAGCAGGGCGAAAATAACCCTGTATACAGTATTTGCTTTCCATTAATTATCTCTGCAATGGTTTAACGAATTGATTACTGATCTGTCATGAAAAAAATGCTTTGTTAAAGATGTAGAAGATTGTTTCTTGAATTGCGGTACATAGAATACATAATACGTTAATTTAGACACAAACGTCATACTTACTAGGATGATGCATCTCAGACTGTAACGGTAGATTACCCATTTTGATGTTAAGTTCAAAAGGTTAATTTCATGTCCATGTATACTGCCCAAAATGTATAAAGCCAATAATAAAGGCTTGTGATCCTAAAAAGATAAAATACATCAGGGCCGACCATTTTCAGATGGGCAGGTGGGGGTTATAATCTAACAATTAATTTTATATTACCTGACACATGCAAGCTTTGTGTCAAATTTTACATTCTAATCATTTCAATTAATACAAGACATGACACAGACAGGAATAAAGCATTTTTTTTAAAATGACCTTGACCTTGCCCGAATGACCTTGGGTCAAGGTCATGACACACCCTAAGGTCATAAGCAATCATTGTGTGAAGTCAGAACTTCCAATGTTTCTCTTTAAGAAAGATATGGACCTAACATGAATTTTGCACTTTTCCTGCCAGTGACCTTGAACTTCCCCGATAGATCGTGGGTCAAGATCATAACACAGCCTCAGGTCATAAGCAATCTTTGTGTAAAGTAAGAACTTCCAATGTTTCTCCATAAGAAAGATATGGACCGGACACGAATTTTGTACTTTTCCTGCCAGTGACCTTGACCTTGCCCGTATGACCTTGGGTCAAGGTAATGACACACCCTCAGGCCATAAGCAATCTTTGTGTGAAGTAGAAACTTCCAATGTTTCTCCATAATAAAGATATGGACCGGACACGAATTTTGCACAGACAGACGGACGGACGGACAAAGTGATTCCTATATACCCCCCAAACTTCGTTTGCGGGGGGTATAATTACTAATGTGAGAGAGAGAGAGAGAGAGATAGAGAGAGAGAGAGAGAGAGAGAGAGAGAGAAAGAGAGAGAGAGAACATTCAGATTAGTATATATGCTTTAATATATATATAATTTCATGCGCAGATTTAGAGACAGGGTCTGCGCTCGCCCCTACAATAATTTTGAAACCGCCTAGAACACCCCCTCTTCCTTGGAAACTATATCATCACTCTGATCACCCCCTCCCATCCCTACAAAAGAGCTTTTGCATTTAATTTATGTATTTAGAATGAATCTGTTCAGCTTAATCAAAGTTGACTTAAAGGATCGAAGATGGTGTAAAGACAACTTAAAGGGAGCGTAAATGCCACTTAAAGATGCTTAAATGTGGCTTAAAGATAGCTTAAAGGTGGCTTAAAGAAGTTTGGACATTAAGAACCTTTAAGCTCTAGCTTAAAGGTGACTTAAAGGTGGCTTAAAGATCGTATATATCCTTTAAAGGCTGAACATTTTTACCGGGTGGTAAATCTCAAGTTAGGGCGGGGCTTAATTTCTAGAGGTGTGCAGTCTACATGCGGTCGTGAACGCTGCTAGTCACTATACACAGGAAGCAAATTAATACACAGGAAATAAATAATTAGTCAGAATTGGTCTTGGTCTGAATATCTTATTGTTTAAATGACCATACGAAGCGATTTTATACGAAAATGTTATGTGTCGTCCGAGTTTTCTCTAAGCACACGTGTGTAAAGCACAATTGAAAAAAATATCATTTAATTAATTCTGCTCTCAGTACATTGTGTTTAGCACTTGACATTGTTTAAGAAGTTAATTTCTTCAAATATAATTGTATAAGAAAACCGTACGATCAGTAAGAATGTGGAATGTAAAGGCAGCCATTATACGATGAAAATTAATGAAGTTCGTTTTCCATGGAGTGACGTTTTCGTACAACAAGTGCCAATTAAGTGTATTACCAGTCATATAGTAAGTTTTTTTTAAAAAGAAAGTTTTATATGTTTTGGAGCTGCTCATGCATCTTCGTGGAATTTATTAGGCCGCATACGTTCAACATGATTCAAATATAAATTGCGTATTTTCAATTACTAAATAATTATTTTTCATTAACAATTGTAATACCGGTAATGTTAAAAATTCAATTTTTCATTCCCTCTTTTAATATGTGACGGAAGATATCAAAGATAACGTTGTTAATTAATCCGCGGACCTGGCCAGATCACGCTCGGACGATAACGTCAATCAAACTGGGTGCTATTGTTTCAAACTTGATTGACAAGCGGCATCATTTTCAAGTTTATACAGGTAAAAAAGGGGGCGTTTGTAAAATGTTTGGCCTTTAAGCCACCTTTACGCCACTTTTAAGCCACCTTTAAGGACTTGCTTAAAGATGGTTTTTCGCCCTGTGTATCCCAACAATTGAACGTTTTAGAATAATGATACAATTCGTAGCCATAGTCTCACATAGCATTTAAACAACATACTTGTTGTGACTAAAATGGCTCAGTGGTTAGAGCCCCAGACAATAGGTAACTTTAAAGATCTAGGGTTTTTAGGTTGTGGGTTCGATACTACCAAAACTCTAGGTTCTACATTTTTTTATCTTTTGTTAAAATATTCTAAGCTGAATAAAGGCCCCCTAAAATGAACATCATTTTACTGTAATTCTTTGTTTACTTGTACAGATATAATTATGGGATGTTTTTACATAATGTTCATTTTGGTTCAAGTGCCCACAATTTAGAAATATGACATCGTAAAGACAACCTTTTCCCGCCATTTTCGCATTTTTAGCATAAAACAGCTTGTTTTTAAGCAGTTTTTCTTTCAGAAAACATAGAGCGCATGCTTGAACAAACAAAATATTTTAATCAGAGATGTATCTAGCCAAGACTAATAAGTGACAAAAAATTTTCCTTGTTCAAGCATGCGCTCTATATTTCCCATTCGTAAAAAGATAAGAAAAATGTAAATTTTTGACTGATTTTGATTGAATTATAGAAATAGCGTCACTTCTGACGTCATATTCTGCCAGTGAGTGCAAATAAATCAAATAAATAGATGAAAAATATATTTTACATCAACTCTTCTAAAAAATAAGTTAACATTTTATTGTACCCGAAACACTTAAATAATGGCGAATTATGGGGGGCAAATTTAACTCATAACATATAAAGTTCTGTATCATAACATATCAAATATATACGTAATTGAAAAAAAAAGTATTTTACAACTAAACTAAATGGGCATTTGCGCTATCTTATCCCCCAATCTTCTTTGTTGACACCTCGTAGTGTGTTGTGCGGCTCAAAAGTATGATGTTTATAAAAATATCGAAGTTAAACAAAAGGACGTGGTAAAACGTGTGATAAAATGAATCTCTCATGCTATGGTATATGGTTTTTATTCAAATCGTTGTGCTTTCTATATCCTCTTTCCAGAAATGGGGATAGAAACCACACATCTCGTTGAATAAATCATATACCATTGCAAATCATAAAAGATCATATATATTTCTATCAATTAGAGCGTTATACAATTCATCTTACAGGCATGTAGATGTGAGGGTGACCATGGTAACTATTTGGAGTTCTAATGTCAGCCTCCGTTTAAGTCCACATAGCCCGTGCTCTCAATGTAGATTAAATAGTTTGATGAAAAAAGATATGATCCACACAATGTTAACATCAAAAGACAAAGAAGACTCCAATGAACGATCTTAATATTATTGATTTAAAATGCTTAAATTAAAGTTGGCATTGAATTAATATATGTATCATAATTTTTTACCGACCCTATTTCACTAGTTTTGTCAGTTTGGAGCAGTATTATTCACATGTACTATCCTCTTTCTTGAAAACAGAGAGAAAATACAGAATGCATTTTATGTTATAATTTTCATTAACAGTGAATTTAAAAAAACGCCCATGGAAATATAAGAATTTGTTGTTAATGTAAAAAAAAATCATAATTAAAGTACAATGTGATATTAAAATCTAAAATGATTATATAGCCCAGTAAATCAATTTGTATCTGGTTACTACCATCTTTCAAAATTATCTCTTGTATTACTAGTGTAGCATGTTAATATTCTACAAATCAGTCATCGTGTTAGAAAAAAATATAAGTAATTTGATAAAAATAAATAATATATAGGTATAATACTAGTAATGTTACATGTTTGTTTTAATTAAATAAATTGTTACCAAAACGTTAACATGATATTAAATCATAATTATATCTACATTATGATGCTAATGGAAAGCCATAAGATTACCTTAAATTATTGAAAACCCGAAATTCCAAACACACAAACATATGATGCAAGTATACGAAAGAGCGTTAGGGACAAAATCACACAGCTGGCAAGAGGTTTTCTGGAAGTTTAAGAATTTGTCGTTGTATTTTCTGAGCTCCCAGACAGTACTTAATGTGCTTTAATCATTTTTAAGGCGTATGAAATGGATAGAATAAATTATGTAAATCATAAAGGCAACATCTTTTCTTACGATGCCGCAGCAAAATCAGCAAATGAGATTCATCCACATAATCAGTTTTTAACAGACATTTGATTAAGTGAATAAATAACTCTTATATATAATGAAGAACAAACACAATCTGAAAACACACACACACACACACACACACACACACACACACACACACACAGCAAATACGTCATTTAAAAAAAACCACAATCTCTTGAATTTATGAGGAATTTACTTAAATTTTATGTTGTATTTACATGAAAAATGTTTGCTTATCATGTTTGACGTTGTACAGTACAATAAATTCAAATGATATAATGTCGGGGCGCAAGTGGGGTTTGCATAGTTAAAAGAAATGAAAATCACATAAATATGAAAATATTCAAATATTAGTATAAAAAATAGTAATTATAAAGAATCAATCTTTGAATATTATGAGGTGAAAAATGTGATCAGGGCGTGAATAAATCTATCATAAAGCCCTTTGGGCTTTATTGGATTTGACCGTGCCTTGACGAGACTTCTGAAAAGATGAACTTTTGAAAAATTACGGTGTTCAAAAGTAAATAAATCAAATTCAAAAGAGAAAAATAGTATAAAGCCTTGGGCCAAAATAAAAAAATTAAGTTTTCCCTCCGCTTACGCAAGCGCAGGGGAATGTAAATACTGCAGCGTATCATGAGCCAGAAACCTGCCATTGAAACGCTATGTCTTCAAGAACTTTATTTTTATTAAGATATATTGTTTAATAATGCATATTTCTTACCACAGACATTGAATAGCTTCAAATTCAATTTTTTTCTCAATGTGTCATCCCACTGTAACTATTTTAAAACAGAGGTCGCAATCACATGACACTAAACCAATGTCCAAAACAAATCGGTTTGTTTACATGTTCAATTCCGGATGAGTTTTAATGACTTTATATTGATAGGTGATGTCTTATGATGCGTGAAACCTTCCGTGTGATGAAATTTCGTGTATAAGCTCTTCTTATTTTCGCTGTCATAATCAAAAAGTAAAACATCTTTGAGTCACATTTTGAGTCACAGTGCCACTTTAAATAAATGTACAGTCAGGGAAGTTAGTGCTACGCTCCATCATTGCCAGAATCCAAAGCATAAAGGCGCTTCCCTCTCTTAATAAGAGTATTAAATATAAAGTTAATTGCTCCCCTATGCTATAAATACAGCAGGGTTCACACAGTTCGCTTTTTTGAATTGTTTTATCTCGACGGGAAATAATATTTTGAGTCAACATAGCTGTTCAAATAGAAATGTAAACTGTTCAAAGAAATAAAGGAGTTTTTAAAACAAGCGATGGTTTAAACTTTCGTCGTTACAGGCCGTAATCAATAGCATACAATGGCGGCGAGCTGCAAGTTTCGTTGTTTTATAGAATATTGGAATGAACTATGATAATTATAATACTCTGACTATATGGGGAGCGTCTATGGCCTCCGCAGTGCAGCTGACACTCGTGTATATAATCCAACATTTTATCAGTAGTCTGAGTTATTACAGGAATCGCACCAATATTTCAAAACATCGAAATAGTTTTCCCCTTTGATTTTAAGAGTTTTCAATAGCAGTACGGTGCCCATTTTATGAGGTGTTGGATTCGAAATAAATGCCGGTTAAACAACACACCTTTTAAAAAGTGGATGTACCGGTAGGAGAATGGTAATGCAATATTTTATATCATAATCGATACAGTTTAATGTTGCTAGTTCTTTTAGCAAGAACAGTTTTCCGTAACCATCATTATGATGTGTTGGCTTCAAAAATAGATAGCACAGAAATTCCCAAGTCTAATTATAGCCAGCGACTACATTGAAAGCCTCCAATAGAGAAATTACATTACGATTAATATTTTCAATATTCAGACTGACATAGTTAACCTATTAAATCGTCTAAACAAGAGGCCCATGGGCCAGATCGCTCACCTGAGGAACAATAGGCATGACAAAATCAGCTTAATGGAGTCATGATACAAAATATTCGAACAGTAGTATAATACATTTAGATCATGTATGAATAAAAATCCATTTTCCCTTGGATATTCTTATGTTTATAATCAAGTCCCTCTTCTAACAGGATGATTTTATAGTCATATCACATGTTGAGCATTGCAGTTTTCAACAAGATCCTAAACAATTGTTTATGTAATGCTTCAGTAAGGCATTTTTAATAGGCAACCAAAATTTAAGTGTCATTTATTGAGTTATAAGCGAGTTTAACAGAGCTTACAATTCTTTGCTATGTAAACAAAGCTTTTGTTTACATTTTGAACGTTGAAGTAAAAACTCCAGTTTTAGACCGAAAATAAATGTGGTAAACGTTAAGATATGTTTATTTATGCTTAAAATGAATAAGAAGATGGAAAAATCAGCTTGAAAAAAATTTTTTATTGGTATATTGAACTAAGGTAAACAAAAACAGGGCACGAGCCTTGTTTACATGTCAAAGACTTGTGAGCCCTCGATCTTGCTTATAACTTCACTACTGACTCTCCAATTTCATTTGGTCATTGGAAATGCATTCCTAAAGCAGTGTAAATAATAAAAACAGAAAAATAGAATTTGACCAAAATCGTGACCATGCCCCTTTAATACTGTTGTCGGTGATTAGTTTACACACTCATTGGTGACACGTCAGTTTGCCTTGTTTGCCCAATGCTCGAAGCAATATGAGTCTATATAATGCTATAGTTAGTGTTAAGTAACAGTCACGCATATTTCCAGACAGCTATGAACTGATTGAAATAAACAAGAAAAAAATGTTTACATTTGGACCCTTTTTTAAAATTTTTAAATTTTCTCAGTAAGAAATAAAGAATATATAGCAGACCGATTGATATTGATTGTTCATTTATCATATATACACGTACCCATGAAAAGACGACCGTTTTGCTTATAAACAAAAATAGAAAAAAAATACTTTTTATTCTGAATCAATGGCTTGTATACATATGCATGTACTTTCAACATTCATCAACCTAAGATTAATCAACTTTAGTGTGCATGTAAAGTCTTATGAAAATAAAATCTATTATTTTGTTCATTTTGGAGTCCTCGGTCTAATATTATGTCCATTTTACAATTACTTTTTGCTCTTCTACGCTTAATATGATAAATGAAATTATGTTCTATCATGTAAGACACTAAATCCGACGATCTGGTTTACAAAAAAGGTCATTTGAAAATATTTGAAATTCACCAAACAATGTGCAGTTTTTCGGTATGATAAAATTGAATTGTATGACCACCCAACTCTTACAAAGCTTTTGTGATCATAAATTGACAACGCCGACTTTCACATAATGAACATCACAATAATCGACAATATACTCAAAATTGAAAAATCCCCCACAGGATGAACCTCTGCCATTCAGTCAACTGTATGTTGACTGAAAAGTCTGGAAAGGTGACTGAATGGCATAGCTATGCCATTCAGTCGCCTTTCAGTTACATTTCAGTCACCTTTCAGTTGACTAAATGGCAGAGGTTTATCCTGTGCCCAATAATTCTATCCGTTATTCGTTTATTGTGATGAAAAGTATGTACAGTGAAAACAAAAAAGGTCTAACTTCTCCCAGATTTTGGAGTATATTTATTGTTTAAATATTGAATATTTGTGTTTTTTGTGTTTTGTTTGTGTTTTTTTTTCTGTTTTTTTTTTTTTGCAGCAACAAAATGTAAATATTCAGTGGTTTAAGGAAACTATAAAGTACAATATTTTTTATAATAGTATGTTGAGAACGTGTAATGCACAATAGATATATAGATAGATAGATAGATAGATAGATAGATAGATAGATAGATAGATAGATAGATAGATAGATAGATAGATAGATAGATAGATAGATAGATAGATAAACAGTTAATGTACCTTACGACCCTTTAAAGAGATAAGAAACTTTTTTAATTCATTGCATTGAGCATATGTAACAGTGAAGGTTAAGAGAATTTGATTAATCTTTGTAATAATTGAGAAAGTTAGCTCATTAGGTTATTTTTCAATTGTACTATTTTTTATTATATGTACATGTATTTTTCAACACTGCTAATTATGCATGTTATTGTCAATTTTTAAATTGATAGCTTAATGGAATCGAATCTAATGACTGGGCGACCACCATATACTATCAATGAATTTCCCTGTGTATTATGTATATATATATATATCCTACACTATGGGCAGGTATATTTAAGAAATAAACAACGTTATTTAGTGAACATGGCGTTATGAATAGCAATTGCTCTGCTGGCATATTCCATGATGCGCGCTAGCGCATCATGGAAAATATGCCAGCAGAGCAGTTGCTATTCATTACGCCATGTTCACTAAATAATCGTTGTTTATTACTTATATTTGCATTTTACCACTTGCAAATACCCTGTATTAGCCTAACGTTAAACCTTGATATTTAACGTGATATAGCTATTGCATCGAAAATAGTAATGTATTTTTTAAATTTTTTAACTCTCTTTGATTTGTTAACAAAATAAATGATATGTTCTAACAGTTATTCCTTTAAAATGTTTTAAATACACCCATTTTAGGGAGTTGGAGAAAACCACAAGTATCATATAAATTGTTTCAGATTTATGATTTATAACGTCATGGAAAAGTATATGACGTCACACCTTTATGACGTCATAGTACGCCAACAGTAAGGTACATAAATCATGGTATAAGTATGAAGAGTTATCTTTCCTTGTTCATTGAATTTTGTACAGGAAAATTAAAAAATTAAACACTTTCGTTTTATTTGGGTACATTTTTATTATACAACAATAAATAACATTTGTAATTGATTAAAATTAAATATGAATAAAACTAAAATACTTTGTGTTGCATTTTAAACTTCATGTAATTTATATTAAACACCACATATTTTTGTTATTAAAAGTATACACTATATATACGAGTAAAAATCATTTCATTATGGTTGAGAATTCGCTATCTGAAAGTCTCGGAGGCAATTGCACATACAGGGATAGCAATTGCGGTTATAGAAAAATAAATGCAACTGCTCCGACCAGGGTTATAGTGGAAAAGGACAATGGATATGCAAATATACCAATTTGAGAGTTATTGCAATGTTTGTGCTTATTATATGTATATATCTATGCAATGTGTATAGTTCCGATCCTCTCAAATTGCCGTTTAACTGTATTCCACCTGTATTTCAAACGACCGTGTAGTAAGCGACCAGCGCGCTAGGTTCCGTTCGTCATCGAAAGCAAAATTTTTGTTTGCCTAGATGGCCGAGTAGTTAGCGCGGTGGCCGCTCATTGCTAGGAGAGTGGGTTCCAGAGGTCGTAAGTTCAAACCCCGGCCGGGGCAGAGGTGGAGCTCCAATATAGTGAATTTCCCTGTGCTTTATATATATATATATATATATATATATATATATATAAAGCATTAGAGATAAGATAATTTCAGGAAAATTATAAATTTGGGGTCATTACTAGTTACAAAATACAGGCCTCACCCCCTTGCTATAGCTCCCAATGGTCAACTAATTGTTCAAACCAATAGACAATACAGAGTTCAGAATATTGACAGCTGGAAATATGCATTCAGTATTTTTAGGAGCATTTATACCGCCGCACATCCAGAAAAAGCACAACAATTTTTAAAATACATACAAGACATTAGATAAGGCAGACAGATATCCCAAGGCTGGCTCAGATACGTTGAACAATACCGGCAAAGGGTTCCAATCAACCAAACTCTACATTGGGGTGTGACGCAGAGTTTTGATGCTATACATGACACCCGATCTTCAACAACTGTCTCCAACATTGTATCAGGTGTTTTATTTTGCATGAAAATACCGATTATATTTGTAAAGCACATCTGTGACATGCGACATATGCTTATATCATGAGCATAGATTATTGTTAATTCAAAAAGATAAACTTATTAGGTTTGCAAGGTGAACAACCTTGTCAGCATGCTATAATATAAATGTAGAGTAGCATTTGACAAATCACGCGGAATCTGCTGGTGTAGGAAAATTAAGACGTCTACGTATTTGACTTTGAATTGACTTTTGGAAAGATTAAACAGGTAAGTTACTTACAGGACTGTTATCAAAAAAGTAATATGAATCATGTCTTTTGTAATAACTTGCAAAAATATGCCTTTGTAAAAAAAAAATATACTATCGACAACGAGTTTACCTTTAACGCAATAAAAATGTAATGCTTGCAAAACCCAAAAGATAAGCTATTCGAGTAAAAAAAAAACTATTGCTCAATCATCGCACAATGCATGAATTGTATCATTAGGCGTCACAAATGTAACACCATTATGCTCAACCTAAATCCATGATGATCAATCTTTATTAATATAACCTTTTTTGAAAAAAGAGGCATATCAATCGATGAATCGAATAATCTAATCAGTATAGAAAAATTATAACCACCGAAACAATCACTATTTGGTTGCTTTCTGGAGGAAAATATTGTCCATCTTAGAACGAACGCAAAATGAAAAGAAATACAGTTTGTATAATTAACTGTTGACCATGTAGATATGGCGATTTTTGTCAACGTGTTTTTTTTTCATTTCTCATTAACACGCATGTTAGACTTATTGGTAAATCTAAATACATCTAGGGTAAAACACAGAATGATGATTGATTTATATCAATATGTCTTATCCTTTTGTAATTTTCTATTGCAATGGTTTATAATTTGTTCAGATAATGCAAGATGGAGTCCATGAAAATAGTTTATTGTGTTTTGGTGATCCAACTCTCTTTGTTCCAACAAGGAAGGTTTGTTTAGCGTTTACGATAAAACTTAGTCTAGTCTTTTTTTCTGTAGATTATTTTATCAACTTTAAATGTTGGGATTCACGCTGTTTCTACTTTTTAGTTCTTAACATTGAAAAGAAATCTGCTTGTAAATATTTATTTAACAAAAATGTAATATTGCCGTTCACAATGTACCATATTTGGAAAGAATATCGCAAGTTAAACAGAATATTTAGCTTTTTTTAAGAGTCGAAACTTTTACTGTTCCAACCGTAAAAGTTAATGTTAGTATATGCTACACATTGTACTGCACCCTAGTTACAGCTTATCAGAGGAAAAGCGTAATGGGATGCATTTTGTCGGAAACGTCAGCAAAATCGACCTTCAAACAGAGAAACCCATTGAAAGAACAAGTTCAGAAGACACCATTGAAAAAAGTAACAGTGGTAGTGCATCAAGAAATGGTCAACCTTGTACGATTTGACATACAATGGACAAAACTGTACTTTTTTGCATTTTTATAGTTTTTTTTCTTTAAGGAATACACCTTCTTGAAGAGAAGAGATAACATTCAATAATCTTAAATAAAATGGATGTGTCCAACTTACCGTATATACTTCCAGTGCATTGTAAAATAAATTCATAATTTTGATTATTTACATATTGTTTATGAAATTTGCGAAAAACATTTCAGAGCAGGCGTATATATAACGCCATATTGACCTGACGGCGTATGTGTCCAAGCTCTGTGTGAGAAACGTAAACATTTGGATGGTATGATTTGCGGCTGCGACATATCTTAGCTGTACAAAATTCAACCAATTTTTCCGACAAACAACCAAAATGAATAAATGTTGATCAGAGTGCTCATAATATTTAATTAAAGTTCAAAAAGTGTTTTATAATAATATTAGCCTCCAAAATATTGGTTGTAGGACCCACGCTATTTCAAACTATTAATACATAAATATATTCAGGGCTAGAGACATACATAATAATTTGAAATATTTTGAATACTCTTCTCAGAAACCATTCAGCCAAAAATGTTGAAAATGTTTGGAAGCATCACCAGATCGTGTAGATTCAAAATTGTAAATTTTGTTAAAAACATCAGATGTATATTAAAATCTCGTATTAAACGACTGAGAGGCGAAATGAAAACCATCTATCCTTCTGTTTTCAATAAAGCAGAAGTGAGAAAAGAACTAGATAGATTGCACGATCAGTATGTACTGGTCCCTGCTGATAAGGCAAGTAACAACATTGTCTTTGTTTGTAAGGCACATTATAATAACTGCATTTTCAAAGAACTAGACCTAAATTCTACAAATGATAATCCTAATTACACCCATAGCAGCCTTTCCAAGCAGACAATACTTCAAAATCATAAATCGGTTTTGGATATCTTTAATATCCCCAATAAACAAAATGAATTTGATTTACCTTATCTGTACTGAATTCCAAAGCTTCACAAAAGTCCTTACAAACAAAATTATATAGCATGTTGCGGTAAATATTCTACCAAACCCTATTCTTTACTCCTTACTAAAATTCTTACAGTAGTGAAGGAGAAACTTCAAGAGTACTGTACAACAATATATTCCAGAAGCTGTGTGAATCAGATGTGGATACTAAAACACTATTATTATTATTAGAATTATTAGAAACTTTGAGCTCACAAAATCTTACCAAAATCAATAGCATCAAAACCTACGATTTTTCAACGCTATATACAACCATTCCCCATGACAAATTAAAATCTAGGCTTTTTTATATCATCGACAGTTGTTTCTTCAATAAAAATGGAAGTCGTAAAAATGCTTATCTTGTCATTAGAAATCTAAAAAAATATTTGTTAAAAATCATTCTGATTGCTCACACAAGTACTCTGAAGATGACATTAAAAGATGCTTGAATTTCTGATAGACAACATCTATGTAGATTTGGAAATCAAGTCTTCCAACAATCTTTTGGAATTCCCATGGGTACCAATTGTGCCCCATTGTTAGCAGACCTATTTTTGTATTCTTATGAAGAAGAATTTATTCAAAAATTTGTACGTGAAAAAAATAAATCACTCACTGTGGTCTTCAACCCAACAGTCAGGTAAATCGAGGACGTATTATCAATTAACAATTGCTATTTCCATATTTACGTCGAATCGATATTTCCCAGTGAACTTCAAATAAAAGATACCACAGAGTCTGCGTCATCTGTTTCATATTTGGATATTTCACGAAATGGACATTGATGGTAACCTAACAACAAAACTTTAGGATAAACGCGATGACTTCAATTTTTCTATGGTCAACTTTCCTTACTTGTGTAGCAATATACCTTCATCACCTGCATATGGTGTTTTTTTCTCTCAGTTAATTCGATACACAAGGGTATGCTCTTCGTATGAACAGTTTCTAAGGCGAAGCAAGCTACTGACAAACAAGTTGATAAAACAGGACTATCAACAGTCTCGTTTGAAGTCATCTTTTCGTAAGTTCTATAGTCGATACAACGACCTTGTCAGCAAATACAATCTTCCACTGGGTCGCATGTTGACTGACGTTTTTTATACTAATTGTTAGATCATAATTAATCACCTAATTGTCTACGAACTTTTCCGTTTTTTTTCGATTACGACAAAGAGCACACAGCGGGTGTGACCGGTCAGTAGAGGATGCTCACTCCTCCTAGGCACTTGAGTCTACATCTATCTTTTTAGAGGTCCGTGTTGCTCTGCTTTTAATTTGTATTTCGTTTTATGGATTTTTGAGATGGTTGACAGTTTTTTTATTGTCATTTTTCATGTCATTATCTCTAGGGTGGGTGTGGCCCACAGTGAAGAATAAATTTTACATAAGATTACACCGATCAAAAACGTTTAAATCTGATTTTATCATGCTTTAAATCACGAACTTCTGGACCAATTTCAACCAAACTTGGCACATAGCATTATGAGTTTGTTATATAAAGGACCACGCAGGGGTGTTAAGGAAGCATGTGGGCACTTTAGCGTCTTATTTTGACTGTCATATTCAAAATCGTGAAATTAAATTACTGAATTACTAAATTACTGAATCAGATCAAAAAATTAGTATTATCCTTTGAAATAGATGTCAATGCAATAAAATCGGGAAGTGCATTATCACATGACAGCTATAAATAGCTTACGTATATTCCTAAACATAAAATGAGATAGAACAACACTACCCTGCGGTTTCCACAAAACAATAAACATATCAAGTGAAGGCGAAACACCTCAGTTTTATCAAAACCGCTGCAAGAATCCCATATTCTCCTTAATTAAAAAGTTATTCATCCGGTTCTCAAAAACCTTCCCAACTTGTATTCAGTTTGCACGGAAAACGGTTTGTTGCATCAAAACAACACATAACACAGGATTCTAGAAGCACTTTTCAATTTAAGCATTGATCAAACTATCGATAAATGTAAAATTTGAAGTTCAATATATACGGGGTAGTGTTGTTCTAGTCGGATTTTTATATCATAAACAACTACAGAGGAAAGCCTGGTCGAGAAATAAAAGCAAATTTACGTACCTTTTAGCGAATAATTGATAAAACTAACATCTCTCCCAGTATTCTTTTGTTACATTCTCAATAAATCACACCAAAATACTTTATTAGAGCTCTTAAATTACTTTTTATTTTGAATCTGTTTACAAGGCATTCCGATCAAATTTACACGACATTCAACTTTCAGTCATGAGGTGATCAATGTGTAAATCTACGTAATACAATCTAATTTGTGATAAAAATTGTCTCAAGTATTTTTTATTTGTTTTTGGTCTACGTTTAGTTGCTTAAATATTTGAATATGTACATAATAACTAAGATTTGTGATTTCACGAAATTGCATGTAACTCAGATTCCATATGCTTCCTTAACACCCCCGCGCATGCCTTATTTCAAGGGGAGAAAAAGAATTAATGAAAAAAAATTGTTGGTATTTTTCTTCAAAATCATTTGACCAGAAAATCTCTGGTAATATAGATTTAAGTTTGTTCAAATCATGATCGCCATAATTAGAGTGAGATTACAATTGGGGATTGAAGTTTTACATAGAAATATAAAGAGAAAAATCTTCAAAAATTTTCTTCTCAAGAACCAGTTGGTCAGATAGTTGACACTTGTGTGAAAGCATTTTTAAGGTTGTGTAGATTCAAGTCGGTTTAAATCATTATTCTTGTTGGTAGGATGGGGTCGTTATAGGTTGGGTCAAATTTTACATCGGAGATAAAAAGAAAAAAACCCTGCAAGACATTCAAAAAGTTTGATGTAGGTTTTTATGTCTGTAACCAATTGCTTGTGATCTTCCTAAGAACTGCGATAGCCAATATGTGATATGACTATAAAATTATCCTGTTACCAAATGGCTCAATGTTTAACACAAGAATATCTGGAGAAAAATTGAAATCTTTTCATACAGGATATATCAACAGTTTCGTTTAAAGTCATCTTTTTGTAAGTTCTATGGTCGATACAACGACCTTGTCAGCAAATACAATCTTCCATTGAGTCGCATGCTGACTGACGTTTTTCATACTAATTGTTAGACCATAATTATTTACCTAATTGTCTACGGACTTTTGCGGTTTTTATTTTCCCGATTACGACGAAGAGCACAAGGCGGGTGTGACCGGTCAGCAGAGGATGCTCACTCCTCCATGGCACCTGATCCTACCTCTATCTAGGAGGTCCGTGTTGCTCTGCTTTGAATTTGTATTTCGTTTTATGGATTTTTGAGATGGTTGACGGTTTGTTATTGTCATTTTTTCATCATCTCAAAAAATAAAAATGCACCAAATTTTACTAAATTACAAAATGTAGATCAGTACAATGGATTCATTCAAAAAGTAAATAAAAAAAAACCTTTAAAATAGAAAAATGCTGTGTTCAAAATTTCCAAGGCGTACATTTTTTTTTACATTTTCTTTAATGTTTTTTCTTATAACGTGCCCCTACAAACCTTCATTTTATCTTAACCTCATAAAAGCACAATGCCATGTTCATCTACCAAACAACGTAAAAATCGGTTAAAAGTTTTTTTCTTTTGAAAATCTAAATATTTTTATCTGTATTTTGTTATTGTATTCAATTTCATAAATGATATCGAAAAAAAAATTAAAATGTATAAATAAAAATGTTTACTACGTTGTGTAGAAACATGACATCGAAAACTAAAGTCTGTCACCTTAAAATGCTACGTTTCTCATATGTTATAAAAAGGTTTGAGACGATATAACAGATTTCTAGGTAAAAATTCCATTTAAATTGTTCGAGGAAATCACGTGTTTCTACGAAGTATATAAAAACATAACATGGTACTGCATTAAGTTTACATGATAATTATAATGGATCTGTTTTAATTGCGATCATAATTCTTTTCTTCTTTGGGTTTCTCTTGGGCTTACATTCTATTCTACAAACTTTTAGAACTGCAATATTTCAATGTACCTGCCGTTTTTTATGTATTTTAAATCTGACACTTGATCTTTTGAATAATACCGTTGTTACAAAGAGATCAATGATAAACTTTCTGTTCCTACGGGAATGTAAAATAAGCTTGTTATAAATGGCCAAGCCTGTCAGCATATGAGCATTCCACACGTCAATAGTACTGAAACCGAAACGCATTAAAACAATCAGGGTGTGTTTCAGAAGCAGGATAACTCTCTCATGTTGTACATTGATAAAACTTTAAATAGCACCACGTCTCTTAAAATGATTATGTTAGTTGATACGACATCACTAATACGATTTTGAATTTTGTATTTGAATGTGCAAATTTCGGGATTTAGGGTGTCCATATACTGTATACATGAAAATATTTGCCCTCGTTTTATTTAAACTACTTTTGCCCTTGTAGTCAGCGGGTAATTTTAAGATTTGGCGAATTTCGATGTTTCAAGTTATCACTCTTAAACACAAGTGTATCTAGGCGAATTCTAGACGGGCAAAACTAGCTGTTTGCAAGATTAAAAGGGCGAATATTTACATAATTTATCATTATTGATTTTTAGAAATTAAATTTTACAATGAATGGAAAATATAATTTTTATAATGCGTGTTGCTTTTTATTTATGTTTAAATATTTTTTCTATATAAAAAGTCCATATAATTTTTAACCGTGATTGTAACTGGCCATTTTCACCTTTAATGTAAAAATATTTAAATTCTACCACCTGGGGTCATTTCAAAATATCAAATGTTGCTATATATTTGAAGCATTACAAATGTAGATTGGTACAATGGATTCCATTAAAAAATTAGGGGGAAAAACTAAGCATGATGTAGTGAGGAAAATTCGCGAGGCCTACACAATATGTTTTTTCTTTATTATACTTTCTGATAATGTTTCTCTACAGAATTTCACAATTTAACCAGAGGGCTTCATAAATATTATAATCTTGCATGCATTTATCTCCTCTTCTATGAATAGACAAAAGAAGATATAAGACTCTATTACTGTATGGAAAGTGCTAATCGAAAATGCGATTGATTTGGATCACCAGCTATACTTTTGTCGGGTATCTCGAATTTACTGTCTGCACATTTAGACAAAAATGTGATATTAAACAGTTTTAATCAACTTTGATTGAAGTTGCATCAAACTATTTGGGCAGAACTATTGTTATTATTAAATTTTATTTTATTTTTTATTTCGTTTTCACTTTTAGTCACTTATGACAGGCGTTTATCATCACCCTGTTAATGTTTGACTATTTATCCATTTAAGTGAACTTTGGAAATTGTCAATGAAAGATGTTTATTGCTATTTATTCTACGAATATATACCAAGCATTTACAATTATATTTGATCACTGGTTCTTCTCCATGCCTTGAACGTTACACGAAATATAAACATACCCTCGTTTTTGAAAGCTAATTTTTGTTTTCGTAGTAGTTTTTTGAAAGCTACTCTTTGTTTTCATGTCTGCTATACTTTTTTCGGGTAGATCCATGTATTGCGTATTATGCATTTAATACTCAGCACTACAAATTATGCAAGAATATTAAATTTTACATTCCAAACAATACTACTTTATTCATATAAAGACGTCATTATGCAAATGTCGGTTTCATAATCAGTATTTATATAAAGACGTTACCATACAAAAGTCAGATTCAGGAATATAGTAATTGTATAGCATTTTTGTTTTGTTAGGAGTGTTTTTAAGGGTTTTTTGGGGTTGGGGGTTGGCGGGGTAATCAAATCAAAGTACTGAAGTACTGTATGATATTTAAACCCATATTTACGGATCGGCTCTTTTGAAGTGTCTTTATGCATATAGAGTAGTTAAGATTGGCAATTTCTCTCTCTCTCTCTCTCTCTCTCTCTCTCTCTCTCTCTGCGCAAACAACACTCTATGCCAGATCGTTAAATCTACTGTGTTGGGTGTAGGGCCGCCGGGGTCTTCAAAAAGATGCAGACTATATGCACTCTGTATGAACAACACACGTGTAGGATACCTTTGAAATTATTTCAAAGAATAAATCATATTTTACGTTCTATTGTTTGTAGTTTCCTTTATTTTTTATATTTTTTTTTTACAAACATTTATCTACAACGTGTAGTTCATGCAGTAAGAAGTCCGTGCAACCTGAATGCTTAGAGCAGAAAGCAACCGACCGTAATTTTCTTGACCGGTATATACATCCCAGTGGCAGTTGAGGAGTGATCGAAACTATAGTAGGGTTGTGTATTCATAGTTCTGTAGAAACTGACAGGACTGAAATCTACACGCCCCGTTTGTCGATTGGTTGAAGCCTTCAACAAAGAAAAATCACAAAATGCACGAAATAATCATGATAATGTCAGACTCACGTTCCCATAGAAGACGATTTGGCTGTTTCTTTTATCTAACATACTGATGCACTTAACAAATATTTAATTGTTTTCTTATTTTTTACGATCATTTTCGTAGGTAATTTTTTTTTTTTTAAACGCGAAACTTTTGCGAATAAACGCGAAACATTCGCTTTATAACGCGTACTTTTCGCGATATAATGCGAAACTTTAGTATTAATATTGTCATTTCATACAAGAACCCTTATGGAGAACAATGATTGAAAACAAAGATATTTTTGTTGTAAATAATGAAATACTTATTATTCATTATTATTAAATTGTCCGTTTTACCTTGTTTTATCAAGACAAAGTATATCTGTTTTATATATAGATATAAATAAATCACATTAAGCTTCATAAAACTGTAAGATATTAGATGATCCAAGTAGATAAGGAGGTAGGGCATCATTTTTCATTTGTTCGCCGACCCTGTGTTCAAACAGGCATTTATAAATTATATTTTTTTCTTAAATTAATATAAATTCAAACGTGGGAAGTTAGTCCTGATTTTCAAACGACATATGTGATAAATTTAAACAATGGCTAAAAAAATGTATAGATTGAACTTATTTCAATTCACAGCTTGGCCTAATTTTCTGATATAAAACCGTCAAACTAGATGTTTATTTATGTCGCGGCGATATCACATATATAACGTTTTAAACAATGATATCCTTTCAATTTTACAATGATATTTGATAAAACTTTTAATTCGAATTCAAATTGTTAATATGCAAATGTTGATGCCTCATTTTCTATTATACAGCATTTATTTGAATATGAAAAGCACAATGCATTATGTCGTTTGAAAATCAGTTCTAAGATTTTAAAGATTTCCCACGTTTGAATTTATATTCATTTGTAAGACGATTTATCAGATTTATTCATATCTATATATAAAAAGATTATTTTGTTTTATTTAAAACTAAAATGTGTTTGTTTTTCAGTCATTGTTCTTCATGAGGGTTCTTGTATGAAATGACAATATTTATATTAAAGTTTCGCGTTTATTCGCGAAAGTCACGCCTTAGATCGCAAAAGTTTTGCCTTTATTCGCGAAAGTTTCGCGTTATATCGCGTAAGTTTCGCGTTTATTCGCGAAAGTTACGCGTTTAATCGCGAAAATTTTGCATTTATTCGCAAAAGTTCCGCGTTTATTAGCGATAAAAATATTTTTTTTACCTACAAAACTGAGCTCAATGGGCTTTCGTACATATAGGATTGGATTTTCATTTGTATAATGATTTATAAACACCAATTGATATGATTAACTGTTTTGGGAGGGGCAACCAAATATACAGCTTAACCACCAGTACATCATTTCAATTGATAACAGGAAGAAGCCTCACCTACATTCAAGAAATAGTATTCTACATCACATCTTTGGCAAAAAAGATTATTGTTCTACCTTTGCATAGATAATAAACGGAAAGCAAATAATTAAATTTTTTCTAAGTCCAAAGGGCATAACTCTGCCATAAATTGTTCAAATCGAACTTTACCAAGATATTCTTATGATAAATCTGTATTCCAAATTTTTTTCAGTATGTGCAACCTCTTCGAAGAAAATGAACGAAAACTGTTGGTAGACCAAACGACCGACCGACAGACATACAGAGAACAGCAAAGCTGAAGGGCGGCAGAAAAATTGTAGGTATTTAATCATAAACACTCTTTCCAAATTCAAGTCAAATAAATTACTCCATTATAAAAATTAGAGAGTTACATTGTAGGAGCATTTATTTAAAACATTATCAACTAATGAATTTAATAAAATGCTTTCGTTAGTGAATAATGCAGAATATGAAGGTAGCGACAGTCCAGAGGAAAACAGATATATCGCTTAAGTACATGTAGATCTATAGTTACTATACTTGTTGAGAATTGATTGATTTTTTTAAATAGAAGACTTTTTCTTGAATATTCTTGAATTGGGGTATCTTGGATACAAGTCCACAATATGTTAACATAGACACGTCATCCTACATATTGATTCAAGAATAAGCGCATACATTGTACACTCAATCAAAACAACTACCATGATATTATGACTACGATAAAACAAATTGGAAATCAAAAATCTTATCAATCAGTATTAATTTAAATATCAAAATCAAACGATATAGAAAACATAATATAAATTTATGGATAGGAAAATACCTACTATGAAGAGACGTGTAGATGAAATGTATAAGATGAATCATTTGGTGTTGCTTACAGGAAATGACGCAATGTGAATATATTTAGATGATGATTAACTACTAGATATAGAATCATGTTGATGAATCAGCAGAATATATAACTAGATTAAACCATGTGGTTGAGGGGCTGCCGAAAGTGAAAGGAATTGTAATTATCACTGGATGTGTCATGTGCAGTGGTGCTAACAACACTGGTGGTGAAAGTATTGTTCAAAGCCTTGGCCACTTTAGAAGGCGGAGTACAAAGCTTGAGTCATTTAAATTCAGGTTCAGGATAATAATTCTGTTAAGTCCTTAAATGAACAAGGCTGTCTTTGCTGACTAGAATGACCTTCATAGTCCCCTTATCCTTTATACTGGATGGTGACTGTAGCCCATTCTTGTCCTGAAGTTTCGAGAAAAACATAATCAATGATAAAATTAAGGCCTTTGTCCACTTGCAAACCCAAACAGGAGTAAAAGTTCACACTTGAAGAAAAATCATATTCAAACCATTTTGCTTTTATTTCATATATTCTAGTTTCTTTTTTAAATCTTTAGAATGTCTCATAAGTTACAAAACTTCCTATTTTTTTTTTCTTGATCTGTCACGATTTTAGACATGTGCCTCAGTGTACTGTGTGGCTGTCTCTGGGAGTCTATTCTGTGTCTGCTTTCTTGCTGAAGAAATATCTGTCAATTGATCAATCTAAATTTGCATTTCATTGATACTCTCCAAAGACGTAACAATAACAGGAGGATGCCCGTATCGTTAAATTCCTTCCAAACCTATTCAGTGGAGTTTTATATGTCTATAGAAATGAAAACACACACAACTATAGGATTTCCTTGTGAGTTAGTACTTTTACAAGATGAAAAAGATACCTTAAATTAATGTTAATATTGGCCCAAATTTTGCTGGCACAGTTTTGTCAATTTGTTAATAGGACGTTTGGATAAAATAGTCAATTTCTTGGATCAACAACATTAAAAGTTTAATATGTATATTCATTGCATTATCCAATATTAATGCTAGTATACTTTATTGAATTTGAACAAAATGCTTTTTTAAACCATCAATTTCAAGCTGTTAATTTAAAATTTATTAGCTTATGCATCTTTTAACGTATTTTCTCTGTTTTCTGCGTTGTGTCGAGCATAAAATAGGAGTTAGGGTTTGATAACAATTTTTGAAACGACACTAACTTACAAGATATTCAAATTCTAGACAAGTCTTAATGAGATTATCATTTTGTTAAAATAAATAAATGTTTAAATTAGTGAAAGCTAAGTTTTAAATTTGTTAGAACCTCGACAACAGCCAAACGCGCTACTTGGCATGAAACATCAAAATCTTTCCTTAAGTCAATACTCAGCCTCAAGTATGAGTTTTGAACTCATATTCATGCACTTTTCTTTTATGGATTTGAGTTGAGGACTGAGTAGAGTGGTTTAAAAATTTTGGTGACGACGGGGCCAGGTAATAACACTACTCAGTAGTTCTTTGTTTTCGTTGTACTATGACTAGATTTCATCCTCCAGTTAATGAACTGCATGTATGTATCGAATCCTTACTACTCTTTAGGCTTTGGGATATACATTAAGTTCATGCAAAACACAAGATTATAATTTTAATATAATACACCAAAAAATATTCGACAAAAATATGTTCAGTACATTGTGCGCATATAATTGATTGCAAACTACTCTCGTAATTTAATACATATTAGGGGCACATTAAGAGAAACACAAAGAGCGCTAACTCTTGATGTTTTTATTTGGAAAACGAAAGTAGGAACATCCGGACAAGACAGGAAAACCTTCGTTGATGATTTTTGTTTTAATTATAAAGGAGTTATCTGCAATTTTATCTTCTAAGAACATGACTTAACCTAAGAACGGTATCAATATTGTACATAACATATTAATATTTAATTCTATATAATGACACTCTGTAGTAACTGTTATACTAGTATTTTCGTTTAACTGTAGTGAGAGTTTCCTGCTATCGAAACCTTTGAAATGATTAGAGGATGTGTAGTGGTGTTCTTATCAATTCAGCTGTTTGAACAGGTATCGTATCTTTCTCTCTGTCTGTCTGTCTGTCTGTCTGTCTGTCTCTCTCTCTCTCTCTCTCTCTCTCTCTCTCTCTCTCTCTCTCTCTGCATCTTTTTTATTGTACAATTTGTGTTACAATTAACATACATGTCCTACTTTTATTGAATTGTTTGAAAAATAGAGTTTAAAAAAGAATTTGTGTTAAAGGTTAATAAATTCCTTCGTTTTCAAATTGAACTTTGAATAAAATAAAGAGGTAGAACTGAGAAAATAACTTAATTTACAGAGTAAAAAAATAGAGCCGGATACTACATAAAGCACTCACTGCTCACATCCTCTCACGCTCAATACACATAATTCACACAACCAAGTAACTCAAAGATCACACACACATGCACACAATATAAACAAAAAAACTTATCCCCTAAATATCCCACCCACATGCGTATTAACAGAATAAATAACCCGAATTTGACTGATGACACTTATTTAAAATACTTAGTCCTGACAATATATTTCTTTTGGTACATTGTATTCTGAATTAAGCAAATTCACACGCAGCAAGTACAGTATGATGCAATATATATTCGTACAAAATGGCGGCGTGTTTACCCTCGCGCTTCACCTCACAAAATTTAACGTCGAATAAAAGGGTTTATAAATAGCATCGGAATTTCGTTAGTTATTTATAACAATTTTTGGTCATGTGACATTCCATATGTCACATGATTTTTATTGTCGTCTGCTTTGTAAACAAATCTGAATCGACGAAAACAAGATGGGGCGCAAAGCGAAAGAATTGAGTAATGAGGTAAAAGAAATGGTATGGAAAATGTTAGAAGATGGTAAAACTATTACCTACGTGTCAGAAACCTTCGGAATACCCAGATCTACAATTTCAAGTTTGAAGAAGCGTGTAGAACGACGAGGTTCCATAGAAAACATCCCCAGACGAGGCAGGAAATCTACCATGACATCCCGAGACTATCGGAAACTGGAAAGGCTTGTGAAAACCCACAGAAGAGAGAGTTTGAAAGATATTACGGACCAATTTAATGAAAACAGAGAACGGCCAGTATCTAAACGAACTGTGCAATTGCATCTGCATAAAAATGGATTCGTGAGACGGGTGGCGAAGAAGAAACTAGTGATCAGAGAAGTGAATAGAAAAAAGCGGTTGTCTTGGTGCAGGGAAAAGAGAAAATTGACTGTTGGGAACTACTGGAAAAAAGTTATTTTCTCCGACGAGTCAAAAATTGTTGTAGGACAGAATTCTCGTGTCTATATTTGGAGAAAACGGGGCGAGGGCTGGAGACCGGACTTGATTGAGGCACGTCGGGCGAAGCCATCATACGAAGTTATGATCTGGGGATGCATTTCGTGGCACGGAGTAGGTACTATTACAGCTGTTAATGGCAACATCAATGCAGAGAAATACCAGCAAGTACTGAATGACAATTTGTGGCCGGTTATAGTGCGACATTTTCCCAATGAACAGTACATCTTTCAGGACGACAATGCGCCGGTACACCGTGCCCGTTCAACGCAAGATTTTATCCATAGAAATGGAATAACAACCATGAGCTGGCCTGCACAAAGTCCCGATTTCAACATAATTGAAAATTTATGGTTGTTGCTGAAAAGAAAGCTGCAAGCACGTGTTGGTCGTATTGAAAACAAGGACGACCTATTCCGAGAGATACAGCGGGTATGGACATCTATCACGCCTCAGTACGTACAGAGCCTCTATAACACAATCCCCCGACGATTACAAAGTGTAATTCGGCAAATAAGTCATTTTACAAAGTATTAGGTAAGTTTTAGTTATTAAGAATATTTTTTAAAGATGAAAACTAGAGTTTGAAGTTTGACCTAATTCTGTCGCGAATGTAAACACGCCGCCATTTTGTACGAATATATATTGCATCATACTGTACAATAAGTCATATATTTATGGAACCACAATTTTTGTCGATCACTTGCGATAAGGATACGTCATACATATATAAACCATATTATGGTACACGTGCGTGGATACACTGCCAAGCACAAGCACAATGTTACTTAAACATTGAATGCTTATTTTTGGATGTCGTCGGTCCTATGACACACCAATGCGGTGCAGACAAATTGAATACCGCGCGTTAGCGCGGTATGATAATTTGTCTGCACCGTATTAGAGTGTGTCATAGGACCGACGACATCCAAAAATAAGCATTCAATGCTTAGATTTATATTCATACTGATGTTTTTTGTATAAAATATATGTGTATCGTCGATGTAAACCCATTATACGCTCTCAGTCAGGGATATGAAACATACATGGAACAGCCATATTAACGTTATTTAGTTAAATAACGTTACAACTGTTCCTCATACGACTCAATATTCAAACCAACGAGCATTCGCAACTTTGTGCATGTCAACAAACTTGACTATTCAAGTCTTCGGTATTTCCATTTAAGTGATTTAGCTGTAAGAAAACAATAGAGATAAAAAATTATTTCAAGGTGTATTTCAGTGAAAAAATGACATTAAAACAGCTATATTTATCTCCGAAATGACGTAATAAATTGTATTTCGCAAGGTCATGATAACCGCATAACACAACGTTGCATCATTAATAAGGCTAAAAAATTAATCAATTCGTGTCTTTTAAGGGGCTGTTTCAAAAGCGTTATAATATAAATCAATTCGTATGAGATAAAAAAGACCATCTATAATTATGTGATTTGATATTTGCTTTATCCAACTCTTTGAAATAGTTTTATTTGCTCGACAAACCTTGTGAATATGAACACCATTTCAACTCGTTGGATAAAGCAAATATAAAATCAGACAATATAGATATCCTTTATATATACTGCTGTTCTTTCACTTTCACTACAAGATTTTTCGTAACACAAGAATTCTTCTCAAACACTCCACACAGGTTTTCATCTCACACAGACATAGACATAGGCCACACAGGTCTTAGGAAATTTTAACTAAGTGAAGGACACACCTTTGCCCACCACGGATCGAGTTTTTTACTGAAGGACAGGCTGTCTTGGCCAGAACTGACACGTGTTCGAACAACCGTCCCACAACCAATTACTAGCTGACCGTAACTCTATAAACTATAGAGCGCCGTTACGTACAAAAATGAATAAAAATCACTAATCATTTATTCAAACATATATTTAGAAATTGTGACATATAGCATATTCACTGGCGTAGTTTGAAATTAAAAGCTTAGTATTGGAGAATCTGGAAGAGTTATTCTATTGGATTGCAAAATTGGTCTTCACTGACATTTGAATATAAATCAGAAAACATATCATTTTTCCTAATAAGGATATATAAATAACCATACAATACACACTACACTTCCAAATTAAATTTTTATTTTGATGTTTCATTTTGCTGTACCCAAATACACCCTCCCCCCCCCCACCAATAAAATTGTTATTATTGTTATTTGAATAAAATGTAAGTATGGCAGGCCCTAAAATGGATTTTGCTTGATAAAATCCCTGCCATTTCTTTTATGTATTTGTCATTAAGAGAAACATTTACTTGTTACAATATTAAAATCATTATATATCGACTGATTGATTTATATTTTTTATTTCTCTAAGTTGTTTCTTCTTTGTAGGTACAAATTGTGAATACCTTTACAGAAACTTGTAATGCATCTCTACAGACTGTCAGACGTGTGACAATGTGTCCGTCAAACATTTCCGCTTATGAAGAAGCTGTCCAGAAAAAGAACTGTTCATCACTGGCTGCAGACGCACACACCTGCAAGTCGTTTCAGTATCACTGTGTTCTAAGCGACGATCTGAAATATGCCATTGAAGTTTGCGCACCATCAATAATTACCGTTGGTATGCATATCTGTATTTATTTTTTAAAATAGGTCCGCAATAACAGCGAGGTTTGAAATCAAAAGTAACATGATGAAAAAGTTTACAAAATGGGGGCTTATTCCTGCCATCACGTGCCATTTTAGTTGTTGTTTTGTCGCTATGGGGGATCTTTATGTCGACTTGTCACATAAAACAAGTCTATGAAATTTAACAAAAACGGATATCTACAGTACCCTCCAACTACTGTAAAATTGGTTTTGTACGCGTGGGTAAAAATTTACACTAGTTACGCAGTTAGCTTAAAGTCGCGTAAAATACCCTCGCGCGTATGGTAATAAATTCAAAACTTTAAAGTGATAAACCACGCATCCGTATATTTAATACAAACGCGTATTTTTGACTACATAAAACGTGTACTTAACTACCAGCGTAAATAACCACTGTTACAGTACCATATCCATCTGACAAATCAATAAAAGGATCTAACATAACTACAGAAGCCTAGTCTTGTGTTATATATTGTCATACGTCTTTTACTCTAATCAACAAATAAACTATTATATTGTTTTATCTATGCAAACATCTTGCATTGTAATGACGTGAGTTTACATATATACATGTATTATTTTAAATCATCTTATTTTAATTGATCAGTTTTCTTCCTATCTGCTATATCGATATATTAATAATTTCAAAGACTGTGAGTTTTGTCATATCAAGAAAGATATGTTGACACAGAAGAATGAAAATATTATCAGAACCGATTTGGTTGGATTTTTCCGATCGCGTCGCGTTCAATTCTGTCAGCTACGTTATGCAAAAACAATACCCGCAACTTAACCACAAACTTTTTATTGGTGGATTCAGCTTACCGCTGATTGGCTGCTGGTTCAGACTAAATTATGCACGGACAGAACAACTTCTCGGAGAATGAACAAGTATTCCTTTTAAAGGAATGATCGGCATGTAGGCTAATATCATTGGTCAGCTCTGTTAATGTACATGCAATAAACTGTATATAGCACCGTCTTGTTGATTTAATTTCCGATATAAGTAACATTTTTTTAAAGATAAGATTACGTGTAAACAAATTTACAGGCACGTAGCATCGAGGGGGGGGGGGGGGGGCAGTTTTTTTGGGGGGGAGGGGGGGTTCGGATGACTCTAGCCCCCTACTTTCAAAAACGATGCAACGTGCCTGCAATAGTTGTCTATCAAATTGTTGATAAAGGAAACTCTTTGGCAAACTTAAAGGAGATGAATTTAGACTTTGTTTGAAGATAACCAGAATTCTACATTCAATTATCTTGTAATTTCTAAATTGTAATAAATTCAAAACCTAACCTTAACAGCATATCTTTTTATTTACAATCCAAATATCATTTTTATCTCCGGACAAATGGATCATGAGTCTGGTTGGGTACGACTCATTTTGGGTACGACTCTACTCTACTCCGTTCCGAAATAGCAAGGCATAAATATGTGATACTTTTAGTAGGCGAATTATAACTACCGATAAATATTCTTACGCATATATTTGAAGACAAACGTGATTAGAATGAGTTTGTATGTAACTGTATAAACCTTTTAATTTCAAGGCAAACGGATAAGAGTAACATTTTAGTAATCTACGTGTTATTAAAGATTTAAATGAAGTTGTCATTGCAAAGTAAATAAAGTAGTGCAAGGCGCAATGCGTGCGCAAATAGTAAAATTTGCCGGATGCCTCATATGGACACAACTGTGATCGGCCGAAGCCGATCACAAAAATTCACCGCGATACTCGTGACTGTCGATATTTTTCGATAGTGTACATTTGCAATAAAACATACATACGGTACATATAGCTGTAGCTCTACGAGGAAAATTATAAAGCTACAGTGCATACGATACTTACGAAAAACTTGCAATTTACGGCGCACGAAAATAACGCTGGTTTTGAAAAGATTAACATCATACATGTGTCATACCACATTTTGTGCAAATAATCCATTTAAATAATTCTTCATTTAGTTTACTACAGTAACTGTTAATAATTGTCGCTTTACTTGCCCAAGACTTTCTCCTACTAAACAACCTTTTAGGTTTACTCGGAAAGCGGATCAAGAGCTGTCATTTTTATATGTAAACAAACCAGTGAAACCACGCCACTGTATGTAGCTTGAGATCGGTGATTCAGAGACAAGTAAAATAATGAAATCTGCGGTAAATTGTTTGGGGATATTTTTATAAAGTATATATATTTACACCGAATGTGGTAGGGTAACAGAAGAAGAAACGAATCGGACACTTGCCTAGTGAAGACGCACATATACATACCCCCTTGCACTTTCCACTTGGAACCGTCTCTTTCTTTCATATCATCGTTCAATTCGTTTATTGACTGTCGATTGCCGATCGAAAGGTGTAATCGAGGAATTCATATCTATCACTTCGACTGGTGAGTTAGTAGGTAATACATGTACATTATACATTTACGGTATATACTAGTACATGAAATGAACGCTGAGCCCATGCAACTTTTAAATATATTATATTTTGTTTAACGCCGTACTCTAGACCGTAGTTTGAGACTATGGGTTAACGCCCGTTTACACACAGAGAGAGAGAGAGAGAGAGAGAGAGAGAGAGAGAGAGAGAGAGAGAGAGAGAGTGAGAGAGTTTTGCACGAATTTATTATAAACATACACTGTAGAGGATAGTCGATAATAACTGTTCTGAAAAATCCTTCAGCTCCGGCATTGCATAAGCGTGTACTAATAACTCCGCCTAAGAAAAGGAGTTGACCAATCATAAAGGTTTCACACCGGCGGCGTGTATTGTTTATGGTTGACGTTATGGAGGGTAATCGTGTTAAAAAATCCAGACCTGTAAACTTGTAAATTCAAATATGCAATCGTGTTGGTGTGTAAGTCTGAGTATGAATGTATGTGATTCTGATCGTGTAACCTATAAAAACTCGAGCATAAACACTTAAAGATTTGACTCAGTTCCTTTGTATGATGCACATTTTGCTGCTTAATTGTTTTTGTTTGTTAACTTAACCTTCAACTTTGCACATTTTAAATTCATAGTTTCTGCATTTGTATCTTCACCCTCGGATATAGCACAGTTGACATGTTACAAATCGACAAATGTAAAGTCTACAAGTTTGTCGAATTTTGACATGACCTTATATGGCAAATGCTCGCTGCGGGAAAAGGGATGCCGTAATCGCCGGAATGGACTGAAATAAACATACAAACCAATTAAACTGTTCTAATGAACGATACTATTTTCTTTGGATCAAAAATATTTTTTTTTTTTTATTTTTTACAAAAGAAGATTTTGAGGTATCCAAAGAAGAAGAGGTGAATATTTGTAAAAATCGGTGCCGATGTGACGAATGCGCTGGTTTCTATAATATAATTACCATGGACACTGGTACATGTAATATACGATAAGGGTTAACTTTTCCTTTAAAAAAATATTCCCAGGGGGTGAGTATCTTTTGTGCAGCATGGGGTTTGGAGACCGCCGTGAAGCCCATATAGCTTCATTGCTTACCTAAATGCTAAGAATTTTGAGAGTGAATTTTATATGCCTTATTTCTTTAAAATTAAACGACTTGCAAAAAATTTGGTTATTTTTCGCGGAAAAATGTATGTATCTATATATTTTTTTCAAATATAAAAATGACTAAATGAATAATAAAACAATCTGAAACTGTTATGAAAGAAGTTTCATAATCATTAATTAAAGTACAAAATGTTGTCTGAAATTGAAAGGTTCTGAAGAAATAAATAAGGGATACTAGTATGTTTTTATAATTATATTTTTTTTTTCAACAGGTGGGTTAAACAGATTTGATTCTATATGAAATGGTAGAGTTTTAATTTTAAAATCGTATTAATATATACTGTAATGACAGTAATTTTAAAAAACCAAGTAGCTGCTTTATGGTAATCAGTACATGTTCACAAGTGGCTGCCGCTACTCATGTTTCATCTAAATCAAAATCTTAAAACTACTGTTTTCAGGTAGATAGTTTTTCTTATCGATAACTCAGTTCTTTAATTAATCAGCAGGCCGACCCCCCCCCCACCCCGTGATTTTTTCTTCTTCGTGGGGGGGGGGGGGTGAGGGGCTGGGGGGCCTCTTGTCTCAACATTGTGGTAGCGATAGAATACTTTTGGTGATATTTTCTTTATTCAGCCGAACTCTAAGTATACTTACACGATTTGTTAAATGTACTTTAAGACATTAGAAATGCGTGTATACATTTAAACAGAGCATGATATTTATAATTTTTCGGATCTAAGACATCTGATGCCGATTGAATTCTTCGCTCGCATCTTTTTTTGGATTCTCTTGATAAAATGGACACCGAGCCTATAATCTATTCTATGAAAAACCGTACTTCCTAAAAAAAATGTTGTTATCCAGAAATAATATGATATGTAATATTTTTTTGTTCATTCTATGCCCATTCCGGCGATTACGGCAGGCTATTTCCTGCAGCTATCTGTGACGTCACTGTTTCCATATATGGTCATGTCAAAATTCGACAAACTTGTAGACTTTACATTTGTCGATTTGTAACATGTCAACTGTGCTATTTCCGGAAAACGGAGATATAAATACAGAGACTGCCGATGGAAAATGTGTAGTATAGTGACACGTTACATGTAAATGACAAACAGCATTTAAAAGTTGCAAATGTACATCTGTGGGAAGAATTACATTGAAGGTCTGCGGAGTCAACTTTAGAGTGTTTTTATAGATTACCCGATCAGAATTACACACATTCATACACCAACACGATTGCATAATCGAATTTACAAGTTAACATGACTGGATTTTTGAACACGATTACCCTCCATATGACGTAGCTGACAGAATTGATCGTGACGCTATCGGAAAAAGCCAACCAAAGCGGTTTTGGTAATATATACCTTATAGGTATATCGACATAAATTTATATGTTTTCATTTCCTCGGAACATATTGCGAAAATATAGTTATCAATTTATTTTCGTGGGGGCGGGAGTTATAATGGTACGTCACCTCACTCTGAATCTTTATATAGCTAGCTCTAGGAAATACATGTACACTAGTAGGCCATTGCAAATTTTTTCTTTGTTTAGCGTCCACCCAAAACTCAAAAACCTATCTTTCTATCAGGAATAAAAAACACAAACCTTAGAAAAAAACACACAACTTAAAAGATTCAGCAAAATAAAATTTATTAAATATTTTGAAGTATTTTCTTCATTTTGTAAAAATATACAAAAATAACCACTATGGTTTCCATTTTTAATGTTGTTATAATTAATATTTAGTTTCTGATCCCAATTTAAAAATGTGATCCCGAGTCTGACTTATGAAAAAGCGATCTGATTTTATAAACAACCATTGTGTTTTTTATTTATTTTTACATCTCAAAACCAATCCGTCCGCGGACGCTTAACATAGAAAAAACTTGGAATGGCCGTACTGACATTTGTGGAATCAATGGAATTCGTGTATGGTCATGATCAATTTTCACGGAATGCGTTGATTCTATCATCCATGAATTTAAATTCACAGCGAATTATGAGTAATATCATTAATATATTTAGCATACAAGTAATTCCACGAAATGTTGTACCCATTAATATTAACGTATGAAACAATAGCAATCTACGAATATTGGCTCCACGAAATTCAATCCACAAAAAAGGATTTTAAAATCTAAAAATGTAACGCCCATGCGATCAGATCATGCATAATATTATATTAAAGCAAAAAGAATTTTTTTATGTTTTCGACGCTTTGGTAAATGTAAAAAAATATTTTATGGGGGGGGGGGTAATATAATACGAGTAACTGGTAAAATTTAATAAGTTTGTTTAAAGTACTAGTATTTAGAAACCACAGGTACATTTGCATAAAAAAGAAGTCACAATTATACTTTATATGTTGACAATACAATAAATAGAAGGACAGTTTATACGTTGAAACATAACAAGTGTTGGCCCCGATACACTGTCGTACATAACAACTTAAAGATCTGTCAACATTACTCTCTTTAAAGAAAAAATTCGATTAGTTGACTGTCAGATAATAATGTGTACTTGTTGGACATGTATGGCGACTTGCAAGATAGCATGATGTCGAGTACAAAATATTGTATCTTCAATCAATAATTTAAGTCGACTTGTCATTTCGTTCTGTCATTATGTCTCAGATTATAATGCCGATTTGTCATATCCTAATTATGATGACTAATTATGATGACAAGTTGTTTACCTCTAACAGGTTACTCATGTACCAAATTCAGCACAAGTCACAAGAGTATCATGCGAATAGAGGGGTTTGCCTGCAATGATTCCTTCACGGAGTGTCCATTTGGCTACAACTCAACAGAGGCTTATATATGTACGCTAGGTCTATACTTTTATAGACTTCAGTTAAATGTTTCATTTGACCAAATGATCTGACATAACGAATGCTATAATTATAATGTTATTTTCAAAGTTGAATGTTTAAATTTTTATGAGTTTACATTATACAAGAAACTAAATATTAATCTTTTTAAAGATCTTTACTTTTTTACATAAATCAAAGTAAGTCTTTTTTTTTAAAAATAGAACAAGTGTACAAAAGAATGATTATATTTGTTTTCAATGTTAATTCTATTCAACAGATTCTCGCTGTTATGAAAATGTTAGTAGGCCACTTTCAACTGAAATACCTCCAAACGTTAGTACGCCACTATTAACTGAAAAACATCCAAGGTAACTTTTTAAACTAAACATTCAGAAATAGATTAAAGTCATTTTTGTCAAAACTTTCCCTCAAACATTCAATATGATTATATATATTTTACAGTATAGAAAACAGCAAAACCTTGGAACCCTGGCTGATTGTGCTTGTAATTTCAATTTTTCTTGGCACCGGTAGCGTTTTAATATGTTTGTGCGTATTTACGCATAAACGGAGGACAAGACGAAGGGGTAGGTATCAGTATCATCATTTATTTTCTTAGAAATTTGTAAAGCGAGAGCAAAGAAAAAACGCATTATTTCTGTTTATCTATCATATTTAACATTGATAATTATTATACCTCAATATAATTATTCTATAAAACGCGTCATTTGATTGGTATAAAAAGTCATGTGACAGGACAAACAAAAAGTCATGTCTCCCGAGGATGAAATATCAGATTCCACCTCTTCGGAAATCTCGGGATTTTTCTTTCAAAAAGTATTTTAAAAAGCTGATATGAGCATACGACGTAGACAAATATAATCAGATCAAAAAATATATAATCATTTTTATTCTCTTTTTGTCAGAAAAACCAATTAATCTATAATTCGAATGTATGAAAGAAAAGAGAGATAATAACATAAAAAAAATCAGACATTGCTTTCAAAAAGTTAAAACCATTAGAAATTGACGTATTTTGTAAATTCATATGTTGTTCCGTATACTAAAACGTTTATTGCATGAATGTTCGGGAAATATAAAGATTTATTTCCACAGAAAAATCATAATTTCGATGCCATCGGGAAAAATAATTTTTTTCGGGGGGGGGGGGGATAAATCTTCATATTTCCCTCACCATCATATAATAAATGTATAATGCTCATTTAAAAGATTTAAATGTGCTTTAACATTTTTATTTCGAAGGGGACACGATTTTCAATGTTATAAACATCACTTAGGGAATATGGAATCATTCTTTGAGTATTATGAGGTGATACTTTTGGTAGGGGCGTGGTCAAATCTAATAAAGCCCGAGGGGTTTCATCATAGATTTGATCACGCTCCGACCAAAATTGTCACCTCATAATATTCAAAGAATAATTTCTTATTACTTATATTTGTATAATTTTCAGCATTTGTACGATTAAATATCAGAATATTGACATATTCATGTGATTTTCCGTATACTAAAACGTTTATTGCATGAATGTTCGGGAAATATAAAGATTTATTTCCACAGAAAAATCACAATTTCGATGCCCTCGGGAAAAATAATTTTTTTCGGGGGGGGGGGGGGATAAATCTTCATATTTCCCTCACCATCATATAATAAATGTATAATGCTCATTTAAAAGATTTAAATGTGCTTTAACATTTTTATTTCGAACGGGACACGATTTTCAATGTTATAAACATAATTGATTTTCAATTTTTGATCATATTTATGAAAAAGCTATAAGTACCGCAAGTAACTGTATGTTTGCACTTGATCAGTAATAGGCTTACGTAAATTTTGTTTGTATAGAACACAATTTCTTAAAGATAATAATGAGACAATCTGTGATATGAAACTACACGCATACTTTATTAAGACCCGTTCCAATAATAAATCAGTGGTTCTTTGTGTATGTTCGACAGTGTTCAAATTCGTTACTGCAGCACACTCGTCTGCATCTCTTCTTAAACACTATGTAGTATATTTTGAACAACGATTGTTATTTGAAGCATATTATACGAATTATTCAACTAAACATGTTAACACAGCACATACACACAACTTTCGTTGGCTTTTAAGTCTTGACAAAAAGATAATAAAGCGAACATAAGGTACAGATGCGTGTCGTAGATAATGGCCGCCGTAACATGTTTATTTCTCTATGGTACATTTTGAAATGGAAATGAAACACATTTTCTGCAATTTTGTTTTAAATTTTCCGATTTCACTGAACTGATTTATTTTTTTAATAATAATTGTCTGCAAAAAAAAAACTCATAACAACAAACTAGAGAAAAAAAATGGGGAGGAACAAAGTCTTATTACAAAGTCAGATCTTAAATTATCCGATGAAGATTAAAATAAGAACAGGATGTTTCGTACAGTTTTGAAATACGAAAGACGGAAGCAATACCAAATCATAATTTCAAGTGAAAGATGTAGAAAAAAAATTACACCGTTCGATCAGCGTTTTTAAAAAATAAACATGCTTTTACAAACCAAGCAGCTTGATTTACTACAAGAATTTTATATGTTGAATTAATTCTTATGAAGACTTCCTCTTAATTGTTATGTGCGTCTCATTACTGAAAACAGTATTATGTTTATTCAGACTATACTAAGCTATATCTAGCTTCATTGAGTAAAACACATTTTCTCACACTCCCTAACTCCCAAACTGCAATGAAATAATCTTCAATTCATCGTCATTCATGTATTGCAGTCGGTGTCAATACGTTTATTTAATTCCTCTGGCTGAAAGCTTCAGATACACTATGGTATGATGCAGTATCTGTGACTTTCCTTTACTTTACGGTTTGATACCACGTGGTTACGTGACCTACGTAAACTTCGACCATGTTGCTTACTTACTTACGCCCGATTACTGTACGTGATGAATTATTGACTATTACCGATACTGAACAAATGTTTAAAAAAGTATAAGAAGACATGTTAGATTAACTTTGAATAATAAGCAAATGCATACGTTACAGGGTTTTGCAATAAAAAGTTGATGTTTTAAATTACTATTTAGAGAAACATAGAAATTAGCGCATGAAAATTTTGTCTATAGCAGATCAAATCTTGTAAGAAGTGATCAACTTAATTTCTTTTTTTTATTCGTATAGCTGATCCTACTCTCCATCTGGAAGTCATTGAATTGGGAATTAGAGGTACCGTAGTATATCGTAGTTGCTTTCTTTTCTTGTATCTAAATATCGTACAAAAATGTCTCTGATAATGGATAAAAGCGTAGTTCTCAACAGAGATTTAAATAGAACGAGTCTAATTATTTTCAAAGTATATATTTTGATAAAATTTCTTGTATGATGTTTTACTACGATATGAATTATTTGAAGATAAAAAAAATAAATAATTTATTTATCACTCCGATTTCCAAGGTGGTCGTCTAGAAAGTTAACACTTTTTACTACATGTTTGGGATCCTATGAAAATTTGTTGACAAAGCGCTAAATTTTCACGTTTTCCCCAAGGGATTTCTTTGGAATATATAAAAAACTATTGTAAAATGTTCCCAAATGGGGAAATAAAAAAAATTACCTCGTGGTTTGGTCCATGGATATTATCAAAGTTATTTTTTTTCTCCCAAAAATGGAATGTTGTGGTATATATGATATATTATATATTATTTTTTTAATCACATAGCACTTTTAAAATGCTAATATGTTTCTCTGAATGCTCTGTCAAAAAATTCTAACTTTTGAAACTTATTCCCGCCTCAAATAAATTAACTAATTGTACTTTTTAGCTCACCGAGACGAACACCCCTTCGAATGTTATTGTCATTTAAATTTCGACCACGTGGTTTTATTTGACCCTTTCAGTTTCGCAGTAAAAATCATGCCTCGTGTTAATAGTCTATTTTCTAGAGTCTAGGTACTTGTAATCAAATATAAAATTTAGACGTTTATTGATTTTAAACTTTATCTTTATCAATTGGTGGATAAAATGAGTTCAAGAAATTAATTTGTCAATAGAAAATGTAGGTTTTTTTAAGCTGTTGCAACAATTAACATGCTGAGTAGCGATCCCCATGAAGACCTAGTAATAGCATCAATAGTGAAACAGACTATACTATTTTATGCAGAATGTTACTTGAAAATTGCTCGATATACTAAGTTTTTGTACAAAACAGACACCCATTCATTTTTTAAAAAGCATGTTATTGCAAACCAAAAGCATAAAACATGGCTATGATTTTATCAAGCAACCCATTGTTTACATTTTCAACCACGTGTAGAGTGGTTGAACACGAACGATAACTCTTTACTGAACATCATCGTTTAGTTTAAATAACCGCTAGATGATGAAATAAGACATATCTTTTAATAGATTTTCATGTTTTAACATAAATCAAAGTAGAATATGATATGAAAAACGGCCAGTACTTACGTATTTTGAGAATATTATCCGAACACTTATACTTCCGCTCGAATTTTCACAGGAACTGAACAAATCTCGGCGAAGTCTCGTGAACTTTCATTCGAGCACCTCTGGATTTATTACATATTTAGCAACGATAAAGAAAACATTCCGAACACATTCGCAGGGGTGACGAAGTCGGGGGGAGCTTATGCTATACCCTCGGCGTCGGCGTCGGCGTCCGGACCTGGTTAAAGTTTTTGTTGCAGATCCTGTATCTAAGTTATTACTTGTCCTATCTTCACCAAACTTGCATGGATGATGCATCTGGACCTACTTATGGACTTGAAAGACTTGGATGCTGAATCAGGGCCTTGAGTTTCAGATGCTGGAGGAGGTTAAGGTTTTTGGAGCAGGTTAAAGTTTTTGATGCAGGTGCCCTTTGAAAGCAATTTCTAAGGTACTACTTGTCCTAACTTTACCAAACTTGCATGGATGGTGCATCTTATGATACTGATGCACCAGACATGCTTTAATGCTGAATCTGAGCCATAGGTTTCAGATGCTGGATGATGTTAAGGTTTTTAAAGCTGGTTAAAGTTTTTGGAGCAGGTGCCCTTTGATGATTATATCTTAGTTATTACTGGTTCTTACTTCACTAAACTTGCATAGATGTTGCGTCTTATGATACTGATGCACCTGGCAGGCTTGAATGCTGAATCTGAGCCATAGGTTTCGGATGCTGGATGAGGTTAAGGTTTTTAGAGCTGGTTAAAGTTTTTGGAGCAGGTGCCCTTTGATGATTATATCTTAGTTATTACTGGTCCTAACTTCACCAAACTTGCATGGATGGTGTGTCTTACGATACTGATGCCTCTGACAGGCATGAATGCTGAATCTGAGCCATAGGTTTCGGATGCTGAAGGAGGATAAGGTTTTAAGAGCTTGTTAAAGTTTTTGGAGCAGGTGCTCTCTGATGATTATATCCTAGTTATTGCTGGTCCTAACTTCATAAAACTTGCATGGATGATGCGTCTTATGATACTGATGCACCTGACAGGCTTGAATGCTGAATCTGAGCCATAGGTTTCGGATGCTGGATTAGGTTAAGCTTTTTGGAACAGGTCACATGTTTAATAAATATTAGTACTATTTCTAATTTGCCTAGTTGATTGAACTATAATATAAATGAATCGCGAGGTAGCCTTAGATGCAGAGCCTGATCTCCATTATCAAGGATGCTAAAAAATAAATCTTAGTTATTACTGGTCCTAACTTTACTAAACTTGCATGGATGGTGCGTCTTATGATACTGATGCACCTGACAGGCATGAATGCTGAATTTGACCCATAGGTTTCGGATGCTGGAGGGAGGTTAAGGTTTTAAGAGCTAGTGTTTTTGGAGCAGGTGCTCTCTTATGATTATATCTTAGTTATTACTGGTCCTAACTTCACCATACTTGCATGGATGATGCATCTTATGATACTGATGCACCTGGCAGGCTTGAATGCTGAAGCTGAGCTGTAGGTTTTGGATGCTGGATGAGATTTGTTTTTTTTGGAACAGGTCACATATTTTATAGATAATAGCTTGCATAGTTGATTTACCTATAATATTAATGAACCACAGAGGTAGCTTCAGATGCAGATCTCCATTATCAAGGATGCTAAAACAAATTATCCTATCTCAAACCTGCTTGATAGATGTGTTCGTTGTTAAATGATATAATATGATTCCTATGATATAGTATTGTATGATATGATACACAATTGTTTTATATGATACAATATTATATCATATATTATATTGTTAAAAGTTATATGATACAATATGATATTGTATCAATTTTTTTGTACATTTTGATATGATATTGTATCATCATGATATTGTTATATATAGTATTGTTTATTATGATACAATATTGTATAATATGATATTGTATTATATACTATTTTATCACATGCTATTGTTTCATATGATATTGCAACATATAATATTGTATCATATGATATGATATTGTATAATATATATTGTATCATATGATACGATATTGTATAATATGATATTGGTTTATATAATATATTATTATATCACATGAAAATGTATTATATGATATTGTATAATGTGATATTGTATTATATAATACAATATAGTATAATATGATATTGTATGATATAATATAATACTATATCACATGATAATGTATCAATTAATATGATACAATGTTGTATCTAATATTATTGTATCATATGATACGATATCCTATTATATCAAATATGATACAATATCATACAATACAATATCATACTATAATATTTTACAATATAATATCATATGTGACAATATTGTGATGTATTATGTGATATGATATTGTATCATAATGATATATATTTTATAGTATCATATAATATCAATATATTAATATATTATAAAATTTTATTATTTAATCAAATACAATAATGTATAACAAGATACAATGTCATATCATATGTTACAATATCATATTTCATCATTATTTCTTACAATATTTTATTGTATTATATGATATATATTGTAGGTATCATAGGATGCAATATCGTATTTTATATTATTGTATTGATAATCATTGTATCATATAATACCATATGAAATGAACATATGATTATTATACAATTTTTTAACATATGATATAGTTATACGATATTGTGTTAAAACAGTATCCATGCATATCCAAGATCATTATTAACTATGATTTTCAAATAATATGATAAAGATGGTCTCATAAAGGTGATTCCTCCTAAAGGTGATGCCTCGTCTCGGTGAGCTTTGTAATCTGTGATTACCTATGTTTTCTTTAACTTTATGCATTGTATGAAATATCAGAAATCGATGACGAGTAAGCGCCAATTTAGCATTTGGCCCTATCAGATTCATAAAATCACAATTTATCAACTAATAAACGTTACACATAATGTTAATTTTATATAAACACACAATTCAAAAGAAAGTTATAACGTTGCACCTACGGCTGAAAGTTTAAAAAATGCGGCAAGTCATGCGCACTTGAACTGTACTTGGCCTCGTTAATCTTGGAAGCCCGCCGTTGTTAATTTGATCGAGTCATTATATATAATCAAGATGCAACATGCCGTGTTCAAAGTGAGAGGCTGCCATTATGATTATATTTGTTAATGCATATCGGTTATGGCGTTTGTTTTTAATGAATTTAGTATTTACTTAGGGAATATGGAATCATTCTTTGAGTATTATGAGGTGATACTTTTGGTAGGGGCGTGGTCAAATCTAATAGAGCCCGAGGGGTTTCATCATAGATTTGATCACGCTCCAACCAAAATTGTCACCTCATTATATTCAAAGAATAATGTCTTATTACTTATATTTATATAATTTTCAGCATTTGTACGATTAAATATTAGAATATTGACATATTCATGTGATTTTCATTTCTTTAATAATAAAAACCATATATACTTTCGTCCCAACAATACGTAGATTGAATTTATTGCACTCTTCAATACAAAATTGAATTGTAGTGTTATCACAGACAAAATTTGTTTATTGTTTGAGGAAATTAATTTGGTTTTTAGTTTGATATACAATTATATAAAGAAAAAATCTTCACTATTTTTTAAATATCGCATTTGAAAAAATTGAAATACCATATCAAGCAGTTAAAAAAATAGAAAGAAAAATTATAAATAGAAATGCAACAAAAAACACTATATTTATTTTTAAAAAATTTTCATTCAATGATAACGTACTATTTATTATCAAAAGAAAATAGTACCTCTGTTTGTTCTGCTTTTGATAGACCATGACAACGGAGAAGCAAGAAGTTTACTAGAAGACCTCCATAATCAATTAAATAAGGGTAAACAGACGTGACATATTTTAACTGCATATTGGTTATGACGTTAGTTTGTTTAATAAATTTAGTATTTACTAAAGAAATATGGAGAAATTCTTTGGAAATTATGAGGTGATACTTTCGGTAGTGGCGTGGTCAAATTCAATAAGCCCCAAGGGTGTCATAATAGATTTGATCACGCTCCAACCAAAATTACCACCTCATAATATGCAAAGAATGATCCCTTATTACTTATATTTATATAAGTTTTAGCAATTGTACGATTTAATATTAGAGTATTGACATACTTATGGAATTTTTATTTCTTTTAATACGAAAACCCCACTTTCGTCCCAACAATACGTCATTTGAATTTATTGTATTGTACAATACAAAATCGATTCGTAGTGTTAGCACATACAATGTCACTGCAAATTGTAAATATTTGCGATTAAACAACAAGGATGTACACTTACCGTGCTGTAGACACTAGACCGGGTATTACAACCGAGGGTCCTTGACAGGCAGCAATGTTATGGGTGGTCAATTAGCTAATGATAGTCTAAGCGTTAGGTGTCAATTATTAAGATTTACAGCCGTTTAAAAACAGTTCGTTTTTATAACTTTTCCCAACTCATAAAGAGACACAGTATGTGAAACTTAAATGAAATGTTTTATCGCAAAAAGGCCGAGTTAAAACACTAGTTAAATGTTTTAATAATTTTGGGTTTTTTTCTACTTAGCTCCGACACAAAATAGCACTGGACCAGAACAAGTATTACTAAGAGAAAATCAGGATGACATAGATGGAGGTAAATACTAATGATTAGAAATATATACATTTCAAAATGTATCAATAATACTGAAACGGATCGATATTTTGTTTAGCAAAATAAATTGATTATTCGATTTTAATTTTATTAATTTTACTAGTACTAGATTTTTTTCAGAGAAATTTATAAATTTTAGTATGTGCATGTATTTTGTCTTTAAGTAATGTTGAACAAAAATGTGTTTATTGTTTGAGGAAATTAATTTGGTTTTTAGTTTAATATACAATTATATGAAGAAAAAATCTTCAAAATTTTTGAAATACCGCATTTGAAAAAATTGAAATGCCATATCAAGCAGTTAAAAAAATGGAAAGAAAAATTATAAATAGAAAAGCAGCAAAAGCATTATATTTATTTAAAGTTTGTTTTCATTCAATGATAAATGTACTATTTATTATCAAAAGAAAACAGTACCTCTGTTTGTTCTGCTTTTGACAGACCATGACAACGGAGAAGCAAGAAGTTTACTAGAAGACCTCCATAATCAATTAAATGAGGGTAAACAGACGTGACATATTTTAACTGCATATTGGTTATGACGTTAGTTTGTTTAATAAATTTAGTATTTACTTAAGAAATATGGAGAAATTCTTTGGAAATTATGAGGTGATACTTTCGGTAGTGGCGTGGTCAAATTCAATAAGCCCCAAGGGTGTCATAATAGATTTGATCACGCTCCAACCAAAATTTCCACCTCATAATATGCAAAGAATGATCCCTTATTACTTATATTTATATAAGTTTTAGCAATTGTACGATTAAATATTGACATATTTATGGAATTTTCATTTCTTTTAATACGAAAACCCCACTTTCGTCCCAACAATACGTCATTTGAATTTATTGTATTGTACAATACAAAATCGATTCGTAGTGTTAGCACATACAATGTCACTGCAAATTGTAAATATTTGCGATTAAACAACAAGGATGTACACTTACCGTGCTGTAGACACTAGACAGGGTATTACAACCGAGGGTCCTTGACAGGCAGCAATGTTATGGGTGGTCAATTAGCTAATGATAGTCTAAGCGTTAGGTGTCAATTATTAAGATTTACAGCCGTTTAAAAACAGTTCGTTTTTATAACTTTTCCCAACTCATAAAGAGACACAGTATGTGAAACTTAAATGAAATGTTTTATCGCAAAAAGGCCGAGTTAAAACACTAGTTAAATGTTTTAATAATTTTGGGTTTTTTTTCTACTTAGCTCCGACACAAAATAGCACTGGACCAGAACAAGTATTACTAAGAGAAAATCAGGATGACATAGATGGAGGTAAATACTAATGATTAGAAATATATACATTTCAAAATGTATCAATAATACTGAAACGGATCGATATTTTGTTTAGCAATAAAAATTGATTATTTGATTTTAATTTTATAAATTTTACTAGTACTGAATTTTATTTTAGAGAAATTTATAAATTTTAGTATGTGCATGTATTTTGTCTTTAAGTAATGTTGAACAAAAAATTGTATATTGTTAGAAGAAATTAATTTGGTTTTTAGTTTGATATACAATTATATAAAGAAAAAATCTTCACAATTTTTAAATACCGCATTTGAAAAAACTAAAATGACATATCAAGCAGTTAAAAAAATAGAAAGAAAAATTATAAATAGAAAAGCAGCAAAAGCATTATATTTATTTAAAGTTTGTTTTCATTCAATGATAAATGTACTATTTATTATCAAAAGAAAACAGTACCTCTGTTTGTTCTGCTTTTGACAGACCATGACAACGGAGAAGCAAGAAGTTTACTAGAAGACCTCCATAATCAATTAAATGAGGGTAAACAGACGTGACATATTTTAACTGCATATTGGTTATGACGTTAGTTTGTTTAATAAATTTAGTATTTACTTAAGAAATATGGAGAAATTCTTTGGAAATTATGAGGTGATACTTTCGGTAGTGGCGTGGTCAAATTCAATAAGCCCCAAGGGTGTCATAATAGATTTGATCACGCTCCAACCAAAATTTCCACCTCATAATATGCAAAGAATGATCCCTTATTACTTATATTTATATAAGTTTTAGCAATTGTACGATTAAATATTGACATATTTATGGAATTTTCATTTCTTTTAATACGAAAACCCCACTTTCGTCCCAACAATACGTCATTTGAATTTATTGTATTGTACAATACAAAATCGATTCGTAGTGTTAGCACATACAATGTCACTGCAAATTGTAAATATTTGCGATTAAACAACAAGGATGTACACTTACCGTGCTGTAGACACTAGACCGGGTATTACAACCGAGGGTCCTTGACAGGCAGCAATGTTATGGGTGGTCAATTAGCTAATGATAGTCTAAGCGTTAGGTGTCAATTATTAAGATTTACAGCCGTTTAAAAACAGTTCGTTTTTATAACTTTTCCCAACTCATAAAGAGACACAGTATGTGAAACTTAAATGAAATGTTTTATCGCAAAAAGGCCGAGTTAAAACACTAGTTAAATGTTTTAATAATTTTGGGTTTTTTTCTACTTAGCTCCGACACAAAATAGCACTGGACCAGAACAAGTATTACTAAGAGAAAATCAGGATGACATAGATGGAGGTAAATACTAATGATTAGAAATATATACATTTCAAAATGTATCAATAATACTGAAACGGATCGATATTTTGTTTAGCAATAAAAATTGATTATTTGATTTTAATTTTATAAATTTTACTAGTACTGAATTTTATTTTAGAGAAATTTATAAATTTTAGTATGTGCATGTATTTTGTCTTTAAGTAATGTTGAACAAAAAATTGTATATTGTTAGAAGAAATTAATTTGGTTTTTAGTTTGATATACAATTATATAAAGAAAAAATCTTCACAATTTTTAAATACCGCATTTGAAAAAACTAAAATGACATATCAAGCAGTTAAAAAAATAGAAAGAAAAATTATAAATAGAAAAGCAGCAAAAGCATTATATTTATTTAAAGTTTGTTTTCATTCAATGATAAATGTACTATTTATTATCAAAAGAAAACAGTACCTCTGTTTGTTCTGCTTTTGACAGACCATGACAACGGAGAAGCAAGAAGTTTACTAGAAGACCTCCATAATCAATTAAATGAGGGTAAACAGACGTGACATATTTTAACTGCATATTGGTTATGACGTTAGTTTGTTTAATAAATTTAGTATTTACTTAAGAAATATGGAGAAATTCTTTGGAAATTATGAGGTGATACTTTCGGTAGTGGCGTGGTCAAATTCAATAAGCCCCAAGGGTGTCATAATAGATTTGATCACGCTCCAACCAAAATTTCCACCTCATAATATGCAAAGAATGATCCCTTATTACTTATATTTATATAAGTTTTAGCAATTGTACGATTAAATATTGACATATTTATGGAATTTTCATTTCTTTTAATACGAAAACCCCACTTTCGTCCCAACAATACGTCATTTGAATTTATTGTATTGTACAATACAAAATCGATTCGTAGTGTTAGCACATACAATGTCACTGCAAATTGTAAATATTTGCGATTAAACAACAAGGATGTACACTTACCGTGCTGTAGACACTAGACCGGGTATTACAACCGAGGGTCCTTGACAGGCAGCAATGTTATGGGTGGTCAATTAGCTAATGATAGTCTAAGCGTTAGGTGTCAATTATTAAGATTTACAGCCGTTTAAAAACAGTTCGTTTTTATAACTTTTCCCAACTCATAAAGAGACACAGTATGTGAAACTTAAATGAAATGTTTTATCGCAAAAAGGCCGAGTTAAAACACTAGTTAAATGTTTTAATAATTTTGGGTTTTTTTCTACTTAGCTCCGACACAAAATAGCACTGGACCAGAACAAGTATTACTAAGAGAAAATCAGGATGACATAGATGGAGGTAAATACTAATGATTAGAAATATATACATTTCAAAATGTATCAATAATACTGAAACGGATCGATATTTTGTTTAGCAATAAAAATTGATTATTTGATTTTAATTTTATAAATTTTACTAGTACTGAATTTTATTTTAGAGAAATTTATAAATTTTAGTATGTGCATGTATTTTGTCTTTAAGTAATGTTGAACAAAAAATTGTATATTGTTAGAAGAAATTAATTTGGTTTTTAGTTTGATATACAATTATATAAAGAAAAAATCTTCACAATTTTTAAATACCGCATTTGAAAAAACTAAAATGACATATCAAGCAGTTAAAAAAATAGAAAGAAAAATTATAAATAGAAAAGCAGCAAAAGCATTATATTTATTTAAAGTTTGTTTTCATTCAATGATAAATGTACTATTTATTATCAAAAGAAATAGTACATCTGTTTGTTCTGCTTTTGACAGACCATGACACCGGAGAAGCAAGAAGTTTACTAGAAGACCTCCATAATCAATTAAATGAGGGTAAACAGACGTGACATATTTTCACTTTCGATTTTTTTCTTTAAAAAGAGCAAAATTAAAGAACTTTATACATGTGCCATTATCTTATAATTTTCAGAAGAAAAATTAAATACGTTTTTATTCAATTTTCTTTCATTCATAAAAATTATGAGATAAATTTTCTTTCATTATTCATTAAACTAAATTTGTGAGATTTTGGCTCCAAAAAAATGAAATAATAGTAACCCATTACCTGTTATAGATGAACAAGCAATCTAGTTAAAATGTTTTGCAGATAAATTATTAATTTTAAAAATAAAAAATAAAATGAAACTATAAACCTGGTTCAAAGTTGATTAAATTATCATAAAATTAGATTTTACACCAAAATGTTTATTGATAAAAAGTATCAAACATATACTTAAAACATGATAACCTTGCTCATAATTATTTTATACAATTTTTGTTTTTTATGAGGAATGAAAAATCTGTTTTGATTGCAAGTGAGATCTTATAGAGTTTAAAATTTGTTGTGAATGAAGGGAATTTAATTAATATATAATAAACCATGCTAAATAATATCAATAAGATAGGGCTGTCACGGGTACCCGAAAAAACCGAGAACCGCGGAACAATTTGTTCGGTTCGGTTTCGGTTCGGTTTTTCCGGATTTCGGTTCGGTTCCGATTTGTGTAATAGAATCCGTATTCTATGAAAAATGGCGTCGAAATTGAAAGGCTCAGTAGTGTGGACTTGTTGTTTTTAATAAACATTGTCATGTATACAACTGGTCATGTATACCGATTATTATTCACTCATCCTAAATAAAAGTATCACGCGATTTACCTGTGTATAAAGGAGAAATACTAGTTCAATAAACAAAGATGGCGGCTTACGATTCGGACATCGAACATGTTTCAATATTTGTTAATAGAAATGTTTAGGGTAAGAATTTCCTAGATTAAATAATAGTGAAATTGAATTAGGAAAGCCAGAAGTCAAATTCATGCAAAATAATGTGGGGAAATCTGCGTGGTTACAGAAAACAGAACACACGGTGTGCATTACTACACGAACATATCATTAGACTTTACTCGTTTCAAATCATAAATATTACTTACTTTGTTATCAAATCCTGTAACCATTTATTAAAATAAGCATAAAGATATATCTTAAAACGAAAGGCACGTATTGAAAAATCGGCCAAAGGTAAACTTATTTATAACTATCAAGAAAGGAACTTCATAATGAAAACAGAAGTTTACAATGATTTTTTTCTAATAATCCTTTGTAGTACATAAGGCTTTAAAAATGTTCAGTAAGTTATCTGTGGTGAAATTATTCTATGAATTAATATTTTTTTTTTAATTTAAAATCATCAAATGTAATTTGAATTTCTAACCAGGAAACTAGTTATTTTGTTAAAGATAGTTATGAAAGAGTGAAGAAATAGAAAAAAATAAACTTTAGAAGTTACAAAAAAATGAATTTAATTTGAACTGTTGAAAGTTGACCCGAACCGAAAAACCCGAAACCGAACCGAAAATTTTACGACCCGACCCGACCCGAAAAATTTTGGAACCGTGACAGCCCTACAATAAGAACATTTTTATGAGATAAAAGATATTTGTGAATACAAAAGCATTTTATGTTCATGTTTTCCAAACCTAAGTGTAACGACTTCCAAAGGAGGTGTGTCTTATAATGAAAAAATATTTGTCAGTCACTTTTTAAAACAAAATTGAATTAAATGTAACCGATATAAAGATCATCGATCTTAATAACATATTTAGTGTAAATAAACTATTCTATCTTAAAATCTAATTATATTGTTGCTCCTAGAAGTACACATTTATTCCGAAATTATCAAATCAAACTTAACCAGGACTATACTTAAAGTGGTTTCTTTTCTGCTTTATCCAAGAAGAAAGTTCGCAAACTAATGAAATACCTCTCTCATCAAATCCACTGTTATCAGATGCTCATCTACCAATAGCAACAATTACAGGTAGTTCTGTTTACTTGGACTGTTTTCTTTGTTATATTCTCACCCTAATAGCATGGATTAGAATGTTTTATTAAGAGTTTCAAAAATTGTATAGTCCAAACTTGAAGAGTTTATCTCTGTAATGACAAACAAAAAACAAACAAAAAAATTTTTGAAGATTTTAAGTTTCATATGACTGTGATGATTACTTGAAAGGAGTGCGCTTTACATGCTTCTTATTTATCTTTTTTTCTAGAGCATGCGACAGAGAGTACATATATGCCACCTCAAATGTCAGAAAACAGACAGAATCAATCAAATAATGGTAAATACCCAGGACGTAAAATTACTATTTTAAATATTTGGATAGTTGAGTGTATTACTAAAACAATCGTCTCCAAATTAATTTAGTTGCTTATCAAAAATTCGAAAGAAAAACATTTGATAGGTATTGAAAAACTATGACTTTATTGGCTGCTATTCTCAATGGTTGATACTAATATCTTGCAATACAAAAACATTTCAGAAAGGAATAAAATAAACTCATTTAAGCAATTGTTAGGAGAAAAGATCTGAATAAACAATACAAAATGTAAACAATAAAGTATATCAAATATGCATAGAATTATCACATCACAAGGCTCTGTCATTTAGCTAGCTAACAGGATGAATTACCATCTTTAAGTTATCCTTAAAGGTAGCTTAAAGATGCTTAAAAGGTTGCTTAAAGACAATCTTTAAGCAACCTTTAAGCTATATATGCTGCCTAGAGGGGACTTATTTAAGATGCTTAAAGAAATTGTAAAGATGGCTTAAAGGTTCTTAAAGACAGCTTAAAGGCCAGCTTTAAGCAACCTTTAAGCCACCTATAAACTTCTTTAAGCCACCTTTAAGCCATTTTTTCATCATAACAGTTTTTAATCAATATTGCGCTTACTTTTGCAGACAAAAGGTATTAACTTTATGACAAATTAATCAATTGTGATCAATGGATAATTATATGTAACCTTTATGCGAAGTATTTATTTTAAAAAAGCATAGCCGTGCGTCTGGAAAAAAGACACACCTGTTGTGCATATCCTGTATATTCTGTGTTAGTTTCAGTGGTTTTCTTAGGTTAAACAAACAATAGATTTTGATTAGATATACACAAAGATCTAGACACACAGAGTAGCGATTTTATCAAGAGAAACTGATTCTACATGAACATGTACGGTAGTTAAGAAAAAAACATATATTCTGACGCAAGTTCCAATGATTCTAAGGCAGAAAAGTATTAAAAACGGATTTTGTCCTAAGAAAATTATTTTTTTTAAAAATCAAAAATGTCCAAGACACGTATCAAACACGGGACCCTTAGTTTACTAGATCAATGTAATGTGTTTGTATTTTTTACATAAAAAGATTTTGGCTTCCTTTCAGTTCGTAACAATCAATTATACCTAATTACATGCATGCATGTATTTAGAATGAAGTGCGGTACTTGGTCGTTAGTGAAAATTTATATTATACGTGATTGGAAACTGTTAGGCTGACGACTAGTACTAAGTAAATATATTTAAACCGTTATACGTTCACCTAATTTATAACTATTAAATGCAAGAAAAAAGAAAATGGTTGTTTTTTAAATGCATTGAAATATAATTATAATAGTTCACTGCATGTGGCAATTGCAATTGATGTATACATGTACATATAATGTACCGGGCCTGGTATGTAACATACATTGTTTTATATTACCCCTATATCCTATATTACCCCGTATGAATATATATATTTTTTTAAATTATTTTAAAAAAGGGTAAGAAAGTAACATTTTGTGAATTACAAATGGAAATATTTTTTTCATTCAATGGACCTATCGTATACACGTAAATATCAAGATTTTAACACCTTTAGTAACCCTGACGTGCGCCTGGGCACAAGACACACCTGTTGTGTATATCTTGTATATTCTTTGTTAATTCCACATTTTTTCTCAAGTTGAACAAACAATAGACATTAATTAGATATACACAATAGAATAAAACCATGTGAAGACAAACAAAGCAGCAATATCCCGCCCTAATTAACATTGGCAAGTGAGAGATATTGAGAGAGATAGAGAGAGAGAGAAAAGCTTTCACTGATAGGTTTATAATAGGAAACAAACATGCTTTAATATTATTTCATGCGCAGATTTAGAGAGACAGGGACATTGCTCACCGCTACAATAATTTTGAAACATAAACAAAAAAAATTAACCGGAAAAATTTTTAACGGTGATCTGTGTTCATTGGAGCGACGTTGATAACGGCAATCTGTGTTGAATTGAGCGGCTAAGAGTTTACACAAAAAAAACGTAGATGTAGATACCTGTTTCTGCATTGTGTGTTGACAATTATAACCTCCTTTAACACCCCCCCCCCCCCGGAAATTAAATAATTACTCGGATCAACCCCTCCCACCCTTACAAAAGAGTTCTTGCATTTAATTTATCGTATTTTATACGAAACTGTTCAGCTTGATCAAAGTTGACTTAAAGGCAACTTAAAGATGATGTTAAGAAAACTTAAAGGGAGCGTAAATGCCACCTAAAGGTGTCTTAAAGGTAGTTTAAAAGAAGCTTAAAGAAGTTTTGACATTAAGGACCTATAAGCTTTATCTTAAAGCTTAAAGTGACTTAAAAGTGGCTTAATAACGTATATCCATTAAGCTCCTTTTAGCCACCTTTAAGGACTTGCTTAAAGATGGTTTTTCGCCCTGTGATTGCGAACGTATTCTTTTTGAGAATTGTAAAAATTCAGTTGATTGAATGGTAGAGCTTTTCCCTAGTATGTATTATTTTTAGCTGCGTTATATTCATTTATTTCAAGGGCAAATGATACACCAAATTTTTATTCTATGGATTGTTAAAGTATCATATCTGAAACATGGTTTTATTGTTCAAAGAAGGATATATGCTCTTAATTATTTTATACGATTTTTTTGTATTTTTTATGAAAAATTGGAAAATATGTTTTTGGTGCAAGTTACACAATGAAGAGTTTTGTGTGAAAAAATACATGATATTAATATCAAGAAAATAATGTCCAGTAGTGTCAATAAGACGATTTTTTTGTATTAAGTCTTATTAACTATTAAAGATACCTTAATGTATTCTCGAATGGGTGAATAAATTGATCGATGCCGTTAAAAAGTAATGCAATAACAGGATAAGGCTTATTACTGGGGGTATATTTCCACAGACAGAGAATACTAATGGATCACCTCAAAGATTTTTAGAAAACTATCTAGCTCAATCCACCAGTGGTTAGTTAGCGTGATTACTTGCACCATTCTTATTCTCTTGATTACTCAACAGTGTTTTTGTGGGACAAAGGAAAAAAGCCAAAAATGAAAAACAACATTTAATTCATTTATAAATCATTTTATATGAAAACCATAAAAAATGAAGGTTGTTGAATAAGTGATATCATTTAAGAATATTAAAGACAATCCAGTACATATTTCTTTATGTTATGGAAAGAAACTCATTCACTGATGGAGGAGTCATTAGCCCAGTTTCTTCACATCAATCACATATGCAACCAAATGAAAGTGAGTAAACAAGACGTAATATGTAATCGGGGCAACTATAAACTCTCCCAAACAAAGCAGGGAAAGTTGGAATTACCCACATGGTTCAAACAGGGTTGGATCTCAGATTATCAAAACATTTTTTTCATTTCCTATTTCAGAGGGGAGGGTGGATGGGTATTTAAACCAACTCCTGGGGTAATATGGGTATAGTCTACTAATGCATTTTTCATAAGTTAATGTTAGGGCTTATAGCTCCGGCCTTAATTTTCGTTCAGCAACGAGGGACCACTTGAATGAAAGTTCATCAAATTATCCTTCTCCTGTTAAAACTTCGTGGTGTGAAGTCGGATTTATTTTCCGGCAAAATACGTATGTACTGAAAAACTCCGAAAAAAAAAGTAGAAGTGGAGAATTTCCCAGTTTTGCAAAGGGTGTACATCAAACAACTTCAATTCTTTCTTACAAATGATAATTCAATTTTGACACTTGCTTTTAAAATTTAAAACCCTCTTTTCCGACATGGGTCAGCAATCTGATTTGAATATATATATATATATATATATATATATATATATATATATATATATATATATATATATATATATATACACTCTGTATACGAACTATTTTGCTGAAAGGCACTACGATTCTAAAAATAGATACGGGGATATACCCGTGTACTTTACATTTTGATGCATCATAATACAAGACACAAGAATATACATGTATCTAATAACAGCATGATAAGTTTCTACACTTATAATACATAATTATATAAAAAGATATAGGGTCAAAAAAGAGTCAAAGCGATAGTGTAGGTCTGAAAAATGAAAAATAACTTTTGCAATTAAATTGACTGTTCAACTTTTCAAACTATTCTGAATTTAAGTGAATTTAAAGTGAAGCGACTAATTTGCTCAGTTTAATTTTTTTCAAAAATTCACATAATAGCAAATATTCTTAAAATTGAAATTGTCACGACTATCTTGCAATTTCATATATCATGATTTTTTTTATTTGGGGGAGGGGGTAATAATTACTTTTCATTATTAAAAAGAGCCGAATACGAAAATGTTGGTAAATATTATCACGCAGACCACTTTTCTTTCATTAAAACAATATAACAATTACAAACTGTTTAGAGAAGCAAACTGAAATAATGTAACGTTAAAAGATTGGTTGGTAGTTTGACACCATTACAATTACGATCTGGTCTAAAAATATTTCATATATATATATATATATATATATATATATATATATATATATATATATATATATATATATATATATAGAACAGTGTTATCAAGACAAGGAATCGTATATCCATAAACTTCAACAGTTCATTTCTTTAAAGAAGGGGCATGGTCACGATTTTGGTCAAATTTTATTTCTCTGTTTTTATTATCTACAATGCTTTAGGAATGCATTTTTAATGAACAAAGGAAGTGTGAGAGTCAGGCGTAAAGTTATAAGCATGATAGAGGGCTCACAATTCTTTATCATGTAAACAAGGCTCGTGTCCTGTTTTTGTTTACATAGGTTCAATATACAGGTAAAAAAAAATATCAAACTGATTTATATCTTTATATTCATTTTAAGCGTAAATCAACAGTTCCTAACGTTTAACACATTCATTTTAAGTCAAAAACTGGAATTTTCACTTCAACATTCAAAATGTAAACAAAAGCTTTGTTTACATAGCAAAAAATTGCAAGCTCTGTAACTCGCTTCTAACTCAACGAACGACACTCAAATGTTGGTTCCATATTAAAAATGCCTTACTTAAGCATTGCAATTATTAACATCGAAAAAATAATTTTGACAAAAATCGTGACCATGCCCCTTTAAAGTATGGCCTATTGGCACTTGTGTGTTTTCCCTAACAACACGTGGTTGTTTAAAGAATATATCGTTGTCGTTTTTTTAGTTGAGTAAATGCAGTCTTTATCTAGTTTAATTATCATAAAATAAAATAAAAACTGTCTGTAATCTATAATGGTCATATTTTTTTAAGTCCATTTATTTTTTCTTGTTATTGGTTTTAACAGATTTGATTTACGCGAGAACATCAGAACAATTACAACCGGAAGAACAAAATACCACAAATAATGGTATGTACATTAAAAGGGATCTGGACGGTACATCATTATTCTAATCGGCTCTGTTTATATTTTTTCGGATGGGGTTGAGATGTTAAAAAGGGGAAATGTACACCACGGCATTGATTCTCCATTTACAACAATTTAATGAGAAATAAATGTAACAGACCTATTAACTATTGAGTCAGTTAAGAACAATATGAATCATAAAGAATATATTATAATTTGTTATGGAAGGAAACTTACAAACTGAAGATGGTGCTGCCTCTTCAGTTTCAACAGATCGCCAAGAAGCGTCCTCAAATAAAGGTTTGTCATCACATGATAAATTCAGTTCTTGCATTAACTGTTAATTATACAAAAGGTATTATTTCAAAATACACTAGAATGTTTTTAGATTAATCTTAAAGATATAAAGCTCGCTAAAGTTTAAACTGTTAAAACAATTTAAAAGAGTGCCACAAGACTTATGATCCGGTATCATAAACGTCAACAAATCTTAATTTTTTTTAAATTGTACATTACATACAAAACTCAGTACAACAGGACATCAAATCATAAACATTATTATTTGACTTATTTCAGGCACATGGCATCAGGCCAGTATGAAAACCACAATTAGTGCTGCCTCAGAGACGGATCAAATAATGTTGGAATGTGCCGTTCATTTTCTTTTGCGGAACTTAGAAAATCCTGATGAATCTTGGACAAAAGGAAAAATTGTCTCTCACGTTGAAAAGATAATTCAAAAACTCATAAATTCAAACGCAGAACAACTTTTGATATCGTTTATTAAACGAGTCGATAGTGATAAGAAGATTGCGGCGACATTATTAAAATGTGGAGAAAGAATGTTTGAACTTATATCTTCTATTCAGGAAAAATATGTCGCTAACAAACTCAAAATCACTGATGGATGTGTTTGTGTGACCTTTTGTTTTGCTGATGCTAGTGATCTTCAGAACTATCTGGAAAGAGTTCGGAAGAAAGATAAACATCTTATTACAGGCCTTTCTAAAATTCTATTAAATAAAACACTTTTAAGGATTTTCGAAATTAATCCTAAGGTTGTTACGTGGAAAGCGTCTGAACTTAAAGTATATAAAGGTCTGTGGTGTTTTTCTCCCATTTACTTAATCTTTCATCTTGCACAATATTGACTTGCATTTTGATTTATAAAGAGAATAAAATAAACAATATAAAATTTGCATTCGACAGGATCTCATCTGGTCAAAACAGAGACTTTCCAAGAACCATTAACAGGTTCACCAAAAGATTTTACAGGAATAAGTGAAGGTAATATATGTTAATAAGGAAAGATACTATTCAAATAGATTAATTTTGTAAGACTTATTCCTCTTTATTCAAAGCGATGTACTTGTATTATATGTTTTTGTTTGTGCTTGCAAATTGACATTCATTTCGTTTAATTTTGCCATACGATGGGGGTACGTGTTTCTTTACTCAAACGCTGTTGTTGAGTAGGAAACATATCTTACAAATTTTAACTTATTAAAAATAAATCATATGGGGGACCAATATTCAATTTTCTTGATATTTTTCCCCTATTTAGAATCAAGCGAGGAGAGTGAAGATGAAAAGAAATGTAACATGTTCAGATCAAAGGAAACAAGCAAAAACCCTGGGTACAGGAAGTACAGAACTAGAGCCAAGTCATTTGATGATTGTAAAGTCGATTGGCTTAAAGACAAGAAAGAGGAATTTGCTAAATATGGTTTTCTTTATCACGGTATGACAATTTGTTATTTTGTTATATTCTCACTTTTGTGACACATTCACACAATTCAAAAAAAAAGTAATAAAACAAAAATCCTTACAATTGCAGGAGTGGGTTGTAAATTTATTGATTCTCCATTTACAACAATTTAATGAGAAATAAATGTAACAGACCTATTAACTATTGAGTCAGTTAAGAACAATATGAATCATAAAGAATATATTATAATTTGTTATGGAAGGAAACTTACAAACTGAAGATGGTGCTGTCTCTTCAGTTTCAACAGATCGCCAAGAAGCGTCCTCAAATAAAGGTTTGTCATCACATGATAAATTCAGTTCTTGCATTAACTGTTAATTATACAAAAGGTATTATTTCAAAATACACTAGAATGTTTTTAGATTAATCTTAAAGATATAAAGCTCAAAATCACTGATGGATGTGTTTGTGTGACCTTTTGTTTTGCTGATGCTAGTGATCTTCAGAACTATCTGGAAAGAGTTCGGAAGAAAGATAAACATCTTATTACAGGCCTTTCTAAAATTCTATTAAATAAAACACTTTTAAGGATTTTCGAAATTAATCCTAAGGTTGTTACGTGGAAAGCGTCTGAACTTAAAGTATATAAAGGTCTGTGGTGTTTTTCTCCCATTTACTTAATCTTTCATCTTGCACAATATTGACTTGCATTTTGATTTATAAAGAGAATAAAATAAACAATATAAAATTTGCATTCGACAGGATCTCATCTGGTCAAAACAGAGACTTTCCAAGAACCATTAACAGGTTCACCAAAAGATTTTACAGGAATAAGTGAAGGTAATATATGTTAATAAGGAAAGATACTATTCAAATAGATTAATTTTGTAAGACTTATTCCTCTTTATTCAAAGCGATGTACTTGTATTATATGTTTTTGTTTGTGCTTGCAAATTGACATTCATTTCGTTTAATTTTGCCATACGATGGGGGTACGTGTTTCTTTACTCAAACGCTGTTGTTGAGTAGGAAACATATCTTACAAATTTTAACTTATTAAAAATAAATCATATGGGGGACCAATATTCAATTTTCTTGATATTTTTCCCCTATTTAGAATCAAGCGAGGAGAGTGAAGATGAAAAGAAATGTAACATGTTCAGATCAAAGGAAACAAGCAAAAACCCTGGGTACAGGAAGTACAGAACTAGAGCCAAGTCATTTGATGATTGTAAAGTCGATTGGCTTAAAGACAAGAAAGAGGAATTTGCTAAATATGGTTTTCTTTATCACGGTATGACAATTTGTTATTTTGTTATATTCTCACTTTTGTGACACATTCACACAATTCAAAAAAAAAGTAATAAAACAAAAATCCTTACAATTGCAGGAGTGGGTTGTAAAACGAACTGCTTTCATTGTGGATGCTTTAAAGACAACTGGACAGAAAAGGACGACATTTTTGCAACCCACTTTTTCTTAAGGCAATCGTGTGCATATGTCCAGTATTTAAACACACTTTTAATGAAACAGAAATGACGTTAATTGAAAAAAAAATGTGTTTCTTAGAGAGTCTCAGAGTTGATTGAATTTTTTAATATATAATGTATTAATTTTAATGGTTTTGTGCAGAGAAATGATGAATGCAATAAAATGGGTGAAAGCTATCTCTTTATTTAACATGATTGATGATTGGAACGATCATCAGGATACGAATTGTGGAAATTGACTTCAGTTATGTATTTTGTGCCACAAGTATAGATATCAAACTATAAGATATTTCAGAGTTTTAAATGAATAGCCTTATAATAGTTTTGCGACTTGTGATTTATTTAAGTCAGCGTCTTTAAACTAAAAATGCATGTATGCAAAAAAAGCATCTTGTTCTATAATGTCATACGAAAAACTATCACTACGAATCACTCAAATGTGTATCTATTTTACAACAACGAACATATATGAAAAATTGCCTTAACACATCTATCGTATGGGTTTGAATCTGCGTCCAAAAAGCGCTGGACAAACGCTCTATTAGCACGTGGGACTGGTGTTCTGGAGTTTAGTGATCTTTTGATGATTGATCAGGTATAAAGAATGGATATACAGTGTATTTGTAATGTACCAGATAACTAAATATTTTTTTTTATTCTATTTAAATACAGTGGGTGCATTTCTGATTAACTTATTTTGTTGATTCGTTCAAAACATAAAAAAGACACTGCATTGTTTATTTATACATGTACAATGTGTACATGTAGGTTGAAGAACAGCTGTTAAAACACATGTTTCTGCTGAGTTAAAAATTATTCTTTTTTTTTACATTATCCATCCAATTAATAAAAGATGTTAATGACCATTAGTTAAGTCTCCCAAACGAAGTTTTAAGACTTATTGTTTTTGTACGGTTCTTCTTTTTCTTCTTACTTGTCTCTGAACTTTTCCATCGCGTCTCTCAAAAATAGCTGGACAGAATTGTACAAAATTCTAGGATATGATAAACCTGCATATCAAGTTGTGCTTTCTGTTATATTTTTTTTTAATTGGGGTTAGTCAACCATATTTTTGGAGGGTCTAATAGGGGTTGGGTCTAACATTGAATCTTTTGGGAAAAATTACACACTAAGTTGTAATTGGTAATAACTTGAAAACCGTTAAAGATATTGAAATGGGGTATTCAGATGCTAGTGTTATGGGCAATATATATGGTACTTAAGATATGGTCCCTTGGGTCATTCCTAACACCCAGAGGTTTACTTTATATTTCAAAATCAGTTGACATCCCCACCCTTAAACCATATGCATTTTGTTTCTTGTGATTAGGGGCTTTAAATGGTATGTAGGTCATGGGTCCCAGTGATTGTCCTGAACAGGAGGTGCAAAAATATCTTGGAATTGTAATTTAAGAGAATAATTCCTTGAAAAGTTTCATTATATTAAACCCTCTGTCTATTGTCAACACAAAATGTAAAGAATAGTGCATTTTAGGTCGATAGGTCGATGGGAAAAGGGCTCTTATGGTATTTTAAACAATTCATTATTTTTATGAAATTTTATTTGTATTTGTTAGAAGATGAGAGTTATGAAGTTTCATGATGATCCAATAACTATAAATAACTTTATTTGGCATTTAAAGTTATGGGATTTTTGCCTATGACGTTGTTCACCTTGCGACGTTACCGTAACGTTATAATGTCATCAACGTCATTTTATGTTAGGTGTATAGCCCCATTGTTTTATTTGTTAATCATTATATAATTTTTGATTTTGAAAATATCATTACTAAATTATTTTTGTAATTACTGAAGAAAACATAAATACATTTATATCAATACGTATTTTTATATAATCCGTGCATATTGCAAAGGTAACTGTCACGAAAACTATGAAGTCTTATTAACGCACATTCATTTTTTCTCAATAAATAATATCTAAGTCTAGTTAAGAATTGTTTTTATAAACTGTTTTTTTTAAAGAATGCTTCTAAAATTAATCATTGTCAGTAATTAAATACAATGAATATTGCATTTAAAATGATTGTTACCAATATATGTACATTGTATTCCATGAGCATTTCACTCAAAACGACCGTGAAGTGAACGACCAGCGCGCTAGGTTCCGTTCGTCATCGAGATTTTTGTCTTGCCTAGATGGCCGAGTGGTTAGCGCGGTGACCGCTCACTGCTAAGAGAATGGGTTCCAGAGGTCATGAGTTCAAACCCCGGCCGTGGCGGAGGTGGAGCTCCAATATAGAGAATTTTCCTCTGATATATATATATATATATATATATATATATATATATATATATATATATATATATATATATATATATATATGCGCCAGAGAATAAAGCAAAATATGATAAGCATTGATATGAAAACACTAAAGTGTCATTCATGTGTAAATGTACATAAAAATAAAGAACTTAAAGCAAAATGAGAATAAGAAAAATCGACTTTTGGCGAAAATTCTGTGTCATATAACATGAACAGGAATATTACAAAACAATAACATTAAATGCAGTTATGTGGTAGTTTCCAAGTTGAATCCTTTTTACTGATCTCATTTGTTTTTTAATTTACCATAACCTGTCACAAATATAAAATTCTAAATTTTACAACATTTATTTTTTCAACTTTCGTAAAAAGGTTTATAATATATACATGTATTCCTTGATAAGTAGAAGATAATTCAAACAAACATCATTTTCGAGATGTTTGAAAACGTGTGTCAAGTAACAAAAAGTTACAACTCATTACAGATATCTGTCATTGGTCACCGCAATTGCATGCATTGCCTGAATTGAACTGACATGGACAGTCTATGGATATACTAATTCCATTTTAAAACTTTGAAAACTGTTTTAAATAAAATGTATTAAAAGAATGTCACTTGTGTATATACGGATTCTACAAAATCGTTCGGTATCCATCTTATATTCCATAGTTCTAGATCTATAAAGTTTATCTCTGTGGGGGTTGTTGTCCGTGACCTGACCACGGTATCGTGACCCACTGGGTGGAGTGGGGAGGGGGCGTGCCCAGGGTGGCCCAGTGAAAGGCGGTCGTCGTGGGCTGGTGGTGTGGAATCGTCATAAAACCAAACGTGGTTCCTGTTGAAATAAAAGAGTTTACCATTATCAATATTAATAGAGAGTCTTTACTGCGGTACATGTAACACAATGTTGGTCTATTTAACTCCTGTTAAAATGTTTAAAGGTCAACAGGAAAAATCTCTGTATGGTTACTGAAACAACTATTATAATTTGTCATTTTAAATAGTTACAGTAAATACATGTTCATGTACCTGCTTATTTTAAATAGTCACAATGGTTAAGTTTTGTTAGAAGTCGTTAAATTTATAGGTCTTTGTATTGATTATTAGTGTGTATTAGGCAATACATGTAACACTATATCAATCTGCTAGAACCAAAAATATATAGTAACTTTATGAGCTTTGTTTATGCAAGGCTAATAACTAAACAGATGCTTACCTTTTGTGGTACTCGGTCTTCCCGTGGTTGTGGGCGTTGTTGTTGGCGTTGTAGTTGTTGTTGTTGTGGTCAGAGTGTCCAGTCTGTTACAAAAATCATGCTTGCAGCAAGTCTTTGAAACATTGTCAGCATCGGCACAAAACTACAATTTATATGGAAAGTTTTTAACAACAGATCAAAGATATTTTCATAACGGTATATGATGTAAATTTTCAATCAACAATTTTCACAAACAAGTTTTTGACAAATTTAGAATTTTTTTAAATACACAACAAAAAAGAGAGTGCGTCAAAATGATTTCCTTTGTAATAAATGACGACATCAATTGAATAAGTAAAATTCCTCACAACAACCACTGTACGTATCTCCATCTTTTCAAATCTTCTCACTTTTTACAGAATCTGTTGCCTGTTATTTTTCACGATGGTGTTCTTATTCATAAATCCATAAATTGTCCATGAAAATAGTTTAAAAACAGACGATGTATGCTCTTTTGTTAAATTCATTTTGAATAAAATTCAATTCAACCAACCAAATATGATGCATTTTTTGACATCATAGTGAAATGAATGGTACGTTTTTCACTTAATCTTTTTGTGGAGAAAATAAATAATAATTTCACTTTTTATTTGAATCACAATTTACAAGTTTTGGCGAAACATTGTTTAATTTATATGAATTTCCAGTGGTATCAGATATTCTGGGACACTGTGTAATAATGAAGCCTTCATAGCTTATCATTTGAATCTCATTTGTCAAAGAATGCCGTAGCATAGCATGCAATAGAATTTCAACTCAGTTTTAATGGTTATTTTTAATTTCTAAAGAAATTAAATAAATAAAAACACTAATTGATATGTCCTTAACATTCATATAAAATATATACGAGGATTTAAAAAAAATTGAGAGAAAACATTGCACCAAACACCAATCACGTCTTTTAACATATAACAGTTATTTCAAATATTGGTTTAAAATTTTTATTCGAAATAGTTGAAACTTTCTATGCACGCCATATAGCATCTCATTTTAATTTTTATACCATAGCATTCAAATTTCATAGAACTGCATTGGAATTCCACAGCATATCATCAAAATATGATACTGTCAAAGATATTCATGAAATGACTGTACAGTATTTAAAGATTTGTTCCTAATCATTGATATTCTTTTTGGAAACGTTTATAATAACCATGGTGATTACTTACCGAGTCGTTGACGCAGGTAATCATTAAGTTTTCATTTGTGATGTCAACAACACAGGACTGAAGAATAAAGGTATGAAATAGTAACTGTTTATTCAATGATTGAAAAAAATCAAGAATCCATTATCTAATGACATTATAATCCTCCGTAATTGATTGACGTTTTGTTTCTTTTGTAAGTGTTTGAAATTCTTTCCACAATGCTTAAGGTCAAGATCTAGTAAATAAAAGATGCCTTCAGGTTTATGAAGTTTAGGAAATAAGATATTTCAGTGATGCTTCATAACAATAGCTTTATTTGATAGGGTGTACTGGGCATAAATATTGAATCTACTAAAAACTACGATCTCGCGCCTTTTTAAACACCGCAAAATACCCCTCCAAACAAAAAATTGTAATAATTCAGCATGGTCTGTATGGAAACATTTAAAACGATTTTTGTCAGGGAGACTTTCATTATAAACATGATATCAATTAAATTATATTGAATTATTCAGTGACAATGAGAATGACAATTTCTTTATTCACTTGACTGCAGAGTTGAGAAGAATCCAATGAACAATAATACAAATTATACATTGCATTGAAGGGTGACAATGTAAAAAAGGAAAAAATCAAAAGAAAAAAAGTATGATTGGCAGTTAACTTAGAGAACTAACTCCCTTAATTTCAACTTTTATGAATTTACACAGATTAATCAACCATTTTTTTTAATTAGCATTAATAAATAGTTGTTGAAATTTTTAAACATTTGTTTGTGTGTAGAAAAATGAAGGAATGTATAAAACTCCCTTATCTTTCATTGTTATATATGTACAATGAAATTATTAATAAATGCCATCGCCTATCTCATTACAGTTACATATTGTACGTATACAGTTTTCACGAGGTATATCACATCATCGTCCTCCGTATACAGGCATTTAAGCATTACCTGTTAACAGAACAAAAAAATCTAATATTTAAAAGGCAGATCCAATAAGTATTTTTTCAAGGAAAACGTGGTTTTAAGAATTTTATTGTTAATACCTTCTGATGAATTATACATTTCACGGTTCCACGAGTGCTTCAATTGGTATAAGAGTATATGAAAAACAGTTTTCTTAAGCCACTACTTTACATTTTGTTGGTACAAAATAAAAGATAGACCACTATCATTCAATATTTTAACAATAAATTTCAACCATGGTCTGTTCATTTTACCCAGTACATATTGTAAGTTTGACAAAACTCTATTATTTTGTGAAAAACAAGTTTACTCCAAAATACATGCATGCGGACTTAAATTAAATGAACACCTAAGGTTTAATAAATGTTTACAAAATTTCAGATGTAGGTTTTCAACCAGTGCAATATTTTATTTCCAAATCCAAAAACTTCACATTTATATAGTAAAATAGGTTTCACAATTTTGCCAAACATATCTAATTTATAACCATTTGACATACTATGTTTTCTACATTTACAATTACACCATAAATAGCTTTGGTGGACTTTTTACAGAGTTTTTTCACTTTGAGATGGAATGATCCAGATTTACAAAAATGAACTCCAATTTATTTAAGATTATCTACAATTTCTAGATTAATATATCCGTACTTAAATGAATAGTCAATATTTGATCTACATTCGTTAAATATGTTTTCTCACTATTAATCGTGAAGTGCCAGATTTTACAATATCTTTGAAAAACATCAAGTTGGTGTTGAAGATCATCAGGGTATTCTAATTATAATAGTGTATCATCCGCATATAATAGTACAAAAAGTTTATTTCTAATTGATATGATAGTGATGTCAATCCCTTTGCAACATTTGTTGAGTTGTCCTTCTATATCTACAAGTTATAGTGCAAATAAAAAAGGTGTCAAATTTTCACATTGTCTAGCACCCACTCAACAAGGAAACATATCAGAGGTACCGGTTAAACCCTTGGCAAATACACAAGATTTAATATACATTATATAAATTATTTATATAATATACCTTATACATATTTGTAATTAAAACGTTAAAACACTTGTCAGTAATATTATTCAACAAAGTTTTGTTCCATAGACCAATACGCCAAACCGAATCAAATTCCTTTTCAAAATCTATAAAAGCACAAAACAATTATGTTTTAAATGTCGTTCTAGTTCTATCAAAGAATATAATAAAAATAAAATGTTATCAACAGTTAAATAATCTTTACGAAACTAAGCTTGATTTTCTTAAATAAGCTCTACTCTATTGGCATACTCAGACCATCTTTTATTGAGGATAATAATAATTCCCAAGGCAATTTATGAATTAGTGTAATTTGTTTATAGTTTGATGGGTCAGTATCAATTATGACGTCATAATGGTTCTAGCACAAGAAAGACACTCTGGAATCATTTACTAGATATTGACCTTATTTAAGAATAATGTGTGCTTACATGTAAAATATACATGTACATTGTCGAAATAGTAGTTCTTGCTTTCGCCTATACACCATGTACCAGATCCTGGTAAATGCTACGGCAAAGAAGAGGCAAAAGAATACTCTTATCAAGTACGCGGAATTAACAAAAGATAATTATGAACAAATGCCAATAACAAACCGTCAACCATCTCAAAAATCCATAAAACGAAATACAAATTCAAAGCAGAGCAACACGGAGCTCCAAAAAGATAGAGGTAGGATCAGGTGCCATGGAGGAGTGAGCATCCTCTGCTGACCGGTCACACCCGCCGTGTGCTCTTTGTCATAATCGGAAAAAAACGGAAGAAAAGTCCGTAGACAATTAGGTGATTAATCATGGTCTAACAATTAGTATGAAAAACGTCAGTCAGCATGCAACCCAGTGGAAGAATGTATTTGATGACAAGGTCGTTGTATCGACCATAAAACTTACGAAAAGATGACTTAAAACGAGACTGTTGATAGTCCTGTTTTATCAACTTGTTTGTCATTAGCTTGCCTCGCCTTAGAAACTGTTTATACGAAGAGCATGCCCTTGCGTATCGAATTAACTGGGAGACAAAAACACCATATGCAGGTGATGAAGGTATATTGCTACATAAGTAAGGAAAGTTGGCTATAGAAAAATTAAAGTCATCGCGTTTATCATAAAACTTTGTTGTTAGGTTACCACCAATGTCCATTTCCAATAAAATATCCAAATATGAAACAGATGACGCTGACTCTGTGGTATCTTTTATTTCAAGTTCATTCGGATATATCGAGTCGACGTAAGCATGGAAATAACAATTGTTAATAGATAATACGTCGTCGATATACCTGAATGTTGAGTTGAAGGCCTCAGCGATTAATTTATTTTTTTCACGTACAAGTTTTTAAATAAATTCTGCTTCATAAGAATACAAAAATAGGTCTGCTTACAATGGGTCACAATTGGTACCCATGGGAATTCCAACGGATTGTTGGAAGACTTGATTTCCAAAAACTACATAGATGTTGTCTATCAGAAACTCAAGCATCTTTTTAATGTCAACTTCAGAGTACTTGTGTGTGCAATCAGAATGGTTTTTAACAAAATCATTTTTTTAGATTTCCAATGACAAGGTAGGCATTTTTACGATTTCCGAAACAAATGTCGATGATATCAAAAAGCCTAGGTTTTAATTTATATATGACGTAATAAAATACAAACCTGATGGTTGGATTGGCACACTGTCATATTGTAGTAACACAGTTCTATCTGTTGTTGCGTTTTGGAGTGAACAAAACAGTTATAACAGAAAACTGAAAAAATGAATCCACATTATGGTACATATTTAGATTTAACAATAATTAGTTGTTTAAAACCTATAGATATACAAAACAGTAGTATTTCATTTCTTATTATTTCATTCAGTAATTAAATTTCATAATAAAGCATAGCAAATAATCACAAAAACAGGCACAATAATACGTATCGAAAGAGTTATCTCACTTGATCCACAAAAAAAATTGTGAATAGTTTATACATACAACATTTCTGACAGGTCTTTGGACAAAACACGCTTGCGAATTCCTGATCCTGACACCGATCCACGTGACCTGAATGTCTCAAACTCTGACAAACGTTTAAATCAATGTCTTTGCAATCTTGGGTATCTAAAACAAGGTTTGTATTTTTAAAGTTGCATTTTAGTATTATCCTGCCTTCTTACGTACCTACGTATCTAACTAACGAAAACGACTTAATTAATGGAGATGCTTGACCTTCTTGTACATATTTAGACCAAAAATGTAAACATCACATAAACTGAATTGTGTTTTCCAAAACTGGCAAAACTGTTGTTTAAAGATAAAATAGCAATTAACTATGAAGTTTTACATGTTCTGCCGTATCCAAATTTAGCACACAAGTACAGACCAAAGCCATTTAAATCACATGGTTTTTCTTGTTCTAAACATAGATTTCAGGTTGACTGTTAAGTATAGGAATCCTTGTTTTGAGACAAACCTACAAATTAAACGTGCAATTCTAATCTCTTTTCTCAACATATGGTCGTAGAGTTGACACCAAGGACCTACCGTCGTCTAATTTGTTTAGATTTTTTAAACTTCAAATTTTGTCTGCAGCTGTAAAGTTTTATAGAGCCGTTCTAAATAATTAGAATACGTATTGGAGTATACCTGTTTGCTCTTTTTACATAATAAACAACACGTAAAGCCTAAGTTCCATTGCTTTTTATCTTTTGGTAACAGTTGTGTTCAGTTTTTACAACAAACATGTTACGTCAAGAAATTTTTATATTTTTGGTCAACTTATGTACAAGATGGCTGGATACCGGGTATCCCCTTTAAATGAATTAAAACTATCATATGATGATACAAGTGGAATCAATCATTGTAAGGATTTTAAAGGATTTTTGACGGATATAAGACATTGATAGTAATAGAATGTAAATTTCATACTAAATACATGTATGTTGAAAGAAAATTTTATAGACCACATGTTGACCCCTTCATTTTTATTAACACACAATACATTATTTATAACATATATGCTTTTAGGGGTTTTTCTTAAAAACTGGTTGATGATGACGTAATTTCATCAGGTGTCAATTAAGTTTAATGAATTGTAAGGACAAAATTATGGCCACCTAGCTTAATTAATCCCCCTATAATACACAATCATAACGTTCACACAGTAACGGTAACACAGATAATTTTTACATACTGGGTATTGGTGACGTCATTTCATCAGGTGTAAGGGAGTTACATCTGTCATGTTCACAACAGTCTCCTTTTGCAGCAAGCGCCCGGCGACTTCCTAATCCGTCATGACGGAACGCATCACATTGCTGAAATTTTGTTTTTAAATATGACCATTCAATACTTCGAATTAATTCATTCATCTTTTTCGGGGGAATGGGTTTATAAATGTTATGGGTTTTTTTGTTTTGTTTTTTTATTAATTTGATTTAAGTGTCTAAATTTGTGTTCTTCTTAAATAATTTTTTTTTTCAAAAGTATTTTCACAATAATTATCGTATTTAACCCACTAGTTCCTCTTCATTTAATTGTGCATTCCAATGTAAGATGAAAAATGTCTACACCTGTTTTGCAACCCGTTTAACCATAATTCTATTACATGACATACCAAATGTTTGCTAAAATGTTTGTTGAAATCTTTATGTAAAACGTTGGTTGGACCTGTAATCTGACCAGTCAACAACTTACGTAACTTGTAATCTGACCAATTAACAACTTACGTGACTTTTAGTCTGACCAATCAACAACTTACGTAACTTGTAATCTGACCAATCAACAACATACGTGACTTGTAATCTGACCAGTCAACAACTTACGTGACTTATAATCTGACCAATTAACAACTTACGTGACTTTTAGTCTGACCAATCAACAACTTACGTGACTTGTAATCTGAACATTCAACAACTTACATGACTTGTGATCTGACCAGTCAACAACTTACGTGACTTTAAATATGACAAGTCATAACTTACTTGACTTTTAATCTGACCAGTCAACAACTTACGTGACTTGTGAACTGACCAATCAACAACTTATGTGACCTGTAATCTGGCCAGTCAACAACTTACGTGACATGTAATCTGACCAGTCAACAACTTACTTGTCTTGTAATCTGACCAATCAACAACTTACATGACGATCCATACAGCCCAGTCGGTAGACCAGCTGGAAGTCTGCATTCAAGGATTGGGTAACGACACATAGCTAAAAATAGTTCTGTGTGAATATTATAACAGCGGCATGCTTATTAAAGAAGTATTAATGATAACAATAGCTCTGCATCGCAATTTATCTTATAACATAATTTAAAAACCAAAGACGAATTTAATGACCTCGTGTTCCAATAATTTCATTAATAATTTTAATGGTGTTTATGTTTATGAAGGACAGATGTACTAACTGACGGTCCATTTATTTATTGCTAAGGAGACATGTACTAACTGATGGATCATTAATTCATTGTTTAGGAAACATGTACTTATTGATGGATCATTAATTCATTGCTAAGGTGACATGTACTAACTGATGGATCATTTATGTATTGTTTAGGAGACATGCACTAAATAATGGGTCAATACACAAATTTATCAATTGTATAGGAGACATGTACTAACTGATGGATCATTTATTTATTGTTTAGGTGACATGTACTAGCTGATGGATCATTTAGTAATTGTTTAGGAGACATGTACGTACTGATGGATCATTTAGTTATTGTTTAGGAGACTTTTACTAACTAATGGGTCATTAATTCATTGTTTAGGTGAAATGTACTTACTGATGGATCATTTAGTTGTTGTTAAGGAGACATGTACTAGCTGATGGGTAATTAATTTATTGTTTAGAAGACATGTACTGATTGGTCATTTAGTTGTTGTTTAGAGTAGATGTACTCACTAATGGATCTTTTATTTGTTTTTTAAGAAAGATGGATTTACAGATAGATCATTTTATTTGGTTTTTTTTTAAAGATAGATGGATCAACTGATGGATCATTTTATTTAATGTTTAGGATAGATGCACTAACTGATGAATCATTTGATTTGTTTTCTAGCAGACATGTAAGGTTAAATGTACTAACTGATGGATCATTTTATTGCTGTTTAGGATAGGTGATTGAGCTGATGTGTTTCAAAGATAGATCTAATAACTGTTGATTCGGTTAGATGTACTTATTGATAAATCATTTCATTTGTTGTTTAGGTAAGATCCACTTACTGATGGATAATTTATTTTTTGTTTATAATAGACGTACTAACTGATGAGTCTTCTCTAAGCGAATTTCTATCTAATAGGGTATTGTTGTATTTAATCTGTGGTTACATTTTATGAAATGTAAATGATGATTGATAATGTACCATTGTTTAGACATAGAGTGAACTGTAGATACTTCAGATATGGCTTTCACTTTCAGCTTTTTGTTATCATTTTTTATTATAAAGTTAAATCGAACTGTTTTCACTCTTTTGATATTTGTAAAATTTTATTTTACTTGAATGAAAAATAATCGTTACAACATGACACCTTTTTGTGTCTGTATAAGCTTTCTCATTCACATCTTGAAAATGTTATTGAATTATTTGATCAAGCTTGATTAATAATCTCTTTCATTACATTCAGGTCGAAAAAACATACATTATCATAACAATTCAACAAAGTAACTGTCTTACTGCTAGATATAGTATCTGTTGTTCTTAGAGTTGATACCATTTTTTTATATTGTACAGAGTTTCTATCGCTCACCTGATGGGGTTGGCATTGAGTGGTGACGTTACAATGTCTGGGGTGACGTGTCTCGGCACAGCTATAGCACGTCACTGTTGGTCATCCAGTAGCATTCGATTAATTTAAAAAAACATGAACAATTGTTATTTTATTTTTCATATTAAAATGAATACCTGAATCCAATAAAATTGTGTAAATTATGCATTATGTTTTATATTTACTGGACTTTCATGTAAAAATCAAACTTATGCAAGAGTTTGATGTTTTTGACAAAACGCAATGATTGCTACTGTACTATACATTCATATACATCATATTTCAAATAAGTTTTATGTAAAAAATCAAAATTATTTCAAATTGTTGTAAGGGATTTGCTACATGAATTTTTTTTTTTTTTCAATTTTTTAAAATTACGTGGATGTTTTTAGCAATTAGATGAGAGTTTATGGCAGTGATATACATACAGGGAGTTTTGTGGACAGCTTCCGGTTTGTACTTGTTACATAGAGAGGTGTAACAACAGTCACCCGGAAGTACCGTGCTCCGCCTGCTGTTTATGTTGTCATGGATAAACAGACTACAGTTCTACAACCAAAAAGCGATAAAAATTTGAAAAAAAAAGCAATTTCACTACAGCATTGACTTGTATTGCAGGCAAAATTCATAAAGTATATATATATATATATATATATATATATATATATATATATATATATATATATATATATATATATATATATAAATATATTCGAATCGTAATAATCGCAGATTGTAAAAAGAAAATACATGTTTTAGAAGAGAAAAGTTGATGAAAATGTTTGAAATTGATACTTTAATGTTACAATAACATGATTAATATTTACCTAAAAAGACAGGGAAAAAAGCTAGGATTTTAAATAAGGTATTTATCTTTCAAATCCCACACAAATTAACGTCTTGTTTACCATTATAAACAGGATTGTGATAAAATATTTAGGTGTTAACGATAATGTATCATGTCTTATTTTAACATATACCAGGTGTTTCCATTGACGTAAATATGCTGTCTGGTAAAGTATTTTCAACTTACCTGTTTAGGAAAACAGCCTTGTCTGTAGGTGAGTCTAAATGTGTGGTCCAAAGCTGTCGTGATCACGCAGGTCTGGCAAAATGTTAAAGCGTAATAAAGAAAGAACAAACCCAATGCAACAACAAACCGATACCCCAACATCCAAAATAAAACGTCTAAAGTCTGTATAGCTTTAGCAATAATTAACGTTGAAGACAACACCAACAATACAACAAAATTCTAAAACCCAACATAACACATTTTAATTCATGGAACGAAAGCTATTTGTTTATCAGAAGTAATTAAGGTTATTAATGCTATTAATATAAGGAAAATATGTTTTGCAAAGAAGCTGATTTTGTATTTCATGAGAAAAGGTTTATATGGATATTCTACCTCATAAGCCTGGCATGTTGTTGTTTTGGTGCAGCCTCCAGGATTTTGAATGTCATGACAGTTGTGACACGTTACTGGTGTGTCGAAATTAGATAAAGATGCTTTAGTATTTGTAAAAAGCAGTTTGTATATGTATATATTTACATTTTGCAGTGGCTTTGTCTGTGATAACACTACAAATCGATTTTATATGTATTGCCTAATACACTTCATCAATGACTATTTTAATATTTAATCGTGCAATTGCTAAACTTATTTTAATGTAAGTTACAAGGAATCATTTTTTAAATATTTTGAGGTGACCAAATCTGTCATAAAGCCCTTCGGGCTTTATTGGATTTGATCACCCCGACCATATTTGATCACCTCATAATACTCAAAGAACGATTCCTTATTCCTTAAATGTTAACCTTATGATGATAGATATCTTGTAAACGTCATAAGCAACTAAACACAATTCATGTATAAAGATTACATGAAGATGTATTGTCAATTAAGTAACTTATCAATAATTAGATAAGAAATATGAGGCTAATCGTTGTAAATATCTGAATGTAAAGACAGCAATAAGATAAATTGTTGTGAGTAGCTTAAATATAACAATAAGATGTGTTAAAATTGTTATCAGTTTTTTCACATAATAATTTAAGTTCAGATGAGAAACATTCATACTCCAATTATGACCATTAAGAAGTCAATTCAAAATCGAAAGCATGTCTTTAATAATGACACTTTTTACATAGATTATAAATTTAGATTTCTCTTATGTGAATTGTGGTAATGAATTTAGATTTCTTTTATGTGAATTGTGGTAATATTTTTTATGATAACACTGATCATTTTTTTATGTTATTAAATGAAGATTTTGTTTACATCTATGGTAACGACAGCTCTCGTGACAGTGTCTTGAGTAGCGAAGGTCCTCACATAGCTCTGGCACCTCTCTAACCAAAGTTGGACAATCGATGAACTCCGCCTCTAACACATGGACTGCAGTTAAAAACCGATTGTTTATTGACATGATGTACTACTACATGCAATACTTGCTTGATTAATTGAATGTTGTTTCATCAATACAGCTAATGTAGTACAACCATTGGCAATTGCTACGAGGAAATTGTAATGTTGTACTTGCAGGTGTGTGTTCACAGGTGTTTTTAATTTATTAATTATAAGGTCAATGAGACAGGCATCACAGTAACTGTCAATCATTATTACCATGGCAACTTCTTTTTTAAGGACTTGAAGACTGACAGTGTTGACGGGCGTTTATTATGGGTTTTATTATGTATACAATTGACATCATTAACTATAAAAAAAATCATGTGATCAATTATAATTTTGTTAATTAGTTTTAATTTTACTTGTTCGTCATCAAAATAATTTACTTTAAATTAGCAAAATCGTAGATGTCACATTTGTTAATTTAACATTGACAGAAACTTATATGTATTTTTCACACATAAATCATTTGTTTATTCATTTTATGCATTGGAATCTACTGTCTTACCTCTTAAATTGTCATTTATGATTTATAGCTATAGTAATTAAACATGGACAACATTTTAAGTTGGATATATTACATGTACGTATTCCAGCTTATACTCACTAAGTGTTTATTTTTCTGTGTCACTAGCAGCAATTTAGGTTCTTCGAGCTATCTATTGCTAGGATAAAACATATTATTTTACTTCCTATGTTTATCGATCTATCTTCGGTTTTTCAATTTTTCTTGGAATACAAGATTTTTTAATTTTTAAGCTTTCATAAGTTGCCTTGGATACCATAATGTATTTTTAGCCTAATTTCTTTAATGGAAACAATTTTCCTTTGTGAACGACATTAGGGGAATTTTGAAAAGTACGGCCATAAAATACAATAAAATACACACTTCTCATCAATATTCTAAAAATTAAAAAAGCTTACTTTTAAGTATGTGGCATTAAGAACTTACCAATACTCAAAAGAAAGAAGAATCTGACCCACAACATGACTAGTTCTATATTTAGTTCAGAACTACCATAACCATAAAGCCTTATCAGTTACATGAGAGTTATGAGTGTTAGTAGTAGATCTGCCCTTATGGATGTGTTAGTGAAATGGTATTCATTCCGTGCTCATATCGGTTTTAATAAAGGTACACCTGGTGCACTTTTACAGTGAATGTTAGTACGCCGATAGATTCACGTTTCAAGATCTGGAATCACATTATCAATATATAATCAAAATAAGTAAAGTAAAAGTGTCATAAAAAACCAAACAAATAACACTAAAGGCTCGCTATTTGTTCTCATTGAATTCGGGTTTACGACGCGAGATGCTTCTTCATACGTTTAAATTAAGATAAAGAATTTCGTATATAAGAAGACTTTAATTTTATCTTGATACAAAAACGCATGGAGCTGAAAGCTTTTTCCCCACAATTATTAACATGTGTGATTTAATTAAATATTTAATTGAGAGAAAATAGTTTTGCTGTAAGGAAAGGCTTGTTGTCAAAATGGATATTGATTTTATAAACATCAACTCTCTTGATACATGATAATGAAGTACGGACCAATTCAAACTAAATTTCCGTTATGTATTTCCGATATAACGTTTGATAAGAACGTGTTTAAAACTTTTTGTTTAAAAATGTTTAGTATTGGTCGCTTAAAACTACATGTACAAAAATACATATTTTTAACATTACGACACAAAAACTCGAGTTTTAATGTTGCGTTTGTAACATTTCAAACAATGACATTTATATAAAAAAGAGAAACAATTATTTGCTGTCTTGTTTCTTTTACATTGCGAATAAATAGCAATGATTGGAAGTTGGGTTTTTTTAATTTGGTCTGTGTTTTCTATTTATTTTTATTTCATGAATCACTACCTAATTAAGGCCAAAAGTTTATTTTATTATAGCCAAACGACAATAGAATGAAAAAATGACAATAACAAACCGTCAACCATCTCAAAAATCCATAAAACGAAATACAAATTCAAAGCAGAGCAACACGGACCTCCAAGATAGAGGTAGGATCAGGTGCCTAGGAGGAGTGAGCATCCTCTGCTGACCGGTCACACCCGCCATGTGCTCTTTGTCGTAATCGGGAAAATAAAAACCGCAAAAGTCCGTAGACAATTAGGTAATTAATTATGGTCTAACAATTAGTATGAAAAACGTCAGTCAGCATGCGACTCAGTGGAAGATTGTATTTGCTGACAAGGTCGTCGTATCGACCATAGAACTTACGAAAAGATGATTTAAACGAGACTGTTGATAATCCTGTTTTATCAACTTGTTTGTCAGTAGCTTGCCTCGTCTTAGAAACTGTTCATACGAAGAGCATGCCCTTGCGTATCGAATTAACTGAGAGACAAAAACACCATATGCAGGTGATGAAGGTATATTGCTACATAAGTAAGGAAAGTTGACTATAGAAAAATTGAAGTTATCGCCTTTATCATAAAGTTTTGTTGTTAGGTTACCATCAATGTCCATTTCCAGTAAAATATCCAAATATGAAAAAGATAACGCTGACTCTGTGGTATCTTTTATTTCAAGTTCACTGGGATATATCGAGTCGACGTAAGTATGGAAATAACAATTGTTATTTGATAATACGTCGTCGATATACCTAAATGTTGAGTTGAAGGCCACAGCGAGTGATTTATTTCTTCACGTACAAGTTTTTGAATAAATTCTGCTTCATAAGAATACAAAAATAGGTCTGCTAACAATGGGGCACAATTGGTACCCATGGGAGTTCCAACAGATTGTTGGAAGACTTGATTTCCAAAAGCTACATAGATGTTGTCTATCAGAAATTCAAGCATCTTTTTAATGTCAACTTCAGAGTACTTGTGTGTGCAATCAGAATCGTTTTTAACAAAATTATTTTGTTTTGTATTGGATAAAAACGACTATCTGTCATTTGTTAAAATGCTTCACATGAGTGGCGTCATAATTCCTTCAGACGACGAGTAACAAAATTTAGATGGCGGAAGAAACTTTTTTTTCCACTAAGTTGGAAATATAAAAAATTACCTAAACGTAATAGAGTTTGTCTCAACGAAACTTAATACTGAAAATGATATTATGTAATAGTATTGGAACATCTTTGATGTGTTATTACAGCTTTTCGAAAACTGCCCAAACAAAAACTTTTCTTAAGAAATCATATCAAAATCACTTAAAAATCATATCAAACTCACAAATTCATGATTTTGCTCTATGATTTAGACATGATCCATTAAATGAATCATACCCTAATCATAGGTGACATATAAGGAAGTATGATCCTGATGTGGTTTGTTTCTTGGTTTTGAGTCTGCAATGAGTTTCTTGTGATTCTGGTATGTGCTATTATCTTAGAAGGCAACAGAGCATGAGTTTGAAATGATTCTTTACTGCCAGATAAACTGACCACTAAGAATTAAGATTACTGCATAAAAGGACGTTGAGTTGCAAATTTTGAAGTTTAATCTAGGAGCCTTAATATAATGGTCATAATAGGAAAATTTGTTATTGTTGGGCATCTAGCTCTATCTTGGCATATTTATAAAGTGAGTTTATGGAAGTATTTTGGGGGGAATATATTCTTTTTCACTTGAGGTAAATAATATTTTATAAAGACTAATTTACGATACACTTTCAATTGATTTATTAAGTGAAGCAAGCAACTAATGCATGGATGTATCATTAGTTCAGACCGGGGGCTACAGACCTGCAGCTAGGTTTTGAAATGCAAACGTTATATTTATCTTGTACAATTCATGTAATAATTGCTAAAAGAGTTTAAAATAACTGTATAATTATCATCTAAATTATGGAAGACTTTCATATTTGGTAATTGATAATGTATTTCAACTATTAAAAGGATATAGTCTGTTGCAAATTATAAGTTAAGTGTTCAGTTTTTTCTGTAAAAAAATATTGTATAATTGTCCTTTAACAGGTCATACCAGGATCATGGTTTTGATACGAGTTGTTAGTAACAACAGATCATACCAGGATCATGGTTTTGATACGAGTTGTTAGTTACAAATGATCATAGGACCATGGTTTTCTGTTTGTTATTTGTTAAGTTTAACAGATCATCTGAGAATCATGAACCATTAGCTCATTTGTATGTGAAATTTTCCTGTACCAAATCATTGTAAAACCATGATTTTTGAATAAGCTATTATAAGCTTTAACAGATCATACAAGAATCATGATTTTAATACCTGTTGTTGGAGTTAATGGATCATACAAGAATCATGATCCATTAACTCATTTGCATGTGAAATTTTCCTATACCGAAATCATCTCAAAACCATGATTTACACAGATAAGTAAAGTTAGCTACTAGTAACTGGCTTCTAGTAACTGGCTACGAGAAGTAAGAAAAGCTAGCTACTAGTAACTGGCTATGAGATGAAATAAAAGTCGGCTACTAGTAACTGGCTACTAGTAACTGGTTACGAGAAGTAAAAAAAGGGTAGCTACTAGTAACTGGCTATGAGATGAAATAAAAGTCGGCTACTAGTAACTGGCTACTAGTAACTGGTTACGAGAAGTAAAAAAGGCTAGCTACTAGTAACTGGTATCGAGATGAAAGAAAACTTGGCTACTAGTCACTGTCCAATTGACAAAACATATCATGTTACAATGTATCTCATATCTAGGTGGCAGATTTCTACCGTGTTGTTAATATGGGCATTCCACTATGTCATCCACATGATTTATCATCTTTTGTGATATCGTCAGCTACAAAATGCCTTACAAATTTCCATTTTTTAAATGTTTGTTAAAACATTTCAAACAGCTGCATAATAGATAAAATATATCTACAAGTGTTGTTCATATCAACATTCTACTAGGTTATCTACATGATTATACCCTAAAAGTACTTTTCATGTATATACCTTGTTATATCATCAGTTATTGGTGCATTTTGTTTCAAATATCTCCATTTTTAGACAATATTGTCTCAAGAAGCAGTACATATAGATTGAAGATATCAACAAGTGTTATCAAGTTTAACAATTTATTATGTCATCACATTATATTACAACACAATACCAGTACTCAGATATCTCTCTTTATCTCGTCAGCTACTAGTGCATTTCGTTTCAAATATCTCCATTTTTAGACAGTTCTGTCTAAAAATGGAGATATTTGAAACGAAATTCCCTAGTAGCTGACGAGATTAAAAGAGATATCTAAAATTTTGTATCGTTATATCACGTAGATTACCTCATAGAATGTTATAAATAACATCACTTGTAGATATATTCAATCTTTATGTACAGCTACTTGAGTTATATGGACAGAACTGTCTAAAAATGGAGATATTTGAAACGAACTACACTAGTAGCTGTCGAAATTTAGAGAGAAATCTGAGAAAGCGTATCGTTATATCATGTAGATTACTTATTGAATGTTGCAAATAACATCACAAGTAGCTAGCGAGATAAAGAGATATATTTGAGTAATTGTATCGTTATATCATGTGGATGACCTCATAAAATGTTGTAGATGACAACATTTGTAGATATCTTCAATCAATATGTACAGCTACTTAAGTTATATGGACAGAACTGTCTGAAAATGGAGATATTTTAAACGAAATGCACTACTAGCTGACGAGATAAAGAGAGAAATCTGAGTAATTGTGTAGTAATATCATGATGACATAACAGAATGTTGAAATTAACAACACATGTAGATATCTTTAATCGATATCTACAGCTCCTAGAGTTATATGGACAGAAATGGATGGAGATATTTGAAACGAAATACACTAGTAGCTGACGAGATAAAAAGGGATATCTGAGTAATTTTGTTGTAATATGAAATTGATAGCACATTGATATCTATATGTACTGCTGCTTGAGTCAAATGAACAATATTGTCTAAAAATGGAGAAATTGTAAACAAAATGCACCTGATGATATTACGAGGGATTTATGAGTTGTTTTAGGGTATAAGCATGTAGATCACCTAGTCAAATGTTGATATGAACATCACTTATAGATATATTTTATCTATTATGCAGTTAGTTGAAATGTTTTGACAAACATTTTAAGAACGAGATATTTGTAATGCATTTTGTAGCTGACGATATCACAAAAGATGATAAACCATGTGGATGACATAGTGGAATGCCCATATTGACAACACAGGACTGCCACCTAGATATGAGATACATTGTAACATGATATGTTTTGTCAGTTGGACAGTAACTAGGAGTCATGTTTTCTTTCATTTCGTAGCCAGTTACTAGTAGCTAGCTTTTTTTACTTATCGTTACAAGTTACTAGTAGCCAGTTACATGTACTAGTAGCCAACTTTTATTTCATCTCATAGCCAGTTACTAGTAGCTAGCTTTTCTTACTTCTCGTAGCCAGTTACTAGTAGCTAACTTAACCTATCTGATTTACACACAAGTCATTGATATGATCCCGTGGGCTAATTTTTCTGTTTGTGTGACATACAATATCGGAATGAAATTCTAGAATAAACAAGAGTTTTGGGGTTGTTGGTTTTTTTTAATAAAGCAGAATAATCTATCTTATGTTAATGTTCAATCAGCATTTTATTTCTAGACAAAAAATTGATTTTAACGTGTGTTCTTACGCGCAATGCATAGCGAAAAGCGGTTTGTGTCAATATCAACAAACAAGATTTAATTTAAAATTGTTCTTCATATGGATGGGCGTATTTAAAAAATATTATCTAGATTTCAAAATGGTTTTAACAAATTAAAAATTTGCAGATCACTAGCTGACAAGCGCCAACAAAACTGAGGCTCTAAGCAAGCCAATATTGTATCCAAAAGAATTTCAGGGGAAAAAATAACAATAATTTAAATTTTGAAAAAACTAAAGTCAGAAATTGACGTTTATATGTCCTCACTTTATCCTTATTCGGACAATTCTCGTAATTTTAAGTAAAACGCTACGGAAAAAGACGATGTAATCAGAGAGCGGTGCTACCGAAGTTATAGCTGAATCCGTCCCCTGATTATTTGGGACCCTGGTACTTTCTCTCTGAATGAAAGCTACCAATTAATGAATGAATTGCTGAGTCGTGTGATAACTTGATGACAGCTCGTGCTTTCAGTACTATATTTTGAAATGAAGAAGCTTTCATGCTGTTTGGCGTAAAATTGATTGTTTTATCAACATGTGCATAAAGCGCATAGCTATAAAATGTAACGCTAAACATCGATATATTACGTCAATTCCTAATAACTATGATATATCATCATTCCTCTAAAAGTGTGTAAAATTTATTTTATTTATGATATTGTCATTATTTAGACATTTTCCTTGCCATTGATACCTTACACTTCTTAATATTCTCCTTTTTTACGACTCTTCCTCAACCCCTCCGAACTATCCATAATTATAACGTAAATTAAAGAAACACCAGTATCGTGCCCGACGTCATGGCCTTCATCGTGGTCTATGATTGTTTTCCTCATTGTGTTCTATGTTATACAGCATAGATGGAGAATCACGACAGTCAGGAACAAAACGTCATCTGAAGAATAACGACAGTCAGGAACAAAACGTCATCTGGTCCTATATATTAGACATGGTCCCTTCTTTCAGAAGTAAGATTTTGATTAAAATGTAATAACCAGCAGGTGATTTCTGCTTGTTTATCGCGTCTGATGAAGTCAAATAATGAATTGTCGGATGGTTTGACAAGTTAATGAACGGATGGTCGTTCTATACATGTACAATGTAGCAGCTTCAATTTCACTGCGGAATTGCGTAGTGTTTGCATTTTTTCATTGAAGATATGTACAGTCTTTTAAATATATCCATCGTATCTTTCCAAAAAGAGGGAGAAATTGTTCACAACACAATGCGACCTTTCTTTCACTTATGGTAAGAATTTTGTCTATCTCTTGAAATTGGGTTATCCTAAAAAGAGAGAGATCGCCTAGACATGATTGGGTTAATTCTTCTTAATGACCCGACACCATCCATAGTCAAACATCCGTCCCTTGCGAATATCAACATAAACTGCTCTGAGATATTTGAACGTCTATAATCACAAACATGCATCATAGCGCCATGATGGATGACAGCTACGGCCGTGACTGATTGTGAACAATTTTTTAGCTTTTTTATTTTTGCAAATATAATCTGCTCTGCTGTATCGGTAGCAAGGTAATGAGATTAACGACATCTATTTAACTACTGTCTGCAGCTGTTAGGCTATTTGCTCCAGGAACTGACGGATAATTATGGTCTGTCATTTTAGGATAAGAGAGGCCTTGCAGAAGAACCAGGATGAGCCTGACCCTGGACCGCACAGAGGCAATAATGATAACATTGCAGATGTCAAGGGAACAGGATACATATACTGACAGCAGCATCAATGCATTTTTCCTACGCTAATCTACACATGATATAACGTGTTCATTTTCTTCTAGGGTTTTTTAATTGATTTCTGAAACTTGATTTATTTTTTATCAAATAAACGAATGTGGTTTCTTATCACATTGCCATGGACTGACTGTAAAGTCGATCCGTACATGCGATATAAATATATAAACTAGTTTAGCATCATGTAAATCCGTAGATTGTGACTTTAAAAGATATTTAAGATAATGAAAGTAAAAGGTCTTTTTTAATCCGATCAATTTGTTTATGACACTGCTATTTTATTTTTTTTTATCTTTTTATTACTATGCAATAAAAGCTCTTTCATTAATCATGCCGGAATGTGAGACCTTATTTGGTTTCAGCAATTTCAGTTGCTGGCAAAGTTCCGATCACCGGAACTAATCAAGGTAGCAATGACGTAAACATTACGTAATTTTATTGACGCAGAGTGCATGTCGTCACAGCGCCATCTATTACATACAATGAATGTATAAAAATTAAACCAAAACATATGAAATAAGTTATTGCCTTAACTAATAAAGGTTTTCAGGTAATTATAAAGGTCAGAAACGTGCATGTATTCATTTCTAATGGAGAGATGGTATTTATAAGTAAAATGTACCCACAAAATTTAGATTATTCAGATAATCTAAGAACAAAATAGCGTGTAAATATTTTAGTTATATCAATTTATTAATGTAGAAAACAGCAAATGCATACAGACATGTACACAATAGATGAGTACGTTTAATAATTTATCATACATATCTATCAGGGCTTTCTACCGTATACTGGTAAACATCCGTGGCAGGTCTGCCTCAAACCATTTTTCAACTCTCATTTCATCTCTCAAATGCTCAAAAATGTATACGTACGTGAAATAAAATTTCAAGTTTTAAAACAACACTATATATATATATATATAGTTGCATACACCTTGCACGTTTTCTTTAAAACTGTGATGTGTCTTAGGTTTGTCAATCAGCGGAGAAACAAAATTTATTATGTTTAAAATCTCCCCCAAGGATATCTTACAAAACCCTTCTGTTTCCTCCCAAAGATTATGCAGCAAGTGGAATTAGCATGCAGAAACCAATATATTTTTTTGTATAACGCTATAAAGGAGAAGGAAACAAACTTATCCATATTTATTAAATTGCGAAGTGACTTTTTGGCATCCGTTTTAGGACTTACGAAAGCGATTGACATAAGGTCACGTGATTGTGTGGTAAATCAGTGGGTTAAGTAGGCACCATCACGTAGAGATTTATCAGATTGAGGTGTGAAACACGTTAACGTTGTCTATGTATTGTGAATACATCTGATAAACACATCTCCCTGTGAGAAAAGTATAAAAACTTGCTTAAAAGAGGCAATGTTAAAATAACATTTGAGGAGTCAATACCAATTTGGTGCCAATGAACATCAATCATTTACCTAAGCTATAAGCAGTGCATGTCATTTTAAAAATAAATATTTGAGCAGTAAACAAGCAAAAAACCAAAACCAGCATGCCTACTAGTATATGCTGCAGAGTTTGTATGATTCCCAAAAAACGTTTAGAACACCTGTATGTTATATGTATAATACAATGACACCTTATGTCAATTATTTAGTCCCATTTAAAGTTTCAATTTGTTTTACATATTTTGACAAAGAGTCTTATTATAGATTTAGATTTTTTAATACATAATATAGTTCATAATTTTTAAATTGATACCTGTTTCATGAATACAACACCTTATGTAAATGATATGATTAAAGATTCCACTGGAATCAGAGGCTAACTTACGATCACTCAATTACTTTCTTTTAATACATCACTCAGTTCCATATGACACAATTTAATCTTTGTTGTTCTTGTTTTTCATGCAATTTGCTTGTAGCCAAATAAACTATAACATGTTTGATAATTGTTCGTTCAATATAAACTTTCAATAGGTATTTTACGGTTTAAAGATCAAATAAATACCATGTTCAAATCTTACACCTGTAGAGTAGTAAAGCCAACCCAAAATCCCTGCTTAAAAATGTCTACCAATAGATCAAAGTTTAACACAAGAAGATAATTGGGCATAGCAAAATAAGCATATTATGATGTGTTATCAAGAGGTGTTGATTTAGTGGTAATTAGCCACCTTAATTACAATGTTAGTAGTATAATCAGAACCGGATGTCACATGTCGGAACAGTCCACCCATGCGCACTTGATGGCCTGCGGATCAGCGATGTTTAGGTAGTCATTGCTGAACGGAAGTGAGGGTTTAGCCTCGGGGAATAGTCTATGCTCCAGTGTTTCCAGTGTGTTTTGAAATCCTTGCTTAATGTCCACGGACGGTCGCTGGTTTTTTACAAGGTTGTAGGCTTGACGAAGTAGGAACCCCTCATGACTCATAAGATACTGAATAGCAGCAGCAGGCGCGCGCGAGTTACCATGGTAACTAAAAATAAGAACGTTTTTCCCGCATTTCCTAGCACCGTCGATAAACTTGTTGATCTCAGAAAAATATTGTTCAATGTCTTCCTTGTCATCATCCTCCACACGGATGATGAGCCTTGACCGGAAGTGACGGCTGTCATTTCCGCAAAGGCAAGGACAGTGTAACTTCTTTGATGAAGGCACTTGAGCAGACGATAAGTTACTGATGTCAACCAGGGAATCGATCTTCAGGCGACATAGTTTTGGTTCGTTATACGCTACCTCGATACTACCTATAAAAAGATAATCCAGCACCTGCGACACACAATCGTCCCTGTACATTTTCGATTGCAGACAGGTCGGGATTTTCAGTGAAGCTGTACTACCTTGTGGTTTAATCGATAACCGCGGAGGTGTGTCCGAATAGCTTCGAATCAATTTTTGTTTGATGGCAACAATTGGGCTTTTTGGCAATTCTTGGGCGCTTTTGCACTGAAGTTTAGACAGTGACTGGGTTGTTTTTGAGGCTGATGAATGAGTAAAAGATGTTGTGAATATGTCAGCCACCGGGAGACTACGTTTTGACCCCTCGTTACTGTTAGGAATGGCAAGGTGTTGTACACGCAGTGGGTTTCTTTCGTGTAGTGGGTTGTAAAACGGTCTATCGTAGTCACTTTTGGGAAAGGACTGTGAAGGCGGAAATGGTTTAATTTCGGTCTCCTCGGGACTTTCTTGTTCAGAGGAACTAATATACTCTTGATCTGGGGTTCCAACAAAAGGGGCCACAACAGTGTTTTCGGGCTTAGTAGCAAGCGTTTCCAAACCGTTTTTCTGAGCAAGATTGGGACAAGAAGTGGTATCGGGTCTCTCTGGTTTCTTCAACTCGGACCGAAGATTTCGAACAAATCGGAAAGGCAGGATGTGTTTTGAAACAATGTTAGAGAATTTAGACTTCGTATCACTTGGACCTTTATCAAAAGAAAGGCCCTTGTCGGGGTTTTTAGTCCGAAAGAAGATGTCTTTCAGTGACCGAGGACGCCGGGAAGCGAACTGCTCACGCTTCTGGTCAGCTGATAGTTTGCTGGTGTGCGCAGAATCGAATGTAGTAATGAAAATATCGGAGGATTTCCGAACAGATAAAGATGATGATTGATTACAAACGATGAATGGCGAATCTTCCGGCAGCTCATTCAGCCGCTTATGTCCATCTGTCGACATGATAAAACATCTGAAAATATAGACACAGATTAAAATATGTAAATTAGGCGCATGCGCTCCTATCAAATAAAGACAAAATATTTACATTTTTACATAATATTTAACACTTATAAGCCTTTGGCTCTAATTTTTTTTCTTTTTCCGTCGATCCCAATATCGTTAGTTTCTGTAGCTTCAATAAAACAAGAAAGTGTTTTCAACAACTTATAAATAAACCCCTAATAATTCCATGGGTTTTTATGTTCTTTGATGCGTGTATAACTACATGTATATTATACCTATAATACCTATATATATCACCATATACCTATATATAGGAATGTTTCACATATAATGATCTAAACAGAAAAAAATGGACTTTTGCAATTTAGCTTTTTTGCATGTACTGAAGTGCTCGAAATCGGTGATTATTTTTAAACATTGCCTGGTAGAATTATTAATTGCTACCATACACAAATTATTTTTATTTTCCGTGTATTCTAGTGATAGGAGTTTAAAAAAGTAATATGAAGTTGCCAACTCCGCTGTCGGAGCAGTGAGATTAATCCGTCACAGGATCGATGTTTGCTTTACTTCATACATTTACTTGGAAAAGCTCAAATTACGAGGAATAACACAGGAAAAACATTTCGTTCAAAATAATTATATACTTTTCTCTCTGTCATGGTAACGAAATAATACTGGATAAGCTTTGATATCAAAAGCTATTAGAATGAATAGAGGGCTAGGATTGTTGGTTTTTTGTTTTGGTTTTTTTTTTTGGGGGGGGGGGGTTTGCAACTGAAACTATTTTTTGTTTTAGAGCTTTTTTACATGTATATTATTAATTTTAAGATATAAGATATTAAAATGTAAAGATTCTTTTGAAACATCCATTTTACAAAGATATGTATTTCGTGTTTGTAAACGTTACACTCATTTCTATTTTATTCGGGTAAACAAGTCACGTGTATAAACTTTTTTGTTGCAATTTCGACATCGTGAAGAAACAAGAACCTAAAGAGAAAACAGAAAAGAATATGAAATAAATCCAATCACCTAAAATGATTGTTAAAGGAATTACGGTGCTACCGTAGTGGCGAGCCCAGCAACACATACCTTGCATCATTGTCAACTTAGTGATATTTCGACAGTTATCAACTAACATCAAAGAATTTTTTTTAAAGAGCGAGAGAGAGATAGAGAGAGAGAATTGTATATTATTTCTAAGTTTTAAAAAATTCTTACAAAATATATAGACTTGCTTCCCCTAAAACTATTCTTTACTTTTGGAGAAAATTGATCAGTCTGTAAAATGAAATTTGTGTTTAATTTGGTCAAAAGTGTGAAGTGTAATTACAGTATTATTTTTCTTTCGTACCTTGTTGTTATCTGACTTTTATTATTTTTTTCCTGATTGATATTTTTTTAAAAATGAAATTTGGTTATTTTGGCATACGTTATATCTGTGCCCCCGGTCCCTGTTTGTAGGTATGTAAATGAATTTTTTTTTACATTTCTAAATTTCCTCCCTACTTATACTTACTGTTCATGCACGCAAAATTAGCCTAACTCTTGCTTGTATATATCATTATATAATCTCTCTATCAAAATTTTTATAAAAAAACACTAAAAACCCCACAAATCATCTAAGTCGGGTATCGAAGTTTATACCGAAATAGCTATAGTACACGCATTATAGATGTTTGATCCACCTCTAAATTTATCGCGGGAAATCTAACGCGAGATCACTGTGACATCACTTGTTCAAATCTATATTCATTTGTTTACGTATCTCGACTCAATACGAAGGAATGGAAGCATATAAAAAAATCTCATTGGTCTCAGCAACGCTTGTGCGCTACGTGCATTCAAACCTTAAGGCACCGTTAATTACGAGTTAAATGTTAGCCATTTTTGACATAGCACCACGGGAGAAAACATTAGAGAGCACTATGGGACGTAGACAAAAAAAATTTCTTGGTGAATCTGTAGGTTTAGCTCGTTCTTTTTCCCGCGCGCACTCGTTCTTAGAGCTCGCTTGGCAGCGCCGGCGAGCTGCGCTCGCTATTACATAACATGTCTAAGTGGATTGAGGTCTTGAAATGAGAGGCGATAAAATTCCTGAACTACCCGGATGAAGAGTTGTCGTCTGCTCTTGAGTCCGGAAATCGCACGCGCAGAATGTGATGGCGAGCCGTGAACACTTCAGATGATTGATTCCCGCCATATGCCGCTCTTTGATACTGCTACACGAGAAACTTAATTAATGTATTGATGTTCCTTGAACTCGATAGCTAAAGGATTTAGTAAAAAGCTGAGGAAATTGAAAATCAAACCTTACCACGACGTGAAATAAGTTCTAATCCATAGAAGGACGGGCATTATTAAAAAATTGTTTAAAAATTGGTGCCATGTTAAATCTCAAGAAAAACAACACGACCTGAATTATATAGCGTCGCATGGTAGTTTATTACCTGTACATATTACCTTTATTTCAGGGCTGGACACAGTAGTTAACAGTCTTTACGACAACCTATTCTTTGAAAATTATGTAAATTCTCTTTGAACGGAATGGAGGCTTTATTTATTAATAGATTACGCACAATTTTAGTCAAAAGGATGGGGTGTTATCATCAAATAAATATACTGCTAATAAGGAAAATGTATATATATTTAATATAACTAAGCTTCAAAATGTACATGTATCTATATGAATCTCGAGCGCTAAAAAAACGCGCACCTGTTTTATAAAATATGCGTAGGATGCTAAAACACTGTATAATCTAAGATTACATAGACATTACGTACACCACACGTATACAGCGCAGATTTAAATAAAAACCGGTACCGTTATGCAAGTGTAAAATTAGAGTTGGTGCATATACATGTATAGTATTGTGTTAGCAACACAGTTGGCAACGGGTAACACAGCGAATTGTTACATGCGCGTAAATTATGCGCGTACGGTTCGCCTTAGAATTCAATTAAAAACAGTAAATTTTTCTTTAAGATTAAGACATTCAGTATAATAAAATATTTTTTTTTTCTATAATATTTTGATGTTTGCTTTACTAAATTATAGTTTATAATTAAACATATTATATCTGAAAATTTTGGGAATATCTGATGATTAATTTGTTGGTGCCCCAGCCTCCTTTAATGCAATTGGTCTCAGTGTGTTTATGTAAAGAATAAAAGACTTGGTATATTGTTGAGTGTGTTCTAACTTCCATCTAACAGTAAATCGGGGTCTGGTTGCATCGGCAAGATTCTCTTCTTCATGTATATTGAAAGTATTTTTTTATTCAATGTGTACGGGCGCATGGTCTGAAAATATGTTAAAATTACAAAATAATAAATTTCCAAAATAAAACAAACATGTTAGACGTAAATAGTAGATAGTCAATGGTGCTCATACCCCGAGCCCCTTAGATTGTATATCATCGCTAATGAAACATACTGTTTACGAATAAAATTTATTGACGAAGTTATCATAATTGAAAAAAAATGTCGAAAATCGTTCATCCCAAAACTAACATTTTACATTTTTTTTTCACGTTTGGAAGTTGAATTATGTCACAAAAAAGGTACTCAGAGAAGTAAACAAAATCCAATATTAAGACCAAGCCATGGTAGCACAATACAGGACCTCATATAATGAGAAATACAAAAACAGTCCTCAAGGAAATTGACGCTGGGTAAAAGTATCGAGTATTAATATTTACACACTGTATATTATACCGAAACTTAGTGTCCATTTGCACGATATCCGAGCCGCAGGATGATATTTATAACACATCATTTCTGCTCGAATTAACACTTGGAAGATTTCCGTCGAATAGGCGATAGCATTATATTGCTTTATTTCTTGTTAATGATGTTGTAAATATAGATATCCCCATTAACCACATTATCATGTCAAATTTGGTCGTAGGCACATGTATTTATAATAATTATTACAATTATAATGAAGTAATACATTTCTTAAATAAAATAAGTGCCATTAAGCGTTAAATGTTTCCAAAATAAATTTTAATGCCAAAAGAATCACAATATCAAATTTGGAGATCCCTACCACATTTGTTCATTACAGATATAAAAATTACACTTCAGATTATCAAATATATAATGGAGTCCTTTTATGCTTTCCAATCAATTTCGCTCATTTTATGATTAAGGTATATTGTCAACGTATGCAATTCTTTATACATTATCAAACATATACAACAACAAATGAAATGAGAGAAAAAGGGCAAGTATATCGATAAGGAAAGAATGGGGTTCCAACGAAATATACACAAACTTTTATTTTACTTACCTCGTAAGATGGTGTGCCGTCTGCTACTCTCCGCGTGCAGATACAACAATGGCGACCGCGCCTGTAGCAGCAAGCGACACGAAAGATACCAATAACTGAAGAGCCACCATAAAATCGATAGCCGTCACTTGGAATCTTGACTTCATCGAGAGATTACATTAAATGGGTATACCTGTCACCAAGATTCAAAGTCTGTTTACAATAACTTGGGAAACAGGTGTGTGGCGTGGATGAAGTTAAGATTTCATTGCGTCAACATACATGTAATACAAAAGAAACGGAGGAAAATTTCTCTCTCTCTCTCTCTCTCTCTCTCTCTCCCTCTCTCTCTCTCTCTCTCTCAATAATTCCCTGTTTATTAATTTCTTTTATTCCGTTAAGTGATGATTCTCATGTCTTTTATTGTTTAATTGTATATATACTGTACACTGTGTGTTAACACTAATTATACACTTACTAGTATTAGAATAAAGAGGACTAGAATTTACCATTGTATATACATGTAACAATTGTCTTTTATTACATTGTTTTCTGACTATATTGATTCTGAAGGTGAGTTATCGTTTTCATTGTCTAACAGAGCTATATAAATCACACTGTTGCTCCATCTTCCCCGAGGAGTAATATCCGTATAAAAACTTCATTAAAACTGCTCGTTTGATGCGCGCTCAGGCAGACATATCCCCCTCGGGGCCCTCTATTCATTTTGGTTTAATATTTAGACTTTAATAATAATATCAATACAGAATATGACTGACTTTGGGTTTTTAATTATGTAGCATAATGCTTATTGATTTTAAACAAAATAATTGAAACCATGGAATGGCACATTGTGAAGATTTCAGCAAAATGTCGTAAATGTCGGTGGTTTTTGGAGAGATGATTTACAAATCTACATTAGATCTATTCAATTATTTACAAATCTACACTTGATCTATTCAAAGATTTACAAATATACACTAGATCTATTCAGTGATTTACAAATCTACACTAGATCCATTCAATAATTTACAAATCACCACTATATCTATTCAATGATTTACAAATCTTCACTAAATCTATTCAATCACTCGCACCGGAATTGTTGTTGACCTGTGCATTTATAAGTTTAAAGAATCCGCAACATAAAATAGTTCTTTTAAAAAACAGTAGTTTTTCATTAAAAGTACAACATGTGTTAGAATTTTATAAATAATCTAAACAAAAATGCTACATAAAACGAATGAAAATGAAATTAGATACAGCATCTGTAATTCACAACAAAGCTCATTCGCACTTGGAATATTTTCAAATCATACTTTTTAAAACTATTGATACAACAGGAGTAACTACACATGCATCAGATACAATTGCTTGCATGAAGTTTCAGTAAATAAACCAATGTTTAAAAAGAAGTTTATTTTCGGGTGAAATGGGTTTACATAAATAAGGCCAATTAATATATCTGTGTTGATGTCATTCCGGCAGATTATTTATCCAATGAATATTACTTTGCTCTCCTTGAATATATGCTTTTTACGTTGTTGTTTTTGTTTTTGTTTTTTTTTTTGGGGGGGGGGGGTCATGCATTTGCTGAAAGAGGAACGGGCTAAAATGGTAGATAAATTATTTTGAAAGTTCACAGACTTATTTAGATGTAACAACTGACATCGACTCATCAATGGTCATACTGTGAGTCACTAGTTTTACTGCCGTCGGGAAAATACTGATGAGTGCTACACGAGTTATCTCTCTTTAACCTGCTGACCCAGTGATTACCAATCTTTAACCTTCTGACCCAGTGATTACCAATCTTTAACCTGCTGACCCAGTGATTACCAATCTTTAACCTGCTGACCCAGTGATAACCAATCTTTAACCTGCTGACCCAGTGATTACCAATATTTAACCTGCTGACCCAGTGATTACCAATCTTTAACCTGCTGACCCAGTGATTACCAATCTTTAACCTGCTGACCCAGTGATTACCAATCTTGCTTTAGAATTCTTAGTTCCTAGTGAATTCAAGTGATTTAGTTTAGATTAACTTTACAGGTAAAACAACTTTCAATTGGTTTTAACATGTTCTCTATATTTACAAGAAGTCAAAATATGTTGGCTATTATGGGATTGTTTTGTTATAATCCCTATGAACAATTTGTACACGTGTACTATGAAAGAATTTGATCTTTTTCTAACAACCGTACACTATAATCACGATTTTCAATATATTTTCCCATATATATTTCTCCCCTTATCATAGAAGTTCATAGTATTCGAAAAAAAATATCCGCTGATACTTTCTGGGTAATAAGTTTAAGGAGCTCGCTTTCACCAGGAACCACTCAAGGGGGAGACAACAAGGATGTTGTAGGCTAACGTCCTGTCAGTAAAAGCCGATAAAATTATAAAAGATATAATATACACGTAATTTTACTTATTGTTAAGAATAAAGTGGATTTATTTAACATATAATGAACATTTATTTAATACATGTATAATGTTAGCACAACCCCGCCCCCCTCTTTTGTTATTTTTTTATCTATGTTGTCAAGTAAAAATTTGAATGCCCACAAAATTATACAAGTGCTATAAGAAATTGTAATTATATTTATCTTGTAAATAATAATCGTGAAAAAAATGATGACAGTAAAACTGCATTCACAAGATTTCGAGCATGTTTACTTTCTAACAAATCCTTTATTTAAAAGATGGGATGTTTTTAGGATTATGTGACACCTGTTGATGTTAATTAATGTGGATTAAAATACATTGTAATCAAAAATATTTCACAGGTTTAAAATTTTCAAATTTAACAATAAACACTGTGCCGGATAATTATGCCAGTGCCAAGGTGGCATTTTTGCACCCGTCTAAGCTGCATATATATCGAAAAATTCAAATATGCCATATGATACATATAGACCATTGCTTAAAGAGTGCAGCCACCTTTGTTATCATTGTCTTTCACCTGTCAGGTGAAATATTTACCTTTCAAAACTTAATTCCTACAGGAAAATAATTTTTCCCATAAGAAAAACAGTATTCCTATAGGAATTAGAAATTTTCTATCGGAATACAAGAACATCCTATAGGAATTTCAATTCCGATAGGTTTTGATAAAATCCGATAGGAAATTTTAATTTCCTATAGGAAACCTACCTGTCTGAGTCAAATTCCTACAGAAAATATCATTCTTCTAAAGGAAATATAATTCCTTTAGTATTTTTATAAAAATCCCTAGGATTGTCAATATTTTCTTTAGGAGAATCGTTTCTCCTATGCGAATTATCATTTTCCTATGGGATATTAATTCTTATAGGTAAAAATCTCACCTGTCAGGTGAAACACTATATAAACAAAAGTGGTTATATACTCTCTAGACAATGGTCTATCATTTGGTATTAATGGATTTTTCCGAAACTGCATCTTAAGCGGGTGCAAAAATGCCACCTTGGCACTGGCATATAATTATCCGGCAAAGTGTTAATATTTGATCAAAATATATGGTTTAAAATTTTATAAAAAGGTAAAAAAAATAATAATTTAAGTCCCAGCGGGATTCCAACTCATGATTTTTTAGATTCGAAGGTAACTCTTCAACCCTTTGTATCACTCTGTTAGGTTGAAATTTCGGGAAAGAAAAAAATATGAAAATTATTTTATTGTTTATTTCGTTCGGAAGTACGTTACAACATGGAGGTGTCCCATACCACCTGAAATTTTCCCTTAATCATGTTAATTCTTATTATAAATATTGACTCGTTGCCGTCAGTGATGATGTCACCCATTGATTAGGCTACAAGTTCACAAAATGGCCAATCTATAGTTATAATTATTGGTATCCTGTTTCTCTCGTTAAATATATGATTTCCTCAAGCTTCTACAAATGTATATATTCAATTTTTATACTAAGATGTCTTTCACCTTCAGATCACGAACAGAAATCTTAATAATACATATAACTCAAAATCGTGCGCGATTTTAGCGGCCATTTCTCCGATATTAACTTGGTTTTAGAAAAATAACGTTAAATTGTGTAGGTTCTAGAGTTTAAATCGGTTAAGTTTGATGACATTCACAAATCACGAAAGTTCGACTTTGTGATATTTTTAGTTCGTGTTATCCTGTTAGATACATGTACCACGTAAATTTTGATCGTTTATGTCATTTACTGAATTTTAAATAATCAAATAAAATTAAATATCCGACTTAATTTAATTTGATGAAATTAAAAGTTCAGTAAACGACAATTATATATATATACTCGTATATATATTTGTGTCACATCTATGAATATTATACATGGGCATACTTGCAAATGTATTACCTTGTTTTAAGATAGCTTATGTTGCAATAAATAATGTACTAGTATTTAATCTAATTACTCCTAATGCTTATGTCCTTCAAAAATTACTTTTTGTGAGTTTATCGATTTTTGACCACGGACTATATTTCAGCTTTTCTTCTCTGTCGTAACAATCAAAGTATATAATTCCCCTGCATTAATTAAAAATTCCTCGCCATTGTAATCCCTAGGAGACAACCCACTCTGAAGATATTCACCTGTTTCACGATTTCTAACAATACAACAATATTGATTAAGCTTCGAGTGGAACTGCTTCCTCTTAACACTGGGGATTAGGGAGGGCCAGGTCTCACGAGAGAAACTCTGGAATCCCCATCTTGTCACTTTTATCTGGAGTTAGCGTGGATTATATCAGAAAGGCCAGGCTTTTCACTGGAGAGGAACTCTTAAGAAGAGGGCTAATGTATAAAATAGGATATTTCATTGTACGAGAATAGTTCAAAGCATATTTATTAACAACTGTAATCCAAGTTAAGTTTATCTTCTTTTTTGTAATCAATAGATTTTAGAACTACATGTAACGTCGTTTATGTACAAGTACAGTTTAGAGTAAAAATACTACATAATCAATCTCTCTCTCTCTCTCTCTCTCTCTCTCTCTCTCTCTCTCTCATAACGCCACTTTTTTTCTGACAAAATAATTAATCTTTAGCAGATTTGTTCGTCTTTGCATGAAATCCAACACGCTCCTTTGGACGATACCCGGCATTTACCATAATTACAGACGTACAATGCCCCGGGTGATCCCAATCAAAGCGAGTTAAGTTATTTAATACACCTAAAATCTAAGATCAAACTCAACGTGTGGGGAATATAACTCACAGTACAGCATTTACTACTCGCGGAGATTGTTAATAATTGTAACTCTGCGTGCGGCAACACAAGTCGCCACCAAAGATAAAAGGAGACCTAATATAATATTGACACGAACCGGGGTGTAGATTTAATTCATATAGATCGCTGTTGACCCAGGAGATGAAAAACATGCATCCTACATATTACTGAGTAAATAAGTACCATATTCTGACATGAACAATCAGTTTATTTGCCTTTCTTCGGTAAATGTATCAGTAATTGTTTACATACATGAAAACATTTAAATGACAATTAATTGAATTATGTTACTTTAGAATTTAAAAATCAGGGATATGGTGTTTGGCATGCGTAGTAGAGGCTACTTTTTATGTTTTTCAGTAATACTCAAAATATGCGTTAATGATATACAAGTGTGGTTCACAAATTCCTCTTGTTATCATAAACGTGATAAAGTTCCAATTCTAGTGCACTTTGAATCATTTAAAAAATCGCCCAATTGTTTAAACAGGAATTGCAAACACGAAACAAGATACACACATGTGCATGTATGTATCATTGTGTGCATAATATTAAGCTGGTACATTTTAAGAATGGTTCTATTCTTCGTGATTTATTATAAATGCGATGCCATGCGCGGATCCAGAAAACACATTTCCAGGAGGGGAGGGGGTGTCAGAGGGATAACATTGTTTGCCCTGGGTGGTGGTAAGATGGGGGGGGGGGGGGGGGTTCCAAGGCATATCTTTGGTATTTTATCATCATGTAGGTTAAACAAGTTAAAATTATTCAGGAGGGACCCTCTCCCCGACCCTCACTCTGGATCCGCGCATGAATGCGTTTCTTCTTTGTAGATCGGTATGCAAACAACTTACCGTCGATAGTAACTAAAATTTGACCAAATGTTTATCCTACTGATACAAAGTCACATGTACTTGTAGAAGCAGCTATTATGAGTTAGTCTAATTGCACGCTCATGTTAATTTCTAACACATCTTATAGAAATTGGAAACATACATTCTTTAATTTTGTCTTTGTTTCGTACAGAAGTCTTCAATAGATTTCATAAATTGGCCAATCTTTGAATTAAGGCTTTGTTCATAACTATTCCGGGAACTTGTCTGCCGTTTTGTTGAGTTTTCCTCCACTAGCTGCTTCAGTAGACGCGCACGCGTGGCTTTTGAGAACGTCATTTCCACATTAAGGATCTGTTCTCGCTGATCCTCGGCAAACACTGGAGTTTCTGTAGCAAGTTTCTTCATCAGTTTCTCACGCTTTTTCATTTTAAACGGATCGTGTTTATAACGATCTTGAGGTTTCACATAATCGTGCAACTTCTTTCCCTTGAACCACATGAAATTTCTATGATCAACATCAGGTAGACTCTTTAATTCTGAGTCCTCAGTAATAAGTTCTCCGCCCGCCACCGTATGAGGGCGCTGTTTTTCCACGTGTGATAAAGTGATGGCAGCAGACCCGTCATTCTCTAGCGCAACATCAACAATCTGAATCTGCCTGTCTCCCGAACTACTTTGAGAACGAAGGAATGTGTTGCTTGAGCCGCCAATATGTGTTAGCGCGCCATTTTCTTGCATGCGATTTTCGGTATTTTGTTCGTCGTTTCGGATGGTGTACACCATCATGTACTCTTGTTCTGATTTTTCATCTGCTTCTTCGTTTGGTACTTCCTCTAGTACTGGTAAAGGCGGCTGGTCTAAAAAGAGTGCTTTTTCTTTAGAGGCTTTGTCGATTTCCGGTTCACAACTCTTGTCTTTAACACGCTCACTTTTTAATTTATCCCCAGTTTCTTCCAAAACATTATCTATATCAAAACGCTTTTGTGTTTCCTTTTCATCATCATTTGTCTTCGCATCACAATCATGCACTAATTGCCCCAATTCTTTTTTTAAGTTTTGACAATTTTGTTTTTTCGTGGTGTCGGTGGTCTTCGACTTGTCAAAACTCTCTGCTTGAATTGTTTCTTGAAAAGGGGATGACACATTCATATTTCTGTCGGTTTTTCCCGACTTTGTCGAACTGATTCTTAAAGTTTTACCTTTATTTGAACGGTCTGTGAAAGAGTAAGAGTACTGACCACAGTCTCCAGCTACATCATCGGAAATAAGCACTTTGTTAGAAACAGGAGTAGAACTGAGAACTCTGCTCTCGTCACTGATGTTTAGTGACCCCTCTTGACCGTTCTGTTGTGTTGAGTACTCAGAGTTGCCCGTGGTGCTGACAGAAGTACATTCGGTTTCTTCTGTTCGCGATTCACTTGACTTTCGCAAAGAACTCGACCGCCTGCGAAATTTTCGGGATTCTGGCGTTGCAAAATTGTTCTGTTGAAACAGTACATTGAAAGTGGATTCTGATGGTGTCACCGACCATGGCTTGTTATGACGTTGCATTTCACGCGGCGTCACGTGGTCACTTTTCTCGCACGCGACTTGACAATCCGGACAAGGACTGTTACCAGAGGTTCTTTGACTTTCGATACAAAACTGAGATATTTTTGTCTTCTCTTTCTTTAGATTATCGTGATACAAACCTCTCTCTTCTGAGAGCCGATGCAATCTTTCCTTCAATGCTTTGTCTTCGCGTCGATTCCTGGTCATCGCAAGTACCTCACTCTCCGTGAATCGTCTGCCCATTTTTTTTAGATCCTCGGTCTTGAAAATAATGTCTTGTTTATAAGAACAGACTCACTCAATACATTTCTTTTATGTCTGAAGTGTTTATCCAAATGGCATTCCTCACATGCATTTTGGCTTTTAATAAATCGGCGCACGTGCTGTGTCGTCCATTTCGAGAAAGTATTTGACAAGGTTTGTCAAAAGATTAGAGGATAAAAATTGATCCCCCGTCTGTTAAGACGGGATCTCGGAACGTCACTTGGTGGAGATAAAGAAACCTTTACATGGTTATTTGTTCATCAAACATCAATAAAATTTCGATCCCAATTTCATGTGGGGCTCCTGATTTCGATAACTCCAGATATACACGCTGTGTTTTTTGCTCAACTTTTGAACACTGGTCCTCCTTTTTAACTATTGATTTTGGCTTCCATCAATCAAGGACGTCCGAATTCAGCATTTTTATCTGTTTGGTAATGACACAGAAACGTAGGGGAAAAATGGAGTGCAAAAACCCTCAAAGAGATGGAGTATTAAGCCGGTAATAGATGAACAAATCATTTTGTTCGTGAGGTTTTGAATCCTTAAGTTTAGATTAACAATTTATATATTGTGAGGTGAAAGGCAGAGAGTCATCTTTTTAAAGGTTCTTTACGTAACAGTGTTAATACCAAGTTTCCATATGTCAATATAGCCCGCTGGGAATTTCTATGAACCGCAAATACGCGAAATCAAATATTTTATCTTTAAATGTTCATATTTAGTACGTACGTTTGGTTTGCAAAGTATGCTTTGTAAGCCCTGTTTTCGTTTAAGTTTTAATTGTTCGCATTGCATTGTCACATTGGTAAATTTAATCTCCGAAAACGAAAGTTTTATTTCATTTGCGACACAGTGGTATGTTCAGCTGTTCGCTTGTAGCTATTAGAATACACAATTAAAGTTTGCACAACAAAATTTTAATATCTTATGCCGAAGAGTACAAATGTTTTATGAATTCAAATTGTTTTGTTCATGGGAAACAGATTTCGCTTTCCTTTGTTAATTGATAATTGTATTTGTTTGACGAAGAAATTCATTAAACATTAAAATCAAAATATTTTCGACAGTTTTAGTGAATGAATGTTGTTATGGTTAGCATCATCATGGAAGATTTGCTGGCTGCAAAAAGTATGACGTCATTGCATGCGTCATTAAATGGTTGATGTTTTTTAATCAAACTGTCGTTTGATTCTGGTCAATCACATATTTAGTAAAGTATACAATAGAAATATTGGTTAATAACATACATGTGTATTTTACGGTGCTATATACCGTTGTGGCGAACACAGCAAGAATTACACATACCTCGCATCATTGTCAACTTAGTGATATTTTGACAGTTATCAACTAAAATCAGAGAGAGAGAGAGAGAGAGAGAGAGAGAGAGAGAGAGAGAGAGAGAGAGAAATTCTTACAAAATACACAGACTTGCTTCCCCTAAAACCGTTCTTTACTTTTGGAGAAAATTATTCAATCTGTAGAATGTAATTTGTGTTTAATTTGATCAAAAGTGTGAAGTGTAAATACAGTTATATTTTTCTTTTGTACCTTGTTGTTATCTGACTTTTAATTTTTTTCCTGGTTCATAATTTTTTTTACTAAAATTTGTTTATTTTGGCATACGTTATATCCGTACCCCCGGTCTCTGTTTGTACATTTTTTTTTCGTAATCCCTCTATTCAGTGTGACCATTAAAACATTAAAAACAATATTTGAAGAAATAAGTTTGCTTAATCAAAAATACTGAGAAATCCTTATCAGGCTGAAATTGCATTTTAGGTGCAAAAAGGTCAAATTAAATTGGCCATAACTCAGAGGGATGAACACTGACCCCCCCCCCCCCCATTATCTTTGTATTTTTAAGTATGTTTTTTTCTACAGAATTCAATGATATACTTCTCAAGAAATTCTTGCTACAAGAACGTTGAGGAGTGGGATACCTGAAATCTCTTGGGTCTCACCAAACCTTGTGCACTACTCAAAACGTGTCTTCAAACCTCAAGGCACCGTTTATTACGAGTTTAATGTTAGCCATTTTTGGCATAGCACCACGGGTTAAAACATTAGAGAGCATTATGGGACGTAGACAAAACAAAATTCTTGATAAATCTGTAGGTTTGGCTCGTTCTTTTTCCCGCGCGCACTGGTTCTTAGAGCTCGCTTAAGTTATTTGTAATGGACTTTACGAGTCTCTCAAAATATCAACTGATAAAAAAATACAGATCAAAACGTATGAAAATTTTGAATGAACATTCCGAACCTGTAGAGCTTGTCGCCATCTTATGATATGCGTACCAAATGGTACGCATATCGGCTTAATACCAGTGCTTTTATATGTGCGATATCCCAATGTTATTTAAAGGTTTGACCATATGCAACTTTAATACAAATAGATATTTTAACTGTTTAATGTTTCTCTTTTATCTATTTATTTATTATAAAATGACGTGGGTGCATGTAGTTCTAATAAACAATAGATTTTTTAAATTTTTCGTCACATACCTAACGTACGCATATAAAAAAAAATCATACGATTGGATCAATATGACAGTAAATTAAGCATTAAACTTCCATGTGTATCATCCCCTTTACTAAGCCAAAAAATATATCAAAACAAAACTAATTAGCCGAAGAGTTCCTGTTAACACTGAAAACAATGCACTGTGACCGCGGCCATTTTATAAGTATTTTGTTGACAGTTATCAATGATATGAACTCAATAAATAAATGTAAGAAAATGCAAATAATTGTAAAATATCAAAAACTTATTATTACTGGTTTGGACAATTTGATAAATTTAAAAGCGATTGTATTGATCAGTCATTGACCGTCCAGTTTTAATATGACCGAGCTGTTGGGTCATTAATCATGTGGTGAGAGAGACTTGTAGAAAAGCGTTGTATTCTGCATTTAGGGAAACGTTTTGATGCCGATGTTGTTGGGGGTTTTTTTTTCAATGTTTTGAGAACGTTGTCTGGCAAAGTAAATAGTCAATCGGTTAGTCAAAGAGTCAATCATTTTGCAGTAGTCCACGGGGACAGGACTGGTCCTAGTTGACAACAGGAGCCATATGACGTACTGTTTGTCTACGTAAACTGTGTACACGATATAATGACATTATCAATAAAAACTTTTATCTCAAAAGCTTGACTGTTTGTTTATTTATTTCATTGAAAGTCAATCAAAAAACCCGGGTACTTTAACTGAACGATAATAAGTTGTACTTTTAGCAGCGTTTGCTGTTGGATCATATTTGCCCTCTATTTATCACTTCGGTATTTAGTCAAATCCGTTATGACGTTCATTTGCTTTTACTCCGAGAAAATGTTTCTTGCAAATATGAATTGTGAGATCCAAATCACATGAAAGTATTTGCTATGTATTATTAAATTTAGAAATTCAAGAATAGCATCAAAGCTACATTGATACTGGTTTCTTGTCAACAAAAACGAACATCGACTAAAATAGTATCCTTAAGTCTCGAAACTTTGAGTAAAGTATAACTAATTAACATAAACTTTGAGTAAAGTATAACTAATTAACATAAACTTTGAGTAAAGTATAACTAATTAACATTTGTATCCTCTTCTGAATACAAAAGAGAACACGAATTTTACCGGAGTATTTTGATTTGAATGAACATATTTTATTTTGCATATATAATTACATAAACGGATTAGGCAGCAGGCAAATGCCTATATACCTGAATATTGATGGTTGAAGCATAATATTTCAGATTTTCAGAGTCATAAATCAAACTAATAGCATCAATCTCTTACTCTTTTTTTCGTAGTTACTATCAATGTGTAAGACCCCAAAGATTTAAAACTCACTATTCAAAATGCGTTGGTCTTTTCATCGCCGCGCACTTGCAGAAAATGACGCGATAAGTGAAATTACGTTGTGTGACGTCGGTTTTACGTCAAGATTATTGCGTTATAATTCCTTCTGTCTTACCCAGTCCATATTTATAGTAATGTCTTAACCAACCAACCAACCAACCCCCCCCCCCCCCCCCCACAACACACACACAACCCAACTTCATGTGAATACTATCTTTAATATTATAATTCACAATTAAGAGCTTTAAAAGATAAAATTCTATTTCTTTCAAATTGCAATAGATTGAATAATTCTCTATTGGTGAATGTACATCGCATCTAAAATTGAAATAGGAAAGGTCCAAACGATCCTTTCACTTGTAAGGGGAAACAAGATAAATAGCGTGGCTTTATCAGTTAATATCAGATAATGGACTTTATAAATTAGCAGTTTCACAAGATTATGAAGAGGTCGTGTCGAGTGTAAACAGGTAATAAATCTCATTTATTTCAGGTAGAAGTTAGCAGACCAATTCACACCTGCGAACCAATAATAAAGCGTGGTTTCAATTCTCTCCCGTGTGATCAGATTTTTGGCCGATAGACCTTTATAAAAAGTACATATACATGTATATATAGAATCAATTCACGCCCAACCTTTTATTCATGGACATTTTTATAAGTACAAGTCAGGAAAATGTCTCAAATGCACAAAAATGGCTATATGTGCCCACGATGGTAACGCGTATGGTGGTGTGTGTTTATCATATAGTACGAGTGTAAGGGTTATACGGCAAGGCGTCTGTATATTACATGTACTAATACAAAAATATTATTTTTGCGTATTTTCGGTACATGTATGTCTGCAAGCAATGGGCATATTTACTAAATAAATAATTGTAGGCTCGGGAATACATGTATATGATTTAGATATTGTTTATAATTATATGCACACTTGATAAAAAAAATTGAATAATTCAAGCTTAGTGTGTGAGTATGTAACATTGAGCATGGATATAAAAGTAAGGGTGTCAAATATCTATATATGTATATCAGACAATAAATGAGCATTTTCACAAGTGATCTGTGTATATTTAAGAAATAAACAGCAATTTAAAAAGTTCACCGGGATATGAAGTTGGTTGGTCACGTAATCAAATCCTGTGCAGCCCGAAGGGCTTCTCAATAGAATTGATCACGTACCAACCAACTTCATATCCCGGTGAACTTTATAACATTGCTGTTTATTACTTATATTTACGTTTGAAAAAGACAAATCGTTCAGAACTGTTAAAATTACCGAGATTTTATGTTTACAATAATCCAAGCGACAAGCGATAAACGCGTGCTATGGTCATTGTGACGTCATGAAAACGTTCATTCAGAATTGAAAGTTTTTGCTATTCTTTAGATTCATATATGGAAACATATTTGTAAATGTTAATATAGGTAAATGATCCCACCCCACTAAAAACAGTTAAATTGTCTCTCTATTAATATATGGTATGTCACACCATTCTATGAATAATCCAAAAAAGGACAGTTTTATTCAAGAGAGTATGAATGGTGCAAAGATACCATTGTTTCAAAAGCAGGGAGGTCTAGTTATTCCACATCTTTGAAATAATGAGGGATAAGGATGATCCGTTTTCTTATTTTCCTTGTTAATTATGTTTGGTCATTTTTTTCAGCATATAGTGTACTCATATACTTGTATATTGAAGCTTAAGGATACGATCTTGTAGAAAGTCCGATAAATCATATTTTCTCCGCTGCATGATGTCGGACTTTCGAAATGGAGTTGTCTTCCTTTGAATTGATTGTTATTGGGAAGTGCCATATCTAGAACGTCTTGTACTGCTTCTCTATGGACAATGAAATCCTGGTGCATTTTTGCTGCATTCTGGATGCTATGCTGGTGATGCATACGTGTACTGGATGGTGATGGAAGAAATGAAATGATCATTTATAATTTGTATATATACAATTAAAATACACAGATATGCTCAGGAATGAAACCCCGTTTAACATTGGCAACAAAAAAAAATTAATCTGCTAGTTAGCTGAACGTACGAGACTGGGACTAAAAGTCGAGCGTACATTTACGGGATATATTTAAATTTTTTATACTGGCAGCAATATGCGTCTGTAGTATATGCAGCCATTGTATTTTTGGTTTAAAAGTATTTTTCCCTGCCTCAAATTTGAAAAACGTTGTTGGAAACACGTTGTTGTTGTTGATGTATACAAAAAGGGGGGGGGGTGAGAGCGGGACGTAGTATTATCCAGGGGGAGGGGGTGTCTTAATTGTACATGTATATACTTAGTATATGGATTAATGAATTTTTAACAAACTATTCCCTTTAGTTTATTGAAACATCATTAAGTATACAAGTTCAATTTTACTTAATAAGAGAGAGAGAGAGAGAGAGAGAGAGAAGAATCGTACTTTAAGGTAAGGTTTGCGGCTTGCACTTTTTAGGAATTGTACCAAAGTTACATACCATTTTGTTCACTATACTAAAGTCTTTTTGCTCATGAAATTCAAATGATATTGCCCGTCCCGTTTTATAACTACAAAAGGTCAAAGTTCATGATTTTCAATTTTCATGTTGATGAAATGTAAACAATTTAGTGAAAAAATGTACATTTTATATGTGACTATTTTGGGGGGTTTTATGCTTAAAATGTTCGAAAATAATGTCACTATTTATATCATGATTCATTTTTATTAATTTCTAATGAACTATCTAAACATAGAATAAAATACAACAAAAGTCTTAATTTTGGACTACTATTATGTAAACGAAAACATCTTATTTGAAACCTTTCCAGGTCCACCGATTTCAGGAAAAATGTATCTTAGAATATGTGTAATCTGATGTTCCTAAAACACTATTCAAAACCATATGATGCGGACTTCGTTTTTGTGGAAATTGATAAAATACTTGTGTCCTGTTATTCTTTCATTGAAACTACAAAACCCCGCGAAATTAAAAAAAACTGAAGTCAATTATGACGTCATATAATTTTTGACGCCATAGCTGAAATAAAGGGTTGTTGGTGTTACGTCACAATAAAAATGTGTGAGTTATCTCCCTGTAACCGCAAACCTTACCTTAAAACGTATTATGATTATATACATATATATATATATATATATATATATATATATATATATATATATATATATATATATATATATATTGCAGTTGCAACTGCGTTTACAAGCACAGTATTGTTGGGGTTCAGGCCAGATGCAAGGTAAGTAAAATATCTTAATGCATTGCATTTATAATTTTTTTTTAAATTATAAGATTTAAATTAGCATTTGAGTAAAAATTGAGCAATACTGAAAACAAGAATTATTGTCAACATTTTCTATTGAATATTTATACTGTATAAAATTGAGAGAGAGAGAGAGAGAGAGAGAGAGAGAGAGAGAGAGAGAGAGAGAGAGCAAATCTAAGAAATTTAACTACTAGTACCCTACCCCTTCAATTCATGACCACTTGAATAAAATTTGGTTTTAATTAATTGTGACCTTAAATAAAGCGATTGTTTAACAACAAAATCAGTCCAATAGTGACAGACATAGCAGGGACGAACTGATAAATTTAGCTTTTATATACAAAAACGGTTTATTGAAAATAAATCTCTCTCTCTCTCAAAATCTCTCTCTCTCTCTCTCTCTCTCTCTCTCTCTCTCTCTCTCTCTCTCTCTCTAGATCTCTTCTTACACAGGGCACCTATCTTGTTTGCCACGAGATAACGAAAAGAACAACCTTAAGTAAATATTTGATAAGGTAAAAGGCCGGCAAATTATACCTTCAAGTTTGTTTTGTTATAGAATCCATTGTCTGCTTTGGTACGTAATAATCGATTGTATTCACAAAACGGAAAATGCAAAGTCATCGAGTGATTTAGAGTGTCTGCTTAATAATTAAAAATAAATAAATGTGTATATCAGAATGTAGTGTAATATTATGGACAATTGGTAACCAACAAATTAACTATCAAATGCACTTAAATAATAGGTATATATTTTGTATATAATTTTTTCTAAGTCAAGAATAAACCTCAATGTGGTAGCTATATCATTAAATAATTCATTTATATTTAATTAAGTTATACTTCGTCTAATTTATTACGGTTTTATCTAATTTAATTTTTTTCATTTAAGTTAATACTGAGCTATAAAAAGCATAAAATGGCAATAATAACCTAGCATTTTCTAATCCACAATTGGTCAAAGTTGTCCAGACTTAATGAGATGCATCAAAATCTTTGTTAAAGTTGAACATTGAAAGTTCATGATTCAGAAAGTTCAGGCTTAGATTTTAACAAATACCAAACCTTGCACGTACAATTTTTATAAAATGCCTCAATAGTTTGCTAAAAAAAAAAAAGACAATGAGTTTTATATCGAAAGTCCTAGAGTCTTTTCTCTTTTAAATTTAAACCTTTGATTGTCTGGTAAAACTCGACGAAGCAGTAATTAAAAAACATTTCTTTAAAGCGGCCTTTAATGACATTAACCGCACTATTCAATTAAACAAATTTAAAGTTAAAAAGTTTGAACTGCGGCCCTATTGATTTCACTTGTGGACTGTTCGTCTCGTTAAGCAGCCTAGTTTTAATTTTCCTTTAACCAAACTTTCCAATGCCAATTTTGCTTTTGAATAAGAAAAATTCAGAACACATTAATAAATAGGCCGTTCACTAGCTCTTATGCTGTGATCGATCATTTCTTTTTAGCAGATGCTTTTAAATGCCACGGTTTATTCTGACTGGGTTTTTTTGGTCATGTTCGTCATATTCACTGTTGATGGTTGTCATTATTGATATCTAGAAGTGACGAAACGTATTATTTGAAATACACACACAGTGTTAGACATTGCAGATGATATCCTGCAATTTAAATATTAGATATCTTTAAAATTCAATTCTTATTCTACAGATTCAATTGTAGTTTATATATTCAGAAGATGTCCTTTATTTTCAATTCATACCCTACTTTTTTACTGATATTAATAGTACATATTCAACTGATATCCTTAGACTCATGAGAATTGCTATAAACTGAATAATTTACAACCAAATTACCAAAGTATAAAATTGAAAACTTTACACTTAATAAAGTCTTTTATTATACTTTCATGTTAAATACTGAAATCTGATTGGTTTAGACGCAGTTGACAATTCATTCTAATACCCTCGGCGTTAGCAACACACTTGGCAACGGGCCGATAGAACGAATTGTTACATGCGCGTATAATATGCGCGTACGGTTCGCCGTAGAACTCACGTCTTTTCTATATAAAAGCAGTAAAATTTGCTATGAAATAAAGACATTCAGTATAATAAAATAAATAGTGCCTGCTTGGGAGGGTACCAGTTGAAATTGACACCCCTCGAAAACCATTGTCAACCTCCGCTTCGCGTCGGTTGACAATGGTTTTCTCGGGGTGTCAATTTCAACTGGTACCCTCCCAAGCAGGCACTATTTATATAATATAAATTCAAAAGCTATAAAATGGCGTTTCCTTTGTAAAAGCTTTACAAAAACTTTGGGTTTTTCATAATTATTCAGGTCCTTGAAAATTCTTGTACCAGAATTTTTTTAATCTGTTTATTGACTTGCTTTAGGTGTAATCACGACCTAATTTCGTGTCATCTTCTCTGATGAATATTGTTAAGCATTGAAAATCTAAATTTAATTTAATTGTCAATGTTGAATCAAAACTTAAAACTATGCTACATCGTTAAAGTTCTCACAGTTCATGCAGTCCGTGTTAACACCGTATCATCTGTCTTGCTCAGAGTGCATGAATACTAATGCTTGTTCTCTTCTCTTGAATTTGTTGAATATGTCTTATCCCATTATCATCTGCTTGATCACTGCAAACACAGACGTTTGCACAAAGAATTTGAGAAACTTCGTATTTACACTGCTATTGCTAGTTTTTAAAACACGCATATATATTTCCTTTCAGGATAATGTTTCATAATCTCAAATCGTGCTTCGTTTTTGGTATAAAGCATGAAGTCTGGAGTGGGAGATTTGATCGACGTTAAATGACCGCCTGCTCTTCAATTCGAATTAGTATCGATTCCAGATCGATAAATGAATGATACATATGAAAACCACGTGTGTTAGTCGATCTGTTTGCAGCTGTCACGTATACCACCAGTGAAAATTGTTACTCTAGACTCCAGATCCGACAATAAAGCTTTTGATACCCTATTCCATTGTAAATGTTATGGCTCAATGAGGTCACGGCCTTTAGCTTCGACCTCTAACTTCTGTATATATTGGTTTACCCTAGCCTGACTGGCCTCGTACCTCTCTTTCTCGTCTCGCAGTGCGTCAGACATAGTGTATGTCGTCACTACCGGTCCTTGCTTACGTAAGCGAGCCAGTTTCTGCAATTCTTTTCGCAATTCATACGCGGCCACTGACTTATCAAAGAACATCTTGTTTGGTGTATGAATTCGTTTTTGATTTGTAATCTTTTTGTTATTTGAGCTAACAGGACATGATTTGGGTCGTTCGTTTTCGCCTACACGCGGACTAACGGTCGGGATCGTACTTTGTGATCTTTTGCCCAAAGTTCCGGGTAAATCAGGTATTTTTCGTGACGTCACAGACGCAGACAAACTGCGTTTGGCAGACGCTATAGCTGAGTTTATATCCTTTACAGAGTCTATACATTTATCGTCATTCGGAATATACTCCTTAAACACAGAAAACTTGACAGACGGTCTCTTATGCTTCGTAATCATCCCCGACTTTTTGCGCGTTCTTTCAGATTCCGAATCATCACTTAGATTCTCCAAATCACTCTCGTCACTGGATCCTTTGTTCACTTCCGGTTCCGGAATGACTCTACCTTCATTTGAATTGTCCGTAACCTCGTTTTGAATCCGCTGACACTCCTGGCGGATCCTTCCGCTGCGGACCTGGTATTTGTGTGCCTCGTGACGATGCGTCTTCTGGGACGCCTTCTTCTGGTTCTCAATGTCATTCATGAGCATGTTGTACCTTGTCTGTACGATCTTGTTCCTGCGGAAGGCGTCCCTCTCGTTTTCACTCCAAAACACAATGGGTCTAGGAAGCCTTCTCTCCCCTTCTCCCATTCTATACTTCGAAGTTTTGCCATCCTTTTTAGTCGGTTTTTTCTTAGTATCTATCAGTTCAATTTGCAGCGAATTTTCCATATTTAAACATAAACCTAACAACTCCTGTCTTAGCGTATATAGTGCGTCTTCTGTAATAAATTCCCCAATATCAAATCATCTGGGATATATATTTTTAATTACTACTAAAATCCTCAGCGCGGAAAATCAATACGGCTTTCGTCTGTTTCTTATGTTTTATGATTAAGTTCCTTGTCGGATACATAAATACCTCAATCCGGAGCGAATATCACGGGTCCACTGTAATGTCATGTAGAGATTGGACTGTTTACTCTGTTCTGTGAACAGGGGTAATTTCGCTATCATATGGAAATTAAAATACACAAATCACGAACACCTATATATCTTCTTTTACATCGATTAAGCGAATTAAAATCACAATCTCACCTGTATCATTTAAGCGCTTCACAAAACCTCTTGGAGGTGAGTGTTTACATTGGAGATAAAACCAGTTGTCATATCTGATCCTCTGACAAAATACCCGGACGAGCTTCACCAGACGAAAGGCTTGTTCCCGAACTTATGCACCTCGATAGGAAATAAAAATATTATATTTCCTGACACAGTTTTCGCATTAGATGCAACACGAGAAATACCTCCTATGTGTACAGAATCCCATTTTGATCATCTGTTTTAATCCAACGAAATGGTTGAAATTAATATTACACGTTTTTTTTTTCAATAGTAGATCAATGCTCTTAGCGCTGTTTTGACTTCTGTTTGCTAGGCACGAGTTCATTAGTCCTGTATTCGGTTCGCTCACTGTACCTATATGTATGCACACACTCATAGTTGTATAAACTTTAACCGCGGAACAATAAGAATTTTACGATTGTAGAACCAGACGTCCATGTCTTCAATTCTAAATACTCAATCAATATCTTCATGAAAGAGTCCACGAGATCACATCGCAATATCGAAAAACCAAGGGACAACTTATGTATACACATCGCAATCATAATTCAAAAGAAAGTGTTTAATTTATGAGCGGCTCGGAAGGCTCGACTATTCAGAATTCATTTTAAATATTTGAACGTCATTTTATTGCGTACTGTGCATTGATAGCACTTAATAATGTCAGACAAAGAAAGCGTGGCATTTTCTTCGTTGTCAATATTGCCTACAGAATAGATCCGCCGATTTAGAACACAGTTTAAATGAACATTTTTAATCATACGGGTGTAATTTAACTTTTAAGGGCTGTCAATTTTTCCGATATCACGTTTCTAAATTCTATTATCCGATATACTTCAAATTTTAATGTAATCTTACATAGATATGATTATTTTTTAAACAGTGATACTATACGCTAAAGGTTGATTGACACTCCCCGTATGACTTCAAGGTTATCTAAGGTCACATGACTATCATCAATGTTACGTTGCTTGATACGTGTATTTTACGTTAAAACGTTTTCCTTTATAACCCAATGTTCAATACATTATTAGATAAATGTTTTTGGTGGGGAGGGGGGTTGTGTGTGTTTCATGCACAAAACATATACTAGTTATTAGCAGTTGTTGATAAAGTTGATGCATTATGATTAAAAAAAAGCCTTTAACACACCTCAAAGGTGCAAACAAAAACAGACGAGAGAATTTTTTAAAAACTGAAAACATACTGAAAAAAATATTGTAAACTTATGCTACGAATAATTCCATGCCATAAGTTAAGATTGATGCTTCTAATATGTAACTAGATGATTTATAAAAAAAAAAATGATGATGATATCAATGTCGGGATCGGGATTTCGATATCAATGGAAAAATTATTCATTGTTTAACAATTAGCTTTCGGTTTGTGATAAACACGTCGTCATTCTCTGAAAAGAGTAAAAAAAAAACGATGGCGACTGCAGCTGTGCAGAACGACCTGACAACTTGTTCTATTTGCTTTGAAAAATTCAAAACGCCAAGGATTTTACCTTGCTCGCATGTATTTTGTCAGAGTTGTATTTCATCGTATATAGTGAGTTCATGTCAATCTAAAGAGGCTCCGGTGGGATTTTCCTGTCCCCTGTGTAGGGAATTTGTTCCATCACCAGTTGCTGACGGACAACCAGAAAGATGGGCAGAGAGTTTGCCCATTTGTGAAATTATCGAAAAATTGGTGAAACTCGGTGATCTAAAATTGTGCCAACCGTGTTACCGAGACAATGAGGAAGAAGAAGCTACAAATATGTGCGTCACTTGCGAAGAGCCAATTTGTGAAAACTGCACAAAATACCATAAACGAATATTGACGACAAGAACGCACCTTATTATTCCTCTTTATGAACCTAGCAGAGCTCTACAATTCATCAAATCTTTAAATAAAAACGATAGATGTCCCAAACATCCTAATAAAGAAGTCGAGTTATACTGCAATCAGCATCGAAAACCTTGTTGTGCACTGTGTGCCGGTGAAGAGCACAGAAAATGCTCCGACCTGGAGACAATAAAGTCAGTTGCCGAGAAAACAAAGAAAGTGAAAGTTTTGAAAGAATTACGTGAAAAAATAAACAAATTTGAACAGAATCTGCTTACTCTCAAAAAGAGATACGAAGAAAATCTAACAGAGATAGAAAACACGTCCGATAGGATAAAAGAAGAAACTAGAAGACTCCGTCAGGATATGAACGATCACCTGGACAAGATTGAAAGTGCACACATGAATGAGTTAGGTGACGTAACTAAAAAGAGTAGGAACATGTTGAATAAGCACATTGATTCTGTGTCAGATAGGATACACTTCAGCAGACACTGTATACAGAGCCTTCAGAACCTGGAGGGTGAAAGTGATGCCTGCTTTATGAAGGAGTACCACCGTGTCAGAGAAAGCTTTAAATCACTGGAAAGACAAAGAATCAAAGGCCATGAATTAAAGCTCGAAATAAACATACCTGAAGAACTCAAAGTATTTGGAAATCTTAAACACTTCTATAAAATTCAAGTGCCACAATCGGAGTTACATCTGACAAGGAAAAAAGATGTCAGTAAGATTTTCCTCTCTCCGGTATATGACTTTGAACTACCTTGGACCGTCATTCGCAGTGGAACTTTACTTTCTGATGGAACCATTTTGCTTGCTAATTTCAACTGCCCTGACATCGGATTTTTGATGTTGAGATTGAGATCAAACACATGCGAAATAGTAAAGATAATTCCTTCTTTCGATTTTTTCTTCGACGTGTTGCACATAGGGAATGAATTTTATGTTACAAACCATAGCAAAAGTAATGTGATGGTTATGTCAAGCGATACCTTCAACATGGTAAGAGAAATCAAAATACTCAATGGTTTTAGACCTTATGGTTTGTCCATATGGAATGACTTTATTTTCGTCGCATGTGAGAGTGCAATCCTAAAATACTCTTTGGATGGGCAGCTTATTCGGAAATATTCTGTGGAAGCTGAAACTATTTACGTTACAGTAACTGGCCTTGGTCACATCGTGTTCAGCAATGCTACAAAGGACACAGTAACCTGCATCAATGAGGCAGGACGAATTCAATGGGTATACAAATCCTCTTCGCTTAAGAATCCACAGAGTGTGGACAGGGATGAGTTCGACAATTTGTATGTAAGCGGTTCGGGCAGTAACAATATTCTCATTTTGTCTTCAAATGGCGAGCTCATTAACGTTTTTGATGATATTCCATGTCCCTATTTTATAAAAATGTGGAAAGACATTGGTATGTGTTGTGTGTGTAGCAAGAAGAGAAAAATCAAAGTATTTGAGATAAAATAAAGTACATATTCTATTTTATATAGTTGTAAAAATATTTAGTGAAATACTGTATACAGGGAAATATTCGCCCCCGTTTTATTTTCTTTCTTTTTGCCCTTTCACCTTCGTCGTCAGCTGGGAGTTTAAGACTGGGCGAGTTCATTGAGTTTAAATATCTCAAATTGTCCCTTCTTTAACACAACTGTTTCTGGGCGATTCAAGACGGATTGACACTGTTTGAAATTAAGACGGGCGAAAACATAACACGGTATGCAGTGTTGTTTTTTTTTTTTCATGTATTGATTTTTGACATCTATTGTAATGCATATATATTTTAAAAAATAACAAAAACTGAATGTCTAATTATTTTCTTGGTTTTGTTTACATACTAGTATATAAAAATATTTGATCACTAGTATACATGTATATATTTATTATACTTCTGTGTAAATTTTCTATGTAAAATTACCAAAAATAAACATGCTATTCTATCTAGCCGTGAAATAGTTTCCGTGCTATCTGCCCATGGTAAAAAGTCAACGAAACTTTTCACCGGGGGCATTCGATCTCCCTCGTTTTTAATCTCGGAATACCCCTGGCATAATCCGAGTCACTACGTTAAATTCAAAGTCCATTAACTCTAATTTGTTTACCATCAAGAAAATCTGCATCGCAGACAAATAAAATTTTGTTTGGAATAATAAAATTCCTATTTACCAACTATTTAATGGCGGCTGCCTGACATGTGGATTGTCGTTTGATTCCAATCATGTTTGTTATCATAAGGATGCAAATGTCTTCATGCATTGACAGTTAAGTTGAAATAAAATGGAATATTAAATAACACAAAGGCATACTCTAAAACCTGGCCTGGCCTGGCCTGGCCCCATTGGCCTGGCCTGGCCTCAAAGTTGGCCTGGCCTCACTTTTGGCCTCAAAATTGGCCTGGCCCCAAATTTTGGCCTGGCCTCAAAAATTGGCCTGGCCCCGAATTTGGCCTCTACAAAAATTTTTGGCCTCAAATTTTAAAATTTCTCTTTTTCTCATTTTCTTAGATTTAGATTGAATTTTTATTGATTTCTTATAGAAATTGATATTTCCATGCTTTTTTAAGGTTTAAGGAATAATCATATGATTTTTTCATATATATGACAAGTGACCGACTGTTCAAGTTTAATTAATTTAATCCATGTCTAAACACACAAAAATACCCATGACATGCATGTACAGCACTGCTCTTACTATTGTCAAGGTATAGATCATGCAAAAACCAAAGCAAAAAACTAAGAGCTGCCATCCCCCATTTAAAAGTTAAACATCATTTTAAGAGACTGACCTGATTGATATCCAAAACATTTGTAAACTGGTACCGGTACATAGCATTAAATTTTTATCACTGTGTAATGCACTTTAAAATTTGCAGTTTGTTTATATTACCTGTCAACACTGATCAAGCCTACATTTCCCTCTCCAGCAGAAATTCGATATCAATCTTTTCTGTCGCTAATCTGCTACATTGGGGTCAGATTCATTGCCTATCCTGTCATTTAACATTTCACATGGTCTTATTTAATTAATGGCATTTGTGAACGACTGCAACATTGCATCCTCCGATAACTTGACTCAGTGATGGTCATCAATCATCACCACCTGATTAGAGTAGAGTTTCATGCATGTGTTGTTTGTATATATTTAGGAAACAGTTTTTCTCCTATAGGGAATTGTTATTGTCAGAATTTGAACAAAGCAAAACATTTTGTGACCTTTGATGTTGGTAAGAATAAACAAATATTGGCCTCTTCCATTATTTCTTTCTCAAACAAGTTGTTGATAAAAGAAGAGTTACATAGATATTGTCTGATCCTGAGAGCAGTTTGATTTAAATACATTGCAAAAACAATATGCCATGGTTATACAATGACAGAGCAAAATCACATTCTTAAGTTCTTCAGAATTTAAAACAGACTGAATAAAAATCTATTAGAATGGATAACTTGACATACCTTTAGTCATAAGTATACATTGTTAGTACTATATTTTCAATTGTAACTGTTATTTTTAATAGAATATCACTTTAAGACACTAAAGCTACCAAGTGAGATGTTTAATGTGCATTGAAAATAAATCAATAAAAAATCAATAAAATCATCAAATATGTAAAAAAATATAAAAATAAAATTTGAGGCCAAAAATTTTTGTTGAGGCCAAATTTGAGGCCAGGCCAATTTTTGAGACCAGGCCAAAATTTGGGGCCAGGCCAATTTTGAGGCCAAAAGTGAGGCCAGGCCAACTTTGAGGCCAGGCCAGGCCAATGGGGCCAGGCCAGGCCAGGCCAGGCCAGGCCAGGTTTTAGAGTATGCCTAACACAAATTGGTTTGTGTTCTCATATCAACATTAACAATTCTAAAAAAATACAGCAGTTGTTATTAATAGAACAGGGGCGGTTAAATAGATAGCATCAATCATTTTCTATACTAGAAAAATACTTGAGTTATGACCTTTTTTTAAGCTTGGGGGGGGGTATCATTTGTGAGATTGCTCACAGAACCTCTAGTTGGCTCTTAGTGTTTAACGGACAACTTCTCTCATCAAGTAAAAACATTCTGACGCCTGCTTTATTGTATTCAAAATGAATACGTCTGGGCGGCGGAAAGAGTAAAAAAGACGTTAATGCATTAAGACACACTAAAATACAAAACAGACCAGCTTAAAACAAAATCAACATACTTTTTTGCAAAATCAACAGACACCGATGCAAAACAATCACCGATGCAAAACCAACAGTAATTCCCTGAATTAACGCTAGGTGGCGTGCAAAGAGGTATCAGGAAAAATCGTATCCTGAAGAAAACTAAAACCGGAGAAAACTTACTTAAGAATTTAGCTCGCTAAACAACATTTTAATTGCTGTTACGTAGTATTTATCTCCCTGACAAAGAGCAATTGGTATTGCTTGAAAAAAAATGCATATATTTTATCCCAATTAACACTAAGATCATTTCAGATATAAGTATCAATAGCTTATTTTTTAATATCATGCGAACACTCTCTGTACATTATGGTGTGTATATATAACCCAAATGCAATTCATTCAAAACTCAAAATAGACATTTATTACGAATATTTCGAGAATAAAATTAAAATAATATGAATGTTTGTACCACTAATAAATGACAAATCATTTACATTAAGGGGGTGGGGCTGGCTGCCATTTTAGACAATATTAATCTCCTTTAAAAGAAGAGCTCCATATTAAGATAATGGAAAATGATAAAATTTTATATTCAAATATATGAAATTTTTTTTACCAAATAGTAGTTAGCAGCTTGAGAAATCACATGTAAAATTTCAGCTAAATCTGATGGTTTTATCTGATTTTTTTTTTTATTATATTATATTTTAACCCCTCCCCCCCCCCCCCCCCCCCCCACCAGCCTCCTTTAAATTTTCAATCCATGGTTTCAATCCAAAAAACGGTTTATAATTAAGTAATGTTGTGTCTGAGGATTTAATTAATAAAACAAAATGATACCTTTCTATAGAAATAAATTAAGTACGAACATTTTTACACCCCAACCCCAATCAAAAGATCTCCAAATTTCATCATATTTTATCATTAATTGAATCAGATGGTAAAAACGTTTCCATGGTTCAGTAATCTAGTAAATTCTAGAGACAAGGTAAATCATTTTTTTAATTCTACACCTTAAAGGATGTGAACATGAAAAAAATTATCAAGGGTTCAAATTTGTCTCAAATAATGATATCTGAAAACCATTTAGACACAGCTTTCCTCAGTAAGAAGATATACCACTTAGAATAACTAATTCTTGCAATCCATGAGCGCTGCCATATTGTTAAAATCATTACCTCCCTGCTGGGTTATCTCTAAGCATCTAAGAGAGGGCAGCACCGATGCTGACGTCAGTGAGACACATTGCATTTTTACACACGCTTAGTAACAGAGATAAAATGCCATCATCAAAATGTGAATGGAAACTTGAAATGGATGTAAACAGTTGTCATTTTGAAACAGGGTTTATGGAGGAAGATTTTGGATCTCAGAATGATGCATTCTCATCAGCTGTTAATGTTACATGTAACTAGAATGGAATGTCCCTGGATCAGTGTTATTGTGACCTATTTTTCTTGCACTCAGGAATTTCTTAATTTGTTGTTATGATTTTGAACATTATGTGTGCTACATAAATGAGCACACAAGGTGCATTGCTCAACATCCTGATTTTTAAAATGTGACTTAGTTCAGGAATCTGTTATTCTTCTGACAGCAAAACCGAACCGGCATACGTATCATTAAGATCCAATCTAAGATAAAAACAAATCAGAGAGAAAGATTTCTAGAGCATTTAAATAAAAAGTAACGGTAAGAAACCCGACAAAGAAAATGAAATTACATTTTTACATTTATTTGAAATCTACAAACAGCATTTTATGTTATTTATTTATGTTAAACACTGACTGCCACATCTCCGTACAAACATCTGGAATGCGGTGGGCTCATATTTCACAAATTATCTATTCATTTTTTGCACAAATCATATAAAGTTACCTAAGGTTCTGTTATAGAAATATACTGAATCCTTGTCCTCTCATGACAGTACACAATTTTGCTTCACATCCAGGCATAATTTCTCTGTATAAACATTGACCCAGTTCTATCAACTATGTATAAACATTGACCCAGTCACCAGCAGCAATGTGGCTTATCTACGTCAGAGAACAGATGCATGCTGGGGGAAACGGATTACCTCCATAAACCTTTCACTGAGAGTGTTAAATTGATAAAATCTCATGATAGAAATAAACAAAAAGGTTACAGTCGTCATTTCTAAGTTTCAAAAGGCTTTTAAAATTTATTAAGCAACAATTAATTTTTCATGTTCACTTCCTTTAAATACATAAAATGTAGAGGTTCATGCTCACCTGTGAATAAAATATGGATTGGGAAAACTTAAAAAGCAAGACATGTATACTTTTAATATATGATAGTATACTAATATACTAATCGGCCACATTAAACATATCATGCATTCAAATATGTAATTAGTTTGTCTATAACTGCATTAGACATGGAGATTCTAGGGATCTTTGACCCCTCACTTTTCTCCATAAACACATTTATAATTCCATTTAATGTATTACGTTTATAAATATTTCTGGACAAACCAAGTGAGCACTGAAGGAGTTTCTTCTTTGTTTGGCTTGAAATTATTTTGTCTTTCACTGATTGATCAAGTGATTGTTTACATGAATAGTAATAAATTGTAAATAGGTTACTTGAAAGAAGGAATTCTGCCATCATCTTATAACCTTTGCAGGGATTGTACATCTGCCAAACCATTTTGAGCATCATATCTCATGTCCAGAGAAATTTTGCCCAATGTTTCTTGTTTCTTGTTTGCAGTTCTTTACATCAGACTTTATCCATGTTCTCTTTGCGACCTTTAATGTGTCAAAAAATCCAAATACCGTTTTCTGAAAATCGGTATATAAATTATATATGGACAGTTGGTTTATCAAGACTGGCTAATCAAAACTCTGAATGCTATGCCCCACCAGAATTGGTTTGATAAAATTTAGAAACTGGGAAAGTTCTTCCTGGGATTGACACAACTCACAGCCTGGCCTTTGTGTTTTAGGACACTTCCAACAAAAATCAAACCTGTGGCTGCAGAAATCCGATGCTAATTTCTGTAGATGGGGTCATGTATATATTCAGTTCCTCCCTCCAGAGACTGCTACAATCTGAATAATATCTGATGTTTGAGCCATAAGAAAAGTAAAGTCAGACATTAAAGAAAGACAGAATCTTATTACACTAAGTTCTAAATTATCAATTAAACGAAATGGTTACTTTCAAAAGTACCTTAATCTAAACGAATGATTTGTAACAAGTAAATTATTATATACAATGAACTTACCCAGACATGTAGTTTCCAGAAAGGAAAGGGTTACAGTGCTAAAATCAAAAACAAAAACTGTTTTGTAAAGTCAACTTACTTGTCAACAATACCAACTGAAACTTTTCAACACTGCAACTTTAAATCCCCTCTTTTATGTAGTTATAACCATCTTTTGTCTGACAGACCGTAGCTGACAGTCTAGTCTTGAGACTTTCTGAGCCTCAATAAAACCTGTTATGATTAGAAATCTCCTGATTATGAAGATATATAATTTGTATGGTGTACAGATTTCCCATTAGCAGCATCACTTTAAACATTTAAAACTATTTCCAACATAAATTTAAACTTACAATCGTTTCCGAACTTTTGATGACACTATATGGTTATATTCTCATTGACCTGTGTCGAACCAAGAATTGCAAACTCATCTGCCTTAGCAGCATACTTTAGGAATAGATTTTCTAAGGCATTTCGAAAATCTTAACAGTTTAATGGTTTACCAAAAGGCAATTTTTTGGGGTTTGTAGTCCTTTCCATTCATACATCTCAAGTCTCGCTCATTGTGCTCTTCTAAACAACAGAAACTTTTTTTTAAATAAGCTTAGAATGTCAATGATTACTAAATAAAATACCTCCAAAAAATTTCAATTTTACATTATTTTACAAATATTGTCTACAAATGCACATCATCTTTCCTTACAATACAAGTGTGGGACTTTATTCTGCTATCCACCAGCTATTGCTTTTGGCTAGCTCTTGTTCTGACTTACACATTATATGAAACATTTCTCGATGTGAATTCGTACTTTTGTGTTTTTAGGATTTTGTAACTGTTACTAAGCTCAAAAAAGGAACCTTTTTGGTGTGATTCTTATCCGCCTGCTTGGAAATGGTACTGTCTACTGTAACCTTTAACCGAGCAATAGTTGCGGAATCATTAACCTTGACAAGGGTATCAACTTTAAGTAAAAACAATTTATGGGTATATTTTATGTCAGATATACAAAGAACCTTGTGTAACTTTATATAAAGCAAATTACCTTTGCTCCATTATCATAAATCTCTGGATCATTACACGTGCCATGATTGGTTCCATGGCTTTTGCAGAGCCGGATTAATTACGTGAATATTCCTTTTTCCTTTGCTGCATCTCATATTCTACATCTCTTTCCTTTTATAACATATCTAACACATTTATTGGTCTTCTTGCCAAATAATGTGGCACGTCCTGCAAAACACCAATTTTTTATTATTATTTGAAATAAAAAAAAAATTTATAATACAAGAGTAATTAGGTATCTATAGGCCAAGTGGTACTGTAAGGCTGTTATAAGCTTGGCCAGTTCAACGTGTTTGCCATAACCATCAAAAGAGACGGTCAGTTTTCCATCGCTTCTTTAAAAAAATATTATTATTATTATTTGTATTATCATTCTATTTTATCATGCACCTACATATATTTCAGCAAGATATGATGCAAGCATATTAACATTTTTAATACCTACATTTCTAATTCTTTATTTAATTGCTTCTTGCATGATTAATCCGCCAAAGAGTTAAGCTGGTGTCCGACTTCTCTCTTCCTCCTCTTCAGTGCTTTTTGGGTGATGCTTGGAATGGTCAAGGTAAGCAAGAATACTGTTAATTTGTGTCTCCCCAAAACCTCCATTTATCATTCCTGCAATTGTATTGTTATTGTACACACCGATTTCTAGATCATTTGTCACAGACAGAGGTAAAACGGTCGTCGGGATCTAGGTTTCAATATTTTCTTATCAACGACCAACTTTCGATTTAAAATGAATGTCATTCTCTGGTAAGAACAAACAAAAGCGATGGCGACTACTGCTGTGCAGAACGACCTGACAATTTGTTCTATATGCTTTGAAAAATTCAAAACGCCAAGGATTTTACCTTGCTCGCATGTATTTTGTCAGAGTTGTATTTCATCGTATATAGTGAGCTCATGTGAATCAAAAGAGACACCTGTGGGATTTTTCTGTCCATTGTGTAGAGAATTTATTCCATCACCAGCTCCTATCCGTTATCCAGAAAAGTGGGCAGAGAGTTTGCCCATTTGTGAAATTATCGAAAAATTTGTGAAACTCGGTGAACTTAAACTGTGCCTACCATGCCAACGAGAAAATGAAGAAGAAATAGCTATAGATATATGCATAACATGCGATGAGCCAATTTGTTTAAACTGCACAAAATACCATAAACGAATATTGACGACAAGAACTCACCTCATTATTCCTCTCAATGAACCCAGTAAAGCCCTACAACTCATCACAACTTTAAACAAAAACGATAGATGCCCCACACATCCTGATAAAGACGTCGAATTACATTGCAATGATCATCAAAAAACTTGTTGTGCACTCTGTGTTAGCACCGAACATAGAAAATGTTCCGACGTAGAAACCATAAAGTCAGCTGCCGAGGAAGCAAAAAAAGACAAAAGAGTGCAGGAGTTAAGGAGAAAAATAAACGAATTTGAAAAGGAGCATCTTACTTTTAAACGAAAGTATGAAGAAAACATAACAGAAATAGAAAGTAAGTCCGATAGCATAAAAGAAGAATCCAAAAGAATCCGTAAGAAAATTAACGATCACTTGGACGAAATTGAGAATCAACACATGAATGAGCTAAGTATATTTACTAAAAAGAGTAGGGATACATTGGGTAAGCGCATTGATTCTGTGTCAGATAGGATTCACTTTAGTAGACACTGCATACAGAGTCTTCGGAACCTGGAGGATGCCAGTGATGCCTGCTTTATGAAGGAATACCATTGTGTCAGAGAAAAGTTTGATGCACTGGAAAGTCAGACTATGAGAACAAAACTCGAGTCAACAATACCAGAAGAACTTGAAGCAATTAGAAACCTGACACACTTTTGTGAAACTAATCTGTCAGGATTAGAGACACAACTGACAAGGAGAAGAAAATTCATTAATATGTCTCTTTCTTTGGTTTACGAGTCTCGACTTCCCAAAGCCAATATCTGTAGTGGAACATTATTCTCTGACGGAAAAATCGTCCTAGCAAATCACAGCAGAGATAAAATCGGACTATTTTTATTGAGATTAACAAATGAATCATGGGAAACAGAAATAAACTTTGAATCTTACGATTGGTTTTTTGACGTTAAACATACAGAGAATAAAATGTATTCTACAAATTGTAGCAAAAAATGTGTGATTATCATGACAAGCGACGACTTTAACAAGATAAGTGAATTCAAAATGAAAGATGATTTGATGCCTTTCGGTATATCCTTGGGAAGGGGTTTTCTCTTTGTCGCATGTAGAAATGCAATCCTAAAATATTCTTTAGAAGGGTTGTTTATTTGCAAATACCATGTGGAAACTGGAACACTTTATTTAACAGTGACAGAACTCGGGCACATTGTGTACAGTAATGGAACAACGGATACTGTGACCTGCATCAATGAGACAGGACAGACTCAGTGGGAATACAAACACACCAGGCTTAAGAGTCCACACAGTGTGGACAGGGATGAGCTCGATAATCTTTTTATTAGCGGATCGGGCAGTGACAATATTCACATTTTGTCTTCCAGTGGCACACTTATCAGAATTATTGAGGACATTCCATGTCCAGCTTTTATAAAAATGTTTAAGGATAATGATTTGTGTTGTGTGTGCTGCAATTGGAAGAATATCAAAATATATAAGATCAAATAAAGAAAATGTATATATAAACATAGAAGTATATTAGAAGTCTAAACCATACAAAAGAGAATCAAAATAAAACGTATGTTTTACGTGAAGCGTGATTTATGAATCTCTTTTTAAGAATAATCTTACAGAGACCAAGCTATTTCATTCTAATGTCATAGTAGTAAGCCTTCCCATATATTCGCTAAGGAGCAGCCTTGAAGCAAACAATCTTCATGTCCATTATAAATTAAAGTACAACTTTTATCTGCTATTTTCTGATCTTTTTTTCAATTTTAAAAACGGTTCTTCAGAGAGATAAAAAGCTGATGAATTGGTTTTTTAAGTTAATTAATCATTCTGCGGGAAATGTTGTGATGAAAAAAATTACACTGGGTAATCATGGTTGCTTGAATACTAGTAAAATTTATGACGTGAAGAAACTGTTTAAATTTAATATCAAAGAAAATACTATGACAATTGTATATTATAAATAAATAGAGTATAAAGGCGAATAATCAATATTGAGAATATAAGATTGCAGTAGATTAGTATCACATATATTCATTTGTGTATACTTTGTTGCAATACAAAAATAAAGTCTGATACATCTTGGAAGGAAACGATATATATTTTTCATTATGCTCATTTTTTTACCTAGAAAAAAATTGACATCACATAAGAATTTCTGGTAAATGTAAGTTGAAAGCGATACTAAAATAAACCAGAATGTTAATTGAAGCAATGAAAGTGGAAGGGGGGCTAGACTAATCAAAAATCTTGACAAGCAAAAAAAGGTTATTCTTTATCGTTATGTCTAACTTTTGCTAAGTCCCCTACCCCCCCCCCCCCCCCCCCGGTTCGGACGCCTATGTGCACAATATACGTTTTCAAAGTTGGAAAATGTTGTTTCATACGAACATAAAGAGACAAAATGTCATAATTTGTAGAGACTTCATTTGTATACTTTAAAGTGAGACAAGACGTTGATCACGTGTCTTTTGTTGACCACATGACAGTTATCATGGAATATATAGTAATAGGTGATAAACATTGTGGAAGTCATGTTGTTTGAAGGTTTAAATAATCTATAGATAGGATTAAAAATGCTTCTCCATTTTTATTTTGCCCCCCTCCCAAAAAAACCCCACTTTTTAAGTTGTTATTTTTTTTGTAAGCTAGGCATAATTATTCTGATCAGTTGTATTATGTAAAATTTTCTAATTAAAAGTACATAAATTGGGAGGAATTTTAATGTTTTTAATTTTTGAAATGTAGATTTCCAAAATCATAATTAGTTAATATAATCATAGATAAATTCTTATCATTATTCTATAAATGTCCAAAGAATGTATTACTTTTTTGATGTTTCAAAACAGAAACAGTCATAAAAAGCCATAATTCCAGGAATAGGGGTAGGGGTGATTGCTATTAGTAGTAACTCTGTTGAATGCCAAGAAAGTTGATATTTGAACTTTTTAAGAAAATTTCATTGAGTATTAATTTATGTGCTATCATATTGTGTTCAAATTTAAAAATAATAAAAATTCCAAAATTTTAAGCATTGATTTTATCAATATTTTCGTAAAATTATGATATTGCCATGTAAAAAGGTCGATGTTGTCATTAATTTATTTCTGTTCTTAAACTTATGAATAAAATTTGCAAATAAATTCCATCAAATTGATTAGTTATTTCAGAAAGTTAAGATATTCTAAAATAATCATAATCCAAGAAAAAGAGGGGGGGGGGGGTTCGTATCAAAATATCTCCCTTGCAAGGCAAGAAAGTCGCCGCAAAAATGATATTTTTTTTGTTGTAGAGGAAATGTTTATGTGTAAAAAAATAAAAAAAAAATCATTGCATGACAAATAATTTTACACTGCAACGTTCTGATCCCCCTGATTAGCATGCTGATGCAGAGTCTTTGTACACACTTTTTAATCTGTCGGATTATTATGACGTAATCATACGCAGTGTAAGAAATGATCGAAACGTGATATCAAATTCTCAAGTGAATATCTGTCGATAAAAGGTAGGATTGCTCTGAAGACGTCCAGTTACTCACAAAATCCAGTAAAATTCTCATTACTTTCAACATCCGTCATAACAGGTTTCGTTCACGTTTATTACTTTGTTATTTGGCTTAGCACTCTCTCTCTCTCTCTCTCTCTCTCCCTCTCTCTCTCTCTCTCTCTGTGTGTGTGTGTGTGTGTGCGCTAGAGAGAAAGAGAGAGAGAAAAAAAACTTATTTGACTTCCGATTATGTACTCTTTTTACTTGTGTTTTGCTTAATCTGTAATTTGACACGTAGTTAGATAAGCTTGTTCTGTTTGTTTTTGGATTTTTTTTTCACTTTTCAAATGGATTTTATTAACTTCATCTGCCAGATATTTATGTATTTATTTGTTTATTAATGCCCAAATGATTGATTTAAATCACTTATTGTTGTTGTACATGTGAAAAATTATTCTTTCGATGAACATGTTCAAGATGAGTTGGGTGAAGATACATTTTAAACAATCGAGTAGACAATCGGCTCCATTATTATTAAGAAAATCTTACCTTATCGAGCAAATATCGAGCAATTACTTGAGAGTTAATATTAAAGGCAATATATACCGTTTTAAACGCTGTTTTTGCTATGTTAGAAATCCGACCCAAACTTTGCCAGCGTGATGATCGGTATAAAAGAAAACATCGTGACGAATGCTCCATGTTATTCATTAGTATTAATTAAATGTTACGGTTAATTTATGTAAGGAGAAATTTTTTTCTTATGCATATTTATAAACGATTCACTTTTGAAAGTATGCGGAAAACTGAATGGGGGAAGAAGAACGCTGGCAAGTTTGTTTACAAATTAAATTTTGACGTTGACAAACAAATATTTCTTCATAACTTTCTTCATAACTAATAATGATTATCAATAAACATATAGACCACCATTTTAATTCATATTGATCATAGAATAGTTAAAACGTCAGTATTTCCCCTTTCGGGGGCCCCTCGACTCATAACATTTGTTGTGTCTTTGTCTTTTTCTTTCACGAATTAGATTCGTTTTATTAAAAAAACATTTAATTTGTCTACGAATGCGTTAGCCTACTATAGTCTGTCCCAAGATATTTATGCTGCACATTTGCACGATTTTTAATAAAAATACACATAACGGTTACCTGTTAAAGAAGTGCAATTGAAATCGATGAAAGGGAAAAAAATTTGGCAGCATCCCAGCATTCCTTCTATCTCCCGTAGTGCTATGCCAAAAATGGCTGACATATAACTCGTAATTTACGGTTCCTTGATGTTTGAAGGCACCGTTTCCGTTTGAGTATCGCACAAGCTTTGGTGAGAAACAAGAGATTTTCTACACGCTTCCATTCCTTCTTATTGTGTCGATATACGTAAACAAAGCAAAAGAAATTTAAGTATAACGTCACAGTCACACTTTATTTCCCGCGATAAAATTAGAGGTGGATCAACATCTGTATAGCGTGTACATGTAATCGCTATTTCAGTGTAAACTGCTTCTTCCCAAGTCAAGGGTTTCTGATCCGTTAATGTAGAGCGGAGCGGATCAGAATTTTCTGACTTCGAAAGTTCCATACTTTACTGTCATATCGATCCAAGCTAATTTTGAATGCAGTAAGTATAAGTAGGAAGGAAATTTAAAAATATATTGATATCAAAGTTACAGCCTCGTCATTTTGTAATAAATAAAAAGGAATAAAGAGAAAAACAGTTAAAAAATCTATGTAGATACTGCATATGGTCAAACCATTAAATTGGAAAATGGGAAATTACACACCTATAAGGTGTGGGGGGGGGGGGGGCAACATGGATACAACGTATATTTAGCATGCAAAAATAAACAAATCAGAAAACAAAATTCATGAACCAGGAGAAAAAAAATAAGTCAGATAACAGCAAGAAACAAAAGAAAAATATATTTATCGTTTACAGATTTGATCAAGTTAAATACAGATTACATATTACAGACTGATTAATTCTCTCCAAAAGTAAAGGACGGTTTTAGGGTGGAGCAAGTCTATGAATGTATTTTGTTATATTTTTTTAAAACATAGAAATATTTATTCTCTCTCTCTCTCTCTCTCTCTCTCTCTCTCTCTCTCTCTCTCTCTCTCTCTCTCTCACACACACACACACACACACACACACACACACACACACAATCTATCTCTCTCTCAAAAATGGTCTGATGTTAATTGATAATTGTCTAAATATCACATAGTTGACAATGATGCAAGATATGTGTAATTTCTGCTGCGCTCGCCCCAACGGTCGCACCGTAAAACATATTATTCAATACTTTTAAGTGCGTTTGAATTAAATTGTATAATTTGCAGAAAGGTTCTACCTGTAGATCATCACACTGACAATGTTTGGGTTGGGTTTCAAACATAGCAAAATCAGCGTTAAAAACGGCACATATAGCTTTAAGGAATTCTTGCATTCCTCTGTAGTCGTTGAATGTACATCAAGGTGAACCTGTGCTATTCAGTCAACTGAATGATTACATAACTGAAAGGTTAATGAATAATGTCAGGTATATAAAAAGTTTTTTTTTTTTTTTTTTTTTTAATTTCGGTACTTTGATAATTTATTAATATTTAACTTGCAAGGCTAATGCATGCTGTAAATGGCTGCTAGATGCATCCTACTTGTTTTTACGGAAGCGTATTAGTGCCACATATACACTTCACATTTTTTATTTTCTACATTTAAATCTGTAAAATTTGCACTTTAAAGTGTAAAATTCACACTTTAATCTGTAAAATTTACACTTTAATCTGTAAATTTTACACTTTAATCTGTAAAATTTACACTTTAATCTGTACAATTTACACTTTAATCTGTAAAATTTGCACTTTAAAGTGTAAAATTTACAGTTTAATCTGTAAATTTCACACTTTAAAGTGTAAAATTCACACTTAAATCTGTAAAATTTGCACTTTAATCTGTAAATTTTACACATTAATCGGTAAAATTCACATTTTAATCTGCATAATTTGCACTTTAATCTGTAAAATTTTCACTTTAATCTGTAAATTTTACACTTTAATACGTAATATTCACACTTTAATCTGTAAAATTTACACTTTAATCTGTACAATTTGCACTTTAAAGTGTAAAATTTACAGTTAAATATGTAAAATTTACACATTAATCTGTAAAATTTACACTTTAATCTGTAAATTTTAGACATTAATCTGTAAAATTCACACATTTCAATCTGTAAATTTTACACTTTGTAAAATTTACAGGTTAAATTGTGAATTTTACAGATTAATGTGCAAAATTTACAGATTAAAGTGTGAATTTTACACATTAAAGTGAAAATTTTACACTTTAACGTGTAAATTTTACAGATAAAAGTGTGAATTTTACAGATTAATGTGTAAATTTACAGATTAAAATGTGAATTTCACACTTTAAAGTGTAAAATTTACCGATTAAATTGTGAATTTTACAGATCAATGTGTAAAGTGTAAATTTTACAGTTTAATCTGCAAAATTTACAGATTAAAGTGTGAATTTTACAGATTAATGTGTAAAATTCACAGATTTAAGTGCAAATTTTACAGAATAAAGTGTGAATTTCACACTTAAAAGTGTGAAATTTACAGATTAAACTGTAAATTTGACACTTTAAAGTGCAAATTTTACAGATTAAAGTGTAAATTTTATAGATTAAAGTGTAAAATTTATAGATTAAAGTGTGAATTTTACAGATTAAAGTGTAAAATTTACAGATTAAAGTGTAAATTTTACAGATTAAAGTGTGAATTTTTACACTTTAAAGTGCAAATTTTACAGATTAAAGTGTAGAAAATAAAATATGTGAAGTGTATATGTGGCACTAATACGTTTCCGTATGTTTTAATAAATTGCAGCAAAAAGTAAAAAAAAAATAAATTTAATGGAAGACAGATTGAGATTTTTTTTCTTCAAACGGTTTATTTTCAAAGAACATTTTAGTATACTGATCGGGATCGGAAGACAAAAATATTATTTTTGTCTTTTTTTCAACCGCTCAACTTTCTGTTCTCGTCGTCACGAAAAGTGTTTTGTCCTCGGTTGGAGATGAATAAACGTACGTGTAAGTGACTAAAGATATTTTTATCAAAATGGAATATATAGGCGTACAAAATGACTTGACAATTTGTTCCATCTGTTTCGAAAAATTCAATACACCAAGGGCGTTGCCTTGTTCACATGTATTTTGTCACAGTTGTATATCTTCTTATATTGTGAGTTCGTGTGAATCGAAAGAGGCACCGGTGGGATTTTCATGTCCACTGTGTAGGGAATTTGTTCCATCACCAACTGTTTTAGCGAAACCAGACACGTGGGCAGAATGTTTACCTATCTGTGAAAATATTGACAAACTTGCTGAAATCAAGGAACTGACATTGTGCCTACCATGTCAAAGGGAAAATGATGACGAAGAAGCTACAGACATGTGCATCACATGTCAGGAGCCAATATGCAAAAATTGCGCGAAATATCACAAACGGAATTTAACATCATGCAATCATCACATTGTGTCTCTCAATGAACAAGGCAAAGCACTGAAATTTTTCAAAACAGAACATGGAAAAGGATGGTGTCCCCAACATCCAGACAAAATTGAAGAGTTACACTGCAATCAGCATCAAACGCCTTGCTGTGCTCGGTGCGCTGTTACAGAGCACTGGAAATGCTCCGATGTGGAAACAATACAGTCTGTTGCCGAGAAAACAAAGAAAAGGGAAGTCCTGGGGGTATTAAGAAGAAAAATAAATAAATACGAACATGAGATGCGTACTTCTAAAAAAAAGCAAGAAAACAATCTCACTCAAATAGAATGTACAGCAGAAAGTATTAGAGTCGAACTGCAAAAAATAAGACAGGAAGTTAACGATCATCTGACCATGCTCGAGAATGAAGACATGGATAAGTTGAGTCAGATTACGAAAAAAAGTAAGGCCATACTGAGTAAGAGCATTGATTCTGTGTCAGATAGGATTAACTTCAGCAGACAATGCATACAGAGTCTTCAGAAGCTGGAAGAAGCTAGCGATATGAATGATATCTGGTTTATGAAGGAATACCATCGTGTCAGAGAAAACTTTGAATTGCTTGAAAGGCGGACTGATAATCTGAAGGAGCATGAATTGATGATCAAATCAAAAATATCGAGAAAACCTTATGAAATTACAAAGTTGACATGTTTAACGACAATTAGCATAGATCATTTAGAAAAGGAACTTCGTGTGCGAGAGAGATATATTCCGGAGTTGTCGCTTAAACTTGTTTCTGAATTTGAGGTAGTGCCACATGATGACATCTACGGGGGTGTGCTTCATTCTGATGGATCAGTTACTTTAGCGAAGTTTGGATTTAGTAACAAAGGTCTTCAGCAATACGCCTTCAAAGCCGGTAGATATGGACAGAAAATGTATTACTATTCGGTTCATTGCTTTTTCGGGTTAGCATTGAACGAAGATAAATTTTTTACAACTAGCCGAAATGAAAACAGTGTTTGTGTGATTTCAAGCGATACTTTTTACCTTTTGAGGAAAATACCGATCGACGACAATTTCAGTCCATATGGAATATGTCTGTGGAAGGAATTCCTTTTTGTTGCATGCCAGACAGCTATTCTCAAGTACAACATTCATGGACGTTTTATCCATGAATATCCAGTTGATTTCAATACGTTGTTTGTTACAGTTACAAGTTCTGGCAACATTGTATTCACCAATTCAAAATTGAATTTTGTAGCCTCAATAAATGCAAGTGGAAACCAACTATGGAAATATATGAATACGAAATTAAGGTTACCTCATAGCGTTGACAAAGATGGAATGGATAATCTGTATATAGCCAGTACTGACACGAACAGCATCCACATTCTGTCCTGCGATGGCTCTCTCATCAGAATCATAGAAGATATTCCAAAACCTATATTTATGAAGGTTCAAGAGAGTAATCGAACTTGTTGCGTATGCAGCAAATTTGGAAGAATCAAAGTTTATGAAATGATATAAAGACGGCCACATAAAACATGTTTCAATGACCAGAAATGCGTTTGAAATAGTTTTATTTAAGCAAGCAGTGCGTGTTGGTTTCTTTGTATGCCAATGCTAAAGTCTTTTCATTTGAATGAGATGGAAATTAAGATTTCTGTGATCGCTCGTCTTCATTTTCTTAAAGAAAATGTTAAAATGTTGATTTTACCAGTTTTTTAAAAGTAATTTAGATCGCAAAATACAACTAATAATATATACCTTTTAGTGAGTCTTTTGTTTCTTAACATGTAATAATTACTATTATTATATGTTCATGCTAAATACTGAAATCAGATTGGTTTAGACGCAGTTTATAATCCGTTATATTACCCTCAGCGTTAGCAACACACTTGGCAACGGGTAACACAACGAAGTTACATGCGCGTAAATTATGCGCGTACGGTTCGCCGTAGAATTCACGTCAAAAAATTTTAAAGCAGTAAAGTTTTCTTTAGGAATTAAGACATTCAGTATAATAAAATAAATAGTGCCTGTTTGGGAGGGCAACAGTTGAAATTGACTACCCTTAAAAACCATTGTCAACCTCCGCTTTGCGTCGGTTGACAATGGTTTTCTCGGGGTGTCAATTTCAACTGTTACCCTCCCAAACAGGCCCTTTTTATATATTAACGGTCAGTTAATGAGGAAAGTTTATGACAAACAAAAACCTCCGAAAAAATCATAAAAATTTACACTTTATATTACTATTTTTCATTGTATATCACTACTTTTTAGCTCACCTGAACCGAAGGTTCAAGTGAGCTTTTCTGATCACCCGTTGTCCGTCGTCCGTCCGTCCGTCTGTCTGTCTGTCCGTCCGTCCGTCTGTAAACTTTTCACATTTTCAACTTCTTCTCAAGAACCACTGAGCCAATTTTAACCAAATTTGGTACAAAGCATCCTAATGGAAAGGGGATTATAAATTGTTAAAATAAAGGACACAGCCCTTTTTAAAAGGGAGATAATTGCGAAACAGTGAGTATAGGGTGTGTGTCTTTAAAAATCTTCTTCTCAAGAACCACTTCACCAGAAATGCCAATATTTACACAAAAGCTAGTGTATATAGTGAAGATTCTAAATTGTAAAAATCGTGACCCTCGGACCAAAACTGGGGCCCTGGGCGGGGTTCAAAGTTTAGCATAGAAATATACATAGAAACATGTTTACAAGATTTACAAGATTTTTGTTTCATTTATTCAACTAAATTGTGCACCAAAAAACCCAACTGTGTCTCCCTAAATATTAACAACTCATGGCATAAGTATATAAGTTTGTTTAATCAAGAAATGACGGATGAAGACGATAAGGTGTAAAAATTCACTAAACATTATTTTATTTTATCGCTTATAGTTTATTTGGAGACCGTGCCCGATAAAAATAAAAATTAATATGTAAATTTATTTGTTGTCGGGCACGGTCTCCAAAATGAATGTAAGCGATAAATGTATCTTGTGATTTTGTTGTATATTGGTTTAGCATTATAAATACGGCATAGACTGGTTCGCCAGCTTATAGGAAATAGCAGTGACGAGAAAAAATTAATTTTTAGGCCCACAAGTTATCTTCACACGCTTGCGATGGAATGCCGAAAAAATCTTTCGGAGAGTCAATAGATTTATTTTAAAAGTAAAACGACTTTAATAGTTATAAACAAAGAAAGAGAAACATCTTTCGATTAAGTAAAACCGCTACAAAGTGTTAGCCTGAAAAAATCTCTGGAAGCCAGGCAACTGTATATTTATTTTACCTACTGGTTATGGAAAGTCCTTAGCTTTACAAAAAAAAACCAATTTCTACACTGACACGATCCCACTCTCTAAGTTAATAACTCTATATTTTATAAACACATAAGATAATATGTACAGACCATGTGCTAATTGTGTGTAGCCTGTGTGCATTCAATTTATATGTTATCGGACCTTTACGAGAAAACGGAGCTAAATCAGATCGTTACCATCCTCAGCAGCCCCATAAATCAAGTTATAATGGGCATGGATTGGAATGCTACGAGTAGTCTAGTGCCAATTATAACTTACTCAACAATGTAAATATTTAACGTTATACATTTCCGATGTAAATTAATATTTACAATACCCACATAAACAATGTATTGTCAACGGTGTCAATTAATTTGTTCTTGTTAATTTGATATTTATTGTCAAATTCATGTTTAGTTCTTCTTAAACCTTCTTTCCTTGATCCGCCTCAATCTTCTTTCCGATTTATTTTAAGTGTGCGCATTTGCTGTGCGCGAAGCTGCAGTGAGTTTTCCCACTGTTTACCTGTCCTTGAATTTCCTAGCGGAGGCGTTTAGGATCAAGGGCAGGCTATCCAGTCTAAGATACGGCAGATCTACGCACGTGGTGTAGATTTATTTGTAAACAACACTACCATAGGTAATCTTGTTTCACACGGAAATTGAAATAAATAAAAGTATGTTTTATTATTATTAGGGAAACACTGTTAATGTGTTACACTCGTATACTAATGATGAACCCGTGAAATTTGTTCAAAGACTGCTTAAAGCAGAAACAGAAAGAAGTTAATTTATTTTTAAACTTTGAAATTTCTTCGATTTTTGTAACCATGATGAGTTACGATTCATTGTATTACAAATGCATCACTACGTATTTTATAAGGAAATATACTGAGTATACAATCACTTGGTATGTTAAAATTGCAAATAAAAATATACATGTAGTTGCATATGTGCGAATTTAGTTACACAAACCATGATAATATTTGATATACGACTATTGGTACAGAAAATTAAATTAATGATATCTATATTAAAGAAAATGTCAGCTCGACGCCTTTGTGGCCGTTCCGGCCGTTGATATGTATAGGGAAGATTCTAAATTGTAAAAATCGTGACCCTCGGACCAAAACTGGGGCCCCAGGCGGGGTTCAAAGTTTAACATAGAAATACATAGGAAAAATGTATAAAAATCTTCTTTTCAAGAACCATTGCACCAGAAATGCCAATATTTACAAAAAAGCTTGTATATATAATGAAGATTCTAAATTGTAAAAATTGTGAGCCCCGGACAAAAAGTGGGGCCCTGGGCGGGGTTCAAATTTTAACGTATATAGGAAAATGTTTAAAAATCTTCTTCTCAAGACCTATAATGCAACAGTTTGGAATATTACTATGCATACATCCTTAAATAATGTAGATTCTAATTTGTAAAAATCGTGACTCCCGGACTAATACTGGGGCACCAAGAGGGGTTCAAAATTTAACATTTTAAAAAATATATAGAAAATTTTTAAAATGTTCTTCTTGAGAACTACAATGTTACAGTTTGTGGAATTCCTATACATGCATCCCTGGCTTATGTAGATTCTTAATTGGTAAAATCGTGACCCCCGGACTAATACTGGTGCCCCAAGAGGGGTCAAAGTTTAATATAGAAATATATAGGTAACATGTTAAAAAATCTTCTTCTTGAGAACTACAATGCTACAAGTTGTGAGATTACTATGCATGCAACCTTAAATAATGTAGATTCGATAGTTTTAAATTAGTGACCCCTGAACTAATACTGGGGACCCAAGATGGGTTCAAAATTTAATGTAGAAGTATATGTGGAAAATGTTTAAAAACCTTTTTCACGAGAACTACAATGCTTCAATTTGTCAGATTACTACGTAAGCATCCTTAAATAGTGTAGAAGCTGTGACCCTCAATCTAATACTGGGGCCCCAAGAGGGGTTCAAAGTTCAACATAGAAATATAGAGGGAAAATGTTTAAAAATCTTTTTCCAGAGAACTACAATGCTTCAACTTGTGAGATTACTATGCAAGCATCCTTGAATAATGTAGATGCTAAATTAATAAAGCTGTGACCACTGGACTAATACTGGGGCCACAAGAGGGGTTCAAAGTTTAACATAAAAATATATATGGGAAATGTTTTCAAAAAGTTTTTCTCGAGAACTATTATGTTACAGTTTGTGAGATTACTATGCAAGGATCCTCAAATAGTGTAAATTCTAAATTGTTAAAGTCAACCATAAACCTCGGACCAATACTGGGGCCCCAGAAGGGGGGTTCAAAGTTAGAAATAGCATATGCTACGAAATAGAATGTTACAAGAAACTGTTGTTCAGGTGAGCGATGTGGCCCATGGGCCTCTTGTTTAGCTCACCTGAGCTGAAAGCTCAAGTGAGCTTTTCTGATCACTTTTTGTCCGGCGTCCGTCTGTCTGTCCGTCTGTCTGTCCGTAAACTTCCAAGGGGAGATAATTAAAAATCATTGAAAATTTGTTGGTATTTTTCAAAAATCTTCTTCTCAAAAACCATTTGGCCAGAAAAGCTGAAAATTGTGTGAAAGCATCCTCATGTAGTGTAGATTCAATTTTGTTCAAATCATGATCCCCGGGGGTAGGGTGGGGCCACAATGTGGGGTCGAATTTGACATAGGAATATATAGAGTAAATCTTTAAAAATCTTTTTCTCTGAAATTTATCAGCCAGAAAAGCTGTAACTTGTGTGTAAGCATCATCAGGTAGTGTAGATTCAAGTTTGTTCAAATCATGATCCCCAGGGGTAGGGTTGGGCCACTATTGGGGGTCGAAATTTTACATATTAGGAATGTATATAGTAAATCTTTAAAAAATCTTCTTCTATGAAACTGTTCAGCCAGAAAAGCTAAAACTTGTGTGGATGCATCCCCAGGTAGTGTAGATTCAAGTTTGTTCAAATCATGATCCCCGGGGGTAGGGTGGGGCCACAATGGGGGGTCAAATTTTACATAGGAATATATTGAGAAAAATATTTAAAGATCTTCTCAGAAACCGATTGGGCAGAAAAGCTGCTACTTGTGTGGAAGGATCCTCAGGTAGTGTAGATTTAAATTTGTTCAAATCATGATCCCCAGGGGTAGGGTGGGGCCACAATGGGGGGGGTCAAATTTTTACATATTGGGAATATATAGAGTAAATCTTTAAAAATCTTCTTCTCAAAAACCATTTGGTCGGAAAAGCTGAAACTTGTGTGGATGCATCCTCAGGTAGTGTAGATTCAAGTTTTTTTAAATCATAGTCCCCGCGGGTGGGGCCACAATCTTCTCTGAAATTGATCAGCCAGAAAAGCTGTGACTTGTGTGGAAGCATCCTCAGGTAGTGTAGATTCAAGTTTGTTTAAATCATACTCTTCAGGGGTAGGGTTGGGCCAATATAAGCATTGAATGCTTAGTTTTGGATGTCTTTGGTCCTATGACACACCAAGGCGGTGCAGACAAATTGAATACTGCACCGCTTGGTGTGTTATAGGACCGACGACATCCAAAACTAAGCATTCAATGCTTATATTTATACTGATGTCTATTTGTTTAAAATGTATGTGTATCGTCGCTGTTAAACCATTATACACGCTCTTAGTCAGTGAAATGAACCATACATGGAACAGCCATTTATATGTTATTTAGTTCTCTTCCGTGACTAAAAATATAGTGCCAGAAACATTTTCGAAAAAAAAATTGTTTATTGACAAAAAGATATGATTTAACGATTATTTTCCATTAGTTCACATCAAATTGGTGAAGTAAGTTTAAATGTTTCATTTGATATTACAAAAATAAATATACTCAAAACGCGTGATGACCTTTGTATTTGTGCTCATGGCGCATGAATAGGCTAAGTGTATTCAAGGGAAATTGAACGTCGCACATTTCCAATTCAAACATAAGGGGGAATATACACTGAATGTAAATATAACCTATTGATCATGTTTATTGCATGTAATGCTTTCGCATTACATTAACATGAAACTGACCAGTGACATCACATGCCGATCATTCCTCTAAAAGGAATACTTGTTTATAGTTACGTGAATTACATGTAATTAAAGCTAACATTTATATTTAGCTAAACAGTGAAAACCTAGTAATGAAACCTAGTAATATTCTAAATTTAACGTATACAGTTGTATATAGTTTTAAAATGACATAAAACCCCATCCCAATATCAGATCAAAGTGTCATAAATTTCACAACTTTATGTTGGGTATTATATACTCTCCCAAAAACGAAACGCAACACGTATTTTTTACAAGTTTTTGTCAAATAGAAAAATAAATTTTAAATACTTAATACATTGCGTGAACAGATTATAATAATTATTATAATGATAGTCGTTATGTTAGTTGTAATCATCAAAAAGACAGAATTTAAAACGAAAGGATTAACGAATGTTTATTTGCACAATTACATCAGTATCTTGTGTGGCCACCGTTTGCTTGCAAAACTGTTGTAACTCGTCTCCGCATTGATTGAATTAAACGTTGAATTTGGACCTAGGGTATTCATTGCCATTCCTCTTGTAGTGCCTGTTGTAATTGCATAAGAGTTTGCGGGGCTGGTTGACGCATGCGCACACGTTTATCCAATTGCTCCCAGATATGCTCAATGTGATTCAAATCCGGGGATCTGGATGGCCATGGTAACACAGTGACGTTGTGGTCAGCAAGAAAGTCGACAGTAGCACGTGCTGTGTGCGGTCTGGCGTTGTCGTGCTGAAAAACCTCTCTCTGGTGTTGATGACTGGAAGAAGATGAGGCTGGAGGATCTCGTCGCGATACCTTTGCGCCGTTAAATTGCCAGGAACAAGAACCAGTGGCGTCCGGTTGATTGTAAGAAATAGCGCCCCACATCATAACACTGCCCCTACCGAATCTGTCAACTTCTACCACACATTTTTTCGCCTGTAAACACGCATACGGCCATCTCGGTGCTGAAGCATTAATCTGTCCAACTCCTCGCTGGTGATTGCGCACTGTTTGTGCGGATATCCAGCGAAGGCCAGGTATGCTTGAAGCAGTCTGTGTTGCCGTACCTGTCCTGTAGCGTAGATGGAAAATACATATATATACCGATCCTGTTGCGTAGTTATAATACGCGGACGACCAGTTCGCGGCCTATCATTTGACGTCCCAGTCTGTAAATACCTCTGCCAGAGAGACGAGAGATTCTACTCCTGTGAACATTATATTATCAAAACCGCTTTGGTTGGGTTTTTCCGATGGCGTCACGATCAATTCTGTCAGCTACGTCAACCATAAACAATACACGCCGCCGGTGTAAAACCTTTATGATTGGTCAACTCCTTTTCTTAGGCGGATTTATCAGTACACGCTTATGCAATGCCAGAGCTGAAGGATTTTTCAGAACAGTTCATTTTCCCCAATATGGAGTTACATGTATTATCGACTATCCTCTACAGTGTATGTTTATAATAAATTCGTACAAATCTCTCTCTCCCTCTCTCTCTCTCTCTCTCTCTCTGTGTGTGTGTGTGTGTGTGTGTGTGTGTGTGTGTGTGTGTGTGTGTGTTTGTCTATATACACTTCTGAGGTATTATCTCTGTTTACACAACAACAAACTGAGGTATGTGTTGATTAGCGAGGTACTTTTTCCGTAACCTCGGAATGTATACCTCATTTTTTACGTGCTCAGCTTGTGAAGATTGCGTGGTTTAAATTTAGCATATACCTCTGTAGGACGTCAGATGGTTGGCAGGTGTGTGTTCTGCAAATTTCGAGTCATAATTTGTCATTTTTTACTCAAGCACACACTTTCTCAATCGAAGCCTCTGATTGGCTGAAATTTTGATTGGTTGTTCAACATTATTCGGAAACTATCTCGCTTTACTCGAGAGTCTCGGCCATTTTGATTTGATTACATGGTGGCATTAATCCCATTTAGCAGGTAAGCATCTGTAGAATACTTAAACTAAACTTTGTTTTCAAACAGAAAGATGTTCAATGTATAACATGTAGGCCGTAAATACTTAATATTATTGAAATGAAAATGCTTGGCAAGCAACAGGCATATCTATTTCGCCGTCAAAATAAGGTCAAATTACGTTTTCTAGGTTTTAGGTAGTTAGTTATAGATAATATTGATTGCGGTTTTTTAAAGAATATATCTGATTTTGGATAGATGGATATCATTAAAATGATTGAATATGTTAAAGATACTATATTCATTATCGTTTGTTGGGTGTATATATTTTTGGAGACCAGTTTTTGAAGTGAACCAAAGTTGACATAGTCTGATGATGGTATGAGTTATAAATTGTGAGGTTTTGAGTCATGTGATTTATTTTTATCCAATGAGATATTCATAATGGAGGATACTGTAGTGTTTCTGATACTCATATTTTCTGTTCTTTGTCTCTCATTTGGAGCTTTAATCGGTGTTTTTCTCCTATTATTTACAGTATCTAGAAGGTGGACTGCTTTGTTTTTATCTTGGAGTCGTGATTTGCAATAGGGAACAATCTGATTGTTAATGGTATGTGTTAAACTATTTATATACCCCTGAACTTTATTTAATTTTAAAACAGGAAGTTTGCAGGCAAGGCAGCCATTAACCATGTGCTTTGCATTGAAGATTTATTTGATCAAAATTATCCACTAAAAATTGTCATACATGTATATGTATAGATGATGGCTTCTACAAAGTTTACTAAGTCTGTTGGCTATATTTTGACCAAAAAATATTGCATATACGATGAAGTGAATGTATTTAGCCTGCACAATAGGATTGATCATATGCCAGTCTTTGATGCCTATGATGAAGTTTTCAGAATATATTTGTTTTCATTAGAGGATGCTATGAAAATTACTGATTTTATTAAGAGGAGAAATTTTACTGCAGTATTTGTAAATTTTGATTGAAGCTGTAGGAATCTGAAAGGTGGGTTAAAATATCTCCATATTAGTAATTTTATTGCTGATGTATGGTACACATAAGGCTATGATATGTGCCCTCCAATGTTTCACAAAAAGATCAAAAACACTATTTTAATGTATAATATGCATTTATAATTTGACAAAATTGAATGTGTTTTTTTAACCAACCTGATTATGTGTATCTAGATAAATTATGTTACTTATCAAGCTTATGTTTCCAAATGCATGTAGTTACGTCATTTGTGTCTTTCTCCTATAATATACTGTGTCAAGGAGATGGACTGCATTGTTTTTATAATGGAGTTGTAATTTACTACAGGTAAAAATTCATACATTGTATTTAACGTGTTGAAGAGAAATGCTAACCAAGTTTTCTACCCCTTAATTTCTGTGATATTACATGTATATGTATATATCACAGTAGGATGCTTGCTAGCAGCCACGAGGCTTGTGTTTCTGTGTTTGAAAAAAGCAAATTTAATATCTACTGCCAGGGATCATGATGAGTTTTAAATGTTCTTTTGGCTTTGTTTTAAGGTCAGACGCGACCTATCTTCCATTTTTTTTCTTTTTTGCCCCTATCTCCACAATGTGAAGATTTCCACTAGGTAATTCCATAATTATATTTTCATGTTATATGATATTATTTTTATTTACACACAAAGTGTTCAATTGAAAATATATATTTTGACTTTATTTATAAGCAATTAAATGTATTTTGCATATTATTTTAAGGAAAATGCTAAATATTCTAGTTCCAAAAATAGACTGGTAATGTACCTTGAATTTTTGGGAATGCATTAACAGGTTTAAATGTGAATAAATAAGGAACAATATATCAAGGAAAATTATATAAAATTCAGGAACGTCTCGTGTGTCCTTAACTAAGGTCTTTTATATATATGACGATCAGAAGTCAAAGCTTTTAGCTATCAACAAAAACTTGATTACTTGCCATTTTATTATGAGGCAGCCTGTGATTTTCGAATTTATTTGTTCTCATTAGAGGATGTTATACAAGTAATGGAAAAGTCGTTTTAAAAGCAGTATTTGTAAAAAAAATTTAAGTACAAGTATTATTAACGATTGTTATATTCCTTAGTGTTAAAGATCGATGTTTCTAAGGTTTCCATTTATCATTTGTACGGTATTTTTTTTTCATATAAATCTATATACTAATTATATCTGTAGGTTAAATAATCTTAATTTTATTGGATTAAATATTTAAATGTTTAAAATATTTAAAGTTAGACAAAAATCGTAGGACAGGTAAAAAAAATCCCATTGAAATTCAATAGATTAAATGATATTTTGTTGTTTAATTGCATACTGTTACAATGGTAAAATTTTGTCCTCGCCTCATTATCCATGCGCGGATCTAGAGAAGGGTGGAGGTCCGGACCCCCTCTGAAATTTGCAAAAATAAAAAATAAAATACTTTACATTATATAACGAGTTCGATTTTTAAATAAAAGGCGCGACCCACCCCACCTCGGAAAATAATTCTGGATCCGTGCCTGTCATGAATTGATTTTAGAAAATCACAAAAGTCCAAACGACAGGGACCGAAAAGGTCAGAGGTAGAAATAACTCATCACCTATTATGTTTGGATTACGTGTTTGTATATATATATATATATATATATATATATATATATATATATATATATATATATATATATATATATATATATATATACACATTTTTTTTTCATCTTGATATGATTTTGTGTTAGAGGGGGCTTTTTCATCCGGTATCGACTCATGTGATTTTTTTATCCAATGAGATTTCTTGTAATGGAGGATAACTTTATTGACGGCATGAGGCAGCTCGGGGTCTTTTGAGTTTTTCTCCTATTAAGAAGAAGGGATACTTAGTTTTATAGGTAATCATAGCATATACAGTGTAATGTAATTAAGGTACTACATATATGCAGTCAATTAACTGTCTTGAAATTAATACATGTTTCAACAGGAATCAACCATGTGCTTCTTCATCATGCAGTTCATGTGTTTGAATTTTTGTTTTAATTTATTTTGTGCCAAGGATTAACGTTATAATGATGTCTTTAACAGCCTTTCCCATTTCCAAGTCTGTTGGCTATGTGTTCACCAAACGATATAGCGATATTGTGTATATGATGAACTTATTACCTTTTGTTGTCAAAAGAGGATTGATTTTATGCCAGAGTGTGATGATCATGGATGTTATAGAGATTTTAGAATTCATTTGTACACATTGGAAGATGCTTTGTGTACATGGGTGTCTCAAGATTTGTGAAATAATATTATATCAGTAATATGAAGCATAATTTAAATTGATTTCTCTATAGAAGAAATATATCTTTTTTTACCTCTCAATATTTACATTTTCCAGTGTCTTGCCTGTGAAAACACTATATACGTATCGATTTTGTACTATATAACCCATAACTTCAAAAGACGTCAAATCGAGGCGCCAGCGGGGTTTGCTTATTTATATCCAAATATTTAATCGTACGATGGTTTAAACTTATGTAAATATAAGTAATAAGGAATCATTCTTTGAATATCATGAGGTGATAATTTTGGTCGAGGCGTGATCACATCTATCTTTAAGTCCTTCGGGCTTTATTAGATTTGATCACGCCCCGACCAAAATTATCGCCTCATAATACTCAAAGAATGATTCCTTATTCCTTAATTATTGACATGTTAGAATGTTTGGGGAAAAGTCATCTTAAAAGACAAAATCTGAATGTGCAGCTGAGGTTAATGAGGGAAAGAAAAAATATTTTCTCTGCAAACAAACTGTATGGAGTTTGAAATTTTAGCTGCCTGTTGTGGATATTTGAACTTACAATTAAATTATGTAGTTGTTATTTCTAGGAGTGATTTAAATGGTAATTATTTTCAGATTTTATCTTTTTAGAAATTGAGTTTGATAATGGAAACAAGAAGAAAAAGAAAAGGTATGCATAGAATGTTGTAGTAGCCAATTAATGTAATTGATTGGTAAGCTTAATTATTAAAATTGTGTTTGTAAGATTTCAAATGCGTGGATCTTAAAAAGGGGGGACTGGAACCCCCCCACCCCCCATGAATTTGCAAAAATAAAAACAATTACAGCATGTACATTATGTCACAGGTTCAATTTTTTTTTAAAGACACCCCCTCCCCCCCCTGCCTCCAGCAGGAAAAAAATTTGTATCCGCGCCTGTTTCAGCTGTTCATGCATTTTAGTTGTTTATAAAATGAAGTTTTACATAGTACATAGGAAATATCACATTTTTAAATAATTTTGATACATAAATATGGCAATAAATAATATGAGTTATAAAAATTTATCATAATGTATTTATCAATGTTTGTAGAGAGCAGAAAGACTGAGTTACATAAGTTGGTTACTTATGTTAAAGGTAAGTAAAGTGTAGATTACTATAAACATGGCTAAATTAATCTTAATTTTTTTTAAGTCTTGAAAAAAGATTTTCTTTTAAAGTACTGTAAAATTGACCCCTATATACTGTTTTGGTGCCACCATGGGTCTTTATCAATATGCAGTGAATAATTAAGGCTCCCATCTGATTACTTAATTATAATTATCAGAGTTTTTAGTCTCTCAGTTTATGTTAAAATTGGTGCATGGTTCTGAAACTGTCGTTTTTATGTGTCACGGTTATTCTTACCACCTATTTTGTATCTCTACCGTCTTTGATGTTTCTTGAAAATTGGGTTTATTTCCAGGTCAGATTGTTTTTTGCCTATGGAAACATGGAATCTGGTGGCCTGGTTTTATAGAAGAGGTTTTGGGGGAAGATGTATATAAAATTTCCTTCTGGGAAGAAGATGAAACGTAAGATTTTCTAAAGCAAAAGATCTTTTTTTTTTAAACCCCTGCTCCGAAGGAGAAGGGGGTATACTGTTTTACCCTTGTGTGTCTGTCTGTCCGTCTGTCCATCCGTAACAAAAATTTCTGTAGCATTTATCTCAGCAACTATTTATCACAGATGCGAAATTTAAACACACTATTTGTTAAGGCATGCCATATCGTGGGATATATTTTTGTACCAATCGGACGTCAACTTCCTGTTAAATGACGACTTTATTTTTAGCCAAAATTTTCAAACAAATTTTCGTCAAAGATTTCTCAGCAACTGTTTATCGCAGATGCTTGAAATTTTTACACAGTATTTGTATAGGCATGCCATATTGTGGGATATATTTTACCAATCGGATGCCAACTTTCTGTTAAATGTCGACTTTGCTTATTTTGCATATTCACACCAGAGCGGGGGTTTCACTAGTGAGCATTGGCTTACAGATATCTTGTTTTAATTAAAAATATATGTTAAAATTGGAAGGTTTTTGTAATTTGATATTTCTAAAAAAAAATTATTTCAGACAGTTATATGCTTAGAAATTTCATAATCCAATGCACCAAGGAATATATAGACTGTCAAAAATTGTCTGCATATTAAAGGAGCATTGTCACAATTTTCATCAAAATTTTTGAATGCATGAACAGGATATTTTAATCGCTCAACCTAATTTCAAGAGTCATTAAGTTATATGCAAGATACACAGCTATAAAGTCTTTGTGATGAAACGAGGATCGTGCCATGTTTTTGTTTATTTGTATGAAAAACCAGATATTAACCTTTAAGCAATGGTGAAAAATGCAATAAAAGTACATTTATGTTGAAACAAACTACATGTAGTAGATAAATAAATTATACTTGAAAGAAGGTTTTAATGGTATATCAAAATATGTTAACAAAAACATGGCACAATGGATCAAGGCGTAATCAATTTATATATATTTTGTTTTCCATGTCTGTAGGATTACTTGTAATGGCAAGCTGAATCTTCGAGAGTTTCAAAGCAATTCAAATTTAATCCCTTCAAGCTTGAGTAAATATCTTTGGATTATATTAAGGGGTTTTTTTGTTCAAAAAATTTTAATTTGAAACAAGTCCAAGAGATGGATTTTCTTAAATGCTTATTTAAGGGAGTATGGGACACTTCCAAAGTATTTGTGACGTTTTTCATGACAAAATTAATAAACAATAAAATTATCTGTAACTTAATTATGTATTTTTTCTTTCCAATTACATATACCTAACGGCATAGTGCAATTCGTTAGCGTGTAAGCTGCGGAACTGGAATTAACGAAGTCATGAGTTCGAATCCCCGCTTTGATTTTTAATCTAATTTTAAAATGAAATTTTAAATGTAATTTTTTGGTTAAAAAATGTCAATTTTGAAAATTTTAAACCAAGGAATGTAATTAAAATAGAATATACTTTTATTCACATAAACATTACCCGGTGTCCCATACCAGTCCTTAATAGTGATAAATACTGTAGTTACCAATAAAATCCAACAAAACTCTTCTTTAATTGCCTTGAAGGGAGTTTTAGAAGAGTTTAAATTACAGTTATACTTAATTTTCAGTTTTCTCAATAGCCTGGCAATTTACAGTTAATCGAGACAACAGGACATAAATTAAACAATATTCATTTTCATTTTCCAATTACAAATTAAATTATCTTCAATGTTTCAACTAAAACTAAAACATTGAAGTTAATTTAATTTGTAATTGGAAAAAGAAAAAAAAATGTAGGCTATATGTTATACAATTTCATTTTTTTATGTCAAGAGTGGTACATACTGTAAACCAATTATTACCTTTTTATTCCTGGATTATTGCTAAGAAACCTAATTAATTCATTTGATTTGTATAAAAAAAAAGTTTTATCAATATATTAATTTTCCAAAAAATTTACTTACTAATTTTATGAAATAATAATTTGCCATCTGATTTTCTGCCAGTGTACCAGGATGTTTTTAATGATATTAGTGTAACCTCATATTTCCTGCTATTAGCCTAACCCGCATAGGAATGGTGTGTCAACAATGCTTAACATGATCAACTTTAGCTCTACAAGCTTATCTTTTAAAAAGATTTGGTGAGCTAGCGCTGTAGCCATCATAAAACACAGAAGAATCGGCAATGGCATAGCTCATTGACTGTGCCTTAATCATTATGTATCTACTGTAATTTCAACTTCGAGGTGAAAATTTTCAAGAACCATTGGTACCGTTTTGTAGCAATCGTATTTTCTCGGGCCTTTCCGTCAAGCTCGGAAAACATATCAGAGGTTGTTTTCCTAGCTTGAAGGTAGTTAAAATAAAGCTAGCTATTTATTATAATATTTAAAATAACTTTGCATAATTAGACCTAAGCGACTCTTACTATTTTGACATTTACAATATAACACAAAACTTCGTGTGAAGATGATAAAACGAAATTCACATGGTACAGTTTATCTACAGTAGTACAGTATTCCCAGAATCCCCTACTATGGAGTCGAGCATGCGCATTCAAGTGAAAAAGACTAACGTAGTTGCTAGCGCTCAAGAGCGCTAGCAATAAAAGTCTCTCACTTGCTGTATGCAGGAGATTTTTGTCTCTCGAATGGGATATTGGCTCTATGCAGAATATTTGTTCAATTTTAACAATTTAGGGGAAGAGTTCTGTGTTAACAGGTCAGATAAACTGTTTATCTATAATAATGAACAACTAGCTCATGACAAGTAATATATTTAAGCAGATGTTGCTCATGGATATTTATCCCATTTTGCTGATAATGCTTTACAGTATATACCATTCTTGAGTATAAACTTTAACATGTATTAAGAGATACATTATTTAAATGTTGGTGTTAACCTCATACACTGTTTTTTTTTATTTTCTACTAATGCATGCTTTGAAAAGAAGGCAAGGTAGGACATTGATCAAGAAAAATTCAACTGAAGTGTAACAGCAAACTTAATAATTGTCACAATCAGCTCATACCTTAGATATTTAAGTTCTAAAACTGTAAAGCAATTTTTCTTTTTGAAAACCACCAAACTCGAGCAAATATATACAGTATTACATTACAGTAATAATGATGAACATAAATTAATATGTAAGTGAAACTTTCATTAGAATAATTATAAAACCATCATGTCCTACGCTGTTCTTATGGGAATGTGGTAAAGAACTGTGAAATTGATCTTCCTAAAGAATGATACATGTAGATTAATGATATTACTGATCGAGTTTAAAGAAATAAAGTGTTAATTGTTTAGAACTAATTTTTTTTAAAGATTAAAAAAAAATTAATGGATGAAACGAATACACATTCTTCAACCTTGATTTTGTTAATCTTTGGTCACTATATACATGTACACTCAAACTAAAACTTTACTTTTCCTCTTTATTTATAACCTTATACAAATCCAAAAAAAAATTATTACAATAGCTCTTAATCATTTCAGAAAAACTAAGAAGTCCAAGACACTTAAAAGAGAAGTATTTGCAGGACCTTAAACAAGCCAAGTCAATACAAAACAGTAATAGTTTATTCATTCCTTTGGAGACTGATAATACAGATTTAGAAAGTACAGTTTTGTTTACTACTTGCTTTCTATTTTGATTGATAGGTCTGGATACATCACCTGCAGAAATAAGTGTTGAAGATGCTTTAAAGTTAATTGATGCCGACTATATGTCTGAAGAAAATTATGGTACTCAAAGGTAAATTCTTTGTTTTATACAATGTTTGATTGCTAAACAATTGATCAACTCTTTTCAAATTCCAAAAAGAATTTTGTTTTGATGTCCTAAGAGGACATTTCTAGTTAATAGTCAGCAAAAAAAAAAAAACTTGAAAAAAAGAATGATTTTAATACTTGTAACTGTGTAGTATAAAACATTGTATTTTTGATTTTTGGTTTAGTAGGGTAGAAGAAGTGTCCCCAGAAATTGTTGACAGTGTTGAGGAAGTTGTGTCAGACGACGGATCTAAGGTCAGCACAATAGACAACATTCATTTGTTGTGTTTTAAATCTTTGTAATGTGTGTTTGTGTGTCAGATGCTTTACAGATAATAGAATGGAAACTTTAATTGCTTTAAATTAATTTTCTTGTTAGAATGTCTCCAGTTATTCAGAGCACAGTAGAAATTGTTCGAACACAGCAAAATACAAGGAGAAGGCAGAGAGAGGTGAACATGGAAGTAAGTAATTTTACTTAGTGTACATATTGAAAACTGATAATGCATAGTGAATACATGTGTGTGTACATTGTAAAAGCTAATAATGCATAGTGAGATACATTTGTATTGATAATGGATTGTGAGGTACATGTATATATATGTGTGTACATAGTACAAGATGATAATACATAGTGAGGTACATGTGTGTATACCTAGTAAAAACTGATAATACATTGTGAGGTACATGTGTGTATACATAGTAAAAACTGATAATACATTGTGAGGTACATGTGTGTATACCTAGTAAAAACTGATAATACATTGTGAGGTACATGTGTGTATACATATTGTAAAAACTGATAATACATAGTGAGGTACATGTGTGTATACATATTGTAAAAACTGATAATACATAGTGAGGTACATGTGTGTATACATATTGTAAAAACTGATAATACATAGTGAGGTACATGTGTGTATACATAGTAAAAGCTTATAATGTATAATGAGGTACATGTGCACTTAAACACGGTACAATCCTATAAGACATTGTAGGATATATTTTTAGGTACATGTTGTAATCTGATCATAGTCATAATGAGGTACATGTAGCTATTTGTACATAGTTTAATCTGATATCAAATTGTGAGGTACACATTTGTTTGTACTTGGGTAGATCTTGAGAATACATAATCCGGTAAATGTATGTGCATGCAATCTTATGGAGATTGATCAATAAATAGATGCAGATTAAGAATATAGTTTTTTACTGCATTTCTTTCTACTTCGATTGGTAGGTCTGGATATATCACCTGCAGAAATTAGTGTTGAAGATGCTTTAAAGTTGATTGATGCTGACTATGTGTCTGAAGAAAATTATGGTACTCAAAGGTAAATTCTTTGTTTTATACAATGTTTGATTGCTAAACAATTGATCAACTCTTTTCAAATTCCAAAAAGAATTTTGTTTTGATGTCCTAAGAGGACATTTCTAGTTAATAGTCAGCAAAATAAAAAACTTGAAAAAAAGAATGATTTTAATACTTGTAACTGTGTAGTATAAAACATTGTATTTTTGATTTTTGGTTTAGTAGGGTAGAAGAAGTGTCCCCAGAAATTGTTGACAGTGTTGAGGAAGTTGTGTCAGACGACGGATCTAAGGTCAGCACAATAGACAACATTCATTTGTTGTGTTTTAATTCTTTGTAATGTGTGTTTGTGTGTCAAATGCTTTACAGATAATAGAATGGAAACTTTAATCGCATTAAATTAATTTTCTTGTTAGAATCTCTCCGGTTATTCAGAGCACAGTAGAAATTGTTCAAACACAGCAAAATACAAGGAGAAGGCAGAGAGAGGTGAACATGGAAGTAAGTAATTTTACTTAGTGTACATATTGAAAACTGATAATGCATAGTGAATACATGTGTGTGTACATAGTAAAAACTGATAATACATAGTGAGGTACATGTGTGTATACATAGTTAAAGCTGATAATACATAGTGAGGTACATGTGTGTATACATATTGTAAAAACTGATAACACATAGTGAGGTACATGTGTGTATACATATTGTAAAAACTGATAATACATAGTGAGGTACATGTGTGTATACATATTGTAAAAACTGATAATACATAGTGAGGTACATGTGTGTATACATATTGTAAAAACTGATAATACATAGTGAGGTACATGTGTGTATACATATTGTAAAAACTGATAATACATAGTGAGGTACATGTGTGTATACCTAGTAAAAACTGATAATACATTGTGAGGTACATGTGTGTATACATATTGTAAAAACTGATAATACATAGTGAGGTACATGTGTGCATACCTAGTAAAAACTGATAATACATAGTGAGGTACATGTGTGTATACATATTGTAAAAACTGATAATACATAGTGAGGTACATGTGTGCATACCTAGTAAAAACTGATAATACATTGTGAGGTACATGTGTGTATACATATTGTAAAAACTGATAATACATTGTGAGGTACATGTGTGTATACATATTGTAAAAACTGATAATACATAGTGAGGTACATGTGTGTATACATATTGTAAAAACTGATAATACATAGTGAGGTACATGTGTGTATACATATTGTAAAAACTGATAATACATAGTGAGGTACATGTGTGTATACATAGTAAAAACTGATAATACATTGTGAGGTACATGTGTGTATACATATTGTAAAAACTGATAATACATTGTGAGGTTCATGTGTGTATACATAGTAAAAACTGATAATACATTGTGAGGTACATGTGTGTATACATATTGTAAAAACTGATAATACATAGTGAGGTACATGTGTGTATACCTAGTAAAAACTGATAATACATTGTGAGGTACATGTGTGTATACATATTGTAAAAACTGATAATACATTGTGAGGTACATGTGTGTATACATATTGTAAAAACTGATAATACATTGTGAGGTACATGTCTATACATAGTAAAAGCTGATAATGTATAATGAGGTACATGTGCACTTAAACAAGGTACAATCCTATAAGACATAGTAGGATATATTTTTAGGTACATGTTGTAATCTGATCATAGTCATAATGAGGTACATGTAGCTATTTGTACATAGTTTAATCTGATATCAAATTGTGAGGTACACATTTGTTTGTACTTGGGTAAATCTTGAGAATACATAGTCCGGTAAATGTATGTGCATGCAATCTTATGGAGATTGATCAATAAATAGATGCAGATTAAGAATATAGTTTTTTTACTGCATTTCTTTCTACTTCGATTGATAGGTCTGGATACATCACCTGCAGAAATAAGTGTTGAAGATGCTTTAAAGTTGATTGATGCTGACTATATGTCTGAAGAAAACTATGGTACTCAAAGGTAAATTCTTTGTTTTATACAATGTTTGATTTCCAAAAACTTGATCAACTCTTTTCAAATTAAAAAAAAAGATTTTGTTTTGATGTCCTAAGAGGACATTTCTAATTATTTTTTCAGCAAAATAAAAAACTTGAAAAAAAGAATGATTTTAATACTTGCTAGTGTGTAGTATAAAGCATTGTAGTTTTGATTTTTTGGTTTAGTAGGGTAGAAGAAGTGTCCCCAGAAATTGTTGACAGTGTTGAGGAAGTTGTGTCAGACGACGGATCTAAGGTCAGCACAATAGACAACATTCATTTGTTGTGTTATAAATCTTTGTAATGTATGTTCGTGTGTCAAATATGCTTAAATGAGGATAAAATGGAAACTTTTATTAAGTCTCCCAAACAAAGTTTTTGTAGTGTTCTCCTTCTTCTTCTTGGTTGGTCAACCAATCCTTGGGGGGGGGGGGGGAGGGGGGTCAAAGGGGATGGGGTCTAACATTGAATCCTATGGAAAAATTTATACACTATATTGTAAATGACTGTAGCTTGAAAACCAATGAAGATATTGACATGGGGTCTTCAGATGCTTATATTGAGTGTTAGAGACAATATGTGGGGTACACTAGGTCTGGCCCCTAGGGTTATCCCAACCCCCCAGGAATGGTAAAATACATAAGACTGTTGACATTCCTTCCCCTAAACCTTATGTATTCTTGTTTCCTTTGCAATGGAGCATCAAATGGTATATAGGTTATGGCTGCTGGGGTGGTTCCGTCCTACGTGAAACAGGAAGTGCCCTAATATCTCTAAAACCGTTGAGATCCATGCCCACAAACCCTATGTATTCTTGTTCCTTGTGTATAGGGACATCAAATGATATATAGATCAAGCCCATGCGAGGTGGTTCCATCTCACCTGACACAGGAAGTGCCTAAATATCTAGACATATTGAATTTAGTCTTATTCTTCTGATTGCCTTGCTTTGTTTGTAGACTTTATAATCCCTCTGATTATAATAATATTTTGTTGTCATCAAATCTATTTTTTTATTAGAGTCTCTCCAGTTATTCAGAACACAGTAGAAATTGTTCCAACATAGCAAAATACAATTGGAAGGTAGAAAGAGATGTATATAGAAGTAAGTATTTTTACTTAGTGTACATATAAGGCAAACTTGATTTACTTATACCGCTTACACTGTGTACACCTTTCTCAATCAAGTGCATGGGTGTAGACATTCAGTGTACACCCAGTGTACACTTTCTTACACCAAATTTAGGGATTGTATCGAAAGGTGTAACACTGTTTCCAATATGACAGAAAGATAATATGATTGGAAATTTGACAGATGAATTTATGTAATATAATGAAAATGCATTTTATACAGGTAAATATCGGTATCTTGAACATGGGATATCTCGAATACCCCGCTTATGTCGAAGTCTTCCGATGGTCATGGCCGTTTTCTCTATATAAATGATTTAAAAAACTCCTGATATCTCGAATATGCGGTAATCTCTAATACCCCGCTTATGTTGAAGTATCTTGAAAGGCTGAAGCCCTAATTTTACCTGGTTTATCTCGAAGTGCAGCCATTTTTCCAGCTAGCTGAACATAATTGATGTCATTACTTCACACATTCCTGCCTGCGGCAATTTTCACACTTTTCAAAACTAGTGGTATATCAAACTGCACGATGTAAGTTAATTAGGATGGTAGCTGTTTACATTTAGTACCTTTTTATAAAATTCAAATCAAAACACAGCCACAATTTCAGATAATGTGTTCAATAAAACACACTGTGTACGGAGAATCGATCTAACATTGATAACTGCCAATTTTATAAAAACGATTAATTATGGATTCGAGTTTCTTTTTTTTTGATGTACGCTCAATTAACAATGAAGCGGTATTTTTTGGATACGAAAATTTAAAAGTTTAACAGAAACAGTTCAAGTATTGAACACGCAGCGAGTATAGTTACTTCCCGTTTATCGTACACGGGTTGTTTCCAATATGAGTACTAAAGCTGTGAGCATAATGAGTTAATATAAGATACGTTAGTTCCCAAGCACAAATGATAAAAAATACAGGGTATGTGAATTGTGATTTTAGATTATTCGTTTTTTTTTAAATTTTCAAATCCTTATTTTTTCGTTTCCTATATGTGATGAATTTCAAAAATTACATTGCAAGCGCTTCTTCCTTTTCAACATTCTGAACCTTCGAGAGTGAAGAGGATGAGAAGTCGTACTATTAATGAAATATTGATTTATAGTTTTATTGCTTTTACTAACATTGATTATATTTTACAAATTAAAACACACAAACTAAAAATATTTTATCAAATGGTTGATTATTCTTTAATGAGTAATAAAAAAGTTCAGTATATACCGGTACTAAACCACGTGTAGCTATAAGAACATCACGCAATTAGCATTGGAAAGTCACTTCAGATATCTCGAACCCCCGGATATCTCGAAGTTTTGTTAAGGTTCCCCCAGGTTTGAGATACCGATATTTACCTGTATTTGAAAGTTGATTTCTGTGTCAGAGCAATGATGTTTGATTTAATTATGTTTTTAAAGATAGTTCTTGACAATTAAGTAATTTCTTGTTTTTTTTACTTTTTTCTCATTTTTGAAACAAAATCTGTATCAGAACCACAAGAATGAGATTTCTATAAAGTAACGGCATAAAAAAAGAATCAAGCATACCTCATGATTATATAGCTACAAACTTGCAGTCAGCATTTGGTCAGATTTCTATATTCTTTATTTAAATGCTTTGATTAAATGCAAGTATTTGATAACCAAAAAATATACAGAGGATTATTGCCCCAAAAAGCAAATCCTTCCCGAAAACTGTGTTTGTGTCAGCCATACTTAATCTACACTACACCACAAAATCCACTTGGTTATATAATTACATCTTTTTACACTGGTGTACACTCACTTTGGGCTAAATCAAGTTTGCACATCAAAAGCTGATAATGCACAATGAGGTACATGTGTGTGTACATATTAAAAGCTGATAATAAAACTAATTATAATCTTTCTCTTAGATCTATTATTCAATCCTTTTTTTTTATTCAATCCTCAATCCATGGCAAGTCCAGTTTTATTTTACAGTGATCACTGAATACTACAATATTTGTGAATATACATGGAGATCTATTTTGATTTTTTTTATCTTAATTTTTTGGTTGATAGATATTGGAAAAATTACGGTGATTAAGAAGGATAACACTTTAGGAGCAACTTATCCTTTGGAGGATGATGAAGAATGTGTCATTGGAAGGTATAAAATATGTTGAATTTACTGTTCAGAAATTTAAATCATTTTTAAAATGGCAAACATTGGTTACAGTAGAATTTTTCCAAGTCAACAATAAATGGAAAGAAAATGTGTTGGATTAAGTACTATAATGTTATACTTACATTTATTTGTATGCTGTCAGTGATTTGAGTAATATGTACTTTACATTTTAGTGCATAGAAATACTGACTTAAAGCAGTTTAAAGTGGCACTACAGGTCAAGTTGCCAAAAGTGATTTTAGAATAATTTCTTCGAAACGTTTGCTAATTTTGTTGCAATATTGAAATTATAAACTTTGTGAAATTACCATATTTTCAAAGTTAAAGATTCCCATGTAACTGTTTAATTCAATAATAAAGACAGTCTGGCATGTAAATAATGCAACATACATCAACACATTTTATGTAAATATTTCAGGATGACTTATACCAGGGGTTCTAAATGACTTGGCATGAAAACATACCCATTAAGCACAGGCTTAAGTCATCTATTTAAAAACCTTGTCGTGTACCTTGATTTGATTGGCTACTCATAATGTAAACAAACATAATTCCGGACACTTAACAAGTATAAATGGGCTTATCATTACATTGAAGTTTTCTATATGCTTATCAACCTGTACATTCAAAACTGATTGACAAAAATATGGTAAATTGGCCTGTAGTGTCTCTTTATTTTATTTTATTTTTCAATACAGTCCAATCTTGTTATCTCAAACCTAACTAGACCAATGAAGTGTTATATATTGAAAAAAAATCTAAAAAAGTGATTGGGACTTTAAACTTCATTTGGATATTCCATAATAAATGAGATACCATGTTCAAGATAATAATTAAAGTTCAACTTAATTTTAGTTTTAAAAATCTTTATTTGTTTGCAGTGGAAGAGAATGCAATATTAAAGTGTCCCTCAAAAATGTTGACAAGATTCATGCAGTTGTTACAGTTGGAAGATCAAAGGTAATATATACTAGCTACATGTCAGTTTATCATTGCATGTATATTTCTAAGTTATCTGATTTGACATGTTTTTTTTTATAATATTTTGAGCAGTAAGTTTTGCCTTAAGTTGATTTTTCCTATAATTTCACTTCTTAAAGAAGTAATATGTGATCTACAAATTCCTCATCCTGAGTGTGCCTCAAATTCTTTATCTGATCTAATTATTCTTGGTTTTTTAAGTATCCACTTTTGCAATTTTTCAGGCTTACTTAACAAATTATAGTAAAAGCTTTCCTGTTGTTGTCAATGGAAAACCAATTGAAATTGGCCAAGAATTGAATGATGGAGATATGCTGATCATTGGTGGCAGAAAATTTCTGTTTAATTATGAAAAAAGTGAGTGCGTGGCTATTTTCATACTTTTCAATTTATGATTATGAAAAAAGTATTAAAATTGGATTTTGTACAATATGGCATTTCTAAAAGTAGTTAGTACTTAATGTGTATTCCATAAACTCGCAGTTTAATGAAACTGAGGTTCTAAATGAGTGTTTATTTAGAAAACGCTGTAAGTGTATAGTGATGAGGTACATTGTTTGTATAGGAATTAAACACTGACTGTGCATAGTGAGGTACATGTGTATAAATATGGCAATGTCTTTCAGTGCACAATGATGTCCAAATCTAAAACTTGTTTGTAAAAATATATCTCAATTTTAAGTCACCAAGATACATATGATGTTGTCCAACTATCATGTATTTAAATATCCCCAGATTCATGCTCACTCTATTGATTCATATTCTTTAGTAATCATATATGAAATCTGAACAGTATATACAGCATTTGACTGGACAACTACAGAGAATAGGAGCATGAATCACTTGAACAGTCTGATCAGTATTAAGAGGTCATGTTAACTTAAAGCTGAACTCTTAAATAGGCATGTACAATATTTTTGATAATACATGAACAATATACGATATTTGCACTGGGAAATTCTGGTACCCATTTGGAAGTTTGCAATCATAAGTTTCAGGTTTACTGCATAGACCTGTGAGATTATTGTAAGTTTCTTTCAGTTGGTAGCTTACTTTCCTGCATTGAATGTAAAGTTATTTTTTGTCACTACCAATATTTGTATAGCGTATGCTGTTGTGTAGACAGACTGGTAACACTGAAAAGTGACTAAGTGACTTACTATATATAGGGGCCCTCGGATAAAGAAATTGTAATTTAATATGGCAGATACCAATTGTGTTCAGCTTTAACAAGCTTATGGAATGTACCACGACCTTGTTTACATAGTGAGATTTATGCAGCATGATATAATTGATATTTAAGGTTCTAAAGCTATCAATATGTGATCAAAATATATTAACATGTTTGTTATGTATGTATATATATATATTTCACAAGTTTATGTTTGTTTTATATTTGATATTTAATAATTAATAGCCACCAATTGCTTATTACATCCTCTTCATTATTTTTAGGACTTGAGAATTATTCAGAAGATTCAGAGGGTTCAGAAGATTCAGAGGGTTCAGAAAATTCAGAAGAATCAATGGAGTGGTCAGACCCTGAAGATCCCGATTATGAGATGGACAGTGATGCAGGCAGTATGACATCTGAAGAGTGTAGTGAGAAAAGACAGGAGGAAGAATATGATTGTGTTTCAGATTCAGAATCTGATATTATCCCTTACGCAGCACCTTTTCAAATCATAAACCAGGATGACAAAGTTAGTTCAACATCTGACTCAAATTCAGCAACTAAACAACAAAAGCGAAAAGCTATGGACTCAAAAACTGAAATTATTTCAAGCAGTCTTGATGAAGAAGTACATGTAGATGTTCAGCACTCAAGTAATAAAGAGGGTATCCGTGTCTGGGACAAAGTACACTATTGTTGTTATTGCCAGAAAGAATACACTAATATTTCAAAACATTATTTAGGAGTGCATGCAAAAGAAAAAGAAGTACAACATATTGAGTCGTATCCATTAAAATCAAAGGACCGAAAACATGCTCTTCTGAAACTAAGAAACTCTGGAGATTATCAGCACAATTGCAGTGTTTTAAAATCAGGACATGGAACTCTAATAACTTATACGAGAAATTGGAACGAGGCATCTGCTGAGAAGTTCTTGCCTTGTCAGTATTGCTTGGGTTTTTTTCTGAAATCTTGTCTGTGGAGGCACCTTAAAAATTGTCCTTTTGCCCCTGAAGAAAGAAAACTGAAATATAGAAAGGTTTCATCTGAAGCTTCACTTCTTCTTCCGACAAAAGCAGAGGTTAGTAATGGGCTGAGAGAAAATGTTTTAAAAAGAATGTCTGCAGACGAAATTAGCATTGCAGCTAGAAATGATACAATAATTGTGAAATTTGGAGAAAAATTATATAAAAAACATGGACATTTAACTCACTTATACACACATGTTAGCCAAAAAATGAGAGAATTAGGAAGACTTATCATTTCACTGAGAGAACTTGATAAAGACATTAATTCACTTGAAGATGCTATTCTACCTCAGAAATTCCCAACTGTAGTGAAATGCACAAGAACACTGTGTGGATTCAATGACAATACAAATTCATATGCAAACCCATCATTGGCTCTAAAGTTGGGTCATTCTTTGAAGAAATGTGCCAAAATAAAAACATCTATGGCTCTGATTGAAGGAAATGAAGATATGAGGAAAAATGCAGACGCATTTTATACTCTTTGTGAAAACGAATGGAGCGATTCAATTTCAAGCAGTGCTTTACAAACTTTAACGGCAAACAAAATGAACAAAGGTCAAGGACTTCCTTTAACAGAAGACATCAGAAAACTTCAAAGCCTGTTAAAGGAAAAAAACGAAAAACTAGTTGTTTTGTTACAGAAATCAGTAAAAAAATCCATCTGGGATGAATTGAATCAAACAACATTAGCAAGACTTGTAATGTTTAATAGAAGGAGAGGAGGTGAAGCAGAAAGAATAACCGTTCAAGCATTTTGTGAAAAGAGATCGAAAAATGACTCGCTTAAAGAAATTGAAGATTCTCTAAAACCAGTGGAAAAACTTTTATGTAAAACTTTCTCCCGAATTGAAATACGGGGGAAACGAGGCCGCACCGTTCCTATCCTTCTCACTCCAGCACTTGAAAAAAGTATTAATTTGCTTATTGAAACAAGAAAACTGGCTGGCGTGAATCCCAAAAATCCGTATGTCTTTGCAAGATCTAGCTTTGATTCGCTGAATCCTATTCGAAGTTCGGATTGCCTTAGAAAATTTGCAGTAGAATGTGGCGTTACAAAAGCTACAAATATAACCAGTACTAAACTAAGAAAGCATATAGCGACAGTTTCCCAAATCCTCAATTTGGAAGAAAATGACCTGGAAGTCATGGCCGGCTTTCTTGGGCATGATATTAGGATTCATAATTCCTTTTATCGACTTCCAAATGACACTCTGCAGATAGCAAGAATGGGAACAATATTAACGGCATTCGACAATGGTGACATTTCAAAGTATAGTGGGAAGTCACTGGATGAAATTGCCTGTGAAGGTATTTTTTTATATATGTGTATAGGGGAAAAAAAAGTAATTTGAAACATAGACTATAATAAGAGTACAATAAGAAATGTTTGTAAATTTAGTTGATAAGGCACATGTCAATGAAGGTACATGTAATTATTTTACATGGATGGTATAAACATGATAAAATATGTGCAAATTATATGGCAATGTATTGCTGTGCATTGTAGACATAAACTTGGGTGAGGATGAGGAAGTTGAAGATGATGAGGTTGAAAATGATGATGAAAATCCAGATGAATGTGAAGCAGTCAGACAAAATGAAATGGAACTGAAAGCTTCTAAACACCCAAGAGGTAAAAATCTATTAGCAGTTGATAATATTTAAGTACCATGAATGTTTGTACTTTCTATACTTCTATATGCGTATTTCTTTTTCTTTTGAGATATAAGACACTCTGAATTAGTTTCATTAAATAATAAAATAGTCACAACATGTAGTTTTTACATATCTCGCAAAAGACTTTCTTTTTTCACATCTGTAAGTAACACTTGAGAAAAGTATGGTCAGAACTTTCAGCTCTAAAATATTTTTTAACCAGTTTAATTCAATTTTTAAACGTATTTGAATTAAATAATTTAATATCTACAATATGTTATATGAAAATCATAAAGAAACATTAGATTTAATATGGGGTGTATTTCTTGTATTTGAAGGATACTTATCTTGTATTGGAAGGATACTTATGCAGTTCAGATCTGTAATTAATATCTTGAAATTTCCTTTTTACTCGGAGTATTGTTTTTGAAATCATTAATTATTACAATTGTAAAAATAGGTTCTTATTAGTATTTTAAAAACAAATTTACAAATCTACTGAACAGATTTTGCTAAGAAAATATATTGAAGTAATAAAGATAAAATTTACAAATTGATATATAAAAAGCAAAAATGCATGGTGAGGTACAATTGTTGTTAAATATAGTAATTTCAAACTGTGCTAAGTGAGGTACATGTTCATTTAAGTGTATAAAACACACTAGCAGTTCAAGTGCACGGTAATGTAATTTTTAAATGGGAATCTCTAACAGTGCAAAGTGAGGTGTGAGTGTTATATAGGGGGCACAAGTAGTGCATAATGAGGTATATGTATTTATATAGGGAGCACTGACTGCATAGTGAGGTATGTAATGTGTGTATATTACACAGTACATAATGAGATATATGTACTCAATTATAGGAAACACTTTCTATGCATAGTGAGGTACATGTACATGAGAGTATATTAAGAAACACTGACAGTGCATAGTGAGGTTCATCTGTGTTTATATATGAAGCACTGACTGTGCATAGTGAGGTATTCATTAATCTAGGGAACTCTAACTGAGCAACGACTTAAGTGAGGTACATGCTGTTTTATAGGAAACACATGGTACAAATAGGAATGCATGGTTGTTAGTGCAAAGTAAAGTATGTGTGTATATTAAAATCTTTTACGATGCATAATGAAGTTCATTTGTGATAATATAGTTACCTAACAATGCATAGTGAGGTTCATTTATATTTGATATCAACATATAGTTATGTTCGTAGATAGGAATTCCTATTAGCGCATAGTTACGTACATTTGTGTTCAGCTATAGGAAAAAACTGAATATGAATTTATGTAATTTCGTTGCATTTTTTTTGTAGGAAAAGATTTGTGCCGACTGAAGGAGGAAGAAGTCAACATTATAAGAAAGATTTTCAAAATGAATATCTTAAATCACAAGGAGCTGCGAAAAAGAGAATGCGAGAAAGCAATGGATGAACATCAAGAGTTGAGAAGATTAAGCTGGAAGAAAATCAAAAACACAGTGCATAATTACATTACACTGGAGAAAAAAAAAATTAAGAAAATGCAAACAAGGAGTGGAAAATCTAGCATTTAGATGCAGGATTAATTGATTGAGATTTCCCTGTTGTGTGGATAGTTAAAAAAATTGTTTGTTTCTTTTTTTATGTAAAATGGAATTACTTGAATTGGAAACAAATGATGAGAACAAACTTTAAGATATCAAAAAGATAACAAATTGAATATGAATTAATTATTTAAACAATTTGAAAAGAAAAATATTTCAACCCAGGCATTATTTTTTTGTATCATCTGTAATGACTTTTATTTTCCTGTCTTATACATGTATTTAAAACATAGATTTTAGTCAGTAAATACTGTTACATGTATAGTATCAAGTGTCCTAAATAATTATTATTATTATTAATGACTCATATTTGTATTGATTGTTTTGAAATTCTAAAATTGCATTTTTGTCTGCAAATTCTTTGGCATATTAGTAAAATATTGCATTCTATTTGCAGTTTCCTTAGCACATTTTGCTAAATTGTGCATTTCATTTACTGTAGAATCTTGAATAAATATAAAGGTATCAAATTAAAAGTTCACTGACTTTACAAAAATATTACTTAAATTTACTTTCTGTTTTCATTTACCAGGATTCTCTCTGAACGATTTAATACCGGTAGCTAGATTGCTAGTATTTGATTTAAATTGCACCAAACATAGAGTCTTGGGATAAATTAACTGTACTGTTAAGGAGGTCAAACCCTACAGTAGTTTTAAAAAGCAATTTCAGCATAATATTATGTTGAGAAAGTGTATTTTATGAGATGGAACATTGAAAAAACATGTTTTTTGGTGTTTAATTTTGTAAATGAAAGGTTTGTAATTTTTGTGTATTGTTTGAAAGTTATATGTACTTCGAAATACAGTCAGTTTAATTTTAGGTGTCAGAAAGACGTTTCACAATGTGTGACTTGTTCTTAAGCTAGATCCTCTGTAGACTGGCCTGATGATGCATATGTTTGCTTGATAAAGGGACCATCTTATTTTATGTAGCTTATTTGTTTATGCTTACAGTTGCATGTGTACCAGTAACGGGGGCATGGATCTTTTGTTTTTAGCTCACCTGAGCTGAAAGCTCAAGTGAGCTTTTCTGATCACTTTTTGTCCGGCGTCCGTCTGTCTGTCTGTCCGTAAACTTTTTACATTTTCGACTTCTTCTCCAGAACCACTGGGCCGATTTGAACCAAACTTGGCACAAAGCATCCTTAGGTTAAGGGGATTCAAGTTTGTTAAAATGAAGGGCCACGCCCTCTTTCAAGGGGAGATAATTAAAAATCATTGAAAATTTGTTCGTATTTTTCAAAAATCTTCTCAAAAACCATTCGGCCAGAAAAGCTGAAACTTGTGTGGAAGCATCCTCAGGTAGTGTAGATTCAAGTTTTTTCAAATCATGACCCCCGGGAGTAGGGTGGGGCCACAATGGGGGGTCGAATTTTTACATAGGAATATATAGAGTAAATCTTTAAAAATCTTCTTCTCTGAAACTGATCAGCCAGGAAAGCTGAAACTTGTGTGGAAGCATCCTCAGGTAGTGTAGATTCAAGTTTGTTCAAATGATGATCCCCAGGGGTAGGGTGGGGCCACAATGGGGGGTTGAATTTTTACATAGGAATATATAGAGTAAATCTTTAAAAATCTTCTTCTCTAAAACTGATCAGCCGGAAAAGCTGTAAATTTTGTGGAAGCATCCTCAGGTAGTGTAGATTCAAGTTTGTTCAAATCATGACCCCCGTGGTTAGGGTGGGGCCACAATGGGGGTCGAATTTTTACATAGGAATATATAGAGTAAATCTTTAAAAATCTTCTTCTCTGAAACTGATCAGCCAGGAAAGCTGAAACTTGTGTGGAAGCATCCTCAGGTAGTGTAGATTCAAGTTTGTTCAAATGATGATCCCCAGGGGTAGGGTGGGGCCACAATGGGGGGTCGAATTTTTACATAGGAATATATAGAGTAAATCTTTAAAAATCTTCTTCTCTAAAACTGATCAGCCGGAAAAGCTGTAAATTTTGTGGAAGCATCCTCAGGTAGTGTAGATTCAAGTTTGTTTAAATCATGATCCCCAGGGGTAGGGTGGGGCCACAATGGGGGGTCAAATTTTTACATAGGAATATATAGAGTAATTATTTAAAAATCTTCTCTGAACTAGTCAGCCAGAAAAGCTGTAACTTGTGTGGAAGCATCCTCAGGTAGTGTAGGTTCAAGTTTTGTTCAAATGATGATCCCCAGGGGAGGGTGGGGCCACAATGGGGGGGGGGGGTCAAAATTTTACATAGGAATATATAGAGAAAAATCTTTAAAAATCTTTTTCTCAAAAACCGATCGGCTAGAAAAGCTTTAACTTGTGTGAAAACATTCTCGGTTAGAGTACTCACTAGATTCAAGCTGGATAAAATCATGATCCCGAGGGGTAGGGTGGGGCCACAGTGGGGGAGGGGGGTCGAATTTTCTCATTTGAATATATAGAGAAAAATCTTTAAAAAATCTTTTTCTCAGAAACCGATTGGGCAGAAAATCTGCAACTTGTGTGGAAGCATCCTCAGGTAGGGAAGATTCAAATTGTTCGAATATGATTTTGACAAATGTTAATCTAGACTATTTGAAGACTGAACTGACTAAAATTAGAGCTCTTCTAGACAATTTGAATGTGTTTAAGAAGATTTTTCCCTATATATTCCTATGTAAAAATTTGGCACCCCCCTTCCAATTGTGACCCCACCCTACCCCCAGGGATAATGATTTTTCAGGAGTAGGGTTGGGCCACATGGGGGGGGGGGGTCCAGTTTTACAAAGGAAAACATTTAAATTGTTCACAAAAACTCAAATGTTTTTATATATGGTTTTACTTATATGCAAGCATTTTGACATATTGTTGATTCTTTAAAATTGTTTAGACTCTGGCCCCTGGACAATTCTTAGACCACACAAGGGGTTCAAAGTTTGATGTAGGTTTATAATCCATATATAAACAGTTGTTTAAGTCTGATCATCTTCTCGAGAACTGCAATGCACAATATGTGATATGACTGTAAAATCACCCTTTTACAAAGGGGCTCGATGATAAACATAAGAATATGCAGAGGAATTTTTTTTATACAGGATCTATTATACGACATTGTTCAGATATTTTGTATATGACTCCATAAAGCTGATTTTATTATGTCTGTTGTTGCTCAGGTGAGCGATGTGGCCCATGGGCCTCTTGTTTTTTAATGAATTTAAATCTCTCAAACATTTTTTTTTCTACTACCTCTTTTTAAACTGGTCATTGTTTATTTCTTTTTGTCAGTAGAGAAAGTATATACTAGTACATTTAGTTGCATTTTAGTTATTAAGCTTGATAAGAAAAACTGCTGTACTTTGTTTTTTTTAATTGACAAATTCACGTAATAAATTAATAATAAATGAAAAAAAAGTTTTGTTTAATTACACTTGCTGTCCTTCATTTCTAGATGTACTTAGTTTTGTTGATGCTGGTCTGGTCCTTTTCTTTTTGCCATTAAATTGGGGATGGGCATCTGCATTTGGCAGCAGTTATCAAAATACATTGGCTGAAATTATATTTATTTGATTAATAAAATCAAGATATAATGCACCTGTCACAGAAATTTCTCCCTATGTTAGAATGTGGGTATTGGAAAATAAGACGGCATTTTTACTGATATGAAAGAATTTGTTTTATTTTTAACATATATACCGTTATAAAAGTCATCAACAAGTATTGAAAAATAGCTATTTGCATTATTCTTAAAGTTATCAATAAATAATCATCATTTTACGTATATTGTATGTAACATTAATTTATGGTTCTTTATACATTTTCGTGGACAAATAATGCTCCCAAAACTAGGAGTGTATAAAGAACAAAGCAACTCGCTCTACAAGTAGATAACATTTTTCTTCAAAATATTAAACGATTATGGTTAAGTTTAGATTATAGGGGCTTAGACATGATTTCAGCTAAAAACTATTATTCCAAAGTTAATGTCTAGAATGGTTTATATCAGCATTTCTAATGATTGACCACGATTTCAAAATCAACTGTTAAGTTACAAGGTAGATAGTGTCTAGAATTCTTTGTTTTGTAAACAAAGACTTGAGTCATTTGTTTGTTTACATTTTGGTAAATTAATGAATTTACAGTAAAAAAAAAGGTTTGTTCCGCTTTTAATGAGTAATACGAATAATTTATCTAGTGTGTATTGAGAATTTTGATTAAACACAAATATTTCTAAATTCGCATTTTTTGTAACCGAAAAAAAAATCACAAACATTGTTTACATTACAAAGATTTTTGGATATATACTAGTATTTCCTTTTTACTTTGAATTCCAGCATTACAATCTTTGTCGAGCATTACGAATGCCCTAGTTTACCTTTCTAGGTATAAAAAAATGAAAAAATAAAGTTTTCAAAATTTTGAGCTCTAATCGTGTCCAAGCCCCTTTAACATCTTCATTTCATCAAACTGTGTGTTAAATTGCTAATTTGCGGGTAATCAACACATATTCTGCAACTACGTTTGGTCGTTTAATAGCATAAATATATTCAGCTTAACGAAGTTATTGCATTATCCAATGGTTAGAATCCCGGGCTGTTCCGCTGTATTTTCTACTCTCCTGTTACATTTGAATCTTTTTTCTCCTTAAGACGCTCATATTAAAATTATGAGAACTATATTTGTCTTTGCTTGGGCGCGTTGTCCAGATTCCTCACTCATTCATTTGAAAATCCGGACCCCCCCCCCTGGAATTCAATTAAAAAATATATATATCTCATATCACCATTAATTATATCACAGGTTCGATTTTCCGTTATGGCTCGATCTTCCCTTGAAAGGTTCGACTTTCCCGGGAAAGAATTCTGGATTCGCGCATGTTTTATTTTTATTTTTATTTTTTTTGCGTTGGGGGGGGGGGGTGGATATCCAAAATATATTTTCAGAAATCCAAATTATTCCACTTGGTTACATAAATTTTGACCCCCTAACTCCCGATAATACCTGACTGGGATTTCAACAAATGTACACAATAAATGTGATATCATGATACGGGTAGACTGCATTATGAGTTTCTTCATTATTAATAAAACAGTTATTGTGTTTTTTTTTGTGATAATTTAGTAAAATATTCAACTCGCTATTTGGCTCAGTGAATATTGTTCTCATCGGATGTCTTAACCATTGTATTAACATGGAAAACACAGTACATGTAACAATTTACAATCCGCTATTAAAATTATTACATTCTGAGGTATATACCATATATGGATATAACCTAAAAAGGAATACCTCGGATAGTGAACAAAAATTCTATTGGTATTGCGAGGCACCTATAAAGAAACCTGTAAAAGATGGATGATGAATGGAATCTTAAGTGTGAAGTAAACATAAACTGCTATGCCATTTTACTAAAATGAAAGAATAAAGCATATACCTCTGAATGATTTTATGGAAATCTATACCTCTTTATGTAATATAAACCAGTATGTGTGTGTGTGTGTGTGTGTGTGTGTGTGTGTAAACGGGCGTTAAACCATATAGTCTCAAACTACGGTCTACAGTACGGCGTTAAACAAAATATAATACTTAAAAGTTGCATGTGCTCCGCGTTCATTTCATGTACTATAGTATATACCGTAAATGTATAATGTACATGTATTACCTACTAACTCACCAGACGAAGTGATAGAAATGAATTCCTCGATTACACCTTTCGATCGGCAATCGACAGTCAATAAACGAATTGAACGATGATATGAAAGAAAGAGACGGTTCCAAGTGGAAAGTGCAAGGGGGTATGAATATGTGCGTCTTCACTAGGCAAGTGTCCGATTCGTTTCTTCTTCTGTTACCCTACCACATTCGGTGTAAATATATATACTTTATAAAAATATCCCCAAACAATTTACCGCAGATTTCATTATTTTACTTGTCTCTGAACCACCGATCACAAGCTCTGTACAGTGGCGTGGTTTCATATAAAAATGACAGCCCTTGATCCGCTTTCCGAGTAAGCCTAAAAGGTTGTTTAGAAGGAGAAAGTTTGGGGCAAGTAAAGCGACAATTATTAACAGTTACTGTAGTAAACTAAATGAAGAATTATTTAAATGGATTATTTGCACAAAATGTGGTATGATATGATGTTAATCTTTTCAAAACTAGTGTTATTTTCGTGCGCTGTAAATTGTAAGTTTTTCGTAAGTATCGTATGCACTGTAGCTTTATATTTACTAACCCAAATTTTCCTCGAAGAGCTACAGCTATATGTACCGTATGTATGTTTTATTGCAAGTGTACACTTTCGAAAAATACCCCAATTTCGACAGTCACGAGTATCCCGGTGAATTTTTCATTCTCCGAAAAGTTGTTGTTCTGTCCGTGCATAATTTAGTCTGAACCAGCAGCCAATCAGCGTTACGCTGAATCCACCAATAAAAAAGTTTGTGGTTAAGGTACGGGTATTGTTTATGCATGACTAGCTGATAGAATTGAACGCGACGCGATCGGAAAAACCCAACCAAATCGGTTCTAATAATAATGTTGAGCAACAACATATTGTGACTCCCCAGCTTCGAGACCGTCCTATTGCGATATTGCGCGTAACAATGTCTAATCTAGGCATGCGTAAAAATCGTCCTACAGCTAACAAGGGCAAAAATTTAATTCATTTAATTGTGATAGTCTTATTTTGTTAACACACGTCACACATATATACAAAAGAACAAAAAGTTAAGCGTGCAAAGCGCTTTCCACTTTCTTGAAACACCAATCGAACAATGTTCCTATTTTTAATTTCGCAACAGTTACGGTTGGTCGCACATCAGATTTTGCCATTTATAAAATTCATCCCTGGTAATATGGAAACCTAAGCATATCATTACAAAACTTGCTTTCAGTTATTTTATATACAAAAATTTCTTTTGCAAAAATGATTTTTACTACATGTTGCGTTTCTTTTTGGGGAGAATATATAAAAGGTTTTGTGTTGGGGGGGGGGGGGTTAGGAATAAATCACGTGTACATTATACGACAATGACACCCCTCCTCCCCCCCCCCCCCCCCACACACACACACAAGAGTCCTAACTCGGATGTCATAAATTTCATAAGTTTAGTAGAAGCAACTATGTTTATCCTTACGTATTCTTCTTTCGCCTGCTTGATGTCCAAAACTTTAAAGTTTCAAAGAATAATGGATACATGTATTCACTATGTGCACTCTAAAACCCCTTACCCAGGAGTCGTGAATCTCACAATCCATGCATAAGAGGACGCCACATTGCCCATCATCAACATGTACCTTGTTTGCCTGCCAGATGCCCTTTAGTATAAAAAAAGATCTTAATATATTCACTATTTAATGACATACCAATAGAGCCTTAAATTGCCAAAGGATTGAAAAGAATACATGTATATGTAGGGAAGTGAGACTGGGGTCAAAAGTGGGCTCGTCTTAGTTATGTGGCCATGAACCCTTGATCCTTGGGCTATATTAGTTTATATTTTTCGTTTAGGCCTCCTTATTATAATCATGTGCTAAGTTTGTCTGCTATATACATGTATACAGTAGAAGAGAAGATTGCATCACATGTATGCATGCAATTTTAAGAGTTTTCACCCGAAAATTATGACCCCTAGGAGAGGGGATAATAAATTTCATACTGTTTCATTATCTTATGGAAGCTTCACTTTAAAAAATGTAACAATTGGACTTGTAGTTTTCAAGTAGTTAAAATTTTAAAAATTGTTAACGGACAATCCATATTGCACGACACGACAGCGGACGAATTATTTTGAATTAATGTATTTTAATATGTTATACACAACTTTGAAAATTGGCAGAATATACCAGTATTTAATTGTTGAGGGTTCATCTACATTCCGATGTAGGTATTAATTAACATCACTATTTATCTGTCAAAAAAAAATTAAAAGTTTATTAAGTATATACCTCCTTTTCATATTCTTTTTTTTCAAAATTAAAATTGAGATGCCACCAAAAAAAGAACATAACACATATGAATAAGGCCAAAAAATTAAATATAATGCGGCAGGCAAGTATTTGTTTTAAATTTATTGCAAGATATGCATATGGTATAACAAAAATTTTAAGTTAAAATATATTAATTCCGTCTTCCCCCTTTCAATGCAGTTGGCAGTAAGCAGTCAGCAGTTGACAGTTGGCAGTCGGATATGGAATTCTATAGCAGTCTGAGAACTAGCTGCTGGGTCTTCCATCCGAATTTTTTTCAGGCCGGGAGCTACAGACCTGCAGCTATCTGAAACCACTACGTTTACATTTTTTTAAAGAAGAATTTTGCGTATTAATCTATTTATTATTTCTTTTTCTTTTTTTTCCGAAAAGAAAGAAATTTAAGGTAAATAACATAAAATCCTAAATTTCTTATTGAGCGTATATGTTTCTCACATTAATAATGATAATAAAATTTATGAAATAACGGCATCTTTCTTCAAAAGACACAGGTGCAACTGGTGGATAAATAGAAGGAGCCGGGGGAGGGGGGGTCCCTTTTGTAATCAAAATGATTATTTTAATTTTAAAAAAAATAGTAGACCTACAGAAAAATCAGTTTTTGTTGTTATTTATCGATATTATAATATGTCAAGTAAAGCTATAATAGCTCAGAAAAGTGTTTCAAAAACCTCCAAACCGTGGAAGACCTGGACCCCTAGCACACCCCCCCCCCCCCCCCCTTTCAACAAATTTAGAGGATTTATTTATTATCGGGATCGGGATCCTATAATATATTTTGCTTTCATTTTCAGATAACGTCATTAATCATTTAATGTGTATGTTGTCTTGACTCTTGACATGATTTTACTACGTTTTTGCAGAGTTTATCAATCATCGTTCAATGGCATCCGCAACTGATCAAAACGATTTGACTATCTGTTCCGTTTGTTTCGAAAACTTTAGAACACCGAGGATTTTGCCCTGTTCGCACATCTTTTGTCACAGTTGCATTTCATCTTATATAGTGAGCTTGTGCAAATCCAAAGAGGCACCTGTGGGATTTTCATGTCCACTGTGTAGAGAATTCGTCCCAGCACCAGCTGACATAGTGAAACCTGAAACATGGGCTGAAGGTTTACCTGTGTGTAAAATTCTAGACAAACTATCCAAAAGTAAAGAATCCAACTTGTGTGATGCATGTCGGCGAGAAAATGAAGAGGAAGAGGCCACAGACATCTGCATCACCTGTGAGGAATCAATTTGTGCAAATTGTGCTAAATATCACAAGCGAAATTTAATAACATGCACTCATGTTGTAGTCCCGTTGAAGGAACCAAGCGAAGTGTTGCAGTCTGTTATATCATCTGTAAAAAATGGAAGCTGTCCAGACCACCCTGACAAAGAAATAGAATTACATTGCGGCGAGCACTGCAGGACTATGTGTACTCTGTGTGCAACCATTGAGCACAGGAAATGTCTTGATGTCCAAACCATTCAATCTGTCGCTGAAAAAACAAAGAAAGGTGGCAGTCTGCAAAAATTACTAAGAAAGGTGAATAATTATGAGCAGGAACTTTTAATAGTCAAGAAAAAGCAAGAAGACAATATCAGTGAAATTGACAGTGCGTCAGACAGTATACTGGAAGAAACTAAAAAGCTAAGAATGGAAGTTAACGCTCATCTGGATAAGCTTGAAAATGAACACTTAAATGAATTGAGTAAAGTTACAAAGAAGAGCAAGGACATGTTAAATAAAAATATTGATTCTGTGTCAGATAGGATTCACTTCAGCAGACACTGTATACAGAGTCTCCAGAACCTGGAGGATGAAAGTGATGCCTGCTTTATGAAGGAATACCAGCGTGTCAGAGAAAAGTTTGAGGTGCTGAAATTGGAAACTATGAATTTGAAAGAACATGAAATAAAGCTCAAGTCAAATATATCTAAAGAATTAAGAAAATTAAAACAAGTGGAAAGATTTTCCAAACTTGAAGTTTTACATTCACGGAAACATCTACTGAACAGAAAGGACATTGAAGATGTGTCATTTTCTCTGATATATGAGGTTCAACTTCCAGATGCCAATGTTTGTGGTGGAAATTTCATTTCAGATGAAGTGATTGCACTAGCAAAATATAATTCAACCAAGAAAGGTCTCTGGCTGGCTAGATTGAAACATAACACTTGGGATAAAGTAAGGGAGCATGAAACAGATGATACTTACTTTGACGTGCAGCATTCAGACAATAAATTATATGTTACAAATCAGACAAACAAAAGCGTGATAGTCATGTCAAGCAATGACTTTACCACAGTGAGAGAATTCATAATGCAAGATAATTTGGTTCCTTATGGTATATCCATATGGGAAAATTTTGTTTTTGTTGCTTGTCAGATTGCAATTCTAAAATACGACTTACAGGGAGAGTTGGTTTACAGATATCCAGTTGAAAAGTCTTCTCTGTACATGACAGTGACTCATCACGGTCACATTGTGAACAGTAATGTAAAAACGGACACCGTGACCTGCATCGATGAGAAGGGGGTGCTCCTGTGGAAGTATGTCAGCCCCAAGCTCAGTGGTCCCTGCAGTGTGGATAGAGACGCGCTAGATAATCTGTACGTGGGTGGATCCAAGAGCAATAACATCCATATACTGTCCAGCTTTGGCTCTCTGATCAGGGTCTTGGAATGTATCCCTTGTCCTGCTTTCATGAAAGTCAGTGAAAGAGGAGATATGTGTTATGTGTGCAGCAGCTGGAAGAATATCAGAGTGTATGAAATCAAATGAGAAACAGAGCATTCTGTGTGATTTTCTGCCCCTTTAACACCTCCTTCTGTCACTCTCTTGGTTGCTGTTTGACTATGTTGACAAGGAGTAAGGGACCCATACATTCTTACTCCTCTACCCTAAACAAAGTTTCAAGTCTGTAAGATGCTGTTTTTAATTAATTAATATTCATTTATGGACAATAAATAAATTGATGTACATGTATTTATTTACTTAATAAACAACTGATATTCTTTTTTCTCAACCTAAATGAAGAGGAGTTCAACTAGCGTATTAATTAGTGTTGAATACAATATGTATGCCAGTTTTGCTAAGATAACCATGGCTTTACTTCCTGTTGTAGTCCAGAGTGTTGATTAAAACATTAAAATTTTGCTGAAATGTTTGCTTATGTTGAGAGATTAAAAATAATGTGAAATAAAAGATAAAATACAGTTTATGATGATGTCCTATGTGTGAAACTAACCTGAATGGAATATTATAGACAATGAATTAACTTAACATGATCTTGAATGTGTGAATAAAATAAATCCTGTGGGGGATGTGGGTGGGGGGATGGAAATGTTCCAAAGCCTATGTGTGATAATTTTACTATTCAAATTTAATAGATTTTGAATTTCTGGCAGGGGGTCAAGACGACCCGATCCCCTCTAGATCCGTGCAAGTCTTTAAAATTCACAATTTCTACATTTTCCGATAATTTCAGTTATTTATTTTCACTTGAAAACTTTTTATGCTCACGAAAAGTGGGTGGGGGGGGGGGCAACTTGACCATAAATGAATTTTCTATAAGAACAAAATGTTTACTGCGAGAAAAAGGTAGAGACAGCCCCCATGCTACGTGCCTGCTTATATATAGAACAGTGTACAAAAATGATAATGAAATTTAATATATCAAATTTAAGATTTGGGGCTACTTTCAACGCGCCCTATCCCACCCCCTACCCTGTTTCAAAAACTGCGCTACATGTACGTGCCTGTTTATAATGCTTTATGTTAATGAGCCAAAAAGAACTAGAGTCTCGATTGTTGATTGCAACTAAAGTTTTCCTGACATTGAAGGAAGGAAACGCTCAGTCATTTATGCAAGACTCTTTTACAAATAATTTTGATTTGGTTTTTAGCTCACCTGAGCTGAAAGCTCAAGTGAGTTTTTCTGATCACTTTTTGTCCCGCGTCCGTCTGTCTGTCTGTCTGTAAACTTTTTACATTTTCAACTTCTTCTCCAGAACCACTGGGCCGATTTCAACCAAACTTGGCACAAAGCATCCTTAGGTTAAGGGGATTCAAGTTTGTTAAATGAAGGGCCACGCCCTCTTTCAAGGGGAGATAATTAAAAATCATTGAAAATTTGTTGGTATTTTTAAAAAATCTTCTTATTTGAAACTGATCTGCCAGGAAAACTGAAACTTGTGTGGAAGCATCCTCAGGAAGCGTAGATTAAAGTTTGTTCAAATCATGACCCCAGGGGGTAGGGTGGGGCCACAGTGGGGGGTCGAATTTTTACATAAGAATATATTGAGTAAATCTTTAAAAATCTTCTTTGAAACTGATCAGCCAGGGAAACTGAAACTTGTGTGGAAGCATTGACAGGTAGTGTAGATTCAAGTTTGTTCAAATCATGATTCCCAGGGGTAGGGTGGGGCCACAATGGGGAGGGGGGTCAAATTTTTACAAAGGAATATATAGAGTAAATCTTTAAAAATCTTCTCATCTGAAACTGATCAGCCAGAAAAGCTGTAACTTGTGTGGAAGCATCCTCAGGTAGTGTAGATTCAAGTTTGTTCAAATCATGATCCCCTGGGGTTGGGTGGGGCCACAATGGGGGGGTCAAATTTTTACATTTGAATATATAGAGAAAAATCTTCTCAGAAACCGCTTGGGCAGAAAAGCTGAAACTTGTGTGGAAGCATCCTCAGGTAGTGAAGATTCAAATTGTTCAAATCATTATCCCTGGGGGTAGGGTGGGACCACATTTGGAAGTAGGGGGTGTCAAATTTTTACATAGGAATATATAGGGAAAAATCTTCCAAAACACAAATTGTGTAGAAGAGCTCTTACTTTAGTCAGTTCAGTCTTCAAATAGTCTAGATTAAAATTTGTCAAAATCATATTCTTCAGGAGTAGGGTTGGGCCACATGGGGGGGGGGGTCCAATTTTACAAAGGAAAACATTTAAATTGCTCACAAAAACTCAAACGTTTTATATATGGTTTTCCTTATATGATTCAAGTTTGTTCAAATCATGATCCCCAGGGGTAGGGTTGGGCCACAATAAGAATTTTTACATAGGAATATAAAGAGAAAAATCTTTAAAAAACTTCTTCTCAGAAACCGATCGGCCAGAAAAGCTGTAACTTGTGTGAAAGCATCCTCGGTTAGGGTAGATTCAAGTTTGATAAAATTATGATCCTTATGGGTAGGGTGGGGCCTCAGTGAGAGGGGGGGGGTTGAATTTTCACATTTGAATATATAGAGAAAAATCTTTAAAAATCTTCTTCTCAGAAACCGATCATGCAGAAAAGCTGCAACTTGTGTGGAAGCATCCTCAGGTAGGGAAGATTCAAGGTTGTTCATATCATGATCCCCGGGGGTAGGGTGGGGCCACAATTTGGGGGGGGGGGATGACAAATTTTTACATAGGAATATATAGGGAAAAATCTTTAAAAATCATCTTCTAAAACACAAATTGTCTAGAAAAGCTCTAACTTAAGTCAGTTTAGGTAGTGTAGATTAAAATTTGTCAAAATCATATTCTTCAGGAGTAGGGTTGGGCCACATGGGGGGGGGGGATTCCAATTTTACAGAGGAAAACATTTAATTATTCACAAAAACTCAAATGTTATTATATATGGTTTTCCTTATATGCAAACATTTTGACATATTGTTGATTCTTTAAAATTGTTTAGACTCTGGCCCCTGGACAATTCCTAGACCTCACAAGGGGTTCAAAGTTTGATGTAGGTTTATAATCCATATATAAACAGTTGTTTAAGTCTGACCATCTTCTCGAGAACTGCAATGCTCAATATGTGATATGACTGTAAAATCATCCTCTTACAAAGGGGCTCAATGATAAACATATAAGAATTTGCAGGGGAATTTTTTTTATACAGGATCTATTATACGACATTGTTCAGATATTTTGTATATGACTCCATAAAGCTGATTTTATTATGTCTGGTGTTGCTCAGGTGAGCGATGTGGCCCATGGGCCTCTTGTTTTAAACTATTCTTATATTTCTATACAATTTGAAAATGGAATACGGCACTTCTTTCTTAGAAAATCACTTAATTAATTTTTGTTGGCTTATAGCGTCCTCCCTTATAATTATTTTATACATGTACAAGATATTTCGTATGATTGAAATTTTTTAGAAAGAATTTGTGGAAAGTTCGCAATTCATATTTTGAGGTTGCTGGTTCAAACACCGCTGTGGGCGCTGGGTGTCACGTGTTGTGTCCTTGAACAGTATGCCTTCATCTCTATTGTCTCGGTCCATCCCACAGAAGATTGATTGAGCCTTAATGACATGTATATGTAGCACCACGGAGGAATACGGCTATAAGTCTTGTGAGTCCATTTGAGATTGGGAATGGATTAACAGTATAACACGGTTATAGCGAACGGACTTTGAGGGTACACCGCGGTAGTAATTATAACTGCAAATGTATTAGAAACCCTTCCCACAATATCATGTTGTGTGTGTTCTTAAAGCATAATAATGTAAACGAATTTCGATAAGAGAGCGCTTTCATATTGAATGCATGAATCAGATACAATATAACTTATTAGGAATAAATATTGGCTGACATTAACAGTGGTAATTCGTTATAAGTTCTTCGTTAAAAATAAACTCTCTCTCTCTCTCTCTCTCTCTCTCTCTCTCTCTCTCTCTCTCTCTCTCCACAAAACAGCTGTGAAATACATATATTTTTGTTATGTCGTTATAAAGTATTTCAAAATAACTTTAAAATATATCAAAATTATTTTATTTCTTTTGTTTCAATTAATTGTGCCTATTCCTAATAAGTTATATTGTATCTGATTCATGCTTTCAGTATGAAAGCGCTCTCTTTATCGAAATTCGTTTACATTATTATGCTTTAAGAACACACACAGCATAATATTGTGGGAAGGATTTCTAATACATATGCAGTTATAATTAGTGTTTCGCAATGTGATATTGCATATATGTGCATGCGCCTCCTTAAGAATGAAAATAAATTGGAAGTAAAGACGATATTTTGCTTTTTGATAGATAAAAACTCTCATAAAACCAAATTATTTTTTCATTCAAGAGCAATCTTGGTCAATTCAGTAAAATAGTAATGTTTTGTCATTATTTGAAAAAGAAGTTTAAAGGCGTGCGAAATGAAAGAAACAATAATGTTTATTCTTCTTTAACGCGAGTTGCAATCCTCGATCTAGCTGTGAAGTTCAATTAAATTATGAGAGGGATTCTATAGAAATGTTATAGAATATCCAGACCTCTTAACTGCTGAATGATGGCAGTTTAAAGCCAAATCAAAATCAGCAATGTTTGCATCAAAGTTTAATATAAATAGCAATATAACTTGGTATACCGGTGAAGTGTTTGGTTTGGAACACTCCCACCCCCCACATTAAACACATACATGGGTCAAATACAGGAATTTTGCTAGAATTATACACTGAGCATATACGACCCAGTTTTAAATTGCTACAAAGTCACGAATTGGATCCTTCTTTACTCTATCAAGCCGCGCGAGTGACATTTAAGTAAATATTTTAGATTTAACCAATTCAATTACATTCTGAACAATAGCGTGTTCGAATTCATTCGTTGATTTGCCTACGATATGATGTATCAGTTTCCTTGATTTTCTAACCCGTTTATCTCTGATGAAATATTCTCGACAATTAATTGTTTTTATGGTTCGAAGAACGACTTAAAATCCAATACACAAAATGATTTAATCAGAAATCTAACACCGCGCAAGGGCCGTGGTATGGAGTGTGTATTATAGGTAGAGAGCTCAGCGCGTTTAAAATCATTGCGCGGAACCAAGGCAATAAGCGTGACTCTTTAAAAAAGTCAGTGTAGATATTCCAGAGAACAGGGATTAAAATCTGATTATGGTATTAGCTGCGAGGAAAGGAAAAAAAATTCGATTTCATTAAGATCGGAAATTTAAATGAACGACGCAAGTGTTAATCCCGGTCTGTTGTTGCGTAGGACAATTAAGACACCATTGCGTATATTTTTATGGAAGAACTCGGAACGAATCGACGATGTAAATTGATATTTGATTCCAGTGATTGTGGACAATTATCCACGACAGAGGTTGGCGGTAAACTCCACATTAAGATCTTTTCCTGTGATTGGACATTTCTCTGTTTAATATGAGAAAGTAACAGGCGAACGGAGTGAGGTGCGTGTAGCCCAGTAGAGGAACCATGCGGCTCTTCCAAGACCAAGTCTCTATGGAGGACTTTGAGCCCCCTCCACCGTTTCTTAAGGACCCCACTCGGGATAATTTGAAACATATTACCCAGTTTCGCGACGGGAGACATCGCGTGGCGACTCCCGAGAAAGTGGCCATTATGGAATTATCCACGAGTTTCGAAAAGAGGCGCCTGGGTAAGCAGCAACAGATCCTGACGGAGATGAACCAGAGGTGTCGGGAACAAGAGGTGGCGGATCTATCCTCCAAACTGTCCAATAAGTGTGTGCTGGAATCGGAGAGGGGCGCGGTGGGTCGGTCCCGTGAAATAACGTACTACTCGACCACATTCATGATGCACAAACCTAAGACTGTAGCAGAGGACCTGGATTTGTCTAACAAGACCGATTCGCCTTCAACAACCCCTCTGCCGTTCTTTGAGAAAACCTACAAACATTTTCCGGCAAGAAAAATTATTAAACATCAAGGGAAGTTCGAGTTGATACCCCGGAATAGCCGTCAGTCGCCCATTAGGACCCCCCGGGTAGACCCCAGTCCTGTCAAGGCGCTGGTATCCCAGGCCATGAGCGAGCCGTACCGCAAAATCAAATTGTTGAACTCTCAGAAAATTAACGGACCGGTACAGTTGAATCACTATATATACCCCAGACAGGACCAGTTAGCTCCCCTAGTGCTACCCAACATAGACTCTACAATTCAGGATAAAATTGATGCGTTTTCTACGTCACGTGTGCATCTCGGGGCCCGCGCCAAAACGATGAGCATGGACAGCCAGGTTAATGGGACGATGAACAGTAAGTCCGGCCAGAAACCCCAGAAACGGGTCTCACCTTACAAGGGGGACCAAGAGATTCCGGAAACCTTCCAGGAAAATACACTGGGGGGAAACACCCCACCCCCCAACTCTACCGAGCCTCCTATTGAAGTACAGGCGCACTGATATCGAATATGTGAAAATTATTTATTTATTGACTGTGCACATATTTCAACTCTTTTTGAACCGTATATATATATCTTAAAATTCTTGGTTGTGATTTTAAAAAAACTGTCCTCATGTGTACTTGTGGTCTTTGGAAAACATTTGGCGTTGATCGGTTGAAAACCTGCTAGACGTCTCCGTGAAAGAGAGGGATTATCAGTGATTAGGGCGGATTAAGTCACTGTAGGCTGAAGCGCTTTGGGCCAGCGTCCAAAATCTTTAATTGCAAAAATGTGCATACAATGCAAGGTGTTGTTTTGGTCCTGCAGTTTAAATGTTTAATGATAAACATTTACAACAAAATGATTTTAACGCACATAGGGCCAAATCAAAATTCTGCAGTCAGATTTGACAGGAATTGTCAAGGGATTTCATCGGGATTTAAATGCCTTCATGACTGCTCGCATTAATTATTGTCATTACACATATCAACATATTGTCTACTGGAAAATCTTTATCAAGCACAGTGGGGGAGCGAGATCCACCATTACATCTGATGACGTCAAAACTATGGCGAAAATTGACTGTTGAGGACACCGTGAACTATTGGCATTGTATCGTAGATAAAAATAGATTAACCGCACTCCAAGATTTGTTTAATTATCGATTCCATCTTGATTTTGTTTTGAGAGAAGCCTGGTTTTATTGTGTCTGTAAATATGTACACACACAAAGTGCTGAGATGGGCGAGACAATATTGGACAACTCATCACATTATTAAATATTATGTCATTTCTGCAATGATTTGAGTTTTTCATACAATAAACGAAAACTTGTTTGTATTCGTTTATACATGATATTGAATACCTTACAGGTGTAAATTTCGCAAATATTATGAAATATGTTTCTAGCCAGTCGAGATCAATTGGGTTTTATATTAATAATTGTTACTTGGGGGAAGCTTATCTTGCACATATTAATTAAAATCAGAAATTAGATTGATATTTGTCAAATTATTTGAAATATCCAGCCCCAAGACTAGCTACTGATAATAGACTTTAATAAAAATTTTAAATAGATATTTATTTAAAAATAATTTCAACACTTTGATGAAAAGTTGTGCTGTGGGTTTGTATGCCGGCCTACATTCTTCTTAAAGGGGGTAAACTTTAAAATCAATGACTTCAAGAAATAAATATATTTTTTGACTTCAGTATTTTCACAATTTTTGGTTTTTGGTTTGAATGAGAAGAATAGATCAAGTTTGCTTTCTGTGTAGATCAAATCTTTATTAAGTCAGGCCTGTTGGTTGTACATTTTGTAGTCATGACTAATGCCAACAATTACACTGTATACCATATATCTTAATCTGTATAAGACTTACAGTAAAACACGCTTATAATGAAGTGCCAGGAACAGGTGACTTTGCTTCGTTATAAGCATAATTCGTTATATCCATCAAGTTTACAACATGTAATAAAGTCACGTGGAATAAATTTCACTTCGATGTAAACGTCAACTCATTATAAGCGTGTTAGCTATAACCGGGTTTTACTGTAATATTATGAGGGAGAGTGTGGTCTAATTAAGTTCCTGTACAACTAAAACTGTTCAAATCAAAACCTGAAGTCATGTGCTCAGATGTAAAATAATTTATTTTTTATCAACAAAAAGATTTTACATTTTGTAATACATGTATTTCAATATATTTCCACAAAAATATTGCTCTTGTAATGTTCCAAAATTCAGGTGGACTATTTTAATCTGATACTCAACCTCCTAAACTTTGGGGAAAAAATAGGCAGAAGTTGTAAGTCTTGTTCAAATACAAATAAGGGATAAATGTCAGTTTATATTTGTCTTGTTTATGCAAAACATTACATGCATTTCTTGAAAAGGGGGATTAAAATAGGTTCAAGAAAGGGCCGGTACTTAAAAATAGGTAGCAAACGAAATGAACAGATTTAAAATGCATACCCCGGTCAAATAACAATATTATTTGAAAACATTATAGGTTTTAAACATACATGTACAATGAACTTATATCTGTACTGTATTGAACATACATGCAGAAAAAGACATTCTTACCCACCCCACCCCCACCCCTTAACCTCCCCAATTTTCCACATACCGGGTATTTAAAAATGAACATAAAAGATAACAAATTTCATTAACACACAAATGTCCTCATATCTAACAACCTTTCACGTACGAACACACTTCACTAGGTGTTGTCAGTTTCCATGCTTGTTGACTGTGTTTCCACAGTAACCTTTTCTGGTCGTTTATAGGAACCCATACCGGCCGCCCTCTCTGCTTCCTCTATCGTGTAAGGCTCAATAGACAGGGCTTTTAACCTACAGGGACAATAATATCTGCATTTTAATTCACACTTTGTAAAACCCTAAAGTACTGTTTTGAAGAAATTTTCTATTACTAAATTTTCATTTTTCCCCAATGTGTTGGCTCTTAGCTGCATTCATTTAATTTTCATTTTCAGAAAGATACTAGTATTTGCAACTACACACAAGCTCCAACATTAATTTATCTATCAACAATATTGGTTTCTGCAATTAATGATTCCACAGTGAATTTTATATAAAACCAATAGAATTGCTCTTCCTAAGTAATGGGATAGGTATAGTTTTCATCATAGAAACCAATAACTTAAATTATATTTTCAGTTCTGACGCAACGATGTCAGTTTAAAGCTGTACAAGTCAAAATTGTCATTAGAATCGGAAATCCTGGAAATGAGATGTTTACGTAAAGAATCCTCTAATAAAGGCATCTTGTGTGGATTTCTGGTTTATCATTAACTGAATTCTGTATTGAATTTTCATTCTTTATACACATTACTTATAGTCAAATTCCTACAATATATTCATTATCCAGCATTGGGTTTGTGCCAAATATGAACTTTTTATCAAAAACAATTGTCTTCTAAAAGTAGTACAATATATTCATTATCCAGCATTGGGTTTGTGCCAAATATGAACTTTTTATCAAAAACAATTGTCTTCTAAAAGTAGTAGCTATTTCAATAGGAGTTTCTGAAATTTCACTCTAAAAAAAATTGTTCAACAGTCTTATCTGCCTCATTTCAATTGTACTGAATTAAATTGTTCAGTGTACTTAAACCTAGCCGCCTTCCTTATCTTTTCACATTCAGGGAAAGGAGGTATGTTTCAATGGTTGACACATAATGGAATAGAATTATACAATGTAAGCCATTATTTAAGGATGATGAACTACACACAGTCAGTATATATCAGTACAATGATGTCACACAGTCAGTATATATCAGTACAATGATGTCACACAGTCAGTATATATCAGTACAATGATGTCAAACAATCAGTATATATCAGTACAATGATGTCACACAGTCAGTATATATCAGTACAATGATGTCACACAGTCAGTATATATCAGTATAATGATGTCACACAGTCAGTATATATCAGTACAATGATGTCCCACAGTCAGTATATATCAGTACAATGATGTCACACAGTCAGTATATATCGTACAATGATGTCACAGTCAGTATACTGTAAACATTGTATATTTGGCATGTACGATATTTGGTGGAAGCTAGATTTTGAACAAGTTGGCGTGGATTTGAATGATTGTATTCCTGAATGAGACCATTCTTATTGATGTATGCATGGCATTTAGCTAGTAGTACTATCTGGTACTTGATTTAGCAGACAGCGCATTCCGCCAAAAGCGCTAAATAAAATACACCGCTAAATGTTATACCTTTACAGTATACCATTACAATGATGTCAGATGTCCACTACTGTCAGATGTCCACTACTGTCAGATGTCCACTACTGTCAGATGTCTACTACTGTCAGATGTCCACTACTGTCAGATGTCTAATACTTACCTCCTTTTATGTGGTTTGCTTTTAAAATGTGTCTTCAGAGAAGTTTCATTTATAAAGTACTTCCTGCAAAATATAAAATGTTACATGGATAGAAAAACATGCTAGCTTGAACAGATAGCTTTAAAAGATACACATCAACTTTACTACTTTAATAATACAACAATGACTTTATATTCAATGAAAATAAAAGATTAACAAGTTCTACAACTGTGAACTAACAAAAAGCTAGCTTGCACAGATAGTTATAATGTAAGATGCCACATCAAGAAGTTTACTCTTTTAATAATACAATATAATATGTTACAATTATGACTTTATTCAATGAAAATAAGGGATAATCAAGTTCTACCCCCATATACACCCTCAACTATGTCAACGGTACATTTAATGGAAAGATTACCATTATAAACTGAGGATTTAGACAAATCATTGTTGTAAAACTAACAACCACTAAATGTAGTAGCAAGCCCTGACTACATTGCTATTGTAAATTATTTAAGCCAGTTTGAGGTTATTAATATACATATACATGTAACATATAGTTTAGCATCATCAGGTATTACGATTGGATAAAGTATCAACATTCCTGCATTGTTTCCAACCTACAAATGAAAGAAGGACCATCTAGATGTGCAATTAAGATGCAAATCAGTTCTAAATAATAATAAATATCCGGTACATACGCACAATGGAGACAGTAAAACTGCCCAGCTCCAGGTTTATCAAAGTCGGCTTCCTGGTTCAGCAGTTTCTGGGATTTTCCTGGTTTCATGTCTTCATGAATTTCATCAAGGTCCTTTGTCTTCCTTTTTGTTCTGTACTTTTCCTTCAATGGTTTATCTCCCTTGTGTTGCTTCTTCCTTGCTAGGCGTCCCATGATGATGTGTTGTCTTTACTTCTAGAATAAAAATACATGATGGAAAAGTAACAATTTTTAAATCCGTTTTCTATAACTATTTGAAAACTGAATTGTTCTGACCTGTAAAATGAGGAAGTAACTAGCTGATGTATTACAATATTGCTCAGAGCAATTTTTAAAGAGGAAATTTTGTGCCCCAGTAATAGTTTTAGAAGAAGAACATGTATAGCTTAAAAGCAAGTCATTTTAATCTTTAAAGGGACTTGGACATGATTTGAGCTCAATTTTTTCAAAATTTATTTTTTCATTTTTAATGTCTAGAATGGTCAATATGGATGTTTTTAATGCTCTGTCAAAATTTGAAAGTCAAATATCAAGTTACAAGCGAGTTACAGAGGTTAAAATTCTTTGTTTTGTAAACAAAGCTCAAGTCATGTTATTGTTTACATATGTCTTGAATTGGTAAAAGTTTCAATCTAATGTTGCATTTTGTTGTTGATAAACTTATTTATGAACACATTTAATTAGTTTATCATGTTTCCACAAGTTATTTTGTCAAAGAAATGGTAATTTCTTTACTTTACATTATTTGTAAACAAATATAAGACTCGAGCTTTGTTTACATAACAACGACTTCTTTCCTCTGTATCTCGCTTGTAACACGACTTCTAACATTCAAATTTTGGTAAATCATTCAAAATACACAAGTAAACTATTTAATACATAAAAATCAAAAATAAAATTTTCATCTGAAATTTTCATCTGAAATCATGTCCAGGTCCAACTTACAACACTGATCGACTTTAATTGAAGTGAAATTTGGGTTAAAAGATTGCAAAATCTACTTGAACTCAATTCAATTTCAGATCACAATCATGTACACATTCTGACAATATCTTCTCAAAATATGTGGATCATGGATAACTGTATAATCTCAGCGAGATTCGTTGTGACTGAAAAATTTTGACGGACGTCTCTTCTGACAATATCTCCTCAAAATATGTGGATCATAAATAACTGTGTAATCTCAGCGAGATTCGTTGTGACTGAAAAATTTTGACGGACGTCTCTTCGGAAGAGACGAGACGTCCGTCAAAATTTTTCAGTCTTGATGAATCTCAGGAGTCCGGTCAAATTGTACACAGACCAACTCGTATACAGGTCAACTCATATACAAAAATTTCCGTATAAACATCCAAAAGTCAGCTTGTAAACAAAATTTCCCCGTATGCTAAACCGAAAGATTTCATCTTCATATAATCAAATATATTATGTCAAATATTAGATATGATAATAAATATAACATATATTCTTTCAACAGATGATATCATTTAAGAAAAGATTATATGTTACAGCAAAGATGACAAACGGTAATATGTATCTATTTTCTGTAAAAAAAAAAAAAAAAAGCTAACGATAACGACTCAAAAATACCTTCTATACAAGATGACTTTGGGTTTTTTATGCGGAAATTTTTGTTGACCTGTATATGAGTTGGTCTGTGTAAGACTTGACTGTAAATCCGAATCTCGCTGAGATTAGGATAACTGTAAATGTACATGTATATAAACAAGTTTTTGCAGCACATATATACTTTATTCATTTCTGTACAAGATTTAATGAATATTATGAGGAGAAAACCCGCCAAACCAATTCAACTTCTCTATAATCTGTAATATCTACACAATATTATCAATATATCGACAAGAATGGTGAGAATCCTACCCCAACGTCTGTCAAATTTACCCACGTGGTCTGCATTGAATCACGAGCCCGATGCATATAAAACTGTGTTTAGTCCTCGAGGGTTTATACACCATGCATAGCGTGTCTTAGAGCAGCGGATTTAGCCTACAAGTTTAATTTTATTTAGTTTGCTAATCAAGCTTCCATGCATTCTCATCATTTCGCAAGAATTTTTTTCAATTAAAAATATCCGTTTTTAAAGCTTATATAAACATGATAAACACCCCATTAATTAAGTCTTAATAATCAATTCAAATATATCAAACATTCAGTTAGTTTATCCGCTACATGTATGTGACGACAGTTGCTAAGACAGCCATCTTCAATATTCATTAATTTAATTTAAAATCAAGTAATTCATCAGTATCAGTGTTCCTTTTCCTTTGTAGCATGAATTTAATACTACAGTTGTTCACCTGTTTATCATTCCTCCATTAATTACTAAATAACTCAATAAACAAATCCAAGTCCGATAACTTAAACCCTACAGTTATATTTATGTACGCACCATGAGCAAAATACCGACACGGTATATTAAAATAAGTGAAAAGAGATAAATATTATTCTTTTAAAATGGTTGTAAATTTCCCCTACCACTCTGTATCTTTTTTGTGTTTAGCTTTCCAAATGGTTCAGACGGTTTTGTTAATACAACCACTACTTGAGAAAATAGAGCTATGGTTCTAAATATTTAGATATCCACTTATTCTACGTTTGTAAACATTTCTTATATTCACTTTCCTATTAACGTAATTACCTTTATTCGTTATGCATAAAAAGCCATTCTAATTTGGACTTAAGTAATACGCATTGCATCAACTGCATCTTCACAAGGAGGAAATAAGGTTTAATCAAAATTGATTTTAAATTTTCTCTACCGTTTTATTCCATTATTTTGTGCTTAGCGTTTTCCTGCCCGACTTAACAATGAGTAAACACTAGGCCATATTCACACTTTTTGGGATTCTCCTTCAAAGCTGGCATACACGTACAAGTTGTTTATTTTAATACGTACCTACATTTCCGAATTGACTAGTTGCCTTGCATGTGTGATATTACAGAACCAGTCTACATTTCCGAGAAGAATAAATGAAATGTACATTGTATTTCAAAGGTAATTCAGCAAAGCCATGAACCAATGTAAAGTCAATCCTATAGCAATCTAACTGAAATTATATCCCCCCCCCCCCAAGTTTTCAATTCTTGGAGCATTGAAGAAAAGGGCTGGGGGAGGAAGGGTTGGAAATTTTAATAAGATTGAATCCATCAGTACTTTCAATACTTGGATATAAGAGAGTAGAAACAGAGAAAAAATAATCAAAAATTTATTTGCAAATCTTTACTTTCAAATGCATTAGTGTAACAAAAGCACTATTACTGGGTGAAGAAAATCAAAATGGTCTGTGTTTTAAGGCCTAAACATATATCGCCTGGGCTTAACAAATATCGCCCCACAGACATTAGTATCCTAAAACATATATCGCCTGGGCATAACAAAATATCGCCCCACAGACCAAAGTACGATCAAGTATTGGTTATACAATTCACTACCACAATACACTAGCTAAACTGTACCACTTACAACACACATACTGTATTACTCTGGGCCCACCAGTTTATACTAGTTCCCTTATCACAGCCAACATCTTTTTTTTTTGACATTATATAAAATAAAGAATATTTCCAAACATGTAGAGGGTAGGGATTTACACATGAAGTAGATGGTGTTAATACATAATTAAATTGAATGACCTATAAAAGTTATTCATTAAAAAAATTGTGAAACAGTGCAATCTCAAATACTGCTACATGTATTAAATCCTTTTTCAGATTGAAAACAAACTGTTTAATTGATTAGATATACATGTATATGAATATGGTGTGCCAGTTGCTGCAAACATTAATACAAATGTTAGAGGAATTGAATCATGATTGAACTTTTATGTACAAAAAATGGCCACTCTTGATACAAAGACAAAAAATCTTTTCCTCTAATGAATTATGGGTAATTTGTTAAACTTTCCCTTTCAGAAGACTTTGTGACATGAAGAAAAGATTTATACATGCATGTACACACAAAATGTTCCATGCAATTTCATTCACTTAATAATAAATTCATGATGTAATACAGCCATAAGAAAAAATTTAAATGCATCTTTAAAATGGGAAGCAATTTTTCTTTTCAGTTTTGGGTTGATTTTAACACTCAAAATATATACGTTGACACCAAAATGGTTGACAATTTTACATATAAGTACCAATAAAGAAATTCTTATTTCCTCCAAAAAAAGAAAGGTAAATGATGATGTATAAATAACTTCCAAAAAAGCCAGCTTGAAGAACAGTCCTAAGTTTTCTGAAATATTCATAAGTCCATACTCCATAAGTGATGAATCAACCATGTATAGTACATGTAACTCAAGATGATATAATCTTTATGGTGAGTTGTAACAGCTTCAATGCTCTGATGATCTTGCTTGACAGCTATCTTGTCATTAAGATTCAGCACGGATTAAATTTACATTCTGATGTATACAATTGTCAGCATTCTTTCTCCCATGACAGACGAGAGTTTCTCTTGTCACCAGACCATGACATCATGCAGCCCGTTCCGGTTCAGTGAAGAGTTTCACCTTGTCTTCAATGACCGCGATCAGCTTTTTGTTGAGGAGTCGATCAAAGTGCTCTGTTATGGAGGCGTGGTGCTGTTTTGGGTGAACAAGAGATTCTGTTGGCACCACCGCAAGAATTCCTGCAAACTCATGGACAAACTGACACCTGTCAACAGAAAAGAATATGTAAACAAACAAAGTTTGACTTATAATTCTTCTGTGCAGTCATAATGCCTTATGTTTTGTACGGTAATTATAATTAAAGCAAGAGGCCCATGGGTCACATCGCTCACCTGAGCAACACTAGACATAATAAAATCAGCTAAATATAAACCAACATCAAACTTTGAACCTTTTATGTGACCCATGAATTATCCAGGTCCCCAGTCTAAACAACTCAGAATCAACAAATGTCAATATGATTGCATAATAGTAATACTATATACTATGTATTTTTGAGAATGATCAAATTTATTTCCTCTGTAAAAATTCGACCCCCTCCCCCAATATAGTTTTATCATTTTTATTTGATTTTTAAAGATTTTTCTCCACATGTATTACACAACCTGGGGATGCTTCCACTCAAGGAACAGCTTATCTGCTTAATTGATTTTCAAAAATAAAATATTTCTCTTTACATTCCTATGTAAAAATTCGCCCCCCCCCCACCCCATGGTGGCCCCACCCTATCTTCGGGGATTATGGCTTGAACAAACTAGAATCTACACTACCTGATGATGCTTCCACACAAGTTACAGCTTTTCTGGCCAATTGGTTCTTGAGAAGAAAATTTTTAAATGTATTTCTCTATATACACCAGGTAAAAATTTGACCCCCAATTGTGGGCCCACCCGTACCCCCAGGAATCATGGTTTGTACAAAATTGAATCTACATTACCTGAGGATGCAAATACATGCAAGTTACTGCTTTTCTGGCCAATTGATTCTAGAGAAGAAGATTTTTAAAGATATTTCTCTACATATTCCTATGTAAAAATTTGACACCCAATTGTGGCACCAACGCAACCTCGGAGATCATGATTTGAACAAACTTGAATCTACACTATTTGAGGATGCTTTTACACAAGTTACAGCTTTTCCTGGCCAATTGGCTTTTGAGAAGAAGATTTTTAAAGATTTTTCTCTATATATATTCCTTTGTAAAAATTAGACACCAAATTGTGGCCCCACCCTACCCCCGGGGATCATGGTTTGAACAAACTTGAATCTTCACTACCTGATAATGCTTCAACACAAGTTTCAGCTTTTTGGCCAATTGGTTCTTGAGAAGAAGATTTTTAAAGAATTTTCTTTATATATTCCTATGTAAAAATTCGACCCCCAATGGTGGCCCCACCATACCCCCGAGGATCATGATTTGAACAAATTTGAATCTTCAATACCTGAGGGTGCTTCCATGCAAATTACAGCTTTTCTGGCTAATTGGTTTTTGAGAAGATACCAACAAATTTTTACTAATTCTTAATTTTCTCCCTTTCAAAGAGGGTATGGCCCTTCATTTTAACAAACTTGAATCCCCTTCACCTAAGGATGCTTTGTGCCAATTTTGGATGAAATTGGCCCAGTGGTTCTGGAGAAGAAGTCGAAAATGTAAAAAAGTTTACAGATGGACGTACGGACAGACAGACGGACGCCGAACAAAAAGTGATCAGAAAAGCTCACTTGAACTTTCAGCTCAGGTGAGCTAAAAATAAATTAAAATATAATTGAAATGCATACAATTTTAGAATGCCTTGCTATACAAAATTAAGGAGATACTGAGTCTTGAGTTGACAGTTTTATAAAGGAATAATAAGTGACTTTTTCTAGTAGGAATTATCTTTCTTATCAGGAAGTAAACTTTTTATGGTATCTTAAGAAGCATTCACATATCATGTGGAGAAGGATCTATCAAAGAATTTATAAAAATTTTAGTTATACGATGTATTTCTACATTACCATAGTGATTCCAGCTGATTGTCCATGTCTAGAGGTGAGGTGTTGGCATGGAGAACTTCTCCTCGGTGAAGCAGAGTACAGACCAATGAGCTGCCAAACTAGACAAAGAAAGAAGTCACCTTCAAGTTGGTATTTGAGTTCATACATAGAGAGTACAGACGAATGACACAGAGAGCTGTGAGTACACATATAAACAGGTAGATCTCTTTAACTGCAGTTTATCAATCTACAAAGGAGTTTTGTTTTCTGTCTGTCTACAGTACAACACTACTAAATATTTAGCCTGCTATACTTTGACATCATACAATACATGTCATATAATGACAACAGCTTCACCAGTTACCAACTGAATGAGATAATTGAACTCAAATCCATGAATTATACAATTGAGAACATGTATATAAATATGAGGTAATATATCTGACTTTGACCTGTGTTACATCGAGCACCTGAACTTTGACCTTAGTGTTACACCGAGGCTCTGAACTCTGACCTTTGTGTTAAACTGACCTTGTTTTGTATGGCGACAGCAGTGGTCTTTGACTGGTTTTGTCGGGATTCCTTCAGCTCTGTGGCAAACTCAACGAGACGCTGGAGGTCACAAGTGTCAATCACACGGATCACGGAGTCGTGGAGACACATCAGACCCTGAGATACAGAGCAATTGACTGGTTGATAAGTAAATGTCTATAGACTTCATGATTAACATCTGTTGTATTAAAAATGTTACAAAATATAATTTGAATTTATTGATGGAACACATGGAATACAAATGCATGAAAAACAAAACATGTGAGCACACAAAACACAGAAAGTGTGACTACAAAACATGTGGAACAAACATAAATCATATTATGAAGACATGGAACACATAACATGTTAACAAATGGAACACATATACACTGTACACTTGTGCATTACCTCGTCTCCTTGATCCTTTTTGATCAGATATGCCATGTTCCTCAGCAGTAACTGTACCATATTCTCTGCCTGGCTCTAGGAATACATGTGTCATAAATATAACAAAAGAATGTACAATCAAATGCATATATCAAATAAACAAGAGATGTTTGTGAAACACTTATGCCCCCCTCCCTTGAAGACCTCTGTTAAGAAAAAGAAGAGAAACTGCAAATAAATTTTTTGAAGTCCAAGGAGCATAACTCCTATATAGATAGACCTAGATATTCCTATGATAAATCTGTATACCCAAATTTTCATTTCAGTATGTGCAACCTCTGCAAAGAAAATGAACGGAAACTGATGGTGGATCGACTGATCGACAGTGCTCATAAATTTAACATGAGCTTAAAGACACATTTATATCAGATTAAAAAAATTAATCTCCTGCCTTTTTTTAGCATTTCTAAGAACTTTATCTCTATTAACACACATATTGGTACCTTTTCCAGAAGTGGTAGAACCCGAGCCACCAGTTTCCTCCCTTTGCGGATTGACATGATGGACAAGAAATGGTCATTGTTTCCTGGGCACAGTAAATATTTATACAGATCTGTCAGCATGTTCTTTCTATCTTCAAATAATGGCTTCCTGCAAACAAAGGGAAACATATCTGAGTCATCACACATTGCTTAAAACTTGCATAAAGGGGAGAGGCCATTTGGGCAAACAGCTAAATAGTGATATTCCTTCCAGGGCACTTACTTTGGTTTCATCAATATTCGTTGAATACCAATTTTCGTGGATTTCGTTTTTAAGTTGATCCACGAAATTAAATGTTCATTGAAATGCAATTTCTGTTAACATTTTGTACTGATAGGGTCATTGGCCACGAATTTACGTATCCTTGAAACTGTGATTTTCACTTTATCCATGAAATTTGATACCCTTAAATATTAATGAAACCACAGTATTTACATGTATAAGTGTGCAGGTTGTAAACATATAAAGAAAAATCATATTTGTTTTAACATTTGCTCTGAATATTTTGTAGACCAGAATTACTGGTTTTTGAGAATTTTTATTCTAAATAAAAACAGTACAAGCGTGAGGCTAGAGCAATTGTGTTTTTTTCTAAATATTTCTGGGGCTAAAAAAGACAAGAGGCCCATGGGGCCACATCGCTCACCTGAGCAACAATGGCTTTATGTGGGTGTTCAAAGGATATTGTGCCATATGGCCCCTCGGTAGAATAACAAAAAGAATGCCGTATTCAAATTTTACACTTATTTTTGCATACACTTAATCTTTGACATCGTACCTTTATGAGATACCATTTACACTTCATAAAGCAATCAAAATATATGAGAGCATATAGGTACATCTTCTTCTTCAACTTCTTAATTATTATTTTACTTATTTTTAAAAATCCTATATGTGAAAGAAGAAAATTGTACCTCAAAGCGCTCATATTAAAAAAAAAAACATTCAAAAATTTAATTGATCTTCTGCATTATAAACGAGTGTTGTTTACCTGGCGTGAATTCGTGCGATGTTTTAAAACCTTACTCACTTGATCAATGAATACACTCGAATGAAAAATGGTGTCCTGTGAAATGTTAAAGAGCTATTATAATCAATGCACAGGCGTCGGAACGGGGTGGGTGGGGAGCTAAGTTTTGCAAAGTTAGACATAGCCATACTCAAAATCCTTTTTTTTTGGCTTGTCAAGATTTCTGATAAGGTCAAGCCCCCCCCCCCCCCCCCCACCTATTTTCAATTTGCTTCCGACACCACTGCAATGTATTGACAGGCATATAACTCTTTTTTACTAAGGTCCACCCATCATTTTCATCTTTATTCAAAAACAACAATTTACAAATGGCTACAAACCAATGATTTTCCGCTGTAATATTTTCTTAAAAGGGATACTACATTTATCTCCGTGACCTTAATGTGTCATTAAACTATAAAATAAGTTTTAAAGCGATCGTTTATATTTGTGTCAGAAAACCATCAAGGTTGGTGTAGATTTCATATAATACATCGTATTAGGAGGGGGCCAAAGAAAGTAGCTACAGCATATCTTCTTTTAATTTTTCTGTACACGTATTTAACGTTTAGCTAGAAATTTCTAGTGATCAATCAAAATTTCAGCGTCAATCATAAAATTATTAGCAAGATATAGAGCTCGCAATTCTGCTAGGTTTGAGTCAATTTTTTTGTTCAAAAGAGTTTATTCAACTTCAGATTTTTAAGCTTGGTATTTCCTATTCAGCAATTTATTAAATAATATGTAAAAGAACAAAAGCAAGGCCTCAGCTCTGTGTGCAAACAGAAAATTGTGAGCAAAGCTCTGTATCTTGATTATAATTCGAAGCTTGACACTCAAATATGGAAAGTAAATAGAAAATTGTAAACAATTGAAACAGAAGAAACGTGCACTAAAAGAAAGATCACAATTTATTTTTCATCAGATATATACCTATATATTTCTAGCAGCGAAAACAATCTCCGTATATACTGAAAATGCTGAGCATCTTAACAAAACACGTTGCATTAATCAACCATTCCGTAGATATCGTACCGAATTACCAATAAAATGTATAGTACTTTATAATATGTTGTAAGTGCAAATATTAACGCATTGAAATATTTAACCTCAATTTACTTCACAAAATCGGCACAAATCTATGTTGCATGTTTCAAATATTCTCTTCGCACGTAAAGTGTTGCACAACCAGCAAATTCATCTTTGTCAGTTTAACCCACACAGTGACACACATCATGGCTGCTTCGAACAAAGAACTTCCGTTTTCGAGGTATGGAATACCGAACCCGAAGTTATAAACTGATTGACAGCTATTATATCTTTATTATTAGTTACGTAAATAACTCAAATTTGGAACTGAATTAGTCCATAATTTTTGCAATTTATATTTTCCTTTCCATAAGGATTATTTTTCCTAAATTACGTTGAATTTGACTCAGTGGTTCTTGAGAAGAAGATTTTTAAAAATGCACCCCCTTTTTTACAGTTTCAAGGTTTTCTCAGTTTTGAAAAAAGATCAGTCTTTCATTTCTGCAATTTATATTCACCTTCTTATAAGGATACTTTTTGCTAAATTTGGTTGAATTTGGCCAAGTGGTTTTAGAGAAGAAGTTCAAAATGTAAAAAGTTTACAGACGGACGGACAGACGGACAGACGGACGACGGACAACGGGTGATCAGAAAAGCTCACTTGAGCTTTCAGCTCAGGTGAGCTAATAAAATAAAGAGACCTACGATCTCCAAAACATGAATGTCATCTTTTAGGAAAGATTGTAGTTCATGCCAAATTAGAAAGTCAACATTCATTGATCCATGATCATTTGTAAGGTGCCCTTCTTCTAAGGGAGTGCTTTTACAATCTGACAATGTCTTACAGATTTTATAAAAAGGAAATGGAGGATTTTTGGCAATAGATAAACCTCCATATCTGCACTATTATTTACCTTGCTTCCTCTGGCAAAGCTAATATTTTCTTTTCGATGTCATCTACATCTAAGAGGAGATTATAACCCTGCAACAGAAGAAAAAAAACTTCAATACAGTTTATTGATTTGTCTTACAGACAGTCTGAAATTTTTGTACACTGTTTCCACTACACAGAGTTACATTCTATATACACATACCTACATTCCTTATACATGGTACATTCTCTAAACAGACTTACATTCTCTATACACAATTTATATTCCCTACACAGAGACTTACATGTACATTCTCTGCACATAGACTTTCATTCTCTACAGACTTAAGTTCTCTTTACACAGACTTACATTATCTACACAGACTTACATTCTCTACACAGACTTAAGTTCTCTATACATAGACTTACATTCTCTATATACAGACTTAAGTTATCTATACAAAGACTAACATTACCTATAGAGACTTAAGTTCTCTATACACAGACTCACATTACCTATACAGACTTAAGTTCTCTATACACAGACTTACATTCCCTATACAGACTTAGTTCTCTATACACAGACTTACATTACCTATACAGACTTAAGTTCTCTATACACAGACTTACATTCCCTATACAGACTTAAGTTCTCTATACACAGACTCACATTACCTATACAGACTTAAGTTCTCTATACACAGACTCACATTCCCTATACAGACTTAAGTTCTCTATACACGGACATACATTCTCTATACAATTCTCTATACACAGACTTACATTCCCTATACAGACTTAAGTTCTCTATACACAAACTTACATTCCCTATACAGACTTAAGTTCTCTATACACAGACATACATTCTCTATACAATTCTCTAGACACAGACTTACATTCTCTATCTATACAGACTTAAGTTCTCTATACACAGACTTACATTCCCTATAAAGACTTAAGTTCTCTATACACAGACATACATTCTCTATACACAGACTTACATTCTCTATCTATACAGACTTAAGTTCTCTATACACAGACTTACATTCCCTATACAGACTTAAGTTCTCTATACACAGACTTACATTCCCTATACAGACTTAAGTTCTCTATACACAGACTTACATTCTCTATCTCCATCAACAGCTGCCTGCTGCGTCTCAGCTCCTTGGAGACATTCTTGGGCTCTCCTTCCTCCGAGTGTGGCTTGTTGTCACTCCTTACGTCGATAATTTGCCTTGGATTGTGAACACTTGAGGTGGTTAATCTGCCCAGAGACCCTTCAAACTGAGCTGTAAACAATTTTTAGGTTTTAAAAAATCTATCAAAAATCAAACAGAGTTGTAAACAATTTAGAGGCATAATAAATCTATTAAAAAATCAACGAAGTTTTATGCAAGATGAAAATTCTTTTGCATTTCCAAGTTGTTTTGAAGAGATTGATATTATTTTTGTGGTTTGAGAAAAAGCAATTGATATTCGTTTTTGGTTCATTAAACCTACACTAGTACTGTAACATGTAATTGTAAATTTTCACTAACTACATGTATATAATATGCCATGGTTACCAATGAACTGAATTCATTAACACTTACAAAATCGACAATTGAAATTTAATCTATACTTTAAGGTAGTCCTATACTCAGCACTAAGTGGGTTCAATCATTAAAAGTTTAGCTTTAAATGATAGATATACATTCTAGCAATACATATACAAAAGAAAATATGTATGTTTACATGCTAGTTCATTTGTTATCACCTCTCAGACAGGTGTACCCCCTTGCGAAAATTATTGACAATGATGAAATTTGCCAGACGTCCGATTTTCCTAAAAATAATTACCAATTTTGGGGAAATTAGAACTGGACATACAAAATAGAGTATAAACATTTATTTAAGCCATATCTCATCAATAATTTTGCGCAAATTGTTGTAAGTAAGTAGGCTTTATGGACCTGATGTATCAAAATAGAATACAAAAAATGTGATGCATGTATCGTGTTTGGTCATTTTTTTACTATTTTATGGACTCAAACTTAAATTCATGGTGTTTATTTTATAGAATGACATCCTAGAAAAAAGATTTGGTAAAATAAATCATATGTTGACGGATTACTTTTCACGCTATAAGCTCTAAACCAAGTAGACCCTGACAAAAAATTCTGTAAAAATCACATTTTGCTACAGTTTTCTGCTTAAATCTGTCAATAATGTTAGATATCATTTATTATAAACATTAATTAATTGACGATTGATTAAATTCAAATTAACTTCCGTTTCTAAATTTAAACCGGTTTTAGTAAAAGAAAAAGAAAAATTCGGGGTGGGGGGGTGGGGGGGGCATCAAAACAAAGAAGATATAAGCGTACCTGAGATCCTGGTTAATCAGAAACTTCGTTGCTCATTTTACTTTAACAGAATCGAGTTTCTCAACATTAATAATTTCTATCTGTCATAGAATATATATATATTACCGTTCTAATTGCTAATTATTGCCATTGTTTACAACAGCGATGTAGAGCAAAATCAATACCGGGTATCTAAAACGCTATGTAAAAGTCGAACCAATATTGTAAATTCCGTATTATGACGTAGAGCGATACTCGGACTACTTCTTTAATACTTAAATTGTCTCATTTTGTGAGGACACGCTAATAGCAAAATGCCAGGGACAAACAGTTTTTAATCACTATAAACTAAATTGCTATATCCAATAATTTTGATATTTAAGGTACTAGAGGAATGGCACTGACTTCGCTATAAGTGTGAATTTATTCTTATGGTAATGTCTGCCATTGTGTTTTACTGTACCTGGTGGTTTGTCACTGACCTCACTATAAGCAAGAGTTCATATAAAGTGTATTGTATGTAATCATGTTTTACTGTACCTGGTGGTTTGTCACTGACCTCACTATAAGCAAGAGTTCATATAAAGTGTATTGTATGTAATCCTGTTTTACTGTACCGGGTTTGTAGGGCTTGGTCTCCAGTTTAGCCATGGCTGGTATGATGAGGTTCAGCTCTGCATCCTTGTCGTCTAGGTCCCCGTTCTGCTGTCTCCTGAGGCGCTCCTCAGCTTTCTTCTTCAGGGTGTAAGTCTACAACACACAGTGACAGAATAAATGAGTGATCCAAATCCTTAAGATTTTAACTCTTTTTAGAAATCTTGCTCAAAAATTTTATTTAAACAGTAAGGACTCATGAATACATGGAAATTACATTGTGTCTACAAAACTACAGTTCAATCTTTACAAAGGTGAGACTTGGGAATATCCTGCCAGTTTTCTGACAAGTCTTACCCTAATGCCATTAGTTCATGTACTTGTGTACTGGAGATCTTTTCAGTAAAAAGAGTGTTCTTTACAAAGATTAGCTTTTTAGATGCGTTCACTAAACTACCAGTATATATTTATTGAGATGGCATTGGATATATTCATGGTCATGGTTGGCCCTTATTGTCATAGAACTGCACACATATTATAAAGTGAATAAATTAAAACAAAACTATCTGTCCCTTAAAAATCATTTTTTAAAAGGAAGAGCAAAATGGGTACTACATTGGAAATCAACATAAATATATAAAATAAAGCCTATTTACAGTGTAGTAAAAGTCATCCAGATAGGGATTTTCCGTCTGCAGCTGGATGAGCTGGATTTTGATAATCCAGTCTTTCTCTTTCTGGGTCATTAGTCCAGCGTAGGCATCCACCGAGCGCTTCCTGTCTTCGTCCGGATTGTAGTGATAATATCTCCGTCGATCGTACTCTCGTCGGTTATCCTGGTAATCTCGACGATGATCTCGGTTGCCCTGGTAATGTCCTTGATCATATTTGTTTGGGTCGTGACCTTCTGAGTAACCTTCTCTGACATCCATGTTCATGTAACCTCCACGATTACTAGAATGATACATGAACATGGAGGAATGAAAAATATAAATAAAGAATACTTACATATACATGTATAATAGGCATTTAGTAACAATCTTCTTCAGTATATGGCTGATATGATGTGAGAACCAGACTTATTCTGTGAAAGTTGAATACCATACAGTGCTCTCCTTCAGGTAAGAACACTTGAATATCTTTATTTTCATGAATTATATACAAGACATGTATATTAAACCTAAGTTTGCTTTATATTAACATTCTTTCCAAAAGAATGCAAAGAATGCATCAACACCAGACATACACGTGGAACTACTACAGTTTCCCAAGAAGGCAATAATCCAGTATGAAATTACTTACTGCCCTCGGAAATGGCCCCTTCCCCGGCCCCTCCTAGGATCTGAGTGACCCATTGGGTGAGGTGGTCTGTAAAATACGAAAAACAATATAAACAAGACAATAAAAACTTTTAACACAAGAGATATGTAGCTTGAAAAATCAGAATCAATAACTGACCAAAATTCTTCCCACATATAAGTAGGCTACTGTTAAACAGTTACAGTCTAAATGTTATAATGAATTTACATTTACAGTGAAGTCAGTTTCATTCCCTTTATCTTAAAATTATTAAATTATCAAAATTTTGCTACATGTAATAAGATCAAAAAGTCTTGTCACCATATTTTACTGTCCCATACCTTGGGCCCCCTGGGCTGCTGTGAGGGGGTGGGTAGGATCCCGGAGGGGGTGGGCCGTACGGACTGCCATGAGGGGGTCCAAAGGGGCCTCCATGGGGGCTCTGTCTGGGGCCCGGGCTGTTATACGGACTGTGCGGGGGAGGGGGTCCTCTCAGCATGGGGCGGGGGATTCCAATGGGAGGCGTGGCCATACGATTCCCTGTATCAACAGAAAAACGGTTAGTACATACTCACAAGTGTAATAATTTCAATATACAGGTATAGGTACTATACACCTCGAAATTTGCTGGAATTAGATATCTCTAGGGTTTTTTCTTATTACACACATTCATATTGTTCCAGTTCTAAATGCCTCAGTTTTCAGCATATATTTGTATTTACCTTGGATGATTACCAAAAGGTGAGGTATGATACAATTATCAAATTCTGAGGTACATGTACAAGCAAACTTGATTCTGTATTTAATCACAAACTAAAAATAGTTGAAGTAAAATTCATATATGCATATGAAAATCTGTAATGATAATGATCATTTTCCTTTTTCAAACGCAAATGAATATTAAAATAAAGATCTTTTAATCCAACAATTGCATTGTTGATGTATTAGGAAGTGACAGTGGTAACAAAAGAGTGATGTGATGGTGGTGAAAGATCAGGGTAAAGGTACAATTCAAGGAATCAACAAATAGACCAAACAAATAAATTGAACATAAATTAAAGAGAACAAAGTATTTCATTATCATGATCATGCAAAACAAACAACATCCAACACCTCAACAAAATTAATTTCAGAACATAAATGAACAAGTCCTGCAGTGACAGAAAAGTAAGCTTTGTTTCACCGAGAGATGAGAATGAACAATGGGAACCATCAAACTGGGTCAACTGTTAGAAAAATAAACCAAAATGTCCCATGCATCCTGCCTAATCAGGGCAGTGAAATTCAAACCCTACCCAGAAGACTTTGTAAAGCCCCTCGTGCATAGGCAGACAATATAGAGCTCTGGGGGGTTCCGGGAGGGGGTGAAGGTGACCCCCTCAATATAACAGATATGGGGGACACTCTTCCTGGAGACGGTGAAGTGTGACCGAATCCTGCAACAGGAAACCAAGCATGACAGCCAAACACTTGTACAGTGACAAGCAGATCATTTTACACACAGTGATATTCCATGCACTTTGTTTATTGAAACATTTAAGCAAAAATAACAGAAATTGATGCTAAACATCTGATATGCAATTAACCACAAAGCCTTTTCTCTCTATATTAAATATAACTATTCTTAAGAAATCAGAAAACCAAAGTCCATTTCTGTTCTAAACCGAATCAACACACACAGGCATTGAACACATTACAAGAATACATCTGAAGACATGCAAACCTGCAGCCAGTGGAGAAAGCCTATGCAACAACAATGGGGAGGATCTATTATTCTGAGGGGTGGTGGGCACAGAATCTAGTGGGGATCTCCTACCATTGAGCAGGTGAGGTGGAATGGGACCAGGAGGTGTTTGTCCAGGGGGACCCTCACCAGCCCGGGGAGGGTAGGGTCCTGCACCCAGGGGGGAGCGTCGGCCTTCCATCATTGGCATGTATGGTGGACCATAACCTGGGGGCATTCGCTGCAAAGAAAAAAGTATATTCAAACATTTTACCTGTATATTTGGACAAATACATTTTCTATATTTTTAATAGTTTGATGAACAAGATTTAAAACCTATCTAATGACCATCAAGAAAAACTTATTATTTGATTTTTTAACAAATTGTCATTCACTGAAGGATAACACCAGCTTCGGTATACAGTTGATAAAAGTTGGGCAAATGTTTAAACATGTCAAATTAACACTGTTATATAGGAGGCAATTGTTTACTAGTCTCTGTGTAAGCTACTTGACTCACCTGTGGGGTCTGGTTTCTTGGTCCATGCGACCCAGGTAGAAATCCTGGCGGGGGGTGATGAAGATGAGGCTCAGGGAGAGGGGGTGGTTTCTGACCCTCACCCCTCAGCTGTCGCTCCAAGTCCTCTGCGGTCATCGCGTGACCTTTTGACCCTGGAACTATCTGCTGTTCCAGCTCCTCCAGAGTCCTTCCTGGGGCACCCTGAGTGGAATAATTAAGATACTGAAAATTAAGATACTAAAAGCTCCTTATATGCTGACCTTGCTGATTTATTTCTGATTTAAGATCACAAGATATTACAAGTTTGAAAATTCATTTTTTGATACAGCTAAATCTGGTATGCATCTACAATGAAAATACAAAGATTTATTAAGAAATGGTTTTGTGTTTTGAAAAACTATTATATTATTAAACCGAACTATAATATTAAATGGGTATTATATTAATCGGGGCCATCTGCATATCGTGACAAAACCATTTGCAACTTTTTGTGAGCAATAAAGTTTTTAGTATGGATGGAACTGTAGCTGTACGGTTCATCAACCAGAATTTCCTGTAGAGCTACAATTCTGCATCTAAGATTTCTCTCTGTTTATTTACTAATTTTAACAAGACTCCATCCCTATTACTTACTTTGGCATGGGAGGTGCCCGATGCTGCCTTGGCAAACTCAAACAGAGTCTGGAGGTTGTTGACTGTAGGGGGCATGTAGGCCTCCTTCACCGGGGACCCCCAGATGTTTCTGCTGGACGGGGACACCTGCAAACATAAACAACAGGTAAGTTCAATGATTTATTTATCTATGTCATGGTCGAGGCACATGTCTCTGGCATTTCAACTTTAAATTTAAACTGTATTTGGTTTACAATGACTGATAAACCAAGTTCAATGACTTATGCTAATATCTCTCGTTTGTGCACAGTGACTGTTGTGATGAGCTTTGAAGTGTCTTACCAGGTGCTCCGTGTCCAGTAGCGCTGGGGGGGAGGAGGGGCCAAATAGATCATCCAGGTTCTGACACTTCTACAAAACAAGAATTACCATCATCTTAAACATCTATATCTAACACTAATGCAGAAACCACATGATACACATTCTACATTTTTAAAATCCTGAGTGAATGCAGTGAATTTTTTTTTCAGGAATATAACCGATCTTTTTTACTTATCAGAATTGTACGTAGCCTCACTTTGGGTATAGGTCGGTTTTTGCTGACATTGAGGATGGCGGGGTCGTCGATTTCTTCGTCTTCCACCACAAGCTGTCGTATACTCTGTTCCATGAACTCCTGTGTTAAAACCCAAACAATGAATTACCAAAGCTCTTAGAAAAATTATATATACAGTTGAACTTCGATATCTCGAATACAATGGATATGTCGAAGTAATTTGTAAGTCCAAACCACTTATTTTTAAAGTATTCTACCATTGATATCTCAAATACTCGGATATCTCGAAGTTTTTAAACAGTCCCATCTAGTTAGAGATAATGTAGGTTGACTGTATTTCAGTATCTTCATAAAATGATGATTATCAACTATTTCTAGACATATGCACTCAAAAGATACTTTACTGTGCATGCAGGTCCACAGTTTTCTGTTACATTGGAATGTTATATATCATTCAATGGTTTGAAATGTGTGCCTACCAATCTAAGTAAAAACTTAATTTGTGTTTAACCAATCAGATTTATTGTCACAGAATTCTTACATATTGCGGTAAAATATGGCAATCAAATTTATCTACATCTTCTCAACTCTTACCTCTTGACTGGCATAGTTGTTTTGGTACTCAGAACCTCGTGATGGCCGTCCATAAAGAACTTTGTCACCAACTTCGATAACCTCTGATAGTTTTTCATGTTGCTCTTCCCAATCAAAGTCCTCTGTTTACAAAAAAGTAGTATTCATTGAAAAAACTTATTGAATTATTAATTAGCACAGTGCTGTTGTTTCATGAGCACACAAATCTGTGCACATTAGGCCACATAAAATTAATTTTAAGATTCTCATCCCCGCCCTCCCCTCTGAAAATGGCCCACCCCAATGCATTTTATTTTATTTTGAAAAAAAAAAATTTGTGGAAAAAAAAAATTCAGGAAAAATTTGGGCTCGGTAAACAAAAAAATCAAAACATTCTAATGGCTGCCTAAACATGTGGATTACCATTTGATTCCAGTCATCATGTCATGTTTGTTATTATAAGGATTCAAATGTCTTTATGCTTTAACAGTAAAGTCGAAATAAAATGGAATTAAAAGATTACTAGTGGGTTTGTGAACTCATATAAGCTCAGTCTTATAGGCCCGCTGACAACGAGGGCTAAATGGGTGAAAATAAAACGGGGCCAAATATTTACCTGTATACAGTATACAGGGTGTATATAAATATTATACAATATTTCACGAGGCGAAGCCGAGGGAAATAGTTGATGTCGAGGGGGACAATAAACTTGCTATCGTCCGAATAGTCAGTAAATAGGTATTTTATTATACCGAAGAAAACCTTATTCCTTGGCGATGCAGAACTTCTTGATGATAAACAAATTAGAGTTATCGGACTTAGGATTAAATGTAGCAATCCGATTACGTCAGAGGTGTTCCGAGTTTAAAAAGGAGGGAAATCGAATGCCGCCGGTGAATAGTTTCGATGACTATTCACCATGGGAAGATAGCACGAAAACTATTTCACGGTAAGATAGAATTGCAATTTTACATAGAAAATATTCACAGAGGTATAATAATGTATAATATACACACCATCGATGTCACCACCAAATGTCTCATCATTCATAAGATCAATATCCTCTTCCTCCTCTGGTGCTTCCATCAAATCGTTCTCATGATACCCTGCCCCTAGGGCCTATAATGAGAGGAATTTGATTTGATTTTGAATAATTTATTTCTCAGGCTGTTTGTAACCTGTTCCTCTTTAGAATATTTTTATTAACCACTTGATCTCATATTAAAACTGTTTTTAAAATATAACATAATTAAAATAAGAACCGATCACTAAGATTACTTAGAAGATGTTCACTAGTTTTAAAAATAACAATTTACCAAATGAATCATCTTTTATTAAATATACATCATTATAAACCAGGAATTGAAATTATCCTTAATTTTATTAGTTGAACATGTTGAATGAAAGTAAAAGTTGTTCACTGTATTCATTAACAAAACTACCGGTATTACCGGTAATTTAAAAACAATTAAAAAATAGAAGAGTTAGGACGAAGTTAAAATTCAACAAGGAATTTTAACAAATTGAAATTATGATGAACAGACTCAAACGAACGTAGAAAGGCCCTAAGGACCTGATGTCCATTATTCATCTCAGCAGAGATTTGGTTTGACTTGATATTTGGACTGACGTCTTCACTGAATATTGGGACAGTCGTTATTCATCAACATGTCTGTCACTTGTCATGATTAAAATCATTATATTGGCGTGTCACGCCTGCTTCAATTAGACAGCTCAATATCATTCTCATTAATCAATACCATTTCATGTGCATTTCTCTCAATTAAAATATTAAAAAAGATTTATTCCAAAAAATTATCCAGCTGTTCTAATATGACTGAGCAGCAAAATTGAAGCGAGTAAGATACGCAAATATTACAATTTAAATGCGACAAGCAACTGAAGTTCATTGACAAGCTAAAGAACGTTGGGAGATAAGCCGAGGCACAATTTTTTTTCTTATAAATATCACTTTTGTTACATTTATTAAACATATGTAATCATATGCATTTAGTATTGCCAAAACCTTCAAAAACTGGCTTCAAATTTAATTGATACTAAGACATCAAAATACATATAAACTAATTGAGCAACAAAATCCTAATGAAATCGCATGTTCAGAGACAGACAGTACTTTTTTATAGAGTGGGTCATCATACCATTTCGTAAAGAACGTATATTGATAAAACATGTAAATGTCTCTCTTTTTCAATTTTCAAAAAAATGGTACCAAGACCCACTTTATGGTAAAAAGCAAGTTTTCTTCATTCAATTTTCAAGATGATCATCAAATGGCCAAGACCGAATTATGTTTGCGCAATACTAAATTGAGTTTCTTATTTAAATGGATTCAAACATGTTATTCTGTGGTGTAGAGGTTAGCGAGGAGTTCTTGGAACATAAGTATGTTGAAGTAGGTGTTCGATTCAAATGAATCGTGTTTTAAATATTTTTTTGATATCTTTGTTTACTCTGTTTCAATTCGAAAAACTCATCTGATGTAAAGAAAGTAAAAAATTGTGTTATTACGAATTAAACAAATGCATTTTATAGATTATTAGTTAAAGCTAAATCAGTTATCTTAAGTATTATTTTTAACAATAAACATGTGACTTTGTTGAGGGGGTACAAATTATGGACTTTAAGACAAAAGATAGGAATTCTATATTCTATGTACACGCACATAATAAATTTTCTTGAGATATGTAAGCACAGGAATAAAAATATTTGAAGTTAATACACATATTATACTAAATGTGTGATTGTCATTTGAAACATACTAGTGATACGGTTGTGGCCACTTGTGGGCATATGCCTCGGCTTATTCCCCCAGGTTCTTTCCAGAAATAGAAATATGAAGGACATTGAAGGTGTCACTCCAAATATCAAGCAGATCAGTATATTAAGCTTTACATATCTATTGAAACGGGGTCACAGAACAACTTGAAAAAGAAGACCCATCCAGTTTAAGCCTACAACTGAATAGAAGAAGAAGAAGAAGAAGAAGAAGAAGAAGAAGAAGTGGGCAAACATGGAATTTTGAGCGCGTAACTCTAAAGAGTAAATTCGGGATAAATTCTCCGTCTTAAAGTCAGGCTTACATCATAAGGTTCCAGAGGTCTCAATTAAGAGTAAAAAGATAATGTTTATGTTCTTCTAAAAGTAACTAAAGCTTTAATACAAAAATGGGGGATTTCTTAAGCAAGTTCTCGTTTACAAAAATTAACCTATTTACAAGTATTCAAACTTTATTTCTGTGGGTTAGAACATAAAAAATAGCCCTCAATTACTTAGCTAGAAATCACAAGAAATGTTAGACTTGTTGGTGATACCACGAATATCTTTACGTACAGAGTTGCATGGTGATAACGTGTCTTCCATTCCAACTCTCAATCCATTTTCGATTTATGGCTGACTACTCTCTAACCAAATGATTTTTAAGAAAAAGAATTTTGTTCGTTTACAAAATTTGAAATTTCAATAAAATCACAATAAGATCTTAATAAGTCATGTTATAAATAAAAAAATATGTAACCCTATTTTTTCTTTTAATTTTTGGTTTGAGACTAATTGACGTACTTTTCCGCCATTACTCGTAAAAGAACGGATATCTTCGTCATTGTCCAGAAAACCTGGGATTCCACGAATCATGAAGCTGAAACCATATGACTGAGGCTGAGAAACAACTTGATCTTCTGTAAAGTAACAGAAATTAGCCAAGATATGACTCATAAAATCAAATTTATTGAGAATGCATCTGTCAATATTTCCGTAATTTTTCCGTAATGTCAGAAGTCGACATTTCCGAAGAACTTCCGAATGGAGACGACTCGGCCTTCACGGACGATCATCAACAAACAAGCGCCGGCGGCGATGCAAACAACACGGTAAATGCCGAGAGTCACCAGGCGATTCCTTCTCAGCTATACGTGACGACAACACAAGGCCTTGTTCCAGCAGAACAAATTCAAGAGGAAATAAAAACCACGCACATTGTGATCCATGATCAAACCTTTGACTCTGGGCTTAAAACCCCTACCACCCCACTCCCCCCTCCTACCCCAGCCACCCCACTCAGTAGAGAGAAAGGGTTCAAATACACGTGGGACGAATCTGTTCAAGGCAATATCCTTCCAGTGAGGTGCAAGAATTCTAACGGGGAGCTCTACAAAAATAAGTTTGGATCAGGTACAACTATGTAAAAGTGGTATCATTATTTAATTATTTTTGAAAGACTCTACTGGTATATAAAGACCAATTTTCGCCAAGTATCATTTCTTGTCAGTGCATTGTTACATCATTTAATCCACACTTAAAATTATATGACGTAGAAATGGCGAGAATTGATCGTAGCCAGTGTATGGAATACAGTATATTAATCACAACACCTTACAACAAAAAACCAAACATAATCCGCATAATCTGCTAATGTATGCTCAATATATTTTAGGTGGACGAGGGAGGTGCATAAAAAGTGATGGCGAATGGTTCACACCCAACGAGTTTGAGGCCCGGAGTGGACGGGCAAGCAGCAAGGACTGGAAGAGGAGCATTCGCTATGGTGGGCGAACCCTACAGTGTCTGATAGAGGATGGTGTGCTACAACCACACGCTACGTCCTGCACCTGTGCTGCTTGCTGTGATGATGAAACAGTTGTATGAAATTTGCTTTTATCTTAACAGTTGAAAATTAATAAATTACTACACTTATGAATATCAAAGTTCTTATTTCAAGGGTTATTAATTGACCCTTTCTAGATAACTGTGGCCCTGCTCTTTGGGAGGCAAATTGATATAAGTTGGAAAAGTTTTAGTTGATAGATGATGTCAATTAAACAATTGTTGTTGGGTCATAAAACACCAAAATATGTAAACTTGCCCTGCAGTTAGCTCAAAGGAGTATATTCACAATAGTTTAAATGATTTTTAAATTTAAGCATCAGATAATTTGTGACTGATTTGAAAATTATATTTCTCATGTTTCTGTTCAGTTAAGCTAAAAATCTTACAAAACAATTTAGCTAAAATCTATAAAAACATTAATTTAAAGATTTGAATTATACTCAGGTGACTTTTAAGGCCCATGGGCCTCTTGTTTTTCAGACTGGCCCTGTGCGACTGTTCGTTCCTTACAAAAGACGCAAGAAGGACAGTGAGAGTTGTCCCCCTTCCCCTCCATTGTCATCTCCTCTCCCAATCAAAAAACAGAGAATTAACTCGGTGAAATCACCAGCCCCTCCCCCTACTCAGCAGCAAATTTCAAATGTCACTTCACCTGTCTCCTTAGCAACCATCGTACCAGCCAATAGCATCAGCAAGGATACTGGAGGTATGTGTCTATGGCGAATTGTTTATACATATGTATATGTACCGGTATATGTATTAATGTCTTGTTTGTTCATTGGATGTTCTATGTACAATCTTCATGTTGCCCCTTGAGGGCCCTTAATTGGTTAATAAAGAAATTGTCATTGTCATTATGTATATATTTTTTATCAGATAAAGTATTTATAAATTATTCTTAATCTAAATGCTGATATTTTTAAAAAAAAAATTTCCAAAAATAATAATCATATATGAAATCTACAATTATTTTCACACTTTGTAGCATTTCTTAATAATGAGTAGAAAATATTAGTGGTAAGAGATTAATTAAAATTGCCATTTTCTTTTGACTATCACCTTGCTCTAAACCATTAATGGATTTTTCCTTAAAGTGTCCAGAGTGTAGTTAGAGTGCCCCATTAAGATTTTCAGTATAGTTATATAATTTTGTGATAATTGGACAAGAGACCTGACTCTATTTTCTCCTGTAGCTGTGATGGTTTCCATTGGCGGACAGACACACACTGCCCAACCAATCAAAGTGACCACGTCAGAGGGCGAGACCATGCAGATGCAGATCCTGACCACAGCTGACAATCTGGGAACGTTTCTGACAACAGGAGGTATATTCTGCAGTACAGTTTATCACATATACCTTTGTATTGATAGAATAATTACTATTATTTTGAGATAGGATTTTTTGCCATGGAATTCTCGTCATGTTAACAAAATGAGTGCGATAATTGTCTTTGCTTATTTATTTAACCCAAATGCTTGTCTTTCTTGTGAACTTTACAAGGTCACATATTAAATTGAGTTTCTACCATAGATATTTTAGATTAATTCTTGATTAATTCTCGATGATCAAGATGATATTCACTGTTACCATCTGCTATAATGTATGATTTTATTTTTTTGGTTACAGATGCTGTTGTTATGGCACCAATTTCTGATGTGAAATCTTCCAATGGTGGTCTTACCAATGCAGCCATCTTGTCTGTACCGGATATGTCAGAGCAGAGACAGTGGTGGCAACTAGAGGAGGTCAGCAGTCAATTATAAATCAGGGTTAAGGGGAGGGGGTTATTTCTTGACAACCTCAAACTTTTTTATTATAATTATTTTAAGGATACATTTTGATATCTGACAAACATGCTTTTTTCAATCAACATTTTGGAGGTATGTTAAACTGAATAAGGCCAAAAAAAAATCATTGATTTGTTTCTCAGGCACTGCCGCATCAGCAAAATTATCGCTGCATCAAATTTTTTTATCATTATTTTTCTGGAATTTTCATATCTTATCATTATGGGTTTTCTCCATTATAGAATCAATGTAAACAAAAGCTCAAAATAAATGCTTCTCTCTGTAAGTGATTATATATGACGCATCTACCCAGTGACCAACCTAGGGAGCGACTTGAGCTAAATACAAGTATATGTAAATATAAGTACTCGCTTTGTGGTCGGTAACTTCACCAGAATTTCCTCAGAGAGAGAGGTTGAAGTCACCCTGTATTCTGAGTTCACGATCGTGAAAATTAACCCCAAATGCAATAAAATGATAATTATTCAATCCAAAAGACATTTTCATAGACTAAGTTAACCCCTCTTGTGATTAATAACTAGCGACTGTGTTATCTTTTAGAGGTTATAAATACGGTTGATGCAACCACATACTCATGATACTGCGCTGTGCACTGAAAATTACAACTGATAAACTTAAGTGCTGATATTACAATTAGTTAGTAACTTGTAATTAGTTAATAACTCTGCCAAATTAATGCTAAAATAATCATAAAACCTTTGTTTACAGTTATCTTTAAAATTACACAGATCCACTACATGACGGTTGTAATTGGGTCAAAGGGTTGGACTAATACCTCCAAAATACACAGAAGTACATAGACTGATTTTATTTTTCATTTAGCTAACAAAATTACAAAACATCTATAAAATGTATGAATACACCTAATAAATTAAATTTAACAAATTGGATACGTTTTTAAAATTTTTTGGAGTTGTTTTATTTTTAATTGACTTGCTTCTAATCCAATTTGAATTAGGGTTGAATCTGTGTATACATGTATTATCATTAGTGTCATGCCAATGTCAAAGAATGGACGTCTACCTGATTTCTCAAACTTCTTCCTATTTTTCTGTGAGGGAGAAGTGAAGTCTCCCCAAAAGTTTGCCCAAGCTAGGTTGGTCCCTGTTAAAACTACCACTGAAATGTCTGTTATCTGAATTTAGGCCTCTGTAATATTGCCTAGTAGCAGGAATAAAGGACAGTTTTATTGTTTGAGAATTTTATGACAACTAATTTACTTTCCCTTAATTGATTTCTGTCATGTTCCCCAGGCACTGAAGATCAATTAGAAAACACCCCAAATGAATAATTTATTTGATAAATTTTTATATGGCAAATTCAACTAGTTAAATGCCATAAGAAGTCTCCTATTTCAGTTCAAACTTGTGTTATTTCTGTGGACAGGGAAGATGGGCTGAAAATGAAGCAGGGGCATAAACCATTTGCCCATGTTTGTTCATCTGGAAAAACACATCCTTTGCAAAGGAAAAAAAACATTTTAAACTAAAAAGAACAAAAACAAATATTTAAACTTTGCCAATGTATCAGCTTGATAAATACCTGCTGATGAGTACACAAATAAATCATAAAAGATGGGTTATCGTCATTGTAAATTTGTGTCTAAAAAAAAAAAAAAAAAAACCTGCCTGCCTCATCAACATTTCAAAATTTTGGCCTGAGAAACTAATGATGAATTTTTTTGGCCTAACATCTGTCATATGGTGTTTAGGACAATTATTAAATTGTATATAGATATACCAGCATATAGCAAAGTTTCAGGGACAGACAATTTAGATTCCTCTCTTTTAGTGAATTACCTTGCATGTGATAATATTATAATGCATTTTAAGACGATAGGGAATGAAACTCACTTAGCTGTAAGTGTGAAATTGTAAAAAGTGTGTTTTCTTTAATTATGTTAAATTGTACAGTTGAACTGTTACAGCAGACACATTTAAAACAAATTCATACTCGCAGCTAAGATGTTTTCATTCCCCTTATCGTAAACTTTTCCAATGTAACAAATTACATTTATAATTAATTGCATTTATAACAAATTACATTTATAACTAATTGCATTTATAACTAATTGCATTTATAACAAATTACATTTATAACAAACCAAATGTCTATTGCATTTATAAACATGTTTAACTGCAGTTTGACTGACATGACCCACAGTTTCTTTGCCTTCTCTTTATAGTTGACCAACAACATGTTACTACAGGCCCAGCAGCTCAAGTCCATGATAGAGCAGGCCAAACAACAGACTCAACTGTTCAGGGATGCCGCAGTCCAACAGGTCAAAGCCCAGATGGAGAAAGAAAAGCAAGAGGTGAGGCAGGAACTGGCAAAGTGCTACCACAATAAGACAGTTTCTGGAGAAGTATTGCAGCACTTGTTCAGTTACTGGCCAAGTATTACAACACTTGTTAAAGTTACTGGCTAATAATTGCAAAACTTGTTACAGTTACTTGCCAATTATTACAACACTTGTTACAGTTACTGGCCAGTTATTGCAATACTTGATACAGTTACTGGGAAAGTATTGCAACGGTTGTTACAGTTACTGGCCAATTATTACAACACTTGTAACAGCTACTGGCTAAGCATTGCAACACTTGTTACAGTTACTGGCCAAGTATTACAACACTTGTAACAGTTACTGGCCAAGTATTACAACACTTGTTACAGTTAATGGCCAAGTATTACAACATTTGTTACAGTTACTGGCCAAGTATTATAACACTTGTTACAGTTAATGACCAAGTATTACAACACTTGTAAAAGTTAATGGCCAAGTATTTCAACACTTGTTACTGTTATTGGTCAAGTATTACAATTCTTGTTACTGTTACTGGCCAAGTATTACAACACTTGTTACTGTTACTGGCCAAGTATTACAACACTTGTTACAGTTACTGGCCAAGTATTACAACCAGTGTAACAGTGTATGGTCAAGTATTACAATTCTTGTTACTGTTACTGGCCAAGTATTAGTGTATGGCAAAGTATTATTACACTTGTTACTGTTACTGGCCATGTATTGCAACACTTGTTACAGTTGATGGCGCAGAATTGCAACACTTGTTAGTGACAGTTATTATTACTTGTCAAGTATTGCAGGCAATAATGCCATCAATATGACATCATTGATTTCCTTATCTCTGCAGGCAATAAATGCCCTCAAAATGGAGCACCAAGTGAAGCTGTCACACGCACTGATGGCGGAGCGGACCCAGCGACAGATCGCAGTCCAGCAGGCCGTTGCCAATGCAAGGTCAGGGGTCAAGGACACTATGGACGTAACGGTGGTCTCCTGCGAGTCGCTGTCATTGGAGAGCGGACAGTCATCCTCTAACAACATAGTGGAAACCATCATGGTGACAGAAGTGGACTCGGAGAAAGAGAAAGACTGATAATTATTCAAGACAGTGTTGGTTTTATGTATGATGCTTTAGCAGAAGCCATTTTAATTTTGTTATCAATTGTATGTATTATGAATCATTATTTATCTATCATCCTCATATTTAATGGTTGTCTCTCTTTCAAGTTCATTTGGGGTCAAACCATACATTTTTTTTGAATATGTATTTTATCTGATGTTTTAAACATGAAAATGTATGTGAATTTTTCACAAGCAGTGTAATTGAGGATGTTATTATTTTACCATGTTTATGTTTGTCAAATGATCATAACTATGTGCTATATTACGTGTACAATGTACATAATATACTTTGAATGATGTAAAATAAAATGTTAAATAAGTCCAGTTTATCTTTTGTTTGTTTTTCATTTTTCTTTTATTTTCTAGATAAGTAGCATCTACTTGTATGTACTTGAAAAGTAAGCAAAAGATCTAAATAAGTACTGGTAATGGTTTTAACCCAAAAACTGCAATCTGTTAGATAGAACCGTTTTAACAAGAGCTTGGACTTTTGGTGGGATGTTACTATCTAGTTTGTTCATCAAAACAAGCTTTCAAATATTGACCTCCTTTCTTCTTATTCGCTAAGAGAAGCTCATTAATATTCATAGACTGTCAAAACCGGAAAGTTGTTTGCCTAGATCTACTCTGTTGGGTGAAATTAACGAAATATACATCCCTGGATGAAGTCGGACGAGTGTCACTGCGTTCAATGTATTCATTTCTATTAGCCAATGACAGGACAGTTAACCATGAGTAGACCCCGCCTTCATCAAATCGGAGTTTGTCACGTACTACCGAAAGTCCAAGCTCTTGTTAAAATGGTTCTAATGGACAGTCTGAGATGCTTTAACAAACTGCAATCTGTTAGATAATGGACAGTCTGAGATGCTTTAACAAACTGCAATCTGTTGGATAATGGACAGTCTGAGATGCTTTAAAGGGACTTGGACACGATTTTAGATCAAAATTTTCTTTTTCTTATTTTATGTATAAAATGGTTTATTTGCTCATTTTGAATGATTGACCAAAATTTGAACGTTAGAAGTAAAGTTTTAAAGAGATACCGAGGTAAAAAGTCATTGTTATGTAAACAAAGCTCGAGTCATATTTGTTTACAAATAATGTAAAGTATGGAATTACCTTTTCTTTGACCAAATGACTCGTGGCAAACCAGGTAAACTGATTCAAAGTGTTCATAGATAATATGATAAACAGAAAAAACAACATTTGATAGAAACTTATACCAATAATGCCCCAGTCACACATCCACGGATTAAATGCCGGATTAGCTACGGAAGCAATCCGGAATCATTCGTGGCGATATGTATTGACTCGCAGCGTTTCCGTCTGTTATCGTATCCAAACGTAGCAATACTTGTATAGCTGCGACAATTTTTGAACATGTTCAAAATTCCACTACGGATGAAACCACCGTAGTACTTCCTTAGTTAGTAAAACTTACTAAACCGTTTAAGAACGTAGAAGTCCGTTTCAACTCCGTATAAATCCGTAGTAATTCGTACGTATCAATTTGAATCCATTCCGTAGTGCATCCGTACTAACTCCGTATCAATTAACGATCATTAGATTTTCCTGTATCAACCGTGGAAAATATTCTGTATAGAACCGTGGAATTGATCCGTGAATGTGTGACTGGGGCATTAACGATAATTAGATTTTCCGGTGTCAACCGTGGAAAATATTCCGTAGTGGAACCGCGCAGTTGATCCGTGAATGTGTGACTGGGGCATAAAACACATATGTAAACCAAAACAAAGCTCGAGCTTTTTTTCAAAGCAAAGATTTTCAAACTCTGTATCTTGCTTATAACTCAATATTTGACTTTCAGATTTTGATAAAGCATTAAAAGTACCCATATCAACAATTCTAAATATTATAATTGGAAAAATAATTTTTTTAATTTTGAGCTCAAATCGTGTCCAAGTCCCTTTAACAAACTGCAATCTGTTAGATAATGGACAGTCTGAGATGCTTTAACAAACTGCAATCTGTTAGATAATGGACAGTCTGAGATGCTTTAACAAACTGCAATCTGTTAGATAATGGACAGTCTGAGATGCATTCTGTTAGATAATGGACAGTCTGAGATGCAGTCTGTTAGATAATGGACAGTCTGAGATGCATTCTGTTAGATAATGGACAGTCTGAGATGCAATCTGTTAAATAATGGACAGTCTGAGATGCATTCTGTTAGATAATGGACAGTCTGAGATGCATTCTGTTAGATAATGGACAGTCTGAGATGCATTCTGTTAGATAATGGACAGTCTGAGATGCAGTCTGTTAGATAATGGACAGTCTGAGATGCAATCTGTTAGATAATGGACAGTCTGAGATGCAGTCTGTTAGATAATGGACAGTCTGAGATGCAGTCTGTTAGATAATGGACAGTCTGAGATGCAGTCTGTTAGATAATGGACAGTCTGAGATGCAGTCTGTTAGATAATGGACAGTCTGAGATGCAGTCTGTTAGATAATGGACAGTCTGAGAGGCTTCAGGGCCAGAAGCTGTACAATGCCCGACAGTATGGGCAGTTATAGGCTTTTAAATCACTCCATTAATTTTTGTCATTTCATTGCTTATGCATAGGTCATTTTAATACTGGGGGACATCAGTTCAATCCAGATTTCAATTTACAACTTGTTGATACATGTATTTAAAAACACCAGATCAAATACTCAGTAGTCTTGGATGCTAGAAGAAATATTTCATAAACTGTATGTACATGACTGTAGGTAAAACTGAAAATATGTATTATCGTACCATTACATGTATTTCCGCTTTTTAATATATTTTGCACAAAAAACTACATTTTTTTTTTACTGTTTCATTAATTTACGGTATTAGTTTACGCCAATAGTTTCAAACTTGCATTTAATCTTGCCGTTACTGTTTACTCCTTGACGAATTTTAAAATCGCATCATGAAAGTAAGATTTTTGTGTCCTCTTACTAGTATTTAAAAGCAGCATTGTTTTGGATAGCTGCAGAACTGCAGCTCTCCGGGAAAAAAAATATTGACAGACCGGTCGGTCTGTCAATATTTTTTTTCCCGGAGAGCTACAGTTCTGCAGCTTTGTTTTGGATTGAATTCTTCTCGTGGAATTGAAACATCGTTTTATAGAAAAGTAGCAATCTGACTAAAGCACAGACCCCTATATTACGCTATCGCATAGAGGGCTTTGCTTTAGTCGTAATGGATATATAAGAAAATCTCGCTCACAATGTTAACTTCTGTTAAGTTAGTAGTTTAGGTATATTTTGTTATTCTGTGTATAACCCCCCCCCCCCACTTCCACCCCTCCCACGTGTGATGTGTGGTAGCTGATGTCATGTAAAACAGGGGGAGGAGTAAGAGATTAGCTATTCTGGTTTGTGACATATCTAGATAACTGTTGAGTTCAGTGCGGGGTACGGGTAACAAGGTAATCTACAGATATCCTGACCACTGCACGGGAATTCGTTTAAACCCAGGTACACACACACCGTTCCTCTGGCTGCAGATAAGAACATGACATGCGGTCCATGCATATTTAGCAATATCCAATCCCTCCACGGAAATGCTGGAGAGATCGGTCGCTATTCTGTTGGTGATTTTTTCTCAAATTGATATCAGCAGAACCGGTAAGGCCGTTTGACATAGACTGTTGTTATTTTAACTTTATGTTTTCCGATTACTTATTGACTCGGAGATATATTATAGCATGTCGTATTTGTTTTTTTTATTAACTCTGTTTGTTCAACTGATAAGGACGTTGTTTACTTATTTGAGAGAGAGAGAGAGAGAGAGAGAGAGAGAGAGAGAGAGAGAGAGAGAGAGAGAGAGAGAGAGAGAGAGAGGGAGAGAGAGAGAGGGAGAGAGAGAGAGAGGGAGAGAGAGAGAGAGAGAGAGAGGGAGAGAGAGAGAGAGAGAGAGAGAGAGAGAGAGAGAGAGAGAGAGAGAGAGAGAGAGAGAGAGAGAGAGAGGGAGAGAGGGAGAGAGAGAGAGAGAGACATCTGTGAGCGTGTACATGTATAAACATTCTAGATGCGCACATGCATGTTATCGAAGAGGTCGACATGTAATTGTAGTTTAATTTAAAATGTCAAACAACCTTGAACTTGTACATAGAATACTCTACATGTATGTACATCCGATGACACGTTAAAGTTATCGATGACAAAGAATTTAAACTGACTGTAGGAAGCCTTAACCAAATGTTTATGTGTACATTTCCAAAATATTTGTGAACGTAATCCTTTCCTTACACAGTATAACTTTAGAACAGAGTAAATAGTTATTATAGATCATCATTAGATAACTATATATGACGATTTGATTTTAATCGATTTTATCTGTGTGTTAAATTTCCGTAAACTATATATTTTTTTAAACACTGTCCCCAAAAGTGGGTGTGTGTGTAGGGGGGGGGGGCAATTTGCCCAAACTTTCATTTTTATATGAATACGTCTAGGAAAAATGTCTTCATCTTCCCCCCCAAAAAATTTCAATGTTTTTAACTGTAAGGCTTTTTTTTAACTTTAAGTGTCTTATTTGTCACCAAGGGCAATATTTCCATTTTATCTGAAAGAAATATTCATTTATTCTTTATTTGCACAAGACATACATCTTATATGGCATAGGTTGTTACGTATGATTAAAATACAATATTGAAATAATAGTATAGTACATGTACATATATAAAGTACATAATCATTGACAATGTATATATAATAATTTTTGTACTAACAGGTGAAAAAAAACCCACAAGAATTACCATGAATTTTAAAAAGCTAGGTGGATATACATCTATTCCCCAAATTACACAGTTCTTTAAAATTTTGAACACTTAATAATTGTATGAATTTGTATACAGAAGGTTTTTTCTAACAACACTTCTTTCTATATTTTACTATTTGTCTATACTTTCGACATATGAAAACAAAATGGAACTCATCTTCAATATAAGAACACAATTTACAAAAACGCCTTTCCTTGGGTACATTCGTGTGTCGTCCACTTTCAATTGCAAGTCTATGAGATGACAATCTATTGCTTGCAATGTGTTTCTTATAAGTAGAAGGTATTGATTTTGTTAAATAATATTATAATGAAAACTGATCACTACTACGCTTGTAAAAATAACATCGAGATGATCGATGTATTTAATCTGTTCTACAAGTTGTTGAATAAAGTGGTTTTTCAAATATTCATAAAGAAAAATATCATATACTTTTGAGTTAAAACTTTACAGGTGGATGTGGTTTTCTTGATTTTGAATGTGATAATGGAAATTGTATAAAGTGGAATCTCCAGTGTGACGTCATCGATGATTGTGGCGACGGCTCGGACGAAAATGACGACCTGTGTCGTAAGTACTCGGCACTCTCCGGAGGAATTCGTCAGTGTTGGTGTCGATTGCACTATGTAATCTTGAAGTCCTGAACTTGATGAAATCCGACGTATATGGTTGATCTTTACATGACGTCATATTTTAGTTACTCAAAACGAAGTTGTATTTATTTAAAAATAATATATAAACCTCCAAATGTCGATCGATGATAGGACATGTACTAGTCTCACTTTAAATTTATAGTTTTGAATTATTTACATTTAAGGTGTCGTATATTTGCAACCTAAGAATTTTCATGCTCGGATCTAGAAAATTTTCCAGGGGCAGGGGTCCGACGGCTATTTGAGTTTGCCAGGGGGGTCAGGGGCATATTTTTGGTAATTTTATAATGTAATTTAAAGGAACTTGAATTTTGCAGAAGGGGGGGGGGGGTCCTGAACCCCCCCCCCCCCCGACCCCACTCTAGACCCGCACATGATTTTATACTAATATTTGGTCAGATTGTTAGACGCAGCACACATTGACTTCAATATGCGAAGAAGTTTGGAATTTTCTGAAATGCAGACGTTTAGCTGATGTTACTATTACTAAACTTAAAACAAGCTTACGTCACGTCAAAAATGTCAATTTACAATGTCGAAAACATCGGCGAGTGCCTGCTGTTAATGAATGGTTGTTGAATAGTGTTTTTCACAATGATTTATATTTTTAAGCATCTCTCCCTCTCTCTTTCTCTCTCTCTCTCTCTCTCTCTCTCTCTCTCTTTCTCTCTCTCATTCTCTCTCTCCCCTCCATTTCCCCCCCCCTCTCTCTCTCGTTCGCTATCTCTCTGTCGCTCTCTCTACTGTTTTTTTTTAGAAAGATGCACTGATTTTCAACATAAATGTTACTTTGATGGGAATTGCATAAACAAATCTAGAATATGTAACGGATATAAGGACTGTTCTGATTGGTCCGATGAGACGCCATCACTATGTGGGGGAGGTAAATAATTTAATTAAATGACATTTTTATCACGATCTCGCATATTTTTATGATTTACTAGTAATTTATTAGTTCTGGCAATGACGTCCTATATTGTTTGTGGATTTAGATTGTTCTTACGAGAGTCACTTGTTTCAATGCGACAACAACAGATGTATTTATCGGAATCTCACATGCGATGGAAGAAACGATTGCTTTGATTGGTCGGATGAAGTGAGTTGTCTGCAGGGGTGTAAGTAAATATTTCTCAATGTCCTTGAACTTTGACCCACACCATTATCTTATTCATCCAATTTAATTTTTTGTAAGAATGTACATAAAGGTTAAACCCCAAGGTATTTGTAAAGTGATATTTACACCTGTGCCAGATGTGTTTTGATTTTATCAATGTATTAAACAGAGAGAAATTTAATTTGTCTCTATTTGGGGGTTTTAACCTGGGTCCTATATGGCATTCAAAACAAGCGCTCTACCAATCGAGATTAACCACTAGCTAGTAGGAATGCCATATATCTGACTCACTACATTGTCAATACGTTTTGCAAAATTAATATACTCTCTATGAATCTCATGTAAGAAATTTGTCAACAAACGTTAACGTTAGAAATGTCAAATAAGGGATGAACTATCCACTTCCTAAATTCCTTTTCAAACGTGTCAACACCTCCCTCTAACAACATCTCATCTATTTCAGCAACCGATACAAATTAAAACATTTTCAATTCATTGTACTTTAAATAAAGAAACAAAACAAATGTTTTGCAGGTTCTGGGTTCGAATGCTCAAACAAGAAATGCATAGATTTTAAGAAGACTTGTGATGGCAACAATGATTGCGGAGATTTCTCGGACGAGGTCGATCGGCGATGTCGTATGTATCATCTGACTGTGTATATCGTTTGATGTCCTTATTGTATGCTTGATGTCTTGATTTTGTGTTTGATGTTCGTTTGATTACCGTCTTCTTACAATCTCCGGGTTGTGCACTTCCTCTCCTCTTTAATTAGTAGAAAATACATGATGTGAAAATGAACATTTATTCCATTGGTTGAAATACAGCTCGGCGCAAGGGAGATAATTTTCTGATGATATTTTTTACGTACAACTTAACAATTTTCGTAGATTTTAAATCTTAAAAAGTGAGAAAACGAAAAAACAAGAAAAATTGCTATGAATGAAATACAGGTTTATTTTTTACGTACAGCTAGTTGATTTTGTTTGTTTTTTTTTTTGTTTTTTGTTTTGTTTTTTGTGTTTTTTTTTGTATTGTTTATGCAAATACAAAAAATGTGAAAATAAGATATCGAATGGCTAATTTGCATTTTAGATACGGTTAAACTAATATCATTAAAACAAGATGCTGAATGCTGTGGTATTAACTTTGATTTTATTAAAATAATAAGATGCCTCCTAAGATCTCTTTTCCCCTACTATAGTCGATCTCAACTAACAAGCACGTGATACGCATTTCTCAATTTTAGACACGCAAGTTTACGGCGAATAGAAAAAAGTTTCACATGTATATAGGAAGGCGACATTTATATTAATAAAAAAATTTAAATTATCTTTGACAACTTATTACTGTTTAGAGTTTGCTCTAAAGACGGTAAGCTTTTTAAAAAGCTAAACTTGTGTTCTTGATGATCTCATTGTTCGTTTGCTCTCGTATATTACAATGTAGTTAGTGATTGCCCCTACTACATGAGCACGTGTAGAAACGGACATTGTATTCACTATGGCGAAAGGTGTGACGGCGAAAACGACTGTGGGGATCACTCCGACGAAACAAACTGTGGTGAGTATCAAAATAATGACGTCATAAATTGTGGTAGGAATAAAATATTTACATTTGCAAATATTTTTCCTTATATGAACCTATAAATAAGCGAAAACGTTCAATTCTGTATGAACGTTTTCGTGACGTCACAATGGTCATAGCAAGCACTTATCGCTTGTCGCTTAGATTATTGTTAACATAAAATCAACCAAAATTAAATTATCATAAAATCTCGGTAATTTTAACAGTTCAGAACGATTTGTCCGCTTTTTAAAACGTAAATATAAGTAATAAACAGCAATGTTAAAAAGTTCACCGGGATATGAAATTGGTTGGTACGTGATCAAATCTACTGAGAAGCTCTTCGGGCTTCATAGGATCACGTGACCAACCAACTTCATATCCCGGTGAACTTTTTAACATTGCTGTTTATTTCTTAAATAATGGTGTCATAAACTGTGATGAGTATAGATGATGACGCCATAAACGATGATGAGTATAAAGTGATGATGTCATTAAATATGATGAGCATAAAGTGATGACGCCACAGGATACAAACTGGGATAAGTATAAAGTGATGACATCATAAACTGTTTTGAGTATAAAGTGATGATATGACTCGAACTAGCAATTTGAAGCAAGATTTACCTCAAATGATGATGTCATTAACTGTGGCAATCTAGATATAACTAAGCATTGAATGCTTATTTTTGAAATGGTCGGTCCTATAACACACAAATATAATATTCAACACATATATTCCGGTGAGATAACAGGACCTTATTCACAAAGCATCCGTAAAATAACGGGTCCGTTAACTTTACGGAAACGTTAACGGGTGCGTCCGTAAAATTTTAACGTGGTATTCACGAACATCTCCGTTAGCGTTAAGTTAACGGGTGCGGTAATAACGGGTCCGTAATGACAATTTATTTGTATCGGCAGCTTTCATTGGTCAGAGAATCATTTGTTTCATCACAATGCAGCTTTCCCTAAATAATCTTGGGTGGGGGGATCGATTTTGACAATAATTAAAGAATGAATTATTTTTTATTGCTTTTAAACTCCTTATTTCATTGACTGTCTTTCTCTTCAATATACATATACATTTGCGAATTATTATTTATTTTTTATAACTGCAACATTCTGAAACCCATAGACATTTACAATCTTATAAATTATCTTTAACTGAATATAAATTTACAAACATTCTCGACAATCATGATCCTTTTTTAACTGTTAAAAATCTCAAATCGTTCTTGTCTTTGCTTTTATGACGTAATTTTGCACTGACATAAAAATGACGTCATAATTTGACGTAAATACCGTATAAACAGCGTCGAAAATGTCGGAAACCTCGGAAAGAAAAAGAAAGCCAAGATTTTTAGATCGGGAAATCGATGTCCTTGTTAGCAAGGTGAATGAAAATTCGGAGGTATTGTTCTCTAGATTTAGCGACAGCATCTCAAACAAAAAGAAGAAAATGGCCTGGATGGAGGTACAGAAATCGGTGAACGCCACGTCGGTTGTGCCGAGGACATTTGAGGAGATAAAGAAAAAATGGGACGATGTGAAACGAATAACAAAGAAACGCGCAGTAGAAGTCAAAAAGGTATGGTGATATACCGGTAATTCTCTTGTTGAATATCGAAGTTTTTATATTCCCTTTTATACAGTTTAAGTTTTTTTTTGTTACTTTAAGATACTGAAACAAATTAATACTGGAGTAACCTATGGTAATTTCTGATGTACTATTATGTAAAAGTACCTCTCGTGGTTTCTCTTTTAAGAAAATAAATTCACAGCACTTACACATTTTCAAAGAACAATTTGTATGATTTAAAGAAGGTGTTGCAGTTCTTATGTATGCTATTTTTTCCTAAAGGTGTTGCAGATAAAATTGAAAAATCCAAGTTTGTAAATCTTTTCTTGCATGCAACGTTGTACATAAAGCAATGTAAAAATGTATCTGGAAAGTTTGTACTAACTTTAATTTTTTAAGACCATGAAATAAATTTGAAAATGGTTACGCAGACTGATGTGGCAGATTTTACACTTTATAAAAGGGGAATCCTCATTTTTGTAAAAACTGCCATTTCCTTGAAACAAAATTAATTTAATCTTAACGTTTAGAGTCAAACAAATTCTTGAAACTGGCTTTTCCGATTTTTGTTAAATGAAATTTAACAGTATGATTATCATCACCCGTAATTAAAATGAAAATTTGACTGTTGGTTTAAGATAAGTTGAAATTTTTAAAAGTATATTATATGACAGAGGTTAGAATATAGAGGTAAGAATTGATGAAAATCCTAGATCTTGTCCTTTAATTAAACTTTTTATATGACCTTGAAATTAGATGGGTGATACAAGGCTAAATTGCTTAAATTTCGAGATTATCAAAATACGCTGTACCTAAATTTTTAATTTGTATAGGAATTAAAATATTGACAGCATTTTTCATACATTGATAATTGATAAACGCCAATATATACTGCTATTATGCCAAATAAATCTTATGGTTGTCATAATTCAGATTAAAAAAACCCAAAAATAAACAAAAATTATATATAAAAAAAACAAACGAAAAAAACCAACCCAACAACCCCCCCCCCAACTGACACACTGACTGACAAACGACTCAAGCATTTTAAAGTGTTCTGATCACAAACTTAAAAAAAGTTTCAACAATCCTCTCCCACCCACGTTATCTCGTGGTTTTAAACGTAGCATATGACCCCCCAAAAATCCCACCCAGAAACAGTGACCATCCACAAACTAATTACGTGGTTTGCTGACATCATAAACCAATTTCTGACGGTTTTTTTTTTGTGATTGAAGGACCGCAGAATTACGGGAGGAGGACAGAACGATGTTGATCCGCTGACACCATCGGAGGAATTGGTTGTATCCCTTATTGGAGAAGAAAAAGTCTACGGACTAGTTGATGGACTCGACTGTTTTGAGCTTCAACAGCTCCGTGAAGTAAGATGTTTTCGTCTAATTTAATGATCATTTATCATCGATATGTTTTTTTGAATATGACTTAAATGTTTTCAAATAATGACTTAAAATGTATTTAGATGTAAGATGGGTTTTTCTCGCGTTATCACCGGTGTGAGATCGGTTTGTCCAGTGTGAGACAGCAGTGTGAGATTTTTCTGTCTTACACTGTGTATCACTACGCCACTTTAAAACGTCAACAAACGTTGTCTGCTGGTGGAAAATGCAAAATTATTGATTGAGATTATCCATTAAGTAATTGATTTGCTTAATTAATAACAATTTATCGTATTTTTATTGTACAAAAATGTCGTATGCTCTTATTTTGACTTGCACTATTTGAAGCACGCGGAAGAGTAAACCGAACGTAAATTTTCTAACGTCATAACAGAAAGTTGTCAGACATCGTTTTTAAATGTAAAATAATGCGAGATAGAGCCGAGTCCTAGACCGTGAATCTTGACCCCGAGGTGGAATTTCACTATCCCACACTCGTAATAATGAATGATTCTATTATTCTTTCATGTTACTGTCTCTCAATATCTGTTTTTGTTGTAAATAAAAATAGGGATCAGAAGCCAATGTGATAGGGAAAGAATTCCAGACTGAGAGCATTACACCAGAAACCAGCAAAACACCAGATACCATCAGCAAGGCACCAGAGACCACCAGCAAGGCACCAGAAAACCACAGCAAGGCATCAGAAAATCATACGGCACCAGAAATAGTTGCGGCACAGGAAACTACCTGTGACGGGTTACGAGTAGTGAAATCACAGCGGCACCGCGCTGCATCTGACAACAAGAATGACAGGTGAATTTTATTTATTTTACTTTGGAATCAGAAACAGCTAAATCTGTATTTAAATATTAATAAAATACTTTTCTTTGATGATCCATGCGGGATAAAAAGGCTGCGACATTGCAAAGAAAGTATGTAAACTCGCTACCTTCATAACCCGCTTGAACCATCAAAGAAATAATATTTTATTGTTTATATTTACATCTGTCTTTTAACTGATTAATAAATTGGTCGTAAAAAGTAAGTAAAATACACTTAATTAATGTTAACGTTCATAAGTATGTTGGCTAAAAGAAACAGCCAAATCGTCTCTTGTGAAACTTTGAATCCGACATCATCATGATTATCTCCTGCAGTCCGTGATTTTTCTCACCAGAGGTCGTGCTTCATTTTATTTATTCAACATTTGTCGAATCTTTACTTCTATGTATTCTCTAAATAGGCTCACAGTAAATATATTCACTCTTTACATAATCATTCAATATTATTTCATTACAAGTATATATTTTAATTAAGACTATCCCTGACTTGGATCCGCCAAAGCGTGTCCACCACCGTTCTCTCATTTTTGCTATTTCAGGCTTGTTTATCGAAAATGAAAGTAGGTTTTTGATTAATTTCACAACAATAACTTATCAGTTAAAATTCGGTTACAATATACCTTACGGACATCATCACACATGTGTTGAAATACCAAAGGTGTAAGCATGTACTATGGTGCAGGCATTTTGTAGTTTATTTGCAAAATGCCTTAATTTATAAGAAAAGATTATTTCACCCGAGACGATCGACACACATATTACAGTCCTAGTGCTAACACCTTTTTTAAAAGACATTTTTAAATATTTAATTAATTTTATTACAATTTTATCCCTGAATATTACCAGGATTAAATTAAATGATATCTTTGCAATTTATAAAGGACCAGAGGGGTCGGGTGTTTTACACGTTTGTTTATTTTATCATAATGATGGATAACATTCTATAACATTATATTGGATTAGTATCAATCAGGTTTTATATCAATATTTTAGCACCCAGTCAGAATTGCTGTGCATTGAAAAAGAGAGACTAATTATAGAAAAACGAAGACTTAAAATTGAGGAAGACAGATATGCTTTGGAAGAAGAACGTTTGGATGAACTGAAAAAAAGTTCTTCATGACATAAAGAATGCACGTCAAGGCATCTCCCAGACACAGACACAGGATTCGGAGTGCAGCATGTCTCAGCAGGATTACAGCTATCTGTATGCCTCGTTATAATGAACCAAAAATTAATTCAGTGTAACAACCAATTTGCATTTGAATTCTAAATTCATTTAATGTTAATTTATTTATGCCAAATTTAATATTCAATGATTGCCAAGGTTCTATTATGTTTTATTACTTTCACTCATACATGTATTATCATTTGGTGTGTATCTGCATTCAATGTAACAACATATAATTGTAACAAACAAAATAAATAAATATTAAATAAAGCCCACCAAACACAGTACATGACATCAACTCAAGATTGAACTAATTAAGCTCTTCAAGAGAAGTGGGCTCTGATCAGACGGGATCTGACCGCATGCCCTTCCCCCGCGTCTCTGTAGTCCGGTTGAGAGTTGTCTTCTACATCCTCATCTTCTGCTGCCACGTGGTCATTCTCCGGTAGAGGTATACCCTTACTCTCGCATATGTTATGCAGTACCCCAGTGCCGATGATTGCCTTCACTGCTGTAGTCAACTCTACTGTAATTGCTCCACCTTAAGTTTAAATTTTTTTTTTTTGTAATATGCGTCGTATGTTCATGTTCTTATGTTTGAAATCATGTTTTAACATGAATAACTTCCGTGAAAACTAATTGTCTCTAGCTATAATGTCAGTTTGTACGAAAAGATCGCGAGAGTTTACATTTCACTTATTATGTAATGAATTATTCATTACTGACGCCAGTTACATGTATTTAAGCAACGACGTCAAACATAAATCAGACAATGCATTTATTTCTAAATGATCTTGTTAAACTTTCTTTTACTATCTCAATATGAAAATATGCTGATAAGAGTGAAGGATGCAATGTCTAGAGGGATTGGAGAAAGGAAAGCAGGGAATGCATTCTCTTCTACATGTAACAATTACAATGCGTTTATGTATGTACATGTAGCTTGACGACCTAATGCGTCCTCCGGGACAAGGAGAGGATAAGTAAGTACTTGAGTAGCTTGTAGCTTGAACATTAATTAAAACTAATATGTTTTACGGTGCGACCGTTGGGGCGAGCGCAGCATGTAATAAAACAATGAATTATGATAAATCAATGAAATTAACAACGTAAGTGAATTTGATTGCAAAATAAAACATGCCTATTTTTTCAGTAAATTTTCATTATTCACAGTTTTTAAGATTTGTTATTTTTTTTTTTATTTATAAGTAGAACAATAATTTAATCTCAGATACAATGTTGTTGAATAATAAAGATTTTAATACAAATGTTCATTGCACTGTATCTCCTCTGTTAAAGTGATTGTAACGTCAGTTCATTTATATGTTTAATTTAAAAATCCACAATGCTTACATATTGTCAATTACGCTTTCAAAATCTGTATGTGTATGGCGTGCCATTTGTGAAATAATCATTTGTCATTTGACATTCAAAGATTGTGTGTCAATTCAATGCTTTGTTATTTGTACAATATATTTATTTGTCATTGCATTTGTGTTTCAGTAATTATCCTAGAGAGAGAATTTTCAGCACCGGTTGAGCAATAAACATTTTCCAAAATTCTGCTCATATGCGTTAATCACAAAAGCTAATGATAATCGAAATGTTATGGAAATGGGTCTTGAGACAGACTTTAGCCAAGACTTTTTTTCATCTATAACCTGTTGATGTCATACAATTATATAAAGTTATATGTTCAACCTACCAAATTTATGTAGCATGAGCCATCTGCATTTCCATCTTCCAAATGTGTCCTCTATTACTTTTCTCGCTCTCTGGTGCTGTCTGTTGTATGCCTCCTCTGCAAGGGTGCGGGGGTCCCGAACAGGAGTAAGCAGATACGGTTTCAAAGGATACGCTTGATCCCCGAGCAAGAACCCTAACTGAGGATTTTGGCTCAAAAAATCCTGAAGGCTACACTGGCCCCATATGAATGCGTCATGGGCTGAGCCTGGATACTTCACAAGGAGGTTGACAAATTTCATTTGGCTGTCACAGATCCCTTGGACATTAAGTGCATGGAAACCTTTTCGACAAACATACATGTCCTCACGTTGTGATGGAGCTTTGATAGGAATGAATGTTCCATCCACACATCCAAGCACACTAGGAAATCTGAATTTGTCCATAAAACCTTCCTTGATTGCCTGGGCTTTCCTGTTATCCGTCGGAAACTTGATGATTTGCCCTGCAATGCTCGCCAAAGCCGTCGACACTCTTTGAACCGACCTAGACACGCTGGGTTGACTAAGTCCCAAAATGTCCCCTATGACTTGTTGGAAGGAACCAGTAGCATAAAACCTCAGAGCAGCGAAAGTCTGTTCCTCCGGGGTTAAAGCACACGATCTTCTCGTATCATGGGAAATATCTTCTCTGACAATGTCAATCACGTCCATCAAACAGCGTCTTGTCATTCTATAGCGACACAGAATCTCCTGGTCGTTATAGGCATCCAATGGATTGCGCCTATCCCGAAAAATTCTATTTTTCCTAACTGTGTTTCGATCGGCTAGAATCGCTTGTATCAGCGCCATATTTTCGTGCCGCACATACAAAGACCAATATGACGTACAATGTTAACGTATAATGACGTCATAATAACGTTCATTTTTACCCAGTTACGCGGGAAAACCAAATACAAAGAAGACACATTTTTATTAAATTTATTTTTTTATTTAATAAATATTTTGAGGAATAAGCCGCAATGAATATATGATCAAATATCATAACTTTTGATAAACTGTCCAAAGACACATACATTTCTATGATGCCATAGTATAAGATTAATATCCTTTTTCTATAAAGAATTCACCGAACAGTGAGTACAAATATAACTGATTGGCTTGGTTAATTCGACAATACTACATATGCATAGAATATCGTATACAAATAAAATAATGAAATATCTGTTGGGACTGTTAAGGAGTAAATGATTGCACACTGGCGTAAAGATTTCACACTTATGTGAAATCAAAATTTGCGTTGGTTCCTTATTTCCTCCTGCGTAACGGTAAGTGTAGGAGTACTGCCTCTTTATGAAACGACCGCCTGCTTTATGCGTATATAAACTAAATGAATGTGATATCCTAATTAATAATGTATTTTGTTTTATCGATACTTCATTAAATTTTATTTAATCCCATTGTACAACATTTTCAGCGGGGTACTATGTAACCTCGGAAAATATACTTCTTTAGTTGATGCTTTTGTTTTTACTCTAATTATGGTGATTGCTTATTTCCCAGCGTAAACGGAAGTTTATAGATTAAAATGTTGTTTATCTAGTCATTTTTTCTAGTTATTTGTCACAAGGTGCCCGTTTAACGGGTCCTCTAACCTATCCGTTAAGTTTTATCGATAGCGGAAAGTTTAACGGAGACGTTAACGGGTGCGTTAAATAACGGACGTTTCGTGAATACCAAAATATATAACGGACAACTTAGCGGAGGAGTTAACGGACCCGTTATTTTACGGATGCTTTGTGAATAAGGATATTTACAACACAAATAACGAACAGTCGTGCAGACAAGTTGAATACCGCCCGTTAGAATTTTTAATTTCTTGCCTTGACCGCAAATTTATGTAAAATATACCCTCAAATTCACTGTATAATCATAAGGGAAAGTTCAAATTACTGAAAGAGCCACTGTAACAGCCACAAGCATCAAGTTTGATTTTCGCTTGTGACGTTGCACTTAAACAGCGTTCAACGTCATAATAAAACTCATCATTTAACCTTTCAGTATCATATATGTGTTTCAGTGGTATAACTTCAAAATATGTGAAATGTAAATATTAAAATTATTTAAAATTCATGGTTGCCGTCTTGAAATATAAGAGGTATTTGGGTGAGGATAAGAAAACGTGACAAAGGTCGCGGCTTGTCGAGTCACGTGACCGAGTCCCATATGGAGAAATAAGTCCGATTTTTTCTCATTAATATTCATTAACCACACTACGTAAAAACTGACGTCACAATGCATATAGTTCAAAGTGCGCCAAATTCGTAGTATTGACTTAAGAATGTTGTCGGAGGGTAATTTTCAAACAGAAGAGTATAATAAAAGTAAAACATCCATGTGTTCTGTCTATGAAAACAAAAGCTAGTTAAAACACCTTTTGTTTGCCCCTGAAATGTCGCTTAAATCAAATATATATTATAGAGGTTTGCAGGTTTGTGCCCCTTTACCTACAAGCAACAACCCCCAAAAAGACAATTTTTAAAACTAATTGGCACATTCATTTTAATTAGAAAGAAATAAAAATGTACATTAAATTTAAAGTATTAAATATCAAATACTAGGGAGCACCATGGCAACTCGCTTATATCAATTTTAAAAATTCGAAGTTCTTTGTCGAAATTGGCAAGTATGAACTTAATTCACAATTTTACTATGTAAATGGTTCATTTCTCGCTTCAAATTTTCATATTCACACGGCACAATAAAAAATAAATCATTTTTTAATCGAATAGCGTCATTTTTTTCTACCGGTGTGTATGTGAAATTCATACCATGGCAAACAGTTCCAGCGTAAGCGTTTCCGAGTTATTTGAGAAATTTTAAATGTTCATTATACATTAGTTTGAAATAGTTACAGCCTCAATTTCAAGATGGCGGCCGTATGCAAATTAGACAAATCGGACTTATTTCTCCATATGTCTTCAATTTTTTGACCCGAGCCCTTTTGTTATATTTTGACACAGTTGTCATGTATTTTGTTAAACCTGCAGCATATTATCAAAATTTACGCCTCAAATGAGCTATTTTCTACAATTTTCGATGCATATCCGCAGTTGAAACATGCAATGACGCCATGGCGTCAACGAAGGAAGCTTGATGACTTCACAATACATTTGATCAGATAAATGCACGAGGCTATATTAAGGCATTGGTCAAAAATAGCTTTGGTTTATTTGGTTACCTTTATTCTGTAAGTATTATACATTTATTGCATGATTGTAAGGGAAATATGAAATTTTATTCCCCCATGGAAAATCATATTTCCCGAGGGCAGCGTCTGAGAGAAATATGATTTTTCTGGGGGAATAAATCTTCATATTTTCCTCACAATCATGCAATAAATTGTTTATTATACCGATCGAACGACATGTGATAAATTAGATTACATTGATTTCTAATCGTTTTTCAATTGTAATAAACAATAACGTAGTTATTGTTTACCGGTTTCTTTCTATATCAGTTTTATGATATAAAAAGTATTTAAAACTTTTATTTGATAATTAAATAATTTAATTACAGCTAATGCTCATCATCAGGATTTTTCATAAATATACAATGACAAGTTGATGTCCTTTAAAAAAGGACTGCAATACGTGGACCATATGCATGTGTTTATAACGGAAACACGAAAGCCTTAAGATTATCAGAGATTCCACCGACTCCAGCCTCCTGCTTTATATAAAGACATCTACGGGGAGACCTGTGATTGCAAAAGTGTTATGATGAATTAATATTATAGTAGCAAGCCTGGATATAGTGCCTTTAACCACTGAATGTGTACGTTATATCACGTAGAGCCCTGACCTTTTACCTCAGAATTTAAACATAATTCTGAATTATATTAATGAAGACATTAATGAAGACATTAATGAAGATACTATACATGTATAGTATTAGGCGTTCAGCGAATTTCACTATTTGCGTACTACTTCGTTCACTATGTAAATTGCTTTCGTATTTTGATGCATTTCTCTTGAAATTTAAACTTTCATACATTGACATAATTATTCAATGATGTATTATATACAGTCACATAATTATTATATCATGCTAAAATGCGCAATTGTTTTTTAATCGGGAAGTACACTTTATAGCCTCGTCGTATAGTTAAGCTATTTCGGAAAACAATAAAACATCGCGATTTATGCCATTAAATGCATGTTGTAGTTTCGGCATAATATTAACGTATTCCATGATGCTGATAATTCATATCACATGTCGATCATTTCTTTAAAAGAAATACTTCAGTTTGTTTCTGTACTGTTCACCGACAACTTTACAAATACAATGAACATGTGCATATATGGCATGAAATCCCGATCCCGATTCAGATACACGTCCCTTAGCTACCCATAATGTCGCGCAGGAACCAGATTAGCTCATGCGCAAGCTAAATTTTCCCCAGTGCATCCTCGCTTATATATTTTCTGCGTGGACCTCAGGGTCCACGCAAAAATTCATGGGGGTAGGATATGATGAAAAATATGACGATGACAGGCAAAAATGAATTACGTTTTATTATCCTGGCACATGATTGTCTAGAAACCAATCAGATGTCGCGTTATATGGAATAGTCATATTGAGGTATAATAATGAATATTAGTTAAGCAAAACAAGATAACGGTAAAACTTTGACATTTTTAAAATTTAATATTAATTACATAAATGAATGTGTTTATTGCCAAAAATAAACCAGGTAGCATAGAATAATTTCCTAAGTTCATACCACCTTAATGGGTCCCTAATGATTTTGTAAAAAAAGATATATGTTCTGTTGCCATGACAATAGTTAAAGCAAATATTGTTGGTTATAAGAATACAGAAGATATTCACAAAAAAATAAAACAGTTCGTGTATTTGTGGGTTTTTTAATTTAGATAAATGCAAAGAAAATCAGTTTAATTGTGAACACAGCAGGGAGTGTATTCCGTTGTCATGGAAGTGTAATGGTGTTGTTGATTGTCAACAAGGAGAAGACGAAAAGGATACCACATGCAGTGAGTTTTTGTGCTTCAAAAGCAATCTTTTTATACCTCCGCCATCGTGTATAATATCTATGGCACTAAGCCAATAGTAATATGCCAAGGTGACAATTTTTTATCTGACAAAGGTGTAATTTTCTAAACATTTATATTGGCATACCGGTATGGTGGACCATTGCTTGAAATAATAGGTACTTTTGATATATTTTATTTCCTGTAAAAATTTGTTTTACAAAAGATTTAATTCGGACATACAAAGTTTTCCCTTGGAAATACATCCAATTTTCTCTATAAACTACATGTATAGAAGAATTATTTAAAAGTTTTGTTCAAATTCGGTTGGGTTCTTGAATTTCAATATGTATATTTACATGTAGAACTTTACTTTACTCGCTTGAAAATCTGAATATCAAAGAAAAAAAATAATTTTTTCTTGCTAAAGGAAAAATTATTTTAAATGAAGTTTTCATATGCTAGGTGAGCTACATGGACATCAGTTGCTATATATAGACCAACTCACAAAGGGAAACAACTTTTGCAAAGTGTGGATTTGGCTATTGGCATAATATGTACATTTTGTTCTGTACAATGTAGTTTGTTTATTGAATTGAAATATAAAGTTACGTTACTTACGTACTATATATTTTCTTGTTAAAGTTTTATTCTCCTTTTGTTAAAGAATGTATGAACCCCAATGAGTTCCGGTGTAAAAGTCGAGGTTGCGTTGCCATGGATACACTCTGTGATGGGTTCTCGGACTGCGATGACTCCTCAGATGAAGAACTTTGTGGTATATACGTTCTGTCAACGTTTCAACATCTCGCCTCCATGTGTCACTACTAAAATCAAGTTTTTTCTTTGCAGTTGTTCAGATTTTTTCTTCTCACATTTAGATTTAAAAAGAAATTTGTCTTGCGTATTTGAATTTAATATTCACTGTATAAATATTTTTCGATGACCTTTTCAGGGTCGTATTAATTTACAACTTTTTTACTCTCTCTCTCTCTCTCTCTCTCTCTCTCTCTCTCTCTCTCTCTCTCTCTCTCTCTCTCATTTGGTTTGAATATGATTATGACGGTTGTTTCATCATAAGCACTATACAATTGTAAATAACACGAACTTATTGACGTGTTTTAGAACCCTCTGTAAAAGTCATTCCTGGCAAGTATGGCCCGCGACACTACGACTGTCATTGTGAGGGACATTGTCATCCGGGTACTGGGTCATGTCAGGGGGCTTGTAGGCAAGGATGGGCGGGGCCAACCTGTCAGATCAACACTAGTATGTTTGATTACATCATAATAGCCATTCCAGACCGCGATTAATTAGGTTCAATTATACTTGGTGGATTTATTTTCACTTTTATTATCTTGATGAAGGCAAGACTTTTGCATTTTCTTTTAAGAATGACATTTTTTTTACCTTAAAGAAGCAATTTCATTCCAAACGCCCATTCAGAACAGCGGTCATAAAGTCATCCAATCACCGTTAAGTATTGACGGTGACGTCAGAACCTGTCCGCCGCCAGCTGTTGGATCCTTTAATGCGTATTGGGAAGCTAACCTTACTAAGCCTTCTGAAATTCAAAGAATCAGAATATATAATCCAAAAGGTACATTTTAAATGTGAATGGGATTTTTCATCCACAATATTTATTTGAGCTGAGGGGGTATTCAATAAGTATGGTATATGGGTTTTTGTCAACAAAAAGTATGTTAGCACCAATGCAAGTACTGCCATTTTGGTTTACTAGAAGTTAACTACGCTTTGCTTTCAAGTTTTTAATACTTGGTCTACTGGACTCAATACTTGGTCTACTGGACTCAATACTTGGTCTACTGGACTCAATACCTTCTTCATTTCTTCTTTCCTTTTCTGATGGCGGGTATGATTTTTGATAGATGTGACGTATTTGGCGGGTCTTGCTTTGCGTTTGGTTGTTCCCAGGTGCGTCATCAATAATACCCACCTATTGACCAATGGCTACCTGGATATCACGTGTACGGACAACGTAACAATGCACAGCCTGCTGCTAATCCTAATAGCAGACGACAACAAAATGGCCATCATGCAGATTTGTGAGATTCAGGTCATTGGTAAGAAAATCAATGTAGAATTTTTATCATAAGATCTTTGCTATTTGTTAGTGCATTTGCACACGCCTTTCTCTTACATTGTGCAACTGATTATTGAAGAAATTATCTGAGAACAGATATAATTATTCTTGTGTCGAATTACATATAGCTTACTGGTGGATATGTAAACGAATGAAAAGTGTGTGAACGGTTTTATAAGTTTTCAAAGCAGTGCGCATGTTAGGCGCAAAATAACTCAACTCATTCACTTTTTCGACATGCAGCCAGGAACCCTCTTATATAGTCATATTAGATGTAATAATACATGCATGTATTAACAAACAGTCTCTTCAGGAGGAATCTCTCTTCATGGGTTTATTAAACTTGAAAATTAATATATCTGAAACAATTGAAATCAATTTAAATAATGTAACCATGATATGTTAAAATGTTACAGAATACTTCAACGTGCATATTGGGTTTGTTTTCTTAGTTTATCATTGTTTGTTATAAATTATCTTTTTCCATCAAGTAAATTAATATACCATGCAAAATTCATAGATCTCTCCATCTGTATTGATTCTTGCTCGTCATGATTCAAAAATTGATTTTCATAAATTTAACATCTCCTTAGTATTTCTCCTATTTTTCTTAAGAAAACAATTGTTGTTCATACTGTTACTCACAAAACCGAATCTACAGATTTTTAAAACATGCAGTAACAAGAATGGATATGAGTATTGTAAACCAACTTTTATTCACAATGACTTTATTTCGCGATTTACGAAGCTATTACAAAGGTTTACGGTGACTCGCTTTTGCAATTAATTTTTTTTTTTTAGAAAAAAATAACAGAGACATTCGGTTAATGTTTTTGCGGCAAGAAGTATTTGCGAAGAAGTATGTTCCTGAAATGGTTTTTAAAATTGACTCTGTTAATTCTAAGACATATCGAACGCATATCATATATAGGACAGGTCTGGTTTTCAAAAGAAAAAGAAGAAAGGGTAACGCGTAAAAATATATTCTGCCATCCTCTTTACCTTAAAATTTAAATTCATGTGTGTTTTTCAAGAATTTTTTTTATAGGACAAAACAGATCACAGACAGACACCAATGTTTAATGTTGGGTGGTTCTTAAATTCTGGTAATAAGTACGTCTTGTTGGATCTCCATACAGTAATCAAAATACTGCGTTTCATTACTGCTACAGTGTGCTCCAACTACTCGTTCGGTGACCAGTGCCAGAAAACGTGCAATTGTGACGGATATGAGGGATGTGATGACGTCACGGGAACATGCGCACAGAGTTGTTTATCGGGTTGGAAAGGACCACACTGTGACAAAATATCACAGAATAGAGGTAAAACTGCTAGTTTTGCATATAATAAAACGTATTTACATGTAATGTAATTAAACAAACTGCAGGAAGATACTTTTTGAAATCGGGCATGTTTCCCTTAAACAATAAAATGCTTTCTTTGGTGATTCATGCGTAATATGAAGGTGGCGACATTGCAGAAAAAATGCATAACCAACGTTAGCGGGTTATGTAAATTTTTTCTGCAATGATCGCTACCTTCATAACCCGCATGAATCATAAAAGAAAGCATTTTATTGTTTATATTTACTTCGTTCTTTTAACTAATTAATTAATTCAGGCGCGTAGCTTAGGTTTAATTGTTTAATGTGGAAGCAAATTAAGGCAGGGGGTTTGGACCTCCTAGAGGCCCCCAATGGGTCCAGGGCGAAGCCCTGGTGGGGGCCCAGGGGGAGAAGCCCCCGAAAGCTTATAATACAAAAAATATTTATATATAAACTTTAAGATTCCGTTAATTCTCGATAATCTATTCAAATCATTGTCAACCTGTCACTCAGGTTATGGAATTGTATGCAAATAATAATTTACAAATATCAGAAGAGCAATTTATTATTTTTTTATTTATTGAAAAATAAGGCAAGTCGTCTTTGCTTTTTCTCAGCAAAATCTGAGATAACAGCTGCTACATTAATTTTGGTATCCCTGTAAATGTGTTTAGTTGCTAAAGACGACATTCTTTGTCCCGTCATTGTTGATCTGAAGTATGTCTTTAAGCGAAGGATGACGCTGAAACAGCGTTCTGTTGTTCCTGAAGTTACGGGCATATACATGCAAGCAATTCTAAACTTTTGAAAATGTAAGGGTAAAACAAAGCGACAAGCGAAACAATAAAATCAAACTTTGTAATTGAACAAGCGTAAGACCTACTAGCCATCGCCCTGCTGTTCGAGATCTTCTAAAGAAGATACGTACGACAACGTTGTATGCGGCTAAAACGGTACTCAAAGTGCTCTTATTTATATTAATTTATTTGTTCAATATTTATAATATTTTAAGTACTTATTATTTTTTAAATGCCTTGAATTTTTTTTTACAAAGCAATGTTGAAGCAGGTGCTTCCGTGCTTCAATGAAAGCTACGCCACTGTAATTGATAATAAAACGTAAAATTCACTTAATTACTGTTAATGTACATCAGTACGTTAGCGAAAAGAAACAGCCAAATCGTCTCCTGTGAGACTCTGAGTCTGATATCATCATGGTTATTTCGTGCAGTTCGTGATTTTTCTTAAGTCGCTGTAGATTTCGACCCATCGATAAACGGCCGGGCGTGGGGCTATAAGCCGTAAGAAATAGAGGGAATTATATTCGATAGAAGTAAATATTCCGATATATGACATTATCTGTCTACTGTGTATGGATACTGTATTTTAAGGAATAAAGAATCAATCTTTGAGTATTATGAGGTGATAATTTCGGTCGGGGCGTGGTCAAATAGATTGATAGATTTGACCACGCTCCGACCGAAATTATCACCTCATAATATTCAAAGAATGATTCCTATTTACCTATACTTACATGTATATTATTTCCAATTTATACACTTGAAAACAACATTATTTTAAAACCACTATTTTTTATGTAGCATATGCAATGTATTCCTACGCGGCGCAACCAATACCATTTTTCGGTTATGCTATAAGACACGCCCATTTTGTGTCACTCATGTTTTATGAAGTTTTTGGGTTTTAGGGTTCAAAATTGATTCGTAATGTTATCACAGACAAAGACAGTTGGAAATGTAAATATTAGCTCTTACGTGTTTACTATATAATTTGGCGCTTGTATAGTGGATATATTATTGATACTTACGTGTTTACTCCATATGGCTTATAATATATGGCTCTTACGTGATTTCTTTTTACATATATTTAACGCTTCAGTACCTTTGAGACCTGTGTATGTTCTTGTTAGATTGATCATATTATTTGGATTAAGTATGTAAGTTGTTTAATTATGTTGTTAAACTCCTAATTACTCTAAATAATACTTAATCTTTTTAACAATCAAACTATATAGCTTTTGAACATTATAACTCTTTTATATTAAGCTATATTCTTTTTAGCTGTTTAACTTTTAAGCTTTATAACATTTAATTTGTATAACACATAAGCCGTTTAACACTTTGGTTGTATAACACTTAGACTGTATAATACTTAAGCTGTTTAACACTTAGGCTGTTTAACATTTTGGCTATATAACACTTAGGCTGTATAAAGTCCTTCCTTTTTCAGCTCTTCGAAGGAGGAAAGGTCCTACCAGCGATAACAGTGAGCCAGTTTTACATTTCTATCGAAGGACAAATCTCATTATTTTCAGTTGTTTCTAATACTGAAAGATATACTTATTGAAAAACACCTGTGAAGTATATATAATAAAAATTAATGTTAGCAAAACTATTTGTAGAAAAATTGAATTAATTATAAATATTCTGGCAGGTGCCGAGTTGCCCCTCCCTGCGTGGATCTCCATTGGTGTGTTGGCAGGGGTTTTAACTCTCGTAACCATTATCTGTGTAATACGGTAAGCATTCTGCCGGGAAATGACCAAGTCATAATTAAGGTGGAATAACACATCATCACAAAATGGCTGACCTCTGATCGAAACGACATTTCCTTTTATTAAAAGGATTTTATCGATGGAAACATGTAACTTACTCCATAGCCGCGTGGAAAAAGTGTCGGGCTTGTGATCCGTACATCCCGAGTTCGAATCCCGCAGGGGCTTTTGTTGTTACTTACTGAATTGAATTTTTTAGGAATTCATTTTTATCCCCAAACTTCAAATATTTCGCTTACTTGATATATGTACAGTTTATTTATCTTAAGTTTCATATTCAAACAATTCACTGTTAATTTGAGTGAATTTTACCAGGTGTGTTATTCCACCTTAATACATGTACTGACTAGATATTGATAAATTTGTTCCTATCAGTATAGAAAATATTAACGTTATTAATCTAAACTTTAACTTGTATAGTTTTACTATGTTGGTATACCATTCAAAACATTTGGGTTTTTTTTATAATGGCGCACAGAAATCGATCGCGGAGGAATACCACTGATACGACTTCCACTTTCAACAATAACAGAGAAAATGGCGGACGTTCACCCGGAAGTGTGGCCAGCAGCTTGTGTCAAGGTCTGTGGTCGTCTTACTGATATCACCATGCTCCAGAAAGTCTTACTGCAGGGCTGTTAAAAATCCGCAGAGAAAAAAACTACACAGTGCTTCGTCATGTGTATATCCTGTTTGATAAATTCTTTAAGATTAATAAGCAGAACAAGATATATCTTTTAGACTTCCTGTATAAAAAAAAATAGCTGTAGAATATAACAAGACAGGAGAAAAAAATCACATTTAGATTATTGGGGAGCGTTCAAGATGGTAGCTGCTATCCTAGCTGCTAGGCTAGATATCGCTAGGTCATATTGAACGCACTGAATGAATTAATACCGTTATTGCATGCAAAGCTAGTACATCGTTGAAGAATAAAGCGGCTACGAAGTGTTATGTAGCTGCTAAGATCTTGAACGTAGTCCAGTAAACTATAATGGTTCTAATCTGAAAATAATTATCTTATACCTGAATTGTTAAAAAATAAAAAAGAGAGATGATGATCGTAGGAGAGCACTTATAGTAACGGTGCATGTTGCTCAGTATGAATAAAATATTGTTTGATTAAATTTATCAATATACGGTTCGATCATGTGACAATAAGGATTCGTTATCTTTCTTCAGGGTACGAGTCAGTTTCATCACTTTACAACGAAGCTAACAAAATACATGGGGGAACCCCGATATCATTCCCAGCAATCCGGAATCCTGACAGGAAGGAAGTCATTGATGACAGATACTCGTCAGTGTATTTATAGTGGAAGAATTGGTTACTAGAGATGGGGACTGGTATATAAACTTATAATATATAGTGTGTACCAACACTATTCATATCAAGTAGTTGTGTTACCCATACAACAAGATATTTGTGTCCGTTGCCATGACTACTGTAACTATACTGAACAGATATAATTGAAGGATCTGTGTGTGTTACTGTTACCATGACAAGATGACGTTTCTGTTGGTGTTACCATGACTACTATCACTATGCTGAATGTGAAATGTTTGTGTGTTGCCATGACTACCATGACTGCTGAAATTAAAGAATGTGCGTTACCATTACAAGATCATGTATGTTGGTGTTAACATCGCCACAATAACTAACACTGGTGTATTTTCTTGCTTATTTTCAACAATCTCAGTTAGTACGTGCCACAATGATCAAAGACAAAGAAGTACTGATTAACAGAAATCAAGTTTTGCTAAATATATGCAAAAAAGTATTTAATCAGTTATTTCGACAAATAATAAATTTAAGGATGCAGTTTTTTCTAGTTCACACCAAAGGTCAGATCATTATAACTGCCCATAGTACCGTGGAATTAAATTATAACTCATCTTTGTAAAGTATAAAAATGATCCCTTGTTTCTAGCTAAATTTTAATCAAACATTTTCCTTGATATTTTCGCTGACAATTAATGGCCACGTTGACTTTGCCTATTGTTTTCCATGCTACTACAGAACCGGTGCTATTAATAGTTTGTTACATTATTATAATTTTGTCCATGAACGTTTATTAATTAGGACTGATTTGAAATAAAGCGATAATATTATGTTTGTATTGTCTGGTCAATGTCTTCTCTTTGGTACTATTTAGTAGTTTAGATTGGACAGTCACACGGGTAGGATAACGCCTAATTATAAAAGAGCTCGGGTCCACTTAAGACCAAATTATAAATGATATTTTTCATGGATTAAAAGGTGCGTTTTAAATAGTTTCGTATACATGCACAGATTCTGTGCGTTTAAAATGAATATTTGACATAGGAAAGATTTAACAATATCAAATATTCGTGAGTTCCTCTTTATGTTGGATCCCTTGTCTGCCAAAAACAACATAACCAAAAGAAAACCATAACAAAACAAACATACCAAAAAAGAATTAAAGTAAAAGACCCACAAAAGAACTTGTAACACAGTAATTCTCTATGTATATTCACAAGATAAGGTACACTTACGTAATTATAGTTCTAAACACTGTTCTTATAATCTTATGCAGAATAAAGCAAGGAGGGTAAGTGTTTGAAATTAATTTTGTTGTTTAAATGGTTTCAAGCTTCTTGAAATCGTTGATATCATGTAGAGGCGGTGTTGAAATTAAGACCAAATGTGTCTCTGAGCTTCAATCTTTTAATTCACCAAAAATTATAAGATGGATGGATCGAGTTCAGGAATTTTAGTCTTGACCATTTTATGTTGAGAGAGTAATAGTTGCAGAACCGTTGTAACAAAGAATTTTGACCCGGGTTGAAAATTGACCCGTTGGGACATCAATATCAATATTGCAACTAAAAGAATAAAGACCCTGGTCCGTTGAATATTGAACCACATCGTGGAATTTTGATCACGAAACCGGTTCAAAATTCAACAGCAAATATTCACACTTTAAACAATTGATATTATACATAACTTCGATTCATTTCACCAACAATTTAGGTTTTTTTCATATATATTCTTTAAATTTACATGTTAGAACAGTGGGACAAAAATATAACATTTCAATGACCATTTTTCATAGTAACCTTCAAATATGTTTTAACTATATTAGTCATTGTCGCGTATAACTGCCGTTTTGTGTGGTATGTCATGTTTAAAAGTTATGAATTTACTGGGTGGGTGTAAATACAAAATTTACAACATGACGACTGTTGTCATGTTGTAAATGTTGTATTTACACCCACCCAGTAAATTCAAAATTTACAGCATGACAGGTATCTAAAATTTAACTAAAATATGTTTTAGTATGGGTATACATGGTTACACGATAAACTGAAACATTCTTATACTAGTATTTGCTTGAAAGGTCTACAAAATAAAAAAAAATTAAAAAATTCAATACGCCATGTTGTTTAATTTTGGCTTTACCCTGTAAAATGAAATTGTGATATTGGTAATCGTAAGTTTTCTAGATGGGCGTTAATACAAAATTTAGAATATGACATAATATGATTTTTGTTCTTGCAACCACTCGATATATTAAAACTGTGATTATTCCACCCAGTAAATAACAATTTTACAATATTACAACACGCTATAATAGTATTCTCTTCAAAGAAGTTTGCTCAATAACAGAAAAAAAACAGCAATCATCTTTTTGGTCTTAAATTCATTTCCCCTAACATTATCAATGTATATAGGGTATATATTTTTTATTATGAGAAAAATATATAACGTCAGGGGCATGTGTTTCAAATTCAAATATACACGTAGCTAATGAAATTGAAAAAAAAAATAAACATCGATTGTGATCTTTGTTTAAAAAAAAAGACTATGCATATGCAGAAAGTTGGGCAAAATAGCTTATCAGGAAAGTTTGCGAAAAATTATTGTCAATTAAGTCGAATAAATTGAATAAAAACCGTTGACGACTTGTCAGATAAAAATATGACAATTTTTCATTTATTATTTTGTCATGGAAATAACCTGATTTCTCAGAATTAAGAACTGCAAATGTGATGGAATTTTTCACCCCATGATTTCTCTGTCATGCAAACGCGTATTGATACAGAAATTGTACAGAGGTTTACAAGTAAGCTGAACACCATTTTGCTGGAGTATTGTCAAATTTGACGATATGGCTGTCATAAACCAGTAACACATTGAACGCTGCATGATTCATAGACGCGGAGTAGTACTTTAAAGTACAGGCACCTGACGTTATAAATTGAGTTATAGATAAGACTAGTATATAAACCCTTTACTAACTGCAGAATTGTAGCTCCACAGAAAATCCGGTTTGACGGACCAGCTAAAGTTCTGCAGCTAATCCTTTACTTATTAATACAGTGTTATTAGGAAGAGTGTATATACTGCCTAAAAAGTAACGTTAACGGCCAGTATTTGTTGAAAATATTTATCAGAGATTATGATGAGTTTACATCAACTAAAGAGAATAGTGAGGGTTGATGTCAATTTTTGAGAAAAGAGACATTAATTGTTTACTGTTTTAGTATACTTGAAAACAAATAACGTATTTTCTTTAAGCTACAAAAATGCTGACAGCAAAGACTTCTAATTAATCTGTCATTGATGACCTTTTAATTCTGTTCCGAGAGGGAATGAAAATCCATTCTATGAAAAAAAAAAAAGAATTGCTACCCCGACTCACTCGTCTAATTCAGAAGCAAAAGCTCTTCTTAGTTTTAGTATAGTATACATAGTAGGTATAGTATAATGAATGGATATATACCAAGTTTTCAGTCTAATATTAAATGATTGTAGCCGGAAAAACCAACCTTAAACATGACAAACACCCAAGTCGGCAAATGTAGCAAATGTAGCAGACAGTATATGAAAGAGTTAAAGTTTTGAAACTAAAACTTTCAAGTACATGCATTTAAATTTAAGTCGTGAAGAGCAAGTTTCAGTTCAGTTCAAAGACAGTTCAAAACTCTGAAGTTAGAGTCATTTTTCAACAGGGTCAATTTTCAACGTGCCGATGTCATAAGAGGTTTGAAAAATATTTTTCGAGCTGTTGAAAAATGACCCCAGGTGTAAATTTCATGTCTTTTGGTTTCAATTTTCAACGTTGAAAATTGACCCCCGGGTCAATATTCAACGTTGAAAAATGACCCCCGGGCCAGAATTTTTTTCCCAGGCGGATGGGGACCCGAGGCAAATTTTCCGTAATTCTACTGCGTAAATACGAAATTTGAATTTTCCGGGGGGGGGGGGGGGGATCCCGCCTCCTTCTAGATCCATGCATGAGAAGAAATTTGGAAGCTATGTAAAGTTCTTTACAAACAAAAACTTGAATTTATGGCGCAAAAAATCGTGCGAGTTTTGGGTTTATTAAATTATTGCACAATATATTCTATTCAAGTACAAGCAATCGGTTTCAAAAAAAATCCTCGGGCATCTTACAACAGACCACTTTACTTGCCTCTGATATTCTTTTCAAAAACATCACAATCCCCTTAAAATCAAGAAGTTATGTAATGTGTTCACTGGTTAAAATGCATGGTGAGTCTCGATCTGCAGGTGATATAAACATTATGTCATACTTCATTTCCCACTTTTCCAAGGTCGGTAAGGGTGTTTACGAGTAAAGCGACGACATCAGTAGTTAATTGACTATATAAAGAATTTCAAGGTACTCATTATTCTCACAGAATGTGTTAGTATATACGTCCGTGGCCTAATGTAAGGACAATGTTGGTAGTCCCCACAACCTGATGTTGGGTCAAATGTCAGTAAACTGTCCAACTAGGTGCAACAATACAACTGCAACAAAATATCAGGAAAAACAATCTGTGGATTAGTCATAATAATAAAAAATTAAGGGTTCTTTACTTCATAAGCTACAAAATAATCTTTGAAAGTTTCTTTTTTTTCTAGATGAAATCTGAAGAAAATATGAATCCACCCACGGTGTCAAAATACAGGTAAACAAATTACCTCGTCACCGTCTAGCTATAACATTCGGAAACCATCGGTCGTTTTTCAAGACGCTTGAATTTGAAAGAAGAGTAAGAGCTGAAAATGTTCTATTTTTTTTTTAGATATTCTGCTTAATGGGCGTCAGTTTCACTATATAATATCTATATTCCATATACTAGAGTCTGTAAATATATTTATTAATTCAGATGACAATGTAAATAATTAAATGATATGCTATTGATGTTGACAACATATCTCGAATTTCCTCTACTATACTTTGCAGCATTGAAAGTATAATACTCAACAACATTGGTGAACTTCTTATTGGAAAAAAAGATTATCATAATGATTGATTTATCTATTTATTTAATTTGTAGAAAGAACACCAAAATGCCGCCTGTCAGTAAATTGTCTCGGTCCAATAAGAACAAGAAAGAGCGGTGGGCGTGCTCACAATGCAACAGATCCTACAGTCGCAAACATGACTTGGAGCGGCATGTAGATATTGCCCACACAGTGACAGAGGATAAACCCTTCAGATGTAAACAGTGCAAGTATGTTTTTGATTCCGAAGACAATCTGAGAGCTCATGAAAATGAACATGATAAAGAGGAAACCAAATTAAAGTGTGAAATTTGTGATAAGGGATTCAAATCTCGAAACACTTGGAAAAGACACATGAGGGCTCATTTTGACCCCTCCCCTTTTGCCTGTGAAGTGTGTAAACGTAGATTCGGACGAGAGCATGATATGCATAGACACACTCTTAGAATGCACTCTGGGGAGAGACAATACCAGTGTGACCTTTGCCCTTCTAAATTTGCATGGTTCAGTGATTTAACCATTCATAAGCGTCGACACAATGTCATGAGAAAGTACAGGAAAAGCAACAAATTAAGCTTAAGGAGAACTCTGCCTAGAAAATCAAAAAAGAAAAAACCCGTTAAGAATGAGGAAAAATCTCCTAGTGAAGGTTCACATGTTTGTAAAATCTGTAGTCAATCGTTTACAACATTTTCTGCTCAACAGCTCCATACATGCAATGTTCCAATATCTTCAGAGGAGGAAGACAGAGATTTGCAGGATGACGCAATGGGTGTTCTCAATAAAAACAATTTCAGGAGAAAGTTTGAGATAGCTGCTGCCTTAGAGGCCCATTCTTACCATTCAAAGCCTTATTCTGAGAATTCTGAAAGTGAGGCTGAGGATTCGAACATGCCACTGGACCTGAACAATTTGGAAGGAACACATTCTTTGCACAATGATGTTGATGAGAGTTCAGAATCAATGGCAGGAAAGGAACTAAGGGAAGAATCAGTTCACGTCCATGAAACTGGTGGCAGAAGAGATTTAGAGACAACAGACATTACAAATGGAAAATACAGTGTTAATCAAACACTCTCTTTATTACAAGTAAACTTGGAGGGAAATGATAATCAACAAACCAAAACAGGTGACATTTTGACAGATAAAGTCCCAGATTTTCAGAAGACTCTACTCAAAGATCAGTGTTTCAGGGCTGTAGAAGGAGAAGATGAAAATTCACCAGAAACTTCAAATTTAGATGAAAGTGAACTACCAGATGTAATAGATGATAAGGAGCCATTGGTGAATAGTAATACCAGAAATTCTGCCATAACTGAGGGATCAGACGAGAAGTTACAAACTGCATCCAAGTATCTTGAGCAGACCCATGGGGAAGAGGAGGATGATTTAGATACAGATTTAATGGAAAAAGAGCATGCAGGTCATGAAATCAGTCAAACTTCAAATGGTGGGAATTCCAGTGCAAAAATAAATGAAAGAGAAGGAAGATTCACTGATGGTTTCAAGTGTAAAGTTTGCCTGAATGTATTCCCTAAGTTCTCATCACTTCAGCTTCACTTGTGTGGAGAGAACCTGGAGGAAATTAACTTAATAGAAAAATCTCCTAAAGACACTACAACAAAAACCAAAAAAATTCTGTCCAGATCAGAAGACCTTAACATTCAGAAAACAAGTTCCAAAAGCCATTTAGAATCCGGGCGGAATTCTGTAATATCAACAATCTCCATAAAAACTCAGCAGCAGAATTCCACTGACACAGTATTCTTCACTTGTGGGGAATGTCATCTGACATTTTCAAAGATATCCAAATTGAAGAAGCACTCATTAGAAAAACATAACAAACCTCTCATGCTTTCTTGTTCGGTTTGTCAAAAAGAGTTCAGGACCAAAAGTAAACTTGAACGCCACTGTGCTTCTCATGAGAAGTTGGTCACTCATTCCTGTGAGGACTGTGGAAAGACATTTAAATACAAGCGAGACATGGAGAGGCACAAGGAACAGCACACTGACGAGAAAAAAACAAAGCTCAAGTGCAACTTTTGTCCAAGAGAGTTTTTCCGCAAACATGACTTGGACAGACACGTTGAAAATATTCATCCAGCAAAAGCTCCATACAGATGCGAGCTTTGTCTAGCCGGATTTGGTTCCGCGGAACAACTGGAAAAACACTTACCTGAACACGCTGCGACACACCCTCACATATGCTGGGAGTGTCAGAGGGGATTCAGAACTATACAGAATCTGAAGCGTCATCTGGTTCTACATTCAGATGAACGTCCATTCTCATGCTCCGTGTGCAAGAGGGGCTTTAACCGGAAATACGACATGTTTCAACACATGCGTATTCACCGTACAGAGAGGATGGAGTGTAAGCATTGTGACAGGAAGTTTGTGTCAGGCGACGGCCTACGGAAACATGTCAGAAAAAAGCATTCTTGATTGTCATGATTGTGTGTGGAACAAGTCGTCAAGCTAAGTTTGACAAATGTATTGTGGCCTTTATCAGGTATTAAGAAGTGAGAATGTATTGTAATACATGACTTATTTAGCAAATGTTCATTGTCAGTCATCTTTTATTTACACTGTACCATCTCAGTAAATACAAAATTAATGATTTTAATACATACCAGTATATTTATATTTTCAATTGTTATACTAAACTGGGCATGCTCTTTTTAAGTGCTCATGCATGCAGTTTGACTTCAAACGTTTCCCAAAGACCTACTTCTTTTATTTATAAATTCTAATTCATTATATTTTGGCAACCTTCTGCATATTTACAACTGTCAGTGAAGGGAGGGAATCTACATTCCAAAGTGAAACAGTGAAATTTTTAAAAATATTTTTCTGTTCCATAAAAGACAGTATCAGTTTTACATTACATTGGTTGATCCACTGATAGGTGTACTTAAAATTATGAATATGATTTTTAGCCATAAACCATATTATGTAGTAAAAAATCGATTAAGGTGGAATAACACATCGTCACAAAATGGCTGCATGACCTCTGATCGAAACGACATTTCGTTTTATTAAAAGGATTTTATCAACAGCAACATGTAACTAACTCCATAGCCGAATGGATAAAGTGTCGGGCTTGTGATCTGTACATCCCGAGTTCGAATTCCGCAGGGGCTTTTGTTGTTACTTACTGAATTGAATTTTTATAGATATTAATTTTTTATCCCCAAACTGCAAATTTTCGGTTATTTGACATATGTACAGTTTATTTTTATATCTTTCATAATCAAATAATTCACTATTAATTTAAGTGACTTTTTCCAGGTGTGTTATTCCACCTTAAATATGAAAGTGTTCAATAAATGCACCAAAATATCTCAATTTCTAGTACATGTGTTATATCTCTTAAGACAGACAGTTAAGTCAAGCAGCAAGCTCGTGACAGATGGATGTATTACATAATAGTGAGAGAAAAAGAGGTTTCAAAAGAAAGCAGAGCATTGGTTTGAATGAGTACATTTGAAATAAAACCAAATATTTAAACACACCAAAAAACAACAGTTATAAAATATTCCTTTGAAAGAGGTGTAAGATATCTTGGGAATTCTGGAATGAAATTGACAACTGGTTAGTAAATTAAAATGAATTGGAAAAAGGATGTATTAATTAAAAACTGACAACATTCTGGTTTTATTAGCCATAATGATTGGCTTGGTTCTCTCCAATTGTTATGACAAAACGCAGTTATGCATAGAAAAGTTTAAAGCAATGGAAGACAAATGATAGGCAATGAAAAAAAATCCTACTTCCTTTCCGGTCTTTCCGGTGTAATTTTAGCAAGAGTTATTTACCCTCGACCGCCATGTTGAAGGTCAACATGCCAAGATTCCTGCATTAATCAACCAACTTTATTTGCCAGACTAACGAATACGTTTTTAAATCGTAAAGATTTATTGACAATCCAAAATGTAGAGGAAAAAAAACATTTCTCTATAAGCTACCAAACATTTGGAAGTCCTGGGATGAAATCAGAATGCTCTTTGTAATTGTTTTGTCAAGGACAGCATCAGAAAGGGTGATGACTCGATACTTTTTTTTTGTGTGAAAATTTACATAAAGAAATAAACAGAGTTTTAACAAACCGACCCCTTCCCCTTTGACTGTAGAAATAGTGAAATTAAACTCCCACTATCACCCTTCATCCCCGCCCACCGATTAGGATTTGGCCCTGTGACTTTTTTATTAGTTGTGATTTTGTTTGTTTTTATTGCTTATCAAGATCAAAAATGCTGCTACGTGCCTGTTGGTATAATTTTTTCCTTGCCCATACCCTCGGACAATCAAAATTTATTATTGATGTTAAATAACACCCCCTACCTTTAAACTAAAAGACCTTCGTGAGAAATTTGCCCCCCCCCAAAAAAAAAAAACAAAACAAAATAAAATAAAATAAAATGGCGGCTTTGGATAATATGGAATCAATTCTGAAAGGCATGGCAATATCTATAGGTCAAACGATAAGTATTATATATGAATTTATGATCTTATTTTATTTTTTATCTAAAATCACTAAGTCCTATTTATACTTTTTGGTTTAAAGGCAACCAAATATACAACCTCTCCGGATTTCAAATCAGGGGTGGGGGTGGGGGTCGACACTGTGATATTGAACTGCCGAAACATGGCAGCACAAGTACAACACCCAGAGTGTCAAAATCGGTTATTTTATAATCTTTTTCTATTCATGAGAGTGTAAATATTGTTGAATCTTTCTGATCTACTATAGCTGATCATATACCTAGAAAACGAAGACTATAGCTACCGTAGCACCAACCAAAAGGCTGATTTGACAATGAAGATATTTCGGGGTAGATTAACAACCCCGGAAGTGTCCAGAAATACTAACAAATGTCGTCAATTTTCTCACAGGGCTGCATACTAGTATTGATACCTGAGCACTGATACCCGAGCACACTTGCACTCTGGTCTTTAAAATAGTGCAGGGGTTAACCTAAAAGTAAGTCACTGACTGCCAAGCACATAAATAGCTCAGTAAACGCATCTTCCCAAGTCAAGGGTTTCTGATACTCTCCGCTCTACATAAGCCCTTGACCCAAAAGACAATATATATGTGAACTTTTGTGACCTCTTGTTCTGACTAATCAGAGAAAAATATAGCAATATGACTGCTCCCATGAACAAAATCAAATTTGTAAAAAAGATGGATGCACTCGGACTAAAAACCGATAGCAGTAGGTCAAATACTTACTAGTCCCTCTCAAATTTATTTGACAACGGTTCAACATTGATCAATGCACAATTAACATCATTATTGAAACAACGTTTTTTTATTGGATCATGCAAATTTGTATGACACCAACCAGCGTGCGAGGTTTCTAACCCCGTCAAACTCTGCCTATTCGGTCAAGGGTTTATGTAGAGCGAAGCGGATCAGAAACCCTTGACTTGGGAAGATGCAGTACACGAGTGATTCATCTGTACTTGCTGCACCCATTGTGTCACAATGTATGGAACGAACACCTCAATTCATAACCGTACGATACAGGATACCATGTACATGTTGCTTATATACACTGTACAGAAGACGTCAATTGCGCGGAACAAATCTTATTTGCATTATCATTAACATATTACGATAAACGTTTTTAAATTTATTTATTTCAAAATCGAACAAGGTTTTTATAAGAATATATTTATTTCGTGATATTGAAATGTAAAAATATCATTTTGGCTATTAAAAAAAGTTAAAATATGCACCATACATCAATGTTTTGTTCGTGACAGTCAATCTTAACAAATCTTATTTGCATTATCATTAGCATATTACGGTATACGTATTTAAATTTATTTCTTTAAAAATCGAACACAATTGTAAGGTTTTATAAGAATATCTTTATTTCGTGATATTATTATGTAACAATATTATTTTGGCTATTAATAAAAGTTCATCTTCGCTAGCCAAGGGTTTTCGGTCCACTTCGCTCCCCATAATGGGGAATGGAGTGGACCGAAAACCCTTGGCTAGCGAAGATGATAAAAGTTAAAAATTGCACCATACATCAATGTTTTGTTCGCAACAGTCAAACTTTGATTCCCTGCAAAAATGAATTGTGTTTACATCTTATCATACTACTTAAAAACAATGACTTTCTGATAGCAGAGAAAATTCTTAAATTGAAATAAAAAACCGATGAATTCAGGAAACGAGTTATTTCTATTAATTTGCCACACACAGAATGTTAAAATTATGCTTATTTCAATTAAATAAAAATAAAAATTTATAAATTAAAAAACAAAAAACAAAAAATTATAATAACAAATAAAAATACACTGAGCAAGAGGGATGTTGTAGCTTGAGAACAACTTATTTATGCTTTGACATGTGGACCCATAAATGACCTCTCTGGGAGAATCGAGCCGAGCATTGGAGACACTGGTAAGGCTTCTCCCCGGTGTGTGTACGGAGATGCACTTTGAGGTACTCCTTGCGTTTGAAATCTTTGCCGCAATGGTCGCACTGAAAAGTATGCAAAGCTTTCTTCACGATGGCTTCTAATATGTTACACGAGAATACCTTTTGTCTCGCCTGTACTTGCTGGGTTTTTCCTGCAATGTTTGAATTTGAATCGTTGTTGGTGATCGTTGTATCGGAATAATGATTAGAGTCATTGTTTGAATTTATCATATGTTCGGTAGGTTGCTTGTTGTCCTGCTTTTCGTGTCTCTGTTGATGCTTTTTCAAGTTTTGTTTCTGGCTGAACGTTTTTGAGCATATATCGCAAACAAAAGGCCTGTTTCCGCTATGAATCCGCTGATGGTCAACCAAATGGTTCTTTTGCCGAAACGATTTCCCGCATTCGCCACAAAGAAACGGTTTCTGCCCAGAGTGAATGAGTCGATGCTTTTGGAAATTATACTTATTGGTGAAGATCTTACCGCACGACTCGCACATAAGTTCTTCATACGATGCTTTTGAGGGGAAATGAATTGACTTCTGTCGCTCGTCATTAGGATTCTGGCGATGGGTCACCAGGTGGCGTTTTAATATTTGCTTCTGGTTAAACTCTTTCGAACAGACATCGCATTTGAATGGTCTTGCCCCAGTGTGGATCAGTAAATGAACGTTAAGGTGACCTTTTTGTCTGAATTCTTTTCCACAATACTCGCATATGTGTTCTCTTTGTGACTTCTTTACTGTCACCTCGACCATGTTTTCCACTGTATGGCACTTTGTATCAAGATTTGAAATGGAACATTGTTCTTGGGCTTTTTCATTGCAATCCTTTCGGCTCGGCTTTAGAACATTAGAAAGATTTACTTCATGAGGTTCAATAATGTCTTTATTGGAAGTTTGAAGAGATGGACCCTGACTAGAGGTTGTTACTGCGACATCTGATATGTCAATATTTTCCCTTTTAACATAGTATCCCGCGCTGGTTTTCTTGAAATGGGTAACCATGTGTCGTTTCAAAGTCTGCTTTTGATTAAAATTTCTGTTGCAAATGTCACATCGAAACGGTTTCGCGCCCGTGTGAATTAGCATATGGACATTGAGATGGCCTCTTTGAGAAAATGCCTTTCGACAAACCTGACAAATATGGCGTCTATCTTTATCGTAGAAAGTACCCAGTTTTATAGATTGGGGAGTTGGTTGAGGGGTTTTATCAATCAACAATTCTGATTGTAAGACATGGGTATGTCTTTTGAGGTGAATATTTAAATGTGCTTTTTGAATAAACGTACGGCCACATGTGGAACACTTGAAGGGTCTCTCACCTGTATGAATACGTACATGTCTATCGAGATCAATTTTTCTTCTAAATTCATTCCCGCAAAACTCGCAAAGGTAAACTTGTAGGTATGTTTTTGGAACCTTTACTTCCATAGCTGTTAGAGCATTGTGATTGAGCATATCCTGTTTAATAACATCTTTTGGCTCTGGATATGGAAAACTTAAGATGGCTCTTTTCGCTAGATCCTCCTTCTTTTGATAAAGTAAGGGAGTTGTTTCAACTTTTTCTGAATCATAGTGTATAAAAGAACCATGTATCTCCTCTTTAGGACTTAAAACTGATGGTTCATTCTCTCTTTCATCAAAATTGCGCTTTGATTTTCGACGTCGTTTTCCGGGCTCAATTTTATAATCTGTATTTTTCAGAAGCAAATATGTATGTCTTGGCCCCTGTTGATCTCGAGCAAGCTTGGGATTGTTTGAACAACTACAAACATTTATAGAAAAAAATTCTCCACACTCATCACATAAATGCGACTCTATCATTGCGTTGGCGTTAGTTGAAATTTGCTTTGGATTTGGTTTCCTTCCGTTAGGTGTAGTTTTTTGGTACAACCTTGATGGAATTTTTGCGTTATCTGCTATCAAAGTTAACGTCTGTCCCCGATATCTGACCCTGAATGGGCGGGGATTCTTGTTAAGCTTTTCTGCACTGCAAGCCTCTGAACCGTTACTTGAATGAAAGTGTTCATCAGACTCTCTCACCTCATGTACTAAACAGTCGTCTTGGTATTTTTGATGATCATGTGGTTTCTCTTTCTCAGCTGTATGGCCATTTAGATGTAGAACCCTATGATAGTGTAAGTAAATCTTATGTCCAAAAGTTTGTCCACATTCTTTGCATTTAAAAGGGGAGTCCGAAAGATCAGTGTTGTTTGAACTGATGTGCATATCTTTAGGGAACGACAGTCCGTTGGATGGTATGGCGGACGGGTCGCTGTGTATGGTGTAATCACACCTCGTTGTGCTGCAAGTCCTTGCATGGTTTTGATAATCAGACTTCCCATAGAACTCCTCTCCACAAATTCCACAACAGATGAAAATTTCTGGAGAGAAGTCCACGGTTGATATATAATTTTCAATCGACCTTGAGAACCCGGTCTTTGGTGTTCTTGATGAGTTGAAGAAAGACCCATGGAAGGGCGTCCCTTCCATCCTTGATCGCTGTTTAATCATTCTCCGGATTTTTTCTTCATCTTCACTTCTTAGATTCTACATCCCTCTTAAAGAAAAAGAAAAACTGTATTATTAATATAATTTTTATATAAACATATCATAGAAACACAAAATGTAATCATGGAACAAAGTCACAAATTGAATTTCTATATTCTGTTAGTCATCAACAAAATTTCCCTTTCAAGAATCAACAGGCATTTAACTACGAGGGTCAATCAAAAAAGTACGAAGAAAATGTCGCTGTCTATCATATATTTTTTATGGAAGTCATACTTAACAAATTCATTTGTGCACCAACACGTATTTTATTGATATGCGAAGTTTTAGTCCATTTGGTGAAACGGTATTTTTGTTACCCCTTTTTAAAACAACATGTTTTATCACCACGGCGCACGGAAACGTTCAAAACATGACGTCAAAATCAAACCCGCAGTTTATAGATATACCCTATCTTTATATCACGCTTAGTCTCTTGTGCCTTTCACCTTACAATTTAATATGGTACTGAACCACTTAATATCTTATTTGCACACATTTGTTCTAGAATCATAAGTTAGTTCTCCAAAGTTTTCATTTTCTAACCGTGTATCTCTTAGTTTACAGTAAGGATAACCCTGAACGTCGGTTGACGTTAATTATTTTTTGACCAAATATTTACAGATATTCTACTCTCTTTCGGACTGTTTAATATTCAAAATACAATTACCACCACCCCCCACAAAATGTACTACAGTTAAACACAAACTTGCAAATAATAGTTGACTTATTTTTTGCACCATTGAGCATTTTCACAGCTTGTATCGGCTTTTTCCTGAGTTGAATCCATTTTGTTTGTACTTCTCGGCGTCCGGCGACCTCGATGTTTTTAGTTCATTCTAAAGAGAACTTTGCGTCTTTAGTTACTAATATCTGTTGGACAAAACTATATATACCGTAATTATTTGTAACATAGAATACCATGACTATACTTAATTTGAGGTTTCAATATGGTTTTTAGTCCATTTTATAGAGATATTACTTTCAACATTATGTGGTTTATTGTTGACATAACACAAATTTTGACCGCGCGCCGTGACCCCATTTTTGCAAGATTAGATTCTAAATAATTCTTAGAAATAAAGGAATATATTAACTTTTTTTGGCAAATTGTTTGAAACTATTGCTAAATTATGTCTTATAAATTTAGTAATGTAATGACGTTAAGTAACATAGCTATGACAAAAATCTTGGTATTTTTTTATGGACCCTCGTATATTTACATTTTCATAGTTATACAATTTGGATGGGGTTATTTTTCAAAATTTAGGTGTACATATTATTTTTATTTAAACAAATTTGTTCACTTGCATTAAAGAGATATTTATAGTCAAATATGGTCCCGACCACTCGGTCCTTTTAAACCTGAACACCTGGGGCTAACCTCTGCGTGTAGAGGAAGCTCTCTGTATACAGGGAAGTGATAAGTCATTGAGGGTAAATACCCTGGTCGTCGAACGAACGGTGATTATATAAGCAAGAGGGTTTATAGAGTCGATTTCGAGTGAATCTTCATACATGTAGTAATTATCCATGATATATGTGATAAATTTTTTAGGTGGTAAGGGACACCTCCATATTGTGACGTACTTCCTATCGAAATAAAAAATAAATTCAAGTATAATTTTATAATTTTTTTCATTGCCAGAATTGTAAACCAACAGCATACAGAACCTGTAAATCATGAGTTCGATTCCCTTTATTATATTTATAATAAATATTATTATGTTTTATGAATTTTACATGTTCTAAAAGTTTTGGTCAAGTTTTGAAAATTCTTAAATGGCGAAAGCATTTTGATTGAAACGTTATTTTTTCCACATTAATATCGACAAGTATCAAAAACCACCTTAATTTGTTGACAGTTCTATTGTGTTTATCAGAGTGTTTCTAGGAACTTTTTTTATAGTGTGTATCTCATATCAATAATGTTCTTTTTAAGGAGGACGGGTCATCAAACAAAAATAGCCACAAAATCTACTAAAATGATTTGTTTAACTATTCAAATTATAATTTAGTAAACAAAAATCCATACATTTTATCCTTAAAAATTGAACGTTTTCTTATATCTTATAGAGAGTTCTTTTTAAGGAGATAAATATTGTCTAAAAATTGCTATAACCATCCAACCTTCCTAAGCTTGCTAGTAATTTGATAGAGTTAAAACATCACTTTAATTCATCCATGCTAAAAAAAATTTGGATTTAAATCGCTATATATTATTCATGTTATGTTCCTTTTATATTCGATGACACCTTTTTGCTATGCCTAATACAAAAAAAAAACTCATTTAAACTCAATTGAAAATAAAGTAAAAGGTTATTTTTTACAGCTCATTTGATGCAAAAGGTTGATGAAGCGCGAAACAAATTTTAAGGATAATGAATATAGAGTGTTTTTTTTAATTATTACTTAGTTATGGAGGCTCTGAGAATTACAAATATAAAACAACTTGATAAAAATTATCTCATTGGGGTCTCAATCAATTAAAAATGGCAAAGAGTTGATCGAATATTGTAGGGGTGTTTAAATTTTTCCTCTATATTTCTGCCAAACTTGTTCAAAACTGTATGATCAAAAATGAAAATTCACCGACTTGACTTTCAAGAAGGCGGCTTGGGAAATAATTCGATAGGGAAATTAGTAAAAAAAAACTATCTATACAAAGCCATTGTAAACAAAATATAAACTTAAATTTTTTTCCTAAAAAGATTTAGAGTATTAGTCGTTTTGTTGTGGTTTTTCATAGAATCAATTATTGGGAAAACTTAAAGCAATATGAGCTGTATTTTTTAGGATTTTATATTGCTGCAAAAACCTGCTAGTATGATAAGTCTGCATGTAACTTAAACTTTTTTGACAAATACGATTTTAAAAAATCATTAATTTTAGTCAGAGGAAATTTCTCTTCTAAGGAATATATAGCAGATCAATTTTTGTATAGGACGATAATAATTTAATTTTGCTCCAATTAAGTCTTCTTAGCGGCCTTTTCCACAAATTAAGGCTAACAGAAATTTAAAAACCATGATATTTTTTTGTAATTTTAGTAGAAAATAGCATTTTCGTAAAAAAAAAATTCAACATGAAAATTGCAGCTCATATTGCTTTAAGCTCCAAAAGCCCCAAACAAGACAAAATAGCCATACCGGGTTTTCGAGAATGTCTTAGAAAGTGCATTTTTTAGTAGAGCGATTTAAAAAACTTCATTGGTGACTGCGTTCAAGAATATAGTCATTGCACTAATGCTCTACTGAATATGGGTGGAATTTCGCATCTCTTTGATCCATTAAGTGCAATGAAGATTTATTTGTACGTTTTATCTTTATGTTTTTCTTATATATTCCGAGAAATCCCTAATGGATGCGTTGTAAGAAAACGCGATATATATTGCGCCAGCGGTCATGAATAAATCAAAGGTCTGCTCACGGAGAACACATTCACGCATATAAAAAAAATCAGGATCTAGCGCTTTATCAGTAAATAATACTTTGAAAAAATCTTCCATGTTTGTTTGTTTTTTTTTTTCAATGTGTGGCGCAGCGTGTAAAAATACGTTTAGTTGTCCTTAGACAATATCTTAACACTCACATAAAAATTTAGAATTACTTAATGCTATCTCATTAAACTTGAGATAGTTTGGAGATAATAATCGTGGTTCAGTTAAACAGTCACTTTTTGGTAAAGCAAATATTTAAACTATTTAACATGGAAAAAAAGTTTGATCACTAATGTTGAATTATCTCTTTTCAGATGCATTAAAACTTGTTGAAATTTTATATTATTATAGCCCTGCTCCGAAGAAGACGGGGGTATACTGTTTTACCCTTGTGTGTCTGTCTGTCCCTCCCTCCTTCTGTCTGTCTGTCCGTAACAAATATTTCTGTCGCATTTTTCTCTGCAACTTCATCGCAGATGCTTGAAATTTTAACATACTGTTTGTTTAGGCATTTCATATAGTTGGATATATTTGTGTACCAATCGGACGTCAACTTCCTGTTAAATGACGAATTTGTTTATTTTAGCCTAAATTTTAAAATAAATTTTCGACTAAGATTTCTCAGCAACCATTTATCGCATAAGCTTGAAATTTTAGCACACTGTTTGTTTAGGCATACCCTATGTTGGGATTTATTTTTGTAACAATCGGCCGTCAACTTCTTGTTTAAAGTCGACTTTGCTTAGTTTGCTTATTCACATCAGAACGGGGGTATTACTACTGAGCATTGGCTCACAGATATCTTGTTTAGTAAAGGAGAGCTTGGCTTTTATAAAGGGTTAATGGAGTCTTAACAAGGCTATATATGACTATCCAACCCAGTTAATCATGCCGTTTCCGTTTTGTACGTTATGGAACACGGATTTAATAGGCCAACTGCGAGTCGTCCAATCTGCTTGCGTAAGTCAAAGACTCCAATTGATGTAAACACGACGAACAACCTTACGAACAGCGGCGTGATTGTCCAGCCTTTGCAATTTTGTTCAGTGACCAACATTAGCAACGGGTCAATGTTTAGGAGGTAAGAGGATAAAAGCTTCCTATGGTATCTATAAAATACATCTCCACCCAACAAGCCTCCAACACTTGTAACAAAACAAAGCCTCGTAATTTTAATATTTGTTGTGCTAAAAACAGGGAATAAAATAGTGGTTAAGTTGTAGATTGGAATAACTTAAAATTAAAATTGCATAATAGCTATACTAAAGGTATTGTGCATGTAGGACACTTTCTAATTATAGAGGCAACTTTGTGTTAACGAAAGGCAGCTATTAATTTAAGACTAACTTTATGAAAAAGTTATATATTTCAAGAATGGCAACCAAAGAAATCTTTAAGTACTATATTCAAATTCAATGAAAATGGACCATATTACAGAAAACAAATAAATGGCTAATATTAAAATAAAATTAAAAAAAAAAGCATGAAATTAAAAAAGAACATTAGGTTTGTAAAAATATTCTGATATTTAAATTGTGTTTTATAGTTACTGTAATAGATTCATAGGAAAAGTTGTGGGGGTTTTTTTCAGCGAAACCCGTGATTCTATTGTAATATGAAACATATTATTCAAATGTAAAAATATTTCATATAAAAATTCTATTCCTTACATACAGTTTAACTTCATTTTATAATAATGTTTTATAATATCAACTAACTGGAAAAACTGTGTTTAAAATGTAGAATAAAATAATCAAAGTCCGCAGCCGTCCAGGTAGGAATCCCGCAGTGAAGATAAAGTTTTTGTATAAGAACGGTACGTCACTAAACAATCGCCATCTCGTTCACTCACAGGAAAACATTTCATAAACCATAAAAATGTTAACAAACAACTTAAACTTAATTTAAAAAAAAAAACAAATCCTACCTGGAAAATTCATAACTTCATCAGGTGTTGTCAGACACAAGGTAGATCAGAAATAAACAGAATTCATCGAATGTTTCAGTAGGTATAGTAAAATCATTGATGCGAAAACCTGGCACACTTCTTTGTGACCCCGCCATATTACTGAGCGTTCGTTAGGCACAGTTTGACATCGACCTAGCGGTCCGCTGATCCTACATTCGTTTGACCCGTCGAACAGGTCGTTGCCTCACGATCTATGTTGAATCATATAGTACAGCGACTTCAGGATCAATACATTAGGGCCTATAAACGTGTAGGGCTATAGCGTGTAAAGTAAAAATACGAACGTTAATTTATTAACACAGAAACATAAACTTAACGATGAAAATTAAAACGGTTGCCCAACGTGTAAAATTAACTCATATATTTGCATATATGAAGTTAGGTCGTACACTTCTTCAAACATTTTATTAACACCTATACAGGTATTTACACATGTAATTTTTTTCAATGTGAGCATTACCGGAGGTTATAAAAATGGGCTTGCTACCTTTGGTCTTTACAATATAGACTATATTGCAAGTTTACTGTTAAATAAGATAATAATCACAATAAAGGTGTTTTAACTCATAAAACAAAATAATTATACAATTTAGCACTTGTTGTTTAAACAAACGACGTTTGTTCCAACGCATAAATAGCTATCGCACACGCTAATAAAACAGTATTTTTTCTTAGTGTTTCACAAAATATTAGACTATTTATTTGAAGTTTTCTTGAATTATATACATGTATGCCAGAATTTTTCAATACTGTTAGCATTTTCGAACAAACTATATAAATAGTTTTTTAATTCTATAACTTATTACAATTTGAAACAGCAATACAAAGTTAAATTCAGTGTGAACAACAGTTTTACACAAAAATATAGAGTATAAAATATTCTAGTCTGACGAGGAGATTCTACACCTAGAGTTCATTGAACTTCCTCTTTGTCTTTTAAAGGAGGGACTGCACCCCTCAGAAGGTGGAAAGAAAATATGTTAGCAAACATATATATGGTTACATATAATTACTCAAATCAAATTATATATTATCAGTAGATCTAATACTTCCAGGGTTTTTTTATAAACATTAAAGTTATTTTTCAAAAAATATTTAAGATTTTGTATCTATAAATTAAAAGCAGAAGATCTAGAACGACATGATATTATTTAATATTCTTGTTTTGACATTCTTTTCATAATATAATCCTAACACCAATATTTTTCATGATATTTCAAAATTTAAAAAAAACAACATCTTACTATATAAGATTTACTAATTTTCAACTAAACAAAAGATGTTCACAGTCTTCAATCGTTTGACAAAATTCACATTCGGCAGTCAAAAATTTTCTTTCTACGTCCACAATCAACCTCACCAGTGAAAACAGTCATGGTAATGTCATGAAACTGCTAAAAATTGCTTTATTTACACATCTTATACAACATGTCATAACATTGCTAGTTTTACACATGCGAGAATTTATTAGCATTGCAATCATTATTTGGACATTCAGTAAGAAGGGACCCAACGGCGTCTCAAAAGTAGCGTTAAAATGGAATCCATCAGACGGGAAACGCCAAAGGGGAAGATCAAAGGAAACTTGGAGAGAAGAACTCTGACCACCGAGTTAAAAAAAAAAAACACTGGAAAGACCTGGGGTGAAATGGAGAAAATTGCTAAAGACCGTGGTCACTGGAGGTCCCTGGTTACAGCCATATGTGCCACCAGGTGCGAAGAGGACAAGTAAGTAAGTAAGTAAGCAATAATTACACGTGTCAGAGTAAAGATCTGGTTCTCATGCTACGTCATTTATTGCTTTATCTACAATTTGACTTTATTTGCTTTAACAACTGCAACATAAAAGAAGACCGTCATTAACATAGAAAATGATAATTGGTGGTAGTTATTTTTTGCATTTGATGTGTTAAGAAAGACTATTCAGTCCAAGCAAGCTCAAAATTCTGTGCGTAATAAATAGCAGATTTTATATGAGGCACTGAAGCACTACATTCTGTTGACCCAAAATTTCCCGTAGAAATGTAAATCTACAACTACATATAGCAAACTGCCAGATTGTTGAGAAAAAACTCCATGAAGACCATGTTTTTGTTCAAATGATATTTTATTAATGTAAATATAATTTTCAATTTCACACAGTGTATCTTTGCTTTAAGCTATGATTAAGCCAAAATGTGTGGGTGTTTTGGGGTTTTTTTTGTTTTGGGTTTTTTTTTTTTTTCTGTTCTTTTTTATCTTCTCATTACATATTCTAATATAACAAGTTAATTTATATAACATAAACATTCAAGTCATTCCACAAACTATATGTGTTATTTCGAATTCGAATTTCAGAATATTAAAACTTTCTTCAATTGAAGAAAATCTTTAAATAATTTCAGAAAAATTAATGTTTTAAAAAACGTGCCCTGTAGGAACCTTTTCCGTTCTTGCAGTTTTTCCTTATGCTTTTTGTCCATTAACTCGACAAAACCTTAGGACTTATACTGTATAGAACGTTTTAGACATTTTCGTTTTTTTATGTGGCGAAAACAAGTTGACAATGCTTAAATTGATATATGAAAGTTAAAAATTCATACTGTACCTAATATGTGCCTTAGACATTTGCGCATTGAAGAGTGAGAGAAAAGTGGACAAAGTCGTCCCCGGTTTTTGATGTCTTTATTTGAACAAACATAACAGCAACAAACAAAAATTCGATTTAAAATAATTTTTTTTCAAATGTAAATAATTTAACCAATAATTGCTGATATTTGTTTATTAGTTTTACTATCATTTTGTATTTAGTTTTTGACAGGCTGTTGCAATATTATTGCATTTACTTGTAAGAGACTTTATCATCACGTTCCACATTCTCCAGTGTATATATGCATCAAATTACATTGTATGACGGTGCAAAATGTCGGTGATGTTGACTTAATTCAAACTTCAAGGAATTAAAAAGGAACACAAGAAAACAATTGATGCGGGATAATTCGTGCCGTGCGTCGTATCACACCTCTAAATAACCAGTAAACGACCCAATACCTTAAAAGCATACAACATATATAGGTCATGTCTTTATCACTCAAATACAAAAATAGCACCCCAATTGCAATGTCCCACTTAGATCGCCTCTTTACACTGCGTGATCATTTTGTGAAACCCAGGGGCATTTTTCTTTAAATTTGAATTTAAACAAATTCAATTGAACATTGAAATGAATTAGGTAACAGACAAAGTCTATGTAACTACTTTAAGAAATGATGTCATAAAATATTTATATATAATATAGTATTACTAGTTTACTTGGTGATATAATTGATACTTTGTGTATATTATAACTGGGAAAACTTAATAAAAACTAATTACCTTAACTTTCACCATGCAATATAGATATAATACAATCTTCCACTGGGTCGCGTGCTGACTGAAGTGTTTCATACGTATTTCCCGATTACGACAAAGAACATACGGTGGGTGTGACCGCTCAGAAGATGATGCTCACACCTCCATGGCACCTGATCCTACCTTGTTTAGAGGTCCGTGTTTCCTATGCTCCTGTTTTGTATTTTTCCTTTGAACTTTTGATTTTGAACGCTGTTTGTTATCACCAGAATTCAAATAAATAAGACAATTTGTTGGTTAATATATGCATTCACACCTACATTAACAAACCCGCCACCCTCATTCATACTCACAGACATACAAACATTGTAATGGAGTTTTCAAAATCCAATCCGTTCGAAAAGAACAGTAATAAAAAAGAGTACTATATTTCTAATAAATAAGTGTATATATAATAACTTATTAAGCTTAGTATTTTTAGAGAGGCAAAAACGCTTAGGAGCTCTGATAAAACTGGGAACATAGGAAATTAATTTGTAAGCTTGTGCAACCTTAATCTATTCAACCTTTTGCATGCCTTTTCACAAATACCACTAATACGATTGCATCAACCATCATCACACTGCAGATGTAAGCCTAGTGTGCATGACGTTTTTTATTGTTTATCATTTTGTCGTTATATCCAAACTGGACTGAATGTAACAGGAATAGAAAGGAACCAAGAACTGAACCCTAGAGAACCCAACATATAACATTTTAAATGTAAATATAAATCCTTTTAATGTTACTCTATGTTGCCTATGAGTCAAATAATCTTCGATCCTGCCAAAATGTTTACTCCAAACATAGCCTCTCAAGTTTATGAATAAGACCTAAATGCCCATCCTTATCGAAAGCTTTAGAAATATAACAGAAAATAAAATAAATATATTTTCCTCTTTCAAAACTTGATAGAATTTTTATCATAAAAGATGATTGCACTTAACGCCGTATTTTAGGTTCTTTTTCGGTTACTATTGTTACGTTTATTCCTCGCTTAATTTTATTTCAAGTCATTTGTTGTATAGTTTGATCTATTCCCAAAATAAATGTATTGTCACAATGGTTTTAAACTGCGTTGCAAAAATAATTCGGTGGGTTTTTTTTTACCATTACTGCTATGCAAATATCTTGAATTTAGATTTGTCCGCTCTTTATTGAAGATAAGACTCATAAATATGCATGGAGGGTTGATCGAATATTGAAAGAGTGGTCTAAAATTAGAATAGATGTACTATAATTGAACAAACACTCTCTCTCTCTCTCTCTCTCTCTCTCTGTGTGTGTGTGTGTGTGTGTGTGTGTGTGTGTGTGTGTGTGTGTGTGCGTGCGTGTTGCCATTTTTGAAAAGTATAAAACAAACTATATAAGATATAACATCGACTGGTACAAGTAGCCACTAATATACTAATCGTAAACCAGTGGCTGATGTCAACATTTTACGTGTTTGAAAAGAATTAGTAAGTAGATTAATCAGTAACGCACAAAACCGATAACCTCTTAATATATCTCAGAGAAATGATGAAACAATCACTCCACTGGAATGAATTGTAAAAGGTATGGACAAATAATATCGCCGAGCAAAATGCATGCTACCTAACACGTCATGTGACGGGAGTATTGTATTGTATTGTATTGTATTGTATTCGCAAAGTTCTTCTGACCTCTTTTTAACATAAGCTTATATATATAAATATACAACCACAATTAAAAGGAGAACAATAGACAAATATGCGCTGATTATGTATTAAGTCTGATAAAAAAGTGGACGTCCTCATTATCCTACGGAGATCAAATAAAATATAATGACACCTAATTATGAAAACGACTTCGTTCTTTGTTAACATGAATTTTATATTGATGTTATTGCATAAAGTTGCAGTTAAGATATTGTCAATTTCTACCATCAAAAGAAATATTCCAATTTTAAACATTTATTTTGTCGCAATTTTTAATTGTCCATTAAGTGCAGTCATCCTTTATGCCAGTTAAATTCCCTGGCTGGAATCCTGACTAAAATGTTGATAGTAGCTCATTTACATTAATGTAGTTAATGTTATATTTGAACAATATTTTTTCATGATCTTACACAATGAGAAACTAACTGGTCTATAATTGGTAAGATTGTCAACACTACCCTTGTTCTTAAACACAAGTGAAAAATTGGCTTGATTCCAAATGTATTGAAGATGATTTTTACCAAGAGAAAGGTTGAATAGTTAGTGAGAGGTTAAGTAAAAGAAGATTGTTTTAGTAAAATAGAGCAACCTTTGAAACTATTCAACTCTTGGTTGGTACTGGATCAAATTCATTAAGAGGCCGTTCGGCATTAACAAGATGTGATGACGTGACCTTCCAAGTTAATATGCCGGTTAACGTTTTAACTGCTGCTTGTTGTACAAAGCTGTTTAGCTCCATAGAGGGTCGTATGTCGGGACAACGGCGTGCTTCGTTTGTTTTGTTTTTGTATGTTTGTTTGTTGAAGATAGTTATGATATTAAATTTTTCCACATTAGTAGTATACATTTACACATGATTTGTTTGTTATGTAAAATATATTTTTGAATTATGTCATTTCACAATCTGTGGTTACCGTCTAACATCACCTTTTCCTATAACCTTAAAGGCGGCCAATTGAAACTACCATATCAGTCATATTCTAATTCATATATTTATATTTGTATTGTTTTTAAGTTGTAAATAGTCATGTACATGGTTAAGGTGAGCTGGAAAACACACCGTTTTGTTTTCCAAGAATATTTTGTCATAGCCGAACGTGCTCCTCTCATTTATTTAATCTTGACAGAAACATCACACAAGGTACGCTCACTAATTTCGACCATAGAAAATGATACATACATGTATATCTACGAAAATATTACCCGATGGTTGCAAGGTGTGGGTATTATTAATATACTTGCATTTCCAGGAAAACACATTTTTTTTCTAGCAAGAACCATTGAGTAATTTCCTGGAAATGCAATAATGATAATAATACCTACACCTTGCAACTATCATGTTGAACGCAAGCAAAATCAATAATTTAAATGATGCATATAGAAGGAGGTCAACAATGTATGGAATTATAAACACGGGCCGGATTTAAATATTGAGGTTATCGTTCCATTTCGTAGAAAACGCAAAAAACAATCTTTTAATCTCTATTTTTAGAAGGCTTATAATGAGAAAAATTCAAATATTTATTCAATTGATTTTTAAAGTTCGTTCCAACTCGACGAAAAAGGGTTGTCATTTTGTAAAATGTTTGCTGTGTCAAAGTAGATTGTATAATGAAACCTAATGGATTTCGACAAACTGACAACACTTTATTTCATAAAATTAATGTTTCTTTATGAATTTATTGAACACATTTCCAAGGTTATGTATAAGCTTTCCTGCGTTCAGTTTCACCAAATTTACGTTTGTTCCTTAGTTAATTGATTCTATCAATCTATGGCAATTTCTGGAGCCAATAATAAAAGTATCTATATAAAGTTTTAAATTCCCTCAATAACTTTTTTTGATTGGTATTTCTGGATTTTTGTATTAAGAAACAAGTGCAACCGTCTTATAGACAATGTGTTCAGGTTCAATCTCCGTTTGTTTGGTCAAAGTTACACAATATATACAACATAACAAAGTTACACAATATATACAACTTAACAAAGTTACACAATATCTACAACTTAACAAAATTACACAATATACAACTTAACAAAGTTACACAATTTCTGACGTACAGACTACATGTACATGTATAAAATAGCATCAACATTTAAGCATGTGACCTTGGCATTGATAAAGGTCCACAAATTTTATCTATAGGCTCTTAACTTCCAAAAGCTGCGTCTTTTTTTCAAAAATGTTGTCGAACCCGATATATTTACGCCTTTACAAACAGGTTGAAATGCTTTTTAAATAAGTTCAAACCACGAATATAATTGGAAAGAACGAATAAATAGCTCGATTTCTTCCTTAATTAGTTTGTTATTGTTTATATTCACATACATGTACATCCGTTTAACAATACATCGGTACACCAGCATATTAAAGTAAAACTATTAACTTTATTTCAATAATATTTTTTAAAAATTAATACATCTTTCTTTATCAAAGTGTTAGTCGGGTTATTACCAGATTATCAACATGAGTACTATACGGGAGAGCCGGTGTAACGACAAAAAGTGACCCCCGTAAAATATTGACCGGGGGTCATTTTTTTCTACGTAGAAAACTCGGTTGTAGAATACTTAGATTACATCGTAGAAATTATGATCTAGGGGTCATTTTTCTCCGAGTGGGTTGTAGAAAAATGACCCTGTAGAATATCGACTATATATTATTATTTTCTTTAAGGTGGATACAGGGGTGGTGGTGGTGCTGGAGGGGTGGGGGGGGGGGCATTGCCTGCTTGATACCTAGATTGTTCCAAAAACCAGCTTGAGTACACTTTTCTGATCACCTGTAATTGCTTATCATCAATTCATTATCTCAGTCTGTCTATTAATTTTTTAAATTAAAAATTTAAAGGTATAGTAATGTTTCGTTAATTAAAGTACGCTGAATATGAAATGTTCCTCTTCCTTACATTTTTGCAACAGAAGAAAAAGACGTAGTCCTTAGATAGATAAACTAGGCGCTAATCTAGAACAAAATTAAAAGGTTGGGGGACTTGGAGGGGAGAGAGTAATGATATATAATATATCTTCTATTTACATTAATGGTCAAACCATGACTGAATAAAAATTCTATCAATCTGACTGAAAATAAAACTCGCACTTATTGTATGCATAAATTGATACCAGTTAATTTACAGGGGAAGAGAAAATTATTCATTACGCTCTATATCGCCATGAGAGATTTATTTACCATGGGTCTTAAATGAATCCAGAAAATTTAATCCGGGGATGGGGGAGGGGGGTCCGATGGGATAATTATGTTTACCAAAGAGGGGAGGGAGTCTAGGCCTATTATCGGTAAATTTGATATAAAGTGAATTTAAAGAATTAGAAATCCCCCACTCCTTAAATCCGCGCTTGCATGCAACATCCCATTGGATATTTCTAACAACAATTATTTTTGTTACAACAGGTTTAAGAAGAATATATTAAACAAATACAATGCTTGATTTAAAAACCAATTAAACGTCACAAATTCCAAAACTTCAAATTTAGACTCGAGCAAATGAAACAGAATACTATATAAATAATTCTGGGATATGTATGATTCTAATCGATATCATTGTAATCAAAATTAACTTTTAAAATGTTCTTGCAAACTTCGGTATATAACAGAGCTAGCAAATCGTAAAGAAATAATGACACTTAAAAGGGCTTTACATGTAGCATTGACTTTGATTCCAATTGAATACAACCGCGGTACTTATAAACTACATTTGAATCTAGGCATATTCTTATATAACTTTAAACTTTCTTTGGATTTGACATATAAGTGTTCACTGTCTTTAGTTATGCAAAAAGGGAGCGCAACCGAACGCATCATCATGCATGTACCTTTATGGAGAGGACACAATCCTAAAATGGCTAAGCGAAGGGGCACCATAAGGCAAGCTGACGAGTACTTTAAGTTTAAGTTTAACACAGACATCTTTTTGTTCAAACTGATGCTATATATGTAAAAAGGTAAATCGGGAGGCGCATCCATCTTTTATATGCTTTCGCTGCCCCCTTTCCCCTCGCCAAACATGAATGTTTCACGTATCACCTCTAATGTTTATGATATTTATGTAGTTTATAGGCGAGGTCAAATTTCTATGAGGGTCAGTTTTCAACGTGTGGGGGGTCGTAGATCTATAGGTCTGGAATGGTTTTCTTCTGTAGAAAAAGGACCCTAGTTATCACAGAATACTGACCCTGGGTCAGTTTTCTCCGTAGAAATTTGACCCCCGGGTCGACGGGGATCACCGGTACATCTGTGTTCTTTAAAGACTCCCAAGCCTTGTCATGTCAATTATGTATCAAGATGAAATTCATAGAATGTTATACAACATATATTTATATCTTGAAGTGTCATAAATCCATTTATTAATCATCATTATATATAAGTGTTAGATATAATATCGTAGTAGAATGATAATGAGTTGTCAATTACATACTATAATATCATATCCATATACTTACTAACCTCTATGTTACACTTTGAGACATCCTTGGCAGCAGAAATGCTGCTTGTCAAGACCCGTCCTGGCGCTTGGCCATAGAAAGTCCTTGGACCGAGGTTTCAAACAATCAATTTTAGCAAGGCAGAAATATAGCATTAATTTTCTTTCGGAGCGGAATGTAATGTAAATGAATTCACAGCTATTTTTTCTCTGGTATAAATTTAAAGATCAGTAAATATGGGTAAACATCAGCTAGTTTTAAACTATTCGCTTTTGGGGATTTTAATAGCTCTTCAATGATCCATACAATTTCTCAATCACAGAATTTTAACACTGTCTAATCATCTTCATAGGAGATTAATACTTATTATATTGTATCAGATTGGATATCTACATGCATGTCGTTTCATTTTTTATTGTCTGTTTATTTGGGTGGGTGGGGGCTGCTTTTGGTTTTGTTTTGAACTATTCTTTGTATTTATAAAATTATATTCATTTTTTTTCTAGTTTAGATTGTGGAAAATCATGTAGATCTTATCATTTTAAGACCTATGATAACACCTATCATTGTAATTCAGTAAGATTGTTGATTTTATTAACGAAATGCGGTATGGTGGGGGGGGGGGTTCCAGCCCCTTCAATATTCAAGTAAATTAAAGTAAAATTTCTGTTAAGAAAAAAGTGCCCTCCCGCTCCTCCAAACCAAGCCCCCCCCCCCCCTTTCGATGCTACGTGCCTAATCTACTTGGCACGTTTTATCTATGTGTAAATCAACCATAACGACAGACCTGCATAGCTTTCCATTTATTTATTAACATGCAGTTGTTTCATGTTGAGATAAAAATCTTCTGGGGCGTTAAGGACGTTTCGAGAATCTTAAAGTGATAAAAATAAAATTTCAATCAAGATTTTTTACAAAAAGATTTAAACTGACGAGTACGATATTGGAAAAAAACCAAAATATGAATTGATCATAACTCATTGGTAAAAACAAAATTGATTATCGATTTCGAATATCACAAAGACATATCAAATGAGCTGAATTGTTCAAATTTTATTCTTAAATCTTATTTATTTTTCTAATATTTTTATCAATAAGATATTTCTAATAGGTTACCAAATTAAAACTGACGGTTAAAGAGTTATAAGTGAGATACAAAGCTAGCAAATCTAAATTATCTTAAGTTGTAAGTGAGATACAGAGGTAGTAATTCTTCATTTGGTAAATAAGAATCGGGTTTTGTTCCTAGATATGCAAAGATTTAATATTAGTTATCGCGTCGTTTATTTCAGATTTCTTTTTACAATTCCCAAGATTATAAGTTCTGTATTTCGCTTTAAACTTGACAAATGACATTTAAATTCTGGTTGACCATTAAAAATAAATAAGTAAAGGATTTTACCATCAGAAATAGAAAAAGGAATTAAAAAACTTCCTGTGACGAGCGACCAGTAGTTACGCCGATTCAATCAAAACATGTTAAACATATCAGCATACATAGGTCTATCTTTCCTTAAAGTTTGGTTGTTAGAGTCTCTGTCAAATGTGAGATCTCGTTGAGACAAGGTTTATAGTATCTGGAACGGAGTCTAACGAACAGAATTGCTCAATGAAAATTATAGATGGAAATTCTTGTACAAATTTCTAATGTATAGGATTGCTTATCCAGCTAACTCAAACAGTCAAAGAAAAATAGTTAAACTTACAAACACCTTGAATTTTTGAATTTTTCGGTAAGAACTGGAGGTGACGTTGGCAAAATACACATCTTCAATCAAATGTCTATCATGCATAAACGTTAAGTGTTTTGATCGTCTATATTTTCTGAGATCTCGCGGGTACAAAGTATTTAACAAGGAGAAAGCTACCAGAGATATTTAAGATATCTCTCCAGAAGTAGGATTTTTTATTAATTTAACATTGCATAGATTCATATGTAATCCTTTGATCTTAAAAATTAATTCCATGTTAATTACATAACAAAAATGAAAAAAATCAATTTCCAGAGTACATTCTCTGACGACCGGAAGCTACGCCAAATCAAACAAAACAGTTTAAACACAGTCACGTACACAGTTTTCTTATCCCACAATGTTTGGTTTTTCAACTTTATGAGATCTCGTTCGGACAAGGATTTCTGACTCGGGACCGGAAACGGACGAATGGAAATGAATTTTGTAAAGATAAAAAAAACCTCGAGATATTATCATTCTCTGTTATCCCTGAACATTTCAGGAAAATATATCCTTTCATCTATGAGAAATTCTGACTATAAAAGGGGGGGAAAAGAAAAAGAAAAGTAGATAAAGGAAAAAAAACCCTCAAAAAGTCACTGTAAAGTATTACAATGGAAACGGAACACCTTAAAATAATATTTGAAAAATTATAGCTTAAAGAGGTTCGATCCTCTAATTTTGGGTAGCCATTTTGGGTCACCTCTAGTCTGGAAATTCTGTGTCATATATTAATTCTACTTGTAAATTCCTATTTTACAATGCCAAATAAACTATTTTGAATAAAATACTTAAGGGAAAATTACATATTTACAGAGTTAAGTAAGGGACTATATTTTGTGGCGGAAGGTTTTTAAGAAGAAAATGAAAATTTGCATAACTCAGTTGTTTTAGAGTACTGTAATTTTAGCTACCTTATTTTCAGTGCAGACCAAATTTCCAGCTAGTTTATACATTGGATTATCTTCGTGTTGTTTCAAAAACACATTTTAATAATATTTCAATATTTCTATCGACATATATTGGCACATTTAACTAATATTTCATAAAAGTCAAGAAAAAATGAACTCCAATTTTTCCCAAAATTAGCTTATTTCATGCTATATCTCAAAATTTACATCATAGACCCATACTTTTAGTTTTATTTTCTGAATTTGTAAGATATTTTTGTCAAGTCTATTAAAATTTGAGAAAAAGTTTGAGACTTTTAATTAATTTTATTGCATGTTGAATCGTTAATGGATACAAACAGCGTTTTATCAGTGCAAAAAGGTCAAAATATCAATTTGGTGAAGAAATTGCAAACTTTTTCTTTATGATTATTTTAATTTTATTAATTCTAAATAATATAAATTTGTATTTGATGCCATGGTTTATTCCGATTAAAAATTATTGAGGAAAAAGCGATTTATGTGCAATTTGCACTTTCAGTGCAGAAAGGTCATATTAAATACACTGTAGCACAGAAAGGAGCATATAGACCCCAAAATTTTGTTTTGAATTTTGGTTAAGCTATGTATGTAGATTTTTAAAATAAACTTCAGAAAAAAATTTAGAGACTTATGATCGCAGGATCCAACCTCCTTAAAGTTGTAATTCTTTTTAGAATTAACCTAGCATGTATACAGAGAAACTTGCTTATCGCGAAAACTCCAATGATAAATTGATCCTTACGGAGAAATAATTTGTATTGGAGAAACTGAAAAAGATCACTTATCTCATACTTGACCTAATCTAACTAGCCATGCCTTATTAATACGGCATATTAAGAAAATCGGCGTAATCTATGTGTTCGTCAGATAGCAAAACAAGTATATTTTAAAACGCCAAATCATTGCCTATGAAATGATTGGGTTTTTTTTATTTCTCCGATTCAGAACACGCAACATCTGTTCCACTACGGGTTTCCTAGAAAAAGGAATTATTTTATATTCCACGAAATTGTGTAAATGACATTCTCATTATGGTAACCTCTTTATTTTGGCTGGGCTTCTTCTATATGCATCAATAAAAGTATTGATTTTGCTTGCGTTCCACCCTGATGCAAGCTGTTGGTATGATAAATATACATCTGATTGCATTTCGAAGAAAACGCAATTTTTCTTTAAATAAAATACAAAACGTAAAATCTTATATGAATCTAGGGGAAATGTATTCAAACATTACATTTTATAAGGTTGAAATTGATATGTTTTATCTGTCCGTTGTTTAGGTTTTTTAAGTAAAAGGCGCAGGGACATTGTCTCTCCAGTGGAGCGTGCTATAGGGGAAACCAAGGACTCTGTAGTAACTATATGTGATGATATCCCGTGTGGCAGCAACGGGATTATGAAAATATATAAATATGTATATGTCATTATTTAATACAAAAATTCAAGGCTGAAATATCCATCATATTATATTTGTTTAAATAAGATAGTTATATTCATGTACCTTTTTTCTATTATAACTTATGTATTTCAAATATACTTAGAACGTTATACATATAATATGTATCTTTTTGTATTATTGTCATCATTATAAATACATTGAATGTGTCATCCTGCGAGATGATATAGAAACACTATTACTTTTCTGTATTAGGTTGGAGCTTAGTCAGGGCCCCATCCCTGGCAGTTGCCATTAAGATTAGAGTAGGGTAAAATATCTGTTATAGTTATAGGTCTGGGACAATATTAAAAAAAAGTAAAAGGCGCAAATATACAGGATACTTATACATACTCATCTCAACGTCGACTATTCGGATAATTATATCAACGTCGATTTGTCAGATAATTATGTCGACTTTTCAGATCTTTATGTCGACTGTTCAGATCATTATGTCGTCTTGTCAGATTATTGTCAATTTGTCAGATCTATTTGTAGACTTGTGACATATATCTGTGAATAAAAATTCACCACGATTTGTGCTATCAAGTTCAATAATTTTTTACATGTCCACATTATGACCTGACAAGTCAAAATAATTATCTTTCAAGACGACATGCCTTACTAGTAAGTCTTAATAAGTATTCGACACGTTGACATATTTATCAGACAAGTCGCTATAATTTTCTGACAAGTCGACATAACATCTGAAAAGTCAAAATCACTATCAAGTCGACTAAATAATTTGAATAATAATTTTATTTAAACTAGCGCCCATTTTGTTATGATGATTTTATGCATAGATTATCGATATTGACAAGTCAACATAATTATCTGACAAGTGGTTCATCATAATTATCATACAAATGGTCCAACATACGAGGGTCAATCAAAAAATACGAAGACGTTTGCCATAGCTATGTTCTTTAACGTTATATCATTACTAAATTTAGTAGACATAATTTAGCAATTGTTTCAAACAATTTAAAATAAAAAAAAGTTCACTTATTCTTTTATTTCTAAGAATTATTTAGAATCTAATCATGCAAAAATGAGGTCACGGCGCACGGTCAAACTTTCTGTTCTGTCAACAATTAACCATATTATGTTGAAAGTAATATCTTCATCAATTGGTCTTAAAACCGACTAATATTGAAACCTAAAATTAAAAATTGCTATGATATTCTATGTACCAAATAGTGACGGGATATATAGATTTGTTGAACAGGTATCAGTAACTTAAGACATATAGTCCTCTTTAAAATTGACTTAAAACGTTGACGTCGCCGGACGTCACGGCGCAACGAAAAGTATAAACAGTATGGATCTAACTCGGGAAAAAGCCGATAAAAACTGTGAAAATGCTCAATAGTGGAAAAAATAAGTCAAAAATGATTTGCACATTTGTGTTTAACTCTAACGTATTTTTGGGGAGTTGTGGTAAATGTATTTTGAATATCAAACAATACGAAAGAGAATAAAATATCTGTAAATATTTGATCGAAAAATAAACAACATCATCTGACATTCAGGAATTTTCTTACTGTAAACGAAGAGACATGCGGTAAAAAATAAGAAAACTTCGAGGAACTAACTTATGATTTCGAACAATTGTGAACAAATTAGATGTCAAGTGATATAGTGCCGATTTAAATTGTATGGTGAAAAGCACAAAAGACTCAGGGTGATATAAAGATTGGATATTTCTATTAACTGTTCTTGCGTCATCTTGACGTCATGTTTTCAACGTTACCCTGCGCCGTGATGACAAAACATGTTGATTTTAACATTGGGAAACAAAAATACCTTTTCAAGAATGAAACTTCGTATATCAATAAAATAAGTATTGTTGCATAAAATAATCTGTTAGTTATGACTTTAATGAAAAATATAAGATAAACAGCCACATTGTCTTCGTCTTTTTTTTATTGACCCTAGTAATTATCTGACAAGTGGTTCAACATAATTATCTGACAAGTGGTTCAACATAATTATCTGACAAGTAGTGGCATTACTATGCCATCGTACTGAGATTGAATTACACTAAAGAATCTCTCTCTCTCTCTTTTTTTTCTCTCTCTCTCTCTCTCTTTAGGAAAAAATGAAAGACAAACTTAGTGCGTCCCTTGCTTTTGCTGCGTCATTGCTCTTCAAATTCGTCCGATACAAAATACGACGTGTTTGTGTAAAAATAATATTGTTCTTTGTGACCGTGACAGGATGTCTGGAGAAAAAAATGGAATCCTGGGAATGTTTCGCGGGTATGATAAGGCAACAAATCGAGTAAAAATTCCTCTGATCGATATGACGTCACAACAAGCAGCATGATGTTTTATTATACTTAAGAAATCTGTCAATTTTAACTTTATCTCTGGTCCAAATTATGAAAACTACAGGCGTAAAATGTCAATAGAAGCTCTTTTAACAGAATATATCTTCGATTTCTCTGTATTACGTATCGTTAACATTGATGACGTCACAAGCATGTTTAATAGAGAAGATCAATGTCGGGAGACAAATCATCGGAATGCAGTGTAAACAATGCCGACATAAGACTTATTTAATACAGATACCCAAGATTTAGATGAGTGTCAGTTAGGATATAACCAGGATAATACAGGCATGGATATTTTGTTTTATCAGCGAGTGTTATAAGGTAAGCAGATAGACATTTATGTGGCTTGACCGGCCTTTCCTCTGTCAGTGTGTACAAAAAAGACAAAAGTGTAACACTACCCCGAATATTATGAAAGATGAATTTGGCAAATATCAAAAGCACATGACCTTAAATACTTGAAAAATGCTGCTAGAATCCTTTGGTTTGTTGTTGTAAATGAAAAATACGTAGTATTTTCAATGAAATTGAAAAAGTTGAGGAGGTTTCCGGTAAATAATGACAATATTTATTTTATGCGATTAACTATAGGATTCTAGCAGCAATATTAATAAACATGAACTTATTGCCGATTGAATTATTGTATCATACATACAAATAAACTTCGGGGTAGTGTTACACTTTTTGATTTTTTGTTAGGTACAAAAATGATCTATTTTTAACTGTCACGTGATACCATGGCACGGCAGCTTTAAAGATCGACTTGATACCGAAGTAAAAATATAATATCTTGTTGAATACATTCACTTGATATTAATATTTAGCACTGTTTTAGTAAAAATAAACAATTTTTTAAAATGACCATAATATCGGCGATCATTAAACTCTGAGTGAGTTGCCTTAACCTACCCGCATTATGACTGGTATGGTCTCCTTTTTCTGGTGGTGGGTGTTGTTGCATTGTCTTCCATAGGGAAAATATCTATCGATTTTATTTCCACATTTTAGCTGTTCCAATTTTTTCCTGCACATGTTTTTCTTCTAGGATGGTTACAATATTTCAATTTTAATTTAGTCCCTTTACGAATTGTTCGTGTTTGTGTTCTTTCCTACTATAGTCTGTCCCAAGTTAATGCTTTCATCACTTTTTGATGATTTTTTATTAAAAATACACATACCTATTAATGAAATACAGTTGAAATCCATAAAAGGGAAGATATCCAAGATATCTTCATTGACACATTATCATTTTTCACTCATAATAGTTCACAGGAACGAAAACAAATTTCTTACGGAGATTTATAATGGGAAATGTTTACATCTTTTCACCAATCGGAACTCTCTCGGAATACCTCGCACAATTTTTCAACGTTATTATCCGGGCTATTTCATGGCTGATGCAATGCAAAATCCTTGTAGACTTTCTATTAATCTTGACATTTTCAATATTAGTGGATGAACGTAGTTTGAGCACAACGGTAAATAATTGATGATTATCGAAATTTCAAGCAAAAACTGGTGGAAGCAAAAACTCGTAACAGAGTTCAACGTGATCTGATTGACTGTTCTTTTATCTACTCTTGTTATCTGCTTGGCATTCTCAATCTTCAACTTTGTTTCCTCTTTTGTTTTGTTTTTTGTTTTGTTTTTTATTTTTCATTGTACTTAACTTCATGTTGTGTTTGACCTCCATGTATATCTTGTGTCCAGATAAGCCTTTCTCTGTCATCTCTATGATGATATAAATTCTAGTATGATGATTTGTTAATGTTAAAGTCGTATTATTAATAAGCGTTTTGGTAAAATTGTCATGTCTCGTTTTTCTGTTTTATTCCCGCTTTCATCAAGCTCTTCCTTACATGTTTTTTCTTCGTCGATTTTGTAAGCACTGATCCACCATCAAAGTTGCGATTCTACAGTTTGCGGGGTACACTCCTGCTTTTAGATACGTATTTGAGCTTTTTAAAGAGCTGTCCGGCTCTAGATTAAAGGATTTGGAAAAAAACATTTTGATTTGCTTGTCAATATTTCGAATGAATCAGAAGCCCTCTTCCCTTAAAAAACGACGATACGTGCCTCAAAATGACACGGTGGTTAATCAAACTAAATAGAATAATAAGAACTGTAAATGTAATAAGATGGTCGTGATTTTAATGGTATTATTTTATCTCCAGACATCAGAGAGATTTAGACATTCATATGTTTCGTTAATAAAATCAATGATTTAACTGAATTTAATTATAATTGTCCAAATGCAATGATAAGTGAATATCTAAGGTTTTGAAATGATAAGCTACAAAGGGTTTGCCATAATCTAAGCTAGAAAAAAAATAATAGTAAAAAAAACAAGGAATAATACACTGAACAAAACAAACAAGATATCTGTGAGCCAATGCTCACTAGTGATACCCCCGCTCTGATGTGAATATGCAAAATAAGCAAAGTCGACATTTAACAAAAAGTTGGCATCCAATTGGTACAAAAACATATCCCACAATATGGCATGCCTAAACAAAAAGTGTGTTAAAATTTCAAGCATCTGCGTTAAAAGCTGTTGAGAAATCTTTGACGAAAATTTGTTTGAAAATTTTGGCTAAAAATAAGCAAATTCGTCATTTAACAGGAAGTTGACCTCTGATTGGTACAAAAATATATCCCACGATATAGCATGCCTATACAAATACTGTGTAAAAATTTCAAGCATCTGCGATAAATAGTTGCTGAGAATTCTTTGACGAAAATTTGTTTGAAAATTTTGGCTAAAAATAAACAAAGCCGTCATTTAACAGGAAGTTGACGTCCGAATGGTACAAAAATATATCCCACGATATGGCATGCCTATACAAATACTGTGTTAAAATGTCAAGCATCTGCGATAAACAGTTACTGAGAAGTCTTTGACGAAAATTTGTTTGAAAATTTTGGCTAAAAAAAACAATATCGTCATTTAACAGAAAGTTGACGTCTAATTGGTACAAAAATATATCCCACGATATGGCATGCCTCTACAAATACTGTGTAAAAATTTCAAGCATCTGCGATAAATAGTTGCTGAGAACTCTTTGACGGAAATTTGTTTGAAAATTTTGGCTAAAAATAAACAAAGTACTCATTTAACAGGAAGCTGACGTCCGATTGGTACAAAAATATATCCCGCAATATGGGATGCCTAAACAAATAGTGTGTTAAAATTTCAAGCATCTGCAATAAATAATTACTGAGAAATCTTTGACGAAAATTTGTTGGAAAATTTTGGTTAAAAAATAAGCAAAGTCGTCATTTAAAACAGGAAGTTGACGTCCGATTGGTACAAAATTATATCCCACTATATGGCATGCCTTAACAAATAGTGTGTTAAAATTTCAAGCATCTGCGATAAATAGTTGCTAAGATAAATGCGACAGAAATTTTGTTACGGACGGACAGACAGACACACAAGGGTAAAACAGTATACCCCCTTCTCCTTCGGGGGTATAAATATAGACCCTCCTTCCCACCCCTAAAATGGCTGAGTCAAAACAAATGATGAAAAAATGAAATGTTATGATATACATGTAGAGATTCGATCTCATTTAATATAATAAGGATCAATATCCTTCTTTCTTTTATATATGATGAGCAGACAGTGTCAAAGCTACGTGATAATATTAACCATTAAGTATATATACATATACGTAGCCATCAAATTATCAAAAACGAATCGGTACTAAATAAATGTTTAATTTTTATGCTAACGGACAAACAAATTTTATATAAGAGAAAAAAAAACAACATTTTATGAAATAAAGTGTCGTCAGTTTGTTAAAATCTATTAGCTTTCAATATAAAATGTACTTGACACAGCAAACATTTTACAAAATGACCGACCCTTTTCTTTTTCATCGAGTTGGAACGAACTTTAAAAATTATTTAAATAAATATTTAAATTTTTTTCATTATGAGCTTTCAAAAAAAAAGATAAAAAGATTGTTTTCCGCCAAATGGAACGATTGCCGTATTATTTATATCCGGCACGTGTTCATTGTTCCATACATAGGCGTCCACGAGTTCGTACAAAAACTGATATAAAGCAGGGATAACTAAGAAATAAGCAACATGTTAATAGCGGTATATAAACTTGGTTCGTCATCAAATCTTGTTAAGCCCGAACGGCCTCTCAAGGGATTTGATCCGGTATCAACCAAGTAGACTGATAACTTTTTTCTCTGTTTTGGGGTTTTTTGTGTGTGGTTTTTTCCTCTTGTGTATTATTAACTTAACTGCTTCTATTCCTTTTCCTTACTTTTATTGTGAATTTTTTTTTCTTCAAGAAACTAACCACTGCTACGCATTATAAAAGTGCATGAACATAGATTTTGTTATTTAAAATATGCAGGCGAGTGTGTGAGTTGAGGTATTTGCGCGTGGTTTTCGTGGGTGTAATTGTGTGTATGCTTGTATTTCATATAAAAAAATTCAGTACCCTGAGTGTGTTTCAGTGTTATAACTGCAGTAGCTCTCCACACACTTTACATGCAAAACAAATGTGGAATGTAAATATATTTGTTTAAATATAAAATGCCTCGATGTCTTCCAACGTAGCTGCGACAACAATATGATCGAATGGTGTAAAGAGGCGACATAAGTGGGACATTGCAATTGCGGTGCTATTTTGTATATGAGTGATCAAAGATATGCCCTATATAGGTTATTATAAAACTAAAAACAAAAATTAATGATAGTAAGTCTATTAAAAAGATGTCATCCATTATTGAATTGGTTAGTTTATTTACATTTTAAAAAATTTCTTTGATCATTTGAATCGAAGATTGATTCTTGGAATATACTTCTCTTTTGTTTACATTTAAAACCAGATAAACACATTGCCTTGACGTATTCAAAACTTGAAGCAAAGATATGAAATTAAAGATCTGCTAATATTCAGAAAATGCAAAAATTGAAAATGCATGGTCTCCATATACATGGAGGTTTTTTTCCCAACCATCTTAAGCAGGTTGTTAGTTGAAGATTTATACTTCTACGGGGAATTTCGGGTCAGCAAAATGTAGTGATTCAGAGTCTCACTTACCTAAAATCTGCAATTTACTGCCCTCAAAATTATGAACTTTAGCTTTGGACTAAACAATTTTTTTTTAAACCACAAATTCAAATAATAACTATCAACAATTTTCAGACAATTTTCTATTAATATCATCACTTCAGTTGCCTAGAACTTTCTTCTAAATATGCGCATCGATCTTAAAAAATTAAACTACATGTTAAAACAATAAAAAATGCATTGTCTGTTACCTAATCCATTTGAATTTTGAATTAAATTTGTTTAAATTTAAATCGAAAGAAAAATGCCTCGGTGTCTCCAGAACAACGTTACTTAGTTGCGACAACAAAATGATCATGTGGTGTAAAGAGGCGACCTTAGTGGGACATTGCAATTGGGGTGCTATTTTTGTATTTGAGAGATAAAGACATTCCTTATACTTGTATAGGATATTATGTCTTTACGATATTGGATCCTTTACTGGTTATTTAAGGGTGTGATACGACGCACGAATTTTGCTGCACCACTTGTTTTCTTTTTTAATTCCATGGAGTTTGATTTAGGTCAACATTGACGACATTTTGCAGCATCATGCATACTTAATTTGATGCAAATATATGCACTGGAGAATGAAGAACGTACTGATGAAGTCTCTTGCAAGGAAATGCAATAACATTGAAACAGCCTGTCAAAAACTAAAAATTAAATTAATGATAGTACACAGGTAAAATTGCAACATATGTTCAAAAGTCTATTTTACATTTTTTAAAAACTTATATTTGAATCGAAGATTGATTCTTGTAATAGACTTTTCTTTTGTTTACCCTATCCAATTTAGTTTTTGCTGTTAAGTAGAACAGATTGTTCAAATAAAGACATCAAAATCTGAGGAGGGCTTTGCCTACCGTTCTCTTAAATGCGTCATGCGCCACTTGTGGAATTGATCATTTGAATCGAAGATTGATTCTTGGAATATACTTCTCTTTTGTTTACATTTAAAAACCAGATAAACACATTGCTTTGATGTATTCAAAACTTGAAGCAAAGATATGAAATTAAAGATCTGTTAATATTCAGAAAATGCAACAATTGAAAATGCATGGTCTCCATATACATGGAGGTTTTTTTCTCAACCATCTTAAGCAGTTTGTTAGTTGAAGATTTATATTTCTACGGGGAATTTCGGGTCAACAAAATGTAGTGATTCAGAGTCTCACTTACCTAAAATCTGCAATTTACTGCCCTCAAAATTATGAACTTTAGCTTTGGACTAAACAATTTTTTTAACCACAATTTTAAATAATAACTATCAATAATTTTCAGACAATTTTCTATTAATATCGTCACTTCAATTGCCTAGAACTTTCTTCTAAATATGCGCATCGATCTTAAAAATTAAACTACATGTTAAAACAATAAAAAATGCTTTGTCTGTTACCCAATCCATTTGAATTTTGAATTAAATTTGTTTAAATTTAAATCGAAAGAAAAATGCCTCGGTGTCTCCAGAACAACGTTACTTAGTTGCGACAACAAAATGATCATGTGGTGTAAAGAGGCGACCTTAGTGGGACATTGCAATTGGGGTGCTATTTTTGTATTTGAGAGATAAAGACATTTTCCCTCATTAAGCCTCCAGGTTTAACTCTGGTTTAAATGGAATATCGTGCGACTCTAGTCCACGTGTACCTTGTTTAAAGAAATCAAAATAAAAACTATTTATATCACTACTGAGTACTATTCATCCAAGGGTATGTAATGCGATACCTGGCCACAATAAGAGTCTTTCGTGTTAAAGGCCACGTGTACGTGTTGGTCACTCACGCTGTGTTTGACAAAACTTTACTGTGCTGCAGTAAGCGATTTTTTCTTGTTCTTTTTGAACTTTGAACAAATTCGGGCGTTCGTGTTAACGTCTGTTTGAAAATATGCCCAATCTATCAGACTCCAGCTCGGAGAATGAAAATATGCGTGATGACATAGTTCAGCTTTTTGCCTCTGATTCAGAGGTCGACGCCACGGGGCATAAAGGCAACGATAATTCAAATGAACGACCAAATACTAGAAGCGCAGCTTCGACAATTGTTGCCACACATTCCCAGTCCGGCGGACCAGGAAAAGGTAAAGGCAGCAAAAAAGGTAAAGCTCTATCAAAAAAGGTGAGCAACAAAAGAAAAAATGAAGAAAAAACTGTAAAAAGTAAAAAACAACAAGAAGAGTTTAATCCATCACAACTTTTCTCGGTATTAAACGAGTTGCTCAAAAGAACTGAAAATTATGATGCACGAAACAAAGCAGATTGTAGTACTTCCGGTGAGAACCCAGAACGAATGCAAGATTTTTTTCCGGAATCTGATATTGATCAGAATGAACATAACAATGAGAATGACTTATTTTCAGTTGATAATGACCCTGAAGTGGTTTTTGATGACGAGAACTGTGAAATTTCTATGCCAAAAATATTTGAAGACGATACAAAATTTTCTGAACCAATTTCTGAAAACATGGCAAAATTTATAAAAATGGGATGTACTCAGAAAGCTGATCTATCCAAATTTTTGGAAAATGTTAAAATTCCAGAGAATTGTAAAAACTTGGTACCACCTTTGATAAATTGAATTTGATGAAATTCCATTTCAATACAAAATTCCACTTCCAATCAAATTTAATCAAAAGCAAACCGAAATCATAGACCAAGAGGTTTTGGAACTTCTTAATAAGCGGGCAATTAGTAAAAGTAAATTTGAAACTAATCAGTTTATTTCTAATATTTTTATTGTGGAAAAGAAAAATGGTAAATTTAGACCAGTGATAAATTTAATGAAATTGAATGAATTCATTTCATATCATCATTTTAAGATGGAAACGTTAAATGTTGTTTTATCCTCAATCAAAAGAAATTCATACTTTGTAAGTATAGATTTAAAAGATGCGTATTTGTCAGTACCTATTGATATGAAAGACAGGAAGTATTTGAAATTTTTATGGAAAGGAGTTCTGTATCAATGTAATGCACTGATCTTTGGTCTGGCTTCGGCTCCCAGAGTTTTTACTAATTTAATGAAACCTATCTTTGCTTTTATTCGACAACAAGGAATTTCATCATTTTATTATATTGATGATTCTTTAATTTTTTGGTAGATTTATTAGAGAAGTTGGGTTTCTTTGTAAACAGAGAGAAGTCTGTTTTGGTACCGTCTACAACAATCCATTATTTAGGACATATTTTAGACTCTGTTAAATTCAAGGTATATCTCCCAGATGAGAAAATTGATAAAATCGTTACTTATTGCGATACACTTTTGAACAAAAAAGTATGTACTATTAGAGAAGTTGCAAGATTAATCGGGTTATTTACTTCATCCCTTCATGCAATAAATCTAGGTGCTTTATTCTTTAGATATTTGGACAGAGATAAAGTGGAAGCTTTGACAAGGGAAAATAACAATTATGATGCAGAAATGTTATTAAATGAATTTTCTAGAAATGAAATAATTTGGTGGAAGAAAAATGTAAGAATAAAAAATGGCAAATGGATAAGAGATCCAAAAGTTGATGTTTACTTAGAAACAGATGCTTCAAAAGCTGGATGGGGTGCAAATCTTAATGGTAAAACTACTGGTGGCAGATGGTCTGAAACAGAATCAGTTTTACATATAAATGTTTTAGAAATTATGGCCATTAAATTTGCACTACAAAGTTTATGTCAGAATATAGAAAATACTCATATTTGTATCAGATCAGATAACAGTGTAGCAGTTTCATATATTAATAATCAAGGTGGATCAATATTATCATTATCTGAAGAGGCAAAGAGTATTTGGCTTTGGTGTGACATTAGAAATATCATTATTTCTGCTGTTCATATTGCGGGGGAAAATAATGTTACTGCAGATTATATGTCAAGATCTTTTAGCGATTCAACAGAATGGAAATTAAATGAAATGGTGTTTAAAGAGATTTGTAACACATTTTTTTATCCAGATATTGATCTTTTTGCATCGAGGCTGAATAGACAATTGGAAAATTACATTTCATGGTTTCCTGATCCTCATGCATTTACATCAGATGCATTTTCTATAAAGTGGTCAGAATTTATACCTTACATTTTTCCTCCTTTCAGTTTAATTGGGAGAATTCTACAGAAGTTACAGGACGACGAGGTGAGCAAGACCATTATAGTACTACCGAAATGGGCAACACAGCCATGGTATCCAATGTTATTAAATATGCTAATAGGAATTCCAGTTCGTCTTCCTATAATTCAAAATCTACTTCGGTTAGTTCACAACAATCAACTTCACCCTCTCAACAAGAGAAAAATGTTTCTATTCGCTTGCGTAGTATCAGGAATAAACTCAAAAGTAGAGGCCTTTCAGAAAAGTCTATTAAATTCATTACAAATTCATGGAGACCAAGTACCAATAGAAAATACAACTTTATATGGGCAAAGTGGAATTTTTGGTGTAATCAAAGGGATATCAATCCCATGCAACCAGCTTGTAATCAGTTAGTTAATTATTTATCTGAATTGGCGGAAAAGAATTATTCATACAGTACAATTAATGCATACAAAGCTGCAATAACGCAAACACTCTCTGTTTCTGGAAATTTTTCATTTCATAACAATCAATTGATGGTTAGATTTATGAGAGGTGTATTTTTTAATAATAGGCCTAAACTAAAATATACTTCAACTTGGGATGTTGGTAAGGTGTTGAGTTATTTAAAATCTCTGTACCCTTTGGAAAATTTGGATTTGAAGAATCTTACATTGAAATTGGCATCTCTAATAGCTTTGACCACAGCTCAAAGAGTTCAGACATTGATATCAATGAACATAAATAATATGTTTGATCATGGTGAATACGTGGTGTTCACTATTTCTGATTTACAAAAAACTTCAAGACCAGGTCATGATATACAGAAAGTTAAAATCAGTTCATTTTCAGACAAGAGTTGTTGTGTGCTACACACGTTAAGGTCTTATTTACAGAAAACAAAAGAGATAAGAAAAACAAACAAATTATTAGTTTCATATAAAACTTTTAAAGAGGTTTCAACCTCTACAGTTGCTCGATGGTTAAAAGAAATATTGAAAAAAGCTGGTATTGATGAGAAAATATTTTCAGCTCATTCTTACAGAAGTGCTTCTACGTCAGCAGCTTTTGCTGGTGGTGTACAACTTAAAGATATTTTGGAAACTGCAAATTGGTCAAACGCTAAAACTTTTTATACATTTTACAGGAGAGAGTTAAGCAATAATTACTCTGATACCATTTTGAGCTCATCAAGGTGCTGACTGCTGCATTTTCTTAGAAAAACGGTCCGATATCATCGATGGATTACTTGTATTTCCCAGTGTATTTCAGATGTGATGATTAGACTTCCAGATCATTTATGGTGGACAAAGTTTAGTGAAAAGTGATTGATATTATGAACTATGATGTTTTTGAGGAACATGTGATATTATATTTTCTGTATTGTTTGTAACAAGCATAAATATTATATGTTATAATCATTTGAATCTATGTGTACTTATTAATAAATGTATTTGTTTTCACATTTTGTTCAGTTATTTAATTTTAATTTAATACGTTGATCAATTTTTTCTAAATTTGTTGTCTTAATTTCTTTAAAGATTCCATTTAAACCAGAGTTAAGCCTGGAGGCTTAATGAGGGAAAATGGAACCCTCATCCAAGCATCCTTTAGGATGTGATGGATGAGGGTCATTTTCCGAATTAGCCGTAAGGCTACGAGGGTTTAAATACCCTCCCATTTATTTCTTTTAAAATTATTTTATTATCCCACCACTAAGACAACAAATTTAATAAAAATTGTACGGTACTTTATTATTGAACACGCTTTAAATTGACTCTTATTGTGGCCAGGTATGTACTCAGTAGTGATATAAATAGTTTTTATTTTGATTTCTTTAAACAAGGTACACGTGGACTAGAGTCGCACGATATTCCATTTAAACCCTCGTAGCCTTACGGCTAATTCGGAAAATGACCCTCATCCATCACATCCTAAAGGATGCTTGGATGAGGGTTCCATTCCTTATATAGGATATTATGTCTTTACAATATTGGATCCTTTACTGGTTATTTAAGGGTGTGATACGACGCACGAATTTTGCTGCACCACTTGTTTTCTTTTTTAATTCCATGGAGTTTGATTTAGGTCAACATTGACGACATTTTGCAGCATCATGCATACTTAATTTGATGCAAATATATGCACTGGAGAATGAAGAACGTACTGATGAAGTCTCTTGCAAGGAAATGCAATAACATTGAAACAGCCTGTCAAAAACTAAAAATTAAATTAATGATAGTACACAGGTAAAATTGCAACATATGTTCAAAAGTATATTTTATATTTTTTAAAAACTTATATTTGAATCGAAGATTGATTCTTGTAATAGACTTTTCTTTTGTTTACCCTATCCAATTTAGTTTTTGCTGTTAAGTAGAACAGATTGTTCAAATAAAGACATCAAAATCTGAGGAGGGCTTTGCCTACCATTCTCTCAAATGCGTCATGCGCCACTTGTGGAATTATTTGGACATGTATGCTATGTATGTTGAATCATTTTCTACAATAAATAATTATATATGTTAAAATGAGAAAAAAAAAACACATTGCTTTAACATATTCATAACTTGAAGCAAAGATATGAAATTAAAGATCTGTTAATATTCAGAAAATGCAAAAATTGAAAAAGCATGGTCTCCATATACATGGAGAGTTTTTTTCTCAACCATGTAGCAGTGTGTTAGTTGAAGATTTACATTTCTACGAGGAATTTCGGGTCAACAAAATGTAGTGCTTCAGTGTCTCATTTACCTAAAATCTACAATTTACTGCCCACAAAATTTTGAACTACATGTATAGGTTTTGACTAACTAACTTTTTTTAAACCTTAATTACAAATAATAATTATAAACAATTTTCCGACAATTTTCTATTAATATCGTCACTTTAATTGCCTTAGACTGTCTCCTATATATGGGCATCGAACTTAAAAATAAAGTACATGTACATTAGGTAAACAAAACACATTGTTTCCCGCTTCTTCACTTTCAGGAATATTGAGGGTGTTTAAAACATAATTCGGAGGCAAATGTGACTATATTAGTAGTAAAATATCTCAAGGTTGTGTGGTATTAGGTAAAGAATATAGTTGGAAATTAGTTGAATTAATGCACACTTGCACCGTAGATTGTTAGAATGTGAGGCACGTTTAGCTCTATTGTCTGTTTACTTAAATTTTCCAGTAGAACTACAGCTAACAGTTTAATATTGTGATGTTTTAAAAGATCTAGAGATCTTTCTAAGCTACTTTTTCTAATATTTTTTAATGACATGTATAACTTTTTTATCTATTTAATTTTACAATATCACAATTAAAAACCGTATTAGTCTTCTAACCTAATTTAGATGTTTACAACATGTAATAAAGTCAAGGGGAATTAAATACACTTCACTGTAAGCGGTAAATCATTATAAGCGTGTTCGCTATAAGCGTGTTTTACTGTACCTCATTATTAGGTAAAATGGTATCAATTTTTATTATGAGAAAAATGTTAAGTGTCGTGTGTCTGTGAGATGCATATAGAAGGAGGTCAACAATGCATGGTGCTATATACTCGTGCCGGATGTAAATACGAAGGTTGATTCAAAAGTAATGTCACAGATGCGATACAATCGAGAAAAATCGGCTTAAAGTGACACAACTTCACCTAAATCAATTCCTATCTGAAAAACGTACTTCATTCTGATGGTTGTACTTCTGAAGATAATATTTTATAGAGCGTTAGGTAAGGATAGTTGCCGCACGTTAGCGACGTCATATTTGGACCCGTGGCGTTCCGTTAAGACTTCATAATTTAGTCCTTTATAAAGGATTGGCCACTGTAATATATTTTGATATTCTAACGATGAAGGCGTCAGTTGTGTTGATATATATCTGATGTTCAAGTATAAGCTGCATTTATGTGTATCATCGGTGATGATGTACAAGTATAAACTGTGTTTATTTGTATCACATGTGATGGTATTTTAACGATAAAGGCGTCAGTTGTGCTGATATATCTCTGATGTATAAGTATCAGCTGTGTTTATATGTATCATTCGTATTGATCCTAATCTATGTAGATCAACAGGCTCAGTGATTTGAACACATTCTTAAATAATATGCATGCGCGTATCCAGAATTTATTTCCGGGGAGAAGGTGGGGGGATCGAGAGATATTTTAGTTTGCCATCAACCTTCATTAAGGCAGTGTACCAGTGTTGGTGGCCATCTGTTACATGTACATAACTCCACCAGTGGATTTGTCGTCTTGTTGGTATTGATTTTACACGGAAAAAATAATGAAGTTAACATTTTATCCTCCACAATGTTATTAATCGTGTTTTAAAGTACACCGATATCGTCATTTTACCGTCTGTGATAGAGACATTTCTATAGTGCATATCTCCTTTCTGCATTATCTTAAAGGTTCAGTGATATGTCGAGAGTTCTAATAAATGTTATGTGTTTAGAGAAAGTATGACTGCACTTAGCGCTGGGTTTTCGGCCTTTTTTGGTCGCTTCTGTTGCGTTTATTTCTTAACCTAATATCACTTTTGTTAATTTTTTTAAAGAATCTAGTCAATTTCCAACATTAATTAAGATTTTAGACTGTGATACAATAAGCTTATTCTATGTTTTTCGAAAAAAATAGAATGTTTGCTTATCTGCCCTTGATCAAACATAAGTTTGATATCAATATGCATTAGAGGTTGAGCTGACTTTATCAGAATCAGCTTAAAAAAGATTTTTACTAGTATTTTGAATCTATGTAAACAAAAACAGGGCACGAGCCTTGTTTATATATGACAAAAAATTGTGAGCCCTGTATCTTGCTTATAACTCAAATTTCATTTGATCATCAGAAATGCATCACTAAAGCATTGTAAATAATAAAAACAGAAAAATAGAGTTTGAACAAAATCGTTACCATGCCCCTTTAAACCATGAGCGCATGTTTGTCTATTAATCTCCCTTTGACAAAACTTTGATATTGCAAATATACAACTACTGTTAAACGGAGAACAATAGACAAACATGCGCTGACTATGTATGAAGTCAGTATAAAAATGGGCCTCCTCATTATCGTATGGAGATTCAAGAAATCGTGATGAACCCCCCCCCCCTATGAAAACAACATCGTACTTAGTAACAACATTCTTTTATTTAACGCAATTACGAAAGTTGCAGTTTAGATGTTGACAATTTCTGCAATTGAAAGAAAAAATCTTTTAAAAGTTTATTTTCTCGCAAATTTCGCATGTCCTGAAGTGCAGTCATCCTTTCCAGCAGGCGATATTCTTAATATTTTGTGAAATTTTGAAAAGCTTACCAAACTAAACAAAATCATTCCATTGGAAGCATGTATAGCTGCATATTTGTAGCTCCCGGTCTGTAAAAAAAAAACCAAGAGGCCAATAGGCCCTAACAGTCACCTGAGTACCACAGCCCATACACAAACTTGTCAAAGAGTCTCATATATGCATTTGATTAGGATTCATTCCGGAGTAGAAAAATTATATTATTATACCTCAATATGAGTATTCCATATAACGCAACTTCTGATTGGTTCTAGACAATCGCGTGCCAGGGCAATTAAACTTCATATTTCCCTGTCATCGTCATATTTTTTATCATATCCCATCCCCTCGAATTTTCATTCCATGCTTATGAAAAATCCCGAAGATGAGCATAATATGTTTTACGGTACGACCGTTGGGGCGACCGCAGCATGTGATCAAACAATGAATTATGATAAATCAATAAAAATAAAATTAACAACGTAAATAAATTTGATTGCAAAATAAAATAAAACATAACCTATTTTTTCAGTAAATTTCCATTATCCATAGTTGATAAGATTTCATATGTTATAAGATTTGTTATTTATTTATTTATAAGTAGAACAATAGTTTAATCTCAGATAAAATGTTGTTGAATAATAAAGATTTTAATATAAATGTTCATAGCACTGTATCTCCTCTTTTAAAGTAATTGTAACGTCAGTTCATCCCCTTTTTTGCAGTCGACATTTTTTCTTATTAATTTTTTTTTTTAATACGCTTAAAAATATTTGCTTATCATATTTTAAAAAGGAACATGGAATTGCCCCCCCCCCCCCCCCGCGGGTTTGGATTTGGAGTGTGTAATAAATGGAAGTGAAAATAAAGAAACCATTGAACTGCTAAAGAGCTGAAGGATTAGGGTTTTCAGAATTTTGAGAATTATCTTTTATTTTCTTTTTGCTTGTAAAGATTTTTTGGATGAGTCTGTCATCCACCCCCCACCCCCCTTTTAAAAAAACCGATGCTACGTGTACGTTCCTGGAAATTACCGTAATTATAGTGAATAAAATAAATGTCAGCATTCATCCAAATGAGTGCAAGTTACAACTGTTTCCTTTATCTGAAGAAATGTCTTCATTCTTTAGCTTTGCAAGATTTTGAGAGGATTTTAGTAATTTCAGCAGAATTACAATAACTTCAGTTAGAGTAATTTCCCCTTATTGTGACGTCATAGTTCACGTTGGTTAAGTGTCGTCTGACTCTTTAAAACTCCCCTGAGAAATAAAAGTAAGCGAAGTATACTGTTTTATTTACTTAAAAAGCATGATGTTCTTAAAATTACACATCTTATGTGCTTCTCAAAAGTTTTACTTTGATTCTCGCGAGAACGTGAGGAGTTGGAAACCATTGGTACTATGAATTGTGGGTCAAAATTTACTGACGCCGAAAAAATCTATCGGATCAATGTGCAAACCTTTGTGACGTCACTCGATTATTTTTGATTGAGAGTGTACTGAGGTGAACTTTAGAGGTAACATTGACTGTATATCGTATACATCGTTATTGTTTTGATTGTCTTGCTGATTCTCGTGAGAGTGTGAAGTGATAAAAATTGCCATGATTACAGGGAACTACTGGGACGATTAAAACAATGCATTACTGGTCCGATTTACTGACGCCAAAAAAATCCGTTGAATGAATGTGCAACTGGTCCGAATTTTCTATTCACACACGCCTTGCCGTTAGAGCTCGCTTCGCGCCGGCGCTGCGCGCCGGCGAGCTGCGCTCGCTATAATATAATTAAACGATTAATTCTATTTAAAATCGTTTTAAATTCTTTTTATATCAGAAAAATGTCATAGAAAGAAACCGGTAAACATTAACTAAGTTATTGCTTTACTAGAATTGAAAAAAACCCGATTAGAAACCGATGTATTCTAAATTATCACCTGTCGTTCGGTAGAGTAAACAATTTAATGCATGATCGTTCGGAAAATATGAAATATGATTTATTCCCCCAGAAAAATCATGTAATGTTGAAGTATCATCATATAATGTTAAAATATCATCATATTATGAAGATAAGTCATTTTACATGTACTGCTTATCAGTGATTTAGGTTAGCCAAATATTACTTTTAAACAAGTCTGTTTGTTTATTTAAAAAAATCAAAAACGGCTTTTGTGTTTCAAATGAAAAAACACTTGCATAACTCTTATGATCATACAACTTCTTGATCACACTATATTTAAACAATAAAATGCTTTCTTTGGTGATTCATTCGGGATATGAAGGTAGCGACATTGCAGAAAAAATACATAACCCGCGTTAGCGATTATGTAAATTTTTTCTGCAATGATCGCTACCTTCATAACCCGAATGAATCACCAAAGAAAGCATTTTATTGTTTATATTAACATCTTTCTTTTAACTAATTAATAAATTGAGCGTAAAAAATAAGTAAAATTCACTAAATTACTGTTAATGTACATAAGTACGTTAGCTAAAAGAAACAGCCAAATTGTCTCCTGTGAGACCTTGAGTCTGACATCATCATGGTTATTTCGTGCAGTCCGTGATTTTTCTTAGGTAGTTGTAGGTCTCGACCAATCGATAAACTGGGCGTGTCAATTTCAGTCCTGTCAATTTCTTGTCAGTTTCAGCCGCTGTAGATTTCGACCAATCGATAAACGGGGCGTGTAGATTTCAGTCTGGCTGTTTCTATAGAACTATGAATTAACTATGAGTCTCCGTAAGAAATAGAGGGAATAATACTTGGTAGATGTAAATATTCAATTATGAACAAGCAAAGGAAGATAACTCATTTTATTATACTTTCATGTTAAATACTGAAATCTGATTGGTTTAGACGCAGTTGACAATCCGTTCCCTTACCCTCAGCGTTAGCAACACGCTTGGCAACGGGCCGATAGAACGAATTGTTACATGCACGTAAATTATGCGCGTACGGTTCGCCGTTAAATTCACGTCATTTCTATATAAAAGCAGTAAAGTTTTCTCTAAACTTAAGACATTCAGTATAATAAAATAAATAGTGCCTGTTTGGGAGGGTAACCGTTGAAATTGACACCCCGAGAAAACCATTGTCAACCGACGCGAAGCGGAGGTTGACAATGGTTTTCTCGGGGTGTCAATTTCAACGGTTACCCTCCCAAACAGGCACTATTTATATAATGTAGAAGCAAGTGAAGATAACTCCATTAACTGTTACAACCCTCTTACCTGAACTCTTTCCAAATGCTTTCACATTATCTTAACTTTGATAAACAGCTTCATTTTTTCTCTTTTTTAAATATGTAAATTAACTCATTTTTGTCATTAAAATTCCTGAGCAGAATAAAATAATAAGACAAATATATACCCCATCCTAGCTATAACCCTTGCCTTACATGTAGGTGACATGAAATATTACCGTTATTAAAGATGACAGCTTAATGGGTTTTTTTTTTCTAAATATGCAGTCAATTTTTATTCTGTGTCAGTAGACGTTTTTTAAACATTTTATATACATTACCACTAAATGACAATTTTGGCCACACCCTGCAATAAGAACCCCTACCCTATACACTATACGAACGTTTTGGCCCAGCCCTAGATTCAAATCCCTACATTGGGAGACATGAAATTTAAAATTTTAATAGATGGGTTAATTTTCTTTCTTAATATGCAGTCGGTTTTTATTCATTATCAGCAGAAGTAAAGAAGATGATTTTTTAAACATTAAATGCATAAACACTATTTTGGCCCGCCCTAGATTCAGTACCCCTACCTCAGAGGACATGAAATTTATAATTTTGGTAGATGGCTTATGGTCTACAAGATTATGAATTCAGTTTTACTTACAGGTGTGTGTGAGTAGAGAAAATAATTTTTAAACATTATAAGCATTAACACTATATATCCATTTTGGCCCTGCCCTAGAGTCAAAACCCATACTCCAGGGGACATGAAATTTACAATTTTAGTAGAGAATTCCTTGTTAACATAATCATGCAGTCAGTTTTCCTTACAGATGTCTGAAAGTAGAGAACAAGATTTTTAAAACTTTATATGCATTAACACTATATGGCCATATTGCCCCCCCCCCCCCCCCATGGCCTGAACCCCTGACCCAGGGGCCATGAATTTCATAATTTAGGTAGAGGAGTTCGTGAACATAATAACCATGCATTCAGTTTTCCCCCCACACGTGTGGAAGTAAAAAAAAATATTTTCTAAGATTTAATACATTTTGACTATTCATATGGCTATATTGGCCCCACCATTGGGCCTATTCCCTGTGCCAGGGGTCATAAATTTCATAATTTAGGTAGAAGACTTCATGTACATCATAACCATACATATAGTTTTTAAGAAATATACATGTATATGGAAGTAGAGAAGAAGATTTTCATACATTTTTACCGGCCATATGGCCGAATTGGCCCCAACCTAGAACCTGAACCCCTGACCCAGGGATCATGAATTTCACAATTTTACTAGAGGGTTTCATTGGGCATCATAACCATGCATTCAATGTTTTCCTTACATATGTGGGAGTATAGAAAAAGAGTTTTGAAAATTTTGCTTTTTTGTGGCACATTTGGCACCGCCTGTGACGCCCCAGGGGTGGTAGAGCCATGAATTTCATAATTTAGATTCCTCTTATCATAGAAATGCTTCATGCTTAAATTGGTATTAAATGGCCTTGTAGTTTTGTGGAAGAAGTTAAAAATGTAAAAAATTTTAAGCACGACGACGGACGAAAACCAATTTCAATAGGTCACCTGAGTGACTCAGGTGACCTAAAAATCTGATTGACGACCATCATTGGTATTTTTTCATACGGGGAGCTACAGACCTGCAGCTATAATTAGAACCGTTTTAACAAGAGCTTGGACTTTCGGTGGGATGTTACTATCTAGTTTGCTTATCAAAACAAGCTTTCAAATATTGACATCCTTTCTTCTAATTCGCTCAGAGACGCTCATTAATATTCATAGACTGTCAAAACCGGAAAGTTGTTTGCAAAGATCTGCCCTGCTGTGTGAAATTGACGCTGTTTCAACGAAATATACATCCCTGGATGAATCTCAGACGAGTGTCATTGCTATCAATGCATTCATATATAAATAGTGCCTGCTTGGGAGGGTACCAGTTGAAATTGACACCCCGAGAAAACCATTGTCAACCGACGCGAAGCGGAGGTTGACAATGGTTTTCGAGGGGAGTCAATTTCAACTGGTACCCTCCCAAGCAGGCACTATTTATTTTATTATACTGAATGTCTTAATTTTTTAGCAAATTTTACTGCTTTTATATAGAAAAGACGCGAGTTCTACGGCGAACCGTACACGCATAATATACGCGCATGTAACAATTCGTTCTATCGGCCCGTTGCCAAGTGTGTTGCTAACGCCGAGGGTATGAGAACGGATTGTCAACTGCGTCTAAACCAATCAGATTTCAGTATTTAACATGAAAGTATAATAATATCTATTAGCCAATGACTGGACAGGTAACCATGAGTAGACTCCGCCTTCTGTCACGTACTACCCAAAGTCTAAGCTCTTGTTAAAACGGTTCTATTTAATAAATAAAATAAAATCTTAATTAAAATTATAACTTCAATTACATTATTACAAGTACCTATATGGCTAAAATAACTGGATCCTATTTCCCAGAGGGTCAATTTTTCAAAAGGTGAAAGCATGTATCTTATATGTATCTTATGAATTAATAAATACGATCATTTTTTTTAAATTTATTATTATTATATATAAATATTTTTTTACTGAAACAATATTATTAGATTTTATGTTGATTTGTATATTTCTTACGATGGTACATTAAGGACACTTTATTATTGTTTTTTAAGAATACAGGGGAAAATTATCTCCGGAAAAAATTATCACGTGAAAACAAGATGATATTATGTCGTGTACGCGACTTATCATCACGAGATAATAAGACGTTTTCATGAGATAATATCTTGTTTCCACGAGATCATTTTTTCTGACACCTTAAAAAAATAATGATTACTGTACATGTCCTTAATTTTGTGCACTTATAATTTATAGTATATTATAGTAGCGAGCGAAGCGCTAGCTAGCTCTAAGAACCATGCAGTGCTCGCATGAAAAAGAATGAAATTCAATGTAAATACAAATAAAATCGCTCCTATATATAAACATGTACTAAATTCTATTTGCTCTGAAAGAAAAGAAGATCCCAAAATGGTTGATCGATGGTCACGGTTTTATGGATAGGGACTGATGATTGCACCCATTATTCTAAGAAAATAAATGATGTGCAAGCATATCTAAATCATATCAACAAATGTTATTCTTCTTCCTTTGTTGTTATAATTCTCATAACATAAAAAACACATCATACTTTATAAAGTGAAGATCTTGAAGAAAAAAAATCTATAGAATTCAGGGTGACAAAAAAAAAAAAGAATCAAACCGAATAAAACACGATCAACTTGATTAATTTTCAAATATGGCTGCGCCCATGGCGCAGACGGTTTCAGTGCATACTAGCAATAAAAATGCCGACAAGAAGACCAAGACATGTAAAAGCCGACGAGAAACAGCGGTAAACATTGTGAATTTTATATGAATTTTATATTACCATAATTTTATTTCAAATTTAATCGTCTGACCCTCCGAACCCCCCCCCCGAACTTTTGCCCGATAAAATGAAAAGGTACTTGTACGTTCAAATGTGTAAGGTTAAGCTTAATTACAGTAACATCATGGAAAATGTAACTTTTTCATTAAGGTTAAAGCTGACAAATTTTTGCCAATGTTAAGAATGTTGAGAAGAAATAAGATATGCAATTATGCGTATCAGAACAGATGATTTTAATCAGATTGGCTTAAATCGTTTATAGATATTTATGCTGCACATCTTTTAAACATCATCACCAGCCCTGTAAAGTGAAGTGGTGCAGTTTGTTTACATGTAAAAATGGCAACTCTTGATCTCAATGTAAAATTAACATTCTTGATTTTTGAGGTCAGTTGCCTGCTCCGAAGAAAGTCTGAAGCAATATATACCTGTTACCATTAATCCTCACTTCACGAGGCGGGCTTTTCCGCCTCTCACTGCACTTGGTATAACTACATTTGATTCCTTTATATGATTTTTTACCTCACGGTCATTTGTATGATCATTACTTATGTGTATAGTTCAGAAGAAGCTTAATTTATAGCTGTCATAGGCTTCAAAACTAAGAAAAACTTTACAAAATCAGATACAGTGCTATTATGCATAGTTAGGATTTTAGGCAATTTTTATGACTTTTATAAAGTGAATAGTTAAAATAGTTTTTTATAATTCACTTTCGTTATTGTGTGATATTAACATTTAAGTGAAGCATAATGACTGGTGTCTCAATTAATTATAACATGACATCGTTATGGAACACTCAATATCATACACTAAAAACAAACTGTTGGAAACATATGGCTATTGGAAACATATGGCTATGAGAATAATTGAATGAACTCCTAGAAAGCTATACAAAGTGTACATTTTTTATACTACGCAGATTCACAATCATGTTTTTAGTTGGACTAACAATTTATGTCTCGTCTGCCAGATCAATAATTAAATTTAACAATCTTACTCTTTAATTAAAATTACTTGGTGTAAAAATTATTCGTCTTCAAAAATACTTAGAAAAAATATGCTTTTTGTAAAGACAATACTCCTCAATTATATTTGACACATTTCAATAATTTATCTTTACCTTCCAAGCTTAAGGATCCATCAAAATTTTAACCTTAAGTTTGCAAAGATGTTGTCATGAATTTTTTTAGTTTAAAAGTATATTTTTCCTCAAAACTTTATTTCTAGCAGAGATTCCATCAAGAAACCTCAGACATGTCTTATAAACATCCTATTAGTATTACATTAATCAAACTTCATAACTTGCCATTGTGTTCATTTCAATATGATTCAGGTGCAAGGCACCAATGATAGTTCCATCGTCAGCAAGTGTTCCATGGCGTCTGTTGGTTACTTCAGTGACCAGTACCTTCACTGCTTTGTCTCCAAGACAACCAGGAGGTCTCCTCTCATTCACAGGTAACAGACTTTGTACTTGTATAAATGAACAAATATTTCATCTCTAATTCTTATGCTCAGCCTATTGGGCCTCACATGACTTTATTTTTCATTTTACATACAGTTGAACTTTGATATCTCAAACACTGATATCTCAAATACAATGGATATGTCGAAGTGATTTGTAAGTCCCAACCACTTATTTTTTAAATATTTTACCCTCGATATCTCGAATACTCAGATATCTCGAAGTTTTTAAACAGTCCTATCTAGTTCGAGATAACGAAGTTTGACTGTACTTTCATGATGTGAGAGCGCCTGTATTGTTGACTGTTTACTTAATGAATATGTGATTTATTCAAGAAAATTGTTACATCTGTGGATTTTAGTCTCTACAATGCTTTATTTTCAGGGGTTATTAAATTCATGGATTTTAGTCCCTACAATGCTTTATTTTCAGGGATTATTACATTCATGGATTTTAGTCTCTACAATGCTTTATTTTCAGGGGTTATTACATTCGTGGATTTTAGTCTCTACAATGCTTTATTTTCAGGGATTATTACATCCGTGGATTTTAGTCCCTACAATGCTTTATTTTCAGAGGTTATTACATCCGTGGATTTTAGTCCCTACAATGCTTTATTTTCAGGGGTTATTACATCTGTGGATTTTAGTCCCTACAATGCTTTATTTTCAGGGATTATTACATTCATGGATTTAGTCCCTACAATGCTTTATTTTCAGGGATTATTACATTCATGGATTTTAGTCCCCACAATGCTTTATTTTCAGGGATTACTACATTTATGGATTTTAGTCCCTACAATGCTTTATTTTCAGGGGTTATTACATTCGGGCAAAGGCTGTGGATTTTTTCCTGAAAAAATTCCTTACAACATACCCTGAGAAAAATCAAGTAAGTAGAACTTTTTCTATTCTGTTTTCATCCACACCGTACCGCTATATCAGATCCAAAGTTCAGATAAAGTTATAACTTTTGAAAATGGTAAAGATTATTTATCAAGGTCAAATTTCCATTTGCACATCATTCAGTTTTCTTTAGATAGGAAATTGTAAGTACAATATAAAATCCACATATTTTCCCTAAAAATATGAGTATTCGAGACTGTGTTTATATCAATATTTTACTGCATGTATTTTTTATTTGCGATTATCTATATTTTGCTTTTTTGTAATTACTTTCACATTAAAAAATATTCAATATGCACAAATTAAATTCACTATTTTTTGCATTAAGAAACATTTTAAATAAAAAAAAAAAGACTGACACAAATAAATAAATTTTTAAAAGATTTAACCCATTTTTGCATATTTCATGGCACCAAAAATAACCAACAACAACAGATGTATGCTAAATAACTTTTAATTAATCTTTTCTTCTCCTATATTCATTATCATTAGAATAATGTTAAAAAGCTGAATGTACCTATAGTTTCTTGTCTTGATCTAGATTGTCTCCCTTGGCGCTGGGTTCGACTCCACCTACTTTCGCCTCAGATCTGAAGGAGTGTTGTCTAGTACATCATTTTATGAGGTAGGTACTAGATATACCGGTAACGTACTACTGTTCTCCAATAAAAATAAATTATATGAATTGAAAGAAAATTGCAAGGAATTTTATTTCAATCTTTCAGTTGTTTTTATGATTTTGTTTTAAGGATCTCTATTATGAAAATTTATCAAAATTTAAGTTGTTTATCCTTCCTTTTTTGTATAAATACATTTTAGTCATCAATTATCATATTAGAAGAAAATGCCCATTACACGGTATCTTTGATACAACATCAAGAAATTACAATTTATTTTGAAAATGAAGCTTAACTCTTAAAATAATGTTTTTATTTGCCAAATAACAATAGATTATTTGATCATAAAAAATGAATGTGATATGATGCAATGTACAATACACTGAATAAAATTTAACATTTTAAAGGTTGATTTTCCTGATGTGGTTCAGCGGAAAAAATCCTTGATACAGAGCAACAAGGACTTACAGAAGCTGATTCCTGGGTTACAATCTCAGGGGGAGAAAGGAAACCCTTTGATTGGTTAGTCCAAAGAACCGTTTTAATTGGTCACTTGTCAATGAAATAAACATTTGGATTGGTAAGCATAAACATAATTGGTCAAAACAGATTACAGGGAGATAACCCTTTTGATTGTTCTGAAAAGTAAATGATACAATTCTTATGTGTTTTTGTCTTCTTGCCAAGACAAAGAGGTTAAACACACACAACCATTTGGATGAAAAGTCAAATCCCAGCTCAACAAGTGAAATGTATATTTTGTTTGTTTTGAAGAAATCAACACAGAGGATTACAAACTTCTTGGGGTTGATCTAACACAGCTTAACACCTTGGAGGCGTGCTTGAATCTGTGTGGGGTGGACTGGGATACCCCCACCCTGCTGCTCTCAGAGTGTGTCATGACCTACATGACCCGCAGATGGTAAGTCTGGGGGGAAGACTTGGGGAGGACATATCTAACTAGAATAACAACTAAGTACTGTTGCTGTTGTAGTATTTTACTGATGCTGTTGTAGTATTTTACTGATGCTGTTGTATTATTTTATGTGTCAGTCGTAGTGGCCTCTGTTTGAAGGAAATGTAGCTCTGTTGAAATTTTTAACATAAATAATAATTTTTGAATATGGAAAGAATTTTTTTTTGGGGGGGGGGGGGTAGCTACTAACAACTAACAACATTGGTTTATAGGTTTATGAGGATTCACCTTTATGAGTCATTGCTGTACTGTAGGTATATCAGTTATGTAATAAGGGTTTCTAGTATGTTAATTTTCATGAATGGAATGTCAAAAAGGAAGGGGGACAACTACTACTTGAACCGTATGTGATTGAAACTTTGTAGATAGAAACTGAAAAGGAATAAATAAAATAAAAAGTTAACCATTTTTTTCACCAGATTTTGCCTAAGATTATCTGAGATTTATGAAATAGATAAATCCTTAATGTGTGTCCTACATGTACCTACATGTATAACAGTTCAAAGATGATATACATGTAAGAATTGATATCTTTCAGTTCCTCGGCAGTGGTGAAGTGGGCAGGAGAGGCTTTCTCTGAGGCTGTGTTCGTTCTGTATGAACAGGTAATAAAATACCCAACTGATTTGTAACACGATGTGTGATGTACAGCATACTAATAATTGATTTGCAGCATAAAAAGCATCAATTATGTATTACTCATTTATTTTACAGCATTACACTTTAGATTTCAAGAGTGTATTTACAGCATTGCAAGCATTGATTTTTTCAGTATGATAAAGATACATGTATATATGTATGCCTTAATTTAGAAAAATATTAGATATTATTATACCCCGCTCCGAAGGAGAGGGGGTATACTGTTTTACCCTTGTGTGTCTGTCTGTCCGTCCGTAACAAAAATTTCTGTCGCATTTATCTCGGCAACTATTTATCGCAGATGCTTGAAATTTAAACACAGTGTTTGTTAAGACATGCCATATCGTGGGATATATTTTTGTACCAATCGGACGTCAACTTCCTGTTAAATGACGACTTTGCTTATTTTTTAACCAAAATTTTCAAACAAATTTTTGTCAAAGATTTCTCAGCAACTATTTATCGCAGATGCTTGAAATTTTTACACAGTGTTTGTTAAGGCATGCAATATCGTGGGATATATTTTTGTACCAATCGGACGTCAACTTCCTGTTAAATGACGACTTTGCTTATTTTTTAACCAAAATTTTCAAACAAATTTTTGTCAGAGATTTCTCAGCAACTATTTATCGCAGATGCTTGAAATTTTTACACAGTATTTGTATAGGCATGCCATATCGTGGGATATATTTTTGTACCAATCGGACATCAACTTCCTGTTAAATAATGACTTTGTTTATTTTTAGCCAAAATTTTCAAACATATTTTCCTCAAAGATTTCTCAGCAACTATTTATCGCAGATGCTTGAAATTTTTACACAGTGTTTGTTAAGGCATGCCATATCGTGGGATATACAGGTAACTCTCGATAGCTCGAAGTCCATGGGACCGAGGAAAAACTTCGAGGTATCAAGAGTTCGAGTTTTCAAGAGTTCGGAATTTTCCAGGTTGACCGACGGGTTTTAAAAATTAGTCTTACCGGATGTAATGATTAAGCCATTTATTTAGTGCTAATCTTACGCACGTGCTTAAACAACGTTTTCTTTTCAGTTAAATATACAGACCTGGATATTTTTAAAACTAAATAGAAACAAATATTGAATAAATTTATGATACACAGTAATTATTTATTTTATGCATCATATTATGATCAGATTGCTCAGTACTACTTGACTGCGAGACGACATGTCGTAAATTAGATGAATGAGTATCACCATGATCACCCCATTGTTCCCACTGTACGGGTCCTTCACCAGCTGTAAGAACTTGTTCAGCAATAATCATTATAATGCCAATGATGCTGATAAGCATAATTTCTACAGTTTTATAATTCTAAAATTTTTACCATGACTAAAAATTATCTTTTTCTTTTTCTTTTTCTCATTTTCACTGCGTCTCCAAATTATCGTAAAACGGTCGGTGTTAATTATAGATTAGGTATCGATATGGTCAATCATCAAACAATTATCACCTGGCAGGACAAGTGTGGCCTGAATAAACAACCCGAGACACGGGTCCCGCATCTAACGCCTGGAGTCATTTAAATGACCAAGTTGGTGTTAATTAGGTAACGATTGGATATACACAGCCACTTCGAGGTATCGAGAGTAAAAAACTATAGATTATGAATAACGGGACTGCAGTTTGACTTCAAGGGATCAAGTGTTTCGAGAGATCAAGAGTTCGAGAAATCAAGAGTAAATTTGCTTAGTTATATAGGGAAAAAAATCGGGACCCTAGAATCACTTCGAGCGATCAAGAACTTCGAGCGATCGAAGTTCGAGCCATCGAAAGTTACCTGTATTTTTGTACCAATTGGACGTCAACTTCCTGTTAAATGAGTACTTTGTTTATTTTAACCAAAATTTTCAAACAAATTTTCCTCAAAGATTTCTCAGCAGCTATTTATCGCAGATGCTTAAAATTTTAACACACTATTTGTTTAGGCATGCCATATTGTGGGATATATTTTTGTACCAATCGGATGCCAGCTTTCTGTTAAATGTCGACTTTGCTTATTTTGCATATTCACATCAGAGCGGGGGTATCACTAGTGAGCATTGGCTCACAGATATCTTGTTGATGTTGATTTCCCATAAATCAGTGGCCAAAAAATAAATCATATTCTTACATTACTTTTTCCTTAGATAAATCCAAATGATGCATTTGGAAAGTTCATGTGAGTATAAAAACCCCAATTTTCTGAAAACCCTAATTTTACACACTAGATTTATTTTTATTGCATCAGGAGCAGGAAAAATATTCTAATTTGGTTCAATTTTGTACTGTGCAACAACTTAGATACAATATAAATACAGTACCGATCAGACCCAACCTAACAGAAAGTAAACCCAGACTAAACCCTGGGTTTACTTTCTGGGTTTACTCCAGGTTTACTAGAGTGGACCCAGAGTAAACCCAAAGTAAACCCAGAGTGGACAGAGAGAGTAAACCCAGTCAGAAGTAAACCCCTGAAAGAAGACGCTAATTGTGTATTCGGAATATACAAGGGGCAGGAATTACAGGCAGTAGGATGGCAAGATAAAAACACCGGTCTGCTTCACACTTCAGTGCGTACAGTTGACATCAAAAGCAATTTCCAAGTAAACCCAGAGTAAACCCAAAGTAAACCCAGAGTGGACCCAAATTTTCAAAAAGTAAACCCAGAGTAAACCCAAAGTAAACCCAGAGTGGACCCAAATTTTCAAAAAGTAAACCCAGAGTAAACCCAAAGTAAACCTCAAAAGTAAACCCAGGGTTTAGTTGGGGTTTACTCTGGTGTTAGGTTGGGTCTGATCGGTACTGTACAGGTATAATCATGCATTGTGTAGTCATATTCAGAGCTTTCAAGTTGATAGAAGCTAGAATTTTAAAGTACAGAATTGCAATTCTGAGTGGAATTAATAAGAATGGTATCATCTGGATAAACTAACTTGTTTTGTTTTAAAATTTCTAAATTTTATCAATTTACTTATATTTTGTTATAATTAACTAAGATTTTGTAAATGTATAAGTTTATAAACCTACCAATATGTGTGGTTTTTGCAGGCAGAAACATTTCCAGTTGATTGGCTCTCCACTGAAGTGTATCAATGCCTTCCCCACTCTATGTGACCAAAGGGAAAGGTTCTTGAAACTGGTAAAAGAGAGAGAGAGAGAGAGAGAGAGAGAGAATGAAAGAGAAAGGGAGAGAGAGAATGAGAGAGAGATGATTATTTCTTGTAGTTGGTGAAAGAAAAGAATATATTAAAAAAAACTAAGTTTTTCTGAATGGTTTGATAAATCTGCTGAATCCTGGTAAGACAAATAAATAAATTCAAACCAAGTCTGTAGTGTAATGACAATAATAATTCTTTATTAAATGTGATCTACATAAGTAGCTTTCTTATAGAGGTAAAAGATATATTAAAGGAGACTCCCCTCCTTGTTAAAAAGAAATAAACCAATAAATTATCTCAGAAAAGCTATTAAATGGTTTGGTGAAATCTTGAGTTTTTCATTGCTACATGTACATAATCCACAGGGCTGGAGCTGCAGTGAAGCCGCGGACATGAATTACTTCTACCGCGAGTTGGTGCCACCTGCCGAACATCACCGCGTGGAATCCCTGGAGCCATTCGATGAGTACGAGGAGTGGCACCTGAAGTGTAACCACTATATGGTGGTGGTAGCCTCCAATGCTAGTGGTTTCCCCTCACTGCTGTCTGGTAAATGATATATGAACTAGTGGTAGCCACAAAGTCTAGTGGTTAACCGCCCCTGTTTGGTATTCAAAAGATTTTTATGTTTTAAGTACAAAGTGTAGAAGTCTTTAAAATGCAAGGATAAATATTAATGGTTCACTAAGCTTTTTTAATAGTCTGCATTTCTTTTTTCATTATCTCTTTCTGAAAGTTATGTATTAATGGATATGAGATAAATTCATTTTTTAGCTCTATAGTGGCACTATCCAAATTAATACATGTATATGCCTGTTAATTGGACATTTTGTAATTAATAATATGATATGTGGACCATATACAGTACCAATCAGACCCAACCTAGGAGAAAGTACACCCCAACTCGACCCTGGGTTTACTTTCGGGGTATACTCTGGGTTTACTAAAGTGGACCCAGAGTAAATCCAGAGTAGACACAGAGAGTAAACCCAGATCAGAAGTATACCCCTAAAAGCAGATGCTTCATGTGTATTTGGAATATACGAGGGGCAGGAAGCAGTAAGATGGTAAGATAAAAGACGGGTCTGCTTCACACTTCAGTGCAAACAGTGGACCCCAAAATCAAATCCTGAGTAAACCCAAAGTAAACCCCGAGTAAACCCAAAGTAAACCCGAGTGGACGCAAATTTTCAATAAGCAGACCCAGAGTAAACCCCAAGTAAACCCCAAAAGTACATGTAAATCTGGTGTTAGGTTGGATCTGATCAGTATTGTACATATTGTGGCTTTCTGATCTCTGTTCACCATAAATTATGTAAATGTTGTTTGGATTTTTGATTTTGTTAAGAATTTAAATCTTATGAGAACTTTTTGTCACTGTTGATTAGACATTGGGACTCTGCTCGAGACAGACAGTCCAGGGTGTCTCCTGGTGGAGGGGAGGGCTGGCTCTGACCTAGTTAAGAGGTTTGGACATAGTTCGGTGATGCTGAGGGATGGACACTCACTGGTCAGCTTCGGGGGATTCGGGGAGGAGATGGGCAAACACTGCAGGATTCTGGACCTGACCATCACAGATATCAGGACACTTCAGTCCTATGTTGTTCCTGTGAAGGTCAACCCAAGGGAAGTTCAAGGTCAGAACTTACATGTGTAAATAGATAGACTTTACTTAATGAAGTAAAATGGGTCAACTTATGGTTAGTTTTATTGTCAGCTTTTTTTTGGGGGGGGGGGGTGCTTAAATTATAAAGCTAAGTTAACTCAGTTTTTTTATAGAATGTAAATCATATTGTAGATTGAATTCCAGAATTTCTAATCTCATAACTTTTGACACTACTTTTATTTCTGAGAATCTGTTTGTTTGAAACTAAACATATAAACTGTATTGTGGCGTCATTAATACTGATGGTCATCAGTTTTCATAAATTTAATGAAAATCTCAGTGTATAAACAGTGTATAAAATTCTGTGTATCTAATGAACACACACTTATTACAGTGAGCAGAATGCATGACCAGAGCATCCTGCTGGGGGATGGATCCGTGCTTCTGGTGGGTGGAAGGACCTCCCCAATTCATATGTGTACCCAGGTTCTGAAAATAGAATTCATCAGCGACAATCCACTGGGTTCAAATTTCATCTGCACGAAATGTGGTCTAATTGCAGAGGATGTCTGTCAACACAAAGAGAACATTAGTCCCCAAGAGCAAGTTTTTGTGGAGGTATCCAGTGTTAACAGTGAATCTGATTCATTTACAAATAGTTTGTGTCCTCCTAATCATGAAAGCCAAGGACAATACAACACAGAGAGCAGTGGTGCCCAGAGACTGGGCAGTAGACCTAACAGTGTCAATAGTGTGAACCACAGACCGAGTGAAATCAGTGAAAATAGATTGATGAATAGTAATAATAAGTGTGGAGATAATGGTGCCTGTGATAAGTGTGTCTGTGATGGGGGGTTGGGGGAGGCTGTGGGGAATGATGGGGGGCAGAGTGGTCGGTATTCAGGGGTGAGGTTCCAGGAGGTGAAGACGTCAGGGGACGGTCCATCCCCACGTTGGAGACATGCCACTGTGTTGATTCAATGTCAAGGTCAGTTACACAGGTAGATAGGTCTCACATGAAATTAGGCTAAAAAAACAAATAATGTTTAGTTTCAAACATTTTGTGAAATATACCAGGCAGTTGATTTGAAAAGGGGAAAAACTCAGATTGCTTTTTTTATTTCTGCTTAAAATTGAAATATTGATTTATTTTCCTCTCCGAAATAGCATTGAAATTAATCAATGAGGCAATAAGATGGTGTCACAATAAGTTGGTGCCACAATAAGGTGGAGCCTGAGAAACTAATTTTTTTTTTTGCCATTGATTTACCACTGTAAGCATGAAATGAATTATCAGATAATTTTATCTTTGATTTCATAAATTTTCCCCATCATGCATTTTGCCAGGTCGTGACCTGTTGTATTTACATGGAGGCCGTACAGACAAGGAGCTGGCATTAGACGACAGTTACCTGTTGGACACAGAGACTTTTACCTGGACAAAGGTGAGCTAATTCCTGCAGCTGTCTGACATGATTGTATTTTTGATAAATCAGCAACTTTTTTTCCATGTAAAATCTATAATGTTGTAAAATGGTCAATTCACAAAATCATCTAATTAAAGAGATACGGTAAACGCAGAAATATTCGTTGAGGATTGGCAGTATTTATCAATGAAATTAAATCCATGACAAATTTTTAATCCAAGTATTAATAAATACAGAGTTGATATGTGATACACTTTAGAGATAACTATTGGACGAAATCAAATCCCAACGAAATTGTATTTTGTTTAAAAACAACGAAATTCTAACCCAACGAATATATGTGCTTCTACAGTAATAAATCATACAGAAATATGTTTATGGTCAAAGAACAAGCACACTTAAGTCATAGAGAACGGGCCCTTTTTCAGTGCCATTTTTATGTAGAAAATATCAACAAATTGCTTTTTCCCCGTAATATTTAAGCACTGATGGTTACTTCTGATTTATATGCACGCTTAAATTTACCAAAATTAGCATACAGTTTAAAAAATTGAGGATTTTTAAATGCTTATAAATAATCAAAATCCGGAAAAATCGAACCGAACCTACTTGAATTGTGTCTATTTAAATCAGAGGGAGGAGACATTTAAATTAACATTATTCTGTTGGTGGATCGATTGGCACGTTTCCTGAATTATACTTTACGCATTATTTTACATTTGAAAAAAAAATCCAATTAAGCTTTGAAGTTGCATATTACCATAGTGATCAAACAAACATTCCTGACCATACAAAGTTGATGGAAAGCGATTTAAAACGTGTCAATGTTTACAGTGAGCACATTTGACAAACATCTACCTGGATAGAAACTACATGATTGTTTGAAATAATTTATTCCATGCGTGGGTTCAAACATGAAAAACCTTGAAATTTTCATACGTTTTTCATTTTTTAGGTACCAGCCTAATGTAGTACAAACTTCTTATTTTCACAGGAGTTTTCTAAATGTATAATGTGTATTTTGTCTTTTCCACAAGTTTGTACTCGGTTAGGCTGACAGTAAACAAAGGCTTTGAAATGAATGCCCATCCTCGATTTACTATATATATAAAATCATGAGTGTCGGCTGACCCCTACCATGTTGTAAAGTTTGCTTTTGATACAGGAAATTCAGCGCTAAAACTTGTTGATTCTTATGGATTAGATATCAGTAGGTGATGTTAGGTAAAAATATGACTAATTTGAATCTTTATTTTTTTCTCTTTTTACCGGGGCCCATAAGTGCACTCATTCTTTAAGCTTTCAAAGTGAAAATTAGAACTGAACAAATCTTAAATGTTATCGGCATGTAAAGAGTGATGTTGCAAAATTTTTTTTTTTTTATAGATTGAGGACAAAGGGCCTGGAAGACGGCAATCCCATACTGCCTCAGTGTGGGGAGATCATGTGATTATCGCGGGAGGGATGGATCAAGGGCTTCGACCTTTGGCCTCACTGTTCATGTTCAGTGTTCACACAAGACAGCATACACTGCTGCAGGTTCAAGGGAGCCTCCTGCCAAGGTACAAAAAAATCCTCTTGGACACCCTCCCCCCCCCCCAAAAAAAAAAAATAAAATTCAAAAACAAACAAACAATATTATCCCTCAGACCCCCCCATGAAAAGTTTTCTGGATCTGTGCCTGTGCATGTACCTGGTATTACTTTATGATATATTGATTAGTTATTAAGTTTTTATCAATGTTTTATCTAGTGTTGTTGATTGACAGGTACTCCCATACAGCCCATGTGATTGACAATCAGCTGATACTGGTGGGCGGAGTCAATGTCAATCACACAGTGCCGGGCGTGGCTATAATTGATATTGACAGCAAGAAAGTGAGGGAGTTCTCAATTCCAGTAAGTGAGCTACTTCTGATTATACCATAGTACATTGTAAAAATGTAAGACCTAGTTGTTATGGGCAATTGATATAAATGCACCGGATATCCTGTTATTTTCACAATGACCTTATTTTATCTTATTAACAACTTCATTTACTTAATTACAAAAATTACAATTCACAGAATTTATATCCGGTTTGGTTGGTATGAAAAACTTTTTAAAATCGAAATAGAAACTTGCTTAAAGGAAAAAGTTCACTAAGTACACTAATTCATAGGTGTTTATGTGTAGTGGTTTGTAGCAAATATTTGTAATCTAGAGATATGCATCTCATACATTTATTACCATACAATAAAGTGATTCAAAGATTTGGGACAAAAAATACTTTTTCCGTCAGTGACAAATACTTTTCCTTGTGTCTGTTGTTTAATTCTTGTTGAACAAATAAATTTGTTGTTTTTTAGGTGGAATATGGAGAACAGCTGTTGATGTTACACAAACACACAAGCTGTTACCTTAACAACAACAGAATTTTGGTGATCGGGGGCGGGGGCAACTGCTTCTCATTCGGAACTCATCTGAATTGTTCCCCATTTGAGATAGACATCAGCCAATGCTGGGGAGAAAAGTGATAGAGACTTGAGATTTTTAACAGACATAAAATTGCTTTTAGTAAATGAGGGTGCTTTATAAAAAGGGAAAGTATTGTAATAATTGCAGATGGGTGTAAAATAAATGAAGTATTTATGATGAGTTATTTTTGGCTTTAATTTTATTGAAGCCTCCTAGTATTAAACTATTGAATTTGACTCATGACGTATTTTCAGAACAGACATATCCAAACCAACATCATCTTCGCTAGCCAAGGGTTTACGATCCACTCTGCTCCTCTACAACCCTTGGCAGATTTAGCCGACTAAATCAAAACTCGCGCACCGGAATCTGATTGGCTGCGAAGACAAGCGATCGCAGAGAATCTACTAATTGGCGGTGTAGTTCATTGGGTTTTTATATAAAATATAAATACATTCATTATCACAATTTTTACACGATTAATAAATAAAATTTGATATATAATTACTTATATATGGGTTTTCTGAATAATTCTTATTTTTTTTCTTTTTTCACATGGCTATTTCTTCTAAACCTTTTAGATTTAAAATACTTATTTTAGCTGCTCCAATTTAACTACATCGCTAGACGGCGCTGTGCTGTTTCTGTAAACATTGGCTAAATCTGCCAAGGGTTGTAGAGGAGCAGAGTGGATCGTAAACCCTTGGCTAGCGAAGATGAACCAACATAGTTGTTCATTAAAAAAACTAGTTTTATGTAGCCCCTTGTCCAAAAAGACTGTCACACAATGCTTTTCATTATTATTTAAATATCTTATACCTCATGCTCACACAAGTAATGATGAGGTAATCACAAGCACTGACAAGTTATGCTCCTTTTCTGTACATTACCCAAAAATATGTTTTTGTCCTTATTATTTCAATAGATTTTTTCAAACAGCTACATTTTATGAGTAGTAGAAGTAATTTTCCACGAAACTATTTCTGTTGCAATTGATAATAACTATTAAACAATAATTTGACAACTCAATATTCATATTATAAATGTATTTCCAATGCATGTGTTTCATAATGTATCATATTCTATATCCCTGTTATGTTGTTTTGGTTTTAAATTAATTCATAGCAAAAACATTAAAACATAAAATTTAGAAACATTACAAATCTCATGCGCGGATCTGGGGGGGGGTCGTGGAGCCGGAAAACACAATTATCCTTCAGGACCCCCCTTGGAAAAAATTTCTGGATCAGCGCATGAATCTCCTGTCTTTATGTTCTATCGGCTGATAATGAAAACGCATCATTATTTGGTAACACTCATTGTATGGTTGTGATAATACATACCATTCATAAATTATTCATAAATAACATGAACTGGTAATTTAAACTGGCAAAACAATCAAAACATTAATTTTTAAAAGCATGATACACAAACTAGACTCCATCACATTCAAATCAAGAAACACTTAGATAGTTTTTGCACTCTGTTCCTTTCATCCTTGACCAAGTACCTGTATTCTGGTCATTTTCACTGATTATTTGAGATCTTGTAAAATACAGAAAACACCGAACACAAACGTGGGAATCTAAAAATGGACTTGACTCCGTCAATGCATTACATTATGAATGAGGTCATATTGGAATTTGAATATTGGCGGGAATAATGACGTCATCAGTCGTCCTTAAGATTGACAGCTATAGTAACGCCTTCACTACCTGAGTGTTTATCTACAACTGGTTCCCAAAGTACAAGGTACACTAGCCAGTAACCGACATTGAACAAGATAAACACTATGGGGAACAGGAAGCGCGACACGCGGTCTATGTTCCGGGCTTTCTCTCGGTTTTTCGGTGGCGTGAAAGAGAAGCCTTCCTTCTGACTGGTCGGACTCTCGGTCTTTGGTGAATGCTGAAAGACAAAACCACGGACACGTTTTATTGATTTCATATGCCTTGAATGCTTAAAAGTAAGAAAGAACTTGAAGTTCTTTTTAAACCTAGGATATAAATTATACAACACGGTGTTCATTCACATTTGACCTCAAGATCACAAGCATTATAATTTAATTTCCACACTGGCTGTCTTAAGCTTGATTAACAAAATTGTTAAAGAGAAATCAGCTGTTTAAGATTTTTGACTTTTTTTAAAGTCATGACCCCAAATATTCGTGTTATTTGATAAAATTGAGGTCAGATACATTGTATACTAAGCCAACAAGCTAGATTTTTCTAGTTCTAATGATCAATTTACACTCTTTTCCGGTTAGCTGCTTCACAATTCATGACGGAAATTCAGCCAATTGCGAAAATGATTACAGGGCTCAAATTACACGTTTGCAACATCTATATAATTCCTGCAAAAAAATAGGGTTCGCTTTCTTATTGGTTGATTGAAAATAATGAATATTCATGATGAACCACGGCCAGTCAGTGTTTAATTAAGAGATTCTGTTGGTTTCCATACACGAATATATAAATTTTTTGATTTAGTGTATTACCTTGGAGTTTCCGTTGACAAGAGAAGGTAAATCCAGCACCGATTTCCGCCGACTTTCCACTCGGTTGGAAACATTCACCCAGGCAAACTCCAGGAGTCCGGCGAATACAAAGAACAGACAGGCGAAGATCCAGACATCCATGGCCTTCACATAGGACACGACCGTCAGTCCGCGCACGGCGGCCGAGCTCTGAGTCGTCATAGTGAGTACCGTCAGGAGGCCCAAGGAAATTCGGGCGGGAACCGCGTCAATGCTCAGCCAGAAATTGACCCAGGACAGTATGACGACTAGAACACACGGGACATAGGTCTGGGTCAGGTAGTAGCCGATGTTCCTCTCCAAGTGTATGTCCAGTCCGATACAGGTGTAATTGACTGAAAATGATACGCAGAGCACTGGCTTAATTGGCAAACCACACTCATATATAACTAATGACTTTCATTTATAACAAGTTAATCAACCCAAAATTATTTTATTATGAATTATTCAGCCCCCCCCCCCCCCAAAAAAAGAACAGTTTTTTCATCCTACAAATTTACATAATTAATTATGTGGGTATATCCCTCTAACTATTTTTAGAATTGGTAGGACAACAAAGTATATAGTGCCTTTAAGCAAAATAGTCCCTAGACTTGCAGAGTGTTTATACATTTTTGAGACTTTTTAAATCAGAATGCTTGACACATGTCAGAAAAGAGGATCTGCAATTTTAAAAGCAAGTGTCAAAATTAAATTATCATTTGAAGGAAAGAATTTAAATTGTTTGATGTACACCCTTTCCAAAACTGTGAGATTCCCTGCTTTTACTTTTATTTTCAGTTTTTCAATACAGACGCATTTTGCCGGAAAACGAATCTGATTTCACACCACGAAATTTTAACAGGAAAGAGACAATTTGATGAGCTTTTATTCAAGAGGTCCCTCGTTGCTGAACGAAAATTAGGGCCGGGGCTATGAACATAACGTTAACATTACCACCTAAGGCAAATGCATTAGTGGACTGTACCCATGGTGCCGTTGAACCACGGGATATTCAAACATTTTAACATACTGCTCATCCAAGCATGCTTACTTGATGATATACATGTATTTATCCACAATATATAACACGAAATAATATTAAATATCGATTGCTGAAGGAATATCATTCGAATATCAATCAATTTGATAAAAGTCGAAATATGACTCAAAAAACGAAGTTCTCCAATGAAAAAATGAAACTAAGTCCCTTACTGCCCATGTACTGCTGGTCACAGAAGAAAGACCTCATCAGTGTGATGTCAAACTGCGGCAGCCTGAGGGTGCTGGAGATCTCGGCGGGCGTGTCCCTCCACCGGACCACCAGGGTAGAGGCGCTGTGACTGTCTGGGGACAGAATATACAGCCTTACAGTGATTGTGTTATATATTGCTTTATACAATGTATAGTGTTGTTTTCTATAGCGATTGTGTTATATAACGAATGTTATAACAGCTGATGTGTTTTATAGCGGGTGTGTTTGCGGGTATGTTACTAGTATTTCATTCTATTAGTGGATGTGTTATATAGGAGGTGTTTTAGACAGCGGGTATGTTTGCAGGTATGTTATATAACGGATATGTTATATAGCGGGTATGTTACATAACGGTATGTTATATAGCGGGTATTTTATATCATTCTATTAGTGGATGTGTTATATAGGAGGTGTGTTAGACAGCGGGTGTGTTTGCGGGTATGTTATATAATAACGGGTATGTTATATAGTGGGTATTTTATATAACGGGTATGTTATATAACGGGCATGTTATATTGAGGGTGTGTTTGCGGGTAAATTATATAGAGAGTGTTTATATGGGAGGTGCGTTATTAAGCGGATATATCAAAATACAAACATTTATAAATAATTTTTGTTTAATTTTATTTTTAAGAAAAAGATCTTGAATGTTCAAATATGCGTTCAAGAAAGCTAACATCAGAGGATACGAAAATAATTTTTACTGATAAATGGCAAGAATAAATAAGCATTTCATTAATTATTTTCATATTTTAGAGATATGAAGTACTTGAAATCATAACTCACAGCTCTCCATACGGATATCACAGATCTGCTTGTCCAGTGGATATTTATGGAGGTCCATCATACAGGAAAACACTCCGGAAACTCTAAAGGAACCAAGGAATGAATATAAGATATATCTTTTAAAGTTTATTCCCTATGCTAAAACCATGATAAGTCATTGCATAACCCTATATCTAATTATGATTTCAGCTTTTTTTCAGTTGACTATACTAGTATATACAGTATCAAAGTTGCAGGTGATTTATTCTTACAACATTCTTTGTAGTTATTTTAGTGAAAACGTAAAAGATTTTATGTATTTAAGGACACAAGACGATATTAGATTATATATACTACATGTATCTAGGAATGCAAATTTATATAAATTTATTTGGTTTTATAATATTTATATATTCATTTCACAAAAAAAAATTAAAACAGAATATCAGTCAATATTCAACTTATTTTAAACTTACTTTTTGCATTATATGTGTAAAAAAACACCATCACAGTATATTTCATGTCTACAGATGTATCAACTATCAAAATAATTGAGGTATAATTCAAACATAGTGAATATTATTCATAAAATTCTACGGAAGGCCAGTATACTTGTATTTTACGGTCGCTATTAATAAGTACCTCCCATTAACCAATTCAATACTCCACAAAAACTAAAATTAACAAACTGTTGAATTATCATCGAGTTAAATGACAGACAGCTGACAATAGAGTATAGATCCCATTGGTTTCTCACCTCGCACTGTACAGTACCAGTCCGTCCGGGTAAATATACATCATTTTGTTGGGCACAGTGACAGTGTGGAATTTGGCGGTCTTTTCATTGATTATGTAGAGGTCGGGTACCCAGATTTTGTCCATTAGTTTGGGGTCAAGCTCTAGGTTTTCTATCCCCAGGGATTCGTTAAAGCGAAGGCGCGGGTCATACCACCTCTGTCTCAGGTAAAAAGACATGTCGTAGTCCTAGAATCATACAGGTAAAAAGACATGTCGTAGTCCTAGAATCATACAAGTAAAAAGACATGTCGTATTCCTAGAATCATACAGGTAAAAAAGACATGTCGTATTCCTAGAATTATACAGGTAAAAAGATATTTTGTAGTCCTGGAATCATACAGGTAAACAGATAGACCTAGATTTATATACGTAAAAAATATAGAAGCATACAGGTGAAAAAATATGTCGTAGTCCTAGATTTATACAGGTAAAAAGACATGTCATGGTTCTATATCTATACAGGTAATTAGACATGTCATGGTTCTATATCTATTCAGGTAATTAGACATGTCATGGTTCTATATCTATACAGGTAATTAGACATGTCATGGTTCTACAATTATGCCGAGAAAAAAAATATTAGCGTCTATTGATTTTTTTCAAATGGTAATGAAAATAGAATTCGAAGTTCTGAAAGAGTGAATGGCTAATTATCATATTGACATATTTTAATTCTTAATCGTTAAGCGCATTACCCAATATATAACTGGAAAAAGAGATTAGAATGTACACCTTAAGTTACTAGTATTTCAATTTACACTCTCTCTCTCTCTCTCTCTCTCTCTCTCTCTCTCTCTCTCATATATGTAAAGGGAGGCATTCTCATATGCTTATCACAGTAGTTTCAGAGATGATCCAAGAACTACAAAACTCTAGGACAACGATTTGACATACCATGCTGGAATCACTGATAGAGTCAATACTCAGGATATACAACTGGACATTTTCTGTAACTGGCAAACCTGTGAAGTGTAAATAGAATGTCACGTGTCGGCGACCTTTTAAATTTCAATATTCATTACAGAATTGACCAATCAGTTATCAAGATAATATGTAAATTAATACACACACATTTTGAATTTTAAAATGTGTCTAACGGTGCAAATTAGGAAATACGAGGGTCAATAAAAAAATATGAAGACTTTTGCCTTAGTAATACCTCTAAAAAACGGGATATATTGTTTTGTTGAACAGATATCAGTTACTTAAGACAGATAGTCCTCTTTAAAATTGACTAAAAACATTGACGTCGCCGGACGTCACGACACAACGAAAAGTATAAACAGTATGGATTTAACTCGGAGAAAAGCCTAGTATACGAACTGTGAAAATGCTCAATGGTGGAAAAAAATAAGTCAAAGATTATTTTCACGTTGTGTTTAATTGTATTACATTTTTTGAGGGTGGTTGTATTTGTATTTTGAACATCAAAAGTACGAAATAGAGTAAAAAAAGTGTAAATATTTGGTCAAAAGAATAAACAACGTCATCTGACTTCAGGGCTTTTCTTACAGTAAACGAAGAGACATGCGGTAAAAAAAAAGAAAACTTCGAGGAACTAACTTATGATTCTCGAAAAATGTGAACAAGTTAGATGTCAAGTGATATAGTGCCGATTTCAATTGTATGGTGAAAAGCATAACAGAATCAGGGTGATATAAAGATTGGGTATTTCTATTAACTGTACACGCGTTATCCTGACGTCATTTTTTTAACGTTACCGTGCGCCGTGGTGACGAAACATGTTTTTTTTTAAATCGGGTAACAAAATTACCTTTTCATCAAATGGAATGAAATTTCGTATATCAATACAATAAGTGTTGGTGCATAAATTAATTTGTAAGTTATGACTATTATGAAAAATATATGATAAACATAAACATTGTCTTCGTATTTTTTGATTGACCCGCGTATGTAGTTTACTTAATGTTTGAAGTTAATAAAATCATACGCAAAACATTCTAAGATTTCAATCATAATACACTGTACCGTACGTTGTCTAAAATAATTATGATTTGGTTGCTATAAAGATTGATATAACTGATAACACACACTACACGTGTTACAATTAGGGTATATTTTTCAGCGTTTTAAGTTTTGAGTCCTTTCATGTAGTTTACTAATATCACCATGACAACTAAAGAAATTGAAAGCCAACTTCTGTAGTCTTATGGAACGGTCAGTCCTTCCCGCTTAAATTAATTTCTGTTAACTACTAAAAAAATTTAAAATTAATCAAGAAATAGAAATAACAGGACAGCTGCTGGCATTGAATTTAACCATTCTTGTCAACAGAAGTGCTTCATAATTAAGGCAAATATTCCAATCGCAACTTCTCGGGGGTTTTTTCCGGCCGAGTTTTTCTGCTTGTCGGAAAGGCCGAAGATGTTGCGATTGGCTGAATTTTGCCGATTTTTGCGTTGCCGTTTGGACTCGGAAGTCTAAGGAGCCATGTGACTTTAATAGGCGTGATCGCCGATAATACATGTTGGTTTATCGAATACATAAAATATGTTGGTATTAATAACAAGCACCAACAGTAACTTATTTGTGAAATTAAAACTTGAATCCATCAATACAAGGGACGTCAAAATATAACGGCATGTGATGTTGAAAAACGTGTGCTGACCCAGTCCATGCTGGACTCACCTTCTGTCACGGGGGCCTGTGTTGCCTCGTACCCGTCTAGTAATTGGTTTATTAGGCTGTGTCTACAAAGGAAGTGACGTAATGGTAGAAACCTATATTTGTTACATGTCAATGAACTAGGTGCTCTTGGGACTGATTTAAAAATGTTTTTCACAATTTTTATGTTTTGTCGATCGACAGACCATGTATGCCTATCTACTGTACATGTAAGTTGCTAGATTTAATCAACCATTTAGTCAAAAACCTTAGACAGAAAATTACACGTATATTTAACTTTTCTAATGAATTTCAATCGCCAGTTCCCTCGTTTATATAGTACAATTTTCAATAAACTGATACAATTTCCTGTCGCATTGTGCCAGCCGGAAATTCTATAATGTAGATAAATTAAATTATTGAGAAACATGTCCACATTGTTCCACTCTTTTTTTCGTTGTTTGAGAAACATTCTGCAAATGTCTTGCATATATAAATAAAAAAGGACCTCGATTTTGAGGGAAAATAAACAGTTACTAACTTCTACTGTACACGAAACCCACGCTTTAATAGCAATATCGGACTGAAAATATACCGGAAAATCGGGTTAACAGACCGAGAGGCTTCATCAGTTCTCAGCTAAGGACTTATTCACTGGTATAAGACTGAAATGTGTTTGTTCGTGGTCTTGAGGTTTTTCTTCTTTTTTTTTTTTGAATACTTGAAATAACATATTGGGCATGTCGGGTGTGAATTGCATCAGTCATTGATTTATCTGGCGATTACGTCAATTTTCAGGTGTTTAATGTGGTCGATTCCTGTAAGAAAATTTTTTATTAAAAACTGTAGAGAATCGAAGTGATAAATTGCATCTTTTATTTCCAAAACTTTTTATAGTGTTTCCTATCGACTTAAACATTTAGAAGTTAAAATTGCAATGTTGAGCATACAAGACCAAATCCAAGCATTATATATTTCAAGTCAACATGTTAAAGTTTTTAAAAAAATTATTAATCGAAAAAATTTTAAAGTTCAATACCAATTTCCTTGAAACTTGCAGATTTCTTTCAGCATCTTATTTTAAATTTTTTTTTGGAAAAATGATGATTTATTCGCGTATATTGACTTGTTGAACACTAATTTATTAATGACACCTAAAGCACTGGTTGTAGTCGACATCAATATCATTACTACTGAAAACTTTGAGATACAGTATACGCTACTTATCAATTATTTATAATGCAGAACCAATTATTTTGGAGAAAACACCTTTACCTGATGTTAATTGGAGAAGATGTATGGATAGATTCCGGACATAAAGATAAAACTGCTGCAAGCAGGAAGAGCAAGGAGTTCTGTTCCATTGTCTGAGGAAGAAGAAACAAGTTTCGAATTTAATTTTTCGATTTTTTTTTCTCTCATAAATATTTCATTATTTGTACCACTGGAAATGCTTCAAGATATCATATGTACAATCTCCAGTGAGTAAACTGAGATAAATATATATTGTTTCACATGTCGATATTTTTTCTTTGTTCGACTTTGCACATCGTTATTCCATACGATCTAATTCAAATATTATTTTCATTTGAATAATTTCTAGTCGTTTGAAAAGCAAAAAATTCTGAAATTACTTACGAGTACTAAAATATTTTATGCCATGGTAAGTTTATAACTATACATGGACACATTCAAGGAACTGTGAATCGTGTTTCAAACGAATGGGGTTGCTTTTCGTCGCTAAAAATACGACCCTGTTCACGTATCCTAGGAAATGATTATCTACATGTACGGACAAAGCTTTGTTAGGTAATGCATTTGCTTTAAGCAACTTCTTCGTGTAGAAATACTTAACAGTTGATTTCAATTAAAAGTACCCATTAGATCTAGATCTAACCTAAAATTTTGGATATGATTTTTTAGCCATTGAATGATAAAATAATATTTTTATATATTCATTTTATTATAAATTTCCAATTTCCCTACATCATTATATGAAGCTGTTCTTCACAGGGAGATCGATGTAATCTAAAAATGGCGACAACCATCGAGTCACCTTAAGGGTACAATGTTTTAGTTTGTTCTTGTTGACAAGAAACCAGTATCAATATGTCTTTGATACTATTCTTGAATGATTTAGTAAACAGAAATATAAAACCTGTTTTTCTTTATAATTTGAAAGAGAGAGAGAGAGAGAGAGAGAGAGAGAGAGAGAGAGAGAGAGAGAGAGAGAGAGAGGGGGAGAGAGAGACAGAGAGAGAGAGAGAGAATGAATCAATGAACAGACAAATATGTGTTTTATCTCAGCTTCACAATGTGATTTTTTTTAAATCCAGGATTATATCTTAATCATTCTACCATCATAAAACTCAAGTATTTATTTGTCATGCATAATAAACACTTTTGTCATCACTTAATTATAATTTACATAAATTACGTTTTATGTTCAATCAAATACTGAAAGCAAAGCATGATTAATCATTCCTTATTGATAAATCATGAAGAGACCTTTTACTTTTATCTGGATTGATAGAGGATCTGGAATAAAATATTAAACCCTTTAAATGAACATCATACGACTTTGTAATTCTGATAAAATCGGATCACATATTAAACTTTCTAATGAAATCGATTCAAATATTTTGGGATCACAGAAATCCAATACTACAGCCATTGCCTGGTTTTAACAAAAAGATTTTACAACATGCTTTAAATTCAATCTCACCTGGTTTCCTATTAGCACGAGTCCACCATATAGGTGTACGCTTGTAGTTTACTTTTAATTATAAATGTACGACATGTAAACTCCCCGAAGTTTAATTCAATACAATCAGATAATAATACATAAAGCTGTTTACATTTTTTCGCGCTTTGCCTTAAAGCTTTAAATCTCTCCCGACTGGTTTTATCCAGACCCCAGTGAATACATGTATATGGTGACTAAATACCCTTTGCCATTTTCATTTGACTCATTTGACAGTAATCTTCGATTTTGGCTGGATATAATTAAAAGGACTGTTTTGTAACATTGTTTTATAAAATCGTGCACTTTTAACTATAGTGCACATTAGCTTTTAATTTCATCTTTTGACCTTTAATATTCAAAAATTGAATGCTTGTATTAATCTATTAATTTTTATGCTACTTTTGTTTATCTTGGTTGGGACAAATTTAAGTGCTTCTGTATTAATTAAGCTGATAACATAAAAATTGTTTAAACAGTTAAGCTCCGATCCGTAGAACATATATCATTTAGCGATAGAACATTTCATTTAAAACACCAACTACCCTTATTGTCACTATTCTTTGAATTCATAGCACCAATTCTTTATTAAAAATCGTTCTATATATATCATGCCATCGTATAATCGATAATTATATATAAACTAGTATATAACTTAAAAATTAGAAATCTGAGAGAGAGAGAGAGAGAGAGAGAGAGAGAGAGAGAGAGAGAGAGAGAGAGAGAGAGAGAGAGAGAGAGAGAGAGAGAGAGAGAGAGAGAGAGAGAGAGAGAGAGAGAGAGAGAGAGAGAGAGAGAAACAAAAAGATTTATTGGGTTCTTCCACGGCTGATTCATAATGAACATAATTTTTACAAAAGAACTTTACAGTTATTTACCAGTATGATGTGTGCATCAAATCGAACCCAGGGTATTCTGTGCAAGAGTTTTAAAATGTTGACTTTATATCTGCAGTGTCATTTATCTAATTGTAAACCTTTGAAAATGTACACATGTACATATATACATTTAATTAAACCTATTCCTTTTTTAAAATCTATTTATTTGAAACGTAACCCTTATAATCCTAAAACTGAACATGACATATATATCTATTTTTAAAACATTGTGATTTAGGGCTTTACTTAAGACATAACCTTCAAAAGATTAAAATAAATCGACTTTCCTTGGCGTTCAAGTGGTTCTGCTTAATCTAAACGTGAAATTTTAATGACTAATTATCAAAACCAAGACAAAAGCAAGGGTCGGGATTAATTAGTAATCTAGATATTTACTAATTAATAAACAAAATATCATTTCAATTATATGGAATTAATGCAATGCATATATATAAGACATTTGTTTTTGTTGATTTAACATAAAATATTAATGATTTACGACAATCTGGTGAAGAATCTTTAGTAAATTGCCTTTAGATATCAAATACATGTATTCACTTTACAAGGTTTCTCATAAGATATATTAAGTACTCTGCTCTATTAGGTTGTTGCTTTGGATCTGATATTTATTCGACAATAAACCTCAAGATCATCAAGAATGAGCATTATCATTAAGGTCTTTTGCTCCAACAAAATCAATTCCGGATTTCGTAACTAGGTCCTTGGTTCTTTTTTTATTGTCAAAATTGTCGTAAAACTCTAATTGTCGTAAAACTCTAATTGCCGTAAGGTTGTTCTAAGGACTTCCCTTTGCTCTTAGACCCATTAAAATTGCCGAATGGTTGTAGCCATTTTTATGTTATATTAATCTCCTTTTGAAGATATAATGATATAGGAAATTTTAAAAAAAAATTAATGCTAAAATATCTGATCACATACTTACATGTATACATAATAATGCAGGCACGTAGCGGACTGTACCTATAATTTCTATTCCTTACTTTCACTTCAATTTTTTTTATGCCCCCAACAAAGTGGGGGGGGGGGCAACTCCATGCTTACTCACTTTTTTATCTGTAAATTGAATAAAAAATGTTTGCTCGAAGAAAAAAAGGGGGGGGGGGGCAGCCCCCCTTCCTGCCCCCGATGCTACGTGCCTGTAATGAAAGCCCGTAGTTTATATATGCTGCTGATTAATAAAATAAACCCTGAAACCCTTTAGAGAGTCTTAGAAATCAGTAGGAGTTTTGGGGGGTAATTAATAAAGAAAGTTTTTGTCACAAAAATTTCAATTGACGATGACTTGGGTTAGGTGAAAACGAGCCGTGTATCTAATCAATGTAACGCACGCATCTCTCTGACATTTCTGTTGAGACAATGTGATGAGATGAAAAAGTAATTTCTAAGTAAAGAGGAACTCTTACCTATATCCGGGGCGTTTACTGGTCGCCGAACCTTCCTAATAAGCTATGAATTCACTTTTTACAGATGGGTATTCCATTTACAACTGCTCTTTAAACACCTTGAGTACACGCACAACAATTGCTTGGTCTGATCTCTACTGAAAACAGACCTTGTGTACATGTATATATATATACGCATTGTGGCATTTTAAATCTGGTGAACTATTGTGCGTGGGGTAGTGGATTGAGGCAGCATCTTTGTAAAGAGTTCTATAAATCAGCCCATTGATTTTTTTCTTCAGTGTTAGACTGTGAAGTAGGACGACGGAATGTTTAAATCTAAACTCACCCCCAAATGAATACTTCAACAAAAATATAATTACCCATCATGTCGTTATTAGGGTATGTAAATAGCGGAAAACGGATATAATTAAAAGTACACAATATAATTAATATATTCATAATCCCCGTGTCATTAATTAAGATTAAGTCCTATTGGACATGGATACAATCCAATATACGGATCTTTGCTTTCTCGTATCCGCATGCACCAGTAGTCTGGCAAAAGGTGCGTTACAATCTCGTTTACTGAATATACTTTTAGGATCAATCTTTGAATTATGATGGACGACATCTATGAAGGTTGATATAAAATGAGACATTGGTCACACAAATAGTCTTTCCCACGACATGGAATCGCAACATACCCTCGAGTTGATCCGTTGTCATTACCTAAGGGCCTTTCATCGAAAGTAAAGTTAATTTGCTATTCAAGAACTACTGTTTAACGAAATAGCAGACTTTGGATCGTATGACTTCTTGACAACGATTAAGGATTTTTTCCGGAAATGACGACTACGTTGTGGTGTTTTGTCCTCGACATTTTATAAACAAAAGACAAAAAAAGACATACGAACGGACAGACACTCAAATAGCCAACGGACAGACATAGGGAGAACAAACGAGACAGACTGGGGAACGCAGAACCAATTGACGGACAGACGGACAGTCTAAAAAGAGGGACAGATAGACAGCAACTCAAAAGAAAGACAGCCAAAAAGACGAAAGAAGAGCCAGAGACAGACAGACAGAAGGAGAGCTAAATGGACGAACGGACGGAGAGTCATAACGTCAAACAGAGGGACGCCCAAAGAGACAGACAAACGGATGGACAGCCTAAGAAATAACGGACGGGCGGATGGCCAAAATGAATGACAGCCAAAAAGACAGACAGACAGAGGAATGGCCAAAAGATAGACGGGATACAAACAGATAGGCAACATGTTGCAAAACATTATCCTAAAATCCCAGACTTTTGGTTATCAGTAGATTTGATATTCTCAATCTGTCTCTAAATAATTCGGTTAAATATGCCAAGGGTTAGAGGAGCAGAGTAGATCGAACCCTTGGCTAGTGAAGATGATATTTATTATAATATTGAATCAAAGATTTTATACATTTACTAGTATATTAAATCAAATACAAAATCTACAGAGTGGAAAGTTCTAGTGGGTCCAAGCTACACGTATGTCACTGCACGCACGTCGTCTGTTACAACACAGGAATAATTCTGCTAGTATATATATTAATGAACTGGTTCTCTGACAGTGGCATTGGATCATTCCCACAGCAGTGTAGAGACAAATAATTTACAAGATATATGCCTAGACTCTTTATAATGTAAGTCAGCTCCATCAGCGAACAATTAATTTAATCCCAGTATATAACACAAAACATCAAAAGTGTTAAAGTGTTCCATACATAGGATATAAAAAATGTATGCTTATCATAATATTTTGGAATTCAATATCAATTCAATAACTTGATAAGAAAAATCACAAAACATATAGAGATATGTTTGATAATCCAATGCAACAAAAATATTTATTAATTAATTAGTGAAAAAGATGTTGGTTAGAGTTTTTATACATAATATCCCGGTGATAACAGATTCGATCGAATAGAACTTAGAACGCAAATAAGAATTCAAAGATTAAAAGATAAGCACATGGAAGACTCAATGTCACGTGACATATCGTGATAAACTTTAATCTTCAAATGAGATTTATTGTGTATTAAATATTTGCCATGGAGGTAAGATCTGCTATTTACCATGTTAAGAATTAATTCGTAAGCTTAGGGTATTTTCATGCCTGGTATTAATGTTGGTCAGAATTCTTTTCATAAACTAGGTCAATCTAAGGTCACGATGTTATTGTGTGAAAATAACCACCTGACATACTGTCAACAAGATATAACAATGACAAATAATTTTTGGACTAGAAGTAGTCTGCACTCATTTTTATATATAAAAAAGTTAATCTAGTTCAGTTTTCAAAGAAGGATACTTGTCATATTTCACAATTTTATTTCAAAGTCAACAAAGTTAATGGAAAAGAAATGATGGTTGTTCAGAGTCCGAATTCAGTTTAGTTACACCATTGTTCAGGGACCCATGTTAGAGGTAGAAGTCACGTGTAGTGTGGACCACTTGAGGGCGTACACTGTTCCAGGTTCTTGAACTCTATTTTACCATTCATTAAATAAAAATGAATGAATAAAGAGAGCAATATTACAAACATACCCTCCAATATTTTACTTGGAAATACATTACCACACCTAAGGACGGAACACACTTCAAAAATGCAGAAGAGAAAAACATAGTTACAAAGATGACCCTTTAACTATATACATGCATCAAATAATTAAATAGCGCACTCAAAATATTGCACCCCTTCAGTCTGCTGATCACAAAAAGCGAAATCGTAAATAAGCTGATGGGCACACCGCGAAAGGCGCTAAAATATCATTCCTACTGGACGTAAACAGTACGAGATTTTCAGACGATTTGAATTTCATGTGTCTATGGTCCGAGATCTACAGCTATACCAATTAGTGTTGGATTTTCGACATTGTAAGCTAATTATCAATGTTCTTCGCCACCTAGAGAGTTACTTGTTTTAAGCTTAATAAAAAAGATTAATCGTTGTCTTCAATGAGTGCCTGGACATTTTGCCGATCGAAATTTGTCCACTTAGAACTATCTTAATATTTCCCTGTTCTAACAAGAATTCTCTTTCCCAATTTATAAATTTATAATTTTTTTTATTTCGACTAAATGATATATATATATATATATATATATATATATATATATATATATATATATATATATATATATATATATATATATATATATATATATATATATATATATATATATATTAATTGATTTTGTTGTTACCTGTTTATTTCAATTTTTCAGTTGCAGTATCTCCTTCTTTTCCTCGCGTTGCCTGATTTGGCGAACTCCGCCCATACGGCGGCAGACGGTTTATACTTGGGTATGGGCTACAACTTAATCAAGGGGAACCCGGACGGTGGGGAATGGGCGAAGCTTGGACAGGACCCGGGTTTACTGCTCACAAGAAACATTTTGGAGACCGAGATTGACGGAAACTCCTACATCAAACGGACCTCGTACCCTCAGTGCACTCAGATGTCGTCTACGTCAGTCTTCTACGATCCGGAGTCCTACAAAGACTACCTTCTGCACTACATAACGTCCCCCGGTACAGTGCCGGTCAATACTTGCTTTATAAGTTTAAATATATACTAGTACAAATAACTGAAATGGAAATATTTGAAAACCTTACTCAATATTCCTTGAATTTTCGCCATTTCTTACGTCATTTTCTGTCGTCAGCGAGCGTTGTCTTTAGTTCATTTGTATTCTTAATTTGTAGATGGAAATTCACCAAAATTTTCATCATCTGCTTTCTCTGCAAATCCATGTAAGTAAATAAATGAAGTTTCTTCACGTTTTGTACAAAAATATGCATTATACATGTAAGCATGCACTATTTGAAATGACGCACATAAACAAGTTTACTTAAGTACATATGCCTTTCTTATATCAGTTGAAATCTTTTGACGGGATTGTATTCATTATATGAAGACTGATTGCTCTTCATTGGTTGCCAGTGGAATTTCGAATTCAATACAAACTAGTTTTGACTGTTTTCAAGGCGTTGCAAGAGAAGTCACCGGCATACATTCAGAACCTTGTTGATGTATATTTTCCATCAAGATCACTTCGATCAGAGAACTCGAGATTTCTGGTTAAGCCCAAGGCACGTACCAAATTTTATGGAAATCGGCGTTTCGATGTCAGTGCAGCTGAACTCTGGAACAGTCTTCCCGCAGTTTTAAGACTCGAAGAAAATCTGACCAGTTTTAAAAAGTTACTCAAGACACATCTTTTTAAATTAGCGTTTTATAATTGACCCTTTCATCAGTTTAGTTAGATCTTTAGTCTTTAATCTGTGCTGAAAATGTTTTATGAATATTTTAAATGTTTTATGAATATTTTAAAAACTGTTTAGCCTATTTTCTATATGTAAACCTCTTTTTATAGATTTATATGCCTATAATAACTCAATCAATTTTATGTGTGTATGCTCATTGTGTAGTTTTAACTTATAATGTAAAGCGCTTTAGAGTAATTTTATTATATTTAGCGCTATATAAATGTTATAATAATAATAATAATAATATAATAATATGCTTAATTTATCATTATTTTGTCAATATTTTTTATGATTGCAGTATACCAGGACATCAAACAGAGAACCTTGTCCCAACATGATGTTTTCCGGGACGAAATAACTTCATGTACATCTGAGCATGCGCGATACGTTCATCCGATTGTTCCTGTTGAGCGGAATTTGGTTTCCAACGAGTTTTCCCGCGATGTTTGTAAACTACCGTTGACATATGACCGGGATTCCTACCGGAGCTTCCTGGACAGGTGGGGAACGGTGAGAGCTTTGATTTTGAAAATTACACCCCCTCCCCCCTAAAAAAATAAAAATAATGCTACTTTTTCAGTTATTTTTTAATTGTACGCATGCTCGTATTTCATACAATTAAAAATACCTGTTTACACATTTTGAAAAACTCATTCCAAGGGCGTGGAGGACCGTCAACACTCAGACTTAAATAATCCTCCACGTTTTGTTTCAAACAAGAAAATTAATCATTTCGATCTGCTTTCATTATAAAGCTTCATATAGATATCGACTACTCAATCAATATAACATCATTGTCTATAGAGATATCGACTACTTAATCAATATTACATCATTCTCAATAGAGATATCGACTACTTAATCAATATCACATCATCATTTATAGAGATATCGACTACTTAATCCATATCACATCATCATTAATATTCATAGAGATATCGACTACCAAATCATATTATCCATTTATATCGACTACTTAATCAATATCACATCATTGTCAATAGAGATATCGACTACTTAATCAATATCACATCATTGTCAATAGAGATATCGACTACTTAATCAATATCACATCATTGTCAATAGAGATATCGACTACTTAATCAATATCACATCATTGTCAATAGAGATATCGACTACTTAATCAATATCACATCATTATCCGTAAAGATATCGACTACTCAATCTCATTATCTATAGAGATATCGACTACTTAATCCATATCACATCATCATCTCATGATCGTTGTCGTCACATCCACATGTTTATCATTGCAGCACGTCACTATGGAGGTAGACCTGGGTATACGTAATGTGTCTAGACACCGACTGTCTATATCAGACCTAGCAACCTACCTCCTGGATTCGGTAAGTTCTTTAATTGTTCATTAGTCATCTCTTAAAATTAAACACATTACAATGTGGCATTGGGAATCTGCAGACCCGAGGATTCAGTGTCCATCCTTTCATCGCATGAATTTTATTGAAATATTGAACTGACGATTCTTACGTGATAATTAGGTGCAGAGATTTTACGACATTAAAATCCCTAAGTTTCACGTAAAGTAAACGCAAAACTAACCATCTAGATCTAGTGAAACCCAAGTGTGATACATCAGTCCACCATATTACTCCTCCCTTTTGTCTCAGGGCCGTGATGGAGCGACTACTCAATCTCATTAGCTATAGAGATATCGACTACTTAATCCATATCACATCATTATCCGTAAAGATATCGACTACTCAATCTCATTAGCTATAGAGATATTGACTAGGTGCAGAGATTTTACGACATTAAAATCCCTAAGTTTCACGTAAAGTAAACGCAAAACTAACCATCTAGATCTAGTGAAACCCAAGTGTGATACATCAGTCCACCATATTACTCCTCCCTTTTGTCTCAGGGCCGTGATGGAGCGGCGGTATTACAAACAGAGGATCACTTAGGGTACGGCTCGGTCGTCAAGCTTAACATGTCCCACATTCACCACAGCGACTTTCCTAAACTCCCCCTTGGTGCCTCTCTTACCGAGTTCAGCACCGGTGCGCATGTCCAGGCTCCGATTTCTTGGACTATGATTCCCATTTCTGACGTCATGGCGGAGGCTTATTGGCGAGTACAGGACAGTCTCGTCGACAGCGGGATTTGTCGAGAAATAAACCTGACCGTATGGAAAAAGAATTTAGAAAGAGCACTGAGCGATTACCCTTCACTCATTGGGGGCGAAGTCCCACCACCATGTTAGTAAATATTTTTACTTCCTCAGTATAACTTTCTTTTCAGTAACATAGACGGAATCAAATCGTGTTTTTTTCCCTTTTTGTCTTGTACATGTTTATATTAACAGTGTAATATTCTTTCAAAGTGGAGATTAAGCTTCCAGTCACTTGGCCTTCTGGAACATACGGGCTGTACATGTCAACTTCCGGTTGTCCGACCGACCCAATAGGATTTGAAACAGGATACGTGACACAAGATACGGAAGACCGCAGCAATTCTAACGAATGGTCGAGCGGCATACACATGACAGGTGACCGCCGGTATAATCGTGGTCTCTCATTCTTTGTGGGGAGCGAGGTTCATTTTGACAAACCATTTTCATAGCTCGCACCTTTAAAACATTTTTAGATCTTTTTCTTCTTGCGGTAAATTTTCAATCTTTCCCAGGTTTGTTTGGATATAACATCAAGGATTACCATGTAAAGACCCAATGTAATTAATTCGCTTGTTCGTTAAGGAAATTAACTCAGTGGTGAGGGATACCCTTGAAATCCGCAAAATTTTAGCCTCCGCGAATTCTAATGACTATACAGTTTTCCCTGTTTAATAATAACTACTGGGTTTTTTCTTTGCAAACAATATTGTACGATCAGCAGTCTTGATTAATAAGAGAGAAATACAACAGTCGATAATTTATTTCATCAGGGCCATTAAATAATGACGCCATTACGACACGTTTCTGTGTAAAGCAGACGACAACTTCCACAGAGTACAGCAGAGCCTGGCCCAAGGGGAACTACTGCATCGCCAAGAAGTTCAACTGTCCCTCCGGTATAGTATCACACACTCCTGGCTCCCCCCCCCCTCCCCTGACAAAAAAGTATCACGTTGTTGCTTTAAGGTTTTCCGACCCTCAGCCTTTTTTTTTCTTCATAGAAATGTTATTTGTCCTTCAAACAGTACTAATGAAATGAAATATAAAGATTTATTCATTGATATATTTATTGATGGTATCCATGAATTTTACAAAGTGATTGCGCCCATAATGGATATTTAAGCATTGAATGCTTATTTTTGGATGTCGTCGGTCCTATGACACACCAATGCGGTGCAGACAAATTGAATACAGCGTGTTAGTGCGGTATGATAATTTGTCTGCACCGCCTTAGTGTGTCATAGGACCGACGACATCCAAAAATAAGCATTCAATGCTTATATTTATATTCATACTGATGTTTTTTATTGCGTGGACCCTGAGGTCCACGCAGAAATTATATAAGCGAGGTTAAACCGGATGCTATAGGGAAAATTCAGCTTGCGCATGAGCTAGCCTGGTTCCTGCGCGATATAATGGGTTGGTAAGGGAACCAGGCTAGCACATGTTTACCTGAATCGAGATCGGGATTCCACGCCAGTATCCACGCATAGTTCAAAGGCGCTGTAATTGTAAAATTGTCGGTGAACAGTACAGAAACAAAAAATTCTTTTAAAGAAATGATCGGCATGTGATATGAACTGTCTGCATCACGGAATAGGTTAATGATATGCCGAAACTACAACGTGGATAAAAAACCATAAATCGCGATGTTTTAATCGTTGTTTTCCTAAATCGCTTACGTATACTTTGATGTAGTAGACGAGGCTTGCGTATTTCCCGATTAAAATTTTTACGCATTTTAGCATGATTAAATAATTATGTAAATTTTTAAAATACATGCCGTGGTTACATAATAATTTCACTGTATAAAAGTTTACATTTCAAGAGAAATGCATCAAAATATGAAATCAATTTACACGAAGCTGCATAGTTACAAAAAAGTACGAGGCGTAATGTGTGTGCAAGCAGTGAATTCGCCGAATGCCTGATTCTTTACATGCAATCTTCATTAATATAGTTCATATATATAATTATGTTTAATTCTGAGGTAAAAGGTCAGTGCTATACATGAAACAATGTGCAAATTTAGTGGTTAAAGGCACTAAATCCAGGCTTGGTACTATAATATGCACCATAACACTTTTGCAATTAGAGGTCTCCTCTGTAGATCTATGTCTTCATATAAAAGCAGGGGGCTAGAGTGGTCTCTATGATAGTTTTAAGGATTTCACGTTTCCGTTAGAACCCCATGCACATGGTCCACGTATTGCAGTCCTTTTTTAAAGGACAGCAACTTGTATGAAATATATATGTATCGTCGCTGTAGAGCCATTATATACGCTCTCAGTCAGGGTATGAACCATACATGGAACAGCCATATTAACATGTTATTTAGTACGCTTCCACGGCTAAAAATATAGTACCATAAACTTTGTAGAGAAAAAATCTTTTTAATTAAGGATTAGATATAATTTACTGATTTTTTTTTTCAAAAGTACATTATATTACAAATTATTTATGTAAGGTTGAACGTTTCATTTAGTTTTACAAAAATAAATATATTCAAAGCACGTGGTGACGTTTATATATGTGCTCAGGGCGCATGAATTAGCCAAGTGTATTCATAGGAAATTGAACGTCGCAGATTTCCAATGCAAACATAAGGGGAAATATACACGGAATGTTAATATTTATAATGGAATAAATATACATTTGAGATAACTTTAAAAAAAAAGTTGTACCGGTGCATCGGCGGCTCGAATCCCTCTATACTATACCCACATATAGTGTATCTCCGTGGAACCACTAAGCCAATCATTTCATTGAAACATTGATCGTAATATAAACACTAGAGGACTAATTAAATTTGTCTATATAAAAGACTAATTTATGATAAGAATAAAAAAATCCGGATAATTTATAGTTATCGGAGATGGCTGAGGATCGGAGATCGTTAATGGAAGCAATTATTTTTTTAGTAAAAGTAGCTTTTGTAAGATAAAAAAAAATGCGTTTCATTAATGACATGTTCACGAAAGTTTTCTAGATTATAAAAATTAAGTTAACCATAAAACATAATGAACCAGGTTAACTGTGATTTCACTTTGGATATCTGATAGGCAACTTCACTTCATTTCTATGATACTTTGGATATCTTAATAATCACCAGAATGTTGCTTTATATGAATTATAAATGACTTGGATCAAGCATTCTTCATCTTATAAATAACGGGATATTTACCTGGGTATCTTAAAAATTAATACATATGATAAAGAAATAGATATCTTTAATTACCAGGATTTAGCACGGGATATCTACACTGGGATGATGAAGATGGTAACAACGAGAACAGTCATGGCGGAATTCTGCCTGACGGTAGCTACACCACAAACACCGATATCTACTACTGCTGCAGGTATGTACAAACACCGATATCTATCACTGCTGCAGGTATGTACAAACACCGATATCTACTACTGCTGCAGGTACGTACAAACACCGATATCTACTACTGCTGCAGGTACGTACAAACACCGATATCTACTACTGCTGCAGGTACGTACAAACACCGATATCTACTACTGCTGCAGGTATGTACAAACACCGATATCTACTACTGCTGCAGGTATGTACAAACACCGATATCTACTACTACTGCAGGTACGTACAAACACCGATATCTACTACTGCTGCAGGTATGTACAAACACCGATATCTACTACTGCTGCAGGTACGTACAAACACCGATATCTACTACTGCTGCAGGTACGTACAAACACCGATATCTATCACTGCTGCAGGTACGTACAAACACCGATATCTACTACTGCTGCAGGTACGTACAAACACCGATATCTACTACTGCTGCAGATACGTTCAAACACGGATATCTACTACTGCTGCAGGTACGTACAAACACCGATAACAAATACTGCTGCAGGTACGTACATACAACGATATCTACTACTGCTGCAGGTACGTACAAACACCGATATCTACTACTGCTGCAGGTACGTACAAACACCGATAACAAATACTGCTGCAGGTACGTACATACAACGATATCTACTACTGCTGCAGGTACGTACAAACACCGATATCTACTACTGCTCAATGAAGGTTCGAAAAAAAAGTAATATCTAGTACTGCTACAGGTACATACAAACACCAATTTCTACTACTGATGCCGGTATTTACAGCCACCGATATCTTCTGCTGTACAGAGTGTAGGTACGTAACACGTCGATATCTTCTACTGCTGCAGGTACGTAAAACACCGATATCTACTTCTGCTGCAGGTACGTACATTAACCGATATCTACTACTGTTGCAGGTATTTACAAACGCCGATATCTGATTTTTACCAGTAATTTCAAACACCGATATCTTATCCTGCTGTTACATTTAAATATCGATATCTACTTCTGCTGCAGGTGCGTATTTATTAGTGAGAGGGTATTTTTTACGTCCTTTAAAGAGTGATCTGCGCACAGAATATCCAAAGTCAGTGCTGCCACCTGGATTTTTTTAATATCTGTTCGGTGCCCAGATATATTTATTGTACCGATTTTAAACAGTTTACCGATAAATACTCATGAATACCGAAACAATATAAACCGGTCGGGATTTACTACATGTATATTTCCAATTAATATACCAGGTTACCGATCAGGTACAGAAGTTTATGGAACACAAACGGATGCACATGGCTGAGCTGGTTGATATGAAAATTGCTATCAATAAAATTAAATGTTTTCTTTATGTTCAACATAGACAAGATGGCCACACACACTCCCAAATATTGATGCCGATCGACACGCCATTTTATCTTCTACGATTCACCAGTGACTGTCAAGAAGTGCTTGGGATGCATGTTGCCGAGGAATTCATCTTCTTTGATGACGAGGACGGATCAAATTCAGACAAATGCGGGGGTGATCATCCGTTCGTGGACTCCGGTTGCAGCCATGCCAATATGAGGCTGCATTTCTGCTACTACAGTACAAAACCAAACCAGACCGAAATTTCTATTCCCGGAATATTTGGTTGACACTGATGTTTTACTTAAGTATTAATAAATTCATTGCATACTACTCTGAATTATTTGAGTGATTCTAACTGAATGATTCCATAAATGTTTCAGATTGTTTTACTAAATATGAAATGTTAAATTTTAAAAATATCAGTTTTGATTGTTTAGCAAAAATTGTGGAAGTAATTCTATTATGATAGATGTTAAAGGTAAACTAAGTGAAATATTAACCAAATGCGACATTTTACCGTTATTCTACACAAATTTTTATCATATACCCCCGATTTTAAACCTGGATAAAAGGGTAAAACAAAATTCAGATTTGTGTTTTTAAAGGCTTCTTGGTCCAAATTCTTTGGCGATTTAAGTATGAAGTAATTTTTCATTAAACAATTCTCCATGTAAACTGTTAACCAGAAGAACCAAGATCGTTACAAAGCTAGATAGAATTATGTAAGCAAATATAATTTGTGATGGGTAGACAATACAAGTACAGTTTGCTTATGCGATGAATGTGTACACTAAAACTTTTTTCCCTATGCACGGATCTAAAGGGGATTGCTATGGTCCTTTCATAACATACCATGGCAGTTCGGCCAAAATTAATCATGAATTCCTCTAAGGAAATTTTGTTTTGTAAACATTTAACACACAGTTTTATTCACAACTGATTGGGTTATTTTTATACAAATATCCATGAAACAAATAAAATAATTGTTATACATGCACTTGATCACTAAAACTTCCTTTAAATATTGCTTTATCACATTTACATCATGAACCCCTTGACTGAACTTTTTAATTTGACTTCAAGCGGATGCGCCTAAAGTTTTGATAGACTTTCTTTTTAATTTCAAGCGGATGCACCATCTTCATATAATAAAGCACCATCTTCACATGAAATAACTACAGCATAATATAATAAAGCACCATCTTCATATAATAAAGCACCATCTTCATATAATAAAGCACCATCTTCACATGAAATAACCACAGCATAATATAATTAAGCACCATCTTCTCATGAAATGACCACATAAGGCTGCTATGGCGTTCCATAAGTATGCCTTTGAAAAGTGCCTTTAGCATTGCTTATTAAGACAAGTGAATTTTTTTAAAGAACTTTATTAATGACATCGAAGTGCCGAGTATAAACACACACTATATTCACTTATTTATAAACGCTTCTTTGATAACAAATTCAAAGCTTACCATTCAATTCAAATGCGCAGAACAGATGAAATCGCAACTCGGCTCTCTGAGTGAGTGTTATATCTCTTATGGGTAATCTTTTCCAGAAATAAGCAAATAAATCTCATCCATATAGAATGAATTTCTGCTGGCTTGACTTTTTGCGTTTAACGGCTTATTGGCATTCGGCGAGTTGAAAAATCATGTATGTTTTAAAGTTAATGGACAAAAATTAACCCTGCATCAGATATATATGTACCTTAAAATTTCAAATGATATTTTTGGCCATAAAATATTATCAAGTAAAAAAAAACTCCAAATATATAAGTTTTCAAATCTGAACATTTTTTATATCTTTATACAGAGCCCTTCATCTTCAGGAAATCAATATACAGTCTATTAATGGCCATGCCCCTTCCATCCCTCTTAAACAAAACACTTTTTATGAAATGTCTTTTTCTCAAGGAGAGATTAATAAAGTCTAAAAATGTCCAATACCGTCCAACCCTCTCAGACTGTACGTACTGATAAAGCTATCTTTGAAATGGCACCCGATGTTTCCGTGTATAGCACGTAAATCTATGAGTACTACTTGTTGACTTGAATATTATGTACATTCGGAATTAGACAGTCAGGTTTTTTGTTTGTTTTTTTTGGGGGGGGGGTGCAATTATTTCGCCAGTTCTGGTTATATCATCAAAATAATTATACTATCAAAAAAGCCACAACCTATCACCGAGGATTGGGCGACAGTTCAATAACGTCCTGTTAGGTAATTAATTAAATTTTAAAAAATGAAAAATTAAGGAGGAAATAAGTTAAAATCGAATCAATGCATGATATATCGATTTTGCCGTAACGATCCAGACAGGTGAGATACATGTATTTCCTTTGCCACCATATCTTAACAAGATACACTATGTTAAAGTGATATATGGAACGCCTCAACTGCCTTATGTGAATAAACTTCATTATATGATTATACTTTAACATTACGTGATGGTACTTTAACATTATGTGATGGTACTTTAACATTACGTGATGGTACTTCAACATTACGTGATGGTACTTCAACATTATGTGATGATACTTCGACATTACGTGATGGTACTTTAACATTATGTGATGGTACTTTAACATTACGTGATGGTACTTTAACAATCTTCATTATATGATGGTACTTTACTATGCGATGGTTCTAAAAATAGGGAAGCGTCGCCTCGGGATCGAAATACATGTACGCTAAAACTCTAGACACCTGGATGCCAATAACGTTTTTTTAACACTGGGCTGATTCTCTGTTTCAGAGATTGATCAGATAGGACTAAGGTCCACTAAGACTAGTTTAGATCAACAAATACTACTGCTTGATTGAGTGTTGCCTTACACTTTTAAAAGGGTCATTTTAAATTTTAAAGAATGGCTGCTTGGTGAGACCATTTGGGCTCCCCATCAGCGCATGAAAATCAGGGGGTACGAAAAGTCCCCCAGGGGATTTTTGGTTCAAAAATGTGCATTCAGAACCCAATCATCCGCCCCCATTGCTGTTGAATCTGATTTTAACAGTAACTGTACTGTTGAATAAATCAGTGCTTACACAGGCACGTAGCATCGTTTTTGAAAGAAAGGGGAGGGCAGACTCATCCTAAAAATCTTGACAAGCAAAAAAAAAAAAAGAAAGAAAGAAAAAAGACAACTTCCCAAAATCATGAAAATCCTAAGGATCCTAAGGGGGGAGGCTGATGCTACGTGCCTGTTACATTGCCCACTCCTACACAGGGAGAGCCCGTCAATCCCCATAAGTCCAATCTCTAACATAAATTACAGAAGTCTTTGTTTAGGTGCTATTAAAATTTTTAGCAGTCCACTCTGACCAAGCGCCAAATGATTGGGTTCACATTTTTGGACCAAAAATCCCCCGGGGGACTTTTCGTACCCCCTGATTTTTACACGCTGATGGGGAGCCCAAATGGTCTCACCAAGCAGCCATTCTTTAAAATTTAAAATGACCCTTTTAAAAGTTTAAGGCAACTCTTAATCAAACAAAAGTATTTGTTGATCTAAACTAGTCTCAATGGACCTTAGTCCTATCTGATCAATTTCTGAAACAGAGAATCAGCCCAGTGTTAAAATTTTTTTTACAGGCATCCACGTGTTTAGAGATTTGGCGTACATGTATTTCGATCCCGATGCGACGCTTCCCTATTTTTAGAACCACCGCATAGTAAAGTACCATCATATAATGAAGAATTTTAAAGTACCATCACATAATGTTAAAGTACCATCACGTAATGTCGAAGTATCATCACGTAATGTTAAAGTACCATCACGTAATGTTAAAGTACCATCACATAATGTTCAAGTACCATCACGTAATGTTAAAGTACCATCACGTAATGTCGAAGTATCATCACGTAATGTTAAAGTACCATCACATAATGTTAAAGTACCATCACGTAATGTTAAAGTACCATCACGTAATGAAGTTTATTCACATAAGGCAGTTGAGGCGTTCCATAGTGATAAATTGTCCCACTATAATGTATGGAACGCCTCAACTGCCTTATGTGAATAAACTTCATTATGTGATGGTACTTTAACATTACGTGATGGTACTTTAACATTATGTGATGGTACTTTAACATTATGTGATGGTACTTTAACATTACGTGATGATACTTCGACATTACGTGATGATACTTCGACATTACGTGATGGTACTTTAACATTACGTGATGGTACTTTAACATTACGTGATGGTACTTGAACATTATGTGATGGTACTTTAACATTACGTGATGATACTTCGACATTACGTGATGGTACTTTAACATTACGTGATGGTACTTTAACATTATGTGATGGTACTTTAACATTATGTGATGGTACTTTAACATTCTTCATTATATGATGGTACTTTACTAAAAAAAATAGGGAAGCGTCGCATCGGGATCGAAATACATGTACGCCAAATCTCTAAACACGTGGATGCCTGTAAAAAAATTTTAACACTGGGCTGATTCTCTGTTTCAGAAATTGATCAGATAGGACTAAGGTCCACTGAGACTAGTTTAGATCAACAAATACTTTTGTTTTGATTAAGAGTTGCCTTTCACTTTTAAAAGGGTCATTTTAAATTTTAAAGAATTGCTGCTTGGTGAGACCATTTGGGCTCCCCATCAGCGCATAAAAATCAGGGGGTACGAAAAGTCCCCCAGGGGATTTTTGGTCCAAAAATGTGAACCCAATCATTTAGCGCTTGGTCAGAGTGGACTGCTAAAAATTTTAATAGCACCTAAACAAAGACTTCTGTAATTTATGTTAGAGATTGGACTTATGGGGATTGACGGGCTCTCCCTGTGTAAGAGTGGGCAATGTAACAGGCACGTAGCATCAGCCTTCCCCCTTAGGATCCTTAGGATTTTCATGATTTTGGGAAGTTGTCTTTTTTCTTTCTTTTTTTTTTTTTTGCTTGTCAAGATTTTTAGGATGAGTCTGCCCTCCCCCTTTCTTTCAAAAACGATGCTACGTGCCTGTGTAAGCACACTGATTTATTCAATAGTACAGTTATTGTTAAAATCAGATTCAACAGCAATGGGGGGGGGGGCGGATGCTACGTGCCTGTTACATTGCCCACTCCTACACAGGGAGAGCCCGTCAATCCCCATAAGTCCAATCTAACATAAATGACAGAACTCTTTGTTTAGGTGCTATTAACATTTTTAGCAGTCCGCTCTGACCAAATGATTGGGTTCTGAATGCACATTTTTGAACCAAAAATCCCCTGGGGGACTTTTCGTACCCCCTGATTTTCATGCGCTGATGGGGAGCCCAAATGGTCTCATCAAGCAGCCATTCTTTAAAATTTAAAATGACCCTTTTAAAAGTGTAAGGCAACACTTAATCAAGCAGTAGTATTTGTTGATCTAAACTAGTCTCAGTGGACCTTAGTCCTATCTGATCAATCTCTGAAACAGAGAATCAGCCCAGTGTTAAAAAAACGTTATTGGCATCCAGGTGTCTAGAGTTTTAGCGTACATGTATTTCGATCCCGAGGCGACGCTTCCCTATTTTTAGAACCATCGCATAGTAAAGTAGCATCATATAATGAAGAATGTTAAAGTACCATCACGTAATGTTAAAATACCATCATGTAATGTCGAAGTATCATCACATAATGTTAAAGTACCATCACGTAATGTTAAAGTACCATCACGTAATGTCGAAGTATCATCACATAATGTTAAAGTACCATCACATAATGTTAAAGTACCATCACGTAATGTTAAAGTATAATCATATAATGAAGTTTATTCACATAAGGCAGTTGAGGCGTTCCATAATAATGGATTACACGTGTCTGTGTTGTATATGATGGTAGAAACACTTGTCCTATATGCAGGGATCTTGGTTCGATTCCGCAATGCGATAACACTTTAATAAATATATTAACAGCCCTTAGCCCTTAGATTGCAAATAGAAAATGTGCCAGAACGACAAAGAACAATCATGTAAATACATGTACTAGTAACTTTCAGTCATTTCATATAATTTCACCGGTTATACTTTGTATATTGAGTCTAATGGGTAGCACATCTCTCTTTAATGAAAGTCAACCAAGTTTATAACACCTATATAACATAACCACTTTTTTTTATCTTTGACCTTTTGCACAACGGTTTAATCATGAAAAATACAATTGGTCTCAATTTCATTCCCTCTTGATAAAGAAATATGTCGCAGTTTTCTTTAGAGACACAAGATATTATATCATAATTTGTATATTTGAATATACATGTAGTGCAAGTTCGTCAACCGATTAATATGCACAAGTAACGTTTTAGGACGAGTGGGTCATCAATAAGTAGTGATCACTGCCCACCATCACGTTATTGTGCTCAGATGACCGATTTCCTCTTAACTGACCTACATGTATTACAAATGTAACGTGTAATTAATTTGATCAAAACGGATTTTCCTTCGTTGGTAAACAGTATTCTGTGAAGGACCGTACGGCGTCACCAATGATCACAAAATGTGTGTTAACTTACTTTATACAGTTCAAAAGTTCCAAAAGACAAAGGAATCAAAAATACTTCATATGTACTTACTGGTACATCGTTGATGATCGGAACCCACTGCAGCTGATGATCGGAACCCACTCGTCTCCGATGGGCTGTGTCTTTTGCAAATTCAATCACATTCTCTCACCAGAGGTCGTGCTACACAAGTTTCGCTTACACCTCTGTCAACGCCGGAAAAATAGTCTGTCACATGATCAAAACAAGCATGGCGAGCACATGGCATTGTTGATTCGTTTCTTCTGTACAATCAGCTTGAAGGGGAGTCATCGACGGGCGAAGACTTTGAGGACACGTTTAAAAACATCACAGGAAATGACATTGCTGCTGATTTACGTAAAATCATCGATAAATCGGTAGCGTACAGAAACTGATTTTTCAAACATCTGTCAAACTAGATCATGTGATCATATTTTAATTTTTACCTCCGCAAAATAGTTCTTCCAGTAACGTTGAAATAAAAATAAATAAAGGCGTTAAAGATTTAAATTTAATTATTTATAATCATATTCATAGATAAAAGGAATAACTACATAGATTTTAATTACATTTTGCCCATCGTTTAAGTTTGTACAAGAATCTTGTACATCGGGCGTTGACAGAGGTGTAAGCGAAACTTGTGTAGCACGACCTCTGGTGAGAGAATGATTCAATCAGTTGTTCGGCGATTGGTCTACATGACGTCACGACAGCATGTGATGCTTTCTGTTACACAGGGGGTAACGCAAATCAAATTTTAAAAATAGGGGGTCGAACAGTTAAATTTGCATTATAACCTTAAACTATACTTCGGACCCAAATTAAGTTTCGCTTTTTTAAAAGATGTAACAGTACAAGGCCATAGCAGGCAATGTCTTTACTATCATGGGCACACAAGATGTTCACTCCCATCATTTTTTTTTTCAAATCAACAAGCATCTTGGTGTTAATGATGTTAGCCTCAATCAATGGTCACTGACTAAATATCATACATTATCGATGTATTACTCTATATCAATATACCAATAAATAATAAATTCTTCATAATTGATTGATGCTCTGACTATTCTATATTCATACATTCAAGGCAAATTACGAAACAGTTTATATTTATTTATTTTTTTTAACTGATAAAAGGATCTCGGGATAATTAATCAAGAAATGTGTAGATTGTGTAAAACTAACACGATTCACTTCAATGATTGTGAAAAACTTTTATAACCTTGAAACTTTTGTTTTAAGGACGACGGACCCAATTCAAGATTTCGCACCTCTGCGCAGAATCCGCGCATTTGCTTTAAATATGACCGTCGTAATTACGTAAATCAGAAAAAGAGAAAATAATAAAATTTCCATTAAAATAAATATAATTTGTGATGCCAAAATATTTTTAGTGGAGAAAAATTATGAAAAAGAATTTAGTCCGAATTTCCTCTGTTTGCGACAAGTCCGTTATATTTCCACGGTTTATAAATCCTAAAAACCCCACAGGCAGTTTATAGTCTTAAAATCTGGTAGATATTGAATTTATACCATAACCTTTCAATATTTATACATATAGCAGTTAATCTAACGTCAGGCAATAATTAATTATGTCCTTTTTTCAATTATATTTCTGAGGAAAAATGAACCATCCAGTGAACTTTGACACAACCCCTCAAAAAATTTAGGTCGATGACCTACATTTTTTTCTGTTCATCGGTAAGCTAACTGACTTCTTAATATTCAAATTTAATAAGAGTAAAAAATCTATTGCAGAATTTTTAAAATTTCAGTTTTTATACCACAAGCCAGAAAATTCCCATTACTTTCCATTATATCGGAGGATTTTCGTACCCAAATTTTGAAACGCCCCCAGTAAAATAAGGAAGTCGATGATCATGTAATTTTTTAATTGATTTTCACTCACCATAAACTGATTAACATTGTATAAAAATTTGAATAAAAAATCTATTGTAGAAATGAATTGGGTCCGCCGTCCTTAAAACGTTAAGATATTGAATCTGTAAAATTGGCAACATCTTAGAAAATATTCAAGTTAAAAAGCTATATTCAAGTGATTCTGCAATAAAGTTTACCGAAACGGTCCGCTCTCCGTGAAGATACGCGTGATCAAATGCAAAACCTCCATGCACATATACACAGATAAGCATATTTAAAACTACTAACTGCACATAAGTACTATTATTTAAAACTTTATGTATTGTGTATACGGTGTCAGTTTTATATTAAAAAACGCAAAATATTTAACAAAAAAACATACTTTTTAAATAGTTGTATATCTTTTTTTTTTAAATAAATTGTATTTGAAAAAAATCTCATTTATGGACGAAAACATGAACGAGAAAATGTTCATAAAGTATACATCACTCATAATTCTTGGAAAAGTTGTTGACAAAGATTAAGGAATTTCATCACGATGGGTAATTATGTATATCAAACGGCGAACGATACTGTGATGCGCATATCATTGTTCTGTGGAAAGTGGGGTAACTGAGTAACCGAGTTTCTCCTGCTACTAGGTGGCGCTATAGGAGCAGTGTCTTTTTCAGCTATTTCCGCTTCCCTTTGAGCCTCTAGTTTTTTGGCACTTCTCACTCTGTTCAGAATTTCACTTTCCGGAAAAACATGTGGCCCGCTTCCATCTGGACCCTTACATATACTGCTCAGATCGTAGACGGTCGTATCACCGCGCGGACTGACAAAATAATCCCTCTCCTGACTCCGCAGAATCCGCTCCACTCTTTCCGGTGCCACAATTGCTTTTGAATGAATTGAAATGTTCGGAAAATACATTCTCTGATCCTGTGCACTTTTCACTCTTTTCTTTATGCGAGTGCAGTCTGAGCAAAACTTGGGACCAAAAACGTCACACTGGGCGGACTTCATCCTGTTTCTGGCTTCCGCTTGGCGGTGACATGCAGGTGGTACAACTCGAAGGTTGTATCCCTCCATTCTTCTGTCTGCCATATTCAGTACACTCTGAGAGACAGTATTGAAGTATCGAGCATGAAAAGCATTGTTCACATATTTGTATTTTTCTGCGATCGTAACTGAATGCTGTGAAAGACGACTAGATACGAGTCTCGGCGACATGTCCTGAAAAGGAACTCCTTGTGTCTTTCTGGCCTGAATTAGGTCACTTAAGAGCTTGACCTGGTTTCGGAAGAGCGCCTTCTCCATGTGTCGTTCTAACCGACTCTCCCGGGCCACCATGCCCAGTGGGCGTACTGCCCGTCTGTCTGACCGTCTCTGCATGTCAGGGTCGAACGGAGGTGTCTCGACAGGGTCTACAAAAGAAGTCAAAATTTATTTTTGGGTTAATGATTTAGAATCAATTTTACTTTCAAAGCAGACATTAGATGTTCACAATTGGAAAAAAATCAACACTGGAGAAAATAAAAAAGCAATAGAATTGTTGATTTGTCGTCATTTGCTTGAAAGCTTGACGGTACTTGGCAAATAAATATCAGAAAAAATGATAAGCAAGGTTGACAGTTTTCAAATTTCAAGCATACGCATGAAAGGCATTTAAAGAATAATTATTACACTGACTTTAGAAGAGTTATAACAACAAAATAATTAATGTCTAAGAATGGAACTGGGAATTCAGCGTATAGAGAGTCTTTCAATTTTACAGCGCCAAACTTGTAATTTGACAGACTGTTATAAATTTATCGAGGTGAAGTGAAGGCACTGAAAAATAAAATGCATGTTTGTGGCGGCTCGTGCAAATTGGGATCAATATTTTAAACATTACAAGATCATTTTGGTTTAACAGTATCTTGTATCGTATTTAGGTTTACCGTACCATTCGCCGTGAAATATTGATAACAGTTACACCTTGTATAATCTCAGTGTGGAGGTATATGGGAATGAATTTGTAATACATTTTCAATCCATTACTATTTTTTGTATGGCACCTGTCGATTTTCCTTGTTAAAGAGATCAGGAGAATTTGTCTTCCTCATGAAAAGGGGACCATGTTTCTCGATAAAGTATTTTTTATTAAAAGTAACATTTATGTTTGATTATGAAATATTGTACTCACCAAAAATTCACGTTAATATCCTTTTTCTAAGATGAACAAATTTAGAATTTAAATCAGGCATATTAATTAAAGAAAATATACAGTGACAGCATTCACTGATACATTCAGCTATGGAATACATTTTATGAAAGCAGACCAGAAAAGCTTTTTATTTATAAAGTATCTGTCCAAGATATTTTCTATGGTTTCTATCAGAAAACAGTATTGGATGTCAGACCCTATCGCCGGCTTGTTTAACAAGGACTGTTTGCTGTAGATTAGATATGAATTAAGACTGGTTAATGTAAACGTACGGCATTGACGGAGTCTACGTGTGGTACTGTATGCACACCGTGTCAGTCTACGGACTAAATATACAGTCTAAGATCGGGGACCATGGCACTGAAACAACAGGAAGTGACGTCATACACAAAGAACAGAGTCTTGATCAGCAGAGCGGGCGCTCGCAAGCGCTCGCCAAACACTGTCTTACAGAGGCGTGATCAACATAGCGAGTGCTCGCGAGCGCTCGCCAAAATTCCATATTTACGCAACAAATTTTTGCTCGCTCTGCTGAACACGCCTCTGCGATACGGAGTTTTGGCGAGATATCATGGCACTGTTACAACAGGAAGTGATGTCATTTTTGGTCAGGGCAATTTGGAAGCTTTGGCCACAGGAAAAGTCTGGAATTTTCGTTGGGAGAGGTTCTGGAATTTTTAAAAAAGAATGTGACGAATTTACGCACAATTGATTCTGATGGTGATTGCATGCCTAGTGCATGAAATTTGCTGCTTTCAGATATATGGATAGTTCGTAGTGTGTTTTTTTTTTATGTTACTTAATGTGTGTTAGTGTGGCATACTTATGATACTTTAGCTATTTAGACGTCCATTAAACAAGTATATATAAGTTACATAAATTACATGAGTAAGTATTAAATTGTCTATAGTACATGTACATGAATGATATATTATTAGTTGTTATGGCGTTAATACATATAAAATACACTTGAAAGCATCGAGGCATAGTATATGTATGATACAGGTAAAGGTATAAGGGCCTCTATGATACACGTATGATACAGGTAAAGGTATTAGGGCCTCTATGATACATGTATGATACAGGTAAAGGTATTAGGGCCTCTATGATACACGTATGATACATTTGAGATAGTAAGGCGTACATAACACCATTATGATACACTTGGCGATATTAAGGTAACTCCAGTGGCTTTCGTGTCCGATTCTTTTGTTAGACAGCGTCATTTTCATGTTATAGTTTTGGGCATATCAATGATCATTTTTAAAAGATGACATGTATTTGATTTAAAGTATTGTACAAGTATGGTTCGGTGGCTTCAGTAAAAATATATAGCTCACATTCTTCAAAAGGAGAGGAAAACCATAAATATGTCAAAAAACTTGATGGAAAATTACTTGACGGAAAGGGGGGGGGGTGGTACTACAGCACTCGTTTTTACGATTTTGCCAGCAAGGACCAAAATTCCAATATGTATATTACAGTTTGATTGAGTATACAATTTTTATTCTGTTAGACTGTGTTTCTTTTGTACATTTCAATTTTTTCCAATGTTTTAAAAAAAAACTACTAGTAAAACTGTGTTCAACAATATAGGGGTATACATGTTCAAGAGACTATCAAGCAAAAACTAGCTGGTAAACTTTGATAAACTATGTTTCTTTGTTAATAAAATATACTCTAAATAATCATGTAATAAAAATAGTATGTAAACAATATAATCTTTTTTAAAAATTTCCAAAAATATGAATTTTGTGAATTTTTTGGAAGGTCTTTTGAAGAATAAATGTAATGGTTTTTTTTATATTTTCTGTAGAAAATCAAGAAGTATTTTTTATTTGATGACTATCATTAGAGTTTCTTAAACTATTTTGGTGCATAATTTAATTATTTATGCGATCATGCTTCATTGTGTTAAAGCTCACTGTAGGAAAACAAGCGTGCCAAGGCATAAATATTCTGGCCTCTTTAGTTAGTTTAAAAGTTGTTTAGTTGTTCAAATTAAAAAATCAGTTGTCCTTTATATGATATACTCATGAAGATATTAAGGCATCTATAATACAAGTATGGCACACTTGAAGGTATTTAGGCGTCCATAATATAAGTATAATACACTTGAAGGTAATGAGGCGTCCATAATATAAGTATAATAGACTTGAAGGTAATGAGGCGTCCATAATATAAGTATAATACACTTGAAGGTAATAAGGCGTCCATAATATAAGTATAATACACCTGACGGTATTAAGGCGTCTATAATTTAAGTATAATACATCTGACAGTATTAAGGCGTCCATAATATAAGTATAATACACTTGACGGTGTTAAGGCGTCCATAACATAATACACCTGACGGTATTAAAACGTCCATAATATAAGTATAATACACTTGACGGTGTTAAGGCGTCCATAATATAAGTATAATACACCTGACGGAATTAAGGCGTCCATAATATAAGTATAATACACCTGACGGTATTAAGACGTCCATAATATAAGTATAATACACCTGACGGTATTAAGGGGTCCATAATATAAGTATAATACACCTGACGGTATTAAGGGGTCCATAATATAAGTATAATACACCTGACGGTATTAAGGCGTCCATTATATAAGTATAATACACCTGACGGTATAAAGGTGTCCATAATAAAAAAAGTATAATACACCTGACGGTATTAAGACGTCCATTATATAAGTATAATACACCTGACGGTATTAAGGCGTCCATTATATAAGTATAATACACCTGACGGTATTAAGACGTCCATAATATAAGTATAATACACCTGACGGTATTAAGGGGTCCATAATATAAGTATAATACACCTGACGGTATTAAGACGTCCATTATATAAGTATAATACACCTGACGGTATTAAGACGTCCATAATATAAGTATAATACACTTGACGGTATAAAGGTGTCCATAATAAAAGTATAATACACCTGACGGTATTAAGACGTCCATTATATAAGTATAATACACCTGACGGTATTAAGGCGTCCATTATATAAGTATAATACACCTGACGGTATTAAGGCGTCCATTATATAAGTATAATACACCTGACGGTATTAAGGGGTCCATTATATAAGTATAATACACCTGACGGTATTAAGACGTCCATAATATAAGTATAATACACCTGACGGTATTAAGGGGTCCATTATATAAGTATAATACACCTGACGGTATTAAGACGTCCATAATATAAGTATAATACACCTGACGGTATTAAGGCGTCCATTATATAAGTATAATACACCTGACGGTATTAAGACGTCCATAATATAAGTATAATACACCTGACGGTATTAAGGGGTCCATAATAAAAGTATAATACACCTGACGGTATTAAGGCGTCCATTATATGTATAATACATCTGACGGTATTAAGACGTCCATAATATAAGTATAATACACCTGACGGTATTAAGGCGTCCATTATATAAGTATAATACACCTGACGGTATTAAGACGTCCATAATATAAGTATAATACACCTGACGGTATTAAGGGGTCCATAATATAAGTATAATACACCTCACGGTATTAAGACGTCCATTATATAAGTATAATACACCTGACGGTATTAAGACGTCCATAATATAAGTATAATACACCTGACGGTATTAAGGCGTCAATAATATAACTATAATACACCTGACGGTATTAAGGCGTCCATAATATAAGTATAATACACCTGACGGTATTAAGGCGTCCATAATATAAGTATAATACACCTGACGGTTTTAAGGCGTCCATAATATAAGTATAATACACTTGACGGTATTAAGGCGTCCATAATATAAGTATAATACACCTGACGGTTTTAAGGCGTCCATAATATAAGTATAATACACTTGACGGTATTAGGACGTCCGTAATATAAGTATAATACACCTGACGGTATTAAGGCGTCCATAATATGAATATAATACACTTGACGGTATTAAGACGTCCATAATATAAGTATAATACACTTGACGGTATTAAGGCGTCCACAATATAAGTATAATACACCTGACGGTATTTAGGCGTCCATAATATAAGTATAATACACCTGACGGTATTAAGGCGTCCATAACACAATCACGATACACTTGAAGAAATTAAGGCTTCCATAGTTAAAGTATGGTAGACTTGAAGGTATTGAGGTATCAATGCCACATATCGTGTTCATTGTATCTTACACTGTCGGTATATTAAAACGCTGTCACGGGTTCAATGTAACCCCCCCCCCCCCCCCCACCTTCTATAACAATCGCATGGGTTTTTAAAACTATATTTCCATGAATCAGTGAAAATTAACAAGATGTTTGGTGCATTTCACTAGATGTGTTTCTTTAAATCGCGAAAGTCAAAATTCTACATTAAAATTTTATAATTTAAAAGAAAATTAAATTACTTTTAAATATTCTTAAAAAAAAAATTCAGAAATATTTATCGACTCTTTTTAATTTTAAAAAGTTAAATGTAATTAAAATTCCGAAAGTTGCATTTCTTGTAAAAATGTCAAACGTGAAAAAAGTATGATGGTCTCATTAACAGACATGCAAACTGCATCTGTTAAATCGTATGTATACTTTATTTAACTTCGGTGTTTGCTGTATATATATAATTATATACTCGCGGACAGCATTTGTCGTCCATTTACTTTGTCAGTGTTTGTCTCAAATACTCACGTCCTCTTTACTCTCGGTCAACAATTACTGCTACTTACCGCCATTCTCTGAATTGTATCGGTCTGGGTCCATTTTAGTGTTATTTCTCGTTCCTTGGGAGCACACACGACACGAGGCACTTCTTCAACATACTGCACAAAGTAAATATTTCTATTCACTTTACCTTATGTAGTGAAGGAAAAAAATACTTTCTCAATGAAAGAAATGCCATTATGGAATTCAATGCAAGTGTCTGTATATTCACCGGGGTGCATTTGTTATCCAGAGGGGACAATACGGATTTTAAGTGTCTATTCATTTCGATCGAACTGAATCTTGGCTGGGAGATTACAAAACCAACAAAATCACGCCGAATAAACTCATCAAAAGATAAACCTTCGCGCCTTCTATAGCTTCGTTGAAGGCGAAATCGATTCGGGGGCTTTAAAAAACTAAATTGGGCGATATTGCTTTTAATATTTTGTTCAAACACATAAATTGAGATAAAATGACTTTTGTTGACACAAAGATTGAATTCAAATATAATCGTCTGCTCTTGGAGTGCCTCTCGATATTCAGGCTTTCTTTTACTACAGTAATTTTGTTTTAATACATGTGGTAATATTCGGAATAGTTACACAGAACTCGGAATACGATGTTGTTAGAGTTAAATCAATGCTTTGTTTTTTATTCTATAATTTTTCTAGCTTTATTTATATATTTAACATTTTTAACGTGTGGCTAAATAGAAACCCTCTCCCCAATCCCCCAAAGAAAAACATTTCTTTAAAAAACCATCTTAATACATGTATCTGGGTAGAGCAATTCATCTTTAGTATTACTGCATGAACGATTTGCACAAATTATGGTATTTAAAGTTTAAGATAGCAGTATTTTATACTTATTGAATTTGCAGATAGAAAGTCAGACATGGCTTTAACAGGGGTTATGCCGGTTTCTACACTTGACCTACATAATGTACTATTATTATTCCCCCACCCCCTTCGTTTAACTCATCAATGATACGTGCATATTTATGTCGACATTCAAATGTAAGATTACAGGCAGACATCTATACTAAAAGATCCGAATGAAAGAAAAGAGTATATTTTCATCGGTTCTGATTTTATAACACATGTGCATGTACTATGTCAATCAAAAGACACTTCTGTAGTACTGTACCGGTAATAAACAGATTTACATGTACATTTGTACATAGAATGCAATAAATAGATAATGCTTCCCGACCCTGATAATTTTTAGATAAAAATTTCGCCAGGTTCCTATTTTACGTGGCAAGACGGAACTATGAAGGTATATATATTGTACATTGTACTACAATACTAGTATCCATTAATCATGGTATATTGTATACTAATTGGGGAATACTAGTATCCCTTAATCATGGTATATTGTATACTAATTGGGGAATACTAGTATCCATTAATGGATCTTACATTTTTCTTTCCATGAATTCCTATATTATACATGTACAAATGTAAATCATTGACTTTTTTTCTTTAATCACAGTGAAAAATTCCCTTTACCTTTTGAATTCAACATTTGTTTTGTAATATATTTTGACAATTTAATTTTATGAAAGTTATTTTTTTTTCAATTATAATGATTGACACTTTGCGGATTCTATGTGTAATTTCAAAGAGGCAGAGTGCTTGGTCCCTAGAACTGTTAATACACTGTATGTTATTACAACATTGTATAACTATTTGACTTCTAAGTCCAGGACATCAACGACTCATTGAGTAACTATTCGAAACCTGTGAACCTTTTGAAAAAGTACATTTTAATTTTTGAAGTTTATTCTTAATATTAAATTCAGTACTCCAAATTGTATGGTGTATGGAGAAACTGGAGGTATCAATTGTCACTCTTTGTTAAAATTAAAATGATAATGTACTGGGCGAAAGTTTTGACAGCCCACGATTGTTAACTCACTAATGTAATAAATTGTTATTTTTATAGATGTTACAAAAATGGATCTTTTATACATCCATGGATAAAATGTGTACACGATATACTCAACTCCTGTGGGTTGTCTTATATATGGGAAAAATCAAACAATGTGTGGTTATAACTGGCTTAAGTCAATAGTTAAGAAATATTACAAAATCAATTTGTACAAGATTGGAGAAGTATTGTAGATAACTCACCAAAATGTATTAATTATAGAATTTTTAAAACAAATTTCAATTCAGAAAAGTACTTGTTGATTTTACCTACAGATTTACGGATCACGTTTACAAAATAACGAACGCGTAACCATCAGTTCCCAATAGAAACAGGTAGATGGAACAATATTGATAAAAATTTAAGAAAATGTTCAATGTGTGACTCTAATAGCATTGGTTATGAATTTCATTATATTTTAGAATGTACCCATTTTGTAAACGATAGAAAACTATTTTGTCAAAAAGATACTTTGAAAACCAAAATACTATAAAATTTAACAAACTAATGAATACTTATAATGAAGAAAAACTAAAAAAAAACTGTCAAGAATATTTTCAAAGTCTGCTCTTCAAAAAACAAACTTAAATAACCTACTGTATTGTAAACTCAACTTTTTTATCTTTATTACTTCTACTGTACATGTGACTGTTTTTGTGTACATTTGTATATACTTCTTTTGAACCTCTAATATCAGTGAACTGGTCTTGAGTGAATAAAGAATTGAATTCAATTGAATTGACTATAATGTTGTGTTTAGCTTAGTTACATATATAATTTTTAAAACAAATTTTGGATATGAAAAATATTTAGATAGTTTACCCCTGAAATTTAGAAACATTCTTGTAAAATTTCGTACTTCAAATTACCATCTACCAGTTGAACTGGGAAGATGGGAAGGTAAATGAAAGATTTTGTCCTCTTTGTAACACAAAACGTATAACCGATGAATTTCATTATATTTTAGATTATTATACTTTCATGTTAAATACTGAAATCTGATTGGTTTAGACGCAGTTGACAATCCGTTCTAATACCCTCAGCGTTAGCAACACACTTAGCAACGGGCCGATAGAACGAATTGTTACATGCGCGTAGATTATGCGCGTACGGTTCGCCGTAGAACTTACGTCTTTTCTATATAAAAACATTCAAATTTGCTATAAAATTAAGACATTCAGTATAATAAAATAAATAGTGCCTGTTTGGGAGGGTACCAGTTGAAATTGACACCCCTCGAAAACCATTGTCAACCTCCGCTTCGCGTCGGTTGACAATGGTTTTCGAGGGGTGTCAATTTCAACTGGTACCCTCCCAATCAGGCACTATTTATATAATGTGATGCAATATCACAAGTCCGGAACAAGTTTATAGATAAAACATTTTCGGCTAGACCGAATGTGCTAAAATTTTCGTACCTTATGACAACATGTAATATGAAATTGTTGAGAAAACTGTGTATGTTGATAACAAAGATATACGAGGTAGTCTGTCCTCAGTGAGTTTCTACTTATATTACTTTTCCAAACTTTATAAACCTTATAATTATATATGTTTATACTTTTGTACCTCTGCCCCTTTTGTATAATATATGTATATTTTAATGTTATATTTGTCCTCATGTACCATATGTTTAAAATGGTTTTGAGTGAATAAATGAACTGAACTGAACTGCTTAATAGTTAATGTTTGAACGCAGACAAAATCCTAATTATACAAAATTAACAGACTATGTTCCGTTGATCAATTTAATTGCGTCGTGCTGCTCCATTTATTGTTATATTTGTTGAAGCGACCAATTACTGTTTATTAATTGTTGAAGCGACTAATTACTGTTTATTAATTGTTGTAGCGACTAATTACTGTTTTTTAATTGTTGTAGCGACTAATTACTGCTTATTAATTGTTGTAGCGACGAATTACTGTTTATTAATTGTTGTAGCGACTAATTACTGTTTATTAATTGTTGTAGCGACTAATTACTGTTTATTAATTGTTGCAGAAACTGTTCTCGTACTTGGTGGCATTCCAAGTATACTTTATGACGTCGGGTTCGACACTTTTGCCGTATGTAGGGATTGGCTATGATATAGTAAGAGGCAATCCCGATGCCTGGGATTGGTCCAAGCTTGGACAAGATCCGGGCCTTTTGATAACAAGAACCATTTTACGAACATCAATCGATGGAACACCCTTTGTGAAACAAGTTCCATATCCACACTGTATTCCAAGTACTTCCACTTCAGTTTTCTACGACCCAAAATCCTATCAAGATTATTTAAAAAACTACATAAGGATTTCTAGTATGTTAAACTATGTGTATAATTTATTTTCTTGATTCTTTTTTAAAATAATTCTTTTACTAAATGTGTCGCTTTACTTTATACTTCTATCTCGAGGCATTGTCATTAACAATTCATTTTATACAAGTATTCTAAAATTTATTTACCAGTGAAATATGTTATTTAATATTATTGTAGGCTCTTCAAGAAACGAAGTTTCGGACTTCGCTTTCACAAAAAATCAATGTAAGTATTTTTTAAACCAAATTTTTTCAGAATAATTAACAAAATTGTTTGGAACAAAGAATATTAATTAAATGTTTAAACGCTTATTCGATTCGCGATCACTTTAGTTTTGCGATTAGGAAGCGCCTTCAAGTCCACGGATTATATCATACTAGTTTTCGCGACAGGACGAAAGATAATCATCAAACTAGCGGAATGTAAAGAATACAAGGGTAGACAAACAAATCAATAAGCATAGCAACTTAATAATGTGTAAATGTACCAATAGAAACAACATAGGATAACAAATATCCTTGTTTTGCAGTGTATTTGGATATAAAATCAAAAACGCTCTTACGGCATGTAGTTTTTCGAGACGAAGTTTCCATATGCTTGTCCGATCGAGCCAGATTTGCAATTACGCAACTCCTTAATACCAATCTTATCACATTCGAATTTGCTATTGATGTATGCAGTTTACCAAATGAGTATGATCCAATCGCTTACAGACACTTCCTAAACAATTGGGGCACAGTAAGTTACATTATTCCAAACACACATCAGAACATAACTGTATAATACATATATATATATATATATAATTTGCACATCTTTCATTTATTAGAAAGCGAAGCCAGTAAGCAAAAGGTGTGATCGGAATTTGCAACTGAACGGTTGAAATTGGTCAATTATGAACCATATTTGGAAAGTAAGGCGGAATAATACACACGCCTCGGGAAACCAATTTTCTGTATACTGCATACACGGATACAATCACATAACCCGTTTTGTTTTATTATGTACAGCATGTTACCATAGAAGTAGACTTGGGACAGAGAAACGTAACAAGATACCATCTCTCTGAAACAGATTTAGCAGAATTTATTCTTAATACGGCAAGCATAAATATAATTTTTGCATTTATTTAACTTCATAAAACTTGAAAACAAAAGATTATTTTAGCATAATATTGTTGTTTAGAAATGATATTTTTAGTTTGACAAAAATACTGACACATGTTCAGAGCAATAAATGTACTTTTTCCAAACTTGACAGCATAAACCTGATGCTGCAGACTTAAAGCTTGAGAACTTTGAAGGATATGGGTCTGTGGTAGAACTAAACATGTCTCACGTACTTCACAGCGATTTCTTCAACCTGCACCTTGGGACGAATTCTTTGGATCACGGCACCACAGTTGACATACCTATTACATGGACTCTTAAACCAATATCGGAAGTATTTATACCTCTCTACTGGCGGAATAAAAACGAGCTGATCAGTTCAGGAATGTGTGATTCCTTTACAACAACCAATTTATCAGTGTGGAAAAGCAATGTTGAAACGGCATTAAGAGAATATCCTTTGGCAGAAGGAGGGGAAATGCCACACAAGTGTAAAACGTAGTTTTTACAAAAATTGAGCGCTTAATGTTTTCACTTTTTGAACGGTGTTGTCTTTTGTTTTATATTTTGGGGATTGTTCACATGAGTATTTATCTTTAAAAATGTAAAGTCTTTCCTGATTATTGTCCTCGTTCATTGGTTATGACAAGTTTGCTAATCAGATGTAAAATTTAAGGGATGTCGAAATTAGTATCTTTAAATTCAATATTGTCCTTGTTGGAGTCATTTTGACTTCACAGAAAATCATATTATAATAACTTTTCGTGTGTTTTACATTTCCTTATATTTAACATAATTCTTTTCTTCCTTGGAAGACGGTATAAAGAGTTAAAATAATTTACAGTCTCCGGGTTGTACACTTCCCCTCCTTTGTGATTGGTAGAAAATACATGATGTGAAAATTCAGATTTATTTCAATGGTTGAAATACTGTTCGGTCTAAGAGAGATAATTTTCTGGTGATCTTTTTTACGTACGACTTAACAATTTTCTTAGATTTCAATTCTTAAAAAGTGAGGAAACGATAAAACAATAAAAATTTCAATAAATGAAATTCAGGCTTTAGTTTTTCATTACAACTAGTTGAAAGAAATATTATATAATGTATATTGAAAAATATTGTTCTTTCCTTTTTGTATTGTTTATGGAAATACAAAAATGTGAAAATTTGATAAGGTAACTCATTAAAGGCTTATATCAGTAAACTAGTTTGCATATTAGATACGGTAAAACTAATATCAGTAAAACATATGCTGGAGGCAGTGGTATTAACTTTGATTTTATTAAGACAATACGACGCTTCCTTAAATCTCTGTTTACCTTCTATACCCTATCTCAACTAACAAGCACGTTGTACACATTTTTTAATTTTAGGCACGCTGGCTTAAAGGGCACAATTAAAATAAAGTTCCACATGCCATGGCATGTAGAGGAAAGCGACATTTATTTTTTAAAAAAATCTTTGATAACCTATTACTGTGAAGAGTTTGCACTAAAGACGTTAAGCTTTTTTTTTTAAATCTGAACTTGTTTATGATAAATGTGAACATGCAAAAAAGTATTTATTATCTGTGTATATAAATTATATATAATGTTAAACTTTTAGATTTGTTTTAAATGTAGTGAAAACTTTTTTGAAAATATAATAAATATTACTTTCAGCGAACATCAAACTTCCTGTCGCATGGCCTTCTGGGACATACGGATTACTTATGCCAACATCCGGTTGTCCAAATGACCCTGTCAGCTTTGAAACAGGATATCTCTTGCAGGATGCTGAGGATGACAACAATCGGAACAGTCATTCACAGAGTCTTCATATTAATGGTAACTTGAAATTTATTAAACACAATTCGTATCAATTGCTTTTTGTAAACCACATTATTCTTTCATAATTATAATGTTTTTACCTCTGATACAGGGTCTGTAGGAGGTAATTTCATTGTCACTCGTTTCTGCATGAAACGAATCGAAATAGCAAAGGACTATAGCCGTGAATGGCCGCAAGGAGACTATTGCATTTTTAAAAAGAACGCTTGCCCAAATGGTAATAGTTCCAGTTAATTTAGATAAGTTCGTATATAATTTTTTAACGCATTCAATTAGAATAAATACAATGTATATTCAATGTGTGATTCCAATAATATGGTGGATCAAGAGGGGGTCGGGGGTTGGACCCCCCCCCCCCCCCATTCTTTCTCTAGGAAATATGATTTTTTTTTTTTTACTTTATAATGCTTTTTTGAAGGCGATTTTTGTCATCTATAGTCTATATACTTCAATTATCTTAATTAAACCATAGTGAACGCAAAAATCCATGTTTCAGAAGAGTAAACTATAATTAATACTGAAAACAATCATTTGCGATTGCAAAACATAGTTAATCTGATAAATATAGTTTCACGATTATGAAACTATGATTAACAACTCTTAACTATAGTTAACGAATGTAAATTATAGTTTACAGATGTGAATCTATATTTATCAACAAAATCTTTTGTAAACATTTATTTACAGACAGGTAAACTTAGATTAGCATTCGTAAACTTTAGTTACAATCGGTAGATATGGTTCTACAGATGAAAACTATAATTAACGTATCGTTAACTATATAGTTTGCGGTTCGTAAACTATAATTTACAGTCAATAAATCTAGTTTATCGACTGTGAAACTATGTTTAGCTCATTTTTGTGAATTTGGCGTGCCATATCAGTGAGATGATCAATGATTTGATTTAGGACAGATATTTGTATTAAAAAATATCCCAAACATTATTTAGTATTATTTCGACATTAACTTTAAGGTCAGACGACACGTTCCTCAATTTCAGATAACTTTTATCAGGAATTTGTTATTGATTTACCACTACTTTGACAAGCTTTCTCGCAAAAAATTAGGGTACCTTACCAGGCATTTGTGCAAGATACTAGAGTATGCAATTTCCTATAAAATCTTATTGAAAATACACTTGAATTGTTGATATAAAAAATTTTGACATACATACATATTTTTTTTAAATGTTAATCTTAATTTTAAAAATGATAATATATAATAATAATTTTATTTGGTATATTATCAGGCCGTTGAAAATTTGAAAAATAATTATCATTTTTCAAGGAACGTGTCGTCTGACCTTAAGTATACCTATCGATCTGGTTTAGCTACAAAGCTATTTCAATATATTTTAAAAATATACTTTAGCCTGGTTATGTACAACAAACAACAAAGTTTTATATCTATCTATCTTAAAATATATATATATATATATATATATATATATATATATATATATATATATATATATATATATATATATATATATATATATATATATATATATATATATATAAAGCACTAACAATGGCTAACGACACGAACAATTGATATTGTCAAATTTTCGGGACAACCAGTCCCTTCTTCAGGACAAAAGAAATAAATTACATGAAAACGAAATCAACTAAAACTACTAAAGAAACTATAAAAAAGAACAACTACATTATATATAAACAGTTTTAGTTCACATATATGTGTGTGTGTGTGTGTGTGTGTGTGTGTGTGTGTGTGTGTGTGTGTGTGCGCGCTTAATGTTATTATTACATATATGTAATTAGCGTTGTTGTGTTAGGAATTGAAATTGTGTGTCAATGTATACTTTGGTTGATATGTAATAAAACAAGATAATATAACAATTATTATAACAATAAAAAGAGTTTGTCTATTTACGTTTCCACAAAGGTTTCACTTCTGGATTCCTGTACTTTGATGACGAGGATTCTTACAACAGAAATACTCACTCTGGAGTCTTACCAGACGGGAAATACACTTGGGACACAAAAATCGAATTCTGTTGCAGGTACGAGTCTTTATCAGCAGGTTTCACAATTATTGAGAATAATGCTAGCCTATAAAGAAAATCTTTGACAACCACTCTCTATCAAAGCCAGCATGTCGAATTTGAAATGATGTTACATTACGCATAATTATGTTTTGACCTTATTTCAAAGGCAAGGCAAGACCATGTTTGCTATTTGCCCTTATATTTCATTTAACCTTAAATTAATCAAAAGGATTAAGTGGGTTATTTGCAGAGCCGGTATTACAATGTTTATTACATCGTAAATCATGTCATAGAGAAAAGGGTATACATATTATACTCTTAGATTATAGTGAAATTATAAACCATGCACTGCATGTCGCTGCTAAATCTGTTTAAATTTTGAATATCTCGATCTCTTTCACTCCAAATAGCCAAAATATTTACAAATATAAAGCATCACAAAAATAAGATTCGGAATTGATTGTGAGCGCCATAAAATTTTATAAGCATTCAATGGAGTATGATCGGTCTTTGTGCGAAATGAGGTGATATCTGATTTTGTTTTAATTAAATCTACTGAGTAGTTGGTCAATTTTTTTCTACAGCGGTATTACTTGATTCCTCCATTATTTCTAGGCAAGATGGCTTATCTAACATCCCAATCCTTCTTCCTATCGACAAGCCATTTTATCTGTTTCGTTACCATGATCACTGTCAGCAAGTCCTGGGGATGGAGGTGGCGGATGAATACATACATTTTGATACAGAAGACGAGAGCAATAAGGATGGCTGTAGCGGGGCATATCCTTACGTTGGAGCTAGATGTGTGGATTTCAACCTCAATTTCTGCTACTACAGTCCAAAGGGACATTCATCAATTGATATTCCAGCTGTACTCGGCAAAAAATAAAGCTTTTCTTCCATTGGTAGATTAACATTACGCGAGATACATCGAAATATTAACAATCGAAATATCAACATTAGGGATTTTTTTCCTTATCCTTTGAAAATGTCATGTTGTAATCAATTTACGGGGTGCATGGCAGTATAGATACAAAATTAACACAAGTTGTCATGTTGTAAACTTTGTAAGAGAATTTACTAGCTGCCACCCGATCAATTCAAAATTTATATTACCAAATGACATAAAGTTAAGGTTTCTCAATGTTAGGGTTGGTAGAGATGGGGCATATGAGACGTCATTTATCAATTTTGGCAATGAACACTGAAAAAAGATGTAAACATTTTACCAATTGATATAACAGTAGACTGCTAATGGACTATGAAACTATTGATCAATATTTACATTTTTCAGTGTCTTTGCCTATGGTAACACTACGTATCGATTTTGTCCTTTACAGTCCAATAAATTCAAATGACGTATAATCGGCGCGTTGTGTGTTGGCGCGACAGCGTATTGTGCAAAGTTGCGTTAGCGCGACGGCGTATTGTGCAAAGTTGAGTTAGCGCGACGGCGTGTTGTGCAAAGTTGCGTTGGTGCGACGGCGCGTTGTGCAAAGGCGCGACGGCGCGTTGTGTGTTAGCGCGACGGCGTATTGTGCAAAGTTGTGTTAGCGCGACAGCGCGTTGTTAGTGCGATGGCGCGTTTATCTAATCACGATCTCGCGGTAACGCAAATGGCTCTATCCGGGCATAAATAAAGGTTATGCCTGTCGACTCTTCTACAGACAATAAGACATTGACAAATGCATGTACCGTTTATTGATGGAATCAACAATCAATGCAGCTAAACTCTGTTCTAAGACTTTTTTGCTTCATTATAAGTTATCCATAAATACCTCCTTTATTTCATCTACGCTAGCCAAGGGTTTCTGATCTACGCCGTCAAAATGTGATGGAAACATATATATATATATATATATATATATATATATATATATATATATATATATATATATATACACACACACACACACTAGTATGTACGGAAGCCCATTGGTGCCAGGTGAAAAAAATATTTTATCTGGCGGCCGCCAGATAGTTTTCTGGCGGCCGCCACATAAATTTTTGGCGGCCGCCAAATAATTATCTGGCGACCGCCAGATAAAATCTGGCTTCCTGATGCGCGCGCATGTTTTAATGGGAGCTTTTAGGGAGTAGTGGATATACTCTAATCTATTAGTTATATTAACAATGCAAAGCTTAAGTTTTGAAACACTGGTAGAGTGGAATGTACATTAAACTTTATTCAAATCTAGAATGATTTAGATGTTACTTTGTGCCATGTATTATTTGTTGTAAAGCACTGTATTTCAGAGTTAATTATAAACTTTTAATACTGAACTAAACACCCGTTCAGGAAGTCTTAAGAGGGCTCGATGGTCGTGGCCATTTTAAGAGACTGTATTGATCTCCTTTAGAAAAAGAGCTCCAAATAAAAAAAATTGGAAATTACAATGAAATTTAAAAAGTAAAATATATGGATTTTTCTTTACTTAATAATAGTTAATAGCAAAACAAATCATATCTTAAAATTTTAGGTAAATGTGATGGTTAATTTGTTGACCATTAAGCTCCTTAATAATAAAAAACCTTAACTTTAGCCAGAGCCAAATAAATTATATGGCGGCCGCCAGATAAATTATGTGGCGGCCGCCAGATAATTATGTGGCGGCCGCCAGATAAAATATTTTTTCACTTGGCACCAATGGGCTTCCGTAAGTATGCAATGTGTATCGTTTCGATCCTCTCAAATTGTCGATTAACTGTATTCCACCTATTCTCAAACGACCGTGTAGTGAGCGACCAGCGTGTTAGGTTCCGTTCGTCATCGAAAGCAAGATTTTTGTCTTGCCTAGATGGCCGAGTGGTTAGCGCGGTGGCCGCTCACTGCTAGGAGAGTGGGTTCCGGAGGTCGTGAGCTCAAGCCCCGGCAGGGGCGGAGGTGGAGCTCCAATATAGTGAATTTCCTTGTGCTTTATATATGTTGTGATTGATTACACTCCTGGCAATATGATAATTTGACTAGGACAATATTTTTCTTCTCTTTGACAGCAACTTGTGTGGTTCCTTTGTGAAGATAAAATATTTAGGAAATGCACCTACTGATTTATTTTTGAGTTGATAATAAACAAATACCTTTAGCAATCAGGGGTTCAATAGCCATTTAAGATCAATTTTATGTAAAAACCAATTTGAAAATGGAACTAACAAGTCTTTTTTTTTTCCTTTTATTTTAGTGCGTATAAAAAGTTTGTTTAAAAAAAAATTCAACTAAGAATAAAATAATTTTGTGCTTGATGGTGGAAAATATCAAGTTACAAATTCTATTATTTTATTATGATAGCAAAATTAAAGATATATATGTCATTTCCAATCAAAGCGGGTTGCTTATAACAGACACTAGATGGGTTGTTTTTTCCAAATAAGCTGCATGTACACAGTATACTTTAGAGGATTCTATTTATAGAATGATCCCATTTCACACAAAACGATGAGATCTCCACTCCGAATGTCTGCACTATTTCGGAGAATGCAATTTTCAAATCACGTCATGCAATTACTGACCATCTTCTGGCGACATGTAATAAAAATATTCACAACAAAAAATGAAACTGTATGAGTTAAAACATTTTGACTTGCATATCTTGACATCTGGGACGTATTTTGACAAAATCTCTTCATGCTTAAACCACAGGCACCTGAATTTTTATTAATCAGTCGCTTAATAAGCCAAATAAAAAAAAATTCTACCTCCTCTGTATATTATATAGAGGAGGTAGAATTTTTTTATATTTGGCTTATTAAGCGACTGATTGATAAAAATTCGGGTGCCTGTGCTTAAACTTGCAGTGTTTCGACAGCCACTCATAACTACTAAAACCCATCGTACAAAATGGACAACAGAACACCTCTACAAATAGTACAACCATCTAATCTGGGATTTGTGTCTTTTATAGTTTATGGTAATTACTGTATATTCGTTTGATTGACACCCTATTCAGTCATCTATTTTCTTTTCTATTGCATTAACTGCGTATAGGAGCTTCTTTAATTCATTTTAAAAGATAACCTTCATCTAGTCTTTCGGATTTCACCATTTTTTTTTTTAAAAGGTTAAAAAATATTTATAGAACTTCGTGTAAATCAGACGCACGTCGTTTTGGGGAGAGGTGTGTGTGGACTGAACCTATCACAACACAGCCACGTAGCATCGTATTTGAAAGTGGGGGAAGGGGCAAACTCTTCCCCAAAAAACACAAAAAAAACTTGACAAGCAAAAATTAAAAAGGGGGCAACTTCTCAAAATCTTGAAAATCCTAATCCTAGCGTATCTATTAACAAGCAATAAAATAGAAGGAGATCGCAAGCATCACAAAATCTCACACAGGAGCAGTTTCCCCTGCTTTATATCTTAACATTTTATTGGTCTGTGCCTGAGCGAGCGGATCTAACATCTAATTTTAATTAGATTGTGTTCTCTTAAAACTTTATTTTCTAATCATTGACTATTAAATTGGATCCCACTCCTGTTTCTATGTACCTGTACTTTCTTTCACGGTATGTATGACTGGGTGAAATTCAAGGTGATGGGTCGGGTGGTTTGTATAAATGTAACGAACTCTCTAGAAACCGCTGTAATAACATCGGGCTCGAGTTCCTATGGGCAAAAATGAAAGTAATGCAGCTGTCAAGATGCTGCTTATTCAACAAAAATTGCCTGCTTAGATCTGCATCATCTAATTTTTGCAGAGGTGAAAGTAAAAATCTGACAAAAGGATCAACGAAAGTCACCCATAGCAGATGGATAACCTCGGGCCCATCAAAAGTTCGAACTTTAGCATGCCCTCAAAATGTAGAAGGGGGATTCAGCCGAGCCCCGATTTTTGGCCGTTTTAAGGCATTTCTTTTCCGTATGAAAAATCCAAAATTTAAGTTTTGGGACGCTGTAGATGGATGCAAAGAGGTAGGCCATTGTATTCTTTTTTATATATATATAAAGAATATCACTAATGAAATTTGAGTGTTTTGAATCCTTTATTCATGTTGCTGACACCACACAGACAACACGTCCCATTGTATGTCGTGTTGAATTCAAACAGGTTATTCCATATACAGTATACATCATGTCACATTTTATATGTGAGTTATCAAATTGACAATACTGTAATGTACTTATTTAATCAAGCAGCAATGGGTAGGGGAGAGCTATGCCCACTCTGAATTATGGCTCAAAACAATTTAAATGCATTATGCCCCACTTTCAGACTGTCAATCTGTGGTAAAGATTCGGCTCAGCTTGGAATTTAGACTGACGCCTTCACCAAATCTCAGAACAGTCCTGCAGAATTCATGTCTGAAAATTCGACCTAATTAACTTTGGTCGCTTGTCGTAGTTCAGATTGCAATATTCAAGTGTAGTGTTGTCAAATCGGTTGAAAATCATAATCGATTAATCGGTATAATCGGTTAACTATAACCAACTGATGATCGGCCAATAATCGAATCGGTAATAATTTGTATTAAATTCATTAAAATGGGACACTAAATTTTAACGTATTGTTTATTCTTAAGATATTCAAGTGGACCCCGCTTAATATAATAGTTATTTTGTCAGGAAAAATTGTGATATTAACCGGACTATAATAATAACTGAACCCAGCTAAATTCAATGTGTACCAGTATGCTAAGTGCCTATTCACGTCATGTATTATTACTATCTATTTCTAGACTATGTACTTTCCACAATAATTGATGATTTCTTCTAATACTTTACTTTTAATGCTTCAAAAAAGTTAATTTCATGGATAAAGTTAACTATAAAGTTAACTATTACAAGCTGGGAAAATTGCAAGATCCACCAATATGCTTCCGATGGGTTGACATGCTTTCATTTTGTTTTCTTCCGTTTACTAAATCTAATAAGGCATTCATGAGACAATTCGGTTTTAATAACTTCTTTCAATAAAAATCAAATAAACAAAGTATTTACATTTACTTATTAAAAATTATTAGAGGTTGGTTGCCCCAATGCTTGTGTTTTCTTAAAGAATCCAAAGTGTTTTATTTTTGTGCCTCGATGATCGTAGAGATATGGCACATGTGTGTTTTCAACTTCGGCCATTTCGTTTTTAAAACGTGAAACTGTGTCAGCATAATTCCGTAATAAATAAAACGAGTTTTATAATAATGATTGACAATTGTTTTTTATTTATATCGAAAATTAAAGATCTTGACGTTATTAAATTTCATTGTACCCTTTGTTTAAAATTCTAGCATTGGTCTGATCCGAAACAATATCCTTCTACCGTAACTAAAAAGATGTTATAGTATTTCAAAATGGCTGATGAAAACATTATCCGAACGCAGATACACATGGATTTGCAACAGTTTTCAACTTTTAATTGTATAAAATACAGAATAATAAACAAAATGATAAGTATAGTATTAATGTAATAATCCGATTATAATCGATTATAAAATCTCAAATCGATTGTCGTAAATCGACAACCTTTCCAACTGATCATCGACTAAAAATCGATCATCGTGACAACACTATTCAAGTGTCTCATCCACTTCAATTTTGCCGCTTGAACATGCATGCATTAAAGCAGTCAAGAGACACAGATATCCTGATTTTAACAGCGGCAAGTTGTCAAGGTTGAGACAGAATTTCCAGCTCTGTATCAAGATTCAGCTAAAGATGTCAGTCCAGATATCAATGATATATACCGGTATAATCCAAGCCAAATTTATCATAAAATAATATACTGTATATGCATGCTTGCTGGTTACAGCTAGATAAAAATGAGAATGGGGTTTGGATCAGAGAAGTTGAGGTATTGATTCCCTCTAGCACAGCTAGTGACAAACCTTTTTAATTGACTCAGTTAATTTGATTTCAAAACAGAGTTTAAATGCCGGGATTTAAATACCCAACAATAGAGTGAGTTGCTTCAATTTTTTAATTAATTAGTGTAATTAATTGGTGTATGATTCATATAATAATCAAACCTCTCTCATATTTCATTGTAAGTTGTGTGATTCATATAATATATAATGGTCAAGCTGTCTCCTATTGGTTATTATATTATATTGTGTTGAAGTAATATTGACGATCTCTCTGCTGTTTTTCAGCAATTAATGGCTTGCAGTTTTAATGGAAAATGAACTTTGTATTGTAGGTAACCCCAGTCGTTGCTGATTTGATCGGGAGTGGCAACTTTAATAAACTTGAAGTTATGGTGGATAGTGAGGTCAGTGCATAAAAAAAAAAATAATTAATCTTTGGTGTCTCATACCAAAAATTTATTTGAATTGCAAGAGTTATCTCTCTTTTCATTGTCAACAAATTAACCCAATTTCTTCTTAAAATTTTGAATTAAAAAAAAATTAGCTATTTCATTTACAATATGGTAACAAAATTGATCAATAGGAGGACCAATAGCTGAGAATCTAAACATGAGTTTTTTGGGGGTCAATCTTTAATTGCTATTTGACAAATTTTCTACTGATTGTTATGTAACTCGATCAAAATATGTACATATGTACCGGTATATAAAAGTGTATAGAAATTTATCCTTCAATTAAACATATTTTCAAATCATGATAGGCAAAAGGTATCATTTTGAAATGGCCAACTTTTCTTTGAAAAGGAATTTAGATTTCCAATTTGTCAACAAATCTTGATTTACTTATAATAGCCTACCACATTTCAGCTTCTGAAGTGCCTAATGGTGAACATAGAACAGCAACCTTGGATTAAGACTTTAGACTTAGGAGAACCCCACTCCAAATTCTGTTTTTGGCATTCTTTTTGGGAAACAAAGAATGAAGGTAATTAAGCAACACATTTTTAGCTCACCTAAGCAAAGGGCTCAGGTGATCTTTCTTGATCAGAATTTGTCTATTTTTAACTGGGTTTTCTAAAGGAAAATTCCAGTTGTTAAAATGGTGAAAACGGCGGGCGGCTGCCAAAAGGGTACCCTTATTGTACGGATAACTCCGCCTACGAATATATCAGAGGTGTGCATAATGCTAAGATTTTGATTTCTGATAATTTATGGAAAAAAAATACCAGCTGTTGAACTCAGTCATTTTTTGGCAAAATATTGCAGTTGAACTTACCGGTAGTCATTTTTTGGCAAAATATTGCTACAGTTTTCAAGATAGGAAGTTGTTCCTTTGCTTTATACATGTAGATCAATTGTACGTATGTCGGTGAGCATATTGCTAGCTAGGATTTTCTTTTCTATGCTACGCGCATTGATGAAGTTTTCCAGTCAATTTTTCCTTTGATACATTGATCAATAGAAAAATTATTAAATTCATTTCTTAATTTCTATTTACTTAGACTTACTAAAAAGTGGGGGGGGGGGGGAGGATTAAAAATAATGTAAATATATAGAGTTGTTTGTCTTCAAAAAATTCTACTCCAGAGCCTTACAGCCTCTAGTATTCCAAACGTCCTGATATATGGTAGGTTATTGTCCAGTTGACCTTTTTTCTGATGTGAGTGGTGTGGCCCATGGACCTCTTGTAATTCCAAGAAAATTCACATTCTGTCCAAAACTTGTATGAAATTTTTGTCAGTTGAAAACTATACATTTACTGTTTTGATTAACTTATTTACAACATTGTTCAGTGTTGAAATATAACACTCTGTTTCAGAAACTGGAGCATTAAGGATAGCTATAGAAACAGCATTTTATATGAACTGGGCAGAACCTAATGTTGTCGCAGTAGCTCAACATTTTGTGTAAGTTTTAGTACATAATGCTTAAGTATTTAGTTGGAAAATCTTAAAATTTGAATCAACAATTTGAATTTGGTAGGAGTTGGATTTGTCTAGAACTACTGTTTACTTAGTAGATTCCTAATTAAACACGAGGAATTAATATCCTCTTTAAATACTGAGAAGCACCCCTCGCGGAATAAAATCTCATTTTTATTTTCTGAGAGTTGAGTATTATAAAAGATTAGAATAAAAGTTCCGGGTTCTCGATTTTATATTCTCGCGTTTTGATACAAAACATCGGGATCGCGTAAAATAAGGAATCTACAGTATAGTCACAGTGGAATTATGGTAGCTAAATTTTCATTGATTTTGTGGATATTTTTTCCTGAAGTATTAAATTCCCCAACAAATTATGAAATGCGATCTTTTTTCTATGTACATACAAGTAATCTCTGAAATTATTGAAGTGCTCACAAACCTTTGAAAAGTGCACAATTTATGAAAATAAGCCCCCACTAATTAAAGCGATTCAAAATAAATTATTTGTCACTTAATGTTAATTTCTAATTTAAGGTAAGGTTTGCGGTTACAGGGAGATATCTCACAGATTTTCATTGTGATGTAACACCAACTACCCTTTATTTCAGCTATGACATCAAAATTTATATGACGTCATAATTGGTGTAAGGTTTTTGTTATTCCCCAGGGTTTTGTAGTTTCATATATTGAAAAAGTAACAGAACACAAGCATTTTATCAATTTCCACAAAAAACGAAGTCCGCTTCATATAGTTTTGAATAGTGTTTTAGAAAAACCAGTTTACACATATACTAAGATACGTTTTTCCAGAAATCAATGGACTTGGAAAGGTTTCAAATAGGATGTTTTTGTGTATAAAATAGTAGTCCAAAATTAAGACTTTTGTTGCTTTTTATTCATTTTTAAAAAGTTCATCATTAATTTTAAAAAATAAATCATGATATAAATAGTGACATTATTTTCGAACATATTAAGCATAAATAACCCCCATAATTGTCACATATAAAATGTATATATTTTCATGAAATTACTTATATTTCATCAACATGGAAATTTGAAATCATGAACTTTGACCTTTTGTTGTTATAAAACGGGTCCGGCAAAATCATTTGAATTTCATGAGAAAAAGACTTTAGTATAGTGAACAAAATGGTATATAACTTTGGTACAATTCCTAAAAAATGCAAGCCGCAAACCTTACCTTAATGTATTTTTGTTATTTCAAGATTTCAACGATATATCACTGATGGGAAAGACCAGGACTGGATAGTTACTAATTACAATCTTATGAGAATGGACAAGTAACCAAGGAAACCTCTGTCTTGCTGATTGATATTGAATTTTTTATACTGGGAGGCAGAAATGGAAATGAAATCTGCCTTAATTATACAATATTAAAGTATATATCTGTTTAAAAAATATGGCTTGTTATTTTTAACTCATGAAGATATATTGTGTATTCAAGTGTAATAGTGTGGGAAGGAAAATGAGCCAAATTATTACAACATTGTACTTTTTTCAGGTTCAGTGAGACTGAGTTTTTGGTGCTTACGCTAGCCTTACACTGATTATATAATATATAATAAATATATGGATGTTCATCATTTTAAAGCACTAGCTGTGTTGATGGTTTATGCAAACATTATAAAATATTTAACAGTCTAGTCATAAAATAAAGATTAGGAATGAGCATTATGAATAATATAAAACTATATAAATTGAAATATTTTGGAGTAGAGCCTGGAGAAGGGCGATCAGTTTGTTACCCTAGTTTAATTTTAAAGGGGCATGGTCACGATTTTGGTCAAATTCTATTTTTCTGATTTTATTATTTACAATGCTTTAGGAATGCATTTCTAATGATCAAATGAAATTTGAGTGTCAGTCGTTAAGTAATAAGCAAGATACAGGGCTTACAATTCTTAGTCATGTAAACAAGGCTCGTGCCCTGTTTTTGTTTACATAGGTTCAATATACCAGTAAAAAATCTTTTTCAAGCTGTTTTGTCTCTCTTCTTATTCATTAAAAGTATAAATAGACAGTTCCTAATGTTTAACACATTCATTTTAGGTCCAAAACTGAAAATTTCACTTCAGCATTCAGAATGTAAACAAAAGCTTTGTTTACATAGCAAATAATTGTAAGCTCTGTAACTCGCTTATAACTCAACGAATGACACTCAAATTTTGGTTGCGTATTAGAAACGCCTTACTGAAACATTGTAAATATTAAAATCGGAAAAATAATTTTTGACCAAAATCGTGACCATGCCCCTTTAAAAGGCAACAAAATTTTGTTTCTTACCTGAGGCATACCAACAGCAGATGGTATATGTATAGGCCTATATATGGCATGTATTGACTTATTTTGAATTTTATATCAGGAGCAATCAAATCTTTTAAAATTAAATCTTCCAGTTCAATATGAATACCGTATCATATAATATGTACTGCTCAGATATTGCGGGGTGAATTCTTTGTGTCTGCATGAAATGAATTATACTTTGGATACAATTCAAAAAGGAAATTTTGTAACAATTGACATGGTTTCTTTTAAATCAAATAACGTATGTTTTATTTTATTTATTCACTCATTCATCCATGTCCAGAATGTTAAATAAGTATTTCCGTCTTTGACTTGGTTTAACATAATTGGTTTCCTTACTAGTATCGCCCTATGTCCCGCCATGTGCAAATCGCAAATTAACAAAAATGGCGGATTCCATACAGTCTTTCGTCAAATTTGTTTCAAGAAAAATCAGCAAAATCAAATGGCAGCCAAGTCAGAAACAGACACTGGAATTTTCAGACACGTTTGTGACTGGAAGCTGGGATGACGAGGTATAAATTAAAAACAGATTAAAGGGAAATTGTTTAGATTATCGAAACTGAAACTAGGTCAGAAAACCGGCGAGAGTTGTGACATTTAAAATGTGAACTGTTTTTAAAATATTGCATAAATATCAATAATATTGTAAGAACTTCAAGTAAGACGTTATTGTCTGAAATAAACTGTTTTTAATGAAATGGAGACTGGGCTTTAATATAGATTGATGAATCTAATTTGATTAATTTATAGATATATCAATTTTCACGTGTTAACAGGACTCGCAACAGATAAAATAAAATTTCCAAGAGAAATAATTGAATGATGTTTATTTAAACCAAGTATGACGTCCGAATGTTGTTGGGAAATTGAAATTATCATTGAATTTCACTATATTCTTGTTTGTTTTTCTGGGGACATGTTGATAAAGCAATCTTGGGACTTTTTTCCTTATAGTTATACCGATTTCAATTGTTATTTACTGTTAAGTTTTGGGATGTGTATTTATGAAGATTAATTTATGGTCAAAAAGTAACAGAAACAGGAAATCTAGATTTGGACAAAAACTGCATTATAACATGAATAACAATCAGCAGAGTTCTTGAAATCTTTTTTTCTGCTGTCAGTCATTTGGACCGACTACCATCTGAAGTTTGTCAGTCCGGACAAATTTTTATCAGTCCAAACATTTTCAATAAAAAGATGAAAAAACTATATTTGAATTTCAGTATCAGTTTATTTCATTATTAACTTTAGTTACAAGACTTCCAATTTCGCTCATTTTTACCTGATCTGATTCCTCCTAACTTTCACATTCTGGCTCCTCACATTAATCTTCCTATTTATCAGTTTATCACTTCAATCATTAATTTTAATTTCCTAATTCTCTCTCTCATCAACTTTCCTCTTGTTCTCTCTCTCTTTTTCATTCTCTTTCTGCACACATCATGCCAGCTAGAGGACCTCGGTTGTCGGATACTGGAGTTCTTATTATTTGTTCCCGAAGACATAAATGATTAAAACTGGTATTCTTGTGTGTATTTCTGTGTATTACAATAAAAACATTCACTGGAAACCCTGCTTCAATCATGGTAAAAAGTGTATTCAATGTACATAAAAAAAACGAAAAGAGATGACACTCGCCATCTTGGATTTATCGGGGGCCCTCGGTTCACGCTGTTTTAAACAAGTTCTCCAATTTCTCCAAGTGATTTCTGACGAGATCTAACTTGGACAAAGATCGAAAGTCTTTTTCCTATCGTCTGACTACATATGCGAAGAATTAGATATATTAAACTCTCTTGGCAAATTTTTACAAAAGGCATTGCCTTAATTTGTATTTCCTAGTCAAATAACTTTTCAATCATATGATAAACTATTTCAGATTTGTATGTACATTTGTATTTTGACATTTATGTATGGATGTTTAACAAAAATATACAGAAGACATTGTATTGAATATATAGAAACATACATATGACTGCCATCATGAGAAAAGGGCCCTTATCTTTTGACGTCACAATGCTCAGAAAACGACGTCAAAGTAGCGGCATTGTAAACGCAGTTTTTTTATTTTCTGTTTCTTTTTTTTTCTGCGTCTGTGTTGTGTTTTTTGAATAATTAGAGTATGGCCTTGTTTAAATACCGATAATAATAATTGATAAATAATGATAATATATAATAAAATAATTAATAATAATAAATAATGATAAAATAATAATTGACGTTCGTGACGTCGTGTCGTTTTCGACCATCTACGTCAAAGTCGTGTTAACATGTCTTACTAAAATTATCATAAAATGCTTAAAACACACAAGATCTTGGATATCTTTGTATATTTGTATTCAGAAAGAGTTGACTAATCGGAATTGAGAAAAAAGGGAGTTTGTGAAATTTTGACCTTAAAGGCCCTTTTCTCGTGACGGCAGTCATATGTATATACATTATATGCTAGTATACTAATTAAATGTTCATGTCTGTCCTAGCTCTTTCAATCATCCAACTCTTTCCCTCTTGTATATGTAATGCTTATTGAATGTCTTATATGTACATTGGATGTTCTATGTACAATCTTCATGTTGCCCCTTGAGGGCCCTTAATTGGTTAATAAAGAAATTGAAATTGAATATGTTAGCCACATTATAGACGCACTGTATCTTTATGAACTAAATACTCGTCAAACTTATCAAAAGCATCGAAAGTTTACATTTAAGTATATAATTACTGAGGTGTTTCGAAAACATATGATAAGTCTAGAGAGAGCCAAAAATCCACGTAAAATATTCTTGATTTATCGTATGCATTTGGATCTGCTCAGTGATTATCAGAAGAGTTTGCGTCAACTTTGTTGCTTTGTTTTGTATGATATTTAGTCATATTTTTGCAAGTTCCTCTGTCAACATCTACCAGTCATTTGGACTGACAGGCAACCTCAAGTAATTGGTCCTTGGTTATTTTTATTTTTTATCGGTCTTGCTGACAGGACCGATAGATTTCCAGAACTCTGCATTCAATGTATTTTTTTGGGGGGGGGGGGGGTTAAAACAAATTCTTATTATAAATACCGGGGTAATGCCAGTTGTTTAAGTCATGATTATAATATCTTTGGATATTATTTTTGCTTGTGAAAGAATTTGTTGCAGTGAGAATTTGATAAGTAATTTAATATTGAGACTACTCATTAAGCATGTTAAGTCTTGCTTTATTTATATTCCAGCAAGATTTGGTTGAAATATTTGGTCTTGTGCCTTCACCACATCTTGCAAACTTGTACATGACAGTACATGTCACTATGGAATAGGATATATTATGACATAAAGTTTATCATTTCTATCTGTAACAAAATATAGCTCTTTTAATATTTTTTTTCGGAATTTTCCACTTCTTCAAGTTCTTTGATATTTTTCTGTTTACTTGACTTTACAGAAAAACAAGATCTGTCTTTGGCATCTGGGTATACAGGAATCTATGGAGAGGGATGATATGGACGATGGACTGGAACCCGCACTGAAGTGTGAGGCCGACCATAACGGTGATGTCACAGGGCTAGAGGTCAGTAGAGGGGTCAGAGGTCACAGATAAGTTCATGCAAAGTTCATTATAAAAGCATTTTTGAAAAGTAATGTGTATCATGTGTACCTATGTTGATGTTAAATATATGTGGAAATATATCTTTGGTTCAAATTTTTGGAGAAAAAAAAGTTCACAAATATGCATTTTTGAAAAGTAATATAAATCGTGTCACACTATGTTGTCATATAATTTATCTTTGTTTTTCAGTACATTGGAAGTGATGTGATTGTAGCATCCTCGTCCACCGGTTCAGTCTCTCTGTACAAACACCACACATCATCCCAGGTCAGTCTGTAGGCGCTGTACAGTGCTTAACATATTAAATAGTGTTACTAGATTGTATTACTATTACTTTCTTGTGTTTAGATGGAGCTTAGTCAGGGTTCCATCCTTGGCAGCTGCATTAAGATTAGAGTTGGGCGAAAAAAATGTCATAGGTCTGGGACATTAAAATGGGGGGGGGATAAATTGTGTTACATAGTAGGAGGGATACCTCCTTTTTAAGGACATTTTGCCTAACATTGAAATCATAGAATGCTTGGGTACCTATATTATGGGTTATCTCCATGTGATTAAATGTGATTAAATCACATGTACATGTGTATTGGACATTGATGATGTTTAAGAACTGTGTTGTTAGCCAGAACCATTGGCCAAACTACATTTTGTTCAGGATGATAAAAAGTTACCGTAATCTAAATGATAAGAATTATATATCACAATGGAATGAAATTTCAAAGTCTGTGCAATATTAAGAGTACTGATAGTAGTGGGAAAGATTACTAAATCTGGGCATTATTTCAGACTCTGGGAACACAGTACAAGTGGCAGTCTCTCCATTCCCATGGCAACCATCTATGTCCCTGCACATGTTTAGCAGTGAGGGACAAAACCATCGTCACGGCAGGGGAAGACGGGAAGTTGGTTGTACTTAGTGCCGAGCAGAAGTCGCCGCAACGAATCATAGGTACATGTATGAGCCATTCAGTTATAACATCTGATACTCGTGCACAAATGTTGGATGTTATTTTGACTACACATAACATTAAAAAAAGATTATTTTATGAGCAGCAGACTAATAGATGTAAATGATTGTCATACACAAAAGCATCACAACAAAAGATAAATGACATAATAAAACAAAGTAGTTATTTTGTTAATTGTGATTTGAATGTTTGGTCTTGACAGAGAATGCAGACAGCTCAACCATCAATGGTCTGGTTTTTCTCCGACACACAGAAGTTATCTCTGTCAACTCCTCCGGCCAACTCAAGACCTTTGACCTCCGGTCAAGCTCAGATGCCCCCGCTCAGACCCTCTCCGTGTAAGTAGACAAGTTGATAAGTAAGGTAAAGACCAACACCCCAGCCACTAATCCATTTCTTTGTGAGTGGACAAGTTACTAAGTAGACAAATATCTATGTAGACAAATTATTGGTCACATGTAAACCCTCCAACCCACGGAAAGAAGATGTTATTAGTCACACATCCATTCTTCCCCACCCCCCCCCCCACCCGACTTACAAGCGCAGTCAAATACCAGGTAGTAAAATCTTACTGGAATAGGGAGACCAATACCAAGGAATGCTAATTACAACAGGGACATGTTGCTCTTCAACTTCTTTACTGAAAAGGTATTTTCCAATTCAATTGGATTGATGTTGATTTATCATACCACTATAACTCTCTGTTGAACAGGAGCGGTGAGTTGACCTCTCTGCACTCGGTAGACAGACACCCAGGGCAGCCCCACATCGTGGCGACAGGAAGTGGAGACGGTGTGTTGGGGATCTGGGATTTACGACAAGAGAAATCTCCTGTATCTCTCCTAGAGGCCCATAGTGGTCCAGGTTAGTGATGAAGTCTGATCCCTGTCATCATACATTAATGTCACATCTGTAATTAAGTCAGTCACAAGAGCACTGATAGGGTCAGCCAGAAGACGTTATCAGGGCTGCATTCAGGATCATACCAACCATAAAGCTATTCGTAGCTGCCTTGATCTTGAGCGATATGTTAGCTTAGCTATAACAAGAATTATTTTGTGCAGTGTGTTCAATACAACCTAGATATATCTCAGCAGAGGTATCTTGTGCGATCTTGAATGCAGCCTTTATCGAAAGCAGCAGAGAAGACAACTTTATCAATTCACTTGCCTTGAACCAGTGATGCATTTATTTTTGTGATTTCATTTATAATGTCCATTTTGAAACTTACATGATTTGTGCATGTAGATAATTTGTTTTTTTGAGATAATTTTTAATTTTAAACAAATTCTTTGATACATTGATACATGGCTGACATGTTTGATCCTTGCAGTTTGGGAGGTGAAGTTTCACAAGACAAACTCGGATCATTTATTTACTTGCTCAGAAGATGGCGCTGTTTGGCACTGGGACTCCTCATTGGTTGGTGCCAGTCACATGGTACAGACACAGATCACAGGTACAGGTATGTATTGGTTGCCAGGGTAACAGTGTAACAGGAGCTTAAATTACCAGAGGTTTAAATGAGAATGTGGTAAACATAAGGTTGAATCAACTTGATGTGAAAACGTGTGGTGAAAATTTTTATTCTGTTGTTGTACATGTATGTGTTAAAGACTTGCTTCTCTGTGTCTACAACTGCATATTAAAGTGGGTTCTTTTTTTTATTTCCCCTTAAATTTCCGGTGAAGGTGTAAGATCTTTGTGGTCTCTGCTAATAAAATGTCAGGTTGTATTAAGAGTTTTGCTCCACATATCTGTCCTGCTCAATGCTCTGTTCTGTTCAATCATGAATCTCCCTTAATACTAACTACAGTGTTAACAATGTTACTTTTTTCCACAGGTGCTGGTTCAGGTGGTGCCAATTTCTCGGTCAACCCGTCGTTTCAGTTTGGTGGTAGTGAGACTTTGAACAAGTGGTTGTCCCCAGACAACAGTAAGATGGAGATTAACTCTTTGATTGACGACAACATTCTCCCTGTGAACTCTGTAGACATTGAGTCTCAGACCCTTCTGTGTGGGACGGACTCCGAGTCCATTATCACCATCAGGCTACCCTCTATGAGGTAATATAGTGATGTGTGCACAGGAGGTGTGGATTTAAATGTGTCTTATGTGTGGTGGATACTGAGAGATACCAAGTGTGGAGGGTGGATAGGAATGGAGTGGATCCAAGTTTTGGCTGCTCAAGAATGGTGACAATTTGAAGAAGGATCCAGTAATTGGCTGTGTGTTTAAGCTATTCCGGGATGAAGATTCTTTTGTAATGGATTAACTTCATGTTCATACCTGTATTAGGTTGTAAGAATTCTCATAAAGCACTGTAGATCCGATATACCTTCCATAATGTACGATGACCTCTTTACTGTGTCTTGACATTTTTTAAAGCTGGTAGATAAGTGCTTCATTAATATTAAAAAGAAACCAAGTTTTCAAACTTCTAAAATGGAAAATAAGTGCTTTAAGATTGGTTGCCAGTTTTTCTCTACTGGGGAGAGAGTAGGGGGATTTTAATATCATGAGTTATTTATCATGACAATATGAAAACGGTAGATAAGAAGGATGAACAAGATGAAGGGCAGAGAATGTTTCACAGTATAGTAATCTGTCCCAGCTATGTCTTCTACAGTCAGGGCAGTGACTTGTCCCAGCTATGTCTTCTACAGTCAGGGCAGTGACTGTGTAATGAAAGGGATCGAGACCTATGATTGTAAGGAAATGATGTGTATGCTGGCTCTTTATGTTTTTGAAGTACATACATGTATTTAATATTGAACTTGAAGTCTACAGCTGTTCATACTGCATCAGCAAGCATCTTGTTAATTGTTTTGAATGAGGGTCAAAGCTTTTGATTCAGTAAGACATGTAATGGTACATAACTGTTAGTTTGTAAGGAAAGAAGTCTTTAAATCTTTAAATCTGACACTCCAGGAGAACCAGCTAAAGGCATACCAGATACATTTAACGTTCAGTGGTAAGGGCAGATAACTCTGCCTTCACTTGAAAGGAAGCATAATTTTTACCTCCCTATTTGTATAAAAATTCAACCATGTTCTGAAGATTTGGTCAACAGATTAAAATTTTACATGTACCTTGTGTAAGAAACTATAAAAAAAAAATTGTCACATTAATGATTTTAAAGGTATAACAGAAAAAATTGCAAGTTTTGTAAGTTATCAAGGTTATAAATCAATATGATTTTATACTAATAAATAAGAAGTTGTCATTGATATTGTGTCATTTCCCATTGGACACGCATACATGTACATGTATATGCATAGAGCTGAGTATAGTTGATATTTTTATATTTATAACATCCTCTGGAAACTTGCTTTGGGGTGGGGGAGATTGGTTTTACTTTGGCAATCCGTGTATTTGATTTTATTGTTAAACAAATGTGCGTCCATCTAGAAAACAAATATGGATATAATTAAAAACATTCTTTTCATAATATACCCAATTGAGTCTAATGTACCGTAATTGTAATTCATGACAGTCCATAAGAAGTCATTTATTCTTACCCAGGTCAAACCCTTCAGGTCAGAAATGCGTTGATAATTTGTGGTATATTGGTCATAAGAAAAACAACTCGTGTATTGTATTGTTAAGTGCTAGAATGGGTCGTTTATATGTGATGATGCATACCCAAAGGACATTGAAATTTTATCTGCAAGGCAACAAGAACCAGGTTCTATTGACAATGTTTTGTTATATAACATGTTGTTTGTATTGTAAAATAAATTGTTTTATGTAAAACTTGTTGCAACTTCTTTAATTGTGAATATTGGGGGTCTGCTTTTTTATGGGCTGTTGAATAGTTTATATTCGGTAATTTAACAAAATCCGACATGAACAGATTCAAAATTATAAAATTAAAGCTTTGACAGGGTAATGGAGAATTACATTGAATATGAGGCTTCTCTACAATAGTGTAGGATCAAACAGTCATCATGCTTGTGTTCATTGTTGGATACAGGTCATCCTGGTGAATAGTTACTGATCGTGAACCATCTCTAAAAACTTTTTTGTGTTTCATGAAATGTATCATTCTATCCTCATTTGTTTTTGAACATTTTTAATGGAAAGGTAATTTGAAAAAATGAAACTTTAATAATTGTACATGTACGTGTACACATTGATAAGATGAGTCAGATTTTCATCACAAAATTGTACAGGAGCCAATCAGTATAGGGCATGACTTAGTAATAAATTTAAGAAAAGTTTCAGCAAGTTGGCTTCAATATAAATACTTTCTTTGACATCAGTTTTTTTTTTGTGCAAAATAAAAAAAAAATGGCATAATTGCAAGTCTATGTAGTTTTATTCAGCACACAAAATCATTCTAAAAAAAATTGGCAATAATTTGATTATGATATGTATAAATATGAAAAGGAGGCCTTTGGGTCACATCACTCACCTGAGCAACATTGTTAACTGTGACCCAGGCAACTTATTAATTAAAAAATAATTACAAGAAATAGATGTGAAATGTATATGTGAGACAAACGTTTTGATCAAATAAGCTTACTTGAGCCACACAAAATAGGAAACAATTTCAAAAATGAAACAACAGGCTTGTTTTCATATATAATTTTCTTGGTTATCAATGTATCATAAAAATAACAATAATTTTACAGTTCATGTCAGAAAATCATAAATTGATTAGTAAAAAAAAAATTGTTCAACACATGAAATATAACTATAAATATATCTTTCTTGGATAAATGTGCTAACATCAGTCTGAATACATACTGTATGATTGTGTTAATTAGTCTGAATATTGTCATGTCTTGTATTAAATAATATCTTTTCTTTAATAAAAGATAGTTGAAGTGAAGACATGTAGGTTAATGCATTGATTTACCCAATGTGCATTTTCGTTGTTTCCAAAAACCATGCATGCACAAGTTGATGGTATAATAAAAGGTATCCTCTAATTCAGAAATAAAAATTCAACAGGTAAATTAAAACATGGAATACATTATACATGTAGGTTAAGTACAAACAAAACTAAATCTGGGTATATAAAAACTTCTTAACAAAATGAAGTACATGTTTTAAAGATGGCATGGAATGAATTAAAGATAAAACAACATATCTACAAATAATATGTTAATTAAAACATATAAAAAACAAATTACATGTACCGGTAAATCAATTTGAACGGATTTATGGGTAAATCAAGCACAATGATTTAGCACTTACACATTTTCATAATTTCTAAAGCTAAGTTAACTCGTGGAACAAATTACTGCAGGGGCAAAAGTAACCCTCTATACAGTAATACTTGTATCGAAGAGCAAAATTACAATGACAGTGTACATACAGTGTGTAACATATATATACAGTCAAGTCAGTGTTTAACATAAACACTTAAGATGTCAAAAACGATTATATTGTAAATGTACATGTATTATATTTAGCGTGTAAGATATTTGGTGGAAAATGAGTCTTCAACAAGTAAGCGTGGATTTGAATTACCGTATTTCTGAATGTGCCTATTTTTATATACATATATGAATCATCAATGGTATTTAGCAATGTACTTGATTTAAAATGCTTAAAAAGATGTGTTTACAGAATTTAAAATGATGTTGGTAACAAAATTCTCACAATGTCATGGACATGTTGGTAAAACTTTGTAATTGTACCTATTGATATACATGTACTAAATGTACGTCTATCAATAAGAAATTACATCATACAAAATAAACTATAAATAACATAAATAAAACAGCCTAATCAAATAATTTAAGGTGCATGCATGGATCTGCCATTTCAGTCATTAAGAGGGCTGGATGGTTGTGGCCATTTTTAGACTATTTTAATCTCCTTTAGCAGAAGAGCTTTGTATGTTTATAGAAAACTAATTCAAATTCTAAAGCTAAAATAATAGGAGTTTTCTTTCACTAAATAATTATAGTTTATACCTTAACAAATCAATATCTCAGAAGTTAAGGTACATGTATAGATCTGATGGGTGACTTGTTGACCTGACCTATACAGCCACCTTAAATAATTGACCTGACCTATACAGCCACCTTAAATTGTTTCTCATCATTTGGTTGGCAGTCTATTAGTGTCATGAACACTGAATTCATTCAAAATTTTGTTGTGGGGAGGGGGGGGGTTAATTTCATCGATGTCATTGGCTAAATCAGTAACAATTGTTATATGATATAATTTTATATAAAATTCAAGCACTTTTCACAGTCTTAAATCTCAAAGTGTTACTCTAGCACTTTTTTTTTAATATTAAGCATTTCTAAATCCATTTTAAATATTTTGAAAAATTCCAATTTATTTAAAAGCCGAAATGTATAAGCATTTTTCAAACATTTAATTATAATAAATTATGCATATGTTCAGTGGCAATACGTGCTTGCATAATTGATCCCAAAATTCATAGTCACAGAAATGCTCTACATCAGCACATGCACATACAATAAACACTTAAAATTTAAACATTTGAAAGAAAGAAACATTATAACTCGATCTACAAAGAAACAACAATAATGCATTTAATTTTACATTTTTTTTTTTAATTTATAATTATCAGAACCATATTGCAAGCACCTTGTGCATAGCTAGAGCATTAAACACAAATTTCAGCATTTTATGTGACATCTTGAATTATACATATCTTCAACCCAATTTTGGCACTTTTTATGGTTTTTCCAAACTTGTTGAACCCTGTCTACCAAATACTGAATGCTGGACAGTCCCTATGGTCCACACTAACCACCGCTGATTCTGCAGTACACATGGTGTATTGCATACTTTGCTACTCCACATTAGTTGTGAATGCAAAAATACAGATACATATAGCACTAGATAAGCAGTATTGAGAATATATTTGTGCAATTTCAGTTTAATAATAACTAAAGAGTAGATCTTTATATAGTAAAATGCATTTAGTTATATACATGTATTTTTAAATCTGGAATCTATATTTATATTGAGTAGATAATGAATACATGAACCTGATACTTATTTAAGAACTGTTTATGTTTTTATTATGTAGGTGAGACAGTTAACATTAAATTACTGTCAAAATATGACGAGGTCAGTAGTCATTTCTGTTCAAAACAGAATTATGAAGATCTTATATTAAAATTTTAGGTACTGATTGACCAGATCAAATATACTTGCGATTTTATACTACATGCAGGATATCTACATGTGCCTGAGCAACAATTGAGACCTATGTAACTAGTACATGGGACTGGATTTGTCAAGTTTATTTGAACCAAGTATAGAGGCAAGAATTACCTGAGGCGTGTTCAGCAGAGCAGGCGCTCCCGATCGCTCACCAAAATTTGTACGCGTTACAGTTATAAGGAATTTTAGCATGAACTCACGAGCACCCGCTCTGTAGAACATGCCTCTGGATATGGTAATATTCCTGATGGAATGTTAAAAAGTAATTATTGAAGACGAAATGTTCTCTTATGGAAAATGATATGCGAGTTCAAATGAACTCCGAACAGTTCATCGTGTTGATTTCTAAATTACAAGTACTTGAGACATCTCAATTGCTTAAAAAATGAAGACTTCTTTGTCACCTGTATTCGAGACGTCTCAAGTCTCAACTGATTGAGATGTCATGATGACAGGTCGCTACTGCCAGAGACATCTACCAGTAAATCAAATGAGGCATGATGACACCTGTATTACTAAAACGAGACACATCTCAATCGCTTTCAGAGGCATGATGATTTCTAAGTAACCATGCAGTAATCAACACATCTTAATCGAGATGTGATGAAATCTAGGTCACCAGTACTCGAGATCAGAGTCGCCTTCGTCTTGACTTGTAGACAAATCACTATCTTCTGTCACTGAGCTTTCTCCGCTCTCCCCGCTGTACAGATTTTCCGGTGGAAGAATCTTAAATCCAGAAAACCTGCTTGCCATCTGATGCAGCAAAAGCTCCACCTCAAAGTTAACCAGTGAATCACCAGGGAGACCCAATCGCACAACCAAAGCTTGGAGCACCGTCCGGTTCAAAACCAGATTTATGTATTCATCGTAAACGTCCATTTGACGGAGATCTGCGTTCTGGAGACAGAATTTTAGGGAGGTCGACGGCAGGAGTTTACCCAGAGAGTTTGTGCTCTGAAGGAAGACTTGTTTGAAGATTGTGCGTGTGGCGAGCTGCCGCAATCCAGCGGTGGAGCGACCACTCATCATTCTGACCAGTTTGTGTGACACCACTTTTAAGTGGTGAAACTCTGGAAATTCATTGTCTAAAAGTTCCTTCACTTCTTCTGTTATTTCTTTTGTGTTGAAGTAACCTAGAAGTCAAAGAGGAATTTCATGTACAATACACTGTTTATGTAAAATATACTGTTTATGTACATTCATTTACAATATACTCTTTATGTACAATATATTGTTTATGTACATTCATGTACAACACACTGTTTATGTACAATATACTGTTTAATACACTGTTTATGTACATTATACTGTTTAATATGTACATTCATGTGCATTTATAAAAAAAAAGTGTGTACACCAATCAGTGAAGATAAAAAGTTCAAATAGTTTGACCAAAATCTACATTCACCACTGAGTGAGATATACCAGTACATCTGTGTTCCGTGGTACTGTTTAATCAGATTACCACCCAAAGCATACCGAATAAACTTCCACGCTGCATGTTGGAGAATCAGTAACTGGATGGATTTTGATTTATTCAAGCTACATATTAACCAGCTTTCAATGCTAAAATCACATAAAAATCTCTTGGTGATTGTTGAAATAAGCATGCATAGAGACAGCAGCGGATTACGGGGGAGACACATCATTCATATGTTGTTGGAAATAATAGTCTCCTGTGCAGTAGATTGATCAGGTATTGAACAGTTTGGATGGATGTGGCAGATTTTGAATTTTTTAGCCATTTAGGAGAGTTTCCTGCCAGATGCAGGGGGGTTAACAGGCATGTAACACCTGGTCATTACTTGATTCAGTTTACCTCGATTAACACCAGGCTACAGTGCCATAAATTGTAGATGAGCTCACTTTTGATCTCAATCTCACTCTTTCAATTGGAATATACATGTACTAGGCCTAGAATATAGTGGAAGAGTTAGGGTGAGAACAAAAGTAAGCTTGCATAAGTTTAAAGCCCTTGGGACAGTTTACCTATATAGACACCTGGGTCATACCTGACACAGTTTACCTATATAGACACCTGCTCTTACCTGGCACAGTTTACCTATATAGACACCTGGTCTTACCTGGCACAGTTTACCTATATAGACACCTGGGTCTTACCTGGCACAGTTTACTTATATAGACACCTGGGTCTTACCTGGTACAGTTTACTTATATAGACACCTGGGTCTTACCTGGCACAGTTTACCTATATAGACACCTGGTTTTACCTGCGTCCACAAGGTGAGCATATTGCTGTGGTGCGTGAGCGAGGAGGTGGTACGAGTTCTGAAATCCCAGCATTCTCTGCAGTGGAATGGACAGGAAGGACACAAATATAGGAGACAGCTTCCTGAAACAGATGTTCTAAGTTGCACAATCCTCTGTGTTCAGGTATTGTTTTTCATTCTATTGACAATACCTCCCCCTTGTAAATGAGATTTTTTAAATTTGCCTCAAATATTAAATGAAAAATCTTTCAAAGCAGTTTACTTTCACATGTCATAAGTTATTACTTTTAAATTAACAAACCTATCCACAATTATTTTGATATCGTTTAGGGCAGTAATAAGTTTAAGACAAATATGACACCAAGAAGGACCCACCTCTTGCGTTTCCTTGTTTCCCAGACTGTCCCTCGTATAGACGGGTCGGCCCCAGACTTCAGTAATTTCTGACACGCCTTGACATCTCCCCGTAGAACACAATGGAACAGGGCAGTCTGTCTGCGATTGTTACTGATGTTTACCTACAATATAAATAAATCGTCACACAGAACACAATGGAACAGGGCAGTCTGACCGCGATTGTTACTTTTGTAAATAGTCATACAAATTTATAGATTTTAAGAGCTTAACAATTATTATAGTAGATTAAAAAAAGCCAACTTCAATCAGCACTAAATTCCTGTATATGATATAAATTACACAATAACACTGTACTTAACCCCTCAATCTTAAGATACTTTGATCTTGCATTGGTAATGGTACCAAAATAAATTATATTCATTATTTGCTCTCTGATTAAATACTTTAGCTAGTAATCTTTGTACTAAAATAACTTCTAATGACAGAGATAAAATAATTTTTCACAAGGAACTTGTATTGTAATTCAATAATTCTACACTAGCAACCTGTATCAAGATAAATTGATTTCCCACTAATATTCATGCTATATGATACAATAATCTTAATGACTACATCTCTTACTAACAGTACCTGTATATTTTTTCTACAGTACCTGTATATTTTTCTGTGACAGCATATAGTCCATGAACGGATGTTGTACACACAAGGTGGCGCTAGTGTCCTCATATGTGTCATCACTGGTCGTAGACCAGTCCTCAAAGAAATCGTAATCATCTGTAACCGCAACATCACACATAGCCAGCAGGGGGGAATTTCCCCGACAGTCCTGGGCGTTTATGTTGGCTCCATTGTCACAAAGTAGCTGGAACAAATGAGTATCGACAGACGTTGTCGCAGTTCGATGGAGAGGCGTCATTTTCATTTCGTCACAGATGTTGATGTCCCCACCGTGACCTACATAAATATTCGTATTGCTGATCAGTTGTATTTTACATACATAAATATTCATATTGCTGATCAGTTGTATTTTACATACATGAATACATGTATTTATATTGCTGATCAGTTGTATTTAACTTCCATAAATATATTAATATTGCTAAATCAGTTCTAATATTAAATTTAACTGTACATTACTATTTATATATTTGAATTATTTTCATAAAATTTTATTTGAATCCTAAAATACTAAAATATGGCTTGATGATGATGGCAATGCTATTTACAATAATCTTTGTTATGTGAAGTTACTTTAATTAACAATAATGAAGATAATAAATGATGATGATGATGATGATGATGATGATGATGATGAAGTTTAGATTACTTACCAATGATGATGAAGATTAGGTCCTCCACATGTTCTGTCACCTCTTCAGGTGTTGTGAGGTATTGCTTGTTTAGGCCAATGACAACGTCATTCTGAAGATCCCATTGGCTGTGGTGGGCACTCCTACAAATGGTGTCAATCAGGATGTCACGTTTATTGATATATACACAGTAAAAAAATAATGAAGTTTAACTCTCATTGCTTATGTCAAGAAATTTAACCGAAGAGTATCGAAGAAAAAGCATCTAATATGTAGACCTATATACATGTACATGAGTTGATATCATAATAATTTATGGTGAATTTTATCTATTTCCATCCACAACCCTCCTTATTCAAATAAGGATTTTTAAGAGACTTGGTAAAGCCTAAAAGGCTTGGTCATGATGCAAGCTGAATTATTTTAAAAGATTTTTATAATTTATATTTCTGACAACCCCTTTTAATATTTACAACAATCAACTTTGTGATTTCTAATGCTTGCCAAGAATTTAAACACCAGTTGTTGAGATATAAGCAAGATACAAAGCTCTTCATTGTAAAATTAAGATTTGAAATTTTTTAGCTCAATGAGTCTTAATCAGGTATAACCATGTGACTTAATGTAAATTAGATGAAATAAACCTCCAGCATACAGACCAGACTTCCTTACTGTGAGGATGCACAAGTTTCGTCAGGTCATTGTAGAAATCTGTCAGCAGTTCTAGAGGACTCTTCCCTGGTCCCTCGTACTCCGACCCAAATGTCTGCAATCAAAATCAGTAGCCCTATATTTACAAACAAACTTAAGAATTAACAGCACCCATTCTTTCCAGGGTATTTGGATAAAAATCAATACTGTAACAATAGAAAAATACTGTAAATTCCTAATTAAACGCGAGGAATTAATATCCACGTAAAATCGTGTGAAGCACATCTTGCGGATTTTAAAAACTCTCTTTTATTTTTTGAACTGGTGAAAATTAAATGAAACTAGGATAAAAATTTGACATTCGCAATTTTACAATCTCACGATTTGATGCAAAATGGTTGAATCGTGGAACAAAGTACTCATTTAAAATAAGGAATCTAGAGTGGACAGTGTGCACAGCACAGATCTTATAACAAGAATATGGAACAGAACAGAACATGCTCTATGGAAGCAAGATGATATGTTCAAGAGTTCAATACATTGTACATGTACAATTGTGTTACCATGGGTACTCTATAGTTGACGTTTGCTCCATTCTCCACAAGCAGCCTGGCTAAAAATAGATTTCTTGGCCTCACAGTTTGCTGTTCCTCGTCTACACCACAGAGACAAATAAACAGAGGGGTTCTCTGGTAACAGCCTGTAAAATACAGAGACATATAAACAGAGGGGTTCTCTGGTAACAACCTGTAAAATACAGAGACATAAAAACAGAGGGGTTCTCTGGTAACAGCCTGTAAAATACAGAGACATAAAAACAGAAGGGTTCTCTGGTAACAGCCTATAAAATATCGAGACATATAAACAGAGGAGGTCTCTGGTACCAGCCTGTAAAAACAGATACATTTAAACAGAGGGGGGTCTCTGGTAACAGCCTGTAAAAACAGAGACATAAACAAAGGGGTTCTCTGGTAACAGCCTGTAAAATACAGAGATAAATAAACAGAAGGGGTATCTGGTAACAGCCTGTAAAAAACAGAGACATATAAACAGAGGGGGTCTCTGGTAACAGCCTGTAAAATACAGATTCATTAAACGGTTGCCTCTTGTAACAGCCTCTAACATGAGAGGTCTCTTGTATCATCCTGCAGCATACAGATAACTGCCTGTAAAATACAGGTTTATAAGAGCTAGGGTATCAGTTATCAGCCTAGCTGTAATAGTAGGTAATTAATATATTATAACTCCTGCTAATTTGTAAAAAAATATTTTGGTTAACTGCAGTCACATGGGTCATGTATATTCCATATAATGCAGGTTCAAGAGATACATTTATCTCCCCTTGGGTATTATGCAATTCATTCACAATACAGACCTTCGTCCAGGTATGATGGGTTCGTGTTTTCTCTGATGATGGTCTCAGCCACTGAGTACTGCTTGTTCTCAAGAGCTCGAGTGAGCACAGTGTCATTTATTCCAAACTCGACGTGAAACACGCCACCTGCCATATTTGTGGAAGCACTAGCTCATTTAGCTGTAAAAAATCATAAAATGTTGGGAGTGTTTATAAGAAGTAAAAAAATATTAAAACACTGATACCATTTTTTTCAATCTGGTATTTAAATAATTAACCAGTTACAGTCAAAATTTGTTATTTTAAACTAGATGGGACTGTTTAAAAACTTCGAGATATCCGAGTATTCAAGATATCGAGGGTAAAATACTTAAAAATAAGTGGGACTTACAAATCACTTTGACATATCCATTGTATTCGAGATATCAGTGTTCGAGATATCGAAGTTCAACTGTATATATAAATTAACTTATAATGAACAAGTATCTATACAGGTATTAATTTAAATTATTTAATTCATCCAAATGGGACCTTTAAAGTCCCATATATGCATGTATGCTTTCAACTGATTCATGATTTTGATTTACAAAAATACATATAAAACTGAAGATTCTGTAATATTCTTCGTTAAACTGATTTGATGATGATTAATCAAATAGAAAATATATTTTTAAAATCTAGGACATTTTAAGTGAATCAAATAAACATAGAATATAGTATAATTGCTAAATTTAAAAAAATAATAAAGTTATAATACTAAATGAAGCTATTAAGCAATGGCAAAAAATCTACTACACGTGATAAAACTCATTCAGTCACTGCTATACAATATATCACGAAACAGCTGATCGACCGACGTTCCTTTGCAGTACTAGTGCAGTGATCAATAACCTAAATCACAACGGTTATTTTGATAACCATAGTAGAAGTTTCCATGACCATGATATACCTACATGTGCTTTGATTCATGATGTAATATTCTAAACTGATGTAAATGAAATCATAATGTAACACGCCATTCTGTGTTGTTGTTTTCTACCACCTGTCAATTTCAGTTCTTTGTTTGAAGTGTGCTCGATTTGGACATCCGTATACTTTCATTCCTATCAGGCATTGTAAATAAATCGTACCTCCAAATCCATAAAATTATCGATATGGCAATCCAAAAAAGAGGTCAAACGTCGCAATGAGTTTATTTCATCATACTGTGATTAATCTAACTAATCTGAAATCTGTAGAACTCAATGACAATGACAAGTACCTATCTAACGCACCTTTCATATTGGTAGGGCTAATGTCAGCAAAAGGAAGGGAAAACCGGTGGTGTTGATGAATTGGTCCAAAACTGCTGCCAAAAATCAATTAAACTGAAATAAAGGCAACCTAATCTTGTTCCTGTGTCTTATCCTTATACTTATACTTATATTTAAATTACATTTGCAATAATTTTTAGTGAGTGGATTTTTTTTTTAGGGGGGGGGGGCACGTTGCTAAGAAAGCAAAGCTTTGAGTCGATTTCCGGTCCGCGTTGAGGAGAGAGAACCAGTTAACGAAAACAAACTTACATCCGTTGTGATTATTCTTGTTCTGTATTTATCGATGATACGTGCATTTTATAAATGTGAATGTTAAATCGCTTGATCAGTTAACCTAAGGAGATGCAGAACATTTTGTTAAACCTACAAAAGAATAAAAATAGCGTAAGTAAAATATGGCAACCTCTCTCTCTCTCTCTCTCTCTCTCTCTCGTCCGGTGGGGTTGATTAAGTTAATAAGAGTGTATTAACATTTGATATTATCGTACACGATTCATGATTATATGATTATATAAGCACATAATTATTCATAAATGTTAATTTACATGTATCTTGAATTAACTTTACCTATTCTTACACATTTTTCCTTTTTCAAATTCTAGTGCTGTAAAGAGTATTGTGAATTGCACCAGTAATATAATAAACGTAAACCAATAGAATGATTATAAATGTTTGTGATTTTTTTTTGGGGGGGGGGGGGGGGGTTGGGGGGTGCTCAGAGAAGGGGAAGGGGTAGTTATAAACTAGCTTATATATAGTGGGGGGGGGGTAGTTATATGCAGTTAACATTTTCTTATCTCCCGTAAATGGAGTCAGTAAGTGTTGGGAGTTTAAGAAGGAGGACAATTGATCTTTTCTGTAGATTGTATTGATTTTTTAAATTTTATACCTTTAACATTCTGAATACAGGATCAAACATTCAAGTCTTTTGATATTCACACGAGGATAAAATATCAATTTAAACTTGCTTTGTTTGCATGCAGATGTAACCTTTGCTTCTTTAATGCAAAAAATACGATCTATATATGCTTAATTGAGTGAAGTCAAAAACCTCTTTCAAATATCCCATCAAAATCATATAGTTCTGAGAACATAACGTGACAAAGTGTACAGTTTACTTTCCATATCATGTAGAGAAAAATAGCAATCAATAAAATCATAGGGCATAAATCCAAATCCAATTTATTTGTATGGGATTTATAGATTGATTATTAAACTTTTGAGTCTGAAATATGTAAACTATATACGTGGATTTTAACAAATTATTTTAATTAATGCACAAAAAATGGTTTTTTTATAAGGATTTGTTGTTAAAATTTGTCAGAATAAGTGGTGATTTGACAAATTCCCTAACGGTAGTAGAAGGATTCCTCGTCAATGCCCTAGTAGAAGGATTGCTCGTCAATGCCCTAGTAGAAGGATTCCTCGTCAATGCCCTAGTAGAAGGATTGCTCGTCAATGCCCTAGTAGAAGGATTCCTCGTCAATGCCCTAGTAGAAGGATTCCTCGTCAATGCCCAATATTTCTTGTTTCATACGTGTATATACATCAGAAACACGTAATTTAATATTGCTTAAACTAAAACTCATGATTATAAGGATTATATATGTTATAATTATATTACATGTATGAGACATGCCGGTAATTCTTTGTGTGTCATGTTACCAATATACACAAATGCTTTAAATTTACAAATATCTGTTCTGATATCATGGATATCCTGTTTCAAAGTCTCTTTTATTATCGATCCCTTTTTCCACGTCAAAATAAAAGTACACAGCAGTTGTTAGAATGTCAACAAATGCATGTTTGAAACATTTACGTGACTTGTTAAAGGAATGATAAATTCATTTTGTCTATCATAAAAACCGATGTAGAAAATGATTACATGTATATTCTGGCATGCGCTGATCAACCTCTGATTTTATCAGACAGCATAATACATTCCTTATTGTAAGACTCCTCTGACGCAAACACTATTTGTATGTTACACTGTGTCGGGAGTATTAGTAGTAATCATAACAACAACGGGCATTTGCGTCAGGTAAAAAACTTGATTTTACGGTTGTAAGCCCGCCCCCACCCAGTATTACCCACATTGCCTCGTTTATCACCCCCTCCCCTTTTCTCACCATACTACTCACACTACCTCGATCATTTGAATGAATCTTTCATTGTCTGCGTAAGGCGTATGAAAATCATGCAGTTGCATCAATTCAGGTTTCGTTGCACGAATAGTACATACATGTATGGGTTTTTTTTAAAGCGTCGTCGAATATGTAAACTCTAACCGTCTTCGTAATGTATACTTCCGGAGAGGACCATGTATTGCAAAATATATTCATTTAAAAAGCACATGACGTTATAAGGTTTTGAAAAATTATGTATTCATAAATCATATCTTCTTACCAGACGTTATATATTTTCTCATAATAAAAATAAATATCCTATATCTAATAATACATTATTATTTGATATAGGGTACTGTAGTATTTATTTTTATTATGAGAAAAATATATAACGTCAGGTGCCTGTGCTTCTTAGGTAAAAATACATTGTGAAGAACACATATATACACATGCATTATCGGTAGAATGGAGGTAGCAGTGTTCATTCATGTTTAATTTCAGAGGACAGGCACGGAGCATCTTTTTTTTAAGGGGGGGGGGCAGAATCCGAAATCTTGACAAACAAAAACAACAATTAAAAACAACAACAAAAACAATAACCCTATTCACCAATCTTCAATATCCTTATCCTTGGGAGGGGCGGGGGGGGGGGCGAAGTACTAGTATCTTGAACTTCTATTTTAATGTTAATTTAGGTAAATTATATATGGTAATTAAGAAAAATGTTTGTTGCCCGAAAAAGTGGAAGCCCCCCCCCGTATATTACGTGCCTGGAAGATAAGCAGTATTTAAACCTTACAATATGAGTATATCAGTGTGGGAATCCACATTTAGATTACGTTGACTGTTCTTCTGTGCTGGTTCTCTCAGTCTCTACAACTTCCGGTCCACACGATGTACTGCATGGTCTTCAACTACTCTAATCTGTAAAAGAGGCTGCATGATTGCGATCTCAACCTTTAACCCCCAATGTGGTCTACACTTTTCGTGTTTTCCAGAGACACAGTGCTTTATCTGAAATCACAGAAAATCTCTATCTGTCCGGAATTGGTGGAATCAATGCTGAAAATCTCCAAGCTGCGAAAATAACACATGTCATAAATATGGCGGTGGAACTGGACGAATATAACTACCCGAAACCAGGTCTACAGATCCACAAGTTCAGCCTCAGAGACAGTATAGACGAGGATATTTATACAAGGCTGGAGGAATGTGTCCAGTTAATTGACAATATTCAAAAGGATGGTGGGCGGATCTTAGTGCACTGTGTGGCGGGGGTTAGTAGATCCGCCACTGTGTGTATTGCCTATCTCGTCAAGATTCACCAAATATCGCTAAGGGCCGCTCACCAACATGTGCTGGAATGCCGCAATGTTGTTTTTCCCAACAACGGATTTTGGCGGGCCCTGATACGGTACGAGGAGCGTGTTCGAGGCGTTAACTCGGTGGAAATGAGACCGTACATTTCAGGAATGGACCCTGACGTATATTTTCAGACTTGGACAAAACCCAGAATTATAAATGGCTGGCGTGATGAATTATACGCGTTTTGGACTTTCAATACTGTTCTTCTCATTTTCCAACTTTTAGGACTTGTTTTGTGGGATAACACATCGATTTGAAATGAAATTTGAAGTGCCTCGCGAAAATACTTTCGATCTTGCCTGGTTAATACGATGATGGTTTAGTTTAATTTTTCTGTATATTTGTGACGATCATTCATGTCCTACAAACTTTATGTTTAACATTCTTCAGATCTATTTGATTTTTTTTTCAATTACACGTATCAGTTATTTAAATTCAAAATCTTTTATTGAAATCGGCTTATGCGTTTAAAATGATTGCATGCATTGTTTCACTTTCACAATTGAAAAGGCACCCAGAGTAATAGCCGGCACCCAGAGTAATAGCCGGCACGGCACCCAGAGTAATAGCCGGCACCCAGAGTAATAGCCGGCACCCAGAGCCGGAACCCAGAGTAATAGCCGGACTGTTTCGATTGTTAGTTGTAAACACTTAGTAGCAGATTTCACTTCAAATGTCAAAATAACTTCTAACCCCCTTACGTTTAAAAAATGTGAATGCGTTAAAACATGTATTAACAAATAGTGAATGTCCATTCATGCATAAATGGCAGTCCATTCATGTACATATATATATTCACAAAAAAAATCTGTGCAATAAATGTATTGAAATAGTGTTAAAATTTATGATACATACGTCGTTTGGTGAGGGTTTTTTTTATCGAATCAAACGGTTCTGTGTTAAATAAATAGCGTATTAAAATTCCGGAAGCTTTTTCTTTTTTTGTTTTTTAAAGTGGATATAGATAAGAATTCGCGAGATACATGTATATAGAACCTTTGACTGGATGGTTAAAAAATTTTAATGTTTGATGGAGTAGCTTTAATGAGCTTTTGCTTTTGACCGAGATTTCGATAAACCGACGATCTTCTCCCTGAATTTTTCCTATCATTACAATCAACCTGTCGGTGCCTGTATATTCCACACCTTCTTCCAATTGAACACCTGTCCATGGCTCCTTATCAAATACCTGAAGCAAAATCAGTATACAGCATCTTAAATGATAAAATTGCTACTAAAAATGCTTTCACATTGGGAAATGCACATGAGAGAGAGAGAGAGAGAGAATTCATTTCTCCTAAATTGCCGCAAAATGGCCTCTGGAGAGTTAAAGTTTACTTATATATGTATATATATGTGCGTCAAACTGACCCGAATAATTTTATGTTGACACAGCAAACATAAGGGGTAATGGAGCATTTCATTCGAAAAATGAAATCCGATTTTAATTTGATCCTTCTTCGAAGAGAGGTGCTCGCTCCTTGGTGAAAATCGAATAAGTAAAAAGTGTGTTTCGTGAGGGATTATTTTGGAAGACTCTGATTTTATCCCTTCCGACAAGTTCACTTGTAGCAACAGACGGAAGCGGTAGAAACTGGATTCAGACACAGTGGTTGTGTAGATTGAGAATTTCTATCGCGGTTAGTCATTCTTGGGTGAGCTGGAAAATGAACGTCTAACGAAGGAGTTGGTTGTAGTTCCTTTCATTAGTGAGGCCCGGGTGAGTTTTAGGCTGCCGATTTAATGAAGCTTTGTTCATTTCAATCACTGGTCTTTATTGATAAATATAAACTAAACATTTTCAAAGAAATTCGCAGTGTATTTTCTTAATTAGTTCTTGATAAGTACAAAAATATAGAATTAGTTGGTCTCAATGAACTATCAATGTTTACCGTTATATATACGTTATTAACTCTTGTATAAATTCCCAATTTCCCAAAATTATTTTATGCATGGTACAAATAAAAATGTATTGATTAACTGCGAAAACTGTTAACAATTTTTTTAATTGAGAAAATTAAACTCATTACTTGGGGTATTAATTTTTTTATATCTTTAACTGAAAAAAATACTGTTATATTTTATCTATATCATACATCCGGTTCTTTTGTTTTTGTTTTGGTGTTGTGACTTTGCTCGAAGTGCTGACTGATCGAGCATTAACTTTTGTGAGGGAGGGTTTGTTTTTCTCCCGTGCTGCTGTCTTATCTCACGTGTAATTTCGAATTAGCTCACCTCATCAGAGGCATGCCAAATATTTGTTTGTGCAAATCAAAAGGGATCGCCGGAAGATTAAAAAGAGCCTGATTTTTTTAGTCCCTAGCCAGCCTCTCTCTCTCTCTCTCTCTCTCTCTCTCTCTCGTTACATGAAAGCTGAAGTGAAATCCTGAATAGCTAGGCCAATGCGCAATGACGTCACTGACGTAGCTTACCCTTCAGTCATCTTATGCTCCACTCTTTCATATCGTGTCCTGTCATTTATTATATCGCATCTCTAGGGCGGCTTGCTTTCATTAAGCAGGGCAGTTTGTTCACGTGTACACATCTATGTACATAGCGTGCTGTACCAGAAAGAATTCAGCTCTTACACTTCAATCGTTAGAAAACATTGCCCGCCCTCACTTGGAATGTGCCAGACCTTATCAAAACACAGGAAGCACTTTATGATTTAAGTTTATTAAAATTCTTTCTTTGAAAATAGAAATTATATAGATACTATCGTAAGTTTGTGTGCATTTTTTATACTAAAAGTTTAAATAAAAAGTGCATAAGTATTTTCACAGAGATCAACCTTTGTACACATCACAGCCTCAGAATACGTTGTTTTTTTTTTAAATATAATACCTGTTGTAGAGTTTGTTTATTATTTTTCTTGAAAATCTGATCGTAAACAAAAGTTTTACAATCTGATTAAAATCAGCCGTTCTGATACGCTACGTATCAGAACGGCTGATTTTAATCAGATTGAAAGTTTTATTAGTTCATTTGAATTTTGCGTCCACCGCCACGGACATTAATTTAATAACTTAGGCCACCACTGATTTGGTTCTTGTATTATGTCAACATTTTTCATTCAATTTTTTTTTTAAGAATTCCAATATTACACAGATCAAATGAAAGGTGAACAAGAATTCTATTTAAAAGATGACATTCGTCTTGACTAGAAATACAAAATTTGTAGATTGTACATGTATAAAGCTAAATAATATTTTTTCAGATCTTGGGTGTAGCTAACTTTGTACCGGATATGGTACTGTACATATCACAATGGCCTTTTACGAACTCGTATCTAAAGTATATATAATGATTGTTTATTTTATTTTATTTTCAGATTCCGGGCGTGGGTTTGTGGGAATAATGGACTTCGCCATGTTTTCTCAAATCGCTCAGATAACTGACCACCTGTTCCTGAGCAGCGCTGCTGCTGTCAAGACGGACAGAATCCGAAACTACGGCATCACAAACGTGATCAACCTAACTCTGGAAATCCCAAACCTAAATCTCCCTAATCTAGAATGTATCCAGATTCATATAGAAGATGCACCCCATGCTAGACTGAGTGCGTACTTTGACAGATGCGCAGACAAGATTAACGATGTGCACATGCGTGGCGGACGCACGCTAGTCCACTGTGTGGCAGGTGTAAGTCGGTCAGCCACCATTTGTATTGCTTACCTGATGAAGTACCATAGAATGTCTCTGGAGCAGGCGTACTATCACTGTAAGAAGAGGAGGCCAGTGGTGCACCCCAATTGTGGATTTTGGCGCCAACTGATCGATTATGAGCGGAGAATGCTGGGAAGGAATTCGGTAAAGATGGTGTCGTCGTCCTTTGGTCCAATTCCGGAAGTTTATCAAGAAGAGGTCCGAAACATGGTATATTTCCCGACATCCCGTCGCAATCACTATCGTCCGGCCCTGCCGCCTTGGAGATAATTATATAGATTCTCAAAACTGCATGTTTATAAGAGAATGCACGAGATGCAGCCTATTTACATGCATAAACAAATAATTTAATATTATAAAAGAGACTTGCCACAACGGATGTTGTTGACCATGGCCAGCTTGAGCAGTCTGTGCTACATTTGACAACTGCTTGAGCGGTATGCGCTGATTTTGACCTATGCCTAAGCTGTTTATGCTGTTAATTACTGTTTTTGTGCAGTATGTATGTGCTATTATTAACCACTGCTTGAGCAGCCTGTGCTGAAATGAATGCCAGCGTTTCCGCTGTTAAGCATGTATATATCGAAGCCTGATTGTGAATATTATATATGGAAAAAAAATCACAACATACAATGTGTATTTATTCCATGACCTTGAATATCTAGATAAAACGTTGTTTATGGGGAGTGTGACCAGTTTTCTTGCTTTTTTAAATACCGCTTTATATGCTTCTGTTATTTTACCTCTAGCAAACATTGTCAAATATTTCGCCAGTTTCCACAGGATACAAAGTTGCTGACTCTACGATAGCAATTACCTCGTTTTCGATGCAGTGTAGTTTCTTCTCTTAATTTTTTTAAATGACACTAGTATTTTGAGAGTTGTATTGAATGATTAGATCTTGAACTATTGACAAGTTCGATTGTTCTATATCAGTATTATATTTATCATATTGTTTGTTTTTTCAAAGTTGAAGATTTATAAATGTTTTAATTTATTTGTGTATTTCTAAATTTAATTAAACATTATTTTTTCTACACACCTTCTTGTTAAACCACTTTCAGTAGATTCACGACCCGTTTTTACAAACAATCAGACAATTGCTGCATTCTAGCTTAACTAATTGTTTATCAGACGTTTGACTGATTGATTTTTTTTATTGTTTTGCGTCTCTGAGAGACTATTTCGATCGCTCTATAATTGTAACGTCACGTTGCCGGTGAGGCATATCTGTGTTTGACGAGGTCAATAAACGGCGAGAGATATTTATCATGCCACCACCCACAGTTTACGACCTTTGTCTGAATACCGTAGCTAAAACTTTCACTTCCAATCCTATGCGAGACATTCAGAGTCCCCTTGAGTGCAATCACCCTTAACTCGCCGCACATAAATTATTTAAGCGGAAGCTACATGTTTTAATGTAAAGTTTGTTTTTCTTTGATCAAGACGAAGAAAACGCGTAAAAGATTGCTTTATTTTATTTACTAGTATACAATCAACAAAACTTCTAAGTGTTCACCCTAATAAATAGAATAATTTGGAAATTACCAAATAAAATGATGTGAAATTTTCAACATTTCGTATTTGATATGACTTCTTATCAATTAAGGCACAGATAAAATAAAACAACACCGATTGAAATCATTTTCCCCTGACGAAACGTCAAAACATAAAATTGGTATTTTTCTGCGCGTGCTTAATATGATTGTCATTTTTTATCGGTGAGTGATTTTAGTCTTTGGTGATAGTTTAAAAAGAAAACCACTTAACATGGCCAAAATGATCAATGCGAACACAACCAGACCCGTTGGAATATTGGTGTCTGCATTGTTTTTACAACAAATCATACTCACTCTATTTGGTGTTTGTTTTGTCTTCGACATTGTTTTAAATAGAAAGCACTCCGAAGAAAACGTTATTTTGATACAATATCATTTTCATCGGCAACTTAATATAATCCAAAAGCTTTGAGCGAAATTCAACCAAACCGGAAGTGTAAGTGATTTTTAGCAAAGGTCAAGATCTCGGGTCGCCACCTCAGGTCAAGGTCAATGCATCGTTCTGAACAATTTGAAAGTTTAAGGAAAATCAGTCACCCTGACGTCAAGACAAATGAATGTGCTTATTTCATATAGCAAATATATTATACTGGGTGAACACTAATAGAGATTTTGTTGAGTGTATATTTTGTCGTTTGCAAAATCAAAGTACTGAAATCACTGATATGCATGCTTCGTCGGGTTGGCAGCAAAAGCATGTACCTATATATATGAATTTTAACCTGAAACTTCGATTTACGATTTTTTTGTATTCCTGAGATTGAGTTATGACACAGCCACACATATTGGTGTTTTTTTTAATTCTGATGTTTGCTGCACCGATATATTGTCATAAACACCATACATTTACTAGTATAAACAAAAGGGAAATTTGCAATTCAGTTAAAATTGTTATTTTTAAGAACAGCGCATTAATATATATACATGTGTATTAGGTCCTTTACGTCATTTTAATTCTGAATGGATGATTTTAGAAATTAAATATTTATAATGAATGTTATTTAAGATGCACGCAATTCCAGCATATCTGTACTACTGTATACAGGGTTATTTTCGTCCCGTGTAATCGTCCTTTTACACTTGCAAAAAGTTTCGCCCCGTATTGAATTCGTTTTGTTTAAAGAGAGATAACTTGAGACATTGGAATTCACCCAGTCTTAAATTCACCCACTGTCAACGATCGGGGCGAGATGAGGAAAAATAAAACGAGGGTGAATATTTCCATGTATACAGCGTGCAGGCAATATGTCATCTCTATTTAAAAACCAGATTATTTTAAAAGAATATATGTAGTAGTAATTCACTGGAGTGTCCTCTTACCATAAAACATTTTATCTTAAGTTTGGTTGGTTTGGCCTTTGTCCTCTTTTTTCTTCTTTAACTGTAGATAACGGGAAGCTAACATGTTTGACTACTGCGGATTCAGTTTTATTCGTGGGGCCCGGGTCAATGTCCGTAGGTAGCCAAAGTTTTCTTGGTTCGTAGGGTATGTAATTTCATTGGTAGTGTAATGAGGATAATTTTAGTGAATATTAAACATATGATTGTGCATAGGTTCGTGGGGATGTAAATTCGTGGGCAAAGGTTACCCACGAAAGCCACGAACATTGGTCCCCATGATGGATGGAAGGATTTATGAATTGGATTGATAGATAAATTCGATGGATAGTGAGATGGCTTTGATCGGTGGATTGTCCGCTTGATTTCTGCTAAAACACATATCAATCACGATGAGTTTTCATCTGGTTATGGGTTGGTTTTTTTTTTTACTTTTTTGCATTTTACCTGATATGTACCTCACCTCTACACCCTTAATGAATTATGAAAGAAAGTACAGAATATCGAATTCGTCCAAAATAAAATGAATTTACTATAATTTCAAAATCTAATTTCAATATGAAACAACTTTAATATCAATTTCAATCAGAAAACAATCAAATACTTAAATTACCCATGAAACAAACAATTGTTTCCAGATTTTAAACAGTTATTGGCTTTATAAAATAAACAAAAACTGGTATGGGAGGTCGGGGATCTATGGTGCTAGTAGATTGTATACATGTACATACGATGCTTCTGTATTATTTTATATATGATGCTCGAAGACAAATCCCAGCATGCAGCTCAGTTTCTTAGTACACTTATACGCGTGCATGCTAGCATGAAAGATAAAATGTGCGCATTGTGCAACTTTGTGAAATTATTTTGAATATGAATGTTTTACATATTGGTTCTCGGTAGAATATTTGTAACAATAATTTTGCATTCCGATTTTAAGGTGTGAGCTGGTTTCACAAAGCAAGATAAAAGAGGGTTGGGATTCTGATTGGAGAAGGGAGATGATGACGTCAAAATGCCTTTTTTCGACATCAAGAAGAGGTTTAGTGATGTTTGTCCCTCGGCAACGACCGACACCTCTTTGGTTTTGTTTGTTGACAGTATATGTTATATAGTTTTACCTGAAAATAAGGATTGCGTGTTTCTTGTAGAGTTTTTAAACGTCCTTATCACACGTATAGAAAGTATGTTATACAATACATGTAGTATAAATGATGAATTATCAACACACAAGCTTTAAAATATGCCTTTTTTGTTCGTTAAACTTTGACATTAAATGTTTATATACATGCAGGTACAGAATTTTACATCTAACAAAATGTTCAATTGATTCTAAGCAAATTTATTTAAAAGTAATTCAAGACCATCGTAAAATTCTAAATATTGTAAATTTGTTGTTATATGATTTACGTTATGTTTTTGTTTTACATGTTTTGTTTCTTACCTACGTCTGAATAAGTTTTATGTATGAACTATGTTTCTTCATACGGGTCTTTTTTATGATCATACTGCATACAGGGTTATTTTCGACCTGCTTTATTTTCACAGTTGCAAAGATTAATTCGCCCTAACACACTTTCAACTAGTACTTATCGGACCTTTCCGGCAGCTCTGCCGGAAAGGCCCGAGAAGTTGCGATTGGGATAATGTGCCGTTCTCAGTTAGGCCTATTTTAAATTCGTCCACCCTCAAAAAAGTACATGTACTTATAGAGCGAAAATTCCACTGTATACAGTATCTGTTAATATAAATAAATGTGTAAATAAAACTCAGTTGTTGCTTGCAACTATTTATTTTTATTCATTACAATGTGAGACTGGTATATCTAAAAACATTCAAGAAGTCCTTTATATGATAGAAGTTGACATGAATACTTTTTCAAGCGGGAGTTTGTCGTGACGTCATCCAAAGCGCCAATCCCAAAATTCCAAGAATATGTCTGTTGCTTTTAGCGAACAATTCACTTCTGAAAAACAAAGAGCAGTTATAATATGTTTAAAGAAAAACAATCTACTGATTTTTCCCCATACGGCAATATTCACAGAGGCTTAGAACAGGGGCCTGTATAACTGATCTAGAGTTGTGTCGTAAACCTACCTGTCAGGTGTCCTTTCTTTAATTCTAGTCCCGAAACGCTTTATCTACGAGTAAAATATATTTTGTTTAAATGTTTGCACAATATATTTTCTATCATATTTAATTCAAATTATTCTTTTAATTCTTATATATTTGGATCGCTTCACATTTGTTGATCGAATCATCGAGGTAGTATACGTTTATATCAATTAAATAATAAAATGATCAGAAAAATATATATTTTTACCTTGTTGGTTAATTCATAGAAAAAATCAAATGGTCCAGTCGTGTGGCTTTCTTTATCTGCTACAAACAGCTCGGCGCTTTTTACTTCAAATCCTGGTGAACATGACACAAACGTGTTAAAACTGTTCACCCATTTTCGTACTCTATATGACTGCATCGAGCGCCGGGTCTCTGTTATGTGTTTTATTCTTGGACGGCATTCCTCGCCGTGTTGCGTCGCATTAACAGAAACAAGGGAGACAATTTGTCTAGTGAGAGTAAAAACCAAGTCATTACGGAAAGCTTCATCTTTTCTCTCTAAACATGCTGAACTTAAATGCAGACCACGAACATACCTCTGGACTCTGGAGGAGCGACGTCTTGACATACTCGTTCCTCTTTTTAGTGGAAAACTCTTCAAAATATCTTTGGGGTTTACTTGTGTATTTCTGCGATAATTCATACACTTTTCTATCATGCTCTTTTGTAATTTCGATTTACTGGACGATTTTCTTCTTCTTCTTAAAACTAAGGATGTTTCGCTCTCAATATCTCTTCTGTAAATTACTCTTCTATGACGCACAACGCGTCTCATGCTATTTTTGGTATGACGCATGACGCGTCTCATGCTGTTCCTTGAACGTTGCGCATTGCGATTTATATTTTTCCTTGAACGATGCTCAGTGCGTCTCATTCTGTTTCTTGAATTAGTAACATTTCGATTTATTCTGTTTCGTGAACGACGCACATGACTCTCCTTGGTGCATCTCGAATGACGCAAATTTTGACTAAAGCTGTTTCTGATATGATGAACAAAGCGTCCACTGATGTTTCTTGAATGACGCTTATTTCGAATTATGTTGCTATTTGAACGTCGCACAATACGTTCCACGTTGCTTTTCGAACGTCGCGTTTTGCTGTTTCTTGAGCTATACGCATATCGTCCCACGCTCTCTCGTGAGCGACGCTCATTGCGCCCCACGCTGTGTCTAAAACGACGCATATTTTGTACGAAGTATTCTGTAACAGACTTTTTTCTGCCGAGCCGAATAGTCTGGTTCCTCAATTTTGTTAGAACCCTCCCAGTATCGGTAAAAGCTGACTTAATCTTTCTTTCCCTCCTCTGTAATCTTCTTGATCGACGATATACCGGTATTCGTCTTCGTCGATTTTCAATGGATTCCGAAGACTTTCGAATAGACGATTCTTTGAGTTGTCTGTGTGTTTTAAATCGTCTTCTTATATTCAGTGCGGATTCCGTTTCTAACACTTGATGATTGCTCCTTCTGGGTATTTCAACTTCCGGTGTCCTAGACGAGGCATCAATGCGTACAAATATCTTCTTTCTGTTGCCTTTTCTTTTTGATCGCCTCATGTGTCGGCGCAATTCTCTGACAGTTCCATGTGATGGCAAGGTATTTGGTTTAGTTGGAGTGGAAGTAATTCCTTCTTGAACTTTATCTTCAGAAACTTTCGAACTGAAAATTGGATTAAAAGTTTTATTCAAAACTCCTTCATATCCAACTTCTTCTTCCGAGTGCATGGAAGTATAATACAAGTTTTCGGGGCTCCCGGGTTCTTTCGAAAGCCTTGCCCTATTTGATACTTCGATGTTCATTGAAGTCTGTGTCCGATTCGTTCTCGACTGAAATGTTTTTCGAGACTTTTCGATAAAAGAATCTTGAGAACAAATGTCGTTCTTCTGAAGGCAGGTTACAGCAGTGACTACGAAGAGTAAGATACACACAGGAGTCGCCGGGCAGTTCATTATGGAAGAACTGCAAGAAAGATGTTTTAATTAGGTTTTTCTCTGAATTTACTGTTATGATATGAAATGTCGGCTTTGAATGAGAAAATAATACTCAATTGAAGCGTGCAACAAGAAGCAAATTCATCAGTTCAATTGTTTAAAAAAAAATGCCTGTGATCGTATATAGTACAATTACTGTGATACTACGCAAACTGAATGAATATTAATGATATATCGCTACTGGAATTACATTTTTTAGATGATTGTTTTGTATTTTAAATGTTTATTTGAAGTATTTAAATTGAGGGTGCATTTCAACTCTTTAAAAGACAAAAAACGACATTTACATAGCGGCGTCTATTTGGAAGATACTAGTATTTATATATATATACATGTATATATATATTTTTATAAATGAAAAGGTTGAATTTTCCTATAAAAATACACACACACACACACAAAACCCCCAAACATTCTGACATTGAAAAATCTTCGTCCATGAAGGAATAATTTTATCAATTTGTCCTTATTGTAGTTAATTCCTATATAAAAGAAATTTGTAAACACTGCTCACATGAAATGGGGAGTGAACTATGATTGATACGGCTGTTTCAAAAATGATAGAAAGATAGACAAGGAAGAAAATCGGGTTTTTTTTATATATTTTACTCCGCAAAACAATGTCTGAGATTTTATATATATACAAAATAAGAATTACAGAAAAAATACAGACTGACTGTAGACACGAATAAAATAGAAGATTCAGAATACTACCACATTATTATAGATTTCAACCACAACCCAATTCAACCCGGCCACCCGCCCCCTCTCCAAAAAAAAAAAAAACCCTATCAAACCTACCTATAGAACATGAAGTCCTCTCTAGAGTTACCTACCCATAGAACATGAAGTCCTCTCTAGAGTTACGAACGATCTTATATTTATACCCCTCCCCAAAATAATTTGCCATCTTGGCCCCAAGAAAAGTTTTCCGAGATCTCTTGCAGAAAATTACAAACATGGATCTTTGCATTTCTCATTTCTCTGCAAATTGTATTATTTTCACGACTGAATGACTATTCTAAATTGCTAATTCTATCTTTGTCCTAAAAAAGGATTATTGTTAATTAGTATTGATTTTCTCAAGGAGTTCGGTTGTTTTTTTACATGCAGAGAGAAAGAAAAATGAGATTAAGTTGCTTTACAAAGACAAAATGCCTTTTTAGATCACCTGAGCCAAAGGCTCAAGTAAGCTTTCCTGGTTAAGACTTGTCCGTCGTCTGTCGACGTCGGCGTTATCGTAAACTTTTCACATTTTCATCTTCTTCTCCAGAACCACTGGGCCGATTTCAACCAAACTTGACACAAAGCATCACTTGGTGAAGGGGATTCAAGTTTGTTCAAATGAAGGACGACATCCTCTTTAAAGGGGAGATAATTTAGAATTATTATAAATTTATTGGTATTCTTAAAAAAATCTTTTTTTCGTAAACTATTAGGCAAAAAAGTTCAAATTTGTATGGAAGCATCATCAGGTAGTGTAGATTCAAGTTTGTTAAAAATCATGATCCCCGGGGGTAGGGTGGGGCCACAATAGGGTGGTGGGTGAATTTTTACATATGAATATATAGAGAAAATCTTCTTCTCAAAAAAAGGCCAGAAAAGCTTAAACTTGTGTGGAAGCATCCTCATACAGTGTAGATTCGCGTTTGTTAAAATCATGATCCCCGGGGTATGATGGGGTCACACCGGGGGGGGGGGGGGAATCAAATTTTTACATAGGAAGATATAGAGAAAAATCTTCTGGAAAAGCATTCAGTCAGCAGAAACTTTTGTGAAGGCACAGGTTGTGCAGATTAAAGTTTGATCAACCATAATTCCTATAGAAAACTGGGACCACAAATTTGGGGGGGGGGTGTTATAAAAGAATACAGAAAAATCTTTGTACAAACACTAAAACAACAAAAGGGCTAACTATTTACCATAAAAATAAGTGGATAAAAATTGAGAGATTTTTTTAACTTTTTGAGCAAGATCTACTGTACTTAGTTGTCAGGATATTTTGATTTTGATACTGTAATGCTGATTTGATCAGTTATGGCTATTGTTGCTCAGGTGAGCAATGTGGCCCCTGTGCCTCTTCTTAATTCTTTTAATGCAAGTGCTACATTAAATTTATTAAAACTGTTCTCCACTTTCAAAACCATAAGTGCATATTCACGAAAGTAAACAGAAGATATTTGGATGTTCAAAATAAATGGTTAAACAAAGAACCTCAACTCCTCAAGTCATCTTTGCTAGCCAAGGGTTAATGATTGGTATAATAATAATCGGTATAATCGAATTAATAATGGTCGGGACCCCCCTTCTAGACCCACGGATAAAATACATCGTTATTGTCTTCAAATATAAGTCCTCAATAACATTTCCTTACTAATGCCCAAATGCTTAGAACGTTTTAATAAACTGTATATCTTCCATTGATGCACTAGGCATCATATCACTGATTCAGAAGCACTAGTACTCATAGGAAAATGAAATGAAGAATGTGTTAAGTGTTAGCCTAAAAATTGTTTATTAACAGAGATATTTTTTCATAAAAATTTATAAACATTACAAGTTATCTATTTACAATGTACAGCCTAGTTGACAATAATCATATAGCATTAAAATATTCAAGGTATAATACATGATACATGATACAGTGTATATCACAAAATGTATAAATTCAATAATCAACTACCTGTAATCTGTTTATATCATCCATAATTTAAGCTGCACAGATAAAAATATTCTACAGTTAATCAATATCACTGGCATGGCATTCAAACAAGGTCTATGCGTATCACAACCACAGAAAATATAGACTTTTTAGGTTATTTAGCGTTATCTCCTTCTTTCAAATTCTTTTCTGATCCATTCCGAGTCTTGGTAAAACCTGGGGTCCCCTAGCTGTAGGGCGGTTCTCTTATAGAAGTAGTAGTACAGGACAGCACCTAAGTAAAAAAACCCAGAAATCTGATTTAGGTAAAATGATTTTTTTTTGTTAAGTCATTGTGTGTGTGATGAACTTGTGCATGTTCACAGAAAAAGAGACAGACAGACAGACACAGAGAGAGATGGTTCATGAACAATTAAAATTTTGATATATATAAAGTTACACATATATCAAATGTTTAACTTACCAGTTCTCTGTATTACAAACAAAGGGATAAACCCAGGTGTTTCCCAGATGTACAGGTTTGGTTCATCCCATCTTAAAGTCTGAAATTATAATAAAACCTGTACATGTAGTATCATGCATCCATTTCCATTTTCAGATAAAGAAGAAAATTCAACCCAGTGAGTTCATAGTTCACGGAAAAAAAAAACCCAAAACAATTATGACATACCATTTCCCATACATGAAGACCAACATTCAGTCCAAAATAAATGAAGGTTATCCCTATAGCGACCTTGAATTTTTCGATGAGGATACTGACGAGGCCGGCCTGGAAGATGTAGGTGTTGAAGAAGAGCAGGAACACCACGATGACCGCAAACAAAATACATACATCCTGAATACTGAAGAAAAGAAAGAGAAAAGAAATCAGCAAAATAACCACAAACAAGATACATACATGTACATCCTCACTGGAATCATGAATACTGAAAAGATATCAGCATTCCAGTCTTTGATAAATGCATACAGAATTCTTTTTATGTATGATACATTACACTGTTATATGTTTTCATATACTGTATTTCACATTACTTTAATTTATAAAACTGTTTTGAAGTTACATCATCTGATGAGTGATGCTAATGTCAAATGTACAATATAAATCTGTAAAATTTCATTAACTTAGTCTTATGAGTCTGCCTGATATATCTAAGTCAATCCATTAACAGTCTGGGGAAATATCGGTACATAAACAGCTAACTTTTGCCAAAGGATGGAAGTGGAACAGGTTAGCACCACGGACTGAGCCTGTATCACCTGGTCAAAAGTCAGAAACAATGCTACAACTTAGATCTATACCGTAGTATAACTGTACTGTTATACTGGCATACTTGCCAACTGACCCGATTTCGTCGGGTCACGACCGATTTTTCAACCCTCCACCCGATTATTTTTTGTGACCCGGCGGGTCATGCTTTTCACCTGATTTTTGTCGAACAACCCGAAAATCTCCCAATTTCCGGATTTGGTTCGTAAATTAGGTTGTGCATTGGACTTCCAGTTATGAACCCAAGCTGAGCTTGGATTTACGTAAACAATGCCGATGGCTATTACAGCTAAGTAACTGTTAGGCTTAATTATTACCGTGAGTTGTTTTGACAAACAGAGGGTTTAAATCATTAAGTGCGATGGCTTCCAAAAGGAAGATCGAGATCGTTATCGGGGCCAGCGGAATCAAAACCAAAAACGATTTTTTTACCATACAGTGTAACGTCATAAAATAATCTGATGACCGAAGCTTTTTGAAAAGTAACATTTAGAAGAAGTGTGATTTTAGAAACTCATGTGCTTTTAGAAACAATGGAAAAATAATATAAAAAAAAACTTGCACTCAGAAGCCAAAATTTAACATACTTGCCAAATTAGCAAAGACTCTTGTGCTGCCAAACAGTAATACTGATTCAGAAAGAGCTTTTAGCATTGTTAAAAAAATTACACTGAATTTCGCTTGGAACTTAACATTGAAAATTGAATGCCCAACTGTCTTGTAAACTTAACTAGTCTGTTGATTGCTTTGAGTACATAGCAACATAGGAAGTATTATACAATTCAAAATCAGCAACTGTTAGTTACAATGCTTCTTTGCAACAAAATATTACACATACATTTTAACACACATTTCTGTTGTATATACCTTTGAAATGCATGGTAAATATGTCGTGAATGTCGTTACGCGCTATGACCAGATTTTTTACTGTCCAAATCTGGTCATGGCCAGATTTTCACATGTTGGAGGTTGGCAAGTATGTATACTGGTTAGTCTTTAAGTCCTTGTAACCTACTCCATCACATATCCCAGTATATATAGGTGTTATATATAGATGTTATATATATTAGGTGTTATATATTTGAATAACTGTACATGTATACAGGGAAATATTTGCTCTTGTTTTTTTTTTTGCCCCTTTCGCCCTCGTTGTCAGTGGGCGAATTTAAGACTGGGCAAATTTTAATGTCTCAAATTAACTTTCTTTAAACACAACTATGTCTGGGCAAATTCAAGATGAAGTGAAACATATGAAGAAAGGTGAAAATTACAGAGGGTGAAAATAACAGAGGGCGAAAATAATCAAGTATACTGTAGTCAAGCACAGGCACCTGACGTTATAAATTTTTCTCATAATAAAAATAAATACCCTATATCTAATAATACACAAGGTACCCATCCCCGCCATCTTGGATTTATTTCAAACTGTCACATCAGCTGGAAGTTTTGCTTGAAACTCATCGGTAAAATTATTTTGCGATCCTCTCCGTCTCCCGATCGGTCATTCAAAATCTAAGCTTACAACCAATTCAACCAAAACGGTGCATTACAACTGTTATTAATAAAAATCACCCCTCGATCTGCATCTACTGCCTAAAATATGCGACAAAAGGCTAAAGGGTGGACGGAAGTTGACATAAATTGCATCATACTTTGGGTAATCCCTTCCAAATATAGCACTGATGCGAATATTCAAAAGGCGTCTATTTTGAATTCGATCAACATACAAGTTAAAACTAAGAAAAGGGATACTATAAACAGTCAATAATAACTTTTAATACACAAAGTTTATATAAACATGTTTATAAATGCATATCTTTTGAAATATTGAAACAAACACACGGTGCAGGGAAATCTCATTTACATATAGGTGACAACTTCCGTCCACCCTTTAGCCTTTTGTCGCATATTTTAGGCAGTAGATGCAGATCGAGGGGTGATTTTTATTAATGACAGTTGTAATGCACCGTTTTGGTTGAATTGGTTGTAAGCCTAGATGTTGAATGACCGATCGGGAGACGGAGAGGATCGCAAAATAATTTTACCGATGAGTTTCAAGCAAAACTTCCAGCTGATGTGACAGTTTGAAATAAATCCAAGATGGCGGGGATGGGTACCTTGTGTATTATTAGATATAGGGTATTTATTTTTATTATGAGAAAAATTTATAACGTCAGGTGCCTGTGTAGTCAAGCTGTGTAAAAAAACACCTGCTAATCACAACTTAAACATACATAAAAAATATTATTTGCACACAAAGAACTACTTACACATAAAGCACTAGAAGGATGACATTCTCAAATCGCAGCATTTCAATGAATGAGTTCATGAACAGATCCACTATAAGGAGGAGATACTGTATGAACAGTATTGGACGGTAGCGTTCAACCAACATTTTTGGTCTTTAAGGCATCAACTCTGAAACACAAGCATTTTTTCAATCATTTGTGTGAAATTAAAATATTAATGCAACAAAAGTTTTTTATTTTCCATCAGCATTTAAGTTCAAGTATGAATTTTCTTTAAAAACCAAAGTAAGAATTACCTCTCTTAATATCAAACACTGTAAAATGCTTCAAAATTCAGTCTTCTTTAGTCATAATGATTAAATTTTGAATTTCATTTTCAAAATCATATCCGAACAATGTTGTCAAATTAAATCATTCGCCTTCTCCATAAAACATATACTGTTGACATAATCTAGTTTGTATACATACTACAGATTTCATAGGGACGCATGACAAAACTTGTTTTCCTTCGTATTCCAAATTTTCTCCATTTGTTTACACTGACTACATATTCTCCGGTACTTGCGAGAGAATACAATTCTGTAAATATTGTACCAGAATGATCAGAACTTGTTAATGGCTCCTTCTCTGGCTAAATCAATAGGTATAAAGAATGTGCAATTAAGAATTAATCCGTAGTAAACTCATCTCATTTTCGACCAAAGAATGTACACAGTCATAGTCGTTCGAGCGCTTGATGGTGGTTTTACTAATATCAGAATAAATCTTACACCAGTGAAAACTTAATTACAAAAATACACCTAAAAGAAAATTAAAATGTCTCTTTTACGCAAGATTGTAGGAAAACATGAGTAAATAGTATCTTTCATCATTAATAGAGTTATTTTATATGCATGATATATTTTCTAACAGACTTTCAAGCGTTTACATGATAAACATGGTGGCGGGAATAATAAAACGGATGGAAAAATAAGCCAAGTTACTCAGTTAGACATGTAATATTTAAGGTAGGTCGTATGTTACTGTCCAATACGTGATTGGTCCAAAGTATGACACGATTTTTGATGGTAGTATACTGAATGAAAGTAGAGATGTCTTGAGTTTTGTGATTTAAATCATTGTTTACAAATTCTAAAATGGCTTTGATAGGCCAACACAGCATCTACAGTAAAACATGGTTATAGCGAAGTCCATTACATTGCTATACTCAGGAGTGTCCAGGAAGCATATGGAATCTAAGTCCATTACATTATATTCAGGGGTGTTTAGGAAGCATATGGACAGATGGAATTGCTATCTTCGTTGAGACTGAAAAATTTTGACTGATGTCTCTTCTATATTTTTGTTGAGACTGAAAAATTTTGACAGACGTCTCTTCTGATAAGACGTCTGTCAAAATTTTTCAGTCTCAACGAATCTCGCTGAGATTATCGGAATCTAGGTTACATGTAACATGTTGATGTAATTCTGCAAAAGAACAAATCAAATCATAGTTATAGGCAATCCTCGATGCTCTCGTTTTAATGATAAATCATAATCTCTAATATCACATCCAAATAAAATTATGTCTAATATCATTTGAAAGGGTATTATATAACATTTTACAAACGAGAGCATCGAGGATCTGATTTTAATCAAATTGCTAAAACTTCGGCAAATTATATTTTGCCCTGCAAGACAGCTGTACCGCAGTTATCGTGAATGGGTCTATAATGTACAAAAACCAAGACAACTCAACCTAGACCATCAACAAATAAAAAGTATCTGAGACAATTTTTCAGATTCAGTATAATCTCTTGATTTAGCTATATAGATAGAATAAGTTTTTTATATTTGATCACCTAATAAATTGGCTTAGATGAATACTCTGTTTGAAAAAAAACAACATAATTAAACTTTAAATCACGCATGAAGTTAGAAAAATCGAATTCCCTGCCATTTACTGGAGGCTAACATGATGTAGAACTCTTTTGTTAATGTATTGAAAATAAAAAAAAATTATTTTGACGTCACACCATCAAAACCGGTTTACACATGTATACAATGCACAGAGTGCTGTGGATAAAATGCTGGTTAATGCTTCTCTGTAGCTGCAGGTCTGTAGCTCCTGGTCTGAATTTTTGGATGGACGACTTGGGAGCTACATGCAGTACCGTACATGATAAAAAATTACAATTTACGGTGCTCAAAAAATTGCACAAGTTTAGGACTCATTTACCTTATTATTCCCAAATTCTATGGATTCCAAAATAATTTGTATATGTTATTGATTTCAGAATCAGTTTAAAGAAAACAATTTCACGATGCTGCAATCTTACACCTAACAATTATGCTTTTATTCCCTGGCCAGGTTTTCCTCTGTCATTGTTTATGATATAAAAATCGATGATGCAACATACCGTTTTCCGTGCAAACTGTATAAATTAAAGTTGAAAAGGTTTTTTAAGAACTGCATGGGCTAATTACTTTTTAATTGAGGAGAATATAGGATAATATAGGATTCTATGATTAGTTTTAATGAAACTGAGAGGGTTTTGCCTTTACTTGATATGTTTAATATCTATTTGAATGGAAAATATCAAGTTTTTAGTCTGAATCAAAACAGTAGTTTAATTTTACGATTTTGTATGTAACAGTCAAGAAAAGACGCTATACTTCCCTAACTTACCCACTTATCAGTAATTCGTCATATCCGTATATCATTAAATTAAAATAGGTTTAGCGATTCTCAGTATTTTTTCGCATGACTATCATTAGGGCTTGGGGCATAAAACATGTAAAATAAAAACAAAAGAATCTTCTTTAGAAAGCTTTAATTATCTGATTAAAAATTGAAGGATAAATGTTGAAATAAGTTCTTTTAAAAAAAAAAAAATTCAATTGGTATTGTTAATACCATTTGAAAAGTTATATAAAACAATTCATTATAAAAGATGTAAATTTTGTTATTTTTCATCCTATGCAAGTTGATGCAACTAAAAAAAATTCACTATATTTTTTGTGAATTCATTAAATCAGAGATCATTAATATAATAAATCAGTCGTGAGTGTTCATAATAACTGTAAAATTTTACAAGGGTTTGCGAAGAGTTTAGTCAGAGACTCCATAAAACTTCCATTCATTCGAGATTTTTCCATATCCTACTTCCTTCTTAAGAAGTTTTACTTTACATAAACGAGGTCATTCCAACGTGTGACTGTCCAATGCAAGAATTAAAATCGCAAGATTCTTTAACACTACATGTTTATTTCTTGCAGGTTGATTGGACATAGCTGTAAGAATGAGTGAGTTTAAAATTCACCACCATGTAAGCGAGCTTATAAACCTTCTGGGGTAAGTGTGACAAGCATTTGAGTGATAAAGAGTTGCTCCTGGATAATTTTATACTTAGTCTAGTCTAGTTTATTACAGCTAATTTATCTAGGGAAATGAGTTAAATTATTAGTTTTCGAAAGTTGTACATGTCTTTCTTTTTTCAACAGAAATAAATCAGCAGATGCAGGGGCTGAGGTGTATACTGATATTCTACTGAAAAACACCACACCATATATCACTACACAGGTATAGAAAATACACCACACCATATATCACTACACAGGTATAGAAAATACACCACACCATATATCACCACATAGGTATAGAAAATACACCACAACATATACCACTACACAGGTATAGAAAATACACCACACCATATATCACTACACAGGTATAGAAAATACACCACACGTCACCATATATCACTACACAGGTATAGAAAATACACCACACCATATATCACTACACAGGTATAGAAAATACACCACACCATATATCACTACACAGGTATAGAAAATACACCACACGTCACCATATATCACTACACAGGTATAGAAAATACACCACACCATATATCACTACACAGGTACAGAAAATACACCACACGTCACCATATATCACTACACAGGTATAGAAAATACACCACACCATATATCACTACACAGGTATAGAAAATACACCACAACATATATCACTACACAGGTATAGAAAATACACCACACCATATATCACTACACAGGTATAGAAAATACACCACAACATATATCACTACACAGGTATAGAAAATACACCACAACATATATCACTACACAGGTATAGAAAATACACCACACCATATATCACTACACAGGTACAGAAAATACACCACACGTCACCATATATCACTACACAGGTATAGAAAATACACCACACCATATATCACTACACAGGTACAGAAAATACACCACACCATATATCACTACACAGGTACAGAAATTACACCACATCATATATCACTACACAGGTATAGAAAATACACCACAACATATATCACTACACAGGTATAGAAAATACACCACACCATATATCACTACACAGGTACAGAAAATACACCACACGTCACCATATATCACTACACAGGTATAGAAAATACACCACAACATATATCACTACACAGGTATAGAAAATACACCACAACATATATCACTACACAGGTATAGAAAATACACCACAACATATATCACTACACAGGTACAGAAATTACACCACATCATATATCACTACACAGGTACAGAAATTACACCACATCATATATCACTACACAGGTATAGAAAATACACCACACCATATATCACTACACAGGTATAGAAAATACACCACACCATATATCACTACACAGGTGTAGAAAATACACCACAACATATATCACTACACAGGTATAGAAAATACACCACACCATATATCACTACACAGGTATAGAAAATACACCACAACATATATCACTACACAGGTATAGAAAATACACCACAACATATATCACTACACAGGTATAGAAAATACACCACAACATATATCACTACACAGGTATAGAAAATACACCACAACATATATCACTACACAGGTATAGAAAATACACCACAACATATATCACTACACAGGTATAGAAAATACACCACAACATATATCACTACACAGGTATAGAAAATACACCACACCATATATCACTACACAGGTACAGAAATTACACCACATCATATATCACTACACAGGTATAGAAAATACACCACATGTCACCATATATCACTACACAGGTATAGAAAATACACCACACCATATATCACTACACAGGTATAGAAAATACACCACACCATATATCACTACACAGGTACAGAAAATACACCACACCATATATCACTACACAGGTATAGAAAATACACCACACGTCACCATATATCACTACACAGGTATAGAAAATACACCACACGTCACCATATATCACTACACAGGTATAGAAAATACACCACACCATATATCACTACACAGGTATAGAAAATACACCACAACATATATCACTACACAGGTATAGAAAATACACCACACCATATATCACTACACAGGTACAGAAAATACACCACACGTCACCATATATCACTACACAGGTATAGAAAATACACCACACCATATATCACTACACAGGTATAGAAAATACACCACACGTCACCATATATCACTACACAGGTATAGAAAATACACCACACCATATATCACTACACAGGTATAGAAAATACACCACAACATATATCACTACACAGGTTTAGAAAATACACCACACGTCACCATATATCACTACACAGGTATAGAAAATACACCACACGTCACCATATATCACTACACAGGTATAGAAAATACACCACACCATATATCACTACACAGGTACAGAAAATACACCACACCATATATCACTACACAGGTATAGAAAATACACCACAACATATATCACTACACAGGTATAGAAAATACACCACACCATATATCACTACACAGGTATAGAAAATACACCACACCATATATCACTACACAGGTATAGAAAATACACCACAACATATATCACTACACAGGTACAGAAAATACACCACAACATATATCACTACACAGGTATAGAAAATGCACCACACACTTCAAGTATAACTACCAACAAAGCTTAGTTTGTGTTAATATTTATGATACTGGTTAAATGTTCAATAAATACACATGTAATTATGTGTATGTATTCCCATATTAGAGATTGTTGATTACTGTAATAGACAGGTAGTACATGTAATTGAAACAATTGGTCACATCTAATCAGCACAAGTCCTGATTTAGGTTTCAGGTGCCTTATAAGTACTCCTATCTTACAGTATTGTACTAATAAGGTTTATGTGAAATCTACATGTATATTTATCTCTCAATGGTTTGTAGTCCACTGTAATGTTTATAGGTATCAGCTCATCAAGCTAAGAGGAAGATAGCAGAATCAACCAAAACACCTATTGAATTCCTGGCAAAATATGATGAGCTCAAATCCAAAAAGTAAGACTATCAAACCTGATTATATATTATATATCATATTATGATTCATACCGTTATGTTTATTTGTTCATTTCTATACATTGTACTGTTACTTTTAAAAAGAAAATTTGTGTTTACTTTAACTTAACTTTCAATTAAAAATGGACACACATTGATTATCTTCTCCCTGATATTACGAATAAAGTTTGAGATACATGTTTTACAAGTCTGAGCTACAGTGTAGCTTGCATACTATAAAAAACTTTAAATTTTTTTCCATATTTTGTGTAAGAAAACAGATCTTCTCGATTTTTAGGTCACCTGAGTAAACTCAGGTGACCTATTGCTATCTGTTTTCGTCCGTCGTCGTGCGTCGTGCGTTAACAATTTACATTTTTAACTTCTTCTTAAAAACTACAAGGCCAATTGTTCCCATTTTTGGTGTGAAGCATCTTTATGGTAAGAGGAATGTAAATTGTGAAATTGGTGGCTCTACCACCACCAGGGTGCCACAGGTGGGGCCAAATATGCAAAAAACAGCCAAATTTTCAAAAATCTTCTTCTCTACTCCCACACATGTGAGGAAAAAACTGATTGCATGGTTATGATGTCCATGAAGCCCTCTACCAAAATTGTGAAATTCATGGCCCCTGGGTCAGGGGTTCAGGCTCTAGGATGGGGCCAATATGGCCATATAGTAAAAATGTATTAAATCTAAGAAAATCTTCTTCTCTACTCCCATAGATATTTGTTAAAAACTAAATACATAGTTATGATGTCCATGAAGCTCTCTACCAAAATTGTGAAATTCATGGCCCCTGGGTCAGGGGTTCAGGCTCTAGGGTGGGGCCAATATGGCCATATAGTAAAAATGTATTAAATCTTAGAAAATCTTCCTCTCTACTCCCATAGATATTTGTTAAAAACTAAATGCATGGATATGATGTCCATTAAGCCCTCTACCAAAATTGTGAAACTCATGGCCTCTGGGTCAGGGGTTCAGGCTCTAGGGTGGGGCCAATATGGTCATATAGTAAAAATGTATTAAATCTAAGAAAATCTTCTTCTATACTCCCATATATATTTGTTAAAAACTAAATGCATGGTTATGATGTCCATGAAGCCCTCTACCAAAATTGTGAAATTTATGGTCTCTGGGTCAGGGGTTCAGGCTCTAGGATGGGGCCAATATGGCCATATAGTAAAAATGTATTAAATCTTAGAAAATCTTCTTCTCTACTCCCATAGATATTTGTTTAAAACTAAATGCATGGAAATGATGTCCATGAAGCCCTCTACCAAAATTGTGAAATTTATGGTCCCTGGGTCAGGGGTTCAGGCTCAAGGGTGGGGCCAAAATGGCCATATAGTAAAAATGTATTAAATTTTAGAAAATCTTCTTCTCTACTCCCATATATATTTGTGAAAAACTAAAGGCCTGGATATGATGTACATGAAGTCTTCTACCTAAATTGTGAAATTTATGACCCCTGGGACAGGTGTTTAGGCACTAGGGTGGGGCCAATATGGCACAGGAAGGGCCCAAATATCTTGAAAACGGTTAAAATCCACACCCCTAAACCATATATATTCTTGTTCCTTGTGTTAAGGGCCATCAAATGGTATGTAGGTCATGGGCCTCAGGGGTGGTTCCTGACCCCCCTCAAACAGGAAGAGCCCAAATATCTTGAAAACGGTTAAGAACCCCGCCCCTAAACCATATATATTCTTGTTCCTTGTGTCAAGGGGCTTCATATGGTATGTAGGTCATGGGCCCTGGGGATGGTCCTGACCCCCCCTCAAACAGGAAGTGCACAAATATCTTGAAAACGGTTGAGATCCCCACCCCTAAACCATATATATTCCTGTTTCTTGTGTCAAGGGGCTTCATATGGTATGTAGGTCATGGGCCCCAGGGATGGTCCTGACCCCCCTCAAACAGGTAGTGCCCAAATATCTTGAAAATGGTTGATATCCCCACCCCTAAACCATATATATTCTTGTTCCTTGTGTCAAGGGGCTTCATATGGTATGTAGGTCATGGGCCCCAGGGATGGTCCTGACCCCCCTCAAACAGGTAGTGCCCAAATATCTTGAAAACGGTTGATATCCCCACCCCTAAACCATATATATTCTTGTTCCTTGTGTCAAGGGGCATCATATTGTATGTAGGCCATGGGCCCCGGGGATGGTCCTGACCCCCCTCAAACAGGAAGTGCACAAATAACTTGAAAACGGTTGAGATCCCCACCCCTAAACTATATATATTCTTGTTCCTTGTGTCAAGGGGCATCATATGGTATGTAGGTCATGGGCCCTTGGGGTGGTCATGACCCCTCTCAAACAGGTAGTGCCTGAATATCTTGAAAACGGTTAATATCCCCACCCCTAAACCATATATATTCTTGTTCCTTGTTTATGTTAATAGGAAAGTAATAATTGGCTAACTAAAATCACTGATATATAAAGGTAAAATGATTTTGGTATATATGCCAGATGGTGATTCTCAACGAATGTTGAATATTCAAAAACTGGAACAGGAGAAGTGAGTAACTCATGATGGCTTTTATCGATAAAGCTGGGTTTTTTTTCGTTTGTTTAAATGCCCATAGGGAGAGTTTCTGTCTGCCCCGGGGGGATGGGGGATGGGAGGTTGTTTTAGATAAAACATGAATAATAGCCACCTTGTTATTATTATTAAATTATTTTCTATCAGAGTCTTGCACCTTTTCAATATCAGGTCATGCACTCTTTTATGATCTTTTAAGTTTTTCGCTAAAATTATAGGTTTAATAGTCCTTTTTGAAAGATTTCAGGCAGGGAGGTGGTCGTCATTACAAATTAAAAATTTTTCTATTCCAAAATAAAACTTAACTAAATATGCATATATGAGACTCCTTGACAAGTTTGTGTATGGGTTATGCTACTCAGGTGACCGTTAAGGCCATTTGGCCTCTTGTTTTTTAAAACAAGGGTCATTATTTCGTTTAACAATGGAATGAAAGATTTAGCCTAGGATAAATTAATGAATGAATGAATGAATGAATGAATGAATGAATGGGGAAGTACAATAATCTATAGGCATCATCATGTCCCTTAGTTGTACACAGTGATATTGAATTGGCTTAATATACATATATATTCCGTAATGGTGAATTGTATTTAGTATTTATTAATTTTGAATTGTTTTAAACAGCAACAGGGAGCTGGATCCATTTGTTTTTCTCCTCTCCAAACTGTGTGAGGAAGAAGAGGTGAGATATACAGATGAGCATCGTTTTTGAAAAGGGGGGGGGGGGCAGACTCATCCAAAAAATTCTTGACAAGCAATTTTTTACATGGTCTCAAAAAAGTGTGGGGGGGGGGGGCAACTCCATGATAATTCACTATTATATATGTAAATTGAAGAAAAATGTTTGTTGAACCATTACATCATTGCACGTAAGTAACTAAAACTATCATTACATATACAGTACTGATCAGACCCAACCAAACAGAAAGTAAACACCAACTAAACCCAGGGTTTACTTTTGGGGTTTACTCTGCATTTACTAGAGTTAACCCTGAGTAAACCCAAATAAACCCAGAGTGGACCCAGAGAGTAAACCCCGATCAGAAGTATACCCCTGGAAGCAGACGCTACCCGTGTATTTGGAATATACAAGGGGCAGGAATTACAGGCAGTAAGTTGGTAAGATAAAAAAAGGGTCTGCTTCACACTTCAGTCAACAAAGTGGGCCCCAAAAACAAATTCCAAGTAAACCCAGAGTGGACCCAAAGTAAACCCAATAGACACAAATTTTCAAAAAGTAGACCCAGAGTAAAGCCCAAGTAAACCCCAGAAGTAAACATGGGGTTTAGTTTGGGTCTGCTCTGGTGTTAGGTTGGGTTTGATCGGTACTGTAAGCATTATATTATTGCACGTAATTAATACTATCATAAAATGTAACAAGTAATATCATAACATGTATCTTATTACATGTAACAATTAATATTACATGTAACTTGAAATATAAGAACATTTAGTATGAAATAAGTAACCTAGTATAAGTGATACACAGTGCATTAAATGGTCATCAAACGTAGGATGTAATGACATTGCTTGTAATAAGTGAGATGTATAGAATTTTCATTACATGTAAAGTGTAAGAATTATGTCATAACACTGCACAAGTTACAGATCAAAATCATATGTAATATGTAACAAATTACAGTATATTACGAGTAATATCACATATTATTATTTTCCCACTTTTCTTGTCATCTTGAAATTTTAGGGTTTTATCATAGCATGTAAATATGTAATTCAATTTTTTTATATATTCTGTATATATTTTTTGGCTGTGAGTAAACAAGACACAATGATAAAAAAAACCCCTAAATTCAAACAGCTGTAAAGTTATCAGAGGCATGTGAATATCAGCATGTAGACAAAAAATTAATCAAACCATATATATGTTTTTAGTATTTACATCGGTATCTATTTCAGACAAAGGATTATCTGGCCAGAAATGCTAAGGATCGGGCTGATAAGTCAGGTGTGTCCTTGACCTCACACAGCAAGGTCATCTCTCAGCTTCCCGCCCCGGGGACCAAAATCACCATGCAGGATTTCACTGAGGTAAGAAATTGGTCTGTAGTCACAAAACTGTTTCACTGAAGGAAGAAAGTTTATTTGTCTGTGGTCACGAGTTAATTTTACTGAGGTAAGAAATAGTTTTTTTTATTAAAGTAAAAAATAGGTCCGTAGTCATATCTTTTCGGTTTATCGACTGTAATATACACATGTATGATGACAGAAAAACACAAATAACTACATGTACATGTTTACACTTTTATCATTTTCATTTTTCTTAAATAAATATGTTTACAGCTGAAAGACACATTGTTTAAAGAATCCAAAGCAATGGCTGCCACCACTGCATCAGAAATTTTACGCAAAGCTCTGCAGGAGAAACCCAACAAACGGAACGGTAAGTATTCAACAGGCTTTGTCGTTACAGCGGTATTTACAATACATCTATAACTCACGGCTACTTATTATGTATAACTTATTAATACTGTATACAGGGAAATATTCACCCCCGTTTTCGCTCCTTTCGCCCTCATTGTCAGAGGGCGTATTTAAGACTGAGCGAATTCTATGTTGCAAATAATATCTCTGTTAACACAACTGCATCTGGGCAAAATCAAGACGGGGCAAAACCTTTAGAAGAGCGAAAATAACACGTGTGAAAACAACTTTTTATACATTATGTATTTGTTATTTCTGATGCATTGAATATTCAGTGATTAACAGGAACCTACTGTAGATTCCTTATTTACCGCGAGGAATTATTATTCGCGTAACCCTTTTGAAGCAACCCTTTTGAATTTTAAAACGTAGCTTTTTTCAGACAGCTTTAAATTATATGAAATTGTAATGAAAAAATTGGTGCTCGCGATTCTATATTGTTGCGATTTGATATAAAACAGCGGAATTAAGTACTCGCATAAAATAAGGAATTTACAGTATGAAAATGCATAAAAGTTTGACATGTACATCTATTCCATTTTCTGTTGCACAGAAATACATGTGCTAAGGTATTCAGTTATAAAAAGGAACACGTGAATACATTTAGATTTTACATGTACAACTCTTTTTGTATGAACACAGATATAGTGAAATCTCAGATATAGCAAAGTTAGTGGAGCTCCCAGAAAAATTTTTAACCAATCCTTGGAAAATTTTATGGTTGTAATGAATTCGAATATAATGAGTTTTCTTAAATAGCGAATTGATTTTGAGTCCCATAGTCTGAGATAAAAAGTAACGAATTTTAAAACTTTTATAACAAATTTCTTTATAGTAAACCAATTGACAAATTGTTTGAATGAATTAATTTCCTCATAAACTGTTCAATATACAATCTGATTATAATAAGTTTTAAAAGAATGTATTTTCATTTTTTGCCTCAATTTAATAGCATAAATTGTAGTTTGGTGTACAAAACATTTATATAGTGAATTCACTATACTGATTATTACAAATTTGTTATAAATGTTATATAATGAATTACATACACTGTATATAGCGAAGTAAATTCACAGGTAACTAGGACTTTGCTATATAACTGAGTTTTTCTGAACATCTATTTAATTTTTTGTTGCAGTGAATATCCCCCCACAGCCCGACTGGTTGTTCAAAAGGCCGTCCCTGACCCTCGACTTCATTGTTGGGGTAGACGAACCATCAGACCAGGTAAGGCAAAATATTTCTAGTAGATCAACTTTATGGGACCATTCAACAGTCTAAAGTGTTGAATTCCAATAGCAGTGTCAAACATCACATCACACGATTTCTTCCTCATCTTGTAGAACATTGTCCCTCTAGGAAGTATGTCTGTCTCTGCCCAGGAGCACGCCATCTTGGATGACATGTTGAATTGTATGCAGGTAAGTCTCCATTACAGCTTGGTAATTTATAATTGAGTGATCTTTACAGCTTGGTTAGTTATCTCAGTTACCATTACAGCTTGGTTAGTTATCTCAGTTACCATTACAGCTTGGTTAGTTATCATTGAGTTAGGATGTGTTTGGACAGCCCTGTAAAAAATCTGTTAAATTAAATGTCGGGGTTGTGTGGAAGTTTAAAATGAGGCCTGGGTAGACTATGAGGCAATGTGTCTGACTCATAGGTTTTCAACCAACAACTGTCAGTAAAGAAAATAAAAAACCGTTGCACCACACATTCCACACTGAACTAGTATAGGAGAAAACTGAATTATGAACAAGAGGTAATTAAAGGGTTAATTTAAAACACAGTATTATTTTAACCACATAGTTTTGAAAGAATTACTTTGATATCCCTACAGGGTATTGAGGGTAAATACATCCTGGCCCGAGCCCTGACAGAGCGCTACGCCCCTAAAGAGTTTATGCTGGACCAGAGTCTTGGTACGTACTTTTATATACTGTAGTCGGGGCTATTTTTTCTGTATTTACATTTATATACTGTAGTCGGGGCTATTTTTTCTGTATTTACATTTATATACTGTAGTCGGGGCTATTTTTTCTGTATTTACATTTATATACTGTAGTCGGGGCTATTTTTTCTGTATTTACATTTATATACTGTAGTCGGGGCTATTTTTTCTGTATTTACATTTATATACTGTAGTCGGGGCTATTTCTTCTGTATTTACATTTATATACTGTAGTCGGGGCTATTTCTTCTGTATTTACATTTATATACTGTAGTCGGGGCTATTTTTTCTGTATTTACATTTATATACTGTAGTCGGGGCTATTTTTTCTGTATTTACATTTATATACTGTAGTCGGGGCTATTTTTTCTGTATTTACATTTATATACTGTAGTCGGGGCTATTTTTTCTGTATTTACATTTATATACTGTAGTCGGGGCTATTTTTTCTGTATTTACATTTATATACTGTAGTCGGGGCTATTTTTTCTGTATTTACATTTATATACTGTAGTCGGGGCTATTTTTTCTGTATTTACATTTATATACTGTAGTCGGGGCTATTTCTTCTGTATTTACATTTATATACTGTAGTCGGGGCTATTTCTTCTGTATTTACATTTATATACTGTAGTCGGGGCTATTTTTTCTGTATTTACATTTATATACTGTAGTCGGGGCTATTTCTTCTGTATTTACATTTATATACTGTAGTCGGGGCTATTTCTTCTGTATTTACATTTATATACTGTAGTCGGGGCTATTTTTTCTGTATTTACATTTATATACTGTAGTCGGGGCTATTTTTTCTGTATTTACATTTATATACTGTAGTCGGGGCTATTTTTTCTGTATTTACATTTATATACTGTAGTCGGGGCTATTTTTTCTGTATTTACATTTATATACTGTAGTCGGGGCTATTTCTTCTGTATTTACATTTATATACTGTAGTCGGGGCTATTTCTTCTGTATTTACATTTATATACTGTAGTCGGGGCTATTTTTTCTGTATTTACATTTATATACTGTAGTCGGGGCTATTTTTTCTGTATTTACATTTATATACTGTAGTCGGGGCTATTTTTTCTGTATTTACATTTATATACTGTAGTCGGGGCTATTTCTTCTGTATTTACATTTATATACTGTAGTCGGGGCTATTTTTTCTGTATTTACATTTATATACTGTAGTCGGGGCTATTTCTTCTGTATTTACATTTATATACTGTAGTCGGGGCTATTTTTTCTGTATTTACATTTATATACTGTAGTCGGGGCTATTTCTTCTGTATTTACATTTATATACTGTAGTCGGGGCTATTTCTTCTGTATTTACATTTATATACTGTAGTCGGGGCTATTTCTTCTGTATTTACATTTATATACTGTAGTCGGGGCTATTTCTTCTGTATTTTGATGTGGGGCCGTTATTGTGCCAGGTGGCATAACATTACACATGGTACAACAATTGTGCCTCTCTCTAAGGTACATATAACAACATGAAATTGGGTAGAGGTAAAATCCACAATGATACATGTACCGGTATGTTATACAATTTTATTGTAACATACATGTATTTATGGTGATGCTCTAATCATCTTTTATATCAGATGCTTTAATACAATCAGAATGATAACTCCTCTTTTTGCATCGTAGATCCCTCCCTACAAGACCTGGTGCGGCGGATCCTTCCTCTCTGTTGTAACTACTCCACAACTGTCCGATTTATTGAAGGTATTATAATGTGTATTTTACAAGGACAGATTTCCTTAAATGTGTTGTGTTTTGCCCTGAAAATATGATTTATTGCTTAACACACCATTGATTGAAGTATCCTAGTTTGTGACCACAACCTCTCATTTCATAATGGCAGTATATGATTTGCAAACACAGTTGTTTAATTTCCAAATAAGGAGGCTGGGTGGTCAACAAATCAACCATAAGATCCACCGAAAAGGTTACGATATGAATTGTTCAGCTATAAACTTTTATTAAATAAAGAACAAAATCCATAAATTTTACATTTTAAATTTGGGTATTTTCCTATATTTTTATTTAGAGCTCTTCTTTTAAAGGAGATTAATACAGTATAAAAATGGCCACAATCATCAAACCCTCTTAATATTGATCAAATACATTACTGACCAAGTCCTAATATAAAATACTAGAAAGGAATTTCTTGATAGAAAATCATCAAGCCCTCTTAATATTGATCAAACACATTACTGACCAAGTCCTAATATAAAATATTACCGGTAGATAGGAATTTCTTGATAGAAAATGTTATGTGATAGTTATGATAAAATGTTTACATGTAAATCTTGGCCTTTGTCTTTGTAGAGAAATCAGCATTTGAGTATGGACTGGTGAACCAGGCCCTTAGTGCTGCAATGAGAACTCTGATTAAGGTAAGACTGGTGAACCAGGCCCTTAGTTCTGCAATGAGAACTCTGATTAAGGTAAGACTGGTGAACCAGGCCCTTAGTGCTGCAATGAGAACTCTGATTAAGGTAAGACTAGTGAACCAGGCCCTTAGTGCTGCAATGAGAACTCTGATTAAGGTAAGACTGTGTAAATGGTGTATGAATCAAACGATAAATTGTTAATATAAATGTAAAAATGTTTAGAATAAATATACATTGGGATTACTGAAGCTCTCTGTAGTGTTTTTTTTTTCTGATTGATGCGGTTTTTTTGACAGGATTACATGGTGTTGGTGGCTCAGTTGGAACACCAGTACAGATTAGTAAGTATGAGTACTAAGTCTTGTACTAAGTCTTGTACTAACTAGTATTAGTCTTGTAATAAGTTTTGTACCATACATGTTAACTCTACCGATTTACGCGGAAGTCTACCGCTTTTGGGCTCTGTCTCCCGCCTACCGATTTTATTTAAAAATCTACCGCTTTTCTTCAAAATACATTCCTTGTTTTGATAGATAGCCATTTTGGAAGCCATTGTGGTCAAAAAATCACGTCTGGTTTGAAATTAGCGCGTGACTTTGAATCAGAGGCACACAAACGCTTTATTAAGTCGCTTGAATGACAAGTTTTCAAGCATGTGTTTTACATTGAACGATGAAAGCAGCCACTTCCCGTGATTACATTAGTTACAAGACATGTCGATATTATCCTCGCAAAGGAAAAAGAAGCTTTGCAATTCCACACGTGGTTTTAACAATGACTGAATATATCTTTAAACTTTGCCATAACAGTAAACTTCACTTGCAGTATATTGAATGCTGCATGATTTGTAATAAGCATAAAAATAAACATCGATTTGATGTTGAAAAAGAACATACGATTTCCTACTAGTTCTTACTTCTCTTATATGTTAAATTTTGGCAACTTAACCTATTTTTCTGAACAAAGGCAATTGTTAAAGTCTCTGTATTCAAATATTTTTTCCTAAAAAAAAATGCAAACATTTTTATTGCTTGTGTTGATATCAGTAAATTTCAAATTTTATATTTTAGTTGATATCATTAATTACTAATCAGAAACCCTTACTACATATGTAGTACACAAAAAATTTTGTGCTTTGAAATATACGCGAAAACGGCCACGCACGCGATGCTACCGCTTTTGGGTTCAAAATCTACCTATTTTTCATCACTGGAGGTTAACATGTATGTTTGTACTGTACTTAGTCTAGTACTAAGTCTTGTTCTAAATCTAGCTGCAGGTCTGTAGCTCCTGGTCAGAAAAAATTTGGATGGACGACCTGGGAGCTACAGTGCCAGCCATTGAAAAAATTGTGTATTTATTGCGCAGAGAAACGGTCGCTAGTTTTGGACTGTTTAACCTTATTTATACGCAAATTCTGTGAAAACAATTAGAACCAATGAATTCTTCATGCAATTTACTACAGATATCGTCTCTTTACTTGCCTCTAATAGTCTTTTAAACACCATCACCAGCCCCATAAAATAAAGTGGTGCAGTTTGTGTACATGTAAAAATGGCGACGCTCGATCTCGATGTAAATTTATCATACTTGATTTTCCAAGGTCGATAGCATGTTTCGAAGAAAGTCTGAGGCAAGTAAATAGAAGATATCAGTAGTAAATTGCATGAAGAATTTAATGGTACTAATTGTTTTTACAGAATTTGCGTATAAATAAGGTTAATTAGTCCAAAACTAGCACAAGTTTTTCTGCACAATAAATATACAATTTTTTCAATGGACAGCACTGTAGCTCCCAGGTTTTCCATCCGAATTTTTTCAGACCGGGAGCTATAGACCTGCAGCTATTCTAAGTCTAGTATTAAGTCTTGTCGTAGTCTTGTAAGTCTTGTCCTAGAGGAGCTGAACAACTTGATTGCAAACATTGGTTGATGGAAGGGAAAAATTGAATAAAAAATAAATCCTTTTTCTCTCCCTCCCTCGTTCCATTTCTCTCTCCACCATCTAGACCTATTTTTTAAGTAAATTCTTTAATAACAGTAGCTAATACAAAATGAATATCCCTATATATATCCTGTTGGGTTTTTTTCACGAAATTTGTGTAAATGGGACAAATTTGTAACTTTATTATTTGTGTTGGTCATTTTTTCTGTTTTTAAATTTTTTTTATATATCAAACAATACCGGATAAAAAAATCTGCTTATTGAATATTTTGCGAGGTAAAAGTGATCGCAGATTTAGATCATTGCCAAAAAATACGGGATGTATGGTAACTGAATTTCTCTTTCCCCCATTCTTTCCTTTATTTCTCCATCCATCATGTAATACTGTTTAATACTCTGTAATAAATAAAACATTTTCTTTACAGGGAAATCTGAGTCTCCAGAAGTTGTGGTTTTACATACAGCCCACCATGAAAACTTTAGACATTCTGGCTTCAGTGTCAAATTCTGTAAACAAGGTGGGATGAGTCATTTGTTACAACACTACTCATTATATGTAGCAATTCTGTTAAAGTTGAATTGTAATTAATAAATGTTCCTTAGTGTACAACAGGTTTGATTTAGATTCTCATCCCCACCTCTGAAAATGGCCCGCCCAGATGCATTTTATTTTGTTTTGAAAAAAAATTTTGGGGGAAAAAAAGTTGGGCTTGGTATACAAAAAATTCAAAAGTTTTTAATAGCTGCCTAATTATGTGGATTACCGTTTGATTCCAGTCATGTTTGTTATCATAAGGATACAAATGTCTTCATGCATTAACAGTTAAGACGAAATAAAATGGAATAAAAAGATTACAACTTGGTTTGTGTACTCAAATTAGCATTAACAACTTAAAAGAATAGAGCAGTTGTTATTTCTAAAACATGAACAGTGAACAAGTTATTATAATTGTAATGTTGTTTTATTATCAATCCTGTATTAAGTTGCTGGGTCAGAAGACCTACTCATTGCTTTGTAACAAACTTGACTCTAGTTGTTAAAATCTCTAGGTATGCATGCATATACAAGTTCATTATCTAATTCATGTATTTTATCCCAGGGGGAATGTATTGGAGGATCTGTTCTCAGTCTACTTCATGATAAAACCAGTGGATTAGTGGGGTAAGATAATAAGTGGATAAGTGGAGTAAGAAAATAAGTGGAGTAAGATAATAAGTAGGGCAAGATAATAAGAGAATATGTTGGGTAAGAGGATAAGTGGGGTGAGATAATAAGTGGATTAATGGGGTAAGATAATAAGTGGATTAGTGGGATAAGATAATTAGTGGATAAGTGGATTAAGAGGATAAGTAGCCCTAAGGTTAATTAAGATTAGTGGATTTGTGGGTTAAGATAAGTGGATTATTAGAGTATTAAATAAGATAAAAAGTGGATTAGTGGGGTAAGATAGTAAGAGGATAAGTGGAGTAACATAAAAAGTGGATTAGTGGGGTAAGATAGTAAGAGGATAAATGTAGTAACATAAAAAGTGGATTATTGGGGTAAGATGATAAGTGGAGTTCGATGAGAAGTTAATTAGTGGAATATGTTAATTAGGAGGCAATATCTAGCAGATTAGTACAGTAAAATAGTTTAACGAATAAATGGGATCAGTCAATAAGTAGATAAGTGATATAAGATTATGAGTAGATAAAGGGGTAAGTTATATAGTGGATTAGCGGGGTCAGATAATAAGTGGATAAATGGGGTAAGATAATAAGTTTTAGTAAAATAAGAACACATTCAAGGAGATTTGTGGAAATTAGTGGATTTATAGGACAATGAGAATGAGTGAAATTGTTTGGGAAGAGAAGTAACAAAAGCTAAAATCTACAAATAAATTTTACTATTTTAACACTGACAACATCCTGTTCTTTATATTAATGTTACATTTTTTTCAGGGATTCCAAAGGTCAAGATCTTTGTCTCTATCTCACTCAGGCGGTAAGTTAAGATTAGGGATATAGAATTTATCATACACACAAAGATTCAACAACATACGTGTGATTATAATATTGGTTAATTTGATTCTTGTTCACTGTCATGAAGATACAGGTGAGATAAAAAAATGGCTATATATAGAACATAAGCTAGATAGATTGTCCAGACTGAAAAGCACAAAGAACCTAGGGACATACCTACAGTGTTAATACCTTGTCTTTTCTATTTAGGCTTGTGTTCCTTACTTCGAAATCTTGGAGAAGTGGATATACAAAGGAATCATATCTGATCCTTACTCTGAGGTAAGGTCATGTTTACATATATATTGTCATCACTGACATTTACTCTGAGGTAAGGTCATATGTTTACATATATATTGTCATCACTGACCCTTACTCTGAGGTAAGGTCATGTTTACATATATATTGTCATCACTGACCCTTACTCTGAGGTAAGGTCATGTTTACATATATATTGTCATCACTGACCCTTACTCTGAGGTAAGGTCATGTTTACATATACATTGTCATCACTGACCCATATGAAAGAAACACACTGTTGGGCAAGTTTTTAAAAAGCCTAATATGTTGAAAAAAATGACAGAAAACCAACTTAAATTTGTGTGTGAGAAATTTTTGCGAGGTTCGCGAGAGCCCCATTGTCGTGAATATTTCTCACGTGAGCCAGTCTTCAAATACCTTTGGTATAATATTTTCCAGATAATTTACTGTGATTGGCGAAAATAAGGTGCTGGAAACCAGTTTATCTGTGGTAAATCGCGAAAGAAAGTCGTCGCAAATAAAAGTTGGTTTACAGTAACAGGTTTTATCTGGTCTGCTTTATTCTTGTTAAGTGTACCTCCTGATGATAAAAGAACCTGTTTGTTTTTACAAGTTCCTGGTGGAGGAGAATGAAACGATAAACAAGGAGAAGTTACAGGAGGAGTACAATGACGCGTACTGGGAGGGCCACTACACCATCTGTCGCGAACGCATCCCTGTGTTTCTGGAGCAGGTGGCCAATAAGATCCTCAACACAGGGAAATATCTCAACGTTGTGAGACTCTGTGGTAAGTCAGGAATTATCTCAATGTTGTGAGACTCTGTGGTAAGTCAGGAAATATCCATCGTTGTGAGACTCTGTGGTAGGTCAGGAAATATCCATCGTTGTGAGACTCTGTGGTAAGTCAGGAAATATCCATCGTTGTGAGGCTCTGTGGTAAGTCAGGAAATATCCATCGTTGTGAGATTCTGTGGTAAGTCAGGAAATATCCATCGTTGTGAGGCTCTGTGGTAAGTCAGGAAATATCCATCGTTGTGAGACTCTGTGGTAAGTCAGGAAATATCCATCGTTGTGAGACTCTGTGGTAAGTCAGGAAATATCTCAACGATGTGAGACTCTGTGGTAAGTCAGGAAATATTTCATCGTTGTGAGACTCTGTGGAAAGTCAAGAATTATCTCAACGTTGTGAGACTCTGTGGTAAGTCAGGAATTATCTCAACGATGTGAGACTCTGTGGTAAGTCAGGAAATATCTCATCATTGTGAGACTCTGTGGAAAGTCAAGAATTATCTCAACGTTGTGAGACTCTGTGGTAAGTCAGGAAATATGTCAATGTTGTGAGACTCTGTGGAAAGTCAAGAATTATCTCAACGTTGTGAGACTCTGTGGTAAGTCAGGAAATATGTCAATGTTGTGAGACTCTGTGGAAAGTCAAGAATTATCTCAACGTTGTGAGACTCTGTGGTAAGTCAGGAAATATGTCAATGTTTTGAGACTCTGTGGTAAGTCAGGAATTATCTCAACGATGTGAGACTCTGTGGTAAGTCAGGAAATATGTCAATGTTTTGAGGCTCTGTTATAAGTCAAGAATTATCTTAACATTGTGAGGCTTTGTGGTAAGTCAGGAATTATCTCAACATTGTGAGTGTCTGTGGTAATTCAAGAATTATCTTAACATTGTGAGGCTTTGTGGTAAGTCAGGAATTATCTCAGCATTGTGAGGCTCTGTGGTAAGTCAAGAATTATCATAATGTTGTGAGGCTCTGTGGTAAGTCAAGAATTATCATAATGTTGTGAGGCTCTGTGGTAAGTCAAGAATAATCTCAAAGGGTGTATGTGATAGGTCAAGAAATATCTGAAAGGGTAAGGCATTGTGGTAAGTCAAAAAATATCTCAATGTTGTACTTAACAGTTTCAAAATATTTCTATATGATAAATCAATCTTACAGCTCTTCCTAGAAATAAGGAGTCAGATAAAAAAACCCTTTATAGATTTTGATCATGATGTTGAAATCACTTAAATGTTTTGTAATAATTTGGTTGTCAGGTCGAGATGTGCAGTGTCCGTGTGCTGAAGAGATAGTGTACACAGTCAAGGAACGAAAGTACTACGAACAGATAGAGAAGGCGTACGAGTACTCCAGTAAACTCCTGCTGGAGCTACTGGTGGAGGAGAAGGAACTCATGGCAAGAATCAGGTAAAATGGTTCCTCAAAAAAGTGACTTAGGTAAAACCTTGAATTCAAGATATTGCTAAAGTGAAGAAGTTACACTAAAAGCACTATTGCAGAATTAAATAGTATCCATCAGCATAGCATCTGACACGTGTTTGATAAAAACATTTTTACCCCTTGTAAGGCAATGGGGGTCTCAATGTTTAGTCTGAGAATAATAGTTCACAAAAGTTTAATTCCTCACTCAAGGCATTGTTCATTAGTTTCTTGTTTTTACAGGTCTATCAAACACTACTTCCTCTCAGACAAGGGAGTCTTCATTATTTTTTTATCTTTACAGGTCTATTAAGCACTACTTCCTCTTAGACAAGGGAGACTTCATTGTTCAGTTTATGGATATGACGGAGGATGAGATGAGACAGGATATGGAGAATATAACGCCCACACGACTAGAGACCTTACTGGAGCTGGCCCTGAGAACCAGTACAGCTAACACTGACCAGTTTAAGGATGATCTAAGGTAATGGCAGTTCTCCCTACAAGTAAAGGTTATAAAAGAGATGAAGAGTGTCCTGTAAGACGGGTTAACTGAATGAAAGAAATGATTAATATTATTAAAATGATTTTTTTTTCAGAGTGGATTTACTGCCCTTTGATTTGATTACACAACTATTTAAAATCCTCTCCATAGAGACCAAGAAGGAGAAAGGTTAGACTAAGTCTATATTGCTGTCGCTCTCCCTCTATCTATCTCTCTCTTCTCTCCCTCTTCTCTCTCATCTCCCTCTTCTCTCTCTCTCAAGTTAAGGATGATGTATTATTGTTGATGATGAAAATTATCATGATTTTTATTATCATTATGATGATGAAGATGATGATTATTATTATCATTATGATGTTGTTGATGATGAAGATGATGATTATTATTATCATTATGATGTTGTTGTTGATGATGTTTTAGAGTACAAGGTGGATCCCACTGACCTTCACCTCTCAGGACTCGAGTCTTTTTCCTTTGACTATATGGTCAAGTGGCCGGTCTCCTTGGTTCTTAACAGAAAGGTATTGATCAGAACTACTGCGAGTGTCTGTCTTATTTAGTATTTTTCCATTGCCTGAAAAGAAATGATGTTTCTTTTACAACTTTATTTCATGAGAAACTTTCAGTATTTGAAGTTCATGTGAAAGAATAATTGGCTGTTTGGTAGAGTGGGGCCTATTTACAGTTTGAACCATTATGATTACCAAATGCTATGTAGACCCAGCTGTCAGACATAATTTTATAGTGATACTGTATACAGGGAAATATTCGCCCCTGTTTTATTTTCGCCCCATTCGCCCTCGTTGTCAGTGAACAAATTTAAAACTGGGCGAAATTCCAATGTTCCAAACTACATGTATCTCTCTTTAAAAACAACATTGCCTGGGCGAATTCAAGATGGGGCGAAATCGTTGACAAGTGAAGAAGGGCGAAATAACACGGGGTAAAAATAACCCTGTATACAGTAGTGTCAAAACATTTAATACGAAGTTGTTTAATTTTCAGGCCTTAATCAGATACCAGATGCTATTCAGACATCTGTTTTACTGCAAACATGTGGAGAGACAGCTGTGTAGGTAAGTATATGTAGATGATCAGGATGTAGACACGGAAGAATAAAGGGAAGTCTGGCATGGGATTATAATAAAGGGAAATCTGGCATGGGATTATAATATTGGGAAAACTGGCTTGGGATTATGATATTGGGAAATCTGGCATAGGATTATGATATTGGGAAATCTCGCATGGGATTATGATATTGGGAAATCTGGCATGAAATTATGATATTGAGAATTCTGGCATGAGATTATGATATTAGGAAATCTGGCATGTGATTATGATATTGGGAAATCTAACATGGGATTAGATTTGGAGATATCTGGCATGGGATTATGGTTTGGGGAAGTCTAGGGGGAATAAATAATACTGAAGATGAGTGGACAAGGGGGTGTTTAAGGGAAGACTGTGAAGGTTTTTAGAGATAGCATGTAGAGCATTCATTCTTGGGAAGGACCAGGGATTTAAGGTTAGCAGGATACATTTCAGTTAATGTTCATTTGACTGGTTGGGATTTTGGATGTCAGACTAAAGTTTGGGTTTAATGTAGAACCCAACGAGAGTATAGTGGCAAGGACTAACACAACTTTTCACCACTTATTTCCATTACTCATATGTCTTTACACTTCAAATAAATATCTAAGTAATGAAATTATGAAGTTTAATAGTTGAGAAATTTCTGTTGGATGAGTAGTTATGATTGTCTACTCTTACTCTTGTTTATGATTGTGATGGTGATTAGATATGATATTATAATAGTTATAAGTTATACTCTCCCCCTGCAGTGTGTGGATCGGCAACAAGGCGGCCAAGATGTACTCACTCCACTCCTCCAAGTGGTACCTCGCAGCCTTCGCCCTGAGGCAGCGGATGCTGAACTTTGTCCAGAACTTTGAGTACTACATGATGTTTGAGGTGGTGGAACAGAACTGGCTCATGTTTCAGACCAACATGGAAAATGTAAGTCCTCCATAAGCTATGTAGTTTGTGATAAGGACATCCTCCATGCTGAAAATACTCGCCTAAAAGTAAGTTATGCCTAAAAGTCGGACATGCTTTTTAGCTCACCTGAACCGAAGGTTCAAGTGAGCTTTTCTGATCACCCGTTGTCCGTCGTCCGTCCGTCCGTCCGTCCGTCCGTCCGTCCGTCTGTCCGTCTGTAAACTTTTCACATTTTCGACTTCTTCTCTAAAACCACTGGGCCAAATTTAACCAAATTTGGTACAAAGCATCCTAATGAAAAGGGGATTATAAATTGTTAAAATAAAGGACACAGCCCTTTTTAAAAGGGAGATAATTGCGAAACAGTGAGTATAGGGTGTGTGTCTTTAAAAATCTTCTTCTCAAGAACCACTTCACCAGAAATGCCAATATTTACACAAAAGCTAGTGTATATAGTGGAGATTCTAAATTGTAAAAATCGTGACCCTCGGACCAAAACTGGGGCCCGAGGCGGGGTTCAAAGTTTAGCATAGAAATATACATAGAAACATGTTTACAAGATTTACAATATTTTTGTTCCATTTATTCAACTAAATTGTGCACCAAAAACCTAACTGTGTCTCCCTGATTATTGACAACTCATGGCATAAGTATATAAGTTTGTTTAATCAAGATATGACGGATGAATACGATAAGGTGTAAAAATTCACTAAACATTATTTTAGTTTATCGCTTACAGTTTATTTGGAGACCGTGCCCGATAAAAATAAAAATTAATATGTAAATTTATTTGTTGTCGGGCACGGTCTCCAAAATGAATGTAAGCGATAAATGTATCTTGTGATTTTGTTGTATATTGGTTTAGCATTATAGATACGGCATAGACTGGTTCGCCAGCCTATAGGAAATAGCAGTGACGGGAAAAATTTATTTTTAGGCCCACAAGTTATCTTCACACGCTTGCGATGGAATGCCGAAAAAATCTTTCGGAGAGTCAATAGATTTATTTTAAAAGTAAAACGGCTTTAATAGTTATAAACAAAGAAAGAGAAACATCTTTCGATGAAGTAAAACCGCTACAAAGTGTTAGCCTGAAAAAATCTCTGGAAGCCAGGCAACTGTATATTTATTTTACCTACTGGTTATGGAAAGTTCTTAGCTTTACAAAAAAAAATTTCTACACTGACACGATCCCACTCTCTAAGTTAATAACTCCATATTTTATAAACACATAAGATAATATGTACCATCGTCGGAAACCCACGGTCGGTCCTAGGTAAGAGAAGCGAGACCGACCGTGGGTTTCCGACGATGAATATGTACAGACCATGTGCTAATTGTGTGTACCCTATGTGCATTCAATTTATATGTTATCGGACCTTAACGAGAATACGGAGCTAAATCAGATCGTTACCATCCTCAGCAGCCCCATAAATCAAGTTATAATGGGCATGGATTGGAATGCTACGAGTAGTCTAGTGCCAATTATAACTTACTCAACAATGAAAATATTTAACGTTATACATTTCCGATGTAAATTAATATTTACAATACCCACATAAACAATGTATTGTCAACGGTGTCAATTAATTTGTTCTTGTTAATTTGATATTTATTGTCAAATTCATGTTTAGTTCTTCTTAAACCTTCTTTCCTTGATCCGCCTCAATCTTCTTTCCGATTTATTTTAAGTGTGCGCATTTGCTGTGCGCGAAGCTGCAGTGAGTTTTCCCACTGTTTACCTGTCCTTGAATTTCCTAGCGGCAGCGTTTGGAATCAAGGGCAGGCTATCCAGTCTAAGATACGGCAGATCTACGAACGTGGTGTAGATTTACTACCATAGGTAATCTTGTTTCACACGGAAATTGAAATAAATAAAAGTATGTTTTATTATTATTAGGGAAACACTGTTAATGTGTTACACTCGTATACTAATGATGAACCCGTGAAATTTTTTCAAAGACTGCTTAAAGCAGAAAGAAGTTAATTTATTTTTAAACTTTGAAATTTTTTCGATTTTTGTAACCATGATGAGTTATGATTCATTGTATTACAAATGCATCACTACGTATTTTATAAGGAAATATACTGAGTATACAATCACATGGTGATGTTAAAATTGCAAATAAAAATATAGTTGCATATGTGCGAAATTAGTTACACAAACCATTTTTATATACTGATAATATTTGATATACGACTATTGGTACAGAAAAATTAATTAATGATATCTATATTAAAGAAAATGTCAGCTCGACGCCTTTGTGGCCGTTCCGGCCGTTGATATGTATAGGGAAGATTTTAAATTGTAAAAATCGTGACCCTCGGACCAAAACTGGGGCCCCAGGCGGGGTTCAAAGTTTAACATAGAAATACATAGGAAAAATGTATAAAAATCTTCTTCTCAAGAACCATTGCACCAGAAATGCCAATATTTACAAAAAAGCTTGTATATATAATGAAGATTCTAAATTGTAAAAATTGTGAGCCCCGGACAAAAAGTGGGGCCCTAGGCGGGGTTCAAATTTTAACGTATATAGGAAAATGTTTAAAAATCTTCTTCTCAAGACCTATAATGCAACAGTTTGGAATATTACTATGCATTCATCCTTAAATAATGTAGATTCTAATTTGTAAAAATCGTGACTCCCGGACTAATACTGGGGCACCAAGAGGGGTTCAAAATTTAACATTTTAAAAAATATATAGAAAATTTTAAAAATGTTCTTCTTGAGAACTACAATGTTACAGTTTGTGGAATTCCTATACATGCATCCCTGGCTTATGTAGATTCTTAATTGGTAAAATCGTTACCCCCGGACTAATACTGGGGCCCCAAGAGGGGTAAAAGTTTAATATAGAAATATATAGGTAACATGTTAAAAAATCTTCTTCTTGAGAACTACAATGCTACAAGTTGTGAGATTACTATGCATGCAACCTTGGATAATGTAGATTCGATAGTTTTAAATTAGTGACCCCTGAACTAATACTGGGGACCCAAGATGGGTTCAAAATTTAATGTAGAAGTATATATGGATAATGTTTAAAAACCTTTTTCACGATAACTACAATGTTTCAATTTGTCAAATTACTACGTAAGCATCCTTAAATAGTGTAGAAGCTGTGACCCTCAATCTAATACTGGGGCCCCAAGAGGGGTTCAAAGTTTAACATAGAAATATAGAGGGAAAATGTTTAAAAATCTTTTTCTAGAGAACTACAATGCTTCAACTTGTGAGATTACTATGCAAGCATCCTTGAATAATGTAGATGCTAAATTAATAAAGCTGTGACCACTGGACTAATACTGGGGCCACAAGAGGGGTTCAAAGTTTAACATAGAAATATATATGGGAAATGTTTTCAAAAAGTTTTTCTCGAGAACTATTATGTTACAGTTTGTGAGATTACTATGCAAGGATCCTCAAATAGTGTAAATTCTAAATTGTTAAAGCCAACCATAAACCTCGGACCAATACTGGGGCCCCAGAAGGGGGGTTCAAAGTTAGAAATAGCATATGCTACGAAGTAGAATGTTACAAGAAACTGTTGTTCAGGTGAGCGATGTGGCCCATGGGCCTCTTGTTTGGCAGAATTTTTCAGGAGTTACATGTATAGATGTCAAACTTAAATGCCAGTTTTAATTTTATTACATGTATGTGTCATTATAAGCTAAAAACCAAATGATGCAATGTTTTTAAGCACCATAAAGATTTTTCAAACTAAGACTCAAAATAATTCAGATGTGTTCTCATAGATATTTTGAATATTTCTCTCTTAACTGTACTGTTTTCTACTAATTAAATTTTGTGTTATATCTGTTCAGATTCCCATCTCTGTATTGTTTCTGTTCAGGTTTCCAACATTGCATTATTTTTGTTTAGGTTTCCAACATTGACGACGTGCTGACCTACCACTCGGACTTCCTGAACACCTGTATGAACGACTGCATGCTGACGGACCCAGACCTGCTCAGAATCGTCCACAAGTTGATGGTCGTCTGTGTGACCTTCTCTAACTTCATACAGGTATACTGATGATGGGGAAAAATCACAAAGTAGTGTACATTAGAGGTGTAATGATACCCAATATATCGATCGTATTGATCGCGAGGGCCCACGATACGCATATTGTATCGTCACATGTGTATTGTGATACACAGTATGAGTTTATTTTCATTGACTCTCTAGAATAGTTACATGATGTACATAACATGAAGACATCAAGAAATTTCAATTAAAGTTAGAAATAATTTGTAAATTTTGTTCTAATCAATTGAATTTTACATCTCTACAGTTTATTGTTTTGTAAGCAGTTGACATATTTTCTTTATGCAATGCTATTTTTTATAGAGGTAGGCAACATAGGTAACAGTTAATTAGTAGTTGACAACTATTTCGTGATACATGATGTATCACATTAATATATTGTGATACGTATCGTATCGTGAGGTAGCTGGCGATACTCAAGCCTAGTGTACATGTACAGTCAAAATAACTATAACAAAGTCTTATCATATAAAGCCATATGATGAATTACCTTACTTTACCAGAGATTAAGTCTGAGTACAACTGTGGAATCGGAGAACGTTCCGACCCGGGAGAGCTCTCTACAGGCCACCAGCAAAGAACACCGGGAACAAGCCATGAAGGAGAAACTAAAGACCAAGGTAAGGCAGCCACGCCCTCCAATTACATTAAGGTGCAATCACCCTCTGGTAAGAGAGGTAACTGTCATTGGTAAAAAATGACTGTTAATTTATAAAATTTAATACTTATATGTAAAAAAAAAAATGATTTCTATCAAAGTATGCAAAAAAAATTGTATGAATGTCTCCAAGTGGTTAACAGAGCTTTATATCAACTTGAAGTCTACCCATACAAAAAAAAGTTATACTTAGTCATAACTTTTCTGTAACTAAAGTGTAACTTTTTTGTACCCGAAATTTAGGTACAGAAAAGTTATAACTTTTTTGTACCTATATTGGACTTAAACTTTTGGCACTATAACTAAAATGTACCTACATGGAACTTAGAAATTTCTCAGTATAACTAAAATGTACCTACGTTGAACTTAGAAATTTCTCAGTATAACTAAAATGTACCTACATTGAACTTAGAAATTTCTCAGTATAACTAAAATGTACCTACATTGAACTTAAAAACTTTCAGTATAACTAAAATGTACCTACATTGAACTTAGAAATTTTTCAATATAACTAAAATGTACCTACATTGAACTTTGTCATTTAGTGTAATATTGCATCAACATCACATTGATTTTTTGCAGTAAATGCCGTTTGGACATAATTTTTTTAGTGTCTTATCCAAAATATTCAAGTCTAAAGTAGACTTTTTTCCCAATAAATATAAAGATAAATATAAAATATAGTTATAACTTGTCTTTTTTTTTTTTAATCACCGTAAGTGTTGGGGGGGGGGTACAAGTTGGTATCACACACTGGGTAGTTAAAATCACTAAGATTAGTTTTAAAAACAATGACATAACCATCCAGTTCATCAATTGCAACAAAAACACCTGTCCAAAATTCCATTGTTTTTATAAGACACGAAACACAGGAAATCACTTTCCGCCTGAACGCACACACATCCTAGGTTAACAGTAAAGGGTGTCTAAAGAGGTCATGATTAGTCCGTGCTGTGTTGACACTGATGTTTGTTTAAGATAAAAAGTTCTATGCAGAAGTTATTGTGTGTGTTTTGATCAGTAGAAATTTTTATTTTGCTTCTCAGCCTCTGCAAGTATATTAGTTTGTTACGTGTCTGTTGAACATCATAAGACATTCATAATTTCGTTTTTAACAGTTAAATACTAAGAGGCAGCATAAACTTTATATTATCACTGAACAAACTTCAAAAAGTAACCAGTAGGCCTACCCCATGAATGACGGAATAGAGTAGATCTCTTGAAATTGATTCAGAATTTTCCCATAAACATCGAATGCATGCGAAAGAATGGGGTAGGGGAGGGGGGCTGGTGGTATTGTTTGTTATGATGAGATGTATTCACATGGGCTTATAAATTCACATACATGTATTTGATTAATAGAAATGTTAACAAAAGAACAGTGTTGCTATTTCCATCTGTTTTTTTCCCTGCACTAACTCCTATCGTAATTTATAACAGGACATGGCTAAAGACTCTGCTGTTTACTTTGTGAAACATGTTTTATTAAAAACGATGTTATAATTGTTGGTTTAACATATTCATCGCTTGAAAAATGCATTGGTATTTAAATGCATACAGATTTTAAATTTCCCTCATGTTGAAAAAATTATTCAAAATGGCGGCTCTTGAGACCGGAAATGCCGAGTTTTGATGATCGGTTAATAAACTAAGAGGTTGTATTGAAAGAAAATATTACTTAAATTTATTTTATTAAAATGCAGATTTCTTACGATAATATTTAGTAAATAATATTGTGTTTTAACTAAAAGTATTTTAAAGATTTCTTCCGGTATTAATCGTGTCTGTAACGTGATTGGTCAAAATTTCAAATTTTGATTACCGTGAATTCTGATTGGCCGATTGCCATTCCGCCATAAAATTTTGAAATGGGCAAAGGAGACAGGAGCTGTTTTGAAGTTTTCCCTGATTTATTCAAGAAATATGCAGAATTACAGCTTCTTGTATGTAGTGATGAGACTGCAAGCAGTCTTTTCATAAAGATATACATTTATATGACCTGGATAATATGGTTTTACTTGTGGAGGACCATTTCAATTCAGGGTAAGTCTAATATACAAACGAGTCATTTTAAACAGAATGTTAAATAAATCATTTTTGTTTGCTCATTTCAATTTTCAGATTATTATTATGTACTTGGAAATGAATCCCATTTTGAATATTTCTAGAATTTTCATAAGAAGTGCATGATTTAATTATCTATTTACAAAAAACTATGCAGGCATGATCACTGATGATATACATTCTATAATCAAATTATGGCCGATTTTTTTTTTTAAATGGTATCATTGTTTTGCAGAAAAATCCCAACTAAGTCCAGCAGACTGTACACCAGATTGAAGACACATCATTAATACAAGATTAGAAAAGTAAGTGTCTGTATTTATCAAGTATTTAAAAATAAGATATACAGATTTTACCAAATATATATTGTATATTTATTAGTAAAATAAATTATTGTAAATCAGAGCATACAATGGCAACTGCTGTAAATTTTTTTTCAATGTTACTGATATTTAACTACAATTTATGCTACATATATTGAAAATTGTCAAACAGTATCATGTTTCAAATATTATTGCATTCTTTTAGATTGATAGAGGACGAGGATAATATCATGAAGGAGATCAAGTGCAGTCCTTCCCATAGAAATACATGCAGCGGTATGTTAAAAGAAGCCAGTTTTCACCTGCCAGATGCTGGTCACATATATATTCAACATGGGTATGCTATATAATTTTCTGTTTTATGTAAAAGTTGTCAATGATTTTAACAGTTTAACAGTTACTATGTAAGTACATGTAGTAAGAAATTGCCATAATAAAACATTCTTTTTTATACATTTTAGGAACAGATTCAAGAAACAGATCCGGTTGTTTGCTGATAAATTACTGCAGGTCATTGATATCTAAAACCAGGACTGTTTTGAAAATCACTAGCATGTTAGGAACCTTAAAAACATGTTTTATAAGAGTTGTGGTCAATTTTTGGTTTACATAAAATAATGTTTTTCAAACTTTCTTTTCAAATTTAGTAAGAACATTTGACATACATGTAATCCCAAATGCTTTTATGTTAGATTATTGCTTTAAATCATTTCCAAAACTTACAAATAGGGTCTGTAATAGTTTGTGATGGTGTATGATTTCACTTGTTGAGTGATTTCTATCTCCTTGCAAAGGCTTGGGGATAGAAATCACATAAATTAATTATTTGATAAAAACCATTTAACATCACAAACCATGAGATATTCTCTTTATCAAATGTTTTAATCATGATTTATTACTTCTTGAATAGAATTTTCCATGCAATACTTTGGAATGCCATTTCAAAAGAAAAACTTAAAATCCCTTGTGACATTGTCACAGTGTAATGTCAAAAATACATTACACAGTGATATCCACAAAATATTGAGCTTACAATCTGATTATTATTTGAACAATCAAGTGCTTTATTTGGTAAGGCCATTCCAAGGTTTTTCTATGTTTAGCGTCCGCGGACGGATTGGTTTTGAGATGTAACAATAAAAAAAAAACCACAATCATTTTTCATAAAATTATATCACTTTTTCATATGTCGGGCTTGGAATCGCATTTTTAAATCGAATCGGAAATCAAATATTCATAATAACAACATTCAAAATGGAAACCATAGTGGTTATTTATTATTTTTGTATTTTTGTTACAAATTGAAGAAAATGCTTAAAAATATATTATAAATTTTATTTTGTTGAACTTTTAAAGTTGTGTGTTTTTTCTAAGGTTTGTGGTTTTTTTCCTGATAGAAAGATAGGTTTTTGAGTTTTGGGTGGATGGTAAACAAAGAAAAAACTTGCAATGGCCTAATTTATGATGGATATGATTCTAAATGTGGCGACATTGCAAAAAAAATACATAACCTGCATTAGTGGGTTAGGTATTCTTAGTTCTTAATTTATTATAGGTTTTGACCAATCGATAAAAGGGGCGTGTAGATTTCAGTCTGGCTGTTTCTTTCGAGCTATGAATTAACTATAAATTTCCGTAAGAAATGGAGAAAAACATACTCGGTAGATGAAAATATAATTCGATAAACTCTATAACATATTGATTGACAAAAACAATGACTTATTGTGTACTTTTGCTCACATGAACAGATATGATTTTAAATTCCTATTCAAGAGCCAAAACAATTTGATGAAAAGTTCTTTGTGTCAACATAGGGGACTTTTTTTTCATCTGTATAACACCTGTACCTGGTTTTTTATTTACCTGAAGTTTATGATAAATATTTTGAGCCTACATCTGTAAATTTTCTGTGTAACTTTTCTGTACCTAAATGATAACTTTTATGTACCTAAATGATAACTTTTTTGTACCTACATCTATAACTTTTCTTTACCTAAAAGATAACTTTTCTGTAACTATATGTATAACTTTTCTGTACCTAAATCTATAACTTTTCTATACCTATATGTATAACTTTTCTGTACCTAAATCTATAACTTTTCTGTAACTATATGTATAACTTTTTTGTACCTAAATGATAACTTTTCTGTGCCTACATCTATAACTTTTCTGTACCTAAATGATAACTTTTCTGTAACTATATGTATAACTTTTCTGTACCTAAATGATAACTTTTCTGTAACTATATGTATAACTTTTTTGTACCTAAATGATAACTTTTCTGTAACTATATGTATAACTTTTTTGTACCTAAATGATAACTTTTCTGTAACTGAAATTTGTAACTTTTCTGTACCTAAATGATAACTTTTCTGTAACTATATGTATAACTTTTTTGTAACTAAATGATACCTTTTCTGTAACTAAAATTTGTAACTTTTTTGTACCTAAATGATAACTTTATTATAACTTTTTAATAACTTTTTTATACCTATTTTTATTTTATGGAAAAAATAAATTGTCAATAGTTACACTTTAGTTATGACTTTTTTGTACTTAAGCAAAAAGTTACAATATAGGTATAACTTTTTGATGCTAATTTGGAACCATAGTTGATCAGATGGTTCCAAATTGTGCTAACTTAGTTATGACTTTTTTGTAACTTTTTTAAGGGTTCATAGGTATAACTTTTTAGTGCTTTTTTTTGGTATGGGTAAATATCAAACACAAAGAGTTGTCCACCAGTAAGATACTGTATCGCAGATCAAAATGTTGCATGCAGTCAACAGAAGTCAAACTTATACATTCATAAACAAATTCTCTACCATTAATGATAGAAGAATTTCAGGCAACATCATGTTGTAAATATTTGAACATTATAAAATTAAATATTATAATATTTTTCTGCGAGAAATGAAATGATTTTAATGTAAAGATAATTTGGTTTGAATGACAATACTTCCTTTGTTAGATGTTTGTGTCTCACAACTTGAATGTAAGTGACTCATTTGTATTATTCATTCATCATTATTTCTGTGTAATACACTTTACTGCAATGAAACATAGTTACAAGAGATTGTGGTCTTCCTTAAAATCATAAGTTTTTATTTTGGGTAAATTTCCTGTTTTGGGAACAAAGAATTCTTTGGGTTTTGCTTTCATTGTCCATCTATTGTTAGAAAATAATAACACCAGCAAAAATTAATTGGCAACAAATATTTATGCATTTATGGTATAAATGCACATTCAGATTGGTTGTATGTCATAACTGTGTTTCACTGTATTCATTCATAGTCCTGTACAGCTTCTTTCTTTTATAAGACTCTGGTGAAGATCAAATTTTCAGCTTCATTTAAAGTCATAAGCAAGATGCACAGATGCTGATTGATTTCTTAACTCTGACTCAAATGATATCTGAATTCTGAATTAGCATTCAAGGGTACAAAAATGTCTATAGGGCTGGGTATTGGGGGGAAATTTTGTATTGCGATATATTGTGATAGTTTAAAATGTATTGCGATATGTATTGCAATTTTTTTTAAAATCAAAATTTGAATTTTTCAATGTTAACAGACTGTAATTGATAGATTTATATACATAAATCATTTCTACTATAAGTCTTTATTAAATAAAAGAATAAAACATTGTTGGTTTTAATTGGTAACGGGTTGTTTCGCTCTGATCACTTGTTCGCACCGAGAGGTTTCGCGCCGAGTGATTTTGCCCCCTTTCAATATGTATATATATTAATATATAAACGATCAAGGATTACCTGTAATTATCTCTCTAAGCAAACCCCAAATGATTGCTAATGTTGTGTTTTTTTTAATATTCAATAATACATACATGATATACTTATCAACAACTGCATGTACTAATTTTGTGATAACTTTTTAATAAACACATGTATACAAAATTCAATAACACGTACATAAAATACATTTGAAATCGATTAAATGACAAGTTTTCCCCACAAATATCCCTATAGCTTCTAAATATAAAATTTTATATGTAATTTCCACTACTGGTGAATATAAACTTAAATATAACTAAATTTATTTTTTTTAAAATATCAGTAAATTTTATGGATAATTAAGTTAAAAGAAATAATTAATACCTTTTTACCACAATGGATCAATACAGCTAGCCATAATGAATAATTAAGTCTAAAAAAATTCTTAGTTTTACCGTAATGGACTAGCCATGGCAAAACTTGGTAGAGTAATATTTTTTGACAGACATGCCAAATGATTGGCCACTACCTCACATCATCAAGTTAAATTAAACTGCTCATCATTAATGTACTGAGATCAAAAGAGTGCCCGACAATCGGAATACCGACAATCAGCGTATAGCGAATCCACTCGGGGCGAACATGTATTTGGGACGAAACCTCTCAGCGCGAAGAAGGGATCGGAGCGAAACCACCTGGATTCTTATTAATTTATAATCTGTTTAAATTAAAAAAAACTTGAAACATTCGATGATTTATCATCTAGCAAAACTAAACCCAAGTAGTTAATTTGGTACATTTGATATTATGTATTTTAGGCAGTCCACTGATCTGGTGGAAGAAGAAAATAAAACCGTGCAACAATTAATGAATTTACAGTTACTGTATGAAATGAATATTTTGACTGATTGTGTCAACCTGCTGGGAGACATAATCACAACTGCAACAGAGCCTACTTCAAATTCTTTATTTAGAATATCAGCATGTCAACATGTTTGGGCTTTAGGGAAGCTCTCTGAGCAGTCACAATATCAAAACCTTCGTTTTTCCTTTCGTGTTTGGAACAATTACAAATGCATATTCAGCCATTTTTAATTCAAATCAGTATTTTGGAATCACAAGCTCGTAGCGAAATTCTGAGCCCGATCAATTAACCTGGTATACCGGTATTGAAAAAATGTATCATGATACGGAATATCGGTATTATTGCGCAGCTCTAAAATTATCTAAATTTTGAACTATAAAAATTCAGGTCTGAGATATCAAGTCAGACATCATTCTTCACTCACATATATTTTAGATATCAATATTTTGATGTCATATTTCAGTCAGTTATTTCAGATATCAAATAGAAGATTTTAGGCTGGCAGACCTTAGTCACAGATATTTTAGATATCAAACATCAGATTCTCAGATGTCAGACCTCAGTCACAGATATTTTAAATATTAGATAAATAGATATCTCAGATATCAAACCTCAAATATCAAACCTCAGAGTCTAGATATCTTAGTTCACTTTGATTTACTGGGTCCATCAGATAGAAGCATGTAAATAAGTCTTTAGGTTTCTTGTAGCATGAATCTTCAATATTCATCAAGTAATTTCCTACATTTAGGCAATCCTTATTCTTCAAATAATATCCTAAGTTATCTTTATTCTTCAAGTAATATCCAAAGCTATCTTTATTCCTCAGCATTATTTTGGTGATTTGTTGAAATAAATTTCCTTTGTAGTTGCTAATGTTAAAAATGTTAATATGATTTTAACAATAATACATATATTTGTTTTAATGGCTTATAGAATTAGATAAAGAATATTTTGGCAAACAAGATTTGCATTTAGTTGTTTGATAGAAAAATAAATGCTGTTTTTACCCCAATAAAATAATTGTGAAATATACAATTCAAATATAATATAGGATTGCTTATTTTGTTTTTACCCCAATAAATTAATTGTGAAATATACAATTCAAATATAATAGGATCGCTTAAAGATTGTATAATCATATTTCATACTCATCTATGATTCATTTAACACGTGTTTAGCTTTGGTTGGGAGGGGTCAGTCTGTGGTAGAATGTGTCAGTTGAGGATGACTTTAGTTGCTGATTGTGTGATTGTTAAAGGTCTGATAGAGGAAAGACAGGTTGATGATTTGGAAACCATTGCATCATCAGAATTCATGATGGCTTAATTTTGAAGAATTTCCTCTCCTTAGATTTATAAATTAAAACATTGCTATAGCAAAGTGAGTCCACTGTAGACAGGACATCAATAAGAGCTTGTTCACTTTAATAGTGTTTTACTATATTCTGAACGAGATAATGAAGTGTTATCTCATTATAACATTTAACTGAAGTATCAATAAATATAAATATGATTACGGAATTACATCAGAATGAACATATAAAACATTAGAAATCAATGAAAATTGGCCCCAAATATTTCAATGATTCCGAGTGGTGGATGGGATTTTGCTGCCAGATGTTATCTGATGTATAATTGGTTTTCAGAGAAAAAAGTTGGCACTGCTTTTAACAGTGCCAAATAGTTAGTTGTTATCACTGATTTAGGATACATGGAATGTAACAATTTTGTAGCTATCTTCCTGTGTCAAATCAAGTATTTTTGGAGAGAAGGTTAATATCTTTTTATAAAAAGCATAGCAACAAACAAGCTTAATTTTTTATAAAGGTTTTTAGAATTTTCCTTAGATTTTCAGATGTTTATGTATTGCAAAAGCTTTAAGCTAAAAGAAAACTAATATTTATCAGGTGGTCGCAGAGCATGTGGACTTAATGCTGGGCAGTGAGAATTTCGAGAGAACAATTGCCAACTTTGACAATAACTTCTCCGGGAAGCTGATAGAGCTGCTTAAGAAGATTATGGACCTCAGCTCGGAGAGTGGACAGTTTAAATTGCTAAACATTCTGTACAGGTAGCTGGTTTTATCATTTAGGCAGTATGGAAATCCTGCAAATTTATACCAAGGATTTCCTTACTTACATGTGGTCACAAAAATTTAGTTGCGTTGGATTTAATGATTAATGCAGGGATGTGATTTTTCAGTTGATCTGCCGATTTCAGCAGATTTGGAAATCAAATTAAAATGTATACTTCAGAGATTAGTACAGACCCATGATTGAATGATTTCCTCCTTTTTCTTCTTCTGCCATTCACATCCCTGCTAAAAAGACATAAATGTGTACCTTGTTTTTGGTTTAGAGTTTTTTCTTTACTTTCAAGCTGGGTTTTAATCAAGTTTTTCTGTTTTCTGTCTCCCTTTAGGTTGGATTTTAATGGTTTTTACAAAGAAAAGCTAGAAGCAATGTCTGCGGAAAGAGCGATGATGGAATCTTCAATGCACAGCACAGACTCAGGTAAAAGAAATAAAAAAACTTAAGTGAGACATGGTGACTGACTGTAATGTCTTCTGCATAGTATGCACCCCACAAAAGTGGGAAAGTGGAAAATCTGTTGGTTGCAAGTAGATCACTGTAGAGCGTTAAATTTTTTGTGAATAATGTAACGGTTTAATATGTTAATTTCATTAATATCATTCTCCATTAGTTAATTGTTCACACATTCTATAAATCTTATCTGTATCTTAATCGCCCATCTTATCTCACCCCCTGCTGACTCCACACAGACCATTAATTGTGTACAATGTATTGACTCCTGATAATAAGGATCTTAAAATGTGCTCCTGATCGTAAGGAGCGGATCTTTGGTACAATGTACATATAGCGCGACAATAGCTAATTAGTCAGTCACTTACTTAGACAGTCAGACTTACTCTTGTTTACTTACTTAGCACTTGGATTATTAATTTCATCTATGTTTTGGATTTACGGGTATATGTGAATGTGTTTACTTGGATTTTATACTGTGAATTATTTGTTCGGAATGTTAATATTTGTGATGGGTTGTGTGAATAAACGGTAGACTACAAATTCGGCATCTATTTTCAAAATTGTGAGGAACAACGATTAATTAAATTTATTCATGCAAACTGAAATAATGAAAGGTGTTGTAAGACTGCTCAGTGCGGCGCTACAACTGGTGGCAAATCATGTCCAATAATGTCAGTCTGTATTTCCATTGATAAAACAATGTATTTTTTTTTTTTTAATAAAAAATATTAATGAATCTTTAAGTGCTAACCTATTGCACAATTTACCCATTGATGAGACATAGCATTTTGTTGTGATGATGATGTTGCGAGACAGCCCTGTGGTAGCCTCAAATTGAAATAACCTTGGCAGTAACGCCATATGATTACAATAATCATCATAACTTGTGTATTTCATCAGGTTCGACTCTTAACATTGTCATTGTAGAGAATTACTGGTTTCTATGGTAATGTGTGTATTTCTTCAGGTTCAACTGTTAACATTATAGAGAATTACTGGTTTCTATGGTAATATGTGTATTTCTTCAGGTTCGACTGGATCATGGCCCACTTCATCGTTTACTTCCCAGCGGCCGGAATCTGCCCAGTATGTTCCCAGCATTCACCGCCAAAGACCCTCGTCAAACTCCTCCAGTTAACACATCACATTAACCAGAAAATAACTGGATAACCAGCATTATCAGTTAGATCTTGTTTTACCAGTGTGCTGTCCTTGCTATGGAAAGAACAATGCATGTTTTATATTAAGGATAGACAGAAAGATAATGAGATGTTCAATGTTATTTATTTAGCAATCTAATTATAGTACGTCATGTGTTTCACACCATCAGAAACTTTTAATGTCTTAATGTTTTGATGATGAAATCAAAATGATTATAGTTTTTACCATGGGTTACCATGATGATGTTAAATTCTTTACATTTACATGTATGCTTAAATAACTGAATTAAAATAGTTAATATTCAATTCAATTTTTTTTTAATATGAATGTTGTGCCTAATATCTGGTTGTTAATTGAATGATTTAAAGAAGTAGTACTGTTTGAAATTAATCTTTATAGTAAAAGTAAAATGTGTGTGAAGTGGCATTTATTTCTGTTCATGCATTTTCTGCATGATCTCTGTGTAATATTGAAATACAAACTTAAGTTTTGTTTATATTTTTAATTTATCCAAAAACTAAATAGAAAAATCAAACCAAAACCTAAATAGATGCTGCCACAAGACAGTATTATCTGCATTAGTGTTAAACACCTTGTTCCATTTCTGCAATACGTTCTATTGTGCCGTCATTCCAGAATCTTTGTGATTTATTATCGATTCTGTGTAAGAATTAAAATTTTATATATAGATCTGGCTACACAAAGTCCCCAATTTTCTTTATATTTTATAAAAACTAAGTGTAAAAAGCAACAAGAAATTAAAAATTGGTTGCTTAGGGTAACTGTTCCCATGGTAACCAAGGCTAAAGATGGACCTTGAAGCCACACATACATGTATATGATAGGTTTTGCTTACTTATATTAGATATTACAGATGTAAAACATCCAAAACACCCCTCGTTATATTGTCAATTTTCATATTATAGTTAAAGATGATGGAGAAACCATTATTTTTAAAAGCGGAGAAAACCTCGAAAATGTAAAAAACCAAAAAAGGGGGTGCATTTTAAAAATCTTCTCTAGAACTACTGAGTCAATTTCAACCAAATTTGGCACAAAGTATCTTTATGGTATGGTGAATTTAAATTGCAGAAGTGAAAGACCGATCTTTATTCAAAGCGGAGAAAACCTTGAAACTGTAGAAAAAGGAGGGTGCATTTAAAAAAATTTTCTTCTCAAGAACTACTAAGTAAAATTCAACGTAATTTAGCATATACATGTATAATCCTTATGGGAAGGAAAATATAAATTGCAAAAATTATGGGCTAATTCTGTTTCAAATTTGAGTAATTTACGAAAATAATAATAAAGAAATAATGACGGTCAATCAGTTAATAACTTCGGGTTCGGTATTCCATCTCAAAAACAAAAGTTCTTTGTTTGAAGCAGCCATGTTTGACCACAGGAGTTGAAAATTGAATTTTACTCAATAGTTCTTGAGAAGATTTCTTAAACAGCACCCCCCTTTTTCTACAGTTTCAAGGTTTTCTCCGCTTTGAATAAAGATCGGTCTTTTATTTCTGCAATTTATATTCACTATACCATAAGGATACTTTGTGCCAAATTTGGTTGAAATTGACTCAGTAGTTCTTGAGAAGATTTTTTAAACTGCACCCCCCTTTTTTACATTTTCGAGGTTTTCTCCGCTTTGAATAAAGATCGGTCTTTCATTTCTGCAATTTATATTCACCATACCATAAGGATACTTTGTGCCAAATTTGATTGAAATTGACTCAGTTGTTCTTGAGAAGAAGATTTTTTAAAATGCACCCCCCTTTTTTTTTTACATTTTCGAGGTTTTCTCCGCTTTGAATAAAGATCGGTCTTTCATTTCTGCAATTAATATTCATCATACCATAAGGATACTTTGTGCTAAACTTGGTTGAAATTGCCCAAGTGGTTTTAGAGAAGAAGTTCAAAATGTGAAAAGTTTACAGATGGACGGACAGACAGACGGATGAAGGACAAAATGTGATCAGAAAAGCTCACTTGAGCTTTCAGCTCAGGTGAGCTAAAAATACGAAGGGAATTTTGTTTGTTGCCATTCTTGATTTCAGATAATTTTAGAAATTTTATTTGTTGGTACTTTTGAAAAACTGCCTAATTGTTCATAATATACCATAAGAAGCATTGCTATCCAACACAAAAGTATTGTTGCTTTTGAAATTTATGTAGCATTGAAAATCGCGCAGAAATTCTTATCATTTAAAAACTCTCGAGCAACACCCATCATTTTTCATAAAATCTAGTTTTTAGCTCACCTGAACTGAAGGTTCAAGTGAGCTTTTGTCCGTCCATCTGTCTGTAAACTTTTCACATTTTTGACTTTTTTTCTAAAACCATTTGGCTAAATTTTACCAAACTGGGTACAAAGCATCCTTATGGAAAGGCGATTCTAAATTGTTAAAATAAAGGGCACAACCCTTTTTAAAGGGGAGATAATTGCAAAACAGTGAAAATAGGGTGCTTGTCTTTAAAAATCTTCTTCTCAAGAACCACTGCACCAGTAATGTCAATATTTCAAAGCCTGTATATATAGTGAATATTCTAAATTGTTAAAATCGTGACCCCCGGACCAATAGTGGGGTCCCAAGAGGGGTTCAAACTTTAACATAGAAATATATTGGGGAAAATGTTTTAAAATCTTCTTCTCAAGAACTACAATGCAAGAATTTGTAAGATTTTAATGCAAGCATCCTCCTATAATGTAGATTCTAAATTGTTAAAATCGTGACCCCCAGACTAATATTGGGGCCCCAAGAGGGGTTCAAAGTGTAACAGAGAAATATATAGGGAAAATGTTTAAAAATCTTCTCAAGAACTACAATGATACAATTTGTGAGATTACTATGCAAGCATCCTCAAATAATGTGTAGATAATAAATTGTTAAAATCGTTAACCGACTCCCTTCACCCCTCCCCGACTAAAACAGGGGCCCCATGAGGGTTTCAAATTTAACATAGAAATATACAGGGAAAATGTTTAAAAATCTTCTCAAGCTACAATTTGTGAGATTACTATGCAAGCATTCTCCTATAATGTAGATTCTAAATTGTTATAATCGTGAACCCCGGACCAAAAGTGGGGCCCCAAGAGGGGTTCAGTGTTTAACATACTAGAAAAAATATAGGGAAAATGTTTAAAAATCTTCTTCTCAAGAACTACAATGCTACAATTTTTGAAATTACTATGCAATCATCCTCTAATAATGTAGATTCTAAATTGTTGAAATTGTAAACCCCAGACTAATACTTGGGGCCCCAAGAGGGGTTCAAAGTTTTACATAGAAATATATAGGGAAAATGTTTAAAAATCTTATTCTCAAGAACTACAGTGCTACAATTAGTATGCAAGCATTCTTGGAAAGGGTAATTCTAAATTGTATAAATTGTGATCCTAGACTAATACTGGGGCCCCAAGAGGAGTTCAATGTTTAACTTTGAAATATATGTGAAAATATTTAAAAACTAAAATAAAATGATACAATGAACTGTTGTTCAGGTGAGCGATGTGGCCTCTTGTTAGCTCACCTTAACTGAAGTCTCAAGTGAGCTATTCTGATCAAAATTTACAAGTCCTTTATCTGACGTTGTTGTCGTCGTAAACCTGTGTGAAGGGGATTCAAATTTGTTAAAATAAAAGGTCACACCTTCTTTAAAGGGGAGATAATTTAGAATTGTTTTTAAACAAAAATGATATTTTTCAAAAATCCTTTCTTAAACCAATTGGCCAGTAAAGCTGTAACTTGTGTGTAAGGATTCTCAGGTAGTATAGATTCAAGATTGTTTAAATCATGATCCCTGGGGTAGGGTAGGCCACACTGGGGGAGGTATTAAATTTTTACAAGGAATATACATGTATAGAAAAAAATCTTTAAAAATCTTTTTCTCTAAAATTATATGGCAAGAAAAGCTGTAACTTGTGTAAAAGCATTCTCAAGTAGTGTAGATTCAAGTTTGTTCAAATCTTGGTCTCAGGGCCAAGGGTAGGGACACAATGAGGGGTTGAGTTTTTACATAGAAATATTATAGGGAAAAATCTTTAAAAATCTTCTTCTAAAAAACTAATTGGTCAGAAAAACTATTTATTGTGAAAGCATCCTAAGGTTGTGTAGATTCAAGTTTGTTCGAATCATGACTCCCAGGGGTAGGGTGGGGTCACAATGGGTGGGGGTCGAATCTTTCCATAGGAATATATAGAAAAAAAACTTTAAAATTCTTTTTTAAATAGGAATAGATAAAAATCCTCTAACAAATACTGAAACAACAGGGGCTTGATATTTAACATAAATATATGTGAATAAAAGTCGGAAGATTTTTTCACTTTTTGAGCAAAATCTACTGTACTAAATTATTTGTCATCACGTTATCATAGCAACGGTTGTCAATTTTGTTAAATTCTTTATTGCATAGTCATAATATTGGGGTTAATAAACTCAGTTCCACTTAGTTTAAAAGTTATAGTCATTTCAATAGAGCCAGTCGCTGACCGCTGTTGTATCAATGATCGTTTGTTTTGCATCGGTGTCTGTTGATTTTGCAAACGAGTCAGCTGGTTTTGTTTTAAGCTGGTCATTTTCGTATTTCAATAAAAATTGATTGTTCGTTTTGTATAACGTCTTTTTGCTCTTTCCGCCGCCCATATGTCGGCATATCGCTATCGTGGGTGCGTTTTATTTTAAAGCGTATCCTGAAAGTACATGCCAGATGGATTGACAGACGACTAAAAACGGGTACGAGTACAAACCGCTAAGCAATCGCTAAAAATATTTCCCAAAATTCAATCAAAGACAATATGCAAATACATGTATTGTTACTGGTGATAAAACATGGGTTCACTATGTCGAACCAGTAAGAATAAAAATTGGAAACAAAATATAGCTAACTAACGGTAGAAGGCCTGTAGTTGCCAAAGAACCATAGGTTTTTATTGCATAAGCCATTTTCTTTTCATATGATGGTATAGCCGTAACATTTCCGATGCCGAGTGTTACAGATCGGTATTGGACCGAGATATAAATTTCTTTTCGTTTTTTTTGAGGCGCATCGCTATCAGCGATGTAGCCTCATTGCTGTCAGCTCACTTCTCTCGGCTTATATACAAGCGGCGTCATAGAACACAAGTATCAATGCGCCAATAAATATATAGTGCCGTTCTGATTGTTACGTATTTTCAACCAGGAACATATATTCAGTATTCGTTTTAAAAATATCAACAAATCATTACAACAGATATTTCCTTTACACATTGAAAAAACATCAACATCAATGAAAGATCAAAACAAAGATTAATACGCAGATGAGATGGACTGGCGATGTACGTACGATAGGGACAGAGGACCAGTCAACCGATGAGATAATTTGCATAACAACAGTTCGTACTTCAATTTAACAGCGGTGACGTTAATTGTTTGAATATCGGAGGTAAAAAAGTAATAATTTCGTATATAATATATTTATATCAAAATGAGAGTAAGTGGCTGTCTTCCTATAGCTAGGAACAGATTTCGTATTTTATCACTTGATAAAACGAATAAGACGTTTAACTGAATGAGGAAAAGCGCGCCACCTTCCCCATGTGTAGAATGGCGATATTTAACAACTTGTAGTGATGTTTTTAGCTACCTTCAATGTGATGCGCCGCTCAGGCCTTCAGGCCTTTGATTTTAATTTAAAGTTTTGTGTAGTTAGTTGATTCGAACCGGGATTTTTGTATTTGCGGACCGTCACCTGTTCCACTGGAACAAGTTCGCTTTAATGTAATTGGTATTTAAATTTTTCTGTTATGTTCTTGAGAGTAAGGGCACTATTTTGTTTATCGTAGTGATTTGCAGGTATTTGGCTTATGGGTTTTCAAACTCTGGATCGGTAATTGCAATCACTCGACAAAAGTTAGCCAAAGACTTACAAGTTTTTCCTAATGTTTTGCTTTAATTTTTGTTCTATTTTCAGAGATTTTGTATGAAGTTTGTTCAATAAATCAAATCCGTTGGAGCTGTTCTTTTACAGAGTTTTTTTTCCATCAGGAATTCGTCCGCCTGTACCAGTTCATTTCGACTTCAACTACTGTATATGGACGCCGACTGGCCCTCTGATGAATTCGATGATCGTTGCTCAGCATTGGCATTAATTAATGGCTAACTATGTCTTATCCTATTTTCCGTGTTTGTGTTATTTTTTGTTTTATGACAGGAAATGATTTTTGCTCGGCTGAGCGAAGCGAAAGAGAACATAAGTTATACTAAAAAAGCTCGAGAAATATTATCATACACGACGCCTTTGCCAGGATTTAGGCATATTCGTCTACTTCATGATAATGCCCCATCACATACATCTGAGCTTGTGAAGCAATTTTTAAAGTACGTCGGAGAAGGTTACCGTCTTGCCACACCCACCATACTCTCCAGATTTAGCCTCATGGGACTTTTTCCTTTTTTTCCAAAACTTCAAAAGTTTTTCTTTGGTCTTCTTTACAAGTCCCGACAAGCCCTCGGCTCAGCCATCAGTCTGTGGATCAGAACAAGCCCTCGGCTCAGCCATCAGTCTGTGGATCAGAAGTACAGCGTACCGTGACACATTTAAGAAATGGATTCAAAAATTGCAATTATGATTTCAAACTGCGGAGAATACATTAGACAGATGTAATGTTCATTTCGCTATTTGAGTCAAATGCTTTTGAGATATTGTACAATACACAGTACATATGGAACAACCCTCGCACATATTGTAATTTTCAGGAAAAAATTATTATGTTGTGAAAAAACAAGTTTACTCCAAAATTCAATCATGCAAACTTTAACATTAATATCATCTAACTTTCCCATAAACCATATAATTTGGTTTTGAAGACTTAAGGTTTAACTTAAGATATGTTTACAAGATTTTTGATGTAATTTTTCAATCAGTGCAATACTACTAAATCCCCAGATTTCACATCCACAGAGTAAAATAGATTTCACAATTTTGTCGAACCTCTCTAATTTGTTAACAATCAATTGACATATTGTGTTGTTTACATTTGCCAATTACACTATACATAGCTTTAGTAGCCGTTTTCACAGAGTTCTTTCACATTGAGGTTGATTGATCCATTTTTACAAAAATGCACTCCAAGGTAATTAAAGTTATCAACAATTTCTAGATTAATGTCTCCATACTTAAATGAAAAGTCAACATTTGATCTACCTTTGTTAGATATGACAATTTTTGTTTTTATCACTATTGACTTTGAGGTGCCACATTTTACAAAATCTTCGAAAAACGTACACATTCCTGCGTTGTACCCGGTGAAAATAGGGGATATCCGCAGTGTTTTCTAGCTCATATCAGAAAAGAACTTGGCATAATTGTGTGAAAAGCGGAAAAGATGGACATCAAAACTATTCTTTTACTTACAGTTGTTTTTATTGCAGTATCAACAGTAAATTGCGATTATGATGTCAGTATGTATTTATTTGTTTTAACACTTTGATTTACTGTTACGTTTTGGGGTTGTGATAGAACCTCACTTTTGGCTCTCTCTCTATCCATGTCCTTCTCTTTTTGTCTCTAACTCTCTTTTTCTCTCCCTCTTTATCACAGGCAACTGATGATAAAAATATTTCTTTTTAAAAGAAAAGAAATTATCTGTACTATTTAATACAGAAAATTACCTTACTTTAAAAAAAATCTAAATATTTTTAACAGGTTCTCTCTCTCTCTCTCTCTCTCTCTCTCTCTCTCTCTCTCTGAGAGATTCTTTCTGCTACTCATAATTTATAACAAATACGAAAATATTTTGCAATTTTTTTATTTGCAATGTTTAGGTACAATTATTAAATATTAAAATATCACAATGTTGTTTTGTTCACCAGGCTATGTTGGGGTGTGCTATTCCGACAGTCATTGCCTACATGACGGATACTATTGCTGTAAAGGAAAGGGCTTCTGCTGTCCTGTAGGTTATACCTGTGCAGAAAATGGAAACTGTCTCAATGCACTGAGCTCAGACAGGGGGTGAGTAATGGTTTAAAACAGTGTCCTCAATATCACAGAACGTGAAGGTTACGGATGAACACGAGAGAGAAAAAGACAGAGAGAGAGAGAGAGAGAGAGAGAGAGAGAGAGCGAGAGTCCGACAACCAGAGATGTATATTAAAAGAGAGACAGACAATAAGACACAGAGACAGACGGAGATAAACATTAAGAGAGAGAGAGAGAGAAGAGACTGACAGGGAGAGAGAGGAAGAGACTGACAGGGAGAGAGACAGAGATTTTGTTATAAAGTGTATTTTAAATGGTACGCATGTCTGATGTTTAGTATATGACTTGTTTATATTGTATTTACAGAGCGATTGTCGGTTCTGTAGTGGGCGTGACCCTACTCATCACTTGCTGTGCGACATGTTGCATGTGCTGTTGTATCAACCTCCTATATAGCTTCGTTCTTGTTTTAAACTCTACACGTTTAACCAAAAATAACTATTACAAAACAAACCAAACAAACAAAACTAGACAAAAAATGAATTAATCTTTGAAAGTTGGGGGTGGGGGGTGGGCAGCACACTGTACCTATAACCTGTAATGTTTATTTCTTTCCATTCATTTCAATTTTTTACATGCTCCCCCAAAAAGGGGGGTCAACTCCATGTTGATTCACTTTTCTATATGTAAATATAAATAAAATGTTTGCTGCGAGAGAAAGTGGTCCCCCCCCCCCCCCGGATGCTACGTGCCTGAAAAAAAATCTTAATAAAAATACAAGAAAAGTGTTTCAAAAACTCGTTACATTTGACTTATATCAATTGCATTTGGGCTACGTTTCAAGAGTCAAAAACGAGAGGACATGAAAATTGTTTTATGAATGGTCCCCATTTAACAATTAGTAGGTATAGTAGAAATGTAAAACTAAGATTACAAATGACTTGACACAGGTTGATGACGCATTACTTTTGATACCGGACATTAAACACATTTATAGTTTTTGAAATCATAATTTACTTGTCTGGGAAACTTTAATGTAGTGTCTTCTTTGTTTAGATCGAAATAAAAATCAAACGCAGCATCCAATGGCTACTTCCAGACAACATGGTACAGTAACATACGGACAAAAGAAAACCATATGGACAACACGGAATAGTGGCCCACGGACAACAACCATATGGACAACAACTGGGTACAGTATTGAAGATAACAAACAACAGACATACAAACAGAAACAAGATACTGCAGCTAACAGACAACAAATAAATAGACAGGACAACAAACCCACTGATAAGCCTACGCAGCTAACGAACAACAAACCCACTGATAAGCCAACGCAGCTAACGGACAACAAACCCACTGATAAGCCTACGCAGCTAACGGACAACACACTGATAAGCCTACGCAGCTAACGGACAACAAACCCACTGATAAGCCTACGCAGCTAACGGACAACAACGCACTGATAAGCCTACGCAGCTAACGAACAACAAACCCACTGATAAGCCTACGCAGCTAACGACAACACACTGATAAGCCTACGCAGCAAACGGACAACACACTGATAAACCTACGCAGCTAACGAACAACACACTGATTAGCCTACGCAGCTAACGAACAACAAACCCACTGATAAGCCAACGCAGCTAACGAACAACAAACCCACTGATAAGCCAACGCAGCTAACGGACAACACACCCACTGATAAGCCAATGCAGCTAACGGACAACACACTGATAAGCCAACGCAGCTAACGGACAACACACTGATAAGCCTACGCAGCAAACGGACAACACACTGATAAGCCTACGCAGCTAACGGACAACACACTGATTAGCCTACGCAGCTAACGAACAACAAACCCACTGATAAGCCAACGCAGCTAAGAACAACAAACCCACTGATAAGCCAACGCAGCTAACGGACAACACACCCACTGATAAGCCAATGCAGCTAACGGACAACACACTGATAAGCCAACGCAGCTAACGGACAACAACGCACTGATACGGACGACGCTTCCAAATAATGAATACCCACTAAGGATAAACCTCAAACTTATGGCTTTCACAAAAAACCCTGTAAATAGTACATAAACCATAATAGCTTAAAATGAGATATCTCTCTCTTTTTTATCTGTCTGTCTGTCATTCTCTCTCTCTCTCACTCTATCTCACAGACACACATACGCACACTCACAAGTTATGTTTATTAATTAAGCATTAATTACTGTATAGTGAGCTTTAAAATGCTTAAAACTTGAAATATCGTACTGGTGATTCAAACTGATGTAAGCATACCAATAGTCAATTTGTAGAACTCTCAATGCCTAACATCTTAACAAGATGGTCTGGCTTTTATACTTTTGTCAATGTTTAATTGAAGCATAATGTAAATAAAACAACTTACAATAAACAAAAGCTTGAAAGGATGACCCACAATACATTCAAAATATAATTTTGTTACATATTTAAACGTTTCAGGAAAATGATAGAAGTCTAATATCACATTCGTGAGCAAATCATCAAATCAGATCCAGCTCAGAACTTTAACTTCTCGTTTTTATCTTTTTACTTCTGAGCATTTAAGCAAAATATCAATGTGGCGACTCAGTCTTTAGCCTTCGGTTATCTATCTAAGTCTCGAAATTAAGATCATCCTTGTTAAAACAGGTATTTATTCAACGTTCTGCATTTTTTTTTTAAAATAGCACACTTGATTGTTAAGGCCTTCTGTATCTTAAGAGGACCATGAAAAGCACTTTCACTTATATAAGAATCAAATGTTGTTAGGAATTCCACTTCCTTGTTTGTTTAAGAGGAGGTGATGTTGGTTTTTCAAGTAATCGTTTCACTATTTGCATTTCTTAAAATAATAAAAAATACCTTGTACTATACTAGCGGAAAAAAGAAACTGTGCATTATTTAATATATGAAAAAACATTTAAAAATTAAAATGAACAAATTTTATTTTTTGTAATACTGTTAACACATGTATTAGTAACAACATCTCATAATACATTAATGTCAACGTCGAATAACGTCAATTTCGGCACACTCGTAATTCACTGTTATTTGAAATTGAATTAACAAAATTAATAACGCGTGTGACCACCATTTGCGTTCACACATGGTTGACAGCGACGCCTCATTGATGCCACTTGCTTGAGGGATGTTCCAGATGTTGGTTAAAGCCTGGCCTAAATCAGCCAATGTCACTGGCTGATTTGGTAAACGGCGTAAACGTCTTTCCATTTCATCCCAGACGTGCTCGATCGGCGACAAATCGGGGAAAACGGCTGGCCAAGGCAAGACATCGACATTCTTTTGAACAAACAAGTCCCTGACTACACGTGCAACGTGTGGCCTTGCGTTGTCTTGCTGCAGAATGATGTGATTTTGATGTCTCTGTATGAAGGGTATCACATGACGCTGAATAATTTCATCTCGATAGCGTACGCCGGTGAGATTTCCATTGACAATTTGTAGAGGGGTCCTTCCACGTGCTGATATTCCACCCCACACCATAACGCTACATCCACCAAATTGTCGACGTTGCACAACAAAAGCGTCCTGTTAACGCTCCCCAACGCGACGATACACCCTACAACGGCCGTCACTGCTATCCAAATGAAATCTGGATTCATCATTGAACAGAATATTGGCCCAGTCCTGTATTCTGAATCGCAGATGTCGTGTGCACCACGCTAGTCTGGCGATACGATGACGTTGAAGCAGTACTGGGCGCACCGCTGGACGTCTTGGTCTGATGTTTTTCTCGCGCAGACGATTATGCACAGTTCTTGGACTAATTGGTCGAAGCCCTGGAATGCTACGGGCAGTCAAACTTGCTGTCTGGAAACGATTTCTCAAATGCACAATCTAATGTGGTTGTCCTGTTGACGTGACGTCACACGAGGTCGCCCAGAGCGCGGTCGATCCTGGGTGTTGCCAGATTGTTAAAAACGTCTCCATAATGACTGGATGGTGTTCCGATGAACTCCAAAGTGTCTTGCTACAGTATTTTGTGCCAATTTGTGCCATTCCAGCTTGCAGCATCCCAACAGCACGATTACGTTGGTTTTCGTTGAGTCGTGGCATGACATAGGGGTAAATTTTGTTGAAACTAAAGTGATTTCCTTAACAAAAAAAGTTTAAAGAAATCCTTTACAGTTCGTATTCCAAACAGTCTTGCCCCGTAAAACTCGTGCGTACAAATTCTTCAATAAACAACAGGTGCTCACTAACCATGAAAAAGTCCGTGCACCCGGACGGTTACCATCCGATATTATTATACTTTCATGTTAAATACTGAAATCTGATTGGTTTAGACGCAGTTGACAATCCGTTCCCATACGCTCAGCGTTAGCAACACACTTGGCAACGGGCCGATAGTATATAAATAGTGCCTGTTTAGGAGGGTACCAGTTGAAATTGACACCCCGAGAAAACCATTGTCAACCGACGCGAAGCGGAGGTTGACAATGGTTTTCGAGGGGTGTCAATTTCAACTGGTACCCTCCCAAACAGGCACTATTTGTTTTATTATACTGAATGTCTTAATTTTATAGCAAATTTTACTGCTTTTATATAGAAAATACGTGAGTTCTACGACGAACCGTACGCGCATAATTTACGCGCATGTAACAATTCGTTCTATCGGCCCGTTGCCAAGTGTGTTGCTAACGCTGAGGGTATTAGAACGGATTGTCAACTGCGTCTAAACCAATCAGATTTCAGTATTTAACATGAAAGTATAACAAAACGAATTGTTACATGCGCGTAAATTATGCGCGTACAGTTCGCCGTAGAACTCACGTCTTTTCTATATAAAAGCAGTAAAATTTGCTATAAAATTAAGACATTCAGTATAATAAAATAAATAGTGCCTGTTTGGGAGGGTACCCGTTGAAACTGACACCCCTCGAAAACCATTGTCAACCTCCGCTTCGCGTCGGTTGACAATGGTTTTCTCGGGGTGTCAATTTCAACGGGTACCCTCCCAAACAGGCACTATTTATATATTGTCAAAAACAATACCATTATCGATTGTTTAAATTTTATAAATACAAACAATAGATATAGAAAAATTATACTTAATTTTATTTATTTGTAATTAAGATTGTCTCACTTTTTCCATTTATTTGATTAATGTTTTCTGACCTTTGTCACAATAAAATTTTCTGTTGCCGGGATTTTGTAGCATCATACTTTCTTGATGTATGCCATTGTCCAAATATTTATCTCATGGATCTTACTTACATGTTTCAAACATTCTTTAATCATGCATATCTAACATTTTTTGTTATCCTGAAAGGCAACCTTTAATACTATCAAGAGTGATCCAAATTTTATAATTAATCTATGTGACAAAAAAAGTTTTCATTCAAACTCTAGAAAACGTCACTGTACAGAAAAAAAACAAGATTATTTTAGAAACTATATGAAAGGGGGGATCTTGCTATGACGGGGGAAGGCTTGCTATATAGAGAGTCTCTCTCCCCCCCCCCCCTTATATAGTTTCCGGAATAATTTTCACCGGGAAATCTCACTATATGACCATTCTTTCAGGGGAAAGTCTCACTATATAACCAGCCTTCCGGGGGAAGTCTCACTTTGGGGAAATGTCTTACTATATAGCCAGCCTTTCGGGAGAAGTCGTACTTTGGGGGAATGTCTCACTATACAACACCGGAACCATTGTGAAAAAGGGCAATCATTCTTGTGATCCTATGTCGTCAATGAACTGAATTAAGTAACTTAAATTTCAAGCCAGGTAGGGGTAGTACTGTTAATTCAACACTCTGAAATCACAAGTAAACTTTTACAATTTGTTATGTCTATATAAGAGTTCATTTAAGTCATAAAAAGCAAATAAGAGGTTGTTCAAATATATAAATTACAAAATGGAATTCAAAGTATACTTTATTATCAAAATAGCAAATTAGCGCTGGAAAAATAAGAAAAAATAAGAATGTTCTGAATTTATAATTATTTATTTGACAATCTATAAATACTAAATAATTCGGAAAAAATTATCACAAACAGTAAGAAAATACAACAAGATAAAAATACAATATTCATGCTAATACAAAATCTATTCAGAACTTTAAAACCTTTTCATAAAAGGGTGAAAAAGGATATTTTATGTACAAATAAAGCTCTTGAGTGGGGTAAAAAAAACCTTTCAATTTACTTGGCATAGACTTTGACACAGAACTGCAAAATGTATTTGACATATATGATTTTAAAGGTTAAAGTTTGACTTTAAGGGGAATGTGCGGCCATCTTGTAAATTTGAGAAGCAAAATGTAAAAATTTCTTGAACTGAATTTTTTTTAGAAGAACTAGAAACAGTATCTTATAAGCAGTTATACTCTGTCCCAAGATTTTTAATTTATGCAGCATATTTTCTTAAATTATTCGATGTTTATATATAAATATTTACATCTACCGAGTATGATTCCTTCTATGTCTTACGGAAACTTAATTATAGTTAATTCATAGCTCTATAGAAACAGCCAGACTGAAATCTACACGCCCCGTTTATCGTTTGGTCGAAACATACAGCGACCTAAAGAAAAATCACGGACTGCGCGAAATAATCATGATGATGTCAGACTCAAAGTCTCACAGGAGACGATTTGGCTGTTTCTTTAAGCTAACGTACTTATGTACATTAACAGTAATTTAGTGAATTTTACTTTTTATAATCAATTTATTAATTTGTTAAAAGAAAGAAGTAAATATAAACAATAAAATGCTTTCTTTGATGATTTATGCGGGTTATGAAGGTAGCGATCATTGCAGAAAAAATTTATATAACCCGCTAACGCGGGTTATGTATTTTTTCTGCAATGTCGCCACCTTCATATCCCGCATCAATCCCCCCATCAATCACCAAAGAAAGCATTTTATTGTTTAAATAAATACATCAGGTTTTGAACAATGTTTATTCAATAGTGTGAAAAAATCTCAAAATATCTTCTTTGAAACGCCCCCTCTAGCTTGTCAGGTTTGAATACACGATTAAAAATAACAAGTCTATACGGAGATTTTGCACTGCCAGCGAGATGAAAGTAACTGCATGATGATAACGTTGTAAAATGTGCGAGGTATTCCGAGTAACTTCCGAATGGAGAAAAGTTGTCAACATTTCCCATTATAAATCTCCGTAAGAAATCTGTTTTCGTTCCGGTGATTTTTTCCGATTGAAAACTGATGATAATGTGTCAGTGATTGAAGTTATCTTTGATATTTTCCTTTTTAACTATTTCAATTGCACTTCTTTCACAGGTATGTGCTGCATAAATGTTTTGGGACAGACTAAAGATAGAGTCAAGAAAATGTTATTACTGTTTTCAGATAAACTGGATTTAACTGTATCCTGTTTTTGTAAGTGTGTCAGTTGACATTTAGCCGCTGTGTCCTGCTTTTGTTCATAATCTTGTTGTTTGTATGCCCTTTTGTTGACTGTTGTCCTCCTTATGCTTGTCCGAAGACTACACTACCCTGTTGTTGTCCTGCTGTTGTCCTAAGCTACTGTACCCTGCTGTTGTCCGATGGCTACCGTTCCCTGTTGTTGTCCGTAGGTTACCGTTCTCTGTTGTTGTCCGTAGGTTGCCATTTGAGGTGGCGTTTGGTTTCTTTTACGACCTTAAGATAGAAGACACGAAAATATCCTTTGGTGTAACATAGAAGTAGATTAGGATTTTAAAAAAACTATGTAGATGTAAATTCATAGTAGAGCTAGTCATTATCACAATCGACGAGTCAATGATCAACGTCCATCAAGGTGACTTTTAAAGAGAACCAATATTAAGACTTTGTAAAGGTTTGATAAATTTAACTTAGACAAGCCGGCTTTTTATCTCAGTCTAACCTTTCTACTCTCGATTCTATATCCTGTGGTCTATATCACAGAAAGCCTTGACCATTCAAAAATCATTATCAGGCCATTACATGAAATATTGACAGAATAAACAGGTATACGATACGCTTTTTAAGATCACTGTTAGAACGAAAATAATGAATATCTGGGGAATGGGAAAATTAATTCATTTCATTACTTACTTTTTGCTTTAACCTATGGAGACTTTAAATCAAGAATAAAGTGAGGTACTTACGATAACACACGCAACATGTCACACAGCCAATGATAAGAACAGCCACGCCCACTATAGGTCCGGCAATCGCTCTGTAGAGAGAAAACAACCAATACGATAACATACACATACATGCATACTTAAATCTATAACGAACCTCTCTCTCTCTCTCTCTCTCTCTCTCTCTCTCTCTCTCAATTGTAAAGTTGTTTATCAGTAACCATCAAGATTTGTGTGATAGATAGATATTGAACCAACGCCTACCCTATGCTGAGACATCTTCTATTTCCGCTACAGATATACCCAAATGGACAGCAGAAGTCCTTTCCTTTACAGCAGTGGTATCCGTCATTGATGCACTGACTGTCAGAATAGCATACCCCGAAGCCTGGCGTACAAATGTAACTATCTATAACTTATAAAGTTCATTGTACCTAAACTGATAAAAAGTAAGAGAGAGAGAGAGAGAGAGAGAGAGAGAGAGAGAGAGAGAGAGAGAGAGAGTGAGAGAGAGAGAGGGGGGGGGCTGTATTAGAACCCAATTAGAACCCAAATTGTACAAAAATCAAACGAAGCTACAAAAAAAATCGAATACTTACGAGGAAGACCATCATTGCAATCTATTATGGGTACTGCAATAACAAAACCTGCCAATAAAAGAAAGAGTTTGATCTCCATTTTTCCCGCCGTCAAGATGAGTAAAGTGGGAAAGTCTGCACCGCAATAGTGAACCCGAATCCATGGGAAGATCTTCAGACTTTCCCTTATTTATACCGGGTACAACTCAGAAAGCAGGAATATGCGATTTCGAAATACCGCCGTTTTATTGTGACAGTTTGTTATCAATCTTACAAACAGTATTATCATGGTCAGTTTATCAGCATAAAGTAACAGATATAAATCAATCTAATAAAAATTTGATTTTCATATCAAGAGAGCATACGTTTTAGTTCTCACAAAGAATATGTTCTCCATAATGTATTTGAAATTAAGAGGGTTCGATGATTGTGGCCATTTTTTTTAGAAGAGCTTCATATAAAAATATAGGAAAACATCTAAATTTAAAGAGTAAAATAAACATTTAATGTATATGGATTTTCTCTTTACTAAATAATAGCTTATGGCTGAACAAATCATATCTGAAAATTTTAGGTAGATTTGATGGTTTGTTGACAATAAAGCCTCCTTAAAGTTGGCAATAAATATAAAATAGTGATGAGCCTTTTCTGGTTAATATTTTTTTTTTTTACTTAAGGTGGAATGCTACACCAACATTTTATTTTATGAATTATTAAATATCATTTCTGAAACATGATTTTATTGTTTAAATGAGGATATCTGCTCTTAATTATTTTATACGGGTTTTTTTTTTTTGTACTTTTAATGAGAAAGTGTAAAATCTGTCTCTGTTGCAAGTAAGACACTGCAGGCTTAAACTTTGCTTTGAATAAATGCATAATATCAATATCTAATACTAGTAAATCATGTCCAGATACGTCAATTAGAAGTATCATTTTTTAAATATAAATAATTTATGAAAATAAAAAATATCTCTTGTTCATATTTTTCAAACCTTAGGATAATTTTTTTTTAAGATACATGTATCTTAGAGAGAAGAAATATTAAACAATCATTATTAAAAAAAACATTGAAACAGAATTTTGAAATTATAATAGAAATATTGCTAATTTGACATGATTTACTAGATATTAATATTGTGCATTTATTCACAACAAATTTCAAACTCCAAGGTGTTGCAACAAAACAGATTTTTCACTTTCTCATTAAAAAAAATCGTATAACGTGATTAAAAGCATTATATCGTTTTTGTTTTATATTTGTTTTGTTTTTGCATGTATGTTTCAGAAATGATACTTTGATGATCCACCTTAATAAAAACGGGCCGTCGATATATTGGTTAGATACATAGTGAGGCATATACAAAATATACTAATAAACCTTATTTACTTTCAAGTGCTCATGTAACCCCTACCTAGTGGCATACGACATCAGGGGTTAAATTTGTGTACGTCAGTAAAATGAATATATTTTTTTTTACATTTCAACCGTGTATGATTTAAAGACGACTTTTTGTTAGCTTTTTATTTTTTATTATATGCGTAATCTGCTATGTCTAGTGTCTGTGATTACGAAGAATATCAACAAAGTTTTTAACTACAAAAGTTTGCAATTTTATCATTAATTGCGTAGTCGAAAAAAAAATTACGCATTTTGCAAAGTTGATGATAATTTGTCGCAAGAGAATCACTGTATTTCGAAATGTCGCATTCTTTCGTTGACTGAATGATAAGAAGAGAGTGTCTCAAAATCTTGCGGGTAACTACACGATAACAGTGGGGTCTTATTGACATCGGTATATTGAACTTGACACACGTTGACCACGGAGAGAAAATGGCGATCAAACTTTCTCTTTTACTAGCAGTTGTTGCCATGGCAGTGCCGGCAGTCAATTGCTATTATGGTCCTCCTCGTACGTATTTTTTTTATTTTCGGATTTTTTTTTTTGCCTCGGGTTATAAAAAATATGAAATCTCTCTCTCTCGCTCTCTCTCTCTCTCTCTCACTCTCTCTCTCTCTCTCTCTCTCTCTCTCTCTCTCTCTCTCTCTCTCTCTCTCTCTTTGTACATTTTATTAGAATACCTATAAAACTTTATACACTTATACACTAATTTGTGTTCGCCAAATATTAATTCATAAGACAGGTTGATCTGGCAGGTTGTGAATATCGTCAAAAAAGTGTTGAAGTCTGTCCCGTGAATGCATTAAAGTCTCAGAAGTAATTTAACGGAGATAATCATGGGTAAATATATTAACCTTTTAGTTAAAACGCTAGTCGATTTTACATGAACCTGTCAAAATTTCGGCGTTGTATTGTATTTATTCAAGAAACATGCACATGTGTGATAGGGTAGAAGCACACGAAGCTTGACGTGTGTATTAGACTACCTCTTGTCCACTCGCGCGGGATTTGCAAGGGATGGATTAATATGTAAATGTATACACAAATCCCAGTTTCATTTTAAACAATATAACTATTTCATGACATCGACAAAATCTCAAAGAACACTTTTTATAAAGAGAGCCATACCAACATATTTATTATTTTTGAATTATGAAGCTAAAACAGATTTCATCATTAACAGGTTAATCTTTTTTGCCATTGATCTCAAACATTATTCTACAGTTTTTAGAACATTTTAGACTTACAAACCCACCATTTATCTATGTCTGTATATGCTTCAGATGGGACTAATAATGTTTTTACTAATTCTTAATTTACACTCTATCGTTTAAATCAATTTAAGGATGACATTCAAACAAATCTTTGTGTTTACGGTTAAATAAAACAATGTATGTAAGACGCGAGTCTTGTGTATTAGATCACCATTGACCGCTAGATACATGTAGTCCAGCCGCGACCGAACTCCTCGGCCGCGGGCAAGGGGTGAGTTACGTAATGACACACACAGCTCAGAACCCAGGTACATGTAGATTTGAAATGCTTGCAGTATAATGATTAAAATGCATTACATAGGTATTATTTTTTTAGACTTAGATACTGTAACCACAATTGATATGTATGTTTCTGACGATGTTTCAGATTGGGAATAATATTCAATTGCTTTTATATTTCTTTAACACTCTATTGGTTTAATCAATTTAAGATGAATAAACTTTTATATGAAAACAAAATTCAAACAATCCTTTGTGTTTACGGCTAAACAAACCCATACAAGTAAGATGCAGATCTTTGTGTATTAGATAACCGCTGACCGCTTAGTAGTCCGGCCGCGACCGATCTCCTCGGCCACGGGCGAGGGATGAGTTACGTAATGACACACACAACTAAGAATCCAGGTAGATTTAAAAAGCTTGCAGTAAAATGACTAAAATATATTTCATAGAAATTATTTTTAAAAATCCAGTTAATGTATTTCACTAGAAAAGAAAAAGATTGTTTATATTTTCTCGTTCTCGTTTTTCTTAATTATAAGGATTCTCCACTAGAAGACCTAAACAGAAATGACTAAAAATAAAGCTGCAAGAAAAAAATGTATGCTTTTAAAAAACTTTCTCTAATGAATTAAAGCATCCCGTATAAGCTGGTACTCTTTCAGTTGTTAATTTATGTCAGTTGTGCGCACAAAGACTATTCGTTTACTTGCAAAATAGAAAATAAGTTCATATCAACAAGACAAGCTTTTTACACTCATATTACGCAATACCGGTACAAAATAATTTTGTAACGACATTAATAACATCATAATAAACAACTTTTCCAGCGACAGCTATATCAAATTATTACCCATTTTTGAGTTATAAAGGGAAGACTTTTAAGGGCTCTAGGCCCCTAATTTAAGGGGCCAGCCCTTTTTCAATTGTGTCAAGTGAAAGCCCTTGATACTTTGCACATTTTTTGTTCTTTATGTGTTCAGAAAAAAATTTAAACTAAAAAGCTACGATACAAAAACACGACCAAATTTCAGCATTTTTTGAAACATAAAATTTAAATTAATTTTTTGAAATTTTAAATGGGAAAAATCGTAAAAACAAAACTCGGAGGACAACGTTCAAAGTGTCTATTTTCAAGATTTATGACTTTGAAACACATGCCATGGATGGTTTCAGAGCCTTTGCGTGCACAGGAATGCCTATAGTTTTTTGAAAAAGGGGAATAACTCGGCTCCGGAAGTGAAAATTACAATGATTTTCAGTTGATGTTGAGAATTTGTAATTTCCAATGTACCCTGAAAATTTGAACGTAATAGGACAACAAACAAGCGAGATATTTGAGTTTTAAAAAACGTCTAGAAGAAAAAAAAGAATAAAAAGAATTACCAACAGAATCAGTACAAGGTCTTCCGTTGAAAACGGAAGACCTTAATAAAATGGGCCAATAGACGCGATTTTATTTTTGATGGAAAGAACTTTACAGAATGGGATGCCAAAAAATTGGGTTGACTAATTAACACTATGGCGAAAAGTGCGTACACGTTTTTATATAAGATATCGATTTTTTATACCACGACAGATTGGTAGTAAACCTTATAAATTAATTTGTTGACAGTGTTTTATCTAAATTTCTTATTTTGGGCAATAATAAGTGAAATTTGACATAAAGAACAAAGAAAAGAGATACCACGCTCTATACACCCACACTTTGGTTTGAGATAAGATAATAGTCTATTTTTTTTCCCAGTCAGCTGCAACAAAAAGAATTAAGGCCATGTACATGTTCATGTGTATATACTCCATTTCAGCTTAGATTTTCATCCCTGTCCTCTCCTCTAAATTTTCAGCCGCGCAGTTGCTTTTTTATTTCAATTTTATAGAATATTTTAAGAAAAGCAATTAAGAAAAATTTCGGACACAATACATAGAAAAATGAAAAAAAAAACCTGGTTCAACATATTAAGCATTGTATTATAATATAATATGTGAATATAATATAATATGTGAATTATTGTTAATCCCCGCGCTTGCGCGGGATATCATCTAGTGGTTACGTAAAATCGCAATGCTGACAATATTTTCACTAGACCTAATTTTTTTAAATATGGTGATAGATTTTTGAATATTATTCATATTAGACTTCGTCACAATTGTGCATTTAATAATGATTTATTTCGATGTAATATAATAAACAGTCCACTCTGTTCATGTGGTAAGCTCGAAGATACTTACCATTATATTTTCACATGTAATAAATATAAAGATGCTAGAAATGTTCTATTTAATGACATTTTTCAAATTGTAAATCTTAACATTGTCAATACTCGTGTTTTACTTTGGGGTGACAGTGCAATAAGTGACAATGAAAACAATTATTTATTTACATTAGTTTATAATTATATTAAAAACACTGAAAGATTAAACTCTTGTACACCGTTGAAAATTATATACATGTCAATTGCATATATGTACACTGCCATTATATCCACTGACCTTTATGTTGTGTACACATATATTGTATTATATCTTTGTATTGGGAGAGGGCGGTCTAAGTTATGGAACTTAATTGTGCCCAATCCCAATTGTATTTTTGTACAATAAAAATATGTTCAAATCAAATCAAATCAAATCAATAACACTGTCAATTATAGCTCCACTGTAACAAACGAAGCCAATACCAGTACTTTCCCTAGAAACGATATAGGCTCAAACGTAATATATTTCTCGGATGGCAATGGGAAACGGGACATATAAACAGAATTTCAATTTATTTATTTCACACCATTAATGTAATGGTATGAATAAATGGTAAATGGTATATGTGGTGAATAAAACCAGATCAAAAGAGGGTCAATAGTTTATAACAACTAAGGCGGCTTGGTAGTCAACAAATTATTCATCAGATCTAATTTAAAATTTTAAGAATGAATTTTAGGCCACAAACTACTACAAAGTAAATTAATAGTTTCTCTTAAAAAAGTTTCTTATAGCTTCAAACAGAATGTTTCTTCCCCTGAAGATTGATAACACACTGGATAATCCTAACCATTTTAGACTAAATTAATCTCCTAAAAAGAAGAGCTTTTTATAAAGATATTGCAAATTCTCAAATTTTAAATATGAAATATTTGTATTTGTCTTTACTAAATAATAGTTTATAACTAAACAAATCAGATCTGAAAATCGAAGGAAAATCTGATGCTTAATTTGTTGACCACCCAGCCTCCTGTCTCAACACTTCTAGTTGGCGCACAGGCACTCGATTTCAACTCTTCTGTGCGCTATTTTCTGTAGTCTGTGAGTAATCAACAGGTGCTCCCGTACTGTAGCCCTGCCCGTAGGATGAAGACTGTCCCGTATTGATCCCATAAGTCTGAGGTTGTCCGTTGTAAGCGGTAGCTTGTCCGTAATTTGGAGGCGGTCCAGAGGATTGTGATTGTCCGTAGGCCTGTTGTCCGTACGCTACTGTACCTTGTTGTTGTTGTCCGTAGGTAACCATTGGTGGCGGCGTTTGGTTTCTTCTGCGACCTTAAAAAGAAAACACTCAAGACTTTAACAGGTAGAAGTAGTTTCCTACTAATGCGCGGATCTAGAGAGGGGGTCGGGGGGGGGGGGTCCAGACCCCCCTGCAAATTCAAATTTCTTTAAATTTACATTATAAAATTACCAAAACTATGCCTCAGACCCCCCCCCCCTCGGCAAACTCAAATAACCGTCAGACCCCCCCCCCCCCCTTGGAAAAATTTTCTGGATCCGCGCATGCTACTAAATTTGAAGACTTTGGTGTAAGAGACCTGTACCACAGTCGATGCAAATATATACTTCGAAGAGTCGATCTCTCAAAAGACCCTTATCACAAAGAAGAGGTCATCACCTGATATCAAATAAAGTGTGTTATCGTACAATGCAATTTAACAAAAAAAAAAAAAGACGAACTTTTTAAAGTGCGTTGTCATAAAGGTGCAATATATCAAAATACCCGGTCGCATAAAAACAGTTAACAGGTCTTTTTCTAGATCCTTCTAGGTCCTTAATTATATATTTTTTTAACTTACGGAATGCAGCTGTATTATCTAATTAAACAAAATGTAACGAGCTCTTCAATGTGTTACAAAATTTGAGATTTAAAAAAAACCTTCAATTATATATACTTTTATTCCTTATCCATGTATTACGTTTAATCTTAATAACAAGTTATATTTTTACATTCGATTCCGTATGGACAGTTCAAAGCAAAAACAATGTTGAGTAGAAACTATGCATTGTACTTACGATAACACACACATCCGATGGTACAGCTGATGATTAGTGCGATCACAGCGACGATAGGACCGACGATTGTTCTGTAAACAGGAAAGAAATAAGTAAAATTTGAAAGATCTGAATGTTTTATTAAGACATGCGCAAAACTAGAAGAGGAAGAGGGTCCACTACACCCCCACCACCCCCCACCACCCCCCCCCGACCCCCTTGGAAAATCCAAGCCTTTCAAATTCACACAGTAAAAGATTCCAAATACATGTAATGGGCCTTCGACCACCTTCCCCCTCCTTCGGCAATCAAAAATGATCCTCGCACCCCCCTCCCCTGAAAAAGATAGATCTTGATCTGCGCATGATGCGGAATATTCAATTTAATTTAAAATTCCAACTTGTGTATAGTATGGTTGTTTATCACCAGATCAGTCACCATCAAGATTTGTGTGATAGATAGATATTGAACCAACGCCTACCCTATGCTGAGACATCTTCTATTTCCGCTACAGATATACCCAAATGGACAGCAGAAGTCCTTTCCTTTACAGCAGTGGTATCCGTCATTGATGCACTGACTGTCAGAATAGCATACCCCGAATCCTGGCAAACGAATGTGACGATCTTTAACTAATTTATATCCATTGTACCTGAACAAATAAAAAGTAAGAGAGAGAGAGAGAGAGAGAGAGAGAGAGAGAGAGAGAGAGAGAGAGAGAGAGAGAGAGAGAGAGAGAGATTTGAATGTATTAATTGAACAGGATCCAAAATCTTAATAATTTCCAAGCGTTTTTTGTAAGGCAGTTTAAAATTAAAGTTCCATGTTGCAATGTATGCGAGAGGGGCTCGCACGATACAAAAAACCTCGCTGATCGATGTCCGGAATTAAAGGATTCAGGGATTATTTTAGGTACATATTCACGCGAATTTCCAAAAAGACTATGTTTAGATTGATTCAGGTCGTAAAAGAGAAACGATAACATGATCGCTTTTGTAGTTTTTCTGTATGGTCGTTTAATTCATTGTAGAAGCTCATTGCAATTACTCTTTTTATATCTTTCATTTTCATTGGAACATGTGTTCAAAGAGTAAAAGATATGTTAAAAAACAATTGATCAGATTCGGGCAGTTGTAGAAGATCGAGTAGCGGTCATATGATTGAAAATGCTGCAAATCCGTAGATTGCGGAGATTTTTATTCGTGCGAACTTTACAAGTCGAACTTGTGCGTATGCGGTGCACGCGCACTCGAATGGTTGATATATTTTTAATTTTCACCGAATCGTTTTGGTGTGTGTGTATGTTGTCTGATCAGCGCTTTTACTTCTTCCGCAAAATGAGCGCACGGAGGTCGCGTAATAAATGTACAACACGGGGCCAACTACATGCTTACAATTTTCAAAACTTTTAACTAAACAAAATCACATAGTCATGGAGTTCGGTGATCCTTGTATTGTATTGTATTGTTTATTACCAAGAACCATACGATTCATAGGTTTAACATATATAAAGTAAACAAACATATGTGGACATTTTTTAAAAACATCACAATCTTGAATTAGACTGCGTGTGCACAGAACAGCGTACATAGAATTTTGAAAAATGTACATGATAAAAGTAAACAGAATAATGAAGAGTATATTCTCAAAACAAAAAGAATAATTATATTTTTATCGTAATTTTGAGCATTTATATAGGTATTTGCCCAAATTGCACAACTCTTTGATATTCTTTGTTGAAAGTAATTGAATAAGTTTAAAGACAGAAGGCTTTTCGTAATAATATTTTTTGACATACAACTTTCTTATTTCTTTATAAAATGGACAGATTAAAATAAAATGAAACTCATCTTCAATCTGTGATAGTGAACATAGTTTACAAACTCTCTCATTTCTATGGATATTATAAAATCTGCCACGCTCAATCTCAAGTTGATGAGAGGATAAACGGTATTTACTTATAAATTGTACATATACAGTTGGTATTGTTTTTGTTAAATATTCTTGTAATTCAAAATTATTACATAAATGCTTATACATTATACATTTGGGTGAATTTTCAAAGTAGCCATGACCTTCTTGTATAAACATATCGGCCTTAAAGATAGGGCATGATAAATACGACGTCATTCGCGGTTCCAGGATTCCCCCCCCCCGGACACTTAAGGGGTGGGGAGGGGGGGGGGTCCGTGGGATAATGGTGTTTGCCAGCGGGTGTCCAAGCCATACATGTAAATATGATAAGTAATTTTACTAAGTCTATTTAATAAGTTTGTTTAAAATTTCCAGTTACCCACCCATCCGCCCCCTCTAGATCCGCGCATGGACGTCAACCAGTACTAAACATCGCCGAAAATTTGAACAGTTATTCAAATATGTTCAGGATCAGTGTACAAGCTACATTTACGTAGATAAATTGTGACCACATATTTTCTAAACAGATTATTACTGGCAATTGATACTTTCCTAAAACACAAACGCAGCATTATACATTATGTATGAAATAACAATGCAAAAATACGTTTATCCAAGTGTTTGTAACTTGGGTACTTGTGGACAGAACACTTGGTTAATCCCCCTTCTTACATGACAATGGATACTAATCATAATTTATGGTCATAATATCTATTCATATATATGTATAACTAGGATCGACGTCCCACTCTGATGGCGCCGTATAATGATGAGTATGTTTACTTTTCCACAAGTGTAATTTCTCTGTAATTGGGTCTGCCTACATTTAACTTACTTACATGTACTTCTAATACTTCATCCACAGAGTGCCTGTGGATAAAGAGTGTGTAGTGACCTTAAACCAAGTTTCTAGGTAAAAGAGTGGAGGTCAGGGGCTCGTTAAATAAAGCATGCTAAGATTTTGACTTAAGTAGGGTCATAAGTAGGACTTAGGTGGAATCTTAGGACCTGCCTAAGTCCAACTTAAGTATGTCTTATATCGTAACATAAAGAAAACTTAGCAATGTCTTTGCTAAGTCATGCTTATGTTAAAGAGTAAAAACAATTTGTTCATTTCTTTTATCGAATTTGAATGTACCTAACATTTTTAAAAAGCTCAAAGCGATGGCTCTCGGGCAATGTATTCAGTCTATTGTTGTTACTTCTTTGTTTTTACGAATATTCACTAGTTCAGTCATTCTCGAAAACTCCCTGTGGCGAAATATCGCGATACCGTTAAAACTAGTGGATTTCTTTTTATCTTTTGTCCTGCATATTACATCACCAATAAGGCAAGTTACATACTCTGAGTGTATTTTCTTCGTTAAGACGATATCTTGAAACGAGGCAATCGTCGTCTTTAAAATCACTGAGAGTTTTTCTGTCTTTAAACGTCCTTTTTTAATTTCTCAAGTTTCGTGAATTTACATACATAGTCTAGTAACATGAGTAAACTGAGCATTACGTGTTTACAACCTATTCAGCAGCCCATTTGCATACTATATGGAAAATGTTACATCTCTTTACAACCACTGTTAATATTTATATCAATTAATCCAAAACTTTGATATTGGTGAATATTATGACATTATTTTTGTGTAAATTAGGCCAAAATTAAAAATATCTATGTATCCCCTAACGCGACCGACCCAATTAAAACCCGCCGACTGAATTGTTTTTTTTACAACAATGAATAGAAATTTTTTTTTAAAGAAGCCTTATTTTACCCAAATTCGTTTTTAGAAGACCTATATCTTTTTCGTTTTACAATCATTTTGTTAGCCTTGATCATCAACATGGGCGAAATACTCGCTTTATGATCGGTATCTTCGCCGGAATTTCCTCCGAAAGAGAAGTTGAAGTCGCCCTGTATTCTGAGTTCACGATCGTATAAATTAACTCCAGAGACATTAAAATGATAATCATTTAATTAAAAAACGTTTCCACGGCCTCAGTTAACCACTGTTGTGATTAATAATTTGCGATTGTCTTATCTTTTCTAGATATAAATGTAAATATGGGTGCAGATGATGCAACATATAGCCTACTGTGAATTAAAAATTACAACCGAAGTTTATTACTTTTAGTGTTGATATTACAATTAGTTGGTAACTTGTAATTAGTAAATAATTGTGCCAAATTAATGCTAAAATAATCATAAAACCATCTGTCTTCAGTTATCTTAAAAATTAAAATGATCCTCTACATAACGGTTGTGATTGCATGGTTGGACTAATACCTCCAAAATACACAGGAGTAAAAAGACTGATTTTTTTTTAACTTAGCTAACACAATTACAAAACATTTCATCTTTAAAATGTATGGATGAAAAAATGACAATAACAAACCGTCAACCATCTCAAAAATCCATAAAACGAAATACAAATTCAAAGCAAAGCAACACGGACCTCCAAGATAGAAGTAGGATCAGGTGCCTAGGAGGAGTGAGCATCCTCTGCTGACCGGTCACACCCGCCGTGTGCTCTTTGTCGTATTCGGGAAAATAAAAACCGCAAAAGTCCGTAGACAATTAGGTAATTAATTATGGTCTTACAATTAGTATGAAAAACGTCAGTCAGCATGCGACTCAGTGGAAGATTGTATTTGCTGACAAGGTCGTCGTATCAACCATAGAACTTACGAAAAGATGACTTTAAACGAGACTGTTGATAGTCCTGTTTTATCAACTTGTTTGTCAGTAGCTTGCCTCGTCTTAGAAACTGTTCATACGAAGAGCATGCCCTTGCGTATCGAATTAACTGAGAGAAAAAAAACACCATGGATACATCAAATAGGTTTAATTTAATAGATTGGATAAGTTTTTTTTATTTTTTATTAACTTGCCTAAATTTTAATTCAATCTTAATTAAGGTTGAATCTGTGTATATCTTATATAATCATTTCTGTAGGTTATGCCGTATCAAATATTGACAGTCTCCCTGATTTCTCAAACTTCTTCCTACTTTTCTGTTAGGGAGAAATAATTTTCCCAAAAATTAGGTTGGTACATGTTAAACAAAAGACTCTTCATGTTGTGAAAATTTTAAACAGTTCTCTTACGAATTCGTCAAATTTCAAATCGACAGAAACAAAAGAGTTGGTTATGGTAATGACTATAATTAAAGTGAAATTGGGTAAATTTACCAAAAAAATTGTTATCTACCGAGGTAAATATTTGTTCTTCCCTGGCATTATGTTTCAAATTTGGGTTATTATTTCTTTGTATAGACACCCATTTCCTTGTCAAAGAAGGATATTCACTGCAAGTGTAGTGATTTTGTGTAAACATAAAATTGTAGAATCATTAAATATTACTTCACAAATATTTTGCATTTATTACATTTCCTTAAATTAATCATTATTATTGTTTTAATATACTTTTAGACATTTTATAAACCAAATTTTGAAATATTAATTGATACTTTGAAGTATGTACATTATCATTTAAATGATATTTAAATATAGGTTAACATGTACATCGACATACAAATGATAGTGGATCTATTCATGCACATGCATCTAATCATTGAATCAAACATGTTTAAAAAGATAAACAATATCAAATTGTGAATTTGATATTACTTTTTTTTTTACATTCCATTCGTACAGTGAAGTATAACAATTTGTTTTACAACTGGTCATATTTTTTTTAGTTTTGTAATTAATTAAAGAATTTATTAATATTTTCATTTTTAATTTATAATGTATTTTATATTTTGCCCTGGCAGAAAAAAAAATTATTTACCTACCTACCTACCCAACTTCAAAATTTAGGGTCGGGTTAGGGGAAACAGAGATATTTTTAATGATGGCCTTATGTGATAAATACACTGTATTCAAATGCTGAATTGCAATAATTAACAATAAAACTTCTAAAAAACTTAAGTCACATTTACCGGCCGCCTAAGTTTTGGGTAAATTGTCCCAGCTAAGCACTCTTCTAGTTACGGACTTAAGTCTAAGAATGTACCTAAGTCCTACTTAAGCACTGTCTTAGACTTAAGTACCCTTTATGTTACGTACCCCAGGTGTCCAGACCATATATTCTCCCAAGCTAGCCGAGTCTTGCTCCCACATTTATATAACTTACTTACATGTACTTCTAATACTTCAGCTATAGAGTGCCTTAAACTAAAGGGTGTCCAATGACCTTGAACAAAGTTTCTGGATCAAAGGTCAGGATCATATGAGACCTGTTTGAAAAATCTTTGTCTAACCATAATTATATTTTTCTCCCAATGATTCTGTCTGGCTCATACATTACTATAAAGAGTGCTTTTAAGTCAAGGATGTACAGTGACCTTGAATCAAGATATTTTTTAAATGTCATTGTCATAACACAGACCACTGTGTAAAGTTTCAATAAATTTTTAGTCAAAATTTAAGACTTGTTTTTGCTTTAAGGGCATCAATTACCTAAAGTGTCTATTTAGAGCGTCAATGTCATAGCATACAACTGTATACACTGTAGTCTGGACCGTGTGTTCTCTCTCCTGGTAAAAATATAGATCATTGCAAACAGTACTTGTGGTTTATGAGTGTGCAGTAATCATAAACTTAGTTTATAATTCAAAGGTCAAGATCATAATAGACATCAGTGAAACAGATGTCTATTCTATGCCGTCTCCTTCTTTTTGTCAAATCCAGTTTTAGTTTCACCAGAAAAAGTAAGGGGTGTGCTGTGACCTTGAACTATTTTTTTCAGTGAATAGTTACGCAAGTGATTTTCAATGTCTCATCTTTTAATAAAGCGGGGCTATTTGAGAAGTTCAAGATCCCAATGATGTATATAGTTTTGAAATTATACAAAGAACAGAAAATAAATCAAAAATAGGATCTAAAATCATTTGATCAGTCAATCTCTTTGCGGCGAAAATTTATTATTATAAATATGGCTTTGCAGTTAAGCAGTTGCTGATAAATTCTTCATACATGTATTTCGCATACATTTTCAAACATTAATACGCTGTCAAATATATTAAAAAAAGAAACCACGTGTTTTTCCCTGACTGAATTATTGCTGGATTGGAATTGCTGTCCTCTTCAATAAGGGGCTGATACATGCCATCCATTTACTCATTTATAACCACTAGTATATAACATCATGACTATTATCGTATTGACAATCCTTTTTCGACACGAAGCTGCAACGGAAGACCTCCTCGTTGCTTTGCAACGAGCTCGGCTCTAGTTTATTAACTTTTTTGTATTAACCAGATGTCCGATCTGCCCACAAAGCATGGTGACTCATCCTACATTCTCCAACATGACGTTAATTAGCCAAACCGCGTTCTTGGTTACCCTGTTCTGGAAAATTCTATTCATCAAAACAAAAATCGCACATTCAAGAAACGAATTGGCTCATTTTATTTATTCAACATTTGTCAAATCTCAATTCTTATGTATACCCGAAATAGGTTCACATGATATATATTCACTCTTTACATAATCATTCAATATTATTTCATTGTATGTATATTTTTTGATGCAAACTCCCACTGACTTGGATCCGCCAAAGCGTGTCCACCACCTTACTCACATATTTGCTATTTCGGGCTGGTTTATCGAAAATGAAAGTAGGTTTTTAATTTATCTTACAATAATTACTTATCAGGTAAAATTCAATTATAGCTTACGGACATCAACTCGCAACTGTTTAAATGCCAAAGGTGTGAGCAGTTACTCGGGTGCAGGCATTTCGAAGTTTATTGGCAAAATGCCTTAAATTATAAGTATAGATATGTCCATATGTGAACTAGAGTTTGAGTTTGCAGGATATATGACATGCTTGTGCATTTTAAAAATTGACTTCACTCTTCAAAATCAGTTTTAATTGCTTTTCATCAGCTTTAATTAAAATAATTGATTACCTGTTTTACACCTCTTTCTTATTCTTTTCATGCAAGTTATACAGGTCACCAAGTTATACAGGTCACAGCCGCATCTAGATGTAATAACGCCATAACGGAATCGAACATATTTTTCCAATCATATAGAATTATGGTGACATGTAACAATAATTATTACAGAAATGAATATAATAAAATGCACACTCACACAACTTAGATTCACGCATTATATTTTAAGATGTTTGAATATAATTGATTTAAATGTTTTAAAGAAATAATTATTTTACTTGTAGATTACTTAAAGCAACTGCGGTAAACGAACATACCAAAATAACAGTATTATAAATAGACGATATATTTGGAGAAGTAGATGAACTCTTCTTTCTCTCGGCTTAGTTTGGAAATTTGGCGCCAAGCAAGAGCACTTAGTCTATTTATTTGTAAAACCACTCGTTCACTACTATTTCTAAAATAACAACCAATCATACAACTCTCACATGACCCAAACACCTTTGACCTTTCACACTCCAAACTCAACCAATGAACATAAAACACCATGAATTTGAGTGAAATGAAAACGTAGTTACTGTAAATTCCACTGATCTGTAATTCACTAGGTCTTGTAGATGATGACAATGATGATGATATATGAATTAGTACATTAAATATCAATATCTTATAATAGATATTCCATGAATAAATCACCCTGAGACATACATTTGTCATAAATGTATAATAATTGTTTGCTTAATAATTTTATAATACATATACATGCATATATTTATTGAAACCTATATCAAGTGAATAGTGATATCTGACACTTTTAAAAAAAAATTCAAAACATGACATAATTTTGGTGAATTTCAGTATACTACTTCATGTAATGTAACCCGGTTATTATGATATAATAAACATGTATTTTAGACTAACTACTGTGATTTTCGTACATATGTACCGGGTATAACTGTGTTATTAAGCGATATCACTATCGGGTTTTGTTGGGTTGAAGTGATTATTCTTACATGTACACTATATACTTACATTTACAAAAATGTACACTATACTTACATGTATACTGACTTACATATGTAGTCGGTTCTCCCCCCAATTCATTTGAAGTCCGATTGTGTTCATAAAGCTATTAATTGTAAACCAGAATCAATATCTACCAAGTTTGAATCAATTTTTCCGCCTATGAACACACGCATTCCTTGAACCTTTAAAAACTGTTTTCACGCATGTATCATATCATCGTTTAGTATATCAAATGACAACGTTTATTTAATATCTACAATTAATAGTGTTATGCAGTGACAATCATCATACCCTTATGAACCACCATTTTATATTCTTTTCTTTTAAGAAACAAGACAGAAGGATAGTTTTCTCACAGTGGCTTGTGTAGATTGTCTTATATTTCTCTTTAAAACACGTCTCTTTAAAAGGTTTTATCCATGGGTTTGAAAAAAATGAACAAGAATATGCTTTTTCTTTTCATAAATAAATTTTTTATTTATTATTTTTCATAAAGAGTTTAATTTACTTTAAAAAATAAAATGCCTTATTGACATTACTGGGGATAATTTAATAGATATTAATATCATGCATTTATGCTCAACAAATTTTTAAACTCTACGGTGTGTTACTTGTAACAAAAACACATTTTCCACTTTCTTAAAAAATTACTGTTGGCATAACAAAAACAGTTCATGCTGACCCATCATATCACATACCAATCATTCCTTTAAAAGGAATACTACTTTTCTGTCTTTGTCTAATACAGGTATTTTACGAAACATCTATGGTTTATACCTTTATCAAATAAAGGAATATTTTTGATGCCAAAGTTTTGTTATCTCTCTGGAATACATTTGTTTTCGAGGGTTCAGACTGACGTCTGCGTGATTTACTGGCATTAGTCCTGTCTTTCAAGCATCTGTGTGACATTGATTTATTTACAAACATGGCCGACGTATTTAAAAATCTGACAGACGAGTAGAATCGTGTTGTGTTTTTAACGTCTTGGAATCTGAAATTGTCAAACCCACAATTTTGTGTGCTCGTTTGTTCATTTATTAGACGACATAATGTGAAATTGAAATATTATGCCGTCATTTTCATCAAATTACACCAAAACCTATCTGGTCGACAAGGGATCTCGACAAGTAAAGACAAGTCTTCAAAATTGAGATTTTTTAAAAAAGGCAAGTTTTTTATATTACCAATGGTATATAAGTTATTTAACAAACTGTGCATCGCTAGATATCGTTGTTATTACACACTGAGAAATGAAATGAAAGAATCTTTGTAGAATTTGTAGAAAAAAATTAGTACACCCGTTGAAAATCCTATTCATCATGGCACAGCGAAGATCAAAAATGTCAAAGAAAGAATTTGATGACCAGTTTGAGGCATTCCTCAAGGAGGTGGGTTTTTATCCATGTTCACCTGGGTTCAGTAATTCGTTAACAGAATTCATAATAGTGGGACAATTTACACTTGTAAAAATTGAGCTCCTATACTCCTCATCTGAATTTAACCTCAGAGGTTATCTGGCCGATTAAAAAAAACTTCGGTCTTTATCTTAATCATTCATCTGTTTATATGATTAAGTAAATGTCAAGAAGATTATAATTTAAAATGAAAGATTATGGTATGATTATCAACTCAAGTTAAAGTATGGATAAGAGAAAATACTTATAATGATTTCTATGAAATAATAGAGATACTGCAGATTCGTTATTTTATGCAAGTACTTAATTCCACAATCAGACATTTTTATCAAATTGCAACCTCAAATCTTTTATTGTAATTTCACATGGTTTACAACTGTCAGAAAAATAAAAGCACAATTTTAATATTTGTGAGGCAAAATTCTCACATTTTGACACGGCTGATTAGCCAAAGCATTTACTCTGCTTGTGTTGTAGTCAATGTCATCAGAGGAATCGATGGACTCAGCTCGAGTGTCCAAGTACTTGAATCCAACGAGGAAAGAAAAGTCATGGTGGATGGAGCAAGACGATGAAGATGAGGAAGACATCGGGCGAGGTATAAATGAAATATGTTTTATAATTGATTTATAATTTCATAATTCATTATTGATAGTTTATCTAATATTTGAGTATGGACTGTTATCACAAGAAAAAATTATATAAGGTAAAAAAAATATGTATTGGTTCTTAGGCATTAAGTCAAATGCTGCCAAATTAATTCAATTTTTTGCCATATTGGAAAGGGTAATAACTCAATTTTCAATTTTTTAGAAGTATTCCCCTTTACAAATCTTTTCATAAAAAAGTACCTGCCTGCATTAAAGTTTGAAATTTTTGGCCAGAAAACCAACACAAGAAGTTTTTCTGCCTTATTTTATTATTAAACTAAAATTCAATTAATTCCGTCTTAAATGAAGATTTACAATCAAATGGCCTTCTTGATAATCTTAATTACAAGATAAAAAAATCTTTGTGTACCTGGTGCAATGACTTTAAAAGGGCCATGGTCACAATTTATTTATTTATTATTTCATTATTTAGGACTGACAGCAAGTGGTAAAAGCTTTTTTAAAAAGAAAAAGCCAGAGCCGGAAACCAGTACCCCGATCAGAGAGGACCAGACAACTTCGATTCGGGATAAAAAGCCAGACCTGGACAGTTCTGATGATGGCAAAAAAATCGGTAGTCCGGCGGAAAGGAGGGCAAAAAACAAGCGAGAGGTGAGTAGGCTATGGGAGGAGGTTATTCTTTACCTATACAATAACAATCATAATTCTTAAAGCTGAAAACCACTCGTAAATAGGCACTGTCCGCCATATTTCTCTTTCATCACCGCTGTCCCTACAACTCCTATATAAGCTGCAGACCTCTTAACAGTTAAAAGTATTTCGCTGTAGAGGTCTCACTTGTGTGGACGTACATCTTGCCTCGCCGTGTTACTCGGTCCCCATAAAATTATAAAATATTACACACTTTTTTCAAGTCGTGATAAACAAGTCACTGCATCATTTACAACATAATATGCACATAACATTAGAAATAAATGCATAAAATGCAAAGACCACAAAAGGAATACTACATGTTTGTCTCGAGCTTTCGGTGCGTAATAGGGTGTAACAAAATCGAGGGGTTTATATACCTGTGTGACGATGACAAGCGGTGTTCAGCTTTAAGAGAGATGGACTGAAAAACCAGAAAGAAAAGCTAGATGCTTTTAGCCACAGAATCATATGTTTTTCAAATTAATGAAATTATGTTTAAGGTAAGCTTAAGTGGGTAGGTAAAAGTGCTTTATCTGTATGTAGATATTGCTAATAATATGAAGGATTTTGCAGTTGAAAGCTAAAGGTGTACGGGGAAAAACGGACAACTCCATGAGCAAGGATTCACTAGAAGATAGTGAGTTTACTAATTAAACCAGTTGTGTAATTCAATCCTAATCACATAGCTAATCAGAGCTAATTGTATACATTTTTATATTACAAAAATTTCCTTTTTTCATTCCAGGAGTAGAATGTTTATGTATATATGCAATGTTTATTTATATAATTATGACTATTTAAATTTCACAATATTAATTGTACAAACATTTAAACTGCTACTCTTTGAAAATGTCAATAACGTATTTGATTTCAAGTAAAATTTTCAAAGGCCAAAATATGTATAGAACGCAATTAATTGAAAGTCAATACATGTATGGTATTGTTAATTCCTATAACAGGTGTTATAAACATAAATTTTTATTTTTATTCAGTATCTGAGAAATCTGAGGAGGAGAGTACGAAGCACAATGACAGGTAGGGTTCCAGGAGGTTCCCATTTAATCATGACAGATAGGCATCCTAGAGGTTCCCTGTTTTATCATGACAGATAGGAGTCCTAGAGTTTCCCTGTTTTATCATGACAGATAGGAGTCATAGAGATTACCTGTTTTATCATGACAAATAGGCATCCTAGAGGTTCCGTTTTATCATGACAGATAGGAGTCCTAGAGGTTACCTGTTTTATCATGACAGATAGGAGTCGTAGAGGTTACCTGTTTTATCATGACAGATAGGAGTCCTAGAGTTTCCCTGTTTTATCATGACAGATAGGAGTCCTAGAGGTTACCTGTTTTATCATGACAGATAGGCATCCTAGAGGTTCTGTTTTATCATGACAGATAGGAGTCCTAGAGTTTCCCTGTTTTATCATGACAGATAGGAGTCCTAGAGGTTACCTGTTTTATCATGACAGATAGGAGTCGTAGAGGTGCCCTGTTTTATCATGAAAGAGAGGAGTCCTAGAGGTTACCTGTTTTATCATGACAGATAGGAGTCCTAGAGGTTACCTGTTTTATCATGACAGATAGGAGTCCTAGAGGTTACCTGTTTTATCATGACAGATAGGGGTCCTAGAAATTTCCTGTTTTATCATGGTCTTTGTTCATTTACTGATATAAACTCCCAGTTCATAAACACCTGGATATAGGTTCATTGTTTATTTCAGTTTGTTGGAATACTGAAATGGCCATTCTCAAGAAGGATTTTGAATAATGTTATCAATTTAAATATCCTTCAAGTTTTAGGTATTTTAGTTTTACCAGTGTATTTAAAGTGTTATAATTTTTCAAACTCTGTAAAGTCTTATGTCAGATTAATGCTTTTAAAACTTGCTTAAAGTTCTAGGATTGAAGTTCTGTGGTTGTGATGCTTTAGAATGGTTAGTATAAGGAGTATAGAAATGTTGTCCTCTAGTACCGGTACAGTATGTGCAGAGTTGCATTTTTCTGGCTCTACAAAGCAATATTCCTACTGGTTTCCTTTCTTTAACTTGTACATGTTTTTTTTTTTTTTTCATTGAAAAATATACGTGTGCATAATTAAAATTTTAAAGTTGTTATACTTTAATGAAATTTTATGATGGTAAATGTGATTTTGTGATATTCATGTTTTCAAATATTTGTATTGAGATTACCTGTATGTGATAAAGTAAAAAAATTGAAAGCTGTAGAAATGTTTTAAACATGATGCTTTCTGAAACTTTGGATTGTTTTTGTGTTTTATAGAAGGGGCTTCAGTGGAACAAGGAGTAGCAATGAACACAGCTCAGCACAGACAGGAAGAGCAGGTATTACATTATTTACCGAACTTAACAATGTACATTTAGACTGGTGTGTACAGAACTTAACAATGTACATTTAGACTGGTTTGTACAGAATATAAAGATATACTTACTGACTTTTGTTTATAGGATATTTTTTGGAGAGATGTTAACTAAATGAAACTATGATAAAAATTTGGCATTTGCAATTTTATATTCTTGTGATTTGATGCAAAACGATTGAATTGCGGAATAGTACTTGTGTAATTGTTTTCTTGTTGTAGGTAGGGCCACCATACCAGGCATGGAGACTTTGGATGAAATCGCAGAAAAAGAGAAATTTTTCCAGGTACTATATTAAGCTTTTAGTGGGAAATTTGACAGATAAAGTAACAGAGTGTTTACAGTTTCATTTTCATGAATAAACTAGATCTTTAAACAGTGCCACCATAGAAGTGATGTACTAAACTTTAAAAAATTTGTGCAGTAGTCCTAGAGAATCACTTAGTTATTGTAACTTAAATTTCTTTTTCTTTGATTTTGATTTGACTTTGGTGTTTTAAGACTTTGAAAACTACAGTTTACAATGCAAATTAATCATCGATTTTTAAAAACTTATGAGTTTCAGCTTACATGTGGAAACCTTATATAAATGAATTAGGACCTCACCAAATTTAATTTGTTTATGGAATTATATGAACTTTACATTAATTTACATACAACTAAAATTGCAATTTTTTAAGGACTTAATATGATTTGACTTTGTTTTTGCAGGACCTAGAGAATGCTGCAGGCGAAACACTAGACTATAGCCGCATGAACCGCGACCTTAGTCAGAGTGCTACCACAATGTCACCAGAGGGAGCCGCTAAAGCTGCTGCAACGCTCGCCGCATTGGAGGACATAGAACAGGAAGAAGAAGGGTCTATTGTGCCACCGACCAAGTCTGAACCAATCACTGATCAGGTATCATATTCAACTTCTTTAGCGATCGGTTCTGAGCCAATCAAAAAGCAGCTCTTATGCTTAACTATGGAGGTTTCTGTGGAATCATGTGAATCCTTGGGGCTAAATTTTCTTCATGTTTCTGTATGAATTGCAGATCAGGTACCATGTTACAACTACAAATTAAGCAATTTTTACAAGATGCTTTAAGTGTATAACTATGTAAAAGGATGTTGGAATGCCTCAGAAACTAATTGTTTACTTGCTTTAATTTTGATATACAATGATTATTACCAACAAAAAACAGGAAAAAACAAGTAAAGCCTTCAGTTCTGAGCCAATCAAAAAACAGCTGTTAGGCTAAATTACATGAAGGTTGAAAAGGAATCATTCAAATTCTTTGGTCTCAATTTTCAGGAATTTTTATTATATATAGATACTTCTCATTCATGAGTTAAGATTTTCAAGATTTCTAATGAATTTTGAAGCATTATCTTTATTAATTTTACATGTACCATTGTACGTACGAAAGTGTCGATGCAATTACATCCCAATATTCATTTAAAATTTTGACCCTTGTGAATTGTAATGAGTCCACAGAATTCATCAATTTTAAGCTAATCACATATAATTATATGTTAAACAAAGATTTATTTATTGCAGGATCCATCTGTCCAGAAACCAAGCATGCTTTCTAAGGGTAAGGCTATACAATTACGCAGAATTTACACCTGATAATACGTAATAATTGTGTAATAGGGGTAAGGCTAAATGTATGCAAAAGATACACCAGATACATGTAATACCTAATAATTGTCTTTTAAGAATAAGGCTACATAATTATGCAAAATTTACATGCGAAAATAAATAATAGTTGTTTTCTAAGGGTAAGGCTACACAATTACGCAAATTTTGTACCTGATTACTCATAATAATTGTGCAATGCTACACTTATTATTAAATGTGACAAAACAAAATATTTTTACAAAATTAGTTTTTGTCTTTTTAAGAACTAAAAAAAAAATATCTATTAGAATTTTTAAAGATTTAACATTATTCTGTAAGACCCAGATTTAATTTCCAGTGTCTTTAATGGACTCCATGGAGTCAACTATGAACACAACTGGTTCCCCCAAAGTTGGGGGCACTCTACAGGAGCCCCGCCGATCAGAGGGCCTGGATGATATTGACGGACAAATAAACGTCCAGCAATCCACGCCAGGGTCATTCAGAACAGGAACAGGTCAGTAGAGCTATGCATTACTAAGGGAAAAATGGATCCTAAAATTTAGAAAGAAATATAGTGATGTTTCATGAGATATAAGAAAAAAAATTTATTTAGCATTTCCTATTCAACATAACTAATCATCTTGCTTAAGCAAAAACCAAAGCCAATCTTTTTCAAAATATAAGATATGTTGTTGAATACTCAAAATGCTCAATTATTTATCCAAAGCATGCACATCATTTATTTCTAGAAAGTAAAGAAAATATTTATATTTTATTTATCGATGTATTTTTTAACCCCCTCAGCATCAAAATACATGTACAGTGTACCAGTAGATGTTTCAATGTATTGTTACACTTCCACAGGTCAGATGTGTTCTTTAGTTTAAGGTGGTTCACTATACCTTAAGGTGGCTCATAATATCTTAAATAGTTTCTCAAATCAGCAGGAAACAACTTGATTCTGAAATATAGCATGATGCATTAGAAGAATATAAGTCCAATAGGCAAAAAACAAGCAAATTGGGGAAGAGATATGATTTTCTAAATTCAAGTAGGCTACCTTATATCACTGCTTACTGTATGAAACATAATTGTAATGATGACTTTTGACAGGAAAACGATCAAGTAAGAACAAAGTAGATATTATAGCAGATATAGACCTGTATATTCAACTGTACTCTGTAGATATATGGCTTGTATACATTAAATTAACTGTACTCTGTAGATGTATGGCTTGTATACATTAAATTAACCCCTTTTTGTGATTGATTATGTTGGTGACAGGAAAATTACTTATTTTATATTGTTTGATTTTCTGAAGAGTTATTCCCCTTGGCAGCCATTGTTGTTGGGGTATGTTGTAATCTGACTGCTGTTGCTACAACCTCCAAATGGGGCTTCTTTGGCATATTAACATTCCAATATCCATGTAGGAAGTTTCAAGAAGCAAAATTGATCAAAAATTAAATCAGATCTGGTCTGGAATTTTCCCATCAATATAACACCCAAGATAAGTCTAGTACATGTACATACATATACATGTAGTTTCTGATTGTGTGCAAACTCGGTAGACTTTGCTACATGTAGTTTAAAACTGCCATCTTTCAATTGTCTTCTTCTCACATTTGTAAAATAAATATTCCCAATGTCATGAATACTATCAGATGTTTATAAACAGTTCTTCTAATATTTTCATAGTAGGGTCTTTGTTCATATCTCCCAAAAATAATGAGTTCTCTTGAAAAATGATTTAAAAGATCAGTATAAAAGTTCACTGAGGAAGCATATATCAGTACAAGACTGGTCATATGTTTATAACAATGATTTTTGGGGTAATTTATAAGTATATCCTAATTGAAACTTAAATAGACATGGATAATTTTCCCACCACATTGATGAATGAATCCCTATCTATAGATAACTGACCCACTTCATCCTTTAGCTGCCAACGGTTATTTCTCGTTTTTAAATCAAGTGTATTATTAATGGTGTTCTGTTATTTCTAGTTAGAACTTAGTAAGCTAGAACTAATATGTTATATTTTACTAGGCTAAAATAGTTAAGGTAAGACGCGACCTATCTTCCATTAAAATTGTTATCTTTTTTTCCCCTATCTTCACAATGAGAAGATTTCCACTATGGAATTCCAAAATTATATTTTCATGTTAAATGATATTTTTCTATTTGGATATATAGTTTCAATTGAAAATATATACAGTTACTAAGCACCCAATTGCATTTTGCATGATATTAAAAGAAAAATTCAAAATATTCTAACTCCAAAAATAGCCTGGTAATGCACCCTGAATTTTAAGGCATGAACTGTGGTTTAATTAATTAAATGCTAAAAATAAAGAAGAAATTATCTGTGAAGGATCTGTGTCCTTAAAATGTATACATTGATACAGATATATACATTGCAATATAAATAAATGATCAAATATGTTCATCTTCAATTGATTGCATTAAACCATATCTTTTGTGGCTGTATTACTGTATTAATTTTGGTAATTTATTTAAAGAGAGACACAAATCATTTTTTTCCCAAAATCGGAAAACACAAAAATGTTAATACCACAATAACTTTTTTTAATACAGTAATGCATGTTTGCTCATAAATATTCATAGGAGATCTAGAATTTACTCAACAAAACAGAAATAGATATGGCTATGGGTGAAAGTGCTAAAATGTATGTTAAGTGATTATAATAAAAGGGAAGTAACTCAGCTAATGTTATCATAAATCTTGAATTAAAATATCGGAATGACGATGTTAAAAAAATTTGAAATCATTTGTTAAAAAAATTCCTTACCATGACGGATAATTGAACGACGTAACAATGACGTAACAATGACGTAACAATGACGTAACAATGGCGTAACAATGACGTAACAATGACGTAACAATGACGAAAATGGTAATGTTATGGTTTTCCTCAACAGGGGAGTTCAATGCCAGGGTATCAGGTACATACTCACCTGACAGGTATACTCACCTGCCATCATGGTTCATGATTCACATCATCTGAGGTGTTTAAGTTAATCTAGAATTAATGAATCAGCCATCTCAGTCTGCGCCTGAAAATTCCACATTATTTTGTTATTTTAGAATCTTGACTTAAAGAAAGTCTTGGTTTAGTTGCCCAGTTTGCTTCTTTCTTAAGTTTTTTTTTCCTCAAAGATAAATCTAACGGTCTGGAGATTTTACCCATAGATATTTTCCATAAATTACTGGAAGACAAGATATGATATCTTAAAGATTTTCCTTTTCATGTTTCAGACTTACAATTTTGAAAGCTTTTGAATCTTGAAATTTGAATTACTTATTTCGTTATATATTTATTGTTTTTTGATCGAGGCCAAGGGAAACAGCTTTTTTTTATTGACATCTACCAAATATATATTGATTTTCCTGTGATATATGTATCATCAAAGACATGAACATGTAACACGCAGTATCATGATTGTTCATTACTTACGTAATAAAAAAACATTTACCTGCTCACCTGAGATTTAATACAGCCTTGGTTTTGTACTGATTTGTAACAAAGAACTTATAATAGCACGTATATTAATCATAGATTATCAATAATATTCATAAGCATGATTTTGTGTATTTTATCATACACCTTTAAACAAGCCCATTTTTATTTTTCATTTTATGCATAAGTTATTCATTGCCAATTAACTAAACATGTGTAAGAAAGGATTTATTTGGATTATTTACAGTGGGTCCCTTTTTATCATTCAATACAAAAGGAACAGTCAATTTTTTCCTTTATGGTTCCATGCATAATTACTGTGAACTGGTTCCATGCATAATTACTGTAAACTGGTTCCTTTAGTGTTTAATGCATGAGTTTTCTCATAACATAAGTAGCTGTAAACTGACCCATTGTTTATTCTATACACAATTTACTGTAAATGAGTACCATTAATGATCAATGCATGATAAATATGAGATATCCTGTGATATGAAACCATCATTGATCAATGTTGAGACTGAATTTACTGTTTGTAGGTTTTATGGGAACTAACACAAGCAATGAAATTGAGGCTCTACACAAAGCCCTTAGGGAGGTGGGCCTATCCCCCACCATAAAGAATGACAGTCAGGGCCTGGACTCCTCCATGGCCAACAACACCGACCTCCTACAGAAAATCCTCTCTACTGAACCGGAGCAGGGTGAGAAAATACATCTCATACTGTATAAGGGACATATTCGCCCCCGTTTTATTGTCGCTCCTTTTACCCTCGCTGTCAGCAGGCGAATTTAAGATTGGGCGAATTCCAATGTCCCAAATAATCTCTCTTTAAGCACAACTGTGTTGCGCGTATTCAAGATGGGGCGAAATTGTTTGCAAGTGTAGGGCGAAAATTACACAGAGCGAAAATTACACAGCGCGAAAATTACACAGAGCGAAAATTACCCTGTATACAGTATTGATGGAGTATGTTTTTATATTTCAAGACAATTCCAAAATCATTAAACCTGTCATGAATTAAGTTCATATGTTTCATATGAATAGAGAATTTTGGGAATTGGACACAGAACACTGTATTGTTTTATGTTCCTAGAAATGCATGTTGTAAAATAAGTTCTGATGTTTTTCTTCAGGTAAACAGAGAACAGTGGAAGAAGTCCTTCAGGAAATGGACAGCATAGACAAACGGAACCGAGGTCAGATTAATGACCCGGACGTCCAGCTGCTGTCTGACAAAAAGAAGACCCCTGCTGATAGTAAGACATCCAGGCTGTTTGCCTTCTCATAAACCTCCAATAGTTTGTATGGATCTAAAAAAAGGGAAAGGAGGGGTCACCCTCCTCTCGCAAAATTTAAACTTCTGTGATTCACATAGCAAAGTTACCAAAATTAGGCCTGTTTTGGCTAATACCTGATACATTGTGTATCATCATGCATGCGTCAAATTAATGAAATAAATAGACTGCAATTTCATTATCTTTATTCTAAACTAATTGAAATGTGAAAATTTTTTGAAGGTGAGAAAAAGAAGGAGGACATCCGAGGATTTGGTTTGTCCCCCATACAACAAGAACAGCCCTCACCCCAAGGCTTTGATCCCTCGCCCAGGGGATTTGATGAATCTCATACAGAGGACACAGAAATGTACCAACCTGTCACTCAGATTGTAAGTTTTGCTCTCAGTGGTTGGAACTGAAGCAAGAACTTGTGTATACGACAACCACAAGTATCTTACTGAAAATAAACTTGTCCAAATATACAACCCGCATTTTGTGACAAAACTCTGATATACAGTATTCATGTAATCCTGGGATACCACCCTGCTACATGTATGCTACTTTAAAAAACCTTGTCCAATTCTACGAACCTGCATTATTTGACAAACCTTTGATATTCAGTTAATTCCTGTTATCTTGGAATATTACTGTAAACGTACTACATTTGGCTGTGTATTCTTTTTAGTGCTTTTGGCGGAATGCAGCTTCCGCTAAATCAAGAATATCGCTAAATGTCATGCATATATGTATAAAAATAGTAACATTCAGGAATACACTTATTTAAATCCAGGCCAACTTGTTCAAAAACTAATTTCAGCCAAATATCGTACACGCCAAATATAATACGTTACAGTACTTTGCTACATGGATCTGAATACATTTTTTTTTTACACCACCTAGAAGGGTTCCTGTATTTTCTGACATGTTTTCAATATTCTTATTATCCCGATATTTGTGACATACTGTATGATATAGCAGCCCTCTTTGGTTTTTCTCAGTTCAATTTTCAAGTGTTTTATCAATGTAAATACACAGTTAGCTTTGAAAAAACATTATAAGATAGGGCCATTTTTTGAGAGTCAAACCAAGATAGCATTTTAACAATGAAAAAGTCTTAAAGGATGAGATGTTTTAATATTTAAAAGAAATGTTTTTTCATGTGTTAGCTCCCAGTGTATCAGCTGCCTTTATTGACTTGCCTAATATAATTTTTCAGTCAAAGGGTTCAAAGGTCAAGGTAAGAATGTGTGTTGTGTGACCTCTGACCTTTGTATGAAGTGTTTGTGTGGACCCTCAGTCACACTGACATTGCTCACATCCTGAGTGGGAAAACATTGCATGGGATTTTATTGGGGGCAAATGGTGTTGGGACCATGAAACCGATATGTCTGCAACATTTTCAAAAAATAGACCATTTAAGTTGTAATTTGGTTATGTAAAAATTTAACAAGTCTGCTAATTTTCTATATATAGCTATGGGCCTGATGTGATTAATTTTCTATATATAGCTATGGGTCTGATGTGATTTATTTTTAAGTACTTGTGGTCTTTATGCATGCATGAAGGAGAGTACATTTGCATGACTGGCTAGTAATGATTGAAATAGACATGGGAAGATTATGTGTGCATGTACATGTAACTAACAAAATGCTAGATTTTAAACACCAGTGTTGTACAGGTAATTTTATTTGATGTCATATATCATCTAAAAGACATCAAAGTCAAAGTAGTATAATTATAGCAGTTGACTTGAGGAATACAAATGTCAATAATTTAACAACACAGTCAAATTAGAGATATATTGCCATCAATATTCTTAGTGATATCAATATTAATTTATTTTGTTTTTAAGTAGGAAATATAAAAGTCAGCATTAACTATAATACTATGATTTTCAAGTTGAACTTCTTTCTGTTGACATAGACAAGCTTTTAAGTCATCTTTTACTGAACACAAATACAGAAAGAAAAAAAAAATTCTGTAATATTAATATTAAACCACATTAACTGAGTACTTACAAAGTTTCTATGATTTTTAAGAGAATAGAAATGTCTGGATGTAATGAATAAACTTGTAAGCTTGCATAAACTAGCTGTTCAATCATTGAAACCCATGATCTTGTTCCTTTGAGCTGTAGAAATCTTTTAAGATTCAAAATGAGAGTCAATGATGCAATAGCTCTGATATGGAGAGGACTTACACACTAAGCAGTGCCTGTTGTCCAGTGCATGTATTTTTTTTTAATGATAAAAAAATTGTGTAGATTAAATTATTTAATACTGATATTTCCAGTCAATATCTGAAAGAGGAAGAACTAAGAAGAAGGATTCTAAAGACAAAAACAAAAACAAGAACGTGTCCCCTGCTTCCCCAGGTCGAAGTCTATCTCCAAGGTCATCACCACGACGATGGATGTCTCCAAGGTCAAATACTGCCAAACTTGATGAAAGGTCAAGGTCTCTCTCTCCATCTAAGCCAGGTAAATATGTGACTGCAATTTATGGTAAAGTTTGAAAATGAAATTGTTTATATGTTTGAGTGCAATTTTAGAAGTAAGTAATTTTTTAAAAATTAAAATTTATTAGGTATTAAGTCACACAGGAAGATGGTCATTATATATTTTAAAATGTGTTGGTAGGTTCGACCCTTAGAAACAAATACAACCACATCAAGAGCTCAGGGTATGGACAACAGTCCCCCGGGAGAACCCCAAGTCGAGAGAGGCCGTCTAGTGCCAAGGAGAGGGGAACCCTCAAAACTGATCATAGAGGAGCCCAGCAGGGGGACAGAAATGGGACTCAAGACAGGGCCAGGAAAACGGAGAGAAAACCTAGAGATGGCAGAAAACCCCAGGAACAGACGTGGTCACCGGCGGACATAGCACGGCAAAAAGTCATGGGTAACTTCTACTATTACTCTGTATACTGTATAAAGAATTATTTTCAGTTTTGCTTTATTATTGAATAAATGAGTTGATTCATTATCAGCTCAAAGTTGATTCATTATCGGCTCATTTGTCATGATATGAATCTGGTATTGGGTAAATTTAAAAAAATCTTTTTAAATTTCAAATTGGATGAAAATAACAGATTGATTAAAACTCATTTGGTATTACATGCACTTCTTAGGATGAGATGTCAGTTTAATTCTTATATACATGTATCTTTTTATTTTAGGAACTGAGTCTCCAAAACAGTCTCGGGGACACTTAGCCGGGCTCGACTCGCAGCTCCGAGTCTCCATCGAGTCTTTTGCAGCCTACATTGCTGACCACTTTTCACCGACCAGAAAAATGCCCAAAGTGAGTTGAGTCAATTTCATCTCCCTTTCCCTCCCCTTCCACTTGTTAATATCAAAGTTAACCATTGGTAGAGGTATTAGTCTTTGGGATTTTATATTAGATGTGAAGTATCTTCTCTTGGGTCAAGCAGACTCTGACATAAAGTACCTCAAATATGAACTGTAGGTTCTTAATTAAACGCGAGGAATTAACTTCTGCGTAAAATCGTGAGAAGCAACCCTCATGGATTTGAAAGTATAGGAAATTTTAACCAAAAAATGGTGCTCGTGATTTTATATTCTCGCGATTTGATACAAAACAGGGGAATCGTGGAATTAAGTACTCATGTAAAATAAGGAATCAACAGTGTTCGTTTTGGTTTTTGGACATGTTTATTCATGTAAATCTGTTTTATTACATAAGTTTTCATTTTTGTTTTTATTCTAGGCCAAATATTCGGAGGATGAGCCCTCTCTAGCGGCCAGCTGGAAGGGAGATAAATTCGTAGAGGGTCTGCCTAATGACCCTGAAGAACTCCAAAGAGTGGTGCTGTCAGAGAGAAGTGAAAATCTGAAACTTAAAGGTTTGTGTTAACTTTGTAAAATTTGAACACTATATACCAAAAAAATTAGAAATACGTGTACATGTAATTATTACATGCATTACCAACCTAAAAGACGTACAGCATCGTTCCTAATACTAGTAACAGATGATTTAAAATGTCTTCTTAATGTTCAATAAGCGCTCTCTCTCTCTCTCTTTTTCTCTCTCCATTTCTCTCTCTAACAGTCATAAGATATGACTTAGAAATCATGTTGTTAAAACGATTTTTCAGAAGAGTTTGAAAGGTTTGTGAAGTTCCAAGGACATGAGCTGGAAAAACTGAAATTTAAATATGAAGAGGAAATCCACAATCTCAAACAGGAAAACTATGTCTTATCTGCCAAGGTAAGTGTTTCAGCAAGAAAATAACCTAGAATGTTTAATCTGCTAATTTGAGACTATTTTTTGTCTACATATCACAGCAATTACATATCCAAAAATGTTTTTTTTTGACAAAAACTTTATTTTTTTGTCGAGTGACAACTTTAATTGACCATACACTGTGGTACACTTCTCAGTGAGATACACTGACTGTTAGAAGTTATATCTTTAAGATTACTACATGCATCATTTAGTAAGATGTTATTAGTAATTTCATGATTCAAAAATCATAAATGTATAGACTTTATAAAGCATAAAGATTAAATGTTGCCCATCGATTTAATTTTATTGCCATATTGAAAAGGGGAACAACTCAATTTTTAAATTTTAGTTAAAATTTAAAAATTGAGTTATTCCCCTTTGCAAACTTTTGCAAGAAAATTAAAAATAAGATACCTGTCTGTCGCATTATATTTTGAATTTATTTGCTTTAGAAACTAAAGATAATTTGTTTGGGGGCCTTATGTTTGATTTCCTTTGGTGTAGGTGCCCGGAGACAGAGAAGAGTTAAAAAAGCAATTGATGAATGGTGCTACCAATGGAATAAGCAACGAACAGATAGAAAACCTGAAGAAAGAACTACAGGAACAGGAGAATCTGATAGCCGGGTACCAGCAGGAGAACCAGCGACTGTACGACCAGGTCAAGGCTCTTCAGAAGAAGGCCAAGGCCACAGAGGAGAGGATGTTCACTGAAAACCAGAGGCTGCAGACCGAGCTCACAAACCTAAGGTTAGTGGCTAAAAAGCCTGAGGCTGAAAAGTCCAAGGCTAAAAAATCTGAGGCTAGAGAGTCTAAGGGTGAAAAGTCTGAGGCTAGAGAGTCTAAGGGTGAAAAGTCTGAGGCTTAAATAACATGTATTGGATTGGTTACTTGACAGCAGCTCTGTTCCAATCATTAAAAAAAATCTTACATCTACTGTACAAATTGTCTGACTACAAGACTGCCATCATCTTCCCAACAGTGAAACAAATCTTACAAATTGTCTGATTGTATCTGAACAGACAACAGCTCTTATCTTCCATTTAGTAATTTTCGTGGTTGATTAATCTTTTCTAAAAATTCACGTGCTAACCAATAAAATGTAATCATTACAATTTTGTTGTTGCTAAAGACAGAGTAGGTATAATTAATGTTTACAATGGGATTTTGTTGTTGCTAAAGACAGAGTAGGTATAATTAATGTTTACAATGGGATTTTGTTGTTGATAAAGACAGAGTAGGTATAATTAATGTTTACAATGGGATTTTGTTGTTGCTAAAGACAGAGTAGGTATAGTATTAATGTTTACAATGGGATTTTGTTGTTGCTAAAGACAGAGTAGGTATAGTATTAATGTTTACAATGGGATTTTGTTGTTGCTAAAGACAGAGTAGGTATAGTATTAATGTTTACAATGGGATTTTGTTGTTGCTAAAGACAGAGTAGGTATTATTAATGTTTACAATGGGATTTTGTTGTTGCTAAAGACAGAGAAGGTATAATTAATGTTTACAATGGGATTTTGTTGCTGCTAAAGACAGAGTAGGTATAATTAATGTTTACAATGGGATTTTGTTGCTGCTAAAGACAGAGTAGGTATAATTAATGTTTACAATGGGATTTTGTTGTTGTTAAAGACAGAGTAGGTATAATTAATGTTTACAATGGGATTTTGTTGTTGCTAAAGACAGAGTAGGTATAATTAATGTTTACAATGGGATTTTGTTGTTGCTAAAGACAGAGTAGGTATAATTAATATTTACAATGGGATTTTCATTTTGTTAAGTCTAAGTTTGGTTTTCTGTTGTACTTATTTAGAGCAAAGACGGGTGTAAGTGATGGAGAGACTGTTATGACGAGAACCAGGGCAGTAACGGCCAACAGAGAGAGTGTGGATGTGAATGCAGCCCTTGGGGTGGGGCAGATAGCAGAGTTAGAGGCCGAACTCAGGGAACACAAGGTGAGTGGTTCTTTAGAACAGTAGTGTAAAGTATTACATTTGGCTGTGTATTCTATTTAGCGTTTTTGGCAGAAATCAGCTTCCACTAAATCAAGTACATCACTAAACGTTATGAGACAAATGTGTATATTAATAGATTCTCTCAGAAATCGAATCCACGCTTACGTATTGAAAAATCAGTTTCCGCCAAATATCAAACATGCTTAAACACTTGGAGAAAAAAGGAATATATAGTAAATGTATATATTTTTTCAAGACATTAAAGTTGAAATAATAAGTTTTGATTAAAAGAAAGGAAAATTACAAGAAGTGATTTTATTTGTTGTGATTGGAGTTGAATATTTTTTTTAACAGAGACGGGAAGTAACAATGAAGCGAGAGTTGGAGATCGCTCAGAGAACAAAGATAGAAATGGATCAACAGATGGATAAACTGATCAAAGAAAGAGAACTCTTACATGACAAACTAGACAAGGCCTCCTACCCAGAGGACGTCAGAGTAAGATGCGGTTATCTCCCCTTGATCAGAGTTTTTGAAGAAATTGGAACTTGCTTTCTAATATTCTAATGACTTCTTTATAAGAAATTGGGACATATCATCACAAATTAAATTATATTCATAGTAATTGCTTTTTGCTAGCAACCGTAATCATGTTATTTGTAAAAGGTACATTCAGTCAGGCCTTGTTATTGCTAGCTTGTTGGGGCCAAGGAAAATACACTGAAATATTCAATGATTCTAGATAAAATACAAAAGAAAACAATGCTTTAAAAGTGCAACGGTAAATATTTGTTCTTTTCAGCAATTGGAGGACAAATATAAAGAAGAAATAGATCGCCTGAGTCGGAAGTTAAAGTGGTACGCTGAAAATCAGAAACTTCTGGACCAAGACGCCAAGAAACTCAAATCCAGAGATGAGGAGATCTCCAAGTTAAAGTCCAGGATACAAGATTTTCAGACAGAGGTTTGTGTCTTATATTGACATCAGACTGAAAAGGCCAATATAAAATTAATGGTTTTGCAATAACTTCAGACATATTAAGGTTTAAGGTGTTATACTGATTTTGAACTGGGCTTTTGTGTGCAATATGTGGATTTTCTTAGCCAGTTTAGTCCCTGTATAGCTTCAGATCTGTAGTTAACCATAAATTGAAAGTTTTTTGTGTACAGGGAACTGTAGCTCTACAGTGTCAGTGTGTCAACCTGAATTTTTCGCCTTAAAGCTACAGACCTTCAACTTTTCGATGTATTGTTATAAAATGGAAAAACTGCAAAGAACTTTTTATGAAAAAAATTAGGCATTACATAAATGTACAACAATTGTAACATATTTTTCATGAAAAAGTTTGAATAGTTGATCTTTGTCATACCAGTTATTTCCACCATTAACCACAATGAACTGGCAATATCAATTTCAGACTGGAAAAAGGTTGGAAGAAAACAAAATGAGAAGTACTGAGAGAGCTAAAGATGCTAAGAAGATTCAGGACCTGCAGAGACAAGTAATTGTTTCATTTTACTTTGACATTCTTTATACTAGGATTTCTTCATGAGAATAAACATGAATAGCAAAAGTTCAATTATTACAAACAAGGATATTGCAAACTTGTGGTTAAGAGCAATTTTTATTTATTAAGTCAAAATGCTTTTAGAAACCTATGGAAAATGATCTAATGATTAAAACCAGCCAAAACATAGTAATTTTTATATACGGCAGTGGTGAATTAAAACATAATTCTGCACTTCTTAAAGAATTTATCAAGTTAAGGTTGGTTTGTACTTTTCGGCAGCTATTGTGCTAGTATTTTGATTAATATGAAGTTAAAAATCTAAATATTTCCTGTAAACATTTCTCAATAGCTTGAAGTGAAAAAAAAAAATGAACAAATTCAGTGATTAGATTCAATATCCATATATTTTTGGACTTTTATGAATCTGAGCATTTAATTAGCCAAGGCTTCTTTTTTGTTATAAGTAAAAAAAAATGAAGATTTTTTATTTAAAACAAGGTTAAAGAAATGGAGGCAATTATGAAAAGACGTCATCCCAATTCTCTTCCATCCTTGATGATGACGGCAGCGGTAATCCCCGGGGAACAAGAGAAATCCCCACTGGTCACCGTCCTGGAGGGGCGTGTCCGTAAACTAGAGCAGGAACTAGAGAGCAAGGAAAAGGAGGAAGATAAGATGTTACGAGCCGTGGAGCAGAAGTACAACAATATCAAGGTAACGTGTTTGTCTATCCCACAAAAGGGAGGTAACGTGGGAGATTGACAAATAACATCTCTCAAACAGTTCAGTAAAAATAATATTTTCAGGAAATAGAAGCAGTTCAGATCTACTTTTGAATTAAAGTTATTTTCTTTGATGTGGGCTGAAGTATACATGTTGTTCAATAAAATTTTGGCAGCTGAAGTTTGAGGAGAGAATTCATGACTTGGAGACACAGCTGGCCGCGTACCAGCGGCCGGACGACCAGAACCTGAAATCTTATGAACACCCCCACACCCACACAGTGGCCCTACAGCAGGAGCTGGACGCCACCAGAGACCGCTACAAGAAACAGGTGGCCGATCTAGAGGAGCAGGTGTCTCAACTCAACTCACAGCTGCAACAGGCTCACAGAAACCAAGAAGGTAAGGTTACAACTCACAGCTCCAACAGGCTCACAGAAACCAGGAAGGTAATGGTACAACTCACAGCTCCAACAGGCTTACAGAAACCAGGAAGGTAAGGCTTACAACTCACAGCTGCAACAGGCTTACAGAAACCAGGAAGGTAATGTTACATCTCACAGCTCCAACAGGCTTACAGAAACCAGGAAGGTAAGGCTTACAACTCACAGCTCCAACAGGCTAACAGAAACCAGGAAGGTAATGTTACAACTCACAGCTCTAACAGGCTAACAGAAACCAGGAAGGTAAGGCTTACAACTCACGGCTCCAACAGGCTAACAGAAACCAGGAAGGTAATGTTACAACTCACAGCTCCAACAGGCTTACAGAAACCAGGAAGGTAATGTTACAACTCACGGCTCCAACAGGATAACAGAAACCAGGAAGGTAATGTTACAACTCACAGCTCCAACAGGCTTACAGAAACCAGGAAGGTAATGTTACAACTCACAGCTCCAACAGGCTTACAGAAACCAGGAAGGTAAGGCTTACAACTCACAGCTCCAACAGGCTAACAGAAACCAGGAAGGTAATGTTACAACTCACAGCTCTAACAGGCTTACAGAAACCAAGAAGGTAAAACTAGTGTGAAAAAAGTCTCTGTTTAGATCGTTGCTTAGTTTTTTAGCTCACCTGAGCTGAAAGCTCAAGTGAGCTATTCTGATCACATTTTGTCTGTCGTCTGTCTGTCCGTCTGTCTGTCTGTCTGTCCGTCTGTAAACTTTTCACATTTTCAACATCTTCTCAAGAACCACTGGGCCAATTTCAACCAAACTTGGCACATAGCATCCTTAGCCTAAGGGGATTCAAAGTTGTGAAAATTAAGGACCAAGCCCTCTTACAAGGGGAGATAATTAGGAATTAATGAAAATTTTCGAGAATTTTTCAAAAATCTTCTTCTCAAGAACCATTTGGCCATCAAAACTGAAACTTGTGTGGAAGCATCCTCAGGTAGTGTTGATTTAAAGTTGTGAAAATCATGACCCCCGGGGGTAGGGTGGGGCCATAATGGGGGGGTCGACTTTTTGTCCCCCGCCGCAACGCGGAGCGGGGACATAGAAATGCCGGGCGTCCGTCCGTGGGTCCGTGTGTCTGTGGGTCCGTGTGTCCGTGGGTCCGTGGGTCTGTGTGTCCGTGGGTCCGTGTGTCCGTGGGTCCGTGTGTCCGTGCGTCCGTCCGTCACACTTTTTTGTAAGCGCTCTCATGCCTACAAATTTTGACAGATTTTCATTACATTTATACCAAATGTTTATACACCTATTACCTTGGTCAAGTTCGAAAATCAGCATTGGTCGATACTTTTTGTTGGAGTTATGGGACTCTGACCACAATAATGACTCCGTTTTATCCAAAAATTGACCTTGTAAGCCCTCTCATGCCTACATATTTTGACGGATTTTCATTAAATTTATACCAAATGTTTATACACCTATTACCTTGGTCAAGTTCGAAAATCAGCATTGGTCGATACTTTTTGCTGGAGTTATGGGACTCTGACCACAATAATGACTCCGTTTTATCCAAAAATTGACCTTGTAAGCGCTCTCATGCCTACAAATTTTGACGGATTTTCATTAAATTTATACCAAATGTTTATACACCTATTACCTTGGTCAAGTTCGAAAATCAGCATTGGTCGATGCTTTTTGCTGGAGTTATGGGACTCTGACCACAATAATGACTCCGTTTTATCCAAAAATTGACCTTGTAAGCGCTCTCATGCCTACAAATTTTGACGGATTTTCATTAGATTTATACCAAATGTTTATACACCTATTACCTTGCTCAAGTTCAAAAATTAGCATTGGTCGATACTTTTTGCTGGAGGTATGGGACTTTGACCACAATAATGACTCCGTTTTATCCAAAAATTGACCTTGTAAGCGCTCTCATGCCTACAAATTTTGATGGATTTACATGAAATTTATACCAAATGTTTATACCACTAATACCTTGGTTAAGTTCTTAAATCAGCCTTGGTCGCGTCCCCACGAACCTGTAAAATTTAAGCAATCCGCGAAAATTGGCCCCCAGAAAATTTAATGATTCCACAGTACAGTATACTAGTATACTGCTTCAACGGCGGGGGACCCAGGAATTCTATTCTTGTTACATAGGAATATATAGAGTAAATCTTTAAAAATCTTCTTCTCAAGACCCGTTAGGCCAGGAGAGCTGAAACTTATGTGGAAGCATCCTCAGGTAAAGTAGATTCAAAGTTGTGAAAATCATGACCCCCGGGGGTAGGGTGGGGCCACAATGGGGGGGGTCGACTTTTTACATAGGAATATATAGAGTAAATCTTTAAAAATCTTCTTCTCAAGAACCATTTGGCCAGGAAAGCTGAAACTTGTATGGAAGCATCCTCAGGTAGTGTAGATTCAAAGTTGTGAAAATCATGACCCCCGGGGGTAGGGTGGGGCCACAATGGGGGGGTTGACTTTTTACATAGGAATATATAGAGTAAATCTTTAAAAATCTTCTTCTCAAGAACCATTTGGCCAGGAAAGCTGAAACTTGTATGGAAGCATCCTCAGGTAGTGTAGATTCAAAGTTGTGAAAATCATGACCCCCGGGGGTAGGGTGGGGCCACAATGGGGGGGTTGACTTTTTACATAGGAATATATAGAGTAAATCTTTAAAAATCTTCTTCTCAAGAACCATTTGGCCAGGAAAACTGAAACTTGTGTGGAAGCATCCTCAGGTAGTGTAGATTCAAAGTTGTGAAAATCACGACCCCCGGGGGTAGGGTGGGGCCACAATGGGGGGGTTGACTTTTTACATAGGAATATATAGAGTAAATCTTTAAAAATCTTCTTCTCAAGAACCGTTAGGCCAGGAAAGCTGAAACTTATGTGGAAGCATCCTCAGGTAAAGTAGATTCACAGTTGTGAAAATCATGACCCCCTGGGGTAGGGTGGGGCCAAAATGGGGGGTCGACTTTTTACATAGGAATATATAGAGTAAATCTTTAAAAATTTTCTTCTCAAGAACTGTTAGGCCAGGAAAGCTGAAAATTATATGGAAGCATCCTCAGGTAGAGTAGATTCAAAGTTGTGAAAATCATGACCCCCTGGGGTAGGGTGGGGTCAAAATGGGGGGTCGACTTTTTACATAGGAATATATAGAGTAAATCTTTAAAAATCTTCTTCTCAAGAACCATTTGGCCAGGAAAGCTGAAACTTATGTAAAAGCATCCTCAGGTAGTGTAGATTCAACATTATGAAAATCATGACCCCTGGGGGTAAGGTGTGGCCACCATGGGGGGTCGACTTTTTACATAGGAATATATAGAGTAAATCTTTAAAAATCTTCTTCTCAAAAACCGTTAGGCCAGGAAAGCTGAAACTTATGTAGAAGCATCCTCAGGTAGTGTAGATTCAGAGTTGTGAAAATCATGACCCCTGGGGGTAGGGTGGGGCCACAATGGGGGGGTCGACTTTTTACATAGGAATATATAGAGTAAATCTTTAAAAATCTTCTTCTCAAAAACCGTTAGGCCAGGAAAGCTGAAACTTATGTAGAAGCATCCTCAGGTAGTGTAGATTCAGAGTTGTGAAAATCATGACCCCTGGGGGTAGGGTGGGGCCACAATGGGGGGGTCGACTTTTTACATAGGAATATATAGAGTAAATCTTTAAAAATCTTCTTCTCAAGAACCATTTGGCCAGGAAAGCTGAAACTTGTATGGAAGCATCCTCAGGTAGTGTAGATTCAAAGTTGTGAAAATCATGACCCCCGGGGGTAGGGTGGGGCCAAAATGGGGGGTCGACTTTTTACATAGGAATATATAGAGTAAATCTTTAAAAATCTTCTTCTCAAGAACCATTTGACCAGGAAAGCTGAAACTTATGTAAAAGCATGCTCAGGTAGTGTAGATTCAACATTATGAAAATCATGACCCCTGGGGGTAAGGTGTGGCCACCATGGGGGGTCGACTTTTTACATAGGAATATATAGAGTAAATCTTTAAAAATCTTCTTCTCAAAAACCGTTAGGCCAGGAAAGCTGAAACTTATGTAGAAGCATCCTCAGGTAGTGTAGATTCAGAGTTGTGAAAATCATGACCCCTGGGGGTAGGGTGGGGCCACAATGCAGGGTCGACTTTTTACATAGGAATATATAGAGTAAATCTTTAAAAATCTTTTTCTCAAGAACCATTTGGCCAGGAAAGCTGAAACTTGTGTTGAAGCATCCTAGTGTATATTTAAAGTTGTGAAAATCATTTCCCCCAGAGGTAGAGTGGGGCCACAATTGGGGATCGAATTTCTATATAGAAATGTATAGAGTAAATTTTTTAAAAATTGTCTTCTCAGAAACTAATAAGTTAGGAAAGCTGAAACTTGTTTGGAGGCATCCTCAGGTAGAGTAGATTCAAAGTTGTAAAAATCATGACCCCCATGGGTAGAGTAGGGCCACAATGGGGGTGGAATTTTTACATAGAAATATGAAGAGTAAATCTTTACAAATCTTCTTCTCAGAAACTAATCAGCCAAGTGATTATTTAATATTGTTTAGATTTTGGCTTCTGGATGATTCCTGGACGATTGGGTCTCACAAGGGGTTCAGAGTTTGATGTAGGTTTATATCCCATTTATAAACAATTGTTTAGGATCTTTCTGAGAGCTGCAATGCTCAACATGTGATATTACTATAAAATCATCCTGTTAGAAAAGGGACTAATGATAATAAACATAAGGATATCCAGTGGAAAAAAATGATTTTTATTTATACAGGATCTACCGGTACATGTATTATACTACATTGTCCAGATAGTTTTTATTTTGACTCCGTTAAGCTGATTTTATCATACCTATTGTTCCTCAGGTGAGCGATGTGGCCCATGGGCCTCTTGTTGTTATTAGACATGTATTCTGACACTGCACAGTAAAATACATGTATATGTACAGTTGAACTTCGATATTTTGAATACTTTTTGAAGTAATTTACCCTAAATATCTCGAATACGCTGATATCTTAAAGTTTTTAAATAGTCCCATCCAGTTTGAGATAATAAAGTTTGACTATATCAATAATTTTTATCAATTTATCCGAGTTATATAAGACAGTGAAGAATGTTTCAATTGTGGGAAATCAGGCATTATTTAAAAAGTAACTAAAATTCCTTATACACCTTAACTGGACATTAAATTTGATTATGAAGACTAAACAGTTGATGCTGATGTTAATTTCTAAGTAAACTCTTCTGAAGATTTAATTCAAACAATAATAGTTATTGATAGGGGAATATTTATATCACTTAGGTCCTAAGAGTGAGGTTCAGGCGTCGAAGGAGAAGGAGGTAGAACTGAGCAGCAAGCTTCAGCTCCTACAGTTAGAGCTGAACAGCCGGAACCATGACCTGCAGGTGTTACACAAGTCCCTAGAGAGGCTCCGAAAGGAAAAACAGAACACTCTGGTCAACAGTCTGTCTCAAGGTAATGAAAACTCTAGAGAGTTTCTGAGTGTGTGCTCATATAAATGGTAAATGAAAACTCCAGAGAGTTTCTGAATGTGTGCTCATATTGACAGTGAATTTAAACTTCACTGTGTTCATTTGTTTATTTTGACAGTGATCCTGAACATAATATTTAAAATGTTAAAATTCTTGTTGACATTTGATTTGTGCTGGAATTGTAGACAAGAAAAAGAAGAAAAGCAGAGATGATGTGGATGCAGAGAAACTATCAGAAATTCCCGAGAGTGTTAGGAAGGAACCTTGTGACCACGAGGATGAGATTTGTAGACTTGTCCAGGAAAACGAAGGCCTTCGGGCAAAGGTAGAGTATTCATAAACTGTTTATGATCAGTCACAGACAAAAACCAGTACATATATTTATTAAATGTGTACTCGATTAGTTAAAAGTCTTTTGAGAATTGATATACAGAATAAATTGATAAAAAAGATGTTAAAAATTGTGTTCAGGTCTCTTTTTAGTTGACATTATTTGACAGAGAAAAGATATTAATGATTTTTTTTCTGATGTAATTCTTGTAGATGGATGAGCTACAGCTTGACTCTGAGCACAGTCGATTGAAAGTACACAAAGTTCAGGCGGAACATGAAGCTTATGTTCGCAAAAGTCGGGAAAACCATGAAGAAAAGGTCAAGTTTTTTTTATCTCAGTTGTACTACTTATAACTGACCACAGTTATCTCAAGTGTATCTCTCTCTCTCTCTCTCTCTCTCTCTCTCTCTGATTCTTTTTTCTTCTGTGTCTGGTTCTAGTCCAGGATTTTTAACCAACATTGGTTTGAACCCAGACTCTTTGACTTTCCAATCTGGTGTCTATACCAAATAAGCTACTGAATATGTGTCCAATGAAACAGATTGGGTTTTGTTGTATACCAAAGACATGAATGCTGATTTCCAGGAAATATTATCATGGCTTTGAAACCAGATGTACATGTAGGTCAGAGAGAGAGAGAGAGAGAGAGAGAGAGAGAGAGAGAGAGAGAGAGAGAATACAAAAACTTTGAACCAAGGTGATATGATTAGAAGTAGATCAAGATAGATGAAGTTAAAGAGAATAATTGTACCATATCAAGACAAAAGTTTTTGATTGTAATTTTCAGATTGAGGCTCTGTGTCAATCCCATCAGAAAGAATTACAGCAGATGTTGGCTGAGCAAGCTTTGGAGCACTCGGCCTCTAAAACAGCCCACCTCTACAGTAAAGTTAACGCTCAAGAAGTAAGTACAAATGTACCTAAAACACACTCGGCCTCTAAAACATCCCACCTCTACAATAAAGTAAACGCTCAAGAAGTAAGTGCAATTGTAACTAAAACAAATCAAGCCTCCTAAACAGCAGAGTTTACAGAAAGTCAATTCTCAATACACGACTTTCATGACAATCAAAATAAAACAGGTAACCAGTGAGCTCCATACGTGTATGTGTATTTAGTTCTATGTGAAGGTTTACTGTACTGGAGTTTGTTTTTTTCAGGTGATGATTCAACATCTAAGAACCCAGCTGACAGAAGCTCAGGAGGAGCTGGAACAAATGTCTATACTGAAGATAAAGGAGGCCGCTCATGTGACCCAGATAGAGAAACTACAAGAGGAGCTTAGAGAGGCCAAAAAACACCACTCACCGGTAAGACTTTCTTTTATCTTTTATTAAAACAAACATCATATAATCATAAATAATTTCCTTAGTTCATAAACAAATTACCATTCACCTGTTAGTCACAGAGAGAGAGAGAGAGAGAGAGAGAGAAGGAAAAAGTATACAATGTCAGGGTATTTTTTCCTATTACAGGGCATGAAACATTTTGAGCAAATTGAAGACAAGATCCTCAGCATTGAAAATAAGCATAAAAACAGAGAGAAAGAACTCCAACAAGTGATACAAAATTCTAAGGACTCTCACACTAAAGAACTAGAACAACAGACCGCTAAGTGGAAACAGGTTGTGGAAGTCAAAAACAAGGAGATCCAAAAGTTCCGTGTGGAGCTGGACGCCATATTGGACGTTCTCAGACTGTTACAGAAACAGGGAGTGGTTCTCCCAGTCCGGACTAGTCACACATACTCCTAGCAGGAGTGTAGTCAGTGTCTACTGTCTGACTTTAGTAGTCAGTGTCTACTGTCTAGGATTAGTCAAATATTACCTAACAGGAAAGTTTTGATCGCATTGTCTACTGTGAGCGTCAGCATGATGCTAAAGGAGTCGCAGAAATTTACCATCAAGGATTATTGCGTCCATTCAGAATCTGACACAAGTCATGTCAGTTGCATTATTAGTCCATAGTCTGTGATAATAGCTAACATGTATTAAATATTGTAGAGATCTGCCCAAAGATCACAGAAGATATTAGACGTCTTAATTTCAGTCATTCACAAAATGTTTGCCATAAATATGAAATAAATGCTAAAGGTAATGGTCTTTGTCAATAACATTTTATTTTGAAAAAACTGTGTACAGAAAAATATTTACCTGTTTTTTTTCCTCCATTTTACCCTTGTTGTGAGTGGGTGAATTTTAGACTGGACATATGCAAAGCAAGTTTTAAATAACTGTATTATCTAGAGTTTTCATTTTTTAACTGTGTATGGGTGAATTCAAGACAGGGTGAAACCATTTTCAAGTGTAGAAGGGCGAAAAAAAAAAGCATGTGGCAAAAATACATGTAATCCTGTAAACAGTATATTGTGTGGATCTACCAAAGGTTTTGTGACCCAATATAATGACACAAACATTGTGAGGTTTTTGTTGTTGTTGTAATAATTATTGCACTTCTTAATTGCGGCCAATAGTTTAGCCAATATATCAGACTCTAACCAGAGTGTATGACCAGTCAAGGCAGATGTGTTTATTGTGTAAAAGTGCATCAGCTGTAAAAGGAGTTAACGACTGTACAGCAAACTAATTTTGATAGCTCTCTATTATTTTCCTGTCATTAATGATCAAAATCAAAGTTTGTTGGCATTGCACGCAATTTTATATTCTCACGATTTTATACAAAATGGCAGGAGTACCAGTAGTTTATTATACTCGTGTAAAATAAGGCATCTATAGTACTCAAGGCTTACATGTCGGGTGTTAGATCGTACGGAAGTTCTATTTATTTTATGCATTTCAAAATACATGTCCAGTCTGAGTTGCTCTCTGAGTGTGAACAAATAAAAAGCCATTTTGAAATTATTTTTATTGTAAACATGCTGTAGTTTTCCTCTCAATCAACTGTGAGATTATGGTGACACAAGACTTGATCTGTGAGATTATGGTGACACAAGACTTGATCTGTGAGATTATGGTGACACAAGACTTGATCTGTGAGATTATGGTGACACAAGACCTTCATAATGAAACAGACCAGTGAACATAGGGAAGTGAATGATGTACGGGAAGTGAATGATGTCCGGGAATCGGGGATAACAATGGATATAACGATAATTATGGATTTTATTGGAAATGCACTCAAGTCACTTGAGTTTTTGATAAATTTGATGCATGCTTCTTAGACTGTCAAAGATGCTTTACAGGGTGGAATATGCTACTGTAGTTATAATGAAAAATAGAATTCATAGCCTAACATTCAATCCCAACATTAATATCTTTAAAAAAGACTTGGTTTTGATCTGCAATCTACCAAAAATATGCACTAGTCTATTGGCAAAAATGATACCCATAATAATTTAATCCATGCTTACATGTATGATCGATTTTAGTGATGTTACACGTATCTGGAATTCCTTATAACAACAGAGAGCGCACAACAAGAGTAAAAAGTTGCACTGGCAGAAGTTCAAAGGGGTGATACATGTATCGGTACAGGTATAACTCATTAAGTGTGAGGAAATAAATGGCCCCATCAGAACTCTATTCTTTTAAATTATTCTGCAACTACAACAAGAATAAATTTATAGACTAAACATCTTATAAACATGTTTCATTCCTTGCTTTGTGTAATTGGCACCATGTCGCGGTACTTGAAAAAGGATACCTCAAGTATAAAATGGTTATAAAGTGTTATGTACGAAGTAAAAATACACAGATTTAAAGATATCTATCCACTTGTACAAGTTTTAACAAGAGGCCCCGGGGCCATATTGCTTACCATATTTAATTGTAACATAAACAGCCTACATGTAATATAGAGAAAAGGATGAGCAATGAAAGAAAACGCCAACAATGTGAATGATGCAGACTTCCTACATACTTACTCACTTGAGACCACTTCAAACAATGGATAAATATATACAGGGACATGTTCTCCTCAGGTTTATTATACAAGAAGGGGGATACTGTTTTAACTTTGTGTGCCTGTTTGTCCGTAACAAAAAAATTCCTGTCGCATTTTTCTCAGCAACTATAAGTTGCAGATGCTTGAAATTTTAACACACTATTTGTTTAGGCATGCCATATCGTTGGATATATTTTTGTACCATTTGGACATCAACTTCCTGTTAAATGACGACTTTGCTTATTTTGCATATTCTCATCAGAGCACTGGCTCACAGATATCTTGTTTTTGCCCTTGTTGTCAGCAGGCAAATTTAAGAATATAAGAATGGGTGACTTCAAAACAATTTTAAAATTACTGTGTTAATAGGAAAGAGTATCAATATATACTGTGTCTGGATGAATTCAGGACGGGGTGAAACTGTTTGCAAGTGTAGACTGGCGAATATACATGGGGCAAAAATAACTGTAAACAGTTACTGTAAGAAACTGTACTCATTTATATGTAGAAATACCAAGGCATAATATATTTTGAAAATTTTATTATTCAATTAAAACATCTCTCAAATAAACATATAAATATATAACTTCAATACATGCATCAGTAAACAGGATTGAACACTCAGTGTAAATACCTTGAAATCTGTGTTAGGTATGAAATGATAAACACAAGTCAAGATTGTCAGATATGAAAATTAATGACACATTATGGTTATGTCATAGGACTGTCCATTATTAAATGATTGAACTTTGTTGTGGCAACTTTTAAGTCTGTCAAAATGCCACATGGAACTGTTGTCCTATAACTGTTGCACTATAACAAAGGATAGACATATCAAATTCCAGAACTTTTTATCAACATGAACTGTTTTGGTAACAGCCTAAGTTTATTTCAGTCTGTTGTCAAGATGATCATATTTTTTTTTACTGCTGAGCGGAGCTTGATTTAAGTTTGTCCAGGTTTTCTGTCAACAAAAAAAATATGAACAATTCAAAATATATTGACCAACCAAAAATGTATTTAGTCAAATAGCTCTTGGTTAATGAATCAAACGTCGGTTTAGTCTGCTCATAGAATATCCCAGAATATCAAACTTTGGCTCCTGGTGATCATGAATTTCGAAGCAAAGATTGAGATGCTGCTGATTTTTGTCTAAAAGTTTGACATGTGTGATAACACATATACATATGCCAGTCATTAATTTATACCTTCATGTTCAAGATTATCTCCCTTATCATTTTGTACGCTCTAAATTTTAAGTATCAAATAATGTAAAAAAACTCTAGTAAGTCAGCAACTGGCACTGAGACTTAAAGTATTCCCCCAAGATGTTAAGGCTGATCTTAATTGTATATATCCATCATTCCAACACACCCATCAAATTCATGAACTCTTTTAAAAGGTCTTTATATACTGTGGAATCATTTAAATTCGTGGGGCTCAATTTTCGTGGATTGTGTGATTTTTGCCTATTCGTGGAGATGTAATTTCGTGGATGTGTCCTTTTTTAAAATCAGTAAGATAACTTACTCGTTCAAAATTTGTTTTCGTCGAGGATGTAAATTTGTGGGGGAGGGCTACCCACGAATACATTGTACCACGAATATTGAGCCACCACGAATTTTAATGATTCCATAGTATACAGCTCCCTATTTTTACAGTAGAAAAGTTTTACTCATAAAACACTAAATGACACTTTAATTATTGTGGAATCACTTTTATTTGTGGGGGTCAATGTTTGTGGGTAGACAAAATTTTGTGGTTCATGGGGACGCAATTTTGTTGGTTGCAAGTTCGGGATAATTTTAAGAAATATCAATTGAAATAAAAGAATGTGTATATACATTCGTGGGGATGTGAAAGCCACGAACATTGGTCCCCAACACACAATGATGATTCCACAGTACATCCAAAGATCTGTTGTGTGCTACTAAGCTCATGAGTCATGATCAGTACTTAAAGTATCCGATCCATAATAGCCCCAGATTCAGTGAATCTGGATGCATAACAGATATGTATGGGCTTAATACTCAGTATACTTGGACATAATTTTCATGTTTAAGTATCAATATGTAAGAGTGGAATGTGTCCTAATTATTGACCTTTTCCTTTTCTTGAAGAGTTGCTCCCCTTTGCTTTTTATGTATAAAAATTAATTTTAAAAAAGTCTACACGGTATAAAATTTATTTTCAATGGTTTTTGTATTCCTAATGATAAAATACACCTTTCCACTAAAGCATTTATTGATATTCTTAGTATTTACTTTTTTATTTAAAAAAATATGCTTTTCCCCATAGACCTTAATGCAATCTTAATTAATTATTTACTGCTTAGTTAATAATATTTTTGAAAATTTCTCTCGGTAAATCTTTTTCTACTCTAAATTGCTTTAGATTAATATCAGAGTATTTAATACATGATGGATATTCAAAGTTAGAAAAATTAGGTCCTAATATGGATCGGATACCTTAAATGAAAGCTACAGACCTATAATGGTATTGTGAATTCTCTGCAGTGCCTCTTTACTGTTCATGTTTTTCCTGTTACCAGGAGAAATGTTCAGCTCGAAGTCTGGACCATAGGACATAAAAAACTGGAAATGAAGATGAGGTTAAAATGTATTACATGTACTGGTAGAACATGTACTCTCAAATTCTGACAGGTCATGACAAAAGATGTGTTATATCAAACATGAATACTCTAGTCCCATATAACATTACTTTAATGATTTAAAAGGAGCACTTCTTTAGATCTATTGTATCATGATATTTTCTTGGATTTATAATGATTTACTTTCAATATGCATAAACCAGCTACAAATGAGGTTTGAAATGCATGTAGCAAAATTTTTAAACTTCTGCTTTAAAACCATAAGTGTTTGATATCATATTAAAAAAGTTACTCCACAAAATAATGTCTACAAGCACAGGAGTGTAAAGCGAGCAAAATTGCATCTGACTGTGCAAAGTCTAGAAAATATGATATATAATTACATAACAATACAGCTAGAGAGTATTCCATGTCTAACTACCTTGTGGTCTGGAATTTCAGATGATAGTTTACGACCACACAAGATGGCGGTTAGGCGAGTCCAACATCTGGCTGTATTGGGAGAGTTGTAGCCCCCTGTAACAGATATCTATAACGTCAGATATCATTACAATTATAACAGATATCATTACAACTATAACAGATATCACCACAACTATACAGATATCATTACAACTATAACAGATATCATTACAACTATAACAGATATCACAACAACTATAACAGATATCACCACAACTATACAGATATCATTACAACTATAACAGATATCATTACAACTATAACAGATATCACAACAACTATACAGATATCATTACAACTTAAACAGATATCAACATAAAGCAAATATCACAGCATTAACAGATACACAACAATAATAGATAACACAACTGTAAAATATATCATCACAACTAACAGATATCACCATATCTGTAACATATCACAACTGTAACAGATATCATCACAAACAGAAAACAATCATCACAACTAACATTTCACAACTGTAAAATATATCATCACAACTAAAATAGATATCACCACAACTGTAACATATCACAACTTTAACAGATATCATCACAACTAACAGATATCACCACAATTACAACAGATATCCCTACAACTGTAACAGATATCACAACTAAAAGATATCACCACAACTGTTACATATCACAACTGAAACAGATATCACCACAACTAACAGATATCACCACAATTATAATAGATATCACAAATAAAACAGTATATTGCTACATATACAACAGATATTGGCAAAACTATTACAAAAATATTATCCTTACTAACATATATCACTGAAACTCTTATGCATATTGAATTTCATATATCTGTAACATACATGTAAATCATCAAATTGTTAACAGATATCAACAAGAAAATGCTACTTCTCTTTAGCTGGAAACAACTTTGAATAGGATTAGTCATTCTTGCTGAGCTAACAACTTTCTTACACTTTCTTATTTAAAAACATCTTATTAACCATTCTCCCTCCGCTTTGAGAATATATCAAAATCTTTCTTTGGTGAAAACAATTCATACTTATCTAGCTCATAACTTCTCATTTTTTCTGCCTAAAAAAATATCAGCAGTGACTTTTGGTTGGAGCAGCTACAGCTGTAAAACAACTTTTTCCATTGAAACTCTAACTCTGTCCTGTCTGATATCATCTCATACTAACTCTGTCCTGTCTGATATCATCTCATACTAACTCTGTCCTGCCTGATATCATCTCATACTAACTCTGTCCTGCCTGATATCATCTCACACTAACTCTGTCCTGCCTGATATCATCTCATACTAACTCTGTCCTGCCTGATATCATCTCATACTAACTCTGTCCTGCCTGATATCATCTCATACTAACTCTGTCCTGCCTGATTTTATCTCATACTTTCTCTGTCCTGCCTGATATAATCTCATACTAACTCTGTCCTGCCTGATATCATCTCATACTAACTCTGTCCTGCCTGATATCATCTCATACTAACTCTGTCCTGCCTGATATCATCTCATACTAACTCTGTCCTGCCTGATATCATCTCATACTAACTCTGTCCTGCCTGATATCATCTCATACTACTCTAGCCCTTCACAAATATGTCACAAATATGAGGATACAAGTATCTTGTACTCACCTCCCCCTAATACAAGAGTGGACAGCATCCACTGTAGCATGAAATGTGATGTTAATATCGTGTACTCACCTCCCCCTAATACAAGAGTGGGCAGCCTCCACTGTAGCATGAACTGTAGACATCGTCCGTAAGCTGTGGGGGTGAGGCTGAAGGAATCCATGGGGTCACCGCTCAATCCGTCCCCTCCGCACTGACAGACCAGGGCCTGGGGCGAGAACACCTCGCGGGCTTTATGTAAGACTCTATGCAATAAAATAATGCAATACTGTACCAACTAATAAGAAGGCTGGGTGATCAACATAATACAGTAAGACACGGTTATAGCGAACACGCTCATAATGAATTGACGCTTACAGCAAAGTGGATTTCATTTCCTGTGATTTTATTACATGTTGTCAACTTATTACAGTAAGACACGGTTATAGCGAACACCCTCATAATGAGTTAATGCTTACAGCAAAGTGGATTTCATTTCCTGTGACTTTATTACATGTTGTCAACTTATTTCAGTAAGACACGGTTATAGCAAACACGCTCATAATGAATTGACACTTATAGCAAAGTGGATTTCATTTCCTGTGACTTTATTACATGTTGTCAACTTATTACAGTAAGACACGGTTATAGCGAACACTCTCATAATAAGTTGATGCTTACAGTGAAGTGGATTTCATTTCCTGTGACTTTATTACATGTTGTCAACTTATTACAGTAAGACACGGTTATAGCGAACACGCTCATAATGAATTGACGCTTACAGCGAAGTGGATTTCATTTCCTGTGACTTTATTACATGTTGTCAACTTATTACAGTAAGACACGGTTATAGCAAACACGCTCATAATGAATTGACGCTTATAGCAAAGTGGATTTCATTTCCTGTGACTTTATTACATGTTGTCAACTTATTACAGTAAGACACGGTTATAGCAAACACGCTCATAATGAATTGACGCTTATAGCGAAGTGGATTTCATTTCCTGTGACTTTATCACATGTTGTCAACTTGACCGATATAACAAACTACGCTTATAATGAAGCACAATTGCCCGTCACTGGCGCCTCTTTATAAGCGTGTTTTACTGTATCCATCAGATCTCCCTTAAATTTATTTAAATGATTTGTTTAGCTGTGAACAATTATAAGTACAGAATAATTCTATTTAACTTTAAAATTTGAGTGTTTGCCTAAATACATGAGTGTACTATACACAGCTCTTCTACTCAAGGAGACTTATATAGTCTAAAAATGACCAAAGCCATCCGGTTCATTTAATACATATAGTTGATGAAAATTGGCCTAATTCAAGAAAACAAACTTTAATGTTATAAGCTATAAATGAAGTAGAGAAGGCTACATGTATATCAAACTTACTGGTCAGATGACATATCTTTACAGTAGTGTTGTCACGATGATCGATTTTTAGTCGATGATCAGTTGGAAAGGTTGTCGATTTACGACAATCGATTTGAGATTTTATAATCGATTATAATCGGATTATTACATTAATACTATACTTATCATTTTGTTTATTATTCTGTATTTTATACAATTAAAAGTTGAAAACTGTTGCAAATCCATGTGTATCTGCGTTCGGATAATGTTTTCATTAGCCATTTTGAAATACTAACATCTTTTTAGTTACGGTAGAAGGATTGTTTCGGATCAGACCAATGTTAGAATTTTAAACAAAGGGTACAATGAAATTTAATAACGTCAAGATCTTTAATTTTCGATATAAATAAAAAACAATTGTCAATCATTATTTTGATAGAAACTCGTTTTATTTATTACGGAATTATGCTGACACAGTTTCATGTTTTAAAAACGAAATGGCCGAAGTTGAAAACACACATGTGCCAAAACTCTACAATCATCTAGGCACAAAAATAAAACACTTTGGATTCTTTAAGAAAACACAAGCATTGGGGCAACCAACCTCTAATAATTTTTAATAAGTAAATGTAAATACTTTGTTTATTTGATTTTTATTGAAAGAAGTTATTAAAACCGAATTGTCTCATGAATGCCTTATTAGATTTAGTAAACACCGGAAGTACAGGAAGAAAACAAAATGAAAGCATGTCAACTTATCGGAAGCATATTGGTGGATCTTGCAATTTTCCCAGCTTGTAATAGTTAACTTTACTTAACTTTATCCATGAAATTAACTTTTTTGAAGCATTAAAAGTAAAGTATTAGAAGAAATCATCAATTATTGTGGAAAGTACATAGTCTAGAAATAGATAGTAATAATACATGACGTGAATAGGCACTTAGCATACTGGTACACATTGAATTTAGCTGGGTTCAGTTATTATTATAGTCCGGTTAATATCACTATTTTTCCTGACAAAATAACTATTATATTAAGCGGGGTCCACTTGAATATCTTAAAAATAAACAATACGTTAAAATTTAGTGACCCATTTTAATGAATTTAATACAAACTATTACCGATTCGATTATTGGCCGATCATCAGTTGGTTATAGTTAACCGATTATACCGATTAATCGATTATGATTTTCAACCGATTTGACAACACTACTTTACAGTATAAATGAAATGTACAGTAAATTAAAAGTCAAAGTTCATACCTACACACCAGGGGGATGAACTCCTCATCCCTCGCCCCATCCAGCAGTGGAATGTTGACCGTGTACCCCCGCCCTTTACCTACGCCAACACTGTCCAATCCCCCCGAACCTTGAAAAATTCAACCAAATCAGGTCCCATGATGAATAAACTGCTATTAATCTGTTATTGATATTGCATAAAATTGAAGTATGCATAGCTTGTATTATGTAAGAAAAAAAGGTTACCTTAGGTACCTCAATTTATTGTGAACATACCTGGAAAAAATCCTGGAGAATGCTTGTGGACAGAGATAGTCATCACCCTGGTGGATGCACAGAATGCCTCCTCTACACCTGTCAAAGATATACAGGTAACACACATAATGCCTCCTCTACACCTGTCAAAAATTCATTACCCAACTTAACACAGAATTCATAGAAACTGGGAATCTCAACTGATTTTTGGCAGTAACAAGAACAATCGTTACATTGTGAAAATAACTAGTTGTGCATCATTCAGCATTTTGTTAAACCGTTTGAAACTCACTAATAAAAGATTATTATTAACATGATTGCGAACATAACAAAGACATACATGTAACATCACCATGGTGAACATGACAAAGACATACCATCGCCATGGTGAACATCCAGATCCACATACAACACTCTGTCGTATTTCTCTCTCAACTTCAGAATGGCTAGAACTATGTCATTGATGTAACAGAATCCTGATGCCATGTCCCTGTAATATAACAAACTCTTAAAACAGATTGTTGATGTAACAGAATAGCTGTAACATATTTGCAAACTCTGTGTCGATAACACTCTGAGTGGTCATCCAAAACGCTCATTTCTCTATTACATTTTGCGCAAATTTTAAATGAATCTGACATTTTAAGACCGCAGGCTTAAAAAATTTAATCGAAGAAAAAAACACGTGGCTTTTCTTCTCGAATGCCCGAACAAAACTGAAACGGAAGTATGCTTGTGCATTATGGGTATATATATATAAGCACTAGGTGATACCACAGGGGTGGTCTCAAAAGTTCAGGCATGATCGTGGGCAGCCCGGGAAAAATGCAAAAAGTTGATGCAGGTAAGTATAGATATTGATGTAAACTGTTGATGTAACAGAATAGCTATAACATATTAACTATGTAAACTGTTGATGTAACAGAATAGCTATAACATATTAACTATGTAAACTGTTGATGTAACAGAATAGCTATAACATATTAACTATGTAAACTGTTGATGTAACAGAATAGCTATAACATATTAACTATGTTGTACTCATGTACAGTACCGATAAGACCCAACCTAACAGAAAGTAAACCCCAACTAAACCCTGGTTTTACTTTGGGTTTACTAGAGTGGACCCAGAGTAAACCCAGAGTTGACACAGAGAGTAAACCCTGTCAGAAGTACATGTATAACCCTGAAAGCAGACACTGTGTATTCGGAATATACAAGGGGCAGGAATTTACAGGCAGTAGGATGGTAAGATAAAAGACGGGTCTTCACACTTCAGTCCGTACAGTTGACCTCAAAAGCAATTTCCAAGTAAAATCAAAGTAAACCCCGAATGGACCTAAATTTTCAAAAAGTAAACCCAGAGTAAACCCCAAAAGTAAACCCGGGGTTTAGTTGGGGTTTACTCTGGTGTTAGGTTGGGTCTGATCGGTACTGTAGTACAGAATACATGACAGTGTATCGCACCTTTTGGCATGGTGCCAGCCCCCGCACCAATTGACAGCTACTTGACTCCGTCCCTCCAAGAGACATTCGGCAGCACGGAGCGAGGCACCACTGGTCAGAGCCGCATAGGTGTAAACATGTCTATTTATAGGACAGTCGTAGGCTACAAAAGTAGAAACATACTATATAGAATTTAAAATCATTATGGTGATTTACTGTAAAAGTGGATATTTACGCTGGTGGTTAAGTACGTGTTTTCTATAATCAAGCAATATGCGACGGTATTGAATACGCGGATTGGTGATTTTTTTACCATTCTTAAGTTTAGAGTTTTTTTACCATATGTGTTGGGGTATTTTCCATTATTTTAAGCTTACCGCGTAACTAGTGTAAATTTCCAATTAAATAACCACTCTCACAGCATAGGAAAATCTTGCACTACCAAAATATAAACATAGTATGATGTGCATACTATTGATAGGACTGTCAAACGCTTCAAAAGTATCAAATACACATTAGCATTTACTTGGCAATCAACAAAATTAATATTTCTACTTTGGTAAAAGTTGTCATTATGAGTATACGAATGTATACTTTTGGTACAAGTTGACATTTTGAGTATTTAGTTGGCATGGTATCAACTGAGAAAAATCAGTTCTAAATCTGGCTAAATCAATTGAGTAAAATGTAGCAAGCAATAAAATATATAAATGACAGAAAAAAAGCAACATTAAAACAGAAAAAAAAAATTGATAATCATACTTAATCCATATTGTTCACTCTCCTCTTCCAGTTTTTCCTCGTCAGTTTGATGACCCAACAGAGACAAGAACTGTATATAATCTTCAGCATGGAACCCCACCATCTCCTCTATGGTGGCTGAACGCGGAGGGACCACTCTGGTTGAATAAACCACACAAACAGTAATAATCGGGGTTCAACGTCTAAAGAACAATCTGCATGACTGTATAAGGTACCAGTCTTCTGGTTTTGAATTCATACAGCTTCTTAGAGATGTAAATGAATTGTGTAATGTGGGAATTAATCCTTATTTTAAATCATATTATAATAATTCCCTTGTCTTTTGCACGTTTTGATTCTCTGGTATATGTATTTGTTTATAATACTTGGGAGTTCTATTCAAATGATGCACAAACAAATTCAAATTTGCCAGACATTCATCTTTGTTTATTTTAGCAATATAATGGTAGTAACAGTATCGCTTCACATTTTCTGTCACACAGTTGACATGTCAAACTTACTGCATAGAATTAAGCAGTCCATAAGCTTCAATCAAAGTGTGAACCATGCTGGCCTGAAATATAACACAAAATGACAAATACAACATGTACAATGCAAGACAAACATAAAATTATTACATGTAAATAAAACTGAAAGGAATAGACTTTCCAGAACAAGAGAACTCCATAACCAGATGATGGGTAAATGTAATTTAGTCTACTGATGATGTATGGGGTTTGGTTTTTTTTTTATATTTAATCATTTTACAAAATTGATTGAAAATTTATCCAAAGGCAATCCCTATGAACAAAAGGTAATAAATTATTAAATCTTAAACAACATAATTCACTCGGATTGAACACAGTTCTTAAAATTTTAAATGTGTGATATTTAGGATATTTTGGAAAATAAACTTGGCAAATGTAGTTGGTAAAATGCCTTTACCATAGTATATATGTCCCTATAATAATATACTGTAAAGTTAGAAAATGGTTATATTTTGCTTAAGACATCCAATAGATCGAGTTAGGTTTTCTGAAAGTTTTTTTTAGTTCAGTAATGCCTGATTTACATACATGTATTCTTACACTGGTGTATAAACATGTAAATACATGTATTCTTATGCCAGTGTATAAATCATGTTCATACATGCAAGACAAAGAATATGTATGATATACCCTATTAATGATTTTTGGCATAGCATCACACCGCCGAATCAACTCGGGGCTGTATATATAAACTGGTCTCTTCTGTTTGTCAGGATCACTCAGAACTTTGGAACTGACCGTGGTATCATGTTTAGGAGGACACAATTCATTGACATCCTCCCTCTGCTGGCTAGCGTTATATACACCTTCGGACTGACTGTTCAGGGTAGCACTTGACAGTTTAGGGGAAGGTTCCTTTTCATCAGTGGTTACAAAGTTTGTAGCCACTTTATCTTCTGCTGGAGCAGGGTAGGGTTCCTTTTCACCCCTGGTTACGGAGTTTGTTGGCACTTTATCTTCTGCCGGAGTAAGGATCCGTCTTGCTCGTTTTGTCAAAGGCTTCAGGGGAGAGAACTCTTCTTGACTACTCAGGTCAAACACATCCATACTGCAGCGTTACCCTAGCACACAAACAAATATCTGTTTATTTTCAAATCCAGGGCATACAATGTATTGGTATACATGCAGTACACTTCTCTTTTTTTCAATACACTGAAAATTTCTTATTTTACTCAAGTCCTTAATTCTTTGATTCTGTTGTTTTGTATCAAATTGCCAGAATATAAACTCAAGAGCACCAAATGTTTGCTATAATTTAATTCATGTAGTTCAAAACTGTCTGTTAAAAAAAGCAAGATTTTAAAATCAACTAGGGTAAGTAGGGTTGCTTCTCGCAATATTACATGGATATTAATTCCTTGTGTTAAATAAGAATTTACAGTATTTTGACTATTTTGACTATATATAGGCACTTAATCACATCTTACTCACACTCTATTAAAAACAATTGCATCCCTATTACCATGACTACTGTTATAAAACTCTTGAGTACAGGTATGAATTAAAGACTGATATAGATGGGGAGTGTGTATGGCTTCAACTCAGAATTTTCACCAGATATTTCTACCGTACTTCAAACCCAATAAACTTCTAACATGCCATCAACTACATCTGTATCTACAATGTCTTGACTAGATGGAATGTTCTATCGTTAAAATTACAGATGTCCTACGGACCCGGTTTAGCGATAGAATATTCTTGCTTCGTAGCAAATAAAAAATATATCGAGCTGTATCTCGGCTAAATTTTCATATGGTTAGTCTCAAATAAATTCAATGTTGCTCTTTTATAATCCCATTTTACCACATTAACTGTTTTTGCAACAAAGTCACTGCCACTTTTAACATCACGTTTGAAAATTCACTGTTTACGATCGCCATGCTAATGATTAAACCATAGATATTCCGGTTGCGATTTCCGACAAAATGGCAGGCAAATTCAAAAGTGTTTATTTACAAAATGCCTTGGTACAACCCATTAAATGAATATTTTGTGGATTTAACTACATATGCATGTTCAAAAAGGTTTGTAATGTTTAAAAATTTGTTTTCCCCCTGTAGATTATTTTTAACAGACTTAAAATCTGCTTCGCGGCTGCTACATTGCAAGTACACATGTATATGGAACAAATTTTTTCTGTGACCTGAGCATAGCATGGTCACTGTAAGATTAATTCTTTCTATGTCTTGACGGGTAAGTTCTGAATGACCTGATTTTAGTTGATTGGTATGGGACACTTGCTGATTTAATGTGGATAAAAGTAAATTATAATCAACATACTTTCACAAGTTTAGAATTTTTAAATTTTATGATAGTACTGCAAAATTTTAAACAATGTTTTTAAAATGTTTGGAAGGAAAAAAATTATAAAAGCTCCAGAGAGATTCAAACAAATAACTTACAGATTCCAAGTTCATGCTCTAACCCATTGTGCTATGCTTTTAGGTACCATTTTGGGGGGAGGGGTGGGGAGGTGGGGGTTATAAAATTATATTGATTTATCATGTTCATTGTTTACTTCGATGGAAGTACCAGGGACGAATGTTATGTCTCTGGAAGTACGTCACAATGGAGGTTTCCCAGCCACTACATGGGCTCGTCACGAACTTTTCTTCTTACTACATGTATGTGACCACCCCTATACTATAAAATAAATGTAATTTATTTGGGTAACGTTAGTCACAGCTATAGAAGATAAAACTTATTGACGAGCCCCCGTGATACCATCATAACAGGTTAATCTCCGCCGACCAGCACTTGTGTTCATTAAGTCTTGAGTCCTAGGACCGAACAGACGGCTATTATAAGAAAATATTCACATAAATTGTTACAAACCTAAGCTATTGCTACATAATGATAATCACCGTGATTATCAAGTCGAACTGTCAGATATCCATTTTCCCGCAAAATTTGTTCTCTAGGTCCGCAAAACGTTTGAAAGTGGAGTCTATTTACCCGAAAGGCATCTATATATTTTAATGTAAATGATGTACCTATAAATATAGAAATATTTTATCTTCCTTTATCAGTTTATGACATTCGTGAAATAACAAATGGAAAATGGTCATCTACATGTATATTAATAGTGGGAATCGAAAGGGGGGGGGGGGTAATATTTTAAAGTGTGTTAAAAAAACATGTGATTCATAACCGCGGAACATTAACTGGCAAGATAGGAAATATAAAGATTACGTCAATTTCATTTGTAATGGTCGAGGACTAAATGACACGGACGTCTGAGAAAACTGTAGTTTGTATGAAGTGTATTTTCAATCCACCTCAGCGTTTCTAACTTGCTATATAAGTGAAAGCGATTAAAAAAAAATCTTCAAAGCGATTGAAAAACATTTTATTTCACCAATAAGTATATAATCAGCATATATGAGAAGATCCCAATTCGGAATAGATTCATTGTACGCAAGGCAAAGCATTGTCCGATGACTTCAGAGAATCAGTCGTCACAAGTCTGAAATCAAGAGGATTGTTGAAACGGGGTTTATTCCCAGAGAAGATTGAAATTCCGATTTAATGAATAAAATTAAACTCAGATAAAATTTTCTTATTATATATTATTACATAGTATAATCATAAATGAACTATAATTATTCTTAAAGAATAATTATATTTCACTTATGATTATACTATATATATATATATATATATATATATATATATATATATATATATATATATATATATATATATATATATATATATATATATATATATATATATATATATATATATACGCGACTGGGGGGTAATGATGTTAACAATTATGTCTAACTCCACTTTAACCTCAGACGTCACAAACATTAATTGGGTCCTGTGCTATTATCCGCAACACGTGCGTCGGATTTGTGATCTTTATAGATCAATGAAGAACAACACCGTGCTTTTGTATAACAAATTGTATTGTAACAAATGTACACCAATATTACAGGGAGTAAAGCAGGAATAAAGGAGAAGTGCGTTCTATGCATTCTCTCACTCTGTATTTATACTACAGTAACAGCCTAACATAGTTTATAGGCTCCTATTAGGCATCTATTCGGCTCCAAATAATAGGGCTTCCTGCTACCTAACAAGATTAGGCCACCATTAGGCGTTAGGCACCAAGCAATAGGGCCTCAGCACCTAACAAAATTAGGCCTCCGCCTAAGATACCCAATGTCATTAGGATACCATTAGGCTACCTCATGATAATATAATGGCAAATAAAACAAAACATCTATATTATGCATTGAAACTAACATACACAAATAAAAAAAACACTACATATATATATATATATATATATATATATATATATATATATATATATATATATATATATATATATATATATATATATATATATATGCCGTTTGAAATGAAAATTTTAACTATAAAGAAAGAAATGTGTGCGTTTTTCCATTAAGCTGTATAGTAGTTTGGATTTTTTTTTTATAACAGAGTTTTCTTATATTTTATATTTATATGCCTGACAGATTATTACATATGCAATTCAAATACTTACTATTGATCATTTATAATTCTTTCTACTCTCATATTTTGAACAAGTTAAAAGTTATCCTATTTAAAGTTACACCTCTACAGGAAATAGTATCCATGTTGTCACTTTTGCCTAAGTTATAAAGTTACCTGTTTTCTGATTGGCTAAGTTAGTTTAGTTTCTGTGGTTTTCATTGATTAAAGTTAGTGAATAGAATACAGGTATATATAAGAGAGTGTTCGGTCAGTTTTCTTCACTTGGGTTGCGGAGTGATTTGCTAAATAAATGGTAAGTCTCACTTTCTATTCTTGGCACTTAAACCTCTTGGTTTTAAAGCTATGAATAGATCAGAGTTAGGTTTAGCATGTATAAAGCATGATTTATGTAGAGCTAGAAAGTTAGATTTTAGTTCATTTTTTTAGGGTTTAAAGCACTTTTTTTTTATTATTATACAGATTTTCCTTGAGGATTGGAGTGTAAGTTTAGATAGGTTTTCCCTTTCACTGTCCTGGTTCAAGGTGTTGTGGATAACATTATTTTTTACAAGGAGGATTATATTGGTCATTTTTACATTTTCTTAGAGGAAGAAATTTGATATTTATAGAGATGTAGCTCGTTCCCATTTTATTATTATTATTGAATCTATTTTTTAGACTCTATGGTGTCCCAGTAGTGACATATTTTGATATTTGGGAATTATTTGGCATTTTTGCATTTTCTTATATATTTTTAAGTTAATTGTGGAATTTGATTAAATCTTTAAGTATCCATTGTAAATTCAGTTTATACCTATTTTCATAGTAATTTTCACTTTGAGCACTTCTGTTTGTTAATTTCAATTTTTTTTATTATTATAAAATTCTTGTTGCTATCCTTGACTTAAATCAACTCTATAAGCATTAATAAATTGTGTTAAAAATCTTATTGGTGTTCTTATTTCAAGTGTTGACCATAGTTCAGGAATCCCCTTACCTGGGTTGAATTTTAACAGAGCCAGTTTTTGACATTAGGGTTACTTTGATCACAAGAATTATTGCCCTTAGTCATACTGGTTCCGGTTACAAAGCTATAAAAGTTATACACTTTCTGCAAATTATAAAATTTAAATCAAACGCAATTTAATGCATGAAATATAAATTCTAAATAATTTATTTACTGACTGGGTATTTATGTCCACATACCAACATTGATAAAGAAAATTTAACTTTATTAAAATTGATCAGTTTCCTCTATATTTGTACAAAGCTTTTCTTCAGAGATTTATACAGTCTAAAAACGAGCCACGACCGTCAGGCCCTCTTAAAATTAAAATCTTTTATTGAAAGTGATTTCACAAAACAGAGACCAATGTCTGTTTTGAATTATTTTATGTGAATTTTTCAAATGTATTTTTTTAGTGAAACTGAAAATGTATTTTAGAGCTTAAGATATAATAGATGGATCATTCGAGTAATTAGTCAGCCCGTAACAGTGGAGTAATAATTCCTAACGGTGGAGTAATAATTCCTAACAGTGGAGTAATAATTCCTAACAGTGGAGTAATAATTCCTAACAGTGGAGTAATAATTCCTAACGGTGGAGTAATAATTCCTAACAGTGGAGTAATAATTCCTAACGGTGGAGTAATAATTCCTAACAGTGGAGTAATAATTCCTAACGGTGGAGTAATAATTCCTAACGGTGGAGTAATAATTCCTAACAGTGGAGTAATAATTCCTAACAGTGGAGTAATAATTCCTAACAGTGGAGTAATAATTCCTAACAGTGGAGTAATAATTCCTAACGGTGGAGTAATAATTCCTAACAGTGGAGTAATAATTCCTAACAGTGGAGTAATAATTCCTAACGGTGGAGTAATAATTCCTAACAGTAGAGTAATAATTCCTAACAGTGGAGTAATAATTCCTAACAGTGGAGTAATAATTCCTAACGGTGGAGTAATAATTCCTAACGGTGGAGTAATAATTCCTAACAGTGGAGTACTAACAGTGGAGTAATAATTCCTAACAGTAGAGTAATAATTCCTAACAGTAGAGTAATAATTCCTAACAGTGGAGTAATAATTCCTAACAGTGGAGTAATAATTCCTAACGGTGGAGTAATAATTCCTAACAGTAGAGTAATAATTCCTAATTCCTAACAGTGGAGTAATAATTCCTAACGGTGGAGTAATAATTCCTAACAGTAGAGTAATAATTCCTAACAGTAGAGTAATAATTCCTAACAGTGGAGTAATAATTCCTAACAGTGGAGTAATAATTCCTAACGGTGGAGTAAAAATTCCTAACAGTAGAGTAATAATTCCTAACAGTGGAGTAATAATTCCTAACAGTAGAGTAATAATTCCTAACAGTGGAGTAATAATTCCTAACCGTGGAGTAATAATTCCTAACGGTGGAGTAATAATTCCTAACAGTGGAGTAATAATTCCTAACAGTGGAGTAATAATTCCTAACGGTGGAGTAATAATTCCTAACAGTAGAGTAATAATTCCTAACAGTGGAGTAATAATTCCTAACAGTGGAGTAATAATTCCTAACGGTGGAGTAATAATTCCTAACAGTAGAGTAATAATTCCTAACGGTGGAGTAATAATTCCTAACGGTGGAGTAATAATTCCTAACGGTGGAGTAATAATTCCTAACGGTGGAGTAATAATTCCTAACAGTGGAGTAATAATTCCTAACAGTGGAGTAATAATTCCTAACAGTAGAGTAATAATTCCTAACAGTGGAGTAATAATTCCTAACGGTGGAGTAATAATTCCTAACGGTGGAGTAATAATTCCTAACAGTGGAGTAATAATTCCTAACAGTGGAGTAATAATTCCTAACAGTGGAGTAATAATTCCTAACAGTAGAGTAATAATTCCTAACAGTGGAGTAATAATTCCTAACAGTGGAGTAATAATTCCTAACAGTGGAGTAATAATTCCTAACAGTGGAGTAATAATTCCTAACAGTAGAGTAATAATTCCTAACAGTGGAGTAATAATTCCTAACAGTAGAGTAATAATTCCTAACGGTGGAGTAATAATTCCTAACAGTGGAGTAAACTTTCATTATTTGGGTTTAATAATTAATTCTTGGTGCTGCAATTTCATACCCAGTACTTAGTTGTAGGGGAAAATTGTTTAAGTAAATGCAAGTATAATTCAAGACCAATATATCGAGCGTATTCTGTCATCGCAAATAAACAGAATTTCATTTTATAGTGACTTGTATCTTGAAATAATTTCAATGTGTTTTCACTCCTAATAATGAGATGCATGTTACTCATTGTGATGAGAATTGTACTTCGGTACATTTTGTCAGTATCTTACGGTGGCTGCTATAGGATGCTGTAGCAGCCACCGTAGTATCTCGTTATAACGAGGGGATTTCTTTTCCTTCATAAATATGCACATTCTCTCATTTTAAGTTGACTATGAATTATAATTTCTGTTACTTTCTGTGTACTGCAATAAAAATAAAAATATTGTATAGACTATACATATTCAAAACACAAAAAGGTACCTAAAAAACTTAAATTTTTAAGGGGGGTCATTATTCTACAGGGGTCACTTTTCTTCATGTAGAATGAGCCCATTTTTATGAAAATGACGATTATTCTTCAGACAAAAGGGTCATTTTTCTACGCAGAATAATGACCGGGTTGTTTCGTTTTTTTTCCTTCGTAGGTGGTTCAAGTTCTATATCTAATTGTTCACCAAAGTTCTCATCAACAGTAGCAGTTTCTGTTGGTTCGGGGCGATTGAGAACTTGATCGAAATGTTCTGCCCAACGTTCAAGTTTAAGGTTTTCTGATGTTATTTTATTTCCGTTTTTATCTTTCACAGGACCACTGCAGTAGTTTCCAGTTAGTTCTCTTGAGGTTCTGTAAACTTCACTGATCTTATGAGTTCTCCTCTTTGGGCTGCTGTCTCTGCCTCATTTGCTCTTCTGTGTAAATATGATCTTCTATCCTGCCTAAGTTTACGTTTCGTTTCCTTGTTGGCTTCAGAATATTCTTTACTATACTAGTATTTTTCCAACAGTCTATCTGATTTCGCATTCTTCATTTTCCCTTTGAGGCGTCTCCTGGTGTCAATGAGGGCATCCTGGTGTTGGCATCAATCCGGTTTTTATCTTGTTTCTTTTTTGGAGTTGATTTTAATCAACTGCATTCCTATGCAGCTACTCAGGCAAACCGAAAGTGAAACAGTGTTTGGACCTAAGCACAAATTAACACCGCTGACAACATTTAGTTTTTGAAAATAATCGATAAATTCGATGTAATGTATTCTAAAGCATAGTTTTTCAAGGACACTTATTTATAGATACCTTGTAAATAGATTAAATTTTAAATGGTACGAACAATATAGATATTTGTATGTATTGAATGTAGACATAGTATGTATTCCTACGGCAGAGTTCAATATAGTTTTGTTCAACCAGACGCTCGGCTGTCTCCGTTAATATCCGACAAGCAGAGAGTCTCTCTTGCTTGTCGGAGATTAACGGAGACAGACGAGCGTCTGGTTGAACGAGACTAGAGTTCTATAGTGCTTGGATCCATACAATTTCTCAGAAATATTTCGATTACTGATACGTAGTTTGATGGAATTTATTATTTGAATATTACACATGATTCATATGGGGTTTTCACGAAATTCCTGTGGAAGAATTCATATTATAAAAAATGTGTATAATTCAAATACGATATAGGAAACGGGGTCTAGGAAACTACTTGCCATGCAAAATAACCTAACATATCGTTGATTAAAAAAAATAATAGTCGATAAAATCAACTCTCGTCAGTACTTCAGTACTTTGATTAACACCTAATACTGTGTTGCTGACATCAGTATAAACATTCTTAATGCTTTCTCAGATGTTCCCACACGGGTGTTCCTCAATCCCTTCACCAATATCACCTAGTACTTGGAATCTGTTCTTAAGCAAGGTGGTAAACTCTTTGCTTATAGAAGGGTCTTTTAGTTTGGTGATATTAAATCTTAATTTTGTTCCATCTTTCAATTTTTCAGCCTTTTTCAGGTGTAGTTTGACCTTTGCAAGAAGTAGATGGTGATCACTTCCAACATCTGCACCTCGTTTTACCACGACATTTTCAAGTGAGTGTCTCCATCGACCGTTGATGATGATATGGTCAATCTGATTTTGGTCCCTTCCAATGGGTGAGATCCAAGTTTTCTTGTGGATATCTTTATGAGGAAAGAGGGTCTCGCCTATTACCAAGTTGTTTAATCCACACATGTCTGCCAGTCTTTCTCCATTTAATTTATCGTTCATCTCTCCACACCCATGTTTCCCCATAGTTTGATCTCTACCTTCATTGCAGCTTCCAACTTTGGCATTGAGGTCGCCAATAATGAGTAGGTCACGAGCTGGTGTTGCATCAATTTCTCTCTGTAGTTGTTCATAGAAATTGTCTTTTAATTCATCTTCCGCATCATTTGTAGGCGCATAGCATGTTATGATAGTGGTTTTTGTCTTCCATTAAAGCAAGCTTGTGACAATCACTGTTCATATCGAACGCACCCGATTTTTCTTTTACCCTTAATTCTTTGCAACGGGCTTGGCCGACCCTACAATAGACATTTCCAGATTTCGCGAACACGAGGTCGGACTCGAACACTGACGCTTACTTTTGTCCTAAGATAATCAGGGAACATGTCAAAGCCCGATTTTTAAAAATGATTTAGAAACAACAATACAAAATATTACTATAATAGTTAGCAATAGAAAAATATCACTTGATAAAGGATATAGCGATCAACACGCAAATCTTCCCCCTTTCAAGATTTTATTATTTTTTATTCGAAACATGTAATCAATATAGAATAAGAATATAGAAATAAAATCATCAAGAGAACGTACACGTTTATACTTGACTCACACACTGCCATATCCAACCACAAACTTTGCTAGTAAGTGTTACTTTGCAAGTTAAAAAAATGATATGAAAAGATAAAAACAAATTCCCAAAAATGAAGAAATAGAAAATTGAAATGATTATTCATATATATTTACCCATGTGAATCATAGTTTTTCAAAATGTACAGTTTCTTTTCTTTTTTAAAAGCAGATTATTTTTTAAAATTGCATTTAATTGGTTCAAGAGGTGGTTGTTATTATTGTTTGCTTAAGAATCCTTACATATCAATTTCTAAGAGCCATTGATTCGAAAATATAATTACATGTATGTAGTGTAATTGTATTACGTTTGTCATTCAGGATACCCTTACTTATAACTGTGTTAAGACTCAATGATCCTGGGCACCCATGGTTAGGGAGGGATGTGTTACATCTCTTTGCATGGCATCCTCATAAATTCTTTCCGACGCGATGGGAAAATCACTTGAATATTTGCTAGAGATAGCCGAATATGTACTTCAAATAATTGATAATTTAAAACATGTTTTAATGTATCACCCAGAAACAGAGAGATGCTTTTTAATAGTATGGCTTTGCTTATACCCATGCAATTCACTTTTAATTTTTTTTTATATCCCCCCCCTCCCCGGCGATAGGCTCCATGAGAGTTGTTTTTTAGTATTTTGAACAACACTTAGATTTTTAACATTCAGTGACTGATTGAATTTGAATGGAATATGAGTATTTGGGAGCATGTGCGCGCATTTAGAGGATATAGTAAAGTTACTAAAAACATGCCTCGATCAGAACTTTCGCAAATTTAACACCCCTTCCTTCCCCCGAAAAAAAAATAAAAAATTGATCCACGCAGTGGGAGGATTTACCCAACGCAGTTGCAGTTATCGGTGGGACTTCACACATCTACATACATGTATTTTAATCCGACCCAAAGGCTCTTTATTATAGTGGATATAGACATTATTATTGGGTCCACACAATTTGTATCACTGATAATTTTATGGCATACTCTAAAACCTGGCCTAGCCCCATTGGCCTGGCCTGGCCTCAAAGTTGGCCTGGCATCACTTTTGGCCTCAAAATTGGCTTGGCCCCAAATTTTGGCCTGGCCTCAAAAATTGGCCTGGCCTCAAATTTGGCCTCTACAAAAATTTTTGGCCTCAAATCTATTTTTATATTTTCTTTACATATTTGATGATTTTATTGATTTTTTATCGATTTATTTTCAATACACATTAAATATCCCATTTGGTGGTTTTAGTGTCATATAGTGATAGTCTATTGAAAATAATAATTACAATTGAAAATATAGTACTAACAATATATATTTATGACTATAGGTATGAGTGATCGTTACTAATAAATTTTGATTCAGTCTGTTTTAAATTCTAAAGAACTTAAGAATGTAATTTTTCCCTGCCAGGATCGGACAATATCAATGTAACTCTTCTTATATAAACGACTTGTTTGAGAAAAAAATAAAGGAATAGGCCAATATTTGTGTATTCTAACCAACATCAAAGGTCACAAAATGTTTGACTTTGTTCAAATTCTGATAATGAAAATTCCCCATAGATGAAAAATTGTTTCCTAAATATACAAACAACACATGCATGAAACTTTACTCTAATCAAGAGGTGATGATTAATGACCATTGCTGAATCAAATTTTTGGAGAATGCAATGTTGCAGTCATTCACAAATGCCATTTATTAAATTAGACCGTGTGAAATGTTAAACGGCAGGGCAGGCAATGAATCTGACCCCAAAGCAGCAGATTAGCGACAGAAGAGACGGCATACTCTAAAACCTGGCCTGGCCCCATTGGCCTGGCCTGGCCTCAAAGTTGGCCTGGCCTCAGTTTTGTCCTCAAAATTGGCTTGGCCCCAAATTTTGGCCTGGCATCAAATTTGGCCTCTACAAAAATTTTTGGCCTCTAATTTATTTTGATATATATATATATATATATATATATATATATATATATATATATATATATATATATATATATTTACATATTTGATGATTATATTGATTTTTTCTTGATTTATTTTCAATGCATATTAAACATACTACTTGTGGCTTTAGTGCTTTATAGTGATAGTCTATTGAAAATAATACATGTAGTTACAATTGAAAATATAGTACTAACAATGAATATTTATGATTACAGGTTTGTCGAGTACTCCATTCTAATAGGTTTTTATTCAATCTGTTTTAAATTCTTAATTAGGAACTTAAGAATGTGATTTTGCCTTGTCATGATTGTATAACCATGGCGCGTTTTTGCAATGTACTAAGATCAAACTGCTCTCAGGATGGGACAATATCAATGTAACTTTTCTTTTATCAACGACTTGTTTGAGAAAAAAAAATAATGGAAGAGGCCAATATTTGTTCATTCTAACCAGCATCAAAGGTCACAAAATGTTTTGCTTTGTTCAAATTCTGGTAATGACAATTCCCCATAGGAGAAAAATTGTTTCCTAAATATACAAAGAACACATATATGAAACTCAACTCTAATCAGGAGGTGATGATTAATGACCATCACTGAGTCAAGTTATCGGAGGATGCAATGTTGCAGTCATTCACAAATGTCATTAATTAAATTAGACTGTGTGAAATGTTAAATGACAGGGTAGGCAATGAATCTGACCCCAATGTAGCAGGTTAGCGAGAGAAAAGGGTGATATCGAATTTCTGCTGGAGAGGGAAATAGGGCTTGATTGGTGTTGACAGGTAATGTAAACAGACTGCAGATATTAAAGTGCATTACACAGTGATAAAAATTTGATGCTGTGTACCAGTTTACAATTGTTTTGGATATCAATCAGGTCAGTCTCTTAAAACGATGTTTAACTTTTAAATGGGGATGGGGGGGGGGGGGGGTGGCGGCTCTTAGTTAATTGCTTTGGTACATGTATTGGCATAATCCATTCTTTTGCAATAGTAAGACCAGTGGTGTATATGCATGTCATGGGTATTTTTGTGTGTTTATACATTGATGAGATTAATTAAACTTGAACAGTCCGTCACTTTTCATATATACCATTCCTTAAACATTAAAAAAAACATTGAATTTTCAATTTCTAGAAGATATCAATAAAAATTTAATGTAAATCTAAGAAAATGAAAAAAAGAGAAAATTTAAAATTGGAGGCCAAAAATTTTTGAAGAGGCCAAATCAGGGGCCCGGCCAAAATTTGAGGCCAGGCCAAAATTTGGGGCCAGGCCAATTTTGAGGCCAAAAGTGAGGCCAGGCCAACTTTGAGGCCAGGCCAGGCCAGGCCAGGCCAATGGGGCCAGGCCAGGCCAGGCCAGGTTTTAGAGTATGCCCAGAAGAGACTGATATCGAATTTCTGCTGCAGAGGGAAATTTGGGCTTGATCGGTGTTGACAGGTAACGTAAACAAACTGGCAATTTTAAATTGCGTTACACAGGGATAGCAATTTAATGTTATGAATCAGTTTACAAATGTTTGAGATATTTATTAATCCTTCACTCAGGTCAGTCTCTTAAAATGATGTTTTACTTTGTTATTCTAATAACAGTTCGTGTACTTTTTGAATTGGGGGAGGGGGAGATGGTGGCTTTGAATTTTATAGCTGATCGCTTTAGTATTGGGCATAATCCATTCCTTGGCAATAGTAAGAGCAGTGCTGTACATGCATGTTATATGTACCCGGTATTTATTGTGTGTGTGTATAGACATGGATTAAATAAATTGAAACTTAATCAGTCAGGTCACTTATAATTGATATTTTTCCATATGATTATCCCTTAAACATGAAAAAAGCATTTAATTTTCAATTTTTAAGAGAAATAAATAAAAATTCAATGAAAAACTTAGAAAATGAGAAATAAAGAAATTTTAAAATTTGAGGCCAAAAATTTTTGAAGAGGCCAACTTTGGGGCCAGGCCAAATTTGAGGCCAAAAGTGAGGCCAGGCCAATTTTGAGGCCAGGCCAGGCCAGGTTTTAGAGTATGCCTAATTTTATTACATTACGCTTTGTACGAAGCGGATTCATCGGACATCAAAATGATACTCATATCATGCATATACTGAGTTCTATTTATCGCACATTTGCTAGGGAGGGAAATTGGGTTTGATCAGTGTTGACAGATGATGTAAGCAAACTGGCATTTTGAAAGCGCTTTACACAAAGTAGAAATCTGATGAACCAGTTTACAAATGTGATCCTTCGAAAAGGTCAGTCTACCGGCAATAGGTCAAAACCAAGGACTGCCAAACGAATGATTCATCCTCGGAGACAAAGTTTTTCCAATAGAGACAATTTTATCACTGCATACACTCATCCGGAAATAAATAAACATGCAATTCGGGAAATGAAACTGTACCACGCTATTGGTACCTTGTGGACGGTCAATAGTTGTGCCTCTCTGTCATGCAGAGGAAACAAATGATGAATTTAAAACAGCCTATACTAAATTTCATAACGTGTAATAAATAATGCAGAAAAAAAGATAGGTTTACTAGTTTACAATTTTTTTCAACTTTACATATGACCTATAAGTGTACAAAGCACGAGTCCGAGTTCGATGTCGCTCTACCTTGGAAAAGACAGCGGGACTATTCCGACCTTTAAATATCCGTATCGCTTAAGAGCCATATCTAAATATAGACATATTACGTAGACGACTATATTTAAATAGCGCGTATGTAGGCAAAATAAACAAACATTTTCCGCGCATTTCTATCGAACACGGCAACCACTAAATACAGTTAGAAAGATAACCATATATTCTGTATTCGAATGTTGACATATATCAATTTGATTTCTACTGTCCAGCGTGATTAAAATATCATTCTTCAGATACATGAATAAATTTGATTCTGGCTCTTCAAAACCGTCAGAGTTGTAATAATAATCATCCTATGTTTCTATAGTATCTAAATAAACGGTAAGTCTTGATAAAAAGGTAGAACAATTTTATCCGTACATATTTTCATTAACCTATTGCTTCATCACCGATTCAAACTTTTTAAAATAATTTTGTTTGCTTTTAACAACATGTACATGTATCTTTGAAATCAGCATACCCGGTTATTTCATTAAAAAAGGGTGAAAAATCAACGTTCTACATTGCTGCATACCGAGTACATTGTTTTAAAATCTCTTGTTCAGAAGAAAATATTTATCAAGTTTATAAAGGGGACTTCACACAGTAATGTTGAAAAAAATAAGCACGCATGCAAAATATTACATTAAGAAGAGTTTGAAGAACTTTATTCTGACATTCTTAAATTATCTATATACATTACCTTTCCATGCGATTAAAAGAAATAAAATTTTAAAACTTCCAACTTTTTCGGGATTCGAACCCAGTCAAAAATGTAAAACACAGTTACAATCTATTCTAACTGCGTTACCACTCGACTAATCTAGACATGAATTATAGAGGGGAAATTTAACACATCGTTTTTAGATTTCAAAGGTATTAATGATTTTTTCCAAAAGTCAGATTTATTAAAAATATGCCTCTTTGAAACAAAAATCGGAAAAGGTAGTTTTCAAGACATTGTCTTACTCTAAACGTTAAGATTAAATTTTGTTTCAAGGAGGCAGTTTTTCACAATGATGAGGATTCCCCTTTTATATAACGTGAGTTCTATCACATTTGTCTGTGTAACCATTTTCAAATTTATTTCATGGTCTTAAATAAGCTAGTACAAACTTTCCAAATAAAATTCTACACTGCTATATGTACAACGTTGCATGAAAAAAAAGATTTACATCGAATTCTGTAACTTTGGTTTTTGTATTTTATCTGCAACTCCTTTAGGGAAAATTAGCATAGGAACTGCAACACCTTCTTAAATGTTTAATGGGCGGTGTTGTACGGTTAGACAAAGTCGTACGCAATTTGGAGATTTTCTTTTGTCTTGAATAGGTGTGAAAACCCCTAGGGCATGTCGTTTTCTACCCTGGGTTTGTTAATCACTATACACAGGAAATGATCGCGACTTATGATTAATATACACAATAAAGGAAATGTGTACAAAAATAGAATTACACCTTGAATAATCGAGTTAAAGACAGCAGTGATAACAAGCATATCAGGTAAGAGTAAGAGAACAACACTAATCAATCTAACTCTGATGTTAACCTGAAAAATATCCTCGCGACCTTAAATTGCCATGAACCGCTTTGCGAATATTTTTATATGATAAGCGGCAATAAATAACTGTTTTCCAGATCGTGTATAATATCACAGAAAAACCTTGCCCATGAACAAGTTTATTAAGAACATAAAATACACACAAAATACAAATATAATCAATACATGTAAATGTGTACTTATTGTTTTATATAATACGATTGCAAACTGGTTGAAAGTTTGTTGAAACTCGATCGCACGGACATAGATCGGCAAAAGCATTTCATCAATTTAATTTACCCGGTATACAGTTTACGTAGATTAAATAGAAAAGTTTCAATACTTCTTCACAATTTAATAAGACTGAATAAAAATAAAATTATAATCCGATTGCCAAGCATACTTATCAATTTATGAATAGGCTATGTCAATTTGAAAGGATTGTAAAAATACATCGTCAAGAAGCATTGATGAATGATTTTAAACACACTCTATAAATTTAACATTTTAAATATATATATCGTATGTTATTCTAGATAGTTCCATTAAATAAAATGATATAATTATACATGTAGTGTAGTGTAGCTGTCAATTATTTTTTAGTCGAGGGAGATAACTCGCGTTTCAGTTCGATACCTTTGTTCACCTGTAATTTATCGTCAAGACCGCGGCGGTGTTGATTTGCTGGACAACTCTACCGCGGGGGTACGCGGTTTTACCTGAGACACCTGTTTTAAACCGCGTTGCAATTTGGACCGCGGGTGTGGCGGAATATACGGGATCCACGTTGACGGTACTGTAGCTTCGGCGAAACAGGAGAATAGTCTAGTACGTAAATCTTTCCTTGCTAGTATATAGCCTCTACACTACCTAGACTCCTGCAATGCCTCCACGTGGCAATGCACGGGAACTGAAGTTTAGCAACTTCAGGCGGAATTTGTAGAGGATCTCGGAGTAGCAAGGACCCCAGAGGTGCAGATTGCAGGCCCACCGGTGTGTCGACACGCCCTGTCTCTCACCAACCTTGCCCCAGCTATGGGTTAAATAGACTCACTGCCTTGTGGGAGGCTCGGGAGGGTCAAAGGCTATGGAAGTAAATCCGGGCAGATGAAGCTCGAGAGCAGTGGGCCTGCAATCGTCTATCGGAAGGTCACACCGAGAAAATAAACCCGGCCCAACAGAGTGGAGGTTTGGCGTAGTGCTAACTACTCTACCCAGTAAAAAACATACAGTTACGGAAACTGCTAATCAGGGAAATTTTCAAAACATGGGCAATACTGATGATCACCATTTCAAAAATGGAAAAATGACTGCTAAAAGCACGAACAGACCATCATTATTACCATCATTATTACACCAAAAACACGCCCAGTACATTGGGGCATGGAATGTGGGAACAATGTATGAGGCAGGAAGAGCTGCACAGATAGAAAGAGAAATGAAGAAATACAGCATTGAAACCATATTAGGAATCAGCGAACGCAGATGGACAGGAAATGGAGCAATAACAACAAGCTCTAAGAATGCGTCTTATACTCAGGAAGAGAAGATAACCATCATAAAGAAGGTGTTGCCAACATCATGACACCAAAGGCAAAGAAAAGCTTAACAGCATGGAAGCCTGTCTCCGAAAGAATTAAAACAGCATTGTAACGGGATGAGCGGAGGCTACTCCAAACAACAACAAAACATCTTAAATTTAACAAAATTTATTAACAAAAAAAAAATAAGAGAAAGAAAGAAAATATAGAAATATAAACACTAAACCACACAAACTCACACTCACACACCTTTAACACAACTAGAAAAAAATATGATGTATATACAAATGACCAAAAAAAATATGATTCAACAAACACCTCTTTACATCTTATTAACTATCATCTGTATTAGAAGAGTGTTCGAATCTCCGGGGCTGTAGTCCTGGACCAACTACGGACAACCACAACTAAAGTACGTTACGTCACCACAATCATCATCATCACCATCGTCATCATAATCATCGACACTATCGTCAACATCATCATCTACAACACCATAATCATAATAGACATCATCGTCATCACCATAATCATCAACTTCATCATCGTCACCGACGTCACCATGAACGACATCATCTACTTCATCATCATCGACATGACCATCATCATCATCGTCGTCGTCGACCTCACCATAACATCATCGTCGTCATCAACAGCACCATCACATCGTCATCGACATCACCATCGTCGTCGATATCACCATCGTATCATCATCGTCCTCAACATCAACAGTATGACACTACAATAAGTGTACAAGTGATACCATAACACCATAATTAAAACAATGTTGTATAATACATTATATAAGTATCTCACTGATAGTATCAAACTATGATAATGTATAAATAGTATTATATTAAAGGCAACATCTCAAAATATTCTAAGTATATGGTAACTAAGTTATTTGTTTACAGTAAACAATATGGCGTCTGAAACTTCCGGTGACGCACTTCTGCCCAAGTAGTTAAATGGAAAAAGTGACAATAAATTGTAAAATAAAATAACGCATACAAAATAGCCCTTGAAATCACCGGTTCTTTATACAGCAATATCAACAAGAGGCCCATGGGCCACATCGCTCACCTGAGGAACAATAGGTATGATAAAATTAGCTTAATTTAGTCATAATAAAAACTATCTGGACAATGTAGTATAATATACATGTAGATCCTGTTTAAATAAAAATCAATTTTTTCCACTGGATATTCTTATGTTTATTATCATTAGTCCCTTTTCTAACAGGATGATTTTATAGTAATATCACATGTTGAGCATTGCAACTCTCAAAAAGATCCTAAACAATTGTTTATAAATGGGATATAAACCTGCATCAAACTCTGAACCCCTTGTGAGACCCAATCGTCCAGGAATCATTCAGAAGCCAAAATCTAAACAATATTAAATAATCACCTGGCTGATTAGTTTCTGAGAAGAAGATTTTTAAAGATTTTCACTTAATATTCCTATGTAAAATTTCCACCCCTATTGTGGCCCCACTCTACCACCCAGGAATCATGATTTTTACAACTTTGAATCTACACTACCTGAGGATGCTTCCAAACAAGTTTCAGCTTTCCTAGCTTATTAGTTTCTGAGAAGACGATTTTTAAAGATTTACTCTATATATTCCTTTGTAGAATTTCGATCCCCAATTGTGGCCCCATTGTACCCCTGGGGGAAATGATTTTCACAACTTTAAATATAAACTACCTGAGAATGCTTCCACACAAGTTTCAGCTTTCCTGGCTAATTAGTTTCTGAGAAGAAGATTTTTAAAGATTTACTCTATATTTTCATATGTAAAAAGTCACAATTGTGGCCCCACCTTACCCTCGGGAGTCATGATTTTCACAACTCTGAATCTACACTACATTGGAATGCTTCCACACAAGTTTCAGCTTTCCTGGCCTAACGGTTTTTCAGAAGAAGATTTTTAAAGATTTACTCTATATATTCCTATGTAAAAAGTTGAACCCCCATTGTGGCCCCACCCTACCCCCGGGGGTCATGATTTTCACAACTTTGAATCTAAACTACCTGAGGATGTTTCCACATAAGTTTCAGCTTTTCTTGCCAAATAGTTCTTGAGAAGATTTTTAAAGATTTACTCTATATATTCCTATGTAAAAAGTCGACCCCCATTTTGGCCCCACCCTACTCCAGGTGGTCTTGATTTTCAAAACTTTGAATCTACACTACCTGAGGATGCTTCCACATAAGTTTCAGCTTTCCTGGTCGAACGGTTTTTGAGAAGAAGATTTTTAAAGATTTACTCTATATATTCCTATGTAAAAAGTCGACCCCCCATTGTGGCCCCACCCTACCCCCGGGGATAATGATTTTCACAACTTTGAATCTACACTACCTGAGGATGCTTCCACATAAGTTTCAGCCTTCCTGGCCTAACGGTTTTTGAGAAGAAGATTTTTAAAGATTTACTCTATATATTCCTATGCAAAAAGTCGACCCCCCATTGTGGCCCCACCCTACCCCAGGGGGTCATGATTTTCACAACTTTGAATCTACACTACCTGAGGATGCTTCCACACAAGTTTCAGCTTTCCTGGCCAAATGGTTCTTGAGAAGAAGATTTCTAAAGATTTACTCTATATATTCCTATGTAAAAAGTCGACCCCCCATTGTGGCCCCACCCTACCCCCGGGGGTCATGATTTTCACAACTTTGAATCTACACTACCTGAGGATGCTTCCACACAAGTTTCAGCTTTCCTGGCCAAATGGTTCTTGAGAAGAAGATTTCTAAAGATTTACTCTGTATATTCCTATGTAAAAAGTCGACCCCCCATTGTGGCCCCACCATACCCCAGGGGGGTCATGATTTTCACAACTTTGAATCTACACTACCTGAGGATGCTTCCACATAAGTTTCAGCTTTCCTGGCCTAACGGTTTTTGAGAAGAAGATTTTTAAAGATTTACTCTATATATTCCTATGTAAAAAGTCGACCCCCCATTGTGGCCCCACCCTACCCCCGGGGGTTATGATTTTCACAACTTTGAATCTAAACTACCTGAGGATGCTTCCACACAAGTGTCAGCTTTCCTGGCCAAATGGTTCTTGAGAAGAAGATTTTTAAAGATTTACTCTATATATTCCTATGTAAAAAGTCGACCCCCATTTTGGCCCCACCCTACTCCAGGTGGTCTTGATTTTCAAAACTTTGAATCTACACTACCTGAGGATGCTTCCACATAAGTTTCAGCTTTCCTGGCCTAACGGTTCTTGAGAAGAAGATTTTTAAAGATTTACTCTATATATTCCTATGCAAAAAGTCGACCCCCCATTTTGGCCCCACCCTACCCCAGGGGGTCATGATTTTCACAACTTTGAATCTACACTACCTGAGGATGCTTCCACACAAATTTCAGCTTTCCTGGCCTAACAGTTCTTGAGAAGAAGATTTTTGAAAAATTCTCGAAAATTTTCAATAATTCCTAATTATCTCCCCTTGTAAGAGGGCTTGGTCCTTAATTTTCACAACTTTGAATCCCCTTAGGCTAAGGATGCTATGTGCCAAGTTTGGTTGAAATTGGCCCAGTGGTTCTTGAGAAGATGTTGAAAATGTGAAAAGTTTACAGACGGACAGACGGACGGACGGACGGACAGACGGACGGACAGACGACAGACAAAATGTGATCAGAATAGCTCACTTGAGCTTTCAGCTCAGGTGAGCTAAAAACTGTACTATAGAAAAAGGCGAATTCTATTTAAACACTCTCGCTAAAGTCACATCTCAGTGAACACACAGGTAACTCTACAGTGAACAATGGCCAAAGTGACTTTATAGGACGACTGCGTAAAACTAATAAAAAGACAAAAATTTACAAATAAACTACACAAAACTAAATAAATACTTACCACGGTCAGCTATCCGTGTCCGCGTCAAATGCTGAACTTGAGAGACTAAATCATGCCACACAGGCTTCTACCACGATACCCCCTTCTATATAACACTGAGCACGTCTTTATCGCTGGACAGCTCGGCCGGAGGCGTGTTCAACAGAGCGAGTGCTCGCGATCGCTCGCTAAAATTTGTATTGCGGGTATAGGAAATTTTGGCGAGCGCTCGCGAGCACTCGCTCTGTTGAACTCGCCTCGGGTATAACCTAGCGCCTATTTGAAATATACTAATATTAAATATTCCTAAGTTTAGTATTCATAATAAAATAGGGACAGTATATATTGTGATTGAATCCAGCATGCAGTTTCAGTCTGAGTCCACATGCTTCACCTGTCAATCAAATTAGCCCGCGAGCTGCACCATGCACCAGCGGCAGAGACATAAAGTAGCTGCAATAGACGCATATGACTACCCTGTGACCAGGTCACCAACACACGAAAAGCCATTTACCATCGATGTATTTTAAACGACCAAATGCTTTCAATTTTTGGGAATTTTTTTCATGTAAAAAATTAGTTGTTATTATTAATTTATGTAAATTTATCAATATTATAAATAAGAGAGTCAACTAGCTCTCCAGGTTGATGTGTACGGTATACACTTTATGTACATGTATGTATAATGTTGTCTGTATTGTATATTTTCTCTTTGTTGTTTTATACAATATGAGAATAAATAAAATGAAATGAAATAAAATGAAATGGGTACATCAGCTAAATTCACTTCGAGCAACACAACTTTGGCCACTGCTTATTATACCAGTGGAAATTGACTTTGACCAATAGTTAAATTAACCAGTGATTAAAGTTACCAGAGTTTTGAGTAACCCAGTCCTGACCTACAGGCAGCGAAGATCGTGATATAATTTTACAAAAATAATTGGTTTTATCGGTTATCGGTTTTTTTTGCACTTTTACTACTATTTTAATGTTGTTTAGGAATAACATTTGCGGATTTGTCATGCTATAATATTTGCGGAATAGTTAAAATATTCATGTGTATGTTGCTACAATTGTATAACTAACGATTATAGAAAATCAGTTCAATAATCCGACAATCATAAAAAACGTTATTCCACGTTAGATTGAAGATATAAAAAGTCTATAGAATATCTCATGATATTTGTGACAGAATATAGTTTCTAACTAACGACCTCCAATCTCACCTTTAATCTTATTTTAATGGACGTTTCCACGATAAAAAAAGAAATTATACCTCGTATGTCAGTACTTCTTTCAAAGGAGAACTTGAAATGACTTTAATTTGCTCAAATTCGTCAAATCAAACTCCAATTTCGACTCTTGAGTCGGGTTTGAAATTATTTTGTATATCACATTGTCTCGTGACATTTGGAAAAATTAATTATTTTATGATTATATTTCATGATTACAAGCAGAATCTTCATAAAATCATGTTAGGTAGCATAATACTAGTAAAATAACACAGCTTATTCTAACTATTAAAATGGCAACTTTGAATTTGCCAGCACTGTAAGTGCAAATTAATATACATTGTCAATCACCTGTAAATTGTATATATATGACACTTTAATATATTATGAATGTATTCACTTAATATCAGTTCATTGTGGTTCATTGTGGTTCATTGTGGTATCATTGTGATATCATTGTGGTTCATTGTTGTTAAAAGACGCGCCCAAATCCAGAAGTGAAATCTGAAACTGTAAAACATACATATGACAACCACATTGATAGGGCGAGAGTTATAACATATGACAGTCTGTGTTACGTAATGCTAAGAATAACAATATCCATTCTTCCTCTTTCTTGTGTGATTTTTTTTATTTTTTCCTTGTTAGTCTTATATCCGTTTTTTTTTTAAATATTAAAGAGACTTTTAAGTTAACAAAATAACGAACAGATCTGCCTCTATTATTGGGTAAAGAAAAAAGTCAAATATTTTAGCTTTATTAAATAACATTTTCTCATTGCCTCTTTTCAGACATATGACGTTAACTATTTTTATCATGATAAAATATGTATAATCTCTACTTAATTATTACATATATAATAAGGGAGAAGGTATATATTTTTATTATGAGAAAAATATATATAACATCAGGTTTCTGTGGGCCTCTTATTCCTGACGTGAAAATAAACGAGTTATCGAACCTTACAATAAAATATTAACCTTTCATTGTATACAACGCGATTGATGGAATGCGAATTACCACTTGCATATTTCTCTACAATGTGTATCGATAAATATTCAATTATGATTTTTAAACTGTTATTCAGAATTAAATTAATTGTTCGTTGTTTTTTCCTCTCTGTATAAACCATGCATATCTAACGACTGTTTCGTGCATGCATTATTCATTAGCTTGATTAATCATTGCGGTGCATGCCGACTACTTCCTTTTGATCCGCCCCCGCACTTGAAGGTGATTGTCGTTCGGTGATGGCAGACTTGTGGTAGAACCCTTATTGATCTTGCAGACGAACTTCGTACAAAATGTGTATGATTCACTCTCCTCTTAGCTCGGATGTGAGTCCTTAAAGCAACAACAAGCCTCTTTCTGCATAGAACATTCATAATTGTGTGTACAAGCGTGGATCGAGTATCTCTGTGACTGCACGCTGCAGTTATCTAGGGGTGAAAGGGCCTTTTTATATCGTTGAGTAATGCCCATTGTAAACAACCCATATCTCTTTTTTACCTGTAAAATTCAACACTTGTTTACATGTGAATCACACGAATCAGTTGTAGCGGAAAATTTCAATGAACAGGATGTTTAAAACTTGAATTTAACTCAAGGTAAGTTGCCTCTTTTACTGTTTGAAACGATTTATAGAAAAATGAAAGTCATTCGGGTCTTGTAACGGTCTTGTAATGGTCTTGTATTCTATAAAGATCAATATGTTGTGTCTTCTCTTCAATATGGAAAGAAATAGGTAGGTTTTAAATTATTGATTAACTTTCGCTTGATAGTTATAAAAGCAATTTTTTCGTCTCTTTATGTTAATTTTGGGGTAAACGGGATATCCCGGTATTCATAGAAAACCTTCCCTGTATGAGACCTTTGTCAAAAATACTCGGGGGAATCGTGCAACAACCACGTAATTTAATGGGGGTCATTAGTACATATAAGGACCTGTGTATATTGTCTGAGAGAGAGAGAGAGAGAGAGAGAGAGAGAGAGAGAGACTGACAGACAGACAGTGAAGAACACAGAGAGAGAGAGAGAGAGAGAGAGAGAGAGAGAGAGAGAGAGAGAGAGATGCTATCTAAATGTATAATGTATATACTGAATACTGTGTTGTCATTATTCTACTGCACAGAGGTACACCTATTAAACCTGCGAAATAGAACAAACACATATGTAACATACAGTGTTTATCGAAAGCCCTCAGAGAAAAAGTGTATTAGTTATTAGTCACACACGCGGCAATTATCGTATGTTAAATCTATAATTATTTCAGTATGTTTTTTGCTTTCACTCAACTCAAAAACCATTTTATATCCCAACGGGAAGGCCTGAAAACAGGTTTTTTTTTTATATCGTGGCTGATTCCAGTATTGATATGACATTAATCATTGTTTACATTGTGTCGCTACAGCGTGTGACAAGGATATGATAATCTAGATAATCCAGATAGGCCAGGGTTTTCTCTTCGCCCTTTCTCTCTTATCAAAACGGTGGCATTTTTAAGTTGCTACCATTCTCAATAAAAAGTCACAATAACGGTGAACCAGAGTGCTTCATACAAAAGGAAGTCTACTCTCTAATGATAAGAGTTCCACGGGCTTTGTCATTTTCTAAATTATACCACTTAAAACTCGCTAACGGATATACACCCCATCTCTCTCTCTCTCTCTCTCTCTCTCTCTCTCTCTCTCTCTCTCTCTCTCTCTGTGTAATCAAAGAAGCTTCAGTTATTAAAGTCTAGCTAATAGTATACGGTTAATTTTCTTATAAAGAATGGAAATCGAGAGCTAAGAACTTTAAAATGAAAGTAAAAAATCCAACATTTTAGAGAAACAAAACGGAAATACCCAGTGTTAAAAGTTGCCAAACTGTTTCGGGAACATGCACATGTAAATATCTGTACCCGCGTTGACGACAATTTGGGTATTTATACGTTTAAGTTAATTGAACGCATGGAACGATTTAATGGCTCGTTTTTCTCAATTAGCATATTTTGTCCATTATCACTTCGACGGGTTTTAAACCATGAAATACACAACTATTCATAAGATGCAATCAGAAAAAAAAAATCAGTGGAATGCCCTGCCTTCTAACAGACACGTGGATATAAACAAAGTGTTAACACACGTGTTCTTGAAGGAATCTCATAAATATATTCACAATGTCAAGACTTCTTTTTTCTCTCCCCCCCCCCCCATCGTTGTCAGTGAACGTAGCGGTAACAACAAGCCTTAAGGAGGCTGGATGGTCGTGATATATTTATAGACTTTATGAGTCTCCTTTACAAGGAGAGCTTTGTGTATATATATGTAGGAAATATTCAAAATGTAAATCTGAAATATAAGGGATTTTTCTTTACTATATATACTATTTTATGGCTTAAAATATCATTTCTAATTATTTGATGGTTAATTTTTTGGACTATCCAGTCACCTTAATAATCTCCTTTTACATATAGGAAATATTCAAAAATTTAATGTAAAATATATGGAAATTGTCTTTACTATATACTATTTTATGAGATAAAATTAAGGTAAAACTGATGGTAAATTTTTTGGACTACCAAGCCACCGTAATAACATATGGTCGGTATAAGTCTGGACCATCGTCTTTAGGACGTCGTGGTCTTGCTTCAATGCAATAAAATGGGAAGGAGTCATATACTGTTGCTGATCAATAATAAAACAGTTTAATTTTCTTTCTATTTGCTGACAAATGAAATTATGAAAATAAAAGCTTTGACTGAAATATTCAAGTTCATTTATATATAGGTCAATAGAACAATAAATATGTGTCTTCAATACTTCTATACAGATATGACAAAATCTCTCTCTCTCTCTCTCTCAAATCTTGGCTGTTATAATTATGTAATATTTCTCGAACAAAATATGTTTTTAAATTTCGTAAAGAACATAACTAGGAAAGTCGGTCGGCTATTGAAAGATTTAGCTTTCAATGGAAATTCTGAAGGTAGTTGTTAAAATCGAACGCTAGAAGAAAAGGCACTGTTTTTCTGCAATTCGAATCTGTAAGAGAACCACTTCTCTTTACCATCGAGCTAAGACTTGCGGTGGAGGGGGGGGGGGGGGGTGATTGCTTCACATATTGCATTAATTGAGAGCTTTTGTGTAATTCAAAACGTAATATTGAGAATACCGAGTTCGCAAGTCAAATTGCACACACAGTAATCGCTTTTTCTCTATCGTAAAGATGTTTAAATATTAATTTCAAAGTGCCTGTTCCCCTGGCACTGAATAATGGCAGAAAACCTGACGCATTGGCTGTGTAATCGTCTTCCCATTAAAACGATTTATCATGATGATCTAGCCACAGTCTGTAAAAAATATTAACTGACTGCATGGTGCAAATTTCTGCACTTTTAGACGAATTAGATGGGTGTATGGCTATGAACATGGCTGTACGTGCGTTATCCTTTTTCCATCTTTAAAAAAAGAAAACTATCTGTCTGCTGTCATAATTTTGCAAGATAAAATTTAGGCACATACATGTAAGAATGATTCAGTAATAGTAAAAATAATGAAATGTTAGCTAGTATCTCGTCAAATAATGCTAGCGAATATCTGGTCAAATATTTCTCCGATTCAATTTTGACCACTCCACAATTAACCTTTCACAACCCACGCTTTCCCGTAGAGCTACCGACCTGCAGCTATCTCCATACATGTACCTGTTGCCCCACATGTGTCTGTGTATCTATACGGTCATTTAAAATGTAATGTTTTGAAACGTTAAATATATACATATAGCCGTTTTGAGGCCAGGAGACAGGGTGGTGTATCCTGTCTCTGTAGCCAAATGTTGGTGTTTCGAGAGCCCCCCCACCCCTCCCCCACAAAAAACAAAACAAAAACAAAAACGAAAAAACACAAAACAAAAGAACCCTGTAGGATATCTATAAAAAATTCCCAGATATTCAAAACTTACACACAGGTAGAATATATAGTTTCAATGTCATTCATTTTTCTAAACTGTAGCGGGGGGTGGGGTGGGGTGGGGTTGCGGAGGAATGTAAATGTACTCAATATCCATTACATTACTCTCATCAAATTTTTGCATGGCTTCCAGATTTCAAGATATTATAAGCTCGACGACTTTTATATCCATATAGAAGGAAGTTGTTGTGCATGTTACAATGTAATATATTCAGAGATTCAACGTAACCCTACATCATCAAACTTAATTTGATCGATAGAGAAGTGAACACAGAACACATTGCGGTACAATCTATCTAATGCCAACTGTTACATAAGAATCAAAACCAATGCATGTCTAAGGTATGAACATGTGCTTTCTTCTCTTGACAATTTGGCGATGGCTGGTGCAAGGATGTTAAAACGATGTAACCATTGCACTCGGAAGTTTATTCTGTTGGTTTGATGCACACCAGCAGGTTCATGAGAATTCTATATCACTTTACATTTTTTATCATCTGCATGTGGTTAGTTATTATAATTCCAAATCACGTAGAGTCGGAATTCATCAAACTCTCCTTTGTAAGGAGATATAAAAATACTTTAAAATGGCCTTTACTATGGAACTTTATTAAATAATCTTTACTACATACATTTCATTTATTGCCGTCGACTCAAACTAAACCTTGGAAGAAAACCGGACTAGCTGATGCCCGGGGTGTATGGAATACAGAGAGAGAGAGAGAGAGAGAGAGAGAGAGAGAGAGAGAGAGAGAGAGAGAGAGAGAGAGAGAGATATCCTGTAACCCCCGACGTCACACAAGCCGTAGGATCCGAATACATAAAATTCACAACCTCCCCTGTACAGATTTTCTGAGTGGACCCCCCCCTCTCCGGAGAAATATAGTTTTTACTTGTTATGCACGTCCCAACTTTATATTCTTGAAAATGCCACTCTCGTCCTACAGTCGTGTCCCAATCTTATTTATAATACATTACAATCCAGTGACGTCACTAATAATGATTAGGTTTATTCATGGAATTACGAAAGGCAAGTGTTACAAAATGATAAGATCTCAAATTGCTAGTTAAGTTTGAGAACACTTTACTGGAAAGAAATATATTAAAGGAAAAAAAACCCACTCCGAAACTTGATAAATATCAATAAAGTCACAATGATACACTTAAGCGCCACTCACACATGTCATTAATAAGTGCATCTCTCAACGCATAGAAATCTGATCAGTGTTTAACCTTAATTGTTTGCAGTTTATCTACCGAGCAATTATAAGTTAAGATTACTGGAATATTTTCAAGTGCAACTAATTAAAATCCCAAACATGATCCAACAAAAACACCAGTGGCATTATGTTGCGCTCTCTTATTATGCTTATGACTTCTTAGCAGAAGCTCATAAATCGGGTTCGGAATTCGGAAGCATCCAAGTGTTTTTGAAAAGCCTCTTATAGCGCTCCCCACTCTTGTTTGACTTACTTCTGTGTCTGGCTGCTCCTTTATTCACAATTTCAGACAGATAGACACTTTCTAAAATGTTAGTTTAGTTCTGCATGACTGTATATTTTAGTCGAATAATGTTCACGTATCACATAATATCAGTATACATTGGTTAAAAAGCTTACTTGAGTACTCAGTTACTTTGAAAAGTATTTGAACGTTAGATCACTTGGACTTGTGTAGAAAAAAAACATCGTTAAAAAAGTGGGTACCTCGGAGGAAAATAACAAAGGATGACGCCATCTTGGATACCGCGCCTTTTTTTCTACACAAGCCCCTGTGGTCAGATGTAATAAAGTAATGGAATGCACCCACATTTCAATATAGACACAAGGGTTATAGTTATATTTTTAGTTTTTTTCCCAGAATTGCATAAATAAATGGATTTACAAACAAGTGAACACAGATTTGCATGCTTTTACATCTTAATAAAGTACAGAGTCAGAGGCATATTAAAGCATTTCCTCAAATGAATTAAGTATTTTACAATTTGTTCCCGACATGTGTTTTTGTTAATGAGGAACCAATTTATCACTCCATCAAACACATATATAAATCGTGTCTTGGCAAATAAAGTGAAACAACAGTCACGTGTAAAGTATACAGGTCACATGACCATCACATGATTTATGTACCGATATGATCGATAACCAATCGGAACATCGCTAGCCCTTTTCCGTCAAGTCAAAAAAATAACATTATTATGAACACAATTCGACTACACAACAAAAAGAAAATATCATATGTAAGAAATCCAGCCTGGCAGCACAACACTTGTTGGTTGTTCTTTGTATTAATTTTTTGGGACCATATTGGCATATATTTCAAATATAAAACAATGTAATGGTGACCTTGACAGATAAAATTGGCTGTGTAAAGACGCCACAACTGTCTCTATCAGTCAGATTGACTTAACTCTATAACGTCAATATCATAGTTCACACTTTGCAACTACTGACATGTCCCTTGATCACAATCTTGTGGGAGAACACTATATATTATAACAGTAACCTTTATGGTTTAACGGTTAGCAGCTGTTTTGTTCTCTGATATTAATATTTTATCATGTATCATAATTTTACTAGGAATAGGCCACCCATACATTTTTTAATAATTTAAATCTAAAGAGGTTTTATCTTATATACAGGAAGCCTAAATATTTATTTGCATAATGTTGATTGTGACCTTTGAATTGACTCCGAAAAGGGAATTCACTCAGTTCACTTTTCATACAGCGTGGAGAGGGAGTACCATGCTTATTCTTTGAGAGCTTAGAGGAAAATGAGAAAAAAAAAATTAAATTAATAAATTAAAAAAAAAAGAATGACAAGAACTCAGCTGTTTTATATAAAGTGAATAAATACCATAAAGAGGATAATTTTTCCACTAAGGGAAAAACCTAACATAACTGTGCATAACATACAACATATAAGGAAATTATAAGATAAGTGTAATCAAATCATTTCCTTATGATCTGACTATTTCGCCATTAAAATTTCATAGCATTGGATTCATTCCAGCTGTAACCGTATTTTTATATATGCATGCAACACATTGGGTTTTTTCTTCACATGGTTTTATCACGTGACCAACCAAGTTCATACCCGGGTGAAATTTTTAATAGCTGTTTATATCTGAAATAACGAGTCAAACAGAAATGGTGAATTTGATACTGAATTTATTTAATTTTTGTAACAATTAGTTAAACTACGTAATGGGAGTGGATCATAGTTGACAGCCCGTCACGATTGAAATGAAATGACACTGACTTTGGAAAGAGAAGATTTTGATGTTCATATATGTAAATGTCATACCAATCTGAAGCTTTTTGATCGCAAGACCGATATCAAACATTCTAGAAAAGATTTGATAACCTGGGTTGTTTTTTTTTTTTGTTGAACCCAAAATAAGATACGATTGGTTGTCTTTAACAGTATTATCCAATACAATCTCACGTTTCTCATCGTGTTCGGCTAGGACTTCAGTAAACTCGATTTGAGACATTACATACATGTACGTCACTATCAGTATAAACCCTGTCTTTTTTCTCTCTACGATGATACAACTTCCGCACTCACCTGTCTGGGTGAATTACTTCTTAGTTAAAGATACCATAGCAAAGTTTAGCGAAAAGTGACACAGTATCAAATAATGTTTTCACTACAAATTTGACAAAAAATATTAATAAGGATACCTGGTTTACAACTAACTGATTCAGAATATGGAGTATTTGAATTCTATTCTTGGTGAAATAACTTTTCTATTTTTTCTTTATTTCAGACTTGGTCACAACGTACATGCCAGCCACTGTGAACAGAAATGTTTCGTTGAAGATTAATTCCGCAGTAATTATGACATCATAGCTTCCGTTAACATCCTCTAAATATACACTAGATACACTGATAACACGTCATATATACTACAATGAAAGCAAAGTTATGAAATATTATCTATTGCGGTATTAGGAAGAGGGAAGTATGTAAATACATGATTGTACTACTTGAAAATCAATTTTCGTTTCGACAGAAAAAAGTGCAAATACAACAACAGTATATTTTTGACCAAGATTATGAGCGGCTGCTCTCGTGTGATGGAGTTGCCGTAAGAAAGCAGACAAAGTCATCTTGAATCAAGGATGCGGCAAAACGTCACAGTTTCCGTCTTCAGAGTAACTCGTTAGTGATGTGTTGATGTAGACTAGTTCCGGTGTTCGTGTGCAAGTTTGATAACAATACGTCTCCCATTAATTGTGTACCAGGATATTCGCTGACTTAGTGCTCACAATATTAAGGATATACACAGTGTTTGGGAAAGATGGACATGTCGATGGAGCTCCCCCCACCCCCTCCCCCCATCGTGAGCGAAGGGCCTGGCTCTCCTGATTCTCCTCTACCCCCGCCTCTTGATGGCCTTACGATCCAAGACAGTCCAGAAAGTACCTATTGTACCACTGAGGATATTATACACATGCAACAGAAAGCGAACAAAGCTAAACAAGGTATCAACCGAATCTCGGAGAAATACGACGCCGTGGACAAATTCGGTCCACAGGGTAGAAAGGATTTGTCAGGCAGCAAGGAGCGGCTGGATATATCCGAGCCCACCCCCAGCGGGCCCGGTAGACCGGGCCTCAACGTGTGTAACTTTGCCGAGGGCGTGACAGAGGAGGATTTACTTCAAGTGGACATGTTTTATCGTAGTCATAAGACCGAGGTTTTTGTGTGTCAGTGCCTTGCCAATCTCTATTTCGGGAAAGTTAAAGGAAATCAAGACCAGTGGAAATTCGCAATGACGGGTATACCCGTCCTCGTTTTGGATACCGGGGATCATCACCGGAAGAGGAAGTTACAAATTGTCCTAGCAGAAAAGGGTACGGGCTTTCTTTTGTGGAAGGATGATATCGATCACCTGTCCACGTACAAAGCCGAGCACCCGAACTTTCACACAATGTCGCTATCCACCGACCACACAAGACTGGCCGGTCTGAGCTTCGACCATGCAGCGTCGGCCTCGGATTTTAACACCACTATAGAAAAACTGACCTCCAACCCTGACGACGAACTCATGAGTCTTAGCAAAACAAAACACAAAAGACAAAAATCTGAGAAAAAGAAAGCAGGCAAATACAAAGCACCGAAAAAGACCGAGATTTCTACGCCATGTTGTTTTGTTCACGTGACTAAATTAGAGCGACCCGCTATTGACCTAACGGCGGACCATAGCATTATTTCGGGTCCAATGCACTTTGAAAATGTTTTAGAACCACCCAACGGAGGGCAAATGAATTCCACTAGTGATTCAAGTTCGGCCTATTCTGATGGATTTGGTTCTCACTGAAGTTTTTGAAAGGATATTAAGCCAAAATAAGAGATTCATTATAAGAGAAATTTTACCACGCGATTTTAATTCGAAGGAAATGCTGTGTTTGACCATAATGAAATCTTCATGAAACAACTTGAAAACAAATTCTATATTTAAATCCTAATATTTGATGGAAATTAAACACTAAGACATAACAAAATATTTCGGAATGATATAGCTTATTGCGAGTTAATTTACTTGACGTATAACAATTTATTGTCCAATGTAAAATATCATGTACAAGAATTTTGTAATGCTAAGCACCATTCAACCAAAGGTAAATTATTTGGAATACTGTACTCCAAGTTCTATATATTAATATACACAACGACTAAAATCTATTCATTTAAAAATTAATTAAACAACAGCTTTATTTGTACATGTAAAAAATATCAAATCTATGCCACACACTGTTATTTTCAGATACACACTTCATAATAAAGCGTTATAACGTAATTATAATATGCATTTTAAATAATTTAACCAGGCACGGTAGTGAAGAAGCATAACTCTAGAAATAAATGTCATTAAGGAACGATAGATAATTCAGATTAATATAATTCAATTCATATAACTTCTGTAGATACAAATAACAAGTGATTACAAGATGATACCTGTAGATTACATGTGAATACCCGATAAGTACGGATAACGTTGAGGTAGGAGACGGTTACTATATTTTACGACGGATAAGATACATTAAGGAGTTTAAGTTAAGGTAACCGTTATAAAAAATGTCATATATATATTTTTTATACGTTAATAACATAACGGTTAGATTTGGCCGAGAGGATAATTTGGTGCATGATGTATTCTTGATGTTTGCTGAATAAATACATTGCTAAGATGTCTAAGTTATTGTTTTAAATCAAGACGTTCCATATTTTCATCATGACATTTAAATCGCATGTAGAGGTTACATTCCATCCAGTTCATTGAGTTAAATGATAAAACTATATAGAAGATTCATATTTAATGATTTGGTTCTTTCAGGGTCAAAAATGGTAGCAATTTATAGAGACCTCATTGGTACATGTTGATACATTTATTTTGTAGAAGCTTTTATTATGATAGAACCATTTTAACCATTTTAACAAGGCACTAGACTTTCAGTAGGACGTAACTGTTAAAAATGACGCTGGTTTCAAGCGAATATACACCGATTGCGTAGTCTTAGCTCAAAAGCCAGACAAATCTTGTTGATTTCAAAGTGCCATAGCTGAGTGGCCAACAATGAAATAGATAGGCATACGTCACATTGCTGTTTGATACAACTAACCAAAGTCCAATCTCTTGTTAAAATGGTTCTAATATAGTGATAATAGCATCATGTACAATCTTTTCATTGATAAATGGATAGGTAATATCGTGAACTCAATGATTGTGACGTCTTTACGCCTTTACTCAAAATGAAAAAAAAATCAACTGATGATAATGAAATACCATCTACATGTATTGTATTTGATTGTAGTGTCATTTTCAACCTCCAAAAACTAGTTCAATGACCTACATTTTGAGCAAGTGGCCATTAAATGTTTTTTTCTAAGGTTAAAACAATCCCTCAAATCCCTCAAAATTTTACACTATAATTTAGATTTTCAAAACTGTGAAAAATGTTTCTTTTATATAGGGCAGAAAATGATATCAATAATAACATATTATTTGAGAAAAATGCGTATTGTACAACCTAATTAAAATAAGACCTTTCACCCCGCCCCATGTTGTGTATGGTTATCGCTTGTGAATACGTATATATATATATTACAAAGAACAAGACGGAAAGTCTAATTTTACTTAAAGTCTTACTGTTGTAATTGGATTGTTTATTGTACTGCTAGTACTTTAATAATTTAAAAAAGTGCGGGAAATTGTAATTTTTATATATAATCATTGATCCCTAAAGTATTTTGAGAATGACCTCAAAGATGTCCACATGGTAGTTTCTACGCAAAGTAAACTTAAGTCGGCCTCCTTAAACCATTAAAAATTTTCAGGTATTTAGAATACCATTGAAGACTGATACATTAGTAACAAGTATATATATAAATATATATATATATATATATATATATATATATATATATATATATATATATATATATGGGTATAGTCCACTAATGCATTTTCCATAGGCGGTAATGTTAACGTTCGGGCTCATAGCTCCGGCCCTAATTTTCGTTCAGCAACGAGCGACCTCTTGAATAAAAGCTCATCAAATTGTCTCTCTGCTGTTAAAATTTCGTGGTGTGAAGTCAGATTCGTTTTCCGGCAAAATGCGTCTGTATTGAAAAACTCTGAAAATGAAAGTAAAAGTAGGGAATTTCACAGCTTTGGAAAGGGTGTACATCAAACAATTTCAATTCTTTCCTTCAAATGATAATTTAATTTTGACACTTGCTTTTAAAATTGCAAATCCTCTTTTCTGACATGTGTCAAGCATTCTGATTTAAAATGTCCCAATAAATGTATATACACTCTGCAAGAATAGGAACTATTTTGCTTAAAGGCACTACTTTGTTGTCCTACCGATTCTAAAAATAGTTAGAGGGATATACCCATATATATATATATATATATATATATATATATATATATATATATATATATATATATATATATATATATAAAATCTCATACGTGTGGTGTATATAACCCGTGTGATAAACCTTAGCTTTATCAAACGGGTGATGCTTTATCAAATACTACCGGTCCGAAAAGCCCCTCGCTTCAACTCTTGACTGATCTATTTTTTTGTGTATATTCCTGTATATTCCACATCTACTTTTTTTACTACCACAAAATGATTTAAAAAGGATTCTGTCGAAGTAATTACAAATATGAAGGAAAGCACATACAAGTGTAGTTAATGAAACTGCAAATCACGTTAGCTATCGAGGAGTTCATTCTGACGACGCGATGAAAACAGAACGCTTTAGTTGTGATTCTATACAAGAACTTACCGAAATAATGCCTCCCAAGACTTATATCCCCACCAGTAAGCACCCTCATTAAAATTTTTAACTTCGAATAATTAGTGATTGTTTTATAAAACATCAACAACTGTTCATCGTTCGAGTCAATTCAAACTAACGAGAATTCGCAACTTTGAGTATGTCAAAACACTTGACTATTTAAGTCTTCAGTTTTTCCATGAAATTAAGATTTTAAACTCTAAGAAAAAATATATCGAGATAAAAAAAATTTGTTCAAGGGCTATTTCAGTGACACTTTACACTTAAACTGTTAAATTTACCTCCGAAATGACGTACTAAATTTTATTGCGCAAGGTCACAATAACCGCACAACACAACGTTGCATCATCGATTAGGCTAAAAAAAATCAATTCGTGTCATTTAAGGGGTTGTCTCAAAAGCTTTATAATATAAATCAAATCATATGAGATAAATAGAACATCTATAATTGTGTGATTTTATATTTGCTTTATCCTACTCGTTGAAATGGTTATATTCGCTCGGCAGGCCTCGCGAATATATACACCATTTCAACTCGTTGGATAAAGCAAATATAAAATCACACAATATAGATATTCTCTCTCTCTCTCTCTCTCTCTCTCTCTCTCTCTCTCTCTATATATATATATATAGCGCGCAACATATTAGAAAATGACCTCCTACTGATCAAAATGTTTTTTGAAAGAAACGTAAGGGAGCTATTTTTAAGTACATGTACAAGATAAACAATATACATATTCCCCAAGTTAAACGAAATAAATATCTAATGTTTGCAACAGCAATTATATTTTAAACTCACAACGCAAGTTCTCATCCCCTTTATTCAATAATGTACACCGCCAGTGATTTCAACATCGTTGGGGAGATAACGTTTGTAAGTAGAAAAGTCGACTCTCTCCCTTTGGTTCAATATTAAACAGCTTTAGTAATTTACATCTACTGAATATTTTTTGTTCTATTTTCTAAGAGATCAAAACATTGTAGAAACTAACAGGGCTGAAATATACACGGTCCAGTTCTAACCAAGTTATCAATCGGTTAAACCCTTCAACATCACGGACTGCGCAAAATAATCACATATTAGATAAAACTCATATGAGAGACGATTTGGCTGTTTCTTTTATCTAACTTACTGATTACATCAACAATTTAACCAAATTTATTTACTTTTTACAATCAATTTTTTTTTTAAAGAAAATTGCAAATGTATACTGTACAATAAAATGCATCTTTGATGATTCATGCCGAATATGAAGGTAGCTAGCTTCATACCCGCATATATCACCAAAGAAAGTATTTTTAAAAAGTGTTTAAATAAATACATGCATATAAACCTAACACTATCGAAAAAAAATAATAAACTAAAATAATTGTATCATGTTTTTTTTATAAATAGGAGTAGACAGTAGTCACTTGAAATTGAAAGACTGTTCTACTGTTAGTTGGAATTATGACGTCATAAACTAAAATTGACGTAATAAATAAAATTCACATCAAGTTTCATTCACACAAATATTTTTTTAATAGTTGAATAATAATAAGGATTAAAAATTAATTTAAAACAATAGGTACATAATGTTTAATTCATGCATCTGATGATTTGTTTTTTCAATCCATCTCATCTCGTTTACATTTCATTAAAATGTTGTTTGGCTTCATGTGACTTTTTGTGATTTCTGAAGTTTGATGAATGATTGAACGCCTTCCCACACACGTCACATTTATACGGTTTTTCACCTGTATGTGTCCTCATGTGTCTCTGTAAGTTATGTGACTGATTGAACGCCTTCCCACACACGTCACATTTATACGGTTTTTCACCTGTATGTGTCCTCATGTGTGTCTGTAAGCTTTGTGACTGATTGAACGCCTTCCCACACACGTCACATTTATACGGTTTTTCACCTGTATGTGTCCTCATGTGTGTCTGTAAGTGATGTGAAACATTGAACGCCTTCCCACACACGTCACATTTATACCGTTTATCACCTGTATGTGTCCTCTTGTGTGTCTGTAAGTGATGTGAAACATTGAACGCCTTCCCACACACGTCACATTTATACGGTTTATCACCTGTATGTGTCCTCATGTGTCTCTGTAAGCTTTGTGAAACATTGAACGCCTTCCCACACACGTCACATTTATACGGTTTTTCACCTGTATGTGTCCTCATGTGTGTCTGTAAGTGATGTGACCGACTGAACGCCTTCCCACACACGTCACATTTATACGGTTTTTCACCTGTATGTGTCCTCTTGTGTGTCTGTAAGTGATGTGAAACATTGAACGCCTTCCCACACACGTCACATTTATACGGTTTATCACCTGTATGTGTCCTTATGTGTGTCTGTAAGTTTTGTGAAACATTGAACGCCTTACCACACACGTCACATTTATACGGTTTATCACCTGTATGTGTCCTCATGTGTGTCTGTAAGCTTTGTGAATGATTAAACGCCTTCCCACACACGTCACATTTATACGATTTTTCACCTGTATGTGTCCTCATGTGTGTCTGTAAGTGATGTGACTGATTGAACGCCTTCCCACACACGTCACATTTATACGGTTTTTCACCTGTAGGTGTCCTCATGTGTCTCTGTAAGGAAGGTGACTGATTGAACGCCTTCTCATTCACGTCACATTTATACGGGTTTTTACTTTGTGTTTGCAATGCTTGAAGTACCGGCCCATGTGCTGCAGAATTTATTCTTGTCTTTTTTTTGGTACCATTCTTCTTCAATGGTTTATTTTCTTTTTCATCTGAAATAGTTAAAAAATATTAAATCATGGATAATTGAAGATTTATTTTCCATTTTTTGGGGTTAATTTTAAAGTTTTTTTCTCATTTTCATTGCTTAATCAGAAAAAACAAATCTATGATAATTGAAAAATTTTACCAAGATTTTTTACCATTTATTTTGTTCATTTTCATCTCTTTTTCGGTCATTTCCGTTGTCGTTGATTTATCTTCCCTTTCAACCTGTTAAATTAATGCAAAATTCAAATCATCTGCCTAGATACATTTGTAACTTACAGTTGTAACAAAGAGACATGATTATTCTAGTACATAATTATATTCGGGATTTTCATAACCTGGAGTTATCGTTCGTAACACGAGTTATCTCCCCATTAGAGCAGGTATAGCGCTATGTAACCAGTATAAACAAATTGTTGAAATAAACGTTTTTTGTCTTGTTTAATCGGTTATTGATTTAAATTGTCATTGTAAAAACAAGAGGCCCATTGGCCACATCGCTCACCTGAGCAACAATAAACATAATAAAATCAGCTTTATGGAGTCATATACAAAATATCTGAACAATGTCGTATAATAGATTTTGTATTAAAAAAAAATTCCCCTGCATATTCTTATGTTTATCATTGAGACCCTTTGTAACAGGGTGGTTTTACAGTCATATCACATATTGAGCATTGCAGTTCTCAAGAAGATGATCAGACTTAAACAACTATTTATATATGGATTATAAACCTACATCAAATTTTGAACCCCTTGTGAGGTCCAAGAATTGTCCAGGGGCCAGAGTCTAAACAATTTTAAAGAATTAACAATATGTCAAAATGTTTGCATATAAGTAAAACCATATATAATAACATTTGAGTTTTTGTGAATAACTTAAATGTTTTCCTTTGTAAAATTGGAATCCCCCCCCCCCCCCCCCCCCGCATGTGGCCCAACCCTACTCCTGAAGAATATGATTTTGACAAACTTTAATCTACACTATCTGAACTGACTGAAGCTTTTCTAGACAATTTGTGTTTAGAAGATGATTTTTAAAGATTTTTCCCTATATATTCCTATGTAAAAATTTGTCACCCCCCCAATTGTGGCCCCACCCTACCCCCTGGGATCATGATTTGAACAAACTTTAATCTTCTCTACCTGAGGATGCTTCCACACAAGTTGCAGCTTTTCTGCATGATCGGTTTTTGAGAAGAAGATTTTTAAAGATTTCTCTCTATATATTCAAATGTGAAAATTCAACCCCCCCCCTCTAACTGACGCCCCACCCTACCCATAAGGATCATAGTTTTATCAAACTTGAATCTACCCTAACCGAGGATGCTTTCACACAAGTTACAGCTTTTCTGCACGATCGGTTTCTGAGAAAAAGATTTTTAAAGATCTTTCTCTTTATATTCCTATGTAAAAATTCGACCCCCCATTGTGGCCCCATCCTACCCCTGGGGATCATGATTTGAACAAACTTGAATCTACACTACCTGAGGATGCTTCCACGCAAGTAATAGCATTTCTGGCCAATCAGTTTCTGAGAAGAAGATTTTTAAAGATTTTTCCTTATATATTCCTATATAAAAACTCGCCCCCACCCCATTGTAGCCCCACCCTACCCCCAGGGATCATGATTTGAACAAACTTGAATCTACACTACCTGAGGATGCTTCCACACAAGTTACAGCTTTTCTGCACGATCGGTTTCTGAGAAGAAGATTTTTAAAGATTTTCTCTATATATTCCTATGTAAAAATTTGACCCCCATTGTGGCCCCACCCTACCCATGGGGATCATGATTTGAACAAACTTGAATTTACATTACCTGAGGATGCTTCCACACAAGTTACAGCTGTTCTGCACGATCAGTTTCTGAGAAGAAGATTTTTAAAGATTTACTCTATATATTCCTATGTAAAAATTTGACCCCCATTGTGGCCCCACCCTACCCATGGGGATCATGATTTGAACAAACTTGAATCTACACTACCTGAGGATGCTTCCACACAAGTTTCAGCTTTCCTGGCTGATCAGTTTCAGAGAAGAAGATTTTTAAAGATTTACTCTATTTTTTCCTATGTAAAAATTTGACCCCCCATTATGGCCCCACCCTACCCCTGGGGATCATGATTTGAACAAACTTGAATCTACACTACCTGAGGATGCTTCCACACAAGTTATAGCTTTCCTGGCTGATCAGTTTCTGAGAAGAAGATTTTTAAAGATTTACTCTATTTTTTCCTATGTAAAAATTCGACCCCCCATTGTGGCCCCACCCTACCCCCGGGGAACATGATTTGAACAAACTTGAATCTACACTACCTGAGGATGCTTCCACACAAGTTTCAGCTTTTCTGGCCAAATGGTTTTTGAGAAGAAGATTTTTGAGAAATTCCAACAAATTTTCAATGATTTTTTATTATCTCCCCTTGAAAAAGGGCGTGGCCCTTCATTTTAACAAACTTATATCCCCTTTACCTAAGGATGCTTTGTGCCAAGTTTGGTTGAAATTGGCCCAGTGGTTCTTGAGAAGAAGTCGAAAATGTAAAAAGTTTACGGACGGACAGACAGACAGACGGACAGACGGACAGACAGACTGACGCCGGACAAAAAGTGATCAGAAAAGCTCACTTGAGCTTTCAGCTCAGGTGAGCTAAAAAACGATTGTGCAATTAAAGGATGCTGATACTAAAAAAAACAGTAGGGAGATTTGACGAGCGCATTTAATTGTACCATCCACGCTCGTACCATGGTGTTCGAAAGTGGATGGGAGGGACTCACTATTCATTTCCTTCTTTTCACAGATTCACAATTTTTTTTACTTGATCCCCAAAAATTGGTGGGGGCAACTTCATGTTTATTCACTTCTTTATATGTAATTTTATGAAAAATATCTGCTGCCCTCAATGATGCTACGCGCCTGCCATCTACCAATAATTAATGCAGTTGCTGGCGGTGAAGTGCGTGGTTTCAGGAGAGCGCAGCTGATACATGTACATGACTTACATTGTATTATCAAGAGAAGTGGACATGCAAAGCAGTCATACAGACATGGATGGGTTTGTCTGTCCACCTCTCTAAAGAGAAAGTTTCATTCTATCAGTAGGTCGATGTACAAAGATATGCATTATACCTACGTATCTGTACTGACCATTGGCGGACGTTACTATACTTCCTCTTGATGGGTTTTATTTAGATTAATTAATGACTAATTTCAATTTCATTATCATGGTTAAAGAGATAATGGATAAAAACATTTTGCAACCTAGCTTTTGCGTAATTTTTCGCATGTGACATGCAATCATGTTTTCATTTGAAGTTGCGTTGCGATTTTGATCGTCAACATTCACGTTTATATTTATATACATGTAGTTCATTCCATTCATAAGTTTTCATGAAATGTTTATTCCCTAACATGGTGTTTGCTATAGTTGGTACGTAAAAAAAGTACAATTCAATTAAGGTAATTGTCCATACGTCACAAAACAACGTATGACGTAATTCACGCGTTATTACGTCTTGCCCGTGCCCGATCTTTACTCTATACGCTTAGCAACGAACATAAATGTATTTACCTTAAAAATTGTTTTAGAATTAAAATTATACGCTGAAGAAAAATTACTTCAATTTTTAGAACAGTCTTTAAAACCAGTAAAAATAGTTGAATACAGGTTTTGTCTTGAAATCATATCAGGTAATTAGCGTTTTCCGCGTATGTGACTGCAATTTCTAAATACCGATCTCGATCCATAATACTTACCGATATTAAAAAAAACCTATCTTTTGCGATTTATATAATACAGATTGATCAACGGTTTGTTCAAATAATGTTTTCTATTTAACAAAAAGCTAAATATACTTTTTAGAGAGATGAAATGGTAAAACTATGCAAAATTTTCTTTTTACGGAACTTTTTTCAAAATATATATTTTAATGAATTTCACCAAAAATACGCCAATTGTGATCCTAAAAAGGCCGGTCCTTTGAGTAATTTTATTTTATTTTGATTAAGGGCCTTAAGGGGTAAACATTATCACCATTTCAGAGAATTCTGTAGGTAAAAAAAAATTTAAGAGATTAAATTCTCTTTGAAAATTTGTTTCATTATATCTCATTTGTGAACAAATTTATCTATTTTTTAATAAATAAGCATGTATAACATTAAAGTATTTGTTTTAAAAAAATAAATTCGTTCATTTTACATAGGATATCAGTCAAAAATGATTTTCTGAAAGTCAAATTTCAGGCTTAGGCCAATATTCTTAATGAATGAAAAAAGCACCATTTTCCGTAATTGGTTCTATTTTTAGCAACGGCCCTAGCTATTATAATACCGATGGACCAGTTAACTGGGTAAAATTTGATAAGGATATATCCCCAAATACATGTTTGAGAAATTTGAAAAAAATCTGTAGGTATTTTATTTATGTAGTGGGGTATGGATCATTACCTTAAATTAAGGGCGCTGAGATAAATGATAAAAGTAATAAAGGTACTAAAAGTAAAACGAACAAACAAACATACACAAAAAATGTGTTTAAGGTTTCTCCACCCTTGATGTTTTTATGGTTTAATCCGTGTAATTTTTATTAAAATTGGAAGATTGATATGTAAATATTCAAATTGAACTTTAATATTGGTATGTTGCAAATATTTTGTTCATGCTGTAGGAGCTTACACAGGTACACTGTCAGGACAATTAGAGCGACGACTGCTCTATAATCAAACATCACATTTTTTTAAACTGATTTCAATATATAATATAGTAATTTTTTAAAGAAATTAATCGCAATCCTTTATTTTATGTATTTTAACATTCTAAGGCTATTTAAGCTTGCCAGTATGAAAGCTATCACATTAACAGTGCATTTTGAAACATTTTTTCAACCATGAATAAGTACAGTTTAGCAACATAAAACGTCTATAACTTTTGAAATAATGGTTCAAACTCACTGAAAATTGGCACATTTGTAATTCATTATATATCCTATCGAAATCTGCAAAGAAATATTTACCTTGCCAGGAAAAAAATTATGAATTGTTGTCTCTGTCAAGTTTGCCTATGTACGGTTTTATCAGTTTTTCGTTGAATTCAGCGATTTCAACTCAAACTACTCCCTATAAATTGTTAAACATTAGTGTCAATTCACTTTACATAGCTTTAAATGTGTTAAACACAAGTATAAATCAAGAAATATTGGAAAAACCATGCATCACATAACACTAATATTATAACCGATAACGGTAAAATATTCCGGAATGCTCACAATGACGTCACGCGACAATAGAAAGAAGTCTCATCAAAGGCTTGAAAAAAAGGATCTATTATTTTAAACCGAAAACAAATTCTAATTTCGATGAAATCTATATTATAAAGCACTGCGCTCTAATTTCAACGCTGTCATTCCTCTTAACCCTATAATATATAAATTATACAACGAATCTGTTTTGTTTAGAAATTAAAATGGTTGTCATTAATTAAACATCCTGCATGACAGGTACAGCTGCCTGAATTGATGACCGTCGGTGTCTGGGTAGATACGAATAGTATACCAACTGCGTGTGTATTTTTTTCATGAAAGCATAACATTTCAAACGAATGCATCTCAACAGACTAGCGCAAACAGAGTGTGTGCGGGGAGGGGGGGGGGAGCAGACCGACCGAAAATCATGACGAAATACAATTAAAATATTAAATAAACCACATCATAAATTCCAAAAATCCCAGTCCGTGAAGTTGGCGGGGGGGGGGGGGGGGGAATGGTCTCGTACATGTATCTTTGAATTTAATCAGAATTATATATATGCGTACTTCCCCTGTATTGTTTTTGCGTTGTCCTCAGAAAAAGGATAGGGACAGTTCGTTAGGAATTTATATTTCTATAATTGATTTCTAAAAAAAAAGTCCGCTTTTCAACTCCAGCCCTCTCTAATATTTTTAACATCTTTCATTTTTGCGTAACAGGGTGGGTTCATTTTATCAGAGAAATCACTATACCACCATCCATCCGCTAGCTCTGAAATTGACAAAAGGAGTAATTGTCCCAAAAATAAGAATCCAAATGTCTTTCACTCGCAATGTTTGCTGATTAATAAAAAAATAGGTATATCACGTTATACATGTTATTGATTATAATCAAACGCATTCTTTGCGTTCACTTTAATTTTTCATTTAATTCTAGATAACTTTTGATGTTTTCTGTTTGGTAATTTAATTATTATCAAATGTTTTTGTGTAATAAATGTCGTTATTAACGTCATATATGTAAACTCCCGCACTGCTTACTCTTCTTCGAATATTCGGAAGTAATGCATACCTGCTATAAGGGGAAGATAACTCTTTCAGTAACGATAACTCTAGTTTATGGGAAGACCCAATAAAACGTTTTTTTATAACAAGAGGCCAATAGGCCTTAACGGTCACCTGAGTAGCATAACCCATAACTTGTCAAGGAGTCTCATATATGCATTTAATTAAGTTTTATTCTGGAATAGAAAGAAGATGGGGGAACAAGATAGCGCAAATGCCCATTTGGTTTAGTCGTAAAATACAATTTCAAATTTAATTTTTTCCAACTGAATATACTTGATAATGTTATAATTCAAGTTTACAAAAGCACAATTTCTAACTATATTCAGTTTTGAATATTTTAACAAACGATAAAAAAAAATTCTAATGTTTTGGTGGTATCGAACCCACAACCTAAAAACCCTAGCTCTATAATGTTACCTTAAGTCTGGTGCTCTAACCACTGAGCCATTTCAGTCACAACAAACACCATCCTTAAATGCTATATGCGACTTCAACCACGAATTTACGTACTTGTATTATTTTTCTAAAACGTTCAATTGTTGCGATACAAAATGACATTTTTAAAGTGTAGTGGGTCATCTCTCCACGTTTTCGTTGATTGAAATCGGGTTGATTTCCTTTAAACCTTATATAGACTATGACAAAAATATGGAGCTCAGACCCACTCTATAAAAGAAAAGGCATTGAAGTTCTAAAAATGACACTATTTGGAGGTTTTGACACGCATACGCCAGTTTAAATCAACCTATTCCAAATATTAAACCTATTTAAGGGTTATAAATCTATGTTATGGTAAATATACATTGGTTTCAATAATTTAGAAAGAAATTATGAGATTTGATGATATTTTAATTTTATAGTATCTCATCTATCCTCATATAGGCAGTTTACACGCCTTGTTCACCCATCTTTTTTTCAATTTGTAATGACGACCACCTCCTTGCCTGAAATCTTTCAAAAAGGACTATTAAACCTATAATTTTAGCGAAAAACTTAAAAGATCATAAAAGAGTGCATGACCTGATATTGAAAAGGTGCAAGACTCTGATAGAAAATAATTTAATAATAATAACAAGGTGGCTATTATTCATGTTTTATCTAAAACAACCTCCCATCCCCCATCCCCCCGGGGCAGACAGAAACTCTCCCTGTGGGCATTTAAACAAACGAAAAAAAACCCCAGCTTTATCGATGAAAACCATCATGAGTTACTCACTTCTCCCGTTCCAGTTTTTGAATATTCAACATTCGTTAAGAATCACCATCTGGCATAAATACCAAAATCATTTTACCTTTATATCAGTGATTTTAGTTAGCCAATTATTACTTTACTATTAACAAGTCTATTTGTTTATTTTGAAAGTTCAAAAACTGTTTTTGTTTCAAATGATAAAAAGCCTTGCATAACTCCTTTGATCATACAACTTCTTTATAATTACATTATATTCAATGATTAATTACTAAATATGAACAAGCTAAGGAAGATAACTCCATTAGGAAGAAGCAAGGGAAAACAAGATGTAATTATAATCGGGGCGATTATAAAGTCTCCCAAACGAACGAGGCTGTCATATAGAGTAGGGTAGCTGCAGGTCTGTAGCTCACGGTCTGAAAAAATTCGGATGGACGACCTGGGAGCTACAGTGCCTCCCATAGTAAAAATCTGCAATTTACGGCGCACAAAAATTTGCGCTAGTTTTGGACTGATTAACCTTATTTCCGAACACATTCTATACAAATATTTAATTCCAAAAAATTCCTCTGACATTTTACTACAGATATGAACACTTTACTTGCCTCTGATATTCTTTTAAACACCATCAACAGTCCCGTTATGTGAAGTGGTGCAGTTTGTTTACATGTGAAAATGGGCGACTCTCGATCTCGACGTGAATTTAACATACTTCAATTTCTGAAGTCTGTTAGCGTGTTTAAGAGAAAGTTTGAGGCAAGTAAAGTACCGATATCAGTAGGAAATTGACTGAAGAATTTAATGGTACTAATGTTTTCCACAGAATTTGTGTAAAAATAAGGTTAATCAGTCCAAACCTAGCGCAAATTTTTGTGCGCCGTAAATTGCAGATTTTTACTATGGTAGGCACTGTAGCTCCAGGTCGTCCATCCAAACTTTTCCGACCGGGAGCTACAGACCTGCAGCTAAGAGTAGGGATGACCCACAAAGTTTCATGTGGTTCCCAGGGGTCCTTTACTTTATATCAGGTGAACTAACATGACCCAAGGAACAAGAATATATATGGTTTAGGGGTGGGGATATTAACCGTTTTCAAGATATTCGGGCACTGCCTGTTTGAGGCCTAGGGGGGTCAGGACCACCCCCAGGGCCCATGACCTACATACCATATGATGCCCCTTGACACAAGGAACAAGAATATATATGGTTTAGGGGTGGGGATCTCAACCGTTTTCAAGTTATTTGTGCTCTTCCTGTTTGAGGAGGGGTCTGTCAGGACCATCCCCGGGGACCATGACCTACATACCATATGATGCCCCTTGACACAAGGAACAAGAATATATATGGTTTAGGGGTGGGGTTCTTAACCGTTTTCAAGATATTTGGGCCCTTCCTGTTTGAGGTGGGACAGGACCACCCCTGGGTCCCATGACCTACATACTATTTGATGGCCCATATCACAAGGAACAAGAATGTATATGGTTTAGGGGTGGGGATATTAACCGTTTTCAAGATATTTGTGCACTTCCTGTTTGAGAGGGGGTCAGAACCAGCCCCAGGGCCCATGACCTTCATACCATTTGATGGCCATTAACACAGGGAACAAGAATATATATGGTTTAGGGGTAGGGTTCTTAACTGTTTTCAAGATATTCTGGCACTTCCTGTTTGAGGTGGGACAGGGCCACCCCTGGGGCCCATGACCTACATACTATTTGATGCCACTTAACACAAGGACATCATATCCATGCCTTTAGTTTTTCACAAATATATACAAGAGAAGAAGATTTTCTAAGATTTAATACATTTTTACTATATGGCCATATTGGCCCCACCCTAGGGCCTAAAAACTTGTCCCAGGGGTAATAAATTTCACAATTTAGGTAGAAGACTTCATGTAAATCATATACAGGCCTTTAGTTTTTTCACAAATATATATGGGAGTAGAGAAGAAGATTTTCTAAAATTTAATACACTAGATGATACCACGCGCAAGCGCGGGGATTAACAATAATTCACATATTATATTATATTCACATATTATATTATAATACAATGCTTAATATGTTGAACCAGATTTTTTTGTTCATTTTTCTATGTATTGTGTCCGAAATTTTTCTTAATTGCTTTTCTTAAAATATTCTATAAAATTGAAATAAAAAAGCAACTGCGTGGCTGAAAATTTAGAGGAGAGGACAGGGATAAAAATCTAAGCTGAAATGGAGTATATACACATGAAAATGTACATGGCCTTAATTCTTGTTGTTGCAGCTGACTGGAAAAAAATAGAATACTATCTTATTTCAAACCAGAGTGTGGGTGTATAGAGCGTAGTATCTCTTTTTAGAACTTTGTTCTTTATGTCAAATTTCACTTATCATTGCCCAAAATAAGAAATTTAGATAAACACTGTCAACAAATTAATTTATAGGGTTTACTACCAATCTGTCGTGGTATAAAAAATGTATATGTTATTTAAAAACGTGTACGCACTTTTCGCCATAGTGTTAATTAGTCAACCCCATTTTTTGGCATCCCGTTCTGTAACGTTCTTTCCATCAAAAATAAAATCGCGTCTATTGGCCCATTTAATTCATTAACTTTTTTGTATAAACCAGATGTCCGATCTGCCCACAAAGCATGGTGACTCATCCTACATTCTCCAACATGACGTTAATTAGCCAAACCGCGTTCTTGGTTACCCCGTTCTGGAAAGTTCTATTCATCAAAACAAAAATCGCACATTCAAGAAACGAATTGGCTCATTTTATTTATTCAACATTTGTCAAATCTCAATTCTTATGTATACCCGAAATAGGTTCCCAGGATATATATTCACTCTTTACATAATCATTCAATATTATTTCATTGTACGTATATTTTTTATGCAAACTCCAACTGACTTGGATCCGCCAAAGCGTGTCCACCACCTTACTCACATATTTGCTATTTCGGGCTGGTTTATCGAAAATAAAAGAAGGTTTTTAATTTATCTTACAATAATTACTTATCAGGTAAAATTCAATTATAGCTTACGGACATCAACTCACACATGTTGAAATGCCAAAGGTGTGAGCAGTTACTCGGGTGCAGGCATTTCGAAGTTTATTGGAAAAATGCCTTAATTTATAAGTATAGATTTTTACTATAAGACCATATTGGCCCCACCCTTGAGTCTGAACCCCTGACCCAGGGGCCATAAATTCACAATTTTGGTAGATGGCTTCATGGACATCATATCCATGCATTTAGTTTTTTACAAATAGCTATGGGAGTAGAGAAGAAGATTTTCTAAGATTTAACTCATTTTTACTATATGGCCATATTGGCCCCACCCTAGAGCCTGAACCCCTGACCCAGGGGCTATAAATTTCACAATTTTGGTAGATGGCTTCATGGACATCATAACCATGCATTTAGTTTTTAACAAATATATATGGGAGTAAAGAAGAAGATTTTCTAAGATTTAATACATTTTTACTATATGACCATATTGGCCCCACCCTAGAGCCTGAACCCCTGACCCAGAGGCCATGAATTTCACAATTTTGGTAGAGGGCTTCATAAACATCATAACCATGCAATCAGTTTGGAATCGGAATCATGTGTGGGAGAAGAGAAGAAGATTTTTAAAAATTTGGCTGTTTTTTGTATTTTTGGTCCCACTTGTGGCACCCTGGGGGTGGTAGAGCCACCAATTTCACAATTTACATTCCTCTTACCATAGAGATGCTTCACACCAAAAATGGGAACACGACGACGGACGAAAACAGATACATGTAGCAATAGGTCACCTGAGTTTACTCAGGTGACCTAATAAAAAGTGCACTTCAAATGAAATTAAAGCAATGTATTCATTACGCGTTTGTTCGCTATTGAAGTATAATTCGTAAAACGTTCTTTCAAATCAAAGTCCAAAACAACACGGCCTATCAACAATTGTGATTCCGGATGAATATGTAACTGTGTTTACAATCTGAATGAAAGGAGATGACCTAGAATGCGTAAAACCTCTCATATGATTATCGCTTTTTGTGTTATTATAAAGTGAAATAGAGGCTCCAAGTATTTTACTTTTTTGATTTGACAATAGAAGAAATAGTTGTAGGACTACAGCCCTCGGTAAGAAAAAAGTTTGAATGGACGACATGGACGCTACACTAACTAGCGCTGGTTACTCGGTTAGCGTGTTGAAGGGGGATGTGCGGCCATCATGTACATTTGAGAATAAAAATGTAGACATTTCTTGAACTGGCTTGTTTCTGCACAAAACTGGCCAAAACTAATGTCTTAAGATGAAAAAGCAATAAATGAGGTTCTACATGTTGTTTTGTATGCCAATTATGCATATATAAATACAGAATAATGCTTTTTTAATCGCTTAGAACAGCTGTAGAACTGCGCAGCTGCAGACCTATTTTTAAGATTTAAAAATCTTTAAAAGTAAAAGAGGGGTTAATTAGTGTCCTCTCTATAACCATTTATTGAGAAAAGGGTTAAATTTTGCACATTAATGTAGAAACTTTGCCTCAAAATAGGGTACTCTATTTTTATCAGTCGGGATGGGATCTATTTTTAGAACAAGAAAATTCCAGGCTATACTTAGAACTCCCGTGCCTATGGAGGCGCATTGATGCTATTGATTTCTATCAATAAAAATAAATGTAAATTCAAAACAATCTGGGCTAAATGTGACAGACATCTCTATACCAGTTCCAATTGTTTTGGTTTAGTTATAAAAGTATAAATTAAATTAATTTTTTTTAGAAGTAGGGTAGGGGTCCAAAAATTAATTGCCTTAGAGTAAAATATACATGTATTTTCAATGAAAATATAACCTCAATGTACCTCCAAAGAACAGACAAATATATCTCGTGCAAATTAATGGTTTTTGAGACTCGGTACCCTCTCTTGAGACAAATTTACAACTTAAATAAGCAAGCTTTGGTCTTTTTCTTAACAAATGGTTGTAGTGTTGACACTTATGACCTCCTTTCATAATTTTCAGATTTTTAAATCTTAAAATTAAGTCTGTAGCTGCGCAGTTCTAAGTGATTAAAAAATGCATTGTTCTGCCCTTGTATTTTGCATACAAAACATGTTAAACGTCATATTTATTGTTTTTGTATCTTTTGAGAACAGTGTTAGTAAGTTTTGGACAGAAACAAACCAGATCAAGAAATGTTTACATTTTTCTTCTCAAATGTAAAAGGTGGCCGCACATCCCCCTTAAGGGTCCTCCATACACCTGGGAAAAGTTCTGCATAGAAGGTTATTCTTTTAAATTACTTGAAGATATGGATTTTTAGCATGTGTTCGACTTGAAAATGACCCCCAAAAAATTAATTTTGGGGTAAAAAATCAATTTTCTAAATTTTACCACTCTTCATGAAAATAAAAGTCCCTGCTGAATTCGAACTCGGGACCTACGGGTTGGTAGTCGGAAGCTTAACTCATTGCGCCACAGATATAGACGCAGCAATTTCACGATATAAACTGTTTCACAATGCGTTGAAATCACCATGTTGTGACGTACTGTCATAAAAAGTAGAAGTCACGGGGTGTCGAAGATCCTTAAGAGAAAGTATCTAGCGCAAGTTTTGTGCACCGTAAATTGCAACTTTTTGACACGTAAGAAACTGTAGTTCCTAGGTCAATTTTTTTCAAACCGGGAGCTACAGTCCTGCAACTTTGGAGCAAAACGTATAATTTTATCAAGATATTGAAATACATGTACTAATTCTGCTCATATGTGTAATCTAGTCCTGCAACTTGTGTATGCCATCATAACAACAAGAGGCCCATGGACGGTCAGACCACATCGCTCACATGCGCAACAATGGCTTTATATGGGCCATATGGGCGTTCAAAGGATATTGTGCCATATGGCCACTCGGTAGAATAACAAAAAATAAATATCGAATTTTACACATATTTTTGCATACACTTAGTATGTTGTTATTTACAGTTAAAGCATGGTACCCGTTAATACATCATATTTTGCTAATTTTGCGCAGATAAACAGTCAGCTGTCTTATTTACCGAAGTCTATGTTTGATTTAATACGTAACAATTACAAAATACAGGCGATAGTTCTCCAAGTTACAAAGCGTAATTAATGAAAATTAAACGAAACTCAAAACAAGCTAAAACCAAAAAAGTGAAAATGTCGACGCATTGGAATATTTAATCACAATTTACTTCACAAAATCGGCACCAATGTGCATGTTTCAAAGATTCCATTCGCACGCAAAATGTTGCACAACAAACAAATTCATCTCTGTCAGATTGACCCGTTTATCATACGTCCAACATGGCTGCTTCAAAGAACCTAGTTTTCAAGATATGGAATACCAAACCTGAAGTTATAAACTGATCGAACCCCATTCTCTTTATGATTATTTTAGTAATAACTCAAATTTGGAACAAAATTAGCCCTTAATTTTTGCAATCTGTATATTCCTTTCTATAAGGATGATTTACTCCAAATTACGTTGAATTTGACTTAGTAGTTCTTTTGAAGAAGATTTTAAAAAATACACCCCCTTTTTAGCATTTTCGAGGTTTTCTCCGCTTTGAATAAAAACTGGCTTTCATTTCTGCATTTTATATTCACCTTTCTAAACGGATGCCTTGTACCAAATTTGGTTGAAATTGGCTATGTGGTTTTAGAAAGTTTACAGACGGACGGACAGACAGACGGACAAAATGTGATCAGAAAAGTAAACTTGAGCTTTCAGCTCAGGTGAGCTAAAAAGGATGACTGCACTTACATATAACACCGTATTTTGGGTCCTTTTTCGGTCACGATTGTTACTTTATTTCTCGCTCAATTTTACTTTAAGTCATTAATTTTGTTTTCGAGTTTGGTCAATTTCTAATGGAAGTTAAATGCCATGATGGTTTTAAGTTGCGATGCAACAGAATAAATCGTTGTTTTCTTACCCTTAATGATCTGCAAATATCTGATATTTAGACTTGCCTGCCTTTAATTTTAATTAAAGATAAGATTTATGAATATGCATAGAGGGTAGATCTACAATAATTGTAATGAGTGGTCATAAATTAGAATAGCGGCACTTCAACATTAAACACCCCCACCTTCTCTCTCTCTCTCTCTCTCTCTCTCTCTCTCTCTCTCTCTCTCTCTCTCTCTCTCTCTCTGTGCGTGTGTGCATTTTAAAGGTTTCAAATCAAAAAATATAACACATAATATCAGCGAGTATAAGAAGCCATTGATGATCGTAAATCAGTGGCTGATTTCAACAATTTACGTGTTCGAAAAGAACTAACAAGTAGATTAATCAGTGACGCACAGAATCAATAAAATTGAGACCCGGGATCGAGTTCCGTTAACTATGATATATTAACAAACAACGTTTTTTTTAATTTTGCTTTAAAAATTGAATAACATTATATTATATTTGAGGTTTTTTTCCTTTTTTGGAGAGAGGTCAAATTATTTATTTCAGATGAAACATTTCTGTTCAATATATCCTTCCTAATATAGTGTTTATGACGCTTTTCACAATTACAATCACTTTCCTTGGCTTTCCTATTCATCAATATTGACAATAGTTCATATATGTAGCATATTTCACCCCAGAGAAATAAAGAAACAATCACTCGATTAGAATGAATTAAAATAGGTATGGACATATAATATCGCCTTGCAGAATATACGTGACCCTACCTATAAAAACGACTTCGTACATTGTAAATATGAATCTTTAATTAATGTAATTACATAAAGTTGCAGTTAAGACATTGACAAATATTACAATCTAGAGAAGTATGCCAATTTTTAAAATTTATATTTTCTCGCAATTTTTAAATGTCTTTAATTAAGTGCACTCATCCTTTTTTGTAAGAAATACTTCGCGATTTTGGTAAATTTTGGTATTATAATACTAATATATACTGCGATTGATAACACTCCCGGCAATACTTACGATTGATTCTACCACATTGATAGTTTGACGATATTTTTCTTCTCTTTGACAGCAACTTGTGTGGTTCCTTTGTGAAGCTAAAATATTACGAAAATGCACCGACTGATTATTTTTGTGTTGACAATGAACAAATACATTAAGCAATTAGGGGTTCAAAAGCTATTTAAGATCAATTTTATGTAAAAGCTAAAATGGAGACGAACAAGTTTTTTTTTCTTTGATTTTAGTGCGTATATAAAATTGCATAAAATGTATTTCAGAAAAGTGTAAAATAATTGATAGTGGAAAATACATAGTCAAGCTCAAAATTGGATTTTTAAAATTAAGATGGCAAAATCAAAAGCATTTATGTCATTTCCAATCAAAGGTTTCTTATTACAGGAACAGGAAAGGTTTTTACCAAATAAGCTGCACGTACACGGTACATGTGTTTCAGAGTATTCTCATTATAAAATAATCCCATTTTACAAAAATGATGAGATCTCCACTCCGAATGTCTGCACTATTTCGGAGAATGCAACTTTCAAACCACGTAACGTATGAATTTGACTTACATGTCTTGACATCTGGGACATGTTTTGACAAAATCTCTCCATGCTTAAACTTGCAGTGTTTCGACAGCCACTCATAACTACTAAAACCCATCGTACAAAATGGACAACAGAACACCTCTACAAAGAGTACAAACATATAATTAATGTGGGATTAATAACAAGAGGCCCATGGGCCACATCGTTCACTTGAGAAACAATAGGATGATAAAATCAGCTTAGAAGAGTCATAATACAAATTATCTGGACAATGTAGTACATGTATAATACATGTAGATCCTGTATTTTAATTACAAGAGGTCAATAGGCCTTAAGGTCACCTGAGTACCACAGCCCATACACAAACTTGTCGAGGAATCTCATATATGCATTTAATTAAGTTTCATTCTGGAGTAGAAAAATTATAATATTGTAATGACGACCACCTCCCTGCCTAAAATATTTCAAAAAGGACTATTAATCTATAATTTTAGCGAAAAACTTAAAGATCATAATAAAGTGCATGACCTGATATTGAAAAGGTACAAGGCTCTGATAGAAAATAACTTTTCCATATTTGTTATTTTCAAGATAGGTTTTATGTGTATTTGTTTTTATAATTATATAAAATAAAACAAGGTGGCTTGTATACATGTTTTATCCAAAACAAACCTCCCATCCCCCATCCCCAGGGAGAGACAGAAACTCTCCCTGTGGGCATTTAAACAAAAAACCCACAGCTTTAAAAGCTATAATGTGTTACTCACTTCTGTTCCAGCTTTTGAATATTCAACCTTCATTGACATTTAATCACCATCCGGTATTTATACCAAAATCATTTTACATGTACTGCTTATCAGTGATTTTTGTGAGCCAATTAGTACTTTACTTTAACAAGTCTATTTGTTTATTTATTTAAAAAGTTCAAAAACTGTTTCTGTTTTAAATGATAAAAAAAATTGCATAACTCTTTCGACCTCGGCCCCTGGCGATTGACACTTCGGCCCTGACAGGTCGGCCAAAAATTATTGACATGCAAAAGATACCTCGGCCAAATGATAATTTTCGGCTAAAATAAATGTATATTTGTCTTTGTATATAATAAATATACATGTATAACAAATAGGGGCAGATATTTCAGACAACAATATAATAAACATGGACACATAATTAGCACTTAATTGTCTTCCTTTTTCATAATTTTACTTTCTTGTTTCTTTAACAATAAGCACTTAATTGTCTTCTTTTTTTCATTAATTCACTTTCTTTTCTATATTCATTGATATGTAATATTTTAATAAAATGTATTTTTAGTGTCTTTTACGTGAGCCGATCTGTCTATATTCTTGGGCCGACCCGTCAGGGCCGAGGTGTCATTAGGCCGAGATGTCCGGGGGCCGAGGTGTTGTTGGGCCGACCTGTCTGACATTCAATTGCATTAACACTATATGACTATTTTGGCCCCTAGAGTCAAAACCCCTACTTCAGGGGACATGAATTTTACGATTTTAGTAGAAAACTTCCTTGTTAACATAATTTTGAAGTCAGTTTTTCTTACAGATGTGTGAGAGTAGAGAAGAAGATTTTTAAACATTATATGCATTAACACTATATGTCCATATTGCCCCCCCCCCCCCTCTCTACGGCCTGAACCCCTGACCCAGAGGTCATGAATTTCAAAATTAAGGTAGAAGAGTTCGTGGACATTATAACCATACATTTAGTTTTTAACAAATATACATATGGGAATAGAGAATTAGATTTTCTAAGATTTAATACATTTTTACTATATGGCCATAATGGCCCCATCTTACGGCCTGAACTCCTGACCCAGGGGCCATGAATTTCCCAATATTGGTAGAGGGCTTCATGGACATCATAACCATGCAATCAGTTTTTTCCTCACATGTGTGGGAGTAAAGAAGAAGATTTTTAAATATTATATGCATTAACACTATATGTCCATATTGCCCCCCCCCTCTACGGCCTGAACCCCTGACCCAGAGGTCACGAATTTCAAAATTAAGGTAGAGGAGTTCGTGGACATTATAACCATGCATTCACTTTTTTCCCCACATGTGTGAGAGTAGAGAAGAATATTTTTAAACATTATATGCATTAACACTATTTGGCCATATGGCCCCTCACCCTATCGCCTGAACCCCTAATCCAGGGGTCATGAATTTCACAGTTTAGGTAAAAGACTTCATGGACATCATAACCATTATTTAGTTTTTCACAAATATAATTAAATGGTAGTAGAGAAGAAGATTTTCTAAGATTTAATACATTTTTACTGTATGGCCATAATGGCCCCACCCTACGGCCTGAACCCCTGACCTAGGGGCCATGAATTTCACAATTTTGGTAGAGGGCTTCATGGACATCATAACCACGCATTCAGTTTTTTCCTCACATGTCTGGGAGAAGAGAAGAAAACTTTTAAAAATTTGGCTTTTTTGCATATTTGGCCCCGCCCGTGGCGCCCCGGGGGTGGCAGAGCCATGAATTTAACAATTTTGATTTCTCTTTTAGGTCACCTGAGTGACTCAGGTGACCTTAAAATTTATTTTTCCCCTGGATATTCTTATGTTTATAATCAAGTCCCTTTTCAAACAGGATGAGATGTTGTAATCATATCACATGTTGAGCATTGCAGTTCTAAAAAATATCCTAATATACTAGCGGAAAAAAGAAACTGTGCATTATTTAATATATGAAAAAACATTTAAAAATAACGTCAATTTCAGCACACTCGAAAGTCACTGTTATTTGAAATTGAATTAACAAAATTAATAACGCGTGCGACCACCATTTGCGTTCACGCATTCTTGACAGCGACGCCTCATTGATGCCACTAAAGTGTGCAGAAATGCTAGAGGGATGTTGTTCCAGATGTTGGTTAAAGCCTGGCCTAAATCAGCCAATGTCACTGGCTGATTTGCTAAACCGCGTAAACGTCTTTCCATTTCATCCCAGACGTGCTCGATCGGCGACAAATCGGGGGAAACAACTGGGCAAGGCAAGACATCGACATTCTGTTGAACAAACAAGTCCCTGACTACACGTGCAACGTGTGGCCTTGCGTTGTCTTGCTGCAGAGTGATGTGATTTTGATATCTCTGTATGAAGGGTATTACATGACGCTGAAAAATTTCATCTCGATAGCGTACGCCGGTGAGATTTCCATTGACAATTTGTTGAGGGGTCCTTCCACGTGCTGATATTCCACCCCACACCATAACACTACCTCCACCAAATTGTCGACGTTGCACAACACAAGCGTCCTGGTAATGCTCTCCAACGCGACGATACATCCTACAACGGCCGTCACTGCTATCCAAATGAAATCTGGATTCATCAGTGAACAGAATATTGGCCCAGTCCTGTATTCTGAATCGCAGATGTCGTGTGCACCACGCTAGTCTGGCGATACGATGACGTTGGAGCAGTACTGGGCGCACCGCTGGACGTCTTGGTCTGATGTTTTGCTCGCGCAGACGATTACGCACAGTTCTTGGACTAACTGGTCGAAGCCCTGGAATGCTACGGGCAGTCAAACTTGCTGTCTGGAAACGATTTCTCAGATGCACAAGTCTAATGTGGTTGTCCTGTTGACGTGACGTCACACGAGGTCGCCCAGAGCGCGGTCGATCCTGGGTGTTGCCAGATTGTTGAAAACGTCTCCATAATGACTAGATGGTGTTCCGATGAACTCCAAAGTGTCTTGCTACAGTATTTTGTGCCATTCCAGCTTGCAGCATCCCAACAGCACGATTACGTTGGTTTTCATTGAGTCGTGGCATGACATAGGGGTAAATTTTGTTGAAACTAAAGTGATTTCCTTAACAAAAAAAGTTTAAACAAATCCTTTACAGTTCTTATTCCAAACAGTATTGGCCCGTAATACTCGTGCGTACAAATTCTTCAATAAACAACAGGTGCTCACTAACCATGAAAAAGTCCGTGCACCCGGACGGTTACCATCCGATATTGTCAAAAACAATACCATTATCGATTGTTTAAATTATATAAATACAAACAATAGATATAGAAAAATTATACTAAATTTTATAATGCACTGTTTCTTTTTTCCGCTAGTATAGATCCTAAACAATTGTTTAAATATGGGATATAAACCTACATCAAACTCTGAACCCCTTGTGAGGCCCACGAATCGCCCAGGCGCCAAAGTCTAAACAATTTTAAAGAATCAGCAATATGTCAAAATGCTTGCATGTAAGTAAAACCATATATTACAATATTTCAGTTTCAGTAAATGTAAATCGTATGTAAAAAATCGATTGTGGCCCCACCCTACCCCCAGGGGTCACGATTTTCACAACTTAAAATATACACTACCTGAGGATGCTTCCGTCTAAGGTTTAGCTTTCCTGGCTGATTAGTTTCTGAGAAGAAGACTTTTAAAGATTTACTCTATATATTTCTATGTAAAAGTCTCCCCAAACCATTTTGGCCCTATCCTACCCCCGGTCATGATCTTCACAAAATAGAATCTACTCTACCTGAGGAAACTAACACCAAAATTTCAGCTGTACTGGCTAAGTAGATTTTTTTTAAAAGAAGAAGATGTTAAAGATTTACTCTATATATTCCTATGTAAAAATTCCACCCCCATTGTGGCTCCACCCTATCTTCGGGGGTCATGATTTTCACAACTTTGAATCTACACTATCTGAAGATGCTTCCACATACGTTTCAGCTTTCCTGGCTGATTAGTTTCTGAGAAGAAGATTTTTAAAGATTTACTCTATATAATCCTATGTAAAATTTTGACCCCATTGTAGCTGCACCTTACCCCCGGGGGTCATGATTTTTAATGTTGAATCTACACTACTTGAGGAGGATTCCATCCAAGTTTCAACTTTCCTGGCTAATTAGTTTCTGAGAAGAATATTTTTAAAGATTTACTCTATATATTACTATGTAAAAATTCGACCCCCATTGTGGCCCCCATCCTACCCCCGGGGGTCCTGAATTTCACAACTTTGATTCTATCCTACCTGAGGATGCTACCACATAAGTTTCAGCTTTCCTGGACAAATGATTCTTGAGAAAACGATTAAGACATTAAGACTTAAACATCTTCTTCTCAGAAACTAATTAGCAACAATTTTTCAATAATTCCTAATTATCTTCCCCTGAAAAAGGTCGTGGTCCTTAATTTTCATTACTTTGAATCCCCTTTACCTAAGGGTTCTTAGTGTTAAGTTTGGTTGAAATTGGCCTAGTCTTTCTAGAGAAGATGTTGAATTGTGAAAAGTTTACAGACAGACGGACAGACAGACGGACGACAGACAAAATGTGATAAGAAAAGGTCACTTGAGCTTTCAGCTCAGGTGAGCTAAAAATTTTTTTATACTTTTCTTCTTATCTATTTGGTTAAAAAGGCTAAATAAACAAAATTTCTCGGTATGTTTTTTTTATGTTAATCCTCATTTTGTTATATTCTGTATCTCTAACACGGTACATAAATTAGGTGAGAAGTTACAAGCATTGATTGAACAATTATGAACATTCAGCATACCAACGACAATAGTTCTATATCTTCCTTAGATTTAATAAATTCGACTTGAAAAAAGTGTTCTTGCATTCAATTTATTTCACGATGGTTGAAGTAATTAATCAAAGAAAACATTTTGCAGCAAACAAGATATACCACCAGATTTGCATGCTACAAATAATTGAAAATTAAATTCCAGTGTGCTTGATAAGGATTAAATGTTTGGAATAGTATGTCAAATTATAAATATAAGAGCATATTTGTACCATAGTACTTTCACAACTTTACCTTCACCATTTAGGACTTTGGGAATGATTTCTACTTCGCCCCGAAATATCCCGAGTTCTTTTCCATAATCATGACCATACCACACCAACAGCTCAGTACCAGGTGATATATCTTTGAACGACCTGTAGTAAATCTGTCCTCTGTGTTGAAAAGCGACCAGATTTTGTTCGGATTCTGAACGAGCGCAATTTACATATCTCATCCAGTTACTCATTGGCTCTTTGAATGCGTTGACAAAATGACTACGCTGGCCTTGTTTGTAAATCTAGAACAAATATATATATATATATATATATATATATATATATATATATATATATATATATATATATATGTGTGTGTGTGTGTGTGTAACTGTATTCCACCTGTATCTCAAACGACCGTGTAGTGAGCGACCAGCGCGCTAGGTTCCCTCCGTCATCGAAAGCAAGATTTTTTGTCTTGCCTAGATGGTCGAGTGGTTAGAGCGGTGGCCGCTCACTGCTAGGAGAATGGATTTCAGAGGTCGTGAGTTCAAGCCCCGGGCGGGGCGGAGGTGGAGCTCCAATAAGGTGAATTTCTCTGTGATTTATATATAATAAACAATTAAAAATATATATATATATATTGTTGGTGTCGTTAGCCATACATTCAATTCTCCGGTGTTTGTATGGAAATAATTAAGGTTAATCAGTCCAAAACTAATATCTGTGCGCCGTAAATGTTGCATTTCAAATCAATATCAGACCTGCCATGCATATCCTGTTTCGTGTGCTTCTTCTTGGTTCTCTGTACATTCGCCTTCATAAGGCCCAAATCGTGTCCGCTTTGGTATAAACATTTCAGCAAACACACCCTTTCCGGCATTTGGAATTATTGAATCTCTCAGAGATATTCCTTGTGGTAAAGTTTTCTTTGCCCTATCAGAAATTCCCCGGGGTTGCTATAATATAAAATAATTTATATGTTATCTATATGATAAAACCTGTTTGTTTGCAAAAACAATTACATGCACGTGCTGTATTAAATGAGTCTTTCGTTCATTTATCTGTTAAAAGTTAATTAAGAATTTGAATAATAGAGCATATTTTTCCCCATCCATTTGTCTTACAATAGAGTGCAAGAACCTCTGTCAGTCTTTTCTGTAATTTACATTTGAATGAATCATATAATTACTAAACCAACAAGCTCAATGTAGTTGTTTACAAATATTTGTCGATGTTAAACTTAGACATATTTAGAATTTTGCCATATTTTGTTATAACTAGAGTACAATGTTCGAGATTCAGAGTTTTTTTTTGCAATCGATTGTCATATCGAATCGGGACTCTTTTTTCGAATCATGATTGAATGCAAGTTATATTATATATTTAAACAGGATCTTTTAATATTTAAATAATCATAATTTGAGATTTACAGAAAATCATTGGTTATAATAAATGATATGTCTTTTATGTAATGAGTTATGTTGTTAAAAGTTATGATAATCTAACATGATATTGATAACAGTTCTTTATTTGTAATAAAACACGAGCTTTATTAAATAAAAAGAATATAACGTTATTAACAGGAAGTTGAGGTCCGATTGGTACAAAAATGGATTCCACTACATGGCATACCTAAACAAAGAGTGTGTTACAATTTCAAGCACTTTCGAAAAATAGTTGCCGAGAAAAATGCGCGGAAAATTTTGTCATGGACAGACAAACGGACAAACAGACACACAAGGGTAAAACAGTATACCCCCCTCTTCTTCGGAGCAGGGGTATAATAATTCATCTATTTGACCACTGATAATCAATATTAAAAGTAAAGAGCCTGAATACGTTATAAAATTTATACCAGGCCCCGCCGTCACCAAAATTTCAAATCACTCTACTCAGTCCTCAACTCGAATCCTTGAAAGAAAAGTGCATGAATTTGAGGTAAAAACTCAGACTTGAGGCTGAGTTTTGACTTGACGAAAGTTGGTGACGGCGGAGCCAGGTAATATTGGTAGAAATTTTATTGCCATATCCTTGGTTACTGAAATTTATTATGTTTCCAGCAAAAGAAATGAAGAACATCAAATTCTCAGTGAAAAAGATGAAGATTATCAAACAATTCAGAATATGGCAAAAGAAACCCATCCCAACAATTTGTTGCAATGAGTTTACTAAGTTTTGTAGAAACCTTGATTATCAGACAGCGCCAGTTTTTACGCAAATTGCGGCTCAAGGGGTGGGCTTGTTGGAATCATAAGCTCTTTCATCTAATGTTACCGCAAAATTGAGTCAAAAAACTTATATTGGCCTAGTTGGTAATAAAAAGTATTTAAAAATACCACAAGTCTACATCCAACATGGTACAAACGACTAGTGAACGATACAATACGACGGACAAAACCAGAAAAACATAGGTCATTTGTCAGTAATTGACTTAGTTTGTGGCATTGCCTGTTACATTTATCAATTTAAACTTAACTTTAACAGTTTATTAAGTTTAAATTTATAAATTTAAATCTTTTAATGTAACACGTTGATAAGAGATTGTTAAGTCTATGAAATCTGAGAGTCACAGCGGGAAGCCCAGCTGGAGCTATCAGTAGTGTGGGGCAGTCAGAGATCAGTTTAGCCAGGCCGGGCCATGAAGTAGTGAGGTTTAACGCTATGTACAACATTACTAAAACAAGTATTTTGTGAAGACAACATTTTGACTATATTCTCTTAAAAAAAACTGTCAAAACTTGGATATGGCATTTTCTAAAAAAAAAAAAACAAAAACAAAAAACCGTTGACTTTCTGCAACTCTTTCATGCTGGATGCCTGAGACATGATCAGAAATTCTTAAAGAGGTTCGATCCTCTGATTTTGGGTAGCCATTTTGGGTCACCTCTAGTCTGGAAATTCTGTGTCATATATTAATTCTACTTGTAAATTCCTATTTTACAATGCCAAATAAACTATTTTGAATAAAAGAGTTAAGGGAAAATTACATATTTACAGAGTTAAGTAAGGGACTATATTTTGTGGCGGAATGTTTTTTTTAGAAGAAAATGAACATCTTTCATAACTCAGTTGTTTTAGAGTACTGTAATTTTAGCTTCCTTATTTTCAGTGCAGACCAAATTTCCAGCTAGTTTATGCATTGGATTATCTTTGTGTTGTTTCAAAAAACACATTTTGACAATATTTCAATACTTCTATCGACATATATTGGCACATTTAACTAATATTTCATAAAAGTCAAGAAAAAATGAACTCAAATTTTTGCCTAAAATTAGCATATTTCATGCTATATCTCAAAATTTACATCATAGACCCATACTTTTGGTTTTATTTTCTGAATTTGTAAGATATTTTTGACAAGTCTATTAAAATTTAAGAAAAAGTTTGAGACTTTTAAATTTTTTTATTGCACGTTGAATCTTTAATGGATACAAACAGCGTTTTATCAGTGCAAAAAGGTCAAAATATCAATTAGGTGAAGAAATTGCAAACTTTTTCTTTATGATTATTTTAATTTTATTAATTTTAAATAATATAAATTTGTATTTGATGTATTTGGTTTATTCCTATTAAAAATTATTGAGGAAAAGCGATTTATGTGCAATTTGCACTTTCAGTGCAGAAAGGTCATATCAAATACACTGTAGCACCGAAAGGAGCATATAGACCCCACAATTTTGTTTTGAATTTTGGTTTAGCTATGTATGTAGATTTTTAAAACATACTTCAGAAAAAAACTTAGACTTATGATCGCAGGATCCAACCTCCTTAAGCAGATTTTACCGAAGAATTAATTGTTCATGAATACTGAATAAAGAAAATGTCAGTCAAACTTGTGCAATACATTTTGAATTTGAGCATTATATTAAATCTATACATATACAACGTATATAGTTTTAATATCTCGATTTCAATTCACATCCATTAAAGCAATGCTTCTGCATTTATTCTTTTTTTTTGCCTGGATAAAGCAATACACTAAGTAGTTTTATTTTATATTGTTCGATTTATTTTTAAAAGAATATTAATAATGAAAAACAATTTCTTTTTCCCCCCTAACTCCCCTAACTCAGTCAAAAAGAACACTGTTGCAGTCAAGGAGACGAAAAACGTGCAAGATAAAGAGAGAGGAAGAATCGAGGCTGAGTCATTCACCGCATTATCTACAGTTACTGTGTTATTAGTTATATATTAATAAATTAAATTTTATTCGATAAAAAAGGTTTTGTTTTAAATCTGGAGCATTAGCTTGCTTTTACCACATGTGAGAACAAAAATCACATTTGAATTTTTCATTTGTGAATTTTTTCACGTGAAAATGTGCATTTCTTCTTCAAACCTTGATTTTCACGTGATTTAAAAAAAAAAAAATCTAGTTTCAGGTGTGAATCTTACCTAATTTGCATGTTAAAGGGGCATGATCACGAATTTGGATAAATCTTATTTTCCTTTTATTATTGTTTATAATGTTTTGATAATACACGTTTTAATAATCAACATAAAAGTTAGTGTCAGTCGTAGAGCTAAAGGCAAGATACAGAGCTTAATATGTTTTACGGTGCTACCGTTGTGGCGAGTGCAGCAAGAATTACACATACTAATCTCTCTATCAAAATAAAAAAAAACACCACTAAAAACACTCACAAATCATCTAAGGCAGGTATCAAAGTTTATACTGAAATAGCAATAGTACACGCATTACAGATGTTTGATCCACCCCTATATTTAACGCGGGAAATATAGCGCGAGATCACTGTGACGTCATACGGTCAAATCTATATTAATTTGTTTACGTATCTCGACTCAATACGAAGGAAAGGTAGCTAAACACAGTTTCGTATAAAATCCAGATGGTTTTTCTCTTGGAAAAAGCATGATGGGTATGTATTTTCCCTCTATTTTTATGCGGTATACATGAAAATTAATTTTTCAAATTCTTAATTGCATAATATAGAGGTTTATCTTTCGAATACATGCAAAAAGTATGTAGAAAAATTTTGAAAATTAATACTCTAAAACAAAGGGAGGTAACTCGTGCAGAATTTCATAAATTTTTTAGCGGCTAATATAGCTCTTTAAAAAGCTGGCGAATGTACCCTGAAAATACTATAAAACGATGCCTAAGGACTTGCTCTTGAAAATGCACAGAAATTAAATAGCTGATTTATTTGCATTCTGCTTTTAGGGGGAGCCTAAAATGCATGGGTGTACATATGGAGAAATAAATCCGATTTGTCTAATTTGCATACGGCCGCCATCTTGAAATTGAGGCTGTAACTATTTCAAAGTAATGTATAATGAACATTTAAAATTTCTCAAATAACTCGGAAACGCTTACACTGAAACTGTTTGCCATGGTATGAATTTCACATACACACCGGTAGAAAAAAATGACGCTATTCGATTAAAAAATGATTTATTTTTTATTGTGCCGTGTGAATATGAATATTTGAAGCGAGAAATGAACCATTTACATAGTAAAATTGTGAATTAAATTGATACTTGCCAATTTCGACAAAGAACTTCGAATTTTTAAAATTGATATAAGCGAGTTGCCATGGTGCTCCCTAGTATTTGATATTTAATAGCGAGCGCAGCTCGCCGGCGCGCAGCGCCGGCGCGAAGCGAGCTTTAACGGCAAGGCGTGTGTGAATAGAAAATTCGGACCAGTTGCACATTCATTCAACGGATTTTTTTGGCGTCAGTAAATCGGACCAGTAATGCATTGTTTTAATCGTCCCAGTAGTTCCCTGTAATCATGGCAATTTTTATCACTTCACACTCTCACGAGAATCAGCAAGACTATCAAAACAATAACGATGTATACGACATACAGCTACAGTCAATGTTACCTCTAAAGTTCACCTCAGTACACTCTCAATAAAAAAAAAATAATCGAGTGACGTCACAAAGGTTTGCACATTGATCCGATAGATTTTTTCGGCGTCAGTAAATTTGGACCCACAATTCATAGTACCAATGGTTTCCAAGTCTTCACGTTCTCGCGAGAATCAAAGTAAAACTTTTGAGAAGCATATAAGATGTGTAATTTTAAGAGCATCATACTTTTTAAGTAAATAAAACAGTATACTTCGCTTACTTTTATTTCTCAGGGGAGTTTTAAAGAGTCAGACGACACTTAACCAACGTGACCTTTGACGTCACAATAAGGGGAAATTACTCTAACTGAAGTTATTGTAAATCTGCTGAAATTACCAAAATATTCTCAAAATCTTGCAAAGCTAAAGAATGAGGACATTTCTTCAGATATAGGAAACAGTTGTTACTTGCACTCATTTGGATGAATGCTCACATTTATTTTATTCACTAATATGTTTTACGGTGTAACCGTTTGGAGGGCGAAGCCAATATAAATGGGGCTAGGTCAGTAGATGCCCTTTCATCCTCTCTGGCCTGTCATCTCATACATGTATATTGTTTGTTTTGTTTGGACTCTAATCTCATTGCTGGGCCAAGAGCAATGGCCACGGTCCTTGTTAAATTTGTTCAAGCCCTGATATACTAGACTATAATCTGTCTCAGGTTACTGTTTCCATTACATTTTGACGATTTTTATAGAAATATACAGAGCTAAAAGAAATACAATTAAAATCATTCATTAAAACGCCATTCTTTTTTTCTTTTTTTTACTCAGAGATTTTTCACAGGAACGAAAAACTATTTCTTATGGAGATTTATCTTTTTTCCATTCGGAAGTCTCTTGGAACACCTCACACAATTTTCAAATGCTGTCATCCAGACTTTATTTCATATCTTTTGCAATACGAATATTCATAGATTTTTATTAAAAGCGCCTTTTTTAGCCGAACAAGTTAGAGAGAGAGAGAGAGGGGGGGGGGGGGGGAGGGGGTTCAGGAAATTCAAATACAAAAACATGTAAACAAATTTTCATTCTGGTATGTAAATAAATATTGTTTGAACCCCGAGATATTTCATCTTCGCTAGCTAAGGGTTTCTGATCCGTGCCGCTCCTGCGGATCACAAACCCTTGCCTAGCGAAAGTACATGTAGGAATGAAGCAAAAAATGTTGGGACAGATTTTAGCTGCATTTTTTTTGTTATTTTGATTCTATCAATATACATGTATATTATTTTGATGTTTTACTGTCTGTAGTCTGAAGTAATTTATACATATATTGGATAATACCAGCTACATGTAGAATCTTCATCGCAGATCTCAGGATAATTTCTCAGCACGAAGTATTTTAACTTTTTACTCCCATATTTTAAATGTATGCATTGCTTTTAATAAAACATGAATTTAAGAGTAATGTATATTTTTTTAAAATAGGAAAATCAATTTATCTTGAGAATATTTCACTTGTAAGGACAGAAATTGAGATTATTTTTGATCCCTAAATTTACTAAAATTTGTCATCCAAACACTTAATTATTAAACATTCAATGATGAATTTGTGCATTAAAACTACAGAAAAACTAGCAAATTCACGTCATAAAGTGCAAATTATGTCCTTTGTGTATATTGTACATATATAATTTGTTCCGAGTTTATCTGACAAATGTCATACATTTAGTGTGTAATACATATTTATGATTGTGAATGCAGATCAGTACTTCCTATTATAAGTATTTATCATAATAATGAATTATGCTGCAAATAATCTCACTATTTGCTTTTATTTTTCATGGCAGATTGGGGATAATTTGAACATGATTTATTGTATTTATTAATCATATACGAATGGTTCACACATTTTTTTTTTGTTGGGGGGGGGGGGGGGGAGATCAGAATGGTTTTAAAATATTTTACAATGTGTCTATCAAAGACTATGATGTCTACAAAATATTTTTTGTAATTGAATTAGTTATCATGAGTTATTGGTCGTAAATTTTCTTCCTTTTTTTTTTTTTTTTTGGTTTTTGAGAAATAATTTGAATTTTGGGTATGAAATGACCTGGGTATGAGTAGGTCAGACTACGATTTGAGATGAAACCTAAAAAAAACGAAATTTCAAATTGAAAATAGGAGAAAAATGTAATTTTCACTCATTAAACAATATTGATGAATTATCACCAAACGTGAAGTTAGTACGAGATTCAAATTCAACATGGATGCCGGTGATGTCACTGCGCGTGAAGTGATTCTTTTTTCCTCCATCTTGGAAACGTTTTTCAACTTCATAGGTATAGAGTCTAATTTCCATATTTGGGCATATATACACGTGTTGTCTAAAGGGAGAGCTTCGCTCTCACGGGCCCTTCGGGCCCGTGAGAGGGCTTCGCCCTCTATAATTACAGTAATTTCCAGGAACGTACACGTAGCATCGTTTTTTTTAAAAGGGGGGGGGGTGGATGGCAGCCTCATCCAAAAAATCTTTACAAGCAAAAAGAAAAAAAGATAATTCTCAAAATTCTGAAAATTCTAATCCATCAGCTCTTTAGCAGTTCAATGGTTTCTTTATTTTCACTCCACTTTATTACATGCTACCAATCCCAAGTGTGGGGGGGGGGGGGGGGGGCAACTCCATGTCCCTTTAATATGATAAGAAAAATATTTTTAAGCGTAACTTAAAAAATAAGAAGAAGAAGAAAAAATGTCGACTGTAAAAAAGGGGATGAACTGACAATTACTTTAAAAGAGGAGATACAGTGCAATGAACATTTATATTAAAATCTTTATTATTCAACAACATTTTATCTCATCTGAGATTAAACTATTGTTCTACTTATAAATAAATAAATAACAAATCTTATAACATATGAAATCTTATAAACTATGCATGGATAATGGAAATTTACTGAAAAAATAGGTATGTTTTATTTTTTTTGGCAATCAAATTTATTTACGTTGTTAATTTTATTTTTATTGATTTATCATAATTCATTGTTTGATCACATGCTGCGCTCGCCCCAACGGTCGCACCGTAAAACATATTAGCGAGCGCAGCTCGCCGGCGCGCAGCGCCGGCGCGAAGCGACCTCTAACGGCAAGGCGTGTGTGAATAGAAAATTCGGACCAGTTGCACATTCATTCAACGGATTTTTTTGGCGTCAGTAAATCGGACCAGTAATGCATTGTTTTAATCGTCCCAGTAGTTCCCTGTAATCATGGCAATTTTTATCACTTCACACTCTCACGAGAAACAACAAGACAATCAAAACAGTAACGATGTATACGACATACAGTCAATGTTACCTCTAAAGTTCACCTCAGTACACTCTCAATCAAAAATAATCGAGTGACGTCACAAAGGTTTGCACATTGATCCGATAGATTTTTTCGGCGTCAGTAAATGTGGACCCACAATTCATAGTACCAATGGTTTCCAAGTCCTCACGTTCTCGCGAGAATCAAAGTAAAACTTTTGAGAAGCATATAAGATGTGTAATTTTAAGAACATCATGCTTTTTAAGTAAATAAAACAGTATACTTCGCTTACTTTTATTTCTCAGGGGAGTTTTAAAGAGTCAGACGACACTTAAACGTGAACTTTGACGTCACAATAAGGGGAAATTACTCTATAACTGAAGTTATTGTAAATCTGCTGAAATTACCAAAATCCTATCAAAATCTTGCAAAGCTAAAGAATGGGGACATTTCTTCAGAAATAGGAAACAGTTGTAACTTGCACTCATTTGGATGAATGCTCACATTTATTTTATTCACTATAATAACGGTAATTTCCAGGAACGTACACGTAGCATCCGTGGTGGGGGGGGGGGGATGACAGCCTCATCCAAAAAATCTTACAAGCAAAAAGAAAGAAAAATTTAATTCTCAAAATTCTGAAAATTCTAATCCTTCAGCTCTTTAGCAGTTCAATGGTTTCTTTCTTTTCACTTTCATTTATTACATGCTCCCAATCCCAATGTGGGTGTGTGGGGCGGGGGGGGGGGGCAACTCCATGTTCCTTTAATATGATAAGCAAATATTTTTAAGCGTGAATTAAAAAAAAAAAATAATTAATAAGAAAAAATGTCGACTGCAAAAAGAGGATGAACTGACGTTACAATTACTTTAAAAGAGGAGATACAGTGCAATCTTTATTCTTCAACAACATTGTATCTGATAAATAAATAAATAACAAATCTTATAACATATGAAATCTTATAAACTATGGATAATGGAAATTTACGGAAAAAATAGATATGTCTTATTTTATTTTGCAATCAAATTTATTTACGTTGTTAATTTTATTTTTATTGATTTATCATAATTCATTGTTTGATCACATGCTGCGCTCGCCCCAACGGTCGCACCGTAAAACATATTACTTTAAATTAATGTACATTTTTATTTCTTTCTAATTAAAATGAATGTGCCAATTAGTTTTAAAAATTGTCTTTTTGGGGGTTGTTGCTTGTAGGTAAAGGGGCACAAACCTGCAAACCTCTATAATATATATTTGATTTAAGCGACATTTCAGGGGCAAACAAAGGGTGTTTTAATTAACTAGCTTTTGTTTTCATAGACAGAACACATGGATGTTTTACTTTTATTATACTCTTCTGTTTGAAAATTACCCTCCGACAACATTCTTAAGTCAATACTACGACTTTGGCGCACTTTGAACTATATGCATTGTGACGTCAGTTTTTACGTAGTGTGGTTAATGAATATAAATGAGAAAAAATCGGACTTATTTCTCCATATGACTGCATTTGGACGCAATTTTTGGTCTATTTTCCTCATGTTTTGAGTGCTAAATAAATTCTAGCATTAAGTTACATGTGCACTATTCTAAAATATTTACAAACTTCACAATTTTATCTTTCCATTGATATATAGATATTTATGTAACATGTTTTTACAATTTATTTTTATAGGGGTCAGTTTTCTTGTCCCTAATCTAAAAACGTCTTTATAACGTTACATAGAAAACTGTGTTATGCACCCAAAGGAAGCATATAAAAAATCTCTTGTGTGTCACCCAAGCTTGTGCGCTACTCAAAACGTGTCTTCAAACCTCAAAGCACCGTTAATTACGAGTTAAATGTTAGCCATTTTTGGCATAGTACCACGGGAGAAAACATTAGAGAGCACTATGGGACGTAGACAAACTAGAGGTACTGTGAGCAAGCTAACGATTGATACCCCCCGCTAAGAAAAAACATCATAACTCAAGTATTTTTCTATTACAGAAAATGATGGATGCTATCTCATTAACCGTCCATGTTCTATCAATAACAACTGCTCTATTTTTTTAAATTGTAAATGCTAAAATGAGTACACAAACCAATTTCTATTATTCAAATTCTATTTTATTTCAACTTAACTGGTAATGCATGAAGACATTTGCATCCTTATGATAACAAACATGACTAAAATCAAACGATAATCCACATGTCAAGCAGCCATTAAATGTTTTGAATTTTTGGTATCCCGAGCCCGATTTTTTCCCGAAATTTTTATCCACCAAAAAAAAAAATTAGAAAAAATAAAATAAAAAATACGTCAGGGCGGGCCATTTACAGATGGGCAAGTGGGGATGATTATTTAACAATTAATCTTATATGACCTGACACATGCAAGCTTTGTGTTGAATTTAACTTCTAGTAATTTCCATTAATACAAGACATGACACAGACAGGAATAAAAAAATTATTAAACAATGACCTTGACCGAATGATCTTGGGTCAAGGTCATAACACACCCTCAGGTCATAAGCAATCTTTGTGTGAAGTAAGAACTTCCAATGTTTCTCCATAAGAAAAATATGGACCAGACACGAATTTTGCACTTTTCCTGCCAGTGACCTTGACCTTGCCCGAATGACCTTGGGTTAAGGTCATAACACACTCTCAGGTCATAAGCAATCTTTGTGTAAAGTAAGAACTTCCAATGTTTTCTCCATAAGAAAGATATGGACCGGACACGAATTTTGCACAGACAGACGGACGGATCGACGGACGGACAGACAAGGTGATTCCTATATACCCCCAAAACTTCGTTTGCGGGGGGTATAAAATTTTTTCTTGATAAATCTGTAGGTTTAGCTCGTTCTTTTTCGCGCGCGCACTGGTTCTTAGAGTTTGCTTCACTCGCCGGCGCGCTGCGATCGCTATAACTCTTTGTAAATTAAAACACAGGGAATCCGCGGTGAATATTATTTTTTACCTCGACATCCTTGATAACTTTGAGTGGTCCATGATACGGGCAGTCCCCCTCGTGCTCCTTGTTGCATTCTTCACAGTCTGGTTGATGGCAAAAATGAAGTTGATAAGAATGTTGTAATGTAAGATTATTTGACAATGAATTAATTTTAATACATCAATATTATTATTATTAATTGAGTTTTATCGTGTCTTTTCCGATACGGCTATGGTCAATTCTAACAGCTGCGATAAGCAAACCAAATGTAGACCCTGTATATTGTTTAACTCATTTTCTTAGGCGTAGTTATACCAGGATGCCGTTGTTCCAGTTTGGAACCAAATTGAGACGAAGTGAAGGATCACTTACCTGTGTCAACTAACTTATAGGATATCTGAACGGCTCTGTGTGAATTCGCCGCCGCATATCTAAAAACTCTGGATTAAGCTAAATTTTAAACAGAAAACAAAACCACAAAGTGGAGGCGGGGGCACAGGTAAGTAACTCATAAAATCTTAATTTGTTTCCAAATTGGAACATTTTACATGTATTTCGTTCCGTGTCACTTACCTGGGTCAACTAATAAATAATTTACTAGATTACAACACAATCTTACCTCTTCCCTGGAGGTAAGTGTGGTCTTGCTTCTGGAACAACCAGAGGAAATACCACAGAAAAATACAGCTACACTCATCAGGAAATGGCACATATAGAACAACCAAAGTATCACAAAAATAAGAGGAATCATACTGGATAATGACAATGAGGCCATAAATTACTTGGTTTTATTCGGACTGAAATGTCACACTTTCATTGGTTTAAACGTGGCACGTGACTGCCTCATATATCTCTATGTAGGTTCGATGAGAATAAATACTAGGCATATGGCCGTCATTGGCCGCCGTTTCATCTACTCATCTCGACATTTCATATCATTTAACGCAGAAACCACATGCCTTAAGGATTACGTTACTTAAAATGAAAAAAAAAATCCACTGATAATAATGAAAACCATTTTTGAGTGTTATAGACCTTTCATTGTAGTGTTAATTTTCACTTTCAATAAAGTAGGTCAATGACCTACTTTTTGATTTAATGGCCACTATTTTTGGAAAATTTAAGAAAAATCCCTAAAAATTGAACACTGTGATTGAGATTTTCTTATCTGTGAAAATAATACAAATGGCTAACTCTTTTAATAATGAAATAGAGTTTATGAATGGCAGTAGCACTAAGTAGATACAGTTTTAAGTTTTCATTGACAATTTTTATAAATATTTTAGTGCGAATTACCTCTATCAGTTTTCAAATCCCTACCCATTTTTGAATCAATTTAACAAAAAGTTGAAAACATTTATAGAATAAACTACTTATATTGACCATATTCTGTTGGCATAAAATTTATAAGAGGTCAATGATCAAAATTTTGAGATATGGTGTCTTTTATCATTTTTAAGCATTTTTCAATATGCAAAATTATATTAACTAAAATATAAAATCATAACTTTTAATATTAAAGTATTGCCAAAAATGTTTTAGTGGAAAACAAAATCTGGAAAATTTAGTCCGAATTTCCTCTGTTTTGCTAAAAGTCTTTTTTTGTTTGCGCCCAAGTCCATAATATAGTAAAACTTTCGAATGGTATGTCAATAATAATTATTTCATAAATACTTTTTGTGTTTAGAACAAATTTTACTCATGACATTGAACTTTATAACAATCCAAATTTGAGAACTCAAACCCTTTCGACTGTCGCATGACGTCATTTTAAGCATTCCGGAATATTTTACCGTTATCGGTTATAATATTAGTGTTATGTGATGCATGGTTTTGCCAATATTTCTTGATTTATAATAGTGTTTAACACATTTTAAGCTATGTAAAGTGATATGACACTAATGTTTAACAATTTATAGAGAATAGTATGAGTTGAAATCGCTGAATTCAATGAAAAACTGATAAAACCTTACATAGGCAAACTTGACAGAGACTACAATTCATAATTTTTTACCTGGCAAGGTAAACATTTCTTTGCAGATTTCGATAGGATATATAATGAATTACAAATGTACCAATTTTCAGTGAGTTTGAACCATTATTTCAAAAGTTATAGGTTGTTTATGTTGCTAAACTGTACTTATTCATGGTTGGAAAATTGTATTAAAATTCACTGTAAATGTGATAGCTTTCATACTGGCAAGTTTAAAGGGGCATGGTCACGATTTTGGCCAAAATTATTTTTCCGATTTTAATGTTTACAATGCTTTCGTAAGGCATTTGTAATAGGCAACTAAAATTTGAGTGTCATTCGTTGAGCTATAAGCAAGTTACAGAGCTTACAATTCTTTGCTAAATAAACAAAGCTTTTGTTTACATTTTGAAGGTTATAGTGAAAATTCCCGTTTTAGACCTAAAATGAATGTGTTAAACGTTAAGAACAGTTTAGTTGTGCTTAAAAAGAATAAGAAGATACAAAATCAGCTTGAAAAATATTATTTACAGGTATATTGAACCTATGTAAACAAAAACAGGGCACGAGCCTTGTTTACATTTCAAAGAATTGTGAGCTCTGTATCCTGCTTATAACTCTACGAATGACTCTTAAATTTCATTTTATAAGTAGAAATACACTCCTAGAGCATTGTACAGAAGGAAAACAGAAAAATAAAATTTGACCAAAATCGTGACCATGCCCCTTTAAATGGCCTTAAAATTTTAAAATACATAAAAGAAAGGATTGTGATTAATCTCTTTAAAAAATTGCTTTATTATATAGAAATCAGTAAATAAAAAATGTGATGTTGGATTGGAGAGCAGTCGTCGCTATAATTGCCATCATAGTGTACCTGTGTTAGCTCCTACAGCATGAACAAAATATTTGCAACATACCAATATTTAAGTTCAATTTGAATGTTTACATATCAATCTTCAAATTGAAACAAAAACTACACGGAATGAACCATAGAAACATCGAGGGTGGAGAAACCTTAAGTCTCAACAAACAAAGAAACTGCATAGCAGTCTGTGTATGAGTGTGCTAAAACTTCATTTTACTTCCTCCAAAGCAGATATGCATTTGCTCTCGAGAAGACTGACAATTCATTCTGACAGAACCCTATCTGCTCCCAGACAGTCCAACTTTTGCGATGGAACTAAAAAATATTTCTCTGTGTTGACTAGGAACTCTAGCTCTTTTGTAAATTTCAATACAGTTCACAGATATTCCTCCAAAATCTTCAAATGAGAACATTTTATTAGCCAGTCTTTTAAGTACTGGTAAATGTCAATGCCCTGAATTCTCAGGTATGTCCCTATCACAGACACTATTTTGGTGAAAGTTCTCAGGGCAGATGATAGACCAAACGGAAGAATATTGTACTGATATTGTCTTCCTGCTACAAAAACGCAGAGACACTTCCGATGCTGAGGTGCGATTAGCACATGGAACTATGCGTCCTACAAGCCTCATGAAGCTGCCCAATCGCTTCGTCTTAGTCCTTAAACCTTTTATTATAGATGTAAAGGTCTCTATCTTAAATTTTTTCTAAAGAAAAACCGATTTAGAATTTGACGTAATTCGCCCGACTTTTTAGGTTTCAGAAAAAAATGTACTGTCAAAAACAAGTGTTCTTTTCGGTCTGGAACATGTTTTATTTTATTTTTCAGCAACAAATCTGTTTCTCTAAGTAGAATTTGTTTGGCATGTCATCGGAATTTATAATTCCTGTTTGGGGAGGAAATCTTTGAAATTCAAAAATAACGTATTTCAATTATATAGATAATTAAACGTCGCATTCTATGTCAATTTCTTGTGGTAAATCTGAATCCCCTCAACTGGTTCCTCCACATTCACGGGGTGAATGACCGAGTTATTGGTATTGGTAATACCTTCATTCAGTACGAAAGGTATTCTGTTTGAATTCTCTTCATCGTCTATCTTTATGGGGAAACTGAGGACGAGATTCGTTTAATTGATTCTTTACTGTTCTTGAAGCAGGTTCAATAATCTCTATCAAACTCATCCAAAATATTTCCAATGTCATCTGGAAACAACTCTGAACAATCAACACTCATATTCAAATTCGTGACTTTTTGCTTTAGAACCGTTTTAACAAGAGCTTGGACTTTGGGTAGTACGTGACAAACTCCAATTTGATGAAGGCGGAGTCTACTCATGGTTAACTGTCCAGTCATTGGCTAATAGATATGAATGCATTGAACGCAATGACACTCGTCTGACTTCATCCAGGGATGTATATTTCGTTGAAACAGCGTCAATTTCACACAGCAGGGCAGATCTTTGCAAACAACTTTCCGGTTTTGACAGTCTATGAATATTAATGAGCGTCTCTGAGCGAATTAGAAGAAAGGAGGTCAATATTTGAAAGCTTGTTTTGATGAGCAAACTAGATAGTAACATCCCACCGAAAGTCCAAGCTCTTGTTAAAACGGTTCTACCACATGTTAGAGTCCTAATTCCTGTAGAATGATTCTTCTCCGATTGGTGTTATTTATGACGTAGGTTCTGTACAGCTGATGGAATACAACACCCAATGATGTAAACAACTCATTTAATGTTTCTTTAGTCTTTCGTATAAGTCCATTTTGCCATTCAAAATTCAAGTAAGTTATTGCATGATAACCACTGGACATAAGCTGTGTACCGTAAGCCTATTTTAATGTCCCAGTCTAGGTGATCAGTATTAGATTCAATAGCCTTGAGCACTGGGTTATAAATTTTAGTTGAAGGCTTTTCCAAGCATTTTCTTCCGTATTAAAGCCAGATAAGACAGCAAAGAAAATTGCATTTATGTGTCTTGAAATACTTAAAGTGCTCAAAGGCAATCTGCTAAGACCTTGGGTCATCTTTTAGTAAAAAGACGCTTTTTCAAGGGAGACTAACTAAAAAGTATATCATCACATACGTTTTGTTGCAAAGACGATTGTTTTAGACAAGCTGTTTATCAGAGTAAAGGTGGAGTTTGGTCCCTGTAATTTCTTAAGTCATAATATCAATCTGATCATGAACTGGCAAAGTATGTAAATTAACAAAATATTCATTTTCATTATATTCTCTATCCTTCTCCATCGCTACACAACCATATTTTTCGGAATCTTTAGATTCTTTGTTCATCAGAATTTTCCCTACATTTTGTTGAGAAATAGGGGAAGCTTCAAGCAGGGGTGGCTTGCTTGTAGAGCGGTTAGAGAAAATGTAGGCTGAATCGTTTTCCAGTTTCTAGAGCGGCTATATAGTTTATCTTCTTTGGATAATGCAGAAGAACTGAGGTCCCTTATTTTGAACGTGTGGTAGATCGGGATTTTGTTTATATTTATTATTATTAGTATTTCGATCCCGATGTGATTTAATTCTATTAGTTTGGTAACGCCCACTTTATTCGATAGCCAATAACTTTAATGACAGTTGTCTATTGTTCTGTCCCATATATAAAGTCGTGTATCTTCATATTTGACGAGGGAGACAGCTGGTTTTGCTAGCTACTTTTCTCCGGATAGAGGGAGGGAGACAGCTGGTTTCGCTAGCTACTTTTCTCCTGAGTCCCCGTCTCGTCTGTCTATTTGAGGTCCCTGTTAAAGTTAGGTTTTAGGGTTGGGGGATTTTGAGTACTGTTCTTATTTTGTTATAATAAATTTATAAAGGGTTGCTAATCTTGGTTTTCATTTACTTTGAGTGTTGGTTTATTATATCTGGTTTATCTATATTGAGAGTAAAGTCGTTTTCATACCTTATTTATAATTAGTAAAGTTTAATTCTTAATGTAGAGGTCAAATTCAGTCTCAAAACAAAAATAAACACAACGCGAAGTACTGATAAAAAACCAATACGGCACTGACCTGCTACAAACGTCTAACTCTGCATCACAAGGACTGCAATTTTGCTCCTTTAAATTAGGAACTTATTTCTTACGGCCTCAGCAAGTTGCTATTATATAACCTCAGGAATTACAGGATCGTCCCTACCTGCTGATACATGTAATGGACTCGTTGAGATAGCGTACGGCTCATCACTGAGCACGTTGTCGTTGTCAGCCTAAGATGACCGATATACAAATTACCGCTTTACTAAACGTGCTATACGCCAACTTAAACATGAAAAATCACAGCAACACGTCAATGTTTACTCATTTACCATGACTGTCTACCACAAAAAAAACCCGATTCTACGGTAGTAATTAAGGTGGCACGGGACATTTTTTTTTATACAATTCATTGTAGCCAGGGGATGTGTGTCTTCGGAACTCTGTAACTAAAATTTCCTCAGTTCCCATTGAGCACAAATACCTTTAATTCACTTGTTATAGGGTCAATCACTAATTTCTGAAGAAAATTACTAGTCAAAACCGGTAAAATTTTCTACATACTGGATTTTGAGATTTTGACCCTTTCATATTTTGCTAATTTTTCATGATTTTTCAGCTTTTTAGACCTCCCCCAGCTAATTCCCTGCAAAGGGTTGACCTTCCGTACCATGTGCATGTAATTGCACCATCACATGTCAGAAACTTACCGGTGTATAGTTTACAATGTCCCATCCAACTACTTTTCGTGTTATTTTACCTTCTGTCTGTCACTTGCAATTTCACTGTGTAAAGTCAACACAACAGTTTCGCATTTTACTTCCGATTCTCATGTACCTAACATATGGGGCCTACATATTGCATGTCAATTTCAACAAGAGACATCCCTCTAACTAATGATAATCATTAAAAATAATTTCATGAAGTACAGCAACTCTCAATTTTACAAAAATATTGACCGGGTACTTTATCCGAAACTGTCCCTTGCTACTTAAAGCACGAGGCAACCATAAAGACTGGAGTAACTCTCGCGAGAGTTGGGGGAAGTTACGGGGGAGGTCTTAATGATAGCGAAATTATCTCAAAGTTTTAAAATTTTCGACGGCCATTTCAACCCGAGCTGGAAATAAATAAATCATAGAAGTTGATGGACACAGGTAATTAACCCGGAACGAAATAAAATGTACAATACCCTCACATATCATTAGGACCAGGAGTATATCCATTAGTAATGCTAATAAAGCAAGTAGAGTATTAAATCAGTCTGCTTTACTTACGGGGTATCATGTCGGATTGAATAATTTACTTACATATAAAATCGTCGTCATCTGGCACTTCTACATCCATGTAGTTCAGTCTTTGTTGAATCCGAAGGGGATAAATTCTTTGCTCTTTTTTCTGGGATTCCTTAGCCTCTTTACCTGCCTTAATAATGAAACGAACTTCAATTTGATTTTAATAGAATTGAAAATTAAACAAGAGGCCAATGGGCTACATCGGTCACCAGAGCAGTAATAGCCATTGTGGAGCTATATACAAAATATCTAGACAATGTAGTAAAATAGACTGTATAAAAAGAAATTATCCTTCAGATATACTTATGTTAAACAATGAGCCCCTTTTGTAGGATGATTTCATAGTCATATCACATATTGTGTATTAGATTACTCAAGAAAATCTTATATATCTATAACCAACAACAAACTTTGAGCCCCTGGTGGGGTCCAAAAATTGTCCAGGGGCCACATCCTGAGCAATTAGGAATAAAAAATATCTCAAGATGCTCGGTTATAAGAAATACCATGTATTGAAACATTTGAGATTTTCCACACAAGTCACAACTTTCTTTTTGGCCAATTGGTTTTAGCTTACCTGAAAAATTTGATACCTTTCGCGACAGTCCCTTAGAAAATCGCGATGGAAAATTATTTTTCTTTATCTAAAAATAATTGATATAGAAGGCAAACTTCGTGCAAGAAATTTCATCACGGGTAGAAATTGTTAACCTCGGCCTCGTTAATATCATACGAATCAATTGATATATATGTATGAATTGTTCCAAATACACAAAAGCATGGTAAGTAATACCTTCGCAATAAACGAATACCTTAAGAGTGACACGTGGCTGTTTTTCGGTTGATTGCTTTACTGGGATAGAAAACCTGACAGTCTGTTTCTTTTCTGTGGAAAAAAAATTAAAATAACTTAAAATACTGTTCCTTACTTATGAGTTTTCTTAGTTACGTTAATTTTATCCACAGGAATGTGCATCGCGTAAAACATTATATAAACGGTGATTATATCGTATCAAACGTCGTAGTCTCAAATTTTATGAATACATGTCTAAATGCCCGACTTTCTTCTCTTAACATCAATTTAAAATTTAGACATGTACTAAATACTGACGTATTTCTTTATCTTTAATACATTGAATTCTTCTCTGACATACCCCTGGTTGATTTATACGGTGTCCATTCCTCATCACTATCAGAGTCCATTTTCTTTGGTTTTCTTTTAATCCTTGATTTTGGTCCTTTCATGAAATCTGGTAAAACTGCAGGTAACCCTGTGGTCAATGCATTTTGTTAATTATAGGTTCATTCCTTTTTTTTAATGTAAACAAGAGATTCCAGGGGCCACATTGCTCGCCTGAAGAACAATAGTCATAATTCTACTCATACATTGAAAAAGTGCATGGCCCTTTATTCTAACAAACTTGAATATCCTTCCCTTAAAACTGGTTTGTACCGAGTTTGGTTAAATTTGGTCCAGTGGTCTGCAGAAGTAAAAAAATGTGAAAAGTTTACAGACGGACGGACTGTGTCGGACACCGGACAAAAGTTATCAGAAGAGCCAACTTGAACCAGTAACAGTTATCTATTAAATTACCTCCACAGTGTCGTTAATTACACAATATAGCAATTTGCCTTCCATTTTGTATTGACAATTAATGTTGGCAACAATCAACATGAAGATAAGAATTTAAGGCCACATTAATGGTTTGTCCAAGAAACTATGCTATATGTTTTTGTTTACTATATATATGTATAGGATATATGCAATGTTATTTTATATGTATACATGCATTGTATGTCGAAAATAGAAATCTGTTACAACAGTTTTGTTTTTTTTAAATTGTAAAGGCAAAATATGATCTAAAGTTGATTTTTTTCCTAAACCCAGCTTGGTTTTCATTAATAATATTTGTTTCAGTAGAGTACGACGATATGACGATCGACGATATCATTTATAAATAAGCATTGAATGCTTCAGTATTTTTATCAATATTAATAATCATTAACTTATAAAAAAAATTCGAAATGTTCGATTGATGCTAAAACTTTTTTCTACAATTGACAGTTTCTGTAATTAATTACCATACTTGTTTTTGCCTGTAATGTGCCTCAACTTATAAATCATCTACTTGTAAGTATAATTGGGACCCCGCCTACAGTTTGTGAATACCACATACCAACGGCCACCATCATCTCGTAGTTCTTCCTCATATTCATGTATCTCTTTATTTCATAGTCAGAGAGCTTTTCAAGTTCTGCCTTGGAAAAGAACTCTGCAATGCTGAATTCTTTTGTTTCAAGCGCATGCATCGTGTCGTCACTTGGAAACTTGGATTTCTACAAGAATAGATCGGTACATATACATGTATATCTATCTTCAAGCAGCGGAAGTGATGTTTTATCTCCAGAAAGATAACTCGTAACATTAATTTCAAATTTCTCTTTTATGTCTTGCGATAAAACCCCACTTCCGTTGGCTGAAGATGGATCGGTTCAAAACTTGCAACTTGTCGGTGAAAATTGGCCAAATTTACCCAATAAATGTATTTATATGGGCATGACATGCAGATATTCAGTGAAGGGAATTATCTAGGACATGAGGTCATCGTTTTTACCGATAGATGTAGTTTGATAGCACATTTCAACAAATATTCATCGGCAGTACCTCTCGGCTGGCAGACGAAGTTAGCAACTTTGTTGTATCATATATTGAGGGATCGATATGATTTTTTTCAAAATGTTTGTTTTAAGTAATTTCCAATTTTGTGCAATGATCGTATACATTAAATTATAAATATGTCATATGAATATTAAGATAATTTAAAGAAAACAAGAGGCCAATAGGCCTTAACGATCACCTGAGTAGCATAACCCATACACAAACTTGTCAAGGAGTCTCATATATGCATTTAATTAAGTTTTATTCTGGAATAGAAAAATTTTAATTTGTAATGACGACCACCTCCCTGCCTGAAATCTTTCAAAAAGGACTATCAAACCTATAATTTTAGTGAAAAACTTAAAAGATCATAAAAGAGTGCATGACCTGATATTGAAAAGGTGCAAGACTCTGATAGAAAATAATTTAATAGTAATATCAAGGTGGCTATTATTCATGTTTTATCTAAATATTAACCGTTTTCAAGATATTCGGACACTACCTGTTTGAGGGGGGTCAGGACCACCCCCAGGACCCATGACCTACATGTACATACCATATGATGCCCCTTGACACAAGGAACAAGAATATATATGGTTTAGGGGTGGGGATCTCAACCGTTTTCAAGTTATTTGTGCACTTCCTGTTTGAGGGGGGTCAGGACCATCCCCGGGGCCCATGACCTACATACCATTTGATGCCCCTTCACACAAGGAACAAGAATATATATGGTTTAGGGGTGGGGTTCTTAACCGTTTTCAAGATATTTGGGCCCTTTCTGTTTGAGGTGGGTCATGACCACCCTTGAGGTCCATGACCTACATACCATTTGATGGCCCTTAACACAAGGAACAAGAATATATATGGTTTAGGGGTGGGGGTATTAACAATTTTCAAGATATTTGTGCACTTCCTGTTTGAGAGGGGGTCAGGACCACCCCCAGGGCCCATGACCTTAATACCATTTCATGGCCCTAACCACAGGGAACCAGAATATATATGGTTTAGGGGTAGGGTTCTTAACCGTTTTCAAGATATTCTGGCACTTCCTGTTGAGGTGGGACAGGACCACCCCTGGGGCTCATGACCTACATACTATTTGATGCCACTTAACACAAGGACATCATATCCAGGCCTTTAGTTTTTCACAAATATATATGGGAGTAGAGAAGATTTTCTAAAATTTAATACATTTTTACTATATGACCATTTTGGCCCCACCCTAGAACCTGAACCCGACCCAGGGACCATAAATTTCACAATTTTGGTAGAGGGCTTCATGGACATCATATCCATGCATTTAGTTTTTCACAAATATCTATGGGAGTAGAGAAGAAGATTTTCTAAGATTTAATACATTTTTACTATAGGGCCATATTGGCCCCACCCTAGAGCCTGAACCCCTGACCCAGAGACCATAAATTTCAAAATTTTGGTATTGTCTGTCCCAAGATATTTATGCAGCACATTTGGCCGATTTTTACTGAATATACACATACCTGTGAAAGAAGTGCAATTGAAATCGATGAAAGGGGAAATTTCCAAGATATCTTCATTGACACATTATCATTTTTCACTCGAAAAAATTCCCAGGAACGAAAACAGATTTCTTACGGAGATTTATAATGGGGAATTTTTACATCTTTTCTCCATTCGGAAGTACTCGGAATACCTCGCGCAATTTTTCAACGTCATCATCCGGGCTTACTGCAATACAAAATCCCCGTAGACATCACATTTTTTAGCCGTGTATTGAAACCTGATAAGCTAACGGGGGCGTTTTAACTGAGAAATCTTGGAAATTTTTCATACTTTTCAATGAACATCGTTTGAACCCTGAGGTATTTATAAATATTAATTAATTGAGCAAAATGTGAATCCAGGATATCTTGGGACAGAGTATAGAGGGCTTCATGGACATCATAACCATGCAATCAGTTTTTTCCTCACATGTGTGGGAGTAGAGAAGAAGATTTTTGAAAATTTGGCCGTTTTTTACATATTTGGCCCCACATGTGGCACCCTGGGGGTGGAAGAGCCATCAATTTCACAATTTACATTCCTCTTACCATAGAGATGCTTCACACCAAAAATGGGAACAATTGGCCTTGTAGTTTTTAAGAAGAAGTTAAAAATGTAAATTGTTAACGCACGACGCACGTCGCACGACGACGGACGAAAACAGATAGCAATAGGTCACCTGAGTTTACTCAGGTGACCTAAAAATGAGTAAAGTCCCGGGGGGCTAAATAGGCTACTTGGGGGTGGGGGTTGGAGGGGAAGGGGGTCGGTCCTGTCCTTAAGCACCTGTGCTTAAAGTCTGTTGCAAGTTGTTTTCGTCACATTTGGACGACAAGTAAAAAAAATAAATAAAAATACATAATCATTTATTATCTTTTTTCCATTCGGAAGACAGTCACTCGGAATACTTGCACAATTTTTCAACGTTATCATCCGGGAGCTATTCGATGCAAAACACACGTAGAATCCTTTATTTTTAGCCGTGTATTGAAAATATACTCATGTGTGCCCCCCCCCCCCCTCTTTTCATGAAAAACAATTGATCCTTTGTGACGTGATTGAATCATTGCATAAGGAAACTACATTTGGACCATACAGCGTTAAAGAAACATTTGTGGTCAAAAACCGACTGTTAAAATTATAGACATGCTTATAATAACCATATGTACATAACTTATTATATAGGCATATTTATTCGAAAAACAATAAACTTACTTTGAAATTATGCGTCGCCATTTTCAATCCAATCAATGTAGTTCTGTAATAAAAATTCAAATCATGATATTATAATATGACCGCGCGGTAATAGTGCGCAGCTCTGTAGCTGTACCAAAAAGTTAAAAAAAATCATCAATCCGTTTGCTCATATAACTACAAGATTTAGTCAAGAATGCACTAATTTACACAAAAAGGTCTAGTTTTCCAGTTTTTAGCCTTAGTCTTCCTGGAGTCCAAGAAATGACCTTCTGTCTTAGAAGCAGACGATTGAGAGAATTTAAAGGATATCGATCCCGATTGAAAAACTATCGTGATAAAATCCGTATATATGAGGCGGATTCGTAATTATATAACGTTTCTTTCACAAGACTACAATTAAAAAAATTATGTGAAAATAAATTCATTCAAACTTTTTTGTTATAGTCTGTCCCAAGATATTTATGCAGCACATTTGTCCGATTTTTACTAAAAATACACATACCTGTGAATGAATTGCAATTGAAATCGATGATAGGGGAAATTTTCTTCATTGACACATTATCATTTTTCACTCGAAAAAATTCCCAGGAACGAAAACAGATTTCTTACGGAGATTTATAATGGGGAATGTTTACATCTTTTCTCCATTCGGAAGTACTCTAAATACCTCGCGCAATTTTTCAAGTTATCATCCGGGCTTACTGCAATACAAAATCCCCGTAGATATCACATTTTTTTGTGTATTGAAACCTGATAATCTAACGGGGGCGTTTTAACTGAGAAATCTTGGAAATTTTTCATACTTTTGAATGAACATCGTTTGAACCCTGAGGTATTTATAACAAGGTTAGCTTTTTAAAAAGCTAAGAAAGTCAGCCAGCGGAATTTTAAATTTTTAGGTCGAAAGTGCCGGAATACCAATATATTAAAATACAAGATAAATATATTTGTTTCCAGAACAATAATTATTTGCGGGTACATATTTAGTTTGCAACCTTTTTTTATGGCTGTACATGTAGGTGAGGAGATAAGCGTGTAGAGATGTACATGCAATGTATGACTGCAAACCTATTTAATACTTAAAATTGTCACTTTGCAAACATAGCTCTATGAATTTCATGGTCTCGGCGCAAACCACTACCGATATATTTTCTTTCCAATTTCACTAAGAGGTCGGGAAGATATACACGGAGTCTGGACTGTGGCTGCAGACTATGCCCATTGACAGTCTTCCGATGCGCAGTTTGACCTAGAAACTGACCAGTTTCATAACTTCTTCGAATTTCTCTAACACGAACTGTCTATAATTCCTTCCCAGAATTCCAATTTACGCAAGCGCAATTGAAGTTTCATCCTAACATAATTAGTCAGCCCGCGGGCTGACTAAATATTAATTAATTAAGCAAAATGTGAATCCAGGATATCTTGGGACAGAGTATAAATGGTAGAGCAGACTTTTTAAACTGTAAAGAAATTCGTTATAAAAGTGTTAAATTTTGTCATTATTCAACTCTACGGGATTCAATTTCAGTTCGCTATATCCTTAAATTCGTTACATCCAAATTCGTTATAACCGTAAAATTTTGCGAAGATTTGTAAAGAACTTACCGGGGTCTAAAAAAACTTCGCTTTATCCGATACTTTGCTATATTCGCGTTCGTACTTAACGAGTTTTACTGTAGATATAAAATGGGCCAATTTGACGCGATTTTAGTTTTGATGGAAAGAATTTTACAGAACGGGATGTATGCCCTAAAAACTAATTAATGTCATGGTGGAAGGTGTAGGCCTAGCTAATCATTGGGAAGATACCTTAGATGGCAACTTTGGTTTTAATATATACAAATAAATATGCGTACACGTTATTTAATTACATGCATTTTTATACCACGATGGATTCGTAATAAACTTTATACATTAATTTGTGAAGCATGAAGAAATTGCGTAAAACAGTTCAACGTCTATATCAATAAATGATGTATGCATAAAACGGGGAAGTTGAATTCGGGGTGGGGGGTGGATAAGTTGACACTGTCAGGTTTTTTTCATTTGAAATTCTTATCAGGGACAGTGATAAAAATTATAGTGAAATTTGAGCCAGAGAACAAAATCAAGAAAAGAGATACGACGCACTATACACCCACTCCCTGGTTTGAAATGAAATAAAAGAGAATCTTACAAGGACTATATATATTTTTGGCGTACCATTGGCGTAGCAAAATATCACGTTTTTGCAATTCGGAATTGGTGTAGATTCATGAGTTTAGTTAGCATTTTTTAAACAATAACATAAATGTTGAATTGTTTTTAAACTAATGTGAACTAATGATAAGGTACTTGGGTTTCAGAATATGTTTTCAAATATAATTTGGCTATCAAATTTCAAGCGCTCATTCCAAAAATAGATGTGAGGAAAAAAAATCACTAAAATCGGATTTTCTCTCTTATTAAATTGTCAATATATTAGCTTTTCTGTCAATTTATTTCATTTTTTAAGTCTTCATAACATGTAAAAATCTGAAATATTTATTATTGGAAGCATAGAAAAATAATCAAATTATCTTCAAAATTTAAGAAAGTTAGAGGAAATGGTGGCTAAGCAGTATCAATTTTAGTTTAAATATTTATTTCAATATTTAGTAGCATACACTGATAGACATTCTGATATTCTATCATTTCATTAAAGAATAGTTACTTGATCTCTTAAACAGATGTCTACATAACTGCACATAACTACATTCATTTTTATCATCCTTAAGTTGAGAAAAAAAAAAGGTAATGACCTTGACCTGACATTAATGCGAAAACAAGATGGTCAAATTTGATTAACTGATAACATCATTTAGTTTTATGATCTGTCTGACTGTGTAAAAATTTCATGAATTTCTCAATATACCTGATATACATGTAGGAAGTATGTCTGATAACAAGAAGACTCCTTCCTTAAATAATAACCAATATGTAGAATACAAATGATTCAAACGCGAGCGACTCGAATTGATTTGAGCAAAATGAAAAAGACAGTAAAATCAGTATATCTGCATCATCCATTTTCTCTGTGTTGTTAACAGAGAGACTTATTGTGTATTTACAATTCAGTTCAATTTTAATTCATTTCATTCACTCTTTCAATATGACCGTACATGATGTACGCATATGTTTAAAACTGTTAGTAAAATGTCAAAGTTACAATATAAATCACATAAGAAAATATAGTAAACAAATATCCAACTTGACAAAACAATTCAAATTTTTCAAAAATACGATAAGGAAAAGTTTGAATAAAAAAGTGGCGGGTAAACCTTCCTCCATTGCTACTACGCGCCCATCTTTGCTAACCAAGGGTTTCCAATACACTACCCTCTTGGGAACCCTTGGTTGGTGAAGATTCTACACGCCTAAAACAAATGATCGGATCTTGATTAGGGAGGTTGTTGGCATGTATAAGCGCCCCTACCCTCTGGACGGATCTTGATTAGGGAGGTTTTCGGCATGTTTAAGTGCCCCTACCCTCTGGAAAATTTAGGTTTATCATATAACATTAATAACCATTTTTTCCACTGCTGGAAGGAAATGCAGTTTTATGATAAACAAGTGGAAAGTATATGGTGTGTGCACCCTACATCAACCTTTTGGACACTCCACCATGTTGAAAAAATTCCATAGAGTTTCCTGCTCACATCCTCCTATTAAATGAGATACCATAAATTACCCCTAAGGTTTGAGAGTCATAGCCGAAACATCTGGTTGTGAGTTCCATAGACAAGCTCAAATGTTTAAACCTTTTATATAAGTAAACAAGAAAGATTTGTTACATTTAGTAGTTTTATTATAATCATAACATTTCTGTCACATATTATTTTATGATAATACCTGCAATCTTTCAACTATTTTATCATAAACAAAATATGATAGTAAATGATTACAAACAAGCCTTAATAAATAAATAAATACGCTCATCAAATGAAATCTACAATTACATTTGTACATCACAGATAAAATTCCTGAGTTGCAGCTAACAAACTAATATGAAAGACATTTTTGAAAGTCCTCGTTCTTTTTATATCCTTTATCAAACTGCTAAATCTTGCATTGTTGCCCATGAAAACCCACTTTTGACCTTGACAGGCATTTTCACGGACAAGGTCATTGCTGTCTCCATTTCTTCCTTAATGACCTTGGCAGCTTGACCAAGACATCTTTCAGTGACCTCGTAGATAAGTTCATCGTGGAGTTGTAGAACCAGACAGCACCGGTCATTGGACAGCTGGGTTCCTTGTACCTCATCTACAATCGCAGTACACTGCTGTATGAATTACATGTAATTCAAGTCAAAGTCATAACAAGCAAACCATTTAATTTTTACAAAACAAGCAAAATGGCATTCAATGACATGTACCTTAGCAATGGTTTGAACTACAGTGTACTAGTATATAAATTCAAAAGCACACCCTTTCGGGATATGAATTTGTTGTGGAATAAAATTATTTTCATCATCTAAAAAATGATTTCTGTGAATTATATTTAAACCAAAAAACTTGATTTTTAACTGTTCAGCAATTTATGAAAAAAAGTATTTTATCAAATTTCTTTTTCAGAGTTAGCTTTCAAAGTTGTCCACATCACAAACTGGTGACATTTTGAAACATTTGTGTCCAACAAACACAGTTCGGGTGTTTTACACTATGCTGTATTTTTTCATCTGATTTGCTAACCTTCTTTGTAGGAAAATGTTTGTTTTGAAAGTGGAAACATGGCAGACAATCTGTCATTGATCCTGTTCATAGCGACCTTGACAAGGTCAGCTGCTGACCCCTGTACTGTGGTGTTGACAGCCTGTCTCTCAGCCTGTTATAAGAGAGAGAGAGAGAGGGGTTGGTTTCCATATTTGTTTATGAACAGATCACAGAGAGTTTGAAAATGAAAGTGAAGGGGAAAAGAGAGAAATGAGGGAGAAAAAGAGGCAAAAAAGTAAACAAGACTTTCAGAAGCTAAAATAATTAAAATTAATACAAATTTTTGGTAGTAATACAAGATTTTTTATATAAAGCTCTCACAGTGAATAAGATGAGAAAAAAACTCAACATACTTGTACATTTACTTACATGGGCCTAGCTGCAGGTCTGTAGCTCCCAGTCTGAAAAAATTCAGATGGATAACCTGGTCTTTTATCTGAATTTTTTCAGACTGGGAGCTACTATTTCAGGGCTCATGTTAGCTTTAAGCCATAAAAGTTAAATGATCTCACTTTCTATCTCAGTCTAACTTTTACAAAAGGAATATATAGTTGGAAAGTAAGACTGAGATATAAAGTGAGCTTGTCTAACTTTTATGGCCCTGAAATAGGTATTTTGTTGATGTGGATTAATTATATGGGCCCTGACATAGGGGTTTTTGTTGGTGTGGATACTTACATGGGCCCTGATATAGGGGTTTTTGTTGGAGATGGATGGCAGGTAACGACGTCGTCCACTTATCGTCTCCACATGCCCGTTCTTACAACACTTGTCAACAGTGTCTTTCAGGTAGCGCCTCATTCCTGTAAGAAATTAAAAATATTATCATCTACTAAGTTTCAAAAATTCTTTGCACCAGTTTAAGAGGAGTTGTGCTGACCAAAAAACAGGACTGATTGACTAACATATAGACAAAATAACTAGTAATAACTATTATACCACCCCACCCCCACCAACTTGATGCATGGAGTATATTAAATAAGAGGAAACGGCAGTATGATATCTCAGGGTAACCACAGAGTTTTAGGAAATCCCAGATAGAGTATTGATGTCATTGTGTTAATCCAAGAATTTTGTGTCTATGAAATTTTTTGGATGCTTTAAACCTGATTATCCTTTGAATATATTTACATTTTCCAGTGTCTTTGCCTGTAATAACACTACGTATCGATTTTGTACTATATAACCCATAACTTCAAATGACGCCAAATTGAGGCGCCAGCGGGGTTTGCATATTTATATTTAAATATTTAATCGTACGATGGCTTAAAATTATATAAATATTAGTAATAAGGAATCATTCTTTGAATATTATGAGGTGATAATTTCGGTCGGGGCGTGATCAAATCTATGGGCTTTATTGGATTTGATCACGCCCCGACCGAAATTATCACCTCATAATACTCAAAGAATGATTCCTTATTTCTTAAATGATTCCTTGTATTACGTTTTTAAAAAGCCATAACATTCAATATTCTATCATTGAAGTTTTCCTTTAAAACTCTGATCATCAAAATCAAAAGGATTGCCTAATCATACCATGTTGTTGCAAACAGGTGTAAGTTGGAGAACCCATGTCCAATGGTATTGGAGTACAAAACAATTTGTTTTAAAGTCCACCTGCTTCTAAATTATTATCTTTTAAAATTCAAGGTTTATTTCATTTAGTTTGAGCTAATAAATCTAAGACTGACACATTCACTGTAAGGTAACTGTTTATGTGCTTTAAAACATTGCTTTTTTCTGCATTATGATATGATAAGAGGTGCAATTTGTAAAAAGAAAAAAAATTCTCCATCCTTTTTTAATAATAAAAACACCACTCAATATCCAAATAATTAATTTTTATGGCCTTACCTGGGTATTTGGATTTGAAGGTTTGTATGAAGGCAGCTGCATCATTCTGAGAACCAAGTAATTAATTTTATGGCCTTACCTGGGTATTTGGACTTGAAGGTTTGTATGAAGGCAGCTGCATCATTCTCCTCCACACCCAGCGTGTCCCCCAGGGCCTTGGCCCCAATACCATAAATCATCCCATAGCAGATCTGTACGGCAAATCAAACAGAGTATGGACAACTTTGGAAACAATTCATAGATATTATAAGAATTGCACTAAAACATCTAATACTTCTAATGTATTTGTAAATGAACCTACGGGCCTATGACCTCTGACCCCACATACTTGCTCTTATATGACCTCACCTCCTTGACCTATGACCTAACATTCTTGACCTCTGAACTCACCTGTTTGGCCTGCTGCCTCTGTTCAGGCGTGACCTCCTGTTCACTGATTGACTTCCACTGGGCTGTGATGAGCTTGAACACATCTCCGTCCCCGTTAAGGATCTTGATCAGCTTGGAATCCTGGGATAGGTGTGCGATCATGCGTAACTCCAATTGAGAATAGTCAGCTGCCAGCAACACACCTCCTGCCCAAATCAACAGTCTGATACAATGCATATCATAGAGTACAAAATAAACAGCAAATAACACAAACACAAGTACGTGTACATGTAATTAGGTAACAATCAAAGGTGTCAATTATTTATCAATAGAGCCTACTCCGGATATATGGAAATTCAGGGGAGCATGCAAATTATTCCTATATATCTGTTATTCAATATAAGCAAAATCGACTGACGTGAAGCCGCCATTTATTAAATATAGAAAAACAAACCCGAACAAATTATATGGTCACCTTTATCTATCACAGTGAACAGATAACATGGAATATGAGTCCTTAAAAGTTTAATTAAAAATATCAGTAAGTTTTGTAAGTTTCCTTTTTGTTACAGTCTTTAACCTCATCAAAATGCCCAATTGCATTTTTTTTCGTTTTAAAGAAAAATCATTAGACTCGAACGCTTCAAATACTGCTGAACTTTATCATCGTAAGTGTACTCGGGCTAATCTCAAAAACATTTGCTATTTCGAATTTAGCCTTTGTCCTTTTATCAATAGCCTTACTAGTTCGTAATTAGTGTCCAAATATATGGTTTTTCTTTTCTGTGGGGTTTCCATATTACATGTATGTCTAGCCTCAATGCGTCCGTATATGGTAAAACAAAGAATTCAATAGTGAATAAACTTTATTTTTAAAAGAAGTATAAAAACTCATAAGGTTGGAACTTATCAATTCACACCTTTGTATATTAACCGGTCAATCAGGCATAATTACTGTCACCAACTGTGACTACAGCTGTCAGGGAGTACTTCAATATAACCCTCACGAAAACAACTCATTATCACCTTTTGGGGCCCGATCAGTGACTTCAATATAAGCGATATTTCAAAATAGCCGTAAAATTTTCTCTAAAATTAAGACATTCAGTATAATAAAATAAATAGTGCCTGTTTGGGAGGGTAACAGTTGAAATTGACACCCCTCGAAAACCATTGTCAACCTCCGCCTCCCGTCGGTTGACAATGGTTTTCTCGGGTGTCAATTTCAACTGTTACCCTCCCAAACAGGCACTATTTATATACCTGGTAATATTAATCACTTGTGTTTATGTTATTTGCTGTTTACTGGACTTTAATTATGTACATTGCATTTATTTTATCAAAGATGACAATTATTCATAAATGCAAACACTTAACATAAGTAGACAAAAGATCTTTGTTTGGAAAATTGATAAAAACTATATTTAAATGCAAAGCAGTCATATTTTGCCCTGTTTTAGAGTGATTTTTAAAAATATTACAGGAAATTGAAATGTTACGTTTATTTATAAATTAAATCAAATTAAAGCCCGACCCTGAAAAGGAATGAAGGCATGTCTCATGCTGACATTGAAAGAAGAGACAGCAGACTGTCCAGAGTTACAGTTCTTGTTTCTATAGCCAGCAGTATCTCGTTGATTGAAGTTCTCTACTGGAGCTACAATAAAACATTGAATATTGTCTGCCATTTACAAGTACACTGATGATTGAAAACAGAACAGATTTTCCAATCTGTGCTTGTTTACATCCTAAAAATTCTCTGGTAAGTTACTACTTCTGGATAAATATAACGGTTATAGTCAATCACAAAAAGGTCTGCCAAAAAGGATTTATATCCATATACTGATATAAGAGTTTTGGTATTTTCTGTCTAACCCAAGACATTGATAAGAATCTTTTGTAACACTCTGTTGATTGTACCAACACGGTATCTGAGACAAAGATGAGACAGTCTTTAGGGACGTTCTGAACAAACCTGACACAGAAATGAGAAAGTCTTTAGGGACGTTCTGAACAAACCTGACACAGAAATGAGAAAGTCTTTAGGCACATTCTGTACAAACCTGACACAGAAATGAGAAAGTCTTTCGGGACGTTCTGTAGATTGGGTTCTGACAGACTGACTCTGCCTGTGGCAGTGAAATACTGGACGTCTGTGAAGATCCTGTGCATCCCCAGGTTCTCACAATACAACTTCTCCTTCTGCAGAGCAAACACCACTTTGGTCAGAGAACCACTGATTCTGCGCCACTCCAATAGGATCCCTGGGAGGGGGTGCAGGGGGCGCAGCTTCTCCAAGACTTCTTTAGTAGTGGAGAATTGCGACTTTTGCCGACCTCGATGATTGTTTGGGGCCCTGCGATTGGGTCTCATGGGCTGTCCCAAACTACTGGGGTCACCATTTACAGGTAACTGTAGTTCTATAAATAGAATCTGTAAAACATGTGCCATGTTTGAAATATTTTTATCTAGTGAAATTTATTAAAAGCTTATCCTAAAATTTTTATTTACATGGAACAGAAATTATATGAATGGAAGGGCCATGGCCTCTAATGCAAATTCTAATCACTATTAGGTACAAATTTAATTTTAATTGTGAGATGTCTTCGGTGGTAATGTTATGACCTCTAATTACATTGTACATCAAGGTAAGTGTTTCACCTGTGAGAGATCCTCTGTGGAGGTCAGAGAGAACTGGTGCCCCACACAGTGGTATGCCTGCTCCTCCAGATCACTGAGTTGAGCTACCATTATATTTTTCTGTCTCTCACACTCCTCATCATTGAAACCTGAAGACAAAAGTTATTACCTAAATAAAATACAATTTTACAGTTTCTGCTACTGATGTCTTGTAATCAGTAAGTCCTGCATTCAATTTCCCCATGAGACAATGGACTAAAATTAATTATAGACCCACAGAGTTACTGTTAAATCTACATTTAGAAAGACTATCCCTTACCAAAGCCATTCATCTCCATCCGAGACAGTGTGATCACAGAGGGCATCTCTATGTTAAGGAAGGCTGTCCACAGGTTCTCCTTGGTCAGACACAGGGTGTAGTACTGCATCAGGTGGGTGAGGAGAACAGCCTCTGTACACGACCTTACCCGACTCGACCCGGGGTTCTCAGGGGCCATTCCTAGACTCCCATAGCCGACCCCTCCCCCTATGTCTGCAAGGAACAATCAAAAAGGTTTTTTTCTCAGTTATATCGAGTGTCTATACAATCACTTAAAACAGTCTTGTAAGTGTCCAATGAACTCACATTAATACAGTGATGATACACTTACAGCCTAATGACATTAAATACATAATTATTCCTTATGTATATACATGTACAAATGGTCCATACACTATTCTTTTCAGAGAGGATAGTTCATCTTTGCTAGTTGCTCTTGAAGAGAAGAGAAGCAGATTTAAAAACACTTGTTTATTTATAAAAGAATAAATATTTTAATTTTCAAGGGTCTTTCTAAAGTTAAAACTTCAGAACATCATATATAATTCATTATAAAGCAACCTCTAAAGCATATCAAGAAATGTGTTCTAGATAACCTTCTAATAGAAATGCTTCTAAAGGGAGGTAATCATGGACCATCCGATGTAAATTCTTTTCCTTTGCCCCTGGGTCCAATAACCAGTTGGCTATTTTTGGGTCCTGGAACTCCCCCTGACAGCATATTCCACAGCTCCTTTCTAGGGCCCCATAGCAGGTCTTGGCATCCATAGCAATGACTGTGAAGCAGTCCTTTCTCTCCAATACCTGCCTAATGGCTGCCAGTCTCGCTGTTACAGAGAGAGACTTATCGAGGTCAGGGGGGGACAAATCAGGGTCTTCCTCATCTGTAGAATACAACAAAATCAAGGAAGGCCTTTTCACTCCTATCTGCATTAAAATTTTTTGAACGAACTGACATAAAAAGACTGCCATGATAATACTTAAGCTAAGCATAACGTGTAAACAACATTGTCTGCAATTTTTCTCTTTCCTCAGCGGCATACATGTTAATCTCCAGTGATGAAAAATAGGTAGATTTTGAACCGAAAAGCGGTAGCATTGCGCGCGGCCGTTTTTGCATATATTTCAAAGCACAAATTTTTGTGTACTACATATGTAGTAAGGGGTTCTGAGTCAGCGCTATCCCTACAACTCCTATATTAACTGTTGCTTCTAAACAATTTTTAAGTACTTCACAGTACTGTCCTCTTCTGTGTGGACATACATCTTACATGTACATGTATATGGCCAAGTTACTTAGTCGCAATGAAATTATCAAATGTATGCACTTCTTCTTCTAAGCATGGAGAGAGTACCATTAATTACAGTGGACCCCGCTTAATTTAATCTTGTACAATACCTTCTGTATTTTCTGAGGTCAAGGTGATAAAATAGGCGTCCCTGTCCCCCCAGCTGACCGCAACACCTGTAATCACCAGGTTCACACCCCACACAGGTATCCCAGGGGAGACAACTCCAGGCTCAATTGTTTTCGCTGTGAGGATAATACAATAACAATAATCAAAGTACTAAAAGAACAGACAGGAAAGCAACTGTCAGGAGCACCATTTTTGCTGCCACTGAAAACGATATAAATTTAGAAAAATATTCTAGGACCTTAATATATTAAAAATACATTTTGATAATTTTTACAACATTCAAACTTGTGGATGATTTATTATTATTAATGAATCAAAATCAATCAAAATGATACTGCAAGGAATTAGATTTAAGAGCCCACTTGATTGTGATAATAAAGCCCTACTGCTTTACTTAAAGGGCTTGACTTTTATGTTTTGCTTACTTATAACTATCTGTATAATCAATATCTTTTTTATTGTACTTAAAACAACAAAACAATTGTTTTCTGCTTCTTCCTCTTCTTTACTTTAACTAGCTGTACACGGAGACTAACAAACCATAGCTTGATTACATCAGCCTGATTGAGATGTTCATAGTGACATTGGTTTATGTACAAGGATGTTTGACATACCTTTACAAGACTTATGGCCTGTGTCCCCTGCTTTAGTAAACTTGGCCCCAATTCCTCCAGTAGTGGTTACAGGGTCTTTAGGCTTGTTTATACAGGCCAGTGAAATAGCAAAGGATGGCTGGCAACTCCACTCCTTGATGAAAGTATCAAACAGCTCCTTGTCAGCACACACATCGATGATGGTGAAAGCACCCTGGGAGGGGGGTATACCTGTCTCGTTGGGATCGACCACTGGCCTTCTCTCCACATAGGGGGGATCTTCCCCTGTGGGACTCTCCAGCTTACGAGAATTCCATTCCTTTACCTCTTCCTCAGCGGATTTAGCACATTCCACAACTGGAACCCTGAAGTTCTTCATGGACACTCCCAAGGATTCTATATTCTTCCTTGCTGATCTTCTGTCATCTTTTCTCTGAGACCTATGTCTATTGGGCGTGGCCTTCCGGATGGTTTTTGGTGAATTAACAAGACTAGGTCTCGGAGGGGTGGGAGACAAGCATTCATTTGTTTTAACATTATCCTCCCCAGTATATACATTCTGCAAATCTTCATCCATCACTACACTATCCCTTGTAGATCCCTCTTTGTTGTCATCTCCCCTTCTCCTTTGACACAATGGAGTCTTCATTACTATGGTGTCACTGTCTATATCTATGCTGGTGTGAAGATCATCCAGAAAAGCCAGTGTTCCCGGACTAAGTCTTTTGTCTTTGTCTTGTGAACTTCTACTACATTTTACTTTGGTAAAACTAAACTCTTTTAACTTTAAAGTTGATCTTTTATTGCACTCTGAACTTTTTTTTGATGTTAGCTCTTCACAATTGATCTCACTTGTCTTGTTTGAATTTGATTTAGCATTGCGCTGAGAACTCCTCCTAGATTTCAGTTGGTTAGTATTGGACTCATTTGCCTTTGAGTTTTTATTGCACTGCCCCTTATCACAATTCTCCAACACTTCATACACCATCGACAAAGTCAGAGAGTCATCCATCTCTTCTGTTACCTCAATCTCTGCCTCCTCCATCTTCCTCTCATTCATATGGCCATTCTTCTTTTCCCAAGTTTTTGAATGTTGTCCTATTGTCTTACCCTGTTCAGCTTTTGAGGCTTTCATGCCATCTATGCTTTCATTGTTTTGCTTCTTACCATTTTTAAATGAACCTCCTTGACCAGCTGACCTTTGACTTTGACCTTTTGACCCTTCACTACAGTCTTCACTGAAAGTTTCATCAAGCTCCTGCAACAGACCCTGTGAAATCTGATAACCCCCCAGTGTCGGGTCAGCTTTCCTCTCATTACCATCAAAACAAGCCTCCTGTCCACTCAGATAGGGAATTCTAAGGTCCCTGTACGACTCGTTTCTACAGACATCAGATTCGTCGTCTGACACCATGCACCTTTCAAAGTTACTGGCTGGCAGGAGGTCACATGAAACATCGTGTGATGAAAGCAAACTACAGCTAAGGTTCATATCATTCCCATTTGTTGAATGTTCATCATCCACTTGTTCCTCATTTACTGTAGCCACATCAGCAGTATATGCAATTGAATTAGTTTTCTGGTTCTCAACCTCACTGTGAGCATTTTTCACAAAATGTTTCTTTGAAGAGACACTATCACTGGCCTGTAAAATTCCGTCTGAATCATTTTCCTTCTCTATTTTTTTATCAACAAAAATTTCACCGCTTATCTTTTCTGAATCACCCAATGTTTTCTTTGATTGAAGCGATTGTGAATCTTCATTACATAGCCCTGGAAATGCTTCCATGTTACCATCCATCTGTGACTCAATGACAAAACTGTCTGCAAAATCCTCCGAGCAGACCATTGGCTCTATAGTTTTGTTTACTTTGGTCTCCTGTAATGTTTTCTTCTCTTCTGAATCACCTCTATCCAGTAACTCGAAGTTAGCCTCTGGTGTTAAATTAGCTGTCTGTCTTATTTCTTTTATTGTTCTAGCATCAGATGCATGCTCATTAAACTCACCATTCACTGTCTTCATATCAGTTGAATTGGTAATTTTCTTTTGAACATCAGACAGTATTCCTCCTTGAATGCTTTGGTTTCTTTTATCTGAAGGTATTTTGATCATGTTGTTCTTGTTTTTTGCCAGATAAGAAGAGTTCATTGTAGGGATTGTGGAAGAACCAAACGTTGTGGATGACCTGGGCAATGTGGAAAGTGGAGAAGAGGAACTCCTTGTCTTTGGGCCTGATTTCTTGATCCCTGTAGACACAGAAGAAGATATGGGAGATTTGAATACATGTGATTCCTCGGCTGGTCCTGATAATAATTTACTGACAGATGCTGATGCTGATGACATGCTGGATACATTCCCTCTGTCTGTGCATTCACTGGGCTTAGCTTTGATGGCTTCCATTCTTGATTTTTCTGTTGCCTCATGTTGTCTTGTCTGTTGGTTTCCTTCTTCTTCATTACAGTTTGTCTTTGCTTTTACCAAATCTTTCTTTTGCTGATCTAGTTGATAAATATGATTGGGTTGTCCTCTGACCTCAGAAGTACAATTTTTTTCACAATCTCTCTCTTCTGGATTATTTGTATTCCCCTGCTGACAGGACTGTTCTTCAGACTGTCTTACAACAGACCCTGTTATACTTGGTTTCTTTTTGTTTTCCTGTCCTTCAGTGGAGTCTTCACTACTGTCAGCAACAACTACAATACAGTCATTATCACAAGGTTTCCCACTGTATGACTCAGTCCCAATATTACTCTTGTTCCTACACCTCTGTGAGTTAGTACTTGGAGGACTAATGACCACTGACTTCTCCTGTTTACCAAAGCCTTTCCCCCTGGAACTCCTGGCCTGGGATAATCCAGAGCTCTTCCTACTCAGAGATCTCCTCTTTCTCACTGACCCCTTGGGCTTCATTTTCATCAATCCAATCTGGTGATTATTTAAACTTTTATCCAGGTCCCTGGAACAGTCCTTCCCACTCTGATCCGGATTTGATCCCTCCTCAAGGCTGTCCCTGGATTTCGGAGTTTTCCACTGGATTCCCAGCCCTCCAAGCTCCTGCTGGATTAGGGACTTGGCCTCCTGGATAATGGCCAGTGCAGCTTCCCTCTCTGTGGCCCCCTTACGACCGGTCAACCAGATACAGCGACTCTCCTGTCTCCTGGCAGCCTCCCACTCCGTCTCATTCTCCAGTTTCTTGGAGCTAAAGGGAAAAAAATACACACTGTTAAATGAAGGGAGAGAAAATTTGAGATAAATCAAAAGTAAGTGTTTAAAGGGAGACAAAAACACTGATAAATAAAGGGAGACAATAATTGAATTAAATAAATGAGAGATAAATACAAATCATAAAACAAAGGGGATACTGATACAGAACTTCAGGTTAATATATAATGTCCTAATCTGACAGTTATTTGTAATATATAAAGTCCTAATCTGACAGTTACTTGTAATATATAAAGTCCTAATCTGACAGTTACTTGTAATATATAACACCTAATCTGACAGTTACTTGTAATATATAAAGTCCTAATCTGACAGTTACTTGTAATATATAAAGTCCTAATCTGATAGTTACTGGTAATATATAAAGTCCTAATCTGATAGTTACTTGTAATATATAAAGTCCTAATCTGACAGTAATATAATATATAAAGTCCTAACCAGACAGTTACTTGTAATGTATGAAGTCCTAACCAGACAGTTACTTGTAATATATAAAGTCCTAACCAGACAGTCACTTGTAATGTATAAAGACCTAATCTGACAGTTACTTGTAATGTATAAAGTCCTAATCTGACAGATACTTGTAATATATAAAGTCCTAACCAGACAGTCACTTGTAATATATGAAGTCCTAATCTGACAGTTACTTGTAATATATAAAGTCCTAATCTGACAGTTACTTGTAATATATAAAGTCCTAATCTGACAGATACTTGTAATGTATAAAGTCCTAACCAGAGAGTCACTTGTAATATATAAAGTCCTAACCAGACAGTTACTTGTAATGTATAAAGTCCTAACCAGACAGTCACTTGTAATATATAATTTAAAGTCCTAACCAGACAGTTACTTGTAATGTATAAAGTCCTAATCAGTAACTTGTAATAATTTTGGTCTGAAATCATTATAGTATCTTAGCCAAAACTTCCTGTTTTGTAACAATTTAAGATCACTGTAGAAATTTTGATGATAAACCTCTGAAATGGGGAGGATTTCTTGAAGATTTTTTCCACATCAGAAACACTTGCATTAGCCAGGGCAGCCACTGTGTGGAATCCCCCATCATATAGGACTCTGGCTCGCTGACCATTTAGCAAGGTCAAACGGACAAGGTCACAGAGCTCTCGCTGAATGCCAAAGGTCAAGCGGTGCTGGAACTGACCAAGAATCAACTCCAGGTTGTACCAGCCAAGTCTGGCACAGAAAACCGTCACCATACCTGTAGGAATAAACAAGAGGCCCATGGGCCACATCGCTCACCTGAGCAACAATAAACATAATAAAATCAGCTTTATGGAGTCATATACAAAATATCTGAACAATGTCGTATAATAGATTCTGTATTAAAAAAAAAAATTCCCCTGCATATTCTTATGTTTATCATTGAGCCCCTTTGTAACAGGGTGGTTTTACAGTCATATCACATATTGAGAATTGTAGTTCTCAAGAAGATGATCAGACTTAAACAACTATTTATATATGGATTATAAACCTACATCAAATTTTGAACCCCTTGTGAGGTCCAAGAATTGTCCAGGGGCCAGAGTCTAAACAATTTTAAAGAATTAACAATATGTCAAAATGTTTGCATATAAGTAAAACCATATATATTAACATTTGAGTTTTTGTGAATAATTTAAATGTTTTCCTTTGTAAAATTGGAATCCCCCTCCCCCCCCCCCCCCCCCCCCCGCATGTGGCCCAACCCTACTCCTGAAGAATATGATTTTGACAAATTATAATCTACACTATCTGAACTGACTGAAGCTTTTCTAGACAATTTGTGTTTAGAAGATGATTTTTAAAGATTTTTCCCTATATATTCATATGTAAAAATTTGTCACCCCCCCCCCAATTGTGGCCCCACCCTACCCCCTGGAATCATGATTTGAACAAACTTTAATCTTCTCTACCTGAGGATGCTTCCACACAAGTTGCAGCTTTTCTGCATGATCGGTTTTTGAGAAGAAGATTTTTAAAGATTTCTCTCTATATATTCAAATGTGAAAATTCAACCCCCCCCCCCTCTAACTGATGCCCTACCCTACACATAAGAATCATAATTTTATCAAACTTGAATCTACCATAACCGAGGATGCTTTCACACAAGTTACAGCTTTTCTGCACGATCGGTTTCTGAGAAGAAGATTTTTAAAGATTTTTCTCTTTATATTCCTATGTAAAAATTCGACCCCCCATTGTGGCCCCATCCTACCCCCAGGGATCATGATTTGAACAAACTTGAATCTACACTACCTGAGGATGCTTTCACACAAGTTACAGCTTTTCTGGCTGATCAGTTTCAGAGAAGAAGATTTTTAAAGATTTACTCTATATATTCCTATGTAAAAATTTGACCCCCCATTATGGCCCCACCCTACCCATGGGGATCATGATTTGAACAAACTTGAATCTACACTACCTGAGGATGCTTCCACACAAGTTTCAGCTTTCCTGGCTGATCAGTTTCAGAGAAGAAGATTTTTAAAGATTTACTCTATTTTCCTATGTAAAAATTCGACCCCCATTGTGGCCCCACCCAACCCATGGGGATCATGATTTGAACAAACTTGAATCTACACTACCTGAGGATGCTTCCACACAAGTTTCAGCTTTTCTGGCCAAATGGTTTTTGAGAAGAAGTATTTTGAAAAATTCCAACAAATTTTCAATGATTTTTTATTATCTCCCCTTGAAAGAGGACGTGGCCCTTCATTTTAACAAACTTATATCCCCTTTACCTAAGGATGCTTTGTGCCAAGTTTGGTTGAAATTGGCCCAGTGGTTCTTGAGAAGAAGTCAAAAATGTAAAAAGTTTACGGACGGACAGACAGACAGACGGACAGACAGACTGACGCCGGACAAAAAGTGATCAGAAAAGCTCACTTGAGCTTTCAGCTCAGGTGAGCTAAAAACAAATAAGATAGAGCACCGTTACCATACCTGTAGGATTAAAAAACAAATAAGACAGAACCAGAACATAGCACCATTACCATACCTGTAAAACAAATATCTAAACAGGTTTAAACTGTAACAACCTCCTCCATATTTAATGATGTTATTTGACTTCCTGTTCTCAGACTGTTGGTTTATTCTCTATCACACACAAATACAGGAGTTTGTTATTATTTAGATATCATACAGTATAATTCTGATTGTAACTTCTACACCCTTTGTTGATTAGCTAAGAAAATCTATATCATCGAAAACTTATTTGGCCAAGTTGAACATAAGAATATGACTCAGATGCAAAATCTACACGTACATGTATAATTCTACTCTTTCAAACTGGTCTTAAAAATTTAATTCATTTTAAATTCTAAAGATACATGTATAAATTAATTTACAGGAAACACATTAACCTACAATTTGATCAGAAAATAAGAGAACCTGCAGTTAAATCCCTTGGGCTTCACTGAGGTTTTGATCACATCACCAACCATGTTCATGTCCAAGTAAACATTTTCAAATTCACATTTCTTAAACATATATCAATAGGGAAAAAAAACCCAAATTGATTTCTTAAGAGGGCTTGGTGGTTGACAAATCATCCATCAAATCTTACTCAAAATTTTGAAATATAATATTTTTGGCCATAAACTATTATCTAAATAAGAACAAATCAAGGTATTCTAGCTTAAAGTTTTGAACATTTTCCTATATCTTTATTTAGAGCTCTTGTTTACAAAGAGATTAATTAAGTACAAGAGGCCCATGGGGCCACATCGCTCACCTGAGCAACAATGGCTTTATATGGGTGTTCAAAGGATATATTAACTTCCAATTTCCTTTATTTTAGTTCTGCTCCCCCCCCCACTTTATAAAGCGATCAAAATATGAGAGCATATAGGTAGATTTTATTCTTCAACTTCTTACTAGTTATTGTATTTTATTTTTAAAAATCCTATATGTGAAAGAAGAAAATTGTACTTTAATGTGTTCAAATTAAAAAAACATTCAAAAATTTAATTGGTCTTCTGCATTATAAACAATTGTTTACTTGGCGTGAACTCGTAGGATGTTTTATATAACCTTACTCACTTGATCGATGAATACACTCGAATGAAAAATAGTGTCATGTGATATGTTAAAGAGCTATTATAATCAATGCATAGGCGTCGGAATAGGCTGGGTGGGGGGGGGGTAAGCCCCCCCCCCCCCACTTTTTTTGCAAATTTAGACATAGCCATACTCAAAATCTTTTTTTTTTGCTTGTCAAGATTTCTGATAAGGTCTAGACCCCCCCCCCCACTTTCAATTTGCTTCCGACACCACTGCAATGTATTGACAGGATTTTACTAAGGCCCACCCATTATTTTCATCTTTATTCAAAAACAACAAATGGCTACAAACCGATATGATTTTCTGTAATATTTTCTTAAGAGATATAATACATTTATCCCCGTAACAGTAATGTAAAAAATGGAAACTGTTTTAAAACAATCATTTATATTTGTGTCTGAAAACCATCAAAGTTGGTGTATATTTCATATAATTCATCGTATTAGGAGGGGGCCCAAGAAAGTAGTTGCAGCAAATTTTCTGTTTAGTGAGACATTTCTAGTGATCAATCAAAATTTCAGCGTCAATCGTAAAATTATAAGCAAGCTATATACAGAGCTCGTAATTCTGCTAGGTTTGAGTCAATATTTTTGTTCACAAGAGTTTATTACATTCAACTTAAGATTTTTAAACTTGGTATTTCCTATGCAGCATTTAAAATGAAGAATAACAAAAGAAGAAATAAGAACAAAAGCATGACCTCAGCTCTGTGTGCAAACAGAAAATTGCGAGCAAACCTCTGTATCTTGCTTATAATTCGAAAGAAAGTAAATAAAAAATTGTAAACAATTAACAGAAGAAACGTGCACTACAACAAAGAAAGATCACAATTTATTTTTCATCGTATATATACCTTTATATTTCTAGCAGCGTAAACAATCTGAAAATGCTGAGCATCTTAACAAAACACGTTGCATTAATCAACCATTACGTAGAGATCGTACCGAATTACCATTGAAATGTATAGTATTTTATAATATGTTGTAAGTGCATCAGATTTAGCTCAGTTTGCGCAGATAAACAATCAGCTGACTGATTTACCGAAGTCTATATTTGATTTGATACGTAAAAATTCCAAAATACAGGCGATAGTTCTCCTCAAGTAACGAAAATGAAACGAGAATCAAAACAAGCTAATACCAATGTCACAAGTTAAAATGTCAACGCATTGAAATATTTAACCTCAATTTACTTCACAAAATCGGCACAAATCGATGTTGCATGTTTCAAATATTCTCTTCGCACGTAAAGCTTTGCACAACCAGCAAATTCATCTTTGTCAGTTTAACCCCTGTCACGCGTTCATCATGGCTGCTTCGAACAAATTACTTCCGTTTTCGAGGTATGGAATACCGAACCCGAAGTTATAAACTGATTGACAGCTATTATTTCTTTATTATTACTTACGTAAATTATTCAAATTTGAAACTGAATTAGCCCATAATTTTTGCAATTTATATTTTCCTTTCCATAAGGATTATGTTTGCTAAATTACGTTGAATTTCACTTGGTAGTTTTTGAGAAGAAGATTTTTTAAAATGCACCCCCCTTTTTTACAGTTTCGTGGTTTTCTCCGCTTTGAATATAATCTGGTCTTTTATTTTTGCAATTTATATCCACCTTCTTATAAGGATGCTTTGTGCCAAATTTGGTTGAATTTGGTCAAGTGGTTTTAGAGAAGAAGTTCAAAATGTAAAAAGTTTACAGACGGACAGACGGACGACGGACAACGGGTGATCAGAAAAGCTCACTTGAGCTTTCAGCTCAGGTGAGCTAATAAAAATGGCAACGACCATCAAGCCCTCTTAAATGTTGAAATGTTAAAGCCTACAGAAGTTTGACTCACCTGCAAAAGTGGCGGCCGTCTGCTGCAGGGACTGGAGCTGGCCTTTGTTGGCGCCATAGCGATGACAAACCTCACCCAGGGGAACCTCCTGGACTAGGTCACTCAAAATGAGGCTAGTGTAGAACCTTATTCAAAGAACCAAAATAAAGTTTCATTTGTTAACAAAAAAATTTCTATAATTCTAACATAAAGAGTTGAATTTCAATATTTTCCCCTCACATACAGTGTATCATTTTTGTACCTTTAATGTGTTTTTGGCTAATGCAGGATATAATTGTGCAAATAAATTTCATAAATTCTCTTTATACTAAATATCATCTACTGATGAAGATAAAAAGGTGCTGCTTGTGTACAAATTATTTTTTGCAGTCAGTTATTTCCTTCCACATGGACAATAATGCTTAACAAAATCAAGAATAAAACATAGTGTTTACCGGTATATGCAAAAAAATTTGCTATCTTGAAATTTGACAGAAGTCAGAGTTTTAATGAAATGTGTGACTTGTAATTGATTCTAATGATAGTAATCTGAAGTGTCCTTCCGCACTAACAAAACACGTGCGGATGTGACCCTATGTTTGTACCTCTTATGGATGGCCAGACTCCTAATCTGGTTCTCTGTCTTGGTCGGTATCCGGCCCTGGATGGCCCGGGTGAGAAACGCCTCACTGACGCCGACTAGCTGAGCCACCCTCTTCTTGTCGGGGGACAGCTTGTCCCACAGGCAGTAGAACTTGTACCAGTCCATCCCCGCCCCCAGGTCCAGAGAGTAGATGGGGGTCACCTTCAAAAGTTACAATATTCATCAGTGAGAAAAGGTACATAATTATCTACTAATACATAATGAACATTTCCATTGATATCTTTCACAGTGTTGGATAATCTCATTTCTATTCAGTTATTTTTTTAAGGAAATTTTCTCTTGACTTATAAAACTTACCAGAACGACATCAAGTAAAAGGTAAACTTTGAATACATAAGCAATAGGAAGCGAACCTACTAAATATGACACATGAATTGAAGAAAACTCACTAGATACTGAGTATACAATATGAAGAAAAAACTCACAATGAAATAAACTCACTATAGAGATATACAATATGAATAGCACTGTAAACTCACTAGATATACAATATGAATTGCACTGTAAACTCACTAGATATAGAATATGGTGTAAACTCACTTTATATAAGATATGATTCAGAAGTAAACTCAATGGATAAACAATATGAAGTAAACTTCAGTTGGTAGATAATCAAACAATGTAAACTCTTTTAATAAGTAAACTCACCAGGTATACAATATGGAGCTCGTTCTCCAAAACAAAACACTGTCGAGCTTTCTGAAGCTCAGCAAACACGGACAGACCCTCATCTGGGGACAGACTGGAGGCAAGTACGGCTGCACCGAGTTGTGTAGGGACAAAGCGGTCTTCATAAACTCCATCTACAAAGAAGTCCAGCTACATGTACATGTATTTATACATGACACACCACACAATGGTTAAATGACCTTGCAATGACAGTGAGATTTCTATTTAGTACATACATGTGTACAGGGGGTCAGTGACTTCCTTCACCCCCCTCCCACCCCTCCCCCTCCCCCTTCCGTCAGGCCATCCCCAATATTTTTTGCCTCATTTGCCCTCATTGTCATAGGGCTTATCTAAAAAAAGTAAGATACATTTCTCTTAACACAACTTTTACAGAAGTATGAAAGATTTGTAATGGAATATGATTTGTATCCATCTTGTGTGTTTTCTGTCCAATGCTTTGAGAGAGAAAACTTACAACATGTTGGATAAAAATCCTATATCATCACAAAACATGAGATTCTAAACTGTTAAGCCTTCTCAAGGGTCAGTACAATACAAACCTGAGGACTGGACTCTCTGTAGAGACACAAATTCATTCTCCTGCAAGAACTGTATACAGGCAGAAATCATGTCCTGTGTTTGGTCAGAGCTGGTGTCCAAGGAAGCTGCCAACATGGTACACGACGCATAGGCTGTCACATCAGTCACCGAGTCAGCTACACCGCTCACAACTATCTGTACAACACAAACACAGTGTATAACACAGTACATAAAGCATAGGCTGTCATCTACCATAAAAGTCTAGGTATTATATCTTTAGCTCTATAAAACTATTTTTACATTCAGAAAATTCCACATAATAATGTTGAATATCTTACTATATCTTTATACAGAGCTCTTCTTCTAAAGGAGATTAATACAGACTAAAAATGGCCACGACCATCCAGCCCTCTTAATACAAATAACAGAAATAAGCCAGACCTCTAGAATAGCTCTCTTCATGCTGGAGCTGAGTTGCTCCCCTTGGTTTTTGATGAGACAACTGCTGACAGGGGGCAGTGCAGACTGTACAAGAGTCACTGCCTTACTCCGCTCGCCAGGTTTACAGATCAGGATACTCTCCCCTGAAATGCATGTATAATCATTAAAGTCTAATTTCTATATGAAATTTATCAAATACTTGTTTTGGCTAAAACTGATCTTCTTTCACAACATTATGACTACGAAAAACCTGAATGTAATGTTAATCTAGATCTGAATTTCTTACCCTGGGTATCAACTCCCTTTCTCCCTGCCCGTCCAATCATCTGTTTGTAGGTCAGGAAGTCGATGGTTTTACCATGAAACAGAGGTGTCCTGATGATGACCCGTCGTGCTGGGAGATTGACCCCAGAGGACAGGGTCGAGGTCGCGATAAGGACCTTGACTGCACCCTGCCTGAAAGCCCCCTCCAAAATGTCCCTCTCGTCAAAGGTCAAACCTGATGGTGGGAGGAGCTAGTTACAATAACTAATATGTGAAAGTAACATTATATTTTTTTAATTTATTTATTTCTAACTACATGTACTCCAAAATATCCCAATCATCAAACCTTAAACCAGAGAGAGGGAGAAACTAGTTGGTCAACATGGATGTTTGCATGTGTTTTTTATTTGCACAAACCCATGCTGAAAGTAGCATTCATAGGTACAATGTAATAAATGTTTCTCTGAGAATAGTATCTAGGTTAATAAAAATTTAGCAGCATCTGAATACACACATAACATACCCATATATCATCCAAACAGAAACAGAAACATACACATGCACACCTGTCACTTGCATAATCAAGCAATGAAGTATATTACCATATAGTAAATTGAATTTCTTTTATAAACTAGGTTTAATATCCTTATCTATCATTATACATTTATGTTGACACTTTACCTGCGTGGTGATATGCCACACCATATGGGACGGTCTTCCCCAGGGTAGAGTCTAGCCCCACCGGGGTCCTCCTTAACTGCTCCACCACTTCTTGGAGGGACGCCCGGCTCAGCGGTAAACAAGGAGGAGTCAGATCCGCTCCAGAGTCTTTGTAACAAGAAAGAATGAAAAATGTGTCATTTATCTTGTTATTTTGTCTGCCCCGACCTTTGGATCCAGAGAAAGAAATCTACTCTCTTTATATTCTGTCCATTCTGTAATTTTGTCCATAACCCGGATTCCTCTTTCAGTATATTATGAGAAAATGCATATTTCAAGCATTCAGCTATTTGGTGGCCTAAATTTATCCAACACTGAAATACTAGTGGTGCCTTTCTATATGCTGTACTTGTAAATTCATTTATTTTGTTTATAACCAAATTTTTTATATATAAAATGTCGGCCTAGACTACTGCTACCTTGATTGGCCTGCATATCAACAGCCGCTTTCTTCAAGATCCCATAAAACTCCCGGGCAATGGTCTCTGCCAATTTCTCGCACCAGTTCTTGGTTGGACAAAAAATGAGGACTGAGTGACCGTCCCTGAGGGTCTCTAAACAGAGGGGTACCACATGGTCCGTGTCCCCCTTAAAGGTCACGCTAAGGTCAACCTCGCGGATCTTCTGGAGGCGAGAATCAAAGATGTCAGTCCCGAGCTTGACACACTCGGTGAGGGGGACGGGACGGTAGTCTGTGCGGTAGAGGGTGGCATCCAGCCAGCGGGCCAAAAGGTCAAGGTTAGGTAAGGTGGCACTCATCCCTACTATCTGAATGCCCTCTGTTGAACTGGAGGAAAAGGTGAAAAGGTAAGCACAGGTGAATGTAATGATGAATACATGTATTTGTCAGGGAACATGAGACGTTTATAACGATGTATAAGCACATATTTACATTTATGTAATTGATTGACACTGATTTGTATATAAATGCAATGATAGATGCTGGGATGAATATTGTTATGTAATTGTAAATAAATCAGGAATAAATTGTTTGGCTCATGCATTTTTATTTTGCTGGTTTTGTTTTTGGAACTTTATTCTCCACAAAACCAAAAGGGTATTAAAAGTTCACAAGCCCTGCACTCATTATCAGAAAACCCTATCGTAATACATGTAAATTTCATCTACCGGTACTTTATAAAAGATTTTTTCCTGCTTCACAGAGATTACTTGATAAGCTACCAGAAATCCAGTGTGTATTTTATTTACCAATAATTAAACACAGAAACAGACTACCTGGACTCCATGTTCTGAGGGTCTGGTTTTTTTATCCTCTGACTGAGGAACCTGATTTTGGTCAGCATTAGTTCTAGCAGGTACCCTCTGTGCTGGTCCCCAACCAAGTGAAGCTCATCTATCACCACAATACCTGCAGAAATAGCAACATTATAATCCAACAGTTTTTCTTAAAACTAATTCACTACAACACTATCTGCAGATATAAGCAATATAATGCTCTACTTTATAAAAAAAAAAGTTTTCAGAATACCCAGATATATAATTAGATAAAACACTAACAAGAGGCCCATGGGCCACATCACTCACCTGAGAAACAATAGGTATGATAAAATCAGCTTAATGGAGTCATAATAAAAACTATCTGGACAATGTAGTATAATACAAGTAGATCCTGTTTAAATAAAAATCAATTTTTTCCACTGGATATTCTTATGTTTATTATCATTAGTCCCTTTTCTAACAGGATGATTTTATAGTAATATCACATGTTGAGCATTGTAGCTCTCAAAAAGATCCTAAACAATTGTTTATAAATGGGATATAAACCTACATCAAACTCTGAACCCCTTGTGAGACCCAATCGTCCTGGAATCATCCAGAAGCCAAAATCTAAACAATATTAAATAATCACTTGGCTGATTAGTTTCTGAGAAGAAGATTTTTAAAGATTTACTCTACAGAGTATATTCCTATGTAAACAATCAAACCCCCATTGTGGCCCCATCCTACCCTCAGGAGTCATGATTTTCACAACTCTGAATCTACACTACCTTAGGATGCTTCCACACAAGTTTCAGCTTTCCTGGCCAAATGGTTCTTGAGAAGAAGATTTTTCAAGATTAACTCAGTCTATATATTCCTATGTTAAAAATCGACCCTCCGTTGTAGCCCCACCCTACCCCCCGAGGGTCATGATTTTCACAACTTTGAATCTACACCACCTGAGGATGCTTCTACATTAGTTTCAGCTTTCCTGGCCAAATGGTTCTTGAGAAGAAGATTTTTAAAGATTTACTCTATATATTCCTATGTATAAATTCGACCCCCCATTATGGCCCCACCCTACCCCCGGAGGTCATGATTTTCACAACTTTGAATCTACATTACCTGAGGATGCTTCCAAACAAGTTTCAGCTTTCCTGGCTTATTAGTTTCTGAGAAGACGATTTTTAAAGATTCACTCTTAGACTATATTTTCCTATGTAAACAGTCAAACCCCCATTGTGGCCCCATCCTACCCTCGGGAGTCATGATTTTCACAACTTTGAATCTACATTACCTGAGAATGCTTCCACATAAGTTTCAGCTTTCCTGGCCAAATGGTTCTTGAGAAGAAGATTTTTAAAGATTTACTCTATATATTACTATGTATAAATTCGACCCCCATTATGACCCCACCCTACCCCCTGAGGTAGGGATTTTCACAACTTTGAATCTTCATTACCTGAGGATGCTTCCAAACAAGTTTCAGCTTTCCTGGCTAATTAGTTTCTGAGAAGAAGATTTTTAAAGATTTACTCTATATATTCCTATGTAAAAAGTCGACCCCCCATTGTGGCCCCATCCTACCCGCGAGGGTCATGATTTTCACAACTTTGAATCTACACTACCTGAGGATGCTTCCACATAAGTTTCAGCTTTCCTGGCCAAATGGTTCTTGAGAAGAAGATTTTTAAAGATTTACTCTATATATTACTATGTATAAATTCGACCCCCATTATGACCCCACCCTACCCCCTGAGGTAGGGATTTTTACAACTTTGACTCTTCATTACCTGAGGATGCTTCCAAACAAGTTTCAGCTTTTCTGGCTAATTAGTTTCTGAGAAGAAGATTTTTAAAGATTTACTCTATATATTCCTATGTTAAAAGTCGACCCCCCATTGTGGCCCCATCCTACCCGCGGGGGTCATGATTTTCACAACTTTGAATCTACACCACCTGAGGATGCTTCTACATTAGTTTCAGCTTTCCTGGCCAAATGGTTCTTGAGAAGAAGATTTTTAAAGATTTACTCTATATATTCCTATGTATAAATTTGACCCCCCATTATGGCCCCACCCTACCCCCTGAGGTAGGGATTTTCACAACTTTGAATCTTCATTGCCTGAGGATGCTTCCAAACAAGTTTCAGCTTTCCTGGCCTAACGGTTCTTGAGAAGAAGATTTTTAAAAATTGACTCTATATATTCCTATGTAAAAAGTCGACCCTCCATTTTGGTCCCACCCTACCCCAGGGGGTCATGATTTTCACAACTTTGAATCTACACTACCTGAGGATGCTTCCACATAAGTTTCAGCTTTCCTGGCCTAACGGTTCTTGAGAAGAAGATTTTTCAAGATTTACTCTATTTATTCCTATGTAAAAAGTCTACCCCCCATTGTGGCCCCATCCTACCTCCGGGGGTCATGATTTTCACAACTTTGAATCTACACTACCTGAGGATGCTTCCAAACAAGTTTCAGCTTTCCTGGTCTAACGGTTCTTGAGAAGAAGATTTTTCAAGATTTACTCTATTTATTCCTATGTAAAAAGTCGACCCCCCATTGTGGCCCCATCCTACCCCCGGGGGTCATGATTTTCACAACTTTGAATCTACACTACCTGAGGATGCTTCCATACAAGTTTCAGCTTTCCTGGCCTAACGGTTCTTGAGAAGAAGATTTTTCAAGATTTACTCTATTTATTCCTATGTAAAAAGTCGACCCCCCATTGTGGCCCCATCCTACCCCCGGGGGTCATGATTTTCACAACTTTGAATCTACACTACCTGAGGATGCTTCCATACAAGTTTCAGCTTTCCTGGCCAAATGGTTCTTGAGAAGAAGATTTTTGAAAATTTCTCGAAAATTTTCATTAATTCCTAATTATCTCCCCTTGTAAGAGGGCTTGGTCCTTAATTTTCACAACTTTGAATCCCCTTAGGCTAAGGATGATATGTGCCAAGTTTGGTTGAAATTGGCCCAGTGGTTCTTGAGAAGATGTTGAAAATGTGAAAAGTTTACAGACAGACAGACGGACGGACGGACGACAGACAAAATGTGATCAGAATAGCTCACTTGAGCTTTCAGCTCAGGTGAGCTAAAAAAAGGACTCCACCTAGCTGATCGAGCCTGTTCTCCTCCATGAGTCGGTTGATGAGTCCGTTTCCTTTCTCGATGGTACAGACCGCCACATCCACCTGACTGATTCCTCCAGGCGGGGAGTAGCTTCCCATAAACCCACTCACTGACACCCCCACTTCCTGGTAAAGTTGCTACAAGCAAACAAGCAAAATCTATACAGGTGGGATTGAACTTGTTTCTGCACTACTGAGTACACATTTATAATTAGAAGATAAGATGATCCAATGTGAAAGTATGAACTTATTTCCACTCAGTTTTTCGTTACAAAATCAACCATGGATCTACAGAGTAATTGACAAATGATAATTACATACTTTTAATTTAACCCTACAATAATGAATTCATGTTTTCGTGTGTTTTAACTATTTTACTATACTAGCAATTGAATAATCCTAATCCAACAAGTTGATATAGAAAATTTTTTTTGATTCTCTATCTAATTGGTCAAATTGAATAATAATGAAACAAATTATCAATGTGATATAAATAGCGAATCAGTGTATAATCTAAATGTAATAATTGGAAACCCTACAGACCCTGACAGTAAAATTTTGGTTAAAAATAAGATAAAAACAATCTGAAATCAAAAAATCAGAATCACCTATTGCTACCTTGTACCTGATTGCCACATTTACCTGTAGGTAGAACATCTTCTCCCTGGCCACGGACACAAAGGGCAGGATAATGATGGCTTTCTTCTTGGTCTCTAGAACTCTTTTCAACACCAGGAGTTCGGCCACCATAGTTTTACCGGCACTGGTCGGGGCCGAGTACACCAAGTTACCTCCATCTGTGTAAATAAGAATCTTCAGGCTACGTAACTGTGATTGGGATGAGCATACTACATGTATTGACTAATTATATCAAACTTGACCCGGTTCCACCTATCAAAACCAATATTTTCAATTTAAATCAACACTCAGTTCTCCATTCAAGTCTTTTAAAATTAAAGAGTCTTTGAGGATGATAATTTAGATAAGGAAAGTTGGTGATTACAGGAACAGAATTTGCTGAGTGAAAGTGGAAATGCAAAGATAAGATATCACCACTCTTTTTGTTCTATGAAACTGGGCTGCGTTTTACAAAATAACTTATGACCAAATCAATGAATGCTTATTAATCATAAACTAATCAATGTTTCAATTTAATGGCTGTAAAGTATAATTATAGATATCAAAATAGTTGTAAATAAATTTTGTTCATAAAAGAGCATTCCATGAGACTAAAAATATGTACGATTTTTTTCATAACTTCTTTTGTAAAATGAAGCCCTGTACATTTTTTGTTTTCCATTAAAAAAAATTCTGAATCTCTTCATAAAACATTCCAAACCTGTCACTTACCCAGAACTCCCGGCAGACACAAACACTCGGCTTGCCATTCAAACATGGACGTGATTCCCTTGTCTGAGTACTGCTTCATCACTGGGTCAGGGAGACCCCAGTTCTTCAGCAATAACTTGTCTCCATCTGTATTCAAAAACATTTTTTTCTACACTGAACATCAAACAGTCACCATAACCTTACTTAATGTTATGATCTGTTTACATATAATTACTAGACCATGCACTACATAAACTAATCATTCTACAACATGTACAAGTAATAGCTATGAAGCTAGTACATTTCAATATGTGATGTCTATTTCATTACAACAATATTGATATGTGTTGTCTACCTGATTCTGTTTAATAGTTGGAGGTACAAAAAAATAATTGTTTACTCTTCTATTGTAGATCTTATTCTCTCATATCTCATAATCTCACCAATTATTCCATTTTCCATTAGCCCCTTGTCTTCACTGAGCAATTTCTGCTCTGCATCATCAGTCCCATCTATTCTGTTTGCTGCTCCTGACGTCTGACCCTCCACATCATCAGATCCAATCACATTTTGTTTCTCAATTCCTGACCTCTGACCTTCTTTAGAGCAGCCACTCATAAATTTCCTCTTGGTACACCCACTGTCTTCTATCTTCTCCTTCTCATTGATAATTTCATTCAGAACTTTCCTTGTACGTTTTCTGCAGGGTTTTCCATTCATGGCACTTGAGGGAGTCAACTGTTCCACCTCTTTAACATTATCTGTTGTTTGTGAAGAAAATGGAGAAAACAAACTGTCATTTAATGGGCTCTGTAGGGTGAATAGTGACTTCATCAGCTGAGCCTGGCGTCTTGGTAACGGGGTCACGCACTGCGGGGTAGAGGTCAGCACAGGAGACTTCTTTTTGGTTCCTACAATACAAATGTACATGTATCATTACAACTCACTGTGGAGTGGCTTGGTTTAATAAGATCTGAATAGTTAAATATCATATAGAGTTAAAAACTTTCAGATCTTGATATTGAGCCTCAGGATATATTTCAATGTAAGAGAGAAGTTCCAAATAATGTTTCTTCTATCAAATATCTTAAATGTTTAAACTTGGTGCTATCAAGTTTGAGATAACATTTTTTTATTTTAAGTTGTTAACTACTGTGTAATAAATTGTGAATATCTTTCTCATGTGTTTCTTTTTTCTACCTGTTTCACTTTGAATTTATTATATTATTATTTTTTTTTTTGCCATTGTGAATAAGCTTATTAATGTGCAATTTAAACTAATTATTCTTGCTCTATTTCATTTTCTTATTTGAAGCAAAAAAAAAAATATGCTTAGCCTAGAAAGACAGTTGATTGAGTTGAATGTTCTACCAGGCTCATTATGTTGATCAGTTTGTGTTGTGTATCTGTAAATATTTACATTTTCCAGTGTCTTTGTCTGTGATAACACTACCAATCAATTTTGTAATGTACGGCCCAATACATTTCATCAATGACTATTTTAATATTAAATCGTACAAATGCTGAAAATTTTATAAATATAAGTAATAAGGAATCATTATTTGAATATTATGAGGTAATCAAATACAGTCGGGTGTGATCAAATCTATCATAAAGCCCAAAGGGCTTTATTGGATTTGATCACCCCGACTGTATTTGATCACCTCATAATACTCAAAGAATGATTCCTTATTCCTTAAGTAACTATATATGTTTGTGTCATACTGATCAACAATGCCATTAAGCTGTTTTTTGTCACAAGTCATGTAGAAAATGTTAGAAATCGGCTATGTTCACAATAATAATTTTTGAAAGTGACATAATTCTTACCCCAGCGATGTAAAACATCAAAACCCAATCAAGAATAAAATACATGTCCATACCTTTAGGTAGACTTTTTTGTGACCTTGGTTGTTTCTCCATTGTTTCCATAGCAACAAGCATCTGGGCATCCAACTCAGTACAAAATGAAGAGGAAAAGGAGGCGTCCAATTCCATGCTTCCATTCTGAAACTATTGTGACATTTTGCTTGCAATAGTATGACAAGTATTTATGTCGGGGGAAATTTTTTTTTCCATCTCAAGCAAATCTTTAAAATAATGTAGCATAGACATACAATGAATTAATATTAGAAAAATAAAAGTTTCAGTTGTATCTTAAGGGATTTGTACATGAAAATGTAACTTAATAAATATAGGATCTCTCATGATTTAATTGTGATGGTATAATTTTTATCTCCAGGCAAGAGGATAGAAAAAACACACGACGCCAAAATGAAAAATTTATTTGGACAAGGGACTTTTTATCTTCAATATCTCAGGTCCATCCTGCTTAAAATTGGCATTTGCCTGAGATGGACAAACTAGACCTCATCCAAGTGTAATCTCAGCCAGATTCACCAAGTTTGATAATTTGTATTCATGTCTCTTCAGAAGAGATGTCAGTACAAAATTTCTAGGATCTATGAATCTTGCTGACTTTAACAGTGTTTAACCAGTGAGACTTAACATATTTTTGAATGAACACATGCAGTTTGAACCCTGAGGTTTTTATAAACATTAAATAATTTTAAATTATTTGAGCAAAATGTAAATGCGAGGATACATGTATCTTAACAGGTCCAGTACAATCTCTTGATTTAGCTATATAGCTTGAAAAAGCTATTTAGCTTTATTAAGCTATTCAAAATAGCTTGATAAAGCTATTTATATTCAGTTTTTGAAGAAAATAATTATTATAAGAAATAGACAGAAAATTGCAATTAACTTGCTTCTCATATTGCAACATTGACCATTAAAAACTTAACCCTAATTAAAGATAGTTTTAACATTGCAGCTTTTGAACACTTTTAAGCAAACAATATATTTCCATTGTTTGGGTAACTGTCCACTACTTTGAGTGCAATGAGGCGTGGATAAGTATGATTTCTTCTCATTGTGCTGAATTATTACCAATCAATTATCTTGTTTACCATAACTGACCTCCTTTATATTTCATTTAAGAAGTAACTGTGTGGTCATGAATCAATTGCCCCAAAACTTTTAGAACTTTAAGTGCAAAGTCTCTTAAGGAGACACAAAGTCATGAGTAATCTTTAGATGCATTGTTTACAGAACAGTTCAAAGTTGAAAACTATCACTGCACTAAAGTGCGACTTTTTATACATACTGAAAAAATTACACATTTAAGAAAAATGTATGACAAAATAGCTAAATAAAGCTACTCTGCATAGCTTAATAAAGCTATTTAGCTTATTCAAGCTATATAGCTAAATCTGGAGATTGTACTGGACCTGCTTAATTAGGACACAGTAGGTCACTGTATTTAAAGCAATTGAAATACTAAGTCCAAATTTTAGACAACAACATTGGACAACAGCATGGTCCTTAATTGGTTACTTGTCAACACGTACCTTTCTTTTACTAGTCATGTCTACCAGACAAGATGTTTCATCCTTTGTAATTTAAAGAGTTGTCTTTAATCATGCCACATGGTTATGCTTCATTTTCAAAACCCTCGAAACCCACCTTAAAAAAATAAAGTCAATCACACAAACAGAAATGAATTCTTTGTTTAGATACCACCATTGGCATAAATACGTTAAATTCATTTGCAGCTTACGTGCAATTGGAAAGTCTCCGTCAGTCCGAGTCTGAGGTGTGCACATTGTGCATCTTCCGATCGCTGATTTTGTGAAATTTATCACAGAAGCTATCCTATACGACCCTGTTAAATGATTGCATGGTTTCTTTGCTCACTAAAATCGTCCAGTAATAATCTTGTTAAACCAAAGTAATTATTTAAACAGCCATTCTGTTATTGTTCCATGATAATTTTTGTGATTTGTATATTCCGCTTTCGAATGAAATCGATGTCAATTTTGCGCTTGACGGTGTTAAGTCATTTCGCTACCGTCTATGTTCACTCCGACGGTAGAATGGTGCATTGTGTCCGATGATGTGCATAATTTTTTCTATTTGATAAACTATAATATTGCAACATTTTTTAATATTTAAAATATATATGTTTTTTATCAGAGTTTGTTATTTATGTCTCTGGATAAACTAAGAGTGCTGCCACCAATAGCCAAAATTATTTCCCATTGGTCCCCGTGTAGGATGTCTTGGAATGTCAAAAGAACTTAAACCTGTCATGATTTATACAAAACATTAATGTTTTAAGGTGTAAACGTTTCTTTGTTTCGGTTATTATCATTATTTTTAAAATCATATACTTAGTCTAGATGATATCCCGCGCAAGCTGCTTGCGCGACTCTATATCCCAGATAGCAGGACGTCATTGGACCTTTGTTGGGCCAACAATGTTCCTTATGTTGGGCCACCGTATGCATTTAACATTGGGCCAGCAGCAATTTGCTCATCGGCCCTTAATCAGACCAACTTGTTGGCTTATTGTTGGGCCATGTAACAGACAATATTGGGCCATTGTTGGGCCACTGTATTCTTTTAATATTGGGCAAACGTCACTTTTGTACGGTTGGGCCATTGTAAGCAATTAACATTGGGCCAACGGCAATTTGCTCATCGGCCCTTAATCGGACCAACTTGTTGTCTTATTGTTGGGCCAATGAAATGAACAATATTGGGCCATTGTTGGGCCACTGTATTCTTTCAATATAAGGCAAAAAATACCTGAGCAAAAAGAAAAGAGTAAAATATAATTAAATTGTAACATTTTTTATTGCTCATGAATGCACTTCATGAAGAAAACATTTATAAAAAAACAAGAAGTTAATGCTCACTTGTAGTAATACATGTATGGTTTTATCCCTGCTCTGATGTGAATGCACCAGTTCAGTAAACATAAGATATCAATAAGCAAGTCTAAAAAAACAAAGAGTGTAAAACCACCACAGGTATGCCATAGTATTTTTAAAAAAAAATAAAAATTATGCACTGCCTCTTTCCATCTGCTCCCTCTCCCGATTGTCCTTCTCCCTTCTTTTCTTCTCTGCGGCAGTGCCCGTTACTTCCTTCCCCCTCTCTTTGGCATATCTTTCCCATTGATATTGTTCTCAATGTCCTTTGTTTATAGAATCAGCCGTTTTTGCTCTGTTTTTTTTTCGAACAATCTCTGTAGTATTTAGTATTTGAAGACATTTGTTACTTTTCTTAAAAAAGAGCAAGCATACATTACGATTAAATCTATAAATATATGTATATCGCTATATGTTTAAGCTTTCAAATAAGAATTTAACAAGAATAAAAAGTCATTGAGTTCACATCATTCTTGCTAAAGTAAAAATGTTTTTACTAAAATAACTGGTAAACAACATTTAAAATTCTACTTACTTTCAATGACTCTCCTTTAAGACAATCCTTGGAAGAAAAGTTTTTCCTTTTCCCATAAATACTTAAGATTTGGATGCAGATATGCAAGGTATCGGTCTCATTACTGTCATGTCCAATAAAAAATGGCGCAGATACGATATTACGAAAAGTAGCCCGGATGTTGTTTACCCATGATGCTTAGCCAGATTCATGACATTGGGCCAACCCAGGGCCGATGTCAACCCCGCAACAAATACTCTCTCTAACTACAAGAGTTTTATGATATTATGCCAACAGTTAGCCCAACATTGGCCCCATAATACATAACCAACTATCAATATTTCATGTTGGACCACCGTTGGACCAATAAAGATAACCCAACGGCGATAATACAACCATATTGTGAGATTGGGCCGACGATGTGCTGCTATCTGGGATATTAGATGTCTGATTTGGCCAATCAAAGAAAAAAAGTTCACTGGAATGACCACCGGACGCTAGCATCTACGTTGTTTTGTTTTTTGTTTTGCTTGAATCACGCATTTATATGCTTGTCATCTTGAACTGTATGCATGCTTGTTTTGGATTTGTTCGTGCCATGTGTACATGTATGGGGCGCCGTTTTAATATTTTTGAGACATTTTCTGATATCAGAAAATGATTTTTTTTAAAATGATGTCAAGACATCGAATTTCTGATATCAGAAAATGATGATTTTTTAATATCAGAAATTCGAATTCTTGATAACGATTTTTTATATCAGAAAATTATTTTTTTATATCAGATATTCAAACTGATTTTTTGATTTAAAGAATTATATTTTCTGATACCAGTAATTCAAATAAAATGGCGAATAAATTTTTCATATTAAATATATACTCTATTGACCCAAACGTAAATTGCTAATTATAAACTTATAACAGAGCCGGATATGCATTCAAAAATTTGTTGTTTTTTATTTGAAGATTTATTCAAATAAATGTAAGAATTAATAAGGGTTCTTGATAACTCTGGACTTATACATTGAAAGCACTAACTATACGCCAGTATAATGCCTTTTTATAATCAGAAAAACCGGTTTTGAGGAAGGTAAGAAGCCTCATTCCCCCAACCCCAAACAAACAAACAAAAAACAAACATTTAAACTCAATAAGACATGTTTTGAAACACAGTGGAAACGGACAAAAAAGGGAAAGGGAATGTGTAAAAATTCATTTTTTTTATCTTTAAATTTGTTATTGCGTAAAATATTAACCTTATATATCTACATATAATACTACCTGACCACTTCGGTGATAAGAACAGCCACGTGAGACAGATATGGTGCTATAGGAAGAACCATGGCCAAGGTATTTTTAAACAGGATTTAAAGATATCAAAACCCTGATCAAGTTGAATTTATTATAAATTGAATGTCGCACAACTAAAATATAAATTATCTCTACTTCTCTACTTAAATATGACGATTATAGAAAAATTGGAATAAGCGAAGGAGTTAAATTCATTAAATATTCGGAGAAAACAAGAGGCCCATGGACCAAATCGCTCACCTGAGCAAAAATTTCCATATAACTTTTACTGAAGCAATTTTCTGTAGTCTTATACAAAATATTTGGATAATTTATCAGATTATCATTACCTCATATACTCTCATATTAAACATAAGTTCCTTTTTGACCCAAGTGTTTTTCTATGATTGTTGTTCAAACAATATGCATGCACATCGTTCAAATTATTTTGATACAAAATTTTGTTTTACATGCTTGGTGAGGTTAAGAGTAGCATGAATAATGTCAGTCCCTATATTTTGCTACAGTGCTTTTTATGTAATCATTGTTTAAACAATGTTAGAATCACAATTGTATCAAGATGCTTTTAAAAAAATATATAGTCAAAATTTTAGCATTGCAGTTCTTAAAAATAATGTTTTTAAAAGGTTTTACTGATTTACTTAACAGATGTTTTAACCTCTTCATAGATCCCATATTTGTTTTTGGCCATGGATTGACAAATTTAAAATCTAAACTTTTAATTATATTCCTTTAGTAAACTATTATCGCATTATTGGGGTTCAAGTTTAAGCCCGGAGGTCACAGTTTTACAACGTTGCTAAGTACACCACATATGGTAGCAATGCAGTTCTTGAGAAGACTTCAACAACAATCAATATGTATTTTTATATCAAACCTTTAACCCCTTCTGAACCACAAACATTGTCTTGAAGTCAAATTATTGAGAATCAATATTTAATCAGTATGCTTGCATATTTTTACCATATATCATAGCACTGTAATTCTCGCGAAGCAGAATTCTAAAGATTTCTTCCATATATTTAATGTACAAAATTGGTTCCTCATTATTCCTCTTGACAAACTGACATCTTGAACGTACATTACATGTGATTGCTTCCATACAAGCTTTAACTTTTCTGGCCAAATGGATTTTGAGAAAATTTTGTTTTAAAAAAGAAAAAAAAAATCAATAATTTTTAATTATATCCCATTGGAAAATGTCATGACTTTTTATAAGAAAAAACTCTACAAAAGGTTGTTTTGTGTAAAAGTTAATGGAACATTGGTTTTAGAGGAGAAATCGAAAGTATAAAAATGTATACAGACAGACAGACCAACGCCAGACAAAAGATGATCCGAAAAGCTCACTAAACACGTTAAGCTCAGGTGAGCTAAATTTTAAGGTGCCAACTCTGAAACGTATAATTATGTAAGGTGTTGGATATCTACAGCTGCACTATCTGTGTGTCTACGATTAGAAACAATTGACATGGTGTATACACCATGAAGAAACAATCTAAAAAGAATTTTTCTTTCAACCAAAAATATTTAGAGTATAATGTAGATGGTCACCTATTAATAGGCAGACTTTTAAAACATTTCTTATTTTGAATTTGGATTTTAGAAATCCTACAACCAGTTTTGGCTGGAAGGCCTGGTACCAGCAGTGTTCACACCATTTCATGAAGACGGGTAAATTGTTTTCAAATGACACAAAATCATGATATTGTTAATTAAATATAAAGAATACACGTTTCCAACTTGCAGTTTGATTATGTACTATTTGTTGATGAAGAGCTAGAGTAAGTAATACAAATAGAAATCCAGCGGGATGTTGACCGACGAATTTTTGACTGCTTGTGTTTTCTGCCAGGGAACTTAATTTGTCAAAAATCGATGAATACTGCGAATTTCTACTGAAAAACGACATCAGAGCAGTGTTTGGTAAGTTTATATAATGTCAGATGTCATCATGCAGTTATATTTTTTTTAATTTTGCTTGTAATATACTAGTATATTATAAATGTCATTTCAATCATCTGAAAATGGTGATGGGACAATTGCACAAAAATGATTGTCTAAACGATAAAAAAAACAAAAACCAAATTTGACCTGACCGACGATATTGCAAATTGGAATGAAGTTATACATTGATAAACTATTGGTAATAATACTGTGGCTGATGTAAAGTTCAAAATAAGAAACTATTTATACCTTTTACTCAGTAAATGGGACGACGGGCGAAGGGAAATCATTGACGAAGGAAGAGAGGAAGATCGTGGCCGAGAAATGGATCTTCACAGCATCGGGCAGGTGTGACGGATATAAATAGTAACAATATCAGAAACTTTGCGGAAAACCAACCAAACATTGTTGAATGTTTTAAAAAACAAAACCTTGAAATATCGAAAAAGCTTTTCAAAGTAATCATTTATTATCAAAGACACTGATTCATTTATTGAATATGGTCTCCATTTGAATAGTTTAAGTATGTTGTGGTTAAAATGATAAATCGATAAATACAGGTTAAAGGTCGTGGTGAATATTAGCGGGTTGAATGTACGAGAGAGCATAGAATTGGTAAGGAATCTTGAAATCTATTAACAGATATTTAAAACAAAAACCCAATCATGACTTTAAAATTAGTGTACGATGTGAGCTACGATTTTTCAGATTTTGAAATAAATAAAATTCAGTGTTTGATTTCATTAAAACAACGAGTTGTAAATCTATTTGCTCTGTTGAAGGCGAAACACGCTGTCCACATCCAGGCCGACGCTATTGCGTCACTTCCGCCATTATTTTTCAAACCAAACAGTATCGGTATGAAAAAACGTTCTCTTTTTTCCTTGGAATGCAAAATCTAAATTTTTAATTCAATTACAGAAATAAAATTTTTACAAGACATGTACTGTCGCTTTAGATCTAGCTCATTTTTTCATTTTCCCTGTCCTTTTTGAAAATATTTAAACAGAGAGCCTGGTAGACCACTGTCAGATGGTTGCGGATGCTGCGCCCAGTTTACCTTTCTACTACTATCATCTTCCGGCTATGACGGGTGTCGAGCGTAAGTCCCTGCATGTTTACAGTTCACATATTCCTTTAGCCAATTGGCTTCTTAAATTTACACACGTACATTTGTACTATAATTATATTATACAGTGTCAAAATATACAATATAAAGAAATGTATTTTTATAATAAAATATTACCCGTATTGATTATTTTCTTTACAGATTTAGTTTTATTCAATAGCCAAATGGCTTTTCAGATTTAACACCTATTACATTTTATAGGAAGAGTCTATTACTTAACCCAGTCAGGCAGTTCGGAAAAACAAAGTCCGGTTAGACTCTGTATATTATGATTCGAGAGGGAAGGCCGAGCCCGATGAATATTCAATATGTTTTTTATTTAGATACGGTACATAATTTGTGTGATAGAGTAATAGATATATTTTGTTTATTTCTTTAAACCTTTTCAAAAATGTTGCTTTTTAAAGCACAGTGACCATTTGGGAGAAAGGCTCAGACCTCACAGAGCACTATTCGCAGTAAAAAAAAAAAAGTTGCGCCCAGATATTTTTTTAGCTCCCCTCCCTCTACCCGGTCAGTAAAGGTGTCACTACAATATTTAATTTTACTATATATTCTTCCAAAAATTTATACGCCATATTTGATAAAGGGTTAATTACAGTAACATATGCGCTCGAAATTGAAACAGCCCAGCCCCCCCCCCCCCCCCCCCATCGCCTCTCGAAGCGACACACATCAGAAATTAAAAACGCTACTATTATTACAAGTGTTTGATAGCACTAACACATTTTTAACATCTCATAAAAATCAGCCACTATTGGAAACGCCTAAAATTCAACCTTCAATTACATTCCCGTGACCTTCAGTTACGTACCATAATAAGAACAAGCAATAATAAGAGCCTAACCTTGTAAGGCAGTAATTTTAACCAACTCACTAAGAACCTAACCCAGCGTGCCAATAAAGAAACCAAGTCAATTCAGAACCTAACCAAGTCTGGCAGAAACATTGTTAAGTTAAATGAAAACCTAACCCAGTCAGGCAGAAATGTTACCAAGCCGATTAAGAACCTAACCATGTCAAGCAGAAACCTTACTAAGTCAATTAGGAACCTAACACAGTCAGGCAGAAACCATACCAAGTCAATTAAGACCCTATCCCAGTCAGGCAGACACCTTACCAAGTAATTAGGAACCTAACCCAGTCAGACAGACACCTTACCAAGTCAATTAAGAACCTAACCTAGTCAGGTAGAAACCTTACCAAGTCAATTAGGAACCTAACCCAGTCGGGCAGACACCTTACCAAGTCAATTAGGAACATAACCCAGTCAGGCAGAAACCTTACCAAGTCAATAAGGAACCTAACCCAGTCAGGCAGAAACCCTACCAAGTCAATTAAGAACCTAACCCAGTCAGGCAGAAATCTTACCAAGTCAATTAGGAACCTAACCTAGTCAGGCAGACACCTAACAGAGTCAATTAAGAACCTAACCCAGTCAGGCAGAAGCCTTACCAAGTCAACTAAGAACCTAACCCAGTCAGGCAGAAACCTTACCAAGTCAATTAGGAACCTAACCCAGTCAGGCAGACACCTTACAGAGTCAATTAAGAACCTAACCCAGTCAGGCAGAAACCTTACCAAGTCAATTAGGAACCTAACCCAGTCAGGCAGAAACCTTACCAAGTCAATTAAGAACCTAACCCAGTCAGGCAGACACCTTACCAAGTCAATTAAGACCCTAACCCAGTCAGGCAGAACCCTTACCAAGTCCTTTAAGTACCTAACCCAGTCAGGCAGAACCCTTACCAAGTCAATTAAGAACCTAACCCAGTCAGGCAGAAACCTTACCAAGTCAATTAGGAACCTAACCCAGTCAGGCAGACACCTTACAGAGTCAATTAAGAACCTAACCCAGTCAGGCAGAAACCCTACCAAGTCAACTAAGAACCTAACCCAGTCAGGCAGAAACCTTACCAAGTCAATTAGGAACCTAACCCAGTCAGGCAGACACCTTACAGAGTCAATTAAGAACCTAACCCAGTCAGGCAGAAACCTTACCAAGTCAATTAGGAACCTAACCCAGTCAGGCAGAAACCTTACCAAGTCAATTAAGAACCTAACCCAGTCAGGCAGACACCTTACCAAGTCAATTAAGACCCTAACCCAGTCAGGCAGAACCCTTACCAAGTCCTTTAAGTACCTAACCCAGTCAGGCAGAAACCTTACCAAGTCAATTAAGAACCTAACCCAGTCAGGCAGAAACCTTACCAAGTCAATTAAGAACCTAACCATGTCAGGCAGAAACCTTACCAAGTCAATTAGGAACCTAACCCAGTCAGGCAGAAACCTTACCAAGTCAATTAGGAACCTAACCCAGTCGGGCAGACACCTTACCAAGTCAATTAGGAACCTAACCCAGTCAGGCAGAAACCTTACCAAGTCAATTAGGAACCTAACCCAGTCGGGCAGAAACCTTACCAAGTCAATTAGGAACCTAACCCAGTCAGGCAGACACCTTATCAAGTCAATTAAGAACCTAACCCAGTCAGGCAGAAACCCTACCAAGTCAATTAAGAACCTAACCCAGTCGGGCAGAAACCTTACCAAGTCAATTAGGAACCTAACCCAGTCAGGCAGAAACCTTACCAAGTCAATTAAGAACCTAACCCAGTCAGACAGACACCTTACCAAGTCAATTAAGACCCTAACCCAGTCAGGCAGAAACCTTACCAAGTCAATTAAGAACCTAACCCAGTCAGGCAGACACCTTACCAAGTCAATTAGGAACCTAACCCAGTCAGACAGAAACCTTACCAAGTCAATTAGGAACCTAACCCAGTCGGGCAGACACCTTACCAAGTCAATTAGGAACCTAACCCAGTCAGGCAGAAACCTTACCAAGTCAATTAGGAACCTAACCCAGTCGGGCAGAAACCTTACCAAGTCAATTAGGAACCTAACCCAGTCAGGCAGACACCTTACCAAGTCAATTAAGAACCTAACCCAGTCAGGCAGAAACCCTTACCAAGTCAATTAAGAACCTAACCCAGTCGGGCAGAAACCTTACCAAGTCAATTAGGAACCTAACCCAGTCAGGCAGAAACCTTACCAAGTCAATTAGGAACCTAACCCAGTCGGGCAGACACCTTACCAAGTCAATTAGGAACCTAACCCAGTCAGGCAGAAACCTTACCAAGTCAATTAAGAACCTAACCCAGTCAGGCAGAAACCCTACCAAGTCAATTAAGAACCTAACCCAGTCAGGCAGACACCTTACCAAGTCAATTAGGAACCTAACCCAGTCAGGCAGACACCTTAACAAGTCAATTAGGAACCTAACCCAGTCAGGCAGAAACCTTACCAAGTCAATTAGGAACCTAACCCAGTCAGGCAGAAACCTTACCAAGTCAATTAAGAACCTAACCCAGTCAGGCAGACACCTTACCAAGTCAATTAAGACCCTAACCCAGTCAGGCAGAACCCTTACCAAGTCCTTTAAGTACCTAACTCAGTCAGGCAGAAACCTTACCAAGTCAATTAAGAACCTAACCCAGTCAGGCAGAAACCTTACCAAGTCAATTAGGAACCTAACCCAGTCAGGCAGACACCTTACAGAGTCAATTAAGAACCTAACCAAGTCAGGCAGAAACCCTACCAAGTCAACTCAGAACCTAACCCAGTCAGGCAGAAACCTTACCAAGTCAATTAGGAACCTAACCCAGTCAGGCAGACACCTTACAGAGTCAATTAAGAACCTAACCCAGTCAGGCAGAAACCTTACCAAGTCAATTAGGAACCTAACCCAGTCAGGCAGAAACCTTACCAAGTCAATTAAGAACCTAACCCAGTCAGGCAGACACCTTACCAAGTCAATTAAGACCCTAAACCAGTCAGGCAGAACCCTTACCAAGTCCTTTAAGTACCTAACCCAGTCAGGCAGAAACCTTACCAAGTCAATTAAGAACCTAACCCAGTCAGGCAGAAACCTTACCAAGTCAATTAAAAACCTAACCCAGTCAGGCAGAAACCTTATCAAGTCAATTAGGAACCTAACCCAGTCAGGCAGAAACCTTACCAAGTCAATTAGGAACCTAACCCAGTCGGGCAGACACCTTACCAAGTCAATTCGGAACCTAACCCAGTCAGGCAGAAACCTTACCAAGTCAATTAGGAACCTAACCCAGTCGGGCAGAAACCTTACCAAGTCAATTAGGAACCTAACCCAGTCAGGCAGACACCTTACCAAGTCAATTAAGAACCTAACCCAGTCAGGCAGAAACCCTACCAAGTCAATTAAGAACCTAACCCAGTCGGGCAGAAACCTTACCAAGTCAATTAGGAACCTAACCCAGTCAGGCAGAAACCTTACCAAGTCAATTAAGAACCTAACCCAGTCAGACAGACACCTTACCAAGTCAATTAAGACCCTAACCCAGTCAGGCAGAAACCTTACCAAGTCAATTAAGAACCTAACCCAGTCAGGCAGACTCCTTACCAAGTCAATTAGGAACCTAACCCAGTCAGGCAGAAACCTTACCAAGTCAATTAGGAACCTAACCCAGTCGGGCAGACACCTTACCATCAGGCAGAAACCTTACCAAGTCAATTAGGAACCTAACCCAGTCGGGCAGAAACCTTACCAAATCAATTAGGAACCTAACCCAGTCAGGCAGACACCTTACAGAGTCAATTAAGAACCTAACCCAGTCAGGCAGAAACCCTTACCAAGTCAATTAAGAACCTAACCCAGTCGGGCAGAAACCTTACCAAGTCAATTAGGAACCCAACCCAGTCAGGCAGAAACCTTAAAGTCAATTAGGAACCTAACCCAGTCGGGCAGACACCTTACCAAGTCAATTAGGAACCTAACCCAGTCAGGCAGAAACCTTACCAAGTCAATTAAGAACCTAACCCAGTCAGGCAGAAACCCTACCAAGTCAATTAAGAACCTAACCCAGTCGGGCAGACACCTAACCAAGTCAATTAGGAACCTAACCCAGTCAGGCAGACACCTTACCAAGTCAATTAGGAACCTAACCCAGTCAGGCAGACACCTTAACAAGTCAATTAGGAACCTAACCCAGTCAGGCAGACACCTTAACAAGTCAATTAGGAACCTAACCCAGTCAGGCAGAAACCCTACCAAGTCAATTAAGAACCTAACCCAGTCGGGCAGAAACCTTACCAAGTCAATTAGGAACCTAACCCAGTCAGGCAGAAACCTAACCAAGTCAATTAAGAACCTAACCCAGTCAGACAGACACCTTACCAAGTCAATTAAGACCCTAACCCAGTCAGGCAGAAGCCTTACCAAGTCCTTTAAGTACCTAACCCAGTCAGGCAGAAACCTTACCAAGTCAATTAAGAACCTAACCCAGTCAGGCAGAAACCTTACCATGCCAATTAGGAACCTAACCCAGTCATGCAGACACCTTACCAAGTCAATTAAGACCCTAACCCAGTCAGGCAGAAGCCTTACCAAGTCCTTTAAGTACCTAACCCAGTCAGGCAGAAACCTTACCAAGTCTATTTAGAACCTAACCCAGTCAGGCAGACAAGTTACCAAGTCAATTAAGAACCTAACCCAGTCAGGCAGAAACCTTACCAAGTCAATTAGGAACCTAACCCAGTCAGGCAGAAACCTTACAAGTCAATAAAGACCCTAACCCAGTCAGGCAAAAACCTTACCAAGTCAATTAAGACTTTAACCCAGTCAGGCAGAAACCTTTCCAAGTCAATTAAGACCCTAACCCAGTCAAGCAGAAATCTTGGCTAGTCCCTTTTGACTGCTCAATATTGTTCAAGATAAACCTATACACTTCTATAGTAAAATAAACATTAATTCTACAATAAAGGGCTTTTCTGATTTGAATAATGCAATTAATGCTTGGTTCTTGAATTTTATCATATATATATACCGGTACCTGTATATTGTTAGTCATCATGACTTGCATGTACAATTTTTACCTTTCTTTTGATGGGTTAATGGTATATTAAGGCAAATTATTAAAACTGTGTCAATGTCCTTATGGAACACAGTATTCCAATAAAAAGTTATAAGTGCTAATTTTTTTCCAGCCAGTATTAATGTCACAATACAACTCAAAATCCTCTATAAAATGAACTTTATTTTTTATAAAAACTTTAATTTGATGCAGACAAATTAGACATAATTTTTTCTTTGATGGAAAATACCACTGAGTCAACCATACAATGAATACAAGTTTTTATTCCACAGTGCTTATAAAAATATTTATTTCAATATACATGAATTTTCCATTCTTGTTGAATTCAAATTTACAATAATAGTCCAGTTTACTATAAGTACTGTAATCAAGGATAATTGGCATGTATACATACATGTACAACAGTCATCCACATATATGGAATACATATACCATATATTATATTTATCACACAAAGATATTTTCTGTTTGTGAATAATGAAGTTAGGGAATAATTTGGTATGATGTCTATTGGCTTTCTACTGGTTGCTAATGGAAAAGAGAAACAATTGTTATAGATAGTTTAAAATTCTCTAAATTTTTAAACTTTCATGTAACATATTTACAACAAATCCATAAAAATTAGACAAAACATGTAATGATGTCACCCCTTTCTTGCCTAAAGTTAAGCAAGAGGCACTATAAAATATATTTTTGGCACATTTTTAAGATCTTTTTAAATACGTTCATACAATTCCAAGACAGATTTATACTCTTCCTATGAATGCATTCAGTGTTCATTATTTTCAACAACTACATGAGGCCAATAGGCCATTATGATATTAACATGCACAGTTTTGGTCTTATTAATAGGATATCATTGTGTCAAGTAAGTGCTGTTTATATATTATACTTCTATATGAATAATGAATAAATATATTGATTCGATTATCATACAATACTGACAAGTCTCAATCCTTTTTATAAGATAAAGTCTCATCACAGCTAAGAGTGACTTTGGTTGAATACATTTAACAAATATTTTTTTTCAAAACCCACAAAAACCTTTTTACCCACCATTCCTTGAGGTACTACTTTATTAAATATCAGCATATTTAAATGACAGAATTAAGCTCTTGTTTGTCTGCCCCCTCCCCTGGAAACTGAACTCTTGATCTAAAGAACTATCATAATATTTAACTTTGATAGACAGCTTCATTCTTCCTCCTCTGAATGTCTATTCATCTTTCATTTAACTTCAACAGCAGAACTAGACTTTAAATCATTACATGTAAATACTTTATAATTTCCCCATTCATGGAGTTGGCACCCCTGCATAACGGTGAAGTTGTCATAAAAATGACTATATCTGTTGAAGGCATTATGGTCTTTCAAATACATGTATGTAGTCAGTATCTATTCATTAATACTTAACAGCAGAAAAAAAAGATATTTAAACATTAGATACGCTTTCATTACTGTAAACCAACTTTAATTTGCGTGCGAGAAAATTTTGCAAGGTTTGCGAGAGCCTCTTTGTCACAAATATTTTTCGCCGCAAATCAGTCTTTTATTGCCTCTGGTATATTATTTTCTACATAGTCTACATCTTGTTCCCAACAAATAGTATCAGTGAACAAGTATCTCTTTTGTAAATCTCAAGTTAAGTTGTAGTGAATTAAAGTTGGTTTACAGTATATGATCATTGTGGCCCTGTCCTGGATTCAGAACCCCTAACCCAGGGGATAATTTTGGTAAAGGGCTTCTTGGTCTACATAACTTCTATCAGTTGTACAGAAGTAAAGAGAAGAAGATTTTTTTGTTTAAATTGTCAGTTTTGATCCTGCCTCTAGAGCCCAGTTTTTTCTCTTTTCAACAAAACACATGTACAAGTTGTCTTGAAACAATCCTAAAGTGTGCATCTCATATGTCATAAAAGGAATAAAAAATCCACAAGGCATCTGGTCCAGACTAGGTTGTCACTACTCGGTAGGCTACTGAAGAATTATCTGCAGAGATTGCTCCATTGTTATAGGTTCTCTTTCAGGTATTTTTCAATCAGGCAGAGTGGTTAATGGCAAATGTGGTTCCAATCTAAAAACATAGGTAATAAAGATTACGGAGCTCACCAAGACATGAAATCACAAAACAAGACCATCATTATCACCTTATATATGACCTTTATCATTTTATACTGGTAATACAAAAAAAAATGTTGAGTTATCCTTTACAACATGATAAATTTAATATGGCTATTTTATTTAAATCATGTACATGTAAATATCACAATAACAATTGTGTGATATAATACAAAATGATCCGTCACATCATATGATAAAAAATTGTATCATATATCATAATATGATATTGTGTCATAAGAGGATATGAACCATTGGATACAATATGATATGGAAAGATAGTACACAAAATTGTATCATATAATAAAAGATGTCTAAGATGATATTATACGATTATTGCTGTTTTAGAGGTCAATGCACAATAATTTAGCTACCCGAGAAGTACAATATTCATCAAGCCAGATGCAAAGTGAATATTGTACTTCGAGGGTAGCTAAATCATTATATTGATAAAAAAAATAGCAAGAATTGTTTATTAAATGATTCAGCGATGAATTGATACAACAATAACAAATTTAGTGTTTTCAAGCGAAGATTTTAATTTGAAGAGACTTCAATAATGTACCTTGGAGCTTTGATAACGGTGGTCACTGATTAATGGCTGGTGATCAATATAAGGGGTTCTTAAGCAATGGGGGATGATGAGGGTTTTCCATCAGTCATCAAAGATGGAGTTTCTCTTAAAAGATGTGGCAGTTCTAAAATAAATAAACAGGATTAAAGTTTACAGTACTAAAAATTGCACCACACACAACATCATATTCTTAGAAAAAGTCTACAAGTATACAGTTTAAGGTAACTCCAGTGTTTTAAAAATCCGTGTCAAACCAAACATTTTTTAATTTTAATAATTAAAACAACTTATAAACTTACTATAGAGACCAAAATATTTATACCTTTGCACGTTTGTTTTCCTACAATGAGCTTTAGCTCATTAGGTCCAAAAATTTAACAGCCAAAATTTAACACCATGATGCAAAATCTCATAATTTATTAAATTATGCACCAAAATACATCATGTTAGGTTATAATTTAAGCAAATCAATTGATTATCATTAAATCATAAAAATTTTATTGATTTTCTACAGAAAATATGAAAAATATTACATTTTTTCTTGCCACAACCTTCCCCAAAAAATCACAAAATTCCATATTTTTGAAAAATTCTAAAAAATTATTCAGTTTACATACATTTTTTAACAAATATTTATTAAGAGTTACATATTGTGTTAACAAAAAAACATAGTTTATCAAAATTGACCATCTAGTTTTTGCTTGATAGTCTCTTGAACATGTGTACCCCATTTTGAAAATGTAAATTTTACAAGTTTTTTTTGTTGCAAACTTTGGAAAAAAATAATATGTACCAAAGAAACACAATCTAGCTAACAGTCACTTTAATTGATATACTCAATGAAACTGTATTATACATATAAAATTAAAGTCAAGACTGCCAAAAAAACTCAAATATATGAGTGCAGTAGTACCCCCTTCCCCTTTCTGTCAAATACTTTCTATCCCAGTTTTTTAACATATTTATCTGTAGATTAAACACCAATCAGTGTTATGTAGTTTTAATTACACAAGTACTTACTTATCCTCTCCTTGTCCCGGAGGACACATGAGGTCGTCGAGCTACATAAACGCAGTGTAATTGTTGCATGGAGGAGAATGCATACAATACGTACAATTATATTACACACTCATTTACCTTTATACAATCAATACGCTGCTTTCCTTGCTTTCTCCGATCCCTCTAAACGACGGAGATGCTATATTTTACAAATTTTCCACTTTTTGACCAAACCATAATTATTTTAAAACCCTTGTTGTGTGCCAAAATTATAACCGGAAATTTAGCACACCGTGTAAAAAAAGAACCGGATCCGAAAGACACTGGAGTTACCTTAATATCAATCATGCGTATGAAGGAACCACAGTGGCTGCATCAAAATCAGAATAACAAGAGATGTTTGTAAAACAAATCTGTGACGAAAATTAAAATAACTACCCGGTAAACTGCAAATACCGGTAATTGAAACCTTTGCAAAGAAAATGAACGGAAACTGCAAATCTACGTCCAAGGGGCATAACTCTGTCAAAAATTGCTCGATCTAACCAAAATCGAACATGACCTAGATATTATTATGATAAACCTGTATACATTTCATTTCAATATGTGCATCTTCTGCAAAGAAAATAAATGGAAACTGTTGGTGGACCGACAAAGAGGCAGAGCAATATATCCTCTCTTCTTCGAAGGGGGGCATAAAAAAGCATTCCTCACAACAAGGGCCAGAAAAGTACAGGGACCGCCAACCCAGTCCAATGTCTATGTCCTATAAGAAGGCTTAGTAAAGAAGGGTTTCAGAACATTGTACAGCAACAGAAGAATGAAAAGTTCATCGTCAGCAATGCAGAGTAAAGAAGCAGTGAGATGGAAGATTTTGCTACCCGGTTTCATATAATTATTTTATACCGAAAAATATTGAATCCGGGTTCAATATATTATGCAATATTATAAAACCCAGGTTTAAATTATACCACTGCGAAATATTGAACCCCCGATTAAAATATTGAACCCCAGGTTCAATATATTATGACCACGATATATTGAACATCCCTTTACAGGTAATTTTCATTGCTTTTGGAGAAGGGGTTCAAAATAATACGGCTTCGAAATATTGGACCCCCCTGATGATTTCCAAAGCTATTGGATAGGGGGCTCAAAATATTATGGCTGCGATATATTGAACCCCTTCTCCAAAGGTAATTGGAAATAGAAGGAGGGTTCAATATATCGCGGCCATAATATTTTGAACCCCTTCTCCAACAGCAATAAAAATTAGAGGGGGTTTTGAACCCCCTCTAATTTATATTGCAGCCATAATATTTTGAACCCCCTCTCCAAAGGTAATTGGAAATAGAAGGGGGTTCAATATATCATTCATAATATCCATAATATTTTAAATCCCCTCTCCTATAGCAATTGAAAAGCAGAGGGGGGTTCAAAAATCGCGGCCATAATATATTGAACCCAGGGTTCAATATTTTATGGGGAGGTTTACCCTGGGTTCAAAATATTATAAATCACTGGGCAGGGTGAAGTGCAGTCGGTAGACTCCTACATGGAAGCAGTGTCACCAAACCCAAATTCCAAACTTTACAAAGTATTCCATCAAGAAAAAAACTGCTAAACTATGGAACCATGCATTTAAAGAGCACTCACAGAAATTCCTGGCTGTGACGGTTCACTGGACTTGAATCAGCATGGGGAGGAAAAGTGAAGCCTGGCATTGTTCCTTTCCATTCTATGTAAGAAGTGTCACTACAACAGTCACCGTGAAAAGCTGTACGAGGAAGTGAGTTGATCTGGAAGGGGATGTGCAACCGATGTGCAGCCTAATGTAGCCATAGCTGTCGATCACTTGGGTACCGGCCTTATGACAGAGGGTATGTGTGCAATGCTTCTTGGCGCATAGATTAAACCAGCATCAGCCACCAACATTCAACAGACCTGCAACAAAGTAGGCAAAATCATCATTGAAGTGAACAAAAAAGCATGAAAAAATAAGGCAGGACATTAAAGACCTTAATGAAAATAGTGGACTTCAAAATACACCTATTAGTGCAGAAGGAGATGCCCGGTGTCATATAATATTTTGATACTGCAAAATATTGAACCCGGATTCAATATATTATGCACTATTATGAACCCGGGTTCAATATACCGCTGCGAAATATATTGAATATATTGAACCCCCCTATAAAATATTGAACCCCGGGTTCAATATATTATGGTCGCGATATATTGAACCCCCCTCTAATTTTCATTGATATTGGACTGGGGGTTCAAAATATTATGGCAGCGATATTTTGAACCCCTCTCCTATTTTCAATTCCCATTGGAGAGGGGGTTCAAAATATTATGGCCGCGATATATTGAACCCCCCTCTATTTTTCATTGCTATTGGAGAGGGGGTTCAAAATATTATGGCCGTCATATATTGAACCCCCCTCCTATTTCCAATTCCCATTGTTCAATATATCGCAGCCATAATATTTTGAACCCGGGGTTCAATATTTTATGGTGGGTTCAATATATCGTGGGGTTCAAAATATTATATGACACCGGTATAACAATGCCACCTTCAGTGCCATTGAGAAAACACCATTCCAAGCTGCCACACAAGTGACATACACTTTAAGTGAAAATGTTACCAAGAAGAAGAATGTTGTGGCAGTGTTATATGGCAATAAACAGTGCAAGAAAGGCGCCTATCTTGGAGCCAGGGGAAAGTAAGTTACCTGCCCAGGACATGAAAATTGCACTGCAACCATTCCTCCAGAGACCACCTATGGAGATGAAAAGAGATGAGCTGCGGAATGCATCGGTGAGCTGCAAAGTGATGACCGTCCACATGTCATTTCCCCTTTCACCAGTGATGGAGATAGTGCCACTGCATCCAGTGCATATGAAAAGCAAGGGCATGTAATTGAAAACCTCAAAGACTTGCACCACTTCTTTGACTCTCAAAGAAAACACTGCTAAGGCTCCATTCAATAGTCACATGTTTCCAGGAATAACCGAAGCCATGAGGGAATCAATGCAGAGAAGATTTTCCCTGAATCTGAAGCTCAGATGCAGGATCAAGTACAAAAACTGTTACAAACACTAATCCGAAGACTTACCTTTGATGAAACAGGTCATGTTGACTGCTGTCGGTTCCATCATCAGCTGCTACCAAGGACAGTGCGGAAAGTCATGCCAACTTCATTCCTTTTCCTGTCGCAGACTAAAAAACAACAGGTGGAACTCATCAGTGTTGCCTAGTGACTTTAAATTAAGCATGACCGAAGATGACAGATTCTTGTTAAAAGATTGTATAAAGGATGACTGCACTTAAGAAAAATAAATGTTTAAAATGGGCATATTTCTTTTAATTGTAGAAACTACCAATGTCTTAACTGCAACTTTATGTAATTACATTAATATAAAGTTCATATTTACAAATAACAAAGTCGTTTTCATAGGCAGGGGTCATTACATTTTCTTGAATCTCTATGGGATAATGAGGACGCCCACTTTTTCCCAGACTTAATACATAGTCAGGGCATGTTTGTCTATTGTTCTCCTTTAAATGGTAGTTGTATATTTATACACATAAGCTTATGTTAAAAGAAGATCAATAGACAAACATGCGCTCATGGTAAAACTGAAAAAAAACTGTTTCTTCTTGTGTCTGCATTCTCTGTTGTTAACGGTATACTTTGACCTGTTGAATATTATTAGTTATCCAGGTCCAACCAAGGGTTGACGGGGATTTACCCCGGGTTGTATTCCATACACCCTTTGGCCGAATTCCATACACCCTGAGGCCGAAGGCCGAAGGGTGTATGGAATACAACCCGGGGTAAATCCCTGTACACCCTTGGTTGGACCTGGATAACGAATTTATTACCTATGTTATACAAATTTTAAATTCATATTGTGTTATCAGTGATGTAAGTTCGATACAAAGAACCAAAGAAGTGCATTGTGACGTCACATTTTATTTACACCCGGCTTCAGCAGGAGATACGGAAATTTACACCCGGCTTGTTAACCAATCAGATCTCGCGTTATAAGCGACATAGGAAATAATATAATTTACCACATGATTTCTAACCCCAGGTTACTTTGTGAATACAAGACTCCGTCACGTGACGTGATAGGTAGCATGCATTCTGCCAGGCGATATTATTTGTCCATGCATATTTCAATTCATTTTGGGCAATCGAGTGATGGTTTCTTCATTTCTCTGAGATATCTTTAAGAGACCATCGGTTCTGTACGTTACTGGTTAATCTATTTGTTGATTCTATTCCAACAAGTAAATTGTTGACATCAGCCACTGGTTTACAATCATCAATGGCTACTTATACTGTCTGATATTATGTTATATATTTTCTTTTGAATCCTTTCAAATTAAATGGCAACATGCAGAGAGAGAGAGAGAGAGAGAGAGAGAGAGAGAGAGAGAGAGAGAGGGAGAGAGAGAGAGAGAGATGTTCAATTATAGTACCACTATTCTAATTTTAGACCACTCATTACAATATTTGACCAACCCTCCATACATATTTATGAGTCTTATCTTCGATCAAGGACAGTAAGGGTAAGAAAACAACGAATTATTTTATTGCAACACAGTTTAAAACCATTATGACATTTAATGACTAAACTATATGAAATATGACTTGAAGTGAAATCGAGAGAGGAATGAACGTAACAATAGTAACTGGAAAAGGGCCCAAAACACAGCGTTAAGTGCAGTCATCCTTTGACTTTTGGACCTAATAATCTTGATAGAATTGTATATCATATTTGTACACAAAAATCTGAAACTGTGAAAAGGGCATTTTCAAATCCAATCCAAAATATATTACAAGTAATAGAAATTTTGAAAGCAGAATACATAAAGTTGTGCACTCACTCAATCTGGGTCATGGAAATTCAACATTGGAACTTTGTGAATCTAAAGGGGCACCTGTTATAAAAGGAAGTAGAGTGGCCCATCATCTAAAACAACAGCAAAATACACAAAGGTACTTTAAAATGAAACAAAAACTGTTAAAATATAAATTTCAAAGAAAATTCTACAGATCTAAAAGAGATCACCTCTCATTTAAAAAGTCTCAAGAAACCTAAAGAAAATCACTAACAGATCGAAAATTAAACAAGAAGTAGTTAAGTTCTAAACTGACATATTGATGAATTTGCCTGACTGGGTTAGGTTCTAAACTGACATATTGATGAATCTGCCCGACTAGGTTAGGTTCTAAACTGACATAAATGTATCTGCCTGACTGGGTTAGGTTCTAAGCTGACTTGATAATGAATCTGCCTGACTGGGTTAGGTTCTAAACTGACATATTGATGAATTTGCCTGACTGGGTTAGGTTCTAAACTGACATATTAATGAATCTGCCTGACTGGGTTAGGTTCTAAACTGACCAGTTTATGAATCTGCCTGACTGGGTTAGGTTCTAAGTTGACTTGATAATGAATCTGCCTGACTGGGTTAGGTTCTAAACTGACTTGATAATGAATCTGCCTGACTGGGTTAGGTTCTAAACTGACATATTAATGAATCTGCCTGACTGGGTTAGGTTCTAAGCTGACTTGATAATGAATCTGCCTGACTGGGTTAGGTTCTAAACTGACTTGATATAAATCTGCCTGACTGGGTTAGGTTCTAAGTTGACTTGATAATGAATCTGCCTGACTGGGTTAGGTTCTAAACTGACTTGATAATGAATCTGCCTGACTGGGTTAGGTTCTAAACTGACATATTGATGAATCCGCCTGACTGGGTTAGGTTCTAAACTGACATATTGATGAATCTGCCTGACTGGGTTAGGTTCTAAACAGACATATTAATGAATCTGCCTAACTGGGTTAGGTTCTAAGCTGACTTGATAATGAATCTGCCTGACTGGGTTAGGTTCTAAACTGACATATAAATGAATCTGCCTGACTGGGTTAGGTTCTAAATTGACATATTAATGAATCTGCCTGACTGGGTTAGGTTCTAAACTGACTTGATAATGAATCTGCCTGACTGAGTTAGGTTCTAAACAGACATATTAATGAATCTGTCTGACTGGGTTAGGTTCTAAGCTGACATATTGATGAATCTGCCTGACTGGGTTAGGTTCTAAACTGACATATTGATGAATCTGTCTGACTGGGTTAGGTTCTAAACTGACATATTAATGAATCTGCCTGACTGGGTTAGGTTCTAAGCTGACATATTGATGAATCTGTCTGACTGGGTTAGGTTCTAAGCTGACATATTAATGAATCTGCCTGACTGGGTTAGGTTCTAAGCTGACTTGATAATGAATCTGCCTGACTGGGTTAGGTTCTAAGCTGGCTTGATAATGAATCTGCCTGACTGGGTTAGGTTCTAAACTGACATATAAATGAATCTGCCTGACTGGGTTAGGTTCTAAACTGACTTGATAATGAATCTGCCTGACTGGGTTAGGTTCTAAACTGACTTGATAATAAATCTGCCTGACTGGGTTAGGTTCTAAACTGACATATAAATGTATCTGCCTGACTGGGTTAGGTTCTAAGCTGACTTGATAATGAATCTGTCTGACTGGGTTAGGTTCTAAACTGACATATTGATGAATCTGCCTGACTGGGTTAGGTTCTAAACTGACATATTGATGAATCTGCCTGACTGGGTTAGGTTCTAAACTGATATATTAATGAATATGCCTGACTGGGTTAGGTTCTAAACTGACTTGATAATGAATTTGCCTGACTGGGTTAGGTTCTAAACTGACTTGATAATGAATCTGCCTGACTAGGTTAGGTTCTAAACTGACATATAAATGAATCTGCCTGACTGGGTTAGGTTCTAAATTGACATATTAATGAATCTGCCTGACTGGGTTAGGTTCTAAACTGACTTCATAATGAATCTGCCTGACTGCGTTAGGTTCTAAACTGACCCGTTTATAAATCTGCCTGACTGGGTTAGGTTCTAAGTTGACTTGATAATGAATCTGCCTGACTGGGTTAGTTTCTAAACTGACTTGATAATGAATCTGCCTGACTGGGTTAGGTTCTAAACTGACATGTTAATGAATCTGCCTGACTGGGTTAGGTTCTAAGCTGACATATTGATGAATCTGCCTGACTGGGTTAGGTTCTAAACTGACATATTGATGAATCTGCCTGACTGGGTTAGGTTCTAAACAGACATATTAATGAATCTGCCTAACTGGGTTAGGTTCTAAGCTGACTTGATAATGAATCTGCCTGACTGGGTTAGGTTCTAAACTGACATATAAATGAATCTGCCTGACTGGGTTAGGTTCTAAATTGACATATTAATGAATCTGCCTGACTGGGTTAGGTTCTAAACATACATATTAATGAATCTGTCTGACTGAGTTAGGTTCTAAGCTGACATATTGATGAATCTGCCTGACTGGGTTAGGTTCTAAACTGACATATTGATGAATCTGTCTGACTGGGTTAGGTTCTAAGCTGACATATTAATGAATCTGCCTGACTGGGTTAGGTTCTAAGCTGACATATTGATGAATCTGTCTGACTGGGTTAGGTTCTAAGCTGACTTGATAATGAATCTGCCTGACTGGGTTAGGTTCTAAGCTGGCTTGATAATGAATCTGCCTGACTGGGTTAGGTTCTAAACTGACATATAAATGAATCTGCCTGACTGGGTTAGGTTCTAAGCTGACTTGATAATGAATCTGCCTGACTGGGTTAGGTTCTAAGCTGGCTTGATAATGAATCTGCCTGACTGGGTTAGGTTCTAAACTGACATATAAATGAATCTGCCTGACTGGGTTAGGTTCTAAACTGACTTGATAATGAATCTGCCTGACTGGGTTAGGTTCTAAACTGACTTGATAATAAATCTGCCTGACTGGGTTAGGTTCTAAACTGACATATAAATGTATCTGCCTGACTGGGTTAGGTTCTAAGCTGACTTGATAATGAATCTGTCTGACTGGGTTAGGTTCTAAACTGACATATTGATGAATCTGCCTGACTGGGTTAGGTTCTAAACTGACATATTGATGAATCTGCCTGACTGGGTTAGGTTCTAAACTGATATATTAATGAATATGCCTGACTGGGTTAGGTTCTAAACTGACTTGATAATGAATTTGCCTGACTGGGTTAGGTTCTAAACTGACTTGATAATGAATCTGCCTGACTAGGTTAGGTTCTAAACTGACATATAAATGAATCTGCCTGACTGGGTTAGGTTCTAAATTGACATATTAATGAATCTGCCTGACTGGGTTAGGTTCTAAACTGACTTCATAATGAATCTGCCTGACTGCGTTAGGTTCTAAACTGACCCGTTTATAAATCTGCCTGACTGGGTTAGGTTCTAAACTGATTTGATAATGAATCTGCCTGACTGGGTTAGGTTCTAAACTGACTTGATAATGAATCTGCCTGACTGGGTTAGGTTCTAAACTGACATATTGATGAATCTGCCTGACTGGGTTAGGTTCTAAACAGATAAACAGACATATTAATGAATCTGCCTGACTTGGTTGGGTTCTAAGCTGACTTGATAATGAATCTGCCTGACTGGGTTAGGCCTAAGAAAAAAAAATGGTTTGTTTCTGCTTTCCCGACCGACCCTAGCTTTTACCCGACTCAAAACTTTTGTTTAAGGATTTTTGATGGAAAATCGTTTATTTCCGTTTTTATCCGATGTGAAAAAAAAATACTCAAAATTTTGGTCACAAAAACGCTTGAAGCAGGTACTCTTTTCAAATCAGTGTAACTCAAACGTTTTGTTTCAAAATGGCTGTATGTTTCCATGTTTTGTAGATTTTAATAATGCTCTCATCGCTGGCAGAGGAAGTATCTGATATATAATATCATTTTTGTGTTTTCTTAAGACCAGCTTAATAGTCAGGAATGATATTAAAAGTATTTCTCATTTTATACTATTCAGCATTGTCAGTATCTAACCAGCATGTATGGATACTGCAATATTAAAGAAAAAAAATATTTGAAAAAATAAAAAAAAATTCCAACCGACCGACCCTCCTTTTTTTTCAGCATGAAAGCGGAAACAAACCATTATTTTTTTTAGGCGTTAGCTTCTATACTTAACAATTACATGTAGTTATATATGAACCTATCTACTCTCATATATACCTGTAGAAGGACTTTTACTTTAGGGATAATAAAAGTTGATTGACCAAAATGGTATCATTGATCTAGTAATAAAAGAACATCTCCCAAATTTTACCTGCAGTGATTGATGTGGCTTGGTTTTCAGGTGCTGCATTATGATCCTATGCATATTTGTTCCTCCGAAAGTCTATGAGATCAAAGGGAAATGTATATTTCTGTATATAAACATCTGATGAAAGCCTCTGGTACAAAAGACAGGAATCCAGTTCCAGGAGGAGACACATTAAGGAGTCTGAAATACACTTTTTTTTATAAATACTTTACCAAAACAATCACTGTAAACCAACTATTATTTGCCATGACTTTATTTTGCGATTTACCCTAGATGTAGCTGTGACTAATTTTTGCAACCAAGCCTTTTTCACACTTGCTTTTGTATTACCAGTACAACTATATGGCAAATATTGGTCCGTAGCAAGAAATATTTGCAACAATGAGACTCTTGCAAACGTCATTAAATTTTTCGCACATAAATTAAAGTTGATATACAGTATTATCATGATCGACAGGATAAATATTTATAGTCTAGATATGTTCATACAGTTTTCTTTTAGGTTACCATAGACTTCACTGTCAACAGTTGACTAAACCGTTGAATTCTTAGTACTGTTCTTTTCCTATTCCCACATATGAAACATGAAAAGACCTGCAATGGAAAAAGATATGTATCTATACACAAACACATGACTGAGGTGAAAGCCTCTTGACATTCGATAAACAGGAATTGAAATACTTTCAATGAAGAAAAATTGACAAGCTGTGTAGTAAATTTCTATGTAACAATAAGAAAATAATTACCGAACTGCAACTCACATAGAATAATTCAACAACCCGACAGCCCCCCCCCCCCAACCCAAACAATGCTATCATTAAAGCTTTCTGATAAAAATATATTAACAATGTCTTGCAAACTGTTTATAACCATTTTCTTACATATGTGATAGTGTCTATAATAGGCCCAATGCTGTATTGCCTGCACATACAAACATTTCACCCCATGGATCATTTCTCGCCAGTGCATTGTTCATGTTGTTACGCCATTTTATCACTATTTTACGAAAAATGATGTAATAATGCACTGGCAAGAAATTGTACTCAGTGAAAACTGGTCGCACGCCAGTAATGCTCCTACTTCAGTATTTGCACTAGAGTGTTGGGTTATTAATATCAGGCCGAGCGGTACCTGAGTTCTCAATATTTCAAAGCCTGAATTTATCTCAAATACCCAATAAATGCTTTGTGACCATTCCGTTTGTCATATTTTGTACTTACCTCTTCGTTATTATATGTATGTTCAGTCCTTTTCTACGTTAGCATTCGTCAAGCGCGTTTGTTGTCGTTAGTCCGCCATTTCTTCTGCAAAATCGTAATCGGGCTCGATATTATAGTTCTTGTATAATAAAAAAACCCTACCGGATTTCGTTTTTCCGAACTGCCTGACTGGGTTAAGTTATAGACTCTACCCATTTTATACAGCATTGAAAATATACACAGCAGTGTTTTTATTTTTTTACATCATCATGATACTAGTAATACAATATTCAAAATTTACTTAATGTCAGTTATATGAAATAAAAATATATTACATTCATGGATATTGGCACTTGTCTGATGGCAAGATATCTGCTGAATATTTTAAGGCTCTTACACATAAAAGATGTATATACAAAATTGAAAAATCTATCTTTATTCAGATACAATACAATATTAAAAGAATAAATTAATGTATTATGGTTTAAACAGTTTAAAGTAAAACTGCATGATTATTCATCCGGTTATTATGAATTAAATGTTACATGTAAAATTTTTTTTACTTGAATATCAAGTGAAGATGGAGGATTTCCTGATCATGGCCACGAAAAAAATCCCAAATTTGATTGGCTTAAAGTTTGCGTCGAAAGATCTCGGTGATATGATTGGCTGTTTGTTTGCGGGAAAATTCAACATTCTGTGTGGTTGCGATGAGGTAAATATTTTCTAAATGTCAAATACTCTTTTAGAATTCTTTATCAAAATATGAGAGGAGAGGAGGGGCATTTATCATAGACGTAATTTTTCAGGAGTCACTGTAGCGTCCTTACAAGTTACACATATGGATTAAACCTGTGAGATTTGGTGCATTCATAAATAACACGTTCGTCATTAAAGACCTAGCTTTAATAAACCGGAAACGTCACACACAGTTTAGGGGCAACAACCCAGCATAAACACAATAGAGGACGTTATAAAGAGTTATCTCTCAAAGAATCATTACAAGCACTCTACAGTAACCCCAAATTCAAAGAAGATATGCAGAAATATACAGGGGAAAATCGAAATAATATCACAATTACTTTAAGAGGCTGTCAAAAAATGAATAATCTTCATCAAAACAGTGATATACAGCAACGTTAACATTCCAGTATGACATTAGTGGAAATTGGTTAAATAGTGGAGGATTCTAGGCATGTTGACCTACAACATGCATGCGCGGATCCAGAAAATTTTTCCGGGGGGGGGGGAGCTACACTAATCATCAGAAATCTTGACAAGCAAAAAATAGAGGAACGTAGTATACCTATAACCCCAAATAAAAAAAAAACATACCCAGAAAAAAAAATTCTCTAAACCATGAAATTCCTAATCCGTGGGGGGGGGGGGGGGGGTGTTACGTAGTATACCTTTTTTATATAAATAAAAAAAAACATGCCTACGCAATTAAACAAAAAATCATTCCCTAAATCAGGAAATTCCTAATGGGGGGGGGGGGCTTTGCCAGAAGGGGGGGGGATAATTTTACTATGTAAATGTAATAAATTTTCATTTTCCAGGGGGGGGGGGGTCCGGACCCAACCCCCAACCCCCCTCTAGATCCGCGCATGACATGGTCGCCAATGGGAGGTAACTCCTGTAGAATACGTCTTGGAAAACTGTTTACAAATCACATATACTTAATTACGTTAAGGCTAAAACTGAATGCAGACCAAAGCCGGTGTCATTTAAATTATCGCGATTAAAATTAAACAAAATAATGAAACCCCTTAAACCTTTCAAACTAATGAAAAGCAATCCCGATATATATGAATCAAGGGAGTGAACTCAGAATCAATCTCTTCAATTCTACAAACTACCCCCAACCAATCTTAATATTAAAGGAAGGCTTTTTTCAGCAACTGATGGGTAACTTGGTGATGGGAGCCCACGGTGCTGTAGGGACCCTGTACAACTTTATGCCGCAGGTCTTCCATAGGCTGCTGCGACATCTGAGTAATGGAGAGATGGAAAAGGCAAGAAAAGAACAAATTCGAGCGCAGAAAGTCCTAAAGTTAATGATTAAGCATGGTGAGATATATCACATTTTCAATATACATGGCTTTGTACATTCTATGTTATGTATTTTGTTCTATTTTAAACAAATCTCAATAACGTTTTACGTTTAATCAGTTATTGCATGGTGAAAAATAGTTCGTAACATTTTGAATAATGATTTCTCGATATGCAAATTGTCCCTCCATACACTTGTAAAAATAGTTGGAATAGTCATATTCTTTTGTATAATACAGTTATAAAATAGAAGTAGAACAAGCTTATCTTTTAAAAAGATTGGTGAGCTAGCGCTGTAGCCATCATAAAACACAAAATTAGATGTCTAAACCATTGGTTTAATTTTCTGAATTGATTAATTTTTAATAAGAAGGCACAGTGGTGCACTGGAATTGTGTTTTGGGTGGGGTGGGGGTGTCTCTATTCAAAATGGTGAATCCAGAGTGGGCTTCACATCGGCAATGGCAAAACTCATTAACTGTGCTTTAATCATTCTGTATTTACTGTAAATACTTTCATTTTGAGGTAAAAAAGTAAATAAGAGTTCAGTAGAACCATTGGTACTGATTTGGAGCGATCGTATCTTCTCGGGCCTTTCCTGCAAGCTCGGAAAACATATCCGATGTAGCTTTATTATTATTTAAGAAATAACTTGGCATTATAAGACTTAAGATACTGTTACTTTTTGGCATTTAAAACAAAATACAAAATTTCAGATCATATGTAGATGATAAAACGAAATTGACCTGGTACAGTTTATCTAAAGTAGTATTCCCAGAATGCCATACCGTGAAGTCGAGCATGCGTATTCCGGTAAAAAAGACTAACGTAGTTGCTAGCGCTCGAGAGCGCTAGCAATAATGTTTTGTACGTTGCAAATGATCATTTGCATCCAGATTAAATTCATCGACAGGTGGTGAAAAAGAACGATTTTTGTATGACGTTGTACTTTATCATCTTGAAGGGTTGATGTATCTTGTTTTTAGCAACATTCACTTCTTTATTACAGAGTTCTAATGGCAAGTTGTTAGGTGTTCTTTTAAGACTTGCCTGATCGAAATAACTTGGATTAAGTCATATAGTGGACTTGTCTAGGTCATTCTTTTTCGGTAACATGGCGGTCGTTATATAACAAATTAACAATACACGATGTTCTGTCTATATAGGTCATTCTCTGGGCGGTAATGTGGCGGCCGTGAAGCCGATGATGGCGCTAGTCGGCCTTGACCTCGGGCCACCGCGTCATCCAATGAGGCCAATGACGGTCGACGAGTTGATTGATTTCCACAGAGACGTGGATTTGATTGGATTTAAGGACTGGGACCCAGCGAACTTGTTGTGAATAGCAACTGTTACAGTACCTTAAAAAACTACTAAATTTACAAATGGAAGCTCTTTGTGTTTATACTGTGAAGGATCACGTGAATCAAAAGATAGATGTTATCAATGCTTTTATTACATTATTTTAATTAATTTGGTTTGCATATTTTGATCGTCTTATCTCCATGTTGGCGACGTCAGTGAGATTTTACGTTTTTTCAATCTTTCTTTCATCAGTTTTAACAAATTATAGACTTTTGATCTGCTTCTACAAAGGATTTTTTTATTACGGCATTTCTCTGTAAAATTGGGCAATCTACTGAATTGAACTATAAAAAAACTTTCTGCAAACTAATTACTGTGCTACAATTATATCTATTTCACATTTTTACTTAACTTGATAGTTTCATTCTAATTTATATTCATTCCTTCCAAAAGTTTTGACTTGTGTCTGACTGTATACATACTTTAAAAGAAAGTGGGCGCTCAAGATAGTAAGTTTGCAGGATTCATCGACACGAATCAACTGGGATTTAAATGTCTATAACCTCGAAAGGCTACAGGCTTGTACAAAAATTGATTACTAAAATATTGGAAGGTATTACTTTCCTGGAATCACGACTATTTTAAAATTTTGAAACTATTTTTGAACATAATAATTAGGGGTAAATCGATAAATAGTTTATTAGTGTATATTACATTAATATACTAGTATAGGAACATTATATAAATAGTGCCTGTTTGGGAGGGTAACCGTTGAAATTGACACCCCGAGAAAACCATTGTCAACCGACGCGAAGCGGAGGTTGACAATGGTTTTCAAGGGGTGTCAATTTCAACGGTTACCCTCCCAAACAGGCACTATTTATTTTATTATACTGAATGTCTTAATTTTAGAGAAAATTTTACTGCTTTTATATATAGAAATGACGTGAACTTAACGGCGAACCGTACGCGCATAATTTACGCGCATGTAACAATTCGTTCTATTGGCCCGTTGCCAAGCGTGTTGCTAACGCTGGGGGTAAGGGAACGGATTGTCAACTGCGTCTAAACCAATCAGATTTCAGTATTTAACATGAAAGTATAATAAAATATAATATGTATTTAGCAGAAATCAAAACGACATGTTGAAATAACAATTTTATATCAACATAATATTTAAAACTCGTATAACATCAACATTTTACTGAGATTCCTCCCCAGAATCAGTCTCCAATACAATATCTGCCGCGTCGCATAGAGATGGCGTGTACATGTCAGGGGTTGCCTTGTAGTTTTGGTGTCGAGCAAAGGAAAGGTACCATATGACAGAGCAGATATGGGCACAACAACCGACTGTTCTAGATCCTCCTTTACACTCACAGAACCATCCCGTCACATCCTCCCTGCTGAACTCAACCCATATATTATAAAGTTTTCTAGAGGTATGTCTAGACTGTATTCTGGCAAGCAATAAACCAGCTTCCTCGCAGGATACGTCAATTTTATAGTCCCCGTCTCCAAGATGTTCGTCAGTATAGTTTTTCGCTTGTTTGAGCTGATAGACCCCAAATGTTAGAAGGCGCAATCGGTCTTCAGTATAAATAGGAAAATCTGGTAAAGCATCTTTGGATTCAATAGTTAGCCAGACTTTTTTATTTTTCTCGGAATTTTAACTTTGGATTTTTATTTATCCTATCCTGAAGGTAATTTATTTTGGGTAATGCTGCGACTCTCATTTATCGTGCAATGTTATCATCATCCTGATTATCTGTTTTTAAAGGAGGTCTATATTTGTTGATTATTGCACAAATAATTCGAACAAAGTCTCTGATATGTGGAATTTGACTGTTGCAAACAACATTGTCTAAAAACTTCCAGTTTTTGATCCGGCCATTGGCAGCCTCAACCACCCAACGCACTTTGGTGACAAAACGTGTCATATTTGCTTCGTTGGTACTATGCTGTTTAACAGACTTTTGAAGAAATGCAGGCATGTGTGTTTTAAAACCCAGTTCATTTAAGAAGGGAATAGCATCTCCGAAACCGCGATCTACTATCAAAACATCGTCATCTTTGAGGAATTCCATGATGTTACCAGAATTTGACGTGATTATATGCTTGATAATGGAGGCATCGTTATTTTTGCCATTAGATAGGTAAGGACCCATGACATCAACTATATAGCCATCAGTAGAGGTTATAACAAAAGGTTTACAAGGGGTCTGTTCTTATGCATGGAATATGATAGCCTTTGAAAACGATATGCTGAGCTTTTCTGAATGAACACGTATGTACCATCCATAACAAGGATAACCGTGTTAGATATTGGATCACTAAAAAACTGTTTTGCAATGTCCGTCGTGTGGTCATTCACAATTGTGTCACGTGACAAATGACTGAACCCCAAGTGTAAAGGAACAAAGTCACGTACTAGTGCTGTCCGCGTCTGTTGAATTATACGCGCTACTTGTCGACGACTGCTAAACCCAAAAAGAGTGGCAATAAGCTCGCAGTACAGATAAGGCTACACATCGCTCTGATATGCTAATGAAGGGATAATGAGATATGACGTCATAATACATGCCCCGCCTCTGTATTTCCATATATGGAAAATATACCGAAAACAGCGGTTTTTGGCAAAATATACGGTTGATTTAATACTTCATGTGAAAACCTATAATAACGAATTACTCGTATGTGTATCTAATAATTTACAACAACGAGAATATACGAAGAATGCCCATAACATATCTGTCGTATGGGTGTGAATCTGCGTCCCGAAAGCGCTCGTCAGACGCTGTATTTGATGTAAACACGTGTAGCTGGTGTTCCCGATGATAACGATCATTTGATGATTTACCAGTTATGTATAATAGATATACAGTGTATTTGTAATGAACCAGATAACTAAGTAACTATTTTATTGTGTTTTTATACATGCACAGTGGATGAATTATTGTGTTGTTTCGTTCAAAACATGAGAAGAGACTGTATTGTTTACATTTATACTGTACAATATACATGTATAGGTTTATTGTCGGTCCGTTAAATTGTTACTCATTTTCTTCAGAAAGTTCAATCGACACGATCGAATCAGTTCATAGCATTTGCACAGACAATACTTAGCTTTACACTACACTCAGTCTCAGTACAGTTGTTTGTATGTAAACAAAGTTAGACTGTGTGAAAACAGCTGATCTGGTTTTCAGTACAGGCTAAAGGATTATATACACTTGATTTGATTTTCTGAAAATTAGTTGACCCGTTGATAAACAGCTGATCAATAACATATTTCTTCTGTGTTGAACATTCTTCTATAACAGTTTATTTATTTAATATTTTTTTTTTATATATTATATTCATCCATTAATTGATATAAAATGTCCATATACATTAATTATCATTACTAGCTTTTTATATCACTGACAGCATAACACTGTTTGAAATCTTATAATATACAAATAACTGAATTGCATGTCACATACTTCATCTGATATCTCTAAATGAGGTAAATATGGACATGGTATGTTTGTTTAGAATGTGCATGTGAAAGTTTCAAATAATAGTTAAAGTGTTTGTGATTTTACCCATTCATGCAAATTAGACCTTTAACAGAATGCTCAAATTGTTGTTGACATGTAGGCCTATGTATGTGTGCATGTAAATTTGTATAACTTCCCATTATTTTTGTTATTTGCAGAGAAATTTAAAAATTGTCAGAATTATTTTTGAAAAGAAGGCTTGAAGAAAATGTAAGTACATGTACTGTTAATAACATATTATAAGTACAATAATTCATCACTGAAATAATGATAAATCTGATAATACTTAATATGATTGTTTTGTATGAGACAGATCAAGTAGAAAAAAAACATTATCATGTATGAATGGTGTCATGTTTTAAAATGATTAAATTTAAAATTTATGTTATTTTAAACCTACAATTTTGAATACTTCATGATTAAAAATTGCTCATCAACATTTAACATATATCAACAAAACATGGTATGATATCACTGTAACTGCACTAGCTTGATAGAAATCTTGTATACCTAAATCATTAATATAACACAGAGAGAGAGAGAGAGAGAGAGAGAGAGAGAGAGAGAGAGAGAGAGAAGTACACTGTTAAGGTTATGGCGAGTAAAATAAAGGGGTCACAGTAATCTTTCACATAACAGGGGTGAAAGTGTCGATCATTTCAAATCAAATCAAAAAAACTGTTGAAAAGCTGTATTTGAACCTGATTGCAAATCTTAACTAAATGTTTATTAAGATTAATAAATTCCATTGATTGTCAAATTGTAGAAAATAATTCTTTCATTTCAATCTTTCAGTCATTTTGATTACATGTTAAACTCACTGAAAAATCATTTTCATTTCAGCTGGTACCTGCTATGTTTTGGGATTTGCATAAATGAGGTTCTTATTGGTGAAAAGTTATACACAATCTTATCCTGGGAAAATAAAATATGAAAATGATGAAAATAAAAACCTGGACTTAAAGAACAGGAAGACTGTGCTTTTGGAAAAAGAAGAGGAGTCAAACTAAGGAGTCATACAATAAATACATTGACATTTTATCATACATAAAAGAAATTGAAATTGTTGAGTGTGTATGCATATACGGGTATATCAAGTTTAAAATAATGTTGTCACTGAAAATATTATCATTATTATTCTCTCAGAAAGTCATTTATCTTCTTAGTATAAATGAATAAAACAAATAAACCAAGTATAATTGTTTTCATATTCATAATTTTTTTTTTTAAGAAGTGGAGGAGAGGAAAATTTACCTAAGTCAGCTATATTAAATTGCTATATACTGTTTGCATGCATAACAGATGTAAAGGGGTTAGTGAGAGAGTCTTCATCCCCTCGCATAAGATTAAGTTCAGAATTATTTAAATTTTATATATTGATGTGAACCAAAAATGGCTTTTGATTGCCTACTTGCAGGATTTACACACCCTCTTTTAGTCTCAGTAATGAAAAATGCAATTGGAATGGAATTTATTTTGTGAATAAATATATATGCACCCCCCATAAAAAAAGAAAAAAAAAGAAAATGAGTAACCTTAAAATCATTCTTCATGTGTAGATCTATATTATAGCCCCTCTCCCCTGGAAAATTCTAATTTTATTCACACTTCACATAGTAAAATGGCTTGGTCCCTGGCCACCTGCAAATAAATTCCTTGGACCATCCCTCCCCCTGGAAAATGTCTCAAGACAACAGTGTTGTATATAAATATGGAGTCATAAGGCACAGGCATGCTCCCAACATTAAGTATTCTTATAATCAAAACATACCCCTGACCATATAATACAGTGTACAGTGAGGTAGGGGTTATTTTTTATATTATGAGAAAAAAATTAAATCATGTTATATGTCTGTCTTATTATAGAGGGGCTTCACCCAACCCAACCCACCCCTCAAATAATTTTGCACAATTAGGTCTCATATATTTTTTCTTTCCTTCCCCCAGAAATTAAGAAATTACTAACTCCGCGCATGCAGTAACCTAAAAAATGATGCACAACTGTTTTTGTTTACATCTATAATTACAACAGAGGAAATGCGGTTGTTTCATAGTAACCATATTGTCCCTTTTTATATAAATAAAACAGAAACACTATGTTTAAATAATCATTTGCATAATGTACTGATGAATTATATCTCAAAATAAATTCGGATTAGGCGAAACAATGACACCGCGCCTATTTCAGAAGAGTTACCGCTTATAGAGTTATCTCCCCTTTTGGGATCACTTGTGCGTTTGAAATGTGTATTGATTTGAGAGACCTTCCTGACTGACAAATTAAATGCAAAAAGACAAGGGCAAGGCTGCTATAGATATTATTGAACTTGGTATGATTTTCTTCCTTTTTACGTGTACTTCATGAAAACTGATGCTCATTTGTTGAGAAATGAAGGTTTAATTTGTAATTTTTATCGAAATGTACAAAAATGCGCTATTTTTGCAACAATTAGCCAGTTTTTCTACGAATTTGCAATATAAACGAGTTTTACAACTGAATGAGCATTGATTTCTATGATGTATAGATAATTTTGAATAAGTAGGCGTATTACTTACTCCAAGCTTTGTTTGTCTTGCCCTTGTCTTTTTTGTCTCAAATTAGCATTGACGTTTCTTGTCTAAAATACGCCCACGTGACACTGAAAAGTCACGTGACAGTCAAATTAAGACATGGTCAAGTTAAGGTGACCCATATCTTTGCAAAATCAATCAAAAAATAGTTTAGAAAAACATATCATCCAGAAAAAATAAAGCTAAAACAAACGACCTCCTTTTAGTGCTGTTTGAAAGCAAAATGTTGCCTTAACTGTCCTGCGAGGGCATAAGACAATCCACATTTCATTTTAAACAGGAAAATGCCAATTGCGTTTCTTATTGTTCTTTCTTCTGTGTTACGCATAGATGTGACATGTTGATTGAGGTCGATAAATTGATCTATTGACACTCCTAACAAGGTTTTGTAATCTTCATCAGAAAGCAAGTGATTATCAAATGACATTCGGCGACTCTGAGATGTAGATGCAACTTTTCTTAAATCATTAAAGAGACAGTACGGCGCATCTTATTAAAAAACCGACTTGAAAAAATTTTCCGATCGGGTTCGGTATTTTTATACTACTCATAAATGTATAAACTTTCAGAAAATTACAAAGAGGTATAGCGCACTTAGTATACGATTTGGCCTCAAATATAGCACTTTTGCAAACATCAGACATTTTTAATATTATACAATATTTAGTTTAAAATATGTTCAAAGAAACGCAAATTACACAATCACCATGCTCTAAGAGTCTTAATTATCTTACATGACATCAATAAAATATTCAGGTTTTGCTATGGATATATAGGAAAGTAGTTAGTATACGATAAAAAATTATTTCACTATTTAAACCACTCTGAACCAAAGACATTCGATTAAAAGTATGTTCTACAGGTTTTGTAGTACACGTTTGCATTGAATTAGTTTTGGTTTAACGTGGTCTTCGTACTGAAAATTAGACAAATATTTCAATTAGTCTCTTTTCTGATAAACATGTATAAAGCCATATATATTGAAAATGCATCTTCTGAAAATGTTAGGTGCGTGGCCTAGTGTTAACGCGGAGTTCTTTTTTGATTTTGTGGTCGCTGGATCGAATCCACCAAGTAGTAATTTTTTTTCACTTAAATTGAAAAATGAAAAGAATAGAGAGGTTAAGTTACTAGTACATGTATCTATTCTTCTCTTTTTTTAAAATTATCTTGTTTATTTCAGTCTGAATATGAGCACAATATTATTGGGTGTTTTTAGTAACAAGTACTTTCCGTCCAAACACAGGTGTAGGCGAAATAATGGGAAAAGGCGCTATACCTCTTTCTCCGTGATATAAATCTAATTATTTCATTAAAATTAATAATTAGGTATAACCTATACATATATACATCGCCACGTGTAATGATGTGTTCCGTTTAGAGAGTCCCTTTTACCTCATATACCATGATGACCGTAGTCGGGCGAAGATCTTGTAGTTTTCAACACGTGTCAATTACTGTCAATCAAAATCCACGTGGTACAAATAAACGATATAAGATTATTCCGGTTTGTACGACCCTTAAATTTCCGGAAGCTAATAATTACATTAATTAGGTATGTAATAGAGATTTTTATGTACTTCAACTGTCACAATCAACGCTATTTCGTATTTCCTAACGATACAATGGGTAAATTTGAAGTTATTCACACATGTGTTTTCAGCTGTACTGTCGCTTTAAATAACGACACAATTTCATCAGAGTTTAATGCAGTGGACTTTTTTCTGAACATTGATGTATGAACATGTGTTGATGGTTTAATGAAATTGCCGGTTAGATGGAGAGGGCAGCATCGGGCACCAAGTGGTACAAGAATACCAAAATTAATAAAAACGTCCATTCTTGCTTCTCTGGGAATGCATTTCAGGGAGCCCGTTTTTCTACAAATAATGCAGCTTTTATTACACTTTCCAGCTGTCACAATTGGCAAACTGATGCTATTTTCATTTGGAATACCCTGTATTGGTATTTGAGATATATTCTTAGACAAAGTATTTTTGATTGAAAGTCTACATGTGTCACATATGGTGCTTACATTTGTAGTTTCAATACCTCTCGTTCGAAGAACCTTTGCAATGTTAACACTAACTGGCCGTTTTCTTTTTCCTTTAAGTTGTCTTTTACAAACACAACACTCATACTTTTCCGGTGAAACCATGGTTTACATGTATACGTGTCAGAAAACAAAGAGGTAAACGCCTTTAAATTCGGAAACAAGACAATCATTTAGAAGTTGTGTCAAACTTTCGAAAACGGTATACCATAGCTGAAAATGCCAATGAAGTATTTTCAAAAACCTAATTGTAAATTTAATTAAAAAATAGGAAAAAAATATTAGTAAAAGAAAAAACCAGTAGGATTCGAACCCAAAACAACAATAAGCCGAGTTTCATAAAGCCGACACGAATCCATTGTGCCATGGGAGACTTTATAAAATATAAAGAATTATTTAACACGAAATTTTCATATCTCATAACTTAGTTTATTTTCATCCTAAAAATATATTAAAAGTACATATTTGGTCATTTCTGGGTCATCTCTCCATCTATTTTTAACAAGCAACACATTCTATGTTGAAATATATAATCTTTACACGTTTTAAATTTGTGGAGAGAAGACCCAGAAACAATAAAATCATTTAAAAACAGCTGTAAAGATGTTGAATTTTGTGTAAATCGTCCCGTGTTGCTATATTCAGACCCTTGTTTTGATAAAGCTAACTGCATTTCAAACATTTTTTTTTATCAATTTCCTTACCGTAAAGGAACCAACTAACGATTATAGTTTAATAAATATGCACAAATAATCAATGAAATTTTACTCTTCCTATGTGCCCAGGTTCCTGCCGAATTTACATCTTATGCGCCCACTTTCTTTATGAATTTATATGCAGAAAATGATTGACTTTACTTAGTATTTCCATATTTTATCTCCCCCCCCCTCATTGGAAGGATGCTTGGTCCTTTATTTGAAGAAAAATGAAATAAAAATTCCCCCAACGATGCTTTGTGCCGAGTTGGTTGAAATTGACAAAATGGTTTCTGAGAATGAAACGTAATCGTTTGCAGACAAGGATGACAAGCAAAAGATTTGATGTCAGCCATTTTGTGATGATGTGTTATTCCACCTTAAAACGGCACAAAAACTTACTTTTGTTCTGTCCTAATTTCCCGCTACATACTAGTATATAGTTTTAAGAGATATTAAGTTAAATTGAGTTTAAATAGTACAGAAGTGTAGTGATCTACATACACAAAAACACTACATTTTTAATGGAATGAAACATTTATTTTTAAGACAGGTAATGGCTACAAGGGATTTTTCAGAGTGTTAAGCAAGAGAAGACAAAGTTCTCAAATATCTTAAAAATCATTTATACAAAATTTTAAAAAAGACAAAAGGTGATAAAATTATTTTGAAATAAAAGGTAATACAATGATTTTTTTTAATTGACAGAACTGAAGAATCAAAAACAAAGACTGCTATGATAAAAGATTTTACGAAAAAAAAACCTATCTCAGAATTATTTATATATCAAAACTATAATTATTCTACAAGTTCTACACTTGAGATTAATGACGTAATAAAGATATAGTGTAATACAGTGTAACAAAAGCTGAATAGAATTAAAAAAAACAATTTCAATGAAAAATGACAATAATAAACTTTCAACAATCTAAAAAATCCATAAAGCGAAATATAATTTCAAAGCAGAGCAACACGAAAATAAAAGAGGTGGGATCAGGTGCCTAGGGATAGAAAGCATCCCCCTGCCGACCGGTCGCACCAGCCGTGTGCTCATTGTCAAGATCATGAAAAACGGAAGAAACCGAAGTCAGCCCGGTATATAAAAAATGGTCTAACAAGTATAAAAAAACTCAGTCGGCATGTGTCTTAATTAAACATTGTACTTGCTGACTATGTATCGACCATAGAACTTGCGTATAGATGATTTTAATCGAGGTTCTTGATATTCTTGTTCTAACAACTTGTTTGTCAGTAGTTTGCCTCGTTTAAGAAATTGTCGTATGTAGAGCATTCTCTGAGTAAGGAAATTTTTTTTTATATGTTTAAATAATCGGAGAAAATTCAAATATTATCAATACACTGTTGGTGACATTTTCCCAGTCAGTGAATGGATAAACATTTATTCTTTTATTAAAACCTATTTATTTTAATTCCATAATAAATTTCTGATTTGATGTTTAAGTATAAATATCAAAAGACATAATTATATATTTTTTAATCGCATGTTTTGGTTTAGTAAGAGAAACAAAAAGCTTCTAGACGCTTTGTTGGTACATGTACTAAGCAGTGATAGTGTAAATGCTCAACAATAAAGAATAGTAGGTTTTCATTTATCAATATTAACTAGATGCTGTCATTAGACAGTAATACCCGCACCAAGTGTTTGCCCCTATAAATAACACTGTTTTGTACCAGTTTTAGTAAAAATGAAGGCCACATGCACATAATACACATGAACGGCCCTATATGTACAATTTGTGGTTGAACTGTTTGCATGTGAAATTTATGTTAATCAATAATTTTGTCATTTTATGTCATAGAAAGTATGGTCTATATAATTATTACAAACAATATTAAATTATACCCCCTCCCCTCGGCTGTTGCTGGATTAATTTAGATTTGCTTCTACATCGGATGCACGGATTTAGAGAAGGGTTGGGAGTGAGGGGTCCAGACCCCCCTTAAAAATCATTTATATTAATGCATGTAGTAAAATTACCACGAAATACACCTAGGACCCCAATCCCCCCCACCCCCTGGAAACACAATTACATGTATTACTTGGCCCCCCCCCAACACACACACACACACACACACACACACACACACACACACACACACACACACACACACACACACACACACACACACACACACACACACACTCATGGATAAATAAACATCAGAATATTTTGATAACAACGAAAGCCTGTACATGTAGTTCAGTGCATTATAATCACAATTCTTTCACAGTGACGTTTTATAATTATAATTATAATTTTACATGTATTTGGCAAAAAAAAAAAAAAAGTTTTTAAAATTTTTTTTGAATCTTAAGTAAAAAATAGAAAAGCCCCAGCAGCATTTGAACTCTCTACAGTTAACGCTCTAACCCATTGCACTTCACTGTTAGGTAACATTATTTTTGGGGAAAATATTATATTTATACATTATTGTTTATTTCAATAGGGAGTACATCACAATATGCAGGTGTCCTGTACCACCTTAAAGCTGAAATGTGTGCTTTACATAGTTATTTCCCTAATAAAATAGTGCAAGGGGTTTTAAAGAATAAAGTCATGAAAATACATGCATGTTACAGGAAAATGATCTTTGTCCGAAGTTATGTACACAACACAGGTCTACAGGTCGCATTATCGGGTTTATCGTAGTTTTACCCAGCTCTTCGGTTAGATGGGCTTCACGTGGTGTACATAACGGTATGTGTTTTCCATATGCACAATAGGATTAATTAAACGTTTCTTTTATGATGATAAGCTAAAGAGATTCATATTTTGCTCTAATTGGATTTTCATTATGATGTTGACCAACATAGGTAAGCATAATACATGTAGTAGCACAATATTATGAGACACTGGTATACATAAGTATTACTTTCACTTTCTAAATAAGTGATCTCCCTTTGCCAGCATACAGACTTACACTATTAAGTTGACCCCATATTGACCCTGTGACATATTGTATTGAATTTTTGTATTACATGTAAATAAATGTAGAGACTTATCATGTCTATATGAGTTATAATAGGGAGGAAAGGGTCTTTTTTTCTTAATGTTTTATGATGCATCAAATAAAATGTAGGCTATGACGCTATGGGATTGTTGTCTTTAAACCACCACCACCACCAATCCCCCCCCCCCTCTGAAATAGGAAATGATGATATACTTTGATAATTTTTAACTTTCGGGATCCCCCATTCCTAAACCATATTTATTATAGCTCTTTGTGCGCATCAAATTGTATATACATGTAGGTTATGCCCCCTTGGACATAATAAAGTATTTTATCTAATTCATATGTAGTGTTTGATCCAGATGGGTAATTTTCTAGCTTAATGATGATCCTGCTTTGTTTAGGAGAATTTACAATTGCCCCGAATACATATAACATTTTGTATATATTATCGATAAAAATTAAAAAGCAATTTCCAAAATCTTTATGTGCATCTAGAGAAAAATACCAATCAAGAAATGATTTAAAATTTGCTACTGTACACATGTAAGAATGTTAAAAGACTCTGAATCTGATGGGGTGTGTGGAGGATAAAAATTTAATTTTAATAATTTATTGTTATTAATTTTAACTTGAATATTAGGCAGAAAATAAGACTTCTGATTATATATCAATAGATAGATTTTTTTTTTAAACAAAAACATAATTTACCAGTTTACAAAACTTTTTAGACCTCAAATAATATTTTGATTTTAATAGATCATTCGACAATTAAGAAGAGTGTAAATGTAAGTTTTTTTTTTAAATTTTAAGCAAAAATAAATGCAAGGTTTTTTTTATTTAAGGAGAAAAAAGCCGTCATTTTATTTACAGTCTAAGGAGGGATACGTACATGTGTCGATCCAGAACATTTTTCCAATGGAAGGGGTGGGGGTGGGGGGCAACAGTTATTTGAGTTGGGGGAGGTCCGAGGCATATTTTTGGCAATTTTATAAATTAAATGTAATTTAAAGAAATTTGAATTTTGAATGGGGGATCTGGACCCCTGACCCCCCTCTAGATCCGCGCATGGGATAAATGTTAAATTTATGCTACTATTTGTCTACCAGGATTACATTAAATTTTTCAAAATCTTATTGCACATCTATTGGACAGCCTCTATCATATCCCAAGATATGATGTGTCTATTCATTAAATCATAAGAGGAGTTCTGGGATATAGGTTTTTTTTAGGAGTTATAAACATTAATTTTCTGCAACTATTTGACTACCAGGATTAAATTAAATATTTCAAAACCTTATTGCTAGCTATAGGACAGTCCCTATCATATCCCAAGATATGATGTGTCTATTTATTAAATCATAAGAGGAGTTTGGGATCTAGGTTTTGTTAAGGAGTGTAAAACGTCAGTTTTCTGCTATTATTTGACTCCCTAAATTAAATTTAAATTTTTAAAACCTTACTGCACATTTATAGGACAGTTCCTATCATATCCCAAGATATGATGTGTCTATTCATTAAAACATAAGAGGAGTTCTGGGATCTAGGTTTGGTTTAGGAGTGATAAACGTCAAATATTTGCTACTATTTGACTCCCTGGATGGAATTTAAATGTTTAAAACCTTATTGCACATCTATAGGACAAAATTGAAATTTCCGAAACCTTATTGCGGATCTATAGTATACCCCAAAACATATTCCAAAAGAAGTATTGTTGAAAATGCGGAAGGAGTTCAAGGAAGAAGGTTTTTTGTGAAAAAACGTCATTTTTTACCAATTATTTGACCCCCATGACTCTTAGAGAATTTTTGAAACATTTTTACAAAACAACATGATACCCCAAATCAAACTCTAAAAGTTCAGTTTGCTGGTTTATAAGATGTAAGAGCAGTTTGAGAAAGTAAAACGTGACAGACGGACGGACGGACGGACGGACAGACGGAACAGCGTAACAACAATATACCCGAACTTTCTAAAGAAAGTTCGGGTATTAATATGATTTTGATAACTTAATATTTTTCCAAAAAACAAACCCCACAATGACGATGTAATATTCTATTCTTTTTTCTTGACTGAACGTAAAATTACAAAGGAAGAACGTAACTGTCAAGTACACGGTCTTGAAAAAAGTTTTTTTTTTTAAATATCAGATTTAAAGTTTTTTTTCCATTCCGTTACAGTTTTTCAATAACCAATGGATGTTGAATATTGTTATAATGAAAATAGTTACATTCACTTTAGTTTATGAGTTGTATCAAATTCTTTGCACTCTAACATAGAAGTCTTAGATTAAATTAAAGGGGCATGGTCACGATTTTGGTCAAAAACTATTTTTCCGATTTTAAAGTTTACAATGCTTTAGTAAGGAATTTTTAATAGGCAACCAACATTTGAGTGTCATTCGTTGAGTTATAAGCGAGTTACAGAGCTTACAATTCGTTACAATTCATTTTGAATGTTGAAGTGAAAATTCCAGTTTTAGACTTAAATGTGTTAAACGTTAGAAAATGTTTATTTATGCTTAAAATGAATAAGAAAATAGACAAATCAGTTTGAAAAAGATTTTTTTACTGGTATATTGAACCCATGAAAACCAAAACAGGGCACGAGCCTTGTTTACATGATAAAGAATTGTGAGCCCTGTATCTTTCTTATAACTCTACGACTGACTTTCAAATTTGATCATTTGATCATTTGAAAATCACTCTTTAAGCATTTTATATAATAAAAACAGAAAAATAAATTTTGACAAAAATCGTGACCATGCCTCTTTAAAATGCGTAGATATATCGCGTCTGGCACCTAGGAACGACCGTCGGTTTCAAGCATAAAGAACAGTGAAAAAATAAAAAACTACTGATGATAAAACGGTAGTGTCATCATTTCAAATGCTACATGTATATGAAATATTTAAACAGGGAGCTCAAGTTTGAGTGAAATGAGTGCATGGCAAATGTGCATTATACATAAAAAAAAAACCTTATCAGAAACATATATTTAACCGTACTTACACAATGTTTAAAAGGCGATTTTTAAAGCTTAGATTTTTAAAAAAATTTTTTATTAGTGCAGACACCAGTTATCAGAAGTGTTGTTACGGTTTTATATTTTGAACCTTATGGATATAAATAGTTTGTCACTCAAGTGTTTCCATATGACCAACCTTACTAAACATATACAATTTTCGTTCATGAACCGTCTATCAAGCAAAAAAGCAATAGCTGAAATTGTTTATTTGTTTAAAAGATTGGATTTGAAACAAGTACACAAATTTGAGACGGATTAAACTAGTCAGCTTAAGACCCACGCTTTATCTACATTGATCTACACTGATAGAGGTCTTTATCTTAGCTATAAACATATGGATTTTTGTTTTGTTTTCTTTATCTATTACTTTCACTTATAAAAAGAAAGAAAAATAGATTCATATCAAATTCGAGCTTAAAGGGTATACAAATTGTATAATTGAGTGATACCATGAGATAATAGGTTATAGTGAGGAGTTAATAAGTACAAATAATTGCAAGCTTTTATAATTCGTGGGTACGTCAGCTCTCATGGATTGAGTTAAAGTTCCATTTTTTAATACGATCAAAATTGACGTTAAGTTTTACATATAATTTCTCTAAATGATAAAATCAAACTTCGATTTGAACAGGGTTCCAATTTCCGGCACTTAAAAAAACCTGTACTCATTTATAACAAAATCAAATTCCATAAAGTGGGCTTTTGGCCGATGTCCTAAACCAAAACTATTAATCATTAAAGTATTGAAATAAGAAAAATTTAATTTGCAATATTCATTAACACCAAGGCTTTAGTCAAGTGTATTGACTTAATATTGCTATGACGGTCGTCCAAAAACCCAATCTAGAATATAAATGATGTTAAGTAACAATTTCAGCTGGTTTTTTAAAAAACAATGTTATATATTTAAAACCCAATTCAAGTCTACATACATCAACCTAAATCAAAACATGTTCGTATTCCCTTTTTATTCTTAAGAAAGAAAAACGTGGAAAAACAATTTAGAATAAAAATTAAACAAAAACAACATAATTAATAAGATAAAGACAGATATTATAATAAATCAATTTTGGTCCCCTTGATCAAAATTTTGATTATGAAGACTTTTTTCCACATTATTTTCAGTAAAATTTATAAATGTAATTTTTGCATAATATCGATACTATATTTTCAGAGAAACAATGCTGTTTCATAATACATTAAGGTCAGAAAACACATTCCTCAATTTTTTATAACCTTTACCAGGAATTGTTATTGATTTACTATTCTACTTTGACAAGCTTTCTTGCAAATATAATTTTTGAAACCCTTTTCGATGAAAAACCGGATTTTTTCTATCACTAGCAGATAAAAAAGATGCTCAAGGAACGTGTCGTCTGACCATTAAACGGAAACCATTGTCTATTTTTTGGAAAGTAAAGCATCTAACAACAGAGATTGTACTTTTTTTATTTAAAAAATGTTGATTAAAGGGGCCATTTTAAGCCTACTTCGTATGCGGTTTCCTTTTTTAAAAACTTTTTTTTGGTGTAATTTAACTTTTGATCATTCATTCATTTTAACAGGAATTCAATACGAACTCAATTTTGATTTACTGTAGATTCAATGTGACTTTATTTTTCGCAAACTTCACAGGTGAAGTTTCTGTGATCATTTCTCTGCATTTCTTGCAGAAAGTGAGCACATCGCTGCATTTGCTGCAAAGCAAGTGCCTACAATTTTCATTCATATTAACGCATGTTGCTATTGAAATATTACAACTCTTACAGAACATCATATTTATCATTTTATGGTTTTCTCGTCTCAATTCCTCAAGATCTAAAAAAAATAAAATAGAAATAACCACAAGACTTATAATGATATTAACAGTATGTAGTAGAAATAGATTTATTATTGAAATATAATTGAAATCTTGAAACCTTTAAGACCCCAATCTACATGTACCTCTTGTTTTGTTTTTCTTTGTATCTGCATTTGATCTTTTTATTTCTTCTTCAGACAAATTTCTCTCTTCTTTGAAATCCTCAAGATCTAAAAAAAACACCCCACAAGACGTATAATGATATATTACAGTATGTAGTAGAAATAGATTTATTACTGTATACATGGTAATTTTCGCCCCGTGTAATTTTCGCCCTTCTACACTTGCAAACAGTTTCGCCCAGTCTTAAATTCGACCAGTCACAGGTGTGTTTATAGAGAGATAGTATGAGACATTGGAATTCGCCCAGTCTGAAATTCGCCCGCTGACAACGAGGGCTTAAGTGGCGAAAATAAAACGGGGGCGAATATTTCCCTGTATACAGTTTTGAAATATATTTGAAATTTTGAAACCTTGAAGACCCCAATCTACATGTACCTCTTGTTTTGTTTTTCTTTGTATCTGCATTTGGTCTTTTTATTTCTTCTTCAGACAAATTTCTCTCTTCTTTGAAATCCTCAAGATCTAAAAAAAACACCCCACAAGACGTATAATGATATATTACAGTATGTAGTAGAAATAGATTTATTACTGTATACATGGTAATTTTCGCCCCGTGTAATTTTCGCCCTTCTACACTTGCAAACAGTTTCGCCCAGTCTTAAATTCGACCAGTCACAGGTGTGTTTATAGAGAGATAGTATGAGACATTGGAATTCGCCCAGTCTGAAATTCACCCGGCCCGCTGACAACGAGGGCTTAAGTGGCGAAAATAAAACGGGGGCGAATATTTCCCTGTATACAGTTTTGAAATATATTTGAAATTTTGAAACCTTGAAGACCCCAGTCTACATATACCTCTTGTTATGTTTTTCTTTGTATCTGCATTCGGTCTTTTTATTTCGTCTACAGACAAATTTCGCTCTCCTTTGATAAGATCAATTTGATCAATGATGGAAGAATCTGTTATTTCTAAAGATAAAAAAAGGAATACAATCTTTAAAAATGTTAGTCTTGTAGCTACTTTTGACACCTATATAGGTTTGCAAAACTGAATTCAATGCAAATGTTTTAAATATATAAACAGTAGTTTTCCTTATAGCTTCATAAAGATCAACTATACCAAAAGCACGTCATATTTTTATAGAGAAGAAATCTTTATACTGAATGCCATTATATAAATTCTGATAATACCTTTTCTCTTTTCTTATATTCTTTCTAAATCGCATTCAAAAACACAAATTCTTTATAGACTTCAACTTACTAATGACTTAACATAAAAGTTTGCGGAAAATATAGATTATTGGATCATTTTGAACTAAATTATTTGGATTGTTTTTCACTTTAAAAAATGCATCAAGTGGCATATTATCTCTCTTTCATTACTATATTTCTTATGATAAACTTTAAATGATATAAGTGATACTAGTTTCATTGTTAAACTTGAAAAAAAACCTACGTTTTAAACTTCTTTCGTAATTATACATACACTTTCTAAAGAAAGTTTGGGTATATTGTTATTATCCTGTTCCGTCCGTCCGTCCGTCCGTCTGTCACGTTTTACTTTCTCAAACTGCTCTTACATCTTATAAAACAGCAAACTGAACTCTTGGAGTTTGATTTGGGGTATCATGTTGTTTTGTAAAAAGTTTTCAAAAATTCTCTGGTAGTCCTGGGGGTCAAATAATTGGTAAAACATGACGTTTTTTCACAAAAAACCTTCTTCCTCGAACTCCTTCTACATTTTCAACAATAGACAATTTATCTTTTGGAATATGTTTTGGGGTATCCTATAGATGCGCAATAAGGTTTCTGAAATTTCAATTTTGCCCTGGGGGTCATTTTTTTACAAAAAATCTGATTTCGAAAACGTCAACATTTTTTGCAGTAGCCAAATGATCTTCTAGAATATGATTGGGGTGTCATTTTGAAGTGTGATCAGGTTTCAGAAAGTTTGTTGTTAACACAGGGATCAGTGGGCAACAAAAAAAACGACGTTTTTTTTTGCAAAAAATGTATGGTTCCCATAACTCCTCTAACAACTTTTGAAGTAGCTATGTCATCTCTTGAGATATGATTGGGGCTGTCCTATAGATGTGCAATAAGGTTTTAAAGATTTTAACTTCATCCAGAAAGTCAAATAGTAGCAGAAAATTTATCACTCCTAAACAAAACCTAGATCCCAGAACTCCTCTTATGATTTAATGAATAGACACATAATATCTTGGGATATGATAGTGGTTGTCCTATAGATGTGCAGAAAGGTTTTAAAAATTTAAATTTCATTTAGGGAGTCAAATAATAGCAGAAAATTGACGTTTATCACTCCTAAAAAAAACCTAGATACCAAAACTCCTCTTATTATTTAATGAATAGATACATCATATCCTGAGATATGATAGGGACTGTCCTATAGATGTGCAATAAGACTTTGAAAAATCTAATTTAATCCTAGTAGACAAATAGTAGCATGAAATTAACATTTATCCCATGTGCGGATCTAGAGGGGGGTCAGGGGTCCAGATCCCCCCTTCAAAATTCAAATTTCTTTAAATTACATTTAATTTATAAAATTGCCCCCAAAAAATGCTTCGGACCCCCCCGGCAAACTCAAATAACTGTTGCCCCCTCACCCCTTCCCCTGGAAAATTTTCTGGATCCATACATGTACGTATCCCTCCTTAACTTTAAATAAAATGACGGTTTATTTCTCTTAGAATAAAAAAATCTTGCATAATTGACAAATGATCTATTGAGATATGATCAGAAGTCTTATTTTCTGCCTAATATTCAAGTTAAAATTAATAACAATAAATGATTAAAATTAGTATTTTTCTCTAGATGCACATTAAGATTAAGGAAATTGCTTTTTAAAGCGCTAAGCATAGCTGCAGCGCTTTTTTGTCGTCAGATTTCTAAACCTACTTCCACTGTCGTTTTCGCGTTTCCTATATACCGCCACCTACTGGCGGATGCTGGAGAAGTCGTACCCTGGAGAAGTCGTACTCTGGAAAACTCATAACTATGCAGTAGGGAGAACTTAATATCTTCAAGTTATCCCGCATGCAGATACATTTGTTCTACCAGTATTAAGTTTGCAATAAGTTTCATTTTAATATCATTATTATAAATATACGTATATCGGATACGGGTGCTCCAAAACATACCATAATGATTTCTTTCGAATTGGAATTTTGAATAAAATATAGATGTTATATGCATTGAGTTTTGTTTTAGGTGTTAAGTTATAATTGGAATAATTCTACATATGAATAGGTTTTGAGTGGTTTTTTTAAAGTATAGTCTTGAAATTTCTCGCCCGCCGTACCAAACGTTTCAAATATATAAACTACGATTATTGCTAATTCTATCCGGACGAAAAAATTTAAAGTGTCAGTAGACACTAAATTGCTTTACGTATCTTTTTAAAAGTGTTAATATTGTTAAAAAGAAATGTCGTCTAAGCCCTTTCAAACAATGCAATCGCCTGTTATTTGGTTCTGGTGATTTGATTAAAATTCATTATCGGCATTGGGCACAATACCCACTTTTACCCATAATATTTCGAGCTATATGTTAATATATGTTACAGTTATGAACACCATGTTCTATATAAAAATGCAGAATTTTTTATACAAAATTTTTCGATTAACACCTTTTTTTTTCGATAATTTGTGCTGCTTTAAATTTTTATTAACATTATTTTAGGCTTCGTTTTCTGTATGCAATGTTTCAGGAATATTTTTCTATGAATTTGCATTGATATGTAACTTGATAATAACCCAAAACCTATGATTTAATATAATTCATAAAAAGTATAACTGTCGAGATACTTGAAATACTACAGTAAATATATCTAATAAATCCCGATTCAAATATGATTCTTTACATTTATTTTCATATCAATCGATATATTTTTAACACTTTCTTCCAGGCTTAGCGCTTTTCAGTAATTTCAGTACTTTGATTAATTTTTATCGATAAGATAAACAAAATGTTATGTATTCGGGGCAATTGTAATCCTAAACAAAGCAGGGTCATCATTAGGCTAGGAATTACCCACATGGATCAAATCCTATACATGTGAATAAGAAAAATACTTTATTATATCCAGTTCTGGAAAGTCAGAGTGTCTTCAATGGGGCATTACCTATATACAATTTGAAGCGCACAAAGAGCAAGAATAAATACGGTTTACGGATGTGGAATCTCAAAAGTTAAAAATTATCAAAGTATATCATCATTTCCTATTTCAGAGGGGTGGTGGGTGGTTTAAAAACAACCCCTGGGGGTCATGTACTTTATACCATTTGATGCATCATAATGATATTAGAAACAAGAATATATATATGGTAAAGTGGTGGGGATCTCAACAGTTTTCAAGATCAATGGTATTTTCCTGTTTCATTGGGTCAAAAAATCCCATAGGGGCATAGCCTACATTTTATTTGATGCATCATAATACATTAAGAATAAAGACCTTTTCAGAAAATGTACAAATGCGATAAGATAGGTAACAATGATGAGCTTATTTAGATATTTTAAAAAAAGATGATGATACAGTATGCTGGCAAAGGGAGATCCCTTATTTAGAAAGTGAAAGTAATCCTTATGTATACCGGTGTCTCATGATATTGTGCGAGTACTACATGTATTATGCTTACCTATATTGGTCAACATCATAATGATAATCCAATTAGAGCAATATGAATCCATTAATTAGCTGATCATCACAAAAGAAACGTTTATGCATGTTAATTAATCCTATTCTGCACATGGAAAACACATACCGTTATGTACACCACGTGAAAGCCATCTAACTGAAGAGCTCTGTAAAACTAGTACCCGGTAATGCGACCTGTAGACCTGTGTTGTGTACATAACTTCGGACAAAGATCATTTTCTTGTAACATGCATGTATTTTCATGACTTTATTCTTTAAAACCTTTTGTACTGTTTTATTGGGTAAAAAATATGTAAAGCAGACATTTAAGCTTTAAGGTGGTACAGGACACCTGCATATTGTAATGAACTCACTATTGCAGAAATTAACAATAAAGTATAAATTCGTATATTTCCTCCCAAAATAATGTTACCAAACAGTGGAGTGCAATGGGTTAGAGCGTACTTGTCTGTAGAGAGTTCAAATGCTGCTGGGGCTTTTCTATTTTTTACTTCAGATTCCAAAATTTTAAAAACTGTGAAAGAATTTTGATTATAATGCACTTAACTACATGAACAGGCTTTTGTTGTTATCAAAATATTCTGATGTTTATTTATCCGTGAGGAGTGTGTGTGTGTGTGGGGAGGGGGTGGGGGGGGGGCGCAAAGTAAATAAATACATGTAACTGAGTTTGCAGGGGGTGGGGGGATTGGGGTCCGATGTGTATTTTTTGGTAATTTTACCACATGAATTTAAATAAATGATTTTTTTCAAGGACGGAAGGGTCTGGACACCCCCACCCACTCTAATCCCTTCTTTAAATCCGTGCACACGATGATGTTGGCACCTAGAAGCAAATCTAAATTAAGCCAGCAACCGCCGAGGGGAGGGGGCATAATTTAATTTTGTTTGTAATGATTATATAGACCATGCTTTCTATGAAATGAAATTAAAAGATTATTGATTAACTGAAAATTCACATGCAAACAGTTCAACCACAAATTGTACATAAAGAACCGCTCATGTGTATTATCATCGTCGGAACCCAGCAGTGTAACGGATAGAAAACCGTGGGTTCCGACGATGGTGTTTTATGTGCCCATGGTCTTTGTTTTTACTATAACTGGTACAAAACAGTGTTATTTAGGGGCAAACACTTGGTGCAGGTATTACTGTCTAGTGACAGCATCTAGTTTTAAATATTAGAATTAGCAAAAAATACTATCTTGCTACTTTTTTCGTGTTAACCCGAAACCGCAAAATGAACTAACAATTATACTTGTTATGATATAAATCTTAATGTATATAATATAATGTGAAGTTTATAATGTTATGTCACAATAAAAATTCGAGTTATCTTCCTGTAGCCACAAACCACATGCATCTGACGTTATATATTTGTCTCATAATAAAAAAATTATATTTATCCTCTTCCTAATGATTGGTAGAGGGTATATATTTTATTATGAGAACAAAATATATAACGTCAGATGCCTGTGACACAAACCTAAGCCTATATCCATTTAAGTTTGTTAAACTATAATTAAAAGGATAAAATATGAATTTCTTACAATGCATATTTAATTATTTTCCTATGTTATGAAGCAACGTAAGCTTTATTTAGACGGCTTGCTTGAATACAGATTCATATCATTTGTATTATAAATACCCTTTTTTCATTTTCTGTAAAATATGTTGATTCTAAATCTCTTTCCTTTTTCTGACCCTATTAATATGTTATGGTTAAAAAAAACAACGATGCACAATGTCATTTATTGGTTCCGTTTTACATGTATCATGAACATTCTCCTAAGATTTTAGTGTCTAAAGTTTGGCACTTTTTTTTTAATCCGGTCGCTTATTTTACAAATTCCATATACATATACAATGTATAGCTTGTTTCCATATTTTGTTAAATATCGTTTTACAAATAACCTTAGGAAGGGGAGTTTTGTACTTGATGTTGGACAACAGTTGTGATCATTCCGAACATACTAGAGTGTTTCAATATCAATTTTTAAGAAAACTTCTCCCCTTCTCCCTGGCACCCTTCTTTTTGACATACAAATTTATTCAACCGTTTTCTTCATGTAAAACCTTTTGTTCAATATCATAGGAGAAGATAAGAGAGATAAGATGAGTCTGTACTCACCATTGTGGCCAGATACCGCAACAATGCGTAAAATTGCTTCCATGATATACTTGAAATAAAAACCAAGGTCCTCAACTCTTTTTGCCGATTCTCTCCAAACTACACCCTGAAGAGCCATACTTTGATCTAGATTCTATTAGAAAATTTATTTAATTAATTTTTTTTTGGGGGGGAGGGTAATAAATTAAAAAGTTAATGTATCCATTTAGCCAAGTACTAAGAGAAAGGGAGGACTTGCCTCTTGAACATTCATCCTCACTCTTCCAAGATAATGCACTATTTTGACGAGTTCTGAAAACAAAGAATTTTTAAATTTATTATATATCGGTGTATGCAATGAACCATGATATTACATTCATATTGTTGTAATAATTACATTCTTTAGAACTATTTTTATTAATATCAATAAAATTCGTGGTTATTCTATTGAGCAGAAAATATCGCAGTCCTTTCAAGATGGGCGCCAATATTGATGTTATGCAATCGTTTGGAAAATATGGGAATAATACAACACAGATATGATTTTTTTCATGCATAAAAAGGAATAAAGTAAACTCACTTCGACGCATAATGACAGATATAGGATGAAACTGAATTTGCAAGAATTGTTGCTTTGTTATTTTCATCAACACAAGTTTACATTGTTAAAAACTCACCGAAACAACAAATATATTATTTAAGATCTGCTTGATGTAAAAATTTATTTCAATGTATTCTTATTTATATTATTTATCTTTCATCTAATATTTGTCTGATTTAAGAAATGGTTTCAATATCTTCCTTATTTATATATTAAACATACATGTACGATTGATTGGGCCAGCCTAGTTTCTTTGAGGGACATGCTCATGATTTGAGTTGAACATTTTCTTTTTATAAGAATTGTCTATTTTTAGCCAGGCTCGAATAAAAGCAGAGCCCTGGCTGTAGGCAGCCAATGTTGATGTAAATTCTACTTCTTTAAAAGTTAAAAAAAAAAAAAAATATAGAGAGAGATAGAGTGAGAGAGAGAGGGAGAGATTTTGCCTATCTTTACTACATAATATGCATAACGACACATCAAAAGAGCCTAGATTTCAGTACTTCAGTACTTTGATTTGAATTTTAAATTTTAATTTTGCTTCTCTAGGGTATATTAAATGCCCAACCAAAATGTAGATATAAAAGAGAGATTTTTTTGTTATGTAAAGACGGTTTGTGCAACATTTATGTTTACATTAGTCAAACATAGGTAATCACAGATTACAAAGCTCACCGAGACGAGACATCACCTTTATGAGGAATCACCTTTATGAGGAATCACCTTTATGAGACCACCTTTATCATATTATATGAAAATCATAGTTAATAATGATCTTGGATATACATGGATACTGTTTAAACACGATATCGAAATTGTAAAATAATCATATGTTCATTTCATACGGTATAATATGACACAATATTACATTATACATTATTATATTTGATCACTTATTACAATATCATTAATATATAATATATGATACAATATAGTATTATATGATACAATATCATATCACATAATATCACATAATACATCGCAATATTGTAACATATGATATTATATTGTATAATATTATAGTATGATATTGTATTGTATGATATTGTATCATATTTGATACATAATAGGATATTGTATCATATGATACAATATAATTTGATACAACATTGTATCATATCAATTGATACAATATCATGTGATATAGTACTATATTATATCATACTATATCATATTACACTATATTGTATTATATGATACAATATCACATTATACAATATCATATAATACATTTTCATGTGATATAATAATATATTATATAAACCAATATCATATTATACAATATCGTATAATATAATGCGATATATATTATACAATATCATATCATATGATACAATATGTTGCAATATCATATGAAACAATAGCATGTTATAAAATAGTATATAATATAATATCATATTATACAATATTGTATGATAATATACAATACTATACATAACAATATCATGATACAATATCATATCATAATGTACAAAAAAATGGATACAATATCATATCGTATCATATAACTTTTTACAATATAATATATGATATAATATTGTATCATATAAAACAATAGTGTATCATCATACAATACTATATCATAGGAATCATATTATATCATTAAACAACAAACACATCTATCAAGCAGGTTTGAGTGAGGTAGGAGATCTTTTTTAGCATCCTTGATAATGGAGATCAGGCTCTGCATCTGAAGCTACCTCTGCGGTTCATTAATATTATAGTTAAATCAACTATGCAAGCTATTATCTATAAAATATTTGACCTGTTCCAAAAAACCAAATCTCATCCAGCATCCAAAACCTATGGCTCAGATTCAGCATTCAAGCCTGCCAGTTGCATCGGTATCATAAGACGCATCATACATGCAAGTTTGAAGTTAGGACCGGTAAAAACTTTAACCAGCTCTTAAAACCTTAACCTCCCTCCAGGATCCGAAACCTATTGGTCAAACCTGTCAGGTGCATCAGTATCATAAGACGCACCATGCAAGTTTAGTAAAGTTAAGACCAGTGATCTAAGATATATTTTTTAGCATCCTTGATAATGGAGATCAGGCTCTGCATCATCTGAAGCTACCTCTGCGATTCATTTATATTATAGTTAAATCAACTATGAAATATTGAAATAGTACTAATATTTATTAAACATGTGACCTATTCCAAAAAACTTAACCTAATCCAGCATTCGAAACCTATGGCTCATATCCAGCAATATTTACATTTTCAACTGTCTTTGTCTGTGATAACATTACGAATCAATTTTGAACCCTAAAACCCAATAACTTCATAAAACATGAGTGACACAAAATGGGCGTGGCTTATAGCATAACCGAGAAACTGATTGGCTGCGCCGCGTAGTACTAGTAATACATAGCATGTGCTACATAAAAAATAGTGGTTTAAAATAACTTTGTTTTAAAGTGTACAAATTGGAAATTATATAAATATAAGTAATAAGGAATCATTCTTTGAATACTTTGAGGTAATAATTTCGGTCGGAGCGTGGTCAAATCCATCATAAAGCCCTTCGGGCTTTATTGGATTTGACCACGCCCCGACCGAAATTATCACCTCATAATACTCAAAGAATGATTCCTTATTCCTTAATTCAAGCCTATCAGGTGCATCAGTATCATAAGAGGCATCATCCATGCAAGTTTTATGAAGTTAGGAACAGTAATAACTAAGATATAATCATCAGAGGGCACCTGCTCCAAAAACTTTAAACAGCTCTAAAAACCTTAACCTCCTCCAGCATCCGAAACCTATGGCTCAGATTCAGCATTCATGCCCGTCAGGTGCATCAGTATTATAAGACGCACCATCCATACAAGTTTGGTGAAGTTAGGACCAGTAATAACTAAGATATAATCATCAAAGGGCACCTGCTCTAAAAACTTTTCCATCTCTAAAAACCTTAACCTCATCCAGCATCCGAAACCTATGGCTCAGATTCAGCATTCATGCCTGTCAGGTGCATCAGTATCATACGACACAGCATCCATGCAAGTTTGGTGAAGTTAGGACCAGTCATAACTAATATATAATCATCAAAGGGCGTCTGCTCCAAAAAAAATTAACCAGCTCTAAAAACCTTAACCTCATCCAGCATCCTAAACCTATGGCCCAGATTCAACATTCAAGCCTGCCAGGTGCATCAGTATCATAAGACGCATCATCCATGCAAGTTTAGTGCAGTTAAGACCAGTAATAACTAAAAGATAATCATCAAAGGGCACCTGCTCCAAAAACTTTAACCAGCTTTAAAAACCTTAACCTCATCCAGCATCAGAAACCTATGGCTCAGATTCAGCATTAAAGCATGTCTGGTGCATCAGTATCATAAGATGCACAATCCATGCACGTTTGGTAAAGTTAGGACCAGTAGTAACTTAGAAATTGTTCTCAAAGGGCACCTGCACCAAAAAATTTAACCTGCTCCAAAAACCTTAACCTTCTCCAGCATCTGAAACTCATGGCCCTGATTCAGCATCCAAGTCTTTCAAGTCAATAAGTAGGTCCAGATGCATCATCCATGCAAGTTTGGTAAAGATAGGACAAGTAATAACTTAGATACAGGACCTGAAACAAAAACCTTAACCAGGTCCGGACGCCGACGCCGACGCCGGGGGTATAGCATAAGCTCCCCCCAACTTCGTCTCGGTGAGCTAAAAACTGTGTTTCAAGTTAAATTATTTCATTTGAAAGTGCGCTATAAATACAATTAAATGGTTTCCAGTGTTTGTTTAATTCATTTTTTGTTTTTAACCCTGTATTTTCTAAAAAAAAAAAAAAAGAAAAAAAAAAAAAGAATAAGCATGTAAAATAAACATGAACGATCTATTTTGATCTTTTTGTCTGGTTCATAACTCGACGACTAACCTATTAAATACATGTATTAATAAGGCTTTAAGAACAAGGTTATTTCAAATTTTAGAATTAATTAATGCTTGTAGTATGACTTACCTTTAAACGTTCACGTGTTTGACGTATCTACAAAAAGAAAAAAATATATCAAACGACTACTGATACCATTTTTTTATGCCCATGGGAGAAATTTTCGCGAGGTTTACGAAAGCCTCGTCGATACAGATATTTCTCGAGACGAACTAGTCTTCATATGTCTTTTGTAAACCTTTTACCAGATAATTTACTCATGTTCGCGAAAATTAGTCACTTGGAAACAGAACACTGTATACATGAAAATATTCGCCCCGTTTTATTTTCGCCTCTTACACTCTTCGTTGTCAGCGAATTTAAGACTGAGGAAATTCCAATTAGTCATAATATATCTCTCTTTAAACACAACTGTGTCTGGGCGATTTCAAGACGGGGCGAAACTATTTCCGAGCGTAGAATGACGAAAAATACACCGGGCAAAAATAACCCTGTATACAGTATGTCCAGTAAATCGCGATTTAATCATAAAAACTAAAGTTTGACAAGTTCTAGAGTTATCTTTCTTTAGGCATTTAAAGTTCTTGCGAGTTCATGTATGGCCATCTGTTTATACCAAGGTGTTCTAATTTTTGTATATAAAATCTTGGATATTTTTTTTATAATTTAAAAAAAGGGGTTTAAAGGCTGTCAAAAATCTCTTACTTTTTGTTAAAGACAAGAGCAGGTCTACTAGTTTTTGTTATTCTTGGTTGTGGATTATCTATTTTCTATTTTAAGGGACGTTTATGAAAGGTGGTTGTGGTATATATTTTTTAAAGCAAAAGTTAGTCTCTTTTTTTTTTTAGAAATATAAAAATATGTGTAAATACTCTTACGGTACATTTTGGTTTATCTTCAGCATAATTAGGTCAACGCCATACTCAAAATTGGAAACGCAGATCATCAAACATGAACGTCTTTTCGTTTGCGAATTTGTTAACATAAACGTATTTATTTTATTGTTGTAGAACATCCTTTACCTCCATGCCCCACCCCGTATTTCCCGAAAAAAAGCTCCCAAGAAAACGAAATAACACAATGACATGAACGTCATTGTCTAAACAATCAAATGAATTAAAAGCAATTAGCTTCATTTAGTTAATGAATATGTTTCAAATAATTTGAAACTACATATGCTGATTTGTTGCAAGGAGAATTTATACTTACAACTGTTCGCTTAAAGCCTAAGTTAACAATGATGATTATGTGGTAGTCGGGCTGTAAAATAAGAATGGGGAAAACCAATATTAAGATAAGTATATCAACAAGTCATATTTTACGTTCTATTTTTAAGTCCTTGTAAATTAGTATTGATTTAATTTAAAAATACTTTGGTGCAAGAGGAAACATGTTTGCAGATATTTTATGTGTTTGGAAAATTGCTAAGTATTTTGTTGTTAAAAATATTCTATTGATTTGAGTAACTATTTGCGATTTAATATCTATAAATGATAATTTCTTTTTGGCGATTATCAATGTACAATATTTCTAAACAATAAAGCTATGTTGTAGTTAAACTATGAAGGCATACATAATTTTTTTTTACATTTTTATAGATGCTATTAGTATTCAAAGATCATAATAATCATGACATTTTAATAAACAAAAAAAAAAAAAAACTACGAGCAAAAATAGTTTTAACATATTTACTTTGGAGATCAAAAGAAAGTGGGATAGGCCTGGTGTCATTTTTCATTCAGTTTTTGGTATAGATAAGTCAGTTCAAGATTGTTTTTTTACATATTGGTCTACATGTGTACAAGATGGCCGGACACCCTCATTCAGGCCACTGTTTATAGACAAATATGTTATATTTTATGCAGTTGATTTGATTTATTTGTATATTTTTTAAATGAAAGAAACGTTAATGCTAATGTATTTAACTCTTATTTATATACGTTTAATATTCAACTTTATTCTTTGTACCACAACATTTCGCCACATCTAAACAATTTCACTGATCATTTATTTTAAGATTCATAAACAACTTCACTCGACACTGACGACCTTACTTTGGACGACTTTGATCCTTTTGAAACATTTTATAAAACCCTTTTCCAATTCTATTTTTGTTCCCTAACGAAATGTAGGAGACACTTCAAATGTGAAATATGTTGGACGTTTTTCATTTTAGTAGACAGATATAAGCTGACACAGAAAATTAGATAGATGTCGAAAATATAGCAAAATTGCAGCAAAACAGATGTGACAGACTTGGTCCAAACTTTTACAATTTATCTACGGACTCTAAATATAATTTGAAAAAATAAATGTCCACATATTGACCTTTTAAAAATTCATTATCGAAACCATTATCAGACCGACAAATTAGATCCTTTAAAAATGACAAGGAAGAAAATATAGCAACATTTCAATATCTTTTTATTAAATATGTTTTTGTTTATTTTTTTTATTTTGCAGACATATATGTTTGCAACTTATCGATTCGGTAAAACATTATTGAAAGTACAAAATACATCTTGTCAACTCAATGTTATTACAATTAAATGATGAATAAAATTTCAAAATTAATTATATATAACTTATTCAATGATAAAGTGTTAACTTTGGCCTAATCTAGTCCGAGGTGAAATAAAGTAAAAACGACAATGAATATAGTTCACGGTGTGGTAATAGCAAGTCATTCCAAGTTCACTCGAATAACATTTTTAACCTCCTCTAGGCAAACTGGACACGCCTTGACAGCAAGTGCACAGTCAGGACAGTAGATGATGTGCCCACACGGATAAAACACCGAAGACACTTTCTTCTTCATGCATCTTTTACACGTCACTTGATCTCGAAGTTTACAGTTTTCTTTAGTAATAAAATCGATCTCTGTCAAAAATATAACATAGTTTAAACTATAATAATTTTCAACAAAATGTACAGATTCAATGTTTTACAAATGTGTAAGCTTACCATTAGGAATGTCCGCCATGCTTCTTAAAAGTCGAAATTGAAAATAAACCCTGTTTTCCGCGAAATCTATAAATAAAAAACAAGATTTTCCTAATATAACTCTGGGTTTTTTTTTTTAAGATCCAACTTTAAATGTCAATAGAAACTATTAGCTGATGAGTATTAAACTTTGCTTCTAACGGTACGATCCTTCATGCTTGATATATTTTAAAAAATCAAAATTAAAATCGTTTTGATAATCCAGTCTTGAAATTATATATATATAAATTTTGAAAATAGCATTTTCTATTCATTAACAAGAAAATATATGGATATGCATATTGACACAAACGTCATTTTGATAGGAACATTGTTTACAGACGAATGATTTGTGAGCTTTGTATATTGCAAATAAAACAGCTCTTAATATTGTAATAGTGATTTGATGAGAATAATAAACCAATGATTACAGATTCTATTTTTTGTACGCATTGGTAATCTCTTACTTACTTACTCTTATATACAGCTGTAAACCACAATGACATTGTCAATTTCTCTCCGAATCAAAAGATTTTTTTGTAAATACAAAAACATACGTTTCATAATTGTTTTTTTTTTTCTGAGCAGCATTTACACAATATTTTCATTTTTAATTTTATCCCACGTATACTGCCAAATCCTGTTTAATTTTTAGTCATATCATATAATAATGTTGTTTATTGAAGACGGTGATTTATTTAAGATTTAAGATAAAATATTTTTTGGTGAATTGGATAATGTTTCCTCTTTCATCTTTTTTGGAAAGTAAAAAATGCTTTAGATTATTTAATTTGACATACGGCCCTTGTTACAATTGCAAGAAATGACAAGGCAAGCTAAGAAATTGATCTATTCAGGAAAACGAACCATCTGACAGCAATAAAAACAAGTAGAAAACCACCCCTTCTTTGTTTTCTATAATCTCATCTATTTATATGTTTAATGGGGTTGAATGGTTAAACGGTCAACAAATGACCATCAGATTTAATCACTCGCTGAGGCTTTCAACCCGAAACTTAGATATATCATTGGCGTATTATCAATTAACAATTGTTACTTTATATAAACTAGACTTTGACCCGTGCGTGCACGGGTTGAAATTGCATACAATATCGGAAATTTGTGAAATAGATACATCGACATACCGTATTGTTGGCATTTACATAACCAAGCTTTAGGCCTACAATAATGCTATTAAAAATTTAACTACACTCTGCTTAATTAGAATAATCTAACTGTGTCTCGGGACATGCCTTCACCACAGTTAATAATGCCTCCCATATACCCGTAATGTAGCAAAAAATTGCGGAATCGCTCCAAACGATTTTGGAGAAAATTAATGAAGCTGCATTGAAAATAAGTCAAATTATTCAAAACAAACCATTTTGAGGCTGTAAATACTTTTCATCTGAAAATTTAATTCATATTAATGAAAAATTCAACACTTTTTCACCAACTTTTTTTTCACACCATGTTAACATTCGGAACTCTCGGGGTTTTTCATATTCAATGCACTGAGTAAGAGTTGTCTGCCGTATTTTCTTTGATGAACAGAATATATAGCAAATTTCCAATGAAAATTTACACGTATTTGTATTATCGTTTCTGAGTTTATCCATGCAAATGTGATATTGTGGAAACATGAACTAAAGAGCCTCCCGTGATTAAGCGTGAATGTAATGCGCATGCGCAAGATTGTAAAATCCAAAAAATCTAGGTGATTTCCGGATTTTTTAAAGGAATGTTTGTTGATTTTTAATTAGCGAAGCTTGATTGAGGAAAAATAAAAACAAATTGGTAATCTTCAAGTACCAATGATGTTTAAAATATATAAAACAAAAGACATACTTCTCCGATTTTGACTACAATGAAAGCCCAAAAATTCGAGTCTATTATTTTAATATAGTAGTATAGATAGTGCATTGTCAAGGGTCGGTTAACAATTGTTTTCTCGGGGTGTCAATTTCAACTGTTACCCTCCCAATCAGGCACTATTTATTTTATTATACTAAATGTCTTAATTTTAGAGAAAATTTTACTGCTTTTATATAGAAATGACGCGAATTCTATGGCGAGCCGTACGCGCATAATTTACGCGCGTGTAACATTCCGTTGTGTTACCCGTTGCCAAGTATGTTGCTAACGCTGAGAGTAATAGAACGGATTATCAACTGCGTCTAGACCAATCAGATCTCAGTATTTAACATGAAAGTATAATAATATCAACTAGACTCTTGTTGCTATAGCAACAAAAATATCTTCCGTTCCTCATGTATTAATCTGTAAAAATAATTGCATTTCTCTTGTAAAAAGTAAATGGATATAATATATACTGTAAAGGAATTTTTATGTAATTATTTCTATGTAATACAAAACGACAAAAAAAGTTATTTTTGAGAACCTCCTGTGACGACCGGAAATAAAGCCGGAAAAAAAAGAACATGGTAAACATATCATTATACATTGTTCAGTGTTTCCTGAAAGATTTGATGTTTAAGTTTTTGTTATTTTGAGATCTTGTTGAGAAATGTTTTTTTGGTCTCGGGACTGGAAACGTACAAACGGAAGTGATCAAAGAAATTATATGTAAGTATTTTGGGTACACTTGCCTACAGTACATTACTGTTCATCAGACTATATGAAATATTCGAAAAATCTTAACTTATTTAAAACTTTAATTGCTTGAACGCTTCCGGAGAGAACCGGAAGTGACGGATGAAATAATGAAACCCGTACAACACATCTTCCGTCAAATGTCTATCATCCATATAAAAGTCGTGTCTTGATCTTTTACAGTTTTTGAGATCTTGCGTGTACAAAAATTGTATAAAAGAAAAGTACCTGAGATATTTAAGATGTCTCACCGGAAGTAGAATTTCTTTGTTTGTTTCAACATGTGGTGATGACCTAGTGTATATGTATTATTAAAATGTAAAATCAATTGTAATAAATGAAATAAAAAATTAAAATCAAATTTCGAGTACTTCCTGTGACGACTGGAAGTTACGACGAATAAAACAAAATAATGTAAACACATGTACATATATAGGTCTATCATCCCAAAGAGTATGGTTGTTCAAGTCTTAACAGTTTTTGAGATCTCGTGGAGACAAGGTTTTTTGTCTCCTGACAGGAAACAGACGAACGGAAGTGTTCGTTGAAAATTAAAGTTAGTGTTTCTTAAACATTTGCCTACATGACATTATTGTTTATCAAACTGACTAAAACTATCAAAGATAACAGCTAAATTCATAAACAATTTGATTTGTTTGAACCCTTCCGGTGTGGACCGGAAGTGACGGTCGACAAAATGAAACCCCTTTAACACATCTTCAGTAAAATGTCTATCATCCATTAAAATTTTGTGTCTTGATCACTTACAGTTTCTGAGATCTCGCGGGTACAACATTTGTTAAAAAAATCTACCTGAGATCATTGAGATATCTCACCGGAAGTAGAATATTTTTAATTATATAACATCGCATAGATGACATATAAAAGGATTTATACTAATATATTCATTTTATGTAAAATAACTCAAATACGTAACAAAAAAATTTTGAAGTCCTTCCGGTGACGACGGGAAGTTACGACGAACAAAACAAAAAAGTTTAAACACATCTAAGGACATAGGTCGAACATCCCACAAAATTTGGATTTTCAAGTGTTAACAGTTTCTGAGATCTCGTGGAGACAAGGTTTTTTGTCTCGGGACGGGAAATGGACGACCAGAAATTACAGGAAAATCTACGCAGTCATCTATGACAAATTCTGCCGACAAAAAAGGGGAAAAATAGAATATTAACTAGAATCTTGTTGCTATAGCAACAAAAAGGTCTTCCGTTCTTATAAACATGTATTAATTTATTTAAAAAAAACAATGCTTCTTCCCAGTGGATAATATATTCTATATAATATTTACTTTGAAAAAAACTCTCAGAACTTACCATGTTAAACATAGAAAATGAAGAAAAAAAAACTATTTTAAACTATTTTCTGTGACAACCGGAAGTTACGTTGATTCAAGCAAAACCTGTTTAACATTTCGACATACATAAGTTCTAGTCTTTACCGTATTTGGGACCTCGTGGATGCAACGTTTATTGTCTCGGGACAAGAAACGGACGACATGCAGTGATCGATGAAACTAAAAGTTAGTATTTCTCGAGCATTTGCCTATCAAACATTATTGTGTATCATGCTAACTAAAACTGTTCAAGAGAAAATGTTAAACTTATAAACAACGTGATTTGTTTGAACCCTACCAGTGATGACCGGAAGTGACGGTTGACAAAATGAAACACGTTAACCACATCTTCTATCAAATGTCTATCATTCATGTAAGTTTCGTGTCTTGATCACTTACAGTTTCTGAGATCTGGCGGGTACAACATTTGGTTTAAAAAAAAAGCTTCTTGAGATATTTGAGATATCTAACCGGAAGTAGAAATTTTGTTAAACATCGCATAGATGACTTATGTAAGGATTTATACTACAGGTAAATATCGGTATCTCGAACATGGGATATCTCGAATACCCCGCTTATGTCGAAGTCTTTCGACGGTCCCGGCCGTTTTCTCTATATAAATGATTAAAAAAACTCCTGATATCTCGAATACGGTAATCTCGAATACCCCGCTTATGTCGAAGTGTTTGAAAAGGCCGAAGCCCTAATTTTACCTGGTTTATCTCGAAGTGGCCCATTTTCCCGGTCAGTTGAACATAATTGGTGTCATTACTTCACACATTTCTGCCCGCGGCAATTTTCACACCTTTCAAAACTAGTGGTATATCAAAGAGCACAATGTAAGATAATTAGGATGGTTGCTTGGGTGTTTTTACATTTAGTACCTTTTTATAAAATTCAAATCAAAACACAGCCACGATTACCGATAATGTGTTTAATAAAACACACTGTGTACGGAGAAACGATCTAGCATTGATAACTACTATTTTATTACGGAATCGAGTTTATTTTTTTTTTTCATTTACGCTCCAATAAAAATGAAGCATGACTGGAATACGAAGATTTAAAGAAAAACTTATTTAAATTTAACAGAATTAGTCAATGTATTGAACACGCAGGGTGTAAAGTGACTTCCGGTTCATCGTACACGGGTTGTTTCCAATATGAGTACTAAAGCTGTGAGCGTAATAAGTTGATATAAGATACGGTAATTCACAAACAAAAATGAAATAAAAATATGTGAATTCTAATTCTTGATTATTGGTGGTTTTTTTTTTTCAATTTTCAAATCCGTATTTTTCGTTTCCTATGTGATAAATTTCAAACGTTACATTGCAAGTGCTTCTTCCAAGTTCTGAACGTCGCAGGCTCGGAAAAACACCTCGAATGTATTAACATCACCGGATGTTAGAATTTTATACAAAATGGAGTCGCTTCCAATTAAAATTAGTATCGGCTAGACAGCCTCGTGTATCGCTTTTGTGGTATATTTTAGGGTATATCATTGACTTTAATGAAGTCTAGCTCACATCTCAACAGATCCTAACATGTATTGTGTTTATGTCAAGTTTTATAAAAAGGGGGGTTGTCATGGACGCCTAGGTAATACATTCGAGGTGTTTTTCCGAGTCTGCCGGAAAGGCCCGAGATGTTGCGATTGTGAAGAGGATGTGAAGTCGTATTATTAACGGAATATTGATTTTATAATTTGATTGCTTTTACAAATATTAATTATATTTCACAAATTAAAACACACAAACTAAAAATATTTAATCAAATGGTTGATTATCGTTTATGAATAATAGAAAAGTTCAGTATATACCGGTACTAAAACACGTGTTGATATATTTTTAAGAACATCACGGAATTAGAATTGGAAAGCCACTCCGGATATCTCGAAACCCCGGATATCTCGAAGTGACTTATGTAAGGATTTATACTACATGTATTTATTCATTCTTTTAAAGACAACTTAGAAAAGGTAAAAAAAAAACACCTAATTTTTTAGGTGCTTCCGGTGACGACCTAAAGTTACGCCGAACAAAACAAAATAGTTTCAACACATCTACATACATATATCTATCATCCCACAAAGTTTAGTTGTTCAAGTCGTTACCATTTTTGAGATCTCGTGTAGTTATTACTTTTTGTCTCGGGACAGGAAACGGACAAACGGAAGTGCTCAATGAAAAAAAAATAATTATTTTTTTTTTAAATTAGACAACACTTCTGTATTGCTTATCATTTTAAATAAAATTATCAAAGAAAAGCGGTGAAACTTAAAAACAACTAGATTTGTTTGAACTCTTCCGGTGTGGACCGGAAGTGACGGAAGACAAAATGAAAGCGTTTAAACACATCTTCTATATAATGTCTATCATCCATGTAAGTTTCACGATTTGGTCACTTACAGTTTCTGAGATCTCGCGGGTACACAATTTGTTTTAAAAAAGCTGTCTGAGATTTTAGAGATATCTAACCGGAAGTAAAATTATTTTCTTTATTTAACATCAGATAGATGCCATATGTAAGGATTTACACTAATATCTCAATTTTATATAAAATAAATCAAATGCGTATAAAAAATAATATTTGAAGTGCTTCCGGTGACGACCGGAAGTTACGACGAAATAACCCCAATATAGTTTAAACACATCTACACATATAGGTCTATAATCCCACAAAGTTTGGATGTAAAAGTTCTTGTCGTTTCTGAGATCTCTAAGTGACAAGTTTTTTTTTGTTGCGGGACAGGAAACGGACGACCGGAAATGAATTTTGAAAAAATGAAAAAAAAAACTCCTCGAGATATTATCATTCTCTATCATTCCTGAAAATTTCTGGAAAATCTATAAAGTCATCTCTGAGATATTCTGCCGACAAAAAAGGGGAAAAAACAATTGCTATAGCAACAAAAAGTTCTTCCGTTCCTAATGTATTAATCTGTAAAAAGAATTGCATTTTTCTTGTAAAAAAAATAATTGATGTACTATATACTGTAAAGGAATTTTCAAGTAATTATTTCGATGTAAAACAAAACCAAAAAACAAAAAACAAACAAACAAAAAACCACAAAAAATTTATTTTGAGTACCTCCTGTGACGACCGGAAGTTACGCCGAAAAAAACCCATTGTAAACATATCTTCATACCTTGTTCTGTCTTTCCTCAAAGATTGGTTGTTCAAGTTTTTGTCATTTTGAGATCTCGTTGAGAAAAGGATTTTTTTGTCTCGGGACCAGAAACGGACAAACGGAAAACATCAACAAAATTAAAAGTAAGTATTTTTAGGACACTTACCTACAGTACATTTCTGTTCATCATGCAGATTGAATGTAATATTTCAAGGAAAAGTCTTAATTAATTAAAACTTTCATTTGCTTGAAGGCTTCCGGAGAGAACCGGAAGTGACGGAAGAAAAAATGAAACCCGTTAAGCAAATCTTCAATCAAATGTTTATTTTCCGTATAAATTCATGTTTTGATCTTTTACAGTTTATAAGATCTTGCGTGTACAAAAATTGTATAAAAGAAAGCTATATGAGATATTTAAGATGTCTCACCGGAAGTAGAATTTTTTTGTTTATTTCACTGTGTGGAGATGACCTAGCATTTTTAATTACTTAAATGTAAAATCAATTCTATTAAACAATAAAAAAAAATCAAATTTCGGAGTATGTACATTCTGTGACGACCGGAAGTTACGCCGAATAAAACAAAATAGTGTAAACACATGTACATACATAGGTCTATTACCCCACAGAGTTTGGTTGTTCAAGTCTTCACCGTTTTTTTGAGATCTTGTGGAGACAAGGTTTTTTGTATCGGGACATGAAACGGACGAACGGAAGTTTTCATTGAAAATAAAAGCTAGTGGTTCTTGAACATTTGCGTATTGAACATTATTGTTTATCAGACTAACTAAAACTATCAAAGAAAAACAGTTAAACTCATTAACAACTTGATATGTATGAACCCTTACGGTGTGAACCGGAAGTGACGTCGACAAAATGAAACCCGTTAAACACATCTTCAATCAAATGTCTATGGTACATATAAGTTTCGTATCTTGATCACTTACAGTTTCTGAGATCTCGCGGGTACAAAATTTGTTTTAAAAAAGCTATTTGAGATATTTGAGATATCTTACCGGAAGTAGAATTTTTTGTTTACCTAACATAGCATAGATGACATATGTAAGTATTTATGCAAAATTATTCATTTTATGCAAAAAAAAAAAAAAAAAAAATTAAATATGTAAAAAAATAGTTTATGAAGTGCTTCCGGTGACGACCAGAAGTTACCACGAACAAAACAAAATAGTTTAAACACATCTACAGACATATGTCTATCATTCAACAAAGTTAAGATGTTCAAGTGTTTATAGTTTCTGAGATATCGTGGAGACAAGGTTTTTTGTCGCGGGACAAGAAACGGACGACCGGAAATGAATTTTGAAACAAGGAAAAAAAAATGCCTCGAGATATTATGATTATCTATCACCCTTGAAAATTTTAGGAAAATCTATCTAGCCATCTCTGAGAAATTTTGCCGACAAAAAAGGGGTAAAAAAAATAAGAAAGAAAGAAAAAAAACCACCTAACAATCACTATAAGGTCTTCCGTTGGAAACGGAAGACCTTAATAATAAACAGTACAATCTCTATACCTAAATTAACAATTGTTACTTACATTCTTACATCAACTCGATTTATCCCAGTGAACTTGAAATAAAAGATACCACAGAATCTGAGTCATCTGTTTCATATTTAGATATTTTACTAGAAAAAGACATTTTAATGGTAACATCATAACACACACAACTTCATAATACATGTAAACATGATTACTTCAATTTTTCTATCGTCAACTTTCCTTACTTATATAGCAATATAACTTAATCGCCTGCATATATTGTTTTTGTCTCTCAGTTGATTTGATCCGCAAGGACATGCTCTACGTATGAACCATTTCTAAAACGAGACAAGCTACTGACAAATAAGTTCATAAAACAAGATTATTTACAGTCTCGACTGAAGTCATTATTAAAGCTGACATGAATTCATAAATACGCATTATTTCCCTTTTATCTCGGACTATCGCCATATTAGTTGTTCTGCTCATCGCTTTACTTCCCCTATATAAGGCCGAGATCACTATAAATGCTTCACCGCATTCAGATATTTCATTCACCCGAAAACGTTACATTGGACGAAAAGACTTGTAGAAACGCGTTTTGAACAAAAATATTATGACACCACTGCACTGGTAAGGAATATCCAAAGAACTACGAAACAAGGCAGACTGAAATCCTAGGAACACGAATTTCAAAATCCTCGACAATTGTAGAACGTTTTCCTGTGCAAGTTATAACATCGCACATGCGCAATCTACACACTGTGTAGCAATGTCAATGATCGCATGGATTTTAGAAACGGGGTGTTTTGTAGAAACCTATGGAAACGATGTTACGTTGTTACTTTCTTGGATTTACTATCATTTATCTACTGTGTTGGATGTAGTCTCGCTGTGATCTTCAAAAAGAAGCAGACGTTATGCACTCTATATGAACGACACACGTGTTCGATGTGCATGCGAAGTAAGGCAGCACTATCTGTGCAAAATGATACGGATACCTTGGAAATTCTTTCAAAGAATAAATATATTTTGTGTTTTATTGATTGTAGTTTCTTTTATTCTTTTTTACAAACATTTTACTACGATGTGTAGTTCATGCATTTAGAAGTCTGTGAAACCTGACTGCCTCGATCGGAAAGCAACCGACCGTAACTTTCTCGACCGATATATATACCCCAGTGGCAGTACAGGAGCGATCGAAACTAATATGGGGACCAAATGCTTTTATGAATTCATGTCAGCTTTAAGTTGTATGGTCGATACACCGACCTTGTCAACAAATACAATCTTCCGCTAGCTATATATAGCTGACCGGTCAGCAGAGGATGCTCACTCCTCAATGGCATCTGATCCTACCTCTCATTTTTTGGAGGTCCGTGTTTGCTGAGCTTCTGTTTTGTATTTTTCCTTTGGACTTTGATTTTGAACACTGTTCGTTATCACCGCATTTCAATTACCTAAAAAAATTAATATAATATTTTTGGCCATTAAATAACTCTAATCCAGTTGTCGTGTTGTAAATTGTGTATTTACACCCACTCAGTAAATTTAAAATTTACAACATGACAGTAAAAAAAACCATTCAGCGTACAGAAAACCGACTTTAATTCAAATTTGAATATGTCTATATATTTTTGTCTCAAAAAGATATATATATATATATATATATATATATATATATATATATATATATATATATATATATATATATATATATTCCAAATTGACCATGACTAATAATCCCTATACTTATTTGTCAGCATTATTTCAACAAAATGTGTTCACTGCACATAAAGAATCCGTTTTTCAGTAATTGCAATACTTTAATTTCATTTGATTATAAAGGGATATTGATGATTTGTGTTTTAACCTCCCAGTGATTTAAGGCAGACCATGCGCATGCTGTTTTTACAAGTTCTTCAACTCGCCAAAAACTAAAATACAAACAAGACTCATATAGTTGTTTAGGCTTTATACACAAGAAGGATTGAATAAAAATAGCATATTAACTTGAAGTCAAACAACAGCACTCTGTAAAGCATATACTAAATTAAATCAAACAATATTCTTTATAGCATATCAAACACTGGTAAAAAAGTTAATATTCTAGCATTTTTGATTTAAAAACAAATGATTAGTGACAACGTCATACAACTGCTTCCAAAGAATACATAGATTTAAAAAAATATGTATTGGTCCACATTCATGAATGGAAAAGGTACACACTTCAAACAATTCCAAATATAAATGATACATACAAGCAATAAATTAACACATTTCCACCAAGTATTTTTAAAGCAAAAAACTATTAAAAAATTATAAAACTTAATCATGCACAACAAGTTAACACATAAAAGGAATCTGTTACAGTAATGTATAGTGCATGTGTTTCATAATAATAGTCATACAACTCTTAAAATATTTGATATCATTCTAACTTGGTACCGTGCAATATGATTTGGCCCAAGAGAAGCTAACTTAATAATGTTCCGGGTTCTAACTAAGATTGATTTATTATATTTGGGAAACGTAGTTTTTGTTTCATTGTAAACTCATACAATGTAAAAATCTACGACAACGACAGACAGACACTCCATCCCGATAAACAGGCTAAGTATACAGCGGCGTACTCATGGATACACCATGATGTACCCGTTAGTATACAGGATACTTCTTGTAAACCCATGCAACAGGTAGAACAGGGATTAAAACGTCTGCATCCAGGATTGTACTAAGGCTGACATTGCAAAACCATGCCTACGTTGTCACATGTATCAAAGCATCAATTGGCGTTACATTCAAGCTATCACGATTGTAAGCTCCAATTCAGGTAAACACGCATGGAAGTATTAAACGAAAATGTCAGTCATTTTCTTTACCATTGCGTGGCGATCCATTAATACTAAATGCGTGATGCCATGAATAAGTCCAAGTATCATTTTTTTTCGGAAATGTAAGTTCTTGTCGCTGAAGGTTTCCCTATTACCAACACTGCAAAGGAATGAATAACCAAGAGTGTTGTACTCAATTTTCGTCACTTATATACACGCTTTTTCATATAGATTTAATTCATTATTTTCATTATTTAATTATCTCCCTTATTTATGTTCATTTGGGATTCTTTAGAATGTTTTCTTTTATAAGTTGTGCTAAGTTTCTGTATCAACGATCAATACACATATCGATGAAAGAGGCATACCTTTCAAAATTTCAAATGCAATATTGTGATTTACATTAATCGTTTATTTTCCGTTAATTTTTAGATAATTGAAAGGAGCGTGTTGTTTAGATGACTTTAAAGGAGTTAAAATAAAGGAGATTTATGATAAAAATAGTGTTATGTTTTTCCATTCGGAAATATCTCGCAGCAGCTCGCATATTTTTAACATTATCATCCGGGAATTTTCATATCATTTGTAATGCAAAATCTCCATATACTTTTTATTTTTGCCACTTTCCTTCAACCTGACAAGAAAGAGGGGGCTTTTTAAATAAAAAATCTTGAGATTTGTTCATTCTAGGCAATAAATATTGATGTTTCTAATAAATATCCAATAATATAAAGAAACGTTCTGCATTTATATACATTTTTGGACTGAATATGATCAGTCATTACCTTTTCGAAAGGGGAAGTGAAAATTTTTAGAATCTAAACAATTGTATGAAAATAAATGTTAAAAATGCAAAACTACAATTTCTACTTGTAGTGTTTGCTTTTATTTCTTACTAATATATTTGGGATGTGCATATATATATATATATATATATATATATATATATATATATATATATATATATATATATATATACAGAAAAAAGTTAAAGTAAGAATAAAAAAGCAGTCATAACTTCTAGCAAAAAGACTTCAACCACAACCAGCGTAAAACTATTCTACCAAAAATAAACAATCTGATATAAATCATGATATCAATCAAGATCCTAATCGTCAAAAATCTTAAGCAATTTCTTCCATTGCTGTATTTCCGTACTTGACGAGCATTATATCCTCGTTGCCCTGGATTTCAGAGTGGCAGACGACACAAGATTTCAGACTCTCAATGCAACTGTAACACATCCGATGCCCGCAAGCTTTTATCAAGTAAATTGGCTTTTGGCTAGTGCAATTCTTGCAAAACAGTACTGATCGCATATGCAAGATTTTCTCCCTGAGTTCCGAGTCGTCTAAAAAATTAAATTCCTAGGAATAATAATCAATCAATGGACAAGCTATGAAGTTCTAAACCACATACTTGAAGAAAATAAATAAGTTGGTTTTTGCTTTCAAATTTAATAGTATTTAAAACAACTTTATATATATATATATATATATATATATATATATATATATATATATATATATATATATATACAAGATCCAATAATACCTTTTGGAATAGGAATGTTTCTCATATCTTTGTTTGGAGTTTTTAATTGTTCTTCTCGTAGGTTCTTTTCTTTCTTTATTTTCTTTATTTCGTCCTCGATTGATGCACTGGTAGATTCTTCAACACAGAAAGAGAGAAACATGCAAAAACGAAAATAGTACAACCTGCAATCCACAAAAATCAATTGAGTTGATGTACTAGTAAATCTTTAATATTTAGTTAACGTATTTCAAATAAATTGAACAATTAACTTTCAGCAACAGTTCAATCTTTTATATGAAGGTTTGACAGATAGCACTTGGTCAAACAAAAAAGTACAGCGCTCTTTATTTCAACAAATGATACATGTGAAAGCTTGCAGTGCTCGGATGATTTTTAAAACTGTCGTTGAAAAAATAGTTATTTGGTATTGACTTTTCAAAAACTCCAATCCATTCTTTACTTATACTTGTGAGGAATAATTTAGGACCAACTTTATAGTGTTTAAAAGGAATAAATGGCTCAGCCATTGGTGCCTGGATTGCGAAAAAGACCCAGCGTTTGAGTACATACATTCAGTTCATTGTTTTGTTAAAGATGTATTGGATACTTTCATTTTGTGTTTCAAATAAATATAGAATGAATAGGTCTTCGTATTTCTTTTCTTCAACAATTTTGTAAACATTGTAGCTTAATTGCTTAAATGGTCAGCTTCATTACTTCGAAAACATTTTGTATTATCCACTACCAACAAATTTTACGTTTAGAAAAATACTTATATGCACGTTTGGTCTCAGAGTCCTATACCACCGTAAAAGGAATTGCCAAGACATTGGTTGTACTAAAAGATGGTCCAGTAAATGTGATGCATAAAGAAAAATAGCCTATTCATTGGTAAAGAAGGAATGAAGTATGATTCTAAATAATGTGTTTTTAATGCAGCTGCATGTTTTGCACATTCAATCAGCTTTCTTTTTATTTACCTTTCCCATCTGCATCTAAGCGCTTTATCGCCTCTGTAACAACCCTGGGTAGGTAACCTTGTTGCAGGATGTTTTGGGCAGGAGCACTTTGTAGTGGGTTTGGAACATTCTCTGCCATATCTTTATCTACAGAAAGTTTCAACTTACAGGTACATTTGAATTATGGAATTTGTTTTTAAAAACCAACGAGTTTGCAATAACATAATCTGTATATATCATTTAATTTTTCTTAAAGTTTAAAAGTACACGAAAATTAAAGTACAAGATTTGATATCGTTTTTGATAGGCGGGTCCGGGGAATTAGCAACATGAAATGTTGGCAGTATGATAATCCTGGGTAGAATTTCATTTAAAATATCTACCGGTAAAAAAAATATTTTTAAAAAATTGATGAAAAATAAACCGTTACTATAATTCAAAGTGGGAATACTGATTTAAATATTAATCGATATATTCGCCCTTCATATTTTATGCTTGTTTGGAACTGATAAAAGGTGCAAACCTATTCACTGAACAAAAAATGCAATAAACACAATTCTGTGTGAATTGATGTTTTGTTGTTTACTGGTATGAATGATACAAACGGGTGATTTTTAACTTGGCGCTTACTTTTAAAGTAATGATTTTTTCTCTTGTAATCATAGGAATGACGTTCCCCATTTTTTTCATTTTACGGTTTTAGTCATATTCAATTTTTGACAGTTCTCAAAACATCGTTAAAGTTCGAAGGTTAATAATTCCACGATAAAATCTGAAGTATTCTAGTGTGCCTCTTTAATGTGTCAAATTTCTAATAAGACTTAGAGGTAGCCTATAATTCAATATTTACTTTTTCAACTTATATTGCAAATAGAAACGAATTACAACATTATTATACAAACAAACAAATAGAAATGCGAAAGTGAACTAGCATTATCAAAATAAAAATATTAGAACTGAATTTACACGAAATAATTTCATTTACAAATGCGATTTATGGACAAATTCGCACATACAAGAACGTAAGATTGTTTTCGTATAATACTTTTTGAATTAATTTGAATTATTTAAATCAATAGGAAACATACCTCTGTTTTGAAATGTTCATACGTTGAAACGATTATATTTTTGTTTACATCCCTACCGGAAACATACCTAATGCATATGGCAGCTTTTCGTACCTTTAAACTTCCTCGAAACGCATGAATACATTGTCAAATTGATTAAAGGTATTCATAAAAATTTCAATAAATCAACATACGATTTCAAAAACTTTAAGAACTGTATCACACTGGATTATGCAAATGTAAATGATAACCCAATTCATTTTATATTAACATGAATCATTATTAAGATGTTCAAAGTGTTGCTAGTCAAATTTATAATCAAAGTTTCTTACATATTTGTGCAATCGATTTTCTTGTCGTAAAATACAATATTTCAATGAATTAAACCAATACAGAAATAATAATACGTTTTTAAACGAGGATGCACACCTATACATACGATACGAGGTTAATCCTTCATTTTTGAGTGATTGAACAAAAATAGATTTAGGAAATCTAAACTTATTTATGTTGAGATACAACTCATAAAATTTCCCCTTATAGTTAAAAATAAATCTTGGAAATAATATTTTAATTTTAGAGTCCTTAGTGCAGTAGCGCCACTAATCATGATATGTTAAATTCCTAACGGCTCGGTGTAAAATACTAATTCTGGATTTTGCAGGTTTTAAATTAAGGAAACATTCTTTCAGTTTTCTTGTTTATGGATACAAATTTTTATTTGATCGAAATTTGTCCGTTGTGTGTTATCGTTGTTGTCTTTGTTGTCGTTAATAATTATTGTTAACATGTTTATCTTCTTTTACAGAACCACTGGGCCAATATTTCAAGCCTTTATGCTTGTTCAAAAGAACATTGAACCTTTTGAAAGGATATAAATTTACCATACCTCAATTATTCTTCTGAAAAAACATGAAGGTTAAATATATTGGAAAATAATGTAGAAGGAAAGTTTCATAAGTATTTTCATGTTTTAGTCATGCCGTTTGATTACCGTTGTGTGTGGGGATCAGAAAGAGGCGCAGTGAAGGGGGGGGGGGTATATAGAAATGAAGCGAGTTGCTTTTAATGAGTAAAATGAATATGAAAGGAAGTTATTATGAGGGTATATATATATATATATATATATATATATATATATATATATATATATATATATATATATATATATTCTATAACACTGTAGTCAAAATGGGGTCGTCATGAGTGGAATAGTATGGCAAATCTGTGACAGTTATTTGTTACAGTTCCAATTTTGCATTGAAATATACCGAGAAAAAATACTTTGATTAAATATAATATATATAAATAAATTTGTTAAAATTGATGCAAAAGGAAGGTAGAATGTTGATATAGCGAACCCCTCAGAAGAAAAGGTATACTATTACCTAATTGTAAACTTAATACTGAAGCGATCTAGATAGTTTTTCTTATTTAGTTATATCATGAGGGTTAGCACCTTGGTGCACTATTAGGGAACGGATTAAAAAACAAGATTATAGATTTAGGAAAATTACTGAGGAATATAGTTTGTGAAATCACTAATTCACATACGTTCATAATTCTTCGATCGATGTCAGAAACGGGCTACAATTTGTAATGGGGTGTTGCATTTTTTACATAGAAAATAAAAGTAAAAAATTCTTAAGCAAAAAGAGACTATAGTTTTGTATACATGAGCTTGTAATGAAAAGTTGTATGTCATTTTTTTTTACTAAATATTCTCGGGAATCAGAAGGGGGGTAAATGGGAACCGGCAGTTTGTAAAGAATCAAGCCTATACATTATTTATAGGAATTTTCAGGGTTTAATGTTATGTGAACACAAATTATATACATTAATTGAAGAATAAAATTGCTGTAAAATATGATGTTTGGACTTTTGTTTTTGTATGATTTTTGTTGTTTGTTTTAGTTGTAAAATTGAACTTGTAACAGGTAGTATGAAGTAGAATGAAAAGAATTCACTTGAATGGTTTAATCATAATCAATTCAATATATTATAACTTTTAAAGTTAAATAACAAGTCAAAAAGAGTTTATTTCATATATTTTTATTCTGGCATTTTCAAATTTATCAAAGATTGCTAAAGATAATGAACTACATAACTTTATTATACAAGTCATTATTTAATATTCATGGATTAAATGAATAAAATGATATTAAATATATTCGTACAAATGACCAATATTTTGATATAAGGAAAATAGTCAAATAAAAAAAAAAAAAAAATTCCAGCAACAAAGAAATTCATTTCAAGTTCGCTTGAATCAACCCCTCTACTTTTTTATGACACATTGGACATTTCATGTAGGCAGGAGCACACTCCGAGCAGCAGACGAGATGCCCACAGGGGACAAAAACTGAGGAGACATAGTTTTCAACGCAGTTCATGCACATCACATTATCGAATAGCCTAATATATTCTTTCCTCAGAGCATAAATATCTAAAAAATAAAATCGATATTAATAATGATATTGCAAATTAAATATATATCAAATTAATATAAAAAAAATTAAGGTAACTTGACCCGGTAGGTCATCTTTAACTAATTGACCGTTACCAAAGGCGATGTTTCTACCATAAATAAAACAGTCAAACAGAATATTTGTCCCGGTTATGCTCAGGGGTGTATGAAAAAAAATATACCCCCGATTCACATCGGGCCGTCAATTTACTTACCAAAACTTTTCTTGTCCATGTCTGCTCGATGCTTCCTGGTGTAATGGCAAGTTTATTTTGTACTTGGAAAAACACGAATTATTTTTAGAATTTTTATTTATAGAACATGAGGGATATTAATATAAATAAATTCCTAATGACGTCGCGCACGGTATTGGTGTTAAAATGTCCTTTCAGGGTGCGCGCACAGTATTAGACTATAATTTGGACATATATAACTTTATATACCAATCTGTTCGAATGTATGTGGACTTCAATATATATATATTATTGGTCAAAATGCACCTATTTCATGCGCGGATTCAGGAATATTCCCGAGGGGGGGGGTAGGGGTCGAGGGATAATTGTGTTTGCCGGGGGGAGGCCTATCTTCGATAAGTTTGAAATATCCAGGGGGATCTCCCTGACCCCCTCCTTCCCTCGTCTACGGTAGATCCGCACATATATTAGAAATGATGTGCAATCGAAATACTTTTTTTGTAAAAGCAATATTAGGAAAATATGCATTTAAAAGACGGCTTGTGGTAAAATGCTGACGACGGACCCTCTACCTTGGAGGGTCCATAGTGGAGGGGGTGTAGCTTGGTGTGTCAATCTTAATTTAGAGTCTCTTTGATCTGCCATTCCAATTTCATCATGCACCTAATAGCTAAAACATATGGGTTGCTTATAAGAAATTTAAAAAAAGGAGAGGGAGGTCCTAACATTTAATGAATTTAGCAACTTCAAATGAACTTTATCAGGATACATAATGTGTTACAATTATTCTGAGTCCAGTGAGACTGTGAACAGGAAGTTAACTCACCTCAACGTTGTGAAAGATTTATCTTTTTTCCCCGAGTAACAAATGTTAATATTTTAATAGTTAAAAAAATGCTATGGATGTGGACAATTATTTACAGAAAAATTAAGAAAACCACCCAATAATCTTGTTCTCAAACAGTATGATTATCGGAAATATCTGAGTCCGAATTCCAAGTCACCAAGAGTGTCAGCTTCGTTGCAAAATACGTATTAACAATGCGGATTGTTGTCGGAGACAATGTCCGGTGTTTGAAATGTCTCGCCATGTCATAGTGCATTTAGAAATTTCAGCACAATTATCTTCAGGACACAGGGACATTTAAAGGAAATGTAATATAACAATAAATTAATTATTTTTACAAGACTTACACTTTTGTAGAATAAAATTCATAAGCTGTTATAAATTTTAAAAATGTTGTCCATTTCAGCAATAATGCAACTGTAATAACTAATGAACAATATGTACTTTTAAAAAGTTAAATGAAAGTGCCACCATTCGTCATCGTCAATTAGGGGAGAGAAGTTTGATGTGCTTGTATTTAAAAGTCATATAAATAAAACATGTGCCCCATTCTGTTTCTGATAACATAATTGGAATGACAGATCAAACGGACTCTGAATTAAGACTGACACACCAAGCTCCACCCCCTCCACTGTGGACCCTCCAAAGTGGAGGGTCCATTGTAAGCATTTTACACCAAGACTTGTTTGCATGAAGCGTCTGACACTCGCTTATCAGAACCTTTAACAGCTGTTTAAAGGGACATGGTCACGGGTTTTGTCAAAAGTTATTTTTCCGTTTTTAATGTTTACAATGCTTTAGTAAGGCATTTTTAATAGTCAACCAAAATTTGAGTGTCAGTCATCGAGTTATAGCTCACAGCCATTTTTTACATTCTGTGTTTAGTCTGTAGCTGCGCAGTTCCAATTGATTAAAAAGGCATTGTTCTGTTCTTGTATGCGTAATTTGCATAAAAAAACAACATATAGAACCTCATATTTATTGCTTTCCCATCTTTTGACAACAGTTTGGCCAGTTTTGGGCAGAAACAAGCCAGTTCAAGAAATGTTTACATTTTTATTCTCAAATGTACAAGATGGCCGCGCATCCCGGCCTTAAGAAATGCCCGGGTAATTAAGGTCTTCCGTTTCCAACGGAAGACCTTACTATTATTGTGCTTGTAAGATTATTCTTATTTTTCTTTTTAAGGTCTTCCGTTTTCCAACGGAAGACCTTATTGTTTTCGTTCGGTTTATTAGGGTCTTCCGTTTCCAACGGAAGACCCTCTTGTTATTCTTCGGTTTCTTTCTATTATTATTTTTGTAGGGTCTTCCGTTTCCAACGGAAGACCCTCTTGTTATTCTTCGGTTTCTTTCTATTATTATTAGGGTCTTCCGTTTCCAACGGAGACCCTCTTGTTATTCTATTGTTTCTTTTTATTATTAGGGTCTTCCGTTTCCAACGGAAGACCCTATTGTTATTCTACGGTTTCTTTTTCTTTATTAAGGTCTTCCGTTTCCAACGGAAGACCTTATTGTTATTCTTCGGTTTCTTTTTCTTCATTATTTTTCTTTTTTTTCCAACAAATTTTGTGCAGGCGATTTCTCAAAAACGACTCGACCGATTTTCATCAAATTTTCAGATATGATAGATATTGATCTGAACTTTATACGCAATTTTTTATTTTGATGACGTCATTTCCGTTTTTGAGATATTTACGTTTTAGCGATTTTCAGAGGGTCGGCTTGTCCTGGGATCTTCTCCTTAACGATTCAAGATATTGAGTTCAAACTTTCAGGGATTGTAGATGAAAGATTGAAGATGTGTCTTTAGGCATTCATTTTTGTCCGACTCAAAAGGCGCTGAAGCTCGCCTGGACCCGAAAATTGAGATTAAAAAAAGTCATCATCGAGGTTTTCTTTGTTTATCTCTTTTCTTGGAAATATTTTGTTAAAACATGTAAAGCCAAAAAAGTTAAGAATTACAAGACCTTACATTTGATACCAAGAAAAAGGGGCTGGCCCCTCAAATTAGGGACCTAGGGGGCTCTAAAGTCTTTTATCTATAACCATTTACTGAGGGATATTTTGTAATAAATTATAGAAGCAAATATGTTTATCTTACAGTTATGTAGCCTAACAGTATTATGATTTTCTCATGTGTTACGTAATTAGGGGTTTTTAGGGGTCAAAAGTCCAAAACTTTGATCACCTATAACTCAAAAAGGAAAAATATTTTGAAATGCAGTATAGAAGAGGAGATGCTCAAAATGATGTAATGAACAATATGCAATCTTCAAAATTTTGTTTAGCGGCCCCAAAAAGGAGATAAGGGACCGGCCCCTAAAACGTTCTTTCTCAGATATCTCAAGAACGATAACGAATTTCTAAACACTTGTTGAACAAAATGTCTTAAATATTAAATGACCTTTCATTTGATACCAAGAAAAAGGGGCTGGCCCCTCAAATTAGGGACGTAGGTGGCTCTAAAGTCTTTTATCTATAACCATTTACTGAGGGATATTTTGTTATAAATTATAGAAGCAAATATGTTTATCTTACAGTTATGTAGCCTAACAGTATTATGATTTTCTCATGTGTTACGTAATTAGGGGTTTTTAGGGGTCAAAAGTCCAAAACTTTGATCACCTATAACTCAAAAAGGAAAAATATTTTGAAATGCAGTATAGAAGAGGAGATGCTCAAAATGATGTAATGAACAATATGCAATCTTCAAAATTTTGTTTAGCGGCCCCAAAAAGGAGATAAGGGACCGGCCCCTAAAACGTTCTTTCTCAGATATCTCAAGAACGATAACGAATTTCTAAACACTTGTTGAACAAAATGTCTTAAATATTTAATGACCTTTCATTTGATACCAAGAAAAAGGGGCTGGCCCCTCAAATTAGGGACCTTGGTGGCTCTAAAGTCTTTTATATATAACCCTTTACTTAGGGATATTTTGTTATAAATTATAGAAGCAAATATGTTTATCTTACAGTTAAGTAACCTAACAGTATTATGATTTTCTCATGTGTTACGTAATTAGGGGTTTTTAGGGGTCAAAAGTCCAAAACTTTGATCACCTATAACTCAAAAAGGAAAAATATTTTGAAATGCAGTATAGAAGAAGAGATGCTCAAAATGATGTAATGAACAATATGCAATCTTCAAAATTTTGTTTAGCGGCCCCAAAAAGGAGATAAGGGACCGGCCCCTAAAACGTTCTTTCTCAGATATCTCAAGAACGATAACGAATTTCTAAACACTTGTTGAACAAAATGTCTTAAATATTAAATGACCTTTCATTTGATACCAAGAAAAAGGGGCTGGCCCCTCAAATTAGGGGTTTTTAGGGGTCTACAGTCTTTTATCTATAACCCTTTACTGAGGGATATTTTGTAATAAATTATAGAAGCAAATATGATTATCTTACAGTTATGTAGCCTAACAGTATTATGATTTTCTCATGTGTTACGTAGTTAGGGGTTTTTAGGGGTCAAAAGTCCAAAACTTTGATCACCTATAACTCAAAAAGGAAAAATATTTTGAAATGCAGTATAGAAGAAGAGATGCTCAAAATGATTTAATGAACAATATGCAATCTTCAAAATTTTGTTTAGCGGCCCCAAAAAGGAGATAAGGGACCGGCCCCTAAAACGTTCTTTCTCAGATATCTCAAGAACGATAACGAATTTCTAAACACTTGTTGAACAAAATGTCTTAAATATTAAATGGCCTTTCATTTGATACCAAGAAAAAGGGGCTGGCCCCTCAAATTAGGGGTTTTTAGGGGTCTACAGTCTTTTATCTATAACCCTTTACTGAGGGATATTTTGTAATAAATTATAGAAGCAAATATGTTTATCTTACAGTTATGTAGCCTAACAGTATAATGATTTTCTCATGTGTTTTGTAATTAGGGGTTTTTAGGGGTCAAAAGTCCAAAACTTTGATCACCTATAACTCAAAAAGGAAAAATATTTTGAAATGCAGTATAGAAGAGGAGATGCTCAAAATGATGTACTTAACAATAGACAACCTTCAAACTTTTGTTCAGCGGCCCCAATAAGGAGATAAGGGACCGGCCCCTAAAACGTTCTTTCTCAGTTATTTCAAGAACGTTAACGAATTTCTAAACACTTGTTGAACCAAATGTCTTAAATATTAAATGACCTTTCATTTGATACCAAGAAAAAGGGGCTGGCCCCTCAAATTAGGGACGTAGGTGGCTCTAAAGTCTTTTATCTATAACCATTTACTGAGGGATATTTTGTAATAGATTATAGAAGCAAATATGTTTATCTTACAGTTATGTAGCCTATCAGTATAATGATTTTCTCATGTGTTACGTAATTAGGGGTTTTTAGGGGTCAAAAGTCCAAACCTTTAATTACTTTTAACACTAAAGGGAACAATATTTTGACAATATGCATTGATCAAAATTTCGTTAAGCATCCCCGATAAGGGGATAAGGTATTTGCCCCTAAACATTCTTTTTCTGATATCTCAAGAACAGTATCGAATTCCTTACCACTTGTTGAGCAAAATGTCTTTAAAAGTAAATGATCTTTCATTTGATATTAAGAAAAAGGGGCTGACCCCTCAAATAAGAGACCAAGAAGGGTCTAAATGTTTTCAACTTAACACCTGAAACAAAATAGTATTTGGCCCTTAAAATGTAGACACTTTTTTCTATTTTAAATCGTGTTTAGCTGTTAAATAGCAAAATCAAGGTAGTACATGAATCTTAAATTTTAAAATCAGACGGAAGACCTCCTCGTTGCTCGCAACGAGATCGTGTCTAGTTATTCTTTTTTTTCTTTTTCTGACTTTTTGGAGCGTTATTTCTCAAAAACTATCCAACCGATTTACATGAAATTTTCAGGACTGATAGAGAATCATCGGCGCTACATATTATTAAATTTCCGAATGATGACGTCACTTTCGGTCTCAGATATTGACGATTTTGTAAAATTTTAAGGGTCATTTTGTCCACGCATCTCCTCCGAAACCAATCAAGATAGAAGCTTCAAATTTTTACAGGATTGTAGATAAATGTTTGAAGTTGTACCCCCCTTCTTCCAATTATTAAAATTGCGCAATGCCTCGAAGCTCGCCTGAACCTGAAAAATAGCACCAAATTTTTTCACAAAATTTTCGAACATTTTCTCTAATATCTTTTGATGTATAAATATTTTGTTAAAACATGTAATGCAAAAGTTGTTTTAATTTCCACGGGCTTTCATTTGATATCAAGAAAAAAGGGCTGGCCCCTCAAATTAGGGGCCAAGAGGGCTCTAAAGTCTTTTTGCAATTACTCTTTACTGAACAATAATTTGTTATCAATTATAGAAGCAAAAATGTTTATTGTACAGCTGTTTATCTATACAGTACCACACCTTAATCATATGTTACGTAATTAGGGGTTTCAAGGGGCCAGAAGTCCAAAACTTTGATCATTAAAATCTAGAAAAGGAGAAATATTTTGAAAAGCATTGTAGAAGAAAAAATGCTTAAAATAATGTTCTCAACAATATGCTACCTAAAAAAATGTGTTGGTGGCCCCAGTAAGGAGTTTAAGGGTCGGCCCCTAAAACACATTAGTTCAGATATCTCTAGAACGGTCAACAATTCCTGAACACTTGTTGAACAAAATATGTTTATATTTGCGAGATCTTTCATTTGATATTAAGAAAAAAGGGCTGGCCCCTTAAATTAGGGGCCAAGAGGGCTCTTAAGTCTATCAATAATAACTTTTTACTGAAAAATAATTTGTTATATATTATAGAAGCAAAAATATTCTTTGTACAGTTATTTATCTATACAGTACCATACCTAAGTCATATGTTACGTAATTAGGGGTTTCAAGGGGCCAGAAGTCCAAAACTCTGATCAGTAATAGCTAGAAAAGGAGAAATATTTTGAAAAGCATTGTAGAAGAAAAGTTGCTCAAAATAATGTTTTTAATAATATGATACCTAAACCTTTTTTGTTGGTGGCCCCATTAAGGAGTTTAAGGGTCGGCCCCTAAAACACAGTTGTTCAGATATCTCTAGAACGGACAACAATTCGTGAACAGTTGTTGAACAAAATATGTTTATATTTGCAAGACCTTTCATTTGATATCAAGAAAAAGGGGCTGGCCCCTCAAATTAGGGGCCAGGAGGGCTACAAAGTCTTTTAATAATAACTATTTACTGAAAAATAACTTGTTATATATTATTGAAGCAAAAAAGTTCAACTTATTAAGCTTAATTTAAATCTGAAATCCGTTTTAAAATCGGCCGATGCATTACAGAGATATAGGGGTTTAAAAATTGATTTTTCCGGAAATTTTGATTCCACATTCTTGGTTAAGAAAATAGTGTTATGTTCAAAGTTAAATTAACCCGTACCTAGAATGATTCGATATTTCATAAGTCGTTCTTAAACACATTCGGATTTTTTTTGTCAAGTTGTTCTTGAAATCGGTAAGGTTTTTGTTAATTCGTACTTAAAGTCATTCGGATTTTGTTAAGTCGTACCAAGAATTTTTCGATTTTTTATATCTTTTTGTTTTAAAACTCCTGGTATTGGTTTTAGAGCTCTGCTTCTTACAGGAACATCTAGCTTTTCTTTCGACATTGACGGAAGACCCACTCGTTGCTTTGCAACGAGCTTTGCTCTAGTTATTATTATTATTATTATTATTCTTTTTCTTTATTTTTCTGACTTTTTTGAAGCTTCATATCTCAAAAAGTTTTCAACCGATTTCAACGAAACTTTCAGAAGTTATGTGTCTTTATCGTCCCTTTACGCTATTAAAGTTTCCGTAGCAACGTCACTTCCGTTTTTACGTTACGTCAATTTTAAAATTTTAAAAAGTGATTTTGTCCAGGGGATTTTTCGAAAACGCTGTAAGATTGAGACTTGAAATTTTTTGTGCTTGTACATTTATCATTTTTATTTGGAAATAAGGCTGGAATTAACAATCCGTCACTTCCGGCCGAAACCGGAAGTCTTTTAAAATTTTCGAAATTTCAAATTTTTTGTTTGAATTTTAAAAATTTATGATCTTTGTAGAATTTATAATGCTAAATACGAAACTGAAATCCGTTTTCAAATCGGACGATGCATTGCAGAGATATTAGGCTTCAAAAATTGATTTTTCCGGAAATTTTAATTCCGCGTTCATGGTTTAAAAAATAGAGTAAAGTTGAAAGTGAAATTAACTCGTACCTAAAATTATTCGATTTTTGTTAAGTCGTACTTCGACACATTTTTTGTTAAGTCGTTCTTGAAATCGTAAAGGTTTTTGTTAATTCGTACTAAAAATCATTCGGATTTTGTTAAGTCGTACCAAGAATTATTCGATTTTTTATCTTCTTGTTTTTGTTACTCTTGTTATTGGTTTAAGAACGTTGCTCCTTACAGGAACATTTAGCTTTACTCTCGACATTAACGGAAGACCCACTCGTTGCTTTGCAACGAGCTTTGCTCTAGTTTTTTTTCTTTTTCTTTTTTTTCTGACTCCTTTTCGGCTTCATAACTCAAAAAGTTTTCAACCGATTTAAATGAAACTTTTAGAGTTTATGTGTTACTATTATGCCTCAAGGATTTCAAAGTTTCGATGACAACGTCACTTCCGTTTTTACGTTACGTCGTTTTTAAAATTTTAAAAAAGTCATTTTGTCCAGGGGATTTCTAAAAAACGCTTGAAGATAGAGTCTTGAAATTTTCTGTAGTTATGAATTTGTCAATTTACCTGTGCAGTAAGGCTGGAAATGGAAATCCGTAACTTCCGGTTCAAACCGGAAGTGAATCAAATTTTTCGAAAAATTGAATTTTTTGATCAAATCAAAAACGTATACGTATTTTGTAGAGCTCATTGAGCTGAATCAAACACTGAAAGCTGTTTTAAAATCGGACGATGCATTACAGAGATATTGGGGTTCAAAAATTGATTTTTCCGGAAATTATGCTTCCGCATTCTGGGTTAAGAAAATAGTCTTAAGTTCAAAGTTAAATTAACTCGTACCAAAAATAATTGATAAGTTGTACTTGAACACATTCGGCATTTTTTTGTTAAGTCGTTCTTGAAATCTTTAAGGGTTTTGTTAATTCGTACTTAAAATCATTCGGATTTTGTTAAGTCGTACCAAGAATTTTCGATTTTTTTTATCTTTTTGTTTAAGTTACTTTTGTTATTAGTTTAAGAACTCTGCTTCTTAAAGGAACTTCGAACTTTACTTTCGACATTAACGGAAGACCCACTCGTTGCTTTGCAACGAGCTTTGCTCTAGTTTCTTTTTCTTTTTTTCTGACTCCTTTTCGGCTTCATAACTCAAAAAGTTTTCAACCGATTTAAATGAAACTTTTAGAGTTTATGTGTTACTATTATGCCTCAAGGATTTCAAAGTTTCGATGACAACGTCACTTCCGTTTTTACGTAACGTCGTTTTTAAAATTTTAAAAAAGTCATTTTGTCCAGGGGATTTCTCAAAAACGCTTTAAGATAGAGTCTTGAAATTTTCTGTGGTTATGAATTTGTCAATTTACCTGTGTAATAAGGCTGGAAATTGAAATCCGTAACTTCCGGTTGAAACCGAAAGTGAATCAAATTTTTCGAAAAATTGAATTTTTTGATCAAATCAAAAACGTATACGTGTTGTGTAGAGCTCATTAGGCTGAATCAAACACTGAAAACCGTTTTAAAATCGGACGAAGCATTACAGAGATATTGGGGTTCAAAAATTGATTTTTCCGGAAATTTGCTTCCGCCTTCTGGGTTAAGAAAATAGTCTTAAGTTCAAGGTAAAATTAACTCGTACATAAAATAATTCGAAAATTGTTAAGTTGTACTTGAACACATTCGGATTTTTTTTTGTTAAGTCGTTCTTGAAATCTTTAAGGGTTTTGTTAACTCGTACTTAAAATCATTCGGATTTTGTTAAGTCGTACCAAGAATTTTCGATTTTTTAAAATCTTTTTGTTTAAGTTACTTTTGTTATTAGTTTAAGAACTCTGCTTCATTAAGGAACTTCTAGCTTTACTCCCGACATTAACGGAAGACCCACTCGTTGCTTTGCAACGAGCTTTGCTCTAGTTTTTCCCTATTATTTTTTTTCTTGCAAATTTTGTGCACGCAATTTCTCCAAAACTACACGGCCGATTTACATGAAACTTTCAGATCTGATAGACAATGATCTGAACCTTATTGCAAATCTTTTTTAATGATGACGTCACTTCCGGATTTGAAATATATACAATTTAACGATTTTCAGAGGGTCGGTTTGTCCAGGGGTAAACTCCTAAACGATTTAAGATATTGAGTTCAAAATTTCAGGAATTGTAGACGAAAGGTTGTAAATCTGACATGTGGTATTTATGTTGTTCTCTGACCAATAGCGCCGAAGCTCGCCCTAGCTCGAAAATTAAGGTTAAAAAAGCGTCATAATTTTTCCTGGTTTTCGTCGAATATTTATTTTCTCGATAGTATTTTGTTAAAACATATAGAACACATTTTTTTTTATAAAATCAAGATCTCTCATTTGACATCAAGCAAATTGAGCTGGACCTTCAAATTAGGAGCCTAGAGCCCTTGAAAGTGTTCGCTCTATAACTCAAAAGCGGTTAAGATTTCGATATGGCTGTCGCTGGAAAAGTTGCTCATTATGATCTTATCAATGTCGTGTCAATAATATTTTGTTCGGGTATTGCGTAATATGAGTGTAAAAAGCTAGACTTGTTACCATGTATCTGTTCTCGTTAGCATCGTAAACGAGGTCTTTATGCGTATAACTGACATAAGGCTACCATAGACAGTTACCAGCTTACATACGGAAAGAGATACTATATGTTTAAATTCTAGTGAAATACATTACGGATAAAGAAAATACTTCTATGCAATGCATTCGTATACTGCACAACATTTAAAATCTAGCTGGATTCCGAGCTGTGTACATGTATGTGAACAATTACGCATCCGATAATTCGCCCGCGGCCGAGAAAATAGGTCGCGACTGGACTAGCTAGCGTCTGCTGTTATCTAATACACAAGATTTGCGCCTTGCTGTGTTGCATGGGTTTATTTATTTAGATGAAAACACAAAGAATTCCGATTTTAACGATATATTAAAGTTTAAAAAAAATTAAACCTTAACTTACGAAGTTATGCTGTTTAGCTTCCTTATTAAAAAATGGTAGGTAGTATAACTGTCATTGGAAAAAGTGTTCTTTGTGATTTTGTCTATAAGTTATAAAATAGTTTTATTGTAAAATTAATTTGTTAAATTGCAAACGTTTTAAACCAACCACGTTGTGTATACACTTACATAAAACATCCCTCGCACATGTGGCCGAGGAGATGCCGCGCTAGCGGACAAGCTATCCACGGTAGTCTAAGACACAGGCTTCTTGTATTCTTTGTGTAAAATAATTGTTTTTAATCATATTGGTTAAAGATCATGCATCTAACCTTTGATTTAACACTGATTTAAATGATAGTGTGTAAAAAAAAGTCACCAATTAATATAATACTACTTTTTACAAACAATCGTACGAGTTGAAAAATAAATACATTTATCCGTGTCTATTTCTGACATTTTGCTGCAGAATTTAATTCATTCACACTACACACTTCAACAAATGTCAAATATATACACACACCATGCCTGATCCAACCTATACACATGATTTTCTAAACAAGATTTGTTTAGATTCAGGCCGTAAAATAATAGCGGTCACATGCACTATCGGTTTAACCTTTTCTGAATGGTCGCGCGATTCATTAAAAAGCAAACTCATTTATGATTTCATTCTTTATTATTCTGTTAGAAAAATTGTTTAATATATTCGGTGTATAAGTTTTGTTAGCTCTAGATTCGGGCAGAAGGGGAGTTAGCGAGTAGAGGACACATAATGTCATTCAATTCTTCTTTATATATCAACAACTGAATTTAACATTTTGAAACAAAGAAACCATTTCTGTGAACTTTGTTACACTTACTCACTAATTTTTATTAGATTTAACGGCCAAATAATATAAATATTACCCTTGGTCTCATAATTATCACTTGTCTCGCCATTATCTGCATGCTCAAGTCTCCCGCTAATTTAGACGGTGTTGACTTGTACATGTACAAGCTACATGTAATAGGCGTTGTTAATTCATAATGAGGCCATCATTAAGGTCTTCCGTTTCCAACGGAAGACCTTTATATTATTGTGCAGATTAAGATTATTAGGGTCTTCCGTTTCCAACGGAAGACCCTCTTGTTATTCTACGGTTTCTTTTTCTTTATTATTAGGGTCTTCCGTTTCCGACGGAAGACCCTCTTGTTTTTCTACTGTTTCTTTCTATTATTATTATTATTCTTAATATTCTTTTTCTGCCTTCTTTAAAGCTTTATATCTCGAAAACTATTCACTCGATTTGCACCAAATTTTCAGGACTTATAGAACATCGGAGGGGATAAATGTTTCCAGTTAAATTTTTTGATGACGTCACTTCCGGTTTAAGATATTGACGATTTAGTGAAATTTTAAGGGCCATTTTGTCCACGCAACTCCTCTGAAACTATTCACGATAGAAAGTTAAAATTTTCAGGGATTGTAGATGAAAGTCTGTAGATGTACCGCATTGTTTTAAAATATGGATAATACGCAAGGCGTTGAAGCTCGCCTGAGGTCGAAAATTGGCACCAATTTTTTTCACAAAAATTTTGCACATTTTCTGAAATAATTTTAAACCTGTAAATATTTTGTTAAAACATGTAATGCAAAAGTTGTTTCAATTTTCACGGGCTTTCATTTAATATCAAGAAAAAGGGGCTGGCCCCTCAAATTAGGGGCCAAGAGGGCTCTAAAGTCTTTTTGCAATAACTCTTTACTGAACAATTATTTGTTATCAATTATAGAAGCAAAAATGTTCATTGTACAGCTTTTAATCTATACAGTACCATACCTAAGTCATATGTTACGTAATTAGGGGTTTCAAGGGGCCAGAAGTCCTAACCTCTGATCATCAATATCTAGAAAAGGAGAAATATTTTGAAAAGCATTGTAGAAGAAAAGTTGCTCAGAATAATGTTCTTAACAATATGATACCTTAAATTTTTTCGTTGGTGGCCCCGGTAAGGAGTTAAAGGGTCGGCCCCTAAAACACAGTTGTTTAGATATATCTAAAACGGCTAACAATTTGTGAACAATTGATGAACAAAATATGTTCATATTTGCGAGACCTTTCATTTGATATCAAGAAAAGGGGGCTAGCCCCTCAAATTAGGGGCCAGTAGGGCTACATATTCTTTTTATAAGAACTGTTTTTGAGCGATAATTTGTTATTAATCATAAAAACAAAAATAAGAGCTTATTAAGCTTAATTTAAACCTGAAATCCGTTTTAAAATCGGAAGATGCATTACAGAGATATAAGGGTTTAAAAATTGATTTTTCCGGAAATTTTGATTCTGCAGTCTTGGTTAAGAAAATAGTGTTATGTTCAAAGTGAAATTAACTCGTACCTAAAATAATTCGAATATTGTAAAGTCGTACTTGAACACATTTGGATTTGTATTGGCTAAGTCGTTCTTGAAATCGATAAGGTTTTTGTTAATTCGTACTTAGAATAATTCGGATTTTGTTAATTCGTACCAAGAATAATTCGATTTTTTTCTTTTTGTTTTAGTTACTTATGTTTATTGGTTTAAGACCTCTGCTTCTAAGCGGAACTTCTAGCTTTACTTTCGACATTAACGGAAGACCCACTCGTTGCTTTGCAACGAGCTTTGCTCTAGTTATTATTCTTTTTTTTCTTTTTCTGACTTTTTTGGAGCGTTATTTCTCAAAAACTATTCAACCGATTTGCACGAAATTTTCAGGACTGATTAAGCATCATCGGCGCTTCATATCACGAAATTTTCAAATGATGACGTCACTTCCGGTTTCAGATATTGACGATTTTGTAAATTTTTAAGGGTCAATTTGTCCACGCATCTCCTCCGAAACTAATCAAGATAGAAGCTTGAAATTTTTCCAGGATTGTAGATTAAAGTCTGAAGTTGTACCCCCCTGCTTCCAATTATTAAAATTGCGCAAGGCCTCGAAGCTCGCCTGAACCTGAAAATTAGCACCAAAATTTTTCACGATTTTTTCGAACATTTTCTCTAATATCTTTTGATGTATAAATATTTTGTTAAAACATGTAATGCAAAAGTTGTTTCAATTTCCACGGGCTTTCATTTGATATCAAGAAAAAAGGGCTGGCCCCTCAAATTAGGGGCCAAGAGGGCTCTAAAGTCTTTTTGCAATAACTCTTTACTGAACAATAATTTGTTTTCAATTATAGAAGCAAAAATGTTTAGTGTACAGCTGTTTATCTATACAGTACCACACCTTAATCATATGTTACGTAATTAGGGGTTTCAAGGGGCCAGAAGTCCAAAACTTTGATCATTAATATCTAGAAAAGGAGAAATATTTTGAAAAGCATTGTAGAAGAAAAAATGCTTAAAATAATGTTCTCAACAATATGCTACCTAAAAATAATTTGTTGGTGGCCCCAGTAAGGAGTTTAAGGGTCGGCCCCTAAAACACATTAGTTCAGATATCTCTAGAACGGTCAACAATTCCTGAACACTTGTTGAACAAAATATGTTTATATTTGCGAGATCTTTCATTTGATATCAAGAAAAAAGGGCTGGCCCCTTAAATTAGGGGCCAAGAGGGCTCTTAAATCTATTAATAATAACTTTTTACTGAAAAATAATTTGTTATATATTATAGAAGCAAAAATATTCTTTGTACAGTTATTTATCTATACAGTACCATACCTAAGTCATATGTTACGTAATTAGGGGTTTCAAGGGGCCAGAAGTCTAAAACTCTGATCAGTAATTGCTAGAAAAGGAGAAATATTTTGAAAAGCATTGTAGAAGAAAAATTGCTCAAAATAATGTTTTTAATAATATAATACATAAACCTTTTTTGTTGGTGGCCCCATTAAGGAGTTTAAGGGTCGGCCCCTAAAACACAGTTGTTCATATATCTCTAGAACGGTTAACAATTCGTGAACAGTTGTTGAACAAAATATGTTTATATTTGCAAGACCTTTCATTTGATATCAAGAAAAAGGGGCTGGCCCCTCAAATTAGGGGCCAGGAGGGCTACAAAGTCTTTTAATAATAACTATTTACTGAAAAATAATTTGTTATATATTATTGAAGCAAAAATGTTCAACTTTTTAAGCTTAATTCAAATCTGAAATCCGTTTTAAAATCAGACGATGCATTACAGAGATATAGGGGTTTAAAAATTGATTTTTCCGGAAATTTTGATTCCACATTCTTGGTTAAGAAAATATTGTTATGTTCAAAGTTAAATTAACTCGTACCTAGAATGATTCGATATTTGTTAAGTCGTTCTTAAACACATTCGGATTTTTTTGTCAAGTCGTTCTTGAAGTCGGTAAGGTTTTTGTTAATTCGTACTTAAAGTCATTCGGATTTTGTTAAGTCGTACCAAGAATTATTCGATTTTTTATATCTTTTTGTTTTAAAACTCCTGGTATTGGTTTTAGAGCTCTGCTTCTTACAGGAACATCTAGCTTTTCTTTCGACATTAACGGAAGACCCACTCGTTGCTTTGCAACGAGCTTTGCTCTAGTTCTTATTTTTCTTTTTTTTTTTTTTCTTCCTAGACGCGAACTTTGAGGCTTCATATCTTGCTCATTTCTGAACGGTTTTTGCTCAAATTTTCAGGCCTTATAGACTTTACAAAACACTATCTAAACCATTTCATAAATTTTAAAAATCCTCTTCCATTAACGAGTTATTCCCCTTTTTAAAAAATTTAGGGCCTTTCGTTTCCAGACAAAGGCTCCGAGACTATGATAGCAGGGAATGGGAATCCAACGAATTTGAATAACAGAGACATTGAAGTTTTGCACATCGGTTTTTGTTTTTGGATTACTTTCTTTATTTAGAAAAAGGTAGGGGGTCAAAAAACAGGGTTCCAAAAAGTGCGAAAATTTAGACATATTTTCCTTTGTATCTTTTAAACGAAAAATATTTTGTTAAGACATGTAGAATGAAAGTTGTGCAGAATGTCAAGGACTTTCATTTGACACCAATAAAAAAGGGCTGGCCCTTTAAATTAAGGGCCAAGGGCCCTTGAAAGTTTTTGCTAAATAACTAAAAAACGGCTAGGATTTTGATATAGCTGTCGCTGGAAAAGTTGTTTGTTGAGATCCTATAAATGTCGTTACAATGTTATTTTGTTGGTGAGTTGTGTAGTATGAGTGTAAAAAGCTTTACATGTTAACATGTACCTGTGTTTATTTGGCAAGTTAACGAAAGTCATTGTGCGTACAACTGACATTAAGTTACGACAGACAGTATGCCTGTTTAAAAAGGAGGCTTTAATTCATCAGAAAAAAATAATTTTTTTAGGATACATGCTTTTATGTGAGGAGTTTAAGTCATCTTCGTAAATTCTGCACAATCCTAAAAAAACGAGAAACAGAAAATATAAACATTCTTTTTCTTTTCTAGTAAATCACACAAACTACCGGAAAAAAATAAATCTATGTGATACATTTTAGTTATCATGCTGCGTGCATTTAAAATATATCTGGAATCAGAGCTGTGTGTGTGAACCATTACGTAAGCTATCCCTCGCTTGCGGCCGAGAAAGTCGGTCGCCATGGTCGCGGCTGGACTACCTAGCGGTCAGCGGTTATCTAATACACCGGAGTCACGTCTCTCAATTTATGAGTTCATTTAGTCGAAAACAAGAATTGTTTTAATTTTGATCACACATAGACGTTTATTCTTCTCAAATTGAATTAAATGATAGAGTGTCAATTAAGAAAACGTTCTGTAAATTAATAAAAGAAATGTCATTCTCAATCGGAAGTAATATCAGGCATAGATCAATTGTGGGTTTTAAGTAAAAAAAAAACAAACTTCTATTTGGTAGATTTTGGTCATTATTATACTGCAAACATTTCAAATCTTCCTGGGTTCTGAGCTGTGTGTGTTGTAACTTTACGTAACCTATTCCTCGCCCGCGGCCGAGGAGATCGGCCGCGGGCTCCTCGGCCGCGGGTGCACTACCAAGCGGTCAGCGGTTATCTAATACACCAGATTCGCGTCTTTCGTGTACTTGTTTTGAGTTTATATAGCCGCAAATACAGGAACTGTTTTAATTTTAAGTTATTGATGTTTTATTTAAAATGTAAGTTAAGAAGTCATTCTGAAAATTATAAAATCCGATATTATTCCTAATCCAAAACATCGTCAGACATAAATCAATGGTGGGTTTGTATAAGAACTGTACTAATTATGTTTTAGATCAACAACAAAAAAACCACAAAGATTACCCCTTTAAATGATGATCATCCCTCGCACGCTCGCACATGGCAGAGAAGATCGCGCGCGAGGGGACATCTACATGTACCTTATCACACGTGTATGTTTATTGATATTTTGTACGAACACAAAACTATTTGTTTATTTTATTTTCATTTATATTGGTTTTAGATGAAAGATGAATTTATCTCCATTATTCAGTTGATTTAGCGTTGATTTAAACGTTAGGGCGAAAAATCTTATAAAAACCTCTCATTAATTGAATAAAAGTAATCTATCAATTCGATTCTAAATATGCAAGGCCAATTGTATAAATAAAAGATTAAATATAATGAAATTCCGAGATATTTACTGGCATATGTAGAATTGATATGTGTTTAACTTACATGTAAGATTAATATACTGCATCGTCGGAACCCACGGGTTTTCTATCCGTTACAATGATTTCAAGCAATGTAACGGATGGAAAACCCGTGGGGTCCGACGATGAATCGACTGTAGTTACTCATGATCATTTCCGTTAATTATTGCTTAGACTTTTTACAGACTTTAACACTTTTAAGACAATATTCAAACTTTGCCTGGCCAACGAGTCATATATGCACATGGATATATGTATATATACTGGTGTAAGAATTAATATTCGACCAACACAAAAATTAAATAGTGTAGAAAGTAAAATAAGTTTTCTTAAGAGTTGTACCAAATTTTAAGAGGGTTGACATAGTAAATAAAATCATTAATTTTCGAAGCGTTCTAGGAAGTTTAAAAACAAAGTCATCTCTGTGCTGCTCCGCCCCCCCCCCCCCCCCGCCCCCAGTGCTCGAGCTGAATTTTAAAAATTGGCGAACAAAAAATGAAAATTAATATGTGTCGAAAATCAATTTTTGGTGACTCCTTATTTGTTAACGTTCTTCCTAATGTGTTCCACTTTGCAATCTGTGTGTTTATTCGGCCAGTCTGCGTGTTAATTCAATCACCCCGTGCGACCGACTTCAAATTTACCTGGTCAGTGTAACCCTTGTTAATCAACTAAATCGAGGCCCCAGTTTGGATGTTAGAAAATGATTGGCATTTGTTTACTCGTCCTGTGTATACCATGCCCAGCGCTCGCGACGACGGTGTAATAAACTTTTTTCTTTTGATTTGATGCAAACCGTGACGATAAATCGCTATCTTTTAGCACTTTAAACAAAAGAAATATTAAAAGATATGAATTAAAAATTTACTCGTACTTGGTTATGTACCACACTAAATGCGCTGATCACCTATAGTCTGTCAAAATCATGTGGTGCCGATCATGTATCCATGAAAGACGTCGTTTATCAATAAAGATGTTTGTGAATAATTGAGAATAAATAATTAAATGAAATCAAATATTGCGTTCACGATTTATATCGTTAGTTATCACATTTCTTTGAGAAATTTCACGAGCTGAAACCGGAAGAGAAACAAGTACAGACAGTTCTGGTGCATGCGAGCTGGTAGAATTATTGTGCACTTTTATTTAGCAACTGATCGGAAAAGATTTACAAGCATTGGTTGCAAAGTTGCATTAGTATTTGAGTACGGTGGGGTGATTGTATAATTCACAAAACATCAGGATATATTCTCAGTTAATCCCGACAGAAACTTGTTCAATCAAACGAAAGATTTTGCACATGTCGCACGCGGTTTTTCATGCGTTTATATTCATTTCAACGAAGAGCAATTTGTTTTATAAGTACATATACATGTAAATACGATATTCTTTTTAAATAAACGGAAAAACTCTTTTGAGAGCACTTTAATACTCCGTGTATATAGACATGTATACACAAGCGAGCGTGTTTCCCTCGGGGTTTCACACCTCTTTCAATATAGGCTCCACCCCCACCTGAACTTATTTAAGGTAAACTGACCGGTTTAAAACCTCGCACAACCCTGGACACAGATAGCCATAGGTAATTTATGGATGCAGATCATCAATTGTTATGTATTTAAAATACACTTGGAAGTGAGCTATCACTGTAGTGGTCAATTGTTGAATATAAGTTAAAAGTTTTAAGTCCAAGATGTTAAATAATAATTATTTGTTCTCACGTTAAGAAGTTATGAAATACGTTATTCAATGCAGTCGGTCGCCATAGAAATCATCAGAGTACTGCAAGTGTTGACAGTTTCTTATTTCTTAAAAAGACCTTAGGACATAATTCACTTGACTTACAGACTAGCGACACAGTTGCCTCTCAAAAATGTATGCACTTCTCAAAGTTACAATTAAATGGTATAGACATGTGTTGTTAAACGGATTTTATTAATTGTTGCATGCGCGGATCTAGAGGGGGGGCGGGGGGTCCGGAACCCCCCCCCCCTGAAAAATGAGAAGTTATTAAATTTACATAGTGAAATTATCGCATATTCGCACCCCCCCTCCCCCACGGAATAGGCATATCATGAATCGGATTAGGCATATCATGAATATGGGAGAAAAAAATTTTGACAGGTACAATTTTTTCAAGTTATAGGCATACTACGTTACCCCCCCCCCCCCCCCCCCGGATTAGGAATTTCATGATCTTGGGAAATAATTTTTTTTTTTTTTTTTATTTTTGCTTGTCAACATTTCTGATGAATAGTGTAGCCCCCCCCCCCCTCCGTTCAATTCGGATCCCCCCTGGAAACATTTTCTGGATCCGCGCATGTGTTGTAAATGTTAAAGTTAGAGAAATCGTATATTCTGGAGGTTGACATTATGTAGAACTCTTTTGTTTAAAAAACAAAAACAAATTGCTTTGACGTCACACAATCTCTTTTGGTTTGGTTTAAATATACAATGTACACAGTGCTCTGAACAAAACGCTGGTTTATGCCTTTCTGTTACTCAAGTAAAAAACTGAACAAAATTGATTACTTTTAGGTTCACACGTCACATGTTAATACATGTATGCATAAATATATGATTTTTATCAAATAAATGACATTGTATCTTTAAAAAATTCCAAAATATTATAACTAAAACATGTATATGTGACATGATAGAAATAATTGTAAACCAGAGGTCTCTCTTCCTGTCACACAAAAGTGACAAAAAGGATTTTTGATTCAGTTGGAGTTCTGCCCCCACCCCTGCCAACATTTTCTGAAATTTACATTTAGAAAATTAAATTTTAGGGTATTGACACCCCCACCCGCACACACTTTCTAGATGAGCGCTCAAGGCAAAAAAAAAAAATATTGGGATATTTAAAACAAAATCCTATTTGAAAAAAATGAAGTTAGAGATGCCTCACAACCCCTACCACTGCCGCGGATTATGATTTTGAAGATTTGTGAATTTCTTTTACTTGCTTGTGAAGATTTCAGATAAATATACTAACAATACTGAGGCCTGTATGGCCAAACATTATACGGATAGTTATCCCTACCACTGAGCACCTCAGTCTCGTATACTAATAGCGCACCCTCAGATGGGAGACGGCATTATTGTTTATTTACAATTGGTGTTCTTTTAACACTGCACTTTAAATAAACTATTCCATGTTTTGGCGGTAGAGGGGTAAGTATGAATATAGAGAATCAAAATGTTTATGAAACAAAACACTTTTTCCAAGTATCAGCGCAGTGGATTTTGTGATTTTACACTATGATATAGGCATACCAGTAGTTTGAATCCTGTCATCAGTTGTACATACATGTAAACGTATTTATCGATTTTCTGGTTGGAATAATTAAATACATGTACATATAAGAGATGTGTTTTAAGTTATCATAAATTGATATAACCGTGAAATGAGTTAAAAGGAGAGTTTGTCTGGTAGGAAAATAATACTTTGAAAGTGAGCCTCGTTTTCTGAACATACTATTATCATATTGACAATCCAGTTTAATGACAGCCCACCCTTTTCTCCTTACACTCAACGGGGTCGGATAGGTATCAATAAGAGGTCACCTTTCTATGACCTTTAAATTTGCATACAATCTAAATATATACCCCTCGCTTATTACAGACATGCCTTTATCTGTTTTATGAGAAGTGTAACTCTTCAATACTATGCAGTCTGGAGGTTGCAGTAATATATAGAAAATAGGCATGAATTAATTTTTCTGTCTCCTTTTGAAGAGTTCAAATTGATTTTCTAAAGCCCTGATTGGTCAGAAGTTAAGGTAGTGTGAAGATGACCTCCTATCAATAACTGTCATACCCTGACAAGTGTAAGAAGAAGAGGGGTGGTTTTATTAAGACTGAATGACAATCCTTTCTTGACTTGCAATCTGATTAAAATTTCTATAGTCGCTATACGATGATTTGAAGAAACAACACTTGAGGTCACCTCCTGGGGAACTTTGCTTTGACCAATGAAATCGTCGGTTCCATTCCTCAGTTACATGATTTGGAAGTTATGCCAATACATTCTTTAGATTCCCTAAGGGCGTCTAATATCAACTTATGCTCCATCTCTTACTTGCTGATACCGAAAGATTCACGAACATGTGGCATCATTTCGTCGTACAACTCCATTTTTGTTTGTAACCCGAAATTACCGTTTCTAACACTTGCTCTGACTGCTAGAATAACTCATGTATATTTATAAACAAACGTTCAACAGGGGGTGATCTCAAGAGGGGTTTCTTCAGATCCTCTTGTAGCGAAAATAGAAAAACAAGGAGGGGATCAAGGATATGATTTTAATCAGATTGTCTCGACTTGAAGCTGTAACGGAAGACCTTCTCGTTGCTTGCAACGAGCTCGGCTCTAGTTAAAAATATCTTTGTTTCCCCTAACCCGACCCTAAATTTTGAAGTTGGGTAGGTAGGTAGGTAAATAATTTTTTTTTTGCCAGGGCATAATTAAAATAACATTATAAATTAAAAATGGAAAAACAATCAATTCTTTGATCAATTACAAAACTAAAAAAATTTGATCAGTTGTAAAACAAATTGTAATACTTGTACTAATGGAATGTAAAACAAATTTAATATCGAATTCAAAATTTGATATTGTTTATCTTAAATTTTAACATGTTTGATTCAATGACTAGATGTGCAAGAATAGATTCATTATCATTTGTATGTTGATGTACATGTTAACCTATATTTAAATATCATTTTAATGATAATGTACATACTTCAAAGTATCAATTAGTTTTTCAAAATTTGGTTTATACAATAACTAAAAGTATATTAAAACAATAATATTTGACAAACTTAACGTAATGTAATAAATGTAAATGTTTGTTAATAAGTCATATTTAATGATTCTAGTTACTATAATATCAAGTTTACACACACTCACTAAACTTGCAGACACTATCCTTCTTTAACAAGGAAAAAGGTGTCTATACAAAGAAATATTAACCGAAATTTGAAACATAATGTCAGGGAAGAAAACAATATTTAGATAATAAAGATTTTTGTGAATTTACCCAATTTCACTTTATTTATAGTAATTACCAAAACCAACTTTTGTTTCGGTTTATTTGAAATTTGATGAATTTGAGAGAACTGTTCAAATGTTTCACAACATAAAGAGTCATTCATATAACAGGTACCAACCTATTTTTTGGGAGACTAATTTCTCCATAACAGAAAAGTGGGGAGAAGTTTGAGAAATCAGGGAGACTGTCATTATTTGATACATCATAACCTACTTTTGGATTTGGTTTGGATTCTAATTCTGTTTCATGTGAGTAAATCTACACTAAACTTTGAGAAACGAATTTTATAAGCTTTTTGAACTTGCATTGTACATGCCATTGAGTAAAGCTCACCATGCGTGTGTGTTATTTGTGGTAAACCATCATGCCAAACAAGAAAAACAAACATAAACCTAGACAACACCAAGCGAAACGCCCCAGATCAGAAATCAGCACTAGCGAAAGTGACATTAGTAATACAATGGCAAAATCTAACGTTAGTTACATAGAAGACACTGGCTCTGACCAGGACTTTCATACATTGAACACTCTACTTGAGACATTCTCGAAAGATGAAAATACCACTAAAAAAGCTGTGACCATTATCCTGAATCATGAGTCTTTCAGATCCCACATCTCTGACATATTATTAGAGAAAGTTTCAACCCTCGAAAGTCGCATTGATTCACTTGAATATCAACTAGATGACTTGGAACAATACTCGCGACGGAACTGTATCAAAATTACGGGTGTTGCTGAGGGTAAGGAAGAGAATACTGACGAAGTTGCTTTGAACGTCATCAACAAGCTTATACTAGGACCCGACAAGACCTCTATCTCATTAGATAAAGTTGAGCGCTCGCATCGTGTTGGGAAACCCCGGGATGATCGTCCGAGGGATATCATAGTGAAACTTACTTCCTACCGTGACAGAGCTCTTGTATACGCAAAGAAAAGCAACCTCAAAACGTATAATCAAAATGAACTGAATGCACACAAGATCTTCATCAATGAGTCCCTAACGAGAAAACGCATGGACCTGCTTGTTGCTACAAAGAAGATATTCAAAGAAAAACGCATCAACTCGGTATGGACCTATGATGGGCGGATTATGGCGAAAACTCACACCGGGAAGAAGTGGACTATCACACGGTCCACAGATATCGACAAACTGAAGGAGTTTATTCGTAGTGAGCGACCACAACCGGTTACGTCCACCCCGGTGTAACCGTGAAAACTGTCGCTCAGTGAAATCGGTCGCTCTACAATAAAACATATAGTGAAAAGAGCGACAGTATTCCCTGGCTTATGCGCATGCGTAGGGAATATTGTCGCGTAAATATGTGACGGGTTCCAGCTGATTTTAAACCCAAAATATTTGAGTCCTGTCATCCAAAAACATCTAGTAGGACAGTCAATATGTAGTCAAAAATGTGTTTAAATAATTTAAATTAACGGATTTTTTAAATTATTGTTCTAAACTGATTAATATATTAATTAATAATTTTTATATTTACGAATTTTAAAACCTAAACCCGTAACGTTAGAAAAAAACAATTTACCGAAACAACTGTGTATCGATGGACTGGTTACGCAATAACACAAGTACCAGATAAGAGGCCCAGATTTAACACCCATATGTGTTCTTTATTCACATCAAATATCACACGAACCTTCGCTTCCCAGGTGTATGTAACCAATCACACCGGCATATATAATGTACCTTCACCAAGAGATCAATATGGATGCATAGTATTTTTTCCGAAGATTTATTATGGCATTTTATTTTACGTCATTTTATTAATTAAGAAAAGGTATTAAATTGAGATATATATATTTTATTCATGAAATACTATACTGCACATGAAAATTAATCTTCAAATAAATATTTATCGCCGAATTCTTATTCAACTGATAATACGACTAAGAAAATAAATCATGTTCATAGCTTTCGTGTTATTAATTTTCAATCTCAGAAAACTTATAAAAGTTTTTGATCAATAGTAAATCTGGCCATATTTTATAACTTTCAAATACTTCATTCATATTTATTCCAATTACTTTTCATCATTTAATTGTCTACTATAAATCTACAAGCAGGAGTTTTACACATACAAGATAATCCGCAGATTGCGTCTTAATTGTCTTAAATTATAAGGTGCACGTGTTGTCCAGAATGGTGACACTTTGAAACAATCTAGAAGAACCCCTTTGTTTAAGTTCAAGGCTTCCATGTGTTACCCCATTGTTTTAACAACAATTAAAATTCGGTACCTATACACAGGAAATGGCAGGTGTGAGCCCCCTGATAATATATTGGGTGTAAACATTGAAGTGTGTGAGCTCTTAAAGTATCATTAAATAACTACTAGTATTCTTTTGATGCAATTTAATTTGCTTTTTTACTTTTGCTGAAATAAAAAAAAGATAATGAAGGTATATAAGTCTATCATAGTTAATTTCACTCAGACTTTAGTGTACGATTTGCCATACACGGGGGGGGGGGGGGGGTAAAGTAAATAAATGTCCTTTTTAAAATTAAAAATATCTTGTGTACTTAAAAAGGGCCAAAAGTCTTAACCGGTTATATTTTTTAAAATACATTATTGAAAAAAAAGTTATTTTTTAAGCAATGTAGTATTATAACAGCTGACATGTCATTTTATGTATAAAATGATAAAAAGGACATAAAAGTGGCTCAAGGTCATCACCCCACCCCACCCCCCCCCAAAAAAACCCCCAAACAAAACAGTTTGTTACTTTGCTACTTATGAAATATTTTAGCATACAATTCATAAAAGATTTTAAGTTATAGATTTTTTATAGATGATTACACTTTTTCGATGCAGAGTATAATACCTCCGCCATGCATTAACGATGACGCCTAAATAGGGGACAAATCCATTACATGTTCATTATATTTATTAATATTGTAGGTTTCAGTTATCAAGTTCTAGATCATTTACACAATCCATGCAATCTTTTTCAGTTCTTATTAATCAATGATATAGAAGTAATAATAAATATCGATGTAATTATTCACATTCTTCTAATGTTTGTGCGGTTTTTTAAAACCGTATATGAATGAATTTTTTTTATTGTAATGAATTCAATATTCCTTCATATTTTAAAGGTATTAAAAGATTTGAAAAATAAAGAAATGGTTTTTCGTGGGAAATTACAAAGTATAATTTCTTGGAATATGCAAATGAGTTTCTCTAAGTTAAAAATGATTGGATATTGAAATCGAAGCCTATTTTGACGCATGCGCTAAAATAGCTTTATATGGTTTTAAGTATCAAGGACAATCATTTCGACACCGTCGGTGACAAGAAGAGTATTTCATATCTTGATCGCAGGTTTATTTTTTACGTGTTAAAGGAAAATTATTTTTTAGTTTAAAAGCACTTAGATTTATTAGAATTTTTTTAGATACCGTAAAACAATTTCAAATTTTCTCTCATAATCGTTTTATTTATTTAAAAAATGACCCATCAACCCGAGGAAAACTTGCTCGACGCAGTTTTTAATTTCCTGAAATCAAAGCGTTTTCCCTCCGATAGCACGAAAAACCAAAAGGACGCGATTCGTAGACGTAGCAAAAAGTTTAAGTTAGGTGAGGATGACACTCTATATTATCTTGCTAAAGGTAAAGAGCTAATAGTAGTTCGCGACCCCAATCATTATATTAGGGTTTTCGAAGAGTGTCATTCAAGTACAACTGGCGCGCATTTAGGTAGGGATAGGACTATCAGTCGCGCAAGCGATCGCTATTACTGGCCAACTATGTATACCTACCTTGCTGAAAAGGTAAGATATTCTAATTTCCATTTTGAATATAAAACCAATATCAAAATAAAGAATAAACCAATAAATCGAGAGTTAAAATATATCATTCTAGTAATTTCATAAAAATAATTGATGAAAAAGTTATATAATTAAATTATAGGTTTTAATATCTCAGGGGGTATTTGAATTATAACGATCAGGGAATTCGGTCGCTCCTCATTTAAGAGTTCCTGACAGGGGCCTAATCATGCTAATGTAGACTTGTTAAAGGGGGCTGTGTCGTCTAGGAAGTGCCAAATTCAAGCCGGTTTTCTCTGTCAATTGTACATGATAACTTATTTTAATAGAGTTTAATTCATAAAATTAAATACGAACGGGTGTATTTGAATTATAACGATCAGGGAATTCGGTCGCTCCCCATTTAGAGTTCTTGACAGGGGCCTAATGTAGACTTGTTTAAGGGGGCTGTGTCGTCTAGGAAGTGCCAAATTCAAGCCGGTTTTCTCTGTCAATTGTACATGATAACTTATTTTAATAGAGTTTAATTCATAAAATTAAATACGAACGGGGGTATTTGAATTATAACGATCAGGGAATTCGGTCGCTCCTCATTTAAGAGTTCCTGACAGGGGCCTAATGTAGACTTGGTGAAGGGGGCTGTGTCGCCTAGGAAGTGCCAAATTCAAGCCGGTTTTCTCTGTCAATTGTACATGATAACTTATTTTAATAGAGTTTAATTCATAAAATTAAATACGAACGGGGGTATTTGAATTATAACGATCAGGGAATTCGGTCGCTCCCCATTTAGAGTTCTTGACAGGGGCCTAATGTAGACTTGTTAAAGGGGGCTGTGTCGTCTAGGAAGTGCCAAATTCAAGCCGGTTTTCTCTGTCAATTGTACATGATAACTTATTTTAATAGAGTTTAATTCATAAAATTAAATACGAACGGGGGTATTTGAATTATAACGATCAGGGAATTCGGTCGCTCCTCATTTAGAGTTCTTGACAGGGGCCTAATGTAGACTTGTTGAAGGGGGCTGTGTCGCCTAGGAAGTGCCAAATTTTAAGTCGGTTTTCTCTGTCAATTGTACATGATAACTTATTTTAATAGAGTTTAATTCATAAAATTAAATACGAACGGGGGTATTTGAATTATAATGATCAGGGAATTCGGTCGCTCCTCATTTAAGAGTTCCTGACAGGGGCCTAATGTAGACTTGGTGAAGGGGGCTGTGTCGCCTAGAAAGTGCCAAATTCAAGCCGGTTTTCTTTGTCAATTGTACATGATAACTTATTTTAATAGAGTTTAATTCATAAAATTAAATACGAACGGGGGTATTTGAATTATAACGATCAGGGAATTCGGTCGCTCCCCATTTAGAGTTCTTGACAGGGGCCTAATGTAGACTTGTTAAAGGGGGCTGTGTCGTCTAGGAAGTGCCAAATTCAAGCCGGTTTTCTCTGTCAATTGTACATGATAACTTATTTTAATAGAGTTTAATTCATAAAATTAAATACGAACGGGTGTATTTGAATTATAACGATCAGGGAATTCGGTCGCTCCCCATTTAGAGTTCTTGACAGGGGCCTAATGTAGACTTGTTAAAGGGGGCTGTGTCGTCTAGGAAGTGCCAAATTCAAGCCGGTTTTCTCTGTCAATTGTACATGATAACTTATTTTAATAGAGTTTAATTCATAAAATTAAATACGAACGGGGGTATTTGAATTATAACGATCAGGGAATTCGGTCGCTCCTCATTTAGAGTTCTTGACAGGGGCCTAATGTAGACTTGTTGAAGGGGGCTGTGTCGCCTAGGAAGTGCCAAATTTTAAGTCGGTTTTCTCTGTCAATTGTACATGATAACTTATTTTAATAGAGTTTAATTCATAAAATTAAATACGAACGGGGGTATTTGAATTATAACGATCAGGGAATTCGGTCGCTCCTCATTTAGAGTTCATGACAGGGGCCTAATGTAGACTTGTTAAAGGGGGCTGTGTCGTCTAGGAAGTGCCAAATTCAAGCCGGTTTTCTCTGTCAATTGTACATGATAACTTATTTTAATAGAGTTTAATTCATAAAATTAAATACGAACGGGGGTATTTGAATTATAACGATCAGGGAATTCGGTCGCTCCCCATTTAGAGTTCTTGACAGGGGCCTAATGTAGACTTGTTAAAGGGGGCTGTGTCGTCTAGAAAGTGCCAAATTCAAGCCGTCACTTGAGTAAATTGGCTTAGAAAATCATTTATCATTTACCACAACATACAATAAATTAAAAAATAAGACCTTTAAATAGATTTTTTTTCCATATGTAAGAGATTTTTTATTTCAAAACTGTTATATAAAGATATATTTGTAAGTAATATCAATGTTCAAAAGCACGCGATTCGCTCACAGCTTGCAATTCTTATTCTTTAATTCTTTAATGATTTTCCCTTGAAAGAGGTATAGCGCCTTTTCCTAGTATTTCGCCTACACCTGTGTTTGGACGGAAAGTACCTGTTACTAAAAATAGCTTCAGGTTCCAAGCTGTTCCAATATGTTCCAATATGATTTTCGAAACCTAGAAACACTGTACTGATTTTATAATGGTGTATGTAACAACTGATTTGTCATAAATTCTGGAAACTCTGTGTATAGTAGTAGTTGATATTCTGAACCGTGATAAGTTCAAGCAAAATACAATGGATCTAAGTGTAAATAGAGAACATGTTAATAATAATGTTACTGAATAGATCTATATATATTGGGTTTGCTCATACTCAGACTCAATTAAACAAGATAATTAAAAGATAATTAAAAAAAAAAACAGAGAAGAATAGATACATGTAACTTAACCTCTCTATTGTTTTCATGTTTCAATCTAATTAAGTGAAAAAAAAATATTTACTACTTAGTGGATTCGATCCAGCGACCACAAAATCAAAAAGACATCCGCGTTACCACTAGGCCACGCATCTAACATTTTCAGAAGATGCATTTTCAGTATGTATGGCTATATACATGATGTCTTTGATTTTGAGTGGTTCAAATAGTCAAATATTCAATTTTTTATCGTGTACTAACTACTTTCCTATATATCCCTAACAAAACTTGAATATTTTATTGATGTCCTTTAAGATATTTAAGACCCTTAGAACATGGTGATTGTGTAATTTGCGTTTCTTTGAATATATTTAAACTAACTATTGTATAATATTGAATGTGTCTGATGTTTGCAAAAGTGCTTAATTTGAGGCCAAATCGTATATTAAGTGTGCTATACCTCTTTGTCATATATTGTCAAGAATAGCACCTGATTCAACAAATGATATACAAAACTCCTCCATTCCCGAGTCTGTTCTACCCTTCTATGTTTCATTTTTTTTTTCTTTATTAATTTTAATTCGTAATGAAGCAGTCAAAGCTCCTGTTGAATTAATCGAAATACATGTTCATCGTCATATCACGTTTAACGTTATTGGGTCATTTTACATGTACCAATGTCGTCATTATCTTATTCGTGAAAATAAATCAATTCGACCGGCTAAGTTTAGATTTTGGCATTGTCGGGTGTGCCCAGTGAATGCAGTTTGAACCCGAGTGGGATTAGTATTTAGAGTAGGGTTAATTTTCAGGCTCATTCCTCTCTCGCCAGTTGGGTGTACCAAGTTTATGCAGTTAAACTTGTTACTTTAAAACTTGAATAGGAGAGATACACTGTAAATAATCAAATATAGGAAAATATTTTCCACATTAAGGTATAATTATTCTGAGTGGATATAAAATATTTTTTGCAGCTTTAACCTACATGTATATATTTTTTTGAGTTTTGGCTTGTATATTGACACTCTTGCAATGTGATATTTATTATCTATAACTAATCATTTAGTAATGTAAGAAAAAATCAGTTACCAGTAATTTAATTCACTGTGTTTGGTAACTTTCCTACTTTGTAATTTTGTTCTGTTTCTTTTTTACCTTTGTAAATAATTAAGTATATTTAGTTTTAGTTCATTGAATTTTGGCAAAATTACATCTTATTGTGGTTGGTTGTTTTGGCTTTAATATTTTTTTTTCTTCTAAAACCCCCAAAAATAAGGCTCTATAAAAAGGAGGCCTCCACGTGGCTAGGGCTGGAAACATAAGGAAACTGTGATATGAAAAAAATCATATTTTTCTTATGGCTAACATCCTTATATTACGAAAGAAGTTATATTTTTAAAATTATTTCAAATTCATGTACCGACATTCATTTTAATACTTTTTGCTTTGCAAACAACTAACTTTTTTGTATCACCATTCAATTATACACAGTTGAGCTGTTGCTTCTGTAGAAGGAAAAGTGCTTAAGGCAATGATTAACTAATTGTTGACAGGGACTTCAAAGAATTAGCTATTCAGTTATATATGTTTAAAAAAAAAAGATAATTTCCCAGCACATTTGCTTATCATATCAAACATATATTACCTGATTTCAGGTTTCGGAAAACAATTTATTTTCTATTCATTTTCCTATTACAGGTATTAAATATACATTTCTTAATTCATGATAATAGAGAATTATGGTAAAATCAGAGCTCATACCATGGATTTTAAAAATATTTGGCTCTAAACTTAAAATAAGAACTGATTGATTACTCAATACTCAGATATTTTCAGAAGTATATTTATACACATTCAAACACAGAATCCATGTCATTAAGAGTGAACAATCTAAGTTTCATTCCAAAAATGATGAAATTAATAATTACCTGTAATCAAATCTTTTTTCTCACCAGATAAACACTAGTTAACTCTACCCCTTTCCCCTTTGAGGCCCTATAACTGCCTAATTGGCGAGTAGTCATTAAGGTACACACCATTTTAATTAAAAAACTATACTAAAATAAATGTCAAAAACTTCAAAGTGATCACAATTAATTAGGAGTAATTACTGTTGAAACTGGTGATTTAAATGATAGATTTAGCATTGTATTTTCAATCTCATTTGACAACTCCACAAAGCACAGTGATACAAATATCCTTCAGTCTTATTCTATTTTGAATTGTTCTGATTGTTTTAACCATGCCTTCAATTGCAGGTCCAATTCTTATTGCAGGTCATTCCCAGGCTAAGTATTTTCACCAGTATCTGTCTGCTACTAATATTGACGTTTTGTCATTTTCAGGTTTCCTTATCAGCCAGATGTTCGAGAAGATAGAGCCAAACATCAGCGCCTACCCAGTCATTGTTCTGCACGTGGGAGCCAACGACATATCGAGGGGATCATCAATTGAGACCATGCTTCGGGATTTTCAGGATCTCACCAAACGCATCTGGAATTCCACACCAACGGCACACATCGTCTTCTCTGGAGTTCTCCCAAGAGGCAGGAATGAGTTCCCAGGAGCGACACTGACAGAGTCATTCCTCATAGAGTACAACCAGAGAGCCCATCGTCTCAACCATCTATTGGCTACCATTTCAAAGAGATCCCACCAGCTGCATTACATCGGGCACACTTGTTTCATGACCCATGGACAGATCAAGCGGGAACTACTGAGCAGAGATGGACTATATTTGAGTAGAAGAGGAACTAGTTGTGTCGTTTCCAACATTGAGAGAGCACTTCAGCAGATGGACTTCTCCTCTCCACCAACCTCGCTGCCTACCTCTTCACCAGCCTCACCACCTGCCTCGCCACCTGCACATCCACAAGCATCACCATACAGAACAGCTCTTCTTTCTTCCCCAAGAAGGACCCCTACTCCTGAGACCATCAGTGACGAATGGCCAGCTCTTCCATCAGGTTCTATGCTATCTGGTTTTCCCTTTTCTCCTGCACTTTCATCCTCACTTTGCACTTCCTTTTCACACATCTCAACATCACCAACTTCATCTCCTTGCTCTTCCAATGCACCATCTTCCTCTCCATCCTCTTCTGCTACACATATCTCTACTGCACCTACTTCCTCTTCACGCTCCTCTGCGGCATGCATATCCACTTCATCGACTTCATCTCCTCGCTCCTCTGCTGCACCCATCTCCACCGCACTAACTTCCTCTCCATCCTCTTCTGCTGAACGCATCTCTACTGCACCAACTTCCTCTGCTGCATGCATCTCCACTTCACTGACTTCATCTCCACGCTCCTCTCCTGCACGCATCTCAACTACACTAACTTCCTCTTCAGGCTCTTCTGCTGCACGCATCTCCACTTCACCGACTTCATCTCCACGCTCCTCTGCTGCACGCATCTCCACTGCACCAAATTCCTCTCCACACTCTTCTGCTGCACGCATCTCCACTGCACTGACTTCCTCTCCATGCTCCTCTTCTACACGCATTTCCACTTCTCTGACCTCTTCCTCACGATCCTCTGCTGCACACATCTCCACTGCAACAACTTCCTCTCCATGCTCCTCTGCTGCACGCATCTCTACTGCACCGACTTCCTCTTCCTCTCCACACTCCTTTGCTGCACCCATCTTCTCTCCACGCATCTCAACTCCACACATCTCCTCTCAATGCATCTCAACAACACCAACTGCACCAATTACCTCTCCATTATCTACTGCTGCACATATTTCCACTGCAACAACTTCATCTCCATGCTCCTCTGCTTCTCACATTTCCTCTTCACGCGTCTCTTCTCCACGCAACTCAACTTCACCAACTGCCTCTCCACGCATCTTGACTGCTTCAACATCCACTCATCGCATCCTCATTGCTCCAACTTCATTTCCTCACTCCTCTGCTGCACGCATATCCTCTTCAAGTATTTCCAGAGCACAAACTTCCTCTCCAAGTATCTCCTCTACTTTCATTTCAAACAGTTCCGCTTCCAGTCTTTCTTCTTCCAGTACACACACTTCCTCAACCTTCATTCAGTCTGCTTCTAACTCACCTATCTACTTCAAGGGGCATAACCACATTCTTTCAAATTTCTATCCATGCTGTTTAACCTTCCAAGGTCTTAAATTCCAGAGTTCCGAGCATTTGTATCAATACATCAAAGCTGTCGAGCACTCAGATCACCATATGGCCAGTCAAATTTGCAAAGCTCCAACAGCAAAACTTTGCAAACAAATCTCAAAACAGGTAAAAACAGGTGCCCATTGGTTTTCAATTAAACAACAAGTCATGCTTCAAGTTTTGGCAGTCAAATTTCAACAGTGTCCGGATTTTCAACATTACCTCATCAGCACAAAATCAAGGATACTAAAACATAATGTTGCCTGTTCATTTTGGGGTACTGGCTACAATGGCAAAGGCCAAAATATACAAGGTAAACTTTTAATGCAGTTTCGTCAAACCATGGCTTATCAACCCAGCGCTCATTCACCAGTTGCTACAGCATCAACAGTGATCCCCAACCAGCTTGTCACCGCTCAATCATTCGTCTGCAATCAACCTATTCAATTCTCTGCTCTCACTTCTTCAACTGTCACCATCCCTTCATCTGAAGGCTCTTCTTCAACTGTCACTATCCCTTCATCTGGACGCTCTTCTTCAACTGTCACCATCCCTTCATCTGAAGGCTCTTCTTCAACTGTCACCATCCCTTCATCTGAACACTCTTCTTCAACTGTCACTATCCCTTCATCTGGACGCTCTTCTTCAACTGTCACTATCCCTTCATCTGAACGCTCTTCTTCAACTTTCACCATCCCTTCATCTGAACACACTTCTTTAACAGCTACTGTTCCTTTGTCTGTCTCCAATGATTCGACAACTAAACAATCGTCCATATCTCAAGGAAATTCCGAACGAGTTGCAATACTGGGAAGTAATCATATTTCTGAATTTGAGAATAATTTATCACTAGGCTTAATTAAGCTAAATCTACCAAGCAATATCATCCTCAAATGTTTCAATCAAAAAGGGACAACTACAAAATCATTAATGCAAAGTCATGTTTTGAAGAAGCCACTAAATTTTGTCCCACAAAAGTATTCTTACAAGTAGGAGATAATGATATTAACATGACAACTTCAGTAGCTGAGGTTGTGTCAGGTATACGAGAAATTGTTAACAAAGTATCAAGTATCAAGTCGGTTAAAAAAATTGTCATTGGTAATCTATTTAGAAAAATTATCTGTGGGAATATACTTCCATCAAAATACAATTCAATGGTTTGTGACATTAACACCAATCTTCAAAGATTTTATTCTGATCCTGATAAAATAAGATTCTGGAGATTAAGAGGTCTAATGAAACCACAAAAAAACATATGGCTTGATGACGGAATTCGATTGAATATAGATGCAATGAAAATATATGCTTTACAAATTCAGTTGGCAATAAAATAAAACAATTTAAAATGTTCATTTTGGAACACTTTTAATTACCAGTTAGAAAGGAAGATGAAATGTTTGGAGACAGGCTTTTTGAACTAAAAATTTAATATGCCACCAAGGCACCAACAAAATAAATCTATTTTTCTTTACTTCTTTGAGGTCAAGCAAATGAAATGTCTCCAGAGGTTTATGAAATTTAAGATAAAAGGACAATAGCTTTGTTTGACAGGACCAGCTTAATTTTTTGTAAGTTCAATGAAAAATCTTTCATTTACTTTTTATAAGGAAAATAATAACAAATCAGAGAGGCATTTTTTAAAAAACTTAAAATTAAATATGCATTCAAAATAAAAATTTTGATTGTTTATTTCAAGGTCAAGTTCTAGCAATTGAAAGGTTTTCATAGGTATATGAAAAAGTATAAAATTTATCAATGGTGCTTAAATACAACAAAATTTTGACATAGTGTATCAGGGCCTATTTTTTTTTTGACAATGACAAATGAATAATATTTATTAATAAAATGCCTACAGAATATAGGTACAGTGTATTTACATTGCTTATCTCATGATTTCATATTAAATGTCAATAAATAGTTTAATTTTTACTTCTTTAAAGCTATAAAGTATTAGGAAAAGATGTATCAAATCAATTATGTAAACATATTTGATCTAGCACCAAATAGAGAACTCTATATTCATCTACTAGATCTAAAACTAAATAAAAAATAAATGGCTCTATGTTAAGGAGGCCTCCACGTGGCTAGAGCTGGAAACACAGAGAAAAAATGAAATAACTATTTTATAAATTCATTATTTCTTTGTGGCTAACATCCTTAAGTACTAACTGTCTATGTACTTTAAAGGGGCATGCTCACGAGCATTGTGAATAATAAAAATAGAATTTGACCAAAATTGTGACAATGCCCCTTTAAAAGTCCTCCACACACCTGGGAAAAGTTCTGCATGCAAGTTCATTCTTCTAAATTGATTAAAAATATGGAAATCTAGCTTGAATCTGACAGAAAATTTTTTTAATTTTGGGGGGAAAATGAACTTTTCAAATTTTACCACTATTCATGAAAGTAAAAGTCCCTACAGTATTCAAACTCGGGACCTGCAGGTCAGTAGATCATACCTAGACCCATTGCACCACATAGATAGACACCAAATTTTGGTGACATAAGCTGTTTCACAAATTTTTAAAATTGTCAAATTGTGATGTACTGTCATAAAAAGTTGAAGTCATGGGGTGTCGAGGATCCTTAAACTTTTTTTTTTTAGTTGATCCTATAACTGATCAAATTACAATTAAACTATGTGTTACAATAATGAATATTACTTTATTAGATGGTTCACTATAGAAAACAACATTAGAGAACCCTGAACCGACAAATCAAATTTGTTTTTAAATTTAATTACATACTTTTGCTGTAAAAATTCAGTCTTAGTTTCTGACTCGCTAAGATACTTGAACCTATAAAAAGAAAAACGGATTGAGCCTTGTTTGCATGAAAAATAATTATGAGCCCTGTGTCTTGCTTATAACTCTATGAATGACTCGCAAATTTCATTTGATCGGTAGAAATGCATTCTTAACGCATTGTGAATAATAAAATTTGAAAAATACAATTCAGGGATTTATCAGCCTATTTTGGGAAATGCCATTTTCAGGGAATTGGGAAAATTTTATCGACAATTTGATGAAATTGGGAAAAATTCTATATCTTAAGCACACATCATGATTTTAGAATGTAATCCACATATACTTCCAAATTTGTACAACCAAACAGCTAGACTTTTAAATATGATTCAACTTTATATAGTTATGTATGAGATTCCTATTTCTGGTAATTGAAAAGTCTTTTCCTAAATAAACCCCTTCAAAGAATTATATATACATGTACACAATTTCTCAAAGTCCCCTAGGTCTCTATGCATTGAAAATATATTTTTCAATTTCAAATAACTCCTTATGCTCACCTTTTACTCAAAAATTAATAGAGTATATGGAAATTAGTTGATATATTTACAGTATGATACAATATCACGATGTGTAGAAAAACAGAGGAAATTCGGATTAAAAGTTGGCGATGTTTCCAGGGTGTTTTAAAACTTATATTATGACTGCAGCTTTGTTAAATAAGTTAAACAAAGAAAAATTAAGGACTTTTTGATTTTATGAAGTATTTTTCCAATAAAATTCAACATACAAGCATTGTTTACCATTTGGGAAAAATACTGCTAAATTGGGAAATATTGAATCTATTTTCAATTGGTAATGGGGCCTGAGAAGGTACTGATAAATCCCTGCAATTTGACCAAACCGTGACCATGCCCTTTTAAACACATTGTAATTATTCTGAACTAAGTTATTTTTTTAAATTTAACAAAAAGCAATCCATGAAAAATTATGAAATGCGAACCAATGCACGTTTTTTATAGAATCTCTAGCATGAAACGAAACTATTATTAACAACTGTAAACATGGTAAATACAACTTTATAACCAGAAATGTAAAGCACACATAATCATTGAAATGATTATAATTCTTTGTTGTTTAAAATTAGTTATTTTTTCGTTGATAATTGTTTCTAATACAACGATATGAAACCCTGATATTGAGATAAACTACCGAGTAAAACACAAACTGAAAGGAGAAGATTCGAACTGTAGCTCTTTAGAATTGAGTTGTAATGTATGTTTATGTGCTAAAAATATGTTTCATGAATATAATCATAAACATTTGATAAATCATAAAGGCCAAATCCATTAAGAATTTAAAAGTTACACAACGTCAAATCAAACTTACTAACACTCTCTCTACGATCAAAACATCGAGTGTATCCCGATCTCGATGTTAAAATAAGCCAACGTTTTATCAATTTTATTGGGGTTTTTTAACGTGTCCTTTTTATAGATTCTTAACTCATTTATAACAGCATTTATTCTTTAACAATCTGTAATGGCTATCACAAGTATAGTAGTACATTCAAATGTATTGGTGTCTTATTAAGCAAGGGTCGAATTGCATGGCTACCGTTTTCTAAATCTATTTTTAGAGCGACCATATTCACTAGCGACAGTATTCCCTGGTACACCGGCAGGCAGGTAAACTGTTTTACTTGCGCCCCGCTTTCATCATGTGTGTGACTGATCCTACATACCGTTGTGCTATTTTTAGAATGGGATTTCCCCCATTCATTTTGACGTGTTCATGCGCTATTCCAGAGATGCGTTCTAAATGACTTTCACTGTTATACGTTATTAAATAACTCTTTATTTATTTTTTATTTTTTCTGCTGGTTACTCGTATCTAAATATGAGTCTGTATATACAAGTAATCTATATCTACATATCTTTATTTGTACTGTTTGCTGTATTGTATACTTCAAACACTCAAAGGTCGTCTTTTTTTCTTCATGTGACGATTCTTTTTTGGAATGTTATTTTTGTGAAATGCTTTTCGCAAGAAAACCCCATTCTTGCATGTATTTCAAAGTTTACATATTATTTTGTATATATGTTCTGTTTTGACTGTATTTTCAATTTCTTTCCGTATTCTTACGATCAATTCAAACCGGTTTTCTTTTTATGTACTTCCACAGCATATCCGATGTATAGAGAGCTCCTGTCACCAAACTTCTCATACCTAAGCTATATTTTTGATACAAATGATTAAGGTAAACTCAACCTATATTGAGATGACAGGGGTTCATTTTCATTCTCACTCTATGAGAAATTTACACTTCTTCTGCATTATTTTTTTGCTCCTCATGTTAGGTAATATTGAAACCAACCCAGGACCAAATAACAATACTTCTTTTACGAAACCTCTTAGTATTGTACACAATAATGTATGTAGCCTCTTACCCAAGTTAGATATTATTACTGCGGAATTATCAATGTATGATATAATTACAATTAGTGAAACCCACCTTGATGATTCTATTAATAACGAAAGTATACAGATAGATGGCTTTCATCCACCTATACGTAATGATAGAAATAGATATGGTGGTGGTGTTGCAATATATATTTCTGACAAATTAAGTTATTACGAACGTACTGATTTATCAATGCAAGGGTTAGAAATTGTTTGGTCAGAAATTCAGACAAATAACAAAAAATTCCTGATAGGTACATTATACAGGCCGCCTTCTTCTTTAGTTAGTTATTGGGATTTACTCGCCCGAAACCTTAACAAAGTTCTTGATCATAATCTCCCAACATTTTTGCTGGGTGATTTTAATACCAATGTTTTTTCAAATCAAAGTACAAGGTTCAAACAAATACTTCAACAACTCAACTTACACAATTTAATCAATACACCGACAAACTTTACAATCACAGAAGGTACATGTATTGATTTAATAGTTACAAACAACCCAGCCTTAGTTAGAAATACAACTGTATCTCCTCCATTTTGTAGTACACACTCAGTTGTAGGCATTGACTTGCATTTCTGTTCACACAAACAATATGCTTATAGGAGAGAAATTACTGACTACAACAATGCTGATTTTGTTAAACTCAATAACGAGTTGAGTAATGTTGATTGGGATGTAGAAGTCTTCAATTCCACAGATATAGATAAAACATACTCAAATTTTACAAACACTTTTAAAACTATTGTAGACAAACATGTACCCAAGAAAATTGTCACAATAAGGCCACGGGATAAAGTATTTATGAATAGCACTATCAGAGTTTTAATGAGGAAGCGCAATCGTATCCACCATAAAGCTGTAAAAACCCAAAATCCTCTACACTGGGAAAGATATAGATACTTGCGTAATAAAGTTATAGATGAAATACGTGCTTCTCGACAGAAATATAATAAAAAAATTTCAGACCAAATTAATAAGTCAATTCCTCCTGGTAAATGGTGGCGAATAGTTAAATCACTTTGTAAATTAAACAACAAACACAAACCATCACCTCCATTGAAAGTCAATGGTCAGACATTATTTCATCCCATAGACAAAGCTAATGCATTTAACAATTTCTTTACAAATATTTCTACCATATCTGTGTCCCAAAACTTAGCACACAATGTACCAGACCCACCTTTACATCACATGAACACTCACTATATTACTGACAATGAAGTATTGGATCAATTACAAGCTATCAATATATCTAAGCCATCAGGTCCTGACTCCATAACACCAAGAATTTTAAAACAGGTTGCACATGTTATTTGCAAACCTTTGGCTAAACTATTCAATATGTCACTAAGTAATGGTGTACTTCCCCACATATGGAAAATCGCAATGGTTACTCCTGTTTTTAAAAATAAGGGTACTCCTGATGATGTAAATAACTATAGACCCATATCAGTTACATCTGTTATATGTAAGTTATTAGAAAAAATTATAGTCAAGCATCTCAATAACTTCATTCTTGAAAATAACATTTTGTACAAATATCAATCAGGTTTCCAAAGTGGAGACTCAACCACTAATCAGCTGGTTGAAATCTACAACACCATTGTTTCCAATTTAGACAAAGGCAAAGACATAAGGTTCATATTTTGTGATATATCCAAAGCTTTTGATAGGGTTTGGCATGAGGGTATTATTCTTAAATTAAAACAGTATGGCATTTCAAGTCAAATTATTAACTGGGTAAAAAATTATCTATGGAATAGAAAACAAAAGGTAGTCTTAGATGGTTTTACATCTTCATTGGGTCCTACTAACTCTGGTGTCCCACAAGGATCAGTGTTAGGGCCATTCTTATTCCTATTGTACATTAATGATATTGCCTCTGACTTGTCCAATAATGTTCGACTATTTGCTGATGACACATCACTCTATGTTATTGTTGATCAGGATATTATGGAAGCAGCAGATTCTCTAACAAAGGATCTCGACAAGTTAGATAAATGGTCCAAAAAATGGATGGTTGATTTTAATCCTAAAAAAACTATAAACTTAAACTTTACTCGGAAAAATATTTCACATCCTACTATTAAATTTGGTAATAATGGTCCTGATATTACAATACAAAATAATCATGTTCATTTAGGACTTAATTTCCAGTCTGATGCAAACTGGAAATTACATATACAAGGCATATATGAAAAGGCTTGTAGTAGATTAAACATGTTGCGTATGCTCAAACACACACTTTGTCGCGATGCATTAATAAAAATATATCTGTCCTTTATCCGACCTGTTTTAGAATATGGCGATGTTATTTGGGACAACTGCAATGACAGGGAATCAGATCTTTTAGAAGATGTTCAAATCACAGCAGCTAGAATTATCACAGGCTTAAGAATCAATTCCTCTAGAACAAAGTTGTATTATGAATTGGGATGGGATATGTTATCAGAAAGAAGAAAAGTGCACAAGTTAATTTTGTTTTATAAGATGGTAAACCACATGGTACCTACTTACCTTGAAAATCTTTTAGAACCATGTATTCCACCTATAACCCCATATCCTTTAAGAAATCATGATGAATCTACTTACACTATCCCTCAAGCCAGAACAACATCTTATTTAAAAAGTTTCATACCATCTACAGTTAAGCTATGGAATGATCTTCCACTAGCTATTAGAAGTCTTCCAAAGTTGGCTTGCTTTTCAAATGCTATTAAGAAATATTTTTTTAAGACTCCAACAAAACTTTTTAATTTAGGGAATCGGAGGGAAAACATTATACATTGTCAACTTAGAAATAATGCTAGCAGTTTAAATGCTGACTTATTTTGTGATTTTATTCGAGAAAATTCTGTTTGTGATTATTGTGGTTTTCATACTGAAAATGCAAATCATTTTTTCTTTGAGTGCCCAAAATATAATGATGAAAGAAATTGTTTCTTTCATCAAATATCTATGTTAAATCTCCAAAAACCAATTACCTTAGATCTATTACTGTATGGAGATAATGATGTTTCATATGATGAAAATGTTAAATTGTTCAAGCTTGTACATGAATACATTAAAAAATCCAGAAGATTTGTGTAAAGAAAATAATGTAATTAACACATATACTGAAAATGTAAACAAAATTATGCATATACCTATATTTATATATATATGCTGTAACCTTATTGACAAAACTTGATAATTCTGTTCTACTTTTGTTATAACCGGTTTTGTCAATTTTATCTTTTTTTTTCCCCCTCTTTTTTTTCTTTTGTTCACTTTGCTACACAAAAAAATCATGTATTCTTAATTGTATCACTTAACTCCACAATTCTTGTATTTTATACATATGACTACCTTGTACCTAGTGGAGAAGGCTTAAATAGGCTTTGCCTGCTGCCCAATCCTATTATGTAAATATTATTTTGCATAATAAAATATGTTCAAATCAAATCATAACCTACAGAAATGATGATATACACAGATTCAAACTTAATTAAAATTGGATTAGAATTTAAGCAAGTCAATAAAAATTTAAAACAACTTCTAAAAGTTTAAAAAACTTATCCAATCTATTAAATTCAATTAATTTAATGTATTTATACAATTTATAGATGAAATGTTTTGTAATTGTGTTCATGGTGTTAGCTACATGACAAATAAAATCAGTCTCTGTACTTCTGTGTATTTTGGAGGTATAAGTCCAACCATTTGACCCAATTACAACCGTTGTTTAGAGGATCATTTTTATTTTTAAGATAACTGTAGGCAGATTTTAGCATTAATTTGGCAAAGTTATTAACTAATTACAAGTTACCAACTAATTGACATATCAACACTAAAAGTAGTAAACATCAGTTGTAATTTTCAATGCACAGTGGGCTATATGTTGCAGCACCCGTATTCATATTGTAACCCATAAAAGATAAGACAATCGCAAATTTTTAACATGATCACAACAGTGGTTAACTGAGGCTATGGAAAGGTTTGGGGTTAATTTACACGATCTTGAACTCAGAATACAAGGCGACTTCAACTTCTCTTTCGGAGAAAATTCTGGCGAAGTTACCGATCATAAAGCGAGTATTCCGCCAATGTTGATGTTCAAGGCTAACAAAATGATTGTAAAACGAAAAAATGTGGGTCTCCTAAAAACGAATTTGGGTAAAATTAAGTTTATTTAAAAAAAAAATCTCTATTCAATGTGGTTAAAAAAATAATTCAGTCGGCGGGATTTAATTGGGTCGGTCGCGTTAGGGGAAACATAAATAATTTTAATTTTGGCCTGAGATAAGTGTTTTTTTAATCAATTATATGAATAAATTATGGCGTTATATCAGATAATAATTTATATGTACTTCAATTATCTATTATATTACTGTTTCATTAATGATAATATTAATTTAATAATGTGTTATGACATGTACTTCAAATAATGTTTTATATCGAACAAAACTCTTAAGGATATTAATTTCATAAATATCGTGGTCTATTTACTTTACATTTACATGTATATGTTTCATATACATAATGTGGAACATCACGGGGCGAACCATCTGAGAGCGAATCAGATCAGGAGGACATTACATGTTTACGTGCAAAACATCCCGTTATATACCACAAGTGATAGCTTTCCAAAAAGCTTGCCTGACTAAACAAAATTATTCAATGAAAGCATATGCATGTATCAATTTGGCTATCTTATAAGGAATGAATTTTAATTTTCTTTGCTGATCATAAATTCATAAACGGAACGAGCAGATTTAAGAAGAAATTTCAGTCTTTTTTTCCATCTAGTGCAAGTACATGTATATCACTTGAAATTAAATTATTTCATAAATTCTAATTAATCGAGGAATCAAATAATTTCATGTAAGCTTGAAAGCGGAAGATAAAGCAGTCACATTTTCAAATTTTATTTGTTATATTTAAATGCAAAATCAACTGAAAGGCATTTGTTTTTATTTCCCATAAGAAATAGGAAAGTAAATTCAAGCACATACAACATTGTTTTTGAAAGTGTGTAGAGGCAGCTTCATCCGAAACATCCAGACACGCAATTGAAAAAAAGGTCAATTCTCAAAATCACGTAAGAAAATCCTAATTGTAATTCCAATTCAATTCAATTAGAATTTCTTTTTTTACATGCTCCGACAAAAGTGGAGGGGGGCGGGCAAATTCACGATATTTCTATTTTTTATGTAAAGTTAAGAAAAGTTTCTGCTGCAAAAAAAGGGGTAGCAGCCCCCCCCCCCCCCCCCGCCGATGCTACGTACACACGGTGTGCTCTGGAGTATTCTCATGATCCCAATTTGGACTCGTCCGCTAATCGGCGCGCAAAAACTATGAATGGGACATATTATGGCGCGAAGTCCTGCTTTACCATTCACGCAACGACTGAGGTTTGAATCATTCAATGAACTCATCCATTGACATAGATCTATGGGGAGGAGGTCAAATGAAGTTTATGACATATGTTTTGTAACAACTACATAATTATATTATACTTTGGATCGGGTGTTTAAAAAATAGTTATCGAATGAACACACAGACTTGACGGCAATTTAGTTCCTCCAGTAAATATTCCAGCTATATGAATATATGCATGTGTGTATTTAAATCCAAAGTGATGATTCTTTGGTAATGATGATAATTCAATACCAATTATTACTTACAGTTCCGTAATAGACAATATGTAACAACTTGTTGCGATGACCCCCCCCCCTTCCCTATATCCACCGTTCAAATATGGCCATATGGCTACTCTATTTTTAAATCGGCATTACACACGTGCATGGTGAACAGCCCTTTTACTTGAAAACTCTTGTTTAGCATATTGTGATTTAATAATACTCTATATTAGTATATATTATATAAACAACTGTATAAAAACGGTGTTGGTTATACCAAACGAAATGCTACTGTACAGGTTAATTTAATATGATTACATTTTACGTACGGGTTATTTAATAAAGATGATGTCATGATCTAAGGTAGTCTCGTTCAACCAGACCTCGGCTGTCTCCGTAAATCTCCGACGAGCAGAGAGTCTGGTAAAGCGTCACGTTGATAACCGCTACCGATAGGGGGCGCTGATTTAGTTTCATTTTGAATCGTTGTCAATGTGTGCCGTTTAAAGATTTGTGTGATATACAGCACTTTATTTTATTGCCGTGAAAATTATGAAACTTACGTTTTTAAACTTTCCAGTCGTAGATCTTTCAGTTTAAACGGCAAATTCATTCCATCATAAATATTTGCTTCTGTCATTGTTTACATGTTTATAAGAGGTGTGTTTCTTTCAACCAATCAAATTCAATACCAGTATTTGGTAAGCCTCGTTTTGACGTTACAAACATTAACGTGACGCTTTACCAGACTCTCTGCTCGTCGGAAATTTACGGAGACAGCCGAGCGTCTGGTTGAACGAGACTAGATCTAAGGTAGCAAGGGACAGTTTTGGATTTTTGTAAAATTAAGAATTGCTGTATTTGAAGGCTTATGAGTGTTGCTAAAATTCATGAAATGATTTTTAATGATTATCATTAGTTAGAGGGATGTTAATTGTTAAAATTGATATGCGATATGTAGGCCCCATATGTTAGGTACATGAGAATCAGAAGTAAAATGCGAAACCTGCGGCTATGACTGTTGTGTTGACTTTACACAGTGAAATCGCAAGTTAGAGACGGGAGGTAAAATAACACGAAAAGAAGGTGGATGGGACATCGTAACCTATACACCGGTAAGTTTCTGAGATGTGATGGTGCAACATGCACACGGTACGGAAGGTCAACCCTTTGCAGGAAATTAGCTGGGGGAGGTCTAAAAAGCTGAAAAATCATGAAAAATTAGCAAAATGTGAAAGGGTAAAAATCTCATAAAAACCAGTATGTAAAAATTTTTACAGGTTTCGACTAGTAATTTTCTTCAGAAAGTGGTGATTGGTCTTATAAACAGTGAATTAAAGGTATTTGTGCTGAATGGGAACTGAGGAAATTCTAGTTACATAGTTCCGAAGACACGCATCCCCTGGCTACAATGAATTGTATTAAAAAAACTGTCCCGTGCCACCTTCAAGACTACATGGTATTTTCAGATTTCTCATTTAAGTGTAATTTTGAGTGGATTTTGTACCATAAGTAGTATATTTTGTGAAAATGGATGATTTTTTGGCTATAGATGTCATTGCATAATTTATTAGCAGTAATATACAAAATGATGTACTTAACAATATGCAATCTTCAAAAATTCGTTAAACGGCCCCTAAAAAATGATAAAGGATCGGCCCCTAAAACGTTCTTTCCCATATGTCACAAGAACGGTAACACATTTCTAAACACTTTTTGAACAAAATGTGTTAAGAATCAAACGACTTTTCATTTGATATCAAGAAAAAGGGAATGACCCCTAAAATTAGGAGATCAAAGGGCTCTAAAGTCTTTAATCTATAGCCCTTTACTGAGGGAAATTTTGTGAAAGGTTATAAACACTTGTTAAACAGACCGTGCTTCGAATTAAATAACCTTTTATTTGATATCATGAAAAAGGGGCTGGCCCCTCAAATTAAGGGACAAGAGGGCTTTAAAGTCTTTTATCTGTAGCCGTTTACTGAGAGATATTTTGTGAAAGGTTATAAAAGCAAAATTTGGTATAAAACGCTTATATATTCTAACAATGTAATGGTTTACTTATGCGTTATCTAATTTGGGGTTTTAGGGGCCAGAGGTAAAAAGTTTAATCTTTTCTTTCTCAGTTTCTCAGAGAAATGCAAGTATTTAAAAAAGCAACGTAAGAGAACTTATAAAAAGCGATACAGAAAAGCATTAGCACTTCACTCCTTTTTCCAGATCACGTTTTCTTGTCGAAAATCAAAGTCGATGATGTCATTTCACCTTCTAAATATCGAACGGAAGACCTCCTCGTTGCTCGCAACGAGATCGTGTCTAGTTTTTTTTCTTCTTCCTAGACGCGAACTTTGAGGCTTCATATCTTGCTCATTTCTGAACGGTTTTTGCTCAAATTTTCAGGGCACATAGATATTACAAAACACTATCTAAAACATTTCATAAACTTTAAAATTCCTCTTCCGTTAACGAGTTATTCCCCTTTTAAAAAATTTTAGGGCCTTTGGTTTCCAGACAAAGGCTCCGAGACTATGATTGCAGGGAATGGGAATCCAACGAATTTGAATAACAGAGACATTGAAGTTGTGCACATCGATTTTTGTTTTTGGATTACGTTTTTTATTTAGAAAAAGGTAGGGGGTCAAAAAATAGGATTAAAAAAAGTGCGAAAATTTAGACATATTTTTCTTTGTATCTTTTAAACGAAAAATATTTTGTTAAGACATGTAGAATAAAAGTTGTGCAGAATGTTAAGGGCTTTCATTTGACACCAATAAAAAAGGACTGGCTCCTAAAGTTAAGGGCCAATAGCGCTTGAAAGTTTTTGCTTAATAACTCAAAAACGGTTAGAATTTCGATATGGCTGTCGCTGGAAAAGTTGTTTGTTGGGATCTCATAAAGGTCGTTACAATGTTATTTTGTTGGTGATTTGTGTTGAATGAGTGTAAAAAGCTGTACATGTTAACATGTACCTCGTTTAATTTGGCAAGTTAACGAAAGTCTATGTGCGCGCAACTGATATAAAGTTACCACAGAAAGTATGCTGGTTTATACAGGAAAGTTTTTTTTAGAATAATTTCTTTTTTAGGAGTTTATGTCAGTTTTGTTAAGTTCTTATAGTGCACAATCCCTAAAACGAGAATCGGAAAACAAAACATTCTTCTTCCTTTGTAGTAAAACACAAAGTACGGATTTAAAATAAATCTATGTATTACATTTGAGTTTTCATACTGCATGCATTTAAAATCTACCTTGAATCAGAGCTGTGTGTGTACCGTTACGTAAGCTATCCCTCACCCGCGGCCTAGGAAATCGGTCACCATGGTCGCGACGGGGCTAACTAGCGGTCAGCGGTTATCTAATACACGAGACTTGCGTCTATCATATATAAGTTTATTTAGCCGCGGACTCTAGAATATACCCGTAAATACAAGATCTGTTTTAATTTCTTCATGTTATAAGAGTTTGTCCATCTTGTTTTTATTTAATTGAACATTAGAGTGTAAATTAAGAAGACGTTCTGAAAATTTATAAAGGCGATATTACTACAAATCGGAAACTTCGTCAGACTTATATTAATGGTTGGTTTGTAGGTCTAAAATGTTTTTAAATCTGTACAAATATTGTTTTAAATCAACAAACAACCTACAAATATTAAATTTAAATGATGATCATCCCTCGCACATGGCTGAGGAGATCCCGCGAGAGTGGATAGTGTTGTGTTCTTCTACATGTCACGCGTGCATGTTTCAGATTTTTGTACGAACACAACTATTTTCTTTTATCATGATTTCAACTATGATATTGGTTTAAGATGAAAAGACAAATTTATTTTACATGTACAGTTGATTTAGCAATGATTAATACGATTGACAACAAGGTAGTTTATTATAATCAAAGTTCCATGTTTCATGTTTGCGGTAGGTGCTGGCACGATAAAAGGATGTCCTGAATTGAGGCATTCGGGTTTTTTTAATTGGCAAGAAGATAATCAGATTTGACGAAAATCATTTTTTGGCGACTTCTTCTTATGTGTAACATTTTCACTTTCCCACCCGTTTGTTTATTCGGTCAGTCTGTGTCAATTCAATTGCAGCGTGCGACCGAAAATCAGCGCACACAGCTGAGAACATCTATAGCCCCAGCCGGGTTATGTTTATGGCTGCAGATCATCAATTGTTATGTAATTAAGTAACAATTTATCGAAGGTTATCGAATATTATTGAGTATCGAAGTGTGCTTTCACTACAGTGGTCAATTGTTAAACAATAAGGATATTATTCGAAGCCAGTCATCTTCACATTATACATGTAGGTGCGAAATCGTAATCGGATAATGTTGCTAATAAATCAACCTGTTGAACACGCTAAACTTCTACAGATATAAACGGAATAATATATTATACTTAAAAGTTTTAAGTCAAAGGAAAATTGTTCTCGGATTAAGAAGTTATGAAATACGACTACATTATGCAACGCAGTCGGTCGCCATAGAAATCATCAAAGTACTGCAAGTGTCGACAGATTTCTTGTTTCTTTGAAATACATGTACCATGATAGTTCACTACTAGAGTCAAGCTAGCCAGCAATTATTAGGCCGCCTTGCACCCAAACTAGGACTTGTGCTCATAAGGTGAGCCCGGATTCCTCGGGGATTCCGGCGCCAAATTAGGCACTAGTGACAACGGTTTCCGGCGCCAGGGCGCGGAGTAGACCTTAAGTGAACAAATTATTTCTAATGTAGCGTTCTAAACAAGGCGCCCTGCGCCCAAACTATGACTTGTGCTCATTAGGTGAGCCCGGATTTCTCGGGGGACGGGTAATCCCTTGAGGATTCCGGCGCCAAATTAGGCACTAGTGACACCGATTTCCGGCGCCAGGGCGCGGAGTAGACCTTAAGTGAGCAAATTATTTCTGAAATGTAGCGTTCTAAACAAGGCGCCCTCCAAACATTGAAAGTTTTTACTTCACAGAAAGATTGCTTAGTGTGTGACATGATTTTGTTTCAAGGTTATTTTGTGAAGTTCAAGGTCATTGGAAGAAATTTCATAAGTTGTGTCTGCTTTATACTGTTTTTAAGGAGAAACATTGGATATTGCTTTTTTATTTAAAGATTGCTGATGACCTGAGGATGTGTCATGAACTTGACCCAGGGTCAGTTGTGCAAGTTCAAGGTCGTTTGAAAAATAAATGCTTCTTTCTTGTCTGTCATATCTACATGTAATATAAATGGAAATGATTAGAAGCTAAAATTTGACACAAAGATTGCTTGTGACATGTACTTAAATATGTCCCGACTTGAACTTTGATCATCTGTGCAAGTTCAGTGTCACTATCAGAAAAAGAAGCATCCATTATTTCCTTAAGATAAATACTTTAGTTATTATTTTGTTTTTCTTAGTGGGGAGGGGAGGAGTTATTTGTGAGGTTGCTCACAGAACCGCCAGTTAGTCCACTGAGAGCACTCTCCCCCTTTCTGGCAACCAAAATTCACCTTAAATTAACTTAAAGGAAATTGAATTTTGGGGCATTGTTCCCCCCTCCCCAACACACATTTTAGTAGAAGGCAATATAATTTTTTATGGCAAATTGAAAACAAATTATAATAAACAAAACAAGATATATCTGCCTCACAACAGCCCCCCCACCCTCCCCTACCACTACCACGGATTAGGTTTTGAATATTAATTTTTTCTTTTATTGGCTTGTTAATACATTTCGGATAAATTTGTTCCCCGAAGCAAAAACGATGCTGAGTGATTGCATGGCCAAACGTTATACGGAGAGTTGTCCCTCCCACTGAGCACCTCTTGTACAGCGCACCCTCAGGTTGGAGAAGTCGTCATCGTTTATTTTTGATTTTCTGAACTTACTTTTATCATATTGACAATCCTGTCTGATTAAAATCAGCACCCTTCTGCTTACACTCATCAGGGTCTGATATATATCGATAACAATTCATCTTCACATGACCTCTATATTTGCACACAACCTTAATATATATCTCATTTACCAAATACATGACTTTATCTGTTAATGAGAGGTGCAACTCTTCAATACTCAGTCTGGGGGTTACATAGAAAGCAGGATTAAAATAATATGCCTGTCTCCATTTAAAAAATTCCAATACATTTTTTAAAGCCCTGATTGGTAAGAATTTTAGGTCGGGTGAAGATGACCCCCTATCAATACCTGTCAGACCCTGTAAGGAGAAGAGGGTGCTTTTAATCAGACTGATTGACAATCCTTTTCCGACAGGAAGCTGCAACGGAAGACCTATTCGTTGCTTTGCAACGAGCTCGTCTCTAGTTTTAATGAATTTTTGTATCTCTTCGTTTTTGTCCGAATCAGACTAGCTGTATTTGTGACGGGCTATGGGGTCTGGTGTCACCCCCCTTCTTTCCATCCAGTTCCTATGTTCATGTGCATTTATTTAATTTTTACATTTCAACTTTGAATTTACTTGAATATTAATTATAGGTAATATATGTGTACTATTGTGTACAAGAAGTAATGGATATATGCCGATAACAGTTCTGTATGAAAAAAAAAATCAGTTTCGAGGCCCGTCTGATATTTTTTCATACAGAAGTGTTTGAGGCATATATCGTACTTAAAACACTGCCATTGATTTTCATTGTTGATTTACTTGAGACAGTCCGATTTTGAAGGATATCAGTACTGTAACCACCGGTACGGTCTGATATTAAGAAGCTCACTAATATCGGACTGTCACAGGTAAAATTTTAGACTGCTGGAACAAAGGGATGACATCATAGCAGTGTTTTAACTGTGCACTATTGTGTACAAGAAGAATAATTAACGTACTATTGAATGAATAGTGATTGATTTTTTTTCAATGCATGTATCAGAAATACTACTAATAATACTAATAGTTAATATTGAAACTATCAATGACAGTCTTTAGGTCATTTTCTTTACCTCTAGAGTATGTGTAACCTTTGTGGAGATTAAGGACAACATCGATTTGTAATAGTTACTTTTACATGGTTTTTGTGCAATAGATTTTTCAAACTAGATTTTTTCCCGAGCCACTTTTCATTTTTTTTTTCAAAAAAATTGCTTAGAGTATTGAATACCGGTATATCCGGTACAGTTTCATCAATACATAGAATTTTAAAAAGTAAATTCAACACGGAACCTACCATTGCTTACAGCTTGGTCATCATGATCATAGGCATCATGATCATAGGCATCATGATCATAGCCCCCCCCCCCACCTTTTTTTGCAAAAAAATACATACCAAAGACTTATTATACTGAATGTCTTAATATTATAGCAAATTTTACTGCTTTTATGCGCATGTAACAATTCGTTCTATCGGCCCGTTGCCAAGTGTGTTGCTAACGCTGAGGTATTAGAACGGATTGTCAACTGCGTCTTAACCAATCAGATTTCAGTATTTAACATGAAAGTATAATAATATATATATAATGCAATGACATTACGAACTACTCCCTATCGTATTTCATATTGGTTTATCTCTTCAACTATTTTTAGAAAAGGTAGGACAACAAAGTAGTGCCATTAAAAATAAAAGTTCCTTTATTAGCAGACTACATATAAAAATTATGAAGCTAAGTATTTTTATGAACATCATACTTGTAACTGAGGAGCATTTTTATTGTAAGTATATTAAGCAAAATGTGATTTAACCTGAAAGTGTATGATATTATTTTGTGTTATGTGATGCTACTCTGATAGGCAGGAGTTTTCTACTTTCACTTTCTTTTTTAGGGGTTGAAGTAAACAGACGAATTTTGCGGGAAAACGAATCTGCCATCAAACCAAGAAATTCGGACCAAAAAAGGACAACTTGTTATGCTTTAGTTTGAGGGGTCACTCGTTGCTGAACGAAAATTAGGGAGAATGCTGTGTGTCTTAATGTTAACACTATCGGCTATGAAGAATGTATTAGTGGACTATACCCATATGCATGTTAAAGTGATTAATCTTTTTGTTGTTGGTCACGTGTACAATAAATTTGGAAGCCATGTTTGCATTCTTTTGTGCGTCTAAAGTCATTTTATGGACTAGTACATCGTGAATCATATATCAATGTGGCTAGTAATAATATAACTATGTAACTTTCATTTAGAAACTAAACAGTTAAAGATTATTTCACTCGAAATAAAAGAAAATGTTAGACATGTTAAATTGCATTAAATTCACAAAACACACTCACAGAATTTTTCAACATGATTTGATATAACGATGTCTGGTATGTTAATTAATGTCATTTGCAAGGATTAACCAGAAAGTTCAATATATCTAAATCTTCACAGTTTTAAATCCAATAAAAAATGTTTATCCTAATGCAAATTATTTAAACCAATTAATTCCTCTGTTTCATTTGTAATATATGACTCAGGTGGTCTATAATATCAGATACTCAAGTTCAAGTTCAGTTTATTCGCTCAAACCAAATCATTTGGTACAAGAGGAACATGTATATACAATACACATAAATATAAATCGTCAGAGGTACATACATAATGGTAAATTTTCATACAGGAAAAATATATGAAAAAAAAGACATACTATATAAAGAATCACTACTTATTTAAGACTATGGTATAAAGGATAAAAATAGGAAAACAGCTAAGGGGAACAGACAGCATCGAAAATATTTGAAATAAACACACACAGTTTTCTTAGCGATTTACAGTTGCTGTTGGTCATGAGATCAGAGAACTTAAAAAAGTTTGGTCTTTTCCAATATTTTTTGTCTAGATATTTTTTCCTTATTTCTTCTAGGGCCGAACATTCTAAAATATAATGAAATTCATCGCCAATGAGACCTTTATTACACAAAAGACATAGCCTCTCATTCCGAGGAATGTTATACCATCTGCCTGTCTCTACAGGGAGGCGATGGTTTGATGTACGAAATTTAATTAGTTTTTTTCTTAGTTTTACAGGTAAAATATCGAGATACTTCTCGAAGCAAAAATTGGGTTTTAAAATTTTATACACATGACCTCTGGAAGAACAATTTATATCGTTTGACCATATTTGCACAAATTGGTCTTTTAATCTTTGTTTTACAGTAGCAGTTAAACATTTTATATTGACAAAATTTTGGTTCTGCCAGACATATTGTAGCCCGCACATGTTCAAAATTCTTTGAATACAGTTTAACCATGGGCTTTTACACTCACCATTCAAATGTTGTGAAAATAAATATCTGTACACTGTATATACAATTTTGTTATCAGGGCTTATTAACATTTTTCCCCAATATGTAATTATTCTTGTATAGACATTGATATACAAAGGATAACGCCCTGTTTCACCATATATCATAAAATTCGGTGTTGTGCTTCTTAAATTAAGTACTGTTTTCAAAAATTTCAAATGTACACGTTCAATAATATCTAGATTTTCAAAACCCCAAATTTCACAGCCGTACAGTAAAACTGGTAAAACAACCTTATCAAACAAATCAAACTGACAATTTAATGGTAAATTAAAATTTCTAATTTTCCTTATAACCCCATACATGGCTTTTTGAGCCTGTTCACACAAATGCTTTTTTGCTTTAGAAAATGAACCAGTTCTTGACAATACAATACCCAGATACTTAAATTCTTTAACATTTTCAATAATTTCTCCTTTATAATAAAAAGTCTTTTTCCATGTTGCACCTTTGGAGAAAACCATTATTTTTGTTTTATTAACATTAACACTAAGTTTCCACCGAGTACAATATATATAAAATTCGTTGAGTGCATTTTGTAGGTCTTCCGCAGATTCCGCCATTATGACGGTGTCATCGGCGTAAAATAAAATAAGTAATTTCAAATGTAATGATAAATCGTTTTCAATTTCGTTACGTATACTTTGCAAACCAACAATATTATTTTCCAATAGGAAGTTTTCTAGGTCGTTAATGTAAAGAGAAAATAAAAAAGGGGAAAGATTTTCTCCTTGCCTTACACCTACGTTACATTCAAAAAAATTCGAGGAAATACCATTTAACTTTACTAACGACTTAATACCCATGTACATATTTTTTATATATCTAAAACATTTCCCGTTAATTCCATTCAAAATAAGCTTTCTCCACAGGCCGGTCCTCCATACAGTATCAAACGCTTGTTTAAAATCGATAAAAGCACAAAATAATTTCTTTTTTCTTTTCATAAAAATATCACAGAGAAATCGTATTGTCATAATATGATCTATAGTTGAATAGTTTTTTCTAAATCCAGCTTGGTTTTCATAAATGAGATTTGTCTCGGTGGCGTACGCTTCAAGACGATTGGCTAAATTACTAGTGAAAAGTTTACCTAAACAACTTAAAAGAGATATAGGGCGGTAATTTTCCGGCTGAGTAGGATCCCCCTTATTTTTATAAATATCTCTGTTACAAACGTGAATTCAAACACGCAAACCATAAAGCACTTTCAATAAAGACGAATACAAGTTGCATGAATTTAATGCTGCATTATGACGCCAGGCGGCAGTGTGCGCGCTACAATTGCTGCTCCCCGAAAAAAAACAACGTAGCTAGATAAATGTGGGATGTTTCGTACCATGACATTTCGCCCCAATGTTTATATGCTCAGATCAAGAAATGGAGGGGAGGTTTAGTAAGGGATAATTTATAATTTTGTTTTCCGGGAGACAGTGGGGGGGGGGGGGGTAGGTCGAGTTCTATTTTCAGTAGGTTTACTATGTGAATTTAAAAAAGTTTGAATTTTCAAGGGTGGTGGGGTGACTGGACCCCCCCCCCTAAAATAAAATAAAATTCTAAGTCTGCGCATCAGTTATTTATATGAGACGATATAATCTTACAGTTCTCATAATTAGCACCCGTATCATAATTATCATCATCGCAAGCTTGATATGGAAGTCAGTAAATTCAACTCTTCATTTAATCAAAACCAGTTGACAGGTAGACATATATGAGGTTCATGTCTCTAAGTTACATGTATCATAGCTTAAACACTTTCAAATCTAAACATGGACATTCAGTTACATGTACATGATTTATATTAAAATAAACAAACCTACAATAAGCATGGCGTGAATGATACATACACATTTTTATCACTTCGAAAAGTGTAAATAAGAAGCATACATTATGTATGTTTTGTATTTTGGAAGAAAAAAAAAATATTTTATTTAGAACTTTATATAAGAATTTTTAATAAGATTTTGATTTAGATTTTAAACCAAAACGTATAAACAGTCATGTCACATACCGTATTTTAATCTCTTTGCCTGGTTTGTTTTCGTTTACTCATTCTGTAATTAAGTCACTGATACTTTAGATTCGTTAATTTTTACCGCGTATACGTATATTTACTTCTGCGACTCCACCGTTCTGTGCCGTCTCGCAAGAATATAAAATCGCATGCACCAAACTTTGTTTTCATATCACAAGTTCAAAACTTTTAGAAAAAAAGTGAGATTTTAAAACCTGCAGTTTTAAGTTTTTTAACCCGGAATTTCACGCGGATATTAATTCATCGCATTTAATCAGGGATACACAGTACTGTAGCCTAACGAGAGGTACATAGTGATTCATGCAAGTGATAATTTTCACACGTACTAGAGTACAAGAAAAGCTACTTCTAAGCATTTCGTACCCCAGTCCTTTCATTGTTTTTCAAAAACATCTTTAAATTTGGTTTAAATTTATTTCTATTTCATTTACATGTTCCACGGGTACCTCTGGACAGAACCGTGCATCACCCCACCTCTTTTCACCTCAAATGAAAATAAAGTCCTGTCGACAAGTACTTATGACATGTTCCTCTTCTAAAAATTAACCGTTCCTGCAAATAATTTGCAAATAATTTGTTACTGCATATATATACGGTACATTGCATTGCGGATCTAGAATAAGATCAGATCCACCCCAATGGGAAATTCACACTTTTTTAATCAACCAATAAAAAAATCAATACAAAATTATCTTTCAGACCCCCCCCCCTATGATTTTTTAAAAACCGCGCGGAGGCATTTTACATGTATTAAAGGGGCATGGTCACGATTTTGGTCAAAAATTATTTTTCCGATTATCATGTTTACTATGCTTTAGTAAGGCATTTTTAATATGCAACCCAAATTTGAGTGTCATTCGTTGTGTTATAAGCGAGTTACAGAGCTTAGTAATTCTTTGCTATGTAAACAAAGCTTTTGTTTACATTTTCAATGTTGAAGCGAAAATTCCAAATCTAAACCTAAAATGAATGTGTTAAACGTTTGGGTCTGTTTATTTATGCTTAAAATGAATAAAAAGATACACAAATCAGCTTGAAAAATATTTTTTACTGGTATATTGAACCTATGTAAACAAAAACAGGGCACGAGTCTTGTTTACATGACAATTAATTGTAAGATCTGTATCTTGCTTATTACGTAACTACTGACTCTCAAATTCTATTTGATCATTGGAAATGCATTCTAAAAGCAGTGTAAATAATAAAAACAGAGAAAATGATTTGGACCAAAATCGTGACCATGCCCCTTTAAAAAAAAAACGTATCTTTTTGAGTCTACGTATATCGTGGCTTGTTAAAAGTTGACTATATTAACATGTATTTCATATTCCTATACTAAGCCCTTAATTTGAGATGTTTTCACTAACTTATTATTATTTATGCCATTTGTTAGTTTCGTTTTAATAAATCTTCGGGAGCAGCAATTGTAGCGCGCACACTGCCGCCTGGCGTCATAATGCAGCATTAAATTCATGCAACTTGTATTCGTCTTTATTGAAAGTGCTTTATGGTTTGCGTGTTTGAATTCACGTTTGTAACAGAGATAGAAGAAAGAATTTACACGAATAAGAAGAGAATGTTGCAACATAGAATTAAGCAAACAATGAAGGATAAAAAAGAATCAAAGTGAAATTGAATAAGCATGAATATGAAAACAATAAAGTGACATGCAAGTGTAAATGTAATGAAGAATAAAGAAGTAAGCATAATAAGAATAAAAGCAAGATACATAGAATATTGGCGGTAATTCCCTTCCATAGTTACATGCACCTCAATATTCATCAGACAATAATTACTACTGATGTTGACGCTCTACAATGACTTTCTCTCAAACACTCTCATCGACCTCGGATTGTAAAACTCACGGGCAAATCGAGTCGCCATTTCACACACAGTTTTATATGTATATAAACACACCACACTTCGTCATTTTACGGACCTGGTGACGATGTTTAAAAAATTTTCAGTACAGATTTGTTGTAAGGAATCGAAGATATATGCTGTAAAACGTCTTATAGATGGTACATTGTGAAAAGTTATGTAAAATATATTTATTCACTAAACAGTTTCTGACGAATTTTTTCACAGTAAACTGAATAACGTAATACGATGAGCGAGGTACGATCTGTGACTTTTCTCCATATGCGCCCGTCCTTGCTTTTGTTTTTTGTTTAACTGTTACATGTACGTAAACATCGCTCCGTTTGTTCTCAAATAAACTCGCGAGTACAACTTTATTATGAGCTTTCTTCAGCATTTGTTTCCGTGTGTTAGCATCATGTTCTCAACATGCTTTTTTAAATGGGTGGGTCTATATAAATGCGTCAATCGGAATCTTGTTGCGAATCGCAATTGAAATACACACCGGTTAGATAGTGTCATCACTCAACGCAATGCTAGAATGTGCTTCATAGATGACTGTAGTATTCTACTGAGCTACTAAACTGTAGCTTTTCGGAAATATTGCCGAGATTTGCGAACCCTAGATCTATTGTCTAGTACATGCAACGAATAAAATGAAAATATACACAGATGTACTGGCTCAGAAAAACGTGCGTTGAACTTGGATTTTGTTTGTTTTGTGTTTTAAAAACTGATTTATCCTGTTAAAACATTAGATTTCATTTTACCACTACTGTTTTATTCGTGACCTGGAGAAATTGAAAAGATCCCTGAAAACATTATTTATTTCTTTGCTCATTTTGCTTAAATCTGGTGCGGAATAGTTTACCAATATTGCCATTAATTTTATGGGATGGAGAAAAGGTCAAGCATCACACGGCTTTGGAAATAAACATGTATAATTATAAACAGTTTTATTCAGGGTCCATATCTTTTGAGTCCTTTTTTGATAAAGAAGACATACCTTTGTACATAAATGATCTAGAGGTCATAGGTCAAACTTTATAATGAAAAGTCCTTTGCTTGTACGCTCTTATTAAATTATGGACATGTCCCAACATGTCCCATTAACAGTATTATTTTACTGCAAAAAATCCAATCGGATGCAAATTTGAAGACCTTGTAAAAATTATACATATTAGTGCAAAACTCCTGACATTACACAGAATTTTTTAAAATGAAAATATAAAAAAGATTCTTCAAAATCTCGCATATTAAATGCAGGATTAAACAAATGAAACTGCCGCGACTGAATATTGTATAATTTTTTTTTTCAAATTTTCATTCACTTTTGTTGTGAGCTAATGGAAATAAACCATTTGAAGTCGAAGATAAAATATTGATTGACTCTGCGGTTTCATGATGACGTGCATCCCAAAAGCATTTTCCAGTTTTATCAAACATGTTCTTGTAAACTCATTCCGTTTTCTATATACCTACATGTATTAACTGGCTATGAAGACAAATTAAAGTAAGTGTGTTGGCCCACGAGACTGCAACTTTTTCCCTGTGAAGAAATTGAGGGAAAATGCTGTCGAGAGGGAAAATAAACACAAATGTACTACATGTATGCCCAAATAGTTAGTAAAAACCTGACAAGTATTTTATCATACCAAAGCCTTATTTGTTCTCGTTACTTTGAAAAATCTACAATACCTGTAAAGCACAATAGTCCAATCCTCACTTTTCAAAAGTTGTTCCCCTTTGCGGGGTCAACCCAAAGGTCTAAAGAAAAAAACCCACAAATGTCCCTTCTTTATACAATCAAATATTTGGGCGTATTGTGATAAAATCGCTTTGAATTTTATTTATTCATTCACTATGTGGTGGCAACCCACATCTTGAATGAGGCATTCCGGGGCAAACAAAATACATACCAAAAACGGATTTTAATGTCAAACGATATAAATACAAATATATATATGCAAACTTCTTTACTACAAAGGCTACTGAAATAAATCTACGGGTTTTCCCCCAAAGACGACGGCCAAGAGACATAGCTTTTGTAAACTGTAAATTGAGATTACACAACTACGATTTCCACATAGTTATCCAAGTAGGAAACTCACGACCAGTTGTGCATGTAAGCGTAAAGCATTAGTACATGTATGCGATACTGGCCGCGGGTTTTCGACGACAATAATTATCATACATGTAATATGCCACATTCAAACGACGCCACCGTCTTACAGTACTTTCAGTACTTTGATTATAAATTGGTTTGATAATACCGATTAGCCACTCATCTGGAACGATCCCACTACAGAAAATAATATTAAAAAACTTCTTATACACTGGCAGAAAAATAGACAGAGTCGATGAAATGTGTTCATTTACAATAAGATCATACCCAGCGGCTTTACTATTTTTAAGTTTCTTAACTGCCGCAACTATTTCTTCATCCGAAATTTCACCGTTAAGAATATCGTCAAACATACATGTGTCAGACAAATCATTCCCAATAAAATCAGGGTTATCAATATTAGATACATCATTTTCACAACCCTCGTTCATATCCTTTAAAAATTGAAACATATCGTCAATGTTAACAGCACTTTTTTCATCACGATTTGATCCATTTAAAATTCTCCAGTAGCCTTTCGGGTTTGTAGAGCGCAAGTTGACAAGTTTTTTGGTAATATTTTTCTTATACTCTTTGATACAATCATCCATTGTTCTCTTGTATTGCTTACTTAATACCTTCAAATTTTCTTTATTGTTTGTTGAATTATTTCTATTATACAGTCGTTTTGCTAAATGAAATTTCCTTCTTGCTGTTCTACAAACCCGATTAAACCATGACTTATTACATTTTTTGTTATTAAAATTCTCTACATGTGTACTCATGCCGAACGTCTCTCTGGCTTACAGTGTTGACAAATACTGTGCATATATCTTTTGCTATTTTGGAAATGTTCTCTTTACTAATACCATTGATACAAAAGGAAAGATTGTTATCGATAAGTTCACTTTCAATTTCACACACAGCTGACATCTTAATATTACTGCGAAAATCGTCTGCTTTGTCCGCACACCAGAGTTTTACGCTTGGTTGGTTTTTACCTGGAATGCTATTTTTAGCGTCATCAATACAAATGGTAAGCGAGAAAGAAATTGGATTGTGTACATCCGAGAACAGGTCGCAAAAATTGTTAATATTAAAGGTTTCTAAAATTGCAAAAAAATTGGCACTGGCTAAAACATAGTCCACAGTGCTACTATCTTTACAGGTGGTGCCACCAATATTTTTATCGTTACCAACTCTACTATTCACAATATAAATATCATTATTCTTACAGAATTCAACAAGCTTGTAACCAAAGTTATTTATAGTATGATCTCGTACAATTCTATCTAAAGGAATCTGATAATTATCAAAAACAGTAGAACGGGTGGCGACCTCGGGTTGAATTTGACAATGAGTTACGTGTGCTAAAAAATCATCAGGAGTATAGTAGTCCTGCATCTTACCAACCCTGGCGTTGAAATCGCCAAACAAACATAAATATTTACAGTTACTATTTACATTAATTATCTCTTGCTCAATCTCTGAAAAACAATCAGGGGAGGAATATCTGCTCCCTTCGGGTGGAATGTACACTAACCCACATACAGCATCTTCACTTATATTTAGCAAGGTTTTGCTTAATTTAAACAGAAAAATAAATTTACAATCTGTTTCCAATATTTTTACATGTTTTACAATAGTATCTCTTATAGCTAGAATTAAACCACCAGATCGTCTGTTAGAAAGTTTGTGTCTATTTTTCATGTAAGTGACGTAACCGGGAATTTGAATATTGTCCGAATCATCAGTTTTTGTTTCCGAGAGTCCAATAATGTCATAGTTTGCAATAAAATCACATAATTCGGGATAATTTAACTTTTGTTTGACACCGCATACGTTAAGCGAGAGTAATTTCAGAGACGTATAGCTGTCTGTTCACGAGAATTGTTCTCCTGCGTCTCCCTATCCGATTCGGTCGGGGGTTGATCCTTGACGCTGACGTTTAAAAGCCTGTCGATCGTCTTTGGTCGGGTTTTGCGGGGTGTACTGACGCTCGGCTGTTTGGTTGCTAGCGGCTCGCGTCCGAGCTGGCGTGGGCGTTGGAGCTGCTCTCGGAGCGGATCCTATAGGTGGGATATATTCCTGTCCGTCAATATAGAGCACGTCCCGAACCAGTTTAACTTTTCGGTGGTCTTTCTTTGCTTGGCGGAGGACGGGGTATAGCTTCCTTCTCCTTTCCTCGATTTCAGGGGGAAATTGTTCGTTGACCCAAACGTTGGATTTATGGAGCTTCTGGGGGGCACGTGTACGGATGAATTCTCTATCCTTAAAATAGGTAAACTTGGCGACAATATTTCTGGGTTGGGAACTGTACTCCTTCCATTTACCCATTCTGTGGACCCTTTCGAAAGGAACTTCGTAATCCAGTTTATACTTTTTTTGGATAAATTCTTGTAGGACAGCTTCGGTATCTTCATGTCTCTCCTCCGGGATTCCAGAAAATATCAAATTGTCTCGCATTGAACGAGCCTTTAGGTCTGTCACTGAATTTTGTAGATTTTCACTTACTTCTTTTATTGACACAAGCTCTTTTTCCATGATTCTTTGGCCCTGAATACACTGATCTGTGAGTGTCTTACTGTCTGTCATCAGTTTTGTGTTTCTTTCTGTTGACTCTTTCACAGTACCGAAGACGTCTCCGAGGGCTGTCATATTTCTGTCAAAGTCCGTAAGATCTTTTTTCACCTTTACGAACTCTTCATCCAAAGTACTCACTCGGGATTTTAACGAATTCACTGAAGCTTGTAGCTCATTAAATGGTGCCATTTTCTGTTCCATTGCAAAGAGTCTAGAATCAAGGGAATCACTTTTAAGTTCTATATTTGCAAGTTTGGAGTTCATTTGAATTAATAAAGAGTGTATAGATGTTAAGGTGATTTGCCTCTCGTCGAATTGACTGACGTTTTCGTTGTCATTGGCATTTTCTGATTCGGTCTGCCCATATAATATTGCTCGGCTCTCTGACAGAATTGAAGTTGAAGATACTGGCTTGAATGAGGCGCGTAGTCCATTATCTGACACAATGGACCACCTGAGTCTTATGTCTTACCTAAAACATTTTGAAATTTCTTGAACAAAACAACAAAGGCACGCTTTGTATCACTCATTGTCATAAAACGGTAATGAGTAGTGAGGAAGGCTGCCATACAAAATTGATGAGATGCTTAGGTGTATAAAAAATATTTTTCTTATGAAATGTGAAAAAAGTTTGAGTACAAAATCCATCATTAAAGCCCAAATCATTACAACAAAACCATACGCATGCGTAGAAAAAGGAGAGTATTTTTTTTTATTTTGCGATTTGGAACCTCTTGGATAGTGGATTGTTTTTACGAATAACGATTTAAAAAGACCAATTAGAAATATTCTAGGAAAGACACCTTCTATAGCTTTTCCCTATCTGAAGTCTGAGATTTTACGTCGATGTGTATTGGAACTGAATATTGCGAGAAATATTCATAGTTGTATATGGGTGCGAGTGTAAAACTTCCTTTTTCTTTCTTTTGGCTGCCTACACTGCCTATCATTTTGGCAAAAGTGAATATATAAGCCCCGTTGCTAAAAAGTATAAAAGATTCTCGACACCCCGTGACTTCTACTTTATTTTAGTTTTTATGACAGTACGTCACAACATGGCAATTTTAACGCATTGTAAAATAAGGAGTTCATATCGCCAAAATCGGGTGACCCGCAGGTTCCGGGTTCGAATACTGCAGGGACTTTTATTTTCATTAATAGCGGTAAAATTTGAAAAGTAGATTTTTCCCCCAAAATTGAGTAATTTGATTTAGTAATTTATTTAGTAATTTATAATAATTGGCTTGTATGCAGAACTTTTCCCAGGTGCATGTGTGGAAGACCCTTAAATAAAAATCTTTTTTTTTTCTAGAATGGGTGAAAACTTCAGAACTTAGACAACAATCACCGATATCACACAACAGCACATTTGTCACTGAGTTCAACAAATAATGCTGGTTTTAATAAAATGATACATGCATTTAAAACATTATCCGGCAATAAAATCAAACAAGAGGCCCATGGGCCATATCGCTCACCTAAGGAACAATAGGTATGATAAAAATCAGCTTAGTGGAGTCATAATACAAACTATCTAGACAATGTACAATAATACATGTAGATCCTGTATAAATAAAATCCATTAGTCCCCCTGGATATTCTTATGTTTATAATCATTAGTCCCTTTTCTAACAGGATGATTTTATAGTCAAATCACATGTTGAGTATTGCAGTTCTCAAAAAGATCCTTAACAATTGTTTATATATGGAATATAAACCTACATCAAACTCTGAACCCCTTGTGAGGCCGAAGAATTGTCCAGGGGACAAAGCCTAAATAATTATATAGAATCATCTGGCTGATTAGTTTCTGAGAAGAAGATTTTTAAAGATTTTCTCTATATATTCCTATGTAAAACTGTGACCCCCCCCCCTTGTGGCCCAACCCTACCCCCGGGGGTGTCATGATTTTCACAACTTTGATCTACACTACCTGAGGATGCTTCCACACAAGTTTCAGCTTTCCTCGCTGATTGGATTCTGAGAAGAAGATTTTTAAAGATCTACTCCATATATTCCTGTGTAAAATTGTGACCCCCCCCCCCATTGTGGCCCCATCCTACCCCCGGGGATCATGATTTTCATAACTTTGAATTTACACTACCTGAAAATGCTTCCACACAAGTGTCAGCTTCCCTGGCTGATTAGTTTCTAAGAAGATTTTTAAAGATTTACTCTATATGATATTCCTATGTAAAACTGTGACCCCCCCATATATAAAACAGAATGCGAAAGTCCAAATTAAATAAAATTTTCACTGTTAGCGCTTTAAGCCATGTTGGCTCTTTAGACAGTTATACAAAATTCTGTATTTTTTGCTGTACCAAGGCTTTATTTATCCACACACACACACACGTGTGTGCGTGATCGATCAAAACTAAAGCTAAACTCCACGGGCTTGCACCGACTGACCCCAAACTTTCACCTACATGTGACTGTTGTTACCTTGGTAACCTTCATATTTTATTTTACAGTGTCCAGAATATATTGAATACTGTGAAAAATCTTTTAAAAAGCATTTTTATGAAACACCATGGATGTCCAAATTGCTTCAATTGTTTAAGAATGAGAATATTACAGATTTGTTTAACCTTTATTATAGCATAGAATTTGTATTTATTTTGTTGTTGTTTATGTTTTGATTTCTTTTAATCATTATCGTTGTTTATATATGTATGTCTCCTGTAAAAAAAAAATATACCCACTACCGAAATAAATAACGTTAAGTGTCTATGGTTCTGATAGCCAATAATTATCATAATTTACATAGCTTTATGCTTTGTATGGATAAAATGATTCACGTAGGCTGTGAAGGTAGTGATCATTGCAGAAAACTACATAACTATAAAAAAAAAAAAAAAAATAGCTGACGCGGCCGTTCATGTATTTTTTCTACAATGTTGTTACCTTCATTCCAGCATAAACCACCAAAGAAATCAATCTAGTGCTCAAATAATGAGATATCAATTTATGTTATTTGTTGAAATCAACACAATACACTCCAAGGCGCAGTTTTATACTATACATGTATTTTTTTTATTTACATAAATTAATCTGATTGACATTATTTTACATGACTATTGAATGAACACAGGAAAAAGAACAAATATGAAGGATGACGGAGAGGAATCAACACAGCAATAAACAGGACACGGGTAACAATAAGTTCAAATGACAAAACTACAGGATCTATCTAGGAACAAATATTAAAATCAGCAAATTTCTATTAAAAATATTCTTAAATTTTTAAGGGTACATTTTATCAAAATTTAAAGTCAGATATGATAAATATAATTGATCTTTACACTGGTCCTGGGTTCAGTTTTTACAAAAAAGGCAGATGAAGTTTTAGACTGACCGAACAGAATTCAGAAACCAAATACCAATGGTGGGTAGATTAACAGATTAAAAAAGACCTCCCCTCTTTCTCTCTCTCTCTCTCTCAATAATAATATATGCATACTTGCATTTGAAACTAGGACAATAAATCTAGGATCACAATTTTACAATAATTACTGTTAAAACATTATTTACTAGTAAATAAATTACATCTACCGGTACCTAATAATCATCTAATCAACATTCAACAATGCAATGATGTGACTTACATGTGCAGAAATATATGTACCTTGTATGTAGTTACTACTGAATGATTTCAGTAACCATTGATACTTGAATAAATTCAATCTGTAAAATAAATTACCATAACGTAAGGGTTTTTTTGTACACAGATAACTTATTTTGTAATATCTATAATGCAATGACATTTTTTAAAAATAAAAATGGAATGGTATTAAATGTAGATATATATATATACAGCATATTCATCATATATACATATTTAGATATTTATACATAACAACTGTTACAGATTTTCCTTCAGTCACCACCAGAGGTCAGCTAAATCTCTACACATGTATTGACTGAACCATTCATAGGTAAACAATTGCAATAATCGGATGATACATAATTCTGACTTCACAGGTCAAGTTAAGAAGCCTGACAAAGGTGATGAGAGACAAAAGTTTTCATTGGATTAAAATAAAAATAATAAAAATAAAAATAAAATTTGTCGTTTTAATTTGGCATTGCATTAGTTATTAATTTGGTCCATCAAAATATGACATGTTACATTTATCTGTGCACCAATACAAATATATGTAACATTTTTATTACGTATGATGCCGGCCAATCAGATGGTTGTAAGTAACAGATCATACAAATGTAATATGTAATAACACTAAATGCAACAAATGTATAACAAATAGAGGATTTCATGTTTCTCATCTTAAGAAGCCCATGTATTTCTAAGCAAGTTGCAATTGTTTGCAGTTACTGCATTACCGTAGTTCATTTTTCAGCACTGTGACAATAAAAAAAATCCCTGCCCATTTATTGCTTCATGTATCTGCATGAGAGTCATTTTTTACGGCTTCGTTATCATTTACAAAAACTACTTTTAAAAGAGATTTTTGATTTAAACAACAATTAAAATACATTCCAGAGCAAAAGGACGTTATTCCACGACTGGAAAATTGCAACAAACTGAACTGCAGCAAAGTAGGCAATAAATACAAATGAAAACAATAAATAAATTTTGGACAATGTACTAAAATGCCTAATATTTTAAAACTATTATTCCCTTTTAAAAGAGAGAAAAATATTTATTATCATAGTCTCACAGTCTTTTTACACAGCAAAAAGATTGTCTAAAGATATTCTTCAAACGCAAGATGACATGATATAATGATATTAGACTCATGCTGTGTTTTTCAAACAAATAATTGTAACTCTGAAATACCAAGGCTAGCACAAAAAGCTCCGAAGTCATTGTGCAGTACTTTGAGACAATATACAATGTATAGTAATGTTACACCTCCCTCTCCCCCAACCATCCCCCCCCCCAAAAAAAAAATAGAAAAAAAACAAAATACAAAAACCAATAATGCTGATTCAAACACACTCATATCAAGATTTTAAGACAATCAGCCGGTCCAGCTTTAACTACTGTAGACGTACTTTTGTCCGCGTGGTATTAATTTACGCTATGAACGCGGGCACAAATTTTCCGCGGAATTTTTTCCCAGTGTACTTAAAGTGCATTTTGGAATGAAATTTTGAAATTGCATTACATGAATAAGGATAATCGGAAGTTACTACATTATATAACACTTGCATGTACCCAATGTACATGTATATCGTTTTTATCTATGCAAACTGTCAAACAAATTTGGATTGAGAATTCACATAATAAATGATTTAATCTCCTAAAGATTTGAATTTTCTGTAAATTTACTTGCATGAAATTTAAACTTCTACCAGCTTCAGATAATGGCACGTGTCAGACGACAAATAGCCCCAAGCGGGTCTGTCTTTCAATGACCCAATTAACTACACGCTAAGACCCGTGTTTTTACTGCAATTTTTAGACCCCTTTGTGCTCTGACTTTTAATTGATAAAACTGATCAACTCATAATTAAAACAACATGTGAACCCATAAATTGACAGTTAAAAAAAATTAAAATTGACTACCGACTAGTGCACAACCGATAATTACTGTTCACTGTGAACACTTCTTACAATTTAAGTCCAAAGTTGGACAAATTCTAGGTAATGAAAATCGCTCAGAACTAAATTTAATAATAATTATTCAAATGATTTTTTTTTTCATTCAAAGAATCCACGTAAATCTTACCCGCGGATTAAATTGATATTGTGAATCCATGGAATTATGACCCTGTGGAAAAAATACGTCTACAGTAAATAAATTCTCTGTAGTCTCTCGTTGGTCCAGAGATGTACATATAAATTGACTATATCAATTTCTTAGGTAACAAAATTCAACAGTTCAAACACATGCTTGCAAATATCTCATGGACATTTACCCCAGTAATAATAGAATTCATTCACTGATTATAATTTAATTTTTTTTTTAGATAAACTGTTTTTACTATAAATAATTAAACAACTATGCATAATATTTTGTTCTGAATTCATATAATCATCGCTTCATTGTAAATCCAATGTGTTGTACTGATATCTCTAAATACAATGTACAAGCCATTTATATCATCCAAGCAGACTCACAAACAGATAAGTCCTTGAATACCACACACAGACATGTCCATACACACACATGTCCATATACACTTGTGTCCTTAAACATGCACATGGCCACATAAGCCTCAGATATCAAACACAGACATGTCCATACACAGACATGTCCAAATCCATACACAGACATGCCCAAACTCTTATCACAGAATATTTATTTCTCTTTTTTCTCGATGACTTTGTTGGCCCCCTGTATGGGTAGAGGATGGGCCTCCGTGTTAAACACCCATTTATCTAGTGGAATAAGAGAGTCGTCGGAGAACGTCAGGTACAGATACTTGAGGGTCTCGGCCAGGAAGAAGCTTTGCTGGACGTCGTCCTGGGATGGACTGGACTGGTACACGTCCCGTACACCCGTGTACCCCCCGTCCACTCGACAGTGCTTCTCCAGAGCCTGCAATGTAATGGAAAGACTTTGTCTTCAAGATTTTGATCACTTTTTGTACTAAATCATTTTGACAAGATTTTGTTTCATTTAATAAATAGAAAATAGACATATTATAGCGCTATCACTATGTGTTGATGTACAGTAACTAAAGAGTCTGTAACATTACCTCCACAGTCTGTTACATTATCTGTACATGGTTATATTACATGTATAGTATGTTAATGCTACCTATATATTCTGTTACATTATCCTTACATTCTGTTACATTAATAATCTGTTCCATTAACTGTACAGACTAATACATTACCAGTAAAATATTATAAAATAACTTAGCTTGTACAGTCTATAACATTACCTGTACACGGAACACTACCTGTATAATCTATTACAATACCTATACAATATATTACATTGTGTGTACAGTGTGTAACATTACCACATTAACTGTATAATATATTAAATTACCTGTACAATGTATTACATTACCTGTACAATATAGTGAACAAGATATCTGTGAGCCAATGCTCACTAGTGATACCCCCGCTCTGATGTGAATATGCAAAATAAGCAAAGTCGACATATATCCCACAATATGGCATGCCTAAACAAATAGTGTGTTAAAATTTCAAGCATCTGCGATAAATAGCTGCTGAGAAATCTTTGAGGAGAATTTGTTTGAAAGTTTTGGCTAAAATAAACAAAGTACTCATTTAACAGGAAGTTGACGTCCTATTGGTACAAAAATATATCCCACGATGTGGCAAGCCTTAACAAACACTGTGTAAAAATTTCAAGCATCTGCGATAAACAGTCGCTGAGAATTCTTTGACGAAAATTTGTTTGAAAATTTTGGCTAAAAATAAACAAAGTCGTCATTTAACAGGAAGTTGATGTCTGATTGGTACAAAAATATATCCCACGATATGGCATGCCTATACAAATACTGTGTAAAAATTTCAAGCATCTGCGATAAATAGTTGCTGAGAAATCTTTGACGAAAATTTGTTTGAAAATGTTGGTTAAAAAATAAGCAAAGTCGTCATTTAACAGGAAGTTGACGTTCAATTGGTACAAAAATATATCACACGACATGGCATGCCTTAACAAACACTGTGTAAAAATTTCAAGCATCTGCGATAAATACATGTAGTTGCTGAGATAAATGCGACAGAAATTTTTGTTACAGACGGACAGACACACAAGGGTAAAACAGTATACCCCCTCTCCTTCGGAGCGGGGGTATAATAACCTGTACACTTTATTACATTACATGTGGACATATTACATTACATGTACACTACATCACATGTACACAGTGTACATTACATGTACACATATTACATGTACACTACATTACATGTACAAAATATTACATTACCTGTATTGCCTCCCAGTTCCAGTCCCTGTACTTGTCTTCCTTGGTCAGTCTCCACATATAGAAGTGGGTCTCTACCACCTCAGGACGCAGGATGTAATACTTTTCGTTCTGTCGGATAGACTTGGCTTCTGTGTTGCCATCAAACCTAAATGCCTCCGGTCCTAACTTGGTTTCTGAAGTATTTTTAAGTTATAAAATGACACCTAATAGACTATTATTAACAAAGAAATTTACAATTTTTTTTTTTTTTTTAAAATCTTAAATATGAGGCATAGTTGAGTGCAAGCATTCATATCCTTGTATGACTGATATTTAAGTTTTCATGATATATAAAAAATGTCACCAAAATAAATGGTCTGACCATAATTTTTTTCCAAAACCAATCAACTTCACATTTAGTCATCTAAGAAATACAGGTACATCTAAATTATTTTACTCTTAGTCATTAATTGTAAATATTTCATCAGTTTTTCAGAGAAAATATCAAAAAAGATTTAGAAAACAGATTTATATACCTGATCTAACATATGACTCATGACATGTGTTGGATATTCCAGCTCCTAGATTAAGATATTTCTCTTCATTATCAGAATATTTGGCTCCTAATGCAAACATTCCACCTTTAACAGAAATAAATGAAATCCAGAAATTAACACAGAAGGAAAATTTATGAAATCATATTTCCACAATAACAAGTGAGAAATGCTTAATAAACTTGTTAGAGGCTGTTGATTCATTAACATACCTGCAAAACAGCCCAGATGGTCCATCTTGTTTTCCAGACGCCCAGACTTGTACTCTGCTACGTAGGTCAAGCCTCCTGGAGAAACTTTTACCAACTTCTCCGCAATGGCCTGGAAATTGACATAATTTGTTAAATACCATGTATTTTATACACTATCAAAGGGAGTTGACCATTGACACATTTTGTAAAACTACTCCATATTCATCTCTAACAAAATGAGTCGACCATCTGATACAGCTAAATCAATATCCTTGTACTGTATCAAAATGAGTTAACCATGTCTTGTCAAATACCAAGTACTTTATCACTGTGAAAATGAACTGAAATAATAATATTGTACATTTAAATTATAAGATTCATAGAACAGCTTGAACACACCTACATTTTCCTCTGTTGTTTTATCTTACCTGGACGGCCTCGTCGTACATTTTCTTGGCCATATCGTCTTTCTTGCCGGATTGCAGCCATGACTTGATCAAATATTCATAAAAACTGTCACCCAGAGCTCCAATGGCTGTATGACCTATCAACAGGAAATTTCAATTTTCAATAAAAACTACTAATTATTCAGTTAACCTTTCTTCTATGTGGAATTCCTGACATACAAGAGTTGCTTTGGTACTGTACAATGTCATGTTTTATTAAAATTTGTGGGTATCAATCTTCATGGACTTGGTGAAAATCAGTTTCAAGAATTCATAAATATTTGGCCTATGAAATGTTTTTAGAAATTGTACTTCAATGTACATGTATAATTAACTCAACAAAAAATAAACAAAAATTGGTATTCAATGAATACTGATGAAACCACCGAATCTTCATGATCTTGTAATGATCAAATGTGATAAATAATTGAAGGTCCCATCCACTGTTTCTTTATGTGTTCTAATCTCTCCATCTTTAATCTTTAGAAATCTTTAAAGTTTTGGGTTTTTTTCAGTCCCATCAAATTTGAGATAGTGAAGATTGACTTTTACTTATAAAACTTGGGATAAATGAATGGTTTTTATATTGTAGAGGGTACAAATTTTGAACTCCATAATCACACTGGCAACTAAGTACCTGTTTCCAAAGAGGGGTCGGGAGTTTCTGAATAATTAGAACAGATGATTCATCACTTACTTTGTCCCCAGCGCCCGGTGCGGGGGTTCAGGTAATTAGGATATAAACCATTTGGCTTCTCTATACTGTTCAACACTTCTCGAATTTTCATAACCTAAAAAGTTAATGTCTCTAGTCAATTCTGTTTAGATAAATAATCATTCATTAGATGTTTTGATATATTATCCCACAATGACCATAACGTTTAATTTCAACCTAAAATCATTAGACTTGATTAATAAAAACATGATGAAACTATTATCTTAATAACAGGACTGGTGAAACTTTCATGTAAATAAAAAACTTAAGATGAATGTTGCTAATAAATTACTCCCCTGTTAAATCAAAAACATTTCCAATTTATTACATGTACATTGGTAACTTTGTCTGTGTTATAAAAACTCAAATCAGCTAGCAATTCACAAAATAATACATATATTCAACAGACATCATTATATATAGCATTTCTTATACATTCAACAGATGTTTGACTTTATTGATTTCTACCATAATTGTTAATTATTTTTTTATCGAGATCACTAACCTTATCCTTATACACGCTATTTCCACTGATCTCAGAGAGGTAAACAAACTCCAAATGGAACGACCCAAACTCAGCGAGAATGGAACATCCGCCGGAAGCCCAACCCCAGTTCCTGGCACTGCCCCTGTATCGGGAAATATAATCAACGGTACAAATTGCGTATTTTATATATGTTTATATAATTATCAAATAAAACAAATCATTTTAAAAACGATTTGTTGTCATCAAAAAGGAATCTATGCAGTACAGTTAAACTACAATTTGGATATCAATCTTTTTTACATCACTATTAAAACTTCATAAACTTATGTTTATTATTTTAAAGTTTAACGATCTCCGATCCTCAGCAATGTTCGATAACTCTAAATTATCCGGATTTCTTTTATTCGTACCATAAATCTGACTTTTATACAGACAATTTTAATTAGAATTCTACTGCTAGTATAACTATCCGTCACACAATTACATGCTTGGCATAGTGGATCCACGGAGCACTCCCACTGATATACATGTTGGTAAAGAGTTCGAGTCACCGATGCATCGGTACTTTTTTTTAAACTCAATTTTTTTTTATTCCATTATATCCATCGTAGACAAATAATTTGCAATAACTTGTAAAATGCATGGATACCATCTAAAAATTTCATTTTATTTCATTTCATTTATAAAGGTTGAAAGAAAAATATCATGTTTAATATGAGGAAAAAATTACTTTGATGCTGAGGATCGGACAACCTTAAAGAAATTAAAATTAGGGTTGAGTCAGTTAACAGAACAAAATATTTAACTATAAAGTTAGTTTAGTTAATCATGAACACAACTTATATTCAAACATTACCAACTGTTAGAGGGCATCCAGAATTCAATTATAACAACTATTAAAACACAGTTGCTACATGTAGTAAAACTCTATTGCCATTTTTTAATAAGGTATCTGAATATTGAGGTATTGCTGAACATTACCAGGTAATTTTGATGTTCATAGTACATCAACAGACTGAAGATTTCGTTGAACTTGAACTTAAGTTTTGTTGATGAACATGAAGTCAACTTAGCATAAACTTTTGCTTTGGTGTTGAACTTACGTTTTGGCAATGAACATGAACTTACATTTTGGTGATGGACATGAACTTATGTTTTAGTGATGAACATGAATTTATGTTTTGGTGTTGGACCAGAACTTATATTTTGTTGATGAATATGAACTTTAATTTTGGTGTTGCTCATGAACTTATGTTTTAGTAATGAACATGAACTTAATGTTTTGGTGATGAACACAAACTTACGTTTTGGTGTTGACCATAGACTGGGGTATGCCTGAGGGAGTGTTAAAGGCAGGAAGTAGCTTGTCAGCAACTGTTATAGCTTTCCTTTTATACATCTACAAAGAAATACATAATTATATAATGCTAAAGGCAGGAAGCAATCTATTAGTAGCCGCTATAGCTTTCCTTTTATGAATCTAAAAATAAATACATAAGACAGTACTGTCCAAAAGAGGTTTTCACTGAACTAAGTTTGCTGCTGATTTGTGATTTGAAATAGTTTTTATCAGGATTTTATTTCATTTCTCAAGTAACCACAATAAACAAATTTAGAATTTATTTTCATTAATAAATTATGTTATCACTGCAATAAAATTATTCTTGAATGTTTTCATTTAAATTTACAACACATCAGTCAGACGGAAGCATTTTTTGTAGTCCAAAATATTCATCTTTCTAATACTTACAGAATCTCCAGTAAGGGCATATAAAGACAAAAGACCCCCGACAAAACGGATGTTGGTCTCAAAGACTGACAGCTCATTCGCCTGAAATGAAAACATTTCAAATGATAACATTTTTTCTTAATATCTTTGATTAAAGAAGATATGATCACATTGATGAAATTCTATTTTACTTTCTTTCTAGAAAACAAAATGTGATCTAAATGATTTTATTCACCATACACTGATCATCAATGCAGTGCTTAAATTAACATACACTGAATCATCAATGCAGTGCTTAAATTATTCTTCTGTAAAAGCAGTAAATTGGTGCCCTTTGATGCACAAAGGAATCTTACCCCCCCCCCCCAAAAAAAAAAACGAACAAAAAAAAAAACCCAAAAACAAAACAAAACAATACATCCTGTTAAGATCAATTTTTTCAAGCTATAGCATTCTCTGTATTTTGTGTTTAATCAGGGGGTTTCCTTCTCTTTTTCAACTGGGTTCAGAGTCCATAGAATTGGGAAAATTGGTGCATATAAACTGTTGAATTTGGGAAAATAATTTTTTTTAAAAGAACTACTGGTTTCATTATTATGCTCCAACTTGAAAACATAAACAAAAGTGAACACGACAGCTGGTTTGTTGCATTTTAACTACCAGCAAGGTTAGACAATGATTTTAATGACTTTAATACAATGATATTTTTCTCTTTTTTTGTTTTAAAAAAAAGTCAACAGCTCTTTCTAACATCTATGGGCACCTAATTGATAAAAACGTCTTGAATTGGGAAAATATTTATGATTTTTGAATTTTCAACTGGGAATGGGTCTGGTAAACTGACCCCAAAATAAGCCAGGAAAACCCTTGTTAAGGTTCTCCAATCCTCAGCCTCAAAGTATTTTTTTCATCATAAAAATGTTATTTATCCTTCAAACTTTATAAATGAAATAAAATAAAAAGAATTTTTTTTAATGGTATCCATGCATTTTACGAAGTTATTGCAATTTTGGCCACGATGAATATAATGGAATAAATAACATATACAAGTTGAGATCAAATTAGAAAAAAAGGGTTGTACCGTTGCATCGATGGCTCGAACCCCTTTACCTCTAGGTAGTAGGTCTCCTTGGAGCCACTAAGCCATGCAGTTCGTTGAATGGCTTAGCGTAATATTAACACTTCAAGACTAATTAAATTTGTCTATATAAAAAGCAGATTTATGGTACAAATAAAAAAAAATCTGGATGATTTATAGTTATCTACCATTGCTGAGGATCGAAGATCGTTAATTCGTCCTTTTATTAATAAATACTGACAAGAAAACTCCGGATACGACTTAATATCTGCATTTCAACTTTGTATTTGAAAGCTTAATTTTCTAATCATTTAAATACAGTAAGTCTGACAAGGTATATGGTGTATGCTATTAGATGGGAATAAAAACCCAACAATCTCATACACACCTGTACCATAACATATTCAGTGCACACTTCAACCAGCATTATGTTTCAAATCTACATTATCTAATCTGTCACAGCTGCGTGAATTAAGTCAGCAGTTAAGATGCTAATTTTTCATGATAAAAAAAATCTTTAAATTTAAACTGCAAAGGATGTTTGAACATGTTGAAGAAATTGTTATATTTAAAAATTATTATTACTTAATGCATTTATGTACTATCATCACTGCTTAACCATGCAGAATATTCAGGAGCCAACTTCAGTCAAACATTGGAAATGATATCGACATAGTGACACATATACCCTACCCCCTTTAAATATACCTAAGTGGGAAGACTTGGACGATGATGCAACTTCTGTTCACCCTAAACAAATGCTCATGAAGGGAGTCAAACTAAGCAGGTGTTTGCCCTTGTTTTACAGGCTTTTTAACACTATACCATACAACCCTATGTATCAGAAACATAATGTACTGCTGGCTTTTACAAGATGAATGATAGGTGTTACATCAAATGCCAAAAAGGAGAGAGACCTCCAACCAACATCAAATACAGGATTTTTACAGCGCAGCACTGCATAAACTTGTGACAGATACAGTGTATATCTATTTGGTCCTAGGGCCTAGAATATATTTTTACATGGAATTTCCAACTAAGCTGGTAATTGTATCACTGAGCAAGACACCAAGGTAACCAATCTTGAAACAAGACAAGAGGCCCATGGGCCACATCGCTCACCTGAACAAGACAAACCCTCTTCTTTACGTTGATGAGACATGGAACACTTTGAATTGTTCATGTTAAAAAAACCCATAGACTCTTAGTAACTATGATAATCTGAAGAATTGACTGTATTAAATGAATGACTCCAACTTTTAATTAACCACAATCATATGATAACTGAGTGTAAAAACATAAAATTACACTAATAAAGTACATGAAAACTGATGTAACATTTTCCCTGGTCATTATCAATCAATATTTTACAGCAAAGCTAATTAAACCAAAGCAGAGAGGCTGAGATTGATATTTTAGCCAATTAATCAAAGATTGTACAAGGTGTATAGCAGATCACCACCATCAGTAAGAGATATTGATTTAGTAGAAACAAACTTTTGACGAATACACACAAATAATATTGCAAATGTTATGAATTAACTTATTATTAAGCAAGCATTGAAATCAACATGATCAAGCTAAATTCAAACTTCCCCCTTCCCAACAAAATCAAAATATGAACAAATTGTGAACAAAGATGTTAGATAACATAGACAGCTATGATGAAAACTGACTTCAAAGAAGCTCCACCCACGTAAAATATTATAATCACGATGATCAAAATAAATGTAATTTACCTCTACTAGAAAATAATTTGATAAAATTTCTAGAATAGATAAGTTGTAGATGTTAAGCATATTCTATATAGAGTCTCCTTTAAAACATCTTCCACTATGTGAACTTACTTCAAGGCCTATTTTTTCTTTAATGACTGAGAAAATGCTATAGGGCTGAAATTAATAGAACAAGAGGAAAATTCTTCATGTAATGAGCTGCAGTTATTAAAGCATATGAGGCAAATTAATGGCAATTATATTTAGTTCAGAGCAAATGGCATATAGGTTATATTCATAACACTATATACTACTATAAAAGTTTAACATTTCTATTCATAGGATGAATTCCATATACTGTAGATTCCTTATGTTATAAGTACTGGTACTTAATTTCGCGATTCAACTGCTTTGCAACAAATCCATGAAATCGTGAGAATATAAAATCGCGAATGCTGAATTTTTATCATAATCTTATTTAGTTAATGTCTGTCTGAAAAATATATGCAAGATTTTAAAATCCATGAGATGTGCTTCTCGCCATTTTACCCAGATATTAAATCCTCACGTTTAATTAGTAATCTACAGTACACTTTCTAACTTATTAAAACAACCAATAGAAACATTGAACTAGCCACACTCTATTGGTATTTGTTTTCCAAACTTATTGATACAGATGTATAAAGATGTACCTGTTTTCTTTGTAAATAGATACTGTCATCACTAAGCCAAAGTTTTAAAATGGAACCATTTTAACAAGAGCTCCAAGGACTTTGGGTAGTTGTGTCAAACAGCAATGTGACGTAAGCCTTTCTATTTCATTGCTGGCCAATGGCCATGGTTGTATGAAATCAACACGATTTGTCTGGCTTTTGAACTAAGACTACACAATTTGTGTATATTTCACTTGACACCAGCATCAGAGAGAGAGAGAGAGAGAGAGAGAGAGAGAGAGAGAGAGAGAGAGAGAGAGAGAGAGAGAGAGAGAGAGAGAGAGTTTTCAATGAATGAATCTGATGCAATATGGTCAGCAATTGTTAAATGCTGCTTTTTAGCCTTTTTTTCAATCAAATCTCAGTGATATCATTATTCAAAACTTAGCAGGACAATGTGTTACAAAGGCTTGAACATGTTGAGGTTTGAGAAAAAAAATGGAATGAACAGGAAACCAAAGAACTCAAATCTGAAGTGGCTGAGAGCACTTCCACTCGTATTTCATCTTGAAGTAGTAAAATATTTTCTCTTCTTTTCTCATTTACTTAGTAAAAAATCTTATATAATCATACAATACCATATTATCATATGACAAAAAGGTATTATTCTGATATATCCATGACAATAACATGAATAAAGAGTATTCTAAGGTTATCTCTCTACACCCCCCACCCCAATTTTTTTTTCGGCTAAATTTAGATTTTTATCACCTGTTAATGTTTAAATATCTTGTTTTACATGTTAGTTGCATTTAGGTAGGTAAATCTGTTCATATTTGCTCTGTCTTGAATCATTTAATTCACACAATTATGCTGTGTTACTCATCATAAAACTTATTTAAAATTATTATCAATTGAAACATGTTAAATTGTACCTAGTCATAAATATTTTATGGCAAACAAAACAAACCAAAGGCACAAATTAAATTGTTACACAGTTATCATAAGGAATAGCTAAGAATAACACCCCCAACCCCCGAAAAAACATTTACCGTATTTTAGGGAATTTAGGTCGATCCTGTTTATAGGGCGAAGGAGCCCGTTTTTAGCAAAAAAAAAAGTATAAATAGGTCGACTTCGAAGAATTGGTCGAAAAATTACAGTACTGCTAGATTGAATGAATAAATGGTTTAAACCAATAATGTTATCATAGTAGCCTTTTATCTTATTTTACAGTTTAAACAAAAAGGAAATAAAATGCATGAGTAGCACGTGCCAAGAGTTCAACTGTGTATAAACAAAGTATGCCCTACCCAGACTGATTTCAGAGACACCTGGTTTAGATTTCATCGAGAGTTTTATTTTGAATCTACAGAAAAATAAACTTGTACATGTATTCTATTATAAAAACAAATCGTTTATTTTATTTCAACCCTTATGATATTCTTCTCCCGTAATTACCCTTTGTACAGTTCTCATTTTACTTTTACCCCGCGAAATCCATTTCCTGTTTATCGTAAGCACATGATCAAAATGCATGACAGCATGTAATAAAGATCGAAAGATGATTCAGTCTGAATGATCAAAGTAAGAAATGTAAGAAGAAATGAATTTATTCACATTTAATTTGTTTTGATAAGTTACTACTACAGAATATTGATAAAAATTCATACGATTTTTAAACAGAATCCAAATGGTATTATAGTGAACTCTCATGATTTTATTGGAGGTTTGAATGAATTTTTGCAAAATTTTCAAAAATTTACCAAAAAAACATTAATAGGGTGAAGCGATGAATAGGGCATGGTCCATGTCCCAGAGAAAAAAAGTATCGACCTATATTCCGAAAAATACGGTAATAACATTACAATCAAGACATGTAGAACATAGAAATAAAACAAATTGCAAAACTCCTATTGACACCTACCCCATCAAAAGTAAAACTTGTTGCAATCCAGTCGCGGGCCTTCTTGTACTCGTCCATCAGTTCCATGATGTACAGGGTATCTGCCGCATCAATTATGGTGGCTCCCAGACTCAAACTGCCAAAAATGCTGGCACTGTGTCCTCGCTTGCTGATTGGGCGAAGCTCGTTAGCGCCCCAGGCATACTTCTCATAATTATCCCATGCATGTTTCATCATCTAAATTTTCAACAGATAAAAAAAAAATATTCAGCGGCTAAAATGTTAGATGCTTTTCTTTTGCAGGGCATATTGATATAGTTTGGTGAAAGGTCATTAAATTATTTGCCAGCTTAAATATTTTTATTACATTATTTCGCCCACCATAAAAAAATAAAGGTCAAGTATGTGTATCTCAGTTAACCTAAAATGGTTTATTCTGCAGCTACAATCAAGAGATGGTTTTCTGTAAGCCTACTGAGTATTGTCAATGTTATTTCTTACCTCGCGCACTTTATCCCGCTTTTTCTTAACCTCTGGGTCGCTAGGGGCCCCTCCCTGCCCTCCTTCGCCTCCTTCATGCTCTGTCTCCACCTTCCTCTCCTTCTCTTTCTCCTCCTCTGCTTTTCTTCTTGCCTCTTCTTTGCGAAGGTTTGCCATTTCCTCCTTCTCAGAATCAATAGACTTCTTAATATTTGCAGCATCGTGTTCAGAGATGTTCAATTTTTTGCCAATATTGGCTATATCCACGTCCCTGTTCACTTGTTCTTTAAACTTTAATTTCTCGTCATTTAGATGAACATGTTCGTCATCGTGTTTTATCACCTGTCCCTTGTCTATACCCCTACGGGGTATCATCATTTCATCTACACCCCTTATGTTATTTAGTCTTACCCGATCTCGCAGATCTGGTAAAAAGAAAAACGCACCAAAACACACGAGCCCGAACGTTACAAACACTAGTAAAATTATGTATTTCTCTTTGAGTCGAAGAGTTTTGCGGCCTTGCGGGACAGGAACGCCGTTTATGAATTTTTGAGAAACGGGTAACACGTAGGCCGCCATGATTGCTACGTTCTCAACCACCGGTGCATATTAAGTTGTTCCGTAATTTGGTCGTATTTAACAAGTGCTGCTATTATACACCTTTCCTTTTCACCAAATTTTTATAACACTGTCATGTGCCGCAATGTAAAAAAAAAAATTACATATTAACACTTCGGGTGTGAGTTGGTGTTAATCGGACGAATGGTGACGTGTTCGACTTGTTGATTACCGGTGCAAGAGAAACTTGTCGACATGGCCGAAGAAAATGAAAGTAGAAAAAGTCATGATTACACCCTACGGATTGAAGCGCAAGAAGCCCTGAAAGAAATTTCTTTTGCGGTTTCCCATGTTGAAATTTCCCCAGAGTTGCCTCAAGGGGCGGAGAAAGTTTATCTAAATGTGAAAACGCAAGAGGGTGATACCTACTGTGTGGAACTTTCTGTGCAGGGGTTCAGAGTAAGTTGACGAGAGTCTATTACTTAAATGTGCTAATATTGACGAACCAGTTTTTTGTCTTTTCGTTCAATGTATGAAAAAGGTTTACTGTATATAAAAAAAACAGATTAAACTTTTAAAAATTATTAAATGTACTATAAATGGAAAAACTGCAAATTACAATTGGACTTACAAAAAACCTAATTAATGATGTTGTTTTATTAGATAGTTGGCAGAACATATAATACAATAGATGACACACCACAGTCAAAATATTATGAAACCATCTATGCACTACTGGACCAAGTAAGCCCGAAGTACAGGAACAGTTTCGGCGACACGCTTTTGAGGAAACTTGAAAATTTACAGAAACAGTCGGAAGACAGTGCCCCTTCCTGACCCAGATTTGTCTTCAGTCTTTGTTGCTACCCTCCCAGTGGTAGTCAGCTGCTGTCTCTGTGCCTAATTGAGTCAAAATAACCTCAGTTTATTGATAGTTGCCATTTTTTAATCTCTAACCTGAGAAATTGGTGCCTTGCCACCAGGATTTTTATTCAGATGTGCTTTATAGAACTAAAGAAAGAGCTTCCTTTTACAACTAGATGTTGTTTATTTGTTGTGAATGCTAGTTTGATTTTAAGGTTTGCAATTGGTTATAGTTTTAGCTTGGCCATTTAGTCATACATTTAGTTAGTGACACAAAGAGGAAATTTGGTCTAGCATCTACCATTTTACATGTAGTATCAACAGTACTTGAAGTTGCAAAGCATTTCAATTAGTAATGCATCAATTTGTTTATAAATTTCACTGATCCTATGCAAGTTTTGTATATTACAGTGTAGGTATATTGTTTTTATGAACAACCTTAAGGTTCTCCAATCCTCAGCCTCAAATTTTTTATCACCATAAAATGTTATTCCTTCCTCAAACTTTATAATTGAAATGTAATAAAAAGATTTTTATTGATGGTATTCATGCATTTGACAACGTTCTTACAGGTTTTCCCTATATGAATAATGGAATAAATATTCATTGACAAGCTGAGATCAAATTAAATAAATGTTCGTACAGGTGCATCAGAGGCTCGAACCCCTTTACCTTAGAAAGTTACAAGCTATAGATCTCTGTGGAACCACTAAGCCAAATATTTCGTTGAAAAACTAATTGAACTTTTAACATAGATAAATAAAATGTTTATGTTAAAGGCAGATTTATAGTACGAATAAAAATTTTTTGGATAATTTAGAGTTGTCAAACATTACTGAGGATTGGTGATCGTTAAACTATTTTTGTCATTGGAGCACATACTAGTTTTTCTTCAAAGTTGAAAGCAAATAACTAACATCCTACAATAGAGATTTATGCACATTGATTTATGGTGTAAAAGAGGACCAGCCTGTGGTGTTGATTTTCACTGAGTAGGAAACTTTGATATTTCAAACCACACAAAAAAAATAATTTTTAGAATTCTTGTCAAATCTAATGCACCACAAATAAACAGATACAATTACAAATAGAAAGATACAAAAGTTGTCAATAGATAAAATGGTCAATGAGGAATAGTGAATATTTTAACAAGATTGATTTGATTTTGAGGTATATTTTTCAAATACCAGTTGTGTACTGGTAGCTTAATTTTTTTTCCTGGAAACAGTTATACGTAAAAAAAAAAAAAAATAATAATAAATTAACCATGATGTTGATATTTTGTATTTGGTAAACTTTAGGTAAAAAAAAATTATTCATGTAAATGTTTTACGCATTTATTTAGTTTATTGAAAATACTTTGAAGATTTTTTTCCCTGATTTGTAAATGTTTATTTCTAATTATTTTTTACCCCTTCCTGGACTATATGAAAAAGGAGAATTTTAGGGGGTAATTCTAGTGAACAGTATTAACAAACATGTGATGTGATTTTTGAAATCTGCATTTTAATAATCTTTTTTTACCATTGTGTAATTTTATTTTACATTGCTTTATATGCCATAATTGTTACCTTGTTCAATGAAAAAAAAAATCAGAGCTTCCAGAGAAATACCAATATGTTTGTTCTTTATATGAGGCAAGAGTTTAATAACATTATGAAATCTAGATGTCACAGTCAGTCAGCAACATATATACCACATTGACCACAGGTGAAGGAAGCGGACACCACAATAAAATTATATAAACCACAGTAAACCTACAACCATAATCCCGCACTACATTGCTATGTAGACCAACATCAACATAAAAGTAAAGGCATCATTTTGGACCAGCTAGCAAACAACTACAAGTAAATATACATTTTACAAACTGAAGGAGTCACAAACCACCATTGATGATATGTTTCTTGGACCAGCATACATGTACAACTACATGTACACACAATGTACAAAGCGAAGGGACCACACATACTCTGACAATTTAAATATACAGCAGGTCTGGGGTGCGTTTTACACAAGAACTTACGTACACCACAAAATCTGAATGACCACAACAGATCTTAGTACACCTTTATACAAAATCTGTCATATCAGTCAGCATCTAGAGAACTACCACAGTACGGTCTACATGTACCAAGACTGAACCAACTTTAATATCTTAAATTCCTCGTATGAATTGTCAAACTACTGCAAATGTCCAAAAATATTTTTGTATTGCTACTACATGTACCAGTATTGAAAATAAAAAGTTAAGCATGTTGTAATTTTGTTTATGTTTGTGCATTAACTTCTGGAGTTAAATTCCTTGTAGGTCAAATATTAACTGAAGGCCGAGTACAGTTCGAGTATGCACGCTTTTGTGCAGCATTTCATTTGCATTTTACTTGGATGACGCCACAGCATTAATATGGTTTCTACTGCAGATGTTAAGCAAAATTTTTAAATAATAGCTCATTTGAGGCGTAAAATTGATATTAATTGTAGAATAAGCATAAATGTCTTGATGTATAAGCTATATCTGGGCTGGGGTCGAAAACATGAAGAGGGTTCAGCAAGCCTAGCCCTCTGTCACGTTTTCTAACCCTGCCTCAAGATAGCTTAATGCATGTATTTCCATGCAGACAGTAACCACATATTTTATATTTTATGACCCTTAACATGTGATGATATATATGTTTTATTACTTAAATTTGAATGTTTTAATAATACTGCATTTGTCAAATAAAAAATAGCCATTATTTGACAAATCTGGGAAATTGTGCATACAAAAAAATTTCATATTAAAGATCCTTGGAACAAACCAGGAGGTAAAAGGTTTTTTTTCATTTGATCATTTGATGCCTTTTAGCAATAACTTTCCTATGTGGAACAGAAAAAAAATCCTTAGGGCAGATGTTTGGAAAAAAAGCGTGCAAAATTGATACATTTCAAGCAAAATCTCATAGGGTCCTATGTTAGAAATTAACAAACTTTGAGATGACCACCTAAAGAAATGATGTGGTAAATGTCTAATTTTTGTTATGATATCTTAAAATAATAATTATATCAGTAGAAATTAATGTAAAAAATTTCATTAAAAATCTAGGGCAGAACATATTACACCCGGCCTCGTTTAGTATAACAGGTGGTGAAAAGTAAAGTCTCAACAGGGATTTGAACCCAGGGCCTATGATGTACTCTGTCCAGCATTTTAAACACTTAGCTATTAAGACCCTTATTCTTAAAACACAATTCATTTGGTAGTAGTTACGCTCAACATTGTGAAAAAAAGCAACATCTATAATTTCTTCAGGGCAATCATAGCCTTTCAGCCAGTGTCATGATTCAGTTTATAAAGTTTTTTGATATTGAAATTGTTGACAACAGATGAAAGATAATACAACTTCAGTAAATTTCTTGCTTTTGTTTTTCAATGCTCTTCAGTACCTGAACTTTTATAGACTTTCTTTACACTAATGAAAATATTTTCATTTCATCTTGGACTTTTAGTATAATTTTATTTCCATCATTAGATATGTGTAATGACTAATCGTCTGAAATTTTTTCCCCAGGAAACGGAAAATTACTCGAATTTTTTTTTAAGCCTATGATGCACTCTCTGATTTTGATTAAAGGGAAAAAATGCATGGAAAAAACACAGACTTTAGCTTGGTATACATAGTTTAATGATCACAATTTTAAAAGTTTCAGAAAAGCCTGTTTATAGGCATTTAAAGTCTCTCTACTGTCTCCCTGGTCCTTCAAATTGGAGAAAGCAGATTTGTACGACTGAATGTCATCCTCAGTATTTATCACTGAGACACTTGGATCACTTTCGGTTTCCACCACTGAAATACTTGGATCAATTTGGCCCACTGAACTAGCCTGGTCTGTCTTTTCTCCTCTATTGATCTACAAATAAATTAATACAGTTCAGAAAAAGACAATTATGAATTCTACAAGTTTCCTGTACCTGATTTTCCTCAACCAGTGGAGAGACTCTAGTCAAAGTAGATTAAAGATCTTGCTTATTTTGCTTATATAAATCAGCATAGCATGCTTTTCTGTTAAATTTAAGCTCAGGCACATATATAGGATTTAATTTGTAACATGGTATTGTCTCTCCTTTTTAATGAACAAAAAAACATCTTCCTCATTATCCAGACATCCACCAATGTGCGTTCGAACACATACATGCGCACTGTAAGTTTTCCTTACTACCGTGGTTCAAGTCTAGTTAATGGTCCAACTTGCCCACAATTGAGCAAACAAGGCAATAGTTTTATTTGAATGTAAGTGTGATCATGAGATGTAATCCTGCTATTATTTTAAATATTCTTCTGATTTTAAAATCCAATTTGCTCTAAACTAAAATTTTACCACAAAATAAGATATTCAAAGCAAAATCTAAAAGTAGGATGAAAATCAAATGGCATTCATTTCTTTATAAACTTTTGTATCAACTACATGAAAAAATACCCCAATCCATCCTTACCTGCTGTATTTTCTGCTTCAGCTTCAAGATCTTTTTCTTGGACTGTGTCTTGTCCCACTGATATTTCACCCAATCAGATTCCTCCATTTCATCCTCCCAATCTTCTTTTTCCTGAATTATCATAAATATTGTAATATTTATAACATATATAATTATCTTATTAATAAATCCTTAATCAGTTAAACAAAATGAAAGCACATAAAATGGGAATTACGATCTACAGTGGAATCATCATTATTCGTGGGGGACCAATGTTCGTGGCTTTCGTGGGTAACCCTTGCCCATGAATTTACATCCCCATAAACATATATACAAGCATATGTTTGATATTTATTTATGAAATAGAACTCGCTACCAACAAAATTACGTCCTCCTGAACCAGAAACATTTTGACTACCCACGAACATTGACCCCCATGAATAAAAATGATTCCACAGTATTATATTTTTGTCTTTATAGAAATAAGACAGCTTCAATTAGAATTTGTATTTGACTTGCTGAATAAAATGAAGCTAAAAATGATGTTTTTAATGGATATTTTTAAGAGCAATTGGACAATACTCTCTGAGGCATCTCATATTCAAAGAAAACATGAACTATTGCATATAGGGTTATTTTCACCCCATGTTACTTTTGCTCTCCTACACTTGCAAATGGTTTCGTCCTGTCTTGAATTCGCTCAAATGTAATGCATTTTAAGAGATATTTGCGAGAATGGAATTTGCCCAGTCTTAAAAATTGCCCGCTGATAGCGAGGGCGAAAGGTTCGAAAATAAAACAGGGGCCAATATTTCCTTGTTTACAGTATATGTAACAAAACTAAAAGTAAAACGAGCACATCATGCACTTCCATTATATGCATAATTCAGTGGCTGCAAAAACATTCAACTACCAGTCCTATTCATACATCTGAAATACTGAAGATTTCTAATTAAAAGAGCAGGGCTGTCATAGCACTTTTTGGTACAGGGATCGGGTCCCTCTCCATTGGGAAAATTATCGACATTTTTTGTCAAATTGGGAAAATTTAAGTTACTGTAGCATGTCATCAAAATGATCGACTTCTGTATTTGATAGCACAATCTGTTGTTCACTTCTTAAAATTAAAGTTTTAAAGCTCACATGATGTTCTCGGGAACTAGCCAAGAGTTAAAAGAAGACACAACAAAAAGGGAAATTTTCAGAATTATGAAGAGTTCAGTTTTTTAAACTTTTATTTATACATGTTGATTTACAAATTTAAAGTTTTGATTTGAAATTTTAGTGGTCAGGAAAATAAAAAGACTTCATTTTTTCCACATGGTTGATACATTTTAATTTACTTCTTTTTTTTAAATCAAGGTAACCCAGACATAGATTAAAAAAAACAATTTTTCAAAAATGGTAAATAAAAAAAGATTAAAATCAAATTTGAAAATGGGAACCAATTCTATATCATGTGGAATTAGTTTATTTCATTTCATAGATTTTATGCAATATCTCATAAAAAAAATTCTGTGTGATATGTTAATGACATCTTATGTATTTACGGGTAGTAGTAAAACCCTGTGACCCAATTACAACCATAATGCAGAATATCTGTTTACGAAGTCCAAGTGATTTTATGATAATCTAAGCATTTACTTGGAAGGCTTATTATCTTATTATAAGATATCAACCAATGCTACTGTCTTCACAATAATTTAACCTTAGTTGGGCTTGTTATTCACCATTACCATTAATTCCAGTTGTGAGAACCTTTTAATTAACTGAATAATCATTAGTGTCTTCCTCATCACTTGATCATTTAGGATATAATTAAGCCAGCTAGCTAGCTTTAATCAAGGCAAATATCTCGGGCAAATTGCATTTGGGAATTTTTATCCTGAAATTGGGAAAATCTGTGGCTTTTTGCCATTGGGAATGGGTCCGATATTCGGTTCAAATTTGAGGGGAGTGACGGCCCTGAAGAGAGATTTTAATATCCGTGTAAAATCGCGAGAATCACATCTCACAGATAACAAAATCTTAGTATTATTTTTTTGACATTAGTAAAGTAAATATTACTATGTTGAAAATTCTGCGTTTGGGATTTATATTCTTGCGATTTGATGCAAAACATTTAAATCGTGGATTTATATTCTCCCATAAAATTAGGAATCTACATTATCAATCCTTATGGTATCACCCCAAATATAACAGTGGGGGGGGGGGGAATGGTTGTTAATTCAAAACATTAATGTAAATTGATATAAATTATATTATATTAAAGAGCTTAGCAGAAAATTAACAATGCCTTTATATACTACAGGTATCTGACATGACTTACCTGTGATTCATAATACAAAGCTGTTAATGTGTAAACATTAAAATCAAAGTTCTGTTTCCGGACTGGGCACCTGCAAAGGGCAGAAACAGACATCGTAAAAACAGACAAAGGGCATTAACAGACATCATTATAAAGAGACATCATTATAAACAGATAAGAGACTGATAATTCTGTTCGTCTAAAGGCTTGAATATGAAAATTCTCAATATATAGTTACAGCAGCAAAGCTGTTCTTTCCATATCTTATTCACAATTTACTTATCAACATCACATTACTTTCCGTCTCATTTGAGATGACATGGACTTCACAAATGGGATGTCAACAAGCGTTCGAGTGCTTGACTATCACTCAGTCATATCGATCAACAAATAGACAACAAATAGACAACAAATAGACAACAAATAGACAACAAATAGACAACAATTATAACTTCTTTTTTTACTCAGTTGCTGTAGTACTTGTTATAAACTTTTAAAAAATATTGGATACATTATACAATATATTTTTAAAGGCATCAGTGTTTTAAATTTGTATGTTATAAATGAACCAGTTCTGGTAATGAACATTAAATAATCATCATTTGCTTTTAAAATCATTAACTAAACCCTGCGATTATTCAACTGTGTAAAATTGAAACTTTTCCACACCTAAGTGTGCTGGCTTGGCCAGTATTGAATCTCTTAAAATTTCTTTTCAACATGACATGGAAAAAATAGAGAAAGCATATTACTGGCTGTGTATACTATTAGCCTATTGGCAGAAGACATCTTCGCTAGCCAAGGGTTTTCGGTCCACTCTGCTCTCCATAAACCCTTGGCCGATTTCATTACGAAAACTCGGTGACAAGCTCCGTTTAATGATTGGCTGCAGCTGCGAGTACTAGCTGACCCAATCGCAGCGTTGTAAACATTCGCTTATAAATAAACTTTTAAAAGAAACACACGTGTGATCTTTGGTAAAACATTCGGTGCTTTTTACAAGTTGAGGCACAAGTGCTTGAGTACAATATCTCTACAAGGATGGTCTAACCAGATCACTTTAAAAAACGATATATTTTACTGGATTTAACAGAGATTTACAAACTTGTCAAGGCTCTTGCGATCGTAGTATGGGAAGTAAACATGGCGAATGAAGAAGTTGCCTATCCCGTTAGTATATATACATGTACGTCCCTGCTTATGGTTAGAGTTTCAATTGTTCAATGAGCTGTATTTTATTTATTCCTTTTGTCCACAATAATTACGACAACGATACCTGGTTTTATGGCTTGAATGCATTTATATATAGCGACTTTTTCACTCCCGGTACAGGTCTCTACAAACGTTAGGCCTATAAATAAAACATTCCTTGCTTTCTCTAGGTTATATCTTCATTCCCATTGAATAGCATCGTTGATTATGTTCCTATTCTTGCTAGTCAACATGTTTTCAAGTTGTATTTATGCCGTAGCGTGTATATTACCCGTTGTTTCATACAATATACAAGGGGCGCAACTCAAGTTGCTCGCTAGATAGCGCCACCGCATCACCGAGTTTTCGTAATGAAATCCGCCAAGGGTTTATGGGGAGCAGAGTGGACCGAAAACCCTTGGCTAGCGAAGATGGGCAGAAGACAGCTTCCGCTAAATCAAGTAAATGCCTTTTCTATATATATAAGAATAGGTACTTAGAAAAATACGCCAATTCAAATTCATGTTAACTTGTTGGAAAATCAATATCTGCCAAATATCGCACACGCCAAATATAATACATTTACAGAAGTCACCTCATTATTTGGGAACATAGACAATGTATGCCATTCATAGATTGTCTTCTTGACTTGTCTTTTATTTTTACTAATCAAGAACTTGCCTGTCTGATTTGAGTTGCAGAGTCATTGCCTTTTCGTCCATTTTGTCACCTGCTAATTTCTTGATCTTTGTGACAGAATGCTCATCAAATTTCAGCACAGAGAGATCTACCTGTAAAATTAACCATATTTCTATCATTTATATTCTAGAAAGTGACCAAATCTTATCTCAATACCAGTAAAATTACTTTAAATTTGATTTTTTTTCAACAAATTTAAAAGCATAATTACAAATATGTGAATGGATACATATTTTAGCTCTTTATGTGTAATATATAATTTTCATTTGAATTCACTTACATGTATATAAATTGCAATGACAAACACAATCTTTACTTATATATAACTGCTAGGTCTGATCTTATATTTTATGGTTGCTATAAAACAATGTCATTTACAAATTTGCACCAGTTTTGCTGATGATTTATAATAATGCAATATTTTTAAGAAAAAGATTGTGTAAAATATTTGTTTACCAAACAAACTTCACCAAAAAGAATTCTTGAATATTTTAAAATTAACCTAAAATCACTTAGATTTAAATTTCACTCAACAGCAGCTTAAGCTTACATTTACTGTGACCTCACGTGACCTTGGATCTCTAACGGATGTCCCACAGGTCACGTAATCTGAGGTTATGACCTCCAGCGGAAAGTTTGCTTTTCTGATCTCTGGAGTTTTTAATTCACTGGGGAACTCTGTACAGAACTCTGCAAATATGAATTTATAAATGGTACCATAATGAATGAAAATGAAATAAACTAGTCATGTAATATTAATTCATTCGTTTTGTTTTTCATCATTTCATCTGCTGACTTAAGAAAGAATTTTTAATGAAAAAGCAATTAAGGGGGGAGGACTTCTCAATTATTATTGATAATTTTTTAATGAGTTTGAGAAAATTGAGGGTAATGGCCCTATTGAATGAAATCACATATGCATGTAAACATATAAATATTTTAAATTTTTAATGTATTATATATAAATCATTATGGTAATATTACATGCATTAAACACTTATTAAACTGGGACAATATAAATCGGTTACCGTAGTCCTTTGGTGGCGTTCATTAAAACTATTGTGATGAATATTGTCACCTACTTTTAATTGCCTGGCAGTGTGTCTTTATATGAGGAGGCGTGAGATGTAGAAAGTTCGGAATCTTCACCAATTCTGTGTTGCCATATTTCCCAGCACTCAGCTTGTATTCTTTCTGCAATGCCAACATGCCAACATGAATAAAAAAGAATTTGAACCGCTCTGCTTTATTCAACATGTACCAATAACAGAATTCAACTGCTCAGCTATAATTATATACCAGTAACACTAATTCAACTTCTCAGCTATAATTATATACCAGTAACACTAATTCAACTTCTCAGCTATAATTATATACATTTACCAATAATACTAATTCAACTGCTCAGCTGTATCATGCTCATATGTCTGACTTATGCCATCCTATTTCATATTTTTTGGTGGAGAGCCGCTTCTACTAAATCGATTACATGTCATGCATGTATATTCATAAATAGTTACAGTTGGATATATATGTATGTGCTAATTCAAATCCACACTTGTTAGAAAATACATTTTTTTTGCCATATGTATCTCAAACATTTAGTCAGTTTACAGAAGCTAATAAATGATCGTTCTCCCTTGGGTTCCATTACTGTGAACATTGTTCAGTTAAAAAGGATTAGCTTGTAAATGACCATTATTATTTAGGCAGAAAAAGAAAATAATTTTTTTGGTTCTAAGGCAGCAGTCAGATTAATTTTACTGCATATTGAACATGGGAATAACTCAATTTTTAATTTTAAGTTAAATATGAAAATTGAGTTATTCTCCTTTGAAATCTGGCAATAAAAAATAACAAGAGGCCAATAGGCCTTAACAGTCACCTGAGTACCATAGCCCATACACAAAATTGTCGAGGAGTCTCATAAATGCATTTAATTGAGTTTCATAATGGATTAGAAGATTATAATAATGTAATGACATCCACCTCCCTGCCTGAAATCTTTTGGAAAGGACTCTTAACCCTATAGTTTAGCACAAGACTTTAAGCTCTCAACAGAGTGTATGACATACTATAGAAGAGGTGCCCAGATTCCATTCAATTTATTTATCCCACGTATGTTAACTTACAAAATAGGTTTTATGTTTATACGTTTTCATAGATAAACTAAAACAAGGTGGCTTGTATACTACTTATTACTTTACTATTAACAAGTCTATTTGTTTATCTTAAAAAATATAAAAACTGTTTTTGTTTCAAATAATAAAATATTTGCATAACTATTTGATCATACAACTTTATAATTACATTTAATGATTTATTACTAAATATGAACAAGCCAAGGAAGATAACTCCATTATGAAGAAGCAAGGGAAGATAACTCCATTAACTGTTATAATCCTCTTCCCTGAACTCTTTTCAAATGCTTTCACAATATCTTATCAATAACTTTGATGGACAGCTTCATTATTTTTCTATATTCAACGATTAAGTAAAGGAGAAAACCCGAAAACTGTCCATTCTGTGAGAGAAAGAACTGTTCGAGGCCCGAAGGGCCGAGAACAGTTCTTTCTCTCACAGAATGGACAGTTTGAGGATTTTATCCTACTTAAAACATTTTCTCTATTGTTAACTTAATAAACTGTCTCAGATGTTGGCTTGAATGATTGCTAAGATTACATAACCCTATTGATTGTCCATTTAAAAAACAACAACAAAATAATGGTGTATTGTTGAACTTAATGGACAGCGCCAGGTAAGTTTATATTTAAATGATACCTAAGGTGATTTCTCACTACTCTCTGGGTAAAACTCAATGAGAAAAGATGTCTTCATCAGATGGAGAAAGTATATTTTTGACGCAATTTGATTGTATAAACGCACCAACAATGAACAACAACAGAGAGTGAGTGAAATAATTCATGGAAAAGGGGGAAATTTAAGTGATGGAAAAGGGGGAAATCTAAGTGATGGCCAGTGTGAAAAAAAGATGAAAATGTGCGATCCCTGTGATTCCAATAGCAGTGCACCTAGTGAAATTAATATTACCTCTGGAAATATGTCTTTGTCATTCAAATTCTGATATGTTTCTGGAGTCATATTTACAGAACCATTCATTGAAATGGTCAGCATATTTGTTGTGCATGTATGCCTTTCTCTGGAGTTGATAAATTCATATTGTTGTAAAATAATATTTTAAATACTAATGTTGGTATTTATGTTTATATTTAAATTAAAGTAAATTTTCCTAACTGTTGAGGGCCATGTGTGTGTATTGCTTTCAACATTTAAAACCTGTACATTAAATTACCTGTAGTTATACATTAAGTTGGAGAACTGTCGATTAAGTTAAGAATTGACAGTTTTTCTCACTTAATATACAGCTACAGGTAACTAAATGTACAGGTTTAAAAAATACAAATATAATACGCTCTATAATGTACCAAAAACATAAAGGATTACATAACATAAATGTTTTAATTAGTAAATATGAACAAGCTAAGGAAGATAACTCCATTAGGAAGAAGCAAGGGAAAATAACTCCATTAACTGTTTACCCTCCCCCCCTTTCAACTCTTTCCAAATGCTCTCCAAATGCTAGGTCCTGAACCCTGACTTAGGGGTCATGAATTTCAGAATTTAGGTAGAGGAGTTCATAACCATGCATTCAGTTTTTTGCCCACATGTGTGGGAGTAAAGATTTTTAAGATTTAATACATTTTTACTATATGGCCATATTGGCTCCACCCTAGGGCCTGAACCCCTGACCCAGGGACCATAAATTTCACAATTTTGGTAGAGGGCTTCATGGACATCATAACATTGTATTTAGTTTTTAACAAATATCTATGGGAGTAGAGAAGAAGATTTTCTAAGATTTAATACATTTTTACTATATGGCCATATTGGCCCCGCCCTAGAGCCTGAACCCCTGACCCAGAGACCATAAATTTCACAATTTTGGTAAAGGGCTTCATGGACATCATAACATTGTATTTAGTTTTTAACAAATATATATGGGAGTAGAGAAGAATATTTTCTAAGATTTAATACATTTTTACTACATATGGCCATATTGGCCCCACCCTAGAGCCTGAATTCCTGACCCAGGGGCCATGAATTTCACAATTTTGGTAGAGGGCTTCATGGACATCATAACCATGCAATCAGGTTTTTCCTCACATGTGTGGGAGTAGAGAAAAAGATTTTTGAAAATTTGGCTGTTTTTTGCATATTTTGCCCCACCTGTGGCACCCTGGGGGTGGTAGTGCCACCAATTTCACAATTTACATTCCTCTTACCATTGAGATGCTTCACACCAATAATGGAAACAATTGGCCTTGTAGTTTTTAAGAAGAAGTTAAAAATGTAAATTGTTAACGCACGACGACGGACGAAAACAGATAGCAATAGGTCACCTGAGTTTACTCACGTGACCTAATAAAAATGAAATACTTAACTCCCTTGCTCATTATATTTTTATCTTTTTGGTCCACGAACAAATAAATTTTTTGGCCATAGGGTCTATGATCATTAAACTTTCACTGACAAAATCTTACTTTTTGGTACCCCTGTCTGATGGGGAGTGGAACTGACCCCCAGCGGAATGGCGCCTTGGTCGGCCAGACGCTCGTCCAGTTCACATCTGTTTTCATGCAATCTGCTCTGGATAGAGTCCTAACTTCAGGTGGTTTTTCCTAATATTTAAGTAAAACATAACAAATTTTAATTAAGAATCTAAAACCATATGGATGCTTAAGAGGGCCAATAGTCATGGCCATTTATATACTGTAGTGATCTCCTTTAGAAGAGAAGCTATATTGTATACCTCGCACAGCTCGCATGTCATGCGATATTGGCAGTCTTACAACTGCAATATTCAGAAACACGCTCTGCAAAAATGGGGTAAAATTTTGGTTCCGTGTATAATACCACTCCTCACTTTTGATCAAATTTTGGCTGAAAAAAAGTGTGAACTACAGTGTATATACAAGACCTACAGGTATTAGTTTATGAATTTGAGGTCACATGAACAGTGAAAATTTATCAGCTTGCTGCTCTTTGAATTTCATATGCTAAATACTTAAAAGCATAGGTGGCTAACTATAAACATGGCTAAGGTGGATGAATCAAGCATATCTGCAAAGGCTAAACAGATTAGATGATAATAAATGTGAGGGTTAACTGTTCCTTGATTTTTCAGTGTAAGCTTTAGCTTGACTGCTGTAATAGCTAGCACAGCTCGCCGGCGCGCAGCACCGGCGAGCTCTAAGAACCAGTGCGCGTGGGAAAAAGAACGAGCTAAACCTACAGATTCATCAAGAAAAAAATTGTTTCTACGTCCCATATTGCTCTCTAATTTTTTTTCCCGTGGTGCTATGCCAAAAATGGCTAAAATTTAACTCGTAATTAACGGTGCCTTGAGGTTTGAAGACACGTTTTGAGTAGCGCACAAACTTTGGTGAGACCAAAGAGATTTTTTACATGCTTCCATTCCTTCATATTGAGTCGAGATATGTAAACAAATGAACATAGATTTGAATGTATGACGTCATAGTGATCTCGCGCTAATTTTCCCAGGATAAATTTAGAGGTGGATCAAACATCTGTAATGCGTGTTCTATAGCTATTTCAGTATAAACTTCGATACCTGCCTTAGATGATTTGTGGGGTTTTATAGTGTTTTTTTTATTTTGATAGAGAGATTATATAATTATATATACAAGAAAGAGTTAAGCTAATTTTTTCGTGCATGAACAATATGTATAAGTATAGGGAGGAAATTTAAAAAGTCATTTTGAACTAAATAATAAAGAATGCAGAGAAAAAAACAAGAGGCCCAGGGGCCACATCCCTCACCTGAGCAACAATAGCCTTAACTCTGATCAAATTAGCATTACAGTATCAAAATCAAAATATCTTGACAACTAAGTACAGTAGATCATGCTCAAAACATTTAAAACATCTGCCGATTTTTATCCACATATTTTTATGGTAAATACATAGCCCCTTTTGTTGTTGTACCTGTAAGAAGATTTTTCTCTATTCCTATATAACCCCCCCCCCCACTTTGTGGCCCCACTTTTCTCTAGAGAATCATGGTTTGATCAAACTTTAATCTGCACAACCCATGCTTTTACACAAGTTACTACTTTTTGGACTGAACACTTTCCCAGAATATTTTTAAAGATTTTCTCTATATATTCCTTTTCACAATTCATCCCCCCATGGTGGCCCCACCCTACCCCCGGGGACCATGATTTGAACAAACTTGAATCTACACTACCTGAGGATGCTTCCATACAAGTTACAGAATTTCTGGCCTAATAGTTTTTGAGAAGAAGATTTTTGAAAAATACCTACAAATTTTAAATAATTCTAAATTATCTCCCCTTTAAAGATGGTGTGGCCCTTCATTTGAACAAACTTGAATCCCCTTTACCCAGTGATGCTTTGTGCCAAGTTTGGTTGAAATCTGCCCAGTGGTTCTGGAGAAGAAGATGAAAATGTGAAAAGTTTACAACGACAACGCCGACGCCAACGACGACAGACAACGGACAAATTTTGATCAGAAAAGCTCACTTGAGCTTTCAGCTCAGGTGAGCTAATAAACAGTTTAAAAAAATCAATGCAGATATTGCATATTTTCTAACCATTAATATGGAAAATGGGAAATTACACACCTACAAACAGGGACTGGGGCACGGGTACAAGGTACGTATGCCAAAATAAACAAATTTCAGTAAATAAAATTATGAATCAGGAATGAAAAAAAAATTAAAGTCAGATAACAACAAGGTACAAAAGAAAAATAATACATATGTACTGTATTTACACTTTTGACTAAATTTAACACAAATTACATTTTACAGACTGATCAATTTTCTCCAAAAGAAAAGAACGGTTTTAGCAAGTCTTTGTATTTTGTAGGAATATTTTAAAACTTAGAAATATGACATAATTATCTCTCTCTCTAAAGAAAAATTCTTTGATGTTAAATGATAACTGTCAAAATATCACTAAGTTGACAGTGGTGCAAGGTATGTGTAATTCTTGCTGCGCTCGCCACAATGGTAGCACCATAAACATATTATCGTTTTACCTAATATGATGTCTAACAAAAACATTTCCCATGCCATAAACTTTGACTACACTTGTTCTAACATTGGTGCTGTTGACATATTGCATTTTAAGTATAATGTTATAATGTAAGCGCTTGATTACTTGATTATTTGAGCACAGGCACCTGAATTTTTATCAATCAGTCGCTCAATAAGCCAAATATAAAAAATTCTACCCCCTCTATCATTTATATATAGAGGAGGTAGAATTTTTTTATCTTTGGCTTACTGAGCAACTGATTGATAAAAATTCAGGTGCCTGTGATTTGAGAATGCAATGCAAATGAATTACCCATTGAAATCTTTTAACTTCTTTGTCTCGAAGAATGTTCAAAACCTTGAAGTTTTCATCTGAAATCAAAATCTTTTTTTTAAATAAATGAAAACATCATAAATAAATTATTAGCAAGTTTTTCAGATTATCCAATATTTTAATGTGGTTAAATTACGTTCCGAGTTTCCTCGATATTTCCATAACATCTGATAAGTTTGTTTGAATGTAAGATTTTAAATCGATCAAAGGAATGAAATAACCTTCAAGGTCTTCTTTGATTCTACTGTGAACGCAACATCGATGCGAATGGTGAACTGTAGATCGCTTAATATTCAAAACAATCCAATGTTCGTTTGAAAGTTGCACAAACCTCCTGGAGGCCATTTTGGGCTGGACGTAAATTTTCACGAGAAAACACGAGAGTTGTGTATTCAGTGGCGCAGCTGTCATGGCGGACGACTCGAAGCAGACAAGTGCCCTACTGAAAAGGCACGAACAATTAAAGCGATGGAATGAATCGGACACAAATAGGGCTGCAGATACACCAAGAGACAAACCAAGAAAAGTTAAATTTCAAGATGGATGTGTATTTTTAGCCGCATGTTCAAGCGGGGATACCGAGGAGGTAGCCAGGCTTCTAAGACGAGGTGCTGACATAAACACCGCGAATGTAGACGGTTTAACGGCCCTGCACCAGGTAGAACTGACGTTCTGTTGTAAAGTAGTCTCATATGTATCTATTCTTTGTAATTTATAAATATTTAAATGCTTAAACCTCCAGTGGTAGTGCATTTTTGTGCAAGAGTTCTCTGCCCCTTGTTGACAAAATTTACATTTTGTGCAAACCTGATGTTCTTACACTTGATCACTTGGCCTTGTATTTCTACAGATGTCTGTAGTATATGATTTGTAATATTCTTACTGTAGAAGGAAATTTGCAAATTTCGTGTATCTAACATTGTTGCTGCATTTTCTCTAACCTGTACAAGCACTTGGTTATGCTGTATTTTCTATTGGGTCACCCTAAAAAGCGCCCGAGAGCGCCCGGGATTTTAGCGACCGGGAGCACCTGAGGAGGAAAAATAGGTGCCCGGGAGATTATTTATGTTAGATTAATAGAAATCTGTTTAAGAAATTGCGATTATTTCTAGAGGTGTAACGATACGGCGATACATCGATCGTATTGATCGCGAGAGCCATCGATACGCATATTGTATCGTCACATGTGTATTGTTAAACTCATACACAGTATGAGTTTATTTTCATTGACACTAGATCTCTAGAATAGTCACATGATGTAAATAACATGAAGACATCAAGAAATTTCAATTAAAGTTAGAAATAATTTGTAAATTTTGTTCTAATCAATTGAATTTTATATCTCTACAGTTTGTTGTTTTGTAAGCAGTTGACATATTTTCTTTATGCAGTACTATTTTTTTATAGAGATAGGCAACATAGGTAACAGTTAATTAATAGTTGACAACTACATCGTGATGCATGATGTATCGCATTAATATATCGGGATATGTATCGTATTGTGAGGTCACTGGCGATGCTCAAGCCTAATTATTTCACATTTGCTCGCATTAATGATATATAAAGTGAGCTAAAGAAGAACGATAATTCTAGTATAAAAATATACATGGCAAGCAGAAATACCCCTTCTTATGCTCCCAGGTGCTATTTTATAAACCCTGCTTTTTGGTGTGACAGATACAGTCTGAGTCTCATTGATTCAGTTGTGCTTTCTTTTATTAATGTCCAATCAGTTACAGTATACATATATATTGTTAAAGTCAGTATTGAGCTGAGCTTTAGTTTTGAGAGCCTAAATTATACAGCAACTTGATTAACTTTAAAAATATATTTCAAGTGCTGAATGAATTCTTGCAATAGACGTTTTGATCATGTTGATGCGTAGTTGCTGCTGTTGTAGTAGGTATAGATACTCAACTCTCTGTCTGTGAGAATTTAGTTCAACTGATTGTTGATCAACAACTGGTAGTAAGATGCTGAAGAAGAAAAAGTTGAGAGAGAGAGAGAGAGAGAGAGAGAGAGAGAGAGAGAGAGAGTACGCCTGATTTAAGCATAGGCTGAATCATAATCATCTTTTCAGAATTTCTCTTTGTTATTAGATGCAACATGCAGATGGACACAAATGCATCACATTAGAAGATGTGTCTTATTTTGTACATGTATTTCAGTAAGCATGCTCAGATATTTCACTGCGTTTGTACATCTGTGTGTATCTCTGTAGTGGTGTCAAACAGCAATAGTCTGTGCACATATATCTTTACACATGTATTAAAGTATGTATTTGTCTGTGCACATGTGTATGCATATGTACACATCCATTTACCAATTCACATGTGTCATGTGAAATGAGGATGCACAAATCTATACACATATAAAATTTGTACATGTGCATTGATCTTTGAACACACACCTGTGTACAATAAGCATGCACCTGTGCATGTGTGCAGTAACAGAGCCCTGGGGGAAGGTTACCAACATTCTTGAATTTTTCTTTAGTTTCCCAGGATTTTGGTGTTAATGCAATATATTTGGTGTTAATGCAATATATTTGGTGTTAATGCAATATATTTCACATTGTACAAATTTAAATGGATAGAGATGATGGAACCCAGCTATTTTCAATTTTAATCAACTGATCTTTGTTTGGTGCATCATATTTGTATATTCATAGTGATTAAGATCAAATCATGCAATTTTATGTATTTCTATAATATTGATTTTTATAATTAAATTTATCTGTCCATAAGGGGCATTACACATATACTAATACAAATAGAGAAAATTTACCTCATGTTCAATGTTTGATTTAAGGAACTTCATTTAGTGTTTAAGTCAACATTAGTTTGAGATGGAAAATATGAAAACTATCATAATGTTTGTAAACCATACATAAAAATAGAATGCAAAATTTGATGAAACGATTTAATTAAAGCTAAAAGCATTTGGTTGAATGTCAGCCCTCAAGGATGTGAACTTTGAACCTGAAGGATACAAACAGTAAACTTTGTTTAGAATACACAAAGCTTAATAATTTATTAAATAAGGAAAACTGGAAACTAGATGATATAACTACAGGTTTTACTTCTTTTCTACTTGAGTGAAGTGAGGAAATATGTACCTAAGTTATAATATATTACAAGTTGCTGGCAAATCTCTGTATTATGCATATAGTTTGCTGTATCCATTGTTCGATGTTAAGGAAATGACTTTTTTTTTGAGTGATCATTTAAGGTTGAGGTTGAAGATTACAGGTACCCCACCCCCCACCTTTCAAATATCATTTAAGTCTAAAGTCTTAATGAATTAAAGTCCACAAAAATCACTATTTTCATACTGTACATTGTCCTTTATTGGAGAGTGGCTAAGAAATTTTTCTGCCCATCCACTTTTTCTCTATTTAATATAGCAATGCAGTGGACATGAAATGAGCAGGAGAGCCTTCTCTATAGGCTTTAGCTAGCATTTTTGCAGATCAAAGCTACAATGTATGACTCTCTCTAAAAGAGCTATAGGCAGACTATGGACAGGACTCATTTTGTGGCTTAAAGATGAGATAGTGATCAGCTCCTACCCTGCTACTACTGCCCTGGCATGGTCAACTATAAGACAAGGCATGGTCAACTATAAGACAAGGCATGGTCAACTATAAGACAATTCTGTTTATGAGTTTATGAGTTGGAAGGTGGAAATGCCTTGATAATGGGTCGGTGTGCATTATTGAAATTAAGCACGTAAAAGCTAATTATTATCAATAATTTAAAACTCTGCCTGTTATGTATGAATCTGTTTTCAGTATTTCCCAAAGAATCTTAACATTGTGCATTTTTTCATAAATAAATATGATTGTGGTATCGCATGTATTACAGTGTATCAGAAAAAATAAAGTTTATGCTGTTTAGTTTAGCCTCAGTTCATTGTATGCTATGATCTTTAATCCTGTTCGTTAACATCTTATGCCATTTGACCAGTCTATTTCATTATAACCTCTGCCCTTTGACCCCATAGTCTTCTTTTACATTAGAGCAGAGTTCAAGGTCGTAGCTGCTCCCTAGCTGCTAGGTTCGATATCTAGGTCCTATTGGATGCACTGAATGAATTAATACTGTTATTGCTGAACTAGCATATCGTTTAAGATTAATGCAGCAGATTTTCAGCTAAATAGCTTTATGTAGCTACTATGATATGAAAAGCAGCCCTGTATATTATACCTTTTAATAACCTTTGCCCTTTAAGCCTTTGTTATTCGTAACTTTTAAATCTTGCTTTATAAACTCTACTTTTAAGCCCTTGTAACTTTTAACATCTGTTTTCAATTTTTTTGCTTGTTAATACATATGTTATATATATCACCTCTGCATTTAAATTTCTGCACTATTTGACCTATGTTTATTCTTATTTTAAAGATCTATGCCTTTATTGTATGCACATTTTGTTTTATAATATGCTGTATATAACTATATTTCATTGCTCTAGTTCCAATAACCTTTGCTTTTTCTTAACCTTTCTTCTTTAGATTTCTGAGAGTTTAATATTTCAATTAAAACCTGTTACCTTCATATCCCATTTACACTGCCAAAACAATTAAAATGATTGCTTCTTAAATTGTTCTTTTTTCCCCTCTTAAATCTTCCAGATAATGTGAGTCTCTTGTATAAACTTAAGACCCTCTTCTTATTTCTCTTCTTAAAAGATTAAGCAACCAGTCTGACTGAGTGGTTGGGGAGGCAGGCACCGGCTTATTGTTTATACATTCCTCTGTGTGATAACAGGCCGGTGTGGAACAGAAAGGAATGCATGTGTGTATAGATGGGAGCCGGGCGAGCTCTGATTGTGATATAATGCTCCCCGAGGTGTGATATAAGAGGGCTGTTGTTGTTATCTGTGCATTGTGATTAGCCCTCAATTGTCTGTACACTAATATATATAATATACATCAGTAAGACATGCTTCAATGGGTAGAGTATAGGCATATTATTGGTGCAGTATGATAGGGTGGGGATCTAATGTTTAATTTCTGATCAGGTGGGGATCTAATGTTTAATCTCTGATGGGTGGGGATCTAATGTTTAATTTCTGATCAGGTGGGGATCTAATATACTGATAGTGTCTCTGATGGGGAAGGGATATACCCTCTTTAAGGAAAAGATATTTTTAGAATACTGAATAACTTGCTAATAAAAATTATGAATATAACTAAACTTGCTAATAACATAAATTATTGATATAATTGGTAATACAAATTATTAAATAATATAACTTGTAGGAAGCATAATTTAATTTTTGAGGCCTGTAAAGTGCATTGTTGTTCATGAGTCTATCCTGTAAACTTTATTTTTGAGGCCTGTATTATAGTGCATTGTTTCTCCTATGTTAAGCCTGTAAACCTCTCTAGGCCTGTAAACCTCTCTTGGCCTGCATTGTTCATTGTATCTCCTGAGTTTATTTTAAGCCTGTAAGCTTTCTTTCTAGGCATGTATTGTTCATTGTATCTCCTGAGTTTATTATAAGCCTGTAAACTTTCTTTCTAGGCCTGTATAGATGACAATCAGTCCATGGTGGAGTTTTTGGTGGAGACTGGAGCTGATGTGGATGTGTGTGACAACGAGGGCTGGACTCCACTCCACGCCACAGCCTCCTGTGGATTCACGGAAATCGCCAGGTGATTACACCACAACAGCTTCTAGTGAAACCTCAGTGGAAAAAACCCAGCACTCCATAACTCTTTATCCCCTGATGCCACCATATAATGCATGTGTCAGAATTCAAGTATTCCTATAAATGAATTATGTATGTCTTTATAACTATAATCTTAAAACTGGACATAGATATATATCACACACTCTATACAAAATACAGTATTAACAGAGGGTTCTGTGAAATTAGTAAGAAGAGGGATGTAACTCTTTTTAGGAAGGGGTTGTGACAGACAGCATTTGCTATTTTCAAACCTTTGGTAGAGTTTGGTGAAGTCGTACAATAAAAGAAGCTTTCATAAGTGATTTGAGATAGGGGTCATTGCACAGGTTGCAGTGATACTTTTGTAAAATGATGCCCAGGTTATAAAGCTTTGTGAGTATGAACTCGATTCTCCAAATACAGTGTTATTCTCAGAATTTCACATTTGTTTATGCATGTCGCGCTTTTGGATATGAGTATGGTTTTTGGAACATGGGGTATTCATGACAAATGTTTATTAATCTTCAGGGGAGATGTTTCATTTAAATTAATGTAATCTGGATATTAGTTGATTTTACTTGACTTTCATCGATCCCAATCTTTAATAATTGTAGATATTTACTGGAACAGAAGGCTAATGTGGCAGCGGTGAACAACGATGGGGACCTGGCCATCGATATATGTGAGGACAAAGAGATGAGGAAAATCCTACAAGAGGAGATGGACAATCAGGGTAGGTACCCAGAAAGCAGCAGTCAAAATGGAGATGACAGGGCATAGATAATCAGAGTAGGTACCCAGGAGGCAACAGTCAAGATTAAAAATGGGTAGCAATTAGGGTATCAAAGTACCCAGAAAGCTATTGTCAAGATTGAAAGAGAATGTAATGCTTCAAAGTAAACAATGGATCACAATTCAACATAACAAAATGGTTTACTAAGTGGAGAGATTGTGGCTTGGTGACATGTGATTTTATTGTCTTCATTTACCGGAAAGGTAAAACTCTGACGATAGGTCTAGACCTCGTATCAAGATGACAGACTTTTTTTTTCAGATTCAGCTATCTGTGTTTACTTGTTGTGGTAAATCTCTCACTAGAGGGGGAATTTCCTGAGTTAGTACAATGTAGTATATCCCGCGCTCTTCTTCATTCTTATCCCGGTATCCCGCACTTCCTATCGCCCGATGCTACAAGTGATTAAAAAGGCCAGATTACATCAGTGTTAATTATTCATCATTTAGCTTCAGTGTTAACCATGGAGGGTGGATATTCGACCTTCCTTCACAGGCATTCAATCGCAGGGTCCGTATTACACTGGACACTGTAAAACAATATGGAAGATTAGTAATCTGTAGTATACAATATATGCCTTTAAAATCCACAGTACCATAATGGAAGAGGACTATAATGGGGTTGGATTATTGGATTATTGGATTATTGGTGTCTGAACAAATTGGAGAACAAATTTGAAAGTTTTTTAGTTGTATGTGACAGTAATTCATTTCTTTTTGGGCATCATCAGATTTCAGTTTGAATAAGCTAGACATGATATTATTTGTAAGTGGCTGAAGTGGTATTAAACAACTGAAGGATGAAGAAGGGGGTGATGTAGGGTCACAGAGAACAGATTAGTTGAGTTACATGTATACACATACGTGTACATGGACTGTATGTTTTAGATTGATTGGGTGTTATTCATCAAACTACAGAATAGGATCACTCTGTCACCTGTCACCTTTACCAAAATCAGTTTGACATTAACAAGACAGCATTCTATATAAAAATCATAGAATTCTCTGTTCACTGTACCAGGAAAGTATTAATAAGGTTGAAGTCCAGATTCCTTGGAATTAAAAAATTATCCAAGAAATTAGAAAACTCTAAATATCGTATATACCCCTATTGAAAGTGTTTTAATTGTTAAACATTGTTTGAAGGACTGTTTTACATCTGTTGTAATTTTAGCTCGCACTTTCATGCATGTATATGACTGGTGTTAATTTTGACAATAACAATAAACTTTAACTGATCACCTGTTGTCCGTCGTCTGTCTGTTCCTCCTTCCGTCTGTCTGTAAACTTTTCATATTTTTGAACCACTGAGCCAAATTATACATAGAAATATTTTTGGAAAATGTTTAAACATCTTTTTTCAATAACTACAATGCCATACTTGCCAACTGACCCGATTTCGTCGGGTCACACCCGATTTTTCGACCCTTCACCCGATTATTTTTTATGACCCGGCAGGTCATGCTTTTCACCCGATTTTTGTCGAACAACCCGAAAATCTCCCGATTTCCGGATTTGGTTCGTAAATTACGTTGCGCGTTTGATTTCCAGTTATGAACCCAAAGTGAGCTTGGATTTACATAAACAATGCGGATGGCTATAAAAGATAAGTGTTCAGTTCAGGAAAGTGTTAATTGTTATCGTGAGTTGTTTTGACAAATCGAGGGCTTAAATCATTAAGTGCGATAGCTCCAATAAGAAAAGGTCTTCATCGGGGCCAGCAGAATCAAAACCAACAAAAAGAAAACGATATTTTTGTACCTATTAACTTATCTGGAAAATGAATTCCCATGGGTAAAACAGAGTAATCGAGTACAAAACGAGGCTTTTTGTTTTCTGTGTAATACACATTTGAATATTGGAACTTGTGCCCAAAATGATCTGACTAAACATTAAAAAACGCTAAGTCATGTAAAACTGCTTTTTAATACACAAAAAAGTCTTCCAAGTCACTTACAAGTTTCATGCCATCGTTTTCAGAGTTCAAAAGCAAGGTTAATGTAGCAGAAACTCTTTTTGCATTTTTTTTAGCTGAACACAACCTACCATTTTCTGTGTCAGATCACTTTACAAAATTCAAAATCAGCTACTGTTAGTTACAATGCTTCTTTGCAATAAAATATTACACATACGTTTCAACACATATTTCTATTGTATATACCTTTGAAATGCATGGTAAATATGTCGTGAATGTCGTTACGCGCTATGACCAGATTTTTTACTTTCCAAATCTGGTCATGACCAGATTTTCATATGTTGGAGGTTGGCAAGTATGCAATGCTACAATTTGTGAGATTACTATGCAAGTATCCTCAAATGATGTAGATTCTAAATTGTTAAAATCATGACGGCCAGACAATTACTGAGGCCTCGAGAGGGGTTCAAAGTTTAACATATGCAAGCATCCTCAAATAATGTAGATTCTAAATTGTAAAAATAGTAACCCCTGGACCAATACTGAGGCCCCAAGAGGGGTTTTGAGTTTGAATAATTATATTTGAAGCAGATAAATTCAAGTTTTTTCAAATAAGGATATGACAGTGTAAAATGTGGCATTATCTAAAACATTCCTTGCCTTTCAGGAGTGGACGCGGATGCTGCTCGCTCAGAGGAAGAGAATCAGATGTTACAGGATGCCAACAAATGGCTGAACAACAAGTCCGTCAAGGAGAAGAAACATCCCAAAACGGGGGCCACTGCACTCCATGTGGCTGCCGCAAAGGGATACATGAAAGTCATGAGGTGTGTGTGACTTTGTTGTAATAGATGTTGACTGATAAAAGTGATGAGGTTGTTTGTTACATTAACTATTATAAGGATTCACTGTGGCCCAATTTTTCATGAATTTCTTGGGCACCCCTCACCCTTTAATTATATTCCCAATGAATTTTGAAATACAGTTTTTATTCTATATTATGTACAAGTAAAAACCATGAAAAATCTCCACATATCTTTAGATATTTTAATTCATGAAAGTTGTTCTCCAAGACTGTGAGTGATTCCACAGAATGAGATAAAGTGGGCATTTCAGAGAGAAACGTATATTGTATTATTACTATCTAGTAATCATTACTGGAATCATTTATATATGGGTGGGAAATTCTTGTTGATTATTTAAAATGTACAGATATTTAAAAGTTTGGTCTTGTCAAAACATGTGACTTATTGTTGTAGTGAATACTCGTAAAAATTTTTATTTAAAAGTGTTCTGTTGTCTAACATGTAAACTGCTGCTCTGATCAAATCTTATCTACCGGTATATAAATTTTTCAGTAGTCTTACATTTTACTGGTGTTGTAGTGAAGACATAGAATTAAAAAGCTTGCTGTAGATTTTAATGTGACTCGTTGTTTCAGTATACTGTTGTAGTGAAGACTTATAGAATAGTCCTCTTGTTAATGTGAGTCGTTGTTTCAATATACTGCTGAAGGCGGGAGGCTGTAGTTGTTAATGTGACTTGTTGTTTCAGTATACTGCTGAAGGCGGGAGCGGATGTGAACTCCCAAGACTATGACGGATGGACCCCCCTCCACGCGGCCGCCCACTGGGGGCAGGAGGAGACCTGCAAGCTACTGGTGGAGCACATGTGTGACATGCAGCTCAAGAATAACGCTGTACGTAATATTTAAAAATTTAGGGAATCTAAAAACTGCACGAATGAATGCCTTGAACAAAAGAAGGAATAAGTAAGAAAATTAGTAAAATTTTATGTCTTGAAATCCCCCCATTCTGTCTTTACTCAGGGTCAGACCCCGTATGATGTGGCGGATTCAGAAGTCCTGAAGCTTTTAGAGGAACTGGAGAGGAAACAAGCCTCGGTACGTAATGTCAAAATAAATATTAACTAATAAGCAAAAATTTATTATTAAATAAATACTTTAAACATAATACTTCAATGTTTCCGGATGTGTCACATTTATAGGACTCAACTACATGCGGTCAAAAAGTTACATAAAATTACGTGAAATTACATGAAATAGCTTACTAATAAGTTTTATATTATCAAAAGAATTATTTTTGTTCTTACAACAAACTTTTTGAGGAAGAGTGATCTTCAAAAGGAAGAATGGTGCAAACACAAGATTATTATTATTATTGGAAACTTGATAAACTTTTTGTATATGGCATTTAGGAAGTTCCCTAAATTCTATCGTGTGTTCTATCCCAGCTAACCTAAAACTTCGCTTGTCCATGCTGTCAGGGGCAGTAAGAGTAACTGCCATTATTATCATTTTTCAGCAAAAAGATTTGAAAGATTCGCAGAATGAAATTATCCCAACCCGCGGGCAGCATCAGAAGAGAAGGTATGTATTGCATGGGTTTACCTGTCTGATATATTCAAAGGTGTATCCAGGTGTCTTCAGGTGTATCTAGGTATCGGGTGTACAATAGCTAGAACACCTGTGTATATTTCCCTCACTAGAATATGTTAACAAAATTTCCTGTGTAAATGTTGTACATATTATTCAAAGAATACATATTCAAATCTGATTGAATAAAAGAGTTTTCTCCCTTTTGTTTTGGTTAAGTTACCATTATATTGATTTTTGTTTTCATGATTTGGTTTATTTACGGATATTAATTGTCCTGTCATTTAGAATTTTTGCATGATTTTTCTAAAATTGCACGCCTTGATTAAGGAATTTTTCTACTAAAGCATTCACCAGTAGGGAAGTCATTTTCAAACAAAGCACAGAATTTTATAATATTTTTTATACAAAATAAAACTAATTAGTATATTCCAATTAATATTTTCCAATGTTTTTATTCATATTGAATTACATTTTTTTTTTAACTCAAATAGATAGTTTATAACTTTTCCCCTACAATTTCTTAGTATTGTAGTATAAATGAATAATTAAATTTCACAAATTATTTACAATATGCTTGATTCTTATTTCTTTACAAGCCCTATAATATTTTACAGACATGATATATGGTATATGAAGATATATCAAGTATTTAAATGCATTATATATTTGTTTCAGTTATTACTAATTTATGATATAAAAACTAAATTTTCTGATTATTTAAATTGCAGACCAATACATACAGTGTACGGATTCTATTATAAATTAAAGAAATAATTTTATGAGTGTAAAAGTTTTGAACACTAATATTTGTGGCAGATTATGAGTTTTAATTGCAGCGACTTAACGATGTTGTTATTGATTGCGATCACTAAATCGCTGTGTATGTTATTTCCAGCCGCAGCGATTCCACCAGGTGCAATATTTTGTTTAGTGCTTTAAACAGTACATTGGTGTTTTTATCGTAAGCCCAACTGAAAAAGTTACATGATATTTATGTAAACTTTATTTCTAAAAATTTTACCTCCTGAAAAATTATATAATGTACCCAGTGTTTGGAATCGAAACTCGCACCATTTTTATCACATTTAACGAAACCACAAAGAATCCTAATTTTTACAAAGTAAAATCTTTATTATTATAAAAAGTTAGGTTAGTATCCATTCTTTGAAGGAGTATTTTACAACAATTATTTGAATGGATGTAATTCAGTTAACGAAGGGCCTAGGATGAAAACACTCTGTACTATAAACAACCTGGCTTGGTAATTGGCTATTGTATTTATGATAACGCTACTGCTGTGCTATTTATGGTAACGCTTCAACCCATATGGCTCTCATATTATACATGTAATCCAGATATATATACCTTTCAAGTCTGTCTTGATTTATTAATCATTTATCATTAGAAATTTACTTAAAAAAAAATGTACATGTATTTGCATTCACAGCTAGGAGGGAATCCCCAATACCCAATAATAATGTGACCTCTTTTTCTTTCTTCCGAAATTAATAAAATATGTTGCCAATACATATACCATATATATTCATGTGTCAGATTCTAATTTATTATGAAGTTGTAAAACAGTAGATAAGAATGTTTTCATTGATATGTTAGGTAGCTACTTTGGCTGACCTCTGTTACCCGTACCTTCTAGATTCAGATTGATTTTTTACATGAGAATTAACCAAAATAGCATGACGTAGCTATACTGCATGGTCCCACTTACCTGTTACTTATAGGACTTGGTAAACAAGTTAAGGATCCTCTACACCCTGTGACTTCTACTTTTTATGACAGTATGTCACAACATGGCGATTTTAGCGCATTCTGAAACAGTTTATATCGCCAAAATGTGTTGTCTATCTCTTTTGCGCAATGGGTGTTGCTTCTGTCTACCAACCCGCAGATCCCGAGTTCGAATACTGCAGGGACTTTTATTTTCATGAACAACGGTAAAATTTTAAAAGTTGATTTTTTCCCTAAAAATTCAATTTTTGGGGGGTCATTTTTAAGTCAAAAACATGCTTATAATCCATATCTTTAAGTAATTTAGAAGAATGGGCTTGTATGCAGAACTTTTCCCAGGTGTGTGGAGGACCCTTTATAAGCAAAATGAGGTGTCTGAGAAAAAATCTCATCTATTTCAGAATTTTCTTGCTGAGTTAAAGTTTTTAAAAGGCAATGTTAGATACTAAAAATTACAGAAATCATTGGTTGTTCCAGATTTTTTTTTTGGGAAAATGTCAGTTTTCAAGTATAGATAAGATTAGAGTGTTACATGCTCCTACACTAGTGACAATGTTGTTGATACTTCTGTCATAAGAATAAATATGATTCTATTTATGGGAAGCAAATTAAGATAACAGACTTCCATTGATCGAATTGATTCTTTAAATGTTCAAAAGAGGGTGGGAAAAGCTTCAGATCAATAAGGAAGGTGTGATGATTTGCCAAATTTCCCTCCTCAAGGATTAAATAACTGCATTCCTCAATCTACAGCATTAAGGTCTTTTAAAAATTAATTTCTCCTTTGCTCTCATAGATAAAGACATCAGAAACGTGCAGTATTGTTGAAACAAATTATCCGTCACATAATAAGTATTTGTGTAAATAATGTCTGAAGGTATTGTGGAGCAAGGTCAGCGGGGGGGAGTAACGTAATTGTGTGCAGTTTTAAGAACCTTCATTTGAGAGAAAAAAATTTATCTGCACACTAAAGCTGTTCACCTGGGGATCCCAGCCTGAATAGGCCAGGTCTGAGTGATAGAATTTGGTAGAGGAATTTAAGGTTACAAATGGCTCCACTAGTGGCATGTTGACCTTATGGGTTCACATTGACAGTGGATTCACTCATGCGTGGATGTGATGTTTCTGTGTATTAGGAATTTTGAATATTACATGATAGGGACACGAGGATTTTAATGACTGTACTACTATGGGATGCGTAAGGTAAGGGAAAACAACTTGGGGGAGAGGGAGGGGCCAAGTGGTGCTTATAGAAGTCCCTAGGGGGGAAAGAAAGGGGATAGTGTCAAGAATTTTTCAGATATTATCAGAGTATATTATCTTAATTTTTTTCAATAGTTTTCATGAATTGTATTGGGTTTTTAACTGAGTCATGCTTTTAAAATGTAAATAGAGACAGAGAAATCTTTTCTTTAAAAGTGTTTTGAAAGTAGCATGTTTGTTGTGTTGTGTGATTCACTCGCAAGGAATTTGAAACAATGTCCTCTCACATTCCTTATATGGAGCATGACTTCACTCCGTCTATGGTGTGGTAAAGTGTTACGTAGTGTTCACCCCGCATCCAGCGCTGGGCTGTAAGCTATGGCTGGGACGAAACGTGGGCAGGAAATCCCCCACCTCACTGCTGCGTTAGACACAGAGCCTCTTTTTCACAATTCATTGAATTGGTTTTCAGTTTCCAGAGAATCCCTTTATTGTTGCATGTTTGGATTGGATGCACTATCATAAAGTGACGATTAGGTCAGATGTAAACAGAAGAGAATTAGTTATAGACTTCAGCTATTGGACGCAGTGTCAGCCTGGGAAATACAAGTTAATTCTATTATAATGAATAATTCCTCCTGTTTACCATATCCATTGTGTCTATCAAAATAAACTATTCTTGTGAAATTGGTATTGATAATAAATTGGTATTGATAATAAGAGAGGTTCTTTTTTTAGCCCTCCTATGATGTCAACTGATGATTATGCGCTGTTTTTCTTTGATATAGGGAACCGTTAGCAAACAATATTTCAGCTGATATAGAAAGGTACATATGAGATTACCCCTCCATCATTGTCCCTCCATGCTCTCATTAAAACTTGCATGGTGTGTGTATAACTACCAAAAGGATAGGAACACAACAGAAAGGACCTGTGTGAATAATGCCACTATAATAGAGATAAAAACAACACGCTAGATGTAGGGAGATTTGATCCAAACATTCTTAAAATTTTCATAATTAATTGAATTACACAGAGTCAGAACATACTTTATAATGACATTTATGTCTACAGCATTAGGATTATAATCAATACTATAGCTGCCTGGTCGTTTGAGTGTCTGTATGTGTCGTTGGTTACTGTTTCACTGTGTGTTAACCATGTGTCCATCTCTTATACACAAAATAATATGGCTGATACCTGGCCCTATGGGAGACATTTACCTAAGATTGACAAAAACCTTCTCATAATCGGGTGAATTATCCATCTCACCCTAAGATTAACAAAACTACTGATGGGTAAGAGTGGGTGTGTCTTTTGATGCTGGGGGCGTGGACTAATGCTCTGTGATAACTGTCAATCATTCTGCTGACACCTACTGGCTGCTCTTTGCAGTATTTCAAAATCATTTAAAACTTAAATTTTTTTTTTCACATAGATATAAATTGCAAAATTGTAAGATTGTGCTATGACCTTTTTAAGAAAAAAATATATATGCAAGCTTTTCTTTCTTCTGTTTTTTTTTTTAATAGTTTTTTATCGTTGTCATTGTTAGCAGTGTCTTGTGTTCTTGTATTGCTCTAAGAAAATATAGAACATGATTATATATATACTGATAGTAATTATTGCAACTACTAAATGCTCTGAAAAGGCTGATTTGAAGTATGTTTTATATTAAGGATACATGCATTTCTCAAAAAGCAAAAACATATTGCATTTAATCTTTGATTTGAATCAAACTCTGATTATTTTAGATTAATTTAATTATGACATATTTTGAAGTATCTGTAATGAGATCTGCATGACCTATTTCAGGAGTTCGGTGACGCGGATGAGCGTGGATCAGAAACACAACGTCAATGTGAAGACAGTGGAACAGGAGCGCGCGGCGCTAGAAGCAGCTCTTCAATCCCCAACAGAGGAGGAAGAAAAAGTACTCAAAAGCAGCTCCAGCTCGGCCAGCGAAGAGGAGAGCTCGGAGGAATTGGAGTCCAAGTCCCAGCCGGAGGAAAACACAGAGTCAGGTCCCAAATCCTCACCCACCACAAACACAGAGACGGTCACCAAGCCCACAGAGAAAACGGAAACAGGTCAGAGCTCAGATCAATCTGTTGATTCAGAGAAATCGCATAGTAAAGGGTTTGTGTCACTAAGTATGTCTGTAACATGGCACATCCTACTTTTTAACTTCATTCAAGTTTTCTGGAGACACTTTGAAATATTTGGCAATTTGACCTGTGTTTTCTTTTAAGAAAATCTTGGTAGCAATGCAACTTAGTATAAAGTTATATAGATTAGTTACCTAGCAAGGATTTGATGAATTCCGATTGTTTATTGTGCCGAGTTTGGCTGGTTAATGGTTTGAGTTATCTAACAAGATTGATTGATTTCATGCAATACTGTATTTTAATCTGGATGAATTAAAAAAAACCCATTAAGGTATTGTAATATCATATAAATCAAGAATTGTGGCTATGTATTCTTCAGAGATTGGTGATATATAAAACAGTAATTAACTGCAATATCAGAGTAAAGAACATGCATAACAATTACATGTAGATCTTTAACATGAATGTATACATTGTATGGTTTTATTAACAATGTACTCATTTTCTTTTTCTTTTTTTTTTTAGAAAAACAAAATGAACTAAATAGACTATCTTCTAATCAAGTGGTATGTATTTTCATTCTGTTCTTGATGTGGAATAAAATAATCCGTTTTTGGTGCAGTATTTAATGCTATATCAGAAGTACAGTCAAACTTGTACAAACACGGATATAGTGAAATCTCGAATATAGCAAAGTTTCATAGACTCCTCAGCAAAATCTTTAACAAATCCTTGCACAATTTTATGATAATTAACAAATTTACAGATAAAGCGAAGTAAATCTACTTGTCCCTAGGACTTCGTTATAACAGAGTTTTACTGTATAAGTAGACGGTAAGCAACAGCTTTACATGGTATGTGGTGCATGTTTTACAGCCCAGAGAGAGAGATAAGCCCCCTATCACCGCTGTCGTAGAGACCAAAGATGCTCCGAAGGTCGACGAGAAAGGGGAGACAACCCACGTCTCCATCAAGGATAAAATCAACGAGGATGCAGTCACTAAACCAAAGGAGGAAACGCCCACCATAGAGAAGATCGGGGACAGCCTGAGGGTAGAGAAGATTGGGGACAGCCTCAGGGTACGCCGTTTGTTGTCAGTCATAAAAAACATAAATCACGCACCTAGAACTCAAGTCATCTCATATTCTAGAAAATGCTTGAATGGAGTGGGGCTATGAATTTAGGGAGTTACTATTTTTTTTATTTATTATTATTATGTGAAATATTGAGGTTACACATACTAGTATCTACATATGATTAATGATTTAGAAATAATTGATTCAGATTTATCAGTACAGTAATATATATGTTCAAAAAATCTCTAGAAAAGAGGCAATTATCATTACTATCAATATGTTACGTATGAAATTTGCAACAAGTTGGGAGGGGTGGGGAACAAGAGGGGAATGAATGTCACTGAGTGATGGCGTCCGTTTTGTCAGGCTGTTAGTTTCTGTGTCATGTTTTCAGGACACTCGTTCCAAGCTCAGACTGAGGCTAAAGGTAACAAGAAGGCATGCAATGAGTAAACGTCAGGGGCGGGCAACTCTGTCTCACACACAGAGGAACAGTTCAGTTTATGTCATGATGTTCCATTTATACTTTGTACACAGTCACACAATCCCACACTTACACTGCTTTTTTCTACTACAAAAATAAAATATTATTTGGTGTTTATGATATTTGGCAGGGATTGATTTTTCAAAAAGTTGGCACAAATTTTATTTAGCGCATCTCTAAATCTATTTAATTATACATATGTATGTCATTTGGCTATGTGCTCGACTTAGCGGTATCTGAAAATGCAAAATAGAATATAGCTTAAAGTAATGCATTTACAATATGGAAAGAAATCCAAATCTCTCCTGTTCATGGGATTTTTCAGAATAAGAAATGAGGGGGCATTTATTGTTTACTTGGGAGATAACTGGAAGAAGGAGAGATCAGATCTCAGTAAATTAGACATTTCCATCTCTATGGCCTGCTCTCCATCTGACTTCCTGTAAAGTCCCATAGAACTGTGATAATATGTTACAACTATTGTAAGAATAGGGCAGTGAAGGTGTGGTATTGGGACCATTACATCCCTGTACATCATCATACACATACTCTATATATTGATATGAAGTCAGTAATATAGACAAACTTTGTTAATCAAAACTTGCCATCAACAATTAGTTACATATCTTTTATAAGGTGGTCAACAGACTTTAAATGAATTTTGTTGACTCAAATTTTACAAATTTTATTGAAAAACAAGAGACAGATTTGTTTAACAGAGTTTGACAGCATTGTTACAAATGGCATGTACATGTACCTAGACAACGGCAAAATGCATGAATCACACGACTCCTACAGATATAAGGACCTTATCTATACACAGGACAAGATCTGCATGGGTTAAGGGAAATAATTGAAGAAGCATCAAAATCATTTTCTCATAGCTTTGGGAAATTTTTATTTTGAAATGTTTACCTGACATGGGGTATCCTTGGGGTATTTTGGTAGCAGTAAGATGTTTTGTTCTGAGATTTTCTTGTTGTATGAGGTGAGATGACGAATGATGAAACTTGGTGGTTTTGTTCATAAGGAAATTGCAAAAGAAACAGAGGAGAAGTCAGTGTCAGACAGCAAGCCAGAAAAATCGGACTCGGCTGAGAAAGAGGAGAAGGCTCGAACAGGGGTGAGTGGACAGATGGGTCTGTCTCGCTCGCTCAGCATGCCTGCTCATTACCGCTCCGAGGTAACCGCACTCACCAGGGGGCTCGAACCGCCAGGGGGCAGCACTGGGCTCTCGTCAGTGTTCTGTACTTAATTCTGTATTACTGCGAACATTTTGTCTCTAGCTCTTTTTAATAAGATGCGATCAATCCTCTGAAAACCTGACAGTGTTTAGAATTTTAGTTTTGAATATGTGAATCCTTCAATACAGACTCAGTATGCAGATGTAATCTTTTATAAAGATACTTGTAAAGACTTACTAGAGCCCTAAGAGTTGACTCCACTGGTGGTTCCCTTGCCCCCTCCTTGTATGAAGTGGTGCGGGGTTTGCTTGGACGGTTGCCGCTGGGACCCCATTTTAGCCCCCAGGGCTGATGGGTGATGCCCTGTTTCTGCTTTGACTATTACCTTAACAGTGCATTTTGGCTTGGGTTAGCTAACATCATTACTGACCGGTCGTTCCACAGACTGTTCACTGTTACGTACTGAACACTTCAATACATTGACTTACAATTGTTATGTGCAAAGTATCTGATTTCTCACTACTGATGATAATGTTTAATCTTGCCAATGGTATAATTACACTTTCTTTTGATCATATTATAACATATAAACAAAGATATTTTCTTCAGCTGTTGATTAGTTACTGAGATATATCAACCTCTTCAGGACAGCAAAACTAATTTCTTACTATATTCTGCACAAATTCCCACATATATATATTATCAGGAAAAGTTAACTTTGTAATAAATTATCTAATATAAAGTTCAGAATTAATTTATTTCTTAGTGTATTATTTTACTGAGTGTTATTAATATTCTTTCTAGATAAATGCTTTCTTTATGAACATCTGTATAATTTTGAATGAGAGAATTTACAGCCCAAGTGTCACAGTATCACAATCACAGTACCATATATCCTGGGATTTTTTTTTTATTAGATCTTGTTTAACTACAATGATAACTACATGATTGTATTTTATTGATCATTTTAATTGAAAACGCTGTTATCTGTTTTACTTCACAGTGGAAAACTTTAAATTGCAATAAATGATTTTTTTGTGAATGTGAAAAATCCCAGGATGTATGGTATGATGGCTGTTGTGGTTGTTTTTGGGTCACTTTACCCCTTCACTGTGTGCCATTCTTGCTGTTGTGTGTGATCTCTGGGTCTGTAATCCCCGCATGTTGTTTGTAGGTACCCATTATCTCCCTCCAGAAACCTGGGGAAGACAACCCCTCCACTGCCCCGCTACGGGAAACACCCTCCTGGAGGGCGGGGCTACGCAAAACAGGAAGTACTAGCATGGTCAATGACAGCCTAAATGAGAACGACAAGAATAACCTGCCGCGCTCTGCCTCTAGTCCCCGTCTAGCCCTCAACAATAACAATCGGTTGGAGAACGTGAGTTATAACAGCAACAAGCCTTGAGTCTCATGGTGACAAATGGAATACTTTTTTGAAATCATTTTAAAATGCAATCATACTAGATCAGAGATCTACCAGTGATTAAGTGGAATACAGTTTTCAGAAGTTATTATTTTTTTTTTTACATACTTAATCTTAAATCTTATGGTGACTGATTGAAAAATGTTTTTAGAAGTTTTTCGAAATAGATACATACTAGATCCATAATTAATTTTGAAATACATAGTTTATACACTATAATTTTTGTCTATCGCATCAATGCTCCAAAAATGAACAAATCAGAATATTATTAGTAAACTATGCAGTCAAGTGTTTGAATTTTCCACTTAATCAGAGAAGAGATGATAGAAATAATTTTGTTTATGAAATAACGTCTGATTGGTCTGGTAATGTTGAATTATTGAGACAGGCTTGTAGTGATGAACTGGTTCTTGCACTGAGCTTGATTGGTTCCCAGTTTCAGAACTTCAAGCTTCCTGTTACATTCTTTTTAAATTTTGTGGCAGTTTTTTTTCAATTTGCTAGTGATTTTGCTGCATGGCATGCATGAAGATTTTTGCTAAGTGTTAGAACTTTTATTTTAAATTTTTCCTCTCCTAATTGATATACTATATATATGTATATATTCATTGTACTTCCTTTGATGTACATTGATTTCTCTATATTGTAGAGAATTGGAATGATTCAAACTATTTTTCCTATTTACAGGACAAGTCAAACCGACCATTCCTAAGCACTAGTACGATATCAGAAAACCAAGAAAACAAAGTCCCCGATAGGTGAGACATTAAATTTTGATGACATTTTCAACCATTCATCCATTGTTTTGTAATTTCATTACCTAAAAAGTAACGAGAAAAGTAATTAAAATGCACTGTAAAAATAGACTTTAATTTCAAATCATTTAGCTTTTTGATGAAATGGAAACAAAAAATATTATAGACTTAATTAAGATTAGAATACTTTGTAATGTACCTGTAGCTCTGAGATATTTTTGTTCAGCTTTTGATGGGTCTGTTGTGTGATCTTTTCAGATTGTCTAGCTTAGGACTTCAGTTTCTCTTTCTCACTGTCCTTTCTCTCTTCTGGTTTTCACTTCTATCAGAATTTATGATATAGTGAATCGTGATTGTCACTATCTGTGTACATACTTGTTCATGTATTGCCATAGGTCTCCTTTAAAGTTTTCCTTTGTATATTTTGCTATATTGGTTGTGATTGTTTAATCTTTTCAAACATGTACAGTATAAATACATTCACTTGATTAAGCTGTTAATTTGAAGCCTGCCTTATCAAGAGTTGCCAAATCAACTCCTGAACTAAGTTATACCCAGTATTATAGACATTATTTTGTGAAACTGAAAATAAGTAATCTGGATTGGGGGAAAATATTCCATTGTGAATCTTTCTTCATTCCTGTACTGCATGTGTCAGTCTGTCACTGAATGTTTGTTATATTACGTGTACATGTATGTAGTTTTCTCTGTTAAAAACTAACACTGAATAACAAATCTGTCTCAATTCTCCCCTCTCATGTGTCAGGCTTTCTGCTTCTAACCGTACTAAGTCTGCGTGCATGGTCAGTCACTAAGCTTGTCGGCGTTTTTTAGATTGGGCTCTTCCTCTGTCAGTACCACTTCCTCCACTTCCACGACCTTGACCTCCACGACGTCCTTGAGAGGGCCAAGTTCGTTCCGGGGCCTGTCCTCATACAAGCAGCGACTGGAGGAGTTTAAAGAGGACCACCGATCGTCCCTGCCCGCCCGCCTCGCCCCTCAGCCAGCGACCACTGCCTCGTCAGCCCTGACCCCAAGCGCTACCGTCACAACGGTCGGCTTGACAACGGGGACCACAACTTCTATATCCTCGTCGATTATTTCCTCCCCTTATTCTAATTATCAATTCAAAAGGTTGGTATTGCCCCTTTCATCACATTATTAACCTGTTGACATTGCATATTTTTGTGTGTGTGAAACCTTGGACATCCAAATGCTTGATCATTGGAGTATGAATTTACAGACTAAAAATATTTCATTCATAAGTTAATACTTTAGATAATTGTCATTAGTATGTTGTTGATTTTTGTACTGATTTTTGCCTTAATGGATAGAGTACTGATTTTTTAAAGTAACATGTAGTGATAAAGGATAATAGCATGTTAACTATATATGAAGTGAACTTGGTAAGACTTAATGACCCCACAAGATGGAGTACACACTAGACAAGCTTTGTTTCATCGTGTCTAATAGAATAATCCATTTTGATCATTAATAAGAAATGATCAATTTGCTGCTAAATAAGCATATTAATGAGTACTAAGATCTTATTGCTTCCTGTTGACATTAAGAGTATATTTTACCTATTTCAGGCCTTATGGAATACCCAAACGTGATGAGGAGGCAGAAACTCAAAGGAAAGCTCGAGCCAAGAGAGCTCGGGAGACCAGGAGGTCAACACAGGTCAGTGGTTCAAGTCTAGGTAACTAAGAACTCGCTAGACTTGATCTGAGTAGGCCTGGGGTTCTAAATCTGTGACCATTTCATTTTACTAGCCAATTATGGGCCCCCAAGGGGCAACAAGATGGTTGTACAATTAACAATCTCCGATCCTCGGCAATGTTCGATAACTCTTAATTATTCGTATTTCTTTTATTCATACCGTAAATCTGACTTTCATACAGACAATTTTGATTAGTATTCTAGTGTTAGTATTACCATCTATCACACAATTACATGCTTGGCGTAGTGGATTCATGGAGAACTACTATTCAATTACATGTTGGTAAAGAGTTTGAGCCACCGATATACCAGTACTTTTTTTAAAAACTCAACTTGTTTATTTATTCCATTATATCCATTGTAGGCAAATTTGCAATAACTTTGTAAAATGCATGGATGCCATCTAAAAATTCATTTCATTTGTAAAGTTTGAAAAAAAATTAACTTTTTTTTTTATGAAAAAAATACTTTGAGGCTGAGGATCAGAGAACCTTAAGTAAATAAACAATATATACCCATACACAAAAATCGCATGATTGAAAAGAATGCAAACATTAACTAGTGATGGAATGTCAGCCTTTGATTAACTTGCTGTCATGGAATTGACAACCAAGCGTTTAATAAGCTACTGTTAATAGTGACTATGATTTTAGAACAAAGAAATAAATAATTCTTTTTTTTTTCTCTGCAGGGGGTTACCAGGGAAGATATTCAGAAAGCAGAGGAAGTCCTGAGTGGCACGTCTCGCACAGAGACGGACAAGAGATTAGCGGCGCCCGACAGCGGGGATAAACCAGTGAGCAAGGAGTCGGACACCAGCACCCCTTCATTGAGTGAGAGAATTACCTCGGAGAACGACACCATCGCATTACGACGCAACAGGGAGGTGAGGCCACGGTCCTTGTGTGTTGCTCCAACATGTTAACTGTATACTAGAAAGTCTAATTGGAGATGATGATTTTGATCATTCAAATTATAAGCAGAAATATGAGAATACACTTAGAATTGAAGACAAGATGTTCTGCCCAGTGGTATAGTGTGGAAATTATTTACTGATTTTATGAGAAATTATGACTTGACCAATGATTTTATGAAAAGGTTTTTTTTACTGTACAAAAAAGACATAGATTATTTGACCAATGGTACTAAGGAGTGTTTTGTTTACTAGTTTGATCTGTTGCAGGATGAACCACGGAGTAACAGCTTTCGGCGGTCTCGAGATTCCAAAGATGTTACAGACTCTTATACACGTAAGTTGTCACCTCTACAGTTGTATCAGCTGTCTATTGGAGTACTTATACACGTAAGTTGTCACCTCTACAGTTGTATCAGCTGTCTATTGGAGTACTTGCTTTGCTCTGATGTAAAGCTCATTAGGATGACATAACAAGGAACATGTTTTGTTTTGTTTTGATTTTATTTTTTGATTTTATGCTGATAACAAATAACAAGCAGCAAAGGAATAATATTAGTCAACAAAACATATTAAGCACAATCTGTACAGAATTATTAGTCAACAAGACATAAGCACAAACTATACAGTGTTTAGTAAAGCACAAAGATAAGGCACATTTTAATTTAACACAAAAGCACTTGTTTTGATCTCCATTGAACTTGCTCTGGAATTTAGTCTCCCATTTAAGTATCACACTTTATCACTTCAATCAGTTTCTTGGGTAAGAATTCACAAACACTAGTCAACACAGTTCACAGAGACAGGTCACTGAAACAGTTGTGGGCAATCTGGCGTTTCTTCTTTGCGATCTCCGTCAGCGTGCGTGTGTTGTTGGAGCGATTCCTCTTGTTCCCGAACCACTTCTTGACCTGCTCCCCCGTGATCCCTCCCTGTATCGCTATCAGCTCCACGGTGATCGAGTCTGGATATGGATGACTGACATTCTTCTCGTACCAGTCCTCCATGATCAAGATGGCTTTCTTGGGGAAGCTGGCGCGCTGTTTGCGGATTGGTCGGATGGGCCGGATCGGCTGATTCCTGGCGTCCTCTAACAGGCGGATGCTCTGCTCCACTCGGTCCATCACCTGGTTTAGCTGGTGGTCGTAGTGCTGGTTCAGGGCGAGGGCGTGGTCCGGCAGGCATGGAGGCTTGGTCGTGTTGAGGCGCTCGGTTTCAATGGTGGCCATCTGGTACATGTAGAACTCACTAAGCTGCTGTACATCTTGAGGGTGGTCCATGTGGAGAGTCTGGAACCTTCTGCGAATATCCTGCTCCCGTTGGAAGAGGAGGGTGTTGATGTGTGGATGGTTGGACTCTGTGACTGGGAAACACTCTGGGGATGGCTCGGTGATGTGGCAGAAGGCAGCAGACACTGGGCAAGGCTCGTTGACAAGGTCACTCAAGGACACACTGAACCGGCATGTAGAAAAATCCTCTTCATAGTCCATAATGTTGACTGCACATGGAGGAAATGATGAACTGTCACTGTCTGCTTTGGCGAAACAACAGTCACTGAAAACTCTTTGCCCCTCAGTCAAAGAAGGGGAATCCTCAGCAGAAGGCTGTTGCTCCTCAAAGGATTGCTCCTCACTGTTTGCATTAAGGCAGGTGAGATCACTGAACTCTAGGGCTTGAGATAACACATCCTTGGAATCAGGTGATGAAGAAATATCACTAAAGTCCAGGGAACAAGGCACAAGTTTCTGAGAGGAGTTGAATACATCAGGAGAGCTGGCAGTGGAGTGTGTTTCCTGAGACTCTGGTGATGTGGTAAAGTTGCTGGAACACTGGGTTGTATCATCCAGAAGATCTGAGGGTCCGTCACGCACTGGATTGAAGACCTCCGTAAGGCTGTCCAGGTCGTCCTCAATGTGGGGTAGGAGAATCTCCGAGAAGCTGTCGTCAAAACCAATGTCCAGAAAATCGCTCAATTTCAGGGAGTGGAGCTTGATGGAGGGAAGGTGGAGCACAGGTGGAGAGGTGGAACACTGGTGTCCGTCTATGTGGATAAACTGGGTAGTTGTCTCCATGTCTTTGTAATTGATGAGCTTGTTAATCAGATTAAACTGTGATGTATCATTAACTGTAATCCAGGGTATTTATACTGAGAGTGGGGCTTGAGTGTCCCCTGATTGGATTAATCTTAGAACTATTGATCAGCAATTATCGTATCTGGTCTCCGATTGGCCGATTTATCAAAATGTTCACCATCCTGTGTTGTGATTGGCTTGGAGTTCTCTGATGGATGATGATTTCTGGATTGAACTGTGATTGTCACTGATGATTTGATTTCACAGCTTGGGATAGTGGTCACCAAGATCAACAAATCTGTCAGGTCATGAACTCTTGGCTTGGGTTAGAGGTCATGCACTCTGGGCTTGAGATAGTGGTCACACAGAAATAACAGTATGACAGGCTAACAGAGATGTCCTAATTATTTAATTGTAATTAGTCCATCTATGGTCAGTACATTAACTTTGAAGAACTTTTACAAGTTTAAGGTTGAAAAATAAATTGTAAAAATTTATATTATTATAATGCATTTGTCTTCCATCTGCTTCTGTTTTGTTTTTTCCTCACTTGTGTTAATTCTAGGAATTATTTTCAATCAATATTTTTTAAATGATGGATAAAATTCATTTGCTAAATGATAATTCAGTACTGCACCCCAGCTCACATCATCCGGGCAACTGATAATACTCGCTACAGAGACCATAAATGTATGATGCATTGAGATTTGATTTAAATCTCTGTAATATTATTGATAAATAGTAGGGACCTACCCCCCTCTCTCTCTCTCTCTCTGTTGGTAAATTTTAGTTAAGATTATGTACTCCTTTTTACTGGAGATAATATTATGTTTTTTTCTACACTTGTGTTAATTCTAGGAATTATTTTTAATCAATCTTTTTTAAATGATGGATAAAATTCATTTGCTAAATGAAAATAAAACAAAATAATTTTGTTTATTCAAGATACTAATGCAAATAAATTTACATGCAGATAAATTTACATGCAGATTTGTTGAATATTAAAAAAACATTAATTTTTAGTATTGGCCTACAATTACATACAATGTAGATAGGTATTAATTAGTTCACACAGCTTGGGTACATATCAGGGGTAAATTATGTTCATAACTACTGACAGTCCTGATTACTGTTTTAAAAGTAATTACATAATTTTGATAATTAGTGAAATTACATGCAGTGTTTTTGTAACTTGTTTAAAAATATCAAGCATCAATTTAATTTCAATGAAAATTGAATCCCAGATATTTTATCTAAATGTATTTAGTGTGGAGAAAAGTAAAAAGTCCTAGACATTTTATGATATTTTGTGCATTATAATGGTATACTGTGGAATCATTAATGTTATCATGAACATTTTTTTTTACAGCATATCTACGGAGGGACAGAAGTGATAGGAATGCTATATCACTAAATGACACATCCTCGTCTCTCGGATCAAGCTCGGGGATAACTCGGTCTCAGTCGTTGCGGACTAGGATACGGAATGGCGAGCTGGAAAGCAGGATAGAGGAGAAATCCAACGGTGCGTCACTAAATACTTTATTCAATTTTGTTTAGAGTTCTTTAATTTTTGGAGGGGGTTAATTAAAGTTTTTGGGTCTGTTCAATATACAAAAATTCTTAGAGGACGGTGTGTCACTTACTACTTCACACAATTTTTTGTTCAGTTCTTTAAAAATTGTGTTCAGTTCTTTAACTTGTGTGGCCCTTCTCTTTCATGTTAAAAATTTCAAAGAGCACTTTATCATAAAGAAATCTCAAAAGACATACTCAGATCATGTGATTCCAACCCATTTAAAAAGATCACTGATTCTTGTATAAGTGGGGATCTTTCTTTTGCACGATAAGATATTTGAAATTTTATCTAAGAATTAAAAAGAGATTTATCAATTTTTATTTTTCCAGATTCTGATAGTAAAGGAGATAAGGATGGGAGGAGAGAGTCGTCTGCCCTTGCCAGAAGAAGGCGAAGAAACGAGCGGCGGTCGACAGGAATTGTCTCCTACGACAACAAAGATGTAAGTCTGACTCAGATGACAGTTTTTGAATTTAGTTTTAACTACAGAATTTTGTCAGACAAATGGAGATTGAATAAATTGACCAAGTTTGTTTGATTTTTCAGGAAGAAGAAGAAAAAGATAAAGAAGAAGAACCTGCCGATGATAAGGTGAGTGACAGAAAGATGTAGAGAATAAATACTGTACAGATGAGTAATAGAAAGATGTAGTGGATAAAGAAAGTAAAGATGAGTGATAGAAAGATGTAGTGGATAAATAATATTAAGATGAGTAATAGAAAGACAGTGGATAAATAATGTAAAGATGAGTGATAGAAAGATGTGGATAAATAATGTTAAGATGAGTGAAAGAAAGATGTAATGGATAAATAATATTAGGATGAGAAATAGAAAGATGTAAAGGATAAATAATGTTAACCTTAAAAATGAGTGATAGAAAGATGTAGTGGATAAATAATATTAAGATGAGTGATAGAAAGACTGGATAAATAATGTAAAGATGAGTGATAGAAAGATGTAGTGGATAAATAATGTACAGATGAGTGAAAGAAAGATGTAATTGATAAATAATGTACAGATGAGTGATAGAAAGATGTAGTGGATAAATAATGTACAGATGAGTGATAGAAAGATGTAGTGGATAAATAATGTACAGATGAGTGATAGAAAGACGTAATTGATAAATAATGTACAGATGAGTGATAGAAAGATGTAGTGGATAAATAATGTACAGATGAGTGATAGAAAGATGTAATTGATAAATAATGTACAGATGAGTGATAGAAAGATGTAGTGGATATAGAATATAAAGAGAAATGAATCTTGATTTTTGTTTCCTTTGATATTGTAATTGTTGTGATGTAACAATTTAACAAACTGAACTCGGTGATTTTATCATTCAAATTCTAAATAATAAGATACAAGTGCAAACCGCCACACAACCTGAGGTAATGACTATCAGTATGTTGTATAATGCATAGAATGTCTTGGTCCCACAAAGTTGCCTTGCATCTCTTGGTGTACCGGGGTATTTGTAAATGGCAGGACCCTGAGATAGGTCAAACGTCCTATTGTACAGTATAATGGGACTGATTTGGGGCATATCTAGGTGAAAGGATATCGCAACAATCAGCATCAAGGATACCCCAGTATCTGCACGAAATAACTGTATTAACTTGCCCTATCTTGTGTAGGCAACTAACTACAGACTGCCTAATACAGTTTGTTCCCTTTGATTACTTTTTGTCCTCCATTGCACAAATTTTAATGAAATTCTTTTTAAATCTGCTCATAATTATATCATTTACAATGTTGATTAAAAAGCATTATTTTATTTCATCAAGTTGTTTTTCACTGTATTAAGGAAAAAGGCTGACAGAGAGTTCTGTTTTGTCTTGGATGAATTGTTGTAAATTTTTCAAGGTCACAGCCAGCTATATAAGTCATCTTATTGCTTGGTACATGCTACAGCCAATGTCAGCCTATGAGAGTCTCTTATCTTAGCTTGAACTGTCTCTACTTGTTTTGTTATAGAAAAAAAGCCCCATTACTAAGATTAATCATATCTTATCAATCGACTTAATATTACAATTAGCTGTGCTCATGCATGCACCTTAATCTTGAACTAAAATTTTACCATGGAGAAATTGAGACATGTACCGCTTTCATATCCGGACATATATACCTCCTTTTTTTGTGTGAAACAAAACAAGCATACAGTGAAGAACCCAGACATGTAAAAGCTGGACTATTTTCTGTTGAAAGTGAAACTAGGTTTTCCAAAGTTATAAAAGTTTGATAGAACCAAGACAGACAAGGGAGGGATTTGTATGGGATTTGTGTGGGATATTTCTGTGTGCCGACTATAAACTCTATCTGAGAAGGGGTCCGGGAATGGTAGGGTTTTCATATGTCAGCTGCAGAAATTAATCACTTGAGTTATATATATGGATATTGATTTTATTTCTCTAGAGAAGATTATGGGTACTACAAAATTATCAGTGCTTTTTACGATTACACCTCATTCATTATTGCTAACCCCCCACCCCCCTCCCCACCACCTCTCTCCTTGCCTCCTTGCTGTATCTTTTATCTTAATTTCTCCCAAAAAATTTTAAAAAATCAGGGATGATTCAAGTCTGTTAATGGTTTATGTATCATGACTTTTTTTTTAAAGGGGGGGGGGGGCTATGATCTGAAAATTGAGACCGAATTTGGGATAGCAGACATAATTATAGTTGAATGACATAATCAATGTTATATCTCTCTCAGGATGTGTATGCAATCGGGCAGACATGTGGTCAGATATTAAGTGTTACTGTGTAACAAGTGAAGTATTGCACATGTTGTGTTTGTCCCCAAGGAGTGAATTGATAGAGGTCTGAGTTCTGCATACTCTTATGTATGAATAAAACATGCAAGACCCCTATATTCGTAGTAATTAACAAGGCTGGATGACCACGACTATTGTATATTAGTATTTTTTACCTCTGGACAAAAAAGAGTTTGGTTAATTCAGATATGATGTGAAATTGAGTAAGTTATCTTATTAGCAGTTACAAGTGATTTTTACTGTAGCAAAGATGTTAGTTTTCATTATTACAGTAAATTTAGCAAGTAACAGAGAGAGAGAGAGAGAGAGAGAGAGAGAGGTTAACTTGACCCTTATTGTTGATACAGTTATTGATTGTTCATTATGATAACCTGACTGACTTAAAGCTTAAGTCTTCTTGTGTTTGTAACTTCCATTTTTAAATCCCGCCTCATTGTGACATGCGGTGAGGAATCAATTGATTGAGCTGTGTATTCGATGGTCCTCTTATTTCTTATTTGTGTGCAAAATTACCTTTCATTATTCTTTAGAGCACACCTTGTTGACTTATCCCATTTTGTTTTTATAATGGTGTCTTAATACCTGTACAAGTTTTAATGTTGAAAAATTGTTCACCTGTAGATAATGACTGTTTATTCTCCTGTAGATAATGACTGTTTATTCTCCAAATTGAATGGTGGAGAGGTGCCACATTTATTTTTTTGCTCTGCTTTATTTATCCCTGTGTGAATTATTGTTGAAAAGTATATTCTTTGGATCTATGTGTTGAGTTTTCTCAAGTTTTGTCATTTGCAAAGGAGTACATAGTTATTGCATGTGAAAGGATATATAGTTCTCCACTCCTGATTCTGAGATGAAAGTGGATCCTTTTCCTTTAAGTTTGTTTCATTCCTCAGCAGAATATCAACGAAGTGTGAAAACATTCCAACATATCATTCTGTGTAAATTATTTCCTGAAAGACCTATCTGCTTGTAACAGGAATAATCGTGGACTTTTTAGAGCTCTCCAGATGTTTTTGAAAGTTAAACTGATTGGATTCTAGATCCACCTCTTGTCTCTGGCTAATTGAGTTGTGTGAAGTGAACAAAAATCTAGATCCACCTCTTATTGTCTGCAGATTGAGAGTACTTTGACAATTGAACAGATTCTAGATCCACCTCTTGATTCCTGCTTATTGGGTTGATATTAGATCCACCCCTTTCTTCCTGCTATTAAAGTTGATAAATAGATTCACCCTTACTCTCTGCTGGATCTCTCCAGATGTTTTTAGGAGTAAACTGATTGGCTTGGCTTGGAATGTGCTGCTTCAGAGGCTGCTGTGGATATATATACAGTATACACACACTGTGTACACACAGACAGCAGTCTGCCTGTATGCAGCAAGCTCTCATATCATTATGTAGAATCTATATATAAACAGGATACACTCAGGCTTTATTGGATTCAGCTTGTACATGGGGACTTGAGTGAATGGCGGTTGTGTTGAAAAAAAAAATACTAAGGATTTAGCAGGATTATTTCTGCAGCATGCAAAGTACTTAACTGTTCACCCAGTGTAACTCATCCCTTGTGTAAGGAAGCTCACGGGGAGTCTCAGGTTCACGCCCATCGAATATTGTGTAACACAACTAATAGTTTTCACTCAGTGAGGTATGTGAATGGATTAGCTGTGAAGGAATCATAATTTCTGCTATTGAAGACTGACGATGTCCCACAATCACCGGTATGGCGTGGGATCAAGTTATCCCAACCTGACTGGGTCCTACTCGGGATCCCTCTATGGCAGCCCATCCTATGGGAGTTCCCTGGGGTCCAGCGCTTACAGCTCGGGGCTGGGGTCGGGCTACAGCTCGCGGTCAGGATCCACCAGTAGTCTGTCCAGCATAGGGAGTTCCTATGTTCCCTCCGTGCCCTCTTACAGGGTGGGCAACTAGTTAAGAAGGCTCGATTGTCAAGGCCATTTTTTTTTAGACTGTTTAAATTTTCAGAAAAAGAAGAGCTCTGTAAAATAAATATTGGGAAAAATATTCAGAATCATTTGAGTTTAATAATTTAGAAGTAGAAAAAAGTCATATTTTTAAGTTTTGGGTAGATCTGATCGAGCCTCTTAGATAATTACTGAGATAATAAGAGTACTGATATGTCCATTGCTATATTGCTGATAGCCATGCAACACTCAATCAAAAATATGGAGTTTAATTGATACAACTCTCCAAATAGTTCAAACTATTGCAATAATTCAGCATAGATAATGAAGGGCCCTCTGTTCTGGAGTAGACATTAATTGTTCATGTATTGAGTTTTTCTGTCACTTCACGGCTCATCCAGCACGTGTACTGGCTATATAGCTAGCTATTAACTGACGGAGATTAAGTGTGCACTCTTAGAGACATATACAGATTTCTTATCCTGTTAAAAGTTTCAATGATTGGATTTACCCACACAGACAATATTAGCTAGATGTATTGGGGAAATATTTGTGGGATTTTTTTTTTTTTGGGGGGGGGGGTTAAAGTAGAATATAACAGTTTTCCTTATAGTTTTCAGGAGAGGTATTTAACTGTGATTTTTTTTTTATTCCTCCTGCTGTTGTCAAACTAACCATGGAAATAGAAATTAAATTGAAAATTTGTGTGTGAAATTGAAAAACTGATATAAGTCTTAAACCAACACTGATGAGAATTATTTGTTTCTCATTTCCTTTGTGGTATAGACAGATGCACCTCTGGTGTAGAAGCCACGTCCATCTTAATTAAAGAAAAGAGAAAAGAGTTTAAAGAATTTTAAGAAAGCCTCTGTACTTGTGTAGAAGGTCACACTAATTGTTTTGATAGGTGATAATAGCCCTCTGCAGGGAATCCTTACTCTCATTTTCATTTTCCACTGGATTTATTTCATGTTGCATTTGTTATGATTGTGTAAATAGAGGTAAGGGTACAATGGTAGCCCAAGCTATGCAGGTGATGCACAGTACCCAGGTATTGCATCGTTTTCTATTTTACAACATATTTCGCTGTTTTAAGGTACTCCATAATACAGTGGTAGATCAAGCTGGTTCAGTGATGTGGACTTTGTTCTATAGAATTATGTTGGTTATTGTAACCATGTATGGATTTGTAGAAAGAAAGCCCCCTGTACGAAATGTTCCGCCTGGAATATAGGGGGAATAGAGGCGTAATATACAGCAGGATTCCGGGCGTCAGTTTATCTCTCTACATATATGGTTATGCAGAGGTTCCAGGCGTAAACCAACCGGAAACGGAGCGGAATCGGGCCGGAATATGAGGCGAAAAATGTAAATGAGCTACGCCTGGAAAAATAAAATTCCGCCTGGAAAAAATTCCGCCAAGGAAATGAAATTACGCCTGGAAAAGGTTTACGCCTGGAAAGTCCTATTTATTATGCAACATCATGTGACCTACAGACCTGAATAGCCATTTCTTTTTCATCTAAGATTTTCAAATACTGTCATGAGTGTACACTAATTTCCAAAAAACATGAGAAAGTTTTGAAATGCTTTAAAAGTTTACAATGAAATTACATTCTGAATCATACACAACTAAATACTATACAATGTACTCTACATTAAATCACAGCGCCTTATACCAAAGAACTAAATTGTTCAAGAAAACTGTAAATCTTTCAAGCCTGTGAAATTTCAGTAACAATGCAATATCATGTACTGTACATTCAAATTTACTAGAATAAGGTATCAATATGATCATCTTACATACCAGCATATATTGTATAATCCAGTAAGGACATAATAGAAGTAAAAAACCTGTCTGTGTTAACCATTACGTTCACACTAACTTCCCTCCTTCCTGACTGATTCAAACTTAACCTTGCTGAAATGACCCTAAAACATCAATTATTATTGACCAATCAGAGAAGTTTACTCCTGCTTAAATTTCCAGGCGGAATTTTGTTTCAATTTTCTTGTTATTTTACACCAGGAAAATTTGAATTTGCCTTATGACGCCTGGAAACCACCTCTTCTACTTAGGCGTAACTTTTCAAAATTCCGTCTCCGCCCCAAATACGCCCGGAATTTGCAGATTCCTGCCAGAATCCACCTATATTCCAGGCGGATTCCACCTCAAAAATTCGTACGGTGGGCTGAAAGTGCATGGGAAATCAATTACATTGTGTGTGTTGTGATGGGTCAGATTTAAAAGTAGAAAAAACAGCCTTCAATATGTATAATGCAAGTAAAAAGAAGCTAATATGATATTTGAAGTGTTTTTGTCATACAGACTTGGGACTAGAGTAGTCTTCATAAACGGTATAGAAGTTATCAAAAAATACTTAGACATGCTAGGAACAGTGGGATTTTAGGAGATACCCAGAAGCATGTCTTATACTCATGTACATCAGGTCCTCTTAGTATCTTTGTGGACCTTAATTTTTCACTTTGGATTTTGTTTTAATGAGATTATTTGTTATTGACAGACATCTGGTCGGTATGGGAGATACCCCTCTACGTCCGACGTCTCGGACCGATACCGCCCCAGCTCTTACACAGAGACGTCCAAGTCAACGTCAGCTATCGACACCTCTCTAGATTATAAAAAAGTAAGTACATCCACCAGGTACTGTCTCCCTGTCTCTCTCAGTCTACGTCGGCTATCGACACCTCTAGATTACATCCACTAGGTACTGTCTCCCTGTCTCTCTCAGTCTACGTCGGCTATCGACACCTCTAGATTACATCCACCAGGTACTGCATGTCTGCTTGTCTCTTTCTCTTAGTCTATGTTCTTTCTCTCTCCCTCTATTTCTTTCTCTCTCTCTCTCTCTCTCTCTCTCTCTCTCTCATTATTCAAGTTAATTTAGATTTGATTACTTTCTTAGCAAACATGTTTTCAATTTTGTTGCCAAAGAAATATAAAATGATTAAGATGTGTGTGTGGTGGTGGTGGGGGGGGGGGAGTTTATTTGTCCTTGAAGAAGAAGGTACTCATTAGTAAATCTTGAGATAATTCATGGCTAGGGTTAAGTTCTCTCTGCTTGCAGCCTGTAATTATGATATCCAATTTCACCTCAAGGTGAATTTTAATGCATTGCCTGTTCATGTTTACAGTTATCTTGGATATTAAGTTAATCACTGTATACCCTACTCCTCAATGAGATTATGGGGGGCTAAATTAGACTACATGTCTCTATTTTTTTTGCACTATTTGTAGGTTTTGCTTATAGATGCATTGTAATTAAACTGTGCATAGATGTATTTGAAATGTGTATTTTTCACAAAGAAAATATTAATAAATACCTTATAGTAAATACATAGATTTGTATTCCCAACAAGCTTTAAAAAAAATGTAATTCAGTAAACATTTTAAGGGTTTTAAATGGTGCAGCCCTGTATATTTAATATTAGATAGGCATTATATTTCAACCAATTATTATATATATGAATGACCAATAACATGGAATTAAATGATTATTTTTCAGTTATATGAAGATGAAAAATCTAATAGTGAGCGGTTAAAGCGTGAGTTATCGGACACAAAGAAGGAACTACTAGAGGCGAGGGGGGAGCTGGACAGACTGCTCAAACGCAGCGAACAGTCGCGCCTCTCTGACACCAACGAAAAGAGGGTTAGTGTCCCCATCCCCAACCTGTCCCCACCCAATCAAACTTCCCATCCCTACCCCCAACAACCAAACCCCGACTGTCGTCATCAGGTGCTACACCTCAGGCCCTACACCATGTTTCTGTAGCTAGTACAAGCCATAGCAAGACATGGTTCCTTGATCCTTATACGACAGTATGTAAAATGTATAAAAACTAAGGATTCAGTTTGTACAGTTAGTAATTATGATTAAGAATCTTAAGTCCAGAAAGCTTGCAAGTTATCTGATGAATCAAAAGTTCCACCTCAAACTTACCCACTCAGGGCTCAATGTTAAGAGCTAATAGATTGCATTTGCAACCCTTATTCAGGTTATGAAAGTTTGAAATTAAAAGTTAGTTGCCATTCAGTGACCAAAAATATCTCCAAGCTGTCTGACAAAGAACTTCCTGTCAGTGACTATAAATATTTTTCTTAACAATCCGAGCATGATGAGAATAGTTTTATTTTATGAAATCCATGCAGTTGTTTGCAGATTTATTTTCTGTGTAATTTTCAGGCAACTTTGAAAAAATAATTAATTGCCCTACTTACCAACCCAAAGTTTAAACGTTCAGACCGATAGACTTTGACAAGTCTATCTGTCAAACAAACAAATTTTTACAGGTGGCCTTAAGAATAATTTGAATATTAATACAGTCAAAACTGCCGAAGCGGTCACCCCTATTAAGCAGTCACCTTTCGTATGTGGTCATTTTATTTCCTCCCGATGAAAAATCCTATATAATTGCCCTCTAAAGAGCGGTCACCTGTCTAACGCGGTCAGCGGTCATCATATTTTGATCCGAAACTGTACTGTCGACATGCATTAGGCGGCCATTTTGGTCGGTCACATGATTTACACCCGGGGATTTTAAACATGGCTTCCGAATGTCGGGTATACATGTAAACAATAATTATACGCCTGAGGCGAGAGAAACCAAATTAATCGAAGTATTTATAATACATAATTGGCAGAGCAGATACGAATGGGAATCAAGTGAATTGTTTAAACATGTATTAACAATGTTTGTTTTATAAACATGAATGAAATAGGTGTCAAAAATGTCTGGGTGAGGCAAGAGAAAATTGCTCAATTTAATTATATGATTTTGAGTTCAGAGATGGTCGGTTAAAATATAAATTGTTGATTTGTATTAAAAGTGTTTGTTTTCTAAATATACGGTATTCATGAAAATAGTTATTGTTATTATTGTGAAAATTTCAGCGACAAGGTTTTACAACGTAATGACGTTTTTAAATAATTGAAAGAAAAATATTAACAATTGCATGCACAATGCATTGTTATGTATTTGTACTTATTTGCAAATATTATAGATACTATAAAAAAAACCACACCAAATCAATTACTTCATCTATCATTTTGATACATTAAGCTAAATATCAAGTTTATAATTAAAATAAAATCCAATTATTGTTTTAATAAGGTATTTGATGTTGGCAAATTCATAAGTCTCTATTCAAAGGTCACCTCTGTTAAGAGGTCACTTTGGGTGCCTCCCGCAGGTGACTGCTTAATACAAGTTTGACTGTATTTATAAATAATGATACAGCATGCATATTAGAAAACACATTTAGATCCATTTGATTTTTTATCTTTGAAGACTATGACATTTATTGCTTGTTTTTCAGGAAAAGAGGGCTTTAGAAAGGAAATTATCTGAATACGAAGAGGAGTTAAAGGTAAGGCCTGGCAGTAGAGGATGAATGTACTCTGTTCCTCTCTCCCCGTGTGTTAACTATCCTTTTGTTTTCAACATGACACCATTTCCAATTTCAATTTGTATATTCATAGAAGTGTTCTGACTGTCCTCTCTATTTTCTAACATGCTTAAATTTGCCAGTAGGTGCAAAATTTTCTTTACTTAGTCTCATAGGAGTTAACTCCCTTTAACTGTTGAACAATTTGAAAAATCATTTAACTTTGATTGTCATATAAGTGATTGCCTTGCCATTATCTAGCTGATGAATCATATATGATGTATCATATAGGTCAAGCATTTACAAGTACTGGTTTAGTAGATTGATATTGGCTAGTTACTATCCAAGCTTCTGCAGTACTCCCAAATACACCCAGTATTAACAACTACGGCGCGTTCCAAAAGTCAACTCAGATAAATGTTGTTATTCTATCCGAAACATAAATCATATATATTGATCAACAAAAATTAAGGAATCTGTGTTTATTTTATGACTGTACAATTTATAAACTTTTTGGAAAAAACTCAGAATATGTTTTCAATGGCTACAATTTACCTATTATAAGTATAACAACAAAATGTCAATCTTTCTTTTGTATATCCATGACTTCTGGACCCAGACTGTAGAAATTTGCTTTGCTTGATCACAATATCACGATAAATACGCACACAGTGGTTGCCTTGGTTACTGGTGGCTTTGTACACTTTATTTCCAGCAAATGAACAAAATTAAGGCAGAAAACACAAAACTTAAGGAGGAGAACCGCGCCCTGACCAGGGTCATTTCCAAGCTCTCCCGATAGGTAATCGCTTCGTGTCTGCATTGTGGTCTCCATTCAGTTTAGTTTGTTTTCCTTTTTTATTTTTAAAGAAACATATAATCAGTTGTTAGGTGGGATACATGGTCCCTAGCACCCCCTCCCCCTCCTTTTTACCCCTTTTCCTTTCTAGATACTGAAATTCTTTCTGAGATTTTAGCTGTATTTGTCCTTAGTACAGAAATAATAGTATATTTTGGCTGGTGTGTTAAATTATGAAAAACTATTATGATTTCAATATGAAACAGAAGCTAGAGGCCCTCTCCTCTCCAGTCCTGGTAACCCAGTAACCAGTAAATGTGTCAAAGAACTTGAGAAGGATTGAAATACCTATAATTATACAGCCCAACACCTAGCTTGCAAATAACATATCTATCTGAGAGAAAATTTAAAATGGTTTCTGAAATGATATATTTTTTATAATTTGTTAACTGCACATGCACAAATTCATATCATTCCTATAGTTTGTTTTGAATGATATCTGAAATGATATTTTTATATAATCTTTTGACTGCACTATTTCATATGTTCCCAATGATATTATACACTTAGTTCATGTCATATCTTCCTACCTCCCTCCCTCTGCCACTTAAGTACCAGTATGTAGTAGTTTATATAGTGACATGAAAAAACCCATAGGTATTATTTTATCATTGATTTATCATTGCAAAAGGAGCAAGGTAAAACTGACAAAGGGAGACTACTGCTGTGGTATCTAGATCTTCTGTGTAGGGTTAACACCAAGATGTTGTGTATACACAGCCTGTTCTAACATCACATTTGTCTAACTAATCTTAATTCAATTTTGTGGTGGAAATAGATTTCTATTGTTGGAACAGAAAAAGGAGTCCTATATTCATTCAGGAGATGTAAGATCTTTCAACAAATTACATTGAATCAATAATAAAAAATGACTTCTGACGTTATGAAGGTCATTGATTGCTCTATGATGGGTGAGTGGTTAAGTCTCTGATTTACGTGCTCCTGGCCCAGTGTTTGAGCCTTATATATGAAATAATATTTAAGTCCACATGTAATAGATACCTCCCTACCTTTTGCTCAGCAGGAGAGATGAATCCTTCTGGGCTTTTAAATTTGAGTCTCAGATCATTGTGGTAGATGTAGGTTCGAGATATATAGCTCAATGTAGAATAAAGGTCAATTGTGTGAACCCTTTACTTATGTCAGTGACATCATAATGTGGGGTGAATTAGCTAGGTCAAAGTTCAATCATTCAATTCAGCAAATAATTAAATACCTTCATAAGTTCATAGATTGCTTGAATTGGAATTTTCAGATATGGAATGATAAATGCGAGCAAAAGTAAACTAGACACCTAAAAAAGTGCTTTATTTAATTATAAGCACATCTATTTTATGGGATCCCAATATGCACCTACAGTGTATAGTCAAATGAAACGGGAACATTTCAACAAATAGACCCATTCATGATAACTGCGGTACTGCTCTTTTGCAGGGCAAATTGATATACTTTGCCGAAAATTTAGTAGGTAAATAATTAAATGACGTAAATGAAACAATTAACGTTACGTCATATTTCACCAAATTATGTCATTTTGCTCTGCAAAAGAGCAGTACCGCAGTTACCGTGAAGGAGCTAATTGAAGTTTTTGGGATGAAGGATTGTCATTGGTTTACGCTCTAGTATTTTAATGTAGATTATTTTGGTATTTTGTTTAGCTTACTGTTCATGTATTTGGCTGCATGAGATAAATATCTGATATATCAATATAATAATCCTATAGCATATTATATACACAATTATAACATTTTATAGTTAACAATATAGATCTTAGGACTTGGCAACATAACAATCTGATATTGTAAACTGTACAGTATATTAAATGTGTTAACTTTGTAACTTACTTTGGACAAGGCGCTCAAATGTATTACAGAGAGATTATCAACATAGAGATAGATTTGAATTAAACACTTTACACTGTGTGTAAACACAGGTGCCCATAGAAATCTAGCTTTCTCAGGAATAATTATGTTTTTGCAAACATGAACCAATCATATTAAAATTATTTTCTAATAATTCACAGATGTTCAATTCAGTATTGAGTAATATGCAATTTTGATGAAATCAACTAAGATGAATTTAGAAAGCAACGGCATATCAAACAATAAATTTACTTTGAGAGTATATGGTTGAAATATTTTTAAGTTTAAATTCACTACCTGTCAGCTTAAATTCTAGTGACTTCTACAATCCACAGGAAATGCAGTGCATGTATAAGCTTACAATTGTTTAGGAATCTGAAAACTTGAGCTGTTCATGGATGTCTGAACACTTCATGATTGATGTTCTGTAGCTGTTCACAGATGTCTGAACAATTCATGATTGATGTTCTGTTCTCTCACTGCCAATGTATCTGTTCATCATCAATGTGGCAGCAGTGTGCTATTGTGATCAAACAAATCACTGTTACAGAGATGTTTTAATCCAAACTTTTGATGGACCTTAACATGCATATTTGTAAATAATGCAAAAAATAAAGTCAATTTGATTAAGCATACAAATCTATACAAAATTTCATTTAAGATTATATATCTATCTAAAAGATCTATCTTGCTTTTTATTACAGAGTAATTATACCAGTTTCTCCTTAAATGCTGCATATTTTGATGGATGTAATGCTATTTAAATAGACATTAGATGCTTAACTTAAGCTCATTGCTTTACAGTGCAGTTCTGCATTAGTGTTATAACACAAATTACTGTAGCCATGGCAACAGATCTCTTTGTTTTTCTGATTTTTCTGGAACTTTTTTTTTCTTCAGAAAATGGAAGCTTTGAAAGAGGACAACAAGAGACTAAAAGAAGAAAATGGCGCTCTGATCCGGGTCATTAGCAAGCTGTCCAAATAAGACCAGTTTAAAGGAACCAGTCCATAACGCCTAGGCAATTCTCAGTGCAATGTCGATGACTAATTTTTTTTTGTTTTTATCATATGTATATTTGCTATAAGTCTTCCATAGGGGTAATTCAGGAATCCTGTGCTGTGTTGTTAGCTATGTCTGAGCAAAGATATTCCTTTCTTCCTTAGTTGATAAATAAGACAAAATTTGGAGTGACTGAATTGTCATCAATGCTTTCGTTTCTCCCTTGATCCACTTTGATTCAGAGTGGATGCTATTTTATAGATACCCATCTTTAAATTTTTGTTCATTAAAAAACCAGATGAAATGCAATTGAAAGCACATTTTTCATCATGATTTGAACATTTTGTTAAACATTTAAAGGAGCTACCTTCAAGAACATGCAATATAAATAACCATGGTCAATTCGTTGTGTAAAATGCTTTCTGCTTTTGTGGCCATTTGATCTCAAAAGTTTGGGTGATTAATCCACTGAGAGATGAATAATGAAAATAAAAAAAAACCCAACCTCCAAGTCTTTCAGAGATGGGGAGAATGCCGCTGTAACTACCAGCTAGATATATCTGTACATAGCGAGGACTTTACCTGCTTCCGTGGTCCATAGAATTAATATATTAATGAGTCACTCTCATTATTTGTATTATGTCAGAGTTGCAGAGAGGAATTTATTTTTCTCTTTTTTATAATATAGTGCTTGATGCTGCCAGAATATTACGAGTAGGCTCTCTGGTTTCAGTGGTTCAATGCAGTTTGTATCAAATGTTAAACACCCCTCTCCCTCCCTCTCTCCCTGCCCCCCCCCGACTTCTTCCCCCCAACTTCCAGCAACTCACTACAAAAGTGGAAACTTGAAAAGCACTTATTGCTTTTTACAAACAAAAATCTGAGTTATTTTTAAAATGAGGACCTTCTTGTCCCACTTTAAAATAAACATGTATATTATATATATATGTATCTATTTTTTCATGAAAGAATTTGAATTCTGTTTAGGTTTTTTTGGTAGTTTTTTAAACTGCATTTTCTGATTCCTAAATTTATCAATAGAACTAAATATTATGACAAAGTTGTATTTTTTTTTTAGCCTTTATCATACTGTAACAAATTCATCTTTGAGCAAATTATTTTTCTGTTGTATCTAAATTTTCCTTTCTAAAATACTGAATATGTTCAAATATTTTTGATCTGCATACATGTACATTAGGGTGGATGGACTGAAGATCTGGTTTTGAGACATCCCCTGTAAGATCTGCTTTTGAGAAATCTATAGCCCTTTTCTTAAAGGATGGAGTTATTTTCTTTGTGAGAAATATATCCAAATTATGTTGTCAAGACCTTTTTGTTGCCTACAGTCTTTTTTTTTTCTTTACATAATTTTGTCATTTTCCATTCTCTTATCTTTGAATATGCATGTTAATTTGTATACTTTAAAATTTGTCTTTTTTTTCCAAATTTTTTTCTTACCGGGTACTTTAAATTCGGATATGAACAAAAAATGTATGCTATTGACGAAAACTTCTCCCCTTAGGATCTGGAATGTGATGAAGAATTTCTTTTTATTAATATGTAAAATTATGTGAGAATTGCTATATTGTACACAGGCACAGTGTGTACCCCCACCCCCCGCTACCCCTGTAACTCGCGTACGAACTAACATAGAGAGGTACCTAAACTCTATATATTTATACAATGGCTGAAATAGTACTAATTTATTCCATGTATTAATCAGTGTTTATATCATGTGATGCACACTCCACAGACTTCAGATCACCAAACACGTCATTCTGTACTTCTTATCCTTGTATGAAGTAGATAGGATTCATTATATTTGGTGCTATATATACCACTGTTTCCATAGCAATGTGTCTTTATTTGTAAATAGTGTTTGTGTTTATGTGTCTGCTTGTTAAAAAGGTCCTGATGCAATGTGTCAAGTACTAGTTATGTAGTATTTGAAATGGACCTTTTTTTTTGCAGTCATGGAACTTTTGTGTTGGTCTTTGTTTTTATCATTTTGGACTATCAGTTATGTCGTTATTCCATTCTTGTAATTTTAGCGCTTGTGCTGTACCCTAAAACCTTTAGCAGTTTATTTTTTTAAATTAATGATTGATTTAACATTTATATATTGTCTAAGAACAAAAAAAGAAGGAAATTGATCAACTTTTGTAAGAAATGTTAGCTCAGGAAAGGGAACTAGTCAACAAACAGATAGCATTGTAGGAGAGGGCCTCTAGAAAGGTCAAGGTCAAGCAATTAAAATAAGATTTATTCTGAGGTTTTATTTAAAATTATTATGAGAATGTTTATTTTGTGGCATTTGTGGTGGGGTTGTATGGTTGTATGTTCCACCTACCACTTGTTGATGACTCTCTAGTAGAGCAAACTGTTGTAAAGAAGTATCTCCTTAAGGTACATAGTCAATGAGATTATCATTAATTCTCTTTTATTTTAGTGTTTGTGAGTCATGTCATACATGAATATATGATCTTTGCAATAATTATTGAAAAAAAGTCAGACTGATATAATTGGATGGTTACATTCACTACCCTAACTTTTAGCCCATTTATCAAAGAGAGACCATTCAGAATGACTATATTTAGCCATGGATTATCCCACTGATGGGCTATATTTAGCCATGGATTATCCAACTGACCGTTTTTTCTTGTTAAGTGGTTGCTTGTCGGGGTGACATGTCGGACCCTGAATTAGTAGGGCAGTGATTACCAAAAGCTTCTCTGGAACAGTGAATAATTTTTGTATTCTGTTTTAAAGGCCTTATTTTCATCAAAATTAAACTTGTTAGCTTTTTTTCCCCTAAAAAATTGTAAGGAATCTAGTCAATATTTTACAGATACAAAAGAATTATTTCCAGCAATCCAATGCAACACATGCAAAAGCAAAAGGAGAAAATGCATCAATGTATTTACATGATTTTTGTTTTGTGTGTTTAGGGTTTTCTTTCAAACTAGACTAATTTATTAAGAACTGATTTTTTGGGAGAATTTTTTTTACAATCACTTCAGAATTGTATTTAAATAGAACTAAAGATAGTCAAACCCAAATATTTAATCAAAACCAGAGTTTTTACTTAATATGCAAGTTAGTTGTTCAAAATGATGATTTTTTTCCCTGACAAAGCATATAAACTTGCCATTTCATTGTTAAAATGGAAGATATCCAGTTAAATAGCTAAATTTAAAGAAGAAAAATGAATTTTTGAAATAATATCTCATTTTTCTACATTTGACATGTTTTGGTTTTTATCATGAGGAGATAATTCAGACATTATTACCTTTGATGAAATTTTATAACATCTCTGATTTAGGTGACATGTTGGACCTAAAATCTGTAGAAAATTGATTATATTGTAAATATCATTTTAAGATGAAGGAAACTTTTATGTTAACTTTCCAAATAATAATTCTAGAATGTTATAAATACTAATACAAAGTAGATCTGATCATGTTTTAAGTAGTTTTTGAAAGATTCATTCGAACTTAAGTTTATAAGAACAACTTGAACCAAAAAATTGTTACCTAAAAGGAGTGCAGCTTTTTTGTAGCTTATTCTTGCCTTCATTCAAGTTTAGAAAAACTTGTGTAGTACAGATTAAATATTAAAGGATCATTCTTAAACATATGACAAGGTAATTAACATCTCAAAGGTTAAGGTCAGACTTTGGGTCAAGTTTTTTGATATTGAAATGACCCCTGATCCTAATCTTGTAGATTATATTACTCTTGTTGCCTGGGTGACATGTTGGACCCAAGCTATGTTTATAAATGACACTGAATAACCTTTTACAGAGGTCAAGTTGATACTGCCATGAGCAGGTGGTATGTTTAATTTTTGTTTGTTCCCCACACATAATATGTATAGTGTCATGTCTTTCAGAGGATTGTAGCTAGTTTTTTTGTTTGATAATGCTCATATGTCAAGAATTGCTATGGAAACTTACTGTGCTTTTGTGTTTTCAATACAAGGATAAGAAGTAAACAGAATGATGGCGTTGAATCTGTCGCTGTGGCAACGATCACGTGACTTACGGTTGATATTGTGTATGTATCACAATGGGTTTCTGATGTACGTCAGCATGTTGTGAGGAGTCTATAAATGTATGAACCTGACCGAGCGATTAGATACCATAGCTGTAAAACTACTTAATAAAACGATCTAAACTGAATGATTGTTAATTTCTTTTTTACTCAGCCGATGCAGTGATAAAGAGCTAGGTAACATGTAATGCATGAATCTATATGTGAGAATCTAAGTTAACACACCATCATAAAAAAAATAATTTAAATTTGCAGGTATTTTTGTGATGAGTTTGTTTTACATGCCGACCCTCACATGGATGTACTGTTCCTCGAGGGTCCTCTTAACCTCGTGATTTATAATTTTTACGACAGTACCTCACAACATGGAAATATGGACTCCCATGCTTGTTCGTCGTAGCGTAATGGAATTGGACAACTGACCAGCAAATTTTGAAAAATTGCCAGTTTGTGCTTATTAGAGAAACTTGAACTAGAGGTGTGGAAAACCATGAACAAGAAAGCTTAATTTGTTAAGGGTGTTCAACATATTTACCAACTAAAAAGCAAATTTCCTTTGATGTGAATGCTTTGAAATTTTATGTCATGTTCAGAGAACTTATAATTTATCAGAATATATAGAGAAAGCTAGTGTTGAAATTACTTCTCCGTTTAGGTTCTAATTTGTCGAATGACTAGATTTGCAAAGGTTTCTGAAAATTCATTCACATTTATTTTTAAAATTTGTATCGATAACAATTCACGTGTTTTAAGGATCATAAACATATGTAAGCTGTTTTTATATAGGTGCGATAATTGTTCGAAATTTTCATTAATTTTGTCTCTGAAAGACGAAAAGTTTATGTTGATCAATCCCGCATCATTTACCTTCTTATTACATTTTAGTTGAACTTTCAGATATGCCTTCTGAAACGTAGACAAGAGATGTAACTGATTTGCAATCCTAGTAATCATACAGTTACAAATGAATTAACGGCCGTCTTTAATGACCAGTCTTTACAGTTATTCACAGTTTCATTTATAATGCACACAGCATGCAGTTTATTCATAGAAGCATATTTTAAAAAAGTTTGAAAGATTCCGTTTCGTTTCCTTAAATACCAATATCCACACGGGTATCGGTATTTTCCGGAACGGAACGGAATCGGAAGAAAAGTATTCAGAATATGTTATATACATTGTCATTCTAATATCGTAAAACAACTAGTGACTATAAGTTCATTCGTGAAAGAAACGTGTAATGAGTTATAGAGCAATGAGTAGTATATTATTTTAATAGTTCAAACATCATACCATTGAAAAACAATCTTCTATGTATGATAGGTTTAAATGAAGTAATGTTTTTGTTTTTATTCTGTTTCCCCTTTGGGTACCACTTTACTGGTTCCGTTTCGTTCCGTTCCGCAAAGTACCAATAACCTCTTATTTCTCTTATCCTAGAGATGCTTCCAACAAAAATGGTAACAACTGGAGGAAGACCGATAACAATAGGTCACCTGAGGGATTCGGGTGACCTAAAAGGATCTAGAAGTACACGTAACCGAATTTGAAATTGATGGAAATCTCATGTCATTTGATACGGTTTCCATGCACACTACACTCGATTTCAACAATTGTTACACTGTTAGCAATTAATCATGCATGTATTTAAATATATGTGAAAGTTTTCCCTTTTCAAAAGTGTTTTTTCAATTTGTTTTACATTTTGATATAATGTATGAAATACAAGAAATTACAACAGTGATTTAAATCAATCAGAGTAAAAATATCAATTGTAAACTATGCTTTATTCTAATTAAAATTGAATACTGCTCGTTCAATTGTCTTCATATAGCACCCCTAATGACTAAGATAAATTGTAGAAAAGATTAACAAGAAATGGATAGGTTTGGACATGTATGGAAAGGGGGAAAAGTACAATAAAACAGATAAATGCAACAAAATTATTATATAAAATGTATTATAATTACAGTGATGAAGCTAAATACTAAAGGAACAAAAACTATCAATATTACGAACTATAAATATAACACACTTTAATACAACAAAGAAATATTCAAATTGCTATGAACTTACCCTTAGGATAAAATAGGATTTTTAAGGTATAAATCACATTTGCAGACAATGCAAGAAGTTAAATAATGTAAATACATGTATAAGCAATAAAACAATTTTATTTTTTAAAGAAATAGTCTCATTACTGCAGCGGTGTGTGCATACACATTTTCATAACGCCCTAACGCGCTTTACTCAATTTGTATGCACACCGCTGGAGTTATGAGACCATATCTTTAAAAAATAAAGATCCAATGCTTAATTAAATACAGTAAGCTAGCGACATACGAAGTGTAAATCATCAATTTCGATTATTCACATTAAGAGTTCGATGCTTGTTTGCATAATATAAAATTAATATTTCTGTAAATTACACTGTTCTCTAGTATTTGAAGTAGATAGCAAATGTATCACTTTATAGATACTTGGTTTTACGGAGTAGTATTTTTAATATACTTCTCTTAAACTACAAAGTGCTGGCCAAATAAGTAAAAAAATGGAAGTCATCTCCAATCTCATTTAAGGTTGAAATAGTCACATTTTCGACACTCACATGTTAATTTATCATACCTCCCTGTTTCAATCTTGAAGTCATGTGAAGACAACCGTAAGCGTGTAAATAGTTTACGATATTTTACCTGTCAGTGAATTGATTTCTTTAGATAAACTCGTAAACAAAAGTTATCAACAACATGTTTATACAATTACATTTTAATGCATTACTTATATCGTTAACAACTTTTTGTATAAAGACATTGCACATTCTAGCATATATAATATCTAAAATAACAGATTCTTTCATGGTACTGTGATATAAATCGGCCAAGCCTAAGGTGCACAATTCTTTCCTAATATTTGAAATCCATGTTTCGTTATTTTTTACCATGTTTTCGAAGCATGCTTTTAAAATATAGTTTCTACTGTTTTTTAATTTGAACCAATGGTATTTAAAATGATAAGTTCCTTGAAGATTTCTAATTCATAATATACTGCACTGTTGCATGTATTTTACTGACACCAACATCCTCTTGCAAAACTTTATATGCACTTTTTCTACATTATGGCCTTTATGGAATCCCCAAAATTCAGCACCATAGCTTAGCACACTACATAGGTATCAAAAACATTTAATTAAGCTTCAACATTAAAATTAAGATCTTTCATTTTTCTAGATATGCTGAACATTGCTTTGTTTCCCTATGCTGCACAGTGCTTTTGTGTAGATAAAACTTTACTATTGTAATTAAACATTACATACCAAGATAGTTAAATTGATTCACTGCTTCTATGTATTTGCTATTGTATTCCCATTTTTCATTATCTTTAACAAGTTCTCCGTTTCTAAAAATTACAATTTAGTTTTTTGTACATTAACAGGTAAGTTCCATTCATCAGTATATTTGTGCAATGTGTTCAGCATATCCTGTAGACCCTCGGGCGAGTATCATCAGCATACATAATTAAAACATATTAATCATTTGTAATTCAATTGATGTACAGTTAATATTTATAAAATATTTTTCAACATTATCAGATACATTAAGAATAATAATGGGACAATATTTCGCCTTGTAGAACTCCAGCTGAGATTCTAAATGTGACCTTTATGTTTAACACATGCTCTTACATTTTTATAAAGAGACTTAATTATAAGTAACAATTTCCCTTCAAGACCCTCTATTTGTACCATAGTTTTGATATATCAGTTAAGTCAAAGGCCTTTGTATAATCCACGAAACACTAATACAATTTGTTTTGTTTTTCAAAGTTCTACTTTTTAGATTCTGGAGTACAAATATGGCATCAATTGTGCCTACACCTGGTTTAAAACTAAACTGAGCATCAGTAATGATATTATATCCCTGGTTATTGTTTAAATCTTGAATCTCACCTTTTTAAAAAAAAAATGGTGCAACACAAAGTTTTGACCAATTGTCAAATATATTATTAAAAAGTGTACACAAAATAGGTATCATAACTTCTCTACATTTAAAAAATACTTCATTAATAACACCGTCTCTAGCATTACGAAAGGTAAATGCAACAGAAATCTTATCTTTTTCTATTAATGTCGATAAAGCTTATTCCACACAAAAGTTGGATTCGATTGACAAAACACTGAATATCTAACAACAAATACCTTGCCATATTCCTTTAAATATAAAAAAAAATATTTCATAGTGCATAAAGGGCCCTGACTGAGGAAAGTTTTAATATATACCTTTAAAAATAAATTCCTAAGGAAATTGAACAACGTTTTTCATAAAGGTCTTTTGAATTTCCTGCTGAAAAAGGACTTTCAATAGAATTTGAACAAAACTCCCATAGGGTTTAAAATCTGTTGGAAAAGTTTAATTCAAAATTCTTTAAAAAAACCCCCAAAAGTCTGAGTTAGTTAAATTGAAAGAAAATACTTGTATTCCATTGGAAATATAATTTCTATATGATATATGATATTATTTCTCATAAGGAATTTTAATTTTTGAAGGCAACTATCTCACTTGTCAGGTTATTAAATACCATCTAGGCAATAGTCTATCAATTGGTTCAGATGTATTTTCACGAAATTGCTCCATAGATGTCACCGTGGTACATCCGACACAGTGTTAAGAACAAACATGATTCATATTGCTCATCTGATAGTCAGTTTACGAAAACTCGCGAAAATTTGGATAAGTGTTTGAGCTTTTGAACAAAGATTAAGAAAAAGTATAATCATAGATTATCAAATTGCCCTGCGATTCCAAACCTCTTCTAGTATTAGTGTGCATGTGAGCTCTTCCATTGTTGTTATTGTCACACTCAACAGATCTCGACAAACGAATGAAGTCACTTGCTTCCAATTGACCAATTCCTCTTAATGATTGATCATTGCTAGTAGAGTTGTTCGGTTGCAACTGACTGACTCTTCGTATTAATTGACCTTGACTGGCAGATGCCCTTGGATCCAATGAACCAGTTTCTGTAATTGTAGTAGAGTGTGATTTTTATTTATTTTTTTTTCACACTAATTGCACTTTGCAATTATTATTAAGTGAAAGATCAGAATTAAATATTTTTTTTTAATTTTGGAATTATAATTAATATATAAGTCATTTGATTATTTTATATGATATTCATTTCAGTACTTCTAATCAAAAGTATTTTATAATTGATATTTTCATTACTTGTAATACACTACAAGTGTGATATGTTATTTTTATGCTCTACTGATTTAATGAATTGTATTGTGTAACAAAGGTATCTTTTTAGCCTAAAGCATTTATCATCTGTATGGTCATTCTAAGACACCAATGGATTTTCTTATATATTTTCCCCTCTTTTTCTACCTTTTGTCTTTTTGTCCATATCTAAGAAGTCTTCAGAGGAGTAAACAAGTAAATTTATATGACAGCCAGTTTTGTACAAGTATCTTTTGTAGTAGACAGCCTTACTTATTGTAAGTACATTATCTATTTCAAACTGTCATGTTTATTATATTGATAATATTTTTGGAAAGTTACTAATTTAGTATTTTTAATAAATTGTGAAGTAAGATAGAAATTACCAGAAAGAAGTGAATTATAATATCTTGACCAGTTACATGTACAAAGTCTATAATAAGTTTCTCTATATTAAATCAAATATTATATTCATATTCTTAAAAATTAAATCTTAGTGAAAAGCTTTTGTAAATATCAATATATTTCAGTGTCAAGTCAGAGTCAGTGAGCAGGTAGAGCCAGAGTTAACTTCTATAAACACCAGGCGTTTCAATCAACTGTTTTTAAAACAAGGTTCCTTATACAGAAGTGCACGTGTATAATGAACCTTGTTCCACAAACAGGTGATTGAATCATATGTTTTATATCTTTTAAAGGTATTATTCAATTACAATGAAGTTATTGCATAACTTCACTTGGATATTGTAAATATATTTGTATGTATAATATTCATTATAAACTTATATTTGTCAAGGGGCATAACTTATATTTTGCTTATCTGTGAAATATGAAGCAAAGAGTTATTTTTCTTGTATTGGAATTATTTTGTAATGATATGATATGGTATGTCATGGTACTTGAGTAAATGATAATTTAATTTATTTAATAACTTATTTGATTTATTTATATGTATTTTATGCTTATTTATGTTATCCATATTACAGGGTTTGAAGTTTAATAGTTCCCTTGTTATTGTCATGAATAAACATGATCGAACCCTTAGCCAGAGTTAACTTCTATAAACACCAGTCTATCACATTATGAACTGACCATAATTTGCGGATGCCCTTGGATCCAATGGAATGGTGTCTGTAATGATATGATTATGACTGGCAGATGCCCTTGGAATAAATGGACCGGTGTCTGCAACTGACTGAACCTGATTGGTGGAGGTGCTAGAGTCCAGTTGACCATTATCTCTAAACAAATGATCATGTCTGGCAGAAGTGTGAGAGTCCAATTCATCAATACCTCTAGATGATTGACCTCGAGAAGGAAATGTATTTAGGTTCGATGGTTCAATACCTCTGATTCTTTCTGTATCATAATGAATTTGGTTCGGTAATATAACTCTACTTGGTTGATAAGGCATTTCATGGAGTATGGTTATTTTAGGAATATCATAAACATTTATCGGTCATATTCGCATTTTTGATTGTCTGATTAGGCAGAAGACAATCTGATCTATAAGGTAAATATATAATGTTTCCATTTCGAACGAAAAGGCAATTTTCATTCGCATATAACAGATGATTTTTAGACATTTTCTCCATCATAATTCGTCAGTGATGATCATATTCTTTCTGTACCAAGGGGTTTTCTAAAAATATTAAAAATAATTTCATGAACTATTTTCATAGGTTATTGTTATATATTAGGGGATTTCAAAGCAAATCCACCATGATTGTTTACATTTGGACTTTGTTGTTATACGGATTTAAATATAATCTTTTAAATTTAATCTATATATATATATATATATATATATATATATATATATATATATATATATATATATATATATATATATAAATTGAGATAAATAAGCTAGATATTTATATACAATTCAAAATTGAAAGTATCATGACCCATTAGTAGTTCGATATCTGACGTTTTTCTGGCTTTTTTTAACGATTTTGATATTTTACTTGCCAGGAAAACGTCAGAACCGGCGCCATTACGAAAACTGGAAATTCGCCGCCTTCAACAGGAGGGGGCATTCTATGCTCCATTTAAATAAGACATGTATTTAAACTGAATAATACAACTTAAAATATAATTTTACTGCACATTTAGATAATCACACTGATAAACGATAGTGTTGTTGACCTATTTTCCAAAATGCACGAAATAAAACAAATCTCAACAGTTTGATAGAATGTGTTCAACAGCCTGTATATGGGATGTAATGACCAATAAAAGCGATATTTGTAAGCAGTAAAATCATCGTTTTATTGATAAGTTGTGACTGAATCTTTTAACTCGTAGATATTTAAAATCGAGTCGAGAATGCCACCTCCAGTTGGAGGAGGAGGCAAATTTCCAGTTTTCGTAATGGCACCGGTTCTGACGTTTTCCTGGCAAGTGAAATATCAAAATTGTTAAAATAGATGCTGTCATTAGACAGTAATACCCGCACCAAGTGTTTGCCTTTAAATACCACTGTTTTGTACTAGTTTATATAATTTTCATTAAAGATGATCAGATCCCATCCCGTAATACACATGGGCGGCTCTTTATGTACAATTTTGGGTTGAACTGTTTTCATGTAAATTTTAAGTCAATCAATAAGCTTAACATTTCATGTCATAGAGAGTATGGTCTATATAATTATTACAAACAAAATGAAATTATGCCCCCTCCCCTCAGCGGTTGCCGGCTTTAGATTTGCTTTTGTATGCCAACATCATCGTGTGCACGTATTTAGTAAAGGGGTGGGAATGAAGGGTCCAGTCCACCCCTCCCCTGAATTTTTTAAAAAATTCCCCCACCACACTCCTTATGGATAAATAAACATCAGAATATTTTGATAACAATGTAAGTCTTTATATGTACCGGTAGTTGCAACAAAGAAGATCGTAAACAGTGCAAAATAAATGACATAATTATATTGCGCAATGATTTTTAATGCAGAGCTGCCAGGACAGAAGATATAATTACTGATTTAAGGTGGTATAAGACACATGTCGATATTTATGTGGATAAAAGTGTGTTATAATCAAAATTCTTTCACGGTGACGGTTTAGAATTTTAAAATTTACAACACATGTATTTGGCAAAAAAAATTCTGTTTTTTAAATTTTTGGAAACTTCAGTAAAAAATGAAAAAGCACAAGCAGGATTTGAACTCTCTACTTACAGACAGAAGTTAACACTCTAACCCATTGCGCTTCACTGTTAGGTAACATTATTTTGGGGGAAAATATTATATTTGTACTTTGTTGTTTATTTCAATAGGAAGTTCATTACAATACGCAGGTGTCCTTTACCACCTTATAGCTGAAATGTGTGCTTTACATAGTTATTTACCTAATAAAATAGTGTAAGGGGTTTTAAAGAAAAAAAGTAATGAAAATACATGCATGTTACAAATAACTGATCTTTGTCTGAAGTTACGTACACAACACAGGTTTACAGGTCGCATTAGCGGGTACTAGTTTTACCCAGCTCTTCGGTTAGATGGGTTTCACGTGGTGTACATACCGGTTTGTGTTTTCCATATGCAGAATATAATTAATTAACGTGCATAAATGTTTCTTTTGTGATGATCAACTAAAGGGATTCATATTCTGCTCTAAGTGGATTATCATTGTGATGTTGACCAATATAGGTAAGCATAATACATGTAATAGCACAATATTATTAGACACCGGTATACTTTAGTTTTACTTTCACTTTCTAAATAAGTGATCTACCTTTGCCAGCATACTGTATCATCATCTTTTGATATATATTTAAATAAGCTTATCATCGTTACATATCCTATCGCATATGAACAGTTTCTGTCATTTTAATTGCAAAAGTTATTTTTTCATTTGTAAGACGTACACTATTGAGTTGACCCCATATTGACCCTGTGACATTTAGCAGTTTAAATTGATAACAATAAATGATTAAAATTAAATTCTTATTTTCCAACTCCCCCCTCCCAATCAAACCTGCATGGTTTGAAGATTCAGAGTCTTCTTAAATTCTTACATGTGGACAGTAGAACATTTTAAATCATTTCTTGATTGGTAGTTTTCTCTAGATGCACAATAAGATTTTGGAAATTATTTGCTTTATAATTTTTCAGATAAACAAAATGTTATATGTATTCGATGCAGTTGTAAAGTATCCTTAATAAAGCAGGGTCATCATTAGGCAAAGAATTACACACATGGGACAAACACAACATGTGAATAAGATAAAATACTTTTTAATTAAAATTTCCAGTTCTGGAAATCCAGGGTGTCTCCAAAGGGGATAACCTATATACCATTTGATGCGCAATGCCACACAGATCAAGAATAAATATGCTTTAGGGATGGGGATCTCAAAAGTTATCAAAATATATCATCATTTCCTATTTCAGAAGGGGTGGGGATGGATTAAAGACAACTCCTGGTGGTCAAGTACTTAACACCATTTGATGCATCATAATGACATTAGAAACAAGAATATATATATATATATATATATATATATATATATATATATATATATATATATATATATTGTTTAGTGGTGAGGATCTCAACAGTTTTCAATATATTTGGTATTTTCCTGTTTCATGGGGTCAGAACAATCCCATGATAATACATAAAGAAAAAAGATCTCCCTATAACAACTCATATAAACCTCAATAGGTCACTTGTCAATTATGCAATGTGTAATGTGATGTGTAAGAAAAACATTTTTTACCAGTTTGTAAAACGCTTTAGACCCCAAATTATATTTTGATTTTAATAGATCATTCGACAATTAAAAAAAGTGTAAATTTATTTTAAGCAAAAATAATGCAGGTTTTTTATTTGAAGAAAAAAAAAACCCGTCATTTTATTTACAATTTAAGGAAGGATACATGCGCAGATCAAGAAAACTTTTCTAGGGGGGGGGGGGGCGACTGTTATGTGACAGTTATGTGAGATTGCCGGGGGGGGGGGTCCGAGGCTAATGTTTGGCAATTCTATAATGTAATTTAAACTAATTTTGGAGGGGGATCTGGACCATCTGGACCCCCTCTAGATTCGCGCATGGGATAAATGTAATTTTTTTGTTACTATTTTACTACCAGGATTACATTAAATTTTCAAAACCATATTGCAATCTATAGGACAGTCTTTGTGATAAACGTCAATTTTTGTTGTTATATATATATATATATATATATATATATATATATATATATATATATATATATATATATATATATATACACACATTTTCTGCTATTATTTGACTCCCTGGATAAAATTTAAAATTTTTGAGTTTTTGAAACCAGATTTTTTGTAAAAAAAAAACCCCGTCATTTTTCAACCACCAAATGACCCCCAGGACAAAATTGAAATTTCCGAAACCTTGTTGCGCATCTATAGGACACCCCAAAACATATTCCAAGAGATGATTTGTCTATTGTTGAGGAAGAAGGTTTTTTGTGAAAAAAAAATCATTTGTAACCAATTATTTGACCCCCAAGACTACCAGAGAATTTTTGAAACGTTTTTTACAAAACAACATGACACCCCAAATGAAACTCCAAGAGTTCAGTTTGCTGGTTTATTAGATGAAAGAGCAGTTTGTTAAAGTAAAACGTGACAGACGGACGGACGGACAGACGGACGGACAGGCGGACGGACGGACGAACGGACAGACGGAACAGGGTAACAACAATATACCCGAACATTCTGTAATTTTTCACAACATGTATTAATATAAATGATTTCTTCAAGGGAGGGGGGGTCTGGACCCCTCACTCCGAACCCTTTTCTAAATCCGTGCACACGATGTAGAAGCAAATCTAAATTAAGCCGGCAACCGCCGAGGGGAGGGGGCATAATTTAATTTTGTTTGTAATTATTATATAAACCATACTTTCTATGACATAAAATGAAAAGATTATTGATTAACTTAAAATTCACATCCAAATAGTTAACCACAAATTGAACATAAATGGCCGGTCATGTGTATTTTGAGCATGTGACCTTCATTTTTACTAAAACTGGTACAAAACAGTGTTAGTTAGGGGCAAACATTTGGTGCGGGTATTACTGTCTAATGACAGCATCTAGTAAATATATTTGCACTAAAAACAAACCCCAAATAGTGTCCCTAATTCTCGTAAATGCTGTGTAAGATGTCATAACTGTCACAACTTGTTGTGCAGTATGAATCTGAGTAGACGATTCGTTACATTTGCGAAAAATGTCCTTTTTATGCATGATTGTAAATAAATCACCACTCTCAAAGATTAACCCATGTAACAAAATGTAAATCACATACCTAATCCATAATTGTTTACAAACTGCGCAGTTTGTGCTATAAAACCCCCCTATGTCATTGATATGGGGATTTAAATATATAGACAAATCAGCACCTTGGTATGGGGCTCCGTTTTAAAATTTTTTTATAGATATTTTCTGATATCTACGGAAGCGTATTAGTGCCATTTATACACTTCACATTTTAAAAAATTTTCTACACTTTAATCTGTAAAATTTGCACTTTAAAGTGTAAAATTCACACTTTAATCTGTAAAATTTACAGTTTAATCTGTAAATTTTACACTTTAATCTGTAAATTTTAAACATTAAACCGTAAAATTTACACTATAATCTGTACAATTTGCACTTTAGAGTGTAAAATTTACAGTTTAATCTGTAAATTTCACACATTAAAGTGTAAATTTCACACTTTAATCCGTACAATTTGCACTTTAATCTGTAAAATTTACTGTGTAATCTGTAAAATTCACATTTTAATCTGTAAATTTGCACTTTTATCTGTAAAATTTGCATTTTAACCTGTAAATTTTGCACTTTAATCTGTAAAATTTACTCTGTAATCTGTAAAATTTACACTTTAATCTGTAAAATTAACACTTTAAAGTGTAAAATTTACAGTTTAATCTGTAAAATTTACACATTAATCTACGAAATTCACACTTTAATCGGTAAATGTTCACTTTAATCTGTATTATGACAATTGTTTGGTGTTACTGGGGTAAAATTGTCATAATGTACGGGATCTTGACATCGCTGTTTTACCGAAGGAATCTGGACTGCGCATCGCTATGGGGAGTGGCGTCCTACCCGCTCTGGGGTGTAAATTCTTTACCCAAGCTCTGAATATAGAACAACGCAGACAAGACTTCGGTTTACCACTAACCCAAAAGTCTTATCTCCGCCGTCCATATACCCTAATCTACGTCACCTCAACCTCCGTACCCTTATATGTTCATCTCACCACGCGTTCACTTACTCCGACGCGCCGTGGTCAGTTTATATCGTATTTTATATCTAACACTTAGCCACTAACTCGGTTCCGTGTTTCTTATCATATATCAGCAATACAATTCCCCTAATGATGTAAACATAACCCCTAGTTCATCTCTTAAGAATTCTCTATCTACTGACCAGCGGAAAATAATCTTATGAATGAATCTGTACACGTGTTTCTAATCATTGCCGCGGTATATTTAGACTATATTTACCCATATGTACTTTAAGCACATTTAATGTAAAATATTATTATGATAAATTCCCCCTTCTACCAAAAAAATCTTGTCCCCAAGATTTAACAAGAACATTTTGAAACAATCGTACGTTGAAGTTTTATTGAAACTGACGAACCATATATTTGGTAAGTCGAAAGCGATAAACATTCATTGTTCAGATGATTTCGTACAAATATAAAATAATAAAAAAAATAATTTAAAAAAAATAAGACAACACACTGACACAAAAAAAAAAACACACAAAAACCTAGCCTGTCGTCTGGTGTAGGGCTTAAAACAATGTAAGAACCCAGCACCAAGGTAGAGACGGCCAACCTCCTTAATAATGTTCCCAAAAGTTGAATTTTAAGTCTTAATAAAAAGAATATGAGATCAATATATCAATCGCAGGAAAAAAAAATGCTAATAATATTGCTAAACTGCGAATGAAAATTTGACCATATATTGAAAGTTAAGGAACATTATTCGCATAACCTCGGCACTGTGTCACCAAAAAAAAACAATTTTTATTAACCCTAAATGATTCGATATTACAACACTCAAAAAAAATTGATACATTAAAACAATTTCAGATGAAAGAAAATTCATCATCGTTGAAGTATATCATTACACATTCATCATAAATGTACAATACATATATAATATAACTTTTATAAAACAAGCCAGAGGATTATTATGCCTCTTATCACGACTTGTTATTCCATATTGATTCACATCACTTTAAATAATTATGTATAATGTGCTTAAAGTCAATGTCCGCAAGTGTCAATATGCACTACCTATACATATCATCATACCAGCAAATCATAACATCAATTGGATATTGTTATATGTCCATATTTCAATCATTATTATCTATCATGCAATGATTGTTTTTTTTTTTTAGAAAAAAATTAAAAATTTCATAATATCAATCAATCGACTCGCACGTATATAAAAAAAAATATTGTTCACAAAGTTCATATCAAATCGTCAGGGTGTTGCAAAAATAAAAAAAAAAAACCGACCATTTCGACCGAAATCAACGGTAAACAAAACCTGTGATATTTCAAAGTTGTATTTAAAATCTTCGAAAGACAAAAAAAAAACCAATCCTAATGTTATAGTATTTAATTTAAAAGATGTAATTATTTTATTATAATTTTTTTTTCATATATATATTTTGATTTTAAATGCGTTTGTAATTCCTGTCCAAAATAAATTAACTATTAGGGTATATTATGAATGAGCTATAGCATTATTTATCTTGTTCTTTCTCAAAGGTCAACAAATTCGGATATATTTGTTGATGACCAGAAGCATGAGGTCTTGAAGAGGTATTTACTTTCAAAGGATAATAAATATTCTTATGAGTCAACAAGATGTACGCGCAATATGATTGTTTTAACATCTTTCTTAACTTGAATGCATGATAATAAGAAACATTTATTATTCCTGGCACCTATAAAGATCCTGGGTTTAATTTACTTGTAAATAGAAAATCCGGCCAACTGACTGTTAATTTGGGACGGAATGTTCCAATTACTTTTATATCTTCAATAACAATTGGTGGTTGCACATGCCAGTGTGATAAACACAGAGGAATATTTAGAACTTTAATATCAGTACATGTTTGACCGTTAGTAATTTCCAAATAAACATTCGTATTAATTGAATAATTAAACCATATCTTTTGAATTATAAGTCCAAGCAATACAGTAATAATTATCAGCAATGCAAGTGCAAAATGATCCCATTCAACTTGTTCTGTTAGCAAATTATCCCAAACTGTATTAGTTTCTGTTGTTGTAGTGGGTTTGGTGAAATAAAATTGCGAATCTGCATGCGCTGACCTTAGAAGCATTAAAGCTGTTGCTAACGTTCTAAATTTATGAAATAACCACAGTAGCCAAATTGTGTTAAAGACTGTCAATCCAAAAGTAACATAAGTTAAAATATCATTAGTGGTAGGCCATGCAGTGTTTAACTGAATTTCTCCATCAATTAAAGATTCAGCCAAATTAGAGTAAATTGTAGTATCTTGTTTAGTACGTTTGATAACCTGTTTTAAACTTAAATCTATAATTTTATCATTTGCCAAAACATTTTGCATTTTGTGTTTATATATTTTAAATGAAGGAATTTTAACATCAACTATCTGTCTGAATGTCGTATTTGCCAAAATATCTCCCACAATATCTTCTGAAAAGAAATCTTGTAATAATGCCAAGTTAATAGGATGCAACCGTGTTACAGTTTGATTAGTAGAATCACAACTAGCGACATGTGGTAAGAATTTGTTTGTTTGTGTTAGTACAGTACAATGGCATGGGATGTTAATAACACAAAAATTACAACCCTTTAATTCAGACACAATTGATTTACACTGCATTGTTATACTGGGAGTTTGATAAACTAACAATTCCGTGTCACTAATTTGAATTAATTGAGGTTTCAATTCATTTGTAAGAAAACGAAAATCACATGTATTTTTAATTTGTTATGTATTTCCTTGAAATAAATTAAAGAGACAATCTGTTGAATTGTGTACCGTATACAGATTAGGTTTTTGATAACAATGAATGAGTTTCTCTGTTTTCTGACACTGTGCCATTGTTTTCTCTGAAAGTTTGGTATAAAATTGTTTATCTTTAGAAACAAGCAAATAATCTTGTAAGTTTAATAATTGTGAAGCGTGATTTTCAGAATCGTTAATTGGAACCGGAAATGACATAACCTTATAGGCCGAAAAAGATTGTTCATATGTTGCTAATGGAAATCTAATTGCAATATACATTACCGATTCATTTCGTAACATTGTAAATTTCGCAAACTGATAATAATATCGCGGATCTGTTGTAACAAGTTTATATCCCAGTTCTTCATTTTCAAGTATTGTTTTGATATCGTTCATTGTTTGCTTTAAAATTCTTGGAGAAATTATCCAAGGTGAAAGTTTTCCTTCAGCCAAATCAGAGAATGATGCTCTTAAGTTTGTCATAAATGTTTCTAATAAAAATGCATCATTTAAATGCCTCATTAAATACCCTGTAAAGATAGTAGTGATCGAGGTCAATTCCGATTCAACTTGTTTTATCTCGGTAATCATTCTATTTATTGTAATGGCTTCCTCCTGCATACCTTTAATTGCATTTGACAGCCGGTCATCAATATGACTAACAAAGGAGGAAAAATCTCCACCGTATCTCTCAAGTACCTTCACTACCTTGTTATTATTTTTAGTTAACTGATTAATATGTTGAGCCAATATATTTACATCATTTGTTGTTGCAACACCAAAAATACTTTTGGAAAGTTCGCAAACAAATGGTAACAATGCACGTTTAGAGCGTGAATTTATTGGATTTGTGATTTGTGGAATCAAATCAAATACCAACCGTTTAGTTGTGTCAAGATGGCTTTTTAAATTATTTCGTATAACATTGATGTTCACCGTTAATTGATGCAACGTAAAACAATATCTCTGATTGTTTAAAGTACACTTAGAAAGTGTATGAATCTTTGTATCTAAAAACAAAGGTATTTCAAAAGTATGTACCCAGACATCTGACGCAAAATCAACATCAATCTGCTTTTGAAACATTACTCCATAATTGAGTCTGTTTTCATCTTGCATTGAAAAAGGTATGATACTCGCAAACATAAGGAAGACGAAGAACCACACTGTGCCCACAATACCTACAAGAAAATGAAAATAGAATGATAAGAAAGTGGATAGCGGGCTGCCCTCATAGAAGAAATTGAAGAAAATATGAAAGTGGTTGGCACAATAATAACTCCTGTCAACCTTACACGAAATCCCTTTCTCTTAAAATGCATAATCAATTGTTAGAAATAAAATCACTTATTTCTATTCTATTTGTGCACAAATTTCTACTTTTCTTTAACTTAATACTTGTCTAATTTGTTTACTATATTTAATGTACCCATTTAATAACGTTTTCGTTTTCTCTTTCTGATTGTCGAGTGATACAATTGTTTTAGATATTGTGAAACATTATTTGATGGCTCCCATGTAGGATTTGATCCATCTGCCCATTTCACTAAGTAATATCTTTTATTATTCATGTATTTCGACTTTAACAATTTCTCAACGTCATGCCAGCCATTTTTCTTATTTTCGTTTTCTGTTTGTTTACTTTGATTTTTCGGCTGGGTAGTATTCTTCTGTTTTTCAATTTTGTCAGGTTTTTGTCTTTCTTTATTTTGAACATTTGCCTTTTGTTGCAATGCTTGTTCATAATTTGGCGGCGGTCTATGATCCCGTGGATCTTTATAGAGTTTTAACCTGTTTGCATGAACCGATGCTTTTAACTCTGTGTGAGTATCACATTTTCTCAACCTAAATGAATGATTCGGGTTTACTTTAGTTATGTAATAAGGCCCTTCCCATTTAGGTTCAAGTTTATGTTTCTTTCCTGGGGTACGCTTCATGATTTTAAGTAAAACCAGATCTCGTATTTGAAACTGGGGTACCTTTGTTTTTCTGTCATATCTTTGCTTTGTAACCTTTTGTACTTTTTGAACGTTTTGCTTCGCGATTTCCTGAATAATTTTAACTTTGTTTACCAACTCTTCTACATATTGTTTTGGTGCTTTCCTCAACTCTTCAGTTGGTAATAACGCAATATCCAACGGTAAGGACATTTCTTTTCCAAAGACCATATAATATGGCGAAAACCCCGATGATTGCGTCGACGGACTCATTCTAAAAGCCATCAATACGCTGGGTAAAATTTCATCCCACTGCGTTTGATTCTTCTGACAATAAGCCCGTAAAGATTGCGCCAACGTAGAATTTATTCTCTCACACGCGACATTACTTTGCGGATGATATGAACTTGTGACGTGCCGTGTCACCTGAAATATTTTACACAAGAGTTGAACAATTTTAAACATAAAATTTTGTCCTCTATCACTTACTAGAGTTCTCGGCGCTCCGTATCTAGTAAATATCTCTTTGTACAATAAATAAGCAACTTCAGTTGCTTCCTGAGTTCTCATTGGCAATGCCTCCGACCAGTGTGTCAAGGAATCCGTAATTAGTAAAATATATTGATAACCTTCTTTGGTTTTTGGTAAACCGGCTAAAATATCCATATGCCACCCATGAAACCTATCTTGGACCGGTAAAGGATGTAACGGTGCATTACGAGCAGTAGTGTCTCTTTTGACCCGTTGACAGACGTCACATGACGTAATATAATCATATACAGTCTGATACATTTTTGGCCAAAAATATTTTTGTTTTATTGCCATGTATGTTCTTTGAATGCCCAAATGACAACCTCCCGCTAAGGAATCATGATATGACCTTATAACATCATTTCGTAACACTTCCGGAACCGCTAATTGTTTTATCATTATTTCTGCGTTAACTTTATTTTTGTACCTTGGTTGAAAAATATGATACAAAACATTGTTGAATATTTCATATTGTTGTGCTTCATATGGAATAGCTTTTGCTCGTTTTTTATCATCTGGTAAATTGCCATGTTGGAGATATTCATACATATGTTTAAAATAAGGACAATTTTGTTGTTCTTGAATAATTTGATTTTCATCTGGCAAATTTTTAACGGTAATTTCTTTTATTTCTAGTGACATTTGTAAAATTTCCTCCGGATTTTCTCTTTCATAAATAAATGTTGTTTCTACTCTATCCATCGGTAACAAATCATTGTCGTTTTCTGTTATTTGGTCATTTTGAGAATTTTCCGCGTAAGGTCTTCTTGAAAGTGCATCGCAATTTTGATGTTTAGCCCCTGGTCTATGTTTCAAATCGAAAGTAAATTCTTGCAACTTTAACGCCCATCTAATTAATCTCGCATTTGTATGTTTTATTGTTTTGAGCCAAGTTAACGCTTTGTGATCTGTATTAACCAGAAAATGATTGTTAATTAAATACACACGAAAATGGTCAATTGCAGATATTAATGCTAACATTTCTTGTTCCGTAACCGAATATGCTTTTTCCGCATGATTGAGTGCTCTTCCTCCATAAGCGATTACATGTTCTTTATTATCATCTCCTATCTGAGATAAATTGTATCCTATTGCCATTCCCGACGCATCGCAGGATAAAATGAATTGTCTTCGAAAATCTGGATAAGCTAATAACGGAGTATTAGTTAGTTTTTCTTTTAACAATTTGAACGCATCTTGACACTCTGTTGTCCATTTAAAAGGCGTGTTTTTAGTCAATAATCTGTTTAGTTGTCTGTAATAGTTTGCTAATCCTAGAAAACTTCGGACATCATGTTGATTTTGAGGTATCGGAAATGATTGCACCGCTTCTATTTTAGATGGATTTACTTTTATTCCGTCCTTTGATATAATATGTTCTAAATAAGTTACTTCTGCTTTAGCAAATGAACATTTTAAAGGTTTTAATGTTAAATTTGCTTCTCGTAATCTTTGAAAAACTAAATTAAGATGTTTTAAATGATTGTCGAAGTTGTCAGACCACACAATGATGTCATCAATATAAACCAAACAATGTTTCCAAGTTAACCCTTTTAAAATCATATTCATAACCATTTGAAATGTTGCGGGTGCATTGACTAAACCGAAAGGCATTCTTTTGAATTGATACAAATTATCATGCGTAATAAAAGCTGTTTTGTGTTTTGTTTCTTCATCTAGAGCAATTTGCCAATATCCAGATGCCAAATCTAAAGTTGAAAATATTTTAGCTTTAGTTTGTCCAACAGCATCAAAAACATCATCTAACCTTGTAGCTGGAAATGTTTGAAGTTGAGTAACCGCGTTTAATTTTCTGTAATCAATTGCAAATCTATATTCATTGTTTGGCTTTTTGACCAACACCACCGGAGATGCATAAGATGACGTACTTTCTTCAATGATGTCGTATTTTAACATTTGTTGAATTTGTTTTTCAATTTCTAGTTTAGCCTTTGGTGATGTTCTATACGGCTGCAACTGAATTGGCTTTTCATTTGTTGTTTTTATGGAATGATAAAAGTTGTTGCATTTACCCAGTTCTGATAAATCATTTGCAAACACGTCCCTGTTGTTGTTTATAAATTCTTGAAATACTTGTTTTTGATCATTTGTTAAAACCGTAGATGTCAAATCTAAAGGAACTTGTTTATTTAAAGGAACCTTTTTACATTTACCTTTTTCCGTTGTTTTATCTTCATTCATAGAACAAATGTTGTGCTTGTGAACTTTATTAGCACGAGCTACTATTGTTCCCGCTTTTAGACAAAGATCATTAGTAGATGGATTAGCGACCTGCATAACTACACGTTTTGGGCGATTGATAACAAGACACTTGGCCATCGCGAGTTGTTTCTGGTTAGTCGAGACCGGTTCTAATAATATTGTTTCATTAATTTCCGTACGCGATATCTTGACTGGAATGTTAGCAAAACAATTCGGCGGAATATTGACTGTTTTCACTACTCTCGCCACCCCTTGGCCAATGTTCATTAGATTAACATGAGTAGAACATTCCTGTAAATACAAAGATCTAGTGCCCCAATCAATGCATGCCTTTTGTTTTTCCATAAAATCAGTACCTAATATAATAGGCTGACACAAATCCTGAATCACATAAAAAGTTTGAACCAAATTTAGATTTGCAATTTTAATTTTTAAATCAATTTTGCCATTCACATTATGCGCTGTTCCTCCTGCTCCCGTTATGAAAGAGATTGCTGAATTTTGAAGTTTGTCAGTACGCTTTTGAATTCTTTTCAAAGTTTGTGAATTAATTGCTGAAATTGTGGAACCAGTGTCTAAAAGAGCTTTGAATTGAATATTTTCAACAAATAGCGGAATCGAACATTTTTCTTGAAAAGAAATTAACGTACCAACATAATTTGTTTCTTGCCCATCTCTAGAATCTAAATTTTTGTGAGAACGATAAAATTTAACTTGTGCTCGAGATTTCAAATTCAAATTTTTAGGAAAATTTTGAAAATTTTTACGTTTGCTTTCACCTTTTTGATTCAAATTAAATCGTGGTTGAAATCGAAATTTTGAAAAATTTGGTCTGTTTGAAACTGTACCAAAATTCCTAGAGACAGGCGCGAATTCCTATTGTATTGCTAAAGTTTTTCTGCATGCCCTTGAAAAATGACCAATTCTGTTGCAATTATAACAGACCGCATTCTGGGCAGGACATCTATTTACCATGCACATTCCAAGACAATTTCCACACGAGGGCGGAGTTATCATGCGAGGGTATCTTGTTTTGAACTCATTACTTTGGACTTGCGCAGTGACCGGTGACCGTGATCTAGCCCTTGTAAATCGAGGGTTTGGTCGTCTTGACCTCTCACGTGGTTCATAGAACCTGACCCTTTGAGATGCTCTCTCTCCAAATATGGGCGCACGCTGTACAGGTGGTTGCTGTACATATTGCCATGACGCAGAATACTGCTGAGGCATATATGGTTGGGTGTATTGCTGACCTTGGGTCATCTGATTGACCTCAGACTTTTTTACCATCTGATCTTTAATGCTTTTGATTTCTGTTAACAAATTTTCATAAGTTTCCAAAGCAGTTACTTGGTTTGATTGCGATTTTTCAGCCAAAATAACAATTTGTCTTAATTGTTCCATAGTTTTAGGATTTTGGGTTACTACAAGAGCTTTTATTTCTGATTTTAAACCATTGATAGCAACGGAAAGCAAAACTTTCTCAGGAACATTTTTGATGGAAGCTGTTTTGATCAATCTAGACAAAAAATTAATCACAGGTTCTGTTCCGCCTTGTTTCATTTGTAACACAGATAAATCTAAAAAATTTTCCAATTCTTTGAATCTTTCAAAAAACAAAGGTTTAAACATAGAAGGATTTGATTTTTGCTGTTGAGACAATGTTTCATACCAAATTTTCGCATGACCCTCTAAATAAAATGGAAAGGCATCCAACGCTTTGTCGTCAGATAAGTCATGAAATTTAGCCCATTGACGAAAACTCTCAAACCATGCATTTACATCTTGTGTACCATCTCCTTTAAATTTCTCTAATTTAATTTTTGAAGACATGCTTAAGTTTCTACCTGAAGCTGATTGAATCGTTGACCCTCCAAAAATCGTCGGATTGTCTCTTGTGTCTGTTCCAGAACGCGCACTCTGTACGTGGTCGTCTGTCGCACGCGTATTCCCGTCCTGGTCTTCACTCTTTACGTGGTCGTCTGTCGCACGCGTATTCCCGTCCTTGTGCTTTGCGTCCTCGGATGCTTGCTGCGAATGACTCGACCAACCGTCGTCGGAAAAGGATCCAAATCTACCACGAATTTGCTCTTCTTTTAGATCAGCACGTACAAATGTTTGAAAGTTCAAAGGTGTTGTATTGGACGGATCTACAGTACCGTTGGGCTCTGTCTGGTGATCGTAACCGTTCTCCCCGAGTTTATCTTTAGTTGAATTTTCGTTACGGGCGGTGGAGGGGCTGACGGAGGATTTTTCTGCAACTACTTTTCCTGCTGACTTGAACTTGGCTCCGCCTGTCTCCGATAATTGTCTAGGCGTAACTTTAGGTTCAAACCAAGCTGGAGGAGCTTCTGTTGAAATATTCCAATAGTCCGGTTGAAAAGTATTTGAATTGAACAATATTTCGTTGTCCGTATCGTCAGGCTGTATATATTTATCCAATGATAACTTTGAACCTAGGTTTTTCACGGAACGTCTGGACACCACACGTTTCAGTTTTTGGAATGGAGTCAGTTTAGTTTGTGACGTGTTTTCTGCCATTCAGTTGCCATTCATGAAAAATATTTTAATGTTAACCGTAACACACTGCTCCGGCTCCTGATCGTGTTATTCCTAGGGGTCCGCGTCCTTTTTTTCATCTAGGGAAGCCTGTACACCGTTCTGTCAGCGACGAAGTTGAAACCCCGGATTCTCACCACTTATTATGACAATTGTTTGGTGTTACTGGGGTAAAATTGTCATAATGTACGGGATCTTGACATCGCTGTTTTACCGAAGGAATCTGGACTGCGCATCGCTATGGGGAGTGGCGTCCTACCCGCTCTGGGGTGTAAATTCTTTACCCAAGCTCTGAATATAGAACAACGCAGACAAGACTTCGGTTTACCACTCATTTATTAAATATTATTAACCTTTTATTTTTATAATTTATAAAACATTCCAATTTTATCCATTTAACAAATCAATATAATACATAATAATTATAAAATATTGAAATCCTCTGAACAACTAATAATATGATCTTACCTGAATATAGAACAACGCAGACAAGACTTCGGTTTACCACTAACCCAAAAGTCTTATCTCCGCCGTCCATATACCCTAATCTACGTCACCTCAACCTCCGTACCCTTATATGTTCATCTCACCACGCGTTCACTTACTCCGACGCGCCGTGGTCAGTTTATATCGTATTTTATATCTAACACTTAGCCACTAACTCGGTTCCGTGTTTCTTATCATATATCAGCAATACAATTCCCCTAATGATGTAAACATAACCCCTAGTTCATCTCTTAAGAATTCTCTATCTACTGACCAGCGGAAAATAATCTTATGAATGAATCTGTACACGTGTTTCTAATCATTGCCGCGGTATATTTAGACTATATTTACCCATATGTACTTTAAGCACATTTAATGTAAAATATTATTATGATATCTGTAAAATTCACACTTGAATCTGTAAATTTTACACTTTGTAAAATTTACAGATTAAAGTGTGAATTCAGATTAAAATGTAAATTTTACAGATTAATGTGTAAAATTTACAGATTAAAGTGTGAATTTTACAGATTAAAGTGTGAATTTTACAGATTAAAGTGTGAATTTTACATTTAAAGTGTAAATTTTACAGATTAAAATGTAAAACATTAAAAACTGTGACGTTTATATCTGGCACTAATACGCTTTCGTAGATATCACAAAATGATTTTTTATATCAAGAATTCGAATTTCTGATATCAGAAAATGATTTTTTGATAATAGAAATTCAAACTTTTTTTTGTGGATATCAAGAATTATATTTTCTGATATTAGAAATTGGAACAAAATGGCGAATAAATTCCTCTACTTGCTTCCGTGGGCCATAGAGTTAATATATCAATGGCAACTCAATACAAAAATATATATATATATATATATATATATATATATATATATATATATATATATATATATATATATATATATATATATATATATATTCATATAGACAAATTAGTTACAATGGACGTAACCAACTTGTATACTAATATTACAAGTACGCTAGGACTAAAAGCATTGTGTTATTGGATTAACAAAGAGAAAATAAACTAGATACGATCTCGTTACGAGTAACGAGTAGGTCTTCCGTTCAATATGTTAAATGATACGATAAAAATATTAATGAAATTTCAGAATTCCCAATCAACCCCTTTCCTTTCAAGTAATGTATACGATTGTCAATATCCTGTGCAATGCTTAACAAAGTGTTTTGCTTTTTCACATACAGCACATTAAAGCTATACATGCGATAATTTGCGTCAATTTTAAACTATGGTGAAAAAATATATTTTTGTTTAGTAATAAAAGTTACACAAATGCTGTAAATTACAACGCTGAAATCGATCGCGGTAAAAAGAAATATAATTTCGATTATTTATTTTCCTGCCAGGAAAGTAATGCCTCTTTTTGAATATTAATCTATCACGTGATACCGATTGCCAAATTTAGGCTAGTAAACAAATATGGCGTCAAGAAAGCGAGGTAGACCATTTGGTACTCAGTTGACCTTATCTGAAAGAAAAGAGCGTAAAAGGAAGTCGGAAAGAGAAAGAAGCAGAGAGAAGATTTATATAGGGGAACATTCTGAGCGATGGAACAGATTAAAGGACCAGCTGAAGTTTACATTCAACTTTGAATTGGCGGGGTTTCTGCTTGATAGGTTTGTAACTAAGTTTAGTTTGTTTTTCTGCGAAGATTGAATCTTTTTAACTATGGTAATAGAAAAATTTGTGTAAATAAATGAATGTTTAAGTCGAAATGAGTTTTAAAGAAGCAATCAATAGTGGTATTACACGTTTATCTATCGTAAAATCAATGTTATACAGATTATGAGGCCCCATAAAGGAAAATTTTATTGCTATTTCATTTATCTTTTAAATCGTAATACGTTTCATAAAATTTATAAAAGTGATAAGAATAGAAGGATGTGTGAGCAAGTCTAGGTATATGAAAATACAAATCATCAAAGAAAAGCATGTTTTATATGATAGTTTACAAAGTAATAGAACACATGAACAGACGTGCATGATTTCTCATCTTATAACATATTTGCAGGGTGATGTTTATGTTCTAATTACAGATAAATGTTTTGTAGCAGTTAATTATATATATAATGTTAAAAATTTCTCTACCAAGAGCCATAATTATTATATGGTTGCATTGGAATCTTTACTAGGTATGATCAAAGCCAGCCGACAGTTGAACATGTAGCCTCTTCAACCCCTATGCATGGCCAGGCAGGTACATCAAGGCTTTTTAAAGAACAGTTCATGCAGCCAATCATTTCTGATATTTCTGCAGCAGAATCAGGAAATGCAGCCTCTGATCCGTATGTTTAGACTGATTGAAATATCTACTATATTAATTATCCTAATTATTTATTTTTTCATGTTTTATATAACCAAAATTAATTTGGATGCATTCAAATTTAAAAATTATAATTCCTCAAAAGTTATGTATTATCAAAAGGTCATAATTTCTCATATTAGATTTATCAATCATTTTCTAAATGACTCTCATCCCATTTGCATAACGGAAAACGGAGATAAGCACCAGCCCTATGCGCCTCCATGGCACGGAGAAGGATATGTTAATTATGTTGGTCTTTTTGCAGAGGGGTTTCAGGTGTTGAGGAACTTGAACCAGGTCCATCAAGCAGGTTTGAACTTAATTAGAATTGTAATTAAAACCAGATTTTTTTTTTAGTAAGAAGTGGAAAATGAAATAATAATATGTGTAAAATATTGCAATTAGTAATACATGTAATTTACATAATTATTGAATGATCATTTCAATCCAAGTATCATGATTGACTTTGTATTTAAAAAGATTGCTTATCATGTACATATGAAGTACATGTACTTACTTCAATTGAAATAGTTTTCCAAATAGACTAAATAAAGAAATTTTGATTTGTATAAACATAAAAAATCATTTATTTTTTTTTTACAGTAAAAAGAGCAAAGGAACATTTAAGTATGCCTCATCATTCCTGAACCCATTAGAGTGAGTAGAAGTCAAATTTTTTATTGTACTTTTATAAAAAAGAAGTATTAAAAATCATGTTAGGTGTAAAAATTTTTTTATCATGCCCTGGATCTGGGCAAGGTCAGAATCACATTGTCATCGATTAACATTAGATAGCATTTATCAAAAGAGCGATTAGTTCTTTCTCATGCAGTTCTGTTTAATTTCATATAATTTTAAAAGTATGTTTTATCTAATATGGATTGAATATTGTATTTTAGATTAAGTATCGACATAACGGAGGAATCTGATGCCTTGGAAGGGAGTGATGATGAAACATACTACCCGAGTTTCAACATATCAATTGGGTAATAATTGAATTGTAAAAATACAATATTTTGAAACATGCAGATTGTTTTCTTTATATAATTGATTACCAGATATAGAAGTACTACTTTCACAAACATTAAAAAAATTACTTCTATTTATAGACCACGAGATGTTACAGGCATTGAGGACTGTCCATGTGAAGAGGCAGTGTTCCCAAGAGAAGATGATGACGAAGAGGAGGTTGACAGGGAAGAAGCAGAAATTGGTCCGTCAATATGCAGAGTTCTATGTCCTGATGATTTTGACCAGCTTTTAGACAGTCATACTGCCCTCGTATATCTGCAGCAACTGAAAGCCCTAGCTATGAAGAAGGTAGACCCATTGTGCAAGGTCAAGGGATGTGGTGGAGTTCTTGACATTGGGATAAAGCATATAGGCTCTGCAGTGTATTTAAAATGGGTAAGATTTTTTGTTGAATGGAAAGCTAAATTCAAAAGTATACACAATATTGTTGAAAATCATAGTTTATTTATTTTTCATTGTTTCAGATATGTCCAAACTCTCATGTAGCGGAAACATGGTGCTCCCAGCCAGTGTTGAACCGAGGGTTACATGGTGGAGACCTGCTTATTTCCTCTGCCATTTTATTTTCTGGAAATAATTTCAACAAAATTGAATTATTTGCCAAAATTCTTCATATGGGCTTTCCAAGTCAGTCCTCCTTCACCAAGCTTCAGAGAAAATATTTGGTGCCTGCTGTTGATGACCTTTGGGAGGAAAAGCAGGGAGAAATGACAGCAGAGATGGCAGACAAAGATCTTGTACTTCTTGGTAAATTTTTGTTGTGACAATGTCTGTTAAATACATGTAATTTCCATAGTGCAAGAAAATCTAATTAATTGCAAATATTTTACAGGAGATGGCAGGATGGATAGTCCAGGACACTGTGCTCAGTATTGCACTTACACTTTCATGGAGAATGACAGCAAGAAAATCATATCTGTCAAAACAATGGACAAAAGAGAAACTGAGCGAAAAAGTGCAAACCTGGAGAAATTAGGCTTCATTAGAGGAATGCAAGATGTCCGCGAAAGAGGGTTGCAAGTAAAAGAAGTTGTGACAGATGCCCACCTCCAGATAGGTGCCATGATGAGTAAGTTCCACTTTAAGGAGTACCATAGTCCATATCTTCATTTATTACAAAGCAATTTCATCTATTGTAAATCAAGTGTGTCTGGCCTATTTGTATATTTTATGAATAAGATTTGCTCAAACTAAATACATTATAAAGTTCATTTTAGTTTAAAGAAAAATCTTTATTATTTTCTTACAGAAAAAGACTACAAAGAAGTTAAACATAGTCATGATATATGGCATGCTGCGAAGAACCTTGGCAAAAAGCTAATTGCAGTGAGTCTCTATATTCCTAATTTTGAAGTTTTGTCAAAGTGCATACAGTGACTTTTTACTCTTGAAATATCAATATTTTATTTTACTTCACAGGCTGGGCAAGATAAAAACTGCAGAGAGCTTCAAAAGTGGTCCAAGGACATTGTAAACCATTTCTGGTATACATGTAAAATTGCAAATGACTTGGATGAGTTCATGGTAAGGGTTGTGCACTTCATAGATTTTTACTTATCATTATGTATCTAACCTCATGTAATATTATATTTCTTTGTACAATATATTGTAATTGCTGGGTTTTTTTCCTCATTTTAAAGGGAATATGGGCAGGTGTTCTCCACCATGTTGTTGGAGAACATGAATGGTTTTTGCCATACAGCGATGCTGGACCAAGCTCCTGCAGACACGATCCCATCAGTGAGGATACAATGCGGGACAAAGAGTGGATGAAGAAAGGCAGCCCACCCCACGAGGCACTCAGAAAAATTGTCCTTGACAAACGATTTCTTCACAATATCCCATACTATCTCAATTTCAGGTACAATAGAAAAGCATTTTATGTGTATATCATTACAAATTATGAAGTTCACAAGACATGATAAACACATGTTATGTACATATAATACTGTAGAACTGAGTTCATATGTACTTGTATTTTTTTTTACATAGAAGTACAGCTGAGCTGGAGAGCTACCATAACCACATGCTAATGTACTCCTCCAAAAGGTATGCTTATACCCCACCAGTGTACAGAGCAAGGAGTATTTTGGCTGCTTTGGATTATAATGAAAATGTGAACAGGGAGCCAATAATGAATAGAGATGGGACAATCAGGTATGTACACTCATACATGCATTCACAATATATGTACTTTTATTGGTACATAGGAGTTTTATATATATATATATATATATATATATATATATATATATATATATATATATATATATATATATATTTATCCAATTTTAGACTGCAGAGGACATACAATAAGAAGTCTGGGCGATGGTCAGTGTACCCAGTGAAGGAAAAAAAGAAGTATGGTCATTTGTCCATTCTTTTACAAAAAGTCCTTGAAAAACGAGTTGCAGACAGAGAGGGCTTTCATGGACGACTTGAATTAGAAGAAAATGATCCAAGAAGAATTTCCAAGACGATTGCCCCAATCATACCACCACCTTCAATTCAACTGGCTGAGGAAAAGAAATCAAGATTTGAAAACTAACTATTGATTCAAACGATTCACTGTGTCAATTAAAAGCATAGCTTTTCCTACAACAGTTGAAAGAGTAGTCAACAATACATGTATTTTTTTCTCTTTCCAAATTCTATGTTAACATGATTGTATATCACAGTAGTTTATATGTGTGTCTCTTTGACAGTTTTGTCTGTGTAATAAATGTCATGTTCATTTATTTATTACATAGATATATTCTCAATACACTGTGCATATAGTATTGGCATGTGATCATTGTCTTATATAGAGGATAAATTTGTGCCAGTTACAACTGCTGAAAAAGTTTTATAGTTGCATGTGTATATCTGTTGTGGACATGATAGCTTAAGATTGTTTGATGGTGTTAACTTTGTCTGCTATCAGAAATGTAGTCTCAGGGAGGTTTAAATATATCGCCATGCATTTCATATTCATCAACACAGTTGTTTTTATAACCCTGCTCAGAGAGGGGGGGGGGGGGTCTGCTGTCAGAAATGTAGTCTCAGGGAGGTTTAAATATATCGCCATGCATTTCATATTCATCAACACAGTTGTTTTATAACCCTTTGGGGGGGGGGGGGTTATACCGTTTCTTCCTTATTTGTATGTCAGTCTGTCCACAACAAATTTCTGTCATATTTTCCTCAGCAACTAGTAATTGCAGATGCTTGAAAAATTAACACTCTTTGTTTAGGTGATGCCATATGGTGGGTATTTCATTTTTGTATAAATCAGGCATTAATTTCCTGTTAAATGATAACTTTAATAAATCAGGCATTAATATCCGGTTAAATGATAACTTTAATAAATCAGGCATTAATATCCTGTTAAATGATAACTTTAAATTTCATACTAGTAAATTTTTTGAAAGAATTCTCTCAAATTGGATATTTTAACACACTTTGTTTAGGTTTGTCATATAATGGAACTCATTTTTACACAAATGCAATATCAATTCCTTGTCAATTTAACTGTTGACTTTGCTTATTTTGAATTATTCTCACCAGAACTGTTATATCACTAGTGAGCATTGATGCACAGATATCTTGTTCACTTTGGAAATTGTCTGTACTATTATTTGTAATTATGATATATATTGACATTAATCTGTAATTCATAATAATTATGGTTTAGAATGTCAAGAGAGTTACTAAAATCATAAAAAGAAAGAAACAAATCAAATGAATTTTGTTTTATTTACTCATACACAATGTGTGATATGCAGATAATATCCTTAGGAGCATCTGTCACTTCACCCTAGTCGAGATGGAATAAATCCAACATATTGTCCATATTGGTCTGGATATTTGTCTCTAATGGTCCAAACGCAGCAGCTTGGTATGATTCGCCTCACACCTACACCAAGGCGTCCATGATGCCACAGGATGAATTGACGGTATGCAGCATGACGCTTGCCCTTGTTGTAATCTTCATCCTGTGGCAAAGCAAGCACATCTTGCCTATACCTCTGGGCAATTTGGAGGACCAGTTCATCCATAACAAGAAGATTGAAATCCTGTAAAAATATTTATATAAATATTAAATGAGTATCTTGTGCCCTATGATCTGCAATTCCCACCTTATTTGAAACAGAAAATTGTTACACAACATGTATAAATATAAATAAATGTACATAAACTTACAGGCAACTGAGATTGGCACTGGTTTGGGGGTCTCCCACAACAAATCCTCTCGGCCTGTGTAGGCATGTCTCTACACCTTAAGCAGCTACACCAACTTGGCGTCTGGTCAGTGGGCTGAGGATGGAATCCTCCATGTGGGGCGTGGTGACCATCAATAATCTGCATGAAGAGACTTGGGTGTTTCTCACCAGCTTTAAGGAGCAATTCCTTTCTTTCCTCATCTGTCATCTCTTCAATGAATGCTTGTAATATAAACGGTAGTGAAACTAAACAATTTGATTATATAGATAATGTATAAAAAAAACCCCACCCATATCTACCTTCGCACATTCATTGCTACCACAAATTATACGTATTTGAAAATTCCTTTGTCTTTCCTGAAGAGCCTGCGCTGCTAAATCTCCTCTATGGAGTCCTCTCGTGCCTGAGTGACCACCTCTTGTTCCTCTTCCGGATGGTCTTCCTCTCCCTCTCCCTCTTCCCCTGCCTCTTCCCGTTCCACGTCGCACTGGGCTTGAAGTTGAGCTGGAGTCGCTGTCCCATTTCTGTTCCTTTCTTGGTCTTAAACTTCTTCTTACTGTACTTTCACTAGAACTTCCCTACAAAGTTTAAGAACTGAGTATGAAAGCTGTGAATACCAACAATAATGGTGGTTTTCAAATAATTTGTTATATATGATCAATAAGACTAGAGTATCCAACAAACCAGGGATGTATACTGGTGTATATGTATGCCTAATGTGTTTGTAAAAAGTAAACAAAACGAGTGTAGAAGTTTATAACATTAGTATGCATGTGTAGTTCCAACACAAACAGAGAAATAATATCTCTCAGACTCACACGAATTGTGACTTTTTAAAATAAGAAGAGTGCATTATATAATTCCATGGATTACTCAGTAATTCACTGATTATAAATTCCATACAATATATGCTTTGTCAGCTGTTTACTGTTTTGAACGGCTATGAAATACAAAAAAATAGATATTTTGCTGATCAAATATATGATGCTTTCTAAAAGAAGGGTAAAATTATTAATTTTCGTACAGCATATATTGATTCGTTATACTGAGTGTAAACGAGACAGAACAAGTGACGAAGTTTTATGTATTCCCCTAAGGTGCCCCATATTTTCCCCTATATATAGATCGTACTTAGCTATAGTAAGGTTATTGTAAACGACAGACGTTTCGCACTTATAACCAATGATAAAATTAAAAACCTATAACTTTTTAACATGTGCATTAAAAAGAGAGATATGTAATTTCGATTTATAAAGCAATCATAACAACTGAACAACCTACCTCTTCTTCCATCTTGATTTCCCGCGGACATGCGCAATGAAGATCTTTACGTACTTCCTTCATCAATATTCATGAGAATGTGTCGAATTCCTAATTGCAAATTACGCTTAATTTCTTTGTTATTTCAATTATTTATTTTGTAAAACTTTGTGGAACGTATTATTTTATACCACTTAACACTTTTCTCCATTCGTGGGATCGTTCTTTAATGCGAAAAAATTGATTTTTTCATCGCGTGTATAGCTTTAAGAATTTAAGATTTTAGTGCCTTAAAATCCCTAATTATGTCATAAATGGGTGTGACAATGAGTTTTACAAACTGATTTTGTTACGATCAACAACTTTGCTTCTATAATGCATTACAAAATCTTTATCATTTTTAAGTTATCTGTAATATAGTTTACGAGTGTCTTGGCCCCTAATTAAAGGGCCCAGCCCCTTTTTCTTGAATTCATTCGAAAGGTCTCACGAATACTAACAATTTTTGTTCTTACACCTATCTTAAATTGTTGTTCCTTTTTGAGATACAAATGATTGAATATTTTAGGGGCCAGCCCTCTAGATCCTTCATGGGGACAAATATTAGTTTTTTGATTAGTGGAATCGATTTAAATTATCAATGGAAGCATTTCCTCTTCTACAATGCCTAACAAAATATGTTTCCTTCTCTAGATATATTGCGTCAAAGTTTAAGTACTTTGGCCCCTAAAATCCCTAATTACGTAATAAATGGGCGTGGCAATGATTTTTTTCTGTTAGATATTGTTACGATCAACAACTTTGCTTCTATAATGCATTACAAAATCTTTATCGTTTTTAAGTTATTTGTAATACAGTTTACGAGTCTCTTGGCCCCTTATTTAAGGGGCCAGCCCCTTTTTCTTGATTTTATACGAAAGGTCTTATGAATACTTACATTTTTTGTTCTTACACCTATCTAAAATTGTTGTTCATTTTTGAGATACAATTGTTTAAATATTTTAGGGGCCAGCCCTCTAGATCCTTAGTGGGGACATATATTGGTGTTTTGATTAGTGGAATCGATTAGAATCACCATTGTAAGCATTTTCTCTTCTACAATGCCTAACAAAATATGTTTCGTTTTCTTGATATATTGCGTCAAAGTTTAAGTACTTTGGCCCCTAAAAATCCCTAATTACGTAATAAATGGGCGTGGGAATGATTTTTTCTGTTAGATATTGTTACGATCAACAACTTTGCTTCTATAATGCATTACAAAATCTTTATCGTTTTTTAGTTATATGTAATAGACTTTACGAGTCTTTTGGCCCCTAATTTAAGGGGCCAGCCCCTTTTTCTAGATTTCGTTGAAAAGAACGTTTGATTCTCTACCACTTTTGTTATATATGTCTTAACAAAATAGCAACTGATAAAAAGATACAGATCAAAACGTATGAAAATTTTGAATAAAAATTCGTACCCAATTTTCGTGCCTAAGCGAGCTCCAAGAAATGGCGCCACTGGCGTAAAACAAAATAATAGTGCACAACTTCAGACTATAGACTACCTATCCTGAAAATTTCAAAGTCATATCTCTGATAGTTTCTGAGATCAGCTCTGCACAAAATAGGTCGTAAAAAACTACAAAATGGCCGATAAATCGGTACCGGAAGTGACGACAACAAAAATTTCAAAAACATATAAAATTCATATCATGACTCATCATCTGTGAAAAAATGGTTGAAATCGGCCGAATAGTTTTCGAGAAATCGCGTGCACAAAATTTGGAAAAAATAATAATAATAACTAGATACGATCTCGTTACGAGTAACGAGTAGGTCTTCCGTTCAATATGATAAACGATACAATAAAATATTAATGAAATTTCGGAATTCCCAATCAACCCCTTTCCTTTCAAGTAATGTATACGATTGTCAATATCCTGTACAATGCTTAACAAAGTGTTTTGCTTTTTCACATACAGCACATTAATGATTTATGATTTTAGTGCCTTAAAATCCCTAATTATGTCATAAATGGGTGTGGCAATGAGTTTTAAAAACTGATTTTGTTACGATCAACAACTTTGCTTCTATAATGCATTACAAAATCTTTATCGTTTTTAAGTTATCTGTAATAGAGTTTACGAGTGTCTTGACCCCTAATTAAAGGGGCCAGCCCCTTTTTCTTGAATTCATTCGAAAGGTCTCACGAATACTAACAATTTTTGTTCTTCGACTATTTTTAAATTATTGTTCAGTTTTGAGATACAAATGATTGAATATTTTAGGGGCCAGCCCTCTAGATCCTTCATGGGGACAAACATTAGTTTTTTGATTAGTGGAATCGATTTAAATTATCAATGGAAGCATTTCCTCTTCTACAATGCCTAACAGAATATGTTTCCTTCTCTAGATATATTGCGTCAAAGTTTAAGTACTTTGGCCCCTAAAAATCCCTAATTACGTAATAAATGGGCGTAGCAATTATTTTTTCTGTTAGATATTGTTACGATCAACAACTTTGCTTCTATAATGCATTACAAAATCTTGATTGTTTTTAAGTTATTTGTAAAACAGTTTACGAGTCTATTGACCCCTAATTTAAGGGGCCAGCCCCTTTTTCTTGATTTTATACGAAAGGTCTTATAAATACTTACATTTTTTGTTCTTACGCATATCTAAAATTGTTGTTCGATTTTTAGATACAAATGATTGAATATTTTAGGGGCCAGCCCTCTAGATCCTTAATGGGGACATACATTGGTGTTTTGATTAGTGGAATCGATTAGAATCATAACTGCAGGCATTTTCTCTTCTACAATGCCTAACAGAATATGTTTCCTTCTCTAGTTATATTGTGTCAAAGTTTAAGTACTGTGGCCCCTAAAAATCCCTAATTACGTAATAAATGGGCGTGGCAATGATTTATCCTGTTAGATATTGTTACAATCTACAACTTTGCTTCTATAATGCATTACAAAATCTTTATCGTTTTTAAGTTATTTGTAATACAGTTTACGAGTCTCTTGACCCCTAATTTAAGGGTCCAGCCCCTTTTTCTTGATTTTATACGAAAGGTCTTATGAATACTTACATTTTTTGTTCTTACACCTATCTAAATTTGTTGTTCATTTTTGAGATACAATTGATTAAATATTTTAGGGGCCAGCCCTCTAGATCCTTAATGGGGACATACATTGGTGATTTGATTAGTGGAATCGATTAGAATCATCATTGTAAGCAGTTTCTCTTCTACAATACCTAACAAAATATGCTTCGTTTTCTTGATATATTGCGTCAAAGTTTAAATAATTTGGCCCCTAAAAATCCCTAATTACGTAATAAATGGGCGTGGCAATGATTTTTTCTGTTAGATATTGTTACGATCAACAACTTTGCTTCTATAATGCATTACAAAATCTTTATCGTTTTTTAGTTATATCTAATAGACTTTACAAGTTTCTTGGCCCCTAATTTAAGGGACCAGCCCCTTGTTCTAGATTTTGTTGAAAAGAACGTTTGATTCTCTACCACTTTTGTTATATATGTCTTAACAAAATATCAACTGATAAAAAGATACAGACCAAAACGTAAGAAAATTTTGAATAAAAATTCGTACCCAATTTTCGTGCCTTAGCGAGCTCCAAGAAATGGCGCCACTGGCGTAAAACAAAATAATAGTGCACAACTTTAGACTATAGACTACCTATCCTGAAAAAGTCATATCTCTGATAGTTTCTGAGATCAGCTCTGCACAAAATAGGTCGTAAAAAATTACAAAATGGGCCATAAATCCCGACCGGAAGTGACGACAATAAAAATTTCAAAAACATATCAAATTCAGATAATGTCCCATCATCTGTGAAAAAATTGTTGAGATCGGTCGAATAGTTTTCGAGAAATCGCGTGCACAAAATTTGGAAAAAAAAAATAATAATAAACAGTACGAAAACAATAAGGTCTTCCGTTGGAAACGGAAGACCTTAATAATAAGAAACAGTACGAAAACAATAAGGTCTTCCGTTGGAAACGGAAGACCTTAATAACCGTTTTGAAAAGAATTTCATCTTGGAAGCAACGGAAATAGTGTTAAACAACAATACATTTGTTACCCATTATGAACAATTCAAAGGAACTGCCATGGGAACAAAAATGGCCCCAACATATGCCACCCTTACTTGTATTTGTATTTTACTTGGATTTTTAGAAGAAAATTTATATGATAATATAGCGAAAGATTCTGTCCAAACTAGGCTGAAAACATCAAGAACACGTGGAAGAGATACTTGGACGACTGCTTCATTATCTGGAACCAGGAAATCCTTGATTAGAAACATTCCATGAACTTTTAAATAATATAGACCCTGACATCAAATTTACGATTGAAGAAAGTCAACATGATATTTCATTTTTGGATATTTGTATAATTCACGAGGGAGAGAGTTTATCTACAGACATCTACTACAAACCAACGGATACGCACCAATACCTCCATTTCAATTCATGCTACCCAAGTCACACAAAACGTGCGATTCCATACAATTTAGCTCGGAGGATATGCACCATAGTGAGCGATGAAGAGAAAAGGAACCAACGTCTGGAAGAAATGAAAAAATATCTTCGTAACCAAGGATACCCTTTAAAATTAATCGAAGATGGAATTATGATAGCTAAAAATCTCGACAGAAAACAATTAATTAATCCTCCGTCCCCTGATGTAACAACACAAGAAATCCTTCCATTTGTTACCACCTACAATCCGAAAAATAAAAACATCACATCGTTTGTCAAACACCTAAACGACGTACTTAAAAAAGATGAAAGAATGTCTAAAGTTCTCGAAAGGTTCCGCGTAATAGAAAGTAAGACAACCTAAAAATCTGAAACGCATACTTTGCAAATCAAACTTACGCAATAACAATTTGCATACAGTAAGAAAATGTCTAGATCAACGATGTGGAACCTGTCCATATTTAAGAGAAGGAAACATCTTTAAAATCGGAGAGCGGGAATTTAAAGTAAACTCCAGCATGACGTGCGGAACCAAAAACTTGATATATTGTATAATATGCGGGGAGATGTGAACAATACTACATCGGCAAAACCGGAACTACCCTCCGTACTAGGATCCAGGTTCACAAACAGCAAATACAACATCCGGAATACCGTACATATAAAATAAAAAGTTAGCGAACATTTAGATGTTTGCAGGGAAAGGCCATTTTACCGTGATTCCGTTTTATAAATTTTAAAAGTTTCTCTTTTAGGATCTGGAATGTGATGAAGAATTTCCTTTTTTTAAGTAAAATTATGTGAGAATTGCTATATTGTACACAGGCACACTGTGAACCCCCATCCCCCTCCCTACCACTGTAACTCGCGTACGAACTAACATAGAGAGGTACCTAAACTCTATATATTTATACAATGGCTGAAATAGTACTAATTTATTCCATGTATTTATCACCGTGCAAAATTCCCTGATTAATTATAACTTTTATTTTTTATTTTGGCCATTACTTTTTAAATTCAGTTCTATTTGTAATATTTTCTCACAGTTTATTTTGTACAAAGTTACTTATTCAATTAGTGATTCACACTTTTCGGACTCTATGTGATTTCAAAGAGACAGAGTGCCATGTCTCAAGGACTGCTTATCTGTTAAAACAACATCGTGCAATTAACTGTTTTTCATGTCTAGGACATCAAAGACTCATTGAGTTTATTTAATTATTTTATATCTGTCAATTTTTCACTCAGCTTACTTATGTCATCACCTGTCAATTTATACTTATTGTTCAGATTCTTATATATCGACGTTGTAGAATTAAAAGGTCGTAAGTGTTAGATACGACTTTTCAAGCTTTTTTGTAAATTATAAAAATAAACAATTATTTTCATGTGACCTGAAAAAATCGTCATTAAATTCCAAGAATTTCCATGGTAACAAAAGAAAATTATTTGTTCGTATCTAAAGTGCCAAGTTATGAAAGGTTGTAAGTGTCACATACAACATTTTGTATACATGCAGATTATTTCCAAAAACATCGTATGTGACACTTACGACTTCTCGTGACTCATAACTGATGCAAACAAATAGTTTACAGAGTTGCTGCAGCTTGTTAAAAAATGATAAATGTGATAAATGGTGAATACAAATTACGAAGAGAAGTATATATTTATTTTACTTTAATTTTAACACCAATACCAACCGTACATTGTATAAAAATTACTTACGACCTTTCAAATTTCAAATACATGCATTTCAGACAAGGCATGTGAATTTTGCTTATTAAGGAAAGAAACTTTACTTACTATCGAGAAAAAATTACTATAATTACTACAAGAAAACTATCAAAGAACGTATAATATATAGCTATACGTAAAAAAGAGATGTACACCCTTTTATATACACTCTTTAGATCTGCTACTTGTCATTTTGGATCCGCTACTTGTTAAATGACTCCAACCAGATATATCTTTTGAAACACATGAAATAGTTTTGAACGAAGAAAATACTTAATACAGAAACATCCAGACATCGTTTTTGAAAGTGGGAGGAGGCAGACACATCTAAAAATAAAAACTTGACAAGTATAAAAGAGTAAATTCCCAAAATCATAAAAATCCTAATCCGTTGGGGTGGGGGTTGCATACCTATAACAATTTCACTGATAATTTTCTTATTTCTACTTCGATTTTTCACAGGGTGCCAAGAACGTGGGGGCCAACTCCTTGAATATTTATGAAAAATTTTACTGCGACAATCGTGCGAGTGTGTTGGGGGGGGGGGGGGCTCCATGATAAGGTATTAGAAGACAACTTGGTTGAGACAGTAAACCGAAAATGAACTTACCAATACATCCGAATCAGTGAGTGAGTTAGAGGAAACAAATAGATTTCGATGTCAACTGAAAAATTTAACCCTGAATTGTGGAAACAAAATATAAGAGAAATATATTTCCTGCAAGGGGGAGAACGTTAAACGAAGCATTAACAGAAAAATATGCAGATGCGGATTCAAATGCTTTCAAACAGTTAAAAAAGATGATCAGCAGATAATAATTATACAGTATTGGAGTTTAAATTTCACTAGGCAATATAAAAAGGAAATAAAGGCTAATCGCACAACAGTAAGATCAAGAATGAAATACACCTATCAATATTTTGTTGAAAATAATAATAAAAGGAAAAGGATATGCAAAGAATTTGTCATAGACACCCTGAATATAGGAGGGAAACGATGTCATATACGACTACGTTAAGCAGAAGTTATAGTGTGCAATGTGTGGACAAAAGAGAAAAAAATCTGGAAATCAAAGAGGAAAAAAGAAAGATACAATTAAAACTCTTATAATTATTATAGAGAAAACTGAAAGGTTGTAAGGTTGTAAGTGATACATAAGACCATAATTTTCTCATAACCAAAGCTTGATTAAGTCGTAAGTGTCAGTTACAACTTTTCATCTCTCTGTAACCAAGTAATGAAAAGTCGTATCTGATTTATTTTTTCATTTATTTTCTATTTTAACCTTTAATCTAGTAAAATCTATGCTATATCTTATTTTTTAAAAGCTTATAGATGTCACTAATACATCTGGAAAAGGTATCCATTGAATAGAATTGGAAAGAAACAGTTTTTCCTTGATATTGAAAAGTATAAAAATTCTAGTTACGACCTTTTATTTCTACAACGTCGATATAGTCATGTAAAATTGTCAATCGGCAGTCTGGAATACGGCGGCTAGCCTCGGCCAGTCGTTCGACTCATCCAGAGTCTTGAGTCCGGAGGCCAATACTGGCCATATCCGACATGTTTGTAACATGTCTGTCAGTTAAATTGTTGTAATGCTGCCATCGTTGAGTCTCGTCCAATAAATACGGAATCCTGCATCAATTGCCTGTTTATTTCTCTGGAACTGTATTTTGGTGGACCTTCGGGAATACGGCACTCCTACCCTTCGTTTTTACCTTACGGCCCGCAGCGCGCCTCAACCTTTTACCTTGTACCCTTTACGCCAACATTCCCTCACCCCGTTCGTACTGCACATGGCGGATGCAGTTCCAGAAGAATTACTTAGAACCGTTCAAATCTACGCGGTCACAATAATTGTGACCGCGTAGATTTGTACGGTGCTAAGTAATTCTTCTGGAACTGCATCCGTCGTGTGCAGTACGAACGGGTAGGGGAATGTTGGCGTAGAGGCTACAAGAAATAAGGGTGAGGGAATTGAGTGAAAGATTCACAGGTATTAGGTAATTAAATAAACTCTATGAGTCTTTGATGGCCAGGACATGAAAGGCGTATAATTACACAATGTTGTTTCAAGAGATTAGCAGTTCTGCGGAGAAACATCTGTTTGATTTGTAATTCCAATTAAATGTAGAGTATGCCAGGTGTCAATGGCTAATATACTAAGTAAACATTAAATTCTTAGAATATATGACAAGATCAATATTGTAGTTGAAAAGTAAAGTCCGAAATAAAGATAATTATAAAACAGTCAATTTTGCACTGTGATAATATCCTCCCGCTCCGGTAAAACACGTCCTCGTGTTTGGAAGGAATTCTGTCATCGGTAGAAATGTCCGTTCCGGTAGTGTCTGTTGTAACCGTCGCAATGATCAGGATATAAGTGGTTACGGAGTTCACAGATTTCTTTGCGCTGTTGCGATATGACTTTTTCTAAATCAAAATTGGTTTGTTGTAAATTTTCATTTTCTTCCATTTGATGTTGTATGGTTTGGTGTTGGTGGTAATTTTCATCACGTAGATCATCTAAAATATGTTGTTGTTCGGACAAAGAATACTCTAAATCGGAATTACGAAAGTGCAGATCGGACAATTCTTCTTCTTGATCCTGAAAAATTTGACGTTGATGGTTATTCTTCAGGGTTAGCGCTTGAATCTCTTCGGACGTCATTTTGTTAATCTGTTTGGATGCGTCGAGTTGTATCTGCAGCTCCTTTAATTCTTTTCCGGAATTTTCTTGAAGCGCGTGCATCTTATGTCTGGTCGAATTCAATTCACTTTTAATTTCGTTTAACTGTGCAATCAATCCTAAAAAGTTGTCCTGTGAATCTTTTAGTGACTGTTTTGTTTGGGCAAGTTCGTGTTTGAGAACAGCCGAATAGTCCATTAAATTACGTAGGGCCGAATTTCTTAGGTTGTAAAACGGAAGTTCCTTTAGAAGTTGTTTTTGTTGGGAAAACTCTTGGATCCTAGTTTTACCACGTACCTGGTTCGATTTTGATTTCTGTGCTCTGTGAACGGTGCAGGTTCTGGCGAAGTGTCCAGGCATGCGACATCGAAAGCAGGTGTTGTTGACCCAGGGTCTATGTTGTTTGGAATTTTGGGGAAAGGTCCAGGACATCCAAGCTGGCCGAAATCGATAAGTGTCCATCGTCGTAGAAGTTGTAGGGGAACTCACTTGCTGTTAAGGTACGGGATCTAGCTACTGCAAGGTATATGCAGCAGCCCCGGGCGTTGTAATTACCCTTTGGATTCATCCACCAATTGTGACCGCGTAGATTTGTACGGTGCTAAGTAATTCTTCTGGAACTGCATCCGTCGTGTGCAGTACGAACGGGGTAGGGGAATGTTGGCGTAGAGGCTACAAGAAATAAGGGTGAGGCGCGCTGTGGGCCGTAAGATAAAAACGAAGGTAAGGTATGCCGTATTCCCGTAAGTCCACCAATATGCAATTCCAGAGAAATAGAACCAAGTGATGAAGGATTCCGTATTTATTATCAATCGAGTTTAAAAGATGAACACTAATAAACAAATAAGGGACACAGACGGAAGTGGCCGGTAATGCGTCTGGCCTCCGAACTGAAGATTGTGATGACATCAAATGAATTGAGTGAAAGATTCACAGGTATTAGGTAATTAAATAAACTCTATGAGTCTTTGATGGCCAGGACATGAAAGGCGTATAATTACACAATGTTGTTTCAAGAGATTAGCAGTTCTGCGGAGAAACATCTGTTTGATTTGTAATTCCAATTAAATGTAGAGTATGCCAGGTGTCAATGGCTAATATACTAAGTAAACATTAAATTCTTAGAGTATATGACAAAATCAACAGTCAATTTTGCACTGTGATATATTAATCAGTGTTTATATCATGTGATGCACACTCCACAGACTTCAGGTCACCAAACACGTCATTCTGTACTTGTTATCCTGGTATGAAGTAGATAGGATTCATTATATTTGGTGCTATATATATCACTGTTTCCATAGCAATGTGTCTTTATTGTAAATAGTGTTTGTGTCTATGTGTCTGCTTGTTATAAAGGTTCTGATGCAATGCGTCAAGTACTAGTTATGTAGTATTTGATATGGACCTTATTTTCACAGTCATGGAACTTTTGTGTTGATCTTTGTTTTTATCATTGTGGACTATCAGTTATGTCGTTATTCCACTCTTGTAATTTTAGCGCTTGTGCTGTACCCCAAAACCTTTATATTTTTTTAAATCAATGATTGATTTAACATTAAATTTATATATTGTCTAAGAACAAAAAAAGAAGGAAATTGATCAACTTTTGTAAGAAATGTTAGCTCAGGAAAGGGAACTAGTCAACAAACAGATAGCATTGTAGGAGAGGGCCTCTAGAAAGGTCAAGGTCAAGCAATTAAAATAAGATTTATTCTGAGGTTTTATTTAAAATTATTATGAAAATGTTTATTTTGTGGCATTTGTGGTGGGGTTGTATGGTTGTATGTTCCACCTACCATTTGTTGATGACTCTCTAGTGGAGCAAACTGTTGTAAAGAAGTATCTCCTTAAGGTACGTAGTCAATGAGATTATCATTAATTTTCTTTTTTTTTAGTGTTTGTGAGTCATGCCATACATGAATATATGATCTTTGCAATAATTTTTGAAAAAAAGTCAGACTGATATAATTGAATGGTTATATTCACTACCCTAACTTTTAGCCCATTTATCAAAGAGACCATTCAGAAGGACTATATTTAGCCATGGATTATCCCACTGACGGACTATATTTAGCCATGGATTATCCCACTGACCGTTTTTTCTTGTTAAGTGGTTGCTTTTCAGGGTGACATGTCGGACCCTGAATTAGTAGGGCACCAAAAGCTTCTCTGGAACAGTGAATAATTTTTGTATTCTGTTTTAAAGTCCTTATTTTCATCAAAATTAAACTTGTTAGCTTTTTTTCCCCTAAAAAATTGTAAGGAATCTAGTCAATATTTTACAGATACAAAAGAATTATTTCCAGCAATCCAATGCAACACATGCAAAAGCAAAAGGAGAAAATGCATCAATGTATTTACATGATTTTTGTTTTGTGTGTTTTGGGTTTTCTTTCAAACTAGACTAATTTATTAAGAACTGATTTTATGGGAGATTTTTTTTTACAATCACACTTCAGAATTGTATTTAAATAGAACTAAAGATAGTCAAACCCAAATATTTAATCAAAACCAGAGTTTTTACTTAATATGCAAGTTAGTTGTTCAAAATGATGATTCTTTTCCCTGAAAAGCATATAAACTTGCCATTTCATTGTTAAAATGGAAGATATTCAGTTAAATAGCTAAATTTAAGAAGGAAAATGAATTTTTTAATGATAACTCATTTTTCTACATTTGACATGTTTTGGTTTTTATCATGGGGAATTAATTCAGACATTATTACCTTTGATGAAATTTTATTACATCTCTGATTTAGGTGACATGTTGGACCTAAAATCTGTAGAAAATTGATTATATTGTAAATATCATTTTGAGATTAAGGAAACTTTTATGTTTACCTTCCAAATAATAATGGTAGAATGTTATAAATGCTAATGCAAAGTAGATCTGATCATCTTTTAAGTAGTTTTTGAAAGATTCATTCGAACTTAAGTCTATAAGAACAACTTGAACCAAAAAATTGTTACCTAAAAGGAGTGCAGCTTTTTTGTAGCTTATTCTTGCCTTCATTCAAGTTTAGAAAAACTTGTGTAGTACAGATTAAATATTAAAAGATCATTCTTAAACATATGACAAGGTTATTAATATATCAAAGGTTAAGGTCAGACTTTGAAATGACTCCTGATCCTAATCTTGTGGATTATATTACTCTTGTTGCCTGGGTGACATGTTGGACCCAAGCTGTGTTTATAAATGACACTGAATAACCTTTTACAGAGCTCAAGTTGATACTGCCATGAGCAGGTGGTATGTTTAATTTTTGTTCGTTCCCCTCACATAATATGTATAGTGTCATGTCTTTCAGAGGATTGTAGCTAGTTTTATTTTTGTTTGATAATGCTCATATGTCAAGAATTGCTATGGAAACTTATTGAGCTTTTGTGTTTTCAATACAAGGATAAGAAGTAAACAGAAATATGGCGTTGATTCTGTCGCTGTGGCAACGATCACGTGACTTATGGTTGATATTGTGTATGTATCACAATGGGTTTCTGATGTACGTCAGCATGTTGTGAGGAGTCTATAAATGTATGAACCTGACCGAGCGATTAGATACCATAGCTGTAAAACTACTTAATAAAACGATCTAAACTGAATGAGTGTTCATTTCTATTTTACACAACCAAATCAAGGATGGAAAGCTAGGTATTGCATAGATCTGTACCTATGATTGCTCTTTCTGGAAAAAATAAGATCATTTCAGTTTATAGTCTGTCCTAAGATATTTATGCAGCACATTTGGACGATATTTAATAAAAATTCACATACCTGTGAAAGAAGTGCAATCGAAACAGATGAAAGGAAAAATATTTAAGATAATTTCATTCACAAATTATCATTTTTCACTCAGAAATATTCACAAGAATGAAAACAGGTTTCTTACAAGGATTTATAACGGGAAAGTTTACGTCTTTTCTCCACTCGGAAGTCATTAGGAAAATCTCACACAATTTTTAAACGTTATCATCCGGGTCTGCTGCAAAACAAAATCCCCGTAGACCTGAAAAACTGGAGGCGGCGTTTCAAAAGAGAAATCTGGGAAAAAAGATGGGGGAATAAGATAGCGCAAATGCCCATTTGGTATATAGTCGTAAAATACAATTTAAATTAATTTTTTCCACTTAAATATATTAGATATTGTTATAATACAAGTTTACAAAAGGAAAATTTCTAACTATTATATTTAGTTTTAATATTTTAAAAAATGATAAGACCAAAAAATTATCCATAAAGTTTTGGTGGTATCGAACCCACAATCTAAAAACCCTAGCTCTATAAGGTTACCCTTTGTCTGCTACCCTAACCACTGAGCCATTTCAGTCACAACAAAGTGCGGTGTTTAAATGCTAAATGTGACTTCGGCCACGAATTTACGGACTTGTATTATTTTTCTAAAATGTTCAATTGTTGATATACAAAATAACATTTTTGAAGTATAGTGGGTCATCTCTCCACGTTTTTGTTGATTTAAATTTGTTTGATTTCCATTAAACCATATTTAGACTGTGACAAAAATATGGAGCTCAGACCCACTCTATAAAAAAACCGCATTGAAGCTCTAAAAAATGACACTATTTGGAGGTTTTGATATGCATACGCTAGTTAAGATCAACATATTCTAAGTTTATAACATATTTAAGGGTTACAAATCGATTTTATGTTCAATATAAATTGTTTTTAATAATTTTAAAAAGAAATCATCAGATTTGTTGATGCTTTAATTTTACAGTATCTTATCTTTTCTCATATGGGCATTTTAAGCGCCTTATTCACCCATCTTCTTTTTTTTATGCTTTTTAATGAACATAGTTTGAACCCTGGTGTATTTATATATATCGAGTAATTAAACAAAATGTGAATCGAGGTACCAAAGAGATAGATTTCTCTAAATTATATCATAATTAATAAATTAAAAAAGTTAAATAGATATGATAAAATACCATATATATATATATATATATATATATAAAGCACTAAATAAAATCAACAACACTAGGGATCTTTAAAGTGTCGGATCTAATGTATAGATACTAAGCCAGTAAAATGAATATATAAAGCACTGAAAATGGCTAACGACACGAACAATTGAAATTGTCAAATTTTCGGGACAACCAGTCCCTTCTTTAGGACATAAGAGAAACAAAAAGAATTACATAGGTAAAAACAAAGAAAACAAAATATAGCACTACAACTAACACTACTAAAGAACCTATAAAAAATAATAACTACATTTTATACAGTTTTGGTGATCAATGTTGATAAGGTTTTGCCAATGTGGCCGATCGCTCTGAAGTAATCCATCGACTGTCAACTTCACGCCTGATCGAGTTAATTAGGCTAATTAAAATTGATGTCCGAATTAATAATGGAAAATTCAAACTTCTAAAAAAACAAAATAAGAAATGTATCAAAACAAAACACAGAATATCAAATTTAGAAACTTACATCAACTTTGACATTATTCCAAAAGGTTTCCAAATAAATGTCACTCCCAACTTAGGATCTGTTTCTAAGAGTTTCCAAAATCGCTGGGACTTCATATTAAAAAGATGCTCCAAAGAATTAATGTCTCTCTGTCTATCGTGGGATAACCACAGACTAAGACAATTGGAGAAAGATATAGTTTCACTGGAGTCTTCTCTTAATAAATCCACATCCCAAGCAGATTTTGATGAAGCCAAAAGAATAATAACAACGTTCAACACGACCCTAACAAATGACCTCAACAATACTCAGAAACGGAAGTTCCTTCGGGATGATCTTCCCGTAGCACAAAGAACTGGGCCCAATATCTTGTTATCCAAACCTCGACCTTCGGCTAAAACCAGGCGCTCACGACGCTTCAAGCGTAAAAAGCCAATAAGTCAAGACGAGTCCTTCAACGACACCGCCACTTGCCATCATACAAACTGCTTGCCCTAGGATAAACTCTTTGCTGAAACGGCTGTTTTTTGTGGATATTGCTCTAAAATACTGGATAAATAAATATCCACAAAATATCAACAGCCGTTTCAGCAAAGAGTTTATCCTAGAGGCAAGCAGTTTAGTGCTTAAAAATAACATATTTTCTTTCAACGGCAAACATTATTTGCAACTTAAAGGAACGGCTATGGGGACTAAAATGGCCCCTACTTATGCCACCCTCACATTAGGTTACTTAGAAGAGAAGATGTATGAAAAAACTAGACAGCATTTAAATGATCAAACCACACAGAATATAAAACACGGATGGAAAAATTATCTTGACGACTGTTTTATTATTTGGAACGAGAGCGACGCCAATTTAGCAGTCTTTTTAGATATTGTGAATAATCAAGATCCAAACATCAACTTTACGCTAGATGAAAGTACAATTTGTATTCCATTTTTGGATGTCCTCATCTCTAAATGCGGCGAAAATATAACCACCGACATGTATTACAAACCAACAGATACCCGTCAATACCTTCATTTCAAGTCTTGCCATCCGAACCATACTAAACGCGCTATTCCATACAACTTAGCAAGGCGTGTGTGCACCATAGTTAGTGACAACGAAAAAAGAAATGAACGTTTACATCAATTAAAAGCGAGCCTGATTAAACAATGTTATCCACTAGGAATCATAGACGATGGTATCAAAAAAGCATTAGCATTGAACAGGGAAAACCTTATTAATCCTCCAGAAAACATCATCTCTGATTTAAAAATATTACCACTCGTAACTACGCATAATCCGAAGTGAACATCTTGATATTTGTGGCCACGGGCAATTTTCAGTTTTTCCGTTTGATAAACTCTATACGGACAACCCAATTGAACGAAGGGAAAAAGAAAAACATTTTATAAAGTCACTAAAACCTTCGTTAAATAGTTTGATATAGACTGTTTCATTGTCTTTGATTTTATGTTACTATTTATTTAACGCTATATAACTTGACTCTATGATTGTTTCCTTCATAAGCATTATGACGTCATAGTATTATTGTTGACGTTATCACTAGGTAACGTAATTGCGTCATAATTTAAACGACTGTAAAACATCTGAAGATACGAAATGAAAGCGCTAACGTTTTACAATTAGTGTTGCTTTTTTTTCTTTTTTCATATATATATATATATATATATATATATATATATATATATATATATATATATATATATACATATATATTGTCAGAAACAATACGTAGGGGAAACAGGAGACCTCCGCAGGCGCATCAATAACCATCGTTCCACCATCAAAACTAAGAAAATTAAAGAACCCGTCGGGGAACATTTTCACTTAGATGGTCACAAATGGGAGGACATGATGGTTTTGGTTATTGATCACAACCCAGACTGGACAGATGCGGAGAGAAAAAATAAAGAAAATTTTTGGATGCATAGACTGAAGTCATTCCGCCCTGACGGCATGAACAAATTAAGTGACTTCACTAAAATGAACATCAACTAAAGCATCCTGATTTTTTTCTATGCAATATCACCATCATCATCTTTTTGGTTCCATGTACAAACTATCATTCACGTTAATTATTCAACTTATTAGCTCGTTCCTCAATCGGTTTAATCTGTACGGGTTCCTTTTGTTTACTTTTTATTTTGCTATTTTTAATTGTTGTTTTATCCATTTTATTTTCTTTATTTAACTCCTATTAGTTTTTACACTTTTGTGTATATTTATGTGGTCATTTACAGAACCTGTCTCCCCTACAGACCTTCATTACGAATTATCTTACTAGTACAACTTAATTAACACCAACCCCCAATTACCTAATTAATTCTTTCGGGTTATCTTTCAGCACTTCTACACAGACCGTCCGCTGCGTCGGACGGGATTTTTCTTTCTCGGGCTTATGATCTTTAATACAAAGATGTAGTTGCCACGTTCCAATCCGGTGTTTTATATATTAGTTAGTTTTTAGTTTAGTGCTAGTTTTGTAGATGTTTTACTCCTTTCATATGTAGTTTTTACTTTGTTGTCCTGAAGAAGGGACGGGTTGTCCCGAAAATTTGACAATATTTTTCTTTATTGTTCGTGTCGTTGGTTATTTTTAGTGCTTTTATATATATATATATATATATATATATATATATATATATATATATATATATATAATAAAATGTAATAATATCCTGATGTAATATACCTAAGTTTAACTATACTCGTTTTATTTCAACTTGATGTTTTTTAGAGAATTGAGAAATCGTATTACATGTCTTTTGTTTTTCCCATGGGTCTGTTTGCACCGCTATATGCATAGTATATATTGATGATCAAAATGCATTCATTTTTTGTTTATTTGGGATGCCTTCTCTACTGTTCAGGTTTCTATATTCGCAGCAAAATTAGAGTCAACAAAGATTTTGCATTGCAAACGACATGAAAATTAACCGGATAATAATGTTGGAAGTATTGTGCGAGAGTCCCGATTAAAAGACGCCAGATTTAACCATTATAAATCCACACAAGAGTGTTTTTTTCTTTCTTGAGTCACAAACCATTAATCTTTTTGAGTTTGATAATTTTTATTAATATGGTAAATATAATGAGATAGAAATGACTTAAAATGTTACTGAAAAGTAATTAAATGGTGACTGAATGGCATATCTGTGCCATTCAGTCACCTGTCCATACCATTCAGTTAACATTCAGCTGACTGAATGCTTCATCCTGTGTCAATAATCAGCTAAGAGCAATTGAAAAGATAACAAAATACAAGTATAATATAAACATTATAATTACACAAAAACACAGACATATTCAACTTTACATGAAAAATGCATTATAATCCATCAATGGACAATTTTGTGCCGGTACGAAATATTTCTTTTAATCAATCCTCGACACTCTCAATTTCCTTTGCAATCCAGTTCCTCGTATATGCCTCTCCTATAAACATGAATAAGGTATATATCAAAAGGTTAATTACATCTACAAATTTAAAACAACGATATAGAAATTCATGATGACCAAAACAAAAATATTTCATAAGATACAAAGTTTATATTTTCATCTATTTGGTTAAAAGGGGCATATGGTCACGATATTTATCAGAAATTATTTTTCCGATTTTAATGTTAACAATGCTCCAGTAATGCATTTTTAAGAGGCAACAAAAATTTGAGTGTCATTTGTTGAGTTATTAGCGAGTTATATAGTTTACAATTCTTTGCTATGTAAACAAAGCTTATGTTTACATTTTTAATGTTGAAGTGAAATTTCCAGTTTTAGACCTAAAATGAATGTTGTAATCGTTAGGTAATGTTTAATAATGCTTAAAAATGAATAAGAAGATAGACAAATAGGCTTAAAAAGACTTTTTACTGGTATATTGAACCTATGTAAACAAAAACAGGCCACGAGCCTTGTTTACATGACAAAGAATTGAGAGCCCTGTATCTTGCTCAATCATAACTCTGCAACTGACTCTCAAATTTCATTTGATCCTTAGAAATGCATTCCTAAAGCATTGTAGATAATAAAAACAGAAAAATAGAATTTGAGCAAAATTGTGACCATGCCCCTTAAATTAGCACCGTCATTCTTCACATTTACGAATAACACTTCTCTGTACAACAGTATAAAGATAAATTAACCCAAAAAAAATTGAATGTATGAACATATACCTACTTCTTCTTTTTTTATTAAACAACTGTGCCTGGTCACAGTTCCCTTTGCCAGACTTCACAAAATTGACACGACCCTCCTGCGGAACAGTTAATAAAGCTCTGTGTGAAGGATCCTGCAGATTGCTTTCAATGTTGCTCTTCAGCCTCTCACCAGGTATAACTTTAAAATTTTACCTAAATAAAAAAAAGCAGAATATATGTAGCTTTGACAGAAAGGATAACCACCAAAACAAAACCAATTTCATTAATCATTTCTATGAATTGTTAACTTTTTATTATTAATTAAAAGTCAATTAAAAGAAAAGCCCAAACTAAATCTTGTTTTAACAGAAACTGATAAAAAAAATACCTTGGTAATTCTTTTAACATTATATATTAATTTTGTCCAAATTTTTGATTTAAATTTTTTAATTTAAATAACAGATGTTGGTAATTTGAAAATTGCTATACTGGATACCGAACTTGACCAAAAAATTGTTTAAAATTAAAAATAGTTTGCTAAAATTAAGAAATAGTTCACTTTTTATCAGATACCGTTATATATCTTATATATTCATATATTAGAAACAACAAATACGATTTCTATGAAAATGTTTATTCAACATTTTAACCATCGACTCAGAAGTTTAATTTAAACTAAAAGGAACACTCATACATAAAAAAAAAAAAATAACAAAAGGCCAATAGACCTTAACGGTCACCTGAGTAGCATATAACCCATACACAAACTTGTCGATGAGTCTTACATATGCATTTAATTAAGTTTCATTCTGGAGTAGAAAAAATATAAATAAGTATACATGTTTTATATACAACAACCTCCCATCCCCAATCCCAAGGGGCAAACAGAAACTCTCCCTGAGGGCATTTAAACAAAAACAACTTTAAGCCATTATGAGTTACTCACTTCTCCTGTTCCATCTTTTGAATATTCAACATTCATCATCAATTAATCACCATCTGACATTTATACCAAAATCATTTTACATGTATCAGTGATTTTAGTTCACTTTTAACAAGTCTATTTGTTTATTTAGAAAGTTCAAAACTGTTTTTGTTTCAAATGATTAAAATACTTGCATAACTCTTTTGATCATACAACTTCCTTATAATTACATTACAGTCAATGATTGATATGAACAAGCAAAGGAAGATAGCTCCATTATGAAGAATTAAGGGAAGATAACTCTATTATCTGTTACCCTCCCCCTCCCTTGAACTCTTTCCAAATGCTTTCATGACCTCTTAAATTTGATAGAGAGCTCCATTCTTACTCCTTTTTATATTTGTGAATTTACTCATTTCTTTCATTGAAATTCCTGATCAGAATAAAACAAGATGACAAATATGTACCCCCGTCCCAGCTATAACCCTTGCCTTACATGTAGGTGGCATGAAATATTACTAAAGATGCATGACGGCTCAATTTTTTTTTCTAAACATGCCGTCAGCTTTTATTCAGTGTCAGTAGACATTTTTAAACATTAAAAATATATATATTAACACAAAATTATCACTTTGGCCACACCCTGCATTAAGAACCCCTACCCTATACACTCTATGAGTGTTTTGGTCCCGCCCTAGAGTCAGAACCCCTACCTCCGGGGACATGAAATTTAATAAATTTTAGTAGAGAGCTTCCTGGTTTACAAAATCATGAATTCAGTTTTCCTTATAGGTGTGAAGGAGTAGAGAAGAAATTTTTTAAACACTATACATTCATTTTGTCCCCGTCCTAGAGTCAAAACCCATACTCCAGGGTAAATTAAAAATTTTAGTAGAGACTTTCTGGTAAAAATAATTATGAAGTCAGTTTTTCTTACAGATGTGTGAAAGTAGAGAAGAAATGTTTTAACATTATATGCCTTAACATTATATGGTCATATTGCGGCCCCCAGGTCCTGAACCCCTGACCCAGGGGCCATGAATATCACAATTAAGGTAGAGGAGTTTGTGGGCGTCATAACCATGCATTCAATTTTTTGCCCAGATTTGTGGGAGTAAAGAAGATTTTCTAAGATTTAATACATTTTCACTATATGGCTATATTGGCCCCGCCCTACGGTCTAAACCCCTGTCTCAGGAGTCATGAATTTCACAATTTAGGTAGAAGACTTCATGGACATCATAGCCATGCATTTACTTTTTAACAAATAAATATAGGAGTAAAGAAGAAGATTTTCTAAGATTTAACGATCTCCGATCCTCAGCTAAGTTCGATAACTCTAAATTATCCGGATTTATTTTATTCGTACCATAAATCTGACTTTTATACAGCCATTTTTAATTTGGTATTTTACTGCTAGTATAACCCTCGGTCTCACAACTACATTATTGGCGTAGTGGATTCACGGAGCTTTCCCACTTCTATACATCTTGATATAGAGTTCGAGTCATCGATGCACCGGAATTTTTTTTTAAAACTCAACTTGTTTCTTTATTCCATTATTTCTATCGTAGGTAAATTTGCAATAACTTTGTAAAATGCATGGATACCCTCTAAAAATTTCATTTTATATTATTTCATTTATAAAGGTTGAAAGAAAAATATCATTCTTATGATGAACAAAAAATTGAGGCTGAGGATCGGAGAACCTTAATACATTTCACTATATGCCATATTGGCCCCACCCTAGAGCCTGAATCCCTGACCCAGGGGCCATATTTTTTAGGTCAGCTGAGTTTACTCAGGTGACCTAAAAATATTTTTCAACAGGAAAACTTATACAAACAACTGATAATTGTTAGGTATTTAGACAGCTTTGAATTTTCTCGAAAATGAGGAAGTAAACACCAAACCAAAACAATGCTCCTGAAATTTACAAAGACAAATATGTAAGTTTTCAATTGCAAAAAAGTATTTGATGGTTATGAAAATATATTATTGTATCACCAGTTTCTATCTAAGAAAACGAATACTTTGCTCACTATGTACAGATTACTTCTGTTTGCTTACCTGTCTACCTCTCTTGTCTCTCTGATATGTTTTCCAAGAATAACTGGTATGGTACATGTAGTGACTATAGTGTCTACATCCTGAAAATTGATTCTCGTAGTTAAAAAAACTGGAACTGTTTGCTACAAACAAAGAAATAAGTATGTCCACCAATGTATATGTATGTAATTTTTGTAAGGATCTTTTTGTTAGTTATGTATTATTGAACTTTAAAATAAATATATTTATATGCTTAATTTTTAAAGATTATTTTAAAGTTATAACATTTACGACAATTTAAAAAAAATCCATAGCTAATAAAATACAGCTTGTTTTACCTTTCTAAAGTCTCTACTTCGGATACATCACAACAAACACTGGCAAAGTTAATGTGGTCGTATGGTTTCTACGAAATCACTTGTCCAGATAACTGTGTTGTTCGAAAAAGTGTTTCTGAAATGCACCAATAAAACAATGTTACATGCATGTCTTAAATATGAGAGAACTCTGATAATTATGACTGCTTCTGAGTCTTTTGTCAGTTTCTCGAAAAAAGAATAAGATGCTCTCTCTTTCTTCATATATTATCTTGTGATATTGAATTATTTGTCGATGTTTAATACTTACGTTGGCTACTATTTCTTCCAACCAGGGATGCCGTATACGAAATTATACCAGAGTCAGTTTCTTTGGTGATTGTCTTTCTCAAACGTGGTACAGGTTCACATTCCATCTATGTTCGATCTCCATCACGGAAGTTACTATTGTCGTATATACTAAAGCAACTTTTAAGATTAACAAATTATATCAATATATATAGAAGGGATATGATTTTTTTCAAAATGTTTGTTTTAAGTAATTTTGTTCAATGAATGTATAAATTAGATTGTAAATATGTCATAAAAAATAATCCAAAGAAAAAATTGACTAAAGTCCCGGGGGTATAAATACTTGGGGGATGGAGAGGGGGAGGTGTCGGTCCTGTCCTCAAGCACCTGTGGCTTGAACAAGTTAATCAGAATATTAAAATATTTTTCCAAGTAAAAATGAGGAGAAAAAAGAATGATTGTACATGTATATATATTTTATATTCACATTAAATGTATTAAGCTTTTTTACTAAAGATAATTACTAATAACCTTTAAAAAACACTTAAGTATTTGAACTAAGCATATGTAACAAAAATTCCATACTAAAAAGTAATTTGGTATGTTAAGGGGGAACAGGACACGTATCACGTGACTTTAATTGCAATGACGCTTTGATGTGCTTACTTTATTACGTCATTATTGATTTGAATGTATGATGCTATGGTGTCATTTATCCATTATGACGTCAAACATGATTTGATAAATCTTTTTTCCGTACTATACGGCTCTAAAGTAGTCATTTTCACAACACGAATTTTAAAAAATTCCATTGAAAATTTTTGATGTGCCATCACTAAGAAAGTAGTCATGAAAATGATATATGCTGTTAAGGACATCTTAATGTTGATGTGTTTAAAAAAGCATAAAAATTCATTGACAAATAATTTTACACTGCAACGCCTTGTTCCCCCTTAATATTACTCAAAACGATTTATTACATTAACTTGTATAGATTAACATTTTTGAAGAAAATATTTTTTAAAATCATTTATAATAAAAATCACTTCATCATTATGCTAAATTATTTCGTTTTAATAAATAGTATACATCTTTACATTAATATATACACTTTACATGTATAAACTAACTTTAATTCAAGAGCAATCTACCATTCATTAAACTTTACTCAAGCGATCTGTGTTTATGTACGCTCTTTCCAGTTCAATGAAATCTTGAAGTTAGACCTTTCCAGGGTAGTGCACTCTTAATATATACAAATAAGTTGAAATTCTTAAAAAATAAACATTAATTACCAAATATAATACTTATACTATGCTAAATTTTACAATACGCATCATCATTAAATAAATCAATATTTTGCTTGCACAATTTATATATGAATCTGATATCTAATTTATCAACTTTTTATCAAATTAAATACATGAACAATGTATTTTTTTTAAAATTTGGTTTATTAATTTATAACTATAAATTATCTTTTTGTTTATTAATGTATGATTAGTAAAAAATATCAAATATTTATATATTGTTTTGCTTTAAATTCTTAAAAAGTAAGATTACATCTTAATAATGAAGTATTTGATAAAAAAACTACTATTTGCAGCAATATCTCATTAGTGTCCTAGATCAAGGATGTTTACAACAATCTGAAATGATATAGCTAGACAAACCAAAAAAATAATTTGGATGAGATAAAATACCTCATACTCTTGTAAAATTGTGAACATTATGTTTTGTCGAGTATTTGTTGCGACAGTGCTATTCATATCAAGATTATATGAAATGTTAGTTGTAGTACTGATTTGCTCATTATTTTGACTTGCAAAATAATGACGATTGTAAAAATAATCATAATAAAGATAATAATATAATAAAAATATTAAGATAATATAAATAATATCAATTCTTATTAGATTTGTAATTTGTATATTATCAAAGGCAATGATTTGGTCATTGTTTTGACCAGCCAATGTTTCTGAAGTAACATTGATAGTAATACAAATCATAATATTATTATAAAGACAAATTATATTTGTAATAGTGATTTGGTCATCATTCTGACCAGCCAATGGTGCGGTAGTAATATCAATAAAAAGACAATTAATATTAAAATTACATGAAAAATTACTATTATAATATAAAATACTATTTCTGATGGGTCGTTCAATACTTCTGAACGAAGTGTCATGGTCCCGTTGACTTCTATAAGCAACTGTGCCATGCTCCGATTGATCTGAAAAAAAAATAAAGTTTTTTAAAGTCACATGATGTTAGTGTGTCACTGCAATGTGGCTCTGTTTTAAATTTGTTTTAGACGAGAAAAAATAGAATCTCTCGATAACGAGGCAGTGACGTCACGAAACAGGAGAGAAATTCTGTTATAAGGATACACAAAGGGAATTAGATCCTACAGACAAAGACTAAATATTACATGTACATGTTTATATTTTCACTGGAGATTTTTTTTTCATAAAAACAAACGTGCAGAGCGTTTTCATGAAAAATGCAACACATATTAAGATGATTAAAGTAAAGAATCTTACACATAACCTCTCAGGATTAATAAACAATGTGCTTATAAACTTTTTGTTCGTTAGTTTATACCAATAGTACATTTCTTTACTTACAAAACTATTGAGATATAGTAAGGCAAAACTAATAAAACATAAATACATACTGAACACGTGTAAATTATATTTGTAAGTATTAAAACTTGACTGTGTAGTTTTAAACACAGACACCTCTAACAGACTGAATGCTATTTTGTTCGAATGTTACACTAGACTCAAGCAACTATAAATTATATATAAAAGACAGGCACTACAAGTGTCCTCGTATAACACAATACTTGTTAACTGCTAACTGCGCAGTAGTTTTAAAACTGATATGGTTATTCACATAAAGTTATAGCTTAAAAATATAAATTTTCCTTGACTTATTACAATTGTATCATTTCTAATAAAAGTTGCTCAATACATATTTTATATTGGTTTTAGTAATAATTATGTAATAAACAATAATAAAAAAAACATCTTTACCTTCCATCCTGCTTCTTTTTAATGGCGTTTTTGTCGTCAACCGTAAAATTTTATTCAATAAAAGTTTTCATTGGCTGAATACAAGGGTGAAGTATCTAATTGGATAACTCATTCGGATCACGCTCGCCGGAAGCTCCCTTTTGCCGGTAATGAAGAAAATAAAACTAAAATTAATCCGTTAAAATTCATCAAATATTTAATGCATCAATTCGCTTTATAATTAATGAAAAGTTGTTTTTTTTAATTTTATTCATATTAAAATTTTAAGCAATTACAGTGTGTATTTAGTCTTAAAAAATAGTTGAAATAGATTTGTTTACATATAGAGGCATTTAGAGTTGCTGCTTATTTACGCGCAAACAACATGACATCTTTTTAAGACTGTGTTGCAATTGGTTTCAAATTCCTTTGAAAGACAAGCAACTGAAAACATTTAGTGCATTATATAATGGACATTATTGTGTCTCAGTTATGCCAAATGGATATGGCAAAAATGTTATTTTCCAGTGTCTTCCATGGCTGTTTCAGTGCAAACGAGGTCTACAATCTCCATTAATTACCCTTGTTGTGAGTCCTTTGACGTCATTAATGCAAGACCAAGTGATGACTCTATGTGAAAAAGGAATTAAAGCCCGGTTCTTAAATTGTGAAGGTGTGTTATATTGATTGACGTTTGTGCAGTGTATAAACATTTATTTAGATAAAAAATATTGTACGGCTGAAAATTGTGTAGACTTATAAATCCTTTCTCTGCAATACAAAGCTAAAACCGGCAAACCCACTGTAGGCTTCCCTATTATTAAGGATTATTAATGATTATCCTTTGTACGAAAACCTGAAGGTATAGTCTTTCGTTATTTTAAAATTCTGTTATTAAATCCGCCATCAGTAACAATATTCTACATGCAACGGTAATCAAGTGATTTATTATGATTTTATCTCTCTATGATGCCTCTGGGGAATGTAAAACTATTTTGTTTTAATTCAAACAGATACAGACAGCTCAGGCCTTCCAAACAACAGAAAATATGAAAAACAGGATGATTTGCTGCACCCCCCCCCCAGCCCAGGAGATGCGGGACTTGCTTTCTTGTGTTCCTTTAACTATTGTTCATATCAATCAAGAAGCATTGGGTTACTGTTATCAATATTTTGAAGATTTTAAGGTGAATTTCTTAGTTTCCAGTCCTAGATGACCCTTTTCAGGTGTGCTAGTGTTGCTTAATCCGTGACGTTGTTCAGCTTTAAAAACTGTTTGCATTATTTCTATGGAAAAATACACATTTAAAATTTTTTGTTTAATTATAATCTTATGTTGAGTTCCATGATGCAAGATAATTTTTAGCCAGGAAGTAAATCAAAGTAATATATGATTCATTTTACCTCTAAAAAAGTCTTGCAGGGTGAGGAATAATTCAATGATGAAGGGATTTACTAGTAACTGATCGATTCTTTCAACAGCAGTATGTGCACTTTGCTTAGTGCTTTTTCTCCCCCAAGTCGTACCCTGTTTAGCTGATCACAACCCACTGGAACTTGCAACTTATCAAGTTCACCTCCTGTAAAATTAATGAGTGTTTTAATTATTTTAAATAACACTTTAAACAACATAGATTTATGATAATAGCTAGTGTTAAACATTGAAATATTACCTCTACCAGCATAGATCCTGTTAATATCCTTAACATAACTATCCAGTATGTGGAGACAATCGTAGAAGCATGCCTCGTTTATTAAAAGAACTGGAAGCATAAATATCTTGTATGCTGATGACATCTCCTGTTGTAGATCATGTGGAATGTAATCTGGAAGTAGTTTTTCCATCTATTAAAAATCTGACATGTGGTCTACAATTTTTCTTGCAAGTACTGTCATCAATGTCTTCTAGTTTTGCTGATACTCGATCTGCGACCTAGCCTGAAGCAAAGGAATTATAGTCTTTGGCCTTGTTGTTCATTCTCTCATCATTGGTGTCCACGCGAAGGTCCAAGTTGTCACAATTCAATTTTCAATCGATGCCTTCATGAAGATGGAATATGTTTTGTAAAGGTTTAAAGACAATACCCGGTAGCTACATTAGGATTTTTTTTAATTATGCAGAGCAATTGTATTTACAACTATTTATTGGCATATGATTTATTTATTGCGTTTAAAGTTTACCTGAGGATATTGTTTGAATAAAGTTTTCTAAAGAGTGAGTGGCAAATGAGTCCAGAAGCTGTGGTGTTAGGTGCACTTTATTAAGAACACCAAGTAGCTTTAAAAAATTCACCATCATATGCTTAAATATAAAAAATATCGCACGAGCTATTTACATCAAGTTATTTAAAATGTATCATTATATCAGGCATGCAAATTAGAGTATACTGCAGATATAAATAAAAAACTTTATTTCTTTTATTTTATACCGTAGTCAACAATATTAAATAAAAACCTTTTTCAAGGAATGTATGTTAATAAATTGGCTGCATGTTCAATTAAATGTACATGCAATGAATTCATGTAAACATTATCTCGCGCAGTTGCAAAACTGTGTTAAAAATTATTAGTGCTAAAATGATATAGCCTGTCACACAGAGTTATTTTTTTTTCGATACAAATGATTCCACACAAATATGATGACAATGAATTATATAGAATATAGATGAGTGGACAATCACCAGTTGAAAGTATGGTATTGGATAAGATGACAAAACATTACAGTTATATCAAGAACCTGTTATGTAAAAAAAAAAGCATGGCCTTTTTCTCTGTGAACTGCTTACAGAACTGGAGTACAGTATGCTTTGTATCACATGATCTGATGAATATTTAATTTCAGAAATAAATTGCAAATACAAAAGGTTTCATTTTCACCATTTTGCATTTTGTAATACAACTGAAAATTAATTTTTATTTCTTCAACAAACTAGCTACAATAGAAAAAAGCAATATTATATCTGTAAATAGAAAATGCGTTTAACAATCAAATATTTCAGAGATATACATATGACAAGTATATCCTCTTTAGAATTGAATATGCATCATATATTTAGTTTCCAGTCATGTTTTTGTTAAATGGTATAAATTTATATACTTACATTTTGTGGCTGCATATTCAAATCACAAATTCTATCTAAAGTTAAACATGCATATATGCAACTTCAGAAAAATGAACAACATGTTTAATGACTTAACTATTGAATTTTAAAAAAAATAAGCGAACAAGACAAATTTTAAATTTTAAATACTTATAAGCAACAACTGTAAAATACATTGTTGTCAGCATGATGTCTGATAGCTGCTGCATGATGTGAGCAATCGCTATACAGCTGATATTTTGTTGCTGTGTATAAACAACCCATACCCTGTAGCAATGGTGGCAATTTTAGATGTTTCTGAAATTTTGTCACCTAATGTGGCATTTAGAATATCGTAGAAAAAATCACAGTTTGATATCATTTTCTGGACAGCTTCAGTTAAAAGACTAGAGTTGGTGAGGACCTGGGCAGTATTTTGACGTAATACACTTACTCCAGGAATTTTTATTTTCTGCATAAAGTTTTTTAACGTGAAGACATACATGTAATGCAAGTAACTCTCATTGGGGGTCTTTTCCAATATTTTCTTTATTTCCTTGTGGCTTTTCCTTTTTATCTTTACTTTCTGTTTTTCTTTTTAATGTATATGAAAGATGATCATAATATTATGTTGTGATCTGTTCTTCTTCATGATCAAATGAAAATAGAGATTTTCTTGATTTTGTCTGACCATGTTCATTTCTTAGCCAGAGTTTCTCCACAGACGACACCAACTGTTCCACCACCGACTGACGGTTTGGAGTACTCACTTATTTGATCTATTTTGATACAAATAAGGGTGTCAATTGCATTTATATATCGTTACAACTGAAATTATTAAATTGAACTGGAAAATCCACCTAAAATCTATGGAAAACATGTTTCCCTTTAATCAAGTTATGTTAGTTTAGAGTGAATGGTAGTAAATGTCATTTGATAATATTATACATGCAGTACAGTTTGACTATAAACTGTAATAAGGCCTAACCTTTTCCACGGATGTCAAGATTTGATCAGCTACCTTGTATCTTTTTAAAGATTTTTCTAGCGTTGTCGTTGAAAGCCTTTTCGAACGATGTAATTTAATTTCTTCAATGGCCTGACTTCGTGACGCTGTCTGAAATGCATCAAATCTCATCAGATCTTCTTGTAACAAGGATAACAAAGAACTTATTAGAACAATCTATTTTTCAATGTGTAAGTCCAAAAACGACATTATCTTTGTCAATGTATTATACTTGGAATTTAACTTGAATCCATTCAGTGGAGAAAGTCGACGTTTAATGTCACCATACAATAAGCACTTATGTGAGGACGCAATTTTGTTTACACTTGACTACTGAATGTAGTTCAAACATGGTGTCTATACACATTCGAGATTATTTGCGTTGACGGAAATGACCGAGTAGTTACGATTGTGGAAAACTGCCTGGCTGAACTCTAAGAAAAATATAAAAGCAAGTTAGTCAGATGTAAATATAACAAAGATGATTTGACTAAACAATTGCGGTGCAATATCAGTGGAAAAAAAATCATTTTTAACCGCAACATTAAATATTGATAGTAAAAATTGAATAATTGATTAGTTGAAATTAAAGCTATCACTAACACTTCCGGTTTGGCTGAATTTCGCACAGAGCTTTTGGATTGTTTAAAGTTGCCGATGAAAATGATATTACGATTATGAAATAGAAAAATTATATTAAAATAACGTTTCATTCTGATTACTTATTTTTTAAAACAATGTCGACGACAAAACAAATAGCATATTTAAAATGAGTACGATCTGTTGTAGAAACAATGCAGACACCAATATTACAACGGCTCTGGCTGTGTTCGCAGGGATCATTTTGTAAAGGGTTTTCTTTTTTATCTCTCACCACAGATTTAAATCAATCGCAAACTTATCATATTAAGCACTCGCAGAAAAATACCAATTTTGTGTTTTGACGTTTTGTCACGGGTAAATGATTTCAATCGGTGTTATTCTATTTTATCTGTGCTATGGATGAGAATAAATATCAGTTACGTAATGTTGAAAATTTCATAATTATAATTTTTGATCAGGATTCTGACCACTTGTGCAACTTAATATCATTAGAAGATACTGTAAATTTGAGATTGCTACACAATATATTGCATGTGACATGTACAATTTAGCTGAGAGAATAAGAAAGAAAATGAGAGAGAGAGTTTTAAAATTGTTTTATTAAAAAAATTTACATTTTGCAACTTTTAAATAGGTAGAACTATCAATGCCTTGCAGAGATATGCATATTACCAGATATTCTATGTGTACGCATGGTAAAACAGTAATAATTTGACCAACATACGACACTCCTCTAACGTTAAGGACTGACTCATATATATGTATACATATCTGTGGAATTTTATTCTCTAAATAATAGGCCTAAATTCTATGAACTTTTAAATTCAGTTAAGTGAACTTGTACACAAAATTGTACAATTCTTGTTTTGTGGGGCCACTAGGCTACCAGCCTACAAACTCAATACACACAATATGTTTTCACTTTCATATTCTTTTATCTGCGACTTTTGTAAGTTTCTTAAAAAAGAATAAATAGTTTATATTACTTTGATAAAGATCACAGACTAACAAAAGAAACTAATATAACAAATGATATGACACAATACATGTATGGGATCTACCTATACATAAAAAAGGTATAACAAAGAAGGCGATGTTTATAGAATATAGCAAAATATTGGAGCTTGATCTCCGGAAAGATATTTTTCAGAATATAAAAGTATTCAGCTGAATATTTTGTTACGTAATATTTTTGTAATGTTAAAAATCATTGTGGTATTTACAAAGTTCAGAATAGCATAATTATAAAATTGATTCTAAGTAAGATATATTTCATAAGTTCATATTTTTGGATAGTCAAAAATTAATTTAACAAGTAACTTAATATCCCAATCTAGAATAAACGTTCTTCTGAGTCCAAGTGACCTCAACAATTTATGAATAACTTAATTATAGACAACCAAGTATAAATAACCATAAAAACCGAGAACTTAACTTATATTATACCCTAAGAAAGATTGTTAGGTAAAACGATGACATTAACCATATAAAATGATATTATTATTTTATCATGCGTTCCTTTTCTTTTATTTCTTGCATAATGAATAGATAATGTATAAACTACATTTATCATCTATACATTACAGTTCAATATTAATATTTTTGATTTTACCAACCTTTGAAAACCAACATATTTAGCTTTAATGAATGTTAAAATTATTGGATGACAATCCTTAACCACTATGTCAAGGATGTAAGCCAAAAACTGTCCATTCTGTGAAAGAAAGATCTAATCAAGGCTTGTAGGGCCGATATAAGTTTTATTTCTCTCACAGAATGGAAAGTTTGAGGCTTACATCTAATTTAAAACATTACAATCTTTTTAAGAATAAAAGTATCAAGTGAAGTTTTTGACAATATTAATACTGCTCTTTTTAAAAATTTTAACAGTAAAGCCAGTCTTGGATAGAACTGTTCCTTTTGAATTTTACATGCAGTCAGAACATTTTGTACCAACATGAGAAACGCCACTTATCTTTGCATAGCTTTGATGTTTGCAGAAATGGCATATAAGGCAAAACTTTAAATATGATACCTTTATTTTAAGTTTACATCAAGGACTATGATATAACTACTTTTTTGGCATGCCTTAGTGTGAAATATAGTGTGAAGTGTAAAATATCCGAGTCGTTAAAACTTGTCTAAGCCCTCCGCTGTTTTGACCTACATTCAACCCAAGAATGTGTATTCTGCATGTTTTTGTTTCGGTTAGTGTTCAGTGAATAAAAGTGGAGTCAGCTAGGCATGATTGGTATTTTAAAACCTTTTGAATATGGTTTCGTGTAATGCATGTGATTTTAAGTTGCGAAGATGTCAACAAAGCACATTACCTCATAAAAATGTATAATTAAGGTGTATTTTTCCTTTCGGTGTTATGAATCAACAATTATTGCACACAATTTAATTATATGACTAAATACGTTTAAAACATGCCGCAATTTAGTTTCAATTTCATACGGGATCAACTTAATGCGTACACTCCCCAAAAGTAGATTTGTTTTCCCCTACGATGGATTACCGAAGTCAACCAATCAGCCTGCGATGAATGGATTACCAATGAATTTATTAATGACAATCAGATTTTAGCATGATGATTAGGACAATGCAGGGAAATTACATAACAGATGAGTCTATTCAACATATGAAAGAAAAACATCCATTTGGAATGAATATTGTAATGTTTTATGAACATAATTATCTTCATATACAGTTAAATACAAAAGTCATATGTAATACAACACCAATGGGGATTGTCAAATTGATATAAGGATATAGGTTTTTTGTTAGTTTCATTAAAATGCACATTTTGTTCACCTTATTAAATGGTTATTTTTGTATTCTTTAAATTGGTGAGCTCTCTAAATACCTTGCTGGTAGATACATTAAATGTATATTTTGTTTATGGTCCTCCATTATCTAAGATATGTATATTTCACCGGAGTTTCCCTCCATATTAACTTTTAAGACTGATTCATTAATACGTTTTTGGATGTTTCAGTCTCAAATAATAGAGATAATTTTTTTTTTCTCACCTACAAAACGGAACAGATGGCGACTTTTATCGTATTGTTTTGACTATATATGACTACCTGGCTAACTGGCACGTATCTTTTACGATTATATTTTGCCAACTTTGTCCACTTTCATTTTCTATTTCATTCTATTATTCCAAATTTTGATAATGTTTACCTCTTTAAAAACAACTGAATCAGAATGGATGAGCAATATCATATATTTATATGAAATAACAAATATTCTAGTCACAAATAGTCAATTTAACTAAAGGCTCTGACTTAGACAATAAGAGTATTTTCGCAAATGATTTGACACACACTCCTTAGAAATTATAAAAACAAAAATACACATATGTTAAAAAAATGTGTAAGTATTAAATTAATAGTGTTAAAACATATCGAATCATAGGGTATATCCGGAAAATATTTTTCAGATAATTAACAAGCATGACTTGGTTATCTCCCTGTAACCTAAAATGTCAAAAACATGGTGGCATAGGACTGCTATGCATATATATACAATTCAAATCCAGGACATGTTGTTAATATTATAAAACCATCCATATATAGGGATTTAGAGGGTTAATAGTTACATGTAATTTTAGAGTATATTTTTTTTTTTTTTTTTTTTTTTTTTTTATTTGCAATTTATAAATTTTTCACATAGACATTCATACACACACTCATACAATCTCAACAAGAATATATAATAAATAGCTTGAGGAAAATAGTTGATACAATGTACAGAAAAGAAAGTATAAGAGTCTACTCTTGAAAAATATTTCTTCACAAAGACCATCTTTTGTCAAATATTTTCATTTCAGAATTTTTATAAAATATACATTTTTCAATTTCATATTTCACTTTTAAGTAACATAATAAACCAGATAAACATGGAAGTTTGTTTTGTTTAGTACAATAAAAAATGAATAGTTTTCCATATAAAATAAGGAAATTCACAACCATGTTTGTATCTAGAAGAGGACAATCTCCAAAAATAACATTTGATATATTGAAACCAATTCTTTCTGAAGTAGTATTATAAATGTGAATACTAAACTGATTCCACATAGCTAATGAATGGGAACAACTAACAAAAATATGCTCAATAGTTTCAGCAGAATTCCCACAGAAAGTGCAATCATCATTATCAGTAGCTTTTATCTTCTTCAGGTAATTTTTAACTGGGAGAATTCTGTGTAAAATCCTATACTGGAACCATTGAGCAGCAGAATCTTTGGTCACATTAAAACATATTTTGAATACATCTTTGGTGTTTTTTTCTAAATAACCATTAAGTGATATTTCAGAGTTCCATCTGACAACAGAAGCTGGAGTTTTGTCTTTAGTGTTAATATTTTTATAGATGATATTGGTACATTTTTTATAAAAGAACAATTGCTCATAATACAATGGTATAATTGGACCAATAGTATAACAATACATTTCTTTAGTGAAACTAAAAAGTCTTAAAAACTTTGCAATGGCACTTATAATGCTATTATATTGCATTGTACATACATGACTAATGTTAAATTTGTTTTCAAACATCTCTTTTGGTAGAAGAGTTCCATTATCATCTAAGAAATCATTAACAGTTTTTACACCCATTTCATACCAGTATTTTATAAACAAACTTTTCTTACCAACCGTTATCTTAGAATTGTACCATACAGGAGATAAAGTAACCTTGTAAGAATTTTGCAAGTTACCAATATATGATGCCAGTACATACAACCATGATTTTAAAACATCAACCCAAAAGTTGTTGGTTGTCTTATCTAAAAGTTTCTTAATAAAATCATCACCAAAATCCAGAATTTTTCTGACAGCAGTGTCACCATATATTGCATAAAAAATATGAATCCATGATTGTTCTCCTCTAAGGAGCTTTTGTATCCAGGAACTTTTTAACGATACTAAAAAATTATCAATATTGACCATATTAAGTCCACCATTAAAATTTTTTTGGGTAACAACCTCCCGTTTGATTTTATCACACTTGGCTTTCCATAGAAATCTAAAGAGTTCTTGGGTCAAAGATGACAAAAATTCTTTATTGGGGTTTGGTAAAGAGATAAAAAGATGATTGAGCTTCGGCAATATAAGTGTTTTAATTACTGTTACTCTTCCATTAGGAGTGAGAATTCGTCTATTCCATTGCTGAATCAATGCCAGTATCTTTGGTAATTGTTTATCATAATTTAAGTCAACAATTTTATTGAGATCAACTGAAAAATAAATACCTAATAAATTGAATTCTGTTGATCCCCAATCTAGTTTCCACCTAGTATGATGGAAGACTTGACAAGAAAATTTTCTTGAGCCAATCCAAATAATTTTTGTTTTCGAACTGTTAATTTTTAAACCAGATAATCTTGCAAAAAGTTCTAAAGTATCAAGAGCAGCAAAAAGAGACTGTTTAGAACCATCAAGAGTTAGTGAAGTGTCATCGGCATACTGTGTTAGTTTATATTCCTTGTTATTAATAATTATACCTTTTATTTCTTTGTTTTGTTTAATCAAAATAGAAAGTATTTCTGCACAAAGTATAAATAGATAAGGGGCAACTGGGTCCCCTGGTCGACAACCACGTTGAATATTAAATTGATCTGATAAGTAACCACTTTGCAGAATTGCAGATTTAAAATTGGTGTTTAAAATTTTTACCCAGTCAATAATATATTTACCAAATCCAAAAAATTCTAAAACTTTGTAAATGAATGACCATGAAATAGAATCAAAGGCTTTGTCAAAATCAATTAGCATAAGAAGGCCTGGGATGTTATTTAATTCTGTATAATCCATGAGGTCATAAATAAATCTAGTATTTTCACCTATAAACCTGCCCTGGATAAAACCGCTTTGAGTATTGGAAATTAGCGTATCTAGGGTGGATTTAATCTTATAACTTATACAACCTGATACTAATTTATAGAAAACATTTAGAAGTGTAATAGGCCTCCAGTTTTTCAGAAATTGCCTAGGTTTGTCACCATTTGGTAAACAAGAAATTATACCAAGCCTCTGTGATATGGGTAATTGTTTTTGAATAAATATGTCATTGATAGCACTAATTATAAGATACTTTAAATCATCCCAAAAAAATTCAGCTGTAAAACCATCACTGCCTGGTGACTTATTGGTTTTCATATCTTTAAGAACTTGGAGAACTTCTTTTTCTGTAATATGTTCATCAAGTTTCTTTGAGACCTGATCATCTAAACATGATACACTGGGAGAAGAGATCACCCTCTGAATGTCGATATCATCTAGTTCATGATCAAAATTTTTATATAAATTTTCATAGAATATCTTAACATTATTCATAATTTCTGACTGATTATATATGATCTCTCCTCTTGTGTTAACTACCTTTTTAATTGTTTTGTTGAGAAAGTTTCTAGATTCAAGGTGACAAAAGTATTTTGTAGGTTTTTCCCCAAGCTCTACCCATTTTGCCCTAGATCGAACAAAGTGGCCATGTACTTTTTCTTTTCGTAACTTTTCAAGTGCTGTTTTTTTATCTTCTAAAAAGGTATGATCAACTATCTCACTGTTATGTTCAATATCATTAATTTCTTTAATAAGAGCACATTCTAAATTATTGCGCTCTTTTTTTTTGAAAGAGGAGTAGGATATGGTAATTCCACGAATTTCCATAAGTAATATTTCCAAAAAGAGAGAGTCATTAAGTTTACATTCGGTCTCCATGGAACTATTTCCATACTGTGTTTTTACCATCTGTTTTTGATTCTTGACCTTATCAACGTAAGTTTTGTCATAAAGTAGATTATTATTGAATTTCCATAGACCTCGTCCTCTTTCAAATGTATTTAATCTAAATTCTACAACAACAGCAGAATGGTCAGACCGATAACCAGATTTGATATACATATCTTCAACTACATTAGTAAAATTCTCCGACATCAGGATATAATCTAGTCTCCCTTGTTTAAGGGGATTTTTCTTTTTCCATGTAAACACCTTCTTGTCTGGGTTAAGAACTCTATAATAATCCACAAGTTTTAAGTCACTCATCATTTCTAAAACTTTTTCTTTTGCCTTAGGGTTGTTTATATGGCTATAATTCTGAGTGTCCATAGCTTGATTAAGTGTTAAATTAAAATCTCCACAAAGTATAAAGTAGTCATTATCAAATTCTAAAAAACATTCTCGAACATTGTCATAAAACTCTGGACAGTCAGAATTAGGACCATAAACATTTACTAAAGTTATTCTGATATCATCAATACTTAAGTCTAAAGCTAAAAAATTACCGTCATTACTTTTTTTTTTCTTTATGAAGCTTTAACTCAAAATTATTATTAAAAAAAATGGCCACTCCTCTTGAGTTAGAAGTATATGAACTAAATACACATTTATACCCCCATTGTATTTCTAAAGTAGCCTCAATCTCACATGTAAAATGAGTATCTTGTAAACATAAAATGGAATAACCTTTTGACTTATAGAAATTAAGAACATCTTGCCTTTTTGACGGTGTGGCTAATCCTTGACAGTTTACAGTAGCTACTTTGATTGTATCAACCATTATAAATGAATATGAGACGACACATAACATAAACATTCATGCTTCTCTTTCATACAACCAAAAAGAAAAAAAATACAATATGAAAACACACGTTTAAAAAAGAAGAACGATTTATATGGCGGAAATGTCAAACGTGGAATATGTTTATTCTTGTTTCTTACCGTAAACACACGAAACACATTGTCAGGCAGGCAAGTATCTCAACACCGGAAGTTTATCAGAGGAAAGTAAAGTATAAACCACGACAAATAATGAAACGGAGGAAATTTTTCCGGGAACAGCTCATCACTTATTTTTTCTCAATTTCTCCTCGATGTCGTCACATATATCAATACGAATTCTTTTCTCCTTGTATTTTCCATATACTGCCCCGTTGAAGTACCAAGCGCTCTCAATTCCTTCGAATTTAAGAAGGTTGGTGATAAGCTCCGCGTTGGACTTCGTAACATCATCTGCTAATCTGGAACCACCTCCCTTTGCTTTCACAGTAGCCCGCATTCTCATAATTCTGGATTTCACCGACGTATTCAACACTTTCACTATGATCGGTCTTATCTTTCCTTTTGCTCCTGGAATTCTGTGAGCGGCAATCATTTCTTTGTCGGCGAGCTCGATCTTTGCTGTTTTCTTTAGGAAGGATTTCACTAGTTCCCAGGTGTTTTCCCTATCCTCCTCAGGAACTCCAATGATTTTAAAGTTGGTTTTCCTGGAATACTGTTCATTATGGTTGCTGCGACGGAGCGCTTCTATCGCAGCAAGCTGTGAATCACTCGCGGTTTTGGACATTTCACGGAGGCTTTTCCTACAATCATTGTATTTTTCGGACAGGGTTTCGACGCGTCCCTCCAAAACCTCAACGTCGTTTTTTAATTTATCCACCTTCAGCATGATCTTTTTTTCGAGACTCTTACATTTTTGCTCTATCTCTGCGCTTATGGCTTTGTTATTTTCTACCAAAAGTTTTTGTAGAATGTCTGTCACCAGTTTTTCCAAATTTTCTTCTTTAACGGTTTTTTAAAATCTTGTTTGACCTCAGATAGGTCAGTCTTGATACTGTTTAATAGTTTGCATACTTCCGTCATGGAGTACTCAGTTTCATCAGACGATGCAGCATTTTCGGAAGTTTGAGCTTTTGTAGAATTTCTTGAGTTTCTTCCTGAATTTGAAGACATTTTTACAACATAACCGTCTAATGTTATATTTTTCCTGTTTTTTGATTTCGAGCTCATGAACAAAACACGCAGAAACACACAATCCGTGAATATCGCTCACTAGCGTGCTTACCTGTGTACAGGTATATGTGAGACAATGATCAGATATACAACAACGAAGAAAAGTCAAAAGCAAAAGTAAATTCGAAAAAAACCAGCTGTTAAATTATTTCCAGGTTCAAAAACCAACAGAAACTAGCGAAATACTAGTAAAAAAAATCATAAATTGTTGAGAACAAACCAAATCGCCCGCTCCGTGTCACACGCACGTCCACCCTACTCCGGCGCCACTTTTAAATTTTAGAGTATATTAACACGTTTTTTTAACACAAGGTAAAAACAAAAGTGACCCCAACTTAACCATGATTCGTCGATTTCATTGGCTATTGAGATACAAGACGTCTTAATTTATGATAACTTTATATTAGACAATCAAGTACTAATACAATTAAAAACGAAAACTGATTGTTTGATACAGTGATGACATAATACATATAAATTGACATTAATATTTCATTATACTCTCAATTTATCTTGGTTCTTGCTAATAATGAAGATATCACTAGACAATTACACATTACAGTTAAATCTTTGATCTTCCACTAAAAATATATTTATTTTCATCAACTGTTCAATTCATTTTGATACATAATATCACTATTGTTTAACAATTCTAATTACTATCTTTAAAAAGCCTACACCACTTATTGGATTCATAAAAATTACACTAATACTTCGATCTCCATAGACTTATCCAATTTAAGGAAGTTGATATTGACACAAGTGAAGATAATGACAATGTTTTTGCCGATTGTCGTTTCGTCTGAATGCTCATCCAAGGTGGCAAAAACAACATACGATGGCCCTCATTGATGAATAAGTTAACTGAGTAACTTTGGAATTTTGAGACAACATTGGCCTAAAAGGACATGACAATTGATGGCTGCATTTATCATTTGATATTGGACGTGGGTTTTTATATTACCAAGCACTATTTACAAATCATACAATATACATCGAATTGTTTAGATGGAGCATAATAAGAAATTGTTTGTAGTTGTAAAAGGTAGGGAGGGGTCAGGTGCCTAGAAGGAGTTAGCATCCCCTGCCGACAGGTCCACCCTCTCATGTGCTCATTGTCAAAATCACGAAAAACGGAAGAAACCGTAATCAGTCCGGTGTAAAAAAAATCGTCAAACAAGTAAGAAAAACGTCAGTCAGCATGTGTCTTTATGAAACATTGTGCTTGCTGACAAGGTAATTGAATAATTGAAATTAGAGCCGTAATGTTGGATTCTGTATACTAGTATATTATCATATTGCCCATTGATTCCGATTCAATCAAGTCATTGTCAATATCATCAAAATGAATTACAGATCTGAACAGCTGGATCATAGCTATTGGCCTCACTAAAAAGATGACTAACATCCAATTGATCTAAATAATAAAAATAGTTGTGCACATATTGAATTATGATTATGTTTCTATAGTTGTCAATATCATTAAGTTCATTTTCATTAAAAACAACAGAGGAACTATAGTCTAGTCCATCATCTCTAACTATGTTTGTATCAATATTTCTATTATTGGTCTCAGTAGAAACCGAATAGAACTTGGGTATAATTCAGCTACACTACTGGTTGTATTTTTATCATTTCTACCGTAAAATGTGACAGAGAAGCTGGAATTCAGTCGAAAATATCGGTATTTTCAATATCATCGGATTCATCATAAAAGGTTTTGGACGTTTGAAACATTCGTCGTATAAAATGAAGCCTGATCGATCATGGAATGATCGAATCAATTTTACATCGTAGGTAAAATTTTACATAGTAGGTAAACAGGTAGGTTTCGGTTGTATCTAAGACATTTCCATTCTTGATATTTCCACATATCTGAAATATTAAAATTCATTTTAATAAGTCACTGCGCATCTAAGGCAGTGAATACGACGTTTTTTTTGTCTAAGGGAGAGGGGGTTGAAATCCAATTTAAAGAAATGTTAAAATGACAAATATATATTAGATTTTACACTTCAAGCAACATTTTTAAGTCAAAGGATGCACCACTCATAGCATATAATAAACTCAAATAAATGACACGAAACAAAACCTGATTTTATTGTTTGATATTTGTATAGATTTATGAATTAGGACATTGGGCCACGAGAGTATTAATTTGAACGAGACGATTATTTTTTTTTTAACCTAAAGTGTTTGTTTCCTTTTTGTAAAATATTGGTTATGTTATTATCAACACCTCTGCTTAACAAGAATATGAATGTACATATAAATACAATAGCAAAGATAATGGGATTGCCCAACCTAGATTTGAAAATATAAAAAATGACAGCTGTTCACAACGATTAAACTTGCCAAAAAATAATACAGAAAGATTTTTACTAAATCACAGCATATTTTTCAGCAGTATATTTTTGATTATTGTAAATACCAGACAATAAAAAAGTACATCCAAAGTAAAACGACAAATAAACAAGTTAAGTTGGATAACCTAACTTTCCGTGCTTTATGACATGAATTAATAATAACTTGTTACAATTCCGAACGTAGGGTGGAAGATGAATTGAAATATTTTCTGTCTTGATGAATAAAACATATTCAAAAGTAGGTATATCGATCATGGTATACATGTATACTGAACACGAGCATGAATGGGCGACTTGGTAGTTCGTTTTTGATCATTTATGGCCAGGATTCTGACCACTTATGCAACTTCATTATATTAGTGGATGCTGTAACATTAGAGGTTATTACACAGTATATAACATGTAACATGGTAAGTCACTTAGTTGAGAGAGAGAGAGAGAGAGAGAGAGAGAGAGAGAGAGAGAGAGAGAGAGAGAGAGAGACAGAGAGACAGACAGACAGAGACATAGAATGAGAGACAGAGAGAGACAGAGAGAATGAGAGAGAGAAAGAGAGAGATAATGAGAGAGAGAATGAGAGACAGAGACATATAGACAGAGACAGAGAGAATGAGAGACAGAGAGAATGAGACAGAGAGAGAGAATGAGAGACAGAGAGAGAGAATGAGAGAGAGAGACACAGAGAGAGAATGAGAGAATGAGAGAGAGAGAGAGAGAGAGGGAGAGAGAGAGAGACAGAGAGAGTGAGAGAGAATGAGAGAGAGAGAATGAGAGAGAGAGAAAGACAGAGAGAGAATGAGAGAGAGAGAATGAGAGAAAGAGTTATTTAAATTTAAAAAGATGGTACATTATGATCACCTTCAAATTGGTAAGCATTTTTATTGCCGTGCAGATTTATTACCAGATATTTTATGTGTATGCAGAATTTGTGATATTACATTGATGATTTGTACATCACACGAATGGTTCACTCCAACGTTTAAGGCTGATTCATGAAGTTCTGTTTCAAATTTGTTTTTGACCTTTCTAATATGGAATCGTATAATTATAAATTTTCCTACGAAATAAGGAGAATAAGTGCATATTTGTGGATAGTGGAGGATGAATTTAGCTAGTAACTACTTCGATTTATTTAGCCTAATTGTCCATTATGTGTGTGTGTGTGTGTGTGTGTGTGTGTGTGTGTGTGTGAGAGAGAGAGAGAGAGAGAGAGAGAGAGAGAGAGAGAGAGAGAGAGAGAGGTAATCAAGACTCGCTTGGTCGATATCAGTTCTTGGGTTTTGTAGTTTACATAAGATTGTCATCAATTTAATAAAAAACAAAAACTTTGCATAGCTTTGGTATATAGTACAAGGCAAAACTTTTAATATGCCACCTTTTACATGTTCATCAAGGACCATGCAATAATAAGAAAACTGAAACTACTTTATCGGCATGACTCTAGTGTAAAATATCCGAGTCATTAAAATTTGAATACATTCGGCACACACTGGTCGAATCGCTATTCTCATCATACCTCTGATGTATCATGAAAAGCAGGGCGTCTTCTTTTCTTTAATAAAAATGACTGAGCCCTATCCTATTTTGACCTATATTTAAACCAAGAATGTGTATTCTGCATGTTTTTGTTTCGATCGGTGTTCAGTGACTAAAAGTAGAGTCAACTAGGTACATGTGTGATTGTTATTTTAAGGCCCATTAAATATATTATTGTGTAATTTACAAGAGTGAAGGTGTCAACAAAGCAAGATACCACAACAAATGTATATCTTTAAATGTTTTAGTTGCTGTAAATTGACCCACAATTTGATTATATCAGTAAATAGGTTTAAAAAATGCAGCATTTTAGTATCCATTTCATTCGAAATAAACTTAATGTATGCATATACTCCAAAAGTTAGAGTCATTTTCCCCCTGAAATGGATTACCAAAGCCAACCACTCAATCTGGATGACGCTCCAATTAGTCGATCTACATAAATTCGGAATGAATATTGTAATGCGTTATTAACTTACTAATCGTTATTTACAGTTGAGAGAGAGAGAGAGAGAGAGAGAGAGAGAGAGAGAGAGAGAGAGATCGTTATTTTCACTGCATTGCACATTTTGTTTATCTTAAATGGTTTCTTTTTTCTGATCTTTAAACTGGGAGTTCTTTACATTTCTAATTTATAGAAGATTAAAAGTATTAATAGTTTTTGGTCTACATTTATAAATATGTTCATCTCACTAGAGTTTCACTTCATATCAACTTTTAAGACTGATTCTTCAATATGATTCGGGATTATCCAGTCTCAAATAATAGAGAATTTTTTCTCACCTAACAAAACTAAACAGATTGGGCGTGTACACAAAATTGTAGTGTTTTGACTGTATAGAGGTACTTGGCTAACTGCAAAATATTTTTACTCGTATGTTTTGCAAGCTTTGTAAAACTTTCATTTTTTATTTCACTCAATAAAAGGCAATTTTGATTATATTTACCTCTCTTAAATCAAGTAAATCAAAATGGATAAGCATTATGATATATTTATATGAAATAACAAAAATTTTAATCACAAATAGTTAACATTACTAAAGACTCAGACTTTCATAATAAAAATTATTTCACAAATGATTTGACAAACACTCCTTATGTTACAGAACATTCCAAATTATATTAGATATCCGGAAAATTCATGTAATAAATAAGTATGACTCCCTGTAATCCAAAATATAAAAAAACCATGGTGGCATATACAAGGGTATGATATATATATATATATATATATATATATATATATATATATATATATATATATATATATATATATATATATATATATATATATAAATCCGTATCAGAATATCAGGAAACACCATCTTACATAGTTTGAAATTAGCAGAGTGATTTTGTAATTTAACATAAACATGGATGCGTAGACTAAATTCTGTCCTAAATCAAAAGACATCGTTAAAAAATCTATTCCAGGTAGTAAAACTTTGAAATATTAATCTTCAGTAGAAAGCATATTGTTTCGAAACGTCTAATGTAAGCAATATTTCTTTTAAACATTTTTGCATGCAACTTGATATATGACGCAACCCTTTAAAAAGTTATTAAAATGAATTGAGCATCACATAATCACATTTTTAAAATTTTGTTTTTTGTCTTTTATTGCTAATTGTAAAGTTCAAAATATTTTAAAATCATCCTGAAGAAACTGCAACTTGACATTTCCACAAGATATTTTCGAAATAAACTGTCACTTGCTCATGGTAAACATTCAAGAGAGATCCTGATTTAGAATCATATTCAAGTCATTATACCAAGGACGTTTCATCACAATATCCATAAAATTTCTATCACATTTAGGGAGGTTTAGATTATGGCAAACTGTGTTTGCGCTAATGGTAGTTCCGTCTGAATGTTCATCAGGTGGCAGAACAAACATCCGATGGCACTCAATGATGAATAGATGGTTTGAGGAATTTCGACATTTTGAGATAATATTTTGGCCGAAAATTGGTCAGAAAAGAATTGAATAAAAATTGATTGATCTAAATAAAAATGTATAAATTAATAAATATAAATCAATGTATAACATGTTTCATTACAGGTTTCACTCTAAGGGACTATCGCTTTCCTCTGCGTCCGTCAGTCCGTCCGTCCGTCCGTCCGTCCGTCCGTCTGTCTGTCTGTCCCACTTTAGTTTTCCACACTTTTTTCTTTATGCAAAAACACGCGAATGGTTCACTCTGTATATAGACTGATGGAGATTGAATTGTGCACTTTTAGAGACTATAAATATTTCTTAAATCCTGTTCAATGATTGGATTTACCCACACAGACAGTATCATCTAGATGTATTGGGGAAATTTTCGGAGGATTGTAGAAGGGGGGGGGGGTTGAAGTAAAATATATCAGTTGTTCTTTATAGTTCTCAGGAAAGGTATTGATCTGATTTTTTATTATTCCTCATGCTGTTGTCAAGCTAACTATGGAAATGAAAAAAAATTGAAAATTTGTGTGTGAAATTGAAAACTGATATAAGACTCAAACCAACACGATGATAATTATTTGTCTCTCATTTCCTTTGTGGTATAGATAGAGGCACCTCTGGTGTAGAAACCACCTCCATCTTGAAGAAAAGAGTTTAAAGAATTTTAAGAACGCCTTTGTACTTGTGTTGAAGGTCACACAAATTGTTTGGAAAGGTGATAAAAGACCTCTGCAGGGAATCCTTCTCTCAGTTTCATTTTCCATGGGATTTATTTCATGTTGCGTTTGTTATGTAAAATATTTATAGAAGTTAAAGATTTAGATGATTAACTATTGTAGCCCATGCTATGCAGGTAATACACATTGCTCAGGTAATGCATTGTTTTCAGGTATTCTATTTTTCAACATATTTTGCTGTATGAAGGTACTCTATAGTAAAGTGGTAGTACATTGTACAAGCTGCTTTAGTGGTGTGGACTTTGTTCTATCGAATTAAATCGAGGAGTAATTGTTAATCATTGTTATTGTGTATAGATCTGTATAGAAAAAAAAACCTTGAAAGGGGCATGGCAAATCAATGACATTGTGTTTGTTGTGATGTGAAGGGTCTGATTTAAAAGAAGATAAATAGCCTTCAGTATGTATAATGCAGCTAAAAAGAAGCTAATATGATATTTAAAGTATTTTTGTCATACATACTTGGGACTAGAGTAGTCTTCATAAACTGTAGATATTAGTTTTAAAAAATACATGTACTTAGACATGCAAGGAACAGTGGGATTTCAGGAGATACCCAGAAGCATGTTTTATACTATTGTAAATCAGGTCCTCTTAGTATCTTTGTAGATCTTAATTTTTTATATTGAATTTTATTTTAATGAGATTTGTTGTTCTGGTCGGTATGGAAGATAACCCTCTACGTCCGATGTCTCGGATCGGTACCGCCCCAGCTCTTACACATAGATGTCAAAATGATAAAGATGTGATAAAGATGTGTGTTGTGGGGGTGGGGAGGGCTTTATTTGTGCTTGAAGAAGGTACGCATGAGTAAATCTGGAGATAATTCATGGCTAGGGTTAAGTTCTCTCTGCCTGCAGCCTGTAATTATGATATCCAATTTCACCTCAAGGTAAATTTTAATGCATTGCCTGTTCATGTTTACAGTTATCTTGGATATTATGTTTATCAGTGTATACCCTACTTCTGAATGAGATTATTGGGGGGGGGGGGCTAAATTAGACTACATGTCTCTATTTTTTGCACTGAAAGTTTTGCTTATAGATGCATTGTTGATTAAACTGTATAGATGCATTTGAAATGTGTATTGTTCACAAAGGAAATATATATACTTTTGTAATAAAGTTGATTCAGTTGTGAATATAGTGGTGTTTATATTTGTTCATTTGTTAATTGATTAAATTATTTTTTTTGAAGTATTTTCGAATGAGAGAGGCGTGAAAAGGGGAGTGAGAATATTGATTTGTTTTTTTTTTAATTAAACTTGTTTATTTTATTTACAAAGTCTTATTCTTCATTCAGCCGACAAAATCAAAAAATAAATCATTACATATGGTGGCAGCGGTGGGATTTTGTCATTTAGGCTGAGTGAATTATTTTTATTATTTTTTTTTTGTTTTGTATTGAAACATTCATGTTTGCTTGAATTGAACAATTCATATCGTTTGTGATTGAAACATTGTTTATGTTGATTGTTGAAGAAAAGTTCAATAATTGTTTAATTTCTTATTAAAGTTTATTTCAGCTCAGTCCCACTTGAAAGAGAACTCGGTCCTTGATAGTCTATTGGTTTTGTGGTCTAGAGTTGTACGATGTCGTTACCTGGTTGGGTTCAGAAGGCTGTAGAGCAGGGTCAAGACTTGTCTACGTGTATTGAGTTGTGGAAACATGCTTGTGCAGTGGAGCGGGAAGAACGACAAGTTAGACGGGAGAAAGAGAAAGATGAGCTAGAGTTACAGAGAATCAAAATGGAGAATGATGAAAAAGAGAGAAAACGTCTGCATAATAAAGATCTTGAGGAGAAAAGGTTAGAGGTGAGAATGAAAGAGTTAGAACTGCAAGAAAGAGAGATGAGGGAAATAGAGACTAATCCAGTAGCATTGGTAGAGAGAGAAGCGAAACATGATGTTAAGTTTTTATTACCAAAATATGTGGAAGGTGAAGACATAGATGTTTTCTTAAGATCTTTTGAACGTTTAGCAACTCTTCACAAGTGGCAGAAAGCAGAGTGGGCTCTCAGACTGATACCACAACTGACAGGTAAGGCGTTAGATACATATGAACGATTAGGAGAAGGTGAAGCAAATGACTACGATGTCATAAAGAACGCTATTCTTAAGCGGTACAATCTTACAGCTAGCACGTACAAAGATAAGTTCAGAGGGTGTAAGCAATTTCCTAATGAACGGTTTAGGGAGTTTAGTAGTCGAGCTACCAATTATTTTGACCACTGGTGTCAGATGGAAAAGGTAAATAAGAACCATGATAATCTGGTAGATGTTCTGATGCGTGAACAGCTTACGTATAGTTCTTCTAGAGATCTTCAGATCTGGTTGAAAGAGAGACAACCTAAGTCAGTAAAGGAGATGATAGAATTGGCAGAGGCTTACCAGAACGCACTTAAAGGTACCCAGGTAACGAACAAAGGGTCTGTGCTGCAGAGAGAGGTAAGAAACCAAGGTATTGGTGTTAAAAGCAATAACAATCCTGTGGTAGGTCAAAACAGGGAAGAGAAAAAATGTTTTCAGTGTCATAGAGTAGGTCACTTTATGAACAATTGTCCTCTACGGAAACAGGTACCCAAGAATTCTAGCCCTGACGCTAATGATAAAGGTCGACCAACTCAGGGATATTCTAGTAAGGATAAAGCAGGTTTGATTCATTCTCCTACTATATCGAAAAAGGGAGTGGCAGTGGAGCTTCCTGTTATAATAGATGTGAAGAAGTCTGTCATTGAGTCAGTTATTTGTCAGAGTGGACTTAGGATCGAAACAGGTACGGTGAACGGTAAGAGTGCATCGATACTCAGAGATACCGGGTGCACTGCTATTTTAGTATCTGACAGATTGGTTAGTGATGATGACAAGACAGGGGTGACAAGTGATGTTACCTTGGCAAACGGAAGTTCACAAAGATGTTCAGAGGTCTGGATACAGGTAGACACGCCTTTTGTGAAAGGTAAGGTTGTTGCTTTGGTGATGAACTCTCCATTTGCTGATTTGATTGTTGGTAATTTTACTAGGGTAGATATTCCAGTGGAGAAGTCTACAGGCCCTGTTAAGTCAGATGACGAGATGTGTCAGGCAGTGGAAACTAGAGCTTCAGCAAAGAAGGTATCACAAGATAAAAATGAAGGTCTTGGGGATAGATATGTGGTAGAAGACATGGGTTCCAGAAATGAGTGGATAGAAAAATAAGGTAAGGATCCTAGTTTGGAAAAGTGTAGAGACAAAGAGGTATCAGAAGGAACGGAGAATGGTAGATGTTATATCATGAAAGAAAATGGAATGATGTATAGAGTGTTTACGACAGTTACTGACGAGGTGCTAAAGCAAGTGATCGTACCAAGTAAGTTCAGAAAGCAAATATTGTCGTTGGGTCATGATATTCCTTTAGCAGATCACATGGGGATCAAGAAGACGAGAGAAAAAAATCTAAGGAATTTCTATTGGCCAGGTATTTTTGAGGATACGAAAAAGTACTGTCAATCTTGTCCAAAATGTCAAAAAGGAACGTCAAAGTCGAAGGTAAGTAAGGTACCTCTAGTTAAAATTCCTTCAGTTGATTATCCATTCAAGCGTGTGGCGATCGACATGGTTGGATCATTGCCGAAAACAAAACGAGGTAACAAGTATATCTTAGTGATGTGTGATTACGCCACTAAGTATCCTGAAGCAATACCCCTCAGAAGTCAAGATGCTGAAGTCGTAGCGGAAGCGATGATGGAAGATTTTACGAGACTTGATGTTCCCAAAGAGATACTATCTGATCAAGGTACAAACTTTATGTCCTCACTAATTACAGAGCTTTGTCAATTGTTGAGCATACGCAAACTTAACACAACTCCATACCATCCACAAGCCAACGGTCTCGTTGAAAGGTTCAACGGAACGCTCAAGAGAATGCTTCAGATTTATGCTCAAGACGAACCAGGTAAGTGGGACAAATTGTTACCTTATTTGTTGTTTGCATACAGAGAGGTTCCCCAAGAAACAACTGGATTTTCTCCTTTTGAATTACTTTACGGAAGGTATGTGAGAGGTCCTCTAGCAATACTTAGAGAGAGTTTGGAGGAAGAGGAGGCGGATAGTCAACTACAGCCGTCAGTACTCAGTTACATTCTTGAAACCAGGGAAAGACTGGCAAAGATGACGGACATTGTATCAGAAAATGAAGAAGTAAGTAAGATAGAACAGAAAAGATACTACGATCGGAAAGCAAGGCAGCGATCTTTTGAAGTTGGTGACAAGGTACTGGTTTTATTACCTACAAGTACAAAGAAGTAACTAGCTCTGTGGAAGGGACCAGTGTCTGTTAAAGAGAAAGTAAGTCCAGTCTATTATAGGGTTCAGTATGATAATGGTGTCAGAAAGGTGTACCACATCAACATGTTGAAACGGTGGATAGAGAGAGATGATGACAACGTTGTAAGTGATGAAAAAGTAATGACTGCGGTGTGTCAAGCAGACTCTATAGATGATGATGATGATGATGAGTGGATTGGGAATCCGCTTATGCATGTTCGAGATACGGTTAAAGATGTAAAAATCTCTTAAATGCTGACGCAAAAACAAGAAGGTGAGTTACAAGATTGTTTGGATCAATTTAGTTCTGTTTTGTCCAATGTTCCAGGTCGAACTAGTCTGTTGAAACATCGTGTGGTGACCACAAGTGAAATACCAGTTTTTCAGAAACCTTATCAGATACCACATGCATTGAGGGATGAGGTCAAAAGAGAGTTATCAGTTATGTTGGAGGCAGGTATAGTAGAACAATCGGTGAGTCCATATGCCTCACCTGTGGTAATCATTCCTAAGAAAGACCAATCTATTAGGTTTTGTGTAGATTACCGTAGACTAAACGCTGTAACTCAATTTGATCCAGAGCCCAATGCACAGATAGAGGAAATCATTGACAGACTGGGAGAAGCTAAGTATCTTAGTAAGTTAGATCTCACTAAAGGATACTGGCAAATTTTACTGGACGATGAAGCAAAGGAGAAGAGTGCGTTCATCACACCATTTGGCCATTATCAGTTTACTGTGATGCCATTTGGTATGATGAATTCAGCAGCTACTTTCAACCGATTGGTAAGAAAGATCTTAGTGGGTCACGAAGAGTATTCAGATGCTTTTATTGATGACATTATAATTTTCAGTAAAGACTGGAACAGTCATGTGGGTCATGTAAAAGCAGTTCTTACATCTATTCAGAACGCAGATCTTACAGCAAATCCAAAGAAATGCGAGTTTGCGGCTAGAGAATTGGAATTTTTAGGTCATTTAGTCGGAAACGGTCAGGTAAAACCAACATCAGACAAAGTACAGGCTATTTTGAATATACCTGTTCCCACAAAGAAAACGGGGGTAAGATCATTTCTTGGCTCTATAAACTTCTACAGAAAATTCATAGCAAATTTTTCTGAAAAGTCAGCTTGTTTGTCAGATCTCGCTAGAAAGTCTAGCCCGAACAAGGTTGTGTGGAAGGATGAGCATGATATATCATTTAGACAGTTAAAGTCAGACTTGGTTAGTTCTCCGGTTTTATGGAATCCGGATTTCACATTAACATTTATTTTGCAAACAGACGCAACTGACAGAGGTCTGGGGGCGTTATTATTGCAGGAGAAAAGCGGTGAGTATTACCCGATAGAGTATCTCAGTAAAAAGCTTCTACCTAGAGAGCAGAACTTTGCTACGGTTGAGAAAGAGTGCTACGCAATTGTGTGGGCGGTGCAGCGTTTGCAGAAGTATCTGTATGGGAGAGAGTTTATCATAGAGACAGACCATCGTCCGTTACAGTGGCTTAAGACTATGAAATCTCTTACGATGGAGTTTAGTTTTACAGGAATATAGGTTCACTATTAAGCATATCCCTGGAGAAAACAACAAGATGGCAGATCTGTTATCACGATCGACATAAGTCTTGTCAACTTTATCTGTTATTTATTTACAATGGACATTGGTAAATAAATGGGGGCGTATGTAATAAAGTTGATTCAGTTGTGTATATAGTGGTGTTTATATTTGTTCATTTGTGTGATTAAATTATTTTTTTTTAAGTATTTTCGAATGAGAGTGGCGTGAAAGGGTGAGTGAGAATATTGATTTGTTTTGTTGTTTTTTTTTCGAATTAAACTTGTTTATTTTATTTACAAAGTCTTATTCTTCATTCAGCCGACAAAATCAAAAAAGAACTCATTACAACCTTATAGTAAATACACAGGTTTGTATTTCCAGCAATCTTTGAAAAATATGTAAACATTATGGGGGTTTTAAATGGTGCAACCCTGTATATTCAATATTAAATAGGCATTATTTTTCAACGAATTATTATATATCTGAATGATCAATAACATGGAATTAAATGAATATTTTTCAGTTATATGAAGATGAAAAATCTAATAGTGAGCGGTTAAAACGTGAGTTATCAGACACAAAGAAGGAACTCCTGGAGGCGAAGGGAGAGCTGGACAGACTGCTCAAACGCAGCGAACAGTCGCGCCTCTCTGACACCAACGAAAAGAGGGTTAGTGTCACCATCCCAAACCTGTCCCCACCCAATCAAACTTCCCATCCCTAACCAACAACCAAACCCTGACTGTCGTCATCAGGTGCTACACCTCAGGCCCTACACCATGTTTCTGTAGCTAGTACAAGCCATAGCAAGACATGGTTCCTTGATCCTTATACGACAGTATGTAAAATGTATAAAAACTAAGGATTCAGTTTGTAGAGTTAGGAATTATGATTAAGAATCTTAAATCAGGAAAGCCTGCTAGTTATCTGATGAATCAAAATTTCAACCTCAAATGTACTGGTACCCACTCAGGGCGCAATATTGAGAGCTAATAGATTGCATTTGCAACCCTTATTCAGGTTATGAAAGTTTGAAATTAAAAGTCAGTTGCCATTCAGTGACCAAAAATATCTCCAAGCTGTCTGACAAAGAACTTCCTGTCAGTGACTATAAATATTTTTCTTAACAATCCGAGCATGTTGAGAATAGTTTTATTTTATGAAATCCATGCAGTTGTTTGCAGATTTATTTTCTGTGTAATTTTCAGGCACATTTGAAAAAATAATTAATTGCCCTACTTACCAACCCAAAGTTTAAACGTTCGGACCGATAGACTTTGACAAGTCTATCTGTCAAACAAACAGATTTTTACAGGTGGCCTTAAGAATTATTTGTATATTGATATTTATAAATAATGATATAGCATGCATATTAGAAAACAGATTTAGATCCATTTGATTTTTTATCTTTGAAGACTATGACATTTATTGCTTGTTTTTCAGGAAAAGAGGGCTTTAGAAAGGAAATTATCTGAATACGAAGAGGAATTAAAGGTGAGGCCTGGCAGTGGAGGTTGAATGTACTCTGTTCCTCTCTCCCCGTGTGTTCACTATCCTTTTGTTTTTAACATGACACCATTTCCAATTTCGATTTGTAAATTCATAGAAGTGTTCTGACTGTCCTCTCTATTTTCTAACATGCTTAAATTCGCCAGTAGGTGCAAGATTTTCTTGACTTAGTCTCAAAGGAGTTAACTTCCTTTAACTGTTGAACAATTTGAAAAATCATTTATAACTTTGATTGTCATATATAAGTGATTGCCGTGTCATTTATTTAGCTGGTGAATCATATATGATGTATCTCATAGGTCAAGCATTTACAAGTACTGGTTTAATAGATTGATATTGGCTAGTTACTAACCAAGCTTTTGCAGTACTCCCAAATACACCAAGTATTAAAAGCTACGACACGTTCCAAAAGTCAACTCAGATAAATGGTGTTATTCTATCCTAAACATAAATCATATATATCTATCAGCAAAAATTAAGGAATAAGTTTTTATTTTATGACTGTACAATTTGTAAACATTTTTGAAAAAAAACCGCGGAATATGTTTTCAGTGGCTACAATTTACCTATAATTAGTAAAACAAAATGTCAGTATTTCTTATGTATATCCATGACTTCTGGACCCAGACTGTAGAAATTTGCTTTGCTTGATCACAATATCACGATATATACGCACACAGTGGTTGCCTTGGTTATTGGTGGCTTTGTACATTTTATTTCCAGCAAATGAACAAAATTAAGGCAGAAAACACAAAACTTAAGGAGGAGAACCGTGCCCTGACCAGGGACATTTCCAAGCTCTCCCGATAGGTAATCGCCTCGTGTCTGCATTGTGGTCTACATTCAGTTTAGTTTGTTTCGCTTTTTTATTTTTAAAGAAACATATAATCAGTTGTTAGGTGGGATACATGGTCCCTAGCACCCCTACCCCTCCTTTTTACCCCTTTTCCTTTCTAGATACTGAAATTCATTCTGAGATTTTAGCTGTATTTGTCCTTAGTACAGAAATAATATTTCATTTTGGCTGGGGTGTTAAATTATTAAAAAGTATTATGATTTAAAAAAGAAACAGAAGCTAGAGGCCCTCTCCTCGCCAGTCCTGGTAACCCAGTAACCAGTAAATGTGTCAAAGAACTTGAGAAGGATTGAAATACCTATAATTATACAGCCCAACACCAGAGATCCTAGTTTGCAAATAACGTATCTATCTGAGAGAAAATTTAAAATGGTTTCTGAAATGATATATTTTTTATAATTTGTTAACTGCACATGCACAAATTCTTATCATTCCTATAGTTTGTTTTGAATGATATCTGAAATGATATTTTTATATAATCTTTTGACTGCACTAATTCATATGTTCCCAATGATATTATACACTTAGTTTATGTCATATCTTCCTACCTCCCTCCCTCTGCCACTTAAATACCGGTATGTAGTAGTTTAGTGACATGAAAAAACCCCATAGGTGTTATTTTATCATTGATTTATCATTGCAAAAGGAGCAAGGTAAAACTGACAAAGGGAGACTACTGCTGTGGTATCTAGATCTTCTGTGTAGGGTTAACACCAAGATGTTGTGTATACACAGCCTGTTCTAACATCACATTTGTCTAACTAATCTTAATTCAATGTTGTGGTGGAAATAGATTTCTATTGTTGGAACAGAAAAAGGAGTCCTATATACATTCAGGAGATGTAAGATCTCTCAACAAATTACATTGAATCAATAATAAAAAATGATTTCTGACGTTATGAAGGTCATTGATTGCTCTATGATGGATGAGTGGTTAAGTATCTGATTTATGTGCTTTTGGCTTAGTGTTTGAGCCTTGTATATGAAATAATATTTAAGTCCACATGTACTAGATACCTCCCTACCTTTTGCTCAGCAGGAGAGATGAATGCTTCTGGGCTTTTAAATTTGAGTTTCAGATCATTGTGGTAGATGTAGGTTCGAGATATATAGCTCAAGGTTCACTGGTCAACAATGTAGAATAAAGGTCAATTGTGTGAACCCTTCACTTATGTCAATGACATCATAATTTGGGGTGAATTAGGTGAAAGTTCAATCATTCAATTCAGCAAATAATTAAATACCTTCATAAGTTCATAGATTGCTTGAATTGGAATTTTCAGATATGGAACGATAAGTGCGAGCAAAAGTAAACTAGACACCTAAAAAGTGCTTTATTTAATTATAAGCACATCTATTTTATGGAATCCCAATATGCACCTACAGTGTATAGTCAAATGAAACGAGAACATTTCAACAAATAGGCCCATTCACGATAACTGCGGTACTGCTCTTTTGCAGTGCAAATTGATATACTTTGCCGAAAATTTAGTAGGTAAATAATTAAATGACGTAAATGAAACAATTGACGTTACGTCATATTTCACCAAATTATGCCATTTTGCCCTGCAAAAAAGCAGTATCGCAGTTACCGTGAAGGAGCTAGGGGATGAAGGACCATACTAGAAACTGTCATTGGTTTATGCTCTAGTATTTTAATGTAGATTATTTTGGTATTTTGTTTAGCTTACTGTACATGTATTTGGCTGGATGAGATAAATATCTGATTTATCAATATAATAATCCTATAGCATATTATATACACAATTATAACATTTTATAGTTAACAATATAGATCTTAGGACTAAGCAACATAACAATCTGATATTGTAAACTATTCAGTTTATTAAATGTGTTAACTTTGGAACTTACTTTGGACAAGGCGCTCAAATGTATTACAGAGAGATTATCAACATAGAGATATGGTAGTCTGATAGATTTGATTTAAACACTTTACACTGTGTGTAAACAAGGGTGCCCATAGAACTCTAGCTTTCTCAGGAATAATTATGTTTTTGCAAACATGAACCAATCATATTAAAATTATTTTCTAATAATTCACAGATGTTCAATTCAGTATTGAGTAATATGCAATTTTGATGAAATCAACTAAGATGAATTTAGAAAGCAACAGCATATTAAACAAAAATTTACATTAAGAGTATATGGTTGAAATATTTTTAAGTTTAAATTCACTACCTGTCATGACTTGAGTCAGCTTAAGATCTAGTGACTTCTACAATCTACAGGAAATGCAGTGCATGTATAAGCTTACAATTGTTTAGGAATCTGAAAACTTGAGCTGTTCATGGATGTCTGAAAACTTCATTTTTTTCTTACCGGGTACTTTAAATTCGGATATGAACAAAAAATGTGTGCTATTTATGAAAACTTCTCCCCTTAGGATCTGGAATGTGATGAAGAATTTCCTTTCATGTAAAATTGTGTGAGAATTGCTATATTGTACACAGACACACTGTGTACCCCCACCCCCGCTATCCCTGTAACTCGCGTATGAATTAACTTAGAGAGGTACCTAAACTCTATATATTTATACAATGGCTGAAATAGTACTAATTTATTCTTTGTATTAATCAGTGTTAATATCATGTGATGCACACTCCACAGACTTCAGGTCATAAAACACGTCATTCTGTACTTCTTATCCTGGTATGAAGTAGATAGGATTCATTATATTTGGTGCTATATATACCACTGTTTCCAAAGCAATGTGTCTTTATTTGTAAATAGTGTTTGTGTCTATGTGTCTGCTTGTTATAAAGGTCCTGATGCAATGTGTCAAGTACTAGTTATGTAGTATTTGATATGGACCTTATTTTCACAGTCATGGAACTTTTGTGTTGATCTTTGTTTTTATTATTATGTCGTTATTCCACTCTTGTAATTTTAGCGCTTGTGCTGTACCCCAAAACCTTTAGCAGTTTATTTTTTTTAATTAATGATTGATTTAACATTTATATATTGTCTAAGAACAAAAAAAGAAGGAAATTGATCAATTTTGTAAAAAATGTTAGCTCAGGAAAGGGAACAGATAGCATTGTAGGAGATGGCCTCTAGAAAGGTCAAGGTCAAGCAATTAAAATAAGATTTATTCTGAGGTTTTATTTAAAATTATTAGGAGAATGTTTATTTTGTGGCATTTGTGGTGGGGTTGTATGGTTGTATGTTCCACCTACCACTTGTTGATGACTCTCTAGTAGAGCAAACTGTTGTAAAGAAGTATCTCCTTAAGGTACGTAGTCAATGAGATTATCATTAATTCTCTTTTATTTTAGTGTTTGTGAGTCATGTCATACATGAATATATGATCTTTGCAATAATTATTGAAAAAAAGTCAGACTGATATAATTGGATGGTTACATTCACTACCCTAACTTTTAGCCCATTTATCAAAGAGAGACCATTCAGAAGGAATATATTTAGCCATGGATTATCCCACTGACGGGCTATATTTAGCAATGGATTATCCCACTGACCATTTTTTCTTGTTAAGTGGTTGCTTTTCAGGGTGACATGTCGGACCCTGAATTAGTAGGGCAGTGACTACCAAAAGCTTCTCTGGAAAAGTGAATAATTTTTGTATTCTGTTTTAAAGGCCTTATTTTCATCAAAATTAAACTTGTTAGCTTTTTTCCCCTAAAAATATGTAAGGAATCTAGTCAATATTTTACAGATACAAAAGAATTATTTCCAGCAATCCAATGCAATACATGCAAAAGCAAAAGGAGAAAATGCATCATTTTTGTTTTGTGTATTTTGGATTTTCTTTCAAACTAGACTAATTTATTAAGAACTGATTTTATGGGAGATTTTTTTTACAATCACACTTCAGAATTGTATTTAAATAGAACTAAAGATAGTCAAACCCAAATATTTAATCAAAACCAGAGTTTTTACTTAATATGCAAATTAGTTGTTCAAAATGATGATTTTTTTCCCTGAAAAGCATATAAACTTGCCATTTCATTGTTAAAATGGAAGATATTCAGTTAAATAGCTAAATTTAAGAAGAAAAATTAATTTTTGAATGATATCTCATTTTTCTACATTTGACATGTTTTGGTTTTTATCATGGGGAGATAATTCAGACATTATTACCTTTGATGAAATTGTATAACATCTCTGATTTAGGTGACATGTTGGACCTAAAATCTGTAGAAAATTGATTATATTGTAAATATCATTTTAAGATTAAGGAAACTTTTATGTTTACCTTCCAAATAATAATTGTAGAATGTTATAAATGCTAATACAAAGTAGATCTGATCATGTTTTAAGTAGTTTTTGAAAGATTCATTAGAACTTAAGTCTATAAGAACAACTTGAACCAAAAAATTGTTGCCTAAAAGGAGTGCAGCTTTTTTGTAGCTTATTCTTGCCTTCATTCAAGTTTAGAAAACTTGTGTAGTACAGATTAAATATTAAAAGATCATACTTAAACATATGACAGGGTAATTAATATCTCAAAAGTTAAGGTCAGACTTTGGGTCAAGATTTGATATTGAAATGACCCCTGATCCTAATCTTGTAGATTATATTACTCTTGTTGCCTGGGTGACATGTTGGACCCAAGCTATGTTTATAAATGACACTGAATAACCTTTTACAGAGGTCAAGTTGATACTGCCATGAGCAGGTGGTATGTTAAATTTTTGTTTGTTCCCCACACATAATATGTATAGTGTCATGTCTTTCAGAGGATTGTAGCTAGTTTTTTTGTTTGATAATGCTCATATGTCAAGAATTGCTATGAAAACTTACTGTGATTTTGTGTTTTCAATACAAGGATAAGAAGTAAACATAATGATGGCGTTGAATCTGTCGCTGTGGCAACGATCACGTGACTTACGGTTGATATTGTGTATGCATCACAATGGGTTTCTGATGTACGTCAGTATGTTGTGAGGAGTCTTTAAATGTATGAACCTGACCGAGCGATTAGATACCATAGCTGTAAAACTACTTAATAAAACGATCTAAACTGAATGATTGTTAATTTCTTTTTTACTCAGCCGATGCAGTGATAGAGAGCTAGGTAACATGTAAGACATGAATCTATATGTGAGAATCTAAGTTAACACACCATCATAAAAAAATAATTTAAATTTGCAGGTGATGAGTTTGTTTTACATGCCGACCCTCACATGGATGTACTGTTCCTCGAAGGTCCTCTTAACCTCGTGATTTATAATTTTTACGACAGTACCTCACAACATGGAAATATGGACTCGCATGCTTGTTCGTCGTAGCGTAATGGAATCCGACAACTGACCAGCAAATTTTGAAAAATTGCCAGCTTGTGCTTATTAAAGAAACTTGAACTAGAGGTGTGGAAAACCATGAACAAGAAAGCTGAATTTGTTAAAGGTGTTCAACATATTTACCAACTAAAAAGCAAATTTCCTTTGATGTGAATGCTTTGAAATTTTATGTCATGTTCAGAGAACTTATAATTTATCAGAATATATAGAGAAAGCTAGTGTTGAAATTACTTCTCCGTTTAGGTTCTAATTTGTCGAATGACTAGATTTGCAAAGGTTTCTGAAATTTCATTCACATTCATTTTTAAAATTTGTATCGATGACAATTCACGTGTTTTAAGGATCATAAACATTTTTTAATCTGATTATGTAAGCTGTTTATATATAGGTGCGATAATTGTTCGAAATTTTCATTAATTTTGTCTCTGAAAGACGAAAGTTGATGTTGATCAATTCCGCATCATTTATCTTCTTATTACATTTTAGTTGAACTTTCAGATATGCCTTCTGAAACGTAGACAAGAGATGTAACTGATTTGCAATCCTAGTAATCATACAGTTACAAATGAATTAACGGCCGTCTTTAATGACCAGTCTTTACAGTTATTCACAGTTTCATTTATAATGCACACAGCATGCAGTTTATTCATAGAAGCATATTTTAAAAAGTTTGAAAGATTCCGTTTCGTTTCCTAAAATACCAATATCCACACGGGTATCGGTATTTTCCGGAACGGAACGGAATCAGAAGAAAAGTTTTCAGAATATGTTATATACATTGTCATTCTAATATCTTAAAACAACTAGTGACTATAAGTTCATTCGTGAAAGAAACGTGTAATGAGTTATAGAGCAATGAGTAGTATATTATTTTAATAGTTCAAACATCATACCATTGAAAAACAATCTTCTATGTATGATAGGTTTAAATGAAGTAATGTTTTTTTTTATTCTGTTTCCCCGTTGGGCACCACTTTACTGGTTCCGTTTCGTTCCGTTCCGCAAAGTACCAGTAACCTCTTATTTCTCTTATCCTAGAGATACTTCCAACAAAAATGGTAACAATTGGACGAAGACCGATAACAATAGGTCACCTGAGGGATTAGGGTGACCTAAAAGGATCTAGAAGTACACGTAACATTTAAACATGTAGAATGCACTTGATTACACATCAGGGTATACGAAATTTGAAATTGATGGAAATCTCATGTCATTTGATACAGTTTCCATGCACACTACACTCGATTTCAACAATTGTTACATTGTTAGCTATTAATCATGCATGTATTTAAATATATGTGAAAGTTTTCCCTTTTCAAAAGTGTTTTTTCAATTTGTTTTACATTTTGATATAATGTATGAAATACAATAAATTACAACAGTGATTTAAATCAATCAGAGTAAAAATATCAATTGTAAACTATGCTTAATTCTAATTAAAATTGAATACTGCTCGTTCAATTGTCTTCATATAGCATCCCTAATGACTAAGATAAATTGTAGAAAAGATTAACACGAAATGGATAGGTTTGGACATGTATGGAAATGAGGAAAAGTACAATGAAAATTACAGCTTAATGCAACAAAATTATTATATAAAATGTATTATAATTACAGTGATGAAGCTAAGTACAAAAAGAACAAAAACTATCAATAGAACAAATTTAATACAACAAAGAAATATTCAAATTGCTATGAACTTACCCTCAGGATAAAATAGGATTTTTAAGGTATAAATCACATTTGCAGACAAGGCAAGAAGTTAAATATTGTAAATATAAGCAATAAATTTTTTTTATTTTTTAAAGATATAGTCTCATTACTGCAGCGGTGTGTGCATACACATTTTCATAACGCCCTAACGCGCTTTACTCAATTTGTATGCACACACCGCTGGAGTTATGCGACCATATCTTTAAAAAATAAAGATCCAATGCTTAATTAAATACAGTAAGCTAGCGACATACAAAGTGTAAATCATCAATTTCGATTATTCACATTAAGAGTTCGATGCTTATTTGCATATTATAAATATTTCTGTAAATTACACTGTTCTTTAGTATTTGAAGTAGATAGTAAATGTATCACTTTATAGATACTTGGTTTTACGGAGTAGTATTTTTAATATACTTTTCTCAAGCTACAAAGTGCTGGCCAAATAAGTAAAAAAAATGGAAGTCATCTACAATCTCATTTAAGGTTGAAATAGTCACATTTTCGACACTCACATGTTAATTTATCATACCTCCCTGTTTCAATCTTGAAGTCATGTGAAGACAACCGTAAGCGTGTAAATAATTTACGATATTTTACCTGTCAGTGAATTGATTTCTTTAGAAAAACTTGTAAACAAAAGTTATCAACAACATGTTTATACAATTACATTTTAATGCATTACTTATATCGTTAACAACTTTTTGTTTAAAGACATTGCACATTCTAGCATATATAATATCTAAAATAACAGATTCTTTCATGGTACTGTGATATAAATCGGCCAAGCCTAAGGTGCACAATTCTTTCCTAATATTCGAAATCCATGTGTCATTGTTTTTTTACCAAGTCTTCGTAGCATGCTTTTAAAATACAGTTTCTATTGTTTTTTTTTTAATTTGAACCAGTTTTGAAAGAAAATTTGTTTCCTGAAAATTTCTAGGGGAATATACCTAATTCATAATATACTGCACTGTAAATTTCATGTATTCTTTCTTACACCCAAAACCCTCTTACAAAAATTTATATGAAATTTTTCTACATCTTGACCTTTATGGAATCCCCAAATTTCAGCACCATAGCTTAGCACACTTTTTACATAGGTTTCAAAAACATTTAATTGAATTTCAAGATTAAAATTCAGATCTTTCATTTTTCTAGGTATGCTGAACATTGCTTTGTTTCCCTGTGCTGCACAGTGCTTTTGTGTAGATAAAAATTTACCATTGTAAATAAACAACATACCAAGATAGTTAAAATGGTTCACTACTTCTACGTATTTGCTATTGTATTCCCATTTTCATTATTTTTATTACGTTTTCCGTTTCTAAAAATTACAATTTTGGTTTGTGGTACATTAACAGGTAAGTTCCATTCATCAATATAATTGTGCAATGTGTTCAGCATATTCTGCAGACTCTCGGGCGAGTCCGCCAAAAGAACTATATCATCAGCATACATAATTAAAACATATTAATCAATTGTAATTCAATTGATGTACAGTTACTATTTATAAGATATTTTTTTCAATATTAAGGTACATTGAGAATAATAATGGGGACAATATTACACCTTGTAGAACTTCAGCTGAGATTCTAAATGTTTCTGTATATATACCTTTATGTTTAAGACATGCTCTTACATTTTTAGATTCTGGAGTACAAATATGGCATCATTTGTGCCTACACCTGGTTAAAAACTAAACTGAGCACCAGTAATGATAGTATATATCTGGTAATTGTTTAAATCTTGCATTTCACCTTTTAAAAAAAATTGGTACAATACAATCTTTTGACCAATTGTCAAATATATTATTAAAAAGTCTACACAAAATAGGTATCATAACCTCTTTACATTTTGAAATTACAAACTTCATTAATAACACCGTCTTTAGCATTACTAAAGGTAAATGCAACAAAAATCTTATCTTTTTCTATAAACGTTAATAAAGCTAATTCCCAACAAAACTTGGATTCGATTGACAAAACACAGGAAAAACTAACAACAAATATCTTGCCTTATTCCTGTAATATAAAAAAAAGATTTCATAACAGTGCATAAATGGCCCTAACTGAGAAAAAAACCTTGAATGTCTCGTTGAATGTGTTTCAAATATATACCTTTTAAAATGATTTCCTAAGGAAATAGGAACAAAGTTTTTCATTAAGGATCTTTTGAATTTCCTGCCGGAAAAAAGGACTTTCGATAGAATTTGAACAAAACTCCCACAGGGTTTAAAATCTGTTTGAAAATTTTAATTCAAAATTCTTTTTAAAAACCCCAGAAGTCTGAGTTAGTTAAATTAAAAGAAAATACTTGTATTCCATTGAAAATATAATTCCTGTAGGATATTATTTCTCATAAGGGATATTATTATTTGAAGGCATCTATCTCACTTATCAGGTTGTTAAATAATCTTTAGGCAATAGTCTTGCATATGTATTTTTACGAAACTGCTGCTTATAGACGGGTACACAAATGTCACCGTGGTACATCCGACGCAGTGTTAAGAACAAACATAATTTATATTGCTAATCTGTTTAGGAAAACTCGCGAAGATTTGGATAAGTGTTTGTGCTTTTGAAAAAAGATTAAAAAAAAGTATAATCATAGATTACCAAATTGCCCTGCGATTCCAAGTCTATTGTAGTATTAATGTGCATGTGGGCTATTCTATTGTTGTTATTGTCACACTCAACAGATCTCGACAAACGAATGAATTCACTTGCTTCTGATCGATCATTACTAGTAGAGTTGTTGGGTTGCAACTGACTTACACTTCGAATTAACTGAGCATGACTAGCAGGTGCCTTTGTATCCAATGGACCGGTTTCTGTAATGGTATGACCATGACTGGCGGAAGCCCTTGGATCTAATCGACCGGTTTCTGTAATGGTATGACCGTGACTGGCGGAAGCCCTTGAATCTAATCGACCGGTTTCTCTAATTGTATGGCCATGACAGGCGGAAGCCCTTGGATCTAATCGATCGGTTTCTCTAATTGTATGGCCATGGAAGGCGGAAGCCCTTGGATCTAATCGATCGGTTTCTCTAATGGTATGGCCATGACAGGCGGAAGCCCTTGGATCTAATCGATCGGTTTCTCTAATGGTATGGCCATGACAGGCGGAAGCCCTTGGATCTAATCGACCGGTTTCTGCAACTGACTGAACCTGATTATTGGAGGTGTCCAGTTGATCATTATCTCTGAACAGCTGATTATGCCTGGCAGAGGTGTGAGAGTCCAATTCATCGATGCCTCTTGATGATTGACTTCGAGTAGGAAAAATGTTTTGGCCCGATCGTTCAATACCCTCTCTTTCTGTATCATAATGAGTATTGCACGGCAATACAGATCCATTTGTCTGATGATACATTTCATGGAATATGGATATTTAGGGATATCATAAACATATATCAGTCATATTTGCATTATCAATTGTCTCACTAAGCTGAAGAGAGTCTGATCTAAACGGTAAATATATAATTTTTCCATTCCAAACAAAAAAGCAATTTTCACGCGTATTTAACAGATGTTTTTCAGACATTTTCTCCATTATAATTCGTCACTGATGAGTATATCCCTTCTGTACCCAAATATTTTCTAAAATATGAAAATTAATTTTATGAATTAATTTCAAAGTTTATTGTTATATATCAGAGGATTTCAAAGCATATCCACCTCGATTGTTTACATTTTTACTTCGTTGTTATACGGATCTGAATTTTTTAGAATAATATTTCTTAAATCATGCATGTTTACATTTTACTCTATCGCAAATACATTCTTTTTTTAAGTTATACAAAAACATGACCTATATAAAGCTCGTGTGCACATTGATAAGCCCTTATCGCAAAAAGGTATGAATCTGTGGAGACGATTCGTTACAATTGTGGAAAATGCCCCTTTTTTATGCATTTTTGTCACATTGAATGCATTACCACACTCTGAAAAATAACATATTAATCCAAGCAACAATGTAAATCACATACCTAATCTCCAATTGTTTATGTATTAACTGCGCAGTAGGTGCTATAAAAATAACCCAAGTATTTGATTGGTTATTAATATGACAGTGATTTAAAAATACAGACAGATCACCAACTTAGAAACAGTTACTTTCTGTTTGTATGTAGTATATTGATTAACTAATTATCGTTTAACTGTGGTAAACGTATTACAGTATACCTTGATACGTTCCATATCGAGACGACCCAGCATCAATAGTGGGATTAAGATGTGATGAGGTACACAAATATATGCCCCGAACAGGACTTATGGGTTGTCCTGCAGTCCAAAAATAAATACAAATAAATAAGAACCACCGGTGTACCAAGTCAGGTAGGATGGTACTAAATATTTGGTGGCCCGACGCATGTAAATAAGGTCTTGTCAAAACTTAATTTAAATCATAGTATTTAATAGAAATTATGAGAAAATACATTAAGATTTTGAATTAAAATTAATGATGATATATTAAGATCTAAGCCAATCAATTATCTTCCAATTGACTGACAATAAGAACCTGACTAAAGATATTTTATTAACATTCATAGCATGATGAGTTTTATTTATTGAAACCCAGTTGATTGGAGATTAAATTTTCATGAATTTTTCACACAAAATTGAAAATAAAATTATTTTCTCTACCTACAAATCCAAAGTTCAAACATTGAAACAGTAGGCTCGGCAAACAAACACTTTTTTTTACAGATGGCCTTAAGAATTCGTAATATAATATTTAATGATATAACATATTAGAAAACAGATTTATCCATTTGATTTTTTTTATCTGTGGAAAACTTAATGATATTTATTGCTTGTTTTTTCAGGGAGGAGGGCGTTAGAAAGAAAATTATTTGAATAAGAAGAGGAATTAAAGGTAAGGCCTGGCATTAGAGGATGAATGTACTCTGTTCCTCTCTCCCCGTGTGTTAACTATCCTTTTTTTTAACATGACACCATTTCCAATTTCAATTTGTTAATTCATAGAAGTGTTCTGACTGTCCTCAATTTTCTAACAAGCTTAAATTTGCCAGTAGGTGCAAAATTTTCTGTCTTAGTCTCATAGGAGTTAACTCCCTTTAACTGTTGAACAATTTGAAAAATCATTTAACTTTGATTGTCATAAAAAATGATTGCCTTGCCATTTATCTAGCCGATGAATGATATGTGATGTATATCATATAGGTCAAGCATTTACAAGTACTGGTTTAGTAGATTGATATTGGCAAGTTACTATCCAAGCTTCTGCAATACTCCCAATTAAAACACTGCTGTGATGTCATTCCTTTGTTCCTGCAGTCAAAAAGTTTACCTGTGACAGTCCGATATTAGTGAGCTTCTTAATATCAGACCGTTACCAGTGGTTACAGTACTCATAAAATCGGACTGTCACAGGTAAATCAACAATGAAATTCAATGGCACTGTTTCAAGTACGATATATGCCTCAAACACCTCTGTATGAAAAAATATCAGACAGTTCTCGGCCCTAACGGGCCTCGAAACTGTCTGATATTTTTTCATACAGAACTGTTTTCGGCATATATCCATTACATACACCCAGTATTAACAGCTACGGCGTTCCAAAAGTCAGCTCAGCTAATGTTGTTACTCTATCCTAAACATAAATCAAATAAATCAACAACAAAAATTAAGGAATCGTGTTTATTTTATGACTGTACAATTTGTAAACCTTTTTGAAAGAACTCTGAATATGTTTTCAATGGCTACAATTTACCTTTAAGTATAACAACAACATGTCAATCTTTCTAACGTTAATCCATGACTTCTGGACCCAGACTGTAAAATTGCTTTGCTTGATCACAACATCACGATATTTACGCACACAGTGGTTGCCTTAGATACTGGTATCTTTGTAAACTTTATTTCCAGCAAATGAACAAAATTAAGGCAGAAAACACAAAACCAAAACTTAAGGAGGAGAACCGTGCCTTGACCAGGGTCATTTCCAAGCTCTCCCGATAGATAATCGCTTCGTGTCTGCATTGTAATCTCCATTCAGTTTAGTTTGTTTTCCTTTTTTTTATTTTTAAAGAAACATATAATCAGTTGTTAGGTGGGATACATGGTCTCTAGCACCCCTCCCCCTCTTTTTTCCCCCCTTTTCCTCTCTAGATACTGGAATTCCTTCTGAGATTTTAGCTGTATTTGTCCGTAGTACAGAAATAATATTTCATTTTGTCTGGGGTATTAAATTATAAAAAAATATTATGATTTCAATATTAAACAGAAGCTAGAGGCCCTCTCCTCATCAATCCTGGTAACCCACTAACCAGTAAATGTGTTAAAGAACTTGAGAAGGATTGGATTACCTATTATAACAGCCCAACACCAGACATCCTCGCAAATTCTCTATCTTTCTGAGATAAACTTTAAAATAGTTTCAGAAATGATAATTTTTATAATCAGTTAACTGCACCAATTCATATCATTCCTATAGTTTGTTTTGAATGATATCTGAAATGATATTTTCATAATTATTATCTTTTAACTGCATAAATTCATATTGTTTCCAGTGATATTATACACTTAGTTTATCTCCCTACCTCCCCCCTCTGCCACTTAAGTATGAAGTAGTTTAGTGACATAAATAACCCATAGGTGTTATTCTATCGTTGATTTATCATTGCAAAAGGAGCAAGGTAAAACTGACAAAGGGAGACTACTGCTGTGGTATATAGATCTTCTGTGTAGGGTTAACACCAAGATGTTGTGTATACACAGCAGCCTGTTCTAACATCACATTTGTCTAACTAATCTTAATTGAATTTTTGTGGTGGAAATAGATTTCTATTGTTGGAGCAGAAAAAGGGTCCTATATACATTCAAGACATGTAAGATCTTTCAACAAATTACATTGAATCAATAATGAAAAATGATTTCTCACATTATGAAAGTCATTGATTACTCTATGATGGGTGAGTGGTTTTAAAGTCTCTGGTTTCTGTGCTTCAGGCCCAGTGTTTGAGTCTTATATGGTATATGAAATCATATTTAAGTCCACATGTAATAGATACCTCCCTACTTTTTTACTTAGCAGGAGAGATGAATGCTTCTGGGTTTTCAAATTTGAGTCTCGGATCTAAGAATCCAGTGTTGAGGCAGATGTAGGTTCAAGATGTATAGCTCAAGGTTCACTATAGACAATGTAGAACAAAGGTTAGTTGTTTGAACCCTTCACTTATGTCAGTGACATCACAATGTGAGGTGAATTATGTCAAAGTTTAAACAAGCACATCTATTTTTATGGTATCCCAAAATGCACCTACAGTGTATAGTCATATGAAATGGGAACATTTCAACAAATTGAAGTTCTTTGGGACGAAGGACCATACTAAAAATGTCATTGGTTTTTTTTTCTGTAGTATTTTAATGTAGATTATTTTGGTATTTTGTTTTTCATAGCTTATATGTATATGGCTACATGAGATAAATATCTGATATATCAATATAATAATCCTATAGCATATTATATACACAATTATAATATAATAGATTAGATACACGATTATCACATTTTACAGTTAACAAATGAATATAGATCTTAGGACTTACTAACATAACAATCTAATATTGTAAACTATACAGTATATTAAATGTGTTAACTTTGGAACTTACTTTGGACAAGGCGCTCAAATGTATTACAGAGAGATTATCAACATAGAGATATGGTAGTCTGATAGATTTGAGTTAAACACTTTACACTGTGTGTAGACATGGATGCTTATAGAACTCTTCTCTCACTGCCAATGTATCTGTTCATCATCAATGTGGCAGCAGTGTGCTATTGTGATCAAACAAATCACTGTTACAGAGATATTTTAATCTAAAATTTTGACGGTCTCTTAACATGCGTATTTGTCATACATGTTAACTCTACCGATTTACGCGGAAGTCTACCGCTTTTTAGCTCTTTCTCCCGCCTACCGCTTTTATTTAAAAATCTACCGCTTTTCTTCAAAATACGTTCTTTGTTTTGATAGATAGCCATTTTGGAAGCCATTGTGGTCAAAAAATCTCGTCGGGTTTGAAATTAGCGCGTGACTTTGAATCGGAGGCACACAGACGCTTTTTTAAGTCTGGTGAATGACATGTTTTCAAGCATGTGTTTTACATTGAACGATGAAAGAAGCCACACTTCCCGTGATTACATTAGTTACAAGACTGTCGATATTATCCTCGCCAAGGAAAAAAGAAGCTTTGCAATTCCACACGTGGCTTTAACGATGACTGATTATATCTTTTAACTTGACCATAACAGTAAACTTGACTTGCAAAGCTGCACGATTTGTGATAAGCATGTAAACATCGTTTTGATATTGAAAAAGAATATACGATTTCCTACTAGTCCTTGCTTCTCTTCTATGTTAAATTTTGGCAACTTAACTTATTTTTTTCTGAACAAAGGCAATTGTTAAAGTTTCTGCACTCAAATATTTTTTTCTTCCCCCTAAAATAGCATTAATACCGGTAATCAATATGATAGTAAATGCATGCAAACATTTTTATTGCATGTGTTGATATTATTAAATTTCAAAAATCTTTTATATTTTAGTTGATATTGTTAATTACTAATTGAAAAGCTTTTCTACATAATGTTGTACATAAAAATATGTGCTTTGAAATATACGCGAAAACGGCCGCGCACGATGCTACCGCTTTTCGGTTCAAAATCTACCTATTTTTCATCACTGGAGGTTAACATGTATGGTATTTGTAAATAATGGAAGAAATAACGTCAATTTGATTAAGCATACAGATCTATACAAAGTTTCTTATAAGACTATTTATCAATTTAGCTTTTTATTAGAGTAAGACCATAAATGCTGCATATTTTGATGGGTGTAATGCTAGTTAGACAGACGTTTAGATGCTTTGCTTTAGCTCATTGCTTTACGGTACAGTTCGGCATTAGTGTTATATCACAAATTATTGTAGCCGTGGCAACAGATCTCTGTGTTTTTCTGATTTTTCTGGGACTTTTTTTTTCTTCAGAAAATGGAAGCTTTGAAAGAGGACAACAAGAGACTAAGAGAAGAAAACGGCGCTCTGATCCGGGTCATTAGCAAGCTGTCCAAATAAGACCAGTTTAAAGAAGATTGATTATATTGTAAATGCCATTTTGAGTTTGAATTTTGAGATAAGAAACTTTTATATAAACCTTCCAAATAATAATTCTAGAATGTTTTAAATAACAAAACAAAGTAGGTCTGATCATGTTTCATGTAGTTTTTCAAAGATTCATTTGAATTTTAGTCTATAAGAACAACTTGAACCATAAAATTGTTGCCTAAAATGAGTGCAGCTTTTCTGTAGCTTATTCTTGCCTTCATTCAAGTTACAGATTAAATTAAAAGATCATTCATAAATATATAACAAGGTAATTAATATCTCGTAGGTAAAGGTCAGACTTTGGGTCAAGATTTGCTATTGAAATGACACCTGATTCTAATCTTACAGATTATATTACTTTTATTGCCTGGGTGACATGTTGGACCCAAGTTATGTTTATAAATGGCCTTGAATAACCTTGTACAGAGGTCAAATGAACACTGCCATGAGCAGGTGGTATGTTTATTTTTTGTTTGTTCCCCACACATAATATAGTGTAAAGTGTCATGTCTTTCAGAGGAATGTAGCTAGTTTTTTTTTGTTTGATAATGCTCACATGTCAAGAATTGCTATGGAAACTTATTGTGCTTTTGTGTTTTCAATACAAGGATAAGAAGTAAACAAAATGACGGCGTTGAATATGTCGCTGTGGCAACGAACACGTGACTTATGGTTGATATTGTGTATGTATCACAATGGGTTTCTGATGTACGTCAGCATGTTGTGAGGAGTCTATAAATGTATGAACCTGACCGAGCGATTAGATACCATAGCTGTAAAACAACTTAATAAAACGATCTAAACTGACTCTGTGTTATTTTCTGTTTTACTCGGCCGATACAAGGATGGAAAGCTAGGTATTGCATAATTCTGTACTTATGTATGCTGTATCTGGTAAAATGAGATCATTCCACTTTATAGTCTGTCCCAAGATATTTATGCAGCATACTTGGACGATTTTAATAAAAATACACATACCCGTGAAAGAAGTGCAATTGAAAAACATGTAGATGAAAGGGAAAATATCCAAGATAATTTTATTCACACATTTCATTTCTCACGCAAAAAAATTCACAAGAATGAAAACAGATTTCTTACGGAGATTTATAATGGAAAATGTTTACATCTTTTCTCCATTCAGAAGTCACTCGGAATACCTCGCACAATTTTTCAACGTTATCATCCTGGTCTGTTGCAATTCAAAATATCACATTTTTTAGCTGTGTATTGAAACCTGAGAAGATGGAGGGGGCGTTTCAAAGGAGTAACCTTAGAAATTTTTCATACTTTTGAATGAACATAAGTTTGAACTCTGAGGTATTTATAAATATTGAGTAATTAAGCAAAAATGTGAATTGAGGTACGAAAGTGGTAGATTATATCATAATTACTGAATTAAAAAAGTTGAATAATTATGATAAAATGAAATACCATATATATGTAATAAAATGTAATAATATCCTGATGTGATGTACATGTAAATAAGTTTTACTACTAGTGTACACGTTTTATTTCAACTTGGTGTTTTGTGGTAAATTGAGAATTTTTTTATTATATTCATGTAACTTTAGACCTGCTGTTTCTTTTGTTTCTCACATGGTTCTGTTTCCACCACTTTTTGCTTAGTATATTGATTCATTCATTCACTAAAAGGAGAAAAGTCTTTGCTGTGTTTATTTGGGACGCCCTTTCTACTGTTCAGGTTTCTATATACAGCAAAATCAGAGTCAACGCGGAGATTTTGCATTGCAAACGACATAAAAAGTATTTGGATAATAATGTTGGAAGTATTGTGCGAGGAGTCCCGATTAAAGACGTCAGATTTAACCATTATAAATCCCCACAAGAGTGTTTTTTCGTTCTTGAGTCACAAATCATTAATCATTTGGAGTTTGATAATTTTTATTAATATGGTAAATATAATGAGATAGAAATGACTTAAATAGTAAAACATTTCATGTAGATATCAATAACTCTGTAAATACAATGAGTATGATGATACATTAGTATAGATCATTATACCTGTCTAGTGCCATTCAACTATAATCCTCCCCCTTATATAAAATAATAACCTAAACAATGCGTTTTAACTTAAGCCTCAATCCTGTGCCAGTACGAAATATTTCTTTCGAAAATCATCTCTCGATTTGCTTTGCAATCCAGGTCCTCGTATACTAGTATGCCACCCCTATAATCGTGAACAAGATATATTGCTATATATATCAAATGGGTAATACATCTACATATTTAAAACAGCGATATACAAATTCACTATGCTAATAATTTGCAGTTTTGTATTCTTTGTCAATTAAGTGAATGATATATTTCATGATTTTTCTCCATACTAGACAATGCGGCTCACCTGTACATTTGCGGAAGGCTTTTCGAAAAATCTGCCAAGACGTTCCCTTAATCAACTCTTGGAATTCGCTACGGTTTCTAATGACATGAGAAACTCGAAGAGCTGGCAGCATAACCTTAAAAAGAAATATTTTAAATTTTATTTATTTTACGCTTTCTTAAGGAATCTATGTTTGTAGTATGTATGTTTGAAAAAAGAATTGCATGGCTCTTTCTGAATGTGAATTGATTCGTTATATCAAACTGTTTGTTACTAACTTCTGCTATCCTTTTTCCAACTAGGATGCTGAAATGTTCTCAGATTCAGTTTCTTTGGTGGTTTCAACAGTGCAACAGTGCAACGGTTCATCTCATTGCAGATACCATCTGTGTTTTTTTTATCACCAAAAATCACTTTTTCTGACAATTGTCGTTTTCTATACACGAAAAGTTGTACAAGTTTATTTTTCAAGTACATGTAATTAGTGTTTCACCAAGAGAAGAACGCAATATTTCTTTCTATTAATTATCACAAAAATTAAATAAAATTGGGTCTACATTGATAATTTCCTACAACTAAATTAACAAAACAACTTAATCAACAAATTACAAACAAACGATTGGAAAAAGAAAATAAAACTCTCATAAAATCCAAATGACAATCTCACTAAGAAATTATGCATGAAATAATAAAAACAAATCTTTAAGAAAGCTCGATGGTCGTGTCCATTTTTAGACTGTATTGATTTCCCCTAGGAGAAGAGCTCTATATAAAAATACTTTTATGAAATTATCCAAATTAGTTTTTCTTAATAAATAATAGTTTAAAGCTAAACAATTTATATCTTAAAATTTTAGGCAGATTGTTAACCATCCAGCCTCCTTAAAAGAAGAAAAGAATGATTGTATATTTTAAATAGGCATGTCGCATATTATAGAGAAAAATGATAACCTAAACAATGCGTTTTAACTGAAGTGCCTAATGCCTAAATTAAAAAAAATAACTATGGAACTAAACATATATAAAAACCATACTAAAAAGGTGAATGGAATTTTCTCTTCAAAAATTTGATTTGTATCCCTACTGCCATCATTCAAATAGGGCAATCGATTAAACTGCTAGTTTCTAATTGCCTCAAATCTCTCATCGTATCTGTATAGTTTTACATTTCACTGTCAGTAATAACATGTAATAGATAATATTGCTTTCTATTGTTCAAGTTCTTTATTTCAATTAAATATTAAATTTATTGGCAATGAGCTACTGTATAAACAATATAACTCATATTACAAATAGGCACACAAAGAAACACAAATAATTCATAATACACAATTTGCATTTAATTCAAAATATGACATATTAACGAACCTCCAATATATGGCGGCGGTGCCACACCCAGTCAGTAAGTAGTAGATTACGCACTTGCATAAGGTATGACTGTATATAAAAACACCATATATATTTAAGTTTAAATCTATAAACACTACAGACAAAGTTATCTAAAAAATGCTAATACATTTCTAAAAAATATTATATTTATTAATAATTTTATTGTTCTCACATAAAGGATATTGGTATTACTATGTATTGAATAAAATACAAATGAATAGTTATTCCAGAACATGAAAATAACTTTCTTACCGTAAATAATGCAAGGTATCACTCATGCCCCAGTCACATATTCATGGATTAAATGCCGGATTATCTACGGAAGCGATCCGGTTTCATTCGTGGCGATATGTATTGACCCGTGGCTTTTCCGTCTGTTATCGTATCCAAACGTAGCAATACTTGTATAGCTGCGACAATTTGTGAACATGTTCAAAATTCCAATACGGATGAAACCACCGTAGTACTTCCTTAGTAAAACTTACTAAACCGTTTAAGAACGTAGAAGTCCGTTTTAACTCCGTATAAATCTGTAGTAATTCGTATGTATCAATTTGTTTCCATTCCGTAGTGCATCCGCACTAACTCCGTTTCAATTTACAATCATTAGATTTTCCGGTGTAAACCGTGGAAAATATTCCGTAGTAGAACCGCGGAGTTGATCCGTGAATGTGATCCGTGAATGTGTGACTGGGGCATAACACAAGTTTCACACCTGAACACTCTCAAGGGCGTCAGCGAAGTGAGACTCCGTATAAACTTGTTAAACTAGTTTAAATCTCAAACATTATAATAAGTAAATAAATAATTTCGCAAATTAGTCTCACTTTGCTGAATATCATAATAAAATAGAAAACAACTAGATAAATGTTCAGAAGATATTTTTAATAAGTTTTAAGAAACATAATCTCTAAAAAAAGGAATTTGCGCTGAACAGAATCTCTATAAATAGAATAAACACAGGTAAAAAATACGGTACCCGATTCGCGCAAATAACACGTATAATTTTAACCATTAGAAACAGATCTAGACAAACTATTAGAATTGGGGTAAAAACGCTCCAAATCTTTCGCCGTATCTGTATAAATTTCGCTGTCAGGAATAACAGATCTTGACAATCTAATAAAATTGGGTTAAAACTCCTCAATTCTCTAGCCGTATCTGTATGAATTTCACTGTCAGGAATAACATATCTTGACAATCTAATAAAATTGGGGTAAAAACGCTCCAAATCTCTCGCCGTATCTGTATGAATTTCACTGTCAGGAATAACAGATCGAGACAATCTAATAGAATTGGGGTAAAAACGCTCCAAATTTCTAGCCGTATCTGTATAAATTTCACTGTCAGGAATAACAGATCTAGACAATCTAATAAAATTGGGATAAAAAGTCCTCAAATCTCTAGCCGTATCTGTATGAATTTCACTATCAGGAATAACAGATCCAGACAATCTAATAAAATTGGGGTAAAAACGCTCCAAATCTCTTGCCGTATCTGTATAAATTTCACTGTCAGGTATAACAGATCGAGACAATCTAATAGAATTGGGATAAAAACGCCCCAAATCTCTAGCCGTATCTGTAAACATTTCACTGTCAGGAATAACAGATCGAGACAATCTAATAGAATTGGGGTAAAAACTCCTCAAATCTCTAGCCGTATCTGTTTGAATTTCACTGTCAGGAATAACAGATCGAGACAATCTAATAAAATTTGAGTAAAAACGCTCCAAATCTCTAGCCGTATCTGTATAAATTTCACTGTCAGGAATAACAGATCGAGACAATCTAAAAGAATTGGGGTAAAAACTCCTTAAAACGTTAGCCGTATCTGTTTGAATTTCACTGTCAGGAATAACAGATCGAGACAATCTAATTGAATTGGGGTGAAAACGCTCCAAATCTCTCGCCGTATCTGTAAAAATTTCACTGTCAGGAATAACAGATCTAGACAATCTAATTGAATTGGGGTGAAAACGCTCCAAATATCCAGTCGTATCTGTAAAAATTTCACTGTCAGGAAAAACAGATCTTGACAATCTAATAGAATTGGGGTAAGAACGCTTCAAATCTCTTGCCGTATCTGTATAAATTTCACTGTCAGGAATAACAGATCGAGACAATCTAATAGAATTGGGGTAAAAACTCCTCAAATCTCTAGCCGTATCTGTATGAATTTCACTGTCAGGAATAACAGATCGAGACAATCTAATAGAATTGGGGTAAAAACGCTCCAAATTTCTAGCCGTATCTGTATAAATTTCACTGTCAGGAATAACAGATCTAGACAATCTAATAAAATTGGGATAAAAACTCCTCAAATCTCTAGCCGTATCTGTATGAATTTCACTATCAGGAATAACAGATCCAGACAATCTAATAAAATTGGGGTAAAAACGCTCCAAATCTCTTGCCGTATCTGTATAAATTTCACTGTCAGGAATAACAGATCTAGACAATCTAATAGAATTGGGATAAAAACGCCCCAAATCTCTAGCCGTATCTGTAAACATTTCACTGTCAGGAATAACAGATCGAGACAATCTAATAGAATTGGGGTAAAAACTCCTCAAATCTCTAGCCGTATCTGTTTGAATTTCACTGTCAGGAATAACAGATCGAGACAATCTAATAAAATTGGGGTAAAAACGCTCCAAATCTCTAGCCGTATCTGTATAAATTTCACTGTCAGGAATAACAGATCTAGACAATCTATTAGAATTGGGGTAAGAACGCTTCAAATCTCTAGCCGTATCTGTAAAAATTTCACTGTCAGGAATAACAGATCGAGACAATCTAATAGAATTGGGGTAAAAACTCCTCAAATCTCTAGCCGTATCTGTATGAATTTCATTTTCAGAAATAACAGATCGAGACAATCTAATAAAATTGGGGTAAAAACGCTCCAAATCTCTTGTCGTATCTGTATAAATTTCACTGTCAGGAATAACAGATCGAGACAATCTAATAGAATTGGGGTAAAAACGCTCCAAAATTCTAGCCGTATCTTTATAAATTTCACTGTCAGGAATAACAGATCTAGACAATCTAATAAAATTGGGGTAAAAACTCCTCAAATCTCTAGCCGTATCTGTATGAATTTCACTATCAGGAATAACAGATCCAGACAATCTAATAAAATTGGGGTAAAAACGCTTCAAATCTCTCGCCGTATCTGTATAAATTTCACTGTCAGGAATAACAGATCTAGACAATCTAATAGAATTGGGATAAAAACGCTCCAAATCTCTCGCCGTATCTGTAAACATTTCACTGTCAGGAATAACAGATCGAGACAATCTAATAGAATTGGGGTAAAAACTCCTCAAATCTCTAGCCGTATCTGTATGAATTTCACTGTCAGGAATAACAGATCTTGACAACCTAATACAATTGGGGTAAAAACGCTTCAAATCTCTTGCCGTATCTGTATAAATTTCACTATCAGGAATAACAGATCTAGACAATCTAATAGAATCGGGATAAAAACGCTCCAAATCTCTAGCCGTATCTGTATAAATTTCACTGTCAGGAATAACAGATAGAGACAATCTAATAGAATTGGGGTAAAAACTCCTTAAATCTCTAGCCGTATCTGTATGAATTTCACTGTCAGGAATAACAGATCTTGACAACCTAATAAAATTGGGGTAAAAACGCTCCAAATCTCTTGCCGTATCTGTATAAATTTCACTTTCAGGAATAACAGATCTAGCAATCTAATAGAATAGGGATAAAAACGCTCCAAATCTCTCGCCGTATCTGTAAAAATTTCACTGTCAGGAATAACAGATCGAGACAATCTAATAGAATTAGGGTAAAAAAGCTCCAAATCTCTCGCCGTATCTGTAAAAATTTCACTGTCAGGAATAACAGATCGAGATAATCTAATAAAATTGGGGTAAAAACGCTCCAAATCTCTCGCAGTATATGTAAAAATTACACTGTCAGGATTAACAGATCTAGACTCTCAATAGAATTGGGGTAAAAACTTCTCAAATCTCTAGCCGTATCTGTATAAATTTCACTGTCAGGAATAACAGATCTTGACAATTTAATAGAATTGGGGTAAAAACGTTCCAACACTCTCGCCGTATCTGTATAAATTTCACTGTCAGGAATAACAGATCTAGACAAACTAATAGAATTGGTAACAGTAGATTGACATGAATACAACCAAATTGATCCGTTGAAATGCAATTCTGATAAACTCACATTTTTGAAGACATTTGTTGAACTATTTAAATGTAAAGTTTTAGTGGCAGTGTTTTGGCCGTAAAAGTGACCAGCAGCTGATGATTTTTTAGTTTTTAAATCTAGATCATTTTCACAATCGTTGGTTGATAAAAAGTTGGATTTTAAAGTTTTTTGTAACCGTGTTTCGGCCGTAAATGTGACCAGCAACTGTTTTTAAAGTTATTTTTACAAGGTCATTTTCATGTATTTTTCTTGTAAAAATATTGAATTGTAAAGATTTAGTAGCAATTCTTTGGTCAACAATTGTTAATGAAGAGGTCAGGTCACGGTGAATTCCCAAGTGAACTTCTTCATGCCCCGATGAATCTGAAAAAGCAAAGTTTCATACACATCAAATTGGTATTTTATAAATAGTTTAAAGTAAAAAAAAAAAAAAATTGTATAGACATATACAATAAAAAAATTGCTCATTAATTTCAAAGTTCAGAAAAATTCAAAAGTTATTCTTTCGTAAATTTAAGAGTCAAATTCATAATCTTCTATATTTATGATGTTTCTACGAGGAAGAAATTTGCGACCGCGTGACAGCTACTTTGTATTTCAACCGGATGATTGAGTTTATAAGTGCTTTAAGGCCATAGCTGTTTAGCAAACGCAAATTATATTTTGCCTTTTTGGTTATTAGACATTTCAACTGCTGTTGGTAAAACATTGTCTTTTGATAAAAGGGTTTCATATGAACACCAAATTAACGCTTAATGAAACTAATCCCAAAACTAAATCCTTTACACCAAAATAACAGTATATTACCCTCGGTTAAGTATATAAGTATCATAGTTTTATTCCTTTGAATGTTACGTGTTTTTCTAACAGAATTTTTTTCCGACTTAACTTTACCAGCGACAACTTTCATCAAGAGGCACTTGAAAATGGCATTGCGGGTACTAAAAACCGATTAGAATCCTGCGTTAAACGGCACTTAAAAAACCATCGGTGGTCCCGAAGAAGCGATACCGGGTAAAGATGGAAACCAAATATGCCAAGAGGTTTGTACTGAGTGAAATCGGAAAAAAACCCCAAAACAATGAAAGCATTGATTTAATTTGTGGACTGAAAAAAAATCCAATGCAATAAGATGATGTTTACTCAGAATTAAAAAAAAACTACTCATGATAACAAAAATCCATCATTCCTATGTCATATAATTTTGATTGCAGTGCTTATTTTACTTTGAAAAAAAAAGAGATTGTTCAAAGACGTTTTGTAAGTGGGGACATTACAAACAAATAGGTAGTTAAAATGGATTACAATTTAGGAAGGGCATAGATTAATAGAACTGAAAAGATTTGAGGCAATATATCAGCTGTTTTGTCAATTCATTTTAAAAATATACAATGTGTGTTTAAAGGGATCTAGACACAATTTTGGATCAAAATTGAAGTTTAAAAATACACATTTATCATAACCTATTACATGTGTATGATTTCTAATAAATTATTATAAAACAAACTCTTTTTGAAAATATGAATTGACTTTCAAAAAGGTATTCATTGTCCTCTACTTTTAATGTATAAAACAATAATACATGATTTTTGCTGTTTATATGTAGTAAATAAAACTTCACCCAGCGTTGATACATATTATATCTTAATGCGAATATATTCATTAAGTTGTTCTTTCTAAGGTCCACCGTAATGGTTTTATATGTAATGTTATTCCTATATTTGTCAAATCAAGCTTGATCATTACATTTTGCTTCTTTTTGTTTACTTATTAAATTGTAACGTATAAACATGATCAATATTGAATCGTACCCTTTCCTCATCTTCTCTTCATGCTTTTTGTTAATTTTTTTTTTTTTGCTGTCAACATAAACTGTTCATTTGCACTTAATGTGGTATCCTGGTCTTGTTGATCCCTCAATGGAACAGCCCCATACTCCGGAGAGTCTGAGAAATTGAAAAGGCTGAAGGAGTTACTTAAAACACAAACTAAAAACAAATAACAAAAGCTTAAAGGAAATTGCACAAAAAAAGTACAGACATGCAATTAAAAAGAGAACATTTTTGATTAATAATTAATTAAAATAATTAAAATGAATGAAATCCATTCCTGAAAAAATGACAATAACAAACTGTCAATAATTTAATTATGCCAATAGGTATGTTATAGTCAGTACATTGATTTTAAAAGGCTGCTTTGGTACTGAGAGTCAGCCATTTTGTATTTAAACTGGATAAATGAGGTTTCGATTGGATTCTTAAAAAAGGCCGATGTTAGATAATAAAGTTAACAACTTTATAAACAATCTCTAGAAACTCCAAAAGCAATGGGCTATAGAACATTTTTATAGTTTCTTATCATGCTTACATTGTTAATTTGTTGCTTGTTTATTGATAACACAATTAATAGTTATAAGAAGAGTACAATTCTTTACGTTACAAAACTATGAAGATATATCACGGACAACTATTCCAAAATAAATATATACTTTAAACACGACGCACATTTAATTTGTAAGTGTTAAAATTTGACGGTATAAAGCAGAGAAGTTTTGAAAAGACATTGATATTTTGTTAGAGTTTTTTTTTTAAATTCAAACATATATTATACATTTTTAATTACTTATTACAAGTGTATCATTTCTAATAATTTAAAAGTGAATATTATAAATGAAACTATTTTTGATAATATGAATTGAGTTTCAAGTTATTCATTGCCCTATAATTCCTTTTTGTAAAACAATAATTATTTGGGGAGGTAGATATATGAAAATTTTGAAAAACAAAAACAAAACAAAATCACCTTAAATTATCATTATGCTAAAAATTAAGGGTCACATTTGTTTCTTCAAAAATACATAATGTTCCTAAAATTTAACCCAGAGTAGATACAGAGCATTTCATAATGCGAGTATATCCAATAAGTTGTACTAAAATAGAACTAAAGCTTACATATACAATTTTGTTCCTATATTTGTCTCATCACATTGTTCATTATGTTTTGCAATTTTTTATGGTCATTGATTAAATTGTAACGAATAAACATTATCAAAATGAAATTGTATACTTACCTCTTTTCATCCGCTGGCTTTTTGTTATTTGTTTATTTGCTGTCAACACAAACTTTTCATTTGGACTGAATGATGTGTCTTGTATGTGTTTATCCCTCATGGGAACAGCCTGATGCCCCGGAGCGGAGAGTCTGAAAAATGAGGGGGGGGGGGGTTAAAGGAGTAAAGGAGTTAAAAAACCAAACAAGAAACAAATCACAAAAAGTGTAAATCAAAAAAGTACAGACACGTGCAATTAAAATGAAAAGTAATTATGATTAATAACTTAAATAAATGAAAGTGATTTATTTGATATCCATCAGTAGGTATGTTATAGTCGGTGCATTGGATAATAAAGGGCCGCTTTGTGACGGCATATACTCTAAAACCTGGCCTGGCCCCATTGGCCTGGCCTGGCCTCAATTTTGGCCTCAAAATTAGCTTGGCCCCAAATTTTGGCCTGGCCCCTAATTTGGCATCTTCAAAAATTTTGGGCCTCAAATTTTAAAATTTCTCTTTTTCTCATTTTCTTAGATTATTATTAAATTTTTATTGATTTTTTATCGAAATTGAAAATTCCATGCTCTTTTAATGTTTAGGGAATAATAAATTTTTTCATATATAAATGACAGGTGGCCAACTGTTTAGGTCAAATTTATTTAATCTATGTCAAAATTGGCTTGGCCCCAAATTTTGGCCTGGCCCCTAATTTGGCCTCTTCAAAAATTTTGGCCCTCAAATTTTAAAATTTCTCTTGTTCTCATTTCTTAGATTATTATTGATTTTTTATTGATTTCTTATCGAATTGTGTAGGGAATAATCAGTTTTTCATATATAAATGACAAGTGACCAAGTGTTTAGGTTTAATTACTTTAATCTATGTCTTATCATGAAAAAATGACAATAACAAACCGGCAGCCATCTCAAAAATCCATAAAACGAAATACAATTTCAAAACAGAGCAACACGGACCTCCAAAAAGATAGAGGTAGGATCAGGTGCCTAGGAGGAGTGAGCATCCTCTGCTGACCGGTCACACCCGCCGTGTGCTCTTTGTCGTAGTCGGAAAAAAAACCCCGGAAAAGTCTGTAGACATTTAGATGATTAATTATGGTCTAAAAATGAATATGAAAAACGTCAGTCAGCATGTGATCAAGTGGAAGATTGTATTTGCTGACAAGGTCGTTTTATCGACCATAGAACTTACGAAAACATGACTATAAACGAGACTGTTGATAGTTTTGTTTTATCAACTTGTTTGTCAGTAGCTTGCCTCGCCTTAGAAACTGTTCATACGAAGAGCATGCCCTTGCGTATCCAATTAACTAAGAGACAAAAACACCATATGCAGGTGATGAAGGCATATTGCTACATAAGTAAGGAAAGTTGACTATAGGAAAATTGAAGTCTTTTTATCATAACGTTTATCATAACGTTTTGCTGTTAGGTTACCGTCAATGTCCATTTCCAGTTTAATTTCCAAATATGAAACAGATGACGCAGACTCTATGGTATCTTTTATTTCAAGTTCACTGGGATATATCGAGTCGACGTAAAAATGGAAATAACAATTGTTAATTGATAATACGTCGTCGAAAAAACAAAAAATACCTATGACATGCATGTACAGAACTGCTCTGACTTTTTTCATGGAATAGATTATGCTAATACCAAATCAAATAACTTTAAACTTAAGAGCCGCCACTCCATCTCCCATTTAAAAGTTAAACATCATTTTAAGAGACTGACCTGAGTGATATCCAAAACATTTGTAAACTGGTACATAGCATTAAATTTTCATCACCGTGTAATGCACTTTAAAATTTGCAGTTTGTTTACATTACACTGATCAAGCCCAAATTTCCCTCTCCAGCAAAAATTCGATATTAATCTTTTCTGTCGCTAATCTGCTAGATTGGGGTCAGATTAATTGCCTATCCTGTCATTTAATATTTCACACGGTCTAATTTAATTAATGGCATTTGAAAACGACTGCAATATTGCATCCTCCGATAAGTTGACTTAGTGATGGTCATTATTCATCCCCTCCTGATTAGAGTAGTTAGAGTATAGTTTCATGCATGTGTTGTTTGTATATATTTAGGAAACAATTTTTCTCCTATGGGGAATTGTCATTGTCATAATTTGAACAAAACAAAACATTTTGTGACCTTTGATGTTGGTAAAAATAAAAAATGGCATCTTCCATTAATTTGTTGATAAAAGAAGAGTTACTTTGATATTGTCCGATCCTGAGAGCAGTTTCATCTAAATACATTGCAAAAGCAATATGCCATGGTTATACAATGGCAGTGCAAAATCATATTCTTAAGTTCTTAAGAATTTGAAACAGACTGAATACAAATCTATTAGAATGGATTTTGACATACCTTTAGTGATAAGTATAAATTGTTAGTACTATATTTTCAATTGTAACTATTATTTTTAATAGACTAGCACTATAAGACTCTAAAGCCAACAAGTGGGATGTTCAATGTGCATTGAAAATAAATCAATAAAAAATTCAATAAAATCATCCAATATGTTAAGAAATATAAAAATAAATTTGAGGCCAAAAACTTTTGTAGAGGCAAAATTTGAGGCCAGGCCAATTTATGAGGCCAGGCCAAAATTTGGTGCCAGGCCAATTTTAAGGCCAAAAGTGAGGCAAGGCCAACTTTGTAGCCAGGTCAGGCCAATGGGGCCAGGCCAGGTTTTAGAGTATGCCCTTTGTGACTGAGTGGCAGCCATTTTGTATTAAAACTTGATGAATGAAGTTGCGATTGGGTTCTTAAAAAAGGCCGATGTTAGATAATAAAGTAAACAACTTTGTAAACAATCTTTAGAAACTCCAAAAGCAATGCGCTATTGAATATTTTGATAGTTTTTTTTATTAAGTTTACATTGTTTAATTGTTGCTTGTTTATTGATAACACAATAAACAGATATAAGAAGAAAACAATTCCTTACGTTACAAAACTATGAAGATATACCACAGACAACTATTCCAAAATATATATATATATTCTTTATACACGACGTACATTTAGTTTGTAAGTATTAAAATTTGACGGTGTAGATTAATTCAGAGAAGTTTTGAAAAGACTTATTAATAATTTGTTAGAATTGTTTACTCAAATTCAATCAAGTAAAGAAAATACATTTATAGAAACTACAACTGTCCTTGTATTGCACAACCTTTTGTTATCTGCTAACTGCGTTTATAACATTATTTTTATGATTAATAATTATAATGTAATGTGTAAAGAACGATGAAAATTACATCGTTTCCTTACCTCTTTGTTAATGACGCAATAGCCGTCAACACAAACATATGAGAAAATAACGAAACCGAAACCCGATGGGACCCTATTTGTATATGGGAAATTCCGCGGTTTTCTGAAAATGGGTAGAAAAAGCACACGGTTAAAAACTTGCACAGGGTATTTAAACTGTTTGTTATTTGTAATTTAAATAGCATTCAGTCAACAGAATGATCCATATATGTACTCAGAAGCAGAGTATAACGTCATCCATGAACATCAATGAACATGTTATCGTTGTACTTATTTTTCATAAACAAGATAAAAAAGACATAAGTGCATCTAAAGACAACACTATAAATACATTATTGTTATATTAACGGTTAAAAAACATCCACTTATGTAAAAAAAAAAATACACCATAAATGATCAATTATTAACTTATTTCTAGTTTATCCTTAGTAAATGTGAATTTTGACCATCAAGGATATAATCTTAAAATTGTATTATGAATGGACGACTAGGTATTTCGTTTTATCATGTATGATCAGGATTCTGACTATGAATGCAATTTTGTGGATACTTAATTAGGTTAATACATATAATATGCCATTTCATTTAGTTGAGAAAGAAAGAAAGGGAGAGAGAGAGATTTCGATCAATTTTTAAATTAGAATAGATGGTACATTTTGGTCTCCTTCATATTGATTTTTTCAATATCTTGTAGATATATTGCCAGATTGTTATTGTATGTGCATAGATTTTGGTATACCGTTGATAATGTGAACAACACACGACTGATTTCTCTAAAGTTCTAGACTAATTCAAAAGAAGATGGGTGGATAAGGCGTGTAAAATGCCCATACGCGGTCGGACAGGCTACTAAAAAATCAAAGTATCAACAAATCTGACGGGTTTTTTTAAAATCATTTAAAACAATACATATTTAACGAATCATTGATTTGTAACCTGTAGATATGTTCAATACTTGGAATATGTTGACTCAAACAGGCGTATACGTATCAAACCCTGCAAATATTGTCATTTTTTAGAACTTCAAAGCATTTTCTTTTATAGAGTGGGTCTGTGCTCCACATTTTTCTCATAGTCTAATTAAGGTCTAATGAAAAACAAACCGATTTCAATCAACAAAAACGTGGAGAGATGACCCACTATACATTAAAAATATCATTTTGTATCCCAACAACTGAACATATTGAAAAAATAATACAAGTCCGGTAATTCGTGACCTTAGTCACACATAATATTTAAAAAGCCGCCTTTGTTGTGTCTGAAATGGCTCAGTGGTTAGAGTACCTGGCATAAGCTAACCGTATATATCTAGGGTTTTTATGTTACGGGTTCGATACCACCAAAATTTCCGACAATATTTTTTTCTCTTATTTTTTGTTAAATGTATTAAAAACTGACTATAGTTAGAAATTTTGCTTTTGCAAAGTTGTATTATAATATATTTGAATAGATCTAATTGGGGAAAAATGAATTTAAAATTGTAATTCACTACTAAACCGAATGGGCATTTGCGCCATCTTATTCCCCCATCTTCTTTGTGTTTTTAAAAGTTTAACTCTCAAACAATAGGCCTTAATTCCATGAGCATCAAAATTAGTAGACCGAATTTGTACACAAACTTATACAGTTCTAATTTGCGGGGTCGCGAGGCTACCAACCAACAGTTTGTATCTATCATATTAAAAAAATATCAAACACTTTCATATTCTGTTTTATTCTTTGATAAGGTTTTTTTAAATTAGATTGGATAAATCGGTATCCAGAAATCAAATTGCAAATATTCTATATTAAAAAAAAACCACACACACACGAACAAAATAAAATAATTTCACAAATGATATGACACATTACATGGATTTGACCTCCCTTAAAATAAAAATGATAAAGAAAGGGAATGCCTGAGTATAAAGCATGTTAAAAGAATATAATAATGATTATTTTATGCAACATACAAATAATCAAATTTAATTTACGGAATTTGGGCAAACGCATTTAATTGGGTTACAATAATTGTACAAGTTATCACAAGGGGAATTAACTCGGTACAAATTGCCAAATATGCACAGGAAGTAAAAGTAATTCTTGGTACAAACTATCAAATTCCTCAACTTCCTCTTCCTTTTTCCCGCCAAAGAACAGTCTTTGTTAAAAACCACCGTTCACAAAATCTGAGATCATCATGCCACCGGTACGCTTGAGACAGTCTAAACTGTCAAATAAGCAGATCCAGAGCCAGAGGACCTCCCCAGCCAGAGGAAGAGGGAGGCGAAGGGCTCGTACTTTCCAACACGATGAAGCAACAACGTCCTTGGACACTGTCAATGTGTCTTCTTCCATCATGCCCACCCAGATAGAAGAGAGACAGCAACCACCACAGCAAGCTGGTGAGTCATTTAACATCCCCTCAGTTATTGAGGAATCCGATTTTAATCTTTTTGAGATAAGTGATTACCAACCTGTGCAAACCATTACTACTTTTGACCCACTCGGCAGCCACATCCCCCATAAACTTAAGCAAAAAATTTGTGAGGGGAAATTTATTGATTTGGCACTCCTTCTAAAGTCTGCAATCGAACTGGCTAACGAAATTGAATCAGAAGGGGAACTCCAAATCAGGGATGGTAAAATGTGCTTGGTAAAGCAAAAAACAAGTTCTTTTCTCTCTATCGAAAAGTGGACAACTGCTTTTATAATTTTTTCCAGCATTATGCTGGAGAAATATCGTACAAGAGCACAAGAACTGTTGAAATATATGCGGGATATCCGCATTGCGGCATCTAAATCCTCTGGTTGGTTCAAGTATGACGAACAATTTAGATTGAGGAAAGCGTCCGACCCTCACACCTCATGGGGTCAAATAAACACTGAATTTTGGCTGCTGTTTGTCAATAACAACAAGTCACCTTTCAATTCTGACCAGCCTCAAATTTCGTACAACCCTCCCACCAAACATCTACATCGGCCAAATACACCGAGCAATAACTACTACTGCAACTTGTACAACAGCGGTAAACAATGTCGTTTCTACCCAAATTGCAGGTTTAAACACAGCTGCAAGTATTGTGACGGAACCCATGCAGCAACAAACTGCAAGAAACCACAGTTCAAATACTAATGGTACACAAGCTAACATATCATTATTAACACTGGGTAATACTCCAATTAAAATTGCTCGCCTTAAACACCACTTAAAAAATTACAAACACAAAGAATTTTTGATTAATGGTTTTCAACATGGTTTTCAACTACAATACTTGGGCCCAAGAAGACCAAGACAAGCAAACAATCTTCAAAGTGCTAACCAGCACCCAGCAATCGTCAAACAAAAAATCACCAAAGAACTTTCATTACAAAGAATTGGGGGGCCCTTTAAAGAACCCCCTTTTCCAACACTCCAAATATCACCAAGAGGCCTGGTGCCAAAGAAAGATGGGGATTATAGACTCATACATCATCTATCTTACCCAGATCAGGACTCATCAACTACTACTTAAATCCATTAGCATGTTCAGTTCATTACTCCTCCATTGATGATGCAGCTGCCATGATAGCTTCGTTAGGCCAAAACGCTTTATTAGCAAAGTCTGATATCAAGTCAGCCTTTAGACTATTACCAGTCGCTATATCCGATTTCGATTTGCTAGGTTTCCAATTTCAAGGCAGCTTCTATTTCGACAAAATGCTCCCCTTTGGTGCCTCGATTAGCTGTGCTCTCTGGGAAAAATTTGCCACAGCACTACACTGGTTAACTAAAAATGTGTCTCGAAATCCAAACATTTTACACTATCTCGACGACTTTCTCTTTGCTGGCAAAGCCCAGTCCCACCAGTGCCAAAACACTTTAGACATATTTCAAAACATATGTCAAGATTTGGGGGTTCCCATTGCACAGGAAAAAACTACAACTCCAGCCACAACCATCACATATCTCGGAATAGAATTTAACACAACTCTCATGTCAATGAAACTCCCTCAAGACAAGCTTAGTCTCCTCTCAGCAACAATTCAGACTTGCATCCAACATGAAAAAGTTACCCTTAAATTTCTCCAATCTCTCATTGGCCTGCTCAATTTTGCATGTCAAGTAGTAGCACCTGGGAGAGCCTTCTGCAGAAGGCTGATAAACGCCACCATGGGCATTAAAAAACAACATCACAGAATTAGAGTTACAGCAGAAATCAAACATGACCTACACATATGGCAGCAGTTTCTAGCAAATTTTAATGGGGTCACCGTTATCTCCAAGAACATTTGGTTGGCAGATACCCACCTACAGCTATTCACAGACAGTGCAGGGGGGAGAACGGGGGTTTTGGAATTTTCTTTTCGGGAAGCTGGGCTCACGCCAAATGGCCAGAAAAATGGTTACAAACCGATATTATATATGACATGACATTTCTGGAATTGTTCCCAGTCTACGTGGCTATATTGACCTGGCACAACTCCTTGTCAAACAAACGTCTTCTTTTCCACATCGACAACATGGCCGTAGTACATGTCCTTAACAACTCCACATCCAAATCCAAGAGAGTTATGGCGATCATACGCGAGCTGGTTCTCATAACTCTCAAATGTAACATCACTGTTAGAGCACACCATATTCCCACTAAACAAAACTCTATAGCAGATTCCATTTCTCGTTCACCTCTCCTGAGACAACTAATTTTATCTCTCTCAGCAGTCTGTTCATCACAATACGAGGCCACGCTATTCACTGCAGCCTTTTCATTGGCATATTTCGGCCTACTTAGGGTAGGAGAATTCACAACTGCTAACAAATCATCACTCAGTCATTGTTTAAAACTCCACAACATAACAGTTCATAGCCATCAGTCGCATTTGAGGCTCACTATACCTCATTCTAAGACGGACCAAACGGGCAAATCCTCCACATTAATCATACCTAGGGAGTCCGAGAGGGCTCTGTGCCCTATTCGGGCCATCGCAGATTTCGGTAACATTCGCCCCCGTTCAGCCCCTACTGCCCCTTTCTTCATTCATGCGGACTCCAAGCCACTTACAAGTTTTACAAAAAGCTCTCGCCACCATAGGTCACTAAGGGCATTTCAGTACTCATAGTTTCAGAATCGGGAGAGCAACTGATTTGGCATTACAGGGGGTCCCAGACGAAGTAATCAAAACCTCAGGAAGGTGGAGGTCCCAAGTTTATTCCTCCTATGTCAGACTATAGGTACAGGGTGGGATTTAATTTGTTTACTGCATCTACACAACTTATAAAAACAAAAAACAATTTATTAACCTCCACTTATCCAAGCAAAGTTTTTCAGGCACCCTGAAAAACATTTGGATAGTAGGATCATCAATCCCTTTCTGGGCCGGAGAATTGGCAGCCACTCAACCTGGTGGCAGGAACCTAAACCTTTCAGCCAGAGTAAAATGGCAAACAATAAGGGGATTGCAGTGGCACGAACTTGATCCCCATATTCTAAAACTGCTGAAAAACTCTCCACCTCCAGACTTTCTAGTCATTCATCTTGGATCTAACGACTTAACTACAGAAGGCCTGACCAGCAAAAAACTAATCAAAGAAATTGAATGTACATTTTTAAGATATAATGCACTTATGCCGGACACAACATTGGTATGGTCAGTATATATATATATATATATATATATATATATATATATATATATATATATATATATAAACAGAGAAATTCACCTATTTGGAGCTCCACCTCCGCCCCGGCAAGGGCTTGAACTCACGACCTCTGGAACCCATTCTCCTAGGAGTGAGCGGCCACCGCGCTAACCACTACGCCATCTAGGCAAGACAAAAATCTTGCTTTCGATGACGAAGGGAACCTAGCGCGCCGGTCGCTCACTAAACGGTCGTTTGAGATACAGGTGGAATACAGTTAAACGACAATTTGAGAGGATCGGGACGATACACATTGCATAGATAAATACATATATAATAAGCACAAACATTGCAATAACTCTCAAATTGACATATACCTGCCCATAGTGAATGATATAGATATACATAAAGCACAGAGAAATTCACCTTATTGGAGCTCCACCTCCTCCCCGGCCGGGGCTTGAACTCACGCCATCTAGGCAAGACATGTTGCTTTCGATGACGAAGGGAACCTATATATATATCTATATCTATATCTCTCTCTCTCTCTCTCTCTCTCTCTCTATATATATATATATATATATATATATATATATATATGTGTGTGTGTGTGTGTGTGTGTGTGTGTGTGTGTGTGTATTGCTTTAAAAGGACTCTCACTAACTGTTATTTTCTCTTAAAATATAATTAATACAATAAAGGTGTAGACGACAGATTCTGTTTATGGTGTTTGAAGGCATGAATTATTCTCCAAAACGGTTGTCTTCTTTGAAAAAGTTTTTTCATGGTGGATCATTTTATTCTCTATTTACTCATTTGTACACCATAAAGAAAGCAACATCGATCATATTTTTGTACATTTATTATAACAAAATGCTGACAAAAATCCACATTGATTTTTTTTTTACAGCAACTTATCCAATCCACCAAATTACGAACAATCAAAACATTTCTCATATTATGTAACATAAGCTCTACAATTAAAATGTTAAAAAGAAACAGGTGAACATTATATTTATATGCATTAATAAAACAAAGTTGATATGAATCAATCTACATTGACTTTTTTTGTAGAAAAACTTATCCAAATCATCAAAAATACAAACAAATCACCGAAGGACCCCCCCCCCCCAAAAAAAAAAATCCATCCATTTAAAAAGGTAGTAAAAGGACGTTAGAATAACAAATTATGAATATGATAAAATGTATTTAGATTTAACAATACGAGAAGGTTGTATGAATGCTTACATATTTAATTCTGATTGTAACGCCTTATTTGATGGACTTAACAATTGATATCGAAAAACAGAGCGTGAACGTCACAATACGGCGTGCGTGAAAAAGTATTAATCCGCTTAGCTAGATTTTTCGCTACATTTTTTATATAGGTATTTTAATGTTTATTTCTAATAGTAGGCATTCTAAGCTTTGAGTTGTATCATTATTGACATTATTTTCAATGTGATCAAATCATATCAAATTATCTGAAATAATAGATCTAGATAAACGAACAAAGTGATTCACACGTACCAAAACTTTAACTGTCTCAGTATCAATTTCATTGACTGGAGTGATGGATCTAAACAGTCTGATAACATTAGGGTTCAACCTCCCCAAATCTCTAACTCTATCAGTATTAATTTCATGGACTGGAGTGATAGATCTAGATATATAGAATAACACCATTAGGGTTCAACCTCTCTAAATCTTTAACTCTATCAGTATCAATTTCATTGAATGGAGTGATGGATCTAGAAGGTCTGATATCGTTAGGGTTCAACTGCCTCGAATCTCTCACTGTATCAGTATCAATTTCATGGACTGGAGTAAGAGACCTCGACAATCTTATTAAATTTAGGCTGATTACATTGACAGACCTTGAAAATCTAATACGATTGGAGTTCAAAGACCTTTGAGTCAAATCTCTTACTGTATTTGTGTCCATTTCACCGACCTGATTAATAAAATGAACGTGTTTTTATGACATAAGGCCTCTCACTGGCGTGATAGGCCAAGTTGAGGCGCAATGGCCTCAAATCTCTCACTTAATTGGCATGCATTTCACCAATTGAAGTGATAGACTTAGACAGTCTTATAAAATGAAAACTTTAAGAAGGGATCTTCGACACTCCGTGACTTCTTCTTTTTATTACAGTACGTCACAACATGGCGATTTGAACGCATTGTGAAACAGTTTATATTGCCATGATTTTGTGTCTATCTCTGTGGCGCAATGGATCTAGCTTCTGTCTACTAACACAAGAAGCCCGACTTCGAATACCACAGGGACTTTTATTTTCATGGAGAGCGGTAAAATTAAATTAAAAAAAAATGATTTTCCTCAAAAATTGATTATGTTTTTGGTCCAACAAATGCTGGAATTAAGCAATTTTAAATAATAAGTTTGTATGTAGAACTTTTTTCAGATGTGTGAAGGACCCTTCAGTCAATTTTATTTAGACGGTCTTACAGATTTGGGCCATGGATGCCTCAAATTTTTCACTGTATCGGTGTACATTTCAACGACTGGAATGATTACCTAGACAGTGTAATAAAATTGGTGTCCATTCGCCTCAAATCTCTAACATCTGAGCTATTACATGTACATGATTCTAGGGAGTAAACGTGGGATTTGTATGTTGGGCGCCAACTGTAAGTCAAGTCTTCACCAGAACTCGAACCCATAGCCTTAGGCGTACCGTTAAATTTTAGAACCAGCGTACTAGAAAATCTAACAAAATGGAGGCTGGGATGCTGTAAATTTCTCCGTGTATCGGTATCAATTTCACGAACTATATGGATAGACCGAAACAGTTGGGATTTACACTTACTATTTCATATACATCAATTTTTTTTTATTTTTACATGCATGATCGTTACTTGTGAAAATACTAGATTGAATAATGCTTACATCAGTGCCTACCTAATCAATTTGCCTAGCAAATGTTACAAATTTATTAATCATTACACGTTGGTTGATCCAAACGTTATGTCCAATGTGCGATTCATTCGTGAAAAATCAATATCGTCAAGCATAAAAAAAAATTCGTTCTTTAAATATCTACTCTTTTGAATTCAGATCTTAATATATAATGATGATTACTTCTGAAGATCATTTATTTTATTTTATCAAGCACAAAGTGAGGATAGTAGTCACAAGTTTGTAAAGTCATAAAAAAGTAATTCATCTAAAAATCTGAGAAAACAATCTATCATAATATATATCGCAATTATGGTTAGAAGTCAGCATTAAGGGGGATCGGTTTCAACCGCATTAAACAACAATGGCACATTGAAACCAAATCACTGAATTCATTTATATGTATTATTTCCATGTATCAAACAAATGAAAAAAAATGATATATTGCCGATCCAACTCTCTAAAGTCAAAGAGAAAAAGTAACTAGAAATACTGTATTAGTGTAAAACATGCTCTGTGACTGGTTATCTGAGTTAACAGGTTGTATCATGTGTGATTTTGGTCTTTTTCCGATTCTGTAGACCGTAACCTTGATCTGTGGAGTTTTCACAACCGAGAACTAACCATTTCCCGACTGCCCCAATCCTGGCCAACCTACAATATAAGAACAACACTGAACTCACTGACTTACAAATCTCGCTACAAAACTGTTAACTTAACTCATAAATTCAACTATATTCCCACAAAAAGAAATAAATAAACTAAGATGCTCAGTTGTTTACCTCGCCACTGACATCCTTAAACTTCCCCAGATACTGCGGTTGACCAACGTCCGAACCATCCTTACCCCAGGACACCACTTTCCTCCACCGATCCATGATAGCAGTCATTGATAGCTGGAAGATTAACAGAAATATAAGAAAACTGAATCATTGATAGCTGGAAGATAAAATGATGGATGAGATAGCCGAATCATTGATTGCTGACATATAAAGTGTTCAATTGGATAGTGAATCATCGATTGATGAAGGATTAACAAATGAATAAGAATGAATAAGAAATTGAATCATTGATAGCTGGAAGATAAAATGATGGATGAGATAGCCGAATCATTGATTGCTGACAGATAAAGTGTTGAATGGGATAGCTGCAGCATTGATTGATGCAAGTTAAAGTGACGAACTACATATTTCCTTAGCAACGGTAGTTTTAAGATGCTGCAAATGCTTGAATGTATATGATTTAAAAGTTTGGCATGTTACTTCCGAATAGCAACAAAGACAAAGACTGATTCTTAAGTGTGTTTAAAACAAGCATTTTAATCTTGTTTTAAAGAATCACTTTGGTTTTATATGTTTATAGTATTCATTGAAAGTTGAACAAATTCAAACGAAATGTTTTAGATACAAACACAGTAATCTTAAGTCTAAAGAATTAATTTGGTTTTCCTTCACATAAAAATAAAGGATAATTGTTTTTCATATTACTAAATGATAAATGATATCCCTCGCAAGCGAGGGTCTGAAAACTTTACACATTAATGACACAATGATAAAAAGAACCATATATTTTTATTTTTTCCGTATAAACTTTGTTTTTTAAACCTTTTCTTTAAAATTGAAACAAAAACTGCATAGCTAGATATTTAGTTGAGGAATGAAAAATCTAAACTGCATTGGATGATAGATATATGTACATGACCTTAATTCTTTTTGCTGCAGCTGAGTGAAAAATGAGAACAATATGTTTTTTTTAAACCAATGAGTGGGTACTTAGGACGTCATGTCTCTAAATCTTTAGGTCAAATACCACTACAACTTTTATCATGGTTCTAAATGAGAACGGCAGATAAAAGACTGATTTAGAAAAAAAAAACAATTGGGAAGGCTAGTAACCCTTCCCCACTTTAACTTCATACATTAGTTATTCATATAGACCTAAAACACAATATCTTCCTTACGGTGGTATGGGACACCTCCATGTTGTGATGTATTGTTTATCGAAATAAACAATAAAATGAAGTGTAATTATATAAGTAGTTTCTTGCATAAAAGTGTCGCCTTACAGCGCAGCGCAGTGGGTTTGATAGTTTACTACGAATCTGTAAGTCATGAGTTCGAATCCCGCTGGGTGTTTTACATTTTTCACCAAACTTTTTCAATAGCTATTTTTGGATTAAATATTTTAAAATTTGAATATTCTAAACCGGTGAAAGTATTCTACAGCTGCTTTATAATTTATATAGTTACTTTGGGTTTGACAGAGAACAGAGCTGTAATTTTACATAATTTGTTGTAAGAACTATTAATTCAAAGGGAGTGAATCTTATTAAATATATAGTTTTTAAAGACATTAGGTTTCACAGAGAGGTCATTGATTCATGACATATGCCACACTGCAGTATTTACATTCCCCTGCGCTTGTGTGGCTTTGGAACAGAAGGGAAACTTAAAATTAATGTGTTGGCCCAACCTTTTGTTTTATATTTATCTTTTTAATTTGATTTACGTACTTTTGAACAAGGTAATTTTTCAAAAGTTTATACTTAATATGATATATAAAGTTTGTAAAACATTCGATGTTTGGTAAATCATGGCTTTGTGCGTCCCAATGTTTCTTTAATTTTATGTGTATGAATATTTCCAATTCTATAATTAATAGTTTTACAACACATGATTGATGTAATGCTATATAAACTTTTAAGACTAATTCATAGATTTGTTACCCAAGTGTGTTTCCATATATTTTGGAATTTTTTAACTTTTTGTAAGTTTTGCTAAAAAAACACAAAAATATCAAATAAACAATATAACAAATGTTCATTCTATATTGCTCCAAGGGAAGTTACAGACTTCAATTTTTTTTTACAAATGATATGACAATCTATGTAATCCGTTTAGAAATTGAAAAAAAAACGATGTTCAAAAGAATGTTTAAGTAGAGATCAAGTTAAAAGCATATACCAAATAATTGTAGCTAGATCATAAAGACTTTTTCCCAGAAAACTGTAGTAGTCAACATGTATTCGTAAACTTAACATTCATAAGTGGCATAAGTGGCACATAAAAGGTAAAGATTGGCATAAAAATAAATTTGCACCCAAAGTAGGTAAGATTCTCTATAAGTTTTAGATAGCGGTGATTTATTTAAACAAGTAATTCAATTTCCCAGAGATCATTAATATTTCTTTTCAATACAACTTAAAAACAAAATTAACATCAACGTGATTTTAATGCTTGAATTTGATTGGCTATTAATAAGGTAAGAGAACGCGTAAATTATAAATAAACCAGATATAAATAACCATAAAAACCGAGAATTAAAATTAGATTATATTTTGGTACATCGATTATATAATCCATTTCATTTGATGTTACCATTTCACTATACTTTTCTTTTATTTTATTTCATGACGGTTATGAATAGATATTTTTTTTTATACTTTATACATCACAGTTTGATATTATTATTATTTTTTTTTAATTTTTCAACCTTTGAAGACCAACAAAAGTTAGCTTTGATGGATAATTATCATATATGTATGGTAAAACTAAATCATTATGGAAAGGATATAAGCCTCGTATTGTCTATATGTTAAAGAAAGAAAGAATAAATCAATGCTTGTAAACCTAACAAAACCTGAAAAGACTGACTTAAAACTGACTTAAAATATATTCTGTACTTATAAATATAAACATATCCAAAAATAGATATCTCGGTCATGATATATATGATATTACGAGATTGTGTCTGGTAGCTCATCATCTAACATAAACATAATAATTTAAACAGTAATGCTTACATTTAGCGAGGTTATGTCCAAAAATATTAAAACACCTCCTAAATATGAAGACCACAAAATGTTGTGCAAAATATTGCAATGGCCTCGTTTAAATTGCGCAGTTGTTTACAGTTATGATTGGCTATTGATAAGTACGTAATGATCTAAAAATACTTTTTTTTTAAAACTTAAAAAATGGCATATTTTCTAATATGGCTATATTCGAGATCATAGGGACATATTAATGCTGCGACCCGAGCTCTATTCTTATGATCGACAGTGGTTGTATGTGATAGGATATGGGTGTCGCCCGCTTGGGCAAGTGGGTTCTTTCCGGGTAGTCCGGCTTTTTCCCACACCGATAACCCTCTCGTGCTAACATCTGTGCCAACGATAGATTGTATAACTTGTTAATTAAACGTTATACAATAAATAAAGTTTAGTTTTTAACGCATTTTGATAATTGTCACAAACTTATAGCCAATTATTTTAGAATGTTTTTGTTACAAAGAGAAAAGTATGAAAGGGATTTTGAATAAGATACTTCATACAAACAATTTATATAACGATTTATTTACTTTGCAGTTAGGTTTATTTGTCATACAACATTAGAGCTTTTACACATGACTGCGAAATTTTTACATCCTTAACGCTGCCCAAGGCAGTTTTCTTCAACTGCAATTGCTGTTCTATCAATATATCCCGGACAATAACAAAAAATATGTCATTGCTTTTGGTGTTGTTAACTGCGTACGTTTTAATGCTTTAAAAGGGAAAACTGAAGAAGCATTCGATGTCAATTAAGTACGAAGATCTGCCATGCAGTCGATAAATGACTGCAAAGTGAGTTAAAAACATCGTTCTGCTATACAGTCACCTTTTCTTGACCTTTCAGTTAAAATTCATTTGACCAAATGGCATAAAATTCATCATGTGAATATTATTTTGTTTAGTTTTCGCTAAAAGTCTGTGAGACCAGGCTTTAAAGCATTGCTAGTTTTATTTTCAATGTTTGCGATTTTCTAAAATTGCAAAAAAGTGTTTTGAAAAACAAAAGAAAGACGTCGTACATTTCTTGTTTTTAGTAAAATATTGCAAAAAAAACAACGAACAAAAACAAACAAAATGCAGCCGAATATTATGAATACTCTTGCATACTTTAGAGCATTTCAAGCATTGATGGATCATTTATTATGAAAATAAAAAACCTTACATTTAAACTCTTTTTAATTGTCGAATGGTCGTTTAAAATCAAAATACAATTTGGGGTTCTAAAAAGTTTTATAAACTGGTATAAAATGTTGTTCTAAAAAAAATCGCATTACACTTTGCATAATTGACAAATGATCTTTTGAGATATGATCAGAAGTCTTATTTCTACCTAACTAATATTCAAGTTTAATTTAAAGCTGTTTGGTCCGATTTTATATCAAACTTTGTGAACGCTTTTAAACGATTGTAAATTTAAATATGTGCATAATAAATTTTCCATACAAACTTATTATCTTAAAAAGTTATAGACTTTCGCCTTTACATTAGCATAATCGGTCTCCGTTCAAAGTTAGAAATATTCAAAGTAATAGAAAATAATTTCTTTATTGACATATCAAAAAACCCAAACCAAACTGCATCATGCGGATGTTTATAAAAGGGAACCGTTTGGTTTCGTTCCCCAAATAATTAGGTTTATTCAACCCGCATCTAATGCATTGATTCCAAACAAAGGAAACTTTAGAAATATTCGTGAAGAAAATGTACACAGGTTTATTTTTGATTTGGCAAAACATTATGACCTTTATTTATAACGGTGTAAAGTCTTAATACAATCATAGCCGCCTCGACTTCAGGGGCGAATTTAAATAGGCGAAAAAAACGCAGTACCCTCTTTTGTCGTTTGTTTTTAAAACAAATTTTGTACATCATTTCTGTTTATTGAAATATGGCTTAATTGACCGGGAAAACTGCTGCAATGTCTTTTATTATACAAATCCTTAATATAACCATCGTTTAAATCGGACCAAGCAGCTTTAAATCAGTATTGATAACATTTGTGAAATGCATTTTGTATTTATTGGGATGTTGCATTAATGTTTAATTTATTAAAACACTGCTGTGACGTCATTCATTTGTTCCAGCAGTCTAAACTTTTTCCTGTGACAGTCCGATATTAGGGAGCTTCTTAACATCAGACCTTTATTGGTAATTACAATACTGATATCCTTCAAAATCGGACTGTCTCAGGTAAATCAACAATGGAATTCAATGGCAGTGTTTTAAGTACGATATGTGCCTCAAACACTTCTGTATGAAAAAAATATCAGACAGTTCTTGGCCCAAACGGGCCTCAAAACCGTCTGATTTTTTTTTTCATACAGAACTGTTTTCCGCATATATCCATTACGTATCATTAGTCTGAAAAATCTCCATTTTAAGATTAAAAGCAAATAAACCTAATACCGTTTTTGGATAAAAATGGTAAGTTTTATATGAAATATTTTATTATCAACGGCAGTACAGAATCTCTATCGATCTGGAACAGTAAGTGTACGTAAACTGGATGCGCCTTTAATCTGAAACAATGAACCAATGAATGAAACGATATTACCAAATGCATGTTGTTTTCCTGTTTCAACAAATAGCTTATCTAATCAACCTTTGTTGGTCTGAGTATATCGATAATATTGTTAAAAATGCATACCAAAGATTAGGCCTGTTGAAGAAGCTCAAATTTAGCATAGGTAGAAATACTTTATCAAAAATGTACATGACTTTTATTCGACCTTTAATTGAATACTGCTCTGTTGTCTGGGATGGTTGTTCGTTTCAAGATGTCGAAAAATTAGAAAAAGTTCAACTCTATGCAGCAAGAATCATCACTGGCTTACCCATATTATCTTCAAGAGAGTCTCTTTATTTAGAAACAGGTTGGACGCCTCTCTCCGAGAGACGAAAATTAGCAAAATTAAGCACAATGTATAAAATTCATAATAATTTGGTACCTGACTATCTAAAAAATATTTTTCCTTCTACCAGGTCCTTAGAATCGAATTACAATACACGCAATCGAGAAGACTATACTATTCCGAAATGTAGACTAGAACTATTCAAGAAATCGTTTGTTCCTGACACGATCAATAAATGGAACAGTTTAAGTTTAATCACCAGAAATAATTCCTCGTTTACAAGTTTCAAAAGCAGTATTCAATTAAACCAAATTAAACCCCCGTCCTATTTTTGCTTCGGCAAGAGACGACTCAACATTATACACACAAAACTTAGACATAACTGTATCTTAAACTTCGACCTTTTCAGAAGAAATATTATTGAAAGCCCTAATTGCCAATGTGGATTACCAGAAGATTCTTATCATTTGTTTTTTGGATGTAAGAAATATACCAATGCACGAAATGAACTGTTTTCAAACCTTTTAAATTTTTAAAAATTTAAATAAAATTAACATTATTAATTGCCATTTACTTTTGTGGGGAGATGAATCTCTGACTGTCAATTTAAACCAACGTATTTTTTTAGCTGTTCAAAAATTTATCAAAGATTGTGGTAGATTCTCGTAATTTTAGTCTCACTGCCTAGACCAATTTCAAACAGAACTGTTTATAAATACATGTACGTTTGTTCAATAATTAAATCATTTTAATATTATCGATTTCTATGTACTTTCCATTCTAAACTACTACACAGTTGTAAATTTTTATACTTGGTAAGAACCTCGTAAGTTGCTAGAACTTGTGTTCGAACCATTTGTATATGTTTATGCAATAAAATATGTACAAACCAATCTAATCAACTATATTAATGAAATAATATATATTTATTTCTATAAAAGTTGAATTTCTTTTACAACAATTACCATAAGTTTATTCGTTAATGCAATTCAAAAACGTTAACAATGCTAATTTTAGAGTTGTAAGAAAACCCAACTAAATTGTTTGAAAACCATGTAACAATGTGTTTTACTGTTTTTTTTTTAAAAAAATAACCCAAATGTTTATATCATGTATTACTACTTTATTATAAACATTATTACAAGATGAATAAAGTAAATGTGACCAACTTGTCTTCATAGAAAGACAACTTTAGATACAATAGACATATATAAAATCCAACGGAGTGTAGGTTTTTAATGCAATAATTAAAAATTAATTTGTTTTTATTACTTAAAAAATGGACTTCCTCTAATTTAATTATTTTTTAGTGTTAAAAAAGTCATATATAATTGCAAAGTCCTAGATTAGAATTTGAAGCATGACCCTAATTGCACTGACAACGGTGTGTGATAATATATAGATTTTCAATATTTAAGATTTTTATTTCCTTGTCATTTTGTTTAAAACCTCAATATGATATTAGAGGAGATATAGATTGTGCCAATCAAAGACATAATAAAACAAAGGAAGTTTCGTATCATTCGTTACATAACTTTTTTTTATTATAAAAACATTGTCAAAACTGAAATATTGATTTGCAAAAATATTTTGATTTACATAAATTTCTTTACAAAAGCCCGAACACATTACAATAAAAATGAATATGTTAAAAGGAAGATAAAAGGCTACATATATCTACGTATTATCTGCATATAAAAAATGTGATTGAATGCTTTATTGATTTTAATGTACATGTAGTACAAAAATTGTCAATGCTATAATTCTATTGTGTGAATAATAGTTATTATTAATGTTTTCCGATAATATACATTAAATACGCTCTATACACTATCTGGAAGTTAAACACATCCGGATATACATTATCAGAACATGTATTTTTAATTCTTTTGGTCTTCTGTATTGTTACATGTTTTCATTTTCCCAACACTCCACATCGTCGGAATGTTCCATAAAGTCACTGGTTGTAACACAAGCATTTTCTAAGATTTTGTATAATGTTTCAACGTCGTCCACTGCATTGTGGGCATTGTATGACCCTGCATTGAAATGTTGTGCCAGAAATACTTGAGTGTGCTTTCCGAGCTCAGGGTGTTTGTGTCTGAAAATATCGAGGGAATCACAGAATCTTGTGACCGAAGTGTTAAAGATATCTGACAGCTCACAATTATGAACAGCTGAAGACAACACTTTGAAATCAAAGCCCCAGCCATTGTGTGCAACTATCATGACATCACGAAATTTCTGCAACCAGGTCATGAAATCTTTAAGTGCGGTCTTTATTCCCACAAATTTAACCCGATTACCTCTGTGTAAGAGAGTTTCACCATTCCAACTTATTCCTGTAAGCATCTTTGCATGAGGTGAAATCGGAAGTTCTGGACAAATATATTTTGAAAACCGTTTCTTCGAACTGCATTCCATGGCCGCAATTTGTGTAATATGAGGAATTATTCCTCCACAAACTGAAAAATACATGCCAATTATGTAAAAAAGTAATTGTTTTCAAATTCTAGTTTTCCTCTTCTGATTTCAATAACTTACTCAGGCCTGTAGTCTCCAGATCCAAAATAACGATGCTAGGTTCTGTAATTTTCTTCACAGGATACCCGATCTCTGAAACAGTTATCATCATACAATTATTACCCAATCTCGCCACATACGGTAGAATCATTAATACTTTGGTGGTTCATGTATTGTAAAACGCTGTTTCCATAAAATTTACAAACTCCACGAACTATAAAATTGATGTAAAGTTATTAATTAAACGTAAAATAAATCAGCAATATAACTTTCCTATGAACCTGAAGAAAAAGGATATTTCACAAATTTTGATAATTCCTCAGTACCGAGGTGACATGAATATTTATTAAAATATATAATTCTATACTTGTCTATTCACTCAGGATTAAATGTCAGTTGGAGTTATTCCTGTCTAAAATAGTGCATCTAATAATATTTTTTTTCATTATTTAATTTTCATAACCCGTTTTAATTTCCAATGCTTTTAATGAAACGTTGTCACGACATTTTTAAAAGCGCAAAACTGTTGTGTTTGCTTACTAACTGACTCACTAAATGAATGTCGAACCTTTTATGTGTGATATTAGGATCGCCTTTTATGTGAAATATTAGAAATAATCGAGAACATAGGTGACAAAAAGCTTTGAGAGAAAATTATACCGTTTCCAGGATGGCTATTTAACAGCTTTAGACGTTTAGACGTTTGTGGTACATACGGTAAAAAGTTTAAACAGAACAAGAAAATTGCTGCATTATTTAATGAAAATGATTAACTTAATTTGTATATTTACTATATATGCGGAGTTGTTCAATCAAAAACTACAAATTTACCCAGCTGATGGGAACAACCTGGTCTTTCTTCATCAGCTTTTTCAAACGATGTCTCTTTTTCTTTCTTTTCTTTCTTTTGTCTTTTCTTTTCTGGTAATTTGACATCTTTCATTTCTTCATTTACTATTTCGCAAGAAGGTCCTTTAACTTTTGATTTTCTTTTAACATGCTTCTTTTCATTTTTCTCCATTGAGGGCAACCTTTCTGTTTTTGTTCCTCTTCTGTTGTCAAGTAGTTTTTGACCTTTTAATCTTTTGTCTTTTCTTCCCAATGATGCTCTTTCTTCTTCCTTTTTTCTTTTTTGGTCTTTCACTTTTGTATCCTTAATTCTCTTTTTGATATTCGCATCCATCCTTCAACACTTAAAAAATATACGATATACGTTTACAACTGCTTTACAGAATAATGCAAGATAAAATGTTTTAAATTCAAATTCAAACAAATAAAAATTGGTTTATAAAAATCTGAGGGTTTTAATTTTGCATGCAATAACAGTATTTGTTTTGAGAAAATGTATACATTTTAAACAATGCGTAACAGGGAGAAGCAAAATAGTTTTCAATCAGTTTAAATTTGGTAATTTCCAGGCAACATGTAGGACCTGATACTCGTATGTTTCGTGCCTGTAAGTATATCAGGTTAATATTTTCATATATTACTCTAAATATTTGTTAGACTGACCCTGAGAAAAAACCTCATGTCATATCTAATGTACCTTTGTTGGTGGAAAATTTGTTTTCATACAAATTTACATACCGTGTGTTAATTGTTGAAGGTTCTTGTTTAAAAGAGCAGGTAGTTGTGTGGAAGTTTTGGAACAAATCCTATAAAGGTAAAAATAACAAGAGGCCCAGGGGCCAAATAATTCACCTGAGTATGACGTTGATCATACCTCTAATTAGCAAGCGGCAGTATTTAGAATCAAAGACAGGGTAATTCAATTGTATTATTTTATATGTGTACATACAAAAATAAAACATTAAACTTAAGAAAATACAACTTGCAACGTTATAATGTAAATGATTCCCCCAACATATAGAGGAATTAAAGACTAGTTCCCTGTCATTATTTACAAGGCACTTGCAATTGTAATCAACGACGTTTTCACAAAAACGCTTCAGCCGATTTTAATTAAATTTCGAGATCTTATTCATGACAAAATTTGTAAGAAAATTTCACGAGATTTTTTTTATTGTCACTTCCGTTCCCGAGATATTAAAGATTTTATGTTTCTGCTTGTTCACGATTTTTCTCCAAAAGTATTTAAGATAGAACTTTCAAATTTTCAGGGATGGTAGAAAGTGTCCTGCCGCAGTGTCCTTTGCATATCTGAACGTCCACCGTCACTTCCGGTTTTCACCGGAAGGAAAATAAAAACAGTAATTTTTCATTTTTTTTATTTGAATTTTTTTAATGATTTTATTCGATAGAGACGCCTTAATAACTTCAGAATATGAAATTTGTTTTAAAATCGATCCACGCATTCTCGAGATTTTGGGCTTCAAAGTCCTGAAGGGAAAGTCCGCGTAGCTCAGTCGTTAGAGTGGTGGACTTGTGCCCAGGCGACCCGGGTTCAATCCCCGAGTACCGAATGTTTTTTCTTTCTTAATTGTGTTTTGTTTAACGATTTTATCTTTAAAATAATGGATTTTAATGTTTTCCGTTTTAATTTTATCATAAGCAAACTAACAGCGACTTTTTCACTACAAATATAGAGCTCGTTTCAAACTACCGTCAATTTCCCGTTTTGTGACAGTCTTGATTCTGTCAGCAGCTATCTAAATTCAAATGTTCGTAGCATCGCCGGCATCAAAGTCATGCCGCCGAAGCACCCTTTCAATACGACGTATTAGAGCTCGCCGGGTCGCTTTGCCGGCATCAAAGAAATGCCGCCATCTCAATGACTGTATGCACACAACATTTAGCGACTGCGGGTAGGAAATAATCGTTCACCTAACAATATGCCAATGCTTCAATTATTCTACATGACTTTAAACGGAGGGTTGTTTAATGTTTATCCACATACGTGGATACAGCCATGCATGTATACATGCGTTTATTGACAAATTTTGTTAACAGATTATTTACATGTTTGAATTGTCAATGTACATTTACTTTTCTCTCTCTCTCTCTCTCTCTCTCTCTCTCTCTCTCTCTCTCTCTCTCTCTCTCAGTCAAGTCATGAGCGGTAAATGTCTGAACTCCGTCTCTACGATGACATGTAGTGAAAACGAACAGTGTTCAAACTCAAAAGTCCAAAGGAAAAAACACAAAACACGATCAGAGTAAACACGGATCTAAACAATTCGTTGAAACTTTTCTGCAGTTGTAGTCTTGCTTGTGCGTAGTTCTTTAGTCTAGATTGAATCCAGAGGTCAACCCAGAAAGATGTCGATACTAAATATAAAGTGTATTCCAATAAGCAAAATATTCTCTCTCTCTCTCTCTCTCTCTCTCTCTCTCTCTCTCTCTCTCTCTCTCTCTCTCTTGACATACTATTAATAAAGTCATTCAAAACATAAGGATAATTTAAAATATTAGTTTAAATAAGAAAAATAGTTGTTTTTCGACCTGCGGTAACCTTTTTTAAAACTATTTTTAATGCAGTTGCACCGCTGGAACCCGATGCATTGTTGTTGCGGCGGCATGCCTTTGATGCCGGCGAACTGACCGGCATCAAGTAGTCCGAGTATCGCAATACGAATTTTACAATATTGGTTTGACTTTTACATAGCGTTTTAGATATCCGGTATTGGTTTTGCTCTATGTTAGCCTCAGTGTTAAGAAATGGTAGGAAAGAACAACTATCCCTATAGTCTTTTTTATGGTGCATTCAAGCGGAAGACCTCTAGTTGCTCGCAACGAGATTGCGATCGCGTCTAGTTCTTTAGTTTGATTCTACGGATGAAACACTTAATCACCACTTTACGAAAACCACTATCCCATACCTTGTGATTGTGCTAAAAATCGAATTGCTACTTCAAGCAAAACGAAGAGAATTTATGCATGCGTACCCCTACTGTCACAGTAAGATATTTGATAGGTTTTTTTTGTATGTTCGCGATCAAAAACGCACTTTAATGGAAAACAGAACAAGGATAAAAATTCATACTAGTCCTTACCTTTTTCTGTGCCTATTAACAAGTTTTCCTGCAAGAAAAGCTTTAAATAGAGATGTTAGAGATAACTTTCAATCCCATTGGCTTATTTATGTATTATCTAAATATAGTATATGCGTATATACTAGTATTTCACATTTTTTGAAAACGGACTAAAATTCATTATTTCGAAGAATCTTGAAAACCAACCAGATAGATAAAATTGTTAATTCAACTAAAAATAAAATTTTCAGCGTAATCGGTACATGAAGATAACATTCATAACTGACCATTCTGAATGCGTTAATTAAAAATCAAATATGCATATTGACTTTATCTGTTTGAATGCGCGGTCATTGATTACTACTCAAAAAGTTTCCAACAGTCAAATTAAGCTCTCTTCATTTCAGTTATCAACACAAATCAGTTTCAACCTTGAAAACATTTTCAAATTGTTCTATATAAGTAGTCTGGTTGATCTAAAAAAAACCACCCACCCCTTCTTCTAGATAATAAATATCCTCTCTTAGTGGTCTGAACAAATGCAAGGTTGATAAATAAAAACCCACCATCCCCATTCCTCTAGATAATAAATATCCTCTGTTATTGATCTGAAGTAATGCAAGGTTGATAAAAAACACTTACTCGTCCTTAAGATTATAGATATTCTCTATTAGTGGTTTTAACAAATGCAAGGTTGATAAAAAAAGCACCCTCCATCTTCCTCTATATAATAAAGAGTTCGATATTGCTAAAACAAGTAATGGATCTTATGTCGATTCGTTTTCCTACACGAAGAAATGAATAATTAACAAATATCTTGATGTGTTATACTGACATGGTAAAAATATATTATTCTACCTTATGATAATCTGAACCGAGACATGTTCAAATATGGTATAAAATATTTGACACATTTGACAATTATGTATCGGATTTCTGTCTACCTTTATTTTCATTTTGGTAGAAGAAAATGGGTTTTTATATCCTTTTTCAAAAATCATTTAAAAACCATTTTTTGGGAAAACACACCGCCGACAGATATCCCTTTAAAACGAAACCGAAAATTGATAATTTATAATCACCATGATTTTCTGAATATCTTTTAAAAATTGAAACAGTTTAGTTGAAAATATTTTTAAAAAAAACCCATATTTTAATATCTCAATCTATCGACTACCTTTATTTCGGTCTTTATTCATCTAAATCAAGAAATTGTTGGTTTTGGGGTTTTTATTTCCTAATGCATATGCGAAAACTTATGCCTTGGCCAATAACTCTGTCATATCGGCTTTAAAAAACTTCATATACCTATACTCTGCATACCTTGTCACAAGATGACAAGACAAATTGAACGTAGACCATTCAAAACTAACAACAATAAATATGTAGAATAATAAAATCCTCATCTTGACAGTTCTTCATCATATAGTAGTTGTTGACTTTTTAAAAAACAATTCTTTTAAATGTTAAAATATTTATTAATGATAGTGGTTTGGAAATATAACTATTTAACATTTTAAACGATATGGTATCTGTAAATCAATTATACATTTTAATGTGTTAACATTAAATCCCTAGACATGAGATTTATTCAATTTTCAAATTATCGATTAACTGGCAATGAGATTGACTGATCTGTAAAAAACATTACTTAGATTAAGACAATACATCTCATCGTTATAATCAATAAGCATAAGTAATTATCCAATTACTGACATTTATAATAAAGTAATAACTGTTAAGAAAGGTAAAGCTTGAGAATAACATTTTTCTGTGAATTCTTTTGGGAACCGATATTGATATTCTGCGTTCTAAAAATAGTGAGGAATTTTAAAATGTTACATGCCCTTAAAACTAAAGAGAGATCCTTAGCATGATTTTCTAAAAATCTTGACGAAAAAAAAAAAAAAAATACTGTATTTACGTTTGCGTTATAATGCACTGTAAATATTTTTGGGGACAAATAGTTTCATTCTGCATTCTAAATATAAGGACATTTTAAAATCGTATTACCTATACAATAAAGAGAGACCTCATAGTATGGTTTTCTGAAAATCCTGACAAAAAAAAGGGTGATCTGACCTAGACAGTTTTACTACCCTTACGGCAATCGGCCCATATGCCACAAGGGGCAGGGCTTGCTCAGAATCAGATTATAATCATTTTTTTATTATTGTTATGAAGCATGCGCTTGTATCCTAAATGTCCCTTAAAGTTTGTAGCATAAAAAACTGATAAGATTTCACTTCGGTGATTGTTTACACCCTACAATTTTTAAAAAGAAAGAAACAGATAATTAAATTGTTGATTCGTAAAACCACAGTTCTACTTTATGGTGCTCATATCACAGAACAGAGATAATGCATGTAGAAGTCTCTCTTATTATAGTTCAATCCTTTTAAATGATATAATTTCAAAAAAGGAATATGGAAGAGAAGAATAATTTGTCTCTTCTAAATCCTTACTCAATAATTTTATGTCGGGCCTTGTAAATTTGTTACCCCTTTTACTTTGTAACGGATTGAGTCTAACTGGAATTCATATAGATATGTAGGCTTTGTCCACATTTTCATTCCAGTGACCGACGGTTAGAAACAATTGTGTCCTGTTTGATTAATCAAAATGATGTTCATTTATCATGGAGTATTTTCATTGTATTATTGAAATTTTTCACGTAGACTGTGTTTTTTGCTTAAAACGATTCTTGCGTGCATAAAAGGAGATTGCTGGATACTCATCTTCAATATCGTTATAAATTCTTTCAGATACATTTTTTTCATGTCTCTGTGAGACGATGTCATCTTGTTTGGCCACATCTTTACACTTGATGACTATGTGTGTCTTTTAACCGATTGCAACTAAACACGAATCTTCTGCGTTTTACGCAATCCATGGCGGGCATCCATCATTGTAGTGGTTTCATCCTCCTTTTCTTGACAGCCTTCTTCTCACCACAGAGTCAGGTCAATACTTTCCTTGTTTTCTCCTTTTTTAGTGTAAATACACTGCATACATTTATCTTTATTCTTTTGTTGTATAAGGTCAATTTTGACTCTTTTCACAAATCTGGTGTATTGAACATGTAACACGCCACTGCAAGCAAATCCACGAATTAACGTTCGGTTCACCAGGTTAGGAAGGTAAGGTGAAGAGGACCACAGCAAACTGTGAGTTTTGTTGGAACTGCAGTTGAATGTCATTGCCGCAACGTCCTTTTTCGTTTATTATTGTACCGGAAATACTCTCGTCACAAACGTTGGCGTGATTTTGAACAACCTTTACCAAACGTTTAAGAGATATAAAAGCTGTCACAAATATTTTTTTGTTTAGTCTCCTTTTCTTGAAGTTGAATGTAGGTGTTAAAATATAATGTTTCTTGCGTACCATCTTTCAAACTTCTTCTTAAAAGTGTTTCAATGGAGTTTTCAATTGTATCCGCAATATTTTATAGGATAATCTAACTGTCTGACTAATACCTCTCGATCACTATTAAGAAGTCCTAGTATGAAAGTTTTCTTCATCTCATCGAATGAATATTTTAAATCATGGTAGTCCTTTAATGTAGTAGATTCCATGGTTTAGCGCTTTACAGTAATAAATAAATGTAAACGATACAGAGTGTTTGTTCACCATTTTGAGATGTTCCTAATGAATAGAACTTGGTATTAGAGTAAATGTATAAATTTAAGTTTGTTGTTAGATATTACCGGTATAATTGTTGTGATTTTTAATACCTAAAATGAAATTCTAAAATATAAAATTTAGTTTTTCCCTTCAAAAAGATATTGAATCGGAAACAAACATAATTTCTGGCTTTTCAAAATGAAAAATGTCCCTATCATACAATGAAACAGTACAAAACAGACATTAGTGCCTGAGATATATTTTGGGGAGAACAGATCAAGTCAGGACAGGGGAAATAATTTCAACGGATAAATATACTGCTTCATAAAGTCCTCTCAAGTGGTCACTGATAATTTGATAATAATATAACTCTTTTTCAATATTTCAGATCAATGTCAACGTGTAAATTTGGTATTATTATGTTGAAATTGATAACCTACAAGTAATTTATTTGCTTACAGAAAAAAGGTAAACATTTTTGTGAAATTAAAAACTGGATATTAAAAGAACTATATATGATATTAGTCAAATTTGGCCCCCATAATTTGCCATCTTTTAAAATGTTTCAGGTGCATTAAATTGTTGTGTTATTTTTTAGAAGAGTTGATATAAACTATATTTTTCACCTATTTATTTGATTAATTTGCACGCACTGGCAGTATATGACGTCAGAAGTGACGCTATTTTTATAATTCCATCAAAATCAGTCATTATTTGACATTTTTCATATCTTTTTTCGAATGGGAAATATAGAGCGACGCTTTGAACAAGAACAAAATTTTTGTCATGTATAAGTACTGACTAGATACATCTTTGGTGAAAATATTTTGTTTGTTCAAGCAATCGCTCAATGTTTTCTTAAAGAAAAACTGTTTTAAAACTAGCCGCTTTACGCTAAAATGCGAAAATGGCGGGAAAAGGTAAACTTAATGATGTAATATTTTTAAATTGTGGGCACTTTATTCAAAATAAAAATCATGAATAAACTTCAAATGTATATCTGTAAACAGAAAACAAAGAATTACAGTAAATGATGATGTTCATTTTAGGGGGCCATTTTAGGCTCAAACCATATATAGTCCTTTTGCATAATTCTGGACGTGTACGATGAATTAATGTAAAAAGTCTCAAATCCTTAGGATTATATGCCTACATACGTTTTGTTTTAAAGAAAGATAGTAATCAAACCTATGAAAAATTCTTAGCATCAAAAGAAATGCGATATATTGTGAAATTCAATCTTTCAGACTGTTTTTTAATTATTGTGTAACTCACTTTTTCGGTCTGTGTTAAGAGGAACTTTTCTTCTAGACATAAATTTTAACAACTGTTTTAAAAACGTGCTTAATTCTGTACAGCCTTAATCACACCTGAGGCATAGTCAAGGATAAACATTCACTCTTTTAATTGACTTTTGTTTATATTTACTGACACTTTATCTTTCATCTTATTAAAGCTCAGAACACCACTCGTAAACAGGCACCGTCACACAGGTACTTGGTATATAAATCCTTCAATTTCCTTACACCCGATTGCACACCTGAAACTCGTGGCCAACGTATAGTAATCCTTTCGTGGTCTTTGGATTTTATGCATTTAATTCTTATTTAAGTGCATATACTGTTTTTAAATAATGCATTGACCTGTTTATTTGATGTTCCTGTTTGTATTACGCTGGCTTGAAAAAATGCGTAAAGCTTGATAATTTCACCGCGACCGAGTAACACAGCAAGGCAAGATGTACGTCTACACAGATGAAACCTCTACAGTGATATACTTTAGACTGTTAAGAGGTCTGTGGTTTATATAGGGGTTGTAAGCAAAATGGTGCTAAAAAGAAATATGGCAGACAGTGCATATTTACGAGCGGTGTTCAGCTTTAACCCTTTAATGTATGCCATTAAAATGTCATGAGTTACTCAAAAGCTGTTTGATATTTCCTTTCTTTAAATTTTATGTTAATCCTTCATTTAGTTATTTCATTGTTAGCGATTTAAAATTTTAATTGTAAACTATTGTCAGTTGGAATCAGACCTTCGATGCTGATAAAAACCAAACTCATGAAAAAAGTATGTTCCAAACAAAGTCAGAAAAATATGACGCATATTGGCCTCTTGGGGTTTAATGAGGCAGGGTTCAACAACAAGAGGTAATATCAGGGTTCGCTTAGTATAAGTTCTGTTTGATCGCCCCGTATTGAAAATATGAGTACATATAAGGGAGTTTCTGTATGTAAAAACCAACTAGATAAATACCTTTTTAAAAGATAACGTAAACGTTGATAGTTGTTTTTCTACAAAATACGTTATACTGAAAAAAGGTCATCAGACATTCTTGTTCCTTTTCACAATTTAAGTAAGTAAATACTTCTACGTTCGCAATTAAGTAATCTTAGTAGATTTTCTTCAATATATCATCAATTGAAGTGTAAAGGGGACCAAAATATATATTGGTTGCACATAAACTTGACATATATACAAACATATTCCTACATTATACGTGAGTATTTTGGTTTCTATATTCCATTCATAAAGTGAGTGATTTCCAAAACGTTTTCTCCAGACAACGATCAAAAGTCTCAAATGTAGATGGTAAGGATAAATATCCATATGGAAAACGAATGGATTGGCTTGATTTCTAATTAAAAAGAGGAGTTCAGATCAGGTCTAAATTGTTCCTTGGATGAAATATATACAAAAATATTTTTAATTTATATACTATTTTTACTTTATATATATGCAAGTAGTCTTCAGTATGACGTGCTGGTCATTTGTTCCAACTATATTTTTTTCTTTTCTATAAAATACATGCTCAATGTTCATGTTCAATATCTGTTACATTGTCTTCTCATTGTCAAAGTGTGAAGTAATGGGGGACACAAAAGGACTTATTTCCGTAATGAGTAATTTTTGGTTACTTATGATTGTAATTCACAGCTATATGAAGACTGACAGTACTGACATCTGCAAGATCCAGTTCTAACCAGTTTATCGATCGGCAATCATAAAAAATATCACGGACTGCACGAGCTTATCATGCTGATGTCATACTCATATTCCCTTAAAAGACACTTGGCTATTTCTTTTATCTAACATTCTGGTGTATATTAACAATAATTAAGTTACTTTTACTTACTGTTTACGATTAATTCATTAATTTGTTAAAATAAAGAAGTAAATAAAAACATTAAAAGGCTTTCTTTGATGATTCATGCGGGCTATGATGGTAGCGATCATTGCAGAAAAAAATAGCATAACACGCTAAGTTAAACGTGAGTTTTGTATTTTTTCTGTAATGTCTTGCTACCTTAATATTCCACATGAATCACCAAAGAAAGCATTGAGTTTTTAAATAATACTCAAAAAAATTATTTAAATGTATTGGATACCAGCATTATTTCTTACTTACAATTTTTTTGAATGCTAAAGATATTTTTGGAGTAAATGGAATATACAATAGAATACATCATAATGAAAATAAATTTAAACTTAAGTACTATTTTGGGGGGAAAAAACCTCCTGTAGGTTTAAATCAGGACTAGTTTCATATACGATATAAACCATGTGATATCAAATCAACTTAGATATTTTATAATAATTAATTAATAATGATTATATATTTTTAATGTTTATTATGCAGACAATTAAAATATACAAAATGATACAAAACACACTGATTAAAATAGAAAACAAAAGATCCACACATTAACAAATCATCACATGGCGTGTCTCTTCTGGATAGATCTTTCCTGTCTTAACTGCTTGCTTTGCAACCTAAAATGAAAACATTGTCCATAGAAATATTATTTTAACAACAGTAGTTTAAAATTAGAAATACTTAATTTAACAAGATATAAAGTTGCAATTTTATATATTGCACACGAATATTTGAGAATATGGTGTGAAGATTACTTTTTTCAATTTAATAGTTTATATATATTGTTCTTCACACTTGTAAAATTATAAACATTTTCACGCTTTAACTAGGGGTTATGGTCCAAAAAGTACGCAAACAAGGTTTGCGTTATTTTTTCAGATTACTGCCTTTCTCAAAATTGCTGAACGTTGAAAAAAAAACCCCAAAAACTGTTTGTCTCGAGAACATTATGGACACATATAATCCATGCATCTGTATTTCCGTAAATTGAGGATGGTTTTAAATATTATATTCAATTTTAATCGCCCATTAATTTATCATTAAAGAATAATGTATCAAAATGTTCATACTTTTTCACATGTTGCCACTTCTGAGCCACTTGTTCTAGCAAATGTAAGATATAAAAAGTTAGATGTTTTTATATGGTTCTAACCGTTCTACTTTACACCGGCTCCAGACTACGTTTCTTGAAAAAAGAAATAAAAAAGAAAATGGAAGTATGTGTCTGAATCACACAGAGCATATAACCGAAATTTGTAAGAAATAAAATATTTCTTAGAATTTTAGATTATTTTAAAAGATGGACTCTTTTATCTATATCTTTTTCCCTCTTTATATAATACTGGGAAATTAACAAATTGACATCTGTATTCCTAGTATTTGTCACAGATAGGAAATACTTGTATCGATATAGACAGATAATTCACGTTATTTACCTCTCCTAGCATCCCCTTAGTTCTATTAGTTATCTTTCTACCATCAAATGCTGGCAAAGTGGGTAGAGCTACCACTTTTTCAGTCCTTCACTGTAAGTTATTCTCAAACATCAGGAGGAATCGGAAAGACAAGTCTGGAATCTCTAGCAATGCAATGTTATTCAAATTTTTCAATGTATCGAGTCCCCCCCCCCCTTTTTTTTTTACTATATCGGCATCTTTATCTAAGCGTTTCATTGTATAAGATAATAACAGAAGGCTCAATTATCATTGATTATTTCAAGATATTTACCTGTGTCATTTGTGGTTAAATAAATTGTCCATCTTTTTTCCAGCAAGAGATGGTAAGTTACAATGGTTACCTAGAAGACTGTCCGCTGTCAAAAGATGATTGGGAACTACATGTACATGGCTAGGCACAGTAAGCAAACAAATTTTATATATATATATATATATATATATATATATATATATATATATATATATATATATATATATATATATATATATATATTAAATACATATACATAGTTTTAGTATTTACATTTAAATCTGGGTATCCCGTTAGTTTTTTTTATATAAAGTATACCTTACTTATTTTAACAGATAATTTCTCAAAATTTATCTCTCCGTGCATGCTATCTACTTTAAAGTGGATTTGTTTTCTTATAACGCCTATGCCCCCTTTACTCTATATTTGTAAGAAATATCAAGCAAAAATGTTCCATTGTTCATAACAATCGACAGATTTCCTCTTAAATTCTGCATAATTATATATAATATTTAATAATGAAACTAATATTTATTGCTTCGTCAATGAATGGTGTATATGTGGTTTTTGGGTAACGATCTATTCGAATAAATAAGTAATCATTGCTATATCATTTATATAAATATATTTTTAAACTTTATTTCAAGGACAAGAATTAATTTGTGATGTCAAAACTTAACGGACTGTTTGCTTTCGAAACACTAGGAAAAACATGTACTTTTGTCAATAGATAAAGGACATTTTGTCCACTATTCATATGTACGTTAGTTTACTAACAAAGAAGAATGACTCAATAACAGATTGTTTCACTCTGTTTACCACAAATCTGTGTTAGGTTAACTTGAGACATCGAAAATGGTTACATCTGGCTGAAGATCACTGCAGTTCCCGAAATAGAGAAAAAGAAGGAAGTCTTGAACTGTGTGTCTAAAATGGAGAAAGAAATATATATGTATCCGTAATGAATTAGAGATCTAAAGGACAGTAAGTTTATGCTGCAATAATCGCCCGTCTTCCCATATCTGATACTTTTCTTAATTTGAGAAAACTGGTAATTAAACATATGGACATCTGTATCGCTAATATTTGTCTAAGTTAGGAACGACTTGGACCAATGAGTAAAGATAATTAACTTTCTTCTCTAAGCATTCCTTTAATTATGTTAGTTAAGTGATCGTTAAAGGTTATTGTAATCTTTCCTTCAATTTTCCAGATGATTGTCATCTAGAAATTACGAAAAATTAGAAATCGGAAAGAATTCTTGAACTATTTAGGAAAATGATATAATGCAAATTATGTATGCTTTGAATAGAGCGCTCTTTTTAGTACATTAAGCATGTTTACTGAGTATTTTATATTTACCTCTGCTCTGTCATTTGAGCTTCATTGGGGCGCTCTGTTTTTGCTTCCCTCTTGGAATGTTTTTTTTTTAAACTGATTCACTTTTACAGCCTGTTGTCGGAAGATATAAAGCTTATGATTCGAAAATAATGTGCATTATTCATTAAGACATGTTGTTTATGTGGTTATTTACGAAATTAAAAATGAGAGGAATTGGGACTGTTTGTCTTTAAAACCCTACAGAAACAATTTATGTATTTTTTGTATGTACATTAGTTAACGAATACAGAATGATACCCCAATCCATTACATATTGTTTTACAATGTTTACCACTTTATCCGTTTTAAGTAAACTTGGCACATCGAAAATGGTTATATCTTCTTCACCCTCACTGATCACTGCCTTTTCCTTTTTCCGAAATAGAGAAATTGAAGACGATTCCTGAACTTTGCGTCTGAAACAACGAAGAAACCAAAATATGTGCCTGTACTAAATTAAAGATTTCTCTGATTGAAATTCTAAATAATGAGATTCTAAAAGAAGACCATGTTCATCTTAATTTATTTATGCAAGACATTAATCCGTTCGTGCATTGATGGATTATGATGGACATTTGTAAAGGTGAGGTTTTGTCAAACCATGCGATCTTGATTCTAAAACAGATTAAAGAAATATTGTTGATAATCAAAATAAAGGAAAAATGGTTGAATGTTTTATTTTGTTATACTCTATTTTTACCACTTTTCTCTCAGTCTAGGAATTTGCGCTCGAAATGACTGATGATAAGATGGTTTGGTACGAATAAATTTAAGATTTGCGCAAAATATTTGTGAACAGCACTTGCTCTTTAGGTCATGTAGCTACTTGTATTGGTTTGAGTTTACTTCATATATAGAAGTACGTTGGGTGGTTTCCTCTCCCCTACCTCCCCAATGTTTTGAATGGTCTGTAATACAGTTTTATTCATTTTGCTCCCCTTTTCCATTTAATCACAGTCCAATCCCCCCCCCCCCCGCCAGGACACTTTTAGGTACATGAATGTTTACGGTTAATACAAGTTTCATACTATTACAAATGCTTTTCTGGTAGTAAAAACCCATCTGATCCCTAGCTGCCAAGACTGATTATTAATCCATATCCTATAAAATCACCCTTTAATCTTAGGAAACAAAGTTGTCTGTATGACCAAGTGATAGGTAAATTCACATGTTGTATTGAATGTATGTTTCCTTATTTGTTTTACAATGTAGGGATTTAGTGAGATCAATAAATGAAAAAACAATTAACCTTCTCCCTCCCCAATCTTTGCATGATGACTTGTGTAAAGCTCAAGCTTTAACAGGAATCTTCAAAAAAATTCTTTTGATTTTCATTACATCGAGCAATAACCATAAATACAGAAAACATTGATCCACTACATTTCTTTGACATCCAGCGGAAGCTAACAATCAAAGAGATTACAAAGTTATATTACATTATTAACATTATGGCTTAAATTCCGGATTGTCGTAAGTTAATAATCTCGATAATTGATAATTTACATCGACATAAAAAATACCGTATAACTTTTGTTTTGGTTGGGATAATTCTTGAAGATTCACCAAAATTAAAATCACTAAATTTTAGTACTTTTAAGATATTGTTCAGGTGTATAACCCAATTGACAAGGGAGGTAGCTTGTGTTTTAGGAAAAATGTGATCTATTATCAAGTACAGATACTTGTCTGATTAATGGTTTCGTCACTACTAATGGAACTAAAATTGATTGACATTAAAGTATACTCTTTCAAGCCGATATTACCTACTATTTATTTAATTCTGTTGTAAATATTGAGTTGTTTGTAGCCAGGATCAGAAATCAATTTTCATCGCCTTGTAATGGCGACTTAGGATTTTTGATTAAGTACACGTTCTTCTAAGGTGTTAGAAATAAAGCAAAAAAGAAAGATTTTTAATGTAGGGAAAAGGCCTCTTAAAAATTCTTCCCCCCAAATTAATAGTATACCTTGTAGGCCCAAAATACGCCAAATTTGTGTCCCGCCAAATAAAATCGGCTATATGGTAAGTGTCAATTGGCGAATTTTATTAAGGCACAATGTTTTTACTATTTAAAACAAAAGTCACCTCTCCAAATTAACCGATATTAAAGCACAAAAAATCTAATCCATTTCTTTTATAAAGTAATAAAGATTATGCTGAGGATAAAATATATTGGTCTCTGTATTTCTAGTATTTGTTTAAATGTACAATAGGAAATACCGGAATAGATATGTAGGGATGATATACGTTATTGATGTTATTGAGACCATTATCCGAAAAATACAATATTAATCGAGTACGAAAGGACGATAACATATTGTTTTTCATCATGTTGTTGAAAAAAAACCCGCTATATTTGTTTTATTATGTTCTCAGTAACAATTTAATACAGACATATCCAATTTAGTGTTTTCAAGTTAGAAAAAGCTTATCAGTGTTGACAAAAAGTTGATAAACTCCGGAAAGTAGTATTTGGCACCATTATGTATTCCGATTTTCTCAAATTCTTTTTTTTGTTACCTAATGTTAATAATTGAGAGTTGCCTCCCTTTTCTTTTAGAATGGGATCAGAAAATCTAAGCAAAAGTTATATAAGCATTGATTGAATTAAGATACGACAAGAGGCGTTTTATTTAAAAATGATTCATAATCAAAAAGTGGAATATCTCAAAGATAAAAAAAAACAAGGAAAAATAAATTTAAGTTTCAGAAGCATGGGTGTTTTAAGTATAAAAAAAGTAAGAGAAACAAACCTGAAGTATAAAAATGAAAAGTAACATGCTTGCACTTATATCACTTTTAAATGTGATGTTGTACACTAAGTATGTACCAGTGCCGATTAAGAACATTATTGCATGATAAACAAAATGGTAGGAATGTATCAATCATATACAAGTCCACTTTGTTTACCTTTCCGAGCATTCCTCTAATTCTGTTAGTTATCTTCCTACCAAAAAGTGTTGGTAATGTGGGACTAGTTATTCCTCCTCCTCTACTTTTTTTAGATGACTGTTGTTCTCGAAATTGAGGAGAAATTGAAAGGACAACTCTGGAACTATTTAGAAAAAGACTATGTTTTAGATGAAAAAGCTCTTTGGTGATAATCGGCATTTTTATCTGTACTTCCATTGCTATTGATAAATTAAAATTGGCTGAATAATCAATTTGTATTTTACAATATCTACCTCTGCCGCTTGTTTAATTTTATTTTTTATCTATTATCAAACAAGTGTTTGAAGAAGTGGAAATGGTTATAAAATCCTACATACCTTTCTGTGATAACTGTACAGTGTCGAAAGAGGAATTGGGAAGTTCGTGTCTAAAAAACAAAATTGAGGAATATTTTACAAATGTCTTAGAGTATATATGTTTTTATTTTTGTTAATTTTAAAAGTTTAATTTCTTGGACAAAGAATACTTGACTCAATGTATACAAATATTTTTTTCATAAATATCACATACCCTCCTTTTTATTGTTTAAGTTATCTCGTAAATTAAATCCATTTTTATGTAGTAGTAAAGATTATGCTGATGATTAAATATATTTGTGTCTGTATTTCTAGTATTTGTTTAAATGTACAATAAGAAAAACCGGAATAGATATGTAGAGATGATATATGTTATTAATGTCATTGAGACCAATACGAACAGTTAACTATCCGAAAAATACAATATTAATCGAGTACGAAAGGACGATAACATATTGTTTTTCATCATATTGTTGAAAAAAAAACCCGTTATATTTGTTTTATTATGTTCTCAGTAACAATTTAATAGAGACAGATCTAATTTAGTGTTTTCAAGTGAGAAAAAGCTTATCAGTGTTAACGAAAAGTTGAGCAAAAGTTATAGAAGCATTGATTGAAATAAGTTACGTCAAGAAGCGTTTTATTTGAAAATGATACATAACCAAAACGTGGAATATTTCAAAGAAAAAAAAACTAGGTTTAATAATTTAAATTTTCAGAAGCATGCGTGTTTTAAGTACAAAAAAGTAAGAGAAACAAACCTAAAGTATAAAAATGAAAAGTAAAATGCTTGCACTTATATACGTTTTAAATATGATCTTAGATACGCTACAGTAAGATGTACACTAGTATGTACAGGTGTACCAGCGTCGATTAATAACATTATTGCATGATAAACAAAAATGGTAGGAATGTATCAATCATATAAAAGTCCACTTTGTTTACCTCTACAAACATTCCTCTAATTCTGTTAGTTATCTTCCTACCAAAAAGTGTTGGTAATGTGGGACTAGTTATTCCTCCTCCTCCACCTTTTTAGATGACTGTTGTTCTCGAAATTGAGGAGAAATTGAAAGGACAAGTCTAGAACGATTTAGAAAAAAACTATGTTTTAGATGAAAAAGCTCTTTGGTGATAATCGGCATATTTATCTGTACTTCTGTTGCTATTGATAAATAATAATTGGCTGAATAATTACTTTGTATTTTTCAATATCTACCTCTGCTGCTTGTTTAATTTTATTTTTTATCTACTATCAAACATGTGTTTGAAGAAGTGGAAATGGTTATAAAATCCTACATACCTTTCTGTGATAACTGTACAGTGTCGAAAGAGGAATTTGGAAGTTCAGGGCTAAAAAACAAAATTAAGAAATTATGTATGAATGTCTTAGAGTATATATATTTTTACTTTTGTTAATATTAAAAATTTAATTTCTTGGACAAAGAATACTTGACTCAATGTATATATATATATATATATATATATATATATATATATATATATATATATATATATACACAGTCATTTCATGCATATCTTTTACAATTTTATGCTATGCTATGGTATGCGATTTTAATGATATGCTATGAGATTTCAATGCAATGCTATGAGATTTGTATGCTATGCTATGAGAAATTGAAATGAAGGGCTTTATGATATGGTATGCTATGCCATGCTATGCTATGGGATTTGAACAAAAACGCCTCCATACACAGAAGAGTTCCAACCATTTCGAAGTTAAATGATAAGAAGCCAAAGTTTACCACTAATCTGCAATGTTAACATTTATTCTTTTAAATAAAACCATTTAAAACCGAGTTAAAATCGGGTTGTATGCTATGCTATGGTATGCTATGGTACGATATGACGAATAAGAATCTATGAAATTGTATGCTATGGTATGAGATTCCAATGCTATGCTATGAGATTTTAATGCTATGCTATGCTATAGTGTATGTTGTAAAAGATATGCTTGAACTGACTGTATATATATATATATATATATATATATATATATATATATATATATATATATATATATATATATATATATATATATATATATATATATATATATAATTACCTCTCATACACGTCTTTTTATTGTGTAAGTTATCACAGGTATTTGCCTAGTGGATTGGGTCACTAATGCTTTACGAAAGTATGGAAAGGTTGGCTACGTCTGGCAGATTTCTTGCTTGTTTTAGAAGACATTACTAGAGCCCCATCATCAAAGCAACACCATGTATTGACTTGTATTGATATTTACAAAATTGATATAAAAATAAATAAACTACATTGGCTATCATTTAGTTAAAATTGTTTAACAAAAATATAGGTAAATAAAAAAGATGGTAATAAATAAAAAAATAATAATAGAAATAAAGAAAAAAAAAAAGGAAATTTGTGTTAACGTTCCATTTAATGTGTAATAAAATCTTAAAATTAAATCTTTCAAGGAAGGTGCACTTATATCCTTAAAATTAATCAAAGAGTTTTATTTCGTACGTTGGTTTGAAAAACTAAATAAATCTTATCTTATTTTATCTTTAATCCTAAAAAAATCAAAACATATTTTAAGCAACTACATTGTTATATGAATGACTTACTATTCATGAAACCAAAGCAAATTTATTTTATTTTTTATGTAAAACATTTTTATATAAACAATATTATTTAACTGGAAGTGAGGTGTACGTCTATGCTTTATTAATTAATATATTTATTTTTTTTACAAAAAGTAGGGAGAGAATGTTATTTCTAATATAACATTACATTTCCTCTCGATTCTATATGACTTCCTTCAACTACAATGGACCTAGAAAGAGAACGGGGGTCAATTGGACTCAAACAACGAACCACAGACCTAGACAGCTGATTTGAAAACATAAATTTCTCTAGGACTAAGTCTTCTGGTGTATCACCATTCATCTCAAAATTTGTTTCATTATCTTGCATATTATTGGTATTATGATTATGATAATCGCTCAATTCATCATTATCTGTATCAGTAATTGTGCTTCCACTTGGAGTGACCCTTATTGTTGTTTTATTATCTATATCATGCATGTCATTAGTATCATGATAATGAGCATTGTTCATTTCATCATTGTTTGTGTCAATAAGTCTGCTTCCACTTGGAGTGACCCTTATTGTTGTTTTATTATCTATATCATGCCTTTCATTAGTATCATGATAATGAGCATTGTTCAATTCATCATCGTTTGTGTCAATAAGTCTGCTTCCACTTGGAGTGACCCTTATTGTTGTTTTATTATCTATATCATGCCTTTCATTAGTATCATGATAATGAGCATTATTCATTTCATCATTGTTTGTGTCAATAATTGGGCTACCACTTGGAGTGACCCTTATTGTTGTTTTATTATCTATATCATGCCTTTCATTAGTATCATGATAATGAGCATTGTTCATTTCATCATTGTTTGTGTCAATAATTGGGCTACCACTTGGAGTGACACGTATTGTTGTTTTATTATCTATTATATGTGTTTCATTAGTATCATGATAATGAGCATTGTTCATTTCATCATTGTTTGTGTCAATAATTGGGCTACCACTTGGAGTGACACTTATTGTTGTTTTATTATCTATTATATGCGTTTCATTAGTATCACGATAATGAGCATTGTTCAATTCATCATTGTTTGTGTCAATAATTTGGCTACCACATGGATTTTTTATCTCCGTATTTGACATGAAATACGTATCAAATGTATTAGATCTAATTACATTTGAGTTTTTATTTTGAGCTATAAATGTAGCTTTATCATTTTCTATTACACTAACACTAGATTTATTTTGATCAATGGAGTTGCTTTGATCTGTTTGACCACTGACGCTAATTTCTTTATTCTTAAGGGAATCTGAAAAAAAAATAAAGATTGCTTTAAAGATTTACAATGTTTTTGAACTTTGTTTTCTTTAAGAGTGTCATAAATTTATTTCTAGGAACTGAACAATCAATTCATACCTATACACTATAATATATATATTAATATAATTGCAGTATTTGAAAGTGGAAATTCATTCAGTTTCTCATTGAGTGCAAAAAAAAAAAAAAAAAATACAATCAGTATAATGGTTTGAATAATGAATAAAAAACCTGTTTAATAAATAACATCGTGAACAATATTATTGTTCATATTATTTGATCATATATTTTGTATGTGATAATGTAAATAAGCGTTTTATTTCTACACTAACGTGAACAGTATGTATAAAACACAAAGTGTACATAAAAACCCTTAAAACATAACTAATAAAAATACAAGTTTTTAGAAATATATAAGGTTTTTGGTGTTATAAAATTAGTAAATAATTAGTCCGTAAATAAAGTTGTACCTGCAAATGACTCCTCCATTTTTGTGAAATAAACGTAATGTATCTGTAACAAGAAATCTGAAATAAAAATTTGACATAACTTTAAAGAGTCCCATATTCCATATTGTTAAGGTATAAAATGCCAAGTTCATGTATGCATGTACTGTATACAAAGAAATATTCGCCTTCATTTTATTTTTACCCCTTTTGCCATCGTTGTCAGTGAGCAAATTTAAGACTGGGCAAATTTCAATGTCCAAATAATCTCTTTTTTAAGCACAACTATATATGGGTGAACTAAAGAAAGAACGAAACCGTTCGCAAGTGAGAAAGAGCGAAAATATCACGGGGCAAAAATAATCTAATATACAGAATATCGTCAAATAAAAAAATATAATTGCACATTTTTTTAAATAAGAAAACTTACAGTTTATGCACATATCAAAGACTTGCTTTTGTTTGACCACACGCTATCTCTAAGGAGAGCTGAGCTGCGTAGACAAAAGCGTCTGTTTAACTAGACAATAATATCCGCTCCGTAGAAACGCACAGCTACTTTATACTTTTATACCATTTAATCGACCGCCTACTAACAACCAATAACATATAAAACTATCGATATATTTCTCTAAGTTCGAATGATCATGAACACAAACAATTCTATTTGTTGCGATCAAAAATATTTTATTCACTACATATTTGAAACTTTTTTTGCCCATGCAGTTACTGAAATAATCACCTACCGTTTTTATGTCTTGTAGTGTTGAAACACTATCATCCACTAGTTATTGCTTGTCTAGAAAGAATGAAACAAAGAAACATTATTGTTTCAAAAGTTTAATGAAACATCTCACTGTGTATATTAGTTTTATCAAAATTCGCCAAATATTTTTAATTTTATCCGCATTCAGGTTATGAATTATTATAATTGCCAGAGTTCGAAGTTACCTATCTTTTTTACAGCTTCAGCTGATCACTTGATCTGATTGTTTTATGAAAAGTTTGTTTTTGCTACTTTCTTGCGACTTAAATATATTTTCGGCAAGATAAGATAATATGAATTTTAAAATTCTTAAAAATCAATTAAAAAAAGTATTGATAAATATATGGTTATCATATTTGTGATACCATTATTAGTTTTAAAAGTTTTTTTTAGGTATGCATGTACCTGTGAATTGAATTTTAGCTTCTATATTTGATTAAACTGAATATCAAACCGAACAATCTACTTGCTCCTTAATCATATTGATATTTTGTAAATACTTCGGCTACAGCAAAAGCAAAATGTGTTAATAATAGGCAATTCAGTAAATAAAAAAAGTTTTTCATGAGTTTATAATTGGCTTTCCAGTAAATAGAAGATATATTAAAATTTTCATATTCCAATATTCTATGTATAGATGTATAGATACTCTTGTGAGTTAAACAAAAATAAAATTCTCCATTTCGGTTTTTGTCGGTTTGATATTCAGTTTTAATGAAAAACAAGAAGGCAGATTTCTTTTTTTCGTGCTTAAAAGCAAAACTCTTCATTATGAATAAAGTGATCAGGAAGAGAACTATGTCCTGTTGCTTTGAAGGAAAGCAATAGTAAACGTATTACTTTACGTATCTGTATCGAAACATGTTCTTTTCCGACAATTCAAATACATGAACGCCTTAATCTTTTAAGTCTTGATTTATAATTGTATGTGACGCCAATCATTTAATCCTTTTGAAAAAGATGTGATCATAGCGTAACGGAGACTAATGTTAAACTGATATGTTTACTGCCTTTTTAAAGATAGTTAAATTTCGAATATTGAGAATCATTCCAAAACTTTCTAACGGGTTAAAAGGAATAAAGTAAGTAAGTAAGTAAGTAAGTAATTTATTTTTATAGTGACATGTGTATTTACAGTACCTTGTAAAATTGACAAAAAGAAAAACTCGAAAAGGTCAACACCCGGCCCGTCGGGCCTATATGTCACTTTAAACACAATATTGTACACAATAATGTACAGAATACATAAAGAAAGAACGCAATGCAAGATGGGGAAAAAAAAACCCCAAAAGGGCAAAAAGGCAAAAAATACATGTTTAAATACATAATACAACAAATAAATCTTTAAGGAGTTTTGGGATATCAGTGGGTATAAGTATTATTTTTATACATTTGCTTACAACTCATTACTTAAATACAATTGATTGTCTTCTCTTAATAGAGGAGTATAAATATTTGGCAACCTGACGAGGATAATTGACAATGAGCAAACGTAATAATTCATCTTCTGAAATTTCTTCTGACTGATTAAGACCAATATTTTCAAATAGTTTTTTACGATAATCGTTATACAAAGAACAATGAAATAAAAAATGAAATTCATCTTCTACACTTCTATTGTAACAAAAAACACAAATTCTTTCTTCAATAGGTTCCCCCTGAAATCTTCCAGTCTCAATTCTTATTGGTATAATACCACATCTAAATTGAGCCAAAGTTGATCGTAAATACTTAGGCATATCTAAAAATAAGTAATTTTCTCTTCCAAAGACTGTTTTGAATATTACGAAAGTACGTAATTTAGAGATGTTAAGTATTTCATTACTCCAATAGTTTGAATAGTAAGTGTGTATTTTTGATTGAACTAAATCTATATCCACCATCAACTTTGATTCAAAGTAATTATCTAATTCTAAAATATGAAAAACTTCTTTTAAGTCACAGCACCAGTTATTTCTACATCTATTATAATCAAATTCAAATACAATTTTTGTAATTCGTTCCTCGTCAAAGGACAACACTCTATTCCAAAATCGGATCATATTTATCCATCGTCTGAATTGGCTAGGTATCCATCCAGTGTCTCCATAAATAGCCAATGTTGGCGCAAAACGGTGAACCCCCATAAAATATCGAATGGCTCTATTTTGAATATTATCAATTGATTGAAATTTTTTGAAACCCCAGATACTGGATGCATAATCCAAAACTGGTATCACACAGGAGTAAAACAATTTCTCATACGCATTAAACCTAAAATCTTTATTATTATGAATAGTCGATATAATTTTCCCAAGGGCTCGCCCCCCTGCTTTGCCAAGATTTTCTGCATTTAGAGTAAAGTTACCCGTATGTGTAAGTTTAACTCCTAGATACTTATAATTATCAACTTTTTCAAGCTTATTTGATCCGATAGTGAAGTTAAAACTGGTTTCTTTTGTCCTATTTTTACGAAAATGTAAACATTTAGATTTGTTAGTGTTAATAAGCACTCTCCACCGTTTACACCACTCATGTAATTTATTTAACATAGTTTGTAGATCTTCTGGAGAGTTTGCTACCAAGGCAATATCGTCTGCATATAACAGAATGGACAGTTTGCGATTACCCAATTCTATCCCCAAATTCATATTGTTGATTTCCTGTATTAAATCGTTAATAAAAATAGAAAACAACGTAGGTGATAAGTTATCTCCCTGTTTGACACCAGTTTTGCAATCAAACCAATTTGTAAGTTTTCCGTTAATTCGTACACAAGATTCTGAGCTCTGATATATATTTTTAACAGATTTATACAGTTTACCATCTATATTATTCAACAAAAGTTTATATAGCATCATGTCTCTATCAATGAAGTCAAAACATTTCTGAAGGTCAATAAAAGAAACGTAAACATTTGCATAGTTTTGTATTAAACTATTTAAGGTAAATAAATGGTCTTCACATGATCTGTCTTTTCGGAATCCGTTTTGCTCATCTGCTAATATACCGTTTGTCTCTAAGTAACTTATAATTCGTCTGTTTATAAGGGAGCTATAAAGTTTACTAACACAAGATAGAAGACTCACACCACGGTAGTTCATTGGAAGACGTCTGTCCGACGAAGGATCCTTAAGAATAGGACATATTATAGCTTTCCGCCATATCGATGGAATTAAACCCGTATCAAGGATATTTTGGAAAAGGTGACGTAATGTGTCGATCACAATGGGGTATTTAAGAACACTATATGGGATTTCGTCGAATCCTTGAGATGATTTAGATTTAGCACGCATCACTATGTCTGTTATTTCTTGCGCTGAGATATCGGTATTTATTTCCTCATTACATGTATACGTATCTTCGTCCATATAACTTTCTTTAATGCTTTTATCCGTCTTGCAGTTATTATAGTGGTCGTTTTCAAAAACGTTGCTTGAGGCCCCATTGTACAGATTTTTGAAATCGTCTCGCCATTTATCAAGGACATCTTGTTCGCTCGTTATTATATTTCCGTCGCCGTCGATAACTTCCATAGGTATAGGTATGTTTTGTTTTTTCCTAGGTCCAAGGTTGCGGATTTTATTCCAAAAGTCGTTCGGATTTTTCGAGCTCATATCTTCAATGTCGTTGGCTACTGATTTCTTGTAAGCTCGTTCAGCGCGTCGGAGAGCTTTGTCAAATATATCACGTGCATGTATGTATTCGCGTCTAAGAGCAGATTTGATTTTACGTTCTCCGGTATATTTTAAGAATTTGTTTTCATTTTCCTTAGTGTTTTTCCAGAGGTCGGTCAATTCCTTTGTCCAGTAGGGTTTGCATTGAATTCTATTTCTGTTTTTATTCATAGTTTTAGGTATCATAGCTTCCATTTCATCATAAATTATGTTACTAAGGTTTTCGTAAATTTTATCCATGCATTCCTGTGTATTTCTACCGTTTTCAATCGATTCAATGGTTGCTATTAAGGCAGATCTCCTCAGTTCGCTAGTCATAAAATTAGCTGGGATTTTATTTAGTTGATATCGGGTCTTGAAGTGTTCACTGCTTTCGGTATTAGAAACTAAACAAAACTCGGGAGTTTTAAACTCACAAAGAATGACAGAATGGTCCGGAAGTTTCGATTTTTCCCCGATGAGTCTGAGTAGTTTGTACTCCTCTGCAATTTCACTTACCGGTAACACTTTAAAGTTCTTGATATGCCTAAATGTATCCATAGGGACACATATATAATCTACAACAGATTTACCTTTTCTTGAGATACATGTAAAGTTATCATCTTGGAATCTACCATTCAAAACACAAAAACTAGATTCGTTAAGAAAGTTAATTAGCTCATGTCCATGCTGATTTACGGTATTATCTAAAATTTTACGTTCAGGAATATCGTCAATATCTTGAAGTGTGTCATCCATTTTTCCTATTCTTGAATTTAGGTCTCCCATCACAAATATGGCGTCACTCTCACAATTTAAATAAATCTGAGATAAAAGATGTGTATAGAAACCCTGTGCATCTCTTCCTCTGTTAGAATATTCGGGGGGTAGGTAACATACAAACACAATGAAATCAAAATCAGAATTTCGATTTGTAAATTTTATTCCAAGGATACCGTCATATATTTTGTCGATAACCGTAATTTCGAAAGTCTCTAATAACTGATTTCTTATAAAAAATCCAACACCACCCGATGCTTTTGGTGCATTTACATGGATATTATTTCTATTAGAACCAATCCATCTAGAACCCTCAATGACAAGATCACTTCCTACTTGTAAATGTGTCTCACTAATTGCTAGTATATCACAGTTTATAGCCTTAATTATTTCGGTCCGTAGTTCCCCAAATATCCAGATTACTGATTTGATACTGTAGATCACTAATCTAACATGTACACCAAATGGTGTTTTCATATATTGATATTGAACACAATTTCTTTTAATTAGATTTAATAAACCTGTTCTAATGATGAACTAGATGCTGTCATTAGACAGTAATACCCGCACCAAGTGTTTGCCCCTAAATAACACTTTCTTGTGTCAGTTTTAGTAAACAAGAATGCCACATGCAATTTCCGGTACTTTTTAAAAATTATAATTTTCAGAAAGATGAGATTCCATCCCAAAATACACATGAGCGGCCCTTTATGAACAATTGGGGGTTAAACTGTTTGCATGTTAATTTCAAATTAATTATCTTAACATTTAATGTCATAGAAAGCATGGTCTACATAATTATTACAAACAAAATTAACTTATCCCCCCGGCGGTTGCCGGCTTTAGATTTGCCTTTGTGTGCCAACGTCATCATGTGCACGGATTTAGAGAAGGGGTGGGGGTGAGAGGTTCCAGACCCCACCCTTTGAAAAATTCATTTATATAGTAAAATTACCCAAAACAAGGGCAACGCATAGTGGAGAAAATGTTACATAACATATATTACATGACTTCTCGGGCGACAATACCAGAATATTTGTCCCTCGGTGCATGACAGGAAAGCCCTGAAGTGTTATATCGCCCTCTGCCTTCAGCGATTAACATGCAAAGAATTCCCAGTTAATAATGTTGTCAAAGTTTCTTCCGAATTATGAACCTGTTCTTCTCTTAGTAATTCGGTAAATATAGCCCGAAATTCGGCTCAGACGGATGCTTGTTTTGATTAAATTGGGATGAACTTAATCCGCTGTTCGCATCAATTTTTCACTTTGGACATCCTTCCAACTCCCGATTTTTTTCAAAACGTTTGTTTCTTACCTTTACAAAGCCTATTAAGGTTTTATTGTGATATTTCCCATTAAACCCCCTATCCCATCATCACACACCATGCAGTAATAGAAAAAAGTTAATGAGTGTAATTTTATTTTATTTTGCTTATTCTTTTTGTCAAGAGATATGTGGTAATTACATGGAAACAGAATGGTCAAGATTTACGAGCATTTCAATCCTGATTTTTTTATCAAATATACATGTACAGTGTTATATATATATATATATATATATATATATATATATATATATATATATATATATATATATATATATATATATATATATATATTACATGTATACAAGTAATATTTTCCTAGGAATGGCAATCAATTGCAGAATTGCCAATCGGTTATTTGAAACTCATTTTGAATGATTAATCGGTTAATCGTTTTGAAAATATAGACATTTCTAAATATGATATATTATCAATATTTTTTCAAGTTTTCAAGATTGATTGTCTTAAAAATGCTATGCATAAACATGTGATCAACAAAGACTGATGAAAGTTTAACAAGATCTTGATTTTGAGATGACATAGCTACTGCAGAAATTCTAAGTGTAGTTCTGGGAACTATATTTTTTGCAAAAAACGTCAGTTTTTGTTGCCCACCGACCCCCGTGAAAAACATCTGAAACCTGATTAGACATCAACATGACACCCCCAATCATATTCTAGAAGTCCACAATGTTGATCAACTATTACGTAAAATTTATTATAACTGTCACGTGATTCAACAAAAGTCACGTGATTAGCGTACTGTCTCTTCTTAATAATATATCATCTGTTTGTAATGGCAACGATGAAATGTTAACGTCAAAATAAATGTACATTTATTACGAGCAAATTGTAACTTGTCTCTTAGTAAGTAGGACTAAGATTTTGTCAATTTTTTTTATCAAGGTACTTTCGGTTTTGACATTTTTTCATTCACAAAGTTTTACTGTCTTAAACATTAATTTTATATGTCGAAGACTCAATTTGAACACCAATCTTCTTATTAGTAAAATAAGGTTAAAAATAATAGTACAGGCATGTTTAATTTCGTGTAAACTACATACCCTTTCACTCTATGAGTTGATCTACGTGGCAGATTCAGAACTTCCTCCTTTAACTGTTGGTAAAATGAGAAGTAGAATAAAGCAAAGCTTTACGAAGGCTGAACATTTTTTTTCTTACTTTATTCTCTTAAATCGTTGGATTTTTTTTTTATTTCATTTAAATAAATGAATATGAGTTAAAATAGTAAAATATTTTTACAAAAAACAAAGTTTTGTTTTAAGTATCAACGTCTATTTTTGTAACCAGTCAATAAAGTGCATTTATTAAAGCATAGTTATTGTTTTCCTAGTTGTTCTATGATTATAAAAGGAAAAACTTTGTGTTGATATAACTTAAATTAAAAAACAACTAAAAGTATTTGCATTCGTAAAATATAAAAAGGTAATGAATACGCATTTAAATTTACCGGAGGTCAATTTCTGAAATCCTAGCTCGTAAAACTTATTTTACAAGCACCCTCTTTTTTTTTTCTTTTTTTTTTTTTCTTTTTTGAAATGTAAATATATTTATTTTTATACCATACAAAAGAAATTTTGAGGCAAAACCTCCACAGAGGCCCTCTAACTATTCCTCACCTGGGGTGCCAAGGGCCCCCTGGATCGGAAGTTTGTTATATACAAAACATTTTTAAATGTAATCATAAATTTAAAAAGTTTACATTCTTATATTAATAACTGAATCATAGATGACATAAATTCATAAAACTAATAGGAAAAGAATATATATGTCTATAAATTTATGCATAACTATACCCTTTTAAGCATTCGGATATGTAAATATTCTGATACATAATGATTTTTTTAAATTCAAAATATAAATATACAGTATAATTAATAAGGTATAACACAGCATGTGCAACGTGATATAATATAATGTATTAATACATGAACCACTCTCATTCAACCGGAGGTAGCACCCTCTTTGTCATGAATCTGAGCCCTGTTCAGCAGAGCGTGCGCTCGCCAAATTTCCCTATACCTGCATCACAAATTTAGGCGAGCGCTCGCTCTGCTGAAAACGCCTCTGTTTTCCCCGATCAATAAGGAGAGATTTAATTCACAGAGATGATATAATTATTATTCTAATTTTTCAACCTTTGAAAACCAACAAAAGTTAGCTTTGATAGATATTATCATTGATGTATGACAACACTAAATCATTATGTAAATGATATTAGCCTTCTATTATTGTCTATATGTAAAAGAAAGAAAGAATAAATCAATGCTTGTAGGACCGATATTTGTTCTTTATCTCACAGAATTAATGGCCTTAGGGTTATATCTGACTTTAAACATTACCTTTATTGTTCTAAGAAGGACAGTATCAGGTATTTAAATTAGACACACCAGACTGCATAAAAAATAAGATATGTTTTTTTCATGCAATTGTTGGATATAGGAAATGTTTTAATTATGTTTTTTAGTTTACATGGAAACAGTTCAAGTTATTGACTTGTTTCACTATTATCCTATTCTAAAATGTTTCTCTGTGTAGAGAACATAAATCTATGATTACATCATAACAAACTTTGTTAGAAAAAATTGCATTTAAACCTGCTACTTAGGAATGTGCATAATTATGTTGACGAAATTGTTTACATCTCTGTCAAAGTGACAGTGTTTTATAACGAACGTTAAGAACCTATCGATATAAAAAAAGGTCGAGATATATTTGGAATTTAGTGTTTCATAATACTTGTGAATAATTATTAAAATATATGCATGTACTAGGTTTTGTGTAATTTTTATTACAAAAATACAAACAAAAGCGCAAATATTGAAGACATCTTGATTCAAACAAGTGAATTCATCTCCTGAGTCTTTATGATATAAATGCATTCAGGACACATGGACAGAATTGCTTTTCTCGTACTTCCTTGGTTGTATTATTGAAAGCAGGCCGTCTTTGTGTTTTATTTAACAACAATAGCTCAGAGACCGACCCTGTGTTGACCTACATTCAACAAAAGAATGTATATTTTGCATGTTATTGTTTTGATCGGAGTTCAGCGAGTCTAAAAGTGTAGACAACTAGTTTGGTATAATTAAATTTTTCAAATCCTTAAAAATGCTATCATCTTACGGCTTGGATTAAAAAGATGTAAAGATAGTTTGGGATACCAATACCTCTAAATTGTGACGTTCTTCTAATGACTTTAATGATTTTTACCTTCCCAAAACCTTTGTTAAACATATCCTTTAGTCAAGTTTTGTTTAATTTGAAAATTAGAAACAATGAATGTATTTTTATTATTATGTACTTTTATTAACATCAATTACGACAATTTAAGATACCTCGAAATGTGTACATTTTTATAGTCGTTCCTCATTAACAAAACTTCTTCACAACCTGGATACATAAGTTAAAACGTTTTAAACATGTGGCATTTTTGTTTTAATTTAATTTTTAGACAGGATCTTTTTTTATGCGTACAGCTCAGATGTTTGAATCATGTTTTTTCCTGAGAACGATTACCAAAGTCAACCAGTCAACCTGCGATCGAGAGATGACCAATCAATCGATTCGTGGCTTTCAATGTTTAGCTTGTTGATCAAGATAATGCAGGACAATTGTCCTTCAAAGACATAACAGATGAGTCAATTCAAGATTTGAAATAGAAACATGCATTCGGAATGAAAATTTTATGCATTATTGACTTGTATCTTTGTTATCTTTTTATTATGTTAGTCATCAGTAATTCAACATCAAAGGAGAATGTCAAATTGATATATAATGATGAAATGTTAAACAAAATTTCGTACGCATAGATAATAAAACAGGTTGCATAGAGTATGCATAGATAATAATACATGTTGCATATAAAAGAGAGAGAGAGAGAGAGAGAGAGAGAGAGAGAAAGAGAGAGTCATTGGAGTTATACACAATATCAACTTTATCAAATTTATGGAAATTGTAACTCTTCTTGGCTCACTGCAAGCAATATGTTACTATCAACTTCTTCGAGGGTGGACCACTTTTTAATTTTTTTTATCCTATAATCGACAACTTTCATTCAATATACCGCCTTAAAATGAACTAAATCTGAGAGGATGTGTATAACTATATGTAATTATATATATTGATAAATCAGACATGTGTTAGTATCAAATCGTACTAAAGAGCGTATCAAATCAAAAATATCCGTGGCATGTCTTGGTTATCTCCCTGTAAACTAAAATGTTAAAAAGCCAAGGTGGCATATACAAGGTTTTGTATATATACATACATTTCATAATGAATATAAAATGTACACATAAAGTGACATGTCTATAAAGTAACAATATCTATATTATGAAAATAGCGGATGGTTGATTGAACAAGTAACTAAAAATGTAACAAAAACATGTTTATTTCAATACCAGGTGAAAACAAAAACTGACCTCATCTTGACAATAATAAGTCATTTCAATTGATGACTCAGAGGTACCAGCCGTCATAATATGAATAACTTTAGACAATCATGTACTAATAATAATGAAAACTGAAAACTGATTTTAGATTATATTTTTTCAAAAGATTATTCGATATAATGAAGACAGAAAACATATAATTGGACTATAATATTTCATTATGACATTCATTTTGTTTCTTGCCAATAATGGATACCACTAGACATATACACATAACAGTTTAATATGTGAACTACGACTATAAAGATATTTATTTCCGTCAACTTTTCAAATCATTTTAATGACTAATATCACTGATATTTAAGAAACCTAATCACAATATTCAAGTAGCATACTACATCACTAATTTGTATTTTAAAAAACCAAATAATACTGCATAATCTGCATAAATATTATAAACAAAATATTACATATATATCTCACTGAAGATGAGTAAATTAATGTATCACACCGTTCCCCAGCAGTTTAAGAAACCAAAACAGAGTTTAGTTTCTGCTGGTTCATTACTCACAGGTGTTCTAATACATCAGATACATACTAGTATAAAATGGAACCTTAAAAAAAATAATAAAGTAAAAAACATTTAATAGCTGGTGTGTATTAATCAAACTGTTCAATATTGGATGTGGCTGTTTATATCATAAATCACTATTTATAAAATATATAATATATATCAAATTGTTAACATGGAAAATATCAAGTAATTGTTTGTTGTTGTAAGAACAACATGTTCTTAGAAGTATGTATTTGTGTAAAATTATGAATTGCCCATTGATTCCAATTCAACCAAGTCATTGTCAATATCATCAACTAGAATTACAGATCTGGACAGCTAAATAGAAATATGGGCCTCATCCAAAAGACGATTAACATCCAATTGATCTAAATAATAAAAATAGTTGGGTACATCTTCATATATGTTTATGTTTTGCAATGTATATCATTGAATTCATTTTCATTTGAAATGACAGGAAAACTAGAGTCTAGTTCACCTACATCTCTGATTTTGTTGGAATGAATATTTCTATCATTAGTTTCAGTAGAAATCGTATATGAACTTGGGTCTAATTCACCTACACCTCTGGTTATATTTGTATTATTTCTACTACAGAATGTGACCGTCGAACTGGAATTCAACTGATCTACACCTAATAATGTATAGGTATTTTCAATGTCATCTGATTTATCATAAAAAGGTTTTTGACCACCTTTGATACATTTTCTGAGTAGTCAAATAGAATGAAGCCTAATCGATCAGGGAGAGATCGTATCAATTTCCCATTGTATGTATATAGGTAGGTTTCGGCTGTATCTATTAAAGGTGAAATTCCAGACATTTCCATTCTTGAAATCTCAACATATCTGAAATGTAAAATGTATTTGAATTAGTCACCATGCATCCAAGGTAGTGAATACTAAGTTTTAACCTTTTTTTGTGTGTTTGTGAAGGGGAGGGGAGGGTGGTGACTCTACTTTTAAAAGTCTTAAATAGACTTATATACATTACATCTAACAAAACCTGATAAGACTGACTTAAAACTGACTTTAAATATTCCCTGTACTTATAAATAAATGTTCTGAATTATCGTTCGTGTTTTGACACTACCCCCGTACTTTTGTTTACATTTTTACGAGATAAATTTATCTGCTTTGCAAGAGCTGTTCAAAGTAACAAATAAGATAAAGCATTAAAATTAGCAAAAAAGACATTACCTCGAAACGTTGGATTTTTCTTTAACACAAGTATGCTTGCTGTCACTGTCTTAAATACAAATATTGGCGCCAATTTTGCAGTTGATATTAATTGTCTGCTATTTTAGTTAATTATGGGATAACCAATGGTTTGCAACTGCGAATAGTACGACTTATATAAATCTGAGCGTTATTTTTCAGAAAAAGTATAATTTTTCGTTAAAAAAAAAAAAGGTTCACGGCAAGGTAGTTTTAGTATCACATTATATTCAGCTTCAACTTCTTTTAAAAGGCTTTTGTTTCAGCTTTCGTCTACCTGTTGTATTTCAAACAATACACTCTCGGTATTTTGACAAACACAGGATGAATGACCATCTTTAAGTTCTCCTTAAATATAACTTAAAGGTGCTTAAAGGTAGCTTAAAGACGATTTTTAAGCCACCTTTAAGCTATATGTGTTGCTTAAAGGTGGCTTAAAGAAAGCGTAAAGATGGCTTAAAGGCAGCTTAAAGACTATCTTTAAGCCACCTTTAAGCTACCTTTAAGGACAACTTATAGGTCCTTAATGTCCAAACTTCTTTAAGCCACCTTTAAGCTACCTTTAAGCGACCTTTAAGCCGCCTTTAAGCCATTAAAAAATCTTTTAATTCAATATTGTGCTTAATTTACCATCAAAATGTATTAACTTCATGATAGAAAAGGTATTAAAAACTGTTTTTGTTCTAGAAAATAAAATGAAAAAAAAAATTCAAAACGCGGAAGACGAGGATTGAACCCGGGACCCTTCGTTTACCAGCATCACCTCACTCCATCTGCGCCACGGCAACTTATATATTTCAGGAGGTTTTTATATCCTATAAATTAGTGGCAATTGAATCAATGTATTGCGTGTGTATTCTTTACTTGAAAAGATTTTGTCTTCCATTCAGTTTGTAACAATCAGTTATATCTAATTTATAAATTAAATGCATGCATGTATTTAGAATGAAATACGAAACTTGGTCTTCAGGGAAAAAAATTATAACCAAGTAGATATAGGCTACGTTCATCTAATTCATAGCGAAATGAAATTAAATGCAAGGAAGAATATGAAACTATTTCTTTTATTAAATGCATTGAAACTATTAGCTACGGTATCAGTTATACGCAATTTCCCGGTTTTCATGATCACGGCACCGTTCCAGTATGTATAATTTTAATAATATTGATTATTATACATTTACAACAGATCTAGAATAACAAAAGAAATGATATGTTTAATTGTATACATGATTTTTAAACTATCAATAATCTATAACAGACAATATTACCAATTACCGGTGACGTATTTACTGCATGTGGCAACTCAGCTATGTTAAGGGCGTCCATAAAATAATAGCGGTATTTATCACATAAAATATTAGCCTTTGAATAATCTTGATTTTTATATTCCAAAAAATTGTTACACAAAGTAATTTTTTATCAATATACATATTAGATAATTCTCTATCGCATGATCAATTTTTGAGTCTCTTGGGGATACCCTATCACGTGATACTGCTAAAAATAGATGAACCAGGAATAATACGAAAAAATGCATAGTGCAAGGGCTTAACATTAACAAATATAATTATTTCTGTTTCTAACTTGTAAAATGAACATCTAAAATTTCGAAAAGTGCTGGGAGCTTGAAATATTCAAGTAAGAACAATTATTAAATTCAATATAAACAGTGGATGAACAGAAATTTGCAGGGAGTTCCCACAATTAATGCTTATTTATGTGAAATGCGTAGCGATTTCATGTAGCTCCCAGCACTTTTTCATATAATTGGGATATAATGGTAACACATGTAAAATTTCAATATATTTGATAAAGTGTATGCCCTTGCACTACTGCATTTTATCTGACACATTTCACTTTCGGCGTCATTTGCTTGAAATTCAAACGCAACACTGACTAAGATCATGATTTTAATTTTCGTTCATAAAATAATTACACGCTGTGAATTTCATTTAAATAATGTTAGAATTTTGTCTTGTTCACACCAGTCATCATTACCAAATTATTGAAATTGGAAACATTAATTCATCTGTTGCCCTCTAATAACGATATAAGGGGGGTGGGGGGGGGGGTGGTGGTTTAAGTGTATAAGTTTGTAATTTACACATTTATGTTTTATAATGGTTTATGTTACTCTGCTGCTAAAATTAAGAAATAACTTTAATATATGATCAGGGTTACTTGTAATTATAGTTAATATTTTTTGTAATAATTAAAGAAAGCAACAAAAATCAATCTTTATCTATAGAATTTATTATAATAACCAACTTGACAAATACAATGTACTATATAGAGATTGCTTTTTGATCTGTAACAAACTGTTCAACAAAACTAGTGTTTTCTGATTTTCAGTATTATTCAGTCATGATGTGGAATCTATGTCAATTGACCATATTCTTTCACACTACATGTACTTCTCCTCTTGTCTTTTTGATGTACATTGTAAGGAGGCAGTGCAATTGATAAGAAAACCAATGCCTGAAATTATGAATATTTATCAATTTCAAATTTAATTTCAATAGATATTAATGAAAGATATTATGATAGGTTACAATATAGTTATGTGATTAAAAAAAACCCAGACCAAATATACATGAAGTTAGTGGGTAAAAGAAATATTTATAGAGTACCTACTTTTTTATCAACACCCCAACAAAGTGTCTCCAGTGGACCATTTACTGCTTTAATAACCCTGAAATTGAATAATGTGTTATAATTAGTAAACTATTGTGCTGAAGATAACATGAAAATGGAAAATTTCTTTATCACTGTGCATACTAATGGCAGTTTTAATTTCATTAATATTCTAACAGGCATAATCAAATATTTATTTTTTAAAATGTTTGGAAAATCAGTTCAACACTGTAATTTTGTTTATTCAAACATGTAATCTTCCTGATAAAAAAAGCTAAATGAAATAACACATTTCGATTTACATAAACAACAATACAATCTTGTCTATATTCAATCCAGATTCTCACAGTAATATTTGTAGTGCTAATACAGTGTTTGGACTTTCCATTGTTTACATTTTCTTTGAACACGGAGGAAATGCGAACTAATGTTATTGCGATATAAGAGACCAGTAAAAAGCTACAATGAGCCTCAATACTCTTAATGATCAAAATTAGCGAATCGCGGAACATTTCTTTTGCCTGATCGAGTCACCAAACTAATGTTTAAACACAATATTACATGAAAAACAAATGTAAACAAGTAAACAAAATCGAAGCCGAGGAATTTCCCTTCGTTTCTGTTTCATCCTACAGTATTAGACAATATAAAACAATATCTAGGGAAAGTACAGATAAATCCTACCTTGTTCAGTTGAATCCTCTACCGATTTCCGTCTAGGCTGGTTGTAAATGGGTTAAATTCTCAGATATATCACTGAAGTCCACATGTTTATTCTGATCACAGCTGCAAGCGCCGATGTGACGTAGTCAACCTCGACACGTCATCAGACGACGTAGGAATTTCATAATTTCGCAAGATATAAAGAATAGTTGAAGTTTTTATTTCAGTACATCTTTCTTGATACAATCAAACCCAATAATTAATCATATTCATTTTGGTAGATGTTTGTTAATTACGCAAATACAATATCTCGTAAAATCTCATGAATAAGGGGCGGGGCATATGCAAATTTTCCTAAATCACACGTGCTAGAATTCTGATACCTTCCTTAACATAGCTGAGAATTGCAAATGATGTATGCATATACTTGTACATACAATTGTATGGTGTACCAGGCCGGGTATGTGACATATTTACCCTGGCTTATACATATATTTTAAATAATTAACCCCCATTTATGATCACCGGTACAGTAAATAATTAGCCCCTATATTTTACTCTTACATACCGTACATGTTTCTTTAATTTGTAGACGTAACATTTTTAAAACCCACAGCTAGGAAATAATACTTTAAAAATGAATTGCAAATGTAAATAAACTTTCATTCACTAGACTTATCGTATACACGTACATACTAAGATTTCAACGCCTTTAGAAACCCTGACGTGCACCTGGGCACACGACACACCTGTTGTGTATATCTTGTATATTCTGTGTTAGTTCCAGGGGTTTTCTTAACTTGGACAAACAATAGACTCTAATTAGATATACACAAACGAACAAAACTATGTCTAGACAAACAAAGCGGTAATATCCCGCCCGATATAACCAAGGCAGTTGAGAGTCTTTTCATCTTTAACATATATCTATCATATCTAGAATTAGACCTAGAAATAATTAAAATTGAAAAAAAACATATCTTAGCATGATTAAATTAAATCATGCATTATTGGTTCATTATTTTTAATTTTGTTTAATAACCTGATGAACTAAAAGAGAGAGAGAGAGAGAGAGAGAGAGAGAGAGAGAGAGAGAGAGAGAGAGAGAGAAAGAGATTTCACCGATTAATTTATAATTATAGGAAACAAACATACTTTAATATAATTTCATGCGCAGATTTAGATACAGAGACTGAGCTCACCCCTACAATAATTTTGAAACAAAAAAAAATTATAAAGAATTTTATAACGGCAATATGTGTCCATTGGAGCGGTGTTGATGATAGCGATCTGTGTTTAATGGAGCGACAATTAAAACCGCCTGGAACACCCCCCTTCCTTGTAAATTATATCATCCTCGGAACACCCCCTCCCATCCCTATAAAGAGCTTTTGCATTTAATATATGTTTTCAAGATGAATCTGTTCAGCTTGATCAAACCTGACTTAAAGGGAACTTAAAGATGGTGTAAAGGTGCTTAAAGGTGGCTTAAAGATGGCTTAAAGGTGATTTAAAGAAGTTTGGACATTAAGGACCTATAAGCTCAGCTTAAAGTTGACTTAAAGGTGGCTTAAAGATTGTATATCCTTTAAGCCACCTTTACACCACCTTTAAGTCACCTTTAAGGACTTGCTTAAAGATTGTTTTTCGCCCTGTGAAAGAGAATGAAATTTGACGATTAGAACTACGTTCACAAAAGGTCACTTTACAGAAAAAAATATTATTAACAAGATATCGTTTCAGTTTCAGATAAGTTTCAGTTACAGATTCCTTTAAAAGCATTTTTTGTATAACCTTATTATCACTGTCTGGTTGACAACATTGACGCCCTGTGACGCCTAGAACGATTTTGAAAACATTGAAAAGGGTACATAGCATACATTTCATGTACGCAACCCTATTTCTAACATGACAATATACGTTTGAGCAAAATATAAAGGCCCATGGTCCTCATAACTAGCATCAGCGACAGTGCCTTAAAGAGAACAAATTTAAATTCTCAGAAAAAGTAAAGAATGTTCCTCATATATGAGCATATTGGTTTGGAATAAAAATTATCTAACGACCTCACTCATTTTCATTTGACTCTATTGTCTGAGACTCTCGTAAGTGTTATTTCATCTCACAACCTGGAGTTGCTCAAGTCTTTATGAAGCCTTGTTTTCTCTTGTTCCAGAAACTTAAATTTCTTCTCTTTTACACAGCTTGACACCATTAAAAAATAATAAAGACGGTCCTCATTATGCAACAAGTCTACTCACTACTCTTATCAAAGAATGTTTTGTGGCAAGTTCTAATCAAGCTGACGCTTCAATTCTAGAGAACAAAACGAAAAGTAAAATGAATACACAAAACACAACACCGAATTATAACTTACGAAAACTAATGCAGTAAAAGTTGTTTGGCTCTGGTGAGCTAAAAAAGATCTAAAACAGCTACTTGGTTGTAATAAAATGAAAGCTAAATATTAAGTACACGTAAAGGTATTTTCCATGGAAATCCCCTGGCTCTTTTCAAATTACCTGACCTATGTGAAAAAGCACTCAAATGTCATTAGTTTACATTGAAGATATGCACAGTTCATAACCTTTATCACGTGGAAGATCCCGTAAGGGTGCATTTAATTTTAAGCGTTTACATTTTTCTCGCAAAAAGTGTGTGCGTGGTAACAAACAGTGTTCCTAGCTAAATATAGTTTCACGCTAGACGATGTTGTATTACATCACGTCGACATGTTTGTTTGTAAATTTTAGCACAATAAATATTGCTTAGGTATTCAAGCGCCTTAGGCGCGCCGGGTTTATTATGCATGCTTAAACTTTTTGGAGAGAGAGAAAGAGAGAGAGCGAGAGAGAGAACGAGATATTGAGAGAGAGAAAGACAGATAGAGAGAGAGAGCAATAACAAAAATGATTAGTAAAAAATCTTATTATATATATATTTTAAAAGTTTTTTGATATAACTTATGAGCACATATTTTTTTTAAATAGTTACATGGTGGATTATTCATTGCTTACTTACTTGGTGTGTAGCTTAATTATGAAGGTAGAGCTCTACATGTAGAATTGCAGACAAAATATGTCTTTCTATATGCAATATACAAGACCTTGAACATTTTCACATGTTTATGTATAACATTTATTTTACAATACATTGTTTGCATGAAGCTGTCTTAAATTACTATTTTATGACATGTTCTCATTTTGATCTAGAATAATGTTCGAAAAATCATCTGTTCGGCATTGATTTGATTGATAATTTGGTGGTTACAGTTACTATAAAGAAAAATGTTTGTAAATGTCGCTACCACTCTATTTTTCCTTATTAGGATTAACAATACTTCCTCCTTCGTGCACAAGGTGGATTTCTTCCGTCTATTGGTAATCAACTAAACGATGACTGAACGGCATAATAGTTCTGTCATTTAGACACTTTTTCGGTTGACTGAATAACAAAGCTTTAATATTTATTTTATTTTATAAGACTTCAAATCACTTCATGGAATTATATCGTCTCTCGTGCCAGCACATATATATTTTTTTATATCAAATAACAGAGCCATAACTAAATAAAATGATCACAAGACATGCGAGAATCCATAAAGCTTTCTTAAGGAAGGAGTGGGAGTTAAGGTGGCACGGGACAGTTTTTTTTATACAATTCATTGTAACCAGGTGATGTGTGTTTTCTGAACTCTGTAACTAGAATTTCCTCAGTTCCCATTGAGCACACATACCTTTAATTCACTTGTTATAGGGCAAATCACCAATTTCTAAAGAAAATTACTAGTCAAAACCTGTAAAATTTTCTACATACTGGATTTTATGAGATTTTGACCCTTTCATTTTTTGCTACTTTTTCATGATTTTTCAGCTTTTTAGACCTCCCCCAGCTAATTCCCTGCAAAGGGTTGACCTTCTGTACCGTGTGCATGTTACACCATCACATGTCAGAAACTTACCGGTGTATAGTTAACAATGTCCCATCCACCTACTTTTCGTGTTATTTTACCTCCCGTCTGTCACTTGCAATTTCACTGTGTAAAGTCAACACAACAGTCATAGCCGCGGTTTCGCATTTTACTTCCGATTCTCAGGTATCTAACATATGGGGCCTACATATTGCATGTCAATTTCAACAAGAGACATCTCTCTAACTAATGATAATCATTAACAATAATTTCATGAATTTTAGTGACACTCATAAGCCTTCAAGTACAGCAACTCTCAATTTTACAAAAATATTGACGGGTACTTTATCCGAAACTGGCCCTTGCTACGTAAGAGAAAATTGTGTTTTACACAATGTGGGGGTCCGATACTTTTCTTCAGCAACTTTATTTTTTGGATCCTCTATCCCATTCTCATAGATTCGCGCATTCAAGAACTAGAATATATATTTCATTTTAGATAAAAACCAGATATTAATTGATTAAATCCTTTAGTTTTGTGTCGGTATTTTACAGAAGGCGTTTAGTTTGCAAATGCATAATGATATTAACAGAGACTCTTAGCAACATTTAACAATAAAACAACCTCGTAAGTTGTTAGATCTTGTGTCTTAACCACTTGTATATGCATGTGTTATATATATATATATATATATATATATATATATATATATATATATATATATATATATATATCAAATCAATGAACCAACCATCAACTTCAAGAGACCTTTTCTGGAAAACATTGATGAAGTGACTAAATGTGAGTTAAGTATGACATCCCGTTGTTTTTCGTACCCCTTATTACTACCGGTTTTGGCTGCTCAATATTACATAAAATATAAAATCTTCCAGTTTTAGATAGCACACAAGATCCTTATACCTAAACTAAAACTGGAACAGAAAAACGTATATAGCCACGTCGCTGCAGAACATGAAGTCTGATGCTATCAGCACACGATCGGCCTGCTTGTACGTTAAAGATAAGTCATCGTTGGTTAGAAAGAAAGGATAGAAAAGCTGTAATTTTGTTCAAAGGATGACAAGCTTTAAACATAATAATCATAATAAACTCTGGTTCTTTAATTGAACATTAGAAAATAATATAAATGAAACTATAGAATGTCAAAACTTCTATGGCGAATTCTCGAAAGTGAGCATTACCAGCTGATAAAGTAACATACATTTAACAGAATTTTCACCAAACGTTTATCCAAGTTTTTTGTTTGAATTTTATATGGGTATATATACATTTATTTACTTGATTTGATATAACTTAACAAGTTTGAGATATATAGTATTTTAATATGTTTACAAACAAACCGAAAATCAATATACATGCATAAAAACTGGTTCACTGAAATAATGCATTTCTTCTTCTTTTTTGACTCTGGTGAATACAAATGTGAATACAAAATTGCACAAGTGGGTCTGTATTCGAAGCAAATAAATGAAATATATAGCTTTTGTTGTCTGTTGAATATTTCTACTTGCATGTATGTTTATTACTCTAAATGGAGCATTATGTAAAAAACAAAAATATTATCATATATAAAATTGCAACGTTTGCAATACAATACTGACAAAAAACGTCATAGAATATGTCAAAAACTTTAAAAAAAACACAACAAGAATAAGCTATATGTACAAAATTAACTATGATCAAAATTGATCCCATTTATATAGATATTTATAAAAATCTATTAGAAAGCGTTATTCAACTTTTTTTTTGGTTTAGATTTGTACTTTTGCCAATCGAATGTTTTTTGAAGTCGCTGAAAGAAATGCCTGCTTTGTTCAATATTCTTTTAAGCATAACAGCATCGTCTTTAGCATTGTGGGCAGTGTATGTATCGCCATAAAAATGCAATGCCAGAAATTCTTGTGAATATCTTCTTAGTCCGGGGTGCTTATCTCTCATTATATCAAGCGAATCGCACAATGCCGCCACTTTGGAGTAAAATCTCTGTGTCAGATCACAGGAACTCAAAGCCCTGTCCATCACTTTAAAATCAAAACCCCAGCCACAATGTGCCACTAACGTGACATCATCAAATCTCTGCAACCAGTCTAGGAAGTCATTAAGACCAGTCCTTATTCCGACAAAATCAACGGGGATGCCTTGGTAAGTAAGAACCCCATTCTTCCAGTTTATCTTCGTCAGCTTTTGAGCATCAGATGAAATCATTTTTTCAGGTCTTACATATTTGCAGAATAGTTCCTCAGAACTGAATTCAACAGCAGCAATCTGCGTTATATCTGGTATATTGTTGTCTTCAACTGAAATAATAATAATATTAAATAAATGTATATAATTTGGAGAATAACCTTTTTTTCATTTTCATTTTTTTCATATGTCATATCCTTACAAATTGGTATAAAACTAACTTAGTCCTGTAGTTTCCAAATCCAAAATAACAATGCTATGTTTCTTTTCTTTTCTTTTCTTTTCAATGACTGAAAAAATAAAAATAATTGTTAAGTACATGTGTACTTTAAACATGTGTGAATAGCTTTTGCAAAAGACAGATCAAACAATAAGAAAAGTACAGGTGGAAACTACCTGATATATACTCAACAAAAAAAGTTAAGGGTTGAAAACAATCTTATCTATAATTTTTATATCAACAAAGTATTTAAACTTTATATTAATTACGGAGTTTCTTTAATAATGTTAGAACACGTTTCACACAAAAATAATGATAAATGTTCACTTTGACAAAAGATGGAGACTTGCAACTGTGGGTGCCCTCAAATAGAGGGTTGTTTTTCATTTAGCGGAATTTTGTAAATCATAAATTTTAACAATAGCAATTGATCTTACAATTGTCAATACTTCGTGTAACCTTCCTTAGCCCGATTTACAGTTCGGCTTTGCGTGGGGAATCTTGGGTTGCATGAATAGGCGGTCCTTTTGGAGATGCAATCGCATCTCTCTAACAAAGCAACTTCAGGCTCATTGGTATTGTATTAAATTGAATCTGGCTGTTGAATCGGTCACTATTAAACACCCCAGCCATGCTCAATAGGATTATGGTCTTGTAACATCAAAGGTCATTCCAGTCTCTTAATAGTCTCCTCCTCAAGGTCATGATAAATGGTGTTTGCACTGTGTGGACTTAGGTTATCATCCATTTAAATGAATTCTGAACCTATGGCACCGGCAAATTGTCTCAAACTTTGATGAAGAGTCTCCCTTTTACATAAAATGCTTGTCAGAGCTTTATTTTACCTGCTAGTTTTGACTGTGGACCACTGGGTAAAAATTTGGATATTGCAAGATGCCTGCAAAAGACAAACCCGTAACTTGAGATATGTTTTCTTAACAGCATTATCCAAATTTATGTGAATTCCAATCATGGAATGTGTCAAGTGTAAAAAAAAAGGAAAATTAAATGTTTTGTTGACAGTTGTGTAGTTTTACTTGATTGTTCTAGATAGCGCTCTCTTATGGTATGGCAAGACATTTCTATTCATGGCTCCGTGGAGTTTTCCGTGGTCGAAAATGGAGCACTGAACGGTATAAAATACAGAAATGAGATTATTAATTCAATTTAAAAATAAATTTTGTCAGCCCAAGGTACCAATTTTGTTTAACTGGTCCGCATAGTGCAAACATTACTGACCAAGACCTTTAGCAAGAGACTATCAAGAGACTGGGATGACCTTTGAGGTCACGAGACCAGAATCCTATCGAACATGTATGGGATTTTCTATAGTGGCAGATGCAACAGCCAGATTCAATCAATACAATACCAATGAGCCTGACGTTGCTTTGTTGGAAGAATTCGATGGCATCTCCAATGAGACCACCCATTCATCCAATCCCAGTTTCACAAAGCAAAGCCAAACTGTTAATCAGGCTAGGGACAGTCACACAACGTATTGACAGTTGTTAAATCAATTGCCGTTATTAAAATTTATGATTTACAACATTCCGCTAAATGAAAAACTGCCCTATATTTGAGGGCACCCATAGTTGCAAGTCTCCTTCTTCTGTCAAAGTGAACATTTATCCTTATTTTTGTCTGAGACATGTTCTTACATTATTGAATAAACTTTGCAATTTATATAAATTTAAAATTCCATGTAGAGATAAAAATTATTAATTATTTATTTTTCAACCCTTAACTTTTTTTGCTGAGTATAGTTTATTTTCTAAATTATCAATACTGTGAACCTTTCTTTTTCTCTCCTCCTTTTTTGACATTTTCCTCTGCTCTGTCCGCTTGTTTTTTTCCCGTCACTCTAATTTTCTTCGTTGGTACTTCGCAGCTTCTAGCTTCATTTGCTTCAGGCAAAGAAACAACCTTATCCTTCTTTCTTTTTTTGCATTCTTGTTGGTCTAGTTTCCTCTTCTCTTTCTTGTCCGAATCCATCTTCCAACAACCAACGGTTGAAAATTCGTCAACAATAAATCTGGGTGTTAAAACATTAAGATATGTAAATATCACAACCAGAAAAGGGTGTGTTTGAAAAGAGAAATATGAGTTTTTATTTTAGAATTCATAATAATGATTAAGTATGTAAAATAGAACAGGGAAACAGATGGTATAGTCCAATTCTTGTTCCTTTGTCATAGGTATTAAACCAACGGATTCTCAAAATAGCCAATTAAGTTTATGAATCTGTAATTTTGTTATTTAATAGTTAGAGCATGTTTAAAAGGTACTTTGAATTCTGTGAATTCTATAAAAGGGCAAAAATGAGGACATAATTGTTATGTACCGTGACGTTGTCTTTGCAATAAAAAGTTTACAGCGCTGAACAATTGAAAAAAAAAATCTGACACATTTATTTTAAATTCCTGTTATCAAAAGAATGTGATTTTTGCTTAATTCGCTTTTGGTAGACTTTATTTTATCTTTATACAAAACGCTTTCATTGGCATTTTAAAATAAATATTTTAGTTAATCTAATTTTTTTTTTATTTTCATTAAATTTGTTTCCAAAACTTCCAAACGAATATCTGCTATTTTAAACACTAACCTTCGACAATAAATGAATGGAATGTAAATTTGCATGTAAATGAATTTTGCATCAACCTGTTTTTGTACATGTAAACGAAAGAACATTTGATATGTCATTAATGACATGTAATGATAACTGTGTTACATATGAGAAAATTCGTTTATTTTTCAAGTAAATAACTGTAAGATGAACAGGTGTTTATCTGTAATATAAAACAAGATACCAGTATTCCATTCCTTACTAAACTGCTAGCGAAAACAGATTATAGAGGCTCGTGGGGCTATAATTTGAAGAACTGCTCCATTTTTCCTTGAAATTATATGAAAAATATTTTTAATCATAACAAATGTGTCGATGTGTTTTCACAAAATAAATCAATAAAAAGAGATTTTATATCAAAATTTGTGATATAATGTTAATATTGTTGTTTTTATTTTCAACTTTCGGGCCCAACCGGTAGATTTTGTCTTTTAGGTAGAAAATAAAAACTATTTTTATTTCGATCAATTGGTAATCTATCCAGAAAACGTATCATTCATAGCATAAATATATCATAAATCATATATATATATATATATATATATATATATATATATATATATATATATATATATATATATATATATATATATATATATATCTTTTCTATTTTACTTTAGGCTTTAAAATTTAAAAAATTGACAAAGATATAAAAAAAAAAATATTAAAATTATCCGATTGTCGGTTGGAAAAAAGCTATAAATCAGTAAAAAATATATTGAAAATCGCCAAGACGATATTTTTTTTAAAACAATGATGAAGAAGAGACAATACGAAAACAATAAGGTCCTTCGTTGGAAATGGAAGACCTTAAACATACAAAAACAGTCAGATATTTCTTGGTAATCAGAGGACCTTAATTAAACTCTTTTTTCTAAAACTTATTTAGTCATAATTATTTTCTATGGTTGATAGACAAACACACCTCTGAACAATACAGTGCGTTACGAATCCCTTCTCTCCTAAGTTCGATACAAATTGTAGTTAAATGGTTCTTTAATTTGTTTCTGAAGATGAAACATCTATTCACCACCATACGAAACCTACCATTTAGTACCTTCTAATTGTGCTAAAGATTAAATAGCTTATTCAAGAAAATATAATGTATTCATGTATAGATAACAGTCACAGTAAGATAGTTGATGGAAACTATTTCCTTTTTCTCCAATCGCTGATGCATTCTGATGTAAAGAAGAACAAGGGTAAACATTCATTTTAGTCCTTACCTTCTTTTGTGCCTATTAACACATCCTCTTGCAAGTAAAATCCTAAATACGGAAGCTATAGATATCTTTTAAGTCAATTACTTATTTGTACTATTCAAATATAGTGCATGCGCATTACTATTTAACATTTTCGGAAAACGAACCGAAATTTATTATTCCAAGAATTTGAAAGAAAGACTGAAATTAGATAAAATGTCATTCGACTAAATATATAATTTTCAGCGTAATTTGTAAAATCATATTAAAATTATAATTCTTAACTGATCTTTTTTATTGCATTATGAAAGATTTAAAATCGTATTTTGAAAATATATTTTCCACCGGTTCCTACACAAAAGGTTATCAACAATCAAATCATCAAGCATTCTTTATTTTATTTACCAATATGTCTCAGTTTAAACCCAAAACAAATTTTTCTCTAATTAAAGGTCAATATTAAAGGACCTTCATTCTTCCTCTAAATAATATAAAATTTGATATTGATATCACAAGCAATTGATCTTATATTGATTTGTTATCATACATAAAATATAACTAACTAACAAATATCTCGATAACATAAACATTATCTGACACATTTGACAATTATATATCGCATTCCTGTCTACCTTTTTTTTTCAATTCGGTACAAAATATTGTATTCAGGTATACTCTTTTTTAAAAATCACAAAAATCCCAACTTTTTATTTTTGGAGAACACACTGCTTATTTCTATCCATTTAAAACGAAAACGAAAGATGAACGTTTTAATCATTAATCCTCATGAGTATCTGAATATCTTAAAAAAGGCCATATGAAACAGTTTAGTTGAAAATGCTTTTTAAAAAATCTTTTATATATTTGACTCTGTGAACTACTTAAATCTTTTTAAAATCTATCAGTATTTTTTTTCTATATTGCATAAAGCTTATCCTTCAGCCGGTGATATTGGCATATCGATTTTATAGTCAACCTTGACATAAGTAGACAAAATAAAATGAATTACTTTGAGTGCATAGTCGAAAATTTAATGATTTCGTTTTTACACCATAAATAACCTTCAACCATTAATGAAACAATCATATTTGTCACAAGTACGGTTTAAATTTTATAATTTTGCATAAATCGATTCCTTCATTCCTGTATAAGTAATGACTGAAGACCATCCACTACGCAAGATTATCCACTAGGCCTAATGCAATATAGATATATATCATTTGTATTTCAACGATGTGTTTATTGAATATAAATACACTCTTCGTAACCAACAGAGAAATAGACACTGAGACATGCAAAAGCATGACTTGTCCAAAACTTGTTCAAATAAGTACAGTATACTTTTTCATGATAATTGTATCAATTAAAGTCGGAAGTACATTTATTAATGAAATAAAAATCACTAGTAATCAATGGTGTTCTTATATTGCGTTTTAACTTTATATCATAAGTGGGTGAATAGTTTGACCATTTTTATTTTATGTCTTTGGTTAATGTTAATGTTAATGTTGATTATTAGTAATATAATTTTGCATTGGTATAAAAAATGGACGGGTAAGTAGCTGAGCTTTTTTAAACTGGGGGGGGGGGGAGAAATAAAAGATAATTTGAAGGTGACTAAATGACATTATTATGCCATTCCATCACCTGTCTTGACCTTTCACTTATCATTCAGTTGACGGAATGACAAAACTCATCCTGTCATATGTTAATGTCAGAAAATGAATTTAAATGAATATTTTCGTCTCGTTATCTTTAAGGTGAAACTATAAAAAGGAAGTAAATTTAATAAATATTCCGGTGCATGTTCCTGCTCTGCTAAATAGATTCCAAATATAGACAGTTTTTTTGCTTGACACAAAAAATATAATCTTCATTGTTGGTAATTTTTGGTAATAATGCAATCCATTTATTTAGTCAAAGAAAGCACTAACATTTACCAACAACACAAACAAACAAGTAGAGTAAAGATAGAAAACTACAGACAATATGAGAATTGTCTACAAAACTATCACTTATATTTCTTACATGACGTACTCTTAATCATATTATTAAAATAATTTAAATTATTATATATTACCAACTTAAACCTTTAAACTTAAATGTATCCAGAAAAAAAGTGGTCTGTGTTTATTAAATGATTGCGCACTACATTGTAAAAGAACAAAAGCCAGAAGGCTCATTCGAGATTCGAAATACAAGATTCGAAATACGAGATTCGAAATACGAGATTCGAAATTCGAAATTCGAGATTCAATATCTAAATTTACCAATTAAATCATGAATTTGAAAATCTGTATTCTAGCGACATAAACCGTTCCAAATAAAGATCATCCGTACATGCTCTCACATGTATCTACAAATAATTTCATATTACCTCTTATATATGTAATAGTTTTATGATGGTTAAAATAATTTTGATGCATTATTCAATCAGTATAAACAAGGAGAGGACTCTCTAAGTTTTTGGAACTTGTGTCCAATCCTTTTGACATCATTAGTCAATAAAATATGTTCAACTCAACTCAAACAATTAAAACTAGTGATAATACTGTGTGCTTCGCGAATCTTAGTGGTTTTGCTCGCCCTTATGCATTCTTCCCCTATATATTTTAATCCACAGTGTATTCACCCTAATTGTGTAAAATTATTTTTGAAAATTTGTTTTAATCTAAATAATTAAATTATGAGTTTGGTTTTAGTTAAAAAACGAAATTCAATTGAAGAATCAACCAACTAAAAATGTGTCACAAGCATTGTTTATTGCGCGGACAATAGCTCATGTTCATTTAATATTTAGCAGAAGCTGTATGCTGTCTGCCAATATATTCAATACTTTCAATCATTTCCTTAATACAATGGCATTTATGATTTATTACATACAAACCATAATTAAACTCACCAAGAGCTGTCCAATGTACAATTAAGATAAATCATCAAAATTATCAAAAACACCTTACCTCGAAACGTTTGATTTTTCTTTTAGCACAAGTTTGCCTGCGGTCACTGTCTTAAATACAAGTATTGGCGCCAATTTTGCAGTTGATATTAATTGGCTGCTATTTTAGTTGATTATGGGATAACCAATAGTTTGTAACTGTGATTAGTACGATTTACATAAACGTGAAGGTTATTTTTCAGAAAAAAGACAAATTTTAGTAACAAAAAATGTTCACGGCAAGGTATAGTTTCAGTTTCACATTATATTCAGCTTCAACTTCTTTTAAAAAGCTTTTCATCCAGCTTTTATCTACCTGTTGTACTTTAAACAATAAACTCTCGGTATTTTGACAAAGAAAATGAAATTTGACGCCTAGAGCTACGTTCACAAAAGAACACATTACAGAAAAAAATAGTTTTAACAAAATATCGTTTCAGTTTCCTATCAGTTTCAGTTACATGTTCTTTAAAAGACATTTTTCTGTAGCCTTCTCATATTGCGCTGTCTGTTTATCCCTCAGACAATACAACCTCTGCATTTTGACAACAATGACGCACTTTGACGCCTATTTTAAAAATCTTTTTATTCAGCTTTCGTCTACCTGCTGTCCTTTGAACAATACACTATCGGTATTTTGACAACAAGAATGAAATTTGACGCCTATCTACGCCTAACTACGATCAAAAAGGACAAATTACAAAAAAAATATTTTTAACAAGATATCGTTTTAGTTTACATCATATAAGTTTCAGTTACAGTTTCTTTTAAAAATCATTTTTTCTAAGCCTTTTCATATTGCACTGTTTGTCCCTCAGACAATAAAACCTCGGTATTTTGATTACAGTAACGCAATTCGACGCCTATAACTATTTTTAAAACATTGATGTATCCATTCTACTCTATTTTGTACATGAAAATATAAGTTCGAGCAAAATCTGAAGGTCCTGGGTCTACATAGCTCACATCAGTGGTAGTGCAATACAGAGAACAAATTTAAATTCTGACAAAAAGCAACCAAATTTCGTTCAATTAAACAAATATGGGCATATTGCTTTGGAAAAAAAAAGTTTACTTCTCACTCTATTTTCATCTGACCTTATTACCTGAAGTGTAATGGCATTCAAAAAACCTGACACTTTCACAAGCATTTATGAAGCTTTTATTTTTTATTAATTAGTCAAATTTTTCTTTTGTTTCTGAAATCCAAATTTTTTCACTCTGTCATACTTAAATGTTACCAAACATAGTTTGGCGCCATTAAAAAGGAATTAAGAGAGTCCTGATTATTCAACATAAAGACTTGATCAAGTCTAATCACAATCATTTATCCAAGAATGTTTTGTGACAAGTTTTGATCAAACAGACCCCTCAGTTCTATAGAAGAAAACGAAAAGTGAAATGAATACACCCCCCTTCTCCCCCCCCCCCCCAAAAAAAAACCAACAAAAAAGAACACCGAATTTGTCATTAAAGAAAACAAATGCAATAAAAATTGTTCGGCTCTGGTAAGCTAACAAAAAAAATATACTAAGGAATAATAAGGTGAAGCTTATATATAACGTACACGTAAAGGTAGTTCAAAAGAAAATCCTAGAGCTCTTCCCAAATCTCTGAACTATATAAAAATGAATTAAATGCCCCTAGTTTTTTTAAGTGGTACACCTGTAACGGGAGTATTTTACTTCAGATATTTATTTTTCTTCACGCAGATGGTGTGTGCATGGTAACAAGTTGTCATCTTAGCTAAATATAGTTTTGTTTTGCGAGTGCAAGGCGTTCATACATTGAGGTGTTGTATTACATCGCATTAGCGTGTTTGCGTTGTACAATTTAGCACAATAATTATTACCATGCAAGCGTCTTAGGCGTGGGTGGTTTATTAGAGCATAACAAAGTTTTCCGGTTAGATGGAGAGAGAAAGAAAAAAAAAGAGATAGTTAAACAGTTTAATGGTAAACCGGTGGATAATATTTGGTGTTTCGTGCAAGTATGAACTCAGCTATCATTGCAGAAATTTTACACAACTCGCCTTAGCTAATACAATATACAGAAATTCTAACACTATTACAAGTATAAGCATAGAATGTATTACACAGAATTAAAGAAAGCTTGTAACATTTTTAAAATAATTATCATGTTCTAACATATCATCATTTTAATCTAAAACAATAATCGAGAAATTATCTGCTCTGTTTCATTTGATCTATAATTTTGAGGCTATATTCACTATAAAGAACAGTGTTTGAATATGTCGCTCCTACTATTAATCCTCCTTTTGGATTACCACATCATTTCTCATTCATGCACATGGTAAAATCCTTACAGCTAAATGGTGACTGAATTGCATATCTGCCATTTGGTGATTTTTTAGATCCCTCAGTCAACCTTCAGTAGAAAGGGTAGCAGAGCTTCATCCTGTTATTAAATCTCCTGTACTCCACAAAAATTATCTATTCAGTGCTTTGTACAAGTGTCACTTAACGTTATCGCCTATTTACTTTCACAGACCATGCATTGTCTTTTCCGTAATGATTCTCAAAAGATGTCAGTATACAATGTTCAAAACCTCCTATTGTCACACAATTTCACGGTAAAAATTTAAGGCATAAATATGAACCCCATATTTCCTTGATTTCGTGTTTATTGCTAAATTAATTGATTGTCTTTTGTCTATCTATTGTCTCCCGTGCAAGCAATTATTTTTTTGTTTCAAATAAGCAAACCATTACGAAATATTAAGATGCATGCGCAGTTCGAAAAAAAAAATCATGGGGTAGAGGTTTATGAGGGATGTGCAGGTGTTTTCCAGGGGTCAGAGGCCTATTTTTGGTAGCATTACTATGTGAATTTATGATATTTGAGTCACTCGTCCCAACCTCCCTAGATCGGTGCATGCAATAACTACAATCTGTGTTTGATTTTTCATAAATATCAGATCAATTTGTTTCGTATATTAGTATGCCAGTAATGTACAGAAAGCGACTAGTTTTTACAGAAATAATAATATCAAAAGAGACTCTTAGTAATAAACGTTGACCAATGAAACAAGAATTAACTTCACCTAAACATTTCATTAAAAAAAACATGGATGAAGTGACCAGATGTGCTTTATTTATGACATGCGAATATTTTTCTTATCCTCTTTTACTCAATATCATCAAATAATAATTGACTGCTCAATACTTTATCAGTTATTAGATCTTCGAGTTTAGATAGTACACAATTCATGAATGTGCAAACTAAAAAAAAAAACGTAATCACGTGACTACAAAAACATGAAGTTTGATGCTATCGGCACAATTGGTGTGTATGTTTGATAAAGCTTAGCCTTTGTTAGTTAGGGAGAAAGAAAAGGAAAAATGTTATTTTGTTCAAACAATGACGAACTTACAATATCTTTGTTATAATCAAATCTGGTGCTTTAATCGAACATTAAAAAGTGATATAAATGTAACTGTAAACATCAAAACTGTATAGCGAATGGTTGACAAATGGCGTAAGCATTTCAACTTGCCAGATATTATGGTACCATACACTCATAAAAATGTTTCACTCCAAGCTCATCATACTTTCTTTTTTGACTTTTATTTGGTGTATAACTTTATTCATTTGATTTAATATAGACAGTAATAATATACACAGTACATGAGTATGTTTATTCGCAAACCGAAAATCAATACACATACATATAAACTGGTTAACTAAAATGTTGCATTTAACCTCTTTTAATTCTTTTGATTACGAATGTTTGAATTGTATAAAAGCGTTTGAATGCGAGAGGTATCAATGAAATATACAGTCTCTGTCCCCCCCTTTGTCTCTTGGCCGTTTATTCTGCTTGCATGAATGTTTATTCTCTTAAACCATATGAGTGGTGCATGAGGAACAGAACAAAAAAACCCAAAATATCTACATCTACACAAGTGCAATGCTTGCCACACACAAAACTGATTAAAGAATACGTCATATGAATGCGTCAAAAACTATAAAAGAATTAAGAATTAACTACATGTACAAATAAACTATGATCGAAATTGATCCCATTTATGTAGAAAACTATACACAATAAATCATATGCGTACATTGATACGCGTTATTTAACTTTTGTTTGGTCTGGATGTGTGCTTAAAACAATAGAATGTCTTATAAAGTCGCTGGTAGAAATGCCTGCTTTTTTCAGGATTTTTTTAAGCATGGCCACATCATCTACAGCATTGTGGGTGGTGTATGTCTCGCCACAAAAGTGCAATGCAAGAGATTTCTGTGCATATGTTCCTAGGCCAGGATGCTTCTCTTTTATTATATCAATCGAATCGCAAAATCCCGCCCCTATAGAGTCAAATCTATCTTTCAGATCACAGGAACACAAAGCCCTGTCCATCACTTTAAAATCAAAACCGAACCCATATTGAGCTACTATTATGACATCATCAAATTTCTTCAACCAGTCTAGAAGGTCATTGAGCGCGGTCCTTATACCCACAAAATCAACGGGGTTGCCTTGGTAGGTAAGAATTCCATTGCTCCAATCAATCCCAGAGAGCTTTATAGCATCATGTGAAATTATTTGCTCAGGGCTTACATATCTGCAGAACGTTTTCCGAGAATCGATTTTACTTGCACCAATCTGTGTTATGTCTGGTATATTGTTGCCATTAACTGAAAAACAATAATATATAATTTGTAGATTAATTTTTTTTTTCATTATCATTTTTATCAAATGTCATTTCATTACAAATTTGTATAGAACTTACTTAGCCCTGTAGTTTTCAAATCCAAAATAACAATACTTGGTTTAGCTCGTTTCTCTCCAATGACTGAAAAAATGATAAGGATTTTTAAAGGGTATAAACTAAAAAAACATGTATGTAGCTTATTCAATAGACAGATCAAACGGTGACAAAGATACGGGTGGGAACAAACTGATAAATTTTCATTGGTTAAATCATTAATACTGCTAACCATTCTTTTTCTCTCGTTCTTTTTTTACATTTGTTTTGGCTCTATCTGCTTCTTTTTCTTCCGTCACTCTAATTTTCTTTGTTGGTACTTTGCAGCTTCTAGCTTCATTTGCTTCAGGCAAAGAATCATCCTTATCCTTCTTTCTTTTTTTGCATTCTTGTTGTTTTAGTTTCCTCTTCTCTTCCTTGTCCGAATCCATCTTCCAACAGCCAACGAATGAAATTTCGTCAACAAATTTCTGAACGATAAGATATTAAGATATCTAAATATTAAACAAAGAAAAGAATATTTCAAAAAAGAAAAATATGAGTTATTACTTTAGAATTCACAATAATGGCTAAGCATGATTTATATAACAGAGATATAGGTCGTATAGTCCTAGTCTTGTTCCCTTGTCAACACTCATAGGTATTAAACAAACCGATTCTTGAAATAGCCAATTAAGTTTATAAATTCGTAAATTTGTTTGATATTTAGAATATTTATAAAATTTTCTTTGAATTCTGTGAAAGACAAAAATGAGAAGATAACTGTTATGTACTGTAGCGTTGTCATTTTACAGCGCTGAAAAATGGAAAACAATTTTTTTTTAGAATGACTGTTATTAAAAGAATGTAATATTTGCTTGATTCGTTTTTGGTAGACTTTATTTGAATTTTAAACAATACCCTTCATTGGTATCTTAAGATAAATAGTTTGGTTAATCTCATTTTTTTTACTTTCATTAAATTTGTATGCAAAACTTTCACATGAATATCTGCTATTTTAAACACGAACAATAAATGAACGGAATGTAAATTTGCATGTAAATGAATTTTGCATCAACCTGTTTTTGTGCATGTAAACGAAAGTACATTTGATATATCATAAATGACATGTAATGATAACTGTCTTACATATGAGAAAATTCATTTACTTTTCAGGTGAATAACTATAAGATAAACAGGTGTTTATCTGTAACATAAAACAAGATACCAGTATTCCATTCCTTACTAAACTGCTAGCGAAAAAGATTATAGAGGCTCGTGGGGCTATAATTTGAAAGACTGCTCCATTTTTTCTTGAAATTATATGAAAAATATTTTTAATCATAACAAATGTGTCGATGTGTTTCAACAAAATAAATCAATAAAAAGAGATCTTATATCAAAATTTGTGAAATTATATTAATATTGTTGTTTTTATTTTTAACTTTCGGACCCAACCGGTAGATTTTGTCTTTTAGGTAGAAAATAAAAACTATTTTCACTTCGATCAATTGGTAATCTACCCGAGAACTTATCATTCATATCATAAATATAACATAAATCATAAATATATATAGAGTTTTGCTAATTTACTTTAGGCTTTAAAATAAAAAAAAAATTCACAAAGATATAAAATAAATATATATTAAAATTATCCGATTGTTTGTTGGAATAAAGTTATAAATGAGTAAAAAATATATTGAAAATCTCCAAGACGATATTTTTTTTAAAAACAATGATGAAGAAGAGACAATACGAAAACAATAAGGTCCTTCTTTGGAAACCGAAGACCTTAAACATACAAAAAACAGTCAGATATTTCTTGGTAAACAGAGAACCTTAATTAAACTCTTTTTTCTAAAACTAATTTAGTCATAATTATTTTCTATGGTTGATTGACAAACACACCTCTGAACAATACAGTGCGTTACGAATCCCTTCTCTCCTAAGTTCGATACAATTTGTAGTTAAATGGTTCTTTAATTTGTTTCTGAAGATGAAACACCTAATCACCACCATACGTAACCTACCATTTAGTACCTTCTGATTGTGCTAAAGATTAATTAGCTTATTCAAGAAAATATAATGTATTCATGTATAGATAACAGTCACAGTAAGATAGTTGATGGAAACTATTTCCTTTATCTCCGATCGCTGATGCATTCTGATGTAAAGAAGAACAAGGGTAAAAATTCATTTTAGTCCTTACCTTCTTTTGTGCATATTAACACATCCTAAATCCTAAATACTGAAGCTATATATATCTTTCAATGTCATTGACTCATTTATATTATCTAAATATAGTACATGCACATTAGTATTTAACATTTTCGGAAAACGAACAAAAATTTATTATTCCAAGAAACTTGAAAGTCAGACTGATATTAGATAACAAATGTCTTTCAACTAAAAATAGGATTTGCAGCGTAATGTGTAGAATCTTATAAAAATAATAAAATTATAATTCTTAATTGATCTTTTTTATTGCATAACTAAAAATTTTAATTTGTTTTTTGAATTTTTATTTTTAAATGTGCTGTCATCAGTATTTACACAAAAGGTTATCAACATTCAATTTAAGCATTCTTTATTTCATTTACCAATACCCATCAGTTTAAACTTCACACAAATCTGTAAACTGTCCTCTATTAGTCGCCTAAACAAATGAAAAGTCGATAATAAAACACATCCCTTCTTCCTCTAGATAATATAAATTTGATATTGCTACGACAAGCAATGGATCTGATATTGGTTCGTTTCCTACACAAAGAAATGAATAACTAACACATCTCTTGATGTGTTTTACTGACTGGATAAAAATATTTATTATTCTACCTTACGATAACTTGAAGAACTGAGACATATTATAAATCGAAACAAAGTTACCCATTTTTTGACACATCTGACAATTATGTATCGAATTCCTGTCTATCTTTAGTTTCAATTCGGTACAAATAATCTTTTTCAGGTATACTATTTTTCAAAAATCACAAAAAACCTAATTTTTGGAAAACACACTACTTACTTATATCCATTTAAAACGAAAACGAAAGTTGAAAATTTTAATCATCATGATTATCTGGATATCTTTTTAAAATAAAGGCTAAATAAAACAGTTTAGTTGAAAATGATTTCATAAAAAATATTTAATATGTTTGATTTTGTTGACAACCTTATTCTTTTTAATCTTTTTAAAATCTCAATCAGTAAAATTTTGTAATGCTTAAAGCTTATCCTTCGACCAATGATTCTGGCATATCGGCTTTATAGTCTACCTTGAAGAAGAAAAAAAACAAAATAAATCTCTTTGAGTGCATCGTCGACAATAAGTGATTTCATTTTTACGCAATCAATGGATTAACTTCAACCATTAATGAAACAATTATATACGACAAGTACTGTTTAAATTTATAACTTTGCATATATCGATTTCTACATAACTGTATAATTAATTAATGGCTAAAATCCATCAACTAGGCATTACTATCCAATAGGTATAATGGAACAAAAATATATATCATTCGTTTTTCAATGATTTTTATTTTAAATAAATATTCTTCGTAATCAACAAAAGAAATAGACAGACGGACATGCAAAAGCATGACTTGTCCAAAACTTATTTAAACAAGAACTGTACTTTTTTATGAAAATTTTATCATTAAAGTCGGAAGTACATCCATTAATGAAATGAAAATCATATCACTAGTAATCAATGGTGTTCTTATATTGCGTTTTAATTTTATATCGTAAGTGGGTGTAAAGTTTGACCAATTTGACTTCATGTCGTTGGTTAGTGTGAATGTTAACTATTAGTCATATAATTTGCTTTTGTTATACCATTCCGTCACCTTTCTTGACCTTTCAGTTATCATTCAGTTGACGGAATGGCAAAACTCATCCTGTCATATGTTAATGTCAGAAAATGAATTTAAATGAGTTTCCGTCTCGTTATCTTTAAGGTGAAACTATAAAAAGGAAGTAAATTAAATCAATATTCCGGTGTAAGTTCCTGCTCTGCTAACTAGATTCCAAATAAAGACAGGTTTTTTTTGCTTGACACAAAAAATATAATCTTCATTGTTGGTAATTTTTGGTAATAATGCAATCCATTTATTTAGTCAAAGAAAGCACTAACATTTACCAACAGTAAGTAAGTAAGTAAGTAATTGTTTATTATAGTGACATTGTGCATGACATTTATATTATACAAAGTATATGTCAAATAATTGTAATTTGCACCCGGCCCCTTGGACCTATAAGTCACTTTATATAATTATAACTTTATACATGCATGATTTCAGATTTATATTATATTAACCTTTGGACTTTGATAAATTACATTTCTGATGTACAATATTTTAACACACATTTACTTTTGAATATTATTATTCCTGAGCTGGTATGCAGAGTTTATAAATCTAGCATTCTGTATTGGGTAATTGTTGATCAATGAAACAAATAAATATTGACTATTATCAAATTCTTCGAAATTCACCATATAGAAATATTTCTGTCGTAGATTTTTATACAAAGTGCAATATAAAAGAAAATGTTTTTCATCTTCATTACACTGCTCTGAGCAGAATAAACAAAGACGATCACAGATACGTTCATTACGGAAACGTCTAGTCTCAATACGGATCGGTAGAGTTCCACATCTGAATTGGGCAAAGGTTGATCTCTCACATTTCGATAATTTCGACTCAATGTATGGTTAAAGCTTGTAATTAGATTTAAAGGTAATGTATGTTCTTAGTTTTGTGTAAGCAGATAGTCCTTCATTCCATGTATTCTGTGTGTATTCACTAAGCTTATTCTCAATATCTTTCATATCAACTGATAATTGGTTGAGGAACACATAGCTAATACTAAGTTTTTCACAAACATTCTCCATTTGTGTGCACCACGTTCCACGGTTGTTGTAATCCCAGTAGAATGCCTGTTTGGTAAGTCGGTCCTCATACATCATCATCAGACGGTTCCACATCCGGAACATATTCATCCAACGTCGTTGCGTAGCTGGGAGCCATCCAACTTCACCATTTAGAGCAAGAAGAGTAGTAAATCTATGTAATCCTAAAAAATATCTAACAGCACGATTCTGAACACCATCCACACATGAAAAATTAAACAACACAAACAAACAAATAGAGTAAAGATAGAAAACTACAGACGAAATGAGAATTGTCTACAAAACTATCACTTATATTTCTAACATGACGTACTCTTATTCATATTATTAAAATAATTTAAATTAATTATATTACCAACTTAAACCTTTAAACTAAAATGTATTCAGAAAATATTGTCTGTGTTTATTAAATGATTGCACACTGCATTGTAAAAGAACAAAAGCCAGAAGGCTCATACGAGATTCGAAATTCGAAATTTGAGATTCAATATCTAAATTTACCAATTAAATCATGAATTTGAAAATCTGTACTCTAGCGACATAAACCGTTCCAAATAAAGATCATCCGTACATGCTCTCACATGTATCTACAAATAATTTCATATTATCTCTTATGTATGTAATAGTTTTATGATGGTTAAAATAATTTTGATGCATTATTCAATCAGTATAAACAGTTAAAACTAGTGATAATACTGTGTGCTTCGCGAATCTTGAAAATTTGTTTTAATCTAAATAATGACAATTATGAGCTTGTTTTTAGCTAAAACGTTTTTTATTGCGCGAACAATAGTTCATGTACATTTAATCTTTCGCAGATACTGTCTGCCAATATATATAATACTTTCAATCATTTCCTGAATACAATGGCATTTATAATTTATTACATACAAACCATAATTGCACTTACCAAGAGCTGTTCAATGTAACAAATAAGATAAAGCATTAAAATCATTAAAAAACACCTTACCTCGAAACGTTGGATTTTTCTTTTAACACAGGTTTGCTTGTGGTCAATGACTTAACGATCTCTGATCCACAGCTAAGTTCGTTAACTCTAAATCATCCGGATTTCTTTTATTCGTACCATAAATCTGACTTTTATACATACAATTTTAATTAAGTATTCTACTGCTAGTATAAGAAAAGTATCACTCAACTACCTGCTTGACGAGTGTCGGCTGACCCCCTGCTGTGTTGTAAAACTTCGTGCTTTTTATATACAGTAAATTCAGCGCTAAAACTTGTTGATTCTTATGAATTAGATATCAATAGGTGATGTTAGGTAAAAAAAATATGTTCAATTTGAATCTTTATTCTTTTCACTTTTTACCGGGGCCCATAAGTGCACTCGTCCTCGTATCAAAGGAATATTTGAAAACTTTGTTTGCCCACTTGCCTAAACTTGCTCTTGAATTATTGAAATATTGGTATTACAGTAAATACCATATTTAAACATAGACACAGTTACTAGCAGCTGTCAAACGAAAACAAAAAGCTCATGTAACATTGTAATATTTTTTTGGTAAACATCTAACTTGATTCGAATTCAATGTATGTTTCATGGCTATATCATACTGTGCTATATGTATTAGGTGAAATTAAAGATGAATTCGCAGAAATATTGAACATATATTGAACTATGTAAAGGCCAATCCTATGTATCTGACATTACAAATTCGGTGAAATCAAAGGTTACTTTTCAATACATTAATAATTAATAGATCAGATTAAATAGAGACTATAAACTGAGAACAGACTTAAGTCTTATTTCAAACCAATGTTTATCTCAGAAATATAAAGCAATACATGTAAATATTTAAAATACATTGGTTCAGATCTGAAACAAAAATTCTTCTCAGCAATGTTAAGGAAGGTATCAGAATTCTACCACGTGTGATTTAGGAAAATTTGCATATGCCCCGCCCCTTATTCATGAGATTTTACGAGATATTGTATTTCGGTAATAAACAAACATCTACCATAATGAATATTATTAATTATTGGGTTTAATTGTATCAAGAAAGGTGTACTGAAATAAAAACTTCAACTATTCTTTATATCTTGCGAAATTATGAAATTCCTAAGTCGTCTGATGACGTGTCGAGGTTGACTACGTCACACCGGCACTTGCAGCTGTGATCAGAATAAACATGTGGACTTCAGTGATATATCTGGGAATTAAACTCATTTACAACCAGCCTAGACGGAAATCGGTAGAGGATTCAACTGAACAAGGTAGGATTTATCTGTACTTTCCCTAGATATTGTTTTATATTGTCTAATACTGTAGGATGAAACAAAAACGAAGGGAAATTCCTCAGCTTCGATTTTGTTTACTTGTTTACATTTGTTTTTCATTTAATATTGTGTTTAAACATCAGTTTGGTAACTCGATCAAGCAAAGTAAATGTTCTGCGATTCGCTAATTTCGATCATTAAGAGTATTGAGGCTCATTGTAGCTTTTACCTGGTCTCTTATATCGAAATAATATTAGCTCGCATTTCCTCCGTGTTCAAAGAAAATGTAAACAATGGAAAATCCAAACACTGTGCTAGCACTACAGAGATTACTGTGATAAGCTGGATTGAATATAAACAAGATTGTATTGTTGTTTATGTAAATCGAAATGTGTTATTTCATTTAGCCTTTTTTTAAGGAAGATTACATGTTTGAATAAACAAAATTTCAGTGTTGAACTGAATTTCCACACATTTTAAAGAATAAACATTTGATTATGCCTGTTATTATGTTAATGAAATTCAAACTGCCATTTGTATGCAAACTAATAAAGTAATTTTCCATTTTCATGTTATCTTCAGGCTTCAGCACAATAGTTTGCTAATTATAACACATTATTCAATTTCAGGGTTATTAAAGCAGTAAATGGTCCACTGGAGACACTTTGTTAAGGTGTTGATAAAAAAGAGTAGGTATTCTATAAATATTTCTTTTACCAACTAACTTCATGTATATTTGTTCTGAATTTTTTTTTAAAATCATATTACTATAATGTAACCTATCATAATATCTTTCATTGATATCTATTGAAATTAAATTTGAAATTGATAAATATTCATCATTTCAGACATTGGTTTTCTTATCAACTGCACTGCCTCCTTACCATGTACATCAAAAAGACAAGAGGAGAAGTACATGTAGTGTGCAAGAATATGGTCAATTGCCATAGATTCCACATCATGACTGAATAATACTGAAAATCAGAAAACTCTAGTCTTGTTGAACAGTTTGTCACAGAAAAGCAATCTCTATAGTACATTGTATTTGTCAAGTTGATTATTATAATGAATTCTAGATAAAAATTGATTTTTGTTGCTTTCTTGAATTATTACAAAAAATATTAATTATAATTACAAGTAACCCTGATCATATATTAATGGTATTTCCTATTTATTTAATTACCAGCAGAGTAACATAAACCATTATAAAACATAAATGTGTAAATTACAAACTTGCACTTAAACCACCCCCCCCCCCCGCCCTTATATCAATAGTTATTGGTAAGGCCAACAGATGAATTAATTTTTCCAATTTCAACAATTTGGTAATGATGACTGGTGTGAACAGAGACAAAATTCTAACATTGTTTTAATGAAATTCACAGCGTTTAATTATTTTATGAAAGAAAATTAAAATCATGATCTTAGTCAGTGTTGCGTTTGAATTTCACGCAAATGACGCCGAAAGTGAAATGGGTTAGATAAAATGCAGTAGTGCAAGGGCATACACGTTATAATCAAATATATTGAAATTTTACATGTGTTACCATTATATCCCAATTATATCAAAAAGTGCTGGGAGCTGTATGAATTCACATAAATAAGCATCAATTGTGGGAACTCCCTTCAAATATATTTTCCTTTTCATAAGGATGGTTTATGCTAAATAACGTTGAGTTTGACTCAGTAGTTCTTGAGAAGATTTCTGAAAAATCAACCCCTTTTTTGCAGTTTCAAAGGTTTACTCCGCTTTGAATAAAAACTGACCTTTTATTTTTGCAATTTATAATCAGCTTTCCATAGGGATGATTTGTGCCAAATTTGGTTGAAATTGGCCAATTGGTCTAAGAGAAGAAGTTCAAAATGTGAAAAGTTTACAGACGGACAGTCGGACAGACAGACGGACGGACAGACGGACAGACTGACGGATGACGGACAAACTGTGATCAGAAAAGCTCACTTGAGCTTTCAGCTCAGGTGAGCTAATTATTTGGGCATAGTTATTATAGAGTTATTTGAAAGTGCTACATTAACGATTTATTTTTGCACATATGTATTAGCTATCTACGGATTTCGTAAACAATGAATATAAACAAAAACAATCAATATCAGTAGATATAGCTTAGAGGAGTAAAACGTGGTAAAAGAAATATTTGTCGATATCATCAAGTTTCCACACAAGACAGGTTGTTATTTTATAAAATAATGCATTTATAAAGCCAAAGAACAAGTTTTGTGATGAATGCAAAACTTTTCAAATATAAATGTTAAACTAATATCTCCATTTATAGCCCTCATGTTGATTTCATTACTGACTTGTTCATCTGACTTGTTCAACTTATACTTTTAAGTGTGGAGCAGCCAACATAGATTTCGAGAAGCGGTATCGGTGCTTTGGTCTCTGGCTGGATGACCATCTAGACTTCTCATATAGTGTGTCCGAACTCAGCAAGTCAGCAAGCAGAGCGCTGTCCGCCCTTTACAGTAAATACATATCATTTGGCGAAATGTCATATAGTGTTTATGTGAAATTATATGAATCCCTTGTGGAACCTGTCATGTATTATGGAACAGGGATCTGGGGAACTGACGTCCGCGGGAAAACCCAGTCTTTGCAAAATAAGGCCGCTCGCTATTTCCTCGTTGCCAAAAAGAACGCTTCCAATATCACAACCCGTGGGGACCTCGGATGGTGTACAGCATTCACAAAACAAAGACGAAGTATTAAGACTCTTCTTTCATACACAAGATGTAAATGATAAAGGTTGATTTAAAATATACATATTATGTGGTCATGTACAGTTAAACGGTCCTGGGAGTATAGAGTTAAAAGTATTATTAATTTAAGCACTATAGTTGATTCAAATTATACTTCGAAATACTAACTTGTACATATTGAGAAAATGCTATTTGAAGTGGATGAAAAAGAGTGGCATGAACAGTTATATAATGAAAATAACAAACCAAATGGTAACAAATTAAGAATATATCGATTGTATAAAAATAGTCTAGTAGGCATATGTCATTATGCTGAAAATGTATATTGTAGAAATAAGAGAAGTTTACTATCAATCTTTCGCAATGGTTCATTACCTCTAGAGATAGAAAATAGTAGGTAGATACTCCACTATATAGATTTTAGAACATGTAAATATTGTGCAAATGATGTTTTAGAGGTTGAAAAACACTTGTTAATAAATTGTGAATTTTATAGTGATTTGCGTTTTGATTTGTTTGCACAGTCCAAAAACATTGAGGTAAACTTGTAATGCAAACGCTAAGTTATATTTTTTAATGAATAACTCAAATGTACAAGACATTTTAGCCATAATACTTGTCTTAATGTATAAAAGAAGAAAGCATGCAGATATTCTATAATTTTTCTTCATGTGTACTTTTAATGCAAAGGGGCATAACCTGTCCTATTTTTTAGTGTCTCATATGTCTTTTAAGGCAGGGTGTCAATATTTTATGTATTGTATCTATATAAAATTTTACTTGTAATATTGGCATGTGACACTTAAATAACTTACTTAATTGCTTACTTACTGTTAAGAAAAAGATGAACAAATTTCATCAAAAAATAATGTTGATCACCATAATTTTAATATAAGATTCATTTGTTTTAATTAAAAGTAATTCATTTTCTTTAAATAAAGAATGGTCACAATTCAACTTGAATCGGGAAATGCATATCTTTTGTTTCTAACTCTATTTAGATCAATAACCGTACATTTAAAATAATATTCTAGATACAATAATTAAGTGTTGTTAAAATTGCTCTGGACAAAAAACTACAGGTTAAACATATATTAACAATTCATCTATCTCAAATCCTCAGCAATGTTCGATAACTCTAAATTATCCGGATTTCTTTTATTCGTACCATTTGACTTTTATACAGAGAATTTTAATTTAGTATTCTACTGTTAAGATAACCATAATCACATAACTACATGCTTGGCGTAGTGGATCCACGGAGCTCTCCCACTTATATACATCTTGGTATAGAGTTCGAGCCATCGATGCACCGGAATTTTTTTTTTAACTCAACTTGTTTATTTATTCCATTATATCCATCGTAGGTAAATTTGCAATAACTTTGTAAAATTCATGGATACCCTCTAAAAATTTTTTTTCATATCATTCCATTTATAAAGGTTGAAAGAAAAATATCATTCTTATGATGAAAAAAAAATTTGAGGCTGAGGATCGGAGAACCTTAAATACAAGTATTGGCGCCAATTTTGCAGTTGACATTAATTGGCTGCTATTTTAGTTGATTATGGGATAACCAATAGTTTATAATTCCAAATAATACGATTTAAGTAAATGTGAGGGTTATTTTTCAGAAAAAGACAAATTTTCGTAACAAAAAATGTTCACGGCAAGGTATAGTTTCCGTTTCACATTATATTCAGCTTCAACTTCTTTTAAACAGATTTTTATTCAGTTTTCGTCTACCTGTTGCACTTTAAACAATACATTCTCGGTATTTTGACAAAGAGAATGAAATTTGAAGCCTTAAACTACGTTCACAAAAGGACACATTACAGAAAAAAATAGTTTTAGCAAGATTCCATTTGCATATCAGTTTTAGTTACAGATTCTATAAAGCATTTTTCTGTAGCCTTTTCATATTGCATTGTCTGTTTATCCCTCAGACAATACAACCTCGGTATTTTGACTACAATGACGCACTTTGACGCCTAGAATGATTTTTAAAACATTGAAAAGGATATATAGTGCACATTTGATGTACGCAGCCCTATTTATAACATGAAAATATAAGTTCGAGCAATATAGAAAGGCCTATATGGTCCACATAACTCTCATCAGCGGCAGTGCCCTACAAAGAACAAATTTAAATTCTCGCAAATAGTAAAGAATGTTCCTTAAAGATAGATACATTGCTTTGTAATAAAAAAATTTTTTACTACCTCATCGTTTTCATTTGACCCTATTATCTGAGACTCTCGTAAGTGTTATTTCATATCACAACATGGAGTTGCTCAAGTATTTATAAAGCTTTGATTTCTTATTATTTATTCAAAATTTACTGTTGTTTTAGAAATCTAAAATTCCCTTCTTTCACATAGCTTGACACCATTAAAAAAGAATAAAGACGGTCCTTACTATACAACATAGAGACTTGAGCAAGTCTAGTTACAATCCTTTATCCAAGAATGTTTTTTGTGGCAAGTTCTGATCAAATGGACACTTCAGTTCTAGAGAAGAAAAAGAAAAGTGAAATAAATACGAAAAATACAACACCGAATTCTCGTCAACGAAAACGAATGCAGTAGAAGTTGTTCGGCTCTGGTGAGCTAAAAGGATCTAAAACAGCTACTTGAGTGTAATAAGATGAAAGCTAAATATAAGGTACACGTAAAAGTATTTTAGATGGAAATTCCATGACCCTTTACAAATACCTGACCTATATAAAACGCACTCAAATGTTCTTAGTTTACATTGAAGTTATGCACAGTTCATGACCTCTATCACGTGGAACATCCTGTAAAGGAAGTAGTTTACTTTAGGCGTTTACATTTTCCTCGCAAAAAGTGTGTGCATGGTAACAAGCAGTTGTTCCTAGCTAAAAATAGTTTCGCGCTAGACGATGTTTAAATATATCACGTGGAACATCCTGTTAAGGAAGTATTTCTCTTTAGTCGTTTACATTTTTCCTCGCAAAAGGTGTGTGCATGGTAACAAGCAGTGTTCCTAGCTAAAAATAGTTTCGCGCTAGACGTTGTTTAAAAATATCACGTGGAACATCCTGTTAAGGAAATGTTTCTCTTTAGTCGTTTATATTTTTCTTGCAATATGTGTGTGCATGGTAATGTTCCTAGCTAAAAATAGTTTATCGCAAGACGATGTTTTATTATTGCCTACAGGAGTATGTATTTACGCGCATTAGGGGCGCAGGGTTTATTATGCATGCCAAAACTTTTTGAGAGAAAGCGAGAGAAATCAATTATAAAATGATTAGTAAAGAAGCATATTATTTATATATTTTAAATGGTATTTGATATAATTTACATGTATGAGTTAATTTTTTTTTTTAAATAGTTAACTGGTGGAGTTTTCTTTGGCAATTTATTTGTTGTGTAGCTTAATTACGAAGGTAGAGCTCTACATTTAGCATTGCAGACATAATACATAACCCGTCATTCCATATGCAATATACAAGAACTCTAACATTATCCCATGTATATGTGCAGCATTTTTACACAGTACATTTATTGCTTGAAGCTGTCTTAAATTACTATTTTATAACATGTTCTTATTTTGATCTAGGATAATGTTCAAATAATTATCTGTTCTGTTTGATGTTATCATCATAATCGTTGTGCATGCTTGATAAAGCTAAGCCTTTGTGTGTTAGAGAAAAAAATAGAAAAAATGTAATTTTTGTCAAACAATTACACGCTTTCAATATTATTGTTATAATGAAATCCGATTCTATAATCTAACATAAAAGAATAATATTAGTGGAACTGTAAAATGCCTAAAATTTAAGGCGAATGGTCAACAAATGGCGTGAGCATTACAAATTGCCAGATGATTAAGTAACATACACTCATAAAAATGGTTCACCCCAAGCTTATGCTTGTTTTTTGTTTGACTTTTATTTGGCGTAAACATTAATTTACTTGATTTGATATAACACAACAAGTGATAATATACACAGTGCATGAGTATGCGTGCACACAAACCGAAAATCAATACATATGCATATAAGCTGGTTGACTAAAAATATTGCATTTTTTTTCTTTATTAATTATCCTGATTACAATAGTGTAAGTGTAAAAGTAGGTTTAATGGAACACGCATAAATGGAATTTACAACCTTTGTCCATCCCTTTGTCTCTTGGCCGGTAAATCTTTTTCCTTGTATGAGTGTTTATTTCTTTCAAACCATACCATTGGTGCATGAGGTACAACACAAAAATATTTACAAACTAGTCACGATCTCGTTGCGAGCAACGAGGAGTTCTTCCGTCCGCTTTTTAGAAGGTGAAATGACCTTGCCTTTGATCTTCGTCAACGAAACATATCTGGAAATGGGGGGGGGGTTGGATCTAAAAGAGCTGAAAGACAATAGACCCCTCAGGGTCTCTAATTTAAGTGATCAGTCCCTTTTCCATTATTTAAAATAAAAAGTCTTTTGAATTAAAATAGATTTTGTGTATTTAAGGTTTAGAAATACGTTACCGTTCTTGAGATATTGGGAAAAAATCGTTTTAAGGGCCGACCCTATAACTCCTTTTAAGGTACAAATAGAAATTATGGTTGCATATTGTTAAGCAAATTATTTTGAGCATCTTTTGTTCAATATTGCTTTTCAAAATTTTTCTCCATTTTGAGATATTGATGATCATAATTTCTGGCCCTTTAAAATCCCTAACTACGCAACAGAGGAGTAAACAATTATCATGTATAGATTAAAAACGCTAAGATGAACATAATTTCTTCAATAACGTATCACAAAATATTTCACAGTTAAAAGTTATTACTAAAAGACTTTAGAGCCCTCTAGAAACCTAATTTGAAGGGCCAGTCCCTTTTTCTTTATGTCAAAGGAAATCTCTTGTGGTTTTAAATACATTTGGTTCAATAAGTATTTTAAAATTATGTACCGTTCTCGAGATATCTTGTAAAGATCGCTTTAGGGGCCGACCCTATAACTCCTTTTTAGGGACCGGATAACAAACAAATTATGGTTACATATCGTTAAGCACAATATTTTGAGCATCTTTTGTTCAATACTGCTTTTCAAAACTGTTCTCAATTTTGAGATATTAATTATCAAAATTTTTTACTTCTGGCCCCTAAAAACCCCTAATTACGTAACATAGGAGCAAACAATTATCATGCATAGATAAACAACGTTAAGATAAACATAATTGCTTTTATAATGTATCATAAAATATTTCACAGTTAAAAGTAATAACTTAAAGACTTTAGAGCCCTCTAGAACCCTAATTTGAAAGGTCAGTCCCTTTTTCTTGATGTCAAATGAAAGCTCTTAATTTTTTAAAGTTTTTTTTTGTTATACGCGTTTTAACAAAATTCTTTCAAGAAAAGAGATATTCAAAGAAAACCCCAAAAATTACTGCGCCTTTTTAATCTTAATTTTCGAGCTCGGGCGAGCTTCGGCGCTTTTCGAGATAAAAATGATTTAAGACCACCATGCAATATTTGAGTCTTTTGTCTACCAGCCCTGAAAATTTCAATATCATATATTAAATGGTAAAAAAGGAGTTCTCCCGACAAAATACCCCTATAAAAAACGATAAATCGATGATATCTCAAGACAGGAAGTGACGTCATCAACAACAAAAATTTCCCACAAGGTTTGGATTTATATCTATCAGATCTAAATATCTGAATACACTTTTTATCGCATGTCCCAAAAACGTCTAAACCACAGCGAAAACTGTTAAATAACCATTTTGGAAACCGTATTGTTTCCCCTCAAAGATGTTGTCCTCTATGTGTTCAAATAATCTAGTTGGAAAACTCAATTAAACAGTTATGATAACTAAACGCGATCTCTTCAAAAACAACGAGGTCTTCCGTCTAATTTTCAAGAGTTGAGACATTGAGGGGATTATTTGACAACGAAACATAATTTAAAATCAAAGACCCAAATTATTTTCCAAGCGAAAGAGCTATTTATGGAAGACTTTAGACCTCTCTGGGCCAATTTTTCTTGATGTCAAATGCAAGCTTTTGTAATTTCAAGCAATTGTAATTCAACAGGTATTTAATTTTTTACCGTTTTTGAGATATCTTTTAAAAGTTTAAAACGGCCGACACTTCGCCTGCTTAAAAGGACTATTAAACCCAATATTATTAGAATATTGTAAAATAAATATTCTGGGTATCATCTCTTTTATATTGCTTTTTGAAATATATTTCTCCATGCTGAGATATAAAACATCAAAATTTGGGTCTTTTTGGCCACTTAAAATCTTAATTACTTTTGAGAAATGTAATTTACTTTACAAGTAAATAACTAGGGACAAAAGACTTTCGAGTCCCCTGGGCTTTAATTTGAAGGGCTAGTCCGTTTTTATGAAAAATCCTTTTAATCTTAACATTTTTAATTCTATATGTTATAACAAAATATATCAATAAAAAGAGATATTAAAAAGAATTTGTGAAAAGATTCCCGATGTTTTTATTGTCAACTCTCCAGTTCCGGTAGGTTTCGTTTATTTAGTAAAAAAATACAATCAATTGTTAACCGATCTTGAAAATTTCACATTGATATCATGAATATAAAATTATATCTTCTCTATTAAATGGGGCACTAAACTTCAGAAAATCGACAAAAGTTAAAAAACTCATAAGATACAAATTATCTTTGATTATCTTTGGAACTTAATGACAAGAATCGGTTAAACAGGACAATATTTCATAAAAAAAAATAAAACCTTGAAAGTCCTTTTAAGGAACTCGAAATAGTCCATTCAACTAATTAAAATAGAATTTTCAACTTAACCAAAAGAAGCCTATATAGATAATAAAATTATAACATTAAAATGTATCATTTGTTAATATGTAATAATAACAATTCCAATAATATGTATTTTGACTTTATCTATTTGAGCGCGCTGTCACTGGTTCCAAAACAAAAAAGTAACCAACAATCAAATTCATCAATATTTATTTCAGATACAGTAACCAGTTAAACTTCAAACACATTTTCAAACTATCCTTTATTAGTGGTCTGAACAAATGCTAGATTGATAAAAAAAAACCCACCCCTTCCTCTTAATACATGTAATAGATTACTCGGTATTCCAATGGATCTTATCTGGATTTGTTGTCTTACACCAAGTAATATATAACTTAAAAACCTCTTGATATGATATATTGAGTGCCAGTGGATGAGAATATATTACATGTATTCTACCTATTGATAAATTTAACCAAGTCTTATTAAAAATAGAAACAAAGTAACAAATAATCTAACACAGTTGACAATTAGGTATCGTAATTCTGTCTACCTTGATATTCAATTCCGATTTTAAAAAAATGATTGTTTTTTACCATTTTTCAAAAATCATTTTAAAAAAACCAATTTTTTAAAACCCAAGCCCACTAATATCCCTTTATGCCTGCCTGCTCACAACTATCCTATTACATGGAAAACTCAACTAAATCATAAAGAATAAAACAGGTCATTTATTGAATAATACATAGCATAAAATTTGCATAAAACATAATGCCATAGTCAAAGTCACAACATAATATAATACAAATGAATAATATGTTATGTGATGTGACAAGTAGAAAATAGGCATTTCCTCCAATAAATGACAATTAACTCAAAGAACAATATGCATACAAAAACCTAGACAATATCACACAGTATCCTGAGATTGTGACTAGTAAATTATTATGCAGCAAAGTTTTATACCCTTAGCAGGAATAGATAAAAAGTACCTGCTATATAAGTAAAGATATGGGGTGTTCATCTGCCACCTGTGTTTTAAAACGAAACCGAAAATTATGAACATTTTAATCGCCATGAGTGTCTGAATATTATAAAAATTGCCAATTAAAAAAGTTTAGTCGACTACCTTAATTGCATTCTTTTTAAATCTCTACTAATAAATTGGTTTTTTTTGTAATCCATAAAGTCTATCATTTGGCCAATGACTCTGACATATCGACTTTATAGTCAACCCTGTCATAAAAGATATAGGACTCATTGAATTAAATTAACCATTCAAAACTTACAATAATATATAATAAAAAATCTTGATAGTTTTAACGGTAGTGGTAATTGACGTTTTCGGTTATTTTCTTCAAACTGTTTACACAGTTGTGAATTATAGCCGTATGAAAAAAAATATTATACATTTAAAACGATAAAGTTTTTGTAAAATAAAGGATACATTTCAATGTGTACACATTTAATTCCTAGACATTAGGTTTATTCAATTTGTAGGTTGTGGAATAAGTGGCATTGAGATTGACGGATTTGGAACATTACTTAGATTAAATTGGATATATTAACATTTCATCTCATACCTATAATCATTTAACATTTAACATTTATAAACCAAAATACTGACATTATAACTTAAAAACTGTTATGGAAGGGCGAGCTTGAGTCTACTATCACAGTGCAAATAGCCGTGTTCATTATCAACTTTTTTGTGGACTTACTTTTTAAATTCAGCATTTGTTTTGTAATATTTTCTTATTATTTATTTCACATCAAGTTTTTTTTTTAAATTGAATTAGTGATTGACACTTTTCGAACTCTATGCTTGTAATTTCAGAGACAGAATGTTATATGTCTAGAACTGCTAAGCTGTTACAACATTGAATGTGTAATTATTAGTTTTTTAGGACATCAAAGACTCATTGAGTAAGTTTAATTATTCGAAACCTGTGAATCACTCAGCTTACTTATGTCATCACCTGTCAATTTTTACTCGTTGTTTAGATTCTTATATATAGTCATGTACAATTGTCAATTTCCAGTCTGGAATACGGCGGCCAGCCTCGGCCAGTTGTCCGACTGTCTGTCTGTTGAATTGTTTTAATGTTCTCATCGTTGTCTAATAAATTCGGAATCCTGTAAGCATTTTGTATTGTATATCAAGTACACTTAAATGGTGTAGTGTAGAGAAGTTTAAAAGTATAAATATGGCAGACAAGAATGCAGTTATAACAGACGATCTGATGTTCAGCGACAATCCGTGGCTTATTCCCAAAATAAATGAAATTAAAAAAAAAACAACTCGTTTCAAATGTAATGACCTTCATACAATTCAATTCAATATACAGTATTGACAAAAACCACATGTTGCGCAAGATATACATACAGAATTTAAAAATGATTTGTACATAGATTTTCTTAAGTTAAATGCATCAGGTATAAGGTTTCAAATATTTCTTGTTGATTCAACATCTGCTGAGTTAAGAATTTAATAAGATGTACATGCGTTATTAAAAAGTGAATAATATTCACTTCGTAGTTGTTTATAAAGAGGACATACAAATAAAAAATGATGTTCATCTTCAACAACAATATGACAGTTGATATAATATCTTCATCCCTTGGAATAATAGGTTTACAATATATGCCAACCTCTATCTGTAATTTTTGGGCACTTATTCTTAATAGAGTAAAAAAGAATGAAGTTTATTGGAAATTGAAAAAATTAAGTATGGTTGAATTTCAAACTTGTTTAGATTGTATGTACTTATTAATTGGCTGTAGAAAAACAATTTTCCATTACCTTTTTCTTTAATATTTTTAATGTCTCTGAAAACTATATTTTCGAAATACTTTTTCAAATTATTTTCAAAATCATTTATACATACTGTGTTAGCATGTGAAGCAATAATATCATGAAGGATTTTTCGTATGCAGTAATGCCAGTTTTTCCATTTCCTGCAAGTGTTTCATCCTCTAAATGTGCATGTTGTAAAAGTAAGTTTGAGTTTTCTTGATCTGAAAAACAATTTTCTGCAATATGTAATAATATCTGTATTATAATTTATAAATTCTGAAAATAATGGGAAGTGCACCAAACTCTACTGTAATTGCTAAATTAGAAGCTTTATGATGAATCCCTAAAATGTCTCTTAAGATAAAATTTTGAATTTTTTGGAGTTTTGTCAATCTTTTCAAAGATCATATATTGAACCTTTCCTGAAAGACTGAGATTGTTTGGTAGTTTTGATTTGATTATAAAATAATATAAATTTATGCTTTCCTTGCTCTACCTGCTAAATATCTGTATTATAATTTATAAATTCTGAAAATAATGTGAAGTGCACCAAACTCTACTGTAATTGCTAAATTAGAAGCTTTATGATGAATCCCTAAAATGTCTCTTAAGATAAAATTTTGAATTTTTGGGAGTTTTGTCAATCTTTTCATAGATCATATATTGAACCTTTCCTGAAAGACTGAGATTGTTTGGTAGTTTTGATTTGATTATAAAATAATATAAATTTATGCTTTCCTTGCTCTACCTGCTAAATTTTCACATGCGTATTTCAAATTACCATTATGTTTTAGAACAACACCCAAATATTTATATTCATTAACAAAAGCAATAACTTCTTCTTTATAACTCATTGTTTTACAACTCAAATTATTAAGGTTCTTACTAGAAAATACAATAGCATTAGTTTTTTGTGTATTAACTTCTAACTTCCAATCACTACAGTATCTTTCCAATGAGTCAAGACACTGTTGTAACCCATCTACTGATTCTAATAAAAGTAACAAATAATCTGATAAAAAAAGCTATTAAAGCAGATGGTGTTTAGTTTAACAGGGCACGTTTTAGGGAAAATGTAAAGTCATCAATAAATATGTTAAAAAGTCTCGGACTCAAATTGTCTCCCTGTTTTACTCAACGATTTGTAGGAAAAAAATCACTATGAACATTTGATTGTTTCACATTACACAGTATTAAAATCTATATGTTCAATAATTCTATAAAATTACCACCAATTACTTTATTTAAATGCTGATAAAGAACAGCAGGCCTCAACACTGTGTCAAATGTATTTTTTTAATCAAAGCAAAGCATATTACTTTGTTCTTTTTTTTTTTTTTGCATTAAGCATCTTTGTTAAATAGAGTGTTTAAAACAAACACATTGTCAGTAGTGCCAAGTTGTTTTCTAAAACCAGATTGGCGAGGACTTAAAAGAGAGTTACTTTTTAAATAATTTGACAATCTTGTATGCAGCAGCCCACTAAATAACTATCCTAGACAACTATTAACAATCAAGCCCCCTGTAATTGTTACAATTACAACTTCAATGATACTCTTCTAATTCATTATACTATACAATTATAGCCTTTTGATGAGGTCAATACATGGTTTTATAGACCTGATGAGAGTATATCGACAGAGGACGTAGTCTCTTCATTCTCTTCAAGCGTTAAATAGTTAAATATTTTGTTCATAATGTAAAGGTGTCGATTTCGCTATTATGACGTCACAATGTCGCACGTGACAAAACCAGTATTTCGTCATGAAAATCTATTTTTAGTATAGGGAGGTCAATAAATTCTCTATTTTTAGTATAGTAAGATTTATAACAGAATTTATAGCACGGTCACGTGACAGCAATCGACCAATCATATGCTTGAGAACAATACGATATTATAATAATACTTAAAATCGACTGTCAAATTTTTTATCATAACATAACGTTCAGTCAGTATATTGGTTTTAGTACTATACCCGACAACTCCACCCCTGATTTGGTGTAGAAAATTGTACACCGGATGTACACCAAAACGCTACACCACAGCACTTGATTAACAAAAGTGTACACAGTTTACATCTTTTTCGAAAATCAGGCACGCCCTCTATTATTAGGCGCATAAAACATGTTTTAAATCTGGTATATTGAACGGGTAACATTTCAGTGCAAACAAAGCCATGCATCACCCTTCTGTTCACCAGGCATTCATAATTAGGAAGGTAGGGCGAAGAGGACCACAGCAAACTGTGAGTTTTGTTGAATCTCACTGCCGCAAAATGTTATTTTTTGTCTAGTTTTTTACAGGCAAGACTCCAATCACAAAGGTTGGTTGTAATTCCACAACCTTTACTAAACGTTTAAGAAATTTTTCAGCAGTCAGCTTTTCTGGAACTTTGATGTAGGTGTTAAAATATTAAAGACTGACTCATTGCGTATGCAATGGCCAGGCTAAAGCTACGGTGCACGGTAAGACAAAGATATAGTTAAAAGTGAACGTCGAATGTATAACAGGTCAGTTGGTCTGTGTAAGTTTACACTTGATATATCTAAAACACATATATCACATAGTAATCTTGTTCTTTGTAACATTCTAAATACTTTGAGTTTGCAATGTTTAGTTGCTAAACGGCGGAATACATTGTTTACACTATTAGCCTAGGTGGTTTTTAAATTAGAGATCTCGTTATCAAGTTCTTGCGATGATTGTTTTATGAGCGCATACAACAGGTATTCTCTGTTGGGGTGTTAAATATCTGACCCATCTATGATTTAATATATTTACAATATTACCACGCTTATAAATTTAGTTAATTCATTGATAATGACTCAATGTGTCTATATAGTCTGTTTTACATGTAATATGCTATTTTGTGAAAACATCTTCAATACACATCAAATGAGCCCGGATAATTGTACTCTGGTTACTTTGATTCAATTTTATCTGTTATTTGACTGACTCTTCACTGACTTCCACTGTGCATCGCCGCACCCGGCTATAATTTTCTATTTACATGTTTATTACAATAATGTCATTCATTGCACGGCTCCACATGCTTCCACTGTATCCCACCTGTGACCAATGTAAAGGGTACTTACAAGCACTGCATATTACTGTTACCGATTATAAGTACGGTTTTCCACTTTACCGGACTGTTGTGCATTGTACAGGGCACTGACCAGCACTGTACAATACCCTTAGCAAATGTATCTATTTAAAAAGATTTTTTTCCCGATTCTTTTCCAGTTTTATTTTTTCACCGGCATATTCATAACTTTACCATTATAATGTTTTCAACATCTACACACCACATCATTAAATAAGACGTGCAGATGCGTTGTTTTTTTTGTATTCTTCTTTAGTAACTGTAAAAGCGATCAATTAACACAGAATCAATACAAAATACCAATGTTTGTTATTTTTCTTATATACTATGCTAATTATGTACGTGTAAGACTGTAAGCTTTATTTTTGCAAGTAGACAATGCACCAGTTCCTGGCTTCATTGTAATTTATATCCTTTATTCAGTACCGTTTTAAAATAAAAGTAAACAATTATTTGAAGTTCAGTTTTTATTATACATCTTACAACATACATGTATTATCTTTCAATTATGATTAATTATGCCGTACGCACGTTCGACTCAGTTAATTTCGGGCTTTATTTAGATTGTGTATCGTACGTACGACATACTGTCTCGGTTTTTTTTTTTAGATCTTGAAGGTACATGTACATAAATATAGTATCTAGAACGTCCGATTAATGAAAAATAATATCAATCGGCAATAATATCTTCCGTTGTATTGAGCGACTCATGTTTCTCACTCATTGTCTTCAGTATAATTATGTTTAATCCGTAAACTAACATTTTTATTATGTGTAGATGGTTCGTATAATAAAACCAAAACGAAACCAAAGCATAAAACAAAACACTAGTAATTGAATCTTACTCAAATTATGAGCTCAAAACGATTATGTTCAAGGTATTTATAAAATGTCAATTCAAAATGATAAGTTGATTTAAAAAAAACCCAGCAAGCTTAATTGCAAAACAATGGAACAAATTATTCTAAAAAAGCGTTTAAAATTTAAATTAAACAGATAACAATTTAAGTTAAAAAATTTGTTGGTTCTTGAGTTTATATTTTCTGTACCAACAGCATTGGAATCTGTAAAAAAGAAATGATTCAACGCATACTTTGTTTTCATTTCAAGATCATAATTTTTAGATATACAATCTGGGCAACAAATGATAGTACATATTTTGGTATGATGTGCTTGTGTATTTGTAGGAAATTCAAACAATGTTAATAATTTGTTTTGTTTGTGTGCAGTTTAATCTTTATAATGCTTGTATATCATTGCTATGTTCTAAAATATTTAATATATATTCTGTATATTATTGTGTTCTTTGTTCATGTGTTATTCAATTGGTGGTATCATTTTTAACAATTGTTTTTTACATACACCACATTTAATGTTTTTCCCAAAATCAAATTACTTGTTTAAAAATTAGTTTACATTATCTGCACGAATCTCAAAATTTTGCATTTATAGAATGCATATGCTAATCATAATTTTATTCGTTAAAAATGCGTTATCAAGAAATGAATTACATCTTTGGAGATGATATCTCAAAGATCAATAACTTGCATCTCCTTTATGCACTACTAAGGTGTTTATATATGTGCTATGGACAAGTCTAGATTTAGAATTATGTAACATGTACTTATATAGATAATATTAGATTGATAAAACAAATATTTCTTGGTTAAAAATTTGTTAACATTATCCGATATTTACCTTTCAATTTATTGCTTTCAGTTCGACAAGCAATGATTGTCTTTTTGCATGGATTTTACTGCTTCACTTTCTCAGCTGGCTACCTTTCTCGAAATTGAGGAAATGAATACAAACCCGGAACTATGTCTGAAACACAAATCAGAAGAGGGTTTTTATTTCTGTTTAAAAATATTGAATACATATGCGCAATTTGCCTCAACGTTTTGCATTATTAGACCAGTGTGTGTGTGTGTGTGTGTGTGTGTGTGTGTGTGTGTGTATACCACTGACCAGTATAGGTTTTAAATTTCGTAACATGTATTTATAGAGAGAATACAAAATTAATTACTTATTCTGTCTTTTTTTATAAATCGGATAATTATTGGTTTAATATTTATGAATATTACCCAATGTTTGCCTTTTTATTTGTTTCTTTCAGTTCGGCAAGAAATTATTAGTCCAACATGTATTGGCATACAAGACATGGTCATCACCACTTCACTTTCTCAGACTACTGCCTTTTCGAAATTGAGAAAATGAAAGCGGAACCATTTCTGTTTGAAACAAAATAAAGCAATGTGGTATTGTTAAAAACAAAGAAATCACGATCAGTCTTAACATTTAATTTTTTTTTAGTCAGCTAGTTTTATAACGAATACCTTACTTGAAATTTTCCTGAAATATCTCAATGGGATTCTCTCTGTTTGTTTAACCACTTTTTTTCAAACCATGCAGAAGTTGCATAAAAGGCATGGTTTTTACTGCATCACTTTCTCAGCTGGCTACCTTTCTCGAAATTGAGAAAATGAATACAAAACCGGAACTGTCTGAAACATAAATTGTCTTGTATTTTTTTCAGTACATATAAATCATTAATCTGTAACTAATAGAATTATGTTTTCGCTGCAGTTTTTTTTCTACTGCCATCTTTAATTAAATAAAATAATATCGTTAATAGAGCTACTAGGACTTTTTTATTGCTATATTCACAATCAACTGTGTTTTTCTTTTTGTTGTATTAGTCTGAGATAGAGTATACGTAATTCAATATATACAGAGAATTTCATAATAGTAACCTCACCGTACATTTCCTTAACTTCTGTTTTCTTTTTTCCAACAAGAACTGTCACAGTGATTAAGGTTAGTACTATTTTACTTCCCTAAATGACTAAATGTAACTAATAAAAAACTAATAAAAAGTATTTGGTTTTATTAACATTAACCTAAATAACCCCTTTCATTTAACTGAGATTTAAAATAGTTTGCTCAATATTTATCTTTAATGAACTATACATTTTACCTCTGTTTTCTTTTCTAACAATGGCTGGTATGATGATAATTGTTTCATCTACTTCTTTTTTCTGACGATTGTCATTTTTGATAGACGAAGGTTATGCTGGCAATATTCCTTGTCCTTTTAAGACCGCAGTCACCAAGGTAACAACACATTTACATGAATTAAAATTAACAAAAAATGTATAAGTCTTCAAGAAATATTTTCTATACATTTCTATTATATTAAAACTAGTTTTACAAAAATGAAAAAGAAATAAAAACCCCTTCATTTTAATCGAAAAAAGATTGAAATCTATTAAATACATGTTATGCTTGTGATAATTATTGTGAATTTCGCCTAAAGAAATGGAAAGAGAAATTTTTTTTTTATATGTATAATGAGTCTAAAATACAAACATTGACATTGAGTTTTAACGTGATCCCCTTTACAAAAGCTATTTCAAACTTAAAAAAATACTAAATCAAAACTAATCAAATTAACAAAAATTTATACTAAACGCTGTAAATTTTAAACAAGCTTATCTTATTAGTCTAAGAACTTTATTAGTTAAACGTTAAGAAAGTAAAATCCTTGTTAATTAACCAAAAAAAAATTCAAAAGCAAACCATTACGGATTTTGATATGAAATGTTAACAGTGAAATGTTAACACTTGTTTTTTGGAGAAAAATTGTACTCATAAATGAACATTGAATTTAATTACATTACATTGTGCCAAAAAAGATGTAAAATAAAAATGGAACTTTAAACTTTTTTGGGACAAATGTTTATGCCCAACGTACTCTTATAAATAATGATATACACAGCACTTTTTTGTTTTACAAATGTATCATTACATGGCAACAGCCTCTGTGAATTGACCACAAAAACATGACATGAACTGCATGATACTATAGAAAAATATGAACAATTTATACCAAATATTAAGCTGAATTGAAGAGTCATCTACCATTCATTAAACCTTACTCAAGCGATCTGTGTTTATGTACGCTCTTTCCGGTAAAATGAAATCTTGAAGTTAGACCTTTCCAGGGTAGTGCACTCTTTAATATTCCAAAGGGCTGTGATTATTTCATCATTGAAAAAGTCCAACAATTTTTCAAAGTATCTAACAATAACATCGACACATTGAAAAATGATCTTACAGATACATATCAGTTTCGAGATTTTTTTTAACAATTTTTTTTTTACTTTAACATTAAGCTTAGTTCAATTTATGTTTATATAAGAACTACGAAATATTACTGATATAAATACAAATAAGTTTCCTCATATATTGTTAAATTTCCTCTCAATTCCAAATTATCTATAGCCCGAATTGTGTCATTATTATGTTCAATTAAATCATATCGAATAACAGACCTAGACAATCGAATAAATTGATTTTGGTTTGAATTACCTACATTTTCTAATATATTCGTACCTAGCTCATTGAACGGAATGACAGACCTTGACAATCGAAAAAATTGATTTTGATTTGAGATTCCTACATTTCCTAATACAATCGTACCTAGCTCATTGAACGGAATGACAGACCTTGATAATCGAATAAATTGACTTTGGTTTGAGATAGCAACATTTCCTAGTACATTCGACCTAGCTCATTGAACGTAATGACAGACCTGGACAATCGAATTAATTGATAAATGGATTCAAAGTCGGCGTTTGAGGAACATTGGTCATTCCCTATTATATCGTTTTGTGTTATCATAGTAGTAGAACTCTCGTCGGACTCTAAATCAGCGTTTGAAGAACACGGGTCATTCCTTCTTATATCGTTATGTGTTATAACAGTAGTAGAACCCACGTCGGACTCAAAGTCATCGTTTGAAGAACACGAGTCATTCCTTGTTATAGTGTCATGTGTAATCATAGAAGTAGAACCCACGTCGGACTCAAAATCAGCGTTTGAAGAACAGGGGTCATTTCGTATTATATCATTATGTATTAGCATAGTAGTATAACCATCGACGGACTCAAAGTCAGCGTTTGATGAACACGGGTCATTCCGTATTATTTCGTTTTGTGTTATCATAGAAGTAGATCCCTCGACGAACTCAAAATCAGCGTTTGAGGAACACGGATCATTCCCTATAATATCGTTTTGTAATATCAAAGTTATAGAACCCTCATCGGACTCAAAATCAGCGTTTGAAGAACACGGATCATTCCGTATTACATCGTCATGTGTAATCAAAGTAGTAGAACCCTCGCCAGATTCAAAATCAACGTTTAAAGAACACGGGTCATTCCGTATTATATCATTTTGTGGTATCATAGTAGAAGAACCCTCGACGAACTCAAAATCAGCGTTTGAAGAACATGGGTCATTCCGTATTATATCGTCATTTATAATCATAGTAGTAGAACACTCGCCAGATTCAAAATCAGCGTTTGAAGAACACGGATCATTCCGTATTACATCGTCATGTGTAATCAAAGTAGTAGAACCCTCGCCAGATTCAAAATCAACGTTTAAAGAACACGGGTCATTCCGAATTATATCGTTATGTGTTATCATAGTAGAAGAACCCTCGACAAACTCAAAATCAGCGTTTGAGGAACACGGGTCATTCCGTATTATATCGTTTTGTATTACCATAGTAGAAGAACCCTCTTCGGATTCAAAATCAACCCTTGAAGAACAAGGGTAATTCTGTAGTTTATCGTTTTGTGTTATCATAGTAGTAGAACCCTCGACGGACTCAAAATCAGCGTTTGAAGAACAAGGGTCATTCTGTATTATATCGCCATGTTTTATCATAGTAGTAGAACCCACGTCGGACTCAAAATCAGCGTTTGAAGAAGACGGGTCATTCCGTATTATATCGCCATGTGTACTCATAGTAGTAGAACCCAAGTTGGACTCAAAATCAGCGTTTGAAGAACACGGGTCATTCCAAATAATATCGTCATGTTTTATCATAGTAGTAGAACCCACATCGGACTCAAAATCAGCGTTTGAACAACACGGGTCATTCCGTATTATATCGCCATGTGTACTCATAGTAGTAGAACCCAAGTTGGACTCAAAATCAGTGTTTGAAGAACACGGGTCATTCCGTATTATATCGCCATGTGTACTCATAGTAGTAGAACCCAAGTTGGACTCAAAATCAGTGTTTGAAGAACACGGGTCATTCCGTATTTTATCTTTATGTATTATCATAGTAGTAGAACCCACGTCGGACTCAAAATCAGCGTTTGAACAACACGGGTCATTCGGTAGTATATCGTCATGTGTAATCATAGTAGTAGAACTTACGTCGGACTCAAAATCAGCGTTTGAATGACACGGGTCATTCCGTATTATATTGTTATGTGTACTCATAGAAGTAGAACCCTTGTCGGACTCAAAATCAGCGTTTGAACAACACGGGCCATTCCATATAATATTGTAATGTGTTATCATAGTAGTAGAATTCACGTCGGACTCAAAATCAGCGTTTGAACAACACGGGTCATTCCGTATTATATCGCCATGTGTACTCATAGTAGTAGAACCCAAGTCGGACTCAAAATCAGCGTTTGAAGAACACGGGTCATTCCGTATTATATCGTTATGTGTACTCATAGAAGTAGAACCCTTGTCGGACTCAAAATCAGCGTTTGAACAACACGGGCCATTCCATATATTATTGTAATGTGTAATCATAGTAGTAGAAACCAAGTTGGACTCAAAATCAGCGTTTAAAGAACACGGGTCATTCCGTATTATATCGCCATGATTTATCAAAGAAGTAGAATCTTCGTCGGACTCAAAGTCATCGTTTGAAGAACACGGATCATTCCGTATTATATCGCCATGTTTTATCATAGAAGCAGAACCCACGTCGGACTCAAAATCAACGTTTGAAGAACACGGGTCATTCCGTATCATATCGCCATGTGTAATCATAGTAGTAGAACCCACGTCAGACTCAAAATCAGCGTTTGAAGAACACGGGTCATTCCGTTTTATATTGTCATGTGTAATCATTGTAGTAGAGCCCTCGCCAGACTCAAAGTCATCGTTTGAAGAACACGGGTCATTCCGTATTATATCGTTTTGTGTTATCAAAGAAGTAGAACCCTCGACGGACTCAAAGTCAGCGTTTGAACAACACGGGTCATCCCGTATGACATCGTTACGTATTTCTGTATGACAAGAATCCTCGTTGGATTCATGAAAAGCGTTGAAAGTTGTTAAGCCATTTTGACTAACATCGGATAACGTTACAGTGTGTTTAGCATTATCGTTAGATGGTGTGGATTTGTTATGCCTTAAGGGGGTTCTTTCATTGTTTGGGCTGTTAACTGTAATTTCATCATTCTTCAAGGAATCTGAAATCCAAAAGGCAAAAAAGTTAAATAAATATATTATTTATATAAAAGAAACCGAATGCAAAATGTCATCATTCAATTATAGATTTTTATTTATTTTTTAAACAGATGTGATGCGGAAGTAATTTTAAAGTTTTATATGAGGTTCCAAAATCAAATTGAAAGAACATATTTTCCATAAAAGTTAATATACTTTTATTGCAAAAACTTGAAAGAGATTTCATAAAGACTGTTGTTGGAACACTATTTTTTTAAAGATAAAAATAAGAAAGTAATTATAATCGAACATGAAATAGTGTGCCGAATAACGACATATAAAGACTTTTAATTATTTCTTGATAGGTAGAAACAAGCTGTAAATAATTGGGTTATTCATTATTTAGAAAGTTCGGTGGTTGTAGTCTTTTTTTCTATTCTAATGTGTCAATTTAAGTGTTACTCTTCGCCACCAGGCACTATTTATTTTATTATTCTGAATGTCTTGATTTTAGAGAATGTTTTACTGCTTTAATATAGAAATGACGTGAACTCTACAAGGAACCGTACGCGCATAATTTACACGCATGTAACAATTCGTTGTGTTACCCGTTGCCATGTGTGTTGCTAACGCTGAGGGTATTAGAACGGATTATTAACTGTGTCTAAACCAATCAGATTTCAGTATTAACATTAACGTATAATAAAATCAAATATCACATTATTTCAGCTAGGGAATGAGGAAAAGTAGGGTACCATAATTACTGCAAGGTTAATGGTATTTAAACACTACCAATTGCAAAAGGCAAAGGGACTTTGTAAGTTAAGATAGGAGTGAGTAATAGAATGAGAGCAAGTTTTAATGAAGTTCAATTGAATTTCTTTGGATTAAATATAAACATTGATGGTAACGTAACAACAAATCTTTATGATCATCTTCCTTATTTATATGGCAATATACCTTCATCACCTGCATGTGGTGTTTTTGTCAATCAGTTTATTCGATACGCAGGAAGATGCTCTTTATATGAACAGTTTCTCAGGCGAGGCATACTACTGTCAAACAAGTTGATAAAACAGGACTATCAACAACAGCCTCGTTTGAAATTATCTTTTCGGAAGTTCTATCGTCGATACAACGACCTTGTCAGCAAACACAATCTGCCACTGGGTCGCATGCTGACTGACGTTTTTCGTACTTATTGTTAGACCATAACTAATCACCTAATTGTGTACGGACGTTTCCGTTTTTCACGATTACGACAAAGAGCACACGACGGGTGAGACGGGTCAGCAGAGGATGCTCACTCGGCCATGGCTCCTGATCTTACTTCTATTTTCCAAACAGGTTCGTGTTCGCTTTGCTCCTGTTTTGTAATTTTCCTTTGCACTTTTGAATTTGAACACTGTTATTTATCACCCCATGTCATATAAGGACATGAGAATGTGAATTTGCTTTGGGATTGGACTGATTTGTTTAATGAAAGCTTGTTGACGATGAAGAAAGTTATCAGTGTTTACCTTTAATGTTCTCTTCAGTAGAGGATTATCAAAAATTAGAAATGTATATAACATTCGCTAAAAATGGGAACAGTTGAATTTAGGAAATGTACAATATAATCATTGTACATAGAAATACCGTAATATAAATGTTTTAACAATCTGATTAAAATCAGATCCTCGATCCGCTCCTTGTTTTTCTATTGTCGCTACACTAGGATATGAAGAAACCCCGCTTGAGGTCACCTCCTGGTGAACTTTGGTTTATGAATATTCATAAGTTATTTAAGCCAATGAGACCAAGTGTTAGAAACGGTAATTTCGGGTTACAAACAAAATTGGAGTCGTACGACGAAATTATTGCACATGTTCTCAATCTTTCGGTTTCAGTGAGCTAGAGATGGAGCATAAGTTGATATTACACGCTTTCAGGAAATCCAAAGATTGTATTGGCATAACTTCCAAAACACGGAACTGAGGAATGAAACCGACGATTTCATTGGTCAAAACAAAGTTCACCAGGAGGTGACTTTAGCGAGGTTTCTTCAGATCCTCCTGTAGCGACAATAGAAAAACAAGAAGCAGATCGAAGATCTGATTTTAATCAGATCTAATGTTTTAATTACCGTTTTAAACTACAGCTTTAAATTTAACAAAAAACTGAAATACATTGCAGATCTTTGAATTGGTTTAAAACACTTCCCCTTAGAACCCGGAATTGTTAGTTAATGTGTGAAAACATGGAGAAAAGATGAGCTGTGCAATGCATGCACTTTTCCTAACTATATTCATTTGGTTGAAAAATATTAATTTGTATTGTGTTAGTTTAATACAATATACAATACGTACCAATTTTGAATGTCTCTTCAGAATGAAATGAAATAATAAATAACCTGAAAAATAAAAAAAACCAATGAATATAACTCATCTAATCACACCGTTGTTTTACTCTTACTTTACGTTAAGAGGACTCGATGATCGTGACCATTTTTAGACTGTAATGATATGCTTTAAAAGAATAGCTGTAAGTGCTCTGCAAATATTTGGAATTAAGACTTGATTCAGACTATTACTTAGCACATTACTTAGTACACTTAGCGTATAGCCTATAAAAAACCACCTTATCCTAACAACCCAAATACACTAAAACATAGAGAATAATAATGAAAAAGACGCTTTTAAGATAAAGATGAGATTTCTCTTAAAAATTCCAGAGAGTAATAGAAAAATATCACTAGATGGGAATAAATTGAAATAGGTATGGACAATCAATGTCGGACATCAGAATACGTGCTACCTTACACGTCAGGTGACGGAATTTTAGTATTCACAATGTTGCCTGAGGTTAAAATTTACATGGTGAATTATAATATTTAACAGAAAAAAAATAAATATGCCCGCATATACAGGCATATCACTTATTATATATCCATCAATTTTCCCTTCATGTTACTGTCAGTTTTACAGAGTGTAATCCGATTTTCCGGATCACCACACTGTGGGTTTCTGATTCAGTATCACCACTCTCTGAAACTGATGACACAGTACACATAAAATACCGTCCGTATTTTAGCGCTTTTTAAATAGTTCGTTTCAAAAAAGCTAAAATTAGTAAACTTCATACAGTTGATTTTAAAAACAAAGTTTTGTAATTAAAACTTTTTAATAGAGAAGGGCATATAGTAAATTAATCATTATAATAGGAACTTGATTCAAAGTGCCGGATCACATCTCGTTGTCAGGCGCGTCTCGTTTGATCTGTTGAACCTCGCCTGGCAACGGGACTTATTTTTTTTGTTTAAATACACCGCGCATTCTATTGTATGTTAAATTTAAAACAAAAACAGATTCTTTTTTACTATCGTCATACAAGTCACCCTAGCTTACGGCGTCTAGTTCATAATGATAATATTCAAAATTCACATTGTTCAGAAACATTTCATTATAACGAGCTTTAAACAATTTCTCTTATTAACAATTACTGCATTACTATTATTGCACTTTAATTTCACAATGGCTTTCTCTACTTCCAATTCTGGTAAAGCACACACACACACACACACACACACACACACACACACACACACACACACACACACATATATATATATATATATATATATATATAATCAATTCTTCATAACATGGAAGTGTATCTTGTGAAACATCATTGTTTAAATCACTTGTTGTTACTAAATTCTCAAATAGGGTCTTAAATGATCTAAGAAGTCCTCGGCACATATATCATTTCTTAACATTTATTTCTATAGCATTGTTTGGTGTTATATTTTCTTCGATATGTTGTCCCCTAGAAATTGTTTGTAATTCGACTTTTTAATGAATTGTTATAGACTTTGTTTTATCAGTAATCATATTTCTATTTAGATGAACACATATTGATTCATAGTATCCTTGTAATCGTGGTATTTTGACTTGCAGGTAACATTAAACCAAGATTTATCATACCCCTGCGACTGTATTTGTATTCTCTGGTCAACCAGTGACTATACAATGTGGTCTTATAATCTCACAAAGTATTCTACTAAAATTATACACACAATAATCAAGATCTTTCTGTGTGTTACAAAAACTTAGAATATATGGTAAAAACAGGCCAAGATTATCTCTTATTGAACAAAAAGCTTCACAATTGTAACATTCTTTCCATCTAATAGATTTACGCAGATATATTTTACTTGGAGAGAGTATTTTTGTTCTATGTATACAGCGTTCTTTCATCATAATACGTGTAACACATATATGAGAATTCTCAAAAGTAACCAAACAATGGTATTTCAATATTGATCAAAAATTGATACTTTTAACTATAATAAAAGACTATTGAGAAAAATAGCAATACAACCCCTTTTCCACTTGTTCTAGGAAACATGTGGTTGTTATAATCATCGATTTTTAAAAAAAAAAAAAAGTATGAAAAATAATCAACACATAGAATATTGGTGAATTTTCATAAATCGCAAAATAGGCAAAAATTATATCCCCGCCAATTTGAAAATAACCAGCTTTATGGTATTGAAAAGAGATACAAGTGGGTTAATTACAGATTGAGAAAGAAAAAGCGCCACTGCGGATCAGTCAATGACTCTTTGAGTTGTTTAATATCTTCTGTAATTAACACACTTACATCTCTTTTCAATTTACCAAGCAGCTCTATTTAAAATTGTTCTGAACTCAACAGTTTGTCTCTTATATCTTGAATGTCTATTTGGAAAGCATCAACTTTATTAGATACAAATCCAGCACTCTTCTCTAATTCCAGTTTCCTCATCTTGTTGTCATTTTTGTTGTCATTCTTCCATCCGTTCCGTATCTTTAGATTTAGATGTATTATTATTTGTTTCGATTTTCATTTCCATTTGTGCTAATCTTGAGTCAAGTGAAAACAGTTTATGTTGTGTTATTTTGTCAAGTTGTACAAGTTGTTTGATTTCAACATAGTTAATTGTGTGTGTGTGTGTGTGTGTGTGTGTGTGTGTTAGATACATATACAAATGTTTAAGACACAAGAAGACTTACAAAAGTTATAACATGATATAAATTTACAAAATTACAAAACTGATAAATAAGTGATATCTACGAGTATAAGAAACATGCACATAAACTGTATTAAACAAATCCAAACAAATCCAGTGTCGTTTATATACAATTAATTGCTTGTTCATATCAAGGGATAATGACTCATCGCCCCATAAATAAAGATGAGTACATATGCACTCATCGAGTTGTTCTCGGGTTTAAATCATTGTACTGTTTATTATTAAAACATCATCTTTGATATATCTCAAATCTTATTTACTAACGGCTTTGTAGTTCAAATGATTGATTTTTAAAGATACTAATAACTTCAAGACAATCGTGTCTCATGGGAATAAAGGACCGTTACGTGCCACCAATTTATTCTAATTTTTTACCTTCCAAAAATATTCTACTATTCATGGTTATACCAACTAATAAAACACGAATGTATATTTATTCTTCCTGCTTGAGTATGTAAATGCCAATAATTAATACAGATTAAAAGAATAATTTTAGCATTTTTTCATCGCTGCATTTACTCCCTATGCAAAAAATATATTGAAAACAACAACAAAATCCTCGAACGTTCAAAACTTATATTTTACAGGTTTCACATGTAACACGACAAACATTATGACCAGAGGGCAAGACTAAGTTTTGGAATCCTACCACGATATAGCGTGAAAAACTTAAAATCAGTTAACACTCATAATTAGGAACATATCTAACAAATGGCGTAGCAATATAAACCATTCGACCATACAGTTTGAGATATATTAGTCCTAAACATTTTCTTTATGTTTGTTATATATATTTAGACGAGTTTTACGCTATTAAAATTAGCATAAAAGAGAACCATAAAGTATTTTTTTTTTGTATTCAAAAGTGTAACACATACCTTCTCAGTTTGTAATCAACTGTTTAAATGCGCAGGATTGTAAAGGACTTGATTAAATGCTACTAAATGATTAGCTATCTTTATTACAAAATGATTGGCTATCTTTATTACGTAATGCTTTAAAAATATCGTGATGCTCACAAACTCGTCAAATTCTAAACAAAATCATTTTGATTTTTTTTTGGTCTAAAATAAATATTACATTTTCAATGTTTCAAAAATGATACAGTGCACGATTACTGAATTTCGATGTGAAACAATTATTTGTTGAAAATTTACCAGGTAAAAAACCGAAAACAAAACCGAAACCATATAAAAATATCAAAAAGATGAACAGCAATATTTACATTTGCAAAAATGTTTCCTTATACTAAGCTTTAAAATACCTTAAACGTGTATATTTACATTTTCAAATATTTCCTTATGAATATGATTTCTTGTCGTTTGACTTTTGCATTATTGTAAACATAAATACGCGGTTGTGTTAATTAATTTGAACAATTTGCCTTTCTCAAAGATAAATATAAGTAATAAACATCCATGTTAAAAAGTTTACCGGGACTTGAACTTGGTTGGAACGTCATAAAATGTTCTGAGATTAAAATAAATTTGTTACAACTTATTCTAGCGGGAGGCAGTGCTCACAAATAACTAACTTTGATGTGGTTTCACTTAGATAATTATTATTATTTCAATTCAATTCTGGATCCTACAAAACATATACATGACAATAAATAATTTGCATGTAGGATCAGTAATAATTATAAATAACAGTTTAGTAAAATCAATTTACACCACAGATTAATATAATTTAGAGTTATTTCCCTTGATATTTGATAATTCAAATATACATGTAAAACATGTAAATACTAATAATGACATCCACATTCCATGTTACTGTGATAATATCATAATATACAATATACAAAACATACCAAACTGCATGGTGATTCACTCACAGCGTATAACAGTCAGATCTCTATAATTTATGAACATATCTGTACATGTTGGTGTTGATATTTAAAATGTATATAATATGATAGTTTAATTTTAATCTTATATGAATCATGTCAATTTCTCTCTTTCTTTTATCTTTTTCTCAAAATTATATACTAGTAATTGGAATTCTATAAAACCAATGTTACGGACTCTGTATATTGTCAAAATGTCAACTTACTGTCACTGAAGCTTAATACTCTTTAAGAATATATTCATTGAACATATACACCTTTTCTCAACCACTGCCTTTCTGCTACTGGCAATTTAAGAATAAAAACAACGAATGGTCAGTGGACATGGCGGGAAAATCTAGCCAATGAAATACTAGACTTATATTTTATTTAAGTTCAAAGGTTAAAGGTGTAAGTAATTATGGTCTGGAGATTTCCAGATTTAAACCATGTTCTAATGTTCTAATTCAACTAATCTTATTTCTTTTCTAAGTTTGTCGAATGTTGTACATTTGTCATATAGATATCCGGTTATATCTTAAAGATCTTGACGAAGTCCTGTCCAGAATTTGTTTTTCAGCATTTCATCTATATCATCATGGTGAATCTTTCCTATACTTACAGCTTTACTAAGAAGATCTTCTATTCTACACTCCCATGCCGTTGTATTCTCATCACCTTTCTGCACTGCACTGTAAAAATTGGTAGTGAGAGATTCTCCTCTCTCTACCGTTCCATGAATACTTTCCATTTTCTCGAGAATTTCATCTAATGTAGCATCAGGTCCTAGTCTCATAGCAATTTTGCTAGCTTGTGCTTTCAGGGACCTTCTAATAGCCTGTAGAATGACTTTTTCGCTGTACTCATCATTAATCAAACATTCAACCTCATATTTCCATACACCATAAGATACATCACTCCTACTAGGGTCACCTGAGAATATGGACAATTTTGGAATGTAGGTTGACCCTGATTGCACAGACACTGGTTTATAGCTAAGTTTCGGAGGAGCTGGCGAGGCAAAAAATGGTGGTAGACTATGATAAATCTCCTTTTTTACAGATTTTGATTGAGATACAAAGGTATTATAGGCCTCGTTTGTACACACTTTATAATCATGGTTTTGCAAATACTCAATCATCTTCTTTTTCTCTTCTGACAAATCTTGTATACCTCCATTTTCATGTTCGAAGTGATGTTCCTCTCTGATTTGACCATCAAAGGGTTCATCAGATGCATTTTCAGTTGAAGTCATTGTATAATAGCTAAATGTGCTAAATGCAAGCAAGCAAAAGTACTGTGTAAACAACACTAACTTGCATAGGCTTATTCGACTCAAAATATTAGATAAGGGTTACACAACTGACATATAATACAACTGTCGAGTTGTACGCAGCGCTGTGATCACAATACAAGTTCGCAACAAAATTGCAAAAGCAAACTTTCAAACTTATAATAAAAACAGACGTTTAAAATGAACGAAATGAAATATTAGCTTTTGGTTTGTTTGGTTTTTTTTTTTTTTTTTTGGTTTTTTTAGAACCTTTAGTTTAGTTTAATTGTTGTGATTTAAACTAAGATGTTAAAGTTGTTTTTAAACCCTGTTTTATGCTTGATTTAGTTTTTATTAATTTATTTTCTCGTGTTTTCTCTACACAAATGCATATCGTCGCCATCGACTTTAAATAAGGAATGAATTCAATATTTATTAGTTTTATTCGATAAAAAATGGTTTGGGGCAGTTAACGCTTTATAAAGCAGTTTATAAAAAGGCGTAAAAATGACATTAAATCGAAAAATGACATTAAAACGTAAAAAATTCAAACGTAACGTCAGGCGGATTCATACGTTTTTGACGTGTCTTTCTATGACGTAGGCAATATTCTTTATACGATATAAAATAGTTTTAGCCAATCAGAAAGCGCGTTACAACCAGAATTAATTTATAATGCAATGTTAAAAAAGACAAATGAAATAAAAAACAAACAAACATGTATACAAAAGCTTTTTTAAAACTTTACCAGGAAGGGTGTAAATTCTACTACATGTATTTCCGCATTTTCTTGATTAGACTACAAACTGCCTTCTCACTTTTAAGAAACTGCATTCATAGGGATCGAAACATTCCCCATTTTGGGGTTTTCTAAAATAAAAAAAAAAAACCACAAATTAAATTGCATTGGGACATCTAGAGTACATGTGAAATACATGATCCATGTGTTCGCCGCAGGGCAGGGTTGGCCGGGAAATATACCGGTGTTGGGAATTACCGGTGGTAAATAACGGTATTTCCCGTTCCAGAAAATACTGTTGATTTTCACTTAACTGGAAAATACTGGGAATTACTGGGAAATACAAATCTTAATTCTTTGATTTATATGGTGGCAAATTTCCGCTACAAATTGTCAGATGATTATGTCAACTTGTCGGAATTTTTTGTCGACTTGACACTTGATCGCCATATCGATTCTAGTTTCGATCACTCCTCAACTGCCACTTGGGTATATGTACATGTACCGGCCAAGAAAGTAACGATCGGTTGCTTTCCGATTGAGGCATTCAGGTCGCACGGACTTCTAAATGATAAAACAACACAAATTAATAATATGATTGTAAAAATGAATAAAAGAAACTACAGTCAATAAAAAATAAAATATTTTTTTCTTTAGATAGAATTTTTTAAGTATCCGCAATATATTGCAAAGACAGTATCGTGCTGTCTTACTTCGCATGTACATCGAACTAATGTGTCGTTCCTACAGAGTGCATAATGTCTGGATCTTATTGTATACGCCGGTGTAACGAAGAAAATTGACCCGGGTTGAAAATTGATCCGGGGGTCATTTTTCAACGTTAAATATTGAGACCAAAGGTGTTGAATAAATACCCTGGTCCGTTGAAAATTGACCCGCATCATGGAATTTTGATCGTGAAACCGGTTCTAAATTCAACAGCAAAAAAAGCACAAATTATCGAATTGATATTTAAAACTTGGACTTTTTTTAACTAAAAGGTTACATTTTTTTCATATTTTTTCTTTAGATTTACATGTTTATAGGCTTTAACAGTCTGACGAAAAAACGAAACACCTCAATGATTATTTTTCTAATTAACATACTAACCCTTCAAATATGTATTAACTATTTATTTCATTGTAAACTTTTGGCGTATAATTGCTTTTTTGTGTGATATCTTTATTTAAAAAAATATGATTTTAATAAAAATATTGGCATACACGGTTACACGATAACCTATTCAATTCAGCAAAACAGTTTCATTTTATATCTGCTGGATATGTGTACAAATGTAAATAATAAACAAAAATTTATTATTAATTATATTGTTTATTTGTGATTTTACACTCACCCAATAAATTAAATTTGTTCATTGCAAATTTTTTGGATGGGTGTAAACACAAAACTTACAATATGGCATATTGTGATTATTGTTCTTGCACTTGCTCAGTACATTAATTAAAACTGTGATTATCTAAATTTTGTATGTACACCAACCCAGTAAAAAACAAATTTACAATATGACGATATGCTAACGGAATAAAGTTATCTTAAGAGAAAAATAAGCAATCAATAAGCAATCATTCTTTGTTTTTAAATTCGTTTACTCTTACATTTGTAATTTTAGTACATGTATTTAGGAAACGATAGAGATTTGAGACATGATGTGCAAGTATATTTTAAAGAATTCTCTCTCCAGAACAATGCTGTGGTAACTATATTTATCTTAAAAACCGATATTTTTCAGTGTTTTATGCTGTGAAAATGTGATATTAGGATAAATCAGGATGTAGCTAAATATTATGAAAATGATTGAAACAAATCGTTATTTTTTCTTGGCATAAAAAATTTGCTTAATGGAAAATACAATTATTTAATGCTTGAGCAGTCAATAGACAAGAATATTTTTCCCGAGGTGCAGGGAACAGCTCAGTACAATGATCGTGAATTTTTGAAATATTTGTACCTGGATTTCAATCTGTTTTCTTTCGTCTTTTATTGGATATTCATAACCAGTGCAGTGGCTGTCATATTTTTGTTCAAGGCGGGTTTTTTTTTTAAATCTTTCCGTCGAGTGTAACGTGTTCGGGTGAATGAAATACCTGAATGCAGTGAAGCATGAATAGTGCTCTCGGCCTTATAATGGGAGTGGGTAGCGATGAGCAGAACAATAGAAATCGAAAACTAATATGGCGGTAGTCGAAGATAAAAGGGAAATAATGCGTTTTTATGAATTCATGTCAGCTTTTGCGAAACAATTCTCATAGAAATTGCAAATGTATACAGTGTAGTATACTTCTGTATGTATTAAGTTCAATTCTGCACATCATGTCGCCGATTACAAAGCCTCTGAATGGTGACACATATGCGTTGGAATACTAGTTTGTACCGTCACATCCTTCCCTCATACATATACGAATGATCTATAAACATATTAACATTTTGTTTTAAATAAAACACAAATTAATATTTTTTCACAATAATTAAGCTTAATTGCAATAAGTTGAATAATCATTTCAACAGTTGTTTATTTATTCCTTAAGCCAAATGGCTCATCAGATACAAGAATGCATAATATATATATATATACAATGTAAGACATAACATGTAGCAATATACGTATTAAATGCATCAAAGTATTAACTACTTATCTATTACAGACAAATTTCTGAGTGTTTCTGCTTTCTGAAGATATTTTCCTAAATTACTTAATTCCGTAGTATTTTCAGTTGACAATAATTGTAATAATTTATACATACTTGGTTTATACCAATAGTATTTTTTGATGTACAGTTTTCTATATTCATGATACATCGAACATTTAAAAATAAAGTGATACTCATCTTCCACATCATATTATGACATAGGTTCAAAAGAAACGTAAACAATACCATTACAACAACAAACCGAATATTTAGGAGCAAGGTACGTTGTTAAACTATGAAAATATACACAAGCCAATAATTTAAGAATCGTAATGAATTTATGATTATACATCTTTATAGCAAGCATAGCTTTAGGATATCAGGACATAACTATATCTTTACATTCACTTTCTTTACCCTGATTAAATTGCATTGATTGATTTGAGTGATATTTACGCCTAACACAAGACCCAATCACCAAATCTGGTGCGTATGAATACAACCTTACTTCAGTATTTCTTGAAGATCATAACCGACTCTCCTCGCGACTTCAAACCGGATCACAGTCTGATATTATACTTACGCTGATGAACATTTCATTGATGTAAATATTTTTTTAACAATTAAATGAATTTGAATAATTAATTCATTATTATACCAAAAGTCATATTAATCAAATAGCAGAATTAAAAATAAAATTGTGTAATTAGAATTTATAGTGTTGTGCACTATTTTTGTCAGCATAATTCGGCTGTTCGAATGGCTCTTCCGTTATTTGCCCATTACTCGTAGAATAAGGCAGAGGTTTCGAAAAAAAAAACCATAATTGCGGAAAGGGAATAAATAGAAAAAACGTAAATATAAGCATGAATCCTTATTTTTTGAAAGATGAAGTCTCATAACTGCAACGGTGTGTGTGCAAACAAATTTTCGCGCGTTATTCAATTTGTATGCACACACCGTTGCAGTTATGAGACCACATCTTTCCAAAATTAGTCATATCACAACACTAAAACATTTTAAAATAAACCTCGATTTGATTATAAAGAATAGTTCAGAGTAACAACATTTTTTTTTTTAAATGTATATAAATCTATCATAGCCTTAAATCAAACTAAAGTGTGCAGTTGTTTTGTTGCCTTCTCTCTCAGCTACTGCCGAATGTTCTGCATGGATGATCTTGATGGCATATTGTTTATTTGGCTTGTTCTGATGGTTCTGCTCTCAGATTGTCCGTTTCCTTTGCACATATCTTGGTCAAATCCCAAGTTGAAACTTGTGGTTTGAGATGCTTTGATTCAGATATGTTGATATAATTGTTAATTCGATTGCTCTATTGAGGTGCTGTTGAATAAGTGTTTTTATTTTGAGAGTTTCCTCCCTTTCCTCATCGGTAAATTCAGACAAAGGAATCAGCTTCGGGGTCTTCCAGCTCCAGAATATCTGAATTAAAGGATTGTGTTGGAGCCCGTTGCTCTAAAACAGATACTTGATTTTTCGGAATTAATATTTTCGGAAATTGACCTTTTGAATCTTCAGATTTTGTGATGTTTTGTTGGCTGTCCTGTGTCTCAAACAAAAATGTTTGAACATTTTCTTTATCAATTTTTTCAAAGTGCTTACCTTCTACGACAAGTGTAAATTTTTTGTTTCTTTTAAGATACGCGTTATCATGTTTTGGTTCTATGCCTCTTTTTATCATGTTATTTCTTATCTCTTCATGTCTGGAATAACACTTTACGTGTTTTGATATTTTGCCCTTTTGCTCAGTTCTGAAATCGCACAATGAGCAATAAAATCTAACTGCATCTAAAGGAATGTGATACTTGTATATGTGCGCAATAACATGTTTCTTCTGTCCTTCATACTTGCCACATATGATACATCTATATGATACGTCTCTTCTCATATTTTCCCCCGCAAGTGTAGGATTTGTAGTCTAGAAATAAAAATATATGCATCAAGGATAGAGGTTTCAAATATAAACACAGGCATGTAGCATCAAAGGGGGGGGGGGGGAGGGACCCCCCACCCACTCTTTCTCGCAGCAAACATTTTTTTTTTAATTGACTATATAAAAAAAGTGAACTAACATGATAGAGTTGCCCTCCCCCCCCCCCCCCCACTTTTTGGTGAGCATGTAAACACTTGAAAGGAAAGAAATAAACACTGTCAGTTAACTTGGAAATTGAAGTTCTATATACAGGTACCCCCACCCCTACGGATTAGGATTTTCACGATTTTTCAAAAGTTGTACATTTTCTTTGTTTGCTTGTCAAGATTTTTTGGATGAGTCTGCCCCCCCCCCCCCATTTTCAAAAAGGATGCTACGGGCCTGAAACATATCTTGTTTGATTCATTTGTCTCAAATATAAACTGTAGAAATTCATTGATATGGGCAACTACCGACTTTAAAAAACCTAGCAACCATGCTATGTTGAAATTCAAATTAATCGAGATGGAAAAATTCATAAGCCATGCAGCAGGAGCATTCACTCAACCGTGACGGCCTACGATTTATATTATATTAACATTTACATGTCTATCGTTCTTTGTATGAATCATGTCATCTTAGCGTTTTTCAGAATGTTACATAGTTGACAAAACAGTAAAATATCCCTTTCAAATATCTAAATTCATCAGTCAAAAGCGTTTAAATTCATCGAGGAAGACGCGCATTGTTTTCCTATTGCGTATACGGTTTTTTTTATCAAAAGGCTCAAAAGGAAAAATTGCTACTCTGTTTTAATATCTTACGCAATATGTTTGTATAAAAATGTATATCTGCATACATCATTACGTGGAAAAATTGCGATGAAATGGTGAATCTAGCCATTTATCAATATAGATTCGTAAGAAATAAATATAACATTCAGTAAATGTTACAATACCTTCATAGTTGGTAACTATGCACTAACAAAACTAATTCAGGTAAGAAAGATTAATTTGACACGGTTGAGGGACGCACACGCTAAACATGCAGGCTATGATGGTCTGATAAAATGTAAATCCTTAGGTTCAAGTTTAGCGCGAGTTTTGATTTGTATCGTTCGACTCTCCGCAAAGTATGTTGTACACAAACATTAATGGTATTTGTAAAATCTAATACTGGTAATTAATGAAAACAATTTTTTTAAAATTTACTTTTGGTGAACACAACACATGGTATATTGCACCCAAAATAATTGTGTTGGGGTTTTTTTCTTTTGTTAAATATTTGTAAATATAAATATCATACTAAACTGTCTATTATTACTACCCCGTTGAAGATTATGAAAGATTTATGCTTTAAAATAATTTCACATGATCATGTTGAATATTATTAAACAAAAGTTATCAAACCTTACCTCCATAGTCTCACTATTCACACACAGGTTTGACTTGCGCGCAATGCCTTAAATACAAGTTGAGTTTGGCGCCAAGTCTGAGGCTGAAGCTTATTGGTTCTTAAACATTTGGGGCGTTGCTAAAAACATGGAACGGAAAACGGAACGGAAAGTGGAACAAAACGAAAAACTCAGATATCTAAATCTTTTGGTTGAAAATAGTATAAATCGAACGAGAAAAATTTTAGGAACCATCATCACATCCTTGGATCACCAATATTGTAGTCGTTACTAAGTATTGATGATCGCTGTCTCAATTCTGCGCTCGTTTTAAAACAATATCGTACCACATGTAGTATGGTCCTATAACGAGTATACCTTAAAAATACAGGAGTAGTGAAATTCAGTATTTAATTGTAGAGAACATGGCATTTCCTAGTCTTAGATAAGGAAACACTGTCTGCGATCTGCACATTTCGCTATCGCGTACAGAGTTAATTCTGAGTAAAACCATACAGATTCTACTAGATAAATAAACTAATAATGACATTTTTAAAGACATAAATGCAATTTATTGATAAAAAGAAGATAGATTATGACTTTTAACATCTTTGTTAAGCAAGTAACAAATTTTCCAAGTTCCGCTCCACTTAATTTTCCTTCTTTCTTTTAAGCATCACCAACAAATGAAGGATTTCATCATGTCCACAAATATTCAATTATAAATAGCACAGGGAAAACCGAGTTTAAAAATATAACAAATGGCTTCCTCAATTGACTCTCAGCTTCCATCTAAAATTGTTTTGATTCAGTTCAAGGCTCGGATTGTAATATGAGCGATTACAATCCCGGTTATATGTTTACTAGAATAAATACATGCACTGCAATTCGATGCAACGTACTTACGCAGTTTTAAACTAATTAATTTTCCGTTAAATCACGGCCGTTACTATAGCGCATCCCTTTTGCAGTTAAGGCAAATGGTACAACAACTAGTATAATTATCAAAAGTTTAACCTTGACAAATAAACAAAACACATTATTTAATTCACTAAATAGAAAATTAAGCGTCTTAAATTCTCACGATTTCGTCTGATTGAGATCAACGATCAACATTTACTGGCTAGCTGTTCCAATTCCTGGAATAATCATAATGAACATATAGGCTTATACACTTTCATGGTAACACTGCTGTTCAAATGCTAACGATTAACACACGTAAGTGATCGGTCATCCGAGTAAACATCGTGTAAAGCAAAGCTATGCATGAGTAATGCATCAATTAACTCCTTCAGCCAATTCCAATCGGCAGATATACCATTGGCAAGTACGTATATACCTAACTGGCTATCTAGTTACCACAACATTTACAAAATTCGCACGTACATATACTATATTTGTCCACATATCAACTATTTCCGTCCACAATCGCGTCTCGGTCCTGCATCATGGTAATTATGCCCACTTGCATACTCCAGCGAACTAACTCACATTTAAACCAGTTTTATTAACGAATCTTGCTGCACAGTGAATAATATCACAAGCCATCGCATGTGTTTCCCTTCCTTTTCAATTCAGCCGGTTCAGATTTCAACTTTCTATTTGTGTTTAATCCATTAAATTCAGTGCAATAGCTCTGCATCAGCTGGGCGCATCCATTTTGAATATTGTTGTTGTTATTGTTTAGTATCCATACGTGCCGCTTCATTTTCGTTATTTACTTAAGAAATGAATTAAATAATTTTTCTATTGATCGACGTATCAAAGGAAAAATTGACCGGAAAACTTTTTTATCAATAAGCGCATTGATGAAAAAGTTTTCCATTAAATTTTCCCTTTGATACGTCGATCAATAGAAAAATTATTTAATTCATTTCTTATCATTTAATAAAACATTTTCAAATCATAAAATGTGAAGTGTCATTGATAAAAAATGTAAATAATGTAAATGAAGCGGCGCGTATGAATACAAAACAATAACAGCAACAATATTTAAAATGGATGCGCCTTCAGCTGATGCAGGGGCTGAATTTAATGAATTAAACACAAATAGAAAGTTGAAATCTGAACCGGCTGAATTGAAAACGAACGGAAAATACATGCGATGGCTTGTGATACCATTCACTGTGCAGCAAGATTCGTTAAAACTGATTTTAATGTGAGTTAGATCGCTGGAATTTGCAACTAGGCAAAACCATGCAAGGAGACGGGGCCGTGGACGAAAATAGTTGATATGTCGACAAATAATAGTATGTATGTGCGACTTTTGTAAATTGTGTGGTAACTACATGTGACGGGGTCTTCCATCATATGAACGGAATATAAATAACTATATATAAATAATAAGTCCATTGATGAAGGTTCACAAAAGTTATTCATTGCAGATGATTTGCGTATATTAAAATAAAGTAAAGGTGACCTAAAATGAAAATGAAACGCTCGTACAATTCACTCACGCAATATTAATTATTTAGTTTCAATTATTTAAATAAATATGGACATATCCCTTACCAGAACTAATCCATAGATTCCGTAAGGAATTTCTAAGGAATACTGCTGTAATTATGATGCCTCGCAGGAGATCATACATCTATGACGTGTCGTCGTAGGAAATTAATAGAAAAATTAGTAAAAAGGTATTTATACTAACATTCACACATGCGTACTTAGCTACCGCACCCCACACATACCGGTTCTACAACTCTATTACACCCCCAAGGGACAACAATATCTGACCACACGAATACAACTCAAACTCGACAATCCCGTGACATAAAAGACACCACCCAACCAATACAAATTAATACACGCATGAATGAAAATGATGATTGAATGAATGAAATCCTACTACTATACTACTATTAAATAATAACATGTGATTGTTACCCTGTGACATTCTCCCCTGCTTTAATAAAATGTCTTCTGACATTTCATTGGGATACTTCTTAATAACTATTTCTTAATTACACATAACTATCTACTTACTATTAACACATATTAACTATACTTAAGAAATCTTAAAAATATTAATAAAATATATCAATCATAATACATGTAATATTGGTAAGTAATTCTAGCTAATTCTCACTTTAATTACCATGCATAATCTACACAATAAATACGATCATATAAATATTTCTTATAAGCATAAAACACATATCTATACAGATCATTAAACAACAGAAAATATCTGATTCAGGGTTTTTGTTAGTTTCACCTGTGACATTCTCCCTAGAGCTATACGTACCAAACTTCTGCTTCTAAAGGAGATACCCAAGTACCATACCTGTCCGGAGCTTTCCTTATTCTGGTTGACCTGCAAGGTTAAACAGTTTCCGTTGGATATTATGGTTCTGATAGAGTTGAATTTGTTATTTCTCTGCTTGACCTTTCTTGACTGGTTGCTGATGAAATTGCACTGGATTCATCTGACCTGTCTAGAAACTGAGAATCATTTTTAGGTTTATTTATTTTCTTGGGAATATATCTGATAACATTGTCATCACTGGACTCAGAATCAGATTCTGAGGACTCTGCACTCTGTTCAGTCACCTTGGACACATTTTCCGGATCAGCAGTTTGTGATGATTCTGCATTCTGCAGCTGTTTAACAGACCTGCCTGTTTTATCTACATTATGATTAAACCTGTAATTTGAATCAACATCATTGTCTGAAATACACATGAATGGTAATAACAAATTCCTATGTAAAGTCCTGATCTTACCACCACCAAACTCTTTTCTGACTCTATAAACTGGAATATCTGAAACTGGTTTTTCTACTACTATGTAGGGATCTTTTTCCCATTTATCGGCCAATTTACACTTGCCAGTTTTAGCCAAAAGTCTAACCAAAACTCTGTCCTCTACTTCCAAATTTTCAAACCTAACCTTGGAATCATAATTTTGCTTATACCTTTTTGAATTCCGGTGAATATTTTCCCTAGCTATCTTGTACGCAAACTGTAATCTGCGGCGTAGCTTCTGTGCATAGTTCTCTCTACTTTTTACCTGATCATGTAAATCCTCAAGGCCCAAATATGCATCAATGACCAAACGAGGGTGCCATCCAAACATGAGATAGTGAGGCGAATACCCTGTTGTATCGTGTCTAGTTGCATTATAGGCCTGAAACAGAGGCAAAACATACGTCTTCCAATCTTGTTTCTGTTCAGTGTCTAAGGTTCCTAGCATTTTCAGTAGAGTCTGATTGAATCTTTCAACCTGACCATTTCCCATGGGATGGTATGGTGTTGTACGGCTCTTTTTTACTCCTGCCAATCTGCACAATTCCTTGATGACTGAACTTTCAAAGTTTCTACCCTGGTCTGAATGAAGACGAACTGGGAAACTGTAGTGACAGAAGAAATGTTCATATAGTGCTTTTGCCGTAGTAGAGGCTAACTGATTCCTTGTCGGAATAGCCATAGCATACCTTGAATAATGGTCGGTGATTACTAAGATATGTTCATACCCGCCTTTAGATTTTTCTAAACTTAAGAAGTCAATACAAACCAGTTCAAGTGGTCTTGAAGTCTGAATTGTTACTAAGTCTGTTTTGGGTCTCTCTAAAGTTTTACTTCGAACACACCTACCACAATTTTCAACCTTCTCTACTACATCACTATACATCTGAGGCCAGAAAAATCTCTGTTGTACAAGCCAATAGGTTCTATCTCTTCCCTGGTGTCCCAGGTCATCGTGTAAACTTTTAAGAACCATATCATGGAACTTACCCGGAAGCACCAATTGTCTTACCTTTTCTCCACCTGACATTGACTCTGTACAAAACACCTTTGTGGACTATCAGTCTTTTCCACTCCCTTAAATATAAGCTTACCTTGCTTGATTCCTCCTTACTATTAGGCTTCACTCCTCTGCTTAGCAACTCTTTCACTCGTTTTATATCCGGGTCCTTATCCTGTTCCTCTATCCAGTTAATACTACTTACTTGTTGTGCTGACACTTCCATCTCATCCTCTACAAGTGGCTTCAATGACTCCCCAATCACACAACTTTCTGCCATAGGAGCTTCTTCAGTCTTGGCCAATGCTGCCAGTGAAATAGCTCTTACCACATCATGAAACAACTCCTGATGGTTGCTCTGTGGCCTCCTTGACAGTCCATCTGCATCTGCATTCATCTTGCCAGATCTGTAAACAATCTTGAACTCATAGTTGGAGAGCGATGCTAGCCATCGATGGGTTGTTGCGTCCAGCTTTGCTGTAGTTGTGACATAAGTTAATGGGTTGTTATCGGTCCTTACCTCAAACCGATTCCCATAAAGATAATCATTCAACTTATCTGTAACTGCCCATTTTAAACAAAGAAATTCCAGTTTATGAGCCGGATAGAGCTTTTCAGATGGTCGCAACCCTCTGCTTGCATAACAAATGACCCTTTCAATACCATCTTGCAACTGATACAACACTGCTCCCAATCCATCAATACTTGCATCAATATTCAAAATAAAAGGTTTACTAAAATCTGCATATGCAAGAACTGGTGGATTTGTGAGCTTTTGAATGATACTATCAAAAGAGTTTTGCTCCTGTTCACCCCATTTCTAATCTACCTTACTCCTTTTTGTCTTTTTCTTAACCGCTCTGTTAGTTGGATGTCCAATCAATAACTCATTCAGTGGTCTAACAATCTTTGCATAGTTCTTTATAAATCTCCGATAGTAACCAGCAAAACCTAGAACAGATCTCAAAGTTTTTATATTAGTAGGTAAAGGCCACTCTTTTAATGCTGCTGTTTTCTCTGGATCAGTCATAATGCCTTCTTCAGAGACTACATGACCCAAATATCTTACTTCACTCTTGAAAAACTCACATTTCTTTGGGTTTAATTTTAATTTATACTCATGAAGTCTCTGAAAAACAGCTTCTAACCTCTCCAAGTGCTCTTTGAATGTGCTGGAAAAAATCAAAATATCATCAACATTCTTTCAAGTTCATATCCCCCATACACATTTCCATGAGACGTTGGAACGTCGCAGGGGCATTTGTTAAACCGAATGGCATTCTATTGCATTCAAAGAAACCAAGGGATCCTACCGTAAATGCTGTTTTCATTTTGTCTTCCTCTTTGAGCTCAACCTGCCAGTACCCTGACTTAAGATCCAGTTTACTGAAATACTTGGCACCTACCAGTCTGTCTAATGTATCCTCGATCCTAGGAAATGTATACGCGTCTTTGATCGTTCAGTTGTTTAGCTTTCTCAAGTCTATACAAAACCTCAAAGATCCATCTGACTTTCTGCATAACACCACATTAGAACAGTAGGGGCTACTAGACTTCCTGATGGCTCCTGCCTCTAACATCTCTCTCAAAGTCTGTCTAACTTCCTCAATCATCGCCGGAGGTATACGTCTATAAGGTTCCCTAAAAGGTACATCTGTGGTGAGGTTAATCTCATGTTTGACCACATCCGTCCTCCCCAAGTCTGTAGGAGATGTAAAGAATAGGTGACGCCACGTTGGGCGCCATTGTGACGGGGTCTTCCATCATATGAACGGAATATAAATAACCCAAGTCCATTGATGAAGGTTCACAAAAGTTATTTATTGCAGATGATTTGCGTATATTAAAATAAAGTAAAGGTGACCTAAAATGAAAATGAAACGCTCGTACAATTCACTCACGCAATATTAATTATTTAGTTTCAATTATTTAAATAAATATGGACATATCCCTTACCAGAACTAATCCATAGATTCCGTAAGGAGTTTCTAAGGAATACTGCTGTAATTATGATGTCTCGCAGGAGATCATACATCTATGACGTGTCGTCGTAGGAAATTAATAGAAAAATTAGTAAAAAGGTATTTATACTAACATTCACACATGCGTACTTAGCTACCGCACCCCACACATACCGGTTCTACAACTCTATTACACCCCCAAGGGACAACAATATCTGACCACACGAATACAACTCAAACTCGACAATCACGTGACATAAAAGACACCACCCAACCAATACAAATTAATACACGCATGAATGAAAATGATGATTGAATGAATGAAATCCTAATACTATACTACTATTAAATAATAACATGTGATTGTTACCCTGTGACATTCATAGCCAGTGAGGTACTTAAATGATATATCTGCCGCTTGTAATACGCCGAAGGAGTTGATGCATTACTCATACCTTTGCTTTACGTACGATCTTTTTTTCTGATGACCGATCATGTACGTGTGTTAATTTAAAACCCATCGTTAATACCAAATTTGAACAGCAGTGTTACAGTGAAAGTGTATAAGCCTATATGTCCGTTATAATTATTCCTGGAATTGGAACAGCCAGCCTCGCCGTAAATGTTGATCGTTGAACGCAAGCAGACGAAATCGTGAGAAGACGCTTTATTTTCTATTTAGTGAATGAAATAATGTGTATTGTTTATATTTCAAGATTAAACTTTTAATTTTTTATATTTATAAAGTGGTATTTTGTTTTCTTACAATTAAACAGACACAACTTTATGGAACGCCAAATTAACTTATATTCAAATATTTGTACATATCTTCAAATAATTGTACCTATCTTCAATTAATTGTACCTATCTTCAAATCATTTGAAGATAGGTACAATTGAATTAAAGATACGTACAATTATTTGAAGATAGGTACAATTGAATTGAAGATAGGTGTAAATAATTATACCTATCTCTAAATAATTATACCTAGGTACAAATGAATTATACCTAGGTACAAATGAATTATACCTATCTTTAATTCAATTAAAGATAGGTTCAATTGAATTATACCTATATCTAATTTATTTGAAGATAGGTAAAATTCATTTAAAGATAAGTACAATTGATTTGAAGATTCAGGTTCAATTCAGACATATCTACAAAGGATTTGAAGATAGGTACAATTCAATTATACCTAGGTTCAATTCGTTTTGTGTATTGTTGAAAATAATGAACGCTCCCTTGAAGACATTTCAACATGCAGGGAAACGAGGGAAGCACCAACAACGAAGATGAAAGAAGAAATAAAGATAAATTCACAATAATATATATATATATAGCTTCTGAAGATTTTAAAATGAAAGCGCTTAAGCTATATTGAACGTTTTTCGTGTTTTCTTTTTTTCTTTTTTTAATTTTTATCTATATATATATATATATATATATATATGTGTGTGTGTGTGTGTGTGTGTGTGTGTGTGTGTGTGTGTGCAATATATTTGCAAAAGGCATCATTTACTTATTAAAATATACATGTATATCAATAAGTAAGCCAAAAACATGTATACCCGAATACCCCAAAAGTGACGGAGTTAGGGTAGTGACGTAGTTTTGGTCACTATATACCTAAATAAAATACTGGCTTTATTTTTTTCCATAATTTTATCAAAGAATGTATAATTCAGTTGATAATCACTCTATTTATTAAATTAAATTATTATTACGCCAGTTGTGACGTAACGGAAATGACGTACTATACAGGGAGTATTCATTATTGCCAATATTTTAGTAATCGAAGATAGGTTCAATTCAATTGTACCTATCTTTAATTCAATTGTACCTATCTTCAATTCATTGCATTTGTACCTATCTTCAATTCAATTGTACCTATCTTCAAATTGAATTAAAGATAGGTATAATTGAATTGTACCTATCTCTAATTCAATTTGAAGATAGGTACAATTGAATTGAAGATAGGTACAATTGAATTGAAGATAGGTACAATTGATTTGAAGATAGGTACAATTGAATTGAAGATAGGTACAATTATTTGAAGATAGGTACAAATATTTGAATATAATTATGTTAATTTGGCGTTCCATACAACTTTACATTTTGTTGACAGTGTTTATTTTGGAAATTCCTGTTCTATAAATAGTGTTAAATCAGAGCAGTAGAGAAAAGTAGATCCGGCGAAAATTTTATTGATGCAGGTATCAAAGAAATTTTTCGACCAATCAGAAGCGCCGATATCTCGTCAATCTAATAAACATTAAATGATATTTTTGATCAATAACATTCACATTTTATGATTTGAAAATGTTTTATTAAATGATAAGAAATGATTTTAATAATTTTTCTATTGATCGACGTATCAAAGGAAAAATTGACCGGAAAACTTTTTCATCAATGTGCGTAGTAATGTATTCGAACTTTGAATTTGTTGGTCAGTGTTGAGGCGTACTGTCATAAAAAGTAAAAGTCATGGAGTGTCGAATTTAATTCCCTTGATTCAAGGCCTGAACACAACTTACATATTGTAGCTTTCAGCCAGGGAAGCTTCTCATTCATTTAGATTTGTAATATATCATGCAAAGTTGACAGTTCATATGACAAGAGCTTATGGATGAATGGATGGATGGATGGATGGATAGATAGATAGATAGATAGATAGATAGATAGATAGATAGATAGATAGATAGATAGATAGATAGATGACAGACAGACAGAAAACATACGAGACAAGAGGCGTTAAAACAGAGAAGACATAAAAATGAAACGTACCACGAAGGGTTGAAGTAATGCAGTTTAATATTATGCATTGGTATCAAATAATGTTTGAGGTTATACATATACACTGTATTAGTAAAATGAAAACATAGTAGATAATAATTCGACATGGGGTGCAATGTCAAAAACAAAAGCTTCGAATCAATATATAGAAGGAAATTCATGAAAAAAAAAAGTTCTCAAAAACAAAATTATTTAATCTAAGAATTGTTCTATTATGTACTCAATAACATATGTGGGGTTTTTAATGATTTTACATAGCGGGTTTTTTTTTATTTTTTATTTTATTTTATTTTATTTTTTGCTTGTTTGTTTGTTTTTTTAATTTGTTTGTTTGCAGTTTTTTTTTTTTTTTTTTTTGGTTTTGTTTTTGTTTTTGTTTTTGTTTTTAATACAAGATTTGAGCTGGGCGTTTGGTGCCTGCAGGTGATATAACTGCGACCTATGTGATATATCAATTTAGTTTTATTCTGTGTTAAATGTGACACAAAATCGTTTCATACTATGTTCTGATAAAGAGAAGCATGACTTTTTTTCAAACTGTATTTTGGTATAATGCTGGGTATACAAACTATGGTATGCACGTCGATTCTATTTTACAGTAAAGGGTCGATCACTCTTACACTCTACCTGCATTTATTTAGTACAATGAAATTTGAACTATCAAGTGTACAAATGAGTGGGTCTTAAAACACAATAGAAGATAATGATGCCCACGTACAACTTCTTTATTTAGGCATGCAGTGTTAAAATACAAAATGATTATTATGAAATGTAACGTATCTAGATCTAGGAAGACTTGCATAATAATCCATGCAGGCGTTTAATGTAAAAGTTGCATGTCTCTTGTACCTGGATATACTGTCAATATATAGGTACACAAGTTTGTCTCTATATACAAGTTATTTATCTATATTTATTATGTCGACAAGTCGAATATAGGCCTCTATATACAAGTTATTTGCCTATATCCATTATGTCGACATGTCATAAAACCATGCAACTTTGGTATGCCAACATGCACTATAACTATACAATGATGCAGAGATGCAATAAAAAGGTAATTCGATAAAACGTTGAACTTCATGATGTACATCTATTATCAACCACACGTAATTTGCTAGATGAATTAAATCTTGATTATCTATGTAAATTATCGAGGTTGCTTGAAGACATGGAACATATGTCAATATAGAAATTGCTTGTATACCAGCATATATATAACTCACAAGTCTACATATGTTGCGTTTTACATGTCAGGTTTCGCTTATGAACGATAAAATCGATTTTTCGAACGTTTCCATTTTAATATGATAATAAAAGGCACATCTCGTATACCATCATCATGATGGTTTTGTCATGTTTACATAATATTGTAATTATGTAGTTTTCAAAAAATGAATCAAAATTGTATTGGATATGAAAGCAAACAAATTGATATTTCTCTTTAATTGAGCAGTTTATCTATAGTATGTCATCTATGTGTTAGTGAATAGTGTACAGTCCATTATACTACATGTGCATATTTACATTCTTTCTTTCCCCCTATTAAATTGCATTGATTGATTTGAGTGATATTTACGCATAACACAGAAGACCCAATCACTACATGTAAATCTGATGCGTATGAATACAATCTTTCTTCAATATTCCTCGTCCTAATCCGAATCACGACCTGGTTCATGCATTATGCATGTAATTATGCTAATAAATATTTCAATGATGTAAATATTTTTTTTTAAAGTTAAATGAGTTCAATATAGTAATTTATCTGTACTGAAGGTAATATTCATCGAAAAACAGAATGAAAAATAAAATTGTGTAATTAGAATTTATAGCGTTGTGCAATATTTTTATCAGCATAATTCGTCTATTCCAATGGCTCTTCCGTTAATTGCTAATTACCGGTACTCGTAGAATAAGGCAGATATTTGAAAAGGGAATAATGGTTATAAACGTAAATACAAGCATTGAATCATTATATTTTAAAAGATGTGGTCTCATAACTGCAACGGTGTGTGCAAACAAATTTTCATAATGCGATAACGCACGTTTTTCAATTTGTATGCACACACGGTTGCAGTCACGTGTATAAGATCACATCTTTTAAAAAATAATGATTCAATGCTTAAAACATTCATATTTTTGGACTTTATGACTGTATCCGGAACAATGACCCACACAACCTTTGGTAAGTCAGTGGACTACATGCCTTTATCTCATTAATTTGTTGCTGATTACTTGCGAAATTTTAAAGTAAAATCTTATAATCCAATATCAAGATCGCGACTAAATCCGTTTATAAGTGTATAGGAAAGATGACGGGTGTCATTATGTTTAACCTTAACACTGGAGATTCGACTTTGGACATGTTTTATTTCCAGAACCGATGACTTTCAATTATTACGTGACACGTTTGAGTTGGAATCGGTTTTAGTAACAATTTCTTGTTCTGTCCCTAGCTATAACTCTTTATAAGAATTTCCATTCCTTTCTTGAAACATGCTCATGATATACGTTAGTTCAAAACACAGTTATATACATGTATTTACATCCACGATGTAGTTTTCCTGAATATCTTTCAAAAATCGATTGTAATTCATACAGCTCTAAGTTGACAGGACTAAAATCTCCGCAATCCAGTGAAACGATATCGGCGTATTATTATACGCAAAAACTACTTTAAAATACATTGATTAGCTAATTTCATGTCAACTTTAATTAAGAGATTGATAAGTGAATTGACAACACGGACTACACGGACTTGCACGGACTGACCGCAGACTTCATAGAAGTAGTTGTAGTAACCATGGTAACCTTCACATATATGGTAAATTGGCTGTTCCTTTTGTGTAACGTTCTGATCGACAAAGCTATTTTTTTTACTCACTTTTTACGGATAATTTATTAAATAATTCAGAGATAGATGTAAATATAACAGAAAATGCTTTCTTCTGTAATTCATACGGGCGATAAATATAACAAGCATTGCAGAAAAAAATACTTTATTACATGTACATAGCCCGCTTGTAGTAAACGCTGGTTATAAATGTATTTTTTTTCTGCAATGCTAGCTACCTTCATACCCACGTGAATCACCAAAGAAAGCAATTTCTTATTAAAATAAATACGATATAAAAAATTTTAGATTTGAAACGTCAATTTATACACTGTAAAAAATCAACAATTAACCCTGATGACCGTATCAGTAATACATGTATATATAGATTATTACATGGCAATTTTTATATCGCATCCTATATTAGCCCGAGGTCGCTGTATATCAGCCCGAGAGCCGTATAGGATGCGATATAAAAATTGCCATGTTATAATTTTTATATCATATACTTATAGAAAATATTAAAGAAACAATAAAAAACATCATGTAATGAATGATTATTGTTAACAAATCGCTCTGTGTCTACATATTCCATCTCTAATAACTTACTGAGCTTCCCTGAATTTTTTGCGCCAGCTGTTTGTGTACCAAGTCGACGTCGACGTAACTATTTGACGTCATACTCGGAGATCGGAGTTGAACGACGCATACCGAACTCTACGTCATAATAGCCGATGATTAACGGAAAGGGGTGTGATGCATCCGAAGATTGCCGGAGAGGGGTGTGATATAAATCTTATATCACACCCCTAGGGTTTATATCGCAGGGGTAGGCGAATTTTCGGTTTATATCGCATAAGGCGGAAAAGGGTATATTTTCTATAAGTATACGATATATGTTAATATCAAACTGGCAACCTTGTTAAGAGTGTGATATCAGTCCATGTATTTAGTAACTACTTTGATATCAGCCTTATACGCTGATAAAAACCCGATATCATTCAATTTGATATCTAAACCCGCTACGCAGATAACGATCCTTAATTTAAACTCGATACCCTAATATCAATCCTTGATTTCGACTGATATCCTGATACCAGCCTTTAATTCTGATACCCAATATATCACTAGCCTAAAACTTCACTATGATATCATCCAAGTTCTAAATATGATTTTTTTTATGTAAAGATATCAACCAGGGACCCTGCTGATGATGGTATCAGCTCAAGTGATATCAACTGGATCAATATCATGGGATCGTGTCAAACTGAGACCTTGATATCTCTTACATTTGTAAAACTGTAGATATCAATCTGATAACTAGGTAGCAGAAACAGTCCATTGGATGATATCAACTCGATACTTTGATATCAGTTATGTAATGATATATATTGACTAAATATCCAGAAAACAGTGACGTTTGGGAATGATTATGAACTCACTCGAAACCTTTAATTAAAAACATTTATCATGTTAATTATGATATGTATTTTTTATATGGATATATTGTATGATATATTATTTTGCATTTTATGTATACCCAATAAGCAATATTATTCATGGGAGATTTTGATATCAGTTCTGATGATATAGACTAAATAACGAAAGAACATTGTCATTAGTAAATGATATCAACTCTAGACTTTTAAACTGACTTATGACATCTCTTCTACTAGAATTTATACCCAAAAAGCAGCAGCATTTTTTTAGGGGGGACTTTGATTTCAGTGATATGCAATGTTATCAGTAATGGGGATGATGCAGTCTAATTGAAATTTTACCTCTAAGAAATATCATGGAAAAGTAAATTTACGAGTCTTTCTTTAAGGAGGATCGGAGGTCAACAAATTAACCATCAGATACACCTCCTATTTTCAAAACTGATTCATAAACTATTTTGTAGTGAAGAAAATTTGATTTAAATTAACTTGAAAATTTGAATGTTTTCCTATATCTTCATACAGAACTCTTATTTTTAAGGAGATTTATATAGTCTAAAGAGGCCACAACGATTCAGCGCTTTTAAATAAGATATATATAATATCTCACTAGATTATCTCACTACCTGATAGATTATTTCGCTACCTGTATAGATTATCTCACTACCTGTATCAGGGTTGTCTCTAAAAATTGAAGTTGAAGGAAGAAATAAAAAAGTAGAAAGGGGGTCTGGGGGTCTAGCTTATAGCTAGATTGTGTTTGAAATGCAATAATAGCCGGGTAATTATGTCATTGTAGGCGGGGGAATTCCCCGCCCCAAGGGTCTTATAGACAATCCGTTGTATAGATCATCTCGCTACCTGATTAGATTATCTCACTGCCTGTATAGATTATCTCGATACCTGTATAGATTATCTCACTACCTGTTAGATAATGTATAGTTCATCTTTCTAGCTGTATAGAATGCATAATATCGCTAATATCATATAATATAGATTATCTTCCTTCCTGTATGGATTATCTTGCTACCTGTATGTATTATTTATTACCTGCAAAGCATATTTTGCTACATGTTTGGATTATTTAACTACCTGTATATATTATCTATAGATTATTTCGCTACCTGTATAGATTACCTCACTAACTGTATATACTTCGTATTATTTATTTACACGTACCTGTAAACCACAATCTCACTACCTGTACAGATTATTTACTAACTGTACAGATTTATTTACTACCAGTATCTGTAGAGAATTTTTACTACCTGTACATATTATTTACTACCTGGGTAGATTATCTGACTGTCAGTTTACCACCTGTCTTATTTTGACATGTCTAAAGCAACACCTGATTTAACTTGTTCATTACCTTGGTTTACATAAACTTACTGTGTTGGACCGACTAAAGATTAAGTATAATCAGACTTTCTGCGTAATCAAAAACACCACAGGCTTTACTAAGTTCATGCAGTTTACAAATGCCATAAAAATCTTTTAAAGAATCAATCCCCATCACAAAGCTTATTTTCTAACGTGTGTGTTAGTTGTTTAAATGCAGACTCGAGGAGTTGGCAGCCGATTAGACCGCATTCCAACCTGGGCTATTTTCTTCCAAACTTGTCAATCCTTTATCCCATAATGCAGAATAATCAAAATATTCATTGACAAGCATATCCCTCCCCCTTTACACTCTTAATTTAAGGTTATTAGGGGAACGGATGAACAGCTGATGAAAGGGGAAGGGTGGGGAAATATTACATTAAAAAAATCCCTTATCTAGCAATCATTACATATCAACAAATATTTTGCTTAATAATCTACATAATTATTAACTATCTATCATGTACAAAAAGTATCCTAATGGACACTCACAGTTCTGGTTTGTTTGGGATTTTGTACTCGGGTTTGTATGGCATTTGCTTGCATTGACTTACATTGCCATTACTGATTAGACTATAAATCAATAAACATACATGTTTTATTATGCAAAATTAATCTTTATTGCTTTGAACAATCTTAAGAACGTAAAATATTTACCAACATAGGTAACAGAACAGGATTGTGGACTACTGAAGCCGACTATTGAAGCCGTAAAGGTGTAATTCTGTCAAAGCATTGATATATACAATTATCACAGAAAGGGGGGGGGCCTTTATAAAATTGGAATTGGTGTATATAATACTGTGTAATACATGTAAACAGTGGCTAATACAGCATAATACAATTATACATATGAAAAAAGGGGGTAAAAACAATGGCAAAAGGGTGTATATATAAAAGCACGCTTTGTGTGTAATACTGATATTAGAAATCATGCAACAAGGTTAATATACAGATAAAATTTGTAAATTCAAAAATAAACAAGTTAAACTTTCGAGCAAATACTTAATACTGTTAGAATCCTTGCCAACAACTATCTGCAACAATCATTTTTTTTCCACACACATTAAACTGGTTGTTTTCTTTCCTTTCAGAAAATATCCCAAGCTGTATCACAAAGCACCAGCAAAATAAGTTCAGAATTTCTCTTGAGCAATTCAGATTGGTGCACACTTGTTTCAAGTGGTAAAATTAAAATAAATATTAAAACTCCACACAACAAAAATAAAAATAAATCAGCAAAAATGAATTATACAAAATCACAGATATGCAGTTCTAAGAAAAGAGACTTTGTCCTAAATTTCCATGAAAATTCCCAATTAGGAAAGCGAGTTTATTATCAAGCTTTTTCTTTAACTATTTTCCTGGGGTGCGGATCCACTCACTGAACGAATGACCTCCACTTCACGAGGTCGCTAGGAGGAATTCCAAACTTCTTCTTCTTATTGTCTGTTTGGCGACTAAAGAAATATCCACAGGTGGGCTTTTCCTCCGTGTAGAATGGCGCGATCGAGTTCATTTTCACTTTCTCTCCTCCGATAATAACATACGAGGTGCCTCCCTCCTTCACAATAGTAGCTGGGAGCGGATCAGACATGTTGGAGGATTCTCGCTGAAATCGTTGAAAATGGCGAGAATACCGCTTGGACCCCAGTCCTAGTTTACTCAATCTCTTGTTTTCCAGTCGCTCCCAAGACAGGGTTTTTGGATTGGGATTGAAGGACTGGAGATGTGGTAACCCTATTTCTTCCGGCCTTTGATCCAAGGCTGTCGGCATTTCCCGTTTCTTTAACTTGTTTCGCCTTCGACAACGAGAGGGGATTTTCTTCTTGTTTCTGGGTTGCTAACCAACTACCCGTGTCCTGAGTTCAGTAAGCCTGATTATCAAACGGTGGCAATCAATAAATCGATGAATAAAAGAGATTTAAACCCCGTGTGCAGTTTGGCGTGGAAAAATGCAAATCTTCCCCAAGTTAAGCGTCACAATCACTCTATAGCGACGGGAAATTCTAATTCGTGAATAGAAAATGCTTGAAATCCGGATTAAATTTTTACCTGCACTAAGTTGTAGAATAAGCTGTAAGGAAAAAAATGATAATAACCAAACAAAACAATCAACAAAAATAAATGTATAAGCCCTCAAATAATATTTGTAAATAGGTTCCCAAACATATACAGGGGACGGATGTCATGCGATAAATATATAATTTGAAGCGAAAGACATTTCAATCACATTCATGGAATATTCTGCAAATATGCTTGTATTTTCTATTCTTAGCAAAATGTGTTGTCTTTTTAAATCCCAAATGAATTTACATTGCACATATGCACTCCCCGCATCAGTTCCCTGTCTAAGTCACCACCCCATCCCTCGAAAAATAAAATAAACAAACAAACGACCTAGCTCCCCACCCCCACAACAAAAAAATCCACAAAAATATCATTTCAACATTTGAGGCAAAAGGGGGGGGGGGTGACTTTTTGATATAAATATATATTTTCAAGATACAAAATCGGATACATAATTTACAAGTAAATAATGAATAGCAAAATATTTTACTTCTTTTAATTTTTAGTTCATATAGATTTGTCAACAGATGTGAATGATTGTCACTCTTCATCTAATGTTTCAAAAGATATTTCCATTTATTCATTCGTTCACTCCGGCATTAGGACATTGCTAACCATGAAATTTTCATTCACAGTGATAATTTCTGATTTTAATGATTATAACTAAATTAATAGTAAATAGATTTTTTTCTAAGCCGGTATTACCAATGATACCAACCCACCCCTAGTATTTCTACATCACGGGGAAATGCGTATGCATGCATGCAGGAACTTATTGCGGTACAAAATCAATCATACTTGTATACAAAACTAAGAGTGATATGTGTTAAATGGCCGAAGACTGATCAATGTCTTTAATCCTATTTTAAATAGCTTATTAATATTGAATGAACACATGTGATTAAAAAATAAAAGAAAGGCAATTAAAGGAGTCTACCCGTGGAGACGTCAGTGTCTACTAAAAGCTAACTCAAATATATATATTTAATTCAATTTTTTTAGTTGAATTAACCAAGCTCTTATGTATAATCGAACAAAAGTTCTCTTTTAATATGAACTAATTTTTCTTGAGCTAATTGCATGACTAAGTGTCGGAAAGATTAAGAGTCCCATTGGCTTTGAACAGTTGAACAGTTTATTTTATCTCTTTGGTTGTGGTTTACAACATAGAGAATATTACAAACATATACACAATTTACACTTTATGCGCGAGTAGAATGGAAAAATAACAATTATAATGGTTCTGTACATAATATATATGAAGTATAATATGCATTTTTAATGTAGATAAATATATAGGAATTAATAACCAGGAGGTTTAGCCTTCTCGTTAACAATACTAATAAATTTACATAACTTGCTTAATAAGCTCACATTGTTTGAGGGAAAAAGCTCGTTAAATTTGACAGTATTTGGTCTTAAAAAATAAAATTTTGATAAATACATGGCCACAGTGCTAATATGAATTAAAGTGATTTTTTTTTTTACCTATAATACAAAACGCTGAGCTTGTCTTCCAACCATGGTTCTTAGTATGTTCTTATTTACCTTCACCTAAGAAAGAATTCCAAAGTCATGTGAATTTTTCTGGATTTAAAAAATGCATATCTTTTGTGGCCTCATAATTAGTCCATGGGATATGGATACATTAAATCGGGATGTTTGAATAGCAGTGCCATAAATGTGAAATTATTCCATTAGTATCCCATTTTATCCTTTCATTGCAAATTAAAAACTGCAAAAAATGTTATTGAATGTCAAATACATTCATTTGACATTTATTTTACAAAAGTTCCATCTCAAAATATGTCACCACAACCCAGTTTATCTCTGGTATATTGTGAACAAGTTGTTACGGGAGATTGGTTTATGTATACATGTATTCTTCTCAAGAACTTTGCATTTCTGCTGTCAAGGGTTTAGCAGCGAGTATTATTTTTCAGGCACATTTTTTAATCTTGCTGCAAGACACACATAATCTCGTTTATGTTTGAGCCAGACAGTGCAATACAACCTAGTTGCTGCCAGTCTCTGTGAAATTAGGCATGAACAATATAGGACTCAATCTTATCAAAACCAAATTTTAAAAATGAATTTCAAAACGATTACTGGATATTGTTTGATATAATACAGCCCATTAAAAACACTCCCCTTAAAAGTGTTTTAAATGCTGCTGTTTTGGTAAGTACAATAAAATAAAACAATGAGATATTGTTCTAGGGTTGCACACATTTATTGGCCAAATTTATTTGTACATAAAAATAGACAACACATATAAATCCAATAGACCTCATCACAGGAACTTTGATGAATGCAGCACAGAGAGTGCTCCTCTCACAACCATGCAACACTCCCACTGTAGCCTTTATCGCGGGTGATATTACAGCATAGTATAGAACATTACTTTGTATAACAAACATTCAACACTCCAACTGTAGCCGTTATAGGGGGTGATATTTACAGCACTGAATAATAGTACAGTACAGAGGCGTGTTCAACCGAGCGAGCGCTCGCCAAAATTTCCTATACCCGCAACACAAATTTTGGCGAGCGATCTTGAGCACTCGCTCTGTTGAACACGCCTCAGGTGTATAAGTGCATGTATAACAACCATGCAATACTTTCACATTAACAGTTATCTGGAGTGATGATTACAGCTGTAACAAAACTACACAACACTACCACATATGTCATTAGTCAGCATGAATTTAACTATCAAATTAGTTGAAATAATCCTTAGCATAGATCTAACTTTTACTTTACTCCTACCAATACCTCTCAACGTGTAGAGTCAAATAATACAAAAAACATGGATTTTGATCATCAAAACAAAGTGTTTACATGATAGAGTTAACTGTATTTTGTGCTCAGCTTCACTAAAGCTTTACCTTAACAAAACGAAGAAAATGTGAGGAAAAAGTTCATGCTTAAAATTTTCACAAGAAACATTACAGAATTAATATTCACAAAACCTGTCCTTATGAATGTATTACTGATCGGAAACATAATATTATAGCTGCAGTAAATACCATAAAAGCACAAAAAATGAAATAAAGCATTTGAAATGTGTGATGGATTTCCTTAAAAATAATAACCTGTGTATAACTGTAAAATACAAAATTTCCAAAAAAATAAATTCTGACAAAATCTTTTCCCTAGTTCAGCTGTAAAAATACAACTTCAATTGCCAAATGTACACTCTTAAACATTAATACTATATATATATATATATAGATATATATCTATTTTCTTTAAAAATAATAACATCTTGGTTAGTAGTAGAAGAAATAAAAAAAAGTGTTTCACAACTCCAGAATATGACACCTTGAAAAATCTAAGGCAATCTGATTCTAATTTGAATAGGGTAAAATGGTCCTAAGAGTTTGTAAAATTTACAAAGTTATAAATTGTGACTATCATGATGAATGCTAACCTAATTATAACATCAAAATGCCAACAAAATACTGAAATCTGATTGGATCCTACAAAGTATTGTGAACTCTTCCAGTGGATGACCATTTGTAGATCTAAGACATAAAATTGTATATGTTCTTCCATGCAGACAGGCCAGTACTGATCAATAAAAGTATGGATTTTGGTTGGTCCTATTGTTTTTTACATGCATTTTAGGGCATGATTTTCCAGATAAATTACTTAAAATTAATTAATTTCAATGAATGAATTTCAGATTCAAGAAACTTACATGTTTCAATTTTGAATACCCACGTACCATAATATAACAGTGAAATCTTAATAAAGACAGTAATCTTATAAACTTAAATATTTAATCACATTTTGCAATTTTCCTGCAATTAGTGCAACCATTAACAATGACCTACACTGGACCTTAAACAAACATAAAGCTTACACCACTGCACTTTGAAACAATACTAAATGCACACAAAAGATTTAATCTGCACACATAACATGAACAGTAAAGCCATTCCTCATAGTACACCAAGCTAAAGGGAGATAAATGTACAAAGTCAAAGGGAGATAATCTCTCTACACAAAGTCAACAGATGATAACTCTCATAGATTTGGTCTCAACAAGAGATTAAAAAAAAATTATATTCTCCTAAAAATATATCTTTCATTAAGAAATGTGTTTCAAGCTTCCAATCAATAAATAAAGAAGACTACCCACTATTGGTCCCCACAGAATTATAAGTATAAAGCCTATATGCTATGTAACACTGTCATCACTTCCTCACAACTCCAAGACGTTTTTGGAGGAAAGTCGAGGTCATGCGGTTTCCGCAGCTCTTTAGGAGTTCTCGTCCACCGTATTTGTTCCACTCGGCCTCAAAATCTTTGCCCAGGATTTCAGCTCCCTTCTTACGAGTGAGTCCTGTTTCATCCAAACTCAACTCACACATTTGTAGATCATGGATACCTGAAAAGGACACAACGTTAAATCAATTATTCTTTTCTATGCATATCATTAATGAACAAACGACTTCCTCTATATCAAACACTATGTCCAACATACTAGTCTTGATTTTTTTGCAATATTTTAAAATAAAAAAGATATCAAAATGGTCATATATGAAACTGTATATTAACTTGTGTTTTTTTTCAACAGGTGCAAATTTTTGCCTTTTTTCTAAAATAAGTACTTTTTAGTGATTTTTGTTTTATTGACAATAAGAATATTATTAATTATAAAAATATCATAGCAATAAACAGCACCCTACAGAAAATACAGTTATACAAAGATTCCTAATGCCAGTATCCTGGCCTTTTTACCTGCCACCAACAGCAGTGGCTCCTTGTCGGGGTAAAGCTCCATCTGACGGGCGATGTACTGACCATCAAAGTGGGCGTACCACTGACCGTGCTTCTTGTGGGTGGGGTCATCACGGAACTCATCTGAGGGGCGGGCAAACGGAATCCGGAAAAACCTCTGCTGGTTGTCCGTGGTTGGAGCACCTTGTTTGGGGGCCAGACGCGGCTCAGATGCTGTAAAAATATATCAGGATTATTCACAATTTTAAGGCACTCAGTAGAGCAATTGCTCTCATATCATTACAATGTCTAACAGCTTTTTCATGTTCTTCTCAAAATAAGAAAGTACATTCTTTGGATGTTCCCTTTTCTTTCCACTCATCATAAGATACTAGTCTCTCTCTCTCTCTCTCTCTCTCTCTCTCTCTCTCTCTCTCTCCCTCTCTCTCTCTCTCTTTCATTAACTCACCATTAGTTAGAACACTCTCTGGGGCCCTCTCATCTCCTCTCTCATCAGATTTCTTCTTGTTCTTCTGTTTCCAGGAATGGTACACCTTTAGTCTTCGATGGAATTCCTCTCTACACGCATCCAACAGCTCAATGTCTGAAACATTTAGGGTAACAAAATAATGTCTCAATCTTATGAAACAAAGCATAAATAATAACATTGGCACCTCTTAGTTCACGAAATCTACCACAAGATGTGATATTGGCATTGTTAAGTTCATGGAACCTACAACAAGATGTGATATTTGCATTGTTAAGCTCATGGAACCTACATGTACCACAAGATGTGATATTGGAATTGTAAAGCTCATGGAACCTACCACAAGATGTGATATTGGCAATGTTAAGCTCATGGAACCTACATGTACCACAAGATGTGATATTGGCATTGTTAAGCTCATGGAACCTACATGTACCACAAGATGTGATATTGGCATTGTTACGCTCATGGAACCTACCACAAGATGTGATATTGGCATTGTTAAGATCATGGAACCTACCACAAGATGTGATATTGGCATTGTTAAGCTCATGGAACCTACATGTACCACAAGATGTGATATTGGCATTGTTAAGCTCATGGAACCTACCACAAGATGTGATATTGGCATTGTTAAGCTCATGGAATCTACCACAAGATGTGATATTGGCATTGTTAAGTTCATGGTACCTACATGTACCACAAGATGTGATATTGGCATTGTTAAGCTCATGGAACCTACATGTACCACAAGATGTGATATTGGCATTGTTAAGCTCATGGTACCTACCACAAGATGTGATATTGGCATTGTTAAGTTCATGGTACCTACCACAAGATGTGATATTGGCATTGTTAAGTTCATGGTACCTACCACAAGATGTGTTTATAGCATCTCTAAGCTCAGCATACTTCCATTTGGAGAGATCATATTTCTTCTGGAGAGCAGCAGCCCGTGTGGCTCGAACCTCCTCAGATCTAAGAAAATAAAATATAATAAAAATCAGTTAATCTAAAATATAACAAAGCTTGTTTTATTAAAAGTTCTTCAGAGAGTAGAAATAGCCCAAGCATATCTTTCAAACATGGCGCAGTGATACATTGCTGGAGTAGAGTGCAGAGGAATAGGTAAAACGTAATCATTATGGCTGTATGTATGTAAAGCATGTCTATTGTATATTATTTAAGCACCTTATAGTCATTGGTATCATTTAGATGTCTTTTATTCATTATGTAACATTGACTGACATTTATTGAATTTTAAATATTTTGGTTGATGTTTGAAAGCATGTTTTTAAAATTAATTCTGTTTTTCAATGGCCTCTCTAAAGAGTTTTTCCACATGATTTCATTAGTTTCAGCATAAAATAAATTAGAACTTAACCACATTGCAATATTCTAGCACTGAACAGCTTTGCAAAGGGAAAGAAGTGAATGTCAAATTATATGTGCACGCTTTTACAACTGGAAAATTCTTTTGAACACAAATGCTTAGAAATTGTATTCAAGTTCATTGAACACTTAGATATCATGATGCATGTTGGGAAATGTGATGCATTTTGGGTAATATCTTACTTTTTACTGTCCCCAGTGCTGTTAGTAAAAATAACATATGGTAAAGTAATAAAAAAAATTGACAAAATATAAATACCTGGTAAATTTAAGACTTTCAATTACAGTGTAAGTACTCATACATGTACTTAAGTTTATAAACCACACTGACCAAGATAATGATATATAATAAAGTCTATACTGGTATATAAATGATATCAACAATTGAATTATATACTAGTAACCATAACTTAATTACGACAAACATTTCTAGTTTTGATTTGACATACATCAAGAGTTCTTTTGGTACACTGACAACTTCTACCAGCAATACTGACATTGTGCAATAATTTGGTACACTGACAACTTGTACCAGCAATACTGACATTGTACAATAATTTGGTACACTGATGACTTGTACCAGCAATACTGACATTGTACAATAATTTGGTACACTGATGACTTGTACCGGCAATACTGACATTGTACAATAATTTGGTACACTGACGACTTGTACCAGCAATACTGACATTGTACAATAATTTGGTACACTGACGACTTGTACCAGCAATACTGACATTGTACAATAATTTGGTACACTGATGACTTGTACCAGCAATACTGACATTGTACAATAATTTGGTACACTGATGACTTGTACCAGCAATACTGACATTGTACAATATAATTTGGTACACTGACAACTTGTACCAGCAATACTGACATTGTACAATAATTTGGTACACTGACAACTTGTACCTAGGAGTTTTTTATAAGTCAAAGGTTTTCCTTCCAAAATGAGATTTTTTTTACAGTAATGACTCATACCTCTGTAGTACCGTCTAAATTAAAACAATAGATATTACGTTTTTGATTTGCTGTGAGATATTTCATACGGAAACAAGTCCTACATCTGGTATACTGACTATATTTAAACAACAGTTTCTAGTGCTGATTTGCTGTTTATTGGGAGATTTTTTATACAGATATGACTCGTACCTCTGTAGCGGTGGGACGACCACATCCTCGACCTCGTTCTGATCTTCTGACGCGAGACGCAGCGCCAACTCACGATCACGTCGCTCCTGCTCCAAGATCTCCTGTCTGATAATTACAAAAAAAACCAATGCATATCAATTGTTCAAAGACTAAACATTTCTTCTTCCAAATCAATTAAGTTTGTGAATTATCACAGGATGTTGGCTGCCACCACTGATTAAAAAAAGTTTTTTTTGGTTTTAAATGGTGTTGGTCAGATCCGAGTTTATTTATTACACTAGTTGAACAAATCAAAGTTAATCATATTTCCATTAAAACAATCAAGTTTTGGAAATATTGAAAATAAAATACTGATTAAAATAAAAAAAAATATTATTATTCAATATTTTTTTCTCTAAAATTTGTCTGACCAGTTAAATAATATTATCGTTAAATAAATCTAGTACATAAGTGTATACAATAAAACACCATTATAACGAAGTGCCAGGGAAGGGTGATTTGATAAATTCGTTATTAGCGTAATTCGTTATATCCACCAAGTTTACAACATGTAATAAAGTCATGAGGAATGATATCTAAATCACTTCGCTGTAAGCGTCAATTCATTATAAGCGTGTTTGCTATAACTGTGTTTTACTGTACATTATACAAATCTACCTTCGCCTGTTATCCTCCTTCTCTTTTTCCAGCTGTGCTGATATAAGTGCCTACAAAAAAAAACATACTTTATATATGAATTATAGACATGTAAAATATTCTACTAATTTTTTTTATGTAGCAACAATGAAACAGAAATAGAGAGAAAAACATACTAGTATAATACTGTGGTATGTTACTGTGGTATGTCACTGTGGTATGTCACTGTGGTATGTTACTGTAGTATGTTACTGTAGTATGTTACAATGGTATGTTATTGTGGTATGTTACTGTGGTATGTTACTATAGTATGTTACTGTGGTACCCATAGCAAGCACTGTGTTATTTGATTGTATATACCTTCTGTTTCTTTTCTTCTTCTTCCCTTTTCTTTCTTTCCTCCTCTTCCTTCTTTCGTTTTGCTTCCATCTCTGCTTTCCTGTAATCATAAGTAAAAAATAATAAGTCACCAGAAACTGGGTTATTTGACATCTTGACCAATATTTGATAATAAAATACAGTTACACATTACACTGTGAGAATGCAAATTGTTGTGGATAACCTTGATTTCAACAGTTACTACATGTATTGGACAGGTGAGATAATAAGGCCAGAAAAAAATGTTTTGATTCTCAAGCACCCCTGTATCAGGTCAAATACTGTCACTGACACTGATTCTCTCTATTGCCACACTGATTTACTCTAATGCCATACTGCAAAGGGGAATAACTAAATTTTCAATATTAAGTTAAAACATGAAAATACAGTAATCCCCTTTTCCAAATATTGCAATAAAATTTTTCAAAAATAAAAAAATATATACCTGCCTGCCACATTATATTTTGATATTTTTGGCCTGAGAATCAAAAGATTAAATAATTTTGGCCGATGGCCTAACGTGATTGAGATATATTTACAGTTTTCTTTCTTCCTCTTCCTGTTTCTTCCTTCTTTCCTCTTCTTCCTTGCGCTTCTTTTCTCTCTCCATCTCTTCCTACAGAAGTCAAATATTAATTTAAAACATTATAACCATACTTTTTGCATTATGTATTTCTAAAAGTTCTTTAAAAAACATTACTCTTGCTGAACCCTTATCTCAGAAAACAATGATTGCTATTAATATATAATATGGTACCTATCTCTAGAATGATATGTTATGTTACTGTAAACCTATTATATTTGGTGTGTACGATACTGGTATTTGGCGGAAAATAGTTTTTGAACAAGTTGTCGTGGATTTGAATTAAAGTATTCCTGAATGTGACTATTCTTATACATGTATGCATGGCATTAAGCGATGTACCGGTAAATAATTTAGCGGAAGTTGCATTCCGCCAAAAACGCTACTTTGAATACACAGCCCAATGTAATACGTTTACAGTGACAGACCTTTCCAACTTTTACTTATAACACTTCTCACACCCTCACTATTTATCCAAATCATGCACTCCCAAAGTTCTTTTCCCAGATTACTAAAATCTGTATTTCACTTTATAACCAACCTCCCTAACATGGTGACTATAGGATACGGACCTGTATTCTAAATGGGACCTTTCTACTGTTATTGCAAAGTACAGTATTGTGCTGAGGTAACTTTTTACTGTTATTTTGTGGAGTACAGACCTGTATCTTCCTGAGGCGCTCCTGCTCCGCTTTGACCTTCTCCTGCTCCAGTTTCTTCCTCAGATCTTGGAATGTCTGGTCCATCTGGCTCAGCAGGTGGTTCATGGTCCGCTGCATCTCGTCCGCCGACATGTTCGTTGTCTGTGTGTACGGGAAGAGAAAGGATTACAGAGAGACAGACAGACACACATACACCAAAACAGAAAGAGACAGAGCAAGAAGCTGTTCATCTGTATGAGCAAGGAGAAAAACAATCATTAAGAGAAAAAGAGAGAGGGGGAATAGGGGGCTAAATAGAGAGAGGATGTGTTAAAGAGGAGAGAGAAAGAAAGATGTACTTACTAGGTGGGAACAAGAGAGGAGAGACAAAGTAAGAAATACAGAGAAAGAGAGAAAAAGCGAATGAGAAAGAAACAGGAGAAGGAGGTAACAATGGAGCTAATCTTACTCTGATCTTGTGAACGAAGTCTTGTAGAGCTTTCTCGATCAGCTTGGCCTCTTTTGTGGCAGTTTCCTTTTCCTTCTTCAGTTGACTGATGATCTCTTCCATGCGAGATAGCTGTCCTTGGGACTGTTTCACCTGGACTATCATCTCGTACCTGTAAATCAACATGATTATTCTCATTATATGCCTCTTAGTGAACTGCGAATCATTGTCCTGTTACCACTGAGAGTGTACTCAATATAGCGGTCAACAATGAAACCATGGCAACTGCTATGAAATAAAGATTTACTTGAAAAAAATCAAAACCAATTTAGAGAAATATGGTAATATCTAATTGTTTGTTAACCCCTTTCCTGATTTTTCTGGTTGGGTCAAGAGAATATCTAACATTATTTGATGGCCCTTACGCATTTTGAGCTTTATAGGTTCAAAATGATATTTTGAGAATAACAGATTTTTAACTGCAATTAACATTGTACTTACTTGGGTCTTTACCCCTTTCTTCCCCCTATAGTTGTACTCCCCTACCCCTATAGTTGTACTTACTTTATCCATCCCCTCCCCCTATAGTTGTACTTACTTTATCCATCCCCTCCCCCTATCGTTGTACTTACTTTACCCCTCCCCTCCCCCTATAGTTGTACTTACTTTACCCCTCCCCTCCCCCTATCGTTGTACTTACTTTACCCATCCCCTCCCCCTATAGTTGTACTTACTTTACCCCTCCCATTTCCCTATGGTAGCTAAACACAGTTTATTATAAAATCCAGGGGGTTTTTCTCTGGGAAAAAGCATGATGGGTAGGGATTTTCCTGCTATTTTTATGCAGTATACATGAAAATTATTATTTTTAATTCTCAATTGCATAATATAGTAGTTTATCTTTCGAATACATGAAAAAAGTATGTAGAAAAATTTTAAAAATTAATTTTGTGAGACTCTAAAATAAAGGGAGGTAACTCCAAAAACATCCGGATTTTACACGACGTGCAAAATTTCATGAATTTTTTAGCGGGTAATATAGCTCTTTAAAAAGCTGGCGAATGTACCCTGAAAATACTATAAAACGATGCCTAAGGACTCGCTCTTAAAAATGTACGGAAATTAAAATGGCTGATTTGGGTGCATTCTGCTTTTAGGGGGAGCCTAAAATGCATGGGTGTTCTGCATTTAGAGGCATCCTTTTGCCTATTTTCCGCATGTTTTGAGTGCTAAATAAATTCTAGCATTAAGTAACATGTGCATTATTCTTAAATATTTAAAAAATTCACAATTTTATCTTTCTATTGATATATAGATATATATGTAACAAGTTTTTACAATTTATTTTTATAGGGGTCAGTTTTGCTTGTCCCTCATCTGAAAACGTCCTTATAACGTTACATATAAAACTGTGTTTTGCACCCTATAGTTGTACTTACTTTACCCCTTCCTTCTCCCTATCGTTGTACTTACTTTACCCCTTCCTTCTCCCTATAGTTGTACTTACTTTACCCCTCCCCTCCCCCTATAGTTGTACTTACTTTACCCCTCCCCAATTAGTTGTACTTACTTGGGTCTGAACCTCCTGACATCCCTCCACATCCTGACCGTCTTCTGTAATGTGATGATCTGGCCTCTCCTCCACAGGATCTTGTTCTTTACTAAAGGAAGCAACAAACAGCATTTTATCATTAAGTATCAATTGCAATAAATTAAGACATGACATTGGGCAGCATTAATCCCCACCCACCCATTTTAATGTACTTCAGGCTGGTGATTAAAATACATTAATTTTAATTTAAAACTCTCTCTCCATGAAGCAAAAAAATAAATATACATGTACAGTCAAACCTCATTATCTCATACTATAAGGGACTGGTTTAAATCTTTTAGATATTTGAGTATTCGAGATAGCAAGGGTAAAATAGTTAAAATATAAGTGATTGTAACTTACAAATCACTTGGACATATCCATTATATTCAATATAAGAGTGTTTGAGATACCGAAGTTCAACTGTATATTAAATTAATATGATTCTTAGTCACATTATAAGCTTATAAAAAATCCAATTATCTTACTAGGCTAAACATTATCCTATATCTGTATAGTACACAGCAGATCAAAAGAGGCCTAGTAAAATAAATGTCAACTACTGTCAAGCCCTTTTAATTTTAAATCCATTAACCTAAAATTTAAATAAAATAGCTATTTTTCCATACACACATGACTAAGAGTCTTACATTTGATGACGGACAGCGCTCCCCACTGTGCTTTCTTCCAGCGAGAACACAGCAGCCATCGCTTCACTTTCTTCACCAGCATCGCCAGATTCTCAGGGTCGCTTTTCATGATTTGGTCAAACTCAGCAAACTTTCCAGGACGGAAGAACACCTTGGTCAGACCAAACTTGAACTCGTTTTCATTTAATCCCAGAGCTTTAAAAAGAGCCTGAAAAGGAGAAGTAAAGACACTGATTTTACATGTAATTAACATGTCGAAATAGCTTGACTTTTCATGAGAAAATGCATGACAAGTATACAGCTATCCTTTCAATGCTTAGTTTGAAATCAAAGAGTTAAATATTGCATGTTCAATAGTAATGATGATCGAGGGATACCTTACATTTGTTAGGGTGAGTAGGATGAAATAACATGCCAATCAAAAACTTTTTCATTCATTTCAGTTCTGGCGACAGTGTGCTATCTGCTCCTTATGAATTTGATTTTTTAAAAGTACTTATTATATCATTGAAAAATACTAATACAGTATGATGGATAATAAATTACATAGAGATTTCACAAGATATGAACACAACAGATATCAACACAAACTGATTGGAGGAAATTCTGCTGGAAATCCCAAACACACCATTAAAATTAAGAGAATGTTCTGTGATGGTTCCTGTATTAAAGACACGCTATCGATGAATTCACTATAATATATAGTATCAAAAGCCCCTCACTGAAAAGACTTACTTAATCATAAGTTTGCAGAATAGGGTACAGACAATTAAGCTACTGTATACAGGGAAATATTTTCCCACTTTTAATTTTTGCCCCTTTTGCCATCCTTGTTATGGGAGAATTTAAAACTGGGCGAACTCTAACATTTTAAATTACCTCTCTTTAAACCCAGCTGTGTCTGGGCGAATTCAAGACGGTGTGAAACTGTTTGCAAGTGTAGAGGAGCAAAAATTGCACCGGCGAAAATAACCCTGTCTGCAGTATATCGTTCAAATCAATTTTTATTAATGTCTTGTGATCAAAAGTTCACACGTTACAAACTGACTACCACCGACTTACTTTACAGAAGAGCCTGGGGTCCAGACGAGCGATATCGGCCGGCATATACTTCTTGTACATGTTATAGAGGTCCGAGAACTGGGTTCGGGACGGGAACCCCTGCTGCATCAGCTCCAACACAGAGCCCATACCTGACCAATCAAAACACAGTGTTAGTACAGTGTGACTATAATGTCAGGAAAATTCATCAATGTGAAACAGGCTCGATCATCAAAGTGTTTATTCAATAAGAACAATGCAACTTGAAAATACATGTATATGTATCTATGTTTCGCTTAACTTATATAGTTTCATAAATGGAAATATTTTTATAATGATCATTTTTATCCATTTAAAATGAATTTACTGAAGTATCATTATTTCAAAAATCATTTACAGTTTTTTCTGAGCTTCTCTTGATTGTATAACTAAAAGGCTTACAGAAACATAATTCATTAAAACAACAACAAATTCCACCCTCAGTTTGATATGTTTACTACAAAGAATGTAGGATGGTCAACTTTGTGCTTCAATGACTTTATCTATTAATAGATTGATATCAATGATACCTTACCTGAACACTCAAGCTGACTAAGAATCTGTCCCCCCTCAAACAAGTGGTCCACCATCTTCAAGTTGGGCTTGATACACCTGATGAAATTTGTTCCCTTAAAGAAGAATTACATACAATAAATAACTTTCATCAAGTTAAAAAAAAAAAAAATAAAAAAAAATGTCTAATCTTAAAGAATATTAATTGTACAGCTTTGATTCTGACAGTTGTGTCTCTTCAACTGCATAAACTTTGATTTAATTAATATTCCTAGGCATTTTTGTCATTTTTTGTTGATGCCTAAATTCTTAAACAATTTCTAAGACTATTCATTGAATTTGTTGTCAATTATCTAAACTTTGATGATGAATATTTGATTCCTTGCATTGACCCAACAACAAAATTTGAGAAAAATTGGTTTTCAACAAACAATGTGAAACTACAGGACTTACAGTGCTCTTTAGTTTCTCCATTAGGGTTTGCAGCTGGGAGCGGAACTTGCTGCCAACGCTGATGAAGTTGAGTTTTCCGGAGGAGACCTGGATCCCTTCAAACATGGCTTTCAGCATCTTGTTGGAGCTGTCCTGTATCAGGAACTCCAGCGATGCATGGAGGGCATCATTGTTCTTCTCTATGAACAAAGTCTGTGGGGAGAGACACAAAACTTGAAAGTAACTTGAACATAACAGTAACAGTATGATTAGAAAACTCATGCCCATCCAGTTTACAAAGCATAATTTAAAAACATTGAATTTAAAAATTATTGACAATCCCCATACTTCATGCTTCGATGGTTTTGTGAGGGTGATAAAAAAAACTTCAATCAAGATAAGTGAGTATCAGTAGTATTAGAACCATTTTTTCTTTGCTTTAGAATAAGAATTGATGAAATCAAAATATAAAATTAGTTCAAAACAATTGCAATTTTTTGCACACTGTTCATCGCATTTGCCAAGCTTTTTGTAAACATGCATAATGTCAGTGTACAGTCAGCAATCAACTTGAATTTTCTGGACAGCTATAGTTCTGTGGCTAGTTTACATCCTGGTACTTACGGTGTGGTAGCAGACAGCCCCCGCGAAGTGACGGATCAGGAAGCCCTCATCATCGCGCACATCTCGATGAATCTTTAATTTTGATTTTCTGGGCAGCTACAAAAAATACAAACAAAAATATACTCATCAAAGTATTGAACGTAGAGAAAAAACATGGTGGTACTATATAGAAAATTATAGTAAATAAATACTACTTCAATTAACGTGCAGTAAAATACACTGTACAATAATCACTTGGTGAGTGTACATGTATATTAACTATTAACTAAAGATGATTTTTTTTTCCAATTTGATTTTTTTTTCCAATTATGGGCTGAAAAGGCATAGCTGACTACAAAACATGAAGGAAATAAGAATACTTACACTGAGTCTGAAGTGAGATTTGTGAATACTTACACTGAGTCTGAAGTGAGATTTGTGAATACTTACACTGAGTCTGAAGTGAGATTTGTGAATACTTACACTGAGTCTGAAGTGAGATTTGTGAATACTTACACTGAGTCTGAAGTGAGATTTGTGAATACTTACACTGAGTCTGAAGTGAGATTTGTGAATACTTACACTGAGTCTGAAGTGAGATTTGTTGCGGTTGTGAACCTCCATGGTGAAATGCTCGGGTTTGGGGGTGGGCAGTTTACTCTCTTCATCCAAGAGATCAAAGATTCCATTGGCCTTCATCTCAATCAGCTCTGTGTAAAACAACGGCAGCAAATTTATATGACAGTCTAAGATCACTTTTCCTTAATCTTATTACTAATTAAAACTGTGCACAAAATAAAGATTCATTTGGTGATTTGACATTTGAGAATATTTGTACTCATTTGAAGTTTAGCTTTAAAGATTAACAAATACAGGAACATAAAGTGATAGTAATACTCAAAACACTTAATCATTTACTTCTGTACACAATAAACCAAGCATAGGTTTGTCAAGATTTATACTAGTCTTGTACATTCTGTACATATCTATCAGATTTACATCTGGACAAACCTATTATAGATTTACACCTGGACAAACCTGTTATAAATTTACACCTGTACAAACCTATCATAGGTAGATTTACACCTGTACATACCTATCACAGATAGATTTACACCTGTACATACCTATCACGGATAGATTTACACCTGTACATACCTATCACAGATAGATTTACACCTGTACATACCTATCACTGATAGATTTACACCTGTACATACCTATCACGGATAGATTTACACCTGTACATACCTATCACAGATAGATTTACACCTGTACATACCTATCACAGATAGATTTACACCTGTACATACCTATCACAGATAGATTTACACCTGTACATACCTATCACGGATAGATTTACACCTGTACATACCTATCACAGATAGATTTACACCTGTACATACCTATCACAGATAGATTTACACCTGTACATACCTATCACAGATAGATTTACACCTGTACATACCTATCACAGGTAGATTTACACCTGTACATACCTATACAGTCCTGGTTATCAGTCCATGTGATTTTCTTTACATTTAGTCCTTCTCTCTCGTACAGAACTTGTTCCTAAAACATACACTAAACTGTTCATACACGTACATCATATATATGATTAGTTTTAGGTCCATGCAATATTCATTGATCTCTAATAAGATGTTTAAATATTGCTGCCTTACCTCTTTGAGAATCCTCTCATTGAAGAACTGCTGTAGTTTTTCATTACAGTAGTTGATACAAAACTGCTCAAAACTGTTCACTTGGAAATATTCTGAAAAATTCATCATGTATAATTTGTCCTTTATCAATTATAATTACAATGTAGAAGCCTAGACTACAGTCATTATATATATTTTAAAGCCTCTGGCAAATTCAGCCTAGCTCATGTCATTTACCTTATGTTGTGAGCATAAATATGTTGACAGTAATTTAGAATACTTAACAGTATTTAAAGCCCCCATACCCCCAAATAAAAGTTCATGATGACTTTTTCAGGTACCTCTGCACTGAGTCAAATACTGCCAAATTGATATTTTTATTGCAAATTTGTAAAAGGGGAACAATAATTTTATTTTTTTTTAAAGATTAACTAAAGAAAATTGAGTAATTTCTCTTTTTCAAATCTTGAAATGAATCCTTGCCAACAACATTATTTTGTTAACTTTGACCTCAAAAAACAATTATAACTAGAACTGTCCTAATGGGACTAATACCCCCGCAAGGCTAACTTCAAATGGGACAAATAATTGAATTGAATAGTAAAGGTTTGCGACACATAAATAAAAAAAAATTCTAGAATTGTAAAATACTAAATTAGTTAACAAAGAAAAATTCAAAATTTTCAAAACTTCACTGTAAATACATATGTATAACAGTAATACATTTACAAATTTATGTAATAATCTGATGATATTTTTTATTTCATTGTTTTAAAGAAAAACTAACAGTGACAATAACCCCTCCCTTTGCAGTAACTGAAAATAGCCAAGCAATGCTCTTCTGTTGATAACACATTGAATATCTTTCTAATCAGAGTCTTGACAAATGCAATTAGTTGTTTTAAATTTTCCTCACTTTCTCCTATGGTACAATGCAACTCCATATCAGAAAATTGATCCCATAGGACTATGATTTTCTTTCATGAGCTTGTTAAATTGGATAAACTCCCAAAACATTATCATAATTAGCATACTATGTAAAAATATGAAAAAAAGAAAGTTTAATATTACAAACAAATTTAAAATTGCCAAAACACTACAATCATATCAGTAATTTTGAATTTCATTTAAATTAATGCCCTATAGGGTCACTTCATCAATTTACTTGACTAATAAATTTAAACAGCTTCTAAAAATAGTTAACTTCTTTATTAATAATGATATTATTTATTTCCTTATAATGATAGAAACTTTTGGTTTACATGAAGCAGTATTAAAATAACCCAAAAACCACCGCCCATTTTACAGATTATCAATTTTCCCTAAACCCATGCTCCATCTAAACCATGGCTCAGATAATGGCCCCCTTGGGACAAATGAATTCAGCCACACTTGTCTTTGATGTTCTTATTAGCTCCTAAGAATTTATCATTGACAAACAAAAATGTTGCATTGTCAGTTGATAGAATACTTATAAAATCAAAGTACTGAAGTACTGAAAGCCGGACTTTTTTGATGTGTATAATGCACATTGTGCAGTAAAGACTGACAATCTCTCTCTCTCTCTCTCTCTCTCTCTCTCTCTCTTATATGCTTTTAATGCCGGCAAAGCGTCAGATAGTGACTAAATTTTGAAAGCTATTAGCAAAACAATGTCTGTATAGTAGAATAAAATCAACAGTGCATTGCACTTTGAAACAAGCGTTATAAACTCAATCCCCAATTTCTTCGATATGCAGCCGAAGATTAATGCTTTGTAAAGTAGTTCATTGAAATTCATGCGCATTGTATGTGTCAAAAATGCATACACTTAGTCTTGTTTTTAAAACACGTAATTAATAAGAAAACAACCACTCTTCGCTAAATTTATTCGCAACCCCCCCCCCCAAAAAAAAACCCCAATACATTTCACAAAACATGACTGTCTGTGTAACTATTTGGTATAGCGGAAGCTTTTACTTTGACGCTGTTCGGTTTTTTGTTTACTTTTGAGGCTGTGCTATTTATAGTAACTTTGGCGATTTGCCTGCCTACAGCTAGGACTCTGCTTTCAGCAGAGCCCGGCTAAAAATAGATTTAGTTAAGAAATAAAGACAATAAACCTCCATCTGGATGTATTAATATAAATATATTTTAGAGTGTTTACTATTAATTAATAAAGTCTGTAAGGATTACCTCCCTTACTTTTCAACATTAGAATAAGGAAAATGAAAACAGTCATAAAATCATTAAATCTTTTCTGATATAAAAAAAAATTGCAGGTGCACATCTTCTGATGGTGTTCAACATATGTACAAATTTTCAGACTGTTCCATGCAGTAGTAAAAAATTCTATAGGGGGGAAAAAGTTGCGTCTACAGACAGACGGACAGGGTGAAACCAATATACCGGTACCCCCCTAAACTTCGTTTGCGGGGGTATAATTATAAAAGATAGATTTTGTTTGCTAATCTAAGCCTAATATATGGTAATACTGAATGCATTATTTGTTCCTAATCACACTCAGAAGTCTTGCAGTATGTCCAATCTAGCTACATCATGTTTACAAATATTTGGGCTGAGGAACTAAGGATTGATTTATAACCATACAAAGCCCATTATATATAGACATATAAAATATGTTTCCTCACCAAACCCAGCAATGTCCAGTAGACCTATATAGCTGACAGTGGAGGAGAAGGGAATGGCCTTGTTGACACAGGACACGATGTAATCAAACAGACGGCTGTAGATGGACTTGGACAGGGCGTCTCTAGCGCTGGACGCTTCACCCGCCTTCAGCGGTACCCTGTATAGTACCAGGTGGTACAATTAGTAAGTGGGGGGATATGTACTCTACATTGTTAGCACTTAATGACTTTAATGCAGCTTATTGTTTTTATATATTGAAAATATTTAATTACCACAGTGACTGTATGTTTAACTTATGTTGCATAGAAACTTTCAAGTTAAAAGAAAACTGGAACCAAATGAAACAACATAATTATGTTTAACAGACAAAAACATACATGTACTTTTGTCTACATATTTTGTCTACATAGTAACATCTAACTTAAAATATCTTGTCTAGGAGCTGCACAGTCCAAAAATGCATTGTTTCATGCTTCTAAAAAATTGCTAAAGATCTAAACCAAGGATAAGAAGTTAACAATGAAAATTCACTATTTTTTAACATTAAAGGTTCAACTTTAATTAAACTTCTATTCTATATAATTATTCCCTGTTAGTGGTTCTTTCACAAACACTCTGAGTAATTCCGACTCACTTGATGGCCGTTCCTTTGGATCCTCCCCGCGCGGTCTGCATGATCCTCGAGACTAGGCTCTCTCTGAGTTCCTCCTTGGGCAGACCCAGCAGTGAGGAGGCGGTGTCCAGGGAGGTCTCTGTGGAGGGGGACACCTTACATCCACCTGTCAGGTAAAATATTTTACAGATTTACCTTACATTCACCTGTCAGGTAAAATATTGTACAGATTTACCTTACAACCACCTGTCAGGTAAAATATTGTACAGATTTACCTTAACTTTTAACAGCCTGTCAGGTGAAGAATCAAACAGATTTGCCTTTCAACATTTGAAAATCATATTTTACATCTTTTTTTAAGAAACTAAAATACATGTGCTTTTCTAACTTTAAACACAGAAGCAATTTATATATCAAAAGGTATTTGGCATTGCAAGTCCTAAACAAAATAATTGTAGAAGTACACAATCTAAAGTGAAAATGCATTCTATATGAATGAATCTTTTTCAGGAAAATGTCAATATATATATTCTACCTTTAGTGTCCTCTGTGTTTTCCTCGAAGGTAATGTTACCCAGGTGTAGAACAGAGGCCACCAGGGTGTAGATGGAGTGCCTGTCCTCGTTAGAGATGCCCAGGTGAGACATGGCATTGTCACACACCTGAAAATCCCGGACATCGTCCAGCACCGGGTCGTGGAGACTACCCTGCTTCAGGTACTGCAACAGATGAAATAGATAGCAGCCAGATATATTATATGGATAGAGAGACAGTGAGACAGTCAACCAGACGGGTGGATAGATAGACAGATAGAAGAGGGAGAAAATCTAATATCAGTTTTCAGATAAAAAATTACCAGTACTTCAGAGAGAGAGAGAGAGAGAGAGAGATACACAGAGAGAGAGAGAGAGAGAGAGAGAGAGAGAGAGAGAGAGAGAGAGAGACAGAGAGAGAGGATATTAACTCTAACAGAACTTAAGTACAGTATGAGAGAGACACACACAACCAAACAAAATTGACAGGCAGACAAACGAACAATGACAGAAACAGACACTTGGGACAACAGGAAGAAAATTTCTTTACTGGTAATGATTATTGAATCTCATCAGGGACTCACAAAAAAAGATGACACGTGAGATTACATATATAAATTCATGCAAAACATCAACTCATTACCAGCAGAATGTCTTATCTAAAAAGTCTTGATGACAAAATTCACTCTTTTTGAGTCTTTTGCTTAAAATAAATTAATTGGATAGTGATCCTTTAGTAAATGAGTGAAACATCAAATCATTAAAAAGAAGTAACTATATGCATGTTAGTTAGCTTTACCTACCATCTGACTTTTTCTGTCTTGTCCGAGTTTCTTGTCGTTTTCTCGAGTACAGAAGTACTGTGTACATCCCCTGTTTAAATACTACAGCAAACAGGGTAACAGTAGAACACACATATCACGACAGAACAATGGGGAATATTCCAATAAGAAAATGGCAGTGACCCAATAATAATTCAACATGCCAATCAAAGTAAAATCTTAACAAAAAAATAAGTTCTCTTTCATTTGTTCATAAAAATCCATGATGGACCAGTACAAAGAGTAAAGGACGTTTGACATCAAATATGGCTTTTCTGGAGACATTGTTCACTTAAAAATAACATGCAGATTTCAGAAGAAGGTTTTTCATTCAATGAAGGGGAGACAACTTCAATGACTATATTGACAACACTTACATGGAACTGATCGGGTGAGGCTAGTTTCAGTTGTTTGCGTAGTTCCTCCGGGGCGCCGGCACACAGGCGGTAGAATATGTGGTAGTTACGCTCCTCTCGACTCTGAACGATGACTCGCGACTTCTCCAGCAAGTAATGGGAGATAAATCCTCCAGCCACAGAATTCTGAAATCAGGGAAAACAAACTAGAATCCATTTAGAAACAAAGTTTCAAGTTTCAAGTAGATATGTACTTTTAATTTATTTCTTCTACCCCCCCCCCCCAAAAAAAAAAAACCACTATAAATGCACATTGAAACTTTATAGGAATCTTGCAATTAATTAAATAACATTTAAAAGACTTTATAAAAGCTTGTCTGGACAGCTTCCATAATGACGTAATAATTACAGTAGTAACAAAAATCAGAACAAGTATAAATTTTTCCTTTAAAAATGCACAAGTATTGCATAATGATTGTACCCATAACACTGCACATGTCATGTTAATATAGAAATTTGTTCTGAGTATACTGTATTCATGCTTACTTTGTATATCTGATATATTATCTGATATATAATATGATGTATCATCTGATATATTATATGATATATTATATGATATATACACAAATAGATGCATCATATTAATGGTAATTTCATCATGCATTCCTCTTTTCAGTCTTCAAGAGGAATGGGATTAAACCAAGACCAAGCATTAACCATGCTCAAACTGTATACAAGGCCCTACTGGTCATTATAGAGAAACTCTTAGTAGTCATTCTATTCCTTGTGATTGTGTCAAACTGAATACACTATCATAAAGTATTGCTTTCTAATGTAATCCAACAGGAAAAATCTCCCCCAATGTGTGCAAGAACTATGTTTTCAGTTAATATTTGCTGGTGCTCATCCCAAAAGGCTACACACATTTATAAATCTAAACAGGAAAGAAGATAGTTTGATATATTATTTTCTAGACCAGAGCCTGATTTTGAGCATTAAAATATATATCCCATAAACGAGGGAGAGAAACAATGACTAAATAAAGAGATTCATCAGTCTTTAAATCATCATTGTTTTCTGTAAGAAGCAGAGAGTAAGAAATGGCTACCATTGAAAGGTATCTACAAATTCTGCAGGTGCTCACTGAAATAACATGCAGATTATAGAGATTTTGAATTATATCAAACCAAGCCAAAACTTTTAATTGCTGCCAAATCTTAATAATTCAAACCTTATTAGAATTTTCTCATGGATATAAAAGGTACACACAATCCAAAGTTTGAGTTTCAATCGCAAAAGAAACAACATTCATTAAAAATAACCTAGCTTACACATTAACCACATGACTGAGTTTCCATTAGTCCACACAGGTTTTAATGGTTCTAGCTAATAAAAGGGAAAAAAATGAGGAAAAAAATGTAAAAAATAATTTTGAAAATTGCAAAAAAAAAAATCTACAAGAAACTAATTTTAGTGTCGAGAAAATTAAAAGATGAGTGTAATACATGTACTGCATTGAGTACAGAATCCACAGCACGGCATAACTCTGTAACTCCTTTATTCAAAACTTTTAAAGATTGTTTTTGATATTTTGAAATAGAGTAAAAGAAATGGTTGAATAGAATTTGAATGTGGTGGATCCTGCCTCGATCTGACGCCCAATGCTAATGTCTTATAATGTCTTAATATTAATCTTAATATGGTTCAAAGGTCACTGGCTATAGACAGATAGCAGAAATTAAATTGAAGGCATTCTTGTCAAATTAAAAAAAAAAAACTAAACTTAACACCAGATGAGTGATTTTTTCATCTCATGGACTTCAAATCAAAAGCATCCTTTAATCTATCTGGTCATTACACAAAATTACTATAGTTATTGTTTTTGAACCATGATTATAACTAAGACGTGTGTTCCACACATAGATAATTATAATTTTATTACAAATTCTTAATTTTGGCCAGTGACCTTAAAAGTCAAAGTTCATGAACCTGATTAAAATCCCTGTCCAAAGCAGTAATAGGAGAACAGAGATGTAAGTACATTGTACATATAAATAAGTAATATATAAGTATTAATATACATATATATATAAGTAAGTATATAAGTATCAATATATACATATACATGTCAGCAGTAAATCTACCACACTGCACACCCATACATACTTGCTGATTCGCAGCCTGCAAAATAATGGTTAATAAATACCATAGCAATGTCTTCAAAATTGATTTATCAAATAAAATAAATCTGAGTCTCAACTTTATCCTGCTTTGTATGACAATTTGATTTTCAAGTTTATCGATTTTTGTTTGAATTAAGATTTGATTCTCAAATTTATCATGTTTGTAACTATGAATATTTGATTCTCAATTCAGTTTTGCATGATTCGTATGAAAAAAATTTGATTCTAAAGTATCTCATGTTTTGTATATTATTATATTTTTTTTTTACACTACCATAAAAAACAACACATTATTAACAGCGTAGTTTGGATTCAATTCTTTGTGATCGTGGAATTAGTCTGTGAACTTAGTACATAATATAACATGTTCAGATAAGACACCTGGCATTTGCCTTAGATATCTTATAGCATTGTTGATTCATACTGTAAATTCCTTATTTTATGCGAGTACTTAATTCCGCGATTCCTGTTTTGTATCAAATCGCGAGATATAAAATCCCGAGCATCAATGTTTTTTTATAATTTCCTATTAATAGTTTAAAACTGACTGAAAAATAAAAGCAAGATTTTAAAAATCAGCGAGGGTTGCTTCTCGCTATTTTTCGCGGATATTAATTCCTTGCGTTTAATTAGAAATGTACAGTACTGTACCTTGTTATCAAAATGAATTTCAATGAATTTTCCGAATCGACTGCTGTTGTTGTTCCTGACAGTTTTGGCATTCCCAAAGGCTTCCAGCAGTGGATTAGCTGTAGAAAGACAAAGTGTGCATGGACTGAAATCTAGCTCTTGACACAACAGTTGATACATTATTCATAGAATTTCATTAAAAGAACTCTCATTATGAATTCTGGTACATGTATAATAATGATTTTGTAAACAACTCACACTCGAGTATCCTCTGCTCGAGCTGGTTGATGTGAGCGCCCCAGGACTCGGTGAGATACTTCAGGATGTACTTGGTGGACTCGGTTTTTCCGGCGCCGGATTCTCCGGACACAATGATGGACTGACTCATTTTGTTCACCTTCATATCACGGAACGCCTTGTCAGCTGAAATGTCCAGAGCAACTCATCTAAGTTACCTAGGTGACACGTATTTCAGTATCTCAACATGCTCATTTTTTACAAACGGCTTATTTATTACAATTATAATGAATATCTCAATTAATACTACAGATCTTGTCAAATCTCATTTACCTCTAGTTAGATCTTACTGAATCTTAGTTTTCCTCAAACCTAATTTACCTTGTATCTATGTCTTTTACTTCTGAATTTAACAAATTTCATAAATCTCAGATTTTATCAAACCTACTGTGTATTCCATCTAGACTCATTAGATCTTGTCCCAGCTTCTTCATTGTCATTTAGAATTCCATAAACCAAAATTGCTTACCACATACAAACTCATAATAGAATTGTCTTTGATCTGCAGATCTAGTTCATTTAACAATCTCAGTAGTTTTGTTACTATTTGAAAAATAAATATTGTTTTGGGGTATCCTTCTAGTACATGTACTAAAATAGTTTGTGTATAGCCTTCTTCTCATTTGTAAAACTGTAGGATAGTTTTCTTGTTTGATTCTGATACACATGTACTAGCACAGATAACAAGTCTCCAGTCTAATTCCACTCCCTCCTTTACTTTGAAGTTCGCGTGCCCGTTGGTCGGGTTTCCACATGATCATCAAAATAAAGGAGCTAGTGGTAGGTTTGATTTTAATCAGACTGACAAGTTTCAATCTTAAACATCATATACACTTACAGAGCTATATTATTTTTCAGTTTCAATCTATTTATACCTATAGCGTAGACATGAGGGGGGAGCGTGCCCAGTGACTTCCCCTTGTATTTCTTGATGGTGCTGGTTGTATAGAGGTCGGGGATCTCATAGTAAGGGTTAATAGCAATCAGAATGTTGGCAGTGTATGTCTGAAAGAACAAATTATAGGATAAATAAATACCATGATTAGAACGGGGGCAATTAAGATTGCTGTAAATTCCTTCTTAAACGCGAGGAACTAATATCTGCATAAAATCGTGAGAAGCAGTTCTCACAGATTTTAAAATCTCCCTTTTATTTTTCAGACAGTTTTGAGCTATATGAAATTATAAAAAAAAAAGATTTAATTCATCATTTTTTAACAAATTGAGGAATAATTTACATGTTGTAATCATAACACCTGTGAGAAAGGAGGAGGGATGTATTCAAAGCTAAGGACTCTATACAAGGTATCCTCTGAGCAGAATACTTCTATCCCTCTGAAACTGACCAGTTCTTATGATTCTATCTGCATGAGCATGGATCCAGAAAATATTACTTACGTAGATTTGGTTTTTCATGTACCGTATCCTCAGATTATTCAGGAGTGTGGCCTCATTCAGAAACATAAGAGCACCTGTAACACACCGATTCAATTTCAGACATCAAAGACATAACATGAACATACACTCACTTAACTTCAGATTAACTAAAACATTAATTATATATTAATTGTCTTTGCCAATTGTTTAGTAGGCATTGGATTTACTACATGAAACCATGCAATATCTGCATGAATAATATGAGCAAGCTGGTCTGGATGTTAAGAACATTAACTTTTCACATTGCGTCGAGAAGAGATTTTTAGCAAGAGAGAGCTTAGTTCTCGATCTGACGTCTGTGACAAATATTTAATCAATGTTACCAGATTGCTGGTTATATAATCACTGAAATCATTGTTTCTGTTTATCACTCAGATAAACCTCTGCTATACTTACAGTTGTCCTCGACATCTTTGTTGTCATATTCCTCCGCCGGAAATGTCCGATCATAGATGGCATTAATGGTCTGTAGGAAAAAATCAGAAAATGACAAACAATACACTCGATCAACCTAACAAAAATTCCACACAAAACAAGCCAAGTCCTTTATACTACAAACACATTAAGGAAACAGAGACAGAATTCCAAACTTCCTGTAAATTAAGATATAATTACTATCTTTACTTTTATTCCCCTGCCTCGGGGCGGGTTTAATGTGGGTGATGTGTAAATTAAGACTTACAGTCCCTGGGGCGTCGAACGGTTCTATAGCGATACTGTCACTCCCGATGTCCACGATGCGACCCAGCTTGAAGCCTTCGGTGGCGTGCGGCACCCAAACCTTCTTTCCCCCATCCATGGCAGGTCAGCGAGATCTGTGAAAGGTAAAGGTACGTACAGGTACAAGTTTTATACTAAAGGTATGTACAGGTACAAACTATATACTAAAGGTATGTACAGGTACAAGTTTTATACTAAAGGTATGTACAGGTACAAACTATATACTAAAGGTATGTACAGGTACAAGTTTTATACTAAAGGAATGTACAGGTACAAACTATATACTAAAGGTATGTACAGGTACAAGTTTTATACTAAAGGTATGTACAGGTACCAACTATATACTAAAGGTATGTACAGGTACAAACTATATACCAAAGGTATGTACAGGTACAAATAATATTATTTTTGTATATACTTAAAACTATATATTAAGGTATGTATATGTACATTTAAACTATACCTATATAATATATGAATGTGGAATCATCGTTGTTTGTGGGGGACCAATTATGTTTGTGGCTTTCGTGAGTAACTCAGCCCACAAATTTACATCCCTACGAACCTATATACAACTAGTACACAATCATTTGTTTAACATTTATTAAAATTATTCAGATTACACTACCAACGAAATTACATCCCCATGAACCAGGAAAGTTTTGGCTACTGCTACCCACGATCATTGATCCCCATGCATGAATAAAAAAAAAATCCTGGTTCAGTATTCTAATTCAAAAAGTATACATATATATTCATTGTATAAGAGGTACCTATAAATTTAATTTTAGACATCACAATTTCATGTCTAAGTGCATGAAATAGCTAGTTCACTTTTTTAAACCATTTATTTGAGCAATCTCTCTTTTCATGCAGACCTCAGGTTATCTTAGGCAATCAATCATGCATCAGTTTAGTTTTATGATGCAAACAATATAGCTTCTCAAATTAATACATTGCCAACAAGCTTTTAATGTGCAGATGCACATCCAAAGTTATATATAGACACTGTGTCCACAATTTATACAAGGAGGGACGCTAAACCTCTAGCTGCCGGCCTGTGTAACTTAGATCTAGTCTTAAAATATTCGGATGGACGACTTACAACCTTATATATACAGTTCTTACTATAGTTATCACATACTTCATTTGAAGTTGGAGGTAAATTTCTAAAAAAAATACTGAAATGAACATGACTTAATGGCTAGCCAATGGTGAAAAATTCTGGCAAGAATTACTAGTGTACACATTTCATTCTCTACATGAGAGAAGAACCTGCATGCATGCAGAAGAACAAACCTAACACTGTAGGAAAAACACGTAGCCTATACTGGCTCAGCATTACATAAGTTAATTAAATAATTCACTGTGAGAATCAAACTGCTTATGATGATGTTTTCTGAGGGGATGCCAAAGCTCTGGGCCTTAATTAATTAACTCAATTTAATTACCTTGACTATCTCTTATCTCTTTAATCTATATAATGAAGAAACTGTAGCTATAATATGTGCAATATCCTAAATTTTTTTTTTTACATTTATGTATAATGTTTTGCATTGAAATTAATAGTTTGTCCATTCTCTTCTTAATAGATTCAACATCATCAAAGCCAATTTTATAATAGAAATTAATAGAATTTGGTAGCAGGCAGGTTTTGCGTTTAATTTTTACTATTAAAAAAAAAAGGTTATGGTGGGTGGATCGGAGTAATAAGGTTAGAGATCTGGGGGATCCCTTTAGATCTGACATTAAAGTCTAAGCTAGACTGCTTGATATAGTCCCACAGTTAGAGGAATAGCAATTAAATTAATACATGTATAAACAAACACAGAGAGCATTAGCAAGCTTAGCCACTGATAGACAGATGGTCATTAAAAGAGTTAGCATGATTTATATGTTTTATCTGTTACATTGTATATATATATATATAAATAAAGATAACAAAACATTTTTTTGTCAATGCTACAATCAATATCAATAGCCATACATACATCATTAAACATATGTTAGTGACCTTAATTATTTCATACTTGTCATCTCTCTCTCTCTCTCTCTCTCTCTCTCTCTCTCTCTCTCTCTCTCTCTTTTTCCAACATTTGCTTAACATTTTCCTGGGGATCAATTACAGTTTTTTTATTTAATTAATGCACAGACCAAGGTATTGTAATGACTACAGATATATTATAAATAAGCAACTATATACTTTCACCAGACACAACAAAACTTCCAATATCCTGAAGAAAAAAATTGCAAAATTTACACTTGATCCATACAGCCTGCTACACCCAATAATTACAACAGTGAATTTCATCCCAGTGAGTCACGCTTTTATTGACTGATATCTAGACTGTGTAGGTAAGTTAACACACAGTCATCTCTCGTCAGTCAGCAAAAATATACACCTGTCCTCTCGTTTCCATGACAATCTACTCCTGTAGTATAGATCTACCTGGGTATTTCTCTCTTATTCCATATAGATATTACTAACAAAGAAACCTGAACTCTAAGCTCTCAATATTGATTTTGGTTCTTTCTCATTAATAAGAATGTAGCATCATTCATACAGATATATAATGACTTATATTGCACAAGTTGAAATAAAATAAAATAGATTCTGTTCAGCAATTTAATGCATGTACAGTATGAAATAGTACGTTTTATCAAGTTCTAAATTAACATACATGAATTCAAAGCATTTCAAAATTTACTTCAATATCAGCTTATAAATATATACATATAAAAACTGTATAATTTGATCTTCATAATACCGTTTCATTTGGTACAGAAATTAAAGCAATTGTTTGAAAGATAAATAGGTTGTTTATCAATTTGCATATTAAAGAAGAAACTATTGTGCCCTTAAGTTAAAACTAAAATTTCCAATGAGTACTAAACCTTCACAAACCAAGTCAGGCTACATCAAAAGTTGTAGACAATTATCATTATACTCAGTTAAATTTCTAGGTCATTCATCATTATTTCAAAATATACCTGTTTGTTTTATAAGGGGGAATAATGTATAGTGTAGATTCTGAGATGTATTGAAAGCTTTAATCTCAAGAAAACCAACAGATCATGGATTAAAAAATAAGGCGTCAATTGGTATGCCTGCATATAATGATTACCTGGTAGCTAATGGTCCCTAAATAATTAACCCCGAACACTGAAAACTTTCTGATAAGAGAGACCGATCCGCCCCAATACGTTTGTCTATCGTGATGCGTCAGATGGAATGCCTCTGTTATTGTCTAGCTACAAACCCTCCTCCAGTTACATAATGTTAAAAGCTCAAGTCTTTGTTAATCTGTAATGATTACGAGTCGAAACATATACCCCGTGGCCTTAGACTGCTTATCGCGATATGCACGTTAAAAAAATACAGTACTGTAAAAAAAAAAAAAGGTGGATCTCGAATTTGTGTAACTGTATCACACGAAAAAACCAAGACGTGTTTCTATCAAATTCAGTGAATGACATTAAATATACGTTTAAAGATTTAATAAACTCATAAAAAATACGGTAAATATTATTGCCTACCTCCCTCGGGACGGGAAAACAATCGTCTCAAAGGTCTACGGCGAGATCAGGTGTGACTTCCGGTTACAGGTACCGGTGAATTGACATTCTATAAATAGACCTGCGTAGCCACTTTGCGCACTATTTTGTTCAGACAGGTAGTCGGTAAGGCTAAAAACAGGAAAAATCCAACAGGCGCTCCCAATCTTTTCAGGGGAATATTTATAATAATACATGTTTTACAAGACGAAAAAAAAAAGAAAAGAAAAGAAAAGAAAAAACAAAAACAAAAACAAAAATAAAATTTTGCATCAATAGGGCCTACATGTTACCATTATCGTTATTAGAAAAATATTTTTTAAGGTATCCGATCCATAATAGCCCCAGATTTAATGAATTTGGGTGCATAACAGATATGTATGGGCTTAATACTCAGTATACTTAGACATAATTTTTATGTTTAAGTATCAATATGTAAGAGTGGAGTGTGGCCTAATTAATGACCTTTTCATTTTCTTGAAGAGTCGCCCCCTTTTATTCTATAAAAATTAATTTAAAAAAATCGTTACGGTTTAAAATTTATTTTCAATAGTTTTTGTATTCCTAATGATAAAATACATCTTTCCACCTCAGCATTTATTAATATTCCTAGTATTTACTTTTTTATTTAAAAAATGTGCTTGTCCCCATAGATCATAATGCAATCTTCATTAATTAATTACTTCTTAGTTAATAATATTTTTGAAAATTTCTCTCGGTAAATCTTCTTTTACTCTAAAACGCTTTATATTAATATCATATTCAAGGTTGGAAAAATTAGATCCTGATATGGATCGGATACCTTAAACTTAATGCATATTTTTTTTGGTTATAAACAAAGGTATTCTGATCGCCCACTCCACATGTAAGTAATTATAAGTGCTGTACATGTATATATATATATATATTTTGTATTTCATTAATTATTAATTTGAGAATAATTGAGAGAATTTGCGAAATATTGAGAAACCTATATTTTATGAGATAACGTTATTCTAACCAAACATGGCATAGCACGCAATTCTACAAAATATTAATTTTAATGATACATGTATAAGGAAAATAATATTTTAACACCAATTTTACGCAAGAACTATTGTAAAAAGATAATAATAAAAGATAAAGGGATATTAGTTCCATAGATTCTAAATCCGATAAAATGCCATTATTTTGTCAAAAATAGTTTATCTGAAGATGGAAGAAAAATTATTCTTACAAAAAATTAATCAAAAGTCAGTTAAATCATTTTGAAACCTTCCAAACGAGTAAAATGATCGGGAAGTATAAACTAGCTGCAATAATTTAGCACTTTCACGTTTCCATCTTTTATATGGAGTGAGGGGATGTGAGAGCTTATGACAGACAAATCGAAGAAAACTACATTGATAGTTGTAGCTAAAGTTTAAAAAAAGAAAAGAAAAACCTATGGAGTCTTGTTAAAAAACTTCGTTAAGAAATGACTTGAGAGTATTCCTATATGTATGAAATGCCATTTGTTAAAGGTATATGTGGCGTATTTTTGGTAAATAACAATAATAAGATCTGATTATTTGCTTCATTTCTTTACTTAAAGATAGGACTTTCACACAAATTACGCTTTATAAGTCAATCGCATAACAAAGATACAAGAAATCAAAAACATATTTTTTATTTTTTACCGGCACGGTAAAAAATACAAAAGATTTGAATAACCCCGCCTTAAATGGGTCACGTGACATCCATCTTGGTCTATCAACAAGAATGGCGACGACAAGAATGTTAGGTATACCGTTAAAGTTTGACAGATTTGGCAATGAATTTAAAGAAAAAAGAGACAGACTGACAAGGATAGGAACAAAGGGAAGATTGTCATCGGAGACCATGTAGATGGATGGAACAGGAATTAAAGCCAAATTAAACTTAAGTTTCCATGATGAAGTTGTAGGGGTTTTGCTATAGTCAGGTTCGTGCTCCATGTGTTCCGTGTCTTTACTTTATAAGTTTTAAACCACAAGTGGATTTTCGTTTAGAGGAATTTTTGAATAACGAATAAATAAACACTCTCAGTACATCACTACATGCATCCCTCAGGGAGAGGTACATGTATTTACTCCGTTTACCGTGTCGATGATGCTAAAATCGTGTTTCGTCTTTATTACACGTAATTAACAATTTATATCGTTCTACATTAATGAATATCGGAATAATAATGCTTCGAGTATCATCTGATATAAGAATTATCTAATTTAAGACATGAAAAACGTGATGCTAATTTGTAAACAAACTCTTCTTCCATCGTGTTTTCAATGCTAGGTTTTCCCGCACTCATGCGCAGTGGCGTTATAAATGGCGAATAACATTAATATTCATCAGACGTATAGCAAAGTTTAGAGACAAATAACTAAAGACAGAACATGTTTTATGGGCCTAGAGTTTGTGAAACGTCTAATTATAAGAAGCATAATGTATATTTTTACTCAAACTCATGTCAAAAATTTTACTCCAAATACGCCACATATACCTTTAACAAGAATATGTTAGCCGCGGATATATTTTCAAAATCTATCGCATATAAAACGATAATTCATTAAGTTGGAAAACAAAAACCCAAGAAATCCAAGTAGCTAATTAAACCTACTTCAGATAGGTAAATAAAGTTATGTAGGTAAATCAAGCTACGTAGCCAAATCTAGTGATTGAACTGCACCTGGCAATGGTTTTAATGAAGAAGGAGTTCCAGGTACACAATTGCTTTGTTGACATTGTTGCAGTTTCTGACTATAAAAGGTAAGCCCGCATGTGTCTGCATTTTTGCTTCTATCCAAATTTTTCCAGGCGCAGAACTCTTAGTCTCTTACCATTTTGCTTCGTATGTTTTCAGTTTGACTTTATACCCCCAATGAAAAAAATAAAAAATTTAAAGCATTTGTTTTTATCATTTTGTTTATAGGCATTCCCGAGAAAGTCGGAGATCTAAGCAAACTTATCACTGCGAACCACATACAAATAATGTACGATTCTCCCCCAAGTTCAGGCTGATCTTGCACGAGACCAGAAAATCTTGTAGAACTTTCTTTAAAAGGCAATATACATAAAACATGTTAGCTGCTGTTGTGGTAGCAGGGCACTGAGATGAAAAAACAAGAGGCCGATGGGCCACATCGCTCACCTGAGGAACAATAGGCATGATAAAATCAGCTTTATGGAGTCATAATACAAAATATCAGGAAAATGTGATATAATACATTTAGATCCTGTATAAATAAAAATTCCTTTCCCCCCTGAATGTTCTTATGTTTATAATCAAGTCCCTTTTCTAACAGGATGATTTATAGTCATATCACATGTTGAGCATTGCAGTTCTAAAAAAGATCATCAACAATTGATTATATATGAGATATAAACCTACATCAAACTCTGAACCCCTTTTGAGGTCCAAGAATCGTCCAGGGGCCAAAGTCTAAAAAAATTTAAAAGAATCAGCAATATGTCAAAATGCTTGCATGTAAGTCAAATCATATGCTTCCACACAAGTTTCAGCTTTTCTGGCCTATTGGTTTCTGAGAAGGAGATTTTAAAAACTTTAACTTATATATTCCTATGTAAAAGTTTGACCCCCCATTGTGGCCCCACCTTACCCCCAGGGATCAGGATTTTCACAACTTTGAGTTTACACTACCTAAGGATGCTTTCACACAAGTTTCAGTTTTCCTGGCTGATTGGTTTCTCAGAAGAAGATTTTTAAAGATTTACTCCATATATTCCTATGTAAAAAATCAACCCCTATTGTGGCCCCACCCTACCTCTGGGGGTCATGATTTTCACAACTTTGAATCTACACTTCCTGAGGATGCTTCCACACAAGTTTTAGATTTCCTGGCTGATTAGTTTCTGAGAAGAAGATTTTAATAAAGATTAACTCTATATATTCCTATGTAAATATTCGATCCCCCTATTGTTGCCCCACCCTACCCCCGGGGGTCATGATTTTCACAACTGTGAATCAACACTAACTAAGAATACATGTAGTTTCACGTAAGTATCAGCTTTCCTGGCTGATTGGTTTCTGATTGTTGAAGATTTACTCTATATATTTCTATGTAAAAATTTGACCCCCCCCCCCCATTGTGGCCCCACCTTACCCCCAGGGATCATGATTTTCACAACTTTGAATCTACACTACCTAAGGATGCTTTCACACAAGTTTCAGATTTCCTGTCTGATTGGTTTCTTAAAAGAAGATTTTTAAAGAATTACTCTATATATTCCTATGTAAAAATTTAACCCCCATTGTTGCCCCACCCTACCCCTGCGGTCACGATTTTCACAACTTTGAATTTACACTACCTGAGGATGCTTTCACATTAGTATCAGCTTTCCTGGCCAAATGGTTTCTGAGAAGAAGAATTTTCAAAGATTTACTCTATATATTCCTATGTAAAAATTTGACCCCCCATTGTGGCCCCACCCCCCTCGGGGGTCATGATTTTCACAACTTTGAATCTAAATTACCTGAGAATGCTTTCACATAAGTTTCAGCTTTCCTGGCCAAATGGTTCTTGAGAAGAAGATTTTTGAAAATTTCATGAAAATTTTCAATAATTTCTAATTATCTTCCTTTGTAAAAGGTCGTGGTCCTTAATTTCCATACATGTAACTTTGAATCCCCTTTGCCTAAAGGTGCTTTGTGCCATGTTTGGTTGAAATTGGCCCAGTGGTTCTGGAGAAGATGTTGAAAATGTGAAAAGTTTACAGACAGACAGACAGACGGACGACAGACAAAATGTAATCAGAAAAGCTCACTTGAGCTTTCAGCTCAGGTGAGCTAAAAAACCAACAGGTATGAACATGACGTAGCAGATGACACACATACATGTATATTTACCTAAGGTATCTTGCTTCATGTGTTTAGACAGCCATGGGTAGGAGAGAGCAATTAATACAGACTCCGGACTCACTCACAGTGGCTTGAAACGATGCAGAAGTTAGCCTTTCAGATAACATGCCGGTAAAGGGAGATAGGTAAAGTTAGCTACTAGTAACTGGCTACTAGTAACTGGCTACGAGAAGTAAGAAAAGCTAGCTACTAGTAACTGGCTACGAGATGAAATAAAAGTTGGCTACTAGTAACTGGCTACGCGAAGTAAGAAAAGCCAGTTACTAAAAATAAAGATATTTGTAACAAAATACGATAGTAGCTGACGACATAAGAAAGACATCTGAGAAAATGTGTCGTAATATCATGTGGGTGACATTATATAAATAGTGCCTGCTTGGGAGGGTACCAGTTGAAATTGACACCCCGAGAAAACCATTGTCAACCGACGCGAAGCGGAGGTTGACAATGGTTTTCGAGGGGTGTCAATTTCAACTGGTACCCTCCCAAACAGGCACTATTTACTTTATTATACTGAATGTCATAATTTTTATAGCAAATTTTACTGCTTTTATATAGAAAAGACGTGAATTCTACGGCGAACCGTACGCGCATAATTAACGCGCATGTAACAATTCGTTCTATCGGCCCGTTGCTAAGCGTGCGAGGGAGAGAGAACGGATTGTCAACTGCGTCTAAACCAATCAGATTGCAGTATTTAACATGAAAGTATAATAATATAGAATGTGGTTAGCAACACTGGTACATATCCTTAATCTATATATACAGCTACTTGAGATATATTGACAAAACCGCCATTAAATATAGATATTTGTAAGTAAATGCACTAGTAGGTGACGACATAACGATAGATATCTGAGAAATTGTGTGGTAATATTATGTGGATGACTTTATAGAATGTTGAAATTAGCAAGACTGGTATATATTTTTAATCTACATATACAGCTACTTGAGATATATTGACAAAACCCTTAAAAATTAAGATAATTGTAACAAAATGCAGTAGAAGCTGTCGACATAAAAAGATATTTCTGTGTAATTGTATCGTAATAGCATGTGGATGACCTGATACAATGCTGATATTAACAACCCTTGAAGATGTCTTCAATCTTTACGTACGGCTACTTGAACTACATGGAAAAATTGTCTTATCATAGAGATATTTGGAAAGAAATGTACTGGTAGCTGAGGAGATTAAGAGAAATATCTGAATAATTTTGTTGTAATATCATGCGGATGACATGATAGATTGTTATAGTTAATAACACTTGTTGATATTTTTAATCTATATGTACTGCTACTTGAGTCAAATAGACAATATTGTCTAATATAGAGATATGTTAAACGAAATGCATCAATTACTGATGAGAGTATGAGAGGAATATGAGTACTTTTAAGGTATAATCATATATATAACCTAGTCAAATGTTGATTTAACATCACTTGTAAATATATCACAAAAGATGATAAATCATGTGGATAATATAGTGCAATGTACATATTAAGAACACAAATAGAAATCCCATGTATGTTTTGTCACTTGAACAGTAACTAGTAACTAGCGGCCAAGTTTTCGTTCATCTCGTAGCCAGTTACTAGTAGCTAGCTTTTCTTACTTCGCGTAGCCAGTTACTAGTAGCCAACTTTTATTTCATCTCGTAGCCAGTTACTAGTAGCTAGCTTTTCTTACTTCTCGTAGCCAGTTACTAGTAGCCAGTTACTAGTAGCTAACTTTACCTATCTGGTAAAGGGGTCTTTGTTGACATATATTATCGTTTTACTAACAGCGTGCCAGTTTGCTTGTCGACCCGTACTAAATTTGTATATGCTGATTATCATATTACTCATCGATAGGTTGTTCGATTTCATTGATGTTAATACTAATTTGCATATCAAACACAAAATCCAGAAACACACTGACCAATCACATTCCAAGATTTTTTGGTTGTGAATATCAACACGTGGTCAGTCCAAAGCTTGTTGTTTGTTAAATGTATTAAATACATATGCCAAGAAATAAGTAATATCTAGTAGTATGCCTACCCAATTTTACTTGGAACTCCTCGACCTGATCTTCTGAATAAGGTACCAACACTTGCATACCGTTTCATCCATTTTAATACCGTTAAAAACGCTAGAGATGGGAAGATGGGCAATGTATTCAAATGAAACAAACGTCCCCCAACGTTTTTACTTGTGTTATATTACGTTCCAGAGCAAAAGATGCAACCATTTCATGATAGAAAAAATGCTTTTGTTTGTTTCTTTGTTCGTCCGATTCCAGTCGTATATTAAAATCAAAGTACTGAAGTACTGATGGGAGTTGATTTTATCGACTATTATTTATTTTTAAATCAACGATATGTAAAATTTTTTTGCATGGCAAGTAGTTTCATAGACCCCGTTTCCTATATGTATTTGAATTATACACATTTTTTATAATATGAATTCTTCGACAGGAATTACGTGAAAACACCATATGAATCATATGTAATATTCAAATAATTAATTCCATCAAACTACGTATCAGTAATCGAAATATTTCTGAGAAATTGTATGGATCCAAGCACTATAGAACTCTAGTCTCGTTCAACCAGACGCTCGTCTGTCTCCGTTAATCTCCGACAAGCGGAGATTAACGGAGACAGCCGAGCGTCTGGTTGGACGAAACTATATTGAACTCTGGCGTAGGAATACATACAATGTACGAATATAAAAAAATATCTATATTGTTCATACTAATTAAAATCTGACTATTTACAAGGTATCTATAAATAAGTGTCCTTGAAAAACTATGCTTTAGAATACCTTACATCAAATTTATCGATTATTTTCAAGAACTAAATGTTGTCAGCGGTGTTAATTTGTGCTTAGGTCCAAACACTGTTTCACTTTCGGTTTGCCTGAGTAACTGCATAGGAGAGTTGATTAAAATCAACTCCCAAAAATCACTTATTTATAATTCATATTTTTTTATATTTATCCAACGATAGATGAATGGCCGATTTTATGATACCGAACTATGTATACTTAAGGTGGAATTCACTGGTTAAAGTTTTATAACGTATTTCTAGCCATACATATTTAATACGTTTAACAAACAACAAGATTTGTACTGTCCACGTGTTGATATTCACAACCAAAATATCATGGAATGTGATTGGTCAGTGTGTTTCTGGGTTCTGGGGTTCTGTGTTTGATATGCAAATTAGCATTCGCATCAATGAAATCGAACAACCAATCGATGAGTAATATGATAATCAGTATACAAAATTTTAGCACGGCCCGACAAGCAAACTGGCACGCTGTTACATGTAGTAAAACGATAATAATTTATCATGTCATCTCCCTCTTCAGAATCAGTGAGTCAATGTTAACCAAACTTGGCACACAGTATCATTTTTCAAAATACTTTGAAGAATGTCTAATAACAGTAATGTCTTTCATCTATGATGGAAAGGATATAGTTATAAAATAATGAAATTGGGACCCAATACTAACATGGACAGTAATATATCAAAACTTTGAAGCTCAAGACTATAAACAGGTGATGTTAGAGGTAAGCTCCAATGACGGGCCAATTTTGAATCTCATCTTTAAACAAAATAGAAAAATGTTTTTAAATTTTACCCTGACCAAAGATTTACAACATGTGATATCAATTATGTGCTATAGCATCATAAATTACATGTATGTTTCATTTATATTGTACACATTTTATTAAACACTTTTTTTTAAGAAAAAGAACTTTTACTAAGGTAAGCAAGGTGGCCTTTTCCTACCATGGAACCAAATAGCAAATAGACAAGTGATACAAAAATAACTAGGTAAAAAAGACTCAGAAAGACATTTTATAGAATATACTTGTATTATTCACAAGAATTAAACTTTAAGATAATTTTTTTAGGAATTAGTGTTGCTGACTAGTCCGAAACATCTTACGTTGTCCTGACTTATTTAACGATTTTGATACATGTATTTACTTGGCAAGTAAAATATCAAAATCGTTAAAAAGGCCAGGAAAACGTCAGATATTTCGGACTAGTTGCCGACCAGTCATTTAATTGTTATCTCAGTTGGCGCCAGGAAATGACTACACAATCAGCCTTTGCTGTGTCCTTGCTACATTGACTGTGAGAAGACGATAAAACATGGCTCCACAGGAATAGGTTTGTAGCTTGTTACTTACTCTTTAGTACATGAACTGAGGAAAGTTTCAAAAGTTGATGAGGTCTTTGAAGAGAGATTAGGTTTTTAGATCACCTTAGCTATTTGACTTATTTCTGCAGACTGTTGATTGAACTGTGAATTTTATATCGTCTTCTTTATCATGCTTCTCTCAATCATTTTTAGATCACCTGGTTCTATTGGCCAACTGAATTTATATGCCATTACTTTGGATCCATCATCATATTTTTTTTTTAAATCGTCTCCTCAGAACGATTGGCAATAGAGGTATCAGGATAAAAATTTTGAGAAAGTAAAGATACTATTTTTTAAATCTTGTTCTAGATATTCATCCAGTTCCTATCTGAGGGTTTTATATGTATTCATATATGCTTGGTTTAAGTTATGGTCCATAAGATGTCAATCTTTTTGTCCGTTATGGTCAATAGTTATCTGGCTTTTGCAGTGTATGATAATATTAAATCCCAAATTGATTAGTTAAACACTGCCTACATACTATTTTATTATTAGAACCATTTTAACAAGAGCTTGGACTTTGGGTAGTTGTGTCAAACAGCTATGTGACGTAGGTCTGTCTATTTCGTTGCTGGCCACTCAGATATGGCACTTTGAAATCAACAAGATTTGTCTGGCTTTTGAGCTAAGACTACGCGATCGGTGTATATTTCACTTGAAACCAGTGTCATTTTAACTTGTTTTGACGCAATTAATAGATAGTTACGTCCCACTGAAAGTCCAAGCTCTTGTTAAAATGGTTCTATATGTAGTAAAACTGCACCGTGTTTCATAAATGTTAATATCCAAGGTGATGTGTACCTTCCAAATCACATGTGTATATACACATGTAAGAGTTAGAATGCTGATTGATATACTGTATACAAGGAAATATTCGCCCCCGTTTTATTTTCGCCCCTTTCGCCCTCGTTGTCAGCGGGCAAATTTAAGACTGGATTAACACCAACGTCTCAAATTATCTCTTTTTAAACAAAAGTATGTATGGGCGAATTCAAGACGGGCGAAATTGTTTGCAAGTGTGGAAGGGCGAAAATTAAACGGGGCGAAAAAAACTGTATATAATAATATTGTTGTAGTATTATGAAAAGCCTTACCTCCATTTATATCACATGGCGTATACAAAAAGATGTACCATAGATAAAGTGCCAATGTTGGGGGGATATCTCTGTCTTGTAATACATACAAACCACTTACTGCAAATTTTTGATGAATAAATATGCGTGACTGAATTCATCAGCATTGGATACTTGTTGATTGTTTTACAAATAATTAATGGTGCTGTTTATTTGTAGGCTCTGACGAACTATGATATGGTCATGCATACATTGTTTTACTGTCATCTTGGAATTCAAATGTGGTGCGTTTGATACCGGTGTCAGCCTCACAGAAGTGACCTCGCTTTGGTTCCTTTCTTGTTGCTGACACCATCACATTTTTGTGTATTTTTTATGACCATGTCGGTACGTGAATTTCATCTCAGATCTAGGTTTACAGGGTCACTATGGGATACTGAAAATGAGTGTGAATTCAGCATGTCAGCGATACTAAAATTTTGGATGGTCGTTAATTACGATTAATTCAAACCAAGTTTGCAGGGAATATAATTATTTTATTATTATTTTTAATTTTAATAATTTAATAAATTTGATAAATTTTAATTTATTATTTTAATAATTATTTTATAATTATAATGTGTTTTTTGTGTAATTTGTCAAAAAGGTTTAAGAAATAATTCAAAGTTGAATAAATGGCAGACAGCTGAGGTATTAAAAGAGTGTGGTATGTAGATGATTTGTGATGTGTAATGACTAAGATGCACAAAATGAAAAGTATTGTGACTGTGTTAGGAATTGTTTTTCTTGATTAAAATTAAGACAGCATTTGCTGCTGTTATCCTAATATCTTTAGTTCATGGCATTAACTTTCCACATTTTTTCTTCTTTGGAACAACAATTTTACCGAACTCAGCACCCTTGGATAAGAAGAGGCTTTTACATTTGTTAAAATTGTGATTAGGACCAGAACCTCTTACAAGGGGAAATGATAGAAAACTAAAAAAAAATGTGAAGGTGTTTTAAAACAATTCTTTACCAGAATCATACGTCAACATTTGCTTAGGATGTCTTAATTTTAGATTCTTTATACATGTAAATGGAAAAAGGTCAACATTGGCCATAAGTGTTTAAGGGTTACAATGGAAGAAGGTCAACATTGGCCATAAGTGTTTAAGGGTTACAATGGAAGGTCAACATTGGCCATTGGTGTTTAAGGGTTACAATGGAGATCTTAATGTTTGATTGTATATTCTTCTGAAGGGTTTGTATAAATTTTAATTTATGAAATTAACAATAAAGTAAGCTACATGTAGCTTGTATTACAATTGTGGTGCGTGAAGCTCAACTTTATTGACAAATTGTTGCAAAAGATCACCCTTAACCAGATAAATAAACTTTTGAATTCCTTAGAATGGAAATAGTTAGGGCATCTCGCTAGCGCAAACATTGGAAACAGTTTATACCCGAACAATTTTCACTTTTTTTAGGTATTTCACTTCTGTTGATTTCATTTAACTTGCCTCTGAATTTTTGTTTACAGCATACCCAGCTACATCCCACTAGAGTGAAGAAGTGTGATCCGTGTCAGTGAATACAACATGTTATACCTTCAGAGGTGGATGACATTGTTTATAAAAGAAATGCACATGTATGAGGCAAATAAAGAGATAAATTCAGAAGTAAAATGTCCGATGAATTATTTTTAAAAGAATTTGTTTAGAAATTAGACCAAGTCCAAAACTGGCGCAACTTTTGTGTGACATAGATTGTAATGTATTTGCCTATCAATCCGTATTTAGCGTAGAGCAACAACTGATGCAGCTGTGGGGTTGGCTTATCATTATAAAATTATCACAACTTTCTTGCTAATTACTAGACTAAGTAATTAAGATTGATCTGCATTTATAATTTCACCAATATCAGGGGCGTTTACACTGGATGTGTCCCTTCTAATATCAGCCCTAAATGAGCAACACAAAACACATTTTTTTATGTGCATATACATAATCTGATTTTTTTCCCCTTCATTTTCTAAAGTTGTGTTCCAGTTTTAGCCAAACAAAACATCATTTAAAAATTGCAAACATTATATAAAGAGTCGTTTCTAAAATTATTTAACAAATACAAAAAATAATAATGAGTAAAAGGAGTATTAAGATACTAAAATAAAATAACAGAAACTTAAATATCACAAAAATGTTAACAAAACAATAAAAACTCATCCATGCAAAATTGAAATACAATCAACAATACCTGTACATGTACATCATACATTCTATCTCTCAATCATTATTAAAAGGTTGATATGGATTCTTATTGCAAAAAGAACAAATCAACTCCCTTAAAAAACCCACAGAATCTTTGAAAACACTTTAGTAATTTTTTTTTTTTTACATCAGTTAATTTTTGAAAACATTCGTATTTATAAGAATTTTGTGTACGATTGTTCTTGATAGACTTTAATGTCAAAACAGAACTGAGTGAATTCCCAAAACTGATTTTCTAGACAAAATATGAACTTTTATAAAACATGGTCAATCTCATTGAATATTATGCAGGATGTTTGAAAACATAAGATCTCTCGTCGTCATGGGGTCCGTACAAAATGGAGATTGTTCGTATGGATTTTTTCAATGATGTGACAGCACTGTATATTCCAATTTTTGAATATTCCAGTTTTACATGTTCAGTTTACAGTTTGTTTAGGTTAATTTTTGCACATCCCCATCGGCCATGAGCAAGGTTAACTCGATCACTGCATGCTCATGTATGAAAATATTTACGGAATTTCGGAATTTATATGTCAATGTAAATGATTAATTTTCTAATTTTTCATGAGCATATAGATGTAATGAAGAAAAAAAATGAAAAAATGAGAAGAGAAACTATCTTAAGTATAACATTAACATATATTCAATATATATTTTGTAGAGGAATGCCTCACTATATCAAGTCTACAAGTTCATGCATGCATTGATCAAGATAGGAGGGGGTCCGAAGGATAATAAATTATTGTCTTTGCCAGGGGGAGGGAGTCCGAGGCCAATTTTAGGTAATTTTAATGTGAGAATTTAATAAATTTGAATTTTCCAGGGGGTGGGGGTCCGGCCCCCCTTAACCCATCTTGCGCATGGAGTTGATTTGCCACAACTTGTTAAACTACATGTTCTCTTCTGCTAATATATCTTAACGGTCCAATTTTAGATGAACTGTGGTTCTTCTGACCAGAATATTACGAATAAGTTGATCGCTCATCAAACGTCTGCCACAGTAAAAAAATAAATCCAATTCCACGTGACCTCCACTTCATCATGGGATTGACTTTCATTATGTTTGTTCACTGGAATCATACATATTTGGCTCGGATATAAAGGCGGTTCAGTGGATTCATAGATACGCTCGGCCAATCTTCATTGCTCGTCACACTTGTATCACATTCATCTTTTCCCAACGGTGGCCATAACTGATAAATCTTCAGGGCCCCGCCTTACGCTGATTAATATCTTGGATGGCAGTTACAAACCTCGACCGAATCTCTTTGGAGCTGTCCAGAAATGAAAATGCATAAACAGGCTTATCTATCTATCTATCTATCTATCTATCTATCTATCTATCTATCTATCTATCTATCTATCTATCTATCTATCTATCGATCAGACAGACAGACAGACAGATAGATAGATAGATAGATAGATAGATAGATAGATAGATAGATAGATAGATAGATAGATAGAGTACCGATCAGACCCAACCTAACAGAAAGTAAACCCCAACTAAACCCTGGGTTTACTTTCTGGGTTTACTGTGGGTTTACTAGAGTGGACCCAGAGTAAACGCAAAGTAAACCCAGAGTGGACAAAGAGAGTAAACCCAGTCAGAAGTACATGTATACCCCTGAAAGCAGACGCTAACTGTGTATTCGGAATATACAAGGGGCAGGAATTACAGTCAGTAGGATAATGATATAAAATACGGGTCTGCTTCACACTTCAGTGCGTACAGTTGACCTCAAAAGTAATTTCCAAGTAAACACAAAGTAAACCCCGAGTAAACCCAGATTTTCAAAATGTAAACCCATGCAGAGTAAACCCCAAGTAAACCCAAAAAGTAAACCCGGGGTTTAGTTGGGGTTTACTCTGGTGTTAGGTTAGGTCTGATCGGTACTCTATCTATCTATCTATCTATCTATCTATCTATCTATCTATCTATCTATCTATCTATCTATCTATCTATCTATCTATCTATCTAACTGTATCTATCTATCTATCTATATATCTATCTATCTGTCTGTCTGTCTGATCAGTTTATCATGGAGACCTGTTAATGAACTAAGCTTATAAGTATTGTTATATTAGAATTAAAATATTTTAGTTTGAATTAAAGAATAATGAAGGCCGCTGACGAGATCTTTTTTTCAGCGTGTCTTTGTCTACAGGTCATTAAAACTGCATAAAAGATTTCGATCAAAACGGTATTGGTACCTGGTACAGAACTTGTAGGTTCTGGGGGGTAGGTCGTCCACGAAGGACTGAGTGACGTTCCATTGATACCTGTCATTCATATCGTCGGTTTCCACCGTGACCAAAATATCGTCAGCAGGAATGATGGACCGGAACACGTCCGCCACCTGAGACCCAGAACTTCCGGTCGACCCTGTGGCCCCGTCCCGATCTTCTTTTGTATTCTATAAATAGAAAGTCTGAATGTTAGTTTACATATACATGTATACATGTATGCGAAAACAGGGTTTTACTAGAAAAAAGTCGGGTGTTGCTTAATCCTTATTGTTTCTATCAACACAAAAATGTAGAGTAAAAAATATACATGTATGAACTAATCATGGCCACCATTTTGATAATGTTCAATATTTCTCTTTTTCCACTCACCTGATTGTATCTGCTTATGATAGCAAGGGCTGACCTAAACACAAACACTGAGGTAGTTAGTTCACACGCATGCGCCTTTTTGCCGACAATGTCCCGGATGTTGCACCAATGCACCGCACTATAGGTACATAGCTCACCAACGTTCAATTGAATTTTCTACAAAGAATTCATGTATGTGTTTCAGATCTGTAACATCGATTTGTAACCAAATGCATTGAACGTGACGTTATTCATTGGAGCCAAAACTATAAACAATCTTTACATATACTTATAGGAATGTCATAATTATACTCCGTTTTTTTTATATCATTGACATTTAGTGAATGGTATAATAACTCAGTGTTAGCATACATGTGTCATTTTTTTAACTATGTGTATTAAAATTGTTTCATGAAATAACATGGTACTGAATACATTAAGTAGGGAGACTCACGGGGTGGGGCAGTAATCGTCTGATGGCGGACACCCACTCACACAGATCGTCGTGGTTCTCACACTGTCGGAATCATAATAGGAAGCAACATTTAAAATGTATGTTTAAACATCGACACACAAAATAAAGAATATGATATAAGTAAGGATATTTATAAATTGTGATTTGCAAACTCATTTTTGTTGTGTGTTGGCCTAAAGAACGACATGCACATAGGATTGGAAACCGACTTCAGTTTTGTAATTTGGTTTTTTTTTTGGTGCTACATTTTAACAGGTAATGTACACACAGTCTTCCAATGGTAGCAATAAACGAGGCCGACGTTCAGATTAACCCTAAAACTGACCAGTTCCATAACATGTACAAACATAATTTTAAACTTAAATATCTAGATTTTCACTAGATTTCAATCTACTCAAGATACGTTGTATCGCATCGTAAATATACATACGTAAATATGTAAAAACACTGACTTATAAACAGGGATGGCGAGCGATTGCAGAATTGCTAATCGGTTGATCGCAATTCGTTCCGACAAATTAACCGGTTACTCGTAAAAAATATTATAATTTCTAATTATCATATGTTAAAAATCATAATCAAGAAAAATATTAGGCACGTAATGTTCATTGGTCATTTTTACATGCGTTATTGATAATGATATTTTTAAACAAAATATAATGGTCTTTAACTCAACAAATGTATAGTTCTAATGAAATCATTGATACATGCACATGTATACATCACAGTATACCATTTTAACAAGACCTTTGACTTTCGGTAGGATGTAACTATCTTTTTCTTGTATCAAAACAAGTTGAAATGTCTCTGGTTTTTAAGTGAAATATGCATAGATTGCGTAGTCCAGAAAAATGTTGTTAATTCGTAGAGCCGTGGCAGAGTGGCCAGCAATGAAATGGACAGCTAGGCCTTCGTCACATTGCTGCTTGACACAACAAACCAAAGTCCAAGCTCTTGTTTAAATGGAGTTATTTTTCTTGTCAGAGGATCAATGCCCCTTAAAGCTGAATGTTTTCGTACCTGGAGGTAGTAAGTTCTACAGCAGGTGTGGATCTCAAACACGTTGTCACGGTCAAACTGAGATCTAGGTACAGCAAAACAACAAACAACTTGTTATAAGAATACACTTCATTTCTAAAGGCATCTAATGGTTATTAATATTGAATTTTGAAAGAGAAAAAACTAAATGAGATTTAGATCAGTGTTCTTGTCACGGATATTAGATAAGATTGTCAACAAATCGTATAAAAGTAAATTAATTTTATTTTTTGACGTCTTTCATGTCTTTTTCAGCCTTACGATGATATTTCTTGTACTCCATTTACACTATTCTTTGGAATCACACCCAACGCCTCTATGGACTGTATATGAAATGAAAAACAATAATATAAAAATGTTATCATGACACCCCTGCGAATGTGTTCGGAATGTTTTCTTTATCGTTGCAAAGTATGTAATAAATTTAGAGGTGCTCGAATGAGACTTCGCCGAGATTTGTTCAGTTCCTGTGAAAATTCGAGCGGAAGTATAAGTGTTCGGATAATATTCTCAAAATACGTAAGTACTGGCCGTTTTTCATTTCATATCTTACTTTGATTTATGTTAAAACATGAAAATATATTAAGATATATGTCTTATTTCATCATCTAGCGGTTATTTTAACTAAACGATGATATTCAGAAAAGAGTTATCGTTCGTGTTCAACAACTCTACACGTGGTTGAAAATGTAAACATTGGGTTGCTTGATAAAATCATAGCCATGTTTTATGCTTTTAGTGTGCAATACCATGCTTTTTAAAAAAAAAAAATTGGTGTCTGTTTTGTATAAAAACCTAGTATATCGAGTCATTTTCAAGTAACATTCTGCATAAAATAGTATAGTATGTTTCACTATTGATGCTATTACTAGGTCAGGCGCGGATCGAAAATTAATCCTTAGAGCAGATCGCTACTAAGCATGTTAATTGTTGCAACATCAGAAAAAACGTATATTATCTCTTGTCACATTTAGTTCTAGAACTCATTTTATCGACCAATTAATGAAGATAAAGTTTAAAATCGATAAACGTCTAAAGTTTATATTTGATTACAAGTACCTAGATTCTATGAAATAGACTATAAACACGAGGTACGATTTTTACTGCGAAACTGAAAGGGTCAACTAAAACCACGTGGTCTAAATTTAAATGACAATAACATTCGCAGGGGTGATGACATGTGGTGTTAACGAACAGTGTTCAAATTCAAAAGTCCAAAGGAAAATTACAAAACAGGAGCAGAGCGAACACGGACCTCTAAAAAAATAGAGGTAAGATCAGGTGCCATGGAGGAGTGAGGTAGCAAGGGACAGTTTCGCATAAAGTCAATATTTTAGTAAAAATGAGTGTAACTGTATTTGAAGGCCTGTATGTACTATGAAAATTAGTGAAATGATTATAGGTGATAATTTCATGTTAGCTGGGAGTCATTCCTGTATTTTAATGTAAAGCATGTAGGTCCCATAGTGTTATAAGGGGGTGCTTGGGAGTCAGATGCGAAACGGCGGCTGTTGACAGGTGTGCTCACTTTTCATGTACATGTAAGAAGAAAGTAGGGCAGACGGTAAATGAAATAGTGTAAAAATGACATGGATGAGAGGTGGGGCGGTACAGACTGGCAGGGAGGGGAATGTTAGACTACAGATGGCTCCCTGTCCCGGGGGTCATCTCTATGCAGGGAGCGCGGTAGGGTGGGGTCTGAATAGGACAAAATGAGGAAAATTTTGACAGTACACAGGGGGGCCAAATAGATGTTTAATCTTACCAGAAAAAGATATGGGTGTTATTTTTGGTGAATTTCTAACCTTAATGTCCTTCCTTAAGTCCAACATGTAGTTACAAGTCATTTTGGGCCAGGTGCAAATTATGAATTTCCCGCAACACAGCGGTAAATGGGGGAACCCCCACCCCACAATTTCATGCATAAAAAAACTGTCCCCTGCTACCTGAGCATTTTCTGCTGACGTGTACATGTGTACTACATGTATATACTGTAGACAACTTATTTGCAACGACTTTATTTCGCAATTAATAGGAAATAAACTGGTTCGCGTCGACTAATTTAAATAGCGTTTAAGACGTACATTGCCTGGTAAATTGAGTGTATCTATATTGTGTGATTTTATATTTGCTTTATCCAACGAGTTGAAATGGTGTATATATTCACGAGGCTTGCCGAGCGAATATAACCATTTCAACGAGTTGGATAAACCAAATATAAAATCACACAATTATAGATGTTCTATTTATCTCATACAATTTGATTTATATTATGAAGCTTTAGAGACAGTCCCTTGTATGACCCGAATTGATTTTTTTTCAAAGATTAAAAAAGTTGATGCAACGTTGTGTTATGCGGTTATTGTGACCTTGCGCAATACAATTTAGTACGTCATTTCGGAGATAAATCTAACTGTTTTAATGTAAAGTTTACTGAAATAAACCTTCAAATAATGTTTTAGCTCTAAATAATTTTTCTTAGAGCTAAATCACTTGATTAAATGGAAATACTGATCAGAAGACTTGAATAAAGTTGCGAATGCTCGTTAGTTTAAATTGACGCGAAAGAGAAACGGTTGTTGATGTTTTATAAAACAAACACTAGCCTAATGATTCGAAATTGAAAATATTGAATAAGGATGCTTACTGGTGGTGGAAAAAAGTCTTAAGAAACATTATTTCGGTAAGTTATTGTATAGAAACACAACCAAAGCGTTCTATTTTCATCGCGTCGTCAGAATGAACTCCTTGGTAGCTAGGGCCTAACGTGATTTGCAGTTTTATAAAATACTCAGTGGCGTCGGAAGCAAATTGAAAGTGGGGGGGGGGGCTAAATTTATAAAAATCTTGACAAGCAAAAAAAAAAAAGGTCTTTGGTTACGGTTGGCTATATACTGTTATCTGCAACGCATTGCAAATAAGTTTTGGGTTCGAAAATATATGGATTAACAAACCCGGTTTTTTTTTATATGAACAAGGACATGATGACTTTGATTGTTCTTGAGGTAGTCCTGATGAATCAAAAAAAATAATAATACAAAACCAAAAAAATTCTTCATTAATTATCGGCTAATTTGTTGTTTTGTTCGAATCATAAAGAAAATAATTTAAATTGCATATCTTACATTGGTTTTCATTTACTTCTGTATCCATTATTCATTGACTTTTATATCCATCATACTGTGCACGCATCGCTCCATTGTAAAATCTCTGACATGGTACCCCCCAAGAAAACCCTCTTCCCGGGGAAAGTTCACCTTATGTACAGATTTTATCTTTTAAAACATTTATAGAATAAGATTCGTCGCTCTATATTCATATACTCCTGTTATTTGCAACGCTCTATGGAAAAATCGGTAATTTTACAATGGAGCAATGCGTGCAACGCTTCCAATATCTAAATGCGCTTTATTCTGTCAAAATACCATTTTAGCTTGTTTCCCCCAAAAGAAACCAAGCCCCGTTTTCTCTGACATGGTACCCCACAAGAAAACCCTCTTCCCGGGGAAAATTTCCCTTATGTACAGATTTTATCTTGTTTAACTCTTATAGAATAAGATTCGTCGCTCTACATATACTCCTGTTATTTGCAACGCTCTATGGAAAAGTCGGTGATTTTACATTGGAGCGTGCAACAGTATGATGTAAAAGTCAATGAATAATGGATACAGAAGTAAATGAAAACTAATGTAAGATATGCAATTTAAAATATTTTCTTTATGATTCGGACAAAACAACAAATTAGATTTTTTTAGCATGCCGGTAATTAATAAAATTTTTTTTTTTTTTTTTTTTTTTTTGATTCATCAGGTGTACCTCGAGAACAATCAAAGTCATCATGTCCTTGTTCATATAAAAAAAACCCGGTTCGTTATATATTCCATATATTTTCGAACCCAAAACTTATTTGCAACGCGTTGCAGATAACAGTATATAGCCCCTCGGTTCCGACGCCTGTGCCATACAGTTATGTGTTTTCCTTCATAAATCTTTGACAAAATCCATTTTCTATCAGTTTTTGATTGTAGATATAGTTATGTTGAAAAACTAAGCAAATCTTCGAAAATAGGTCACTGAAGCGTTGAAGCGAGGGGCTGTGTCAAAAATAGTTCGGACCGGAAGTATTTGATAAAGCATCAGCCGTTTGATAAAGCAAAGGTTTATCACACGGGTAGTATACACCACACATATCAGATAAATAGGTTTATCAGACATGTTCGCGAAGAGGTGGTTTTCGCGAACCTCGCAAAACTTTCTCTCAAACGAAAATATTCGTTTACAGTATTAAAATTTTCGCTTTCTTTTTTTCAGGCGTAAAAATATGCCGGTTATACACCCAAAATTGGAACATTTTGTTTTGCACTTGCATATTTCGGCTATTGGTACTTTGCGGAACGGAACGGAACGGAACCAGTTAAGAGGCCCCCAACGGGGAAACAATTTTTTTTAAAACGCCATTATTTCAATTACACCTATTGTAAATGGGAGATTATTGTTCAAATTTTGATGTTTAAATGCACTGTGTATTATATGAAATATGCTGCTCATTGCTTTATAAGTCATTACACGCTTCTTTTCCGAGAAAACCTAAAGTCACTTGTTGTTTTAAGATGTTAGATTGACACTGTACATATAAAGTTGAGATTTAAACCAAACGCAATAAATCTGTATGTGTAACATCGATGAAATTTACTTAAGTATTCTTTATTCTGATAATTTTCTTCTGATTCCGTTCCGTTCCGCAAAATACCATTACCCGTGTGGATATTGGTATTTAACGGAACGGAACGGAATCTTCATACTTTTTAAATAATGGAAAATATCATAACAACTACTCGCCGTTTCTTGAATTTTTTATCAGATTATTTAGAGATGAATGAAGCAAGCTATCAAATCAATTCAGTCATCATCTCAGCTAGCAAAAACACAATGCTTATATCAAGTAGAAATCATATTATACCAAGCTCATTCACGGCGCAGGGATAACATCGATAAAAATACTTGATAGTCTTATTTGAAATAAATTAGAATGAATGTCAGATGATATAACAAATGTTGTTACCATACTTTTAAATAATTTTCTTCTGATTCCGTTCCGTTCCGCAAAATACCAATACCCGTGTGGATAATGGTATTTAACGGAACGGAACGGAATCTTTCAAACTGTCTTATTAAAATATGAAAAATATCATTTCAAAGACAGCATTTAATCAATTTATAACAAATAATTTGTTATGGAATAATTTGCTAGTTAATCAAGGTAGAAAACGACAATGTAAATTTAAATACAGTAGAATTTTGAACTATACAAAATGCATTCGCAGGGATACTAGCTGTAACATTATTTAAAAAAAAATACTTGATAGCCTTAATTTGTAATACATTAAAATGAATTATGATATAACAGATGCTGTTACCATACTTATAAACAATTTTCTTCAGATTCCGTTCCGTTCCGCAAAATACCAATACCCGTGTGGATAATGGTATTTAACGGAACGGAACGGAATCTTTCAAACTTTAAAATATGAAAAATATAAAAACTACTCGCCGTTTCCTTTTGGAATATAAGAAGCAAGCTAACAAACCATTTCATCAAATTAAAAATATAAATAACATGTGTGCTTATGTTGTGTACAACGTCAACTTTTATTCCTGTTATGTCGTGTGCATATCTTATTATTTTGTACGAAAGATTTTGTGTACGACTTGTCAGTTTATGGTTGGAGTTCTCTCGATTACTACAGTTTTTTTTTAAGCCTTGAATTCCACAGTGTAAGTGTTTTGACTCTTGAAATTATGTACTATTAATCTTCTAGTGATGTAATTTACCCCTGTCTTTATTGTCAACTATGCTTAGTTTTGCATATTCTTATTATCGATGGATTTTAGTTTACCATGTGCTTCAAGTATGGTGCGCCATTTTGTCGACAAACATTACATTTTGAACTTGATAATTACGTACTGTCAGTTTGATAAAGTCAATTGATTACTGTTTTAACTCATTATTTTCTAATCAATTATTGAATTTCTATCCAGTATATATTAAAAATATGTTGCATTACTCAAATTTATGTGAAAAGTTGATGAATTGTTTTTTCTATGGAAACCAATATATGTCATTTATATTTTGTTTGTTACAGCTTTTTATCGCATCGCAGTTATCTGTCAATTCAAATTTATAATGCTTACGTAATGTCACATTATGCACGAGAATACTTTATGATCTGAAATCTCTGTTTTAAAGTTCGCACATGTATATGTTTGGCGTGCCATAAGTGTAATCAGTTGTCGATTGTTATTCAAGACTGTATGTTGATCTAGCGTTGGTGTGTGATTTGTGCTTTGAATTAATTTGTTTTAAATGTATATTTTAGTTTCCATCGTCGATGAGAGAGATCTGTGAGCAGTCTTATTGACCAATAAATACATTTCCGAATATTTTGTTTTATTATACTTTCATGTTAAATACTGCGATAAGACTCATGCGCGGATCCAGAAAATTTTTCCAGGGGGGGGTCCGAAGGATACTTGTGTTTGCCAGGGGGGGTCCGAGGCATATTTTCGATAATTTTACTATGTAAATTTAATAAATTTTCATTTTCCAGGGGGGGTCGGGACCCCCCCGACCCCCCTCTAGATCCGCGCATGAGACTGCACTTATTAGTATAAAATTCACAAACGGAATGATGAGACACATGATTAAAACGCATTTAATTACATAATATTAATGATAACCTGTCTCTCGCTGTATCATAGACACGAACATTCAGTGACATGCAATCCATAAAATGTGCACATTAAATTTTTAATATATAAAGCATGTAAATGTATCTTTAGGCATTCAATTGCAGTTAATCTCTATTATAAAACTGATTGCACGAACAAAGCCCTGATATTGGATCAACAAGATGACTTAAAAAAAAGAATGTAAAAGATTCCGTTCCGTTAAATACCAATATCCACACGGGTATTGGTATTCTGCGAAACGGAACAGAATCATGAGAAAATTATTAATAAGTTTGGTAACAACATTTCTTATATCATTATCTATTTAAATGTATTACAAATAAAGCTATCAAATATTTTTTTAAATAATATTATCCCTGCGAATATGTTTGGTATAATATAAAATAGTCTACTTGATGTAAACTTTAGGCGTTCTTAGCTTGATAAACAAACTCGTTAATTCCCGTAAACTCCCGTAAAAATAGTTTGTTATAAATTGAGTAAATGCTGTTCTTGTTATGATATTTTTCATATTATAAAAATTTTGAAAGATTCCGTTCCGTTCCGTTAAATACCAATATCCACACGGGTAATGGTATTTTGCGGAACGGAACGGAATCATGAAATAAATTATTAATAAGTGTGTTGACATAATTTCTTATATCATTATCTATTTCAATGTATTACAAAAAAAAATATCATTCATTTTTTAAAATACTGTTATTCCTGCGAATATGTTTGGTATAATAAAATAGTCTTCTTGATGTAATCATTGGGCGTTGTTTGCTTGATAAACAAACTCGTTAATTCTCCCGTAAACTCCCGTAAAAATAGTTTGTTATAAATTGAGTAAATGCACTTCTTGTTATGATATTTTTCATATTATAAAAATTTTGAAAGATTCCGTTCCGTTCCGTTAAATACCAATATCCACACGGGTAATGGTATTTTGCGGAACGGAACGGAATCATGAGAAAATTTTTAATAAGTGTGTTAACAACATTTCTTATATCATTATCTATTTCAATGTATTACAAATAAAGCTATCAATTTTTTTTTTAAATAAAATCCCTGCGAATATGTTTGGTATAGTATAAAATTCTACTTGATGTATACATTGTGTATTCTTAGCTTGATAAACTGTTATTAAACAAACTCGTTAATTCTCCCATAAACTCTCGTAAAAAATAGTTTGTTATAAACTGAATAAATGCTGTTTTCGTTATGATATTTTTTCATATTATAAAAATTTTAAAAGATTCCGTTCCGTTCCGTTAAATACCAATATCCACACGGGTAATGGTATTTTGCGGAACGGAACGGAATCAGAAGAAAATTATTCAGAAGTAAGGTAAGTATTGAATATTTAACTTTTTTCTTGCGAATGTGCTTTGTATATTTTAGAATTCTTCTTAAATGGGATATACATTGTGTTTTTGCTGGCTTAATTAACTAACTTGTAAGATCAACAGTGTAAATAACATATAATGGATTATAAATGAAATTAAAGTTGACGTACACAACACAAGCACACAAACACCGGAATGATATGCACATACGCAAGATGTTTGAATGGATGAAATGGTTTGTTAGTTTGCTTCATTTATCCCAAAAGAACATAGAAATAAACAAACGGCGAGTAGTTGTTATTATATATTTCATATTTTAAAAAGTGTGAACGATTCCGTTCCGTTCCGTTAAATACCATTATCCACACGGGTATTGGTATTTTGCGGAACGGAACGGAATCATAAGAAAATTATTTATAAGTATGGTAACATCGTTTGTTATATCATCATTCATTCTAATTCATTTCAAATAAGCTATCAAAAATTTGTATCGATGTTATCCCTGCGCTGCAAATGCGCTTGGTATAGTATGCATTCTACTTGAAATAAGCATTGTGTTTTTGAAAGCTTGATTAACAAACTAGTTAGTTCTGCCCTGGAAATAATATGAAATGGATCAAACAGTGAAATAAGAGTTGTCGTTGTACACAACACACGCACACAACGCTGAAATTAATAATCAGCACATACACAAGATGGCTGAATTAATCTGATAGTTTGCTTCGTTTATCTCTTAAGAATCTGGGGGGGGGGGGGAATAAGGAAGGGCGAGTAGTTAATTGTTATGATATTTTGCCATCATTTAAAAAGTTTGAAAGATTCCGTTCCGTTCCGTTAAATACCAATATCCACACGTGTAATGGTATTTTGCGGAACGGAACGGAACCAGAAGAAAATTAGTCAGAAGTAAGGTAAGTAATGAATATTTAACTTTTTCCTTGCGAATGTGCTCAGTATATTTTAGAATTCTAAGTATTATGGGATATACATTGTGTTTTTGCTAGCTTGATGAACAAACTAGTAATATCACACGTGTAAATAATATAGTATCGATTATAAATGAAATAAAAGTTATCGTTGTACACATCACAGGGATGATATACACATAAGCAATATGTTTGAATGGATGAAATGGTTTGTTAGTTTGCTTCATTTGTCCCAAAAGAACATAGAAATAAACAAACGGCGAGTAGTTGTTATTATATATTTCATAGTTTAAAAAGTGTGAACGATTCCGTTCCGTTCCGTTAAATACCATTATCCACACGGGTATTGGTATTTTGCGGAACGGAACGGAATCATAAGAAAATTATTTATAAGTATGGTAACATCGTTTGTTATATCATCATTCATTCTAATTCATTTCAAATAAGCTATCAAAAATTTGTATCGATGTTATCCCTGCGCTGCAAATGCGCTTGGTATAGTATGCATTCTACTTGAAATAAGCATTGTGTTTTTGAAAGCTTGATTAACAAACTAGTTAGTTCTGCCCTGGAAATAATATGAAATGGATCAAACAGTGAAATAAGAGTTGTCGTTGTACACAACACACGCACACAACGCTGAAATTAATAATCAGCACATACACAAGATGGCTGAATTAATCTGATAGTTTGCTTCGTTTATCTCTTAAGAATCTGGGGGGGGGGGGGGATAAGGAAGGGCGAGTAGTTAATTGTTATGATATTTTGCCATCATTTAAAAAGTTTGAAAGATTCCGTTCCGTTCCGTTAAATACCAATATCCACACGTGTAATGGTATTTTGCGGAACGGAACGGAACCAGAAGAAAATTAGTCAGAAGTAAGGTAAGTAATGAATATTTAACTTTTTCCTTGCGAATGTGCTCAGTATATTTTAGAATTCTAAGTATTATGGGATGTACATTGTGTTTTTGCTAGCTTGATGAACAAACTAGTAATATCACACGTGTAAATAATATAGTATCGATTATAAATGAAATAAAAGTTATCGTTGTACACATCACAGGGATGATATACACATAAGCAATATGTTTGAATGGATGAAATGGTTTGTTAGTTTGCTTCATTTGTCCCACAAGAACATAGAAATAAACAAACGGCGAATAGTTGTTACTATATATTTCATATTTTAAAAAGTGTGAAAGATTCCGTTCCGTTCCGTTAAATACCAATATCCACACGGGTAATGGTATTTTGCGGAACGGAACGGAATCATAAGAAAATTATTTATAAGTTTGGTAACAACATTTGTTATATCACCATGCATTCTAATTTATTTTAAATTATTTAAAATAAGCACTGTGTTTTTTGCTAGCTTAATAAACCATGCAACTAATTAGTGACAAAAATATAAAATATAAAATGGATGAAAAAAAAAAAGAAATAAGAGTTGTCGTTGTATACAACACACGCACACAAACGCTGAAATTAATAATCAGCACACTGTCATACACAAGATGACTGAATTGATTTGTTAGCTTGCTTCATTCAGGAGGGGAAATTCAAGGAACGGCGAGTATTTGTTATGATAATTTCCATTATTTAAAAAGTTTGAAAGATTCCGTTCCGTTCCTATAAATACCAATATCCACACGGGTAATGGTATTTTGCGGAACGGAACGGAATCAGAAGAAATCTATTCAGGAGAAAGAATACTTAAGTAAATTCCATCGATGTTAGACATACAGATTAATTGCGTTTGGTTTAAATCTCAACTTTATATGTACATTGTCAATCTAACATCCTAAAACAACTAGTGACTTTAGGTTTTCTCGGGAAAGAAGCGTGTAATGACTTTTAGAGCAACGAGTAGCATATTTCATGTAATGCACAGTCCATTCAAACATCAAAATTTGAAAAATAATCTTCCATTTACGATAGGTTAAATTGAAATAATGGCGTTTTTTTTAAAAATCTGTTTCCCTGTTGGGGGCCTCTTAACTGGTTCCGTTCCGTTCCGTTCCGTTCCGCAAAGTACCAATAGCCCATATGTACAGTTTGTATATCGACCGTTTGTTAGACTAAATATTGTTCCGCAATTTTGACTAACTGGGATATTTTATTATTCCTGCCAGCTCTCTTTGAGGAATATCTCACAACATATCAAAAACAGTTTACAATGTTAGGTTCAGTGATAACGATATCATCAGATACAACACTTAGTCTTTTAACAAATATTTTCGATGCGTGAAAGTATGAATAAAAGAGGTCGGTTTCAAAAAGCATACTAAGTCTACTTAATAAGTATTGAATGTTCAACTTGAATGTAAATATAATTAGTTTTGGATTAATATATTAAGCAATTAAGACATTGATTTACAAATCCTATAGTTAAGAGATAACTTTAGATTTTAATAAAATACGACTGTACTAGTGAAGCGGATAAGTAAAAAAAAAAAAAACCAGACTTTGGAAAAAAATTATATCAAGATATAACAAAGACTAGGTACACTTTAAGAAACCTAGCTAGGTGTGCCAATTTTAGATGCCTACCTGTTCTGAGGTGAAGTACATTATTCCGTCCTGATTCACAACAAAGTATCGGGACAACCAACTCTTCCACTGGGAAATACAAGGAAAACGCCTAGTTCATATGTAATTATAATTTCTTTCCTCCTTTTTGATTTCAAATAAAGTTGTTCATTTTAAACTAAGAAGGAAAATGCCTGATAATATTTGGTTATCCTTTTTATACTGCTATTTATATAATTATAGTCGATTTTTACAGGCTTTGCAAATTCTAAACACGATATTTTTATACGGTTCTCGTGTTATACATAGACCTATGACGGCCCAGAGGCGAGGTATAGTTTATTTAGAGTTGTCTACCTTTCCGCCTTGTTTGGTACAATATCCGGACTTATAATGTTCCATAGATCCGGCTGACGTGTAGAATATACTGTCACGTGGGTTTCTAAAGGTAGTTTTCCTTCGCTAAAAGAAAACAAAAGTAAAATAAACACAGGTCATTGCATACAATAATTTATGTTTTTTTTATCAATATTCTAAATAATAAAACAAAGGTTTAGTCTATGCAGCAACTGAAGGACAAATCAACTGCATATATCAGAAAAAGGATAGTGTGTAAATAGTGTGTAACCGATTTTATTTTTCTTTAAAATGTATTGATATGAGCAGTTTCACATTCATTATCTTCTATGGCTTTAAAACAAATCATACTTCAGTGTACTCCCTAATAATTGTTTTGATTAAGTTGACCGATAAATCTTTGTACAGGTATGTAAATATTGATAAAAAAGAAATGTTATGAATAGTTCCTTTCGATTTTGACCGTTGCTGACGCAGTGATTTACACTAATTATCAAAAAGTTCCAGATGAACCTTTGAGCGAAATCACAGAGTATCAAATGACTGAAACATTCGTACTGTTCTGGGTAAAAGACTCCTGATTCGTCTGACCCAGTCTTGTACTTCTGCTGAAAACTCGCACTGTGAAAAAAAAAATAAAAATACTATTAAAACACACACACACACACACACACACACACACACACACACACACACACACACACATACAAGGAGAGAGAGAGAGAGAGAGAGAGAGAGAGAGAGAGAGAGAGAGAGAGAGAGAGAGAGACCATTTTTAGTTTTTGAAATTTAAAATAAAATTTCTTAGACAGAAAGAGAATAATATTTTAATTTACACGAACAAATTATCTATTTTAGAGAGAGAGAGAGAGAGAGAGAGAGAGAGAGAGAGAGAGAGAGAGAGAGAGAGAGAGAGAGAGAGAGAGAGAGAGAGAGAAATAGGAAAGAAAGAGAGAGAGAATATCACTTGTATTTTTACAAAATCAGTTATCGTGCAGAGAAATAGGAAAGAGAGAGAATAACTGAAATAGATTTAAGTTGGTTACGTCAATGAAATAGGTTCGGTCCTCGGTGTAAAGCTCAAACATTCCGTAGACTCCGCCCGTGTGTTTATTTCTAGATGTACGAATAGATTTCAGTATAAGGAATAATAAATAGCTATGAATATTCTGTTTATATAACATATAATGTTAGGATTAAATATAGCACTTGAGTAATGCATATAATGATTTATTATACTTTCATGTTAAATACTGAAATCTGATTGGTTTAGACGCAGTTGACAATCCGTTCTCATTTCCTCGGCGTTAGCAACACACTTGGCAACGGGCCGATAGAACGAATTGTTACATGCGCGTAAATTATGCGCGTACGGTTCGTCGTAGAATTCACGTATTTTCTATATAAAAGCAGTAAAATTTTCTCTAAAATTAAGACATTCAGTATAATAAAATAAATAGTGCCTGTTTGGGAGGGTACCAGTTGAAATTGACACCCCTCGAAAAACATTGTCAACCTCCGCTTCGCGTCGGTTGACAATGGTTTTCTCGGGGTGTCAATTTCAACTGGTACCCTCCCAAACAGGCACTATTTATATAATATCAACATTCAAATATAATACAAACAATTCTGCGCTCGCGTGAAAAGTGAAAATACCCTAAAAACAATTAAAAAAAGCCCCCCCCCCCCCCCCGAAAAAAAAATCCCCACGCACAGCTAGTGGCCTAAGGAAATAAAATGATTCGACAGTGCATGGATAACAGCTATCAAAGATTATCCTAATCACATATCATCATGCACGGAAGAAAACACTTACGTAACAAGTGTTATGACTACGACAGATGTATTGTAATTCAGTCTATAAATCTCCAAATATACACAAATATCTTTTAATTTCCTTATGCAAGCAAGGAAATATTCAACATGTTTACAGCTATGGAGTCATTTGTTTTATCATGACACGATGACTTAAGGTGAAAAGACAAATGCTATTTTTATTCCCGTCATTTTTACGATTCTGTGTTTTCCTCTTGTCTATTGTCCGTTATCTTTAAACAAAATAATCAAAATATTCCCTGTTTCATTTTCCTTACTTATGTGATCATGTTTTCTTATACATGTACAGCAATGCGTCTCAATTGCTTATATAATTAATATGTAATTACATTTTTTATATTAATACACAGACAAGTGAGCATCTGTATATTTTAAAAATAAAATACTTTCTTTGGTGATTCATGCGGGTATGACCGTATTCATGATTATTTTGTGCAGTCCGTGATTTTTTCTTAGGCTGCTGAAGGTTTCGACCGATTAATTTAAGCATTGAATGCTTATTTTTTAATGTCGTCGGTCCTGTAACACGGTCAGTATTTAACATGAAAGTATAATAAAATAAAATGTTAATCGAACCCACTAAGCCAACGAAAGTGTATAACTTTCGATACCGACTACAGGGTAAAATTCCATTTTGAAAAAGGGGATATATTGAATAATACAGTTTTAATCATAGGAAATAACTATTATATTTTCATGTACAAAAAAAAGAAAACGTACAAACTTCGGATACAGCTGTACTTACACATGACTTGATTTAACGTGTTGCATCTCGTTCCGTGGAATAAAACGCAGAGGTTCCAGAGCCTGTCAACGTAACAGGTATAAAGTATTGGTTTCAAAAAGGATAACATTTGTGATATATGTAATCAAGTTTTGTCACAAAGTTCTTTATATTAAAAAAATAAAACAAAAAATAAAACACACAAATAATGATAATAAAAAAATCAAATCCAAAAATCGGCTTATAGTAAGAGCTGTATGGTTTCTGATATTTGAAATTTGCTTAAACATTGCTTTATTAAATAGTAGGTTGGACAAGTAATGTGAATTTGAGTACATCATTTTACTGATAAAAAAAACCTTATCAAGCTTACCCATTGTCTCTCGATAACGAAACGATAATTAAAAAACAATTTAAGATATGCTTATAAAGGAAGTTGAGTCCATTGAAAATACATGTACATGTAGGTACCTGGATTATTTTCATGCGAATTCAAATTGATTGCCGTGCGAATTTATCATTTTCTTAATAGCCAGTAATAATCTATACATACAAATGTTATTAGAAGTTTGCTTTAAAATACAGCACTGCATCTAAAACTCACGTACCTCCTCTGAAGTAAAATAAAACAGTCCGTATTCATTCAAAACAAAATATCTCCTTTTCCAGCTTTTCATCTGAAACAAATATAATAACACTGCAATTTTATTGCTCTTAAATGAAATGCTATAATTTTATAGAATTTGTTAAAAAAATAACACTGTACAAACTTTTCGTTTGCTTTCCGCTACCGATTGTTTAATGTTAAAAGCTGTTCATATTTGTTCGTTTTACACAACCTTTACATATTACGTGTGGTCCGCTTTGATAAAAATGCGTTCAGATTCATTTGTGTGTACAGTAAACGTATACTCTCATATATGTACTATCTATACAACCTTTCTTCTGTCATATATGTACTATCTATACAACCTTTCTCCTGTCATATATGTACTATCTATACAACCTTTCTCCCACTTTTACACAGTATCCCACTTTGATGACTAGTTTATCATCGACAAAGTTTATATATACAGTAATACAACGCTATCCTTTATACCTTTCTCTTTCTCTCACGCAGTATCCCGCTTTGAGGACCGATATATTGTTACAACATAAGTTTGTATACAATAAACTTGTCTATATGTACTTTCTTTACAAACTTTCTCTTCTCTTTGCGCAGTGTCCTTAAATTGTGACATATTGTAATTTTAACAAAAATATGCATTAAGTAGAAAGTATTCATAATGCAAATTTCTATTGTAAAAAATTGAAAAATGTTACAAAGACAGTAGTATTCCGCTCTGATGACCGGTATATCATATCGGTTGCGCTTATACACAGTGAAGTTGTTATATCTGTACAATGTATACAACCTTATGCACGGTGAAGTTGTTATATCTGTACGATGTATACAACATTATACTTTGAAGTTGTTATATCTGTACAATGTATACAACCTTATACACGGTGAAGTTGTTATATCTGTACGATGTATAAAACCTTATACACGGTGAAGTTGTTATATCTGTACAATGTGTACAACCTTATACACGGTGAAGTTGTTATATCTGTACAATGTATACAACATTATACACGGTGAAGTTGTTATATCTGTACGATGTATAAAACCTTATACACGGTGAAGTTGTTATATCTGTACAATGTATACAACATTATACACGGTGAAGTTGTTATATCTGTACAATGTATACAACATTATACACGGTGAGGTTGTTATATCTGTACAATGTGTACAACATTATACACGGTGAAATTGTTATATCTGTACAATGTATATGACCTTATACACGGTGAAGTTGTTATATCTGTACAATGTGTACGACCTTATACACGGTGAAGTTGTTATATCTGTACAATATATACGACCTTATACACAGTGAAGTTGTTATATCTGTACAATGTGTACAACATTATACACGGTGAAATTGTTATATCTGTACAATGTATACAACCTTATACACGGTGAAGTTGTTATATCTGTACGATGTATACGACCTTATACACGGTGAAGTTGTTATATCTGTACAATGTATATGACCTTATACACGGTGAAGTTGTTATATCTGTACAATGTGTACGACCTTATACACAGTGAAGTTGTTATATCTGTACGATGTATAAAACCTTATACACGGTAAAGTTGTTATATCTGTACGATGTATACAACATTATACTTTGAAGTTGTTATATCTGTACAATGTATACAACCTTATACACGGTGAAGTTGTTATATCTGTACAATGTATACGACCTTATACACGGTGAAGTTGTTATATCTGTACAATGTATACGACCTTATACACGGTGAAATTGTTATATCTGTACGATGTATACGACCTTATGCACAGTGAAGTTGTTATATCTGTACAATGTGTACAACCTTATACACGGTGAAGTTGTTATATCTGTACGATGTATACGACCTTATACACGGTGAAGTTGTTATATCTGTACAATGTATACGACCTTATACACGGTGAAATTGTTATATCTGTACAATGTATACGACCTTATACACGGTGAAGTTGTTATATCTGTACAATGTATACGACCTTATACACGGTGAAATTGTTATATCTGTACGATGTATACGACCTTATACACGGTGAAGTTGTTATATCTGTACAATGTATACGACCTTATACACGGTGAAGTTGTTATATCTGTACAATGTATACGACCTTATACACGGTGAAGTTGTTATATCTGTACGATGTATACGACCTTATACACGGTGAAGTTGTTATATCTGTACAATGTATACGACCTTATACACGGTGAAGTTGTTATATCTGTACAATGTATACGACCTTATACACGGTGAAGTTGTTATATCTGTACAATGTATACAACATTATGCACGGTGAAGTTGTTATATCTGTACAATGTATACGACCTTATACACGGTGAAGTTGTTATATCTGTACAATGTATACAACCTTATACACGGTGAAGTTGTTATATCTGTACAATGTATACGACCTTATACACGGTGAAATTGTTATATCTGTACAATGTATACGACCTTATGCACAGTGAAGTTGTTATATCTGTACAATGTATACAACCTTATACACTGTGAAGTTGTTATATCTGTACAATGTATACAACCTTATACACGGTGAAGTTGTTATATCTGTACAATGTATACAACCTTATACACGGTGAAATTGTTATATCTGTACAATGTATACGACCTTATGCACAGTGAAGTTGTTATATCTGTACAATGTATACAACCTTATACACGGTGAAGTTGTTATATCTGTACAATGTATACGACCTTATACACGGTGAAGTTGTTATATCTGTACAATGTATACAACATTATGCACGGTGAAGTTGTTATATCTGTACAATGTATACGACCTTATACACGGTGAAGTTGTTATATCTGTACAATGTATACAACCTTATACACGGTGAAGTTGTTATATCTGTACAATGTGTACAACCTTATACACGGTGAAGTTGTTATATCTGTACAATGTATACGACCTTATACACAGTGAAGTTGTTATATCTGTACAATGTGTACAACCTTATACACGGTGAAGTTGTTATATCTGTACGATGTGTACGACCTAATACACGGTGAGGTTGTTATATCTGTACGATGTGTACGACCTTATACACGGTGAAGTTATATCTGTACAATGTGTACGACCTTATACACGGTGAAGTTGTTATATCTGTACAATGTATACGACCTTATACACAGTGAAGTTGTTATATCTGTACAATGTGTACAACATTATACACGGTGAAGTTGTTATATCTGTACAATGTGTACGACCTTATACAGGGTGAAGTTGTTATATCTGTACAATGTATATAACCTTCCCCCCTTCTTTCACACAGTATCCCGCTTTGATGACCGGTATGTTATCAGCAGAGTGTTCACCATCAGGCCTCTCCGCCCACAGATCCCGAACGCCTAGCTCCTGAAAAAAAAACCCCAAAACGAATCGTTAATAATAATTCATTTATCATAATTATATTTTGAAAATAGGATGAAAAGTGAGTTTTGCGTGCATGTTATATAAAAACTGTAGACATTTGTGGTTTTTCTGACAAAAACTTTTATGACTGAAAATATATTTTTATTGAAAATTAGTTGTTGCACAATTCTATCCGTTGTATCTCTAGGAACCAAACACCGGTATTAAAATGGGCTTTATCAACTATTAGAATATTCAATATCAATTTCTTAATTTACCAATTAATGACCCTCAAGGAGCAACATGAAGATTGTACACATTCAATGTACATAAAACATTCAATAAACATATACAGGAGGGAAAGAGTTGGATGATTGAAAGAGCAAGGACAGGCATTAACATTTAATTATTATATATACATGTATGTATGTTTCTATACTCAATACAATGTCATATGTATCATATTTGACCAATGACCTGTGCAGACAGCGATCTGAAGGACTCGCCAAACTCGGCACTCAGTTTCTGCATTTGATTGATGTGGTTGGCCACGCACTGCATGACGTCACAAGCTTCTATAATAGTAACAAAGAAGCAAACTGTAACCTTGCTCGTGGGAAACTTTATGTTCTACATTTTCTATTTGCCAAAAAATTCCTCATGCTAAGTGATTCATACTTTATAAAATGAAATCCTTCCTTATTTGAATTATCAACAACTACATGTAATATAAGAGGGAAATTGGAGCTGAAATTAACATTTTATAATTCTGTTTGATCTAAGAGACGGTATGGTCTCTGTAAAGACAGTTCCATTCAACTGTAACAGTTGTAACAGGAACACGTTCACGGCAATGGATCGCATAACTGTAAAACTATTCCTACTGGTAACAGAGAGTGACTTTTGCAACTTTTACATGATATATTTTCTCACTACAAATTTGGCGGTGCTCTTCCGAGTTCTCTACAGTCAAACCCGCCATTTGTTGAAGGAACAGCGGATATTTTACAATCCGCTGTATCGGTTGGATGATGAACGACTCCAGGCTGTTACAGTGTTCCTTCGTCTCGTTCTTACTCTCTAGGAAGTGACGTAACGGTTCATTCTCGCCTATTGGAGATAAAAACCGCAAAAACGAGTTTTATAAGTCAAACCTACGCTCATACAGAATTAATTTCTCGATACTTTACTTCATAAAATGATATTCAGAAAGCAAGTAAAGAGAATATATATATATAGATTTAAATGAAACTCTAAATTATCCATTGAAGAACCGATAGACAAAAGAGATAGTAGCTTCTAAATTCTCAAATATTTGGTTCCGGGGCCTTCAGGGTTAGACAAGCTTTCAAGGAACTTCAAGATATCTCTTTCTCTAGAAGGAAAATAGGGATGATCGGGATCAATATGTAGTACGCATAACTAGTATGGCCCGAAGGCTGGCGTACCGTCAACACACGCACTTAGCGTAGTACGGGTCTATATATATTGAAGTGTACGTTACGATATAATCTTTGCGGAAGTAAGAAATAAGAAAAAAAAATCCAACCGACGTTAGAAACGAAATATTATCATTGTTTTCTATCAAACATTTCCACCACACTTTTCTCTCATTTAAATTAACTCTAGTGTTGTTTTTAAGACTGAATCTATCAGCAATATAAATACACACAGTCAGTTAAAAACACATTCTATTAAGAGGGCCCAATGGTCGTGGCTATATTAATTTTCTCAAGAAGAAGGGCTCTATATATAGATATAAGTAACAATTCAATTTTTAAGTTAAAAAATATGAAATTTTTCTTAACTTAATGAAAGTTAATAGCCAAACAAATCATTTTTAAAAATTCAAGATAAATTTGTTGGCCGGGGCGGAGTGGCCTTCTTAAAGATCCACAGTGTGTACCAGTTACATGTCGTAAAAACCCAAAACATCCAGGAAATTTTACTATCTACAGAGATCTTGATGAAAAGCCAGATATAAAGGGGTAAAACAAGGAAGAGATGAGTAAAGTGATGAAATGTTTGTGTGTACCAGAGTTTAGGATATCCTGCACTCTACTGTAGAGGGCGCAGAAGGAACTGTAGATTTTGAACTGGTCCCCGGTAAACAGAAAAACTTCTCCAACGGCTAAAACTGTGTTCTGGTTTTAGAAAAGAAAGAAAAACATTACAGAATGCATGTTTGTAGTAATAATCAATTAAACTATCATGTAAAATATTTTTAAAAAATATTTGAAGTGAGATGTTTTTAAATTAACAATAAATATGTGGTATTTTTAGGTCACCTGAATCACTCATGCGACCTTCGTCCGTCGTCGTGCGTCAACAAATTTTATATTTTTAACTTCTTCTTGAAAACTACAAAGCCAACTGTTACTAATTTTTGTGTGAAGCATCTCTATGGTAAGAGGAATCAAAATTGTGAAATTCATGTCTCTGCCACCCCCGGGGCGCCACAGGCGGAACCAACTACGCAAAAAAGCCAAATTTTCAAAAACCATCTTATCTACTCCCACACACGTGAGAAAAAACTAAATGCATGGTTATGATGTCCATGAAGCCCTCTACTAAAAGAGTGACATTCATAGCCCCTGGGTCAGGGGTTCAGGCTCTAGAGTGGGACCAATTTGGTCATATCGTAAAAATGTATTAAATCTTTGAAAATCTTTATCTGTACTCCCATATATACTTGTTGAAAACTTAATGCATGGTTATGATGTCCATGAAGTCTTCTACATTGTACCTAAATTGTGAAATTCATGACCCCTGGGGCAGGTGTTTAGGCCCTACGGTGGGGCCAATATAGCCATTTAGTGAAAAAGTATTAAATCTTAAAAAATTCCACACATTTGGGAAAAAATGACAGCATGGTTTTGATGTCCACAATTTCCTCTACCTAAATTGTGAAATTCATGGCCCATGGGTCAGTGGCTTAGGCCGTAGGGGGGGGGGGGGTCCATATAGTATTAACGCGTATAATGTTTAAAAATCTTCTCTAATCTCACACATCTGTAAGAGAAACTGAATTCATGATTTAATAACCAGGAATTCCTCTGCTAAACTTGTAAATTTCATGTCCCCTGGAATAGGGGTTTTCATGGTAGGGCGGGGCCAAGTGGATGTATAGTATTAAATCTATCAATGCATATAATGTTTAAAAATTATCTTTTCTACAACCACACACCTGTAAGGAAAACTGAATTCATAATTTTGTAGACCAGGAAGCCCTCTACCAGAATTCTAAATTTCATGTCCCCTGAGGTAAGGGTTCTGACTCTAGGGCGGGGCCATGATAGTCCTATAGTTTTAATACATTAAATGTTTTAAAAAATCGTTTTCTTCTACTGATACGTAAAAAAACTGACTGCATATAAAGAAAGAAAATAAAGCCATCTATCAAAATTTTTAATTTCATGTCTCCAATGAAGGATTTGAATCTAGGGCGGGGCCAAAACACCCATATAATGTATACGGTAGGGGTTCTTAATGCAGGGTGTGGCCAAAATGGTTATTTAGTGTATATGTATTATAAAAAATATTTATATAACGTATACTGACACTTAAATAAAAACTGACTGTATATTTAGAAGAAAAAAACCCATTAAGCTGTCACCTTTAATACTATTTTATGATGACCTTTAAGACAAGGGATATGGCTGGGGGTGGGGGTATATATTTGTCTTATTATTTTATTCTGCTCAGGAATTTCAATGACAGAAAAAAGTTAATTCACATATATAGAAAAGAGTAAGAACGGAGCTGTCTATCAAAGTTACATGTAAGATATTGTGAAAGCATTTGAAAAGAGTTAAGGGAAGAGGGTTATAACAGTTAAGGATTACGTTTACTCAGAATGAAAAAAAAATTCCACTGATGATAATAAAAAACCATCTATTGTGTGTTATAGAACTTTCATTGAAATGTTAATTACCACTTTCAAAAAGTAGGTCAATCACCTACTTATTATGTTAATGGCCACTGAATATTTTTTGAAAAATTTTACACTGTGATAGAGATCATCAAAATCAAAAATATGGCTTAACTCTTTTAAATATAAAATACTGTTTATGAATGGCAGTGGCACTAAATAGATACAAAGCAGGTAGTTTTCATTGACAATTTTTATAAATATTCCAGTCCGAATGGTCACGATTTTTGTCAAAAATTATTTTTCCGATTTTAATGTTTACAATGCTCCAGCAAGGCATTTTTAATATGCAACCAAAATTTAAGTGTCATTCGTTGAGTTAAAAGCGAGTTACAGAGCTTATAATTCTTCGCTATGTAAACAAAGTTTTTGTTTACATTTTGAATGTTGAAGTAAAAATTCCAGTTTTAGACCTAAAATTAAAGTGCTAAACGTTAGGAACTGTTTCTTTATGCTTAAAATGAATAAGAAGATGGAAAATTAAAAAACTTGAATTTTTTTTACTGGTATATTGAACCTCTGTAAACAAAAACAGGGCACGAGCCTTGTTTACATGACAAAGAATTGAGAGCCCCGTATCTTGCTTATAACTTTACGACTGACTCAAAACATTTTATTTGATCATTTGGAATTCATTTCTAAAGCATTGTAAATAATAAAAACAGAAAAAAATAATTTGACCAAAATCGTGACCATGCCCCTTTAAGGCATATTGGCCTCATGTCTTTCATTTAATCTGAAAAAAACCCCCATATTTTTAAAGATACAAACTTAGTAGACTAAGCACCTGTTAAACACGTGTTGGTATATGCAATGTTAAGGTGGCATGCAATCTACGCAATGTTAAGGTGGCATGCGATCGGAGGTGGGAAACGAATACATGTATATACAAGATAGATGAAGTTAACTTTTAATAAGTCTCATTTAGAGAACGAGTTTCAGTGAAGTCCGGGGCTAGGCCCTCCGCCGCATGAGTTGATATATTTCATATCTTCTACAAGATCATTACGAAGATGCTAAAATATGTTGACATCACTTGCGAGACTATGGCGTCATATACCCAATGGAATATCAGTTAACTAACAATTGATTAAAACTAAACAATTGATTAAAACTAAACAATTGATTAAACAAGAGGCCCATGGGGCCACATCGCTCACCTGAGCATTCCAATGGGCGTTCAAAAGATATTGTGCCATATGGCCCCTCAGTAGAATAACAAAAAATAAATATTGTAAAGTATTCGAATTTTACACTTATTTTTGCATACACGTAATCTTTGACATTGTATCTTTATGGAATACTATTTTTACCCAGAATAAGAAAATCCTACGCAAGATATAAAACTAACATTTGGTAGGGGTACACTGTTAACTTCCAATTCCCTATATTTTCGTTCTGCCCCCACCCCCTTCCCCCACTTCATAAAGCGATCAAAATATACGAGAACATATAGGTACATTTTCTTCCTCAACTACTTACTAGTTATTGTATTTTTTTTTAAATATCATATAATAGTTATTGCATTTTATTAAATATCCTATAGATGTGAAGAAGAAAATTGTACTCCAATCCGCTCAATTCCTCAAATTAAAAACATTCAAAAATTTAATTTGTCTTCTCCATTATAATTAAATGACTGTTGTTTACCTGGCGTAAACTCGTGTGACTTTTATAACTTTACTCACATTTGAGTGATGAATACACTGGAATGAAAATTGTTGTCACGTGACATGTTAAAGAACTATAAAAATCAATGTTACAGTATTGACAGGCACATCACTCTATTCTACTAAGGCACACCCATTATTTTCATCTTTATTCAAAAATAAAAATGGCTACAGACCAGGATAATTTTCCGCTGTAATATTTTCTTAGGAATAGCAATAATTTCTTTATCCCCGCAAAAGAAATGTGTCAGAACTATGGAAATTGTTTAACGGTGTCGTTTTTATTTACTCGTGTCTGAAAAACTATCAAAATTGATGTAGATTTCACATTATTCATTGTATAAAGAGGGGGCCCCAGAGAGTAGTTATATACAGCATATCATCCGTTAATTTTTTTGTACAAGTATTTAACATTTAGCAAGACATTTCTAATGATCAACCAAAATTTCAGTGTCAATCGTAGAATTATAATCAATATACAGAGCTCACAATTCTGCTAGGTTTGAGTCATATTTTGTTCACATGAGTTAAAAATTATTACATTCAGCTTAAGATTTTTAACTTGGTATTTCCTATTCAGCATTTAAAGTGGGAAAAAAAGAATGGCCTCAGATCTGTGTACATAGAATTGTGAGCAAATCTCTGTATCTTGCTTATAATTCGAAGCTTAACACTAAAATATGGTTAGTAAATAGAAATTGTAAACAATTAAACATAAGAAACATGCACTATAACAAATAAAGTGCACAATTTATTTTTCAAAATGAATCATATACATGTATATACCTACATATTTCCGTCAGCGATATTAAACTCTATTTAAATTTATGAATAAACTCGAGAAAATGCTAAGCATCTCAACAAAACACATTGCATTAATCTAATATTACGCAAAAGATCATACCGATAGAATGAATAGTATTTTAGTACTCTTTTAATACATCAGATTTTGCTTAATTTGCGCAGGTAAACAGTTAACTGGCTGATTTACCGAAGTCTCTGTTTGATTTGATACGTAAAAATTTACAAAATACAGGCGATAGTTCCCAGGTTACAAAGCATAGATAATGAAAACGAAACGAAAATCAAAACAAGCTAACACCACCGTCATATGTGAAAACTGTTAACGCATTGAAATATTTCACCTCAATTTACTTCACAAAATCGGCACCAATGTATTTTGCATGTTTCAAAGATCCCCTTCGTACGCGAACTGTTGCACAACATTGTCAGATCGACCCGTTTATCTTAAACACGAGTCTTGGTAAAATGGGTGGGCAAACCCGGGCCGGGGCAAAATAAAAGCCGGGGCAGATCGGCAATCGTCAATTCCAAAATACGCATTGTTTTGCAGCAATATTTACAGCAAATACAAATATACTGGTCCGTAACATATCCTCAAAATTTTAATGAGATTGGCATATTAATAACTGCCAATCTTTTGTTTTGCCCCGGCCCGCGTTTGCCTACCCATTTTACCATGACTCATCATGCTCATGGAATACCGAACCCGAAGCTATAAACTGATTGAAACACGCCTTTCCTTTATTATTATTTTCGTAATAACTCAGATTTGAAACAGAATTAGCCCATAATTTTTGCAATTTATATTTTCCTTTCCATAAGGATTATTTATGCTAAATTACATTGAATTTGACTCGGTAGTTCTTGAGAAGAAGATTTTTAAAAATGCACCCCCCTTTTTCTACAGTTTCGAGGTTTTCTCCGCTTTGAATAGAGATCGGTCTTTCATTTTTGCAATTTATATTAACCTTCTCATAAGAATGCTTTGTGCCAAATTTGGTTGAAATTGGCCGGGCGGTTTTAGAGAAGAAGTTCAAAATGTTAAAAGTTTACAGATGGACAGACAGACAGACGGACAGACGGACAGACGGACAGACGGACGGACAGACGGACGACGGACAAAAGGTGATCAGAATAGCTCACTTGAGCTTTCAGCTCAGGTGAGCTAAAAACTAAACATATTGTAGGAACTTAAAGAATTGTTTGCTACAATCGATAGCAACTTACAGCATTGTTTGCTACAATCGGCAGCGGCTTATAGCATTGTTTGCTACAATCAATGGCGGCTTATAGCATTGTATGCTACAATTGGTAGCAACTTATAGCATTGCCTACCACAATCAATGGCGGCTTATAGCATTGTTTGCTATCATCGGTAGCAACTTATAGCATTGTTTGCCACAATCAATAGCAGCTTATAGCATTGTTTGCTACAATCAAAAGCGGCGTATAGTATTGTTTGCTACCATCGGTAGCGGCTTATAGAATTGTTTTCTACAATCGATAGTGGCTTAAAACATTGTTTGATACAATTGGTAGCAACTTAAAGCATTGTTTGCTACAATCAAAAGCGGCCTATATAATTGTTTCCTACAATTGGTAGCGGCTTAAAACATTGTTTGATACAATTGGTAGCGGCTGATAGTATTGTTTGCTACAATCGGTAGTGGCTTATACATGTAATATTGTTTGCTACAATCGGTAGCAACTCAAAGCATTGTTTGCCACAATCAATGGCGGCTTATAGCATTGTTTGCTATCATCGGTAGCGGCTTATAGAATTGTTTCCTATAATCGGTAGCGGCTGAAAACATTGTTTGATACAATTGGTAGGCGCTGATAGTATTGTTTGCTACAATCGGTAGTTTCTTTTGGAATGTGACCTTAAAGAGACAGTACAGCTGAAAACACATGACTGTGTGTTTAACTTTAGATTTACTCATTGTATCGTTAGGAAAAAAAATGTAAGAAACAATGTTGATTGTGACAGTTGTGCCAAGTGCATAAAAATCCCTTTCACATACCTACTTAATGTAATTATGAGCTTCCGGAAATGTAAGGGTCGTACAAACCAGATTAATCTTATATCGTTTATTTGTATCACGTGGGTTTTGATTGACAGTAATTGACACGTGCTGAAAACTACATGATCTTCGCCCGACTACGGTCATCATTGAATACGAGGCAAAAGGGACTCTCTAAACGGAACACATCATCACTTCCTCGATAACTTATAAATGGTTTATCAATTTCACTTCATTTTAAAATGAATAGACATAATTTTAAGTGTGCTAAATGACCCTTCAAGGGGCCTCACTCACAAAATGAATTTAGGTTGTAGCAACTCATGTGGTAAACACGCAAAATGCATGCTTACAAAATAATAATTCTGTTTTTTTTAACTTTGAACCAATTATTACCTTGGAGAATTAGAAAAGATATTTTTCTATTAACAAACCTGTCCAAGAGAATCTTCGCGAGCCCTGCATGTGTTTTGTTTATAGTAAATACGCATGCGTAATAGAATAGAAGGCTGAATCCCTTAACACGTTGCGATGTATATATAAATTTTATGGGTTATACGTAATTATTAATTTTAATGAAAAATTTAGATTTATTTCATGGAGAAATTTGTAATTTTCGACATCAGTAATATTTTCAAATACAAGTGAATAATATTATTATCTAATGTATTGTAGTTCATTAGTATTTGAACAACAGCACAAATCAGGAACGGTCAAGAATTGGACTTACCCTGACAAGATCCTCCCTTTCTGATGAAAACACTTTACTGTGCTCCTCAATCACTCTCTCCAATCTTTTTAAGAATAACCTTTGAACTTTGAGGATCTCCCGAAGACTCGCTGAGAGCTGTGTGATCTCCAAGGTCGTTAAGAAGGTCACGGTGGACAACGGGTCAAGGTAACGACTAGATAGAATCTCAAGGTTCTGGGCATAGATGACAAACAAACACATTTATTTCTTAACCTCTTAAACTTATATATCTTTTTATCAAAATTAAAAATTATTTCTTGTCCCGCGCATGATGCCGTAGAAAATGAAACGTTTTAATCTTTCAATCAAATTCTGCATATTAAACTCTGCATATATTAATAAATAATACTACCTTGACATAAGTCTTTTCCGTTTCCAAAATTTCCGAGAGTAATTTTCTGAAGTTTCGAGTGTTCGAATTGTCCGCCATCTTGAGTTTGAATATAGTTTTATATCATTCTGCTTTTGAAATCAAAACTGATTAGTATTTCATTAATTAGATTTTTTTACTCAACAGAAGTATACGGCGAAGTTTAAGAAAACATTTCACCAGAGATAAACATTAATTTTCAAAACACAATTGCTAACGATGCACATGACACTGTACATAAGATTAACTAAGATACACATGTATACACAAATGGCTTTTTAAGAGGGTTGGGTGGTTGTGGCCATATTTAGACTATATCAATTTCCTTAAGAAAAAGAGCTCCGTTTAAAGATATAGAAAACACTTTAATTCTTTATTTTAGATATTTGTTTTTTTTTTCTTTACTAAATAATAGTATATGGCTAAATAAAATAATCTCTAAAATGTTAAGGTAGATCTGATGGTTATTATGTTGAGCACCCAGCCTCATTGTGATCCTATTTGACAAGTATCAGCCGATGTATGATGTACTACGGCCTAAGAATGGAATCGGACACTATGTCTTTAAAATATCGCTTTGCATCAGATACATTTAGTTCGCATCAAATATGATACTTACACTCTTTGGTGTAATTTTCCTGAATAAGCTATCTATATATAGTTCCACTTGAATTAACAAATGACACCCCAGTAAAATGGGAGAGTGATTTATTCAAACATCAAAACAGAGACATACTATTTAAAAGACCGCCCATTTAACCGAGCCGTACGGCGCTGTCAAACAGCGGCTACTTTAGCTTCATTGAAGTGGTCTGACTGTAAATACTATATCCTTTCCTCTAGCCACACATAAAATAAACACCTTAAAATGCAATCTGTTTCTAACAATAAGCATTAACATGTAATTTTTTTTAAAAAAACCTTGTAAGAAATAATGCTGATATTATTTAAGCAACAACAATTAACTCTTACTTCTGTGCTGTTGAAACTGATGGGGAAGCTTAGAAGTTGAACTATTAGTAAACTGACAAAAATAAATTAAAAAAACCACACACACACATACACAAAAACAACGACTGCAAGCATTTATGATGTCGATAACGACATCGTGTCTTAATCAAAACTTAATGACATACCCTCAGAAAACGGAAGTTAAAAAATAAACCCCCTCCGACCCATCAAGACTAATACACAAAACTAGTAGAGTAGGACGGTTGCTCATTGGAAATCACCTGTATTGTTATCCAGATAAATCACCTGTATTGTTATCCAGATATTAAAGGTTCTCCAGATTACGTCATGTTTATCGGTCATATAGTTGATATACATGTGTGTGTGTGTGACTGACTCGTATGTCAAATGTCAAGATATCAATATGAAAACTGGGACTCAAGATATGCATGTATATATGTACGTATGGAGTCTGTCGACCTTTTAGACGGAATATTTTCCTTATAAAAAATCAAATGTACATATATCATAAACCCAACGATAATGGTATGTTTGTTTTGATGAGAGAGAGAGAGAGAGAGAGAGAGAGAGAGAGAGAGAGAGAGAGAGAGAGAGAGAGAGTTTAAAAAACCCACTTTAAAAATGTTTTGATGAACTATGACATATACAGTATATTATGCGAGACTGCCTTACCGTGTACGTTCGGGGGTTTGGCCTTTGCACCCGCGAGGGTCGATATCACTTGTACATGGACTAGTATCACTTTTTATATCGACTGGTCGTGAAAACCACTGCGATAAAACAAGACCGAGTGTGTTCTTTCTAAGGCAGGATATTTCCTCATATAGGTTTTCCTGTCGCGATTAAATGTATATCATTTACATACATAGACACAGGTGCTGAGAACGATTTAGTTAAGCGGGAAAGAGGAAGAAGAACTTATTGTTTATGCCTTTTCGTCACCAGATCTGGAGTGTTTTTTTTATGAATGTAAAAAGAAACTTGAGAGTTGGTATCTTACCTCCTACTTTAATGATGACAATGTTTATTGTTTACATACCTTACATTTTTACGCCCAATTTTTTGTTACATTTTCCTGTGTTTTTAGGTCAACAGTAATCTGTATTGTGAATAATGTCAGATTAAAAAGAATTTTAAAAGTTTACATGAACTATAACATATATTTATACAGATTACTGATTAAACTTCCTTGATAGACTGTTCAAATTTAAAACCGATCATGCAAAGTTTTTTATTTGTATTTTAGTTGCGAAAACTCAAGGAAATATAGCGTCGATCACGGTGAATGAAAATATAGAAAGTCATTATATTATTCAAAATTAGCAACGTTTTTGAATACATTTAAAAGCTTAATAGTATTAGATAGGGTGGTGACACCAATGTGCGTGCACACATGTATACATCCAATCACAGGTGTTTGAGGGGAGGAACGACCGCCCCTCCCCCATCCCAAAGTATCTAGACCCCCGGGACTTTACTCATTTTTAAAAGTTAAATTATCCTTTTATGACATATGCATAAACTAATGTATATACTACATGTAATACTCATTGCATAAAAAAATTACTTAAAACAAACATTAACCCATTGTACCCAGCAAAACACTAAATTCTGTATTAAGTTTTATTAATATATATTTACGTTTTTTTAAATATGTGCTAGCAACTTGCTAAATAATGTCCCCTAGCGATCTCATAGACGGCTCCTGGGGGATAATCAGCGTGATTGTTTTGCAGGAAGATATGTAGGTGATGACTATAACATACATGGTTCAAAGTTTAAAGTTCATATCATAATTTTGGTAGACTAATCAAAATTCAAAATAAAAATGACATTGTTGATTGGAAGGTTTTATTTCAAGACTGTAAATGAATGCAATTCATTACAGAAATACAGAATTACAATAAAAGTACCAACATCATAAATATTTTCATTCTTCGTGGGATTTTATTAGCATAAACGCACTAAGCACATCACGCATTGACGAGAACTGCAGGCACCAGAGATTTGTCGCGTAAATCGAAGACCAAGCACCATTCAGAAAGGCTTCATAACAGTCATTGAACCACCAACCTCCTAAATAGTCGGATGCACAGTTCAGCTCGGACGTTTTATCATTGTCCACATCATATGTACTAAACGGCATGAGTGCATGATTACGTTGCAAGCACTCACCTAAAACGAAGCAATTCATAAGAATAATTTTGACAAAAATTCCCTTTTAAATAATGTATACAAAATTGAACAAGTACGTAATAAATGATAGATACGAATACCATCTCTTAAAAATGTATTTATAATAAAAATCTGAAAACCTTATTGCCCTTCTGTGTTAGTCAATTTTAATTCAAAATCTGAAGCGCTATCTCGCTCTCCTAATCTGACGAACTTAGGTCTAAACGTCCTGCATGTTCATAAGAATTATGCATGAATTCAATATCTAAACCCAATGTCGTCTGCTGACAATATATCAATTCCATAATTAAACTAATGTACCAATTCACTTACCGGCTCAAAATCGATTCCATATCGATCTCAACCCTATTTCACATACAGTTTATTTCAATATCCATACTTACATGCATAAACTATTTGCAATGTGTCCGGGCCCCTACGATCATGCTCAAAAGTTAAAACCAACAGAGTTATCTTCCCCTACCTCTTCACTACTTTCGCTCAGTAAGTCAGTTTATGTTCAGGCACCGCCATGTTTGGCGGTTTTTTTGTAGCGTGGTGATTAGAATGAAGTTTTTTCTTGTCACATAATACATGTTGTACTATATTCCTAGATATTTATGTAGGATATTTTCTTTAATTATTTTTGATTCATAAAATCACCAGCGTTTAAACAATGTTAATTCACTAAAATTAAAAGATACATTTGTCAATAATTTTTATTCGAAACGCCTTCTCCTCTTCGTCAGGATGAATAACACCGCTGCTACATGTAAGTAAAAACTTAAGACGAATGAGATTTTGCATCTTAAACGATGCGTATTTTACGATATGTATTTTGATAATCTGGTTTTATTATTAATGCAAATTCTTGAGTAAACACTTAAGCCACTCAACATACCTCGCAAAAATTCCCTCTTTATTGAAAGGATCAGATAAAACTCTGAATATTTAAGAGTCGATTTGCGAGTGAAAGGGATTTTGTTAATCTTGCTTAATTCCACACTTGTCATTTATATACAATGTAGAATGTCCGAAGGAGCGTAAATTAAAAAAAATTAACAACGTCATCAAACTGTTTTATTATCAATAAATCCTTGGGACCTTTTGCATATCACTTACCTACTTCTAATTCTTATTACCTTTAGTATGTAAATCATTGATTTCTTTAACTCAACTAAAGCAAACTAAATGAACAAATAATTGATAATCCTTTTAGTAAGTAGCGCAATAAATGAACAAAAATTGAAAAACCATAATTTTTAGAGTTATACATACCCAGGGTTCCAAACTTAGGACGTTCAATGTGAAGTGTGTAATTTTTGTCCTCGCCAGAGATGGAGAACTCATCATACAATTTGAACATGATACTTTTACTCAACCTAGACTCAATTCCGATGTACAGATACGAGTTTATCCCTTTTGTCAGCTGATGTATCGCATCATTTCCTGAAATGTTTAAAATTTGTCTAATATTTTATGGATTTCCTTTTTATTTGTATCACAAAGTGTGCGAAGTTTTTTTCAAAACATGGATTTAGTAAAATCTGAAATGATGTACTGTATGTCACAGGGTCTTGTAAATAAATAACACTGAACTCCTGGTATTGATATTAGCAAAATATCGGTTCTTTATTTCGAGGATTGTACTGATAAATAAAACCTCTAAGTATGAATACATTCACACTCAAAGTTACACAATCCATACGCAATATTGTTCAGTAATTTGAATAAATGAATTAAAAGTAAATTACAATAAATATAATTAGATATTTCAATTACAAGAGGCCCATGGGCCACATCGCTCACCTGAGTAACAATAGGCATGATAAAATCAGCTGAATGGAGTCATAATATAAAATATCTGGACAATGTGGTATAATACATGTCGATCCTGTATAAATAAAAATTCATTTTCCCCCTGAATATTCTCATGCTTATAGTCCATTTTCTAACAGGATGATTTTATAGTCATATCACATGTTGAGCATTGCAGTTCTAAACGAGATCCTAAACAATTGAATATATATGGGATATAAAACTACATCAAACTCTGCTTGTGAGGTCCAAGAATCGTCTAGGGGCACACAAGTTTCAGCTTTTCTGGCCAATTGGTGTCTGAGAAGAAGATTTTTAAAAACTTTAATCTATAATTCCTATGTAAAAGTTTGACCCCCCATTGTGGCCCCACCTTACCCCCAGGGATCATGATTTTCACAACTTTGAATCTACACTACCTGAAGAAGCTTCCATTTAAGTTTCAGATTTCCTGTCTTATTGGTTTCTGAGAAGAAGATTTTTAAAGAGTTACTCTATATATTCCTATGTAAAAATTCAACCCCCCATTGTGGCCCCACCCTACCCCCGGGGTTCATGATTTTCACAACTTTAAATTTACTCTACTTGCGAATGCTTCCACATAAGTATCAGCTTTCCTGGCTGATTAGTTTCTGAGAAGAAGATTTTTAAAGATTTACTCTATATATTCCTATGTAAAAAATCGACCCCCCATTGTGGCCCCACCCTACCCCCAGGGGTCATGATTTTTACAACTTTGCATCTACACTACCTGAGGATGCTTCCACACAAGTATCAGCTTTCCTGGCTTAATGGTTCTTGAGAAGAAGATTTTTGAAATTTCACGAAAATTTTCAATAATTCCTAATTATCTCCCTTTGTGAAAGGACGTGGTCATGATTTTTACAACTTTGAATCCCCTTTGCCTAAAGGTGCTTTGTGTAAAGTTTGGTTGAAATTGGCCCAGTGGTTCTGGAGAAGATGTCGAAAATGTGAAAAGTTTACAGACAGACAGACGGACAGACAGACAGACGGACGACAGACAAAATGTGATCAGAAAAGCTCACTTGAGCTTTCAGCTCAGCGAGCTAACAAGGTAAACGGAAGCTCACCAGGTATCTACAAAATATATAAATATATTGAACAGGTAAGGTAAAGTTACACTTCTCTTAACAGCTGTATCTACCATGAGGGTAAAAGAAGTGGGGTTTGGAAATCGGCGGGATTTTCGCTATTTTTAGTAAATTAGTAAATTATGCATATTAATGAATTTAGCCGACGCTGTTCAGTTGTATGGTACTGTTATTAGGGTGGCCATCAGCCAAATTACTGACTGTTTGTCAGGGAAGGTAGCAAGTGTCAGGGTTAAGGGCCCGAAGTCATTGGCGTTCGAATTTTTATACAATTTAATGTCATTTTTAAGGTCAAATGTCTGTGTTAAGCTTCGTTTCATAGCTTAAGGGTATCATCTGTTAATATTTAATATTTATTAGTTTTATATGAAATAAAATGGTTAGGAACAGTTCACACTCTTTTATAAACCGTATTTTTGTAAAACGTAAACTGCCCAAAACCATTTTATATCGTATAAAACTTATATATATTGAATTTATTCTTTAATTAAATTGTTCGTATTTGAATCAAAGTATTAATAATATGCCAAAAAATAATAATAAAAAAGATAAAAAAAAATAAAATAAATAAAAAAACATTTTAAAAAAACACTCAAACCATCAACAATCGAATTTCATTTAGCATAATTATGAAAAATATAATTTAGTAATTCTGATTAAAGACACGGTTATTGCGAAAGTGTTTGAATCACCTATCCTAATTATACATAGCACAGTTATATATTAATCCAATATTTAAAATAATGACTTCTCTTAATTTTCTAAATATACAAAGTGTTAATCATTTCTAAGAGGCTATTTGTTTTATGTATTGTCAAAATTCTCCCCCCCCCCCTCAAATCCGACTAGATACAATAGTATATATATGTAATTAAAGACACGACACAGATTATTCCTTACCGATCCAGTAGTCCCACTGAGGAAATCCAAACCCGTGTTTATACTCCGTCCAGCTTCGGTTAAAACCCTCATCCCCGTTAACCCGCCTCTGGATTGCCTGTTATTGTAGAGTTGTTGTCTTCCATTATCAGTTTTAACATATTGTGCATGTGAGGTATAATATTGATATTAATAGCATTTATAAGCAAGTCGTAAAAAAAAAATAATAATTAAAACGACATCTACAGAATTCATAACCAACAAATGTAATGTTCAGATCAACTTTTTAAATAATTTTCAGATATCATAACCATGATTCAAAATACTTCTTTAGTTGAAAAAATGAGAGATGTGCTTTCAGACAGTAGGCCTATGGGCCACTATTGCTCTATTGCTCACTTAAGCATCGATAGTCACAAAACAACCAGCTTAAGGGCGTTATATACAAAATATTAGGACAATGTAGCAGAAATATTCTGTATAATTTTTTTTAAATGTCGTCCCAGATATCCATCTGTTAGACATTGAACCACTTTTGACGCAGTATGATCTCAAAGCCGTGTCACATATATTGAGCATTGCAATTCTCAGGAAGACATTAACAATTGTTTTAGCTGCAGGTCTGTAGCCCTCGGTCTTTAAAAAAAATCGGATGGACCACCTGGGAGCTACAGGGAAAAAGTGTTAAAAAGTTTCAATTTACGGCGCGTTTGACAACACTGAACAATGTACGTCGGATAGTTAAACTTGTCAATATGAATACTGACCGTCCATCCGCCTCCCTCTGTCTCCATATCACAGTAGACCTGGACAGGGCGGTAATTAGGGTCAGACCTCTCCCACGGGTAAATAGTGTACACGCCGGAGTCCACCTTCCCGCTGTTGTATAAATCTTTGCAATCTAAAGACAGTGGCTATTTTGTTAAGTCAATAAATAAAAAATGGTCGTACTATTAAAAAAATATAATATCTAATAATATATAAATATAATATATATAATATAATATACAAAAAGCAAAGAACAAACTATATATTTTAATTCTTAAAGTTTTTCAAATGTTTTGAAAGTCCTTATGCAATGGAGTTTTATAAAGATTTCACCAATGAATTTTTAAGTGTAAAGTTTTTTTTTAATCGTGTAGTTTAAGTTTAACGTGAAGTTGCGGTTAGCCCGGTAGCATGCCACTCGGCTTTCTACTAAAATACTACCCAACTTTCACGAACGTATCTTGTATTTGATTTGTATTGTAAACTGTAAATTGTAATGTATAAGTTCTTAAAATCCATATGGTGAATTCAGGGGAAAGCTCAATTCGTTACACTCGCTCAAGTTTACGCTGAATAAAAACTCCAAAACGAAACAAAAAAATCAACAAGTTGTATTTAAGTTGGTGAAATAAACGGTACATGGTATTCCAATGAAAACCGATTCTCGGAGTTCCGAGATAACAACTTAATAACGTACGGAGATTCCAGCACGGACAGTCCGATATAATTCTGTACACAAAATCGACACTAACGTTCGGAAATCCAGCACAGTTAGTCCGACATAACACACTCTATGCTAACGTGCCGGGTTCCAGCACAGTTAGCCCAACATTACACATTCTGTACTAACGTGCGGGGTTCCAGCACAGTTAGCCCAACCGTACTCTTCCAGATCTTAAACCATTCTCTCTTATTACAATTTTTTTTTTTGACAGGCATTGCTTTTTTTTATGACAAAGAGATGGTAATGGCATGCCAGAAAAATAAACATTCACACATATAGCTGTTAAGATAATTTCACACTTCTATTGTCCAGCAATTATTCAATTTGCCGGGAGATTAAGTTAAGTAGATATTAAAGACTAGTGTCACTGGGATTAACATTTTTGTCACATGAAAGAATCTCGAGGTTTTTCTAAATACAGACTATTTACGTTTATCTGAGAAAAACAAATCAAATTTATGTTCTCATGACAGCTGGTACATTTTAAATCTATAACCTGTTACATTAAAAGTTTAAAATCAAAGATTTCTAAACTTATCTATAACAATCTCTCTCACAGCCTTAATGAACTCTGTCCCAGAGTTCTACTTTGAAACAAATTTTAAGCTTTAAAAACAATGCAAACATACATATTGACAAAAAATCACAGAATGATTAGTAGATTCAAAGCCATTTAGCGTCTAATAAATTGCTCGGTAAGGCAGCACAGTTCGATTGTTTTTGTAACAGGGTCTGTAATAAAAGTAGCTGTCCATTCAGGTCTTTAATATTTCTCTCATAAGCTTTTGTAAGTTCTCTCAATCTGGAATTTTCAATAATTATTTCGTCCACGGTGTTTGCACGGGTTTCCACTACATCACCTGGACACGGAATGGTGGTGGTCAGTTCCGATTCCACACGGGGAGCTTGCTTTGGATTTTCTTCGGAGTGCGTCGTTAGGATGGTAACTTTTGTAGCGGACGGAGACACTGAGTTCGGAGATCCCTGGACTTTCTTATCCAAAAACTGCTGCATTCGATTCCTGTCCCGCAATTTTTGTGTTTCGGACTTTTTGCGGATGGACGGTCGCACATGTTGATTCATCGTGACGTTAGAGTTTCTATCATCGCTTTGTTGAGAGGACGGGGAACAATTCGATTCTCACACCAATTTTCACCAATGAATTTTAAGTGTAAAGTTCCTTTTTGTGTAGTTTAACGTGAAGTTCATCGTGAAGTTGCGGTTAGCCCGGTAGCATGCCACTCGGCTTTCTACTAAAATACTACCCAACTTTCACGAACGTATCTTGTATTTGATTTGTATTGTAAACTGTAAATTGTAATGTATAAGTTCTTAAAATCCATATGGTGAATTCAGGGGAAAGCTCAATTCGTTACACTCGCTCAAGTTTACGCTGAATGAAAGAATCTCGAGATTTTTCTAAATACAGACTATTTACGTTTATCTGAGAAAAACAAATCAAACTTATGTTCTTATGACAGCTGGTACATTTTAAATCTATAACCAGATTGTTATAGATAAGTTTAGAAATCTTTGATTTTAAACTTTTAATGTAACAAAGATATCTAAATTTGCATCCATACGCGCGGTATTCAATTTGTCTGCACCGCTTGGTGTGTTATAGGACCGACGACATCCAAAAAAAGCATTCAATAGTTATATCTATATATTCATACTGATGTCTATTTGTATGAAATATGTGTGTATAGTAGCTTTAAAGCCATTATATACGCTTTTAGTCAGGGATATGAGACATGGAACAGCTATATCAAACATGTTATTTAGTTCGCTTCCACGACTTAAAATAAGTGCCAGAAACTTTGTCAAAAAATTCTTTTTTTTTGACAAAAGATATAATTTAGCGATTATTTTCCATTAGTACATATCAAATTAGTTACTTAAGTTTGAACGTTTCATTTAATCTTACAATAATAAATATACTCAAAACACGTGGTGACGTTTGTATTTGTGCTCATGACGCATGAATTAGCAAAGTGTATTCATAGGAAATTGAACGTCGCACATTTCCAATGCAAACATAAGGGGTAATATACTCTGAATGTAAATATTTTGCATTGATTCTGTTTTATTTGAATTTGTATTTCAACTACAGATAATTACGTTTTAAAGCAATCCAAAATTCTTCCGTCGCAATTGCGAATCAAAACGTTTAACAAGAATTGACATGATGGCCATTCCATACAAAATTAATACGATGTCGGTAAATGTTAAGGGAGATGTTACAACTAAAAAAAGCAAGCTTAGACCTTTTTCTCAACAAATGGTTGTAGAGAGGACACCAATGAACCCCCTTCATATTTTTTCAGATTTTCAGATTCTTCAAAATAAACCTGTAGCTGCGCAGTTCGACAGCTGTTTTAAGTGATTAAAAATGCATTGTCCTGTTCTTGTATGCATAATTTGCATACAAAACAACATGTAGAATCTCATATTTATTGCTTTTATATATTTTGGCAACAGTTTTGGTCAGTTTCGGGTAGAAACAAGCCAGTTCAAGAAATGTTTACATTCTTATCGATCCTCAAATGCACATCCCCCTTAACGCAAGCGACTTATGGCAGAAAGTCTGTAAATCAAATCCTGTTTGTTGTAGTGGATTTTTAATTAATAGAGATATGTTCTTTAAAACAAGCAATTATCAGATTTATGCAGTAATTGGTATTTTTAAAAGGATGACTCTCAAGCCAGCTAGAATAATCGCTGTTGTGTTGTACGTTTTTCCTGCTAATGGCTTTTTATATTAACAGATAAATGTTTTCTGCAAAACCTCATAAACTTATAAAATATGATTTAAAGCTAAAAGTAAAAGATCAAATTGCTACTGAAAAAGACGGACTTGGCAAACATTGTTGATCTTATTCCGTTTTAATTCTAGATCTTTACAGCTTTACAAAAATGAAATGGTGACCATCTTAAACAGCCCGGTTTTAACAAACTATTGTAAAGTACTGTGTTCCGACCTTAAACTCTCACCTAGAAATTGTTCAAGGTTATGGCCTACCCTATACGTTTTCTAGTAGATACTGAACTACCGAGGGGAGGGACAACGTGGCCCCGATATATACTATATATAATACATGTATCAGACTATGCTATAGTCATGTCTCCTGAACTACCGAGGGGAGGGACAACGTGGCCCAGATATATACTATATATAATACATGTATCAGACTATGCTATAGTCATGTCTCCTGAACTACCGAGGGGAGGGACAACGTAGCCCAGATATATACTATATATAATACATGTATCAGACTATGCTATAGTCATGTCCCCTGAACTACCGAGGGGAGGGACAACGTGGCCCAGATATATACTATATATAATACATGTATCAGACTATGCTATAGTCATGTCTCCTGAACTACCGAGGGGAGGGACAACGTGGCCCAGATATATACTATATATAATACATGTATCAGACTATGCTATAGTCATGTCTCCTGAACTACCGAGGGGAGGGACAACGTGGCCCAGATATCTACTATATATAATACATGTATCAGACTATGATATAGTCATGTCTCCTGAACTACCGAGGGGAGGGACAACGTGGCCCCGATATCTACTATATAATACATGTATCAGACTATGCTATAGTCATGTCTCCTGAACTACCGAGGGGAGGGTCAACGTGGCCCCGATATATACTATATATAATACATGTATCAGACTATGCTATAGTCATGTCTCCTGAACTACCGAGGGGAGGGACAACGTAGCCCAGATATATACTATATATAATACATGTATCAGACTATGCTATAGTCATGTCTCCTGAACTACCGAGGGGAGGGACAACGTGGCCCAGATATATACTATATATAATACATGTATCAGACTATGCTATAGTCATGTCTCCTGAACTACCGAGGGGAGGGACAACGTGGCCCAGATATATACTATATATAATACATGTATCAGACTATGCTATAGTCATGTCTCCTGAACTACCGAGGGGAGGGACAACGTGGCCCAGATATCTACTATATATAATACATGTATCAGACTATGATATAGTCATGTCTCCTGAACTACCGAGGGGAGGGACAACGTGGCCCCGATATCTACTATATAATACATGTATCAGACTATGCTATAGTCATGTCTCCTGAACTACCGAGGGGAGGGTCAACGTGGCCCCGATATATACTATATATAATACATGTATCAGACTATGCTATAGTCATGTCTCCTGAACTACCGAGGGGAGGGACAACGTGGCCCAGATATATACTATATATAATACATGTATCAGACTATGCTATAGTCATGTCTCCTGAACTACCGAGGGGAGGGACAACGTGGCCCAGATATCTACTATATATAATACATGTATCAGACTATGCTATAGTCATGTCTCCTGAACTACCGAGGGGAGGGACAACGTGGCCCAGATATCTACTATATATAATACATGTATCAGACTATGCTATAGTCATGTCTCCTGAACTACCGAGGGGAGGGACAACGTGGCCCAGATATCTACTATATATAATACATGTATCAGGCTATGCTATAGTCATGTCTCCTGAACTACCGAGGGGAGGGACAACGTGGCCCAGATATATACTATATATAATACATGTATCAGACTATGCTATAGTCATGTCTCCTGAACTACCGAGGGGAGGGACAACGTGGCCCAGATATATACTATATATAATACATGTATCAGACTATGCTATAGTCATGTCTCCTGAACTACCGAGGGGAGGGACAACGTGGCCCAGATATATACTATATATAATACATGTATCAGACTATGCTATAGTCATGTCTCCTGAACTACCGAGGGGAGGGACAACGTGGCCCAGATATCTACTATATATAATACATGTATCAGACTATGATATAGTCATGTCTCCTGAACTACCGAGGGGAGGGACAACGTGGCCCCGATATCTACTATATAATACATGTATCAGACTATGCTATAGTCATGTCTCCTGAACTACCGAGGGGAGGGTCAACGTGGCCCCGATATATACTATATATAATACATGTATCAGACTATGCTATAGTCATGTCTCCTGAACTACCGAGGGGAGGGACAACGTGGCCCAGATATATACTATATATAATACATGTATCAGACTATGCTATAGTCATGTCTCCTGAACTACCGAGGGGAGGGACAACGTGGCCCAGATATCTACTATATATAATACATGTATCAGACTATGCTATAGTCATGTCTCCTGAACTACCGAGGGGAGGGACAACGTGGCCCAGATATCTACTATATATAATACATGTATCAGACTATGCTATAGTCATGTCTCCTGAACTACCGAGGGGAGGGACAACGTGGCCCCGATATATACTATATATAATACATGTATCAGGCTATGCTATAGTCATGTCTCCTGAACTACCGAGGGGAGGGACAACGTGGCCCAGATATCTACTATATATAATACATGTATCAGACTATGCTATAGTCATGTCTCCTGAACTACCGAGGGGAGGGTCAACGTGGCCCCGATATATACTATATATAATACATGTATCAGACTATGCTATAGTCATGTCTCCTGAACTACCGAGGGGAGGGACAACGTGGCCCAGATATATACTATATATAATACATGTATCAGACTATGCTATAGTCATGTCTCCTGAACTACCGAGGGGAGGGACAACGTGGCCCAGATATCTACTATATATAATACATGTATCAGACTATGCTATAGTCATGTCTCCTGAACTACCGAGGGGAGGGACAACGTGGCCCAGATATCTACTATATATAATACATGTATCAGGCTATGCTATAGTCATGTCTCCTGAACTACCGAGGGGAGGGACAACGTGGCCCAGATATCTACTATATATAATACATGTATCAGGCTATGCTATAGTCATGTCTCCTGAACTACCGAGGGGAGGGACAACGTGGCCCCGATATCTACTATATATAATACATGTATCAGACTATGCTATAGTCATGTCTCCTGAACTACCGAGGGGAGGGACAACGTGGCCCAGATATCTACTATATATAATACATGTATCAGACTATGCTATAGTCATGTCTCCTGAACTACCGAGGGGAGGGACAACGTGGCCCAGATATCTACTATATATAGTACATGTATCAGACTATGCTATAGTCATGTCTCCTGAACTACCGAGGGGAGGGACAACGTGGCCCAGATATCTACTATATATAATACATGTATCAGACTATGCTATAGTCATGTCTCCTGAACTACTGAGGGGAGGGACAACGTGGCCCAGATATATACTATATATAATACATGTATCAGACTATGCTATAGTCATGTCTCCTGAACTACCGAGGGGAGGGACAACGTGGCCCAGATATATACTATATATAATACATGTATCAGACTATGCTATAGTCATGTCTCCTGAACTACCGAGGGGAGGGACAACGTGGCCCAGATATCTACTATATATAATACATGTATCAGACTATGATATAGTCATGTCTCCTGAACTACCGAGGGGAGGGACAACGTGGCCCCGATATCTACTATATAATACATGTATCAGACTATGCTATAGTCATGTCTCCTGAACTACCGAGGGGAGGGACAACGTGGCCCAGATATCTACTATATATAATACATGTATCAGACTATGCTATAGTCATGTCTCCTGAACTACCGAGGGGAGGGACAACGTGGCCCAGATATCTACTATATATAATACATGTATCAGACTATGCTATAGTCATGTCTCCTGAACTACCGAGGGGAGGGACAACGTGGCCCAGATATCTACTATATATAATACATGTATCAGACTATGCTATAGTCATGTCTCCTGAACTACCGAGGGGAGGGACAACGTGGCCCAGATATCTACTATATATAATACATGTATCAGACTATGCTATAGTCATGTCTCCTGAACTACCGAGGGGAGGGACAACGTGGCCCAGATATCTACTATATATAATACATGTATCAGACTATGCTATAGTCATGTCTCCTGAACTACCGAGGGGAGGGACAACGTGGCCCAGATATCTACTATATATAATACATGTATCAGACTATGCTATAGTCATGTCTCCTGAACTACCGAGGGGAGGGACAACGTGGCCCAGATATCTACTATATATAATACATGTATCAGACTATGCTATAGTCATGTCTCCTGAACTACCGAGGGGAGGGACAACGTGGCCCAGATATCTACTATATATAATACATGTATCAGACTATGCTATAGTCATGTCTCCTAATCCAATAAATTGGTTCAATGTCAATGCATACTCTTTTAACAGCAATAACTGTTTGTGTTAAGTTTAATCAAATATTGGTATATGATCATGACAAGGACTTTACATAGTGTTTACTATGGCATGGAATCTATGGCCCTGACAAGTACTTCACATAGTGTTTACTATGGCATGGAATCTATTGTCCTGACAAATAATTCACATAGTGTTTACTATGGCATGGAATCTATTGTCCTGACAAATACTTCACATAGTGTTTACTATGGCATGGAATCTATTGTCCTGACAAATACTTCACACAGTGTTTACTATGGCATGGAATCTATGGTATAATAATGAAAAAATGAATTGGATCATTAATTGATTTAGTTTTTTTGAAAGAAAATTCATGCAAGAAGTGCTTTTTTTTCTCGACATTAGAGTAAATAAATTTGCGACAACATTTTCTCGTTATTTTTTGTAAGTAAATAAATATAATTAGCTATTAATTTCTTCAATTATTTAAACATTGCAATAAAAATATCATGTCTCAAAAATTCACGAGTAAGAGAAGCACGGTTTATAACCTGATTAAAATTACGATTTTGATATTTTTACAACATTTTTAAAATTATTATTAATTCTTATTATTATTACTATCTTTATCATTGATTTATTTTATTTCTTAATATTTATAGAAAGAAACAACTGAACGTGTGTAACATTTTTTCATTACCTTTAAAATTAGAAAAATACACTTTAAAATACAACTTATCTTTTCTTGTGCAGAGGACCTCTCTACTTATTATGAGATTTTCATTCCCATTACGACGAAAGTTGAGGATATGATTGTCTTATTCCAAAAAAAACTAGTCTAGATAATATATTTGAAATATTTCTTATTTTTACACAAAGATTTGCACTGGAATTATGACTTAATTTTGATAATGATAATACGCTAATTATACAACTATTCGACGTCGTTGTTATCGTGCCGTGGGGCTAAAACCAAACAGTTATGAAATTTACGGACACACACTCCGCGCCCTCCGCGAGATTGTTTGGTTTAACGATGACAAGTTGCATTTCCCGTACTTAGATTAAAAATCATTTGTTTATCCGCTAATGAACTTCTCACTGGACTAAAATCATGCAACATGCTTGTTTATGATGAGCGATTAACCTCGCCTGATTTAAGTTCATTAAACAATAGAACTGACTTATCGATGCAAAAATAAATCAAAAACGCTTCTTTGTTCATTAATATTTCAAACAACAATTATGCTTTGTTTTACAAACTTTCTTTCATACGCTTCTGTCTTTGTAAATTAGGGACTGAGACTAGTCGTGCGTTAATCTACTTATTATCGCTGGTTAATCATAGTACAGATGATAAAACCAACACTATGTCAAACCTTAATAACACCACTTTGCTCCTAAGGTTGATAATCACTTGTTTACAAAACCTTTCAGAAACAAGCAGTGTTAAGTCAGAAATACTAAAAACAAGATATTAATGACACAATCCTCCGAAGTTTATTTTTAAGATTAAGAAATTTTAGGGAATGAAAGGAGCACAAAATTGAACTCGTAAAATCCATACTAAACCCCATAAAATTATTGCAGATTTCTTTTTCCATAAGAAAACAAAAGTTGGCTACGTTTTTGGCAACAGTGATTATGTTAGTCCCCGAGTAACGAAATACGCCCTTCCCCTTCGCGGTGGGCGATAATTCGATATTTCAAGGGCGAACAAAATCATTCTTACGCTTCACGTCTGTCAAGATTTATATAGTATTTCATTGCGGAGAGGCACATGCAAATGTATAATACAAATTAAAAGTATAATATTGAGAAAGTAAATTTCCGGTTTCCCAAATGAAAGCTTTTTTGCGAGACGAAGGCGGTTATTTTTTATTTAAACCGGGGAGTCGCCATATTCAATTGTCGTAAATGTGCTAATGTAATACTGATTTTGTGACTTGTTTACAATTTCCTAATCAATGATAAATGATCATGATTTTTTTGAAGTATTTTAGAATTTGTGTTAGAAAAAGGTAAACTTCTAAGTTGACCTAAAAGGTGTGAATCAGTCTGGTTACGGTGTTCAGGGACACAGCAAAATGTATTCACGTATTTTTATATTAAGTGAAAATGGGTAGATGCTTAATAAAACGTTTGCAATATTAAATATCTTTTCACATAAATACTATACATGTATATAGATTTAAAGTAAATAATTGAAAAGTTAGCATAATTGAAATGGTCGTTCGTCCAAATATACTGACTGGATGTTATTGATATCAAAAGCATACTCCTTCCAATTCGATACTCCGCTTTTGATAATGTAAACCAATTCACGATGACTTTATTTCGCGATTAACCGGAAATAAACCAGTTCGCGGCAACTTATTTTCGCAACCAAGCTTTATCTACATCCATGTTGATATAAAACCCTAAAGACTGGTTCACCGCGAGAAAAACCGCGACGATAATTCTCTTGCCGCGCGAATCTCGAGAAAAATTTGCGCACGCGAATAAAAGTTGGTTTGCAATATAACAAAGATAATTGGAGTGTATTTTAAATGAATGGAGAAATATTACCATTTACAAGAAACCTTTAAATAAAGCTAATATTTAGGAGATTGACTAAGCGCAAAATTGAACTCAGGAATTATCTACCAAGTTGAGAAATATCGTTGATTTGCCTTCAAATTTTTCTTCAGAGTTATTTTGCCTTTTCATTGAGCAGAACAATTGTTGGTTGTGTTTTTTGGAGAATGTGGGCTTAGGTGTGTGAATGTGTGTTAAAGAATTTAAACACTTTGCAGGGTTTAACATATAACTATTAACATATATACGACATTTGCATGCAGTACTGACTAACTAATAAGTCATGTTTGATCAATTTTATCATAGACAAATAAATTATCAGATAATAATTTTGTTGAATAAATCCAATATATCCAAAATATTATGATGTACACTTGTGGAAAAATTGTTTTAATCAAAAGTATATGAATATGTATTGTCAAATATAGGACAAACAAATAATTTGTTGAGATTAGAAGTTCAAAAAAGGTAATATCAACTAAATATAATTGATACATGGTCTTGAAAGCAAGCAATGAACCAAACCACATACCTTTTGGTCGCATTGTGGGGTTTGTGTAGGACTTCCATTCAGTATTGCTGACCGTCATATTATCTGGATTACATGAACTGTGAAGTCGGCACATCTTGGTCTGCGAGTTGAAGCTGAAACACTGACATCTATTGCCACACATAGAGGCACAGATCGGGAGAGACGCCGCGGGTAAGGTGTCAGACGGTGTGTGCATTGACGCTTTGCTGTCATACTCAAAATTTACGGTGTATAGTTTGGACACGAAAGCTTCAGAAACTGATAGAAATAAACACAGCAACTGAACTCGATCTACGTCTATTGCCATGATTTGTTCAGTATCTTGTATTCAATAATGCGTTTGTCAGTATATATTCACTGCAATGTCCAAGACATCGTTACAAGACTACTAGGCCTTTCATAAACCAGGTGTTGTCTTTGCTTACACCGTTAGTGTTTTCCCCATAGCCAAGCTCATTGCTAATAAATACGTAGAACATATTTTTGAAACGCTGTCCCGAGGTATGTTGAACGCTAGATTGATTGGAGAAGAAATGTTTGCAGGTTTTTTTATTGGTGATCACCATAACGCTTCATAGACTTGATTTATTGATCGCTGAAAATGTATTAAAAACCATAAATACGGGCCGGGGAAAAATAAGACAATTTTTAACTAAAGAACATTTTCAAAATAATAAGTGTGATAGAAACATAGATTTAAAAAAATATACGTGATCACTTGCATGTTCTGTAGTGAATACATTTAATGAGTTATCATAATGCTAGAAAAAGTTCTAATCAATATAAAGTAAACAAACACAGATATAAAAACAGATACCTAAAATCATTCTCTTAATTTTGGGCATGTACTGTTCCAAAAAATGTATAATGTGCATGTATGAAGTAAGTATTGACTTACAGGGCTTTAAGATGGAATGCTGGAGAAAACGTACCCAGGAGAAAAAGTACCCAATTTCTAGGGTACGTTTTCTCCAGGAGAAAACGTACCCAAATATATAATAAACGTTTGTATCATTTGTTGCTGTTGTTTTTAAATACATAGTCACGTACATAAATTTTTAAGACAATAATTTGTTTTATTAGACAATAATTTGTTACATACACATACACGAACATCGCCTGAGCAGTTTAATAAGTCGGCAATTAATCCACCATAAACGAACCGTTAAATAATTAGTTTTTGTTGCAATCTAATTTGGAGAACTAATTATATGATGAGTATCTCAAGAAGTCGATAGGGGGATCTTACATAGAGATACTCATATAGGTAAGGCTAACGGTAAATGGAAAACTTAGAAGAAGTAGATTGATAACACTTTATGACAGGTCATTAATTCGTACTGAAATAAAAGTTGCTTCAATTATTATAAAGATATTATTTATAAAATGAATAAATCTTTATATATTTATGCATTGAAATATGCATTAAAGTAGCATTTGAAAAATATTTAGTATGTCCAAACCCTTTAAAAAAATAAAGTATTAAATTCGTATATATCTATAAAATTCTTACATTTCTGTATATTTATTATGTAAAATAGTATTTAAAAGTATTAAAAACTATTAAGTAGTATATCTATGATTTTCATAGGCCGGGTACGTTTTCTCCTGGAGAAAACGTACCCTAGAAATTGGGTACGTTTTCTCCTGGGTACGTTTTCTCTTGGGTACGTTTTCTCCTGATACCTTAAGATGGTATGGGGCACCTCCATATTGTGACGGAAGTTCTATCAAAATGAACATTAAAATCAATGATAATTTTATAAATGTCTTTTTATCTTCAACCTAACGCCGTATCCCAATGGGTTAGAGCGTAAACTACGAATCTGTAAGTCATGAGTTCAAATCCTGCGGAGGCTTTTAAACTTTTTTCATACCAAAAACTTTTTAAAACTTTTTTTTGGTCAAATATTGCAAAATTTGAAATGAAATTGTTTTCTTGATAGCAATACTGCTTTAGAGGGGGGATTCAGCAGTTTTCGAGCATTATGGCAACGTACTTTTAAAACTTCAAATTACGCACTTTTTTTAAAGTGCGTAAAATTTTTGAACCAAATCAACCCACTTTTTTTTAAAGTGTGTTATGAAGGTGTATCAATATATTTTTTTTTATTATCGAGACACCTAACGCGCTTTGAAAAAAAAATCCAAAACTCTGGGATTCAACTTTTTATTAGATGATAGTATGATGATTTATAAACGTAAATAAATATAATAAATATAAGTGGAAAGTGAACCCAGGGGGCAAAATATATGATTCTGGTGCACGGTTAACAGTATGATCTTTATGCTAATAAGTAAGCAGTTAATAAAAAGTGATTTTATTGTCCAAAGATAACCATTCTATATTCCTAGGATTTATTATAATTCAACCAAATCAAAAATGAGATAACTTATTGCAAAGTTAATTGAAGACATTTCTTCACATATATACATTTCATCATTCGAGTTCAAAACACCTCAAATGTAGGAATCTTAAAAAAATAAAAGGTTCGTTTCTAGTTAGATTTAATTGACATTACTGTTCCAATCACTTCTTTCATTGACCAATACTGCGACGACCAAGGCATATGGAGAAATAAGTCCGATTTGTCTAATTTGCATACGGCCGCCATCTTGAAATTGAGGCTGTAACTATTTCAAAGTAATGTATAATGAACATTTAAAATTTCTCAAATAACTCGGAAACGCTTACGCCGGAACTTTTTGCCATGGTATGAATTTCACCTACACACCGGTAGAAAAAAAATAACGTTATTCGATTAAAAATTGATTTATTTTTTATTGTGCCATTTGAATATGAAAATTTGAAGCGAGAAAGGAACCATTTACATAGTAAAATAGTGAATTAAGTTGATAATTGCCAATTTCGACACAGAAGTTCGAATGTTTTAAATTGATATAAGCGAGTTGCCATGGTGCTCCCTAGTATTTGATATTTCATACTTTAAATTAATGTACATTTTCATTTCTTTCTAATTAAAATGAATGTGCCAATTAGTTTTAAAAATTGTCTTTTGGGGGGTTGTTGCTTGTAGGTAAAGGGGCACAAACCTGCTAACCTCTATAAAATATATTTGATTTAAGCGACATTTCAGGGACAAACAAAGAGTGTTTTAACTAGCTTTTGTTTTCATAGACAGAACACATGGATGTTTTGCTTTAATTATCCTCTTCTGTTTAAAAATTTCCCTCCGACAACTTTCTAAAGTCAATACTACGACTTTGGCGCACTTTGAACTATATGCATTGTGACGTCAGGATTTACGTAGTGTGGTTAATGAATATTAATGAGAAAAAATCGGACTTATTTCTCCATATGGATTGGACACGTCATCCGAAAACCATGGACCGTTTAGATAGGCATCATAGCACTTACTAAACCACCAGCCTCCTGAATTATCAGAGGCATAGTTCGTGTAAAACACTCCATCATTGTCCATATCAAATGTACTAAAATTCATTCCAGCATGCCCATTGTAATAAGAACATAGTATGGCATCAACTAAAATAAGAAAATGATAGATACCTGTAGAAAAATTAATGAATGAAAAATTCAAATTTATTAACTATAGATAAATCTGTATATTATGTTAAACGCTTAGTAATATATTTATACGGAGTATATAAAAAAAGTTGTATAATTCTTTCTCCAAACATGATATAACGCAACGTTCTCAACCACGTGATCATCTGATTTATCAGACCCGTTTGCCTAACCCACAACATGGAATTAAAAATCAAAATTAGTTCCGTGTCATTCATTGCACAACATTTACATTCCAAATATTTTTTGCATGTAAAGTGTGTGGAAAGATACTGCAGTTATAAGACCGTAACACACAGGGTACTCAAAGGTTAAAATGACGATGTTTATTATGACGTCATAAACGTTGAACGCTTTAAAATGCAACGTCACTAGCGAGAATCAAAGTTCACGCTTGTGGCTGTTATAGTGGCTATCCCATTAATTTGAACTAACCCTTAGGAAAAAAAAACAGATATTATGACGTATAAATCACATTTGCAGACAAAGCAAGAAGTTAAAAAAATGTAAATATGAGCAGTAAATCATTATTTTTTGAAAGATATAGTCTCATAACTGCAGCAGTTCGGCATACAAATAGAGTAACGCGCTACCAACGCGCGTTACTCAATTTGCATGCACACACCGCTGCAGTTATGGGACTATATCTTTAAAAAAATAATGATTCAATGCTTAAATATCAACAACAAATATATTAATAAAAATAATTAATGGCAATATATACATTTATTATCTAAGCCCCTCGTCAGTTACAAACGAGAAATCGATCAAAAAATATTAGCCCACTTCACATTTTGACTAAATATCGATTCAGTATCTCATAATAAATATTGATACAATTTCTTAGCTCACGTGAAACACAGTCAAAATATCGATTTATTATTTCAACCATACTGACTAAATATTGAAAGTTTTTTTAAAACATATAGTTTTCGTTAACCATGCAAAGAGCTTAACAATAATGGACGATGGCAAATGACATATATTAATTATAAATTAGATGAATATGCAAAATGATTCCGTTAAAAAGTCAATGGGATGGGGGAAACTTGACGAAGCTTGGAGTCAGTTTGTATCCTTGAAAAAAATGGCCAACTCTTTAAAACCGTTTTTAAAGGAAAAGCATTATTTCGAATTCAAACAACGCAAATCTTTAAAAGGATATTGAAGTGAAATGTATTACTTCATAGAATGGTAAAATTTGTAATTAATGAAATATATAAAATGAAATTTCAGATAAAAAACAAACAAACAGGTCCCTCCTCCAAACAACCCCCCCCCCAAAAAAAAAAACCAAACAAACAAACAAAAACAAAAGTTTTCTCAAGCGTTAGATCCTGTTTCAGCCAATTTTGCAACATTCAAATATCTCTGATTTAATATCTGTCCTTTTTTTATGAAAAAATCATATTTTAATTATATTGAATATCAAATGAGCTGAACAAAAAAGTATAAGTTAACTATATCTAGGCTTCCATTTTCATAGTCCGCAATGTGAAGTTTAAATTTCTGCTCCTCCCTAGAAACAGTAAACTGTCCATACACCGTGTAAGGTACAGTTTTATTTGCCGACGTTATGCTGATGTACAGACTTGAGTTTCGCCCCTTTGTTAGCTGATGTATCGCATTATTTCCTTGAAAAAAATCAGATAAAGGGAAATATGTAAAATCATAAACTCGGTTATTTATATTTGAGGAAAGGATAAAACCAAAATGAAGTTTTTGTATCGCACTTAGTTCCTACATTTATCAAAATATATCTCCTATTTCTATTATTTTTGGTTTTAATTAATATAACAAACTGAGTTATATGCATGAAAACAATTGTTAAGCCAGACATAGATATATAATATTAAACAACTAAGATAGGCTTATGTCTTTAGAGGTCACACATTTTTAGAAACAGGTACATGTTCATAAACTTTCTTTTATCATTTTACATTAAATATGTTTCAGCTTCGATAATGAGATAAATTATTCCTTACCGATCCAGTAATCCCTCTGAGGGTTTCCAAATCCAACTTTATACTCCGTCCAACTACGATTAAAGTTTTCTTCTCCATTCACACGTCTCTGAATTGCCTATCAATGGACAATATTTTTTTTCTGTTTTACAGTAATTAGAGTTTAGTACCTAATTTCAATTTAAAGTAATTTTTTTTTGAGGTCGTTAAGATATAAAACAATATATGATTTTAAAAGAAACTGGTTTTAAACAAAATTTGTTTTCATAAAATCCATAGTTTATACCTTATGAAATATTAATGTAAAGTGAATTTAAAAATAAAGAAAAAAATATTACTCTAAGACTTACAGCAAACTGTCATATTTAAAATAATGCACATAAAATATTTTTCCTGTTACTATATTGTACTTCAGAATATCAAACCTGTCAATTTGAATACTGACCGTCCATCCGCCTCCTTCTGTCTTCATATCACAATAGGCCTGGACAAGACGGTAGTTAGGGTCAAACCTCCCCCACGGGTAAATAGTGTATACGCCGGAGTCTACTATTCCGCTCTTGTATAAATCTTTGCAGTCTGAAGCCAGAAAGTATTTTGTTAGATAATTTACTATTCACTGATCATTTGTCATGTACAATGATTGCGCTGAATTTGATCAGTTGTCTTAAGGTATCTCACTCGTACGTTTCATTTCATTGCGCACATGATCATTGAAAAAGGCAATGATTATAATTTATTATATTTATTTAATCAACACAAAAAGATCATTATTTCACAAACTTACAACATTCAAAAAGAAAACCCAATTCAATTCAATAAACGAACAAGTTTTGGGAGAAACTATTTTTTCATGTGGAAGGATTTTTAGACAAAAATGACAGAAATCAAGCAATTTCATGAAATTTCAATATACCTTTATTTTTCCTATACTTTATTAATGACGCAAATTTTTAACATTTGATAGGTTTGGAACATGTTCTATAGGTTCTGTGTTACAAGTACAAAATTATATCTTGTGAGTGTAATAGACTTTTAGCATAAAACCATACAAATATATAAAAAAGTCTGAAAGTTTTTACAAGAATTTTATCTTTGAAGCCATCTATCTAAATTTTATCATCACTGACCCCCACGATTTATTATGTCAAAATAACACTATACAAATCTAGGCAAACTGAATTAGTTTTATAAAATTCTTGATATTCAAAAAATGTTAATTTCAAATGAAATTGCAAAAACTATTAAATAAATTGTCTATTTTAAGTGCCAAATTTTATGTAGTTTCAAACAGAATATTTTCGTAATCGCTCTGTTCAATCTGATCATTGTGTATAATTAAAAAAATATTTGATGAAGTAACTTTGCTTGAATAAAAATACTGGCAACAAGTGAAAATCAGGCTGATATTGCATTTTAGGTGCATAAAGGTCAAATTAAATGCGCTGTAAATCAGATGGATGAAAACTGACCCTCCCCCCCCCCCCCATTTTTTTTTTACTTTGTAAGTGTGTTTTGTCTACAGAGTTTAATGATATATTTCTCAAGAAATTCTTAATACAACAACATTGAGCACTGAAATACTTTAAGTAATACATATCGCCATTTGTTGGCCTTATCTAAATTGATAGTTTTTGTGATAGTCTTTGTGAGATACAAATGTAGCCAATATCACATATCAATGTATCACAGTATCTAGCAGTGAAAAAAACTTGTAAAATAAATATGGTTGGTTTCATTTTGAAGTAATTAGTTGATTTCCAAACTTTAACATAACAAAACGTCTTTAGAAAAGTGTATAATATAATACATTTTTGTGTTTCTATGTGCATATGTGTTAAGAAGATAAAACACCTGTTTCATGTATTTGCTTTTCAACATAGTAATATTTATGTTTATTTATATCCCACTTATACTTGTAAGTATGTGACAGATTTCATTTCAGGCACACAAAAACCAAACATATCATACTTTCAGTTTTACAAATCTAGATTATTCGAATTACCAATTGTAAAAATAATGTTGTTATCCAAATAATATGAAAATATTTTTTCGAATACATTGACAATATGTTTTGTTAAGTTAAAAATAAAGAAAAAAATCGCTTTAACTAACTGATGCAAGGTGTTTAAATGAGTTAAGAGATGAAGTAACATACCCTTTGGTTGTATTGCAGGGATTGTGTAGGATCTCCACTCAGTATCGCTGACCGTCACGTTATCTGGATTACATGAACTGTGAAGTCGGCACATCTTGGTCTGCGAGTTGAAGCTGAAACACTGACATCTATTGCCACACATAGAGGCACAGATCGGGAGAGACGCCGCGGGTAAGGTGTCAGACGGTGTGTACATTGACGCTTTGTTGTCAGATACAAAAATTTGCTGAATATAGGTTAGGCTCTATGGCCTCAGAAACTGATAGAACTAAAAACAGCAATTGAACTAGATCAAAGTCTATTAACATGGTGAATATGATAAAAAAGCCCTCTCTGAATCTATATAAACATAGATTGTAACTACTTTCAAAGTTAATATTCAAATCCTCAACAAGATAGCTGTGTCTTTGTCAACACCGTTTATTTTAAAATTTGACTGAGCTATATCTCATGAAAAGGTTGCAGAAAAGTTATTTAAAATTGCCAAAAATGGATCGCTTAAATGATTGGAGAACAAATAGTTGGACTTTTTTGATTGGTGATAACGATAATTAGAGTTTTGATTTTGTCAATAATTGCTACATTGTTACATTTTGCAAATGTTTTCTCCTAACTCTCAAGCAAAAAAATGTAAATGATGATTAAAACGTAAGATAACAAGCAATCCAAAGGTTTAATTTAAGTTTATAAACCATTTAAATCACATGCTGTAATACTATTCAATAATTATTTGAAAAAAATGTCCGTATGTATGCAACATGTTTAAACATATGTACTATTGAAATAATTTTATAAAAATTTTCCTTTGATAAGCCCTTCAATAATTTCCTTATATGTATCTAATTTCAAGTGCAAAGAAATCTGCATCAACCACATAACTAAATAAAACGACAAAAATCGTTTGTTTTGAGTCATGAAGGTTAAAATTAGGAAATAAATTGGTAGATTTCTATTTATCTATGATTTCAAAAAATCAAATAAAAAAAACCTACAAGCATATATGAATCAGATAAGTAAAAATTAAAAGAAATTACTGAATTTTAAACCGTCATATTGATTGAACCGTTTTAAATTTTTAAAATAATGAAGACCAGAATCAAGTCAAAAAGTACATGATCAAAAAGATACAAATGTAAATTGTTAAAACAGCGTCAAAGATGGGGCCAAGGGAAAAAACATGTTTGTTCATTTTGATCTCACACTTAACTTGTAGACATCCTTAGTGAGTCACTTACTCGTTGATGACAAGAATCAATCTATAGTTTTTTTTTAATTAAAAAAAAAAGTTATTTGTTATTCAATTGGAATTTGTAAACTAGATAAGAAATGATATTGGTTTTAGACTAGGTGCCATACTAAAGCTCATATACTTTTTGCAACAGGTGTTAAACGTTTACAGGAAGCTGATATGATGTTTTAATATCCTTTCAAATTAGAAAATTTGATCAAAATTCAATATCAACTTCGGATATGAATATATTTATAGTAATTCATATCAGAAAATAACACCTTTAATTAAAATTGTACAAAATATTGAAAGCAATAGTAGTTTCATGGAAAAACAATATTTCCAAGGTCAATCGTGAACATCTTGCTTTTGAAAGTCCTGTTAAGATGACCCATACTCTGTCATACTGTCATACTCTATTAAATTAAACTGATCAATTGTCCTACCACAGTCGTGTATATTTCCACGTGACTTGTGTCAATTTTAGATTTGATCAATAGAGCAAGTGTAACGTTTCAACCTTTTTTTTAGAGTCTGTTACAATGAATATATTTGTGGGTCTCTTGTTTCTGAACTTTACCTGGACAAACTACAAAGCCAGGATTCAAATTTACAACATTTATTGACAGTTCAACAATAAACAATACAAAAAACAAATTACAAAAGATAATAAGTTACGGGTCACCCGAATCTATATAAAAGTATGCGGGTCTATTGGTCACCTGAAATAACACCTTTATACACCTTTAATATAATTTTGAATCTATATAAAATCTATATAAAAGTGTGCGGGTCTATGGGTTACCCGAAAGTATGAACTTACAAAATCAGTTAATTATTGGGAATCGGGTAAAGGGCATCAACTCAAGCTTAATACACAATAATAAGGGAGTAGGCTTAGCTTTGGGTCTATGGGTTTTGGAAAGGTAGTGAAAAATGGGGAAAAGACCGTCGGGGAAGAGCAGGGATTGGGTATAAAACGGCTGTTTATAAAGGTTTTGGTCTCTAGGACCGAATTCGACCACGCGAGAATCGAGCGGTACCGCCTGATTTAGCGCCATGTTTTACGTGTTTACAGACGTTCGGCCTAGAGACGCAAAGAAACGTAAAATGGAGTATTATGGATTAATGGAGGTAGGATTAATCATGGTAGGGACTTGATTAATGATACCATAGTAAAAAGAGGTAAGGGAAATGTTTGTATATTCAATAACATACTCGTGTGGATGATTTTATTTTCGTAATAGAGGAAATTCGGGTTCTCCACTTGTAAACATACATATGATGATTCGTGTTATAATGGTGATATTTCCGATAAATGCATAAATAAATAACATAGATGACATTTCATGTACAATCTATAATGTGGAATTCATTATAATACGGCTGGGAGTATAAACGTAACACAAGTGATGATAAAATTAATAAATACTTGTAAACCACTTACAATATTAAGGTAGTACAAAACAGTATCCGAAAAACAAACACTTCGGAAATCCTCGCGCAAGTCAAACGTTTACGAGAAACAAATAAATGACGTACGTCACGTTAAGTGTCTTATTATGACGTCACGCCGTGCAAGAACTGTTCAAATAATACTTTGTAACAAAGTGGGGAGGGACTGGTTTAAACTTCTTTTTAAAAATATCTAGTGGTGGAATTGTTTTGGTATTTACATAATATTATCTACATATTCCAACAATTTATATGATAGTTTTTCATGGAATTTGAATGATAGGAATTTAAATAAAAACGGTATTTAGTATGGCGAATAGCTCCAAAATAGGGCCTTCTTGCATATACTTTGAACTGATTTTATTGGTACAATAAATTATCAAAGTCAATGATTATTATTTTTTAACGTTTAACTTGTCTTAGTCTCTTTGTTAATAGATATTTGGCAAAAAAAAATATTTTGACAGTTTTTTTTTCTTTTTAATCATGTATTCTGATGAGCCTAGCCCTTTTCTAACAGGGTGTCGGAAGCCATAGTTGTGACCTAGATTACGAGAAAACTAATGGTGGAATTTTTTTTAAAACTTTGTATATATATACAGTTTAATATGATTAACATTTGGTGCAATTTTTAAAAAATATGAATTATGGGAAAAATTTTCGCTATCTGTTTTGTACTACCTTAATACTTCCAGTTTTAAACCTCCTTTAGTAAGTTGTTGATACATGCAACTACGTTTTGATTCATTTGACAAAATGCAAAAACTCAGGATTTTTCAATATGATCTGCTTCTATGGGATAATTTAAAAAATACTGAACAGGTTTTGCATGCCAGTTTTTATTTTTTGTTATTAGCGTTACTTGATAATAAAAAAAAGCTTTGATCTACAGAAACATTCAAGATGACTGGATGATAATGACAATTTTTAAACTATATTAATATTTTAAAGAAAATGAGCTTTGCATAAACATATCGGAAATGTTTAAGTTTAAAAGCTCAACTATTTTGATTTTTTTCTCTATAACCAAACAATAGCTGATGGCTGAAAAAATCCTAAAAAAATTTTTATATAGATCTGATTGGTAATTTGTTTACAATTCATCTTCCTTAAAGCTGTTGTAAACGAATATACCCGATTGCAAGTTATCGTTCTTCCTATACTTGCCAACGAAGTTACATCATTCGTAAAGTCAAGGTGGTCGTGGGAATTGTAATCGTCGGAAACCCATGGTTGATTACACGTCGTTCCTCTCTCCATCACCCGTGGGTCACTTTAAACATTGACGCTCGTATTGAAGCACGCAAGTTGATTAGTGGCTCATATAACACCCCGAGTAAATTGGTCCAGTAAACAAGTCGCTTTTAAACGCTCGTTTGTTCCAATATTCATTGAAACCACTGGATTTTGTGACGTCGGCATATCTTCGTATACTAAATTAACTATCTGTTTACTTTTATTGACAGGCCAGTCAGGTGAATGAGTTGCAAGGCATCGTGGGCTTCTACAAGTTTCAGTGAATACAAACAAAGCGTATTGAAAAAACAAACTCATTGGAAACTCATTTTCAATTTTTTTTTCAGATATGACATTGGGCGCACGGCGGGTATGACCAGTCAGCAGAGGATGCTTACTCCTCCATGGCACCTGATCCTACCTCTATCTTGGAGGTCCGTGTTGCTCTGCTTTGAATTTGTATTTCGTTTTATGGATTTTTGAGATGGTTGACGGTTTGTTATTGTCATTTTTTCATAAATGGAAAATATTTCCGAAATAACATTTCTGTGCTCACATTATAAAAAGATATTGCTTACGAGGCCTTATATCAACATATTTAAATACCCCATTGTCAAAGTTCAAAAGAGAGGTACATGTATGTCTTATTGAATTAAAGCAGTCAGTACGTTTTTCACGTGATGCCCCTGGTTTGGAACAACATTAGTAGAATGCGCTTGGAAATTTTCTTCAGGGACACCCATCAAAATGATTAGCGTACGTACACCAAACATTTTTATGGTGCTAGAATGCGTTATATTTCCAATGCCATTTCAAAAGCAATGTTCATTCCCCGCTTAGTGTTATGCAGACAACAATAATTTTACAAAAATAGTAAATTAATACCCTAGCCCCTGAAATTCAATAAAATACAGTTTCAAAAGAAATTGAGCTAAATAAAGACGAAAATCAAACAAAATCTCAACTTTTGGCTCTAATAGATAAAAATATTTCAATTTTACCCGAGGAATTACTTCAATATTTTGAAGTCGAAAAAAAGAAATTGCTACAACTGCTAAAAAATCTGTTTGTACTTGTATGCGCATGTTTGCTAGTCATTCGAAACCGATCGATTTTTTTTTAAACAACAGTATGTTTCAATATGAGCATGGAACAAAGTCTATGGAACAAAATATATCCTTTTTATTAGTTTTTACCTCTTAAAGTAAAAACAAGTTGTATAAATTTTCCGGCAAATAATTAAATGTGTATAAAACCGACAAAAACCACGTGTGTATATTGAATCGTAAAGACCTAGTAGACCGTCATGCTTTGCGACTCATTCACTGAATTGGAGAATCTGTTTGACGCAAATATTGTCACATGTTAAATATTGCTATTCATATAAGGTATTGTACCCGAAACAAAAGTGCTCCACTTCTGTAACGACTAATTTGATTGGATGGTATTTAAGGAATAAGGAATCATTCTTTGAGTATTATGATGTGATAATTTCGGTCGGGGCGTGATCAAATCCAATAAAGCCCGAAGAGCTTTATGATAGATTTGATCACGCCCCGACCGAAATTATCACCTCATAATATTCAAAGAATGATTCCTTATTACTTATATATAAATAAAAATTCTCTGGTTTATTTTTCGCCTGTTAGTAAAATTTTACTTTATACACATTGTCAATGTACTTTACATGTACATGTACCATACCATTATTCAATATTGCTATTAATTATATGTAATAACCTATGCCATAAGATGTATGTCTTGTGCAAATAAAGAATAATAATAATAATAATATTTATATAATTTTAACCCATCGTACGATTAAATATTAAGATATAAATAAACCCCGCTGGCGCCTCTATTTGGCGTCATTTGAAGTTATGGGTTATATAGCAAAAAATCGATACGTAGTGTTATCACAGGCAAAGACACTGGAAAATGTAAATATTTATAAATATTTGCTCACTAAAACGAGTGTTGAAGTTTAAACTGACCCACGGGTGATGGAGAGAGGAACGACGCGTAATCAACCGTGGGTTTCCGACGATGGGGAATTGTTAGACAAATTTTGTTTTTCTTAAAAACAGATTATGCACGAAAAAGAAGGAAAACATTCAAACAATAAAGTCAAAAGTGTGCTTATTTACTTATCATTATATAATTTTGAATTATATTATTAGTTAAGAAATAAACACCATGTTGAAAAGATCACCGGGATTTAAACTTTGTTGATCGTCAATAAATAAAGTTATGTGAATCCCAATAGGCATCTCAGAAGACTTGATGAAGCAAATTTCATATCCCTGTGAACTTTTTGACATTGCTGTTTATTAATCACCTAATTGTCTACGGACTTTTTCCGGTTTTTTTTTCCGGTTACGACAAAGAGCACATGGCGGGTGAGACCGGTCAGCAGAGGATGCTCACTCCTTCTAGCTACCTGATCCTAACTCTATCTTTTTGGAGGTCCGTGTTGCTCTGCTTTGATTTTGAATTTCGTTTTATGGATTTTTGAGATGGTTGGCGGTTTGTTATTGTCATTTTTTCATTATATTTACTTTTAAGAAAGACAACCGTTCAGAATTATAAACATAATTGCGTTTTATGTAAAATATTGTAACCGTCAAACATTAGGCTGTAATTATCTCAAAAACATTAGGAACTTCATTTGCAAATGTTTATATGTTAAAATATACATAACTAGAATGAGATGAACCTTAAACATTTAAATGTAGTTGTGACGAGCACTAAGTACTTAGGTTGGATTTAAAGTTCATCCGTAGAATGGTAGGAAATCACGATTCTTCAAGAAATACTATTAAAATCTCACGTATTTTTTTTTATTACTAGAAATTTATTATTAAAATACCATTGACAACCTGTACATCAATGTTCACATTTGCATATCTATACATTTTGTGATTCTTTCCCAGATTGAGTGACGTCCTTAAATATACATGTATTTGTAGTATCGATTCTGTTTTATACAAATTTCTATTATAATAAATGTGAAAAAAAAAACATTTGTTCTTTAAGAACAGTACTTTTTGTGTCGGGTAAGATGGCTGACTATTAATGTCGTAAAACTCCATATCTCCAACTTTTGGTTCATGCAACAGATTTAGTTTGTCATGTCACCCAACATTCATGATATCATACATATTTCTTCGAGTACCGTTCCTGCATAAATCATGGCAATTGGTGTTAACTTAATTACTTTCAACAGTCAGCAATAAAATGAGGAAAAATTAAGAATTGCAAAGATTTTTTTATTACAAGATACGCCCAACAAAATATTTTATCTTCAGTTGTTTTAAAAGTCAATGTTCTGTCTGGGTTTTTGAGAAAAAAAATGTTCCTAATAATGTTTTTTTAATGACACGATCCCCTTCAATGTGGTCTTATTAACATCAATGTTCCATTGATGTTTGTACCGTTGCGAAATTGTGGATACCACGGAAAGAACCAGCTTTTCGGGAACCATGGGCCGTTTAAATTTGTATTGTGGCAACACCTGAACCACCAGCCAGCTGAATATATTACTGCGCAGTTGCAGCCATCGTTGCCAGCATCATATGTAGAAAACGGTACGTTATCATGGTACAATAAACTACCTGCATCTAAAATAAGAAATGAAAACTTGTAATCAACTTAATTTTTAATATATATATATATATATATATATATATATATATATATATATATATATATATATATATATATATATATATATATATGTTAGCCCAACTGCACTGTGATAATTTATTTTTGTATCAGTAACCTACTAGTAAATTCTTGCAATAATATCAATAAATTCTTATTCGATAGTATCATTAATGGGCAAGACAAAGGTTGAAGTAAATCCCAGTGCCTCGGAAAAACCAACTCTTTAAAATGCTGCTGAAAAGAAATACCGACCGATTTATGCGTGAAGTTATTGCGTAAAGTTGGTAATTTATGTTATGTTTAAAAAACATGTTAAAGATTGTAAATTTTTTTTAGAATTTATCATTGCAGAGGAAGTGGTGGTACACTGTATTAAGAAAAGACTATAATGAAACTATATCTTTCTCCAATTGTCGAATTATGTGGGCATACCAAGACCAACAGAGTCATTTTTTAGCTTTTTAATATGATTTTTTTTATATTTACATATAGAACCGTATCATAGTTGAAGTACGTTTCTAAATTTGAATATTCATTTTTTTTTTTACAAAATTTTGAAGTTAGGATAAGGTTTTAGAGTTAAAGTTAATGACCTATAATTAAAGAGAATAATAAAATTTCAGAAAAGATCCCACAAATGTATAACACGCAAAATAGTTTCATCAGAGAACATTTTTGGTACGACTGATTGAAAAAGGTGGTAAGTATAACAAGTTAAATTCCACAGAGTAGGAAGATATTTAGCACTAGTCAAAGATGCTGATGGATCTAAAGAGAGAATTGATTAGAAAAAAAAAAACATTATAAAATTAACAATATAATGAATTTACGTGGGTGTGCAAAATGCAAAATGTGAAATAAAAATGATGTAAAAAACAGATACCTAGACGACATCCATTTCCAGGTCTTGCAAGGTGAAGTTTATATTTCTGGCCCTCGCTTGAGATTGAAAAATGTTTATACACTTGATAAAAGGTAGAGTTATCACGTGTAGGAATAATCTCTACGTACAGGCTAGAATTATGTCCTTTTGTAAGCTGATGAATTACATCATTCCCTAAAAGTGACAATCAAAATGTAAGAATTCATTTCAGATTTCAGATAATAAGAGTTATACATGAATAATACAGAGTATTATACTTTCATGTTAAATACTGAAATCTGAATGGTTTAGACGCAGTTGACAATCCGTTCTAATACCCTCAGCGTTAGCAACACACTTGACAACGGGCCGAAAGGACTAATTGTTGCATGCGCGTAAATTATGCGCCTACGGTTCGTCGTAGAACTCACGTACTTTCTATATAAAAGCAGTAAAATTTGCTATAAAATTAAGACATTCAGTATAATAAAATGAATAGTGCCTGTTTGGGATGGTACCAGTTGACAATGGTTTTCTCGGGAAAACATGCACCATATTGCGTCAGATCATACAATTTGATTAGCCATTTTTCGACAAGTACCATTTCTCGCCAGTGCAGTATCAACGAATAAAAGAAGTGTTGGCTAAAGCTGTAACTTAGCGAACATTTGTCTAGGGTACGCCATTGTAACTAAACAGAGCAACTGTTTCTACAATATAATTAAACGACGTTTAATGAAAATTTGAAAACAAAATGTTTTTAAACGCTTACCAATCCAGTAGTCTTCGTATGGAGATCCAAAACCTAATTTATATTCCACCCAATTCCGTTTGAAACTTTCTCTCCCATTCACTCTTCTCTGAATTGCCTAAAACAAGGTTCATTCAATTTATGATCATACAATGTTCAATGACCTAATATGTAAGTTTGAAGAGCTTTTGTATTTTTAGCATTAAAAAAGAAAAAAAAAGCAAAGAATGCTAGTCTTACAACGTAAGAACTGGTTTAAAATGAATACTGACCGTCCATCCTCCTCCCTCTGTCTCCATATCACAGTAGACCTGGACAGGACGGTACTTAGGGTCAGACCTCTCCCACGGGTAAATCGTGTACACGCCGGAAGTTTTCTGACCGCAGGTGTACAAATCTTTACAGCCTATCAAACAAAATATAAAAAAATGAAAAATAGTATATTTTTGCTATCAGTTTGCACGACGTTGTCATATAACATCAACTGAAGCGGGTAGTTGTCACCAGATTAACTGATGGTGAAATATTCAAATAGGTTAACTTAAATTTTATATGGATACTTTACAACCAATAACAAATTATAACTATAGAAATCATTGTTAAAGACATAGTATATTGGGTTTTATGGCCTTAGTCCACGGATTTAATGAACCTGTCCCCCCCCCCTTCCGTATAAACATAAAACATTATAATTGTGAAATGATTTAAATTCGTTGGGGTCAATTTATGTTGATTAAGGGTTTTTTGCTTATTCTTTGGGATGTAATTTCGTGGATGCGTCGGTTTTCAGTTTCAGTAAGAAAACCAACTCTTTCAAAGTTTGTTTTCGTCGAGAATGTAAATTCATAAGGTAGGGCTACCCACGAATACCTCAAAAATTGAGCCACCGCGAATTCTAATGATTTCACAGTATACTCTGACATATAAAGTATTGCTTGTGTGTTGCTCTTTCTGTTAACTTTTTTATCAATTTGGAAAAGATATACCTGAAAAAATATATAGTTTGTTTATAATGGATAGAGATCATTTGTAAAATTTTTGATAGAAAAAATTGATAGGCATAAAATTCATATTATGTGATTGAACTTTTGTTTTTTTTAAATTTAGTTTTTAATACTATGGTATTTTAGATGGTAGTAATTGTTCAAAATTAAAATATAAATTTATAATTATCAACATATTTAAAAAAAGAGGAAATTGTTAATTTCAATGCAACAATATTTGTATTTAAAATTTACAATACATACTTGATGGTTGTATTTTAAAAATTGTATATGTTATCCAATCTTTCTCGGACACTGTCAAAGTATAGGGACCACACAAACTGTGAAGTCTGCACATCTTTGTCTGAGAGTTGTAACTGATGCACTGGCAGCCATTATCACACAAAGAGACACACGTCAACAGAGACGCAGCGAGTAAGTTGTCCGATGGCGCCTGTATGGTTACACGGTTGTCAACCTCTATATTTCCTCTATATTGTCGGAACACCATGGCTTCCGAAATTGACAAAACAGTAAACAATAACTGAAGATGCCCAATGTCTAACGACATGTTCAGTTTATGTATATCATAAACTGATTAGGTTGATTTTGTAGATGTTTTCTTTCTTCATATAAATCTATAGTTCAATTTCATTTCAATGATGCCTAAAAAAATTTCTTTGGAAACAATTTTTTCCACAAAAGTATTAATGCGAACACTGTTTACATTTTAATCAGCAACAAAACTCAACGTGAAAAGATATTACGAAATGCTATCTTATAGGAAAGTTTATCTTGATAATGATTGGACGTAGTATCCTATTACACTTCTATTGGTTGACTTATTTGATAAAAAATCATTAAAATTCATTGGTTGTTTGTCCAAGAAATGTCACAAATTAACAACCGTTTTTAGCTCACTTGAGCTTTCCTCACCTGAGCTGAAAGCTCAAGTGAGCTTTTCTGATCAAAATTTGTCCGTTGTCTGTCGGCGTTGGCGTTGGCGTTGGTGTTGGCGTTGGCGTTGGCGTTGTTGTCGTTGTAAACTTTTCACATTTTCATCTTCTTCTCCAGAACCACTGGGCAGATTTCAACCAAACTTGGCACAAAGCATCACTGGGTAAAGGGGATTCAAGTTTGTTCAAATGAAGGGCCACACCCTCTTTAAAGGGGAGATAATTTAGAATTATTGAATATTTGTAGGTATTTTTCAAAAATCTTCTTCTCAAAAACTATTAGGCCAGAAAAGCTGTAACTTGTATGGAAGCATTGCCAGGTAGTGTAGATTCAAGTTTGGGAATATATTGAGAAAATCTTTAAAAATCTTCTTCTTAAAAACTATTAGGCCAGGAAAGCTAAAATTTGAGTGGAAGCATCCTCAGATAGTGTAGATTCAAGTTTGTTTAAATCATGGTCTCCGGGGGTAGGGTGGAGCCACAATTGTGGATGAATTTTTACATAGGAATATATTGAGAAAATCTTTAAAAATCTTCTTCTTAAAAACTATTAGGCCAAAAAAGCTCAAATTGGAGTGGAAGCATTTAAATTTTTTGAGCAATATCTACTGTACTTAGTTGTCAAGATATTTTGATTTTGATACTGTAATGCTAATTTGATCCGAGTTGAGGCTATTGTTCCTCAGGTGAGCGATGTGGCCCCTGGGCCTCTTGTTAATAAAGATAGAATGATTTGTAATCAATCATTTATAACCAACAAGAATGTGATTTCTCTATTAAATTTTGAGAATGAAATAATTTGTTTTACCTGAAATACATTTTTTATATTTAAGTATCTCACATGGTCCAACTTTACTGGAAATCAATATAGTATGTTGATTATTATCAAAAACAGCCTCAAAATTAGTTCTCAAGTTCTTAAAATAATTCTCACAAAATCATCAAGCAAACACCACTATCAAATGGTACTAAATCAACTTTCATGTTTACCTGGCAAGGTAAAATCTTGGTCATTTTCATAAAAAACAAATAAAGTAAGGGTGCATTTTTCATTTGAATTTTTTTTTCTTTATCGTTAGTTATATAATAAGTGTTCTATGAAAAAATGACAATAACAAACCGTCAACCATCTCAAAAATCCATAAAACGAAATACAAATTCAAAGCAGAGCAACACGGACCTCCAAGATAGAGGTAGGATCAAGTGCCTAGGAGGAGTGAGCATCCTCTGCTGACCGGTCACACCCGCCGTGTGCTCTTTGTCGTAATCGGGAAAATAAAAACCGCAATAGTCCGTAGACAATTAGGTAATTAATTATGGTCTAACAATTAGTATGAAAAACGTCAGTCAGCATCTATGTAAAAAGGAAATATATTACGTAGATCTATAATATAAAATACTAGTACTAACATGACATAGATAACATATTAAATTTTTTTTGTTTATTTTCTGTTAACTTCCTCGGATGCTTTGGTATATCAATTTAAGAAATTCCTTTTTGCACTGTCAGCATCCCCACTTAAAAATTAAAACCTCGATGGATTTTAACTTTTTTAATATTTGCTCATAAATAGAAAAAAAAAATCACAAAGCAGGTCTTAAAAAAACGCTTATTTTTGAAAATTGGTTTAAATGATTTTAAATGATTTCACAGTTTGTTAATTTTCAAAGAAAAATAAACGTCTTGCTAGCATGGACTTTAACTCCGGTATACATTTAACACATACTTATAAGGTAGATGTCAACTATGGATTTAGTTTTTAATAATTCAAGGAAAAATTTCACGAAATGGTCATTATTTTCTGGTTCATGCATCGCGTTTAATATACTAAAAAGAACTCTATACTAAAAAGAACTCTCTTTATAGAGTAACACTATGTGACCTAATACTTTCGATTCCTTATCTAATCTGACTCTTGAATAAATGATTTACCTGATTACGAGGGACGATCAATTTCAAGTTTCTATGGAATTACTAACAGTTGTTTATCGGTTAAAAATTTGACGTGATGTTATATGTGTGTGAGATCAGCTACTGAATTTGATCGGAATCAATCATTGGTCTCATGAATATATTATATTATGAATGTAATTGGCAAATATTGACATGCATAGATGGATTCACAGAAATTCTTAATTTTTAATAGGTTTATTTTCTGTCTAATTCAAATTTCTATAAAATCAAACTTTACAAAAAAGTTTTTTTATATAGAAAAACTTGAGTAATTCAGAAGCAAATCTGGACACATCTTTAGACCCTAAACTAAATAACAATATTCAAATGTCTATGCAATTTTAAATGTCAATATCGGATAGTATAATTATAATCGTATATGGAAAGAAGGTATCAGTTCTCAAAAAATTCATATATATGAGATGATGCTATTCAAAACCGTGACAGTATATCAAGCGCTAGCTTTTGTATAATAATATACACTTATTTAATGCTTAAGCAAGTCAATAGACCAAAATGCTTTTCCCGAGGTGCAGGGAACAGCTCAGTTTGTTCTAATAGAACACACTGAGCTGTTCCATGCACCAAGGCAAAACAATCTGGTCTATTGACTGCTCGGGCATTATTTAATTGTTTTATTACCCAATTCCATTTTTAGTATTTAGGGTTTACAATTGAGGGATGATTAAAAGAACACAAAATGCACTTATGTTTGTATTTACCTTCATCATTAAGTTCATAACATCTAAGTGGGTGACTTATGTGTCACAAACCCTTGAACAGTCAGAGGGCTGTATATACTGTAAAAGTGGTTATTTACGCTGGTGGTTAAGTACGCGTTTTCTGTAGTCAAACAATACGCGAGGGTGTTAAATACGCGGATGCGTGAATTACCACTCTAACGTTTTATTTTTTTTACCACTAGACTTTGACCCGTGCGTGCACGGGTTGAAATTGCATATGATATCGGAAATTTACGAAATAGATACATCGACATACCGTATTGTTGGCATTTACATAATTAAGCTTTAGGCCTACAATAATGCTATTAACTGTGTCTCGGGACAGGCCTTCACCACAGTTAAAATGCCTCCCATATACCCGTGATGTAGCAAAAAATTGCAGAATCGCTCCGAAACGATTTTGGAGAAAATTAATAAAGCTACATTGAAAATAACTGTCAAATTATTCATAACAAACTATTTTGAGGCTGTAAATACCTTTCATCTGAAAACTTAATTCATATTAATGAAGAATTCAACACTTTTTCACCAACTTTTTTTTTCACACCATGTTGACATTCGGTACTCTCGGGATTTTTCATATTAAATGCACTGAGTTAGAGTTATTACCCGTATTTTCTTTGATGAACAGAATATATAGCACATTTCCAATGCAAATTTACACGAATTTGTATTATCGTTTCTGAGTTTATCCATGCAAATGTGATGTTATGGAAATATGAACTAAAGAGCATCCCGTGGTTAAGCGTGAATGTAATGCGCATGCGCAAGATTGTAAAATCCAAAAAATCCAGGTGATTTCCGGATTTTTTAATGGAATTTTTGTTGTTTATTAATTAGCGAAGCTTGATTGAGGAAAAATAAAAACAAATTGGTAATCTTCAAGTACCAATGATGTTTAAAATATATAAAACAAACGACAGTACTTCTCCGATTTCTCGGTATTAAAGCCCAAAAATTCGAGTCTATTATTTTAATATAGTAGTTTAGATAAATACGCGCGGGGGTATTTTCCGCGAATTTAAGCTTTCCGCATAACTAGTGTAAATTTACCCCACGCGTAAACAACCACTTTTATAGTATGCAAAGCCACAATTCTTGATCAACAACATCAAATGACTTATTTGGATTACAATCTTTTTTCAAACGGAATTGTATGTTAAAATTTCTCCTGCCGAGAGTTTTTCACGACTGGGGTCTATTCTGATAGTATGCATATACTTGAATAGAGCTGCACTGCAGTCAGGATGTGCTAGAACATATATTAAAGTTTAAAAAAAAAATGCAGCAGTCCATACCTAAATATCTGTTATATCGTTTAATTTGTATTTTGCTGATAAGGTAATGTTGCCTCCTTGCTTAGGAATTTATTTTTGTTGGTGATTCACTCAATAGAGAATGTTTATGAATATTTATGAATATTTAAAAGCTTTGAGGATTTAATCTGAAGACAAGTTTTATGGAGTATGCAAGTTTAAGAACTGTGGTTTTACTCAGACTGCATACACACGATTTTCAATTGCCAAATTTACAAATCTTAATACAGTATGAACCAGTTATCTCTAATTATATCCTATTATTTATTGATATGTAAAGGTTATAAACCTATGTACACCTTACTATTAAATTGCTGCCGAGAGTTGATTTTTATTCAGGAGAGAATAATTTCTGGTTCAAGCGATGAATATTCATCTACTGTACAGATTATGTGACTTATGGCTTAGGATTAAATGCATCCAAACTAATACAATAATGAATTCGGTTTATTCTACATGTACAAACCATAGAAACTTTATGATTTTTTATACACATGAGTTTTATGTCTGGACTGAATGTAATTGCTCTCATTGCAATCATTAGAATTGTAACAAAGACCTAAATGTCAATAAGGCATCTTTTTCTCTGTCAATGATATTTTTATGTGTATTGAGTTTATTGTAATAATATAATAAGTGTATTAAGAAATTGTGTTCAAAAGATTGCAATCAAGGTATCCTTTATCAGCCACTGATGCTAGAAAAACAGTGAATAAGGAAAAGTTTTAATTAACGTACATTTTAACAGACAGCATGTTAGATATGCATAAAAGGTAATTGAAGAGGTAGTTCAAATATTATTAAAAATAGGGGGAGGGAGCAGTATTTTGCGGCTTTAACATTTTAAACTCTCTCTCGAATGAGAATATTTATGAGGGGGGGGGGGTCAATATTGTGCGGCCATTAAATTTTGAATCCTCTCTCCAATAGCAAAGAATCTTTAATATACACCTTATTTAGAACAATCAGATTTCAAGATATGAAAAACAGAAAAAATGATATCTACATTATCATTAAAAATGTCTGAAAAAAGGTTCCGAAGTTGTGTTGGTCGTATTTTTTTCGCAAAAACATAACCCAAGCATAACTACATTAAAAGTATCAATAAAGTAAATTCAACGTTTTCGTATACATATCATGGTCAAGTCATGGTTATGTTTATTATTTTTTTAAATAAGAAGTAATCATTTTGTAAATGATGCATCGTATTTCACATTTTTGAAACAACTGTCCATAAATAATTTGAGATATAATGTTCATTTTTATGTCTCTATGCAAGCACTGACAGGTGTTAATCAATAACACGATCCGACCTGATGTTAAATGTATGTCCCAATTACATTTAACTTATTGGAACTTATTGGAAATTAATCATTTGTCTAATAAATTTATCATGATGTGTATGAATTGACATGTTTTGATGAATTTACGGAAATGTTTGATATTTGGAAACGCCTTATCTCTGTGTGATAAAAAAATCCATGAAATCAAACATTACATATAGAGTTTTAACATTCCTAACAACTTAAGTGATTTAGAAACAAAGCTGGTATCGACAAAAGACCAATAGGTTAATTCTTACGAGATTTAAAACTCTAAACACGAGATTCAGGATTTGAATTTTACTATCTTAATTAACTTATTAAATCATGAACATGAGAACGTATATCCAGGCGACAACAAACAGTTCTGTATACGTGCAATACTATATAACTCATAACTGGACAACATCCAATACTATATAACTCATAACTGGACAACATCCTATCAGAGCGAACAGGTCAGGGTGTGTATGTGCAAAGTCATCACCTCTTCTCTCCTATACACACATGTAAAACCGAATTAAGAAGCTGAAAATAGCTGTATTTGAAGTGGAATTGCTCTCTCTCTCTCTCTCTCTCTCTCTCTCTCTCTCTCTCTCTCTCTCTCTCTCTCTCTCTCTCTCTTACACCAAAAGCCTGTTACCTTATTAATAAGTTCGACACTTTCCCTTTCTATACGCCATTTGCTTCCGTATCAAATTCACAAGTTCCAGTATTTTGCTTCTTTTGCTTAATTACTCGATATTCATAACAAGATTAGCTTTTTAAAAGCTAAGAAAGTCAGCCAGCGGAATTTTAATTTAAGGGCAAAAGTGAATACACATTCTATTAAAATACTAGATAACTAGAGCCGAGCTCGTTGCAAGCAACGAGAAGGTCTTCCGTTACAGCTTCAAGTCGAGACAATCTGATTAAAATCATATCCTTGATCCCCTCCTTGTTTTTCTATTTTCGCTACAAGAGGATCTGAAGAAACCCCTCTTGAGATCACCCCCTGTTGAACGTTTGTTTATAAATATACATGAGTTATTCTAGCAATCAGAGCAAGTGATAGAAACGGTAATTTCGGGTTACAAACAAAAATGGAGTTGTACGACGAAATGATGTCACATGTTCGTGAATCTTTCGGTATCAGCAAGTAAGAGATGGAGCATAAGTTGATATTAGACGCCCTTAGGGAATCTAAAGAATGTATTGGCATAACTTCCAAATCATGTAACTGAGGGATTTCATTGGTCAAAGCAAAGTTATCCAGGGGGTGACCTCAAGTGGGGTTTCTTCAAATCATCGTATAGCGACTATAGAAATTTTAATCAGATTGCAAGTCAAGAAAGGATTGTCATTCAGTCTTAATTAAACCACCCCTCTTCTTCTTACACTTGTCAGGGTCTGACAGTTATTGATATGAGGTCATCTTCACACTACCTTAACTTCTGACCAATCAGGGCTTTAGAAAATCAATTTGAACTCTTCGAAAGGAGACAGAAAAATTAATTCCTGCCTATTTTCTATATATTACTGCAACCTCCAGACTGCATAGTATTGAAGAGTTACACTTCTCATAAAACAGATAAAGGCATGTCTGTAATAAGCTAGGGGTATATATTTAGATTGTATGCAAATTTAAAGGTCATAGAAAGGTGACCTCTTATTGATACCTATCCGACCCCGTTGAGTGTAAGGAGAAAAGGGTGGACTGTCATTAAACTGGATTGTCAATATGATAATAGTAAGTTCAGAAAACGAGGCTCACTTTCAAAGTATTATTTTCCTACCAGACAAACTCTCCTTTTAACTCATTTCACGGTTATATCAATTTATGATAACTTAAAACACATCACTTATATGTACATGTATTTAATTATTCCAACCAGAAAATCGATAAATACGTTTACATGTATGTACAACTGATGACAGGATTCAAACTACTGGTATGCCTATATCATAGTGTAAAAACACAAAATCCACTGCGCTGATGCATGGAAAAAAGTGCTATGTTTCATAAACATTTTGATTCCCTATATTCATACTTAAACCTCTACCGCTAAAACATGGAATAGTTTATGTAAAGTGCAGTGTTAAAAGAACACCAATTGTAAATAAACAATAATGCCTTCTCCCATCTGAGGGTGCGCTATTAGTATACGAGACTGAGGTGCTCAGTGGTAGGGATAACTATCCGTATAATGTTTGGCCATCCAGGCCTCAGTTTTGTTTTTTAAAGGATGAGTATATCTGAAATCTTTACAAGCAAGTAAAAGAAATTCACAAATCTTCAAAATCATAATCCGCGGCAGTGGTAGGGGTTGTGAGGCATCTCTAACTTCATTTTTTTTCAAATAGGATTTTGTTTTAAATATCCCAATATTTTTTTTTTTTTGCCTTGAGCGCTCATCTAGAAAGTGTGTGGGGGTGGGGGTTGTCAATACCCCAAAATTTAATTGGCAGGGGTGGGGGCAAAACTCCAACTGAATCAAAAATCCTTTTTGTCACTTTTGTGTGACAGGAAGAGAGACCTCTAGTTTACAATTATTTCTATCATGTCACATATACATGTTTTAGTTATAATATTTTGGAATTTTTTAAAGATACAATGTCATTTATTTGATAAAAATCATATATTTATGCATACATGTATTAACATGTGACGTGTAAACCTAAAAGTAATCAATTTTGTTCAGTTTTTTACTTGAGTAACAGAAAGGCATAAACCAGCGTTTTGTTCAGAGCACTGTGTACATTGTATATTTAAACCAAACCAAAAGAGATGGTGTGACGTCAAAGCAATTTGTTTTTGTTTTTTAAACAAAAGAGTTCTACATAATGTCAACCTCCAGAAAATACGATTTCTCTAACTTTAACATTTACAACACATGCGCGGATCCAGACAATTTTTCCAGGGGGGGGGGGTCCGAATTGAACGTAGGGGGGGGGGGGACTACACTATTCATCAGAAATGTTGACAAGCAAAAATAAAAAAACAAAAAAAAAAAACTTATTTCCCAAAATCATGAAATTCCTAATCCGTGGAGGGGAGGGGGGGGGGGGTAACGTAGTATGCCTATAACTTGAAAAAATTGTACCTGTCAAAATTTTTTTCTCCCATATTCATGATATGCCTAATCCGATTCATGATATGCCTATTCCGTGAGGAGGTGGGGGTGCGAATATGCTTATAACTGCATTTTTTTCAATATCACTCTTAATATTTCCCGCTTCCGACGCCTTTCCAAAACATATATGTGTTTTCCAGGGGGGGGTCCGAGTCGTATTTGCGATAATTTTACTATGTAAACTTAATAACTTCTCATTTTCCGGGGGGGGGGGGGCGGACCGCATGCAAAAATTAATAAAATCCGTTGAACAACACATATCTATACCATTTAATTGTAACTTTGAGAAGTGCATACATTTTTGGGAGGCAACTGTGTCGCTAGTCTGTAAGTCAAGTGAATTATGTCCTAAGGTCTTTTAAAGAAATAAGAAACTGTCAACACTTGCAGTACTCTGATGATTACTATGGCGACCGACTGCATTGAATAACGTATTTCATTAGTCAGCCCGCGGGCTGACTAATTAAGTTAGGATGAAACTTCAATTGCGCTTGCGTAAATTGGAATTATGGGAAGGAATTACTAGACAGATCGTGTTAGAGAAATTCGTTACGAAGTTACGAAACTGGTCAGTTTCTAGGTCAAACTGCGCATCGATGTATTGGAAGACTGTCAATGGGAATTGTCTGCAGCCACAGTCCGGAGTCCGCGTATATTTTCCCGACTCTTTTAGTGAGATATTGATAGTGGTTTGCGACGAGACGGCCATGAAATTCAGAGAGCTATACATGTATTTGCAAAGTTACAACTTTAAGTATTAAGTAGATGCGCGGTTTATGTGCAATAAAAAAAGGGTGCAAGCTAAATGTGCACCTGCATATTATTATTGTTCTGGAAACTATCTAGTATCTTGTTTTTAATAGATTGTGTATTCACTTTTGTCCTAAAATTAAAATTCCGCTGGCTGACTTTCTTAGCTTTTTAAAAAGCTAACCTTGTAACTTCTAAACGTGAGAACAAATAATTATTTAACATCTTTGACTTAAAGGGACCTGGACACGATTTCAGATGAAAATTTTATTTTTGATTTTTATGTATTAAATAGTTTACTTGTGTATTTTGAATGATTTACCAAAATTTGAATGTTAGAAGTCGTGTTACAAGCGAGATACAGAGGAAAGAAGTCGTTGTTATGTAAACAAAGCTCGAGTCTTATATTTGTTTACAAATAATGCAAATTAAAGAAATTACCATTTCTTTGACAAAATAACTTGTGGAAACGAGATAAACTTATTAAATGTGTTCATAAATAAGTTTATCAACAACAAAATGCAACATTAGATTGAAACTTTTACCAATTCAAGACATATGTAAACAATAACAAGACTCGAGCTTTGTTTACAAAACAAAGAATTTTATCCTCTGAAACTCGCTTGTAACTCGATATTTGACTTTCAAATTTTAATAGAGCATTAAAAACATCCATATTGACCATTCTAGACATTAAAAATGAAAAAATGAATTTTGAAAAAATTGAGCTCAAATCGTGTCCAAGTCCCTTTAAAACTTTAAACTTATATTCAACAATTGACCACTACAGTGATAGCTCACTTCCAAGTGTATTTTAATTACATAACAATTGATGATCTGCATCCATAAATTACCTATGACTATCTGTGTCCAGGGTTGTGTGCACTTAAAGGCCGAGGTTTTTAACCGGTCTGTTTACCTTAGGTAAGTTTAGGTGGGGTGGAGCCTATATTGAAAGAGGTGTGAAACCTCGAGGGAAACACGCTCGCTTGTGTATACATGTCTATATACACGGAGTATTAAAGTGCTCTCAAAAGAGTTTTTCCGTTTATTTAAAAAGAATATCGTATTTACATGTATATGTACTTATAAAACAAATTGTTCTTCGTTGAAATGAATATAAACGCATGAAAAACCGCGTGCGACATGTGCAAAATCTTTCGTTTGATTGAACAAGTTTCTGTCGGGATTAACTAAGAATATATCCTGATGTTTTGTGAATTATACAATTACCCCACCGTACTCAAATACTAATGCAACTTTGCAACCAATGCTTGTAAATCTTTTCCGATCAGCTGCTAAATTAAAGTGCACAATAATTATACCAGCTGCGCATGCACCAGAGCTGTCTGTACTTGTTTCTATTCCGGTTTCAGCTCGTGAAATTTCTCAAAGAAATGTGATAACTAACGATATAAATCGTGAACGCAATATTTGATTTCATTTAATTATTTATTCCCAATTATTTACAAACATATTTATTGATAAACGACGTCTTTCATGGATACATGATCGGCACCACATGATTGGTGATCAGCGCATTTAGTGTGGTACATAACCAAGTACGAGTAAATTTTTAATTCATATCATTTAATATTTCTTTTGTTTAAAGTGCTAAAAGATAGCGATTTATCGTCACGGTATGCATCAAATCAAAAGAAAAAAGTTTACTGCACCGTCGTCGCGAGCGCTGGGCATGGTATACACAGGACGAGTAAACAAATGCCAATCATTTTCTAACATCCAAACTGGGGCCTCGATTTAGTTGATTAACAAGGGTTACACTTACCAGGTAAATTTGAAGGCGGTGCTTATTTTTCGGTCGCACGGGGTGATTGAATTAACACGCAGACTGGCCGAATAAACACACAGATTGCAAAGTGAAACACATTAGGAAGTACGTTAACAAATAAGGAGTCACCAAAAATTGATTTTCGCCAATCACTGGGGGGGGGGGGGGGGGGGCGGAGCAGCACAGAGATGACTGTTTTTAAACTTCCTAAAACGCTTCGAAAATTAATGATTTTTTTTACTATGTCAACCCTCTTAAAATTTGGTACAACTCTTAAGAAAACTTATTTTACTTTCTACACTATTTAATTTTTGTGTTGGTCGAATATTAATTCTTACACCAGTATATGTGCATATATGACTCGATGGCCAGGAAAGTTTGAATATTGTCTTAAAAGTGTTAAAGTCTGTAAAAAGTAAAAAAAAGCAATAATTAACGGAAATGATCATGAGTATCTACAGTCTATATATCGTCGGACCCCACGGGTTTTCCATCCGTTAAATTGCTTGAAATCAGTGTAACGGATAGAAAACCCATGGGTTCCGACGATGCAGTATATTAATCTTACATGCAAGTTAAACACATATCAATTTTACATATGCCGGTAAATATCTCGGAATTTCATTATATTTAATTAAGGTCTTCCGTTTTCAACGGAAGACCTTGTACTGATTCTGTTGGTAATTCTTTTTATTCTTTTTTTTCTTCTAGACGTTTTTTAAAACTCGAATATCTTGCTTGTTTGTTGTCCTAAAAAGTTCAAATTTTCAGGGCATATTGGAAATTACAATTTCTCAATATCTAGTGAAAATCTTTGAAATCAACTCTTCCGGTACCGAGTTATTCCCCTTTTGAAAAAAATTATAGGCATTCCTGTGCACGCAAAGGCTCAGAAACCGTCCATAGCATGCGTTTCAAAGTCATAAATCTTGAAAATAGAAACTTTGAACGTTGTCCTCCGAGTTTTGTTTTTACGATTTTCCTTATGTAAAGTTTCCAAAAATTAGTTGAAATTTTATGTTTAAAAAATGCTGATTTTTGGTCGTGTTTTTGCCTCGTAACTTTTTAGTTTGAAATATTTTCTTAACACATATAGAACAAAAAATGTGCAAAATGTCAAGGACTTTCATTTGATGTCATTAAAAAAGGGCTGGCCCCTTAAATTAGGGGCTTAGAGCCCTTAAAAGTCTTCGCTTAATAACTCAAAAACGGTTAATATTTCGATATGGCTTTCGCTGCAAAAGTTGTTCATTATTATCTTATCAATGTCGTTACATTATTATTTTGTTCGGATATTGCGTAATATGAGTGTAAAAAGCTTGACTTGTTAACATGACGATGTTTTCATTTGGCAAGTAAACGAATAGTCGTTGCCCCCATAAAGGATATAAATTTAAAACTGTAAGTGTACCAGCATATACGGGATGCTATAACTCACTACAAAAAAGTTTTTTTAAGTATCCATGCCTTTCTTACAGCTTTTACGTGAAGACTATGAGTTACTTTTATTTAGTTTTTACATGCATTATGGCCAATCCTTCAAAAACGAGAAAGAGAAAATATATACATTCTTTTCTTTTCTAGTGAAACACATTATAGATTAAAAAAAATAATACACTTCTATGTAACACATTATAGTCATTATACTGCATGCGAGCATTTCAAATATTCCTGGGTTTTGTGCTGTGTGTACAGTGTACCATTGCGTAACACATTCCTCGAGAAAATCGGTCGCGGCTGGGCTAGCTAGCGGTCAGCGGTTATCTAATACACAAGAGTTGCGTCTTGCGTACATGGGTTTATTTAGCCACAAACACAAAGAATCTTTCACTTTTAACCTTAAAATTAACCTTAACCTGTAAATTTATGCTATTTAGCATCATAACTGATAAATTCGGGATATGAATGAGAAGTTTTCATGCATGTACCTGATATTAAATTTCAACAAATAATCTATTTCACAACACGAGATGATATGTTTGTTTTAAATATTATGTATTAGTATTAAAACTTAAAACTTCTTTTTGTTTCTTTTTCCGCTTGATTTTTTTCTGCGGGGGGACTCTAAGCAAACGGTTCGCTTGAAAACGGCAACATGAGAGTTATATCAAAAATGAACTTGAACAAACTAATCAGTGAATCATTTTATGACTAGATGCGTATACATGTATGAGCGTTATTTTTTATTTGTACATAAAACACAAAAAAATTGTCACTAAACTGCACGCATTTACCCATCCAACGTGGTCGAGGGGATCATGCGCGAGGGGGTACAATTATCTAACACACAATTAAGCTTCGTGCGTATGCTTCAATGAGAAAAGATCCATTCTGCAAACACAAGTTAAGTTCATTATTCCAAGATACAAATAAATCTCATAGGTTGATTATGTAAAATATAACTTGAATTTTGACGTTCAATTCGCAGAATGTAAAGATCGATTAATGATATAAAATATCGTCTAGCTTTGATGAAGCATGAATGTTAATTTTGTTTAAACAAACACGTAATAAAACTATTTATCCACCTTTACTCGTAATATTGTCATTTTGATCGAGATAGATTTTGTCGCATCTATAGTCCTTTGTTTATATTGGCTGCGTATAGGCGGTCTGTGGCTTTTCTTTCGTGTGTACGCGATACTTCTTAACTTTAAAACTTTGTCATTTTTGTGGCCATCCTTCCTATGTACAAACATGTACAGTCTGTCCTTTCAAAGTTATATGGGAATCTTGAACGTCAAATAGTAATATATTAGATTTTTTGAATTTCAAATTCAAAAGAAATTTTGTATTGCTTCTTGCACAGCTTTTAATATAGCTTCAAAATTGTAAAGATAGTACTTTCTATGTATATGCATTAATTATAGCGATGAATCAAACGACGGATATTAAATGCAATCATTTTCTGCAACGGATCCTCACTGAGCTTTTCGTAAACAATTATGTAATAATTTTTAAGTCATTTGGCCTCGATGTTCCTGTGCTTCAACGGTAGCGACCAACCGTTATGTAATACCCAAACACAGATCGCCTTTTTAACCTGTATTCCCCAAATCCACAGTGAACTCTTCCATTCTATTTCACTTTAGGCCAAAACTCTAATACGCATGCGTTTAATCAATTAATGATTTCTTGGACGCGAAGAAAAAAATGTTGTGTTTGTTTTAAGATAAAATTCTATAGTTGTATGAAACAACCCAAATTATTGCAAAATAGACCATTCTTATAAGAAATTAATGTAATTTTCAATTAGAACTAGAAATTTTTAAAATAACTTTTACAGGGATATAGCTTTAATTCAGTAAATATGAGAAAAGCCGGCCCCATGCAGGTGGATTTGAACGGCACGATCGGGATTTGTGGTTCACATACTCAATACTTTAAACCATATCGATCGATACATGTACAATCAATTTACTTCACAGAATATTTATAACTCATCTTGCACGACGCAGTGTCATAAAAATTCGCTGCCTGGTAGTTTATATTTTATTTATATATGTGTGTATGGTTTTCTTTTAAAGGCATAATATCTACGAAAATACGTATTATTTTGTATTGTTTTGAATGTCGTGATATGCTAAGATTATGATATTATTAAAAAGATTTTTTTCTCATAAATATCAATTTTTACTGTTATAAGTAGACTAAACAAGTGAAATGACATTTTCTTGAATTCTTGTGCAGGATGACAAAAATTCGATTTGATCCCACCTCTATTCATATGACCCTAAGTTTGAACTCTTTCGGAAAGCTTTTCGCGCATGCTCAACGCGGTAAATTAAAACAAATATGTCGGAAAACAGCAAATCTAACCGAGGAAGAAAGAGATGTTTAACCGATTCTGCGAGAAAAAGAAATAGAGCCACGGTAGCATCTAAATGGAACAAAAGTAAAGTGTATATTGGTAATCAGTTTGAACGCTGGAATGAATTGAAGGCCAGGTCTCTATCCTGTTTCTATAATGGAAGATGAAAACAATTACAGTAATATTTTAAATAAAGATACCCAAATAAAATAAAGGGTATAATGAAGTATTAAAATATTGATAACAATATTTCTATTTAACATTATTTAAGTTCACGTGGTTTTTTTCATCAGCTCGTTATGATACATTTAAATGCAACTCTTAAATTGGTTTATGTATAATCTTACGTAAGGTAAATGCTATGATAAATATATCATGATTGAAAGAAAAAATGTTAATTACTCTGTAACCAATTGCAATTCATGCGCGGATCCAGAATATTTTTTCGGGGGAGAGGGCCTCGGAAAGTGTCTCTCGGACACCGGAGTCCGATGGACATTAACGTTTTCCAGGGGGGGGGGGTCCGAGGCCTATTTACTACATGAGTGTAAATTTGAATTTTCCAATTAGAGGGGTTTCGGACCCCCAACCCCCTCTAATTCCGCACATGCAGCGGCGTAGCTAGGAATAAAATATTTGTAAGCAGGAGGTCTGGGTTAAGCTGAACAGATTTTTTAATAATGGTGGTAATAATTTTTTATCTAGTACAAGTACAGTAAAACACGCCTATAACGAAGTGTCAACAGAAATACAAATGGATACCTTGCGGGAACATTGTACAACATTAGAACTATTCTTAGTGTCTGTCTCTTCCTGTAAAATCTTTAGAGTAGACAAATCTCTAACATATATATCATCAGAGGCACTAAGATTACATGTTTCAAAATTTGCCCCAAATCAACATTCCGTCCAGCTTTCTATACAATAGCAAGTCTTTGCAAAATGATTTAGGCAGCCATGAGAATTATGCTCCATTCGACATTATTAGGGACAATTTAAAACTTGTATAAGGAATCGACCTGTCTGTATCTTTGTTAAAAATTAAACGACTTCTCGCAAAGTTTGGCAAAAATGTGATGAGGAAAGAGAAGAAATGCATAAAAAGCATTGTGTTTTCTAATTCAGAGAAAGAGAATCACCACCGATCTCATCCACAGAGATGATGCTTTCTCTTCTGTTAGACCATGCCAATGTTAATTCGCAACACGTTCTCATAAATAATCTTGCGGATGCTTTTTGGAACCCATTTAAAGCATATAAAGATCCCTGTCAATGCTGCAGTGATAATTATGTCAAATCTTTAGAACTTTGTAAACATAGCCACATCTTAACCGAGATGAGACTACAATTAAGTGATGGTCGTTTGCTGCCATTTTAATGACTTCAGATTTTATTCCTGGATCTTCCTTAAATTTTAAAGAATGTAACTACATCAAAGGTTGTAGAACCGTAAGGTGTGGATACAAACGTGCCAACGTTTATTGTATAGACCTTTGCAAATTTAAAATCACATACTTATCATTCACAGAAATGATTTATACATTACCAAAATCATTCTGGCCATCTACCATTTTGAATTGCCATTTTGAATTAAGCAATTTTCGTGACGGTCAGCATATTTTCCCGGATTCGGCACACTTAATATATTAAAAACTATGCTTGGCCAATTAATAATAGTGTATCATATCGATTAAAAAACTATGCTTGGTCAATTTATAATAGTGTGTCGCTGTTTTTTGCCATAAAAGGGACTTTAAGAAAGTATTATGAATTTTGGTTGTCCGCCATATTTTGAATCGTCCTTTTGACCTACTTATCTATTTGGACACAACACACTTTAATTATAATTAAAAATTATGCTCGACCAAAAAATAATTGTTTGCTGTTAAAAGTATTTCTCCACCTACATGTAAACGGACCATTCTCCAGTAATTCCTAAAACAAACCAGTAGACACCAAAGCAGCAGCATTAATGGTTATAAATGACATTAACATAAGCTAATAAAAATCTAATCTAAATCTTTAAATTTGATACTGTCAGTTCAAACACGGCATTATTAAATAGCTGATGCAAAAACGCTTTATAAGGATCCCCAATTGCAGATGCATAGTGGTCAGCCTGTCACGCCGCCAGATATCACAATATATTCTCATAAATGCGCTTTATCACATTTAAAAGAAATGTCAATGTCACAACAGACATCTGTGTTAATCCATCACCGACCCAAATTCTATCCCTTTGCCATTATCTGTATCATACTTGAAACAATCATTTCTGAGGATTAAGAGTGTGTTACAATTGCGACCATGAACCAAGTATGTAATTAAATGCCCATGGTCATAGCATATGCAGATAAATTTATGTCTGGGTCTGTTGTCTCTCCCTATGGACCTTTCCAGTTGAAACTTTACCAGAAAATCTAAAGCTGATAAATGTTTCAGGTTTCACGCACGTATCAAGCTATAAACTATATGTGAATGTACAGAGATCACAGGATTAGAAACATACAAATTATTTGAACGTAAACAAGCATTCATCCATGCTCATCTTAATTATTTTCAATTAATAACAAATTTGACTTCAATTTATTATTTAATTTTAAAGCGCCAGATTTTGTTTTTAAATTTCCAATAGCAATCCCAATTTTATTTGCAAACAATACCTGTTACACACTGCTACATGTACAAGGACAAATAAAAGTCCAAGATAAATTGTACGTTTATATTAGTCGTTTAGTATAGCTACTATAGCATTACCATGAAGATAATCCTTTCCATGTACATTAACATCATTTTAATTCGCAGCTTCAACGGAAGACCTACTCGTTGCTTTGCAACGAGCTTTGCTCTAGTTTATTTATACAATCGGCCTTGCATATTTAGAATCGAATTGATAGATTACTTTTATTCAATTAATAATAGGTTTTTATAAGATTTTTCGCCCTGACGTTTAAATCGACGCTAAATTAACTTTCATCTTTCATCTAAAACCAATATAAATGAAAATAAAATAAACAAATAGTTTTGTGTTCGTACAAAATATCAATAAATATACACGTGTGATAAGGTACATGTAGATGTCCCCTCGCGCGCGATCTTCTCGGCCATGTGCGAGCGTGCGAGGGATGATCATCATTTAAAGGGGTAATCTTTGTGGGTTTTTGTTGTTGATCTAAAACATTATTAGTACAGTTCTTATACAAACCCACCATTGATTTATGTCTGACGATGTTTTGGATTAGGAATAATATCGGATTTTATAATTTTCAGAATGACTTCTTAATTTTCATTTTAAATAAAACATTAATAACTTAAAATTAAAACAGTTCCTGTATTTGCGGCTATATAAACTCAAAACAAGTACATGAAAGACGCGAATCTGGTGTATTAGGTAACCGCTGACCGCTTGGTAGTGCACCCGCGACCGAGGAGCCCGCGATCTCCTCGGCCGCGGGCGAGGAATAGGTTACGTAAAGTTACAACACACACAGCTCAGAACCCAGGAAGATTTGAAATGTTTGCAGTATAATAATGACTAAAATCTACCAAATAGAAGTTATTTTTTTTTACTTAAAATCCACAATTGATCTATGCCTGATATTACTTCCGATTGAGAATGACATTTCTTTTATTAATTAACAGAACGTTTTCTTAATTGACACTCTATCATTTAATTGAATTTGAGAAGAATAAACGTCTATGTGTGATCAAAATTAAAACAATTCTTGTTTTCGGCTAAATGAACTCATAAATTGAGAGACGTGACTCCGGTGTATTAGATAACCGCTGACCGCTAGGTAGTCCAGCCACGACCATGGCGACCGACTTTCTCGGCCGCAAGCGAGGGATAGCTTACGTAATGGTTCACACACAAAGCTCTGATTCCAGATATATTTTAAATGCACGCAGCATGATAACTAAAATGTATCACATAGATTTATTTTTTTCCGGTAGTTTGTGTGATTTACTAGAAAAGAAAAAGAATGTTTATATTTTCTGTTTCTCGTTTTTTAGGATTGTGCAGAATTTACGAAGATGACTTAAACTCTCACATAAAAGCATGTATCCTAATTTTTTTTTTTTTTTTTTTTTTTTTTTTTTTTGTGAATTAAAGCCTCCTTTTTAAACAGGCATACTGTCTGTCGTAACTTAATGTCAGTTGTACGCACAATGACTTTCGTTAACTTGCCAAAAAAACACAGGTACATGTTAACATGTAAAGCTTTTTACACTCATACTACACAACTCACCAACAAAATAACATTGTAACGACATTTATAGGATCCCAACAAACAACTTTTCCAGCGACAGCTATATCAAAATCCTAGCCGTTTTTTAGTTATTTAGCAAAAACTTTCAAGGGCCCTTGGCCCTTAATTTAAGGGGCCAGCCCTTTTTTATTGGTGTCAAATGAAAGTCCTTGACATTCTGCACAACTTTTATTCTACATGTCTTAACAAAATATTTTTCGTTTAAAAGATACAAAGGAAAATATGTCTAAATTTTCGCACTTTTTGGAACCCTGTTTTCTGACCCCCTACCTTTTTCTAAATAAAGAAAGTAATCCAAAAACAAAAACCGATGTGCAAAACTTCAATGTCTCTGTTATTTAAATTCGTTGGATTCCCATTCCCTGCTATCATAGTCTCGGAGCCTTTGTCTGGAAACGAAAGGCCCTAAATTTTTTTAAAAGGGGAATAACTCGTTAACGGAAGAGGATTTTTAAAATTTATGAAATGATTTAGATAGTGTTTTGTAAAGTCTATAAGCCCTGAACATTTGAGCAAAAACCGTTCAGAAATGAGCAAGATATGAAGCCTCAAAGTTCGCGTCTAGGAAGAAAAAAAAAGAAAAGAAAAATAAGACTAGAGCAAAGCTCGTTGCAAAGCAACGAGTGGGTCTTCCGTTAATGTCGAAAGAAAAGCTAGATGTTCCTGTAAGAAGCAGAGCTCTAAAACCAATACCAGGAGTAATTAAAACAAAAAGATATAAAAAATCGAATAATTCTTGGTACGACTTAACAAAATCCGAATGACTTTAAGTACGAATTAACAAAAACCTTAACGATTTTAAGAACGACTTGAGAAAAAAAATCCGAATGTGTTTAAGAACGACTTAACAAATATCGAATCATTCTAGGTACGACTTAATTTAACTTTGAACGTAACACTATTTTCTTAACCAAGAATGTGGAATCAAAATTTCCGGAAAAATCAATTTTTAAACCCCTATATCTCTGTAATGCATCGTCCAATTTTAAAACGGATTTCAGATTTAAATTACGCTTAATAAGTTGAACATTTTTGCTTCAATAATATATAACAAATTATTTTTCAGTAAATAGTTATTATTTAAAGATTTTGTAGCCCTCCTGGCCCCTAATTTGAGGGGCCAGCCCCTTTTTCTTGATATCAAATGAAAGGTCTCGCAAATATAAACATATTTTGTTCAACAACTGTTCACGAATTGTTAATCGTTCTAGAGATATCTGAACAACTGTGTTTTAGGGGCCGACCGTTAATTTCCTTAATGGGGCCACCAACAAAAATTTTTTAAGTATCATATTGTTAAAAACATTATTTTGAGCAGCTTTCCTTCTACAATGCTTTTCAAAATATTTCTCCTTTTATAGATATTAATGATCAGAGTTTTGGACTTCTGGCCCCTTGAAACCCCTAATTACGTAACATATGACTTAGGTATGGTATTGTTGAGATAAACAGCTGTACAAAGAATATTTTTGCTTCTATAATATATAACAAATTATTTTTCAGTAAAAAGTTATTATCAATAGACTTAAGAGCCCTCTTGGCCCCTAATTAAAGGGGCCAGCCCTTTTTTCTTGATATCAAATGAAAGATCACGCAAATATAAACATATTTTGTTCAACAAGTGTTCAGGAATTGTTTACCGTTCTAGAGATATCTGAACTAATGTGTTTTAGGGGCCGACCCTTAAACTCCTTACTGGGGCCACCAACAATTTTTTTAGGTAGCATGTTGAGAACATTATTCTAAGCATTTTTTGTTCTACAATGCTTTTCAAAATATTTCTCCTTTTCTAGATATTAATCATCAAAGTTTTGGACTTCTGGCCCCTTGAAACCCCTAATTACGTTACATATGACTTAGGTATGATACTGTATAGATAAACAGCTGTACAATAAACATTTTTGCTTCTATAATTGATAACAAATAATTGTTCAGTAAGGAGTTATGGCAAAAAGACTTTTGAGCCCTCTTGGCCCCTAATTTGAGGGGCCAGCCCCAATTTTTTGATATCAAATGAAAGCCCGTAGAAATTAAAACAACTTTTGCATTACATGTTTTAACAAAATATTTACAGGTTTAAAAATATTTCAGAAAATGTGTAAAATTTTTGTGAAAAAAATTGGTGCCAATTTTCGACCTCAGGCGAGCTTCGTCGCCTTGCGTATTATCCATATTTTAAAACAATGCGGTACATCTACAGACTTTCATCTACAATCCCTGAAAATTTTAACTTTCTATCGTGAATAGTTTCAGAGGAGTTGCAGAAAAAGAATATTAAGAATAACTAGAGCAAAGCTCGTTGCAAAGCAACGAGTGGGTCTTCCGTTAATGTCGAAAGTAAAGCTGGAAGTTCCTCTAAGAAGCAGAGTTCTTAAACAAATAAACGTAAGTAACTAAAACAAAAAGAAAAAAAATCGAATAATTCTTTGTACGAGTTAACAAAATCCGAATGATTCTATGTACGAATTAACACAAACCTTATCAATAACAAGAACGACTTTGCAAATAAAAATCCGAATGTGTTTAAGTACGATTTAGCAATCATCGAATTATTTTAGGTACGAGTTAATTTCACTTTGAACATTACACTATTTTCTTAACCAAGAATGTGGAATCAAAATTTCCGGAAAAATCAATTTTTAACCCCTATATCTCTGTAATGCATTGTCAGATTTTAAAACGGAACAAATTATTTTTCAGTAGAAAGTTATTATTAAAACACTTTGAATCCCTCTTGGCCCTAATTTGAGGGGTCAGGCCCTTTTTCTTGATATCAAATGAAAGGTCTCGCAAATATAAACATAATGTGTTCAACAAGAGTTCACGAATTGTTAACCGTTATAGAGATATCGGAACAACTGTGTTTTAGGGGCCGACCCTTCAACTCCTTACTGGGGCCAAGAACGAACATTTTTTAGGTATCACATTGTTAAAAACATTATTTTGAGCAACTTTTGTTCTACAATGCTTTTCAATATTTCTCCTTTTCAAGATAATAATGATCAAAGTTTTGGATTTCTGGCCCCTTGAAACCCCTAATTACGTAACATATGCCTTTGGTATGGTTCTGTATAGATGAACAGTTGTACAAAGAACATTTTTGCTTTTATAATTAATAACAAATTATTTTTCAGTAAAGAGTTATAATAAAAAGACTTTAGAGCCCTCCTGGCCCCTAATTTGAGGGGCCAGCCCCTTTTTCTTGATATTAAATAAAAGATCTCATTAATATAAACATATTCTGTTTAATAAGTGTTCAGAAATTGTTGACGGATTTGGAGATATCTGAACAACAGTGTTTTAGGGGCCGATCCTTACACTCCTTACTGGGGCCATAAACCATAAATTTTAAGGTACCATGTTCTTAAGAACATTATTTTAAGCAACTTTTATTCAACATTGCATTTCAAAATATTTCTCCCTTTCAAGATATTAATGATCAAAGTTTTGGTCTTCTGGCCCCTTGAAACCCCTAATTACGTAACAAATGTTTAAAATAAGGTACTGTGTAGATAAACAACTGTACAATGAACATTTTTGCTTCTATAATTATTGACAAATTATTGCTCAGTAAAGAGTTAAAATTAAAATATTTTAGAGCCCTCCTGGCCCCTAATTAAAGGGGCCAACCCCTTTTTATTAAAACAAAACAAAAGCTCGTGTAAATCTTAACAACTTTTGCATTACATGTTTTAACAAATTATCTACAGGTTAAAAGATATTTTTCAAAACGTGTTAAAATTTTGCCAAATATTTTGGTGCTAATTTTCGACCTCGGGCGAGCTTCGGCGCCGTGCGCATTTTCCACAATGTCAAATACAGAGGATCATCTACAGACATCCATCTACATATTCCTGAAAATTTCACGTTTTTATACCCCTTAGTTTCGGAGGAGTTACGTGGACAAAATGGTCCTTAAAAATTCACAAAATCTTCAAAATCTCAAACCGGAAGTGACGTCATCAGCTCAAAATTTTATAATCGCAAGCACTTTTTATGTTCTATCAGTCCTGTAAATTTGGTGAAAATCGACCAAATACTTTTTGATTTATAGCTCTCGAAAAATGTCAGAGGAAAAATAATATAAAATAACTAGAGCAAAGCTCGTTGCAAAGCAACGAGTGGGTCCTCCGTTAATGTCGAAAGAAAAGCTAGAAGTTCCTGTAAGAAGCAGAGCTCTAAAACCAATACCAGGAGTTTTAAAACGAAAAGTTATAAAAAATCGAATAATTCTTGGTACGACTTAACAGAATCCGAATGACTTTAAGTACGAATTAACAAAAACCTTACCGATTTCAAGAACGACTTGACAAAAAAAAATCCGAATGTGTTTAAGAACGACTTAATAAATATCGAATCATTCTAGGTACGAGTTAATTTAACTTTGAACATAACACTATTTTCTTAACCAAGAATGTGGAATCAAAATTTCCGGAAAAATCAATTTTTAAACCCCTATATCTCTGTAATGCATCGTCCGATTTTTAAACGGATTTCAGATTTAAATTAGGCTTAATAAGTTGAACATTTTTGCTTCAATAATATATAACAAAGTATTTTTCAGTAAATAGTTATTATTAAAAGACTTTGTAGCCCTCCTGGCCCCTAATTTGAGGGGCCAGCCCCTTTTTCTTGATAACAAATGAAAGGTCTTCCAAATATAAACATATTTTGTTCAACAACTGTTCACGAATTGTTAACCGTTCTAGAGATATCTGAACAACTGTGTTTTAGGGGCCGACCCTTTAACTCCTTAATGGGGCCACCAACAACAATTTTTCAGGTATCATATTGTTAAAAACATTATTTTGAGCAACTTTCCTTCTACAATGCTTTTCAAAATATTTCTCCTTATATAGATATTAATGATCAGAGTTTTGGACTTCTGGCCCCTTGAAACCCATAATTACGTAACATATGACTTAGGTATGGTACTGTATAGATAAAAAGCTGTACAATAAACATTTTTGCTTCTATACTTGATAACAAATTATTGTTCAGTAAAGAGTTATTGCAAAAAGACTTTAGAGCCCTCTTGGCCCCTAATTTGAGGGGCCAGCCCCTTTTTCTTGATATCAAATGAAAGCCCGTGGAAATAGAAACAACTTTTACATTACATGTTTTAACAAAATATTTACATGTTTAAAAATATTTCAGAAAATGTGCAAAATTTTTGTAAAAAAAATTGGTGTCAGTTTTCGACCTCAGGCGAGCTTCAACGCCTTGCGTATTATCCATATTATAAAACAATGCGGTACATCTACAGACTTTCATCTACAATCCCTGAAAATTTCAACTTTCTATCGTGAATAGTTTCAGAGGAGTTGCGTGGACAAAATGACCCTTAAAATTTCATTAAATCGTCAATATTTTAAACCGGAAGTGACGTCATCAAAAAATGTAAATAAAAACAGTTGTCCCCTACGATGCTGTATAAGTCCTGAAAATTTGGTGCAAATCGGATGAATAGTTTTCGAGAAGTAAAGCTTTAAAGAAGGCAGAAAAAGAATATTAAGAATAATAATAACTAGAGCAAAGCTCGTTGCAAAGCAACGAGTGGGTCTTCCGTTAATGTCGAAAGAAAAGCTTGATGTTCCTGTAAGAAGCAGAGCTCTAAAACCAATACCAAGAGTAATTAAAACAAAAAGATATAAAAAAAATCGAATAATTCTTGGTACGACTTAATAAAATCCGAATGACTTTAAGTACGAATTAAGAAAAACCTTAACGATTTCAAGAACGACTTGACAAAAAAATTCCGAATGGGTTTAAGAACGACTTAACAAATATCGAATCATTCTAGGTACGAGTTAATTTATCTATAAACATAACACTATTTTCTTAACCAAGAACGTGGAATCAAAATTTCCGGAAAAATCAATTTTTAAACCCCTATATCTCTGTAATGCATCGTCCGATTTTAAAACGGATTTCAGATTTAAATTAAACTTAATAAGTTGAACATTTTTGCTTCAATAATATATAACAAATTATTTTATTATTATTATATTAGATATTAATGATCAGAGTTTTGGACTTCTGGCCCCTTGAAACCCCTAATTACGTAACATATGACTTAGGAATGGTACTGTATAGATAAATAACTGTACAAAGAATATTTTTGCTTCTATAATATATAAGAAATTTTTTTTCAGTAAAAAGTTATTATCAATAGACTTGAGAACCCTCTTGGCCCCTAATTTAAGGGACCAGTCCTTTTTTCTTGATATCAAATGAAAGATCTCGCAAATATAAACATATTTTGTTCAACAAGTGTTCACGTATTGTTGACCGTTCTAGAGATATCTGAACTAATGTGTTTTAGGGGCCGACCCTTAAAGTCCTTACTGGGGCCACCAACAATTTTTTTCTAGGTACAATATTGTTGAGAACATTATTTTAAGCATTTTTTGTTATACAATGCTTTTCAAAATATTTCTCTTTTTCTAGATATTAATGATCAAAGTTTTGGACTTCTGGCCCCTTGAAACCCCTAATTACGTAACATATGATTAAGGTGTGGTACTGTATAGATAAACAGCTGTACAATGAACATTTTTGCTTCTATAATTGATAACAAATTATTGTTCAGTAAAGAGTTATTGCAAAAAGACTTTAGAGCCCTCTTGGCCCCTAATTTGAGGGGCCAGCCCCTTTTTCTTGATATCAAATGAAAGCCCGTGGAAATTGAAACAACTTTTACATTACATGTTTTAACAAAATATTTACAGGTTTAAAAATATTTCAGAAAATGTGCAAAATTTTTGTAAAAAAAATTTGTGTCAATTTTCGACCTCAGGCGAGCTTCAACGCCTTGCGTATTATCCATATTATAAAACAATGCGGTACATCTACAGACTTTCATCTACAATCCCTGAAAATTTCAACTTTCTATCGTGATTGGTTTCGGAGGAGATGCGTGGACAAAATGACCCTTAAAATTTCATTAAATCGTCAATATCTTAAACCGGAAGTGACGTCATCAAAAAATGTAACTATAATCTTTTGTCCCCTCCGATGCTGTATAAGTCCTGAAAATTTGGTGCAAATCGGATGAACAGTTTTCGAGAAATAAAGCTTTAAAGAAGGCAGAAAAAGAATATTAAGAATAACTAGAGCAAAGCTCGTTGCAAAGCAACGAGTGGGTCTTCCGTTAATGTCGAAAGAAAAGCTAGATGTTCCTGTAAGAAGCAGAGCTCTAAAACCAATACCAGGAGTTTTAAAACAAAAAGATATAAAAAATCAAAGAATTCTTACTACGACTTAACAAAATCCAAATGACTTTAAGTACGAATTAACAAAAACCTTACCGATTTCAAGAACGACTTGACCAAAAAAATCCGAATGTGTTTAAGAACGACTTAACAAATATCGAATCATTCTAGGTACGAGTTAATTTAACTTTGAACATAACACTATTTTCTTAACCAAGAATGTGGAATCAAAATTTCCGGAAAAATCAATTTTTCAACCCCTATATCTCTGTAATGCATCGTCCGATTTTAAAACGGATTTCAGATTTAAATTAAGCTTAATAAGTTGAACATTTTTGCTTTAATAGTATATAACAAATTATTTTTCAGTAAAAAGTTATTATTTAAAGACTTTGTAGCCCTCCTGGCCCCTAATTTGAGAGGCCAGCCCCTTTTTCTTGATATCAAATGAAAGGTCTTGCAAATATAAACATATTTTGTTCAACAACTGTTCACGAATTGTTAACCGTTCTAGAGATATCTGAACAACTGTGTTTTAGGGGCCGACCCTTAAACTCCTTACTGGGGCCACCAACAAAAAAGGTTTAGGTATTATATTATTAAAAACATTATTTTGAGCAACTTTTCTTCTACAATGCTTTTCAAAATATTTCTCCATTTCTAGCTATAACTGATCAGAGTTTTGGTCTTCTGGCCCCTTGAAACCCCTAATTACGTAACATATGACTTAGGTATGGTACTGTATAGATAAATAGCTGTACAAAGAATATTTTAGCTTCTATAATATATACCAAATTATTTTTCAGTAAAAAGTTATTATTAATGGACTTAAGAGCCCTCTTGGCCCCTAATTTAAGGGGCCAGCCCTTTTTTCTTGATATCAAATGAAAGATCTCGCAAATATAAACATATTTTGTTCAACAAGTGTTCAGGAATTGTTGACCGTTCTAGAGATATCTGAACTAATGTGCTTTAGGGGCCGACCCTTAAACTCCTTACTGGGGCCACAAACAAATTTTTTTTAGGTAGCATATTGTTGAGAACATTATTTTAAGCAATTTTTCTTCTACAATGCTTTTCAAAATATTTCTCCTTTTCTAGATATTAATGATCAAAGTTTTGGACTTCTGGCCCCTTGAAACCCCTAATTACGTAACATATGATTAAGGTGTGGTACTGTATAGATAAACAGCTGTACAATAAACATTTTTGCTTCTATAATTGATAACAAATTATTGTTCAGTAAATAGTTATTGCAAAAAGACTTTAGAGCCCTCTTGGCCCCTAATTTGAGGGGCCAGCCCTTTTTTCTTGATATCAAATGAAAGCCCGCAGAAATTGAAACAACTTTTGCATTACATGTTTTAACAAAATATTTATACATCAAAAGATATTAGAGAAAATGTTCGAAAATTTCGTGAAAAAATTTGCTGCTAATTTTCAGGTTCAGGCGAGCTTCGAGGCCTTGCGCAATTTTAATAATTGGAAGCAAGGAGGTACAAATTCAGACTTTTATCTACAATCCTGGAAAAATTTCAAGCATCTATCTTGATTAGTTTCGGAGGAGATGCGTGGACAAAATGACCCTTAAAAATTTACAAAATCGTCAATATCTGAAACCGGAAGTGACGTCATCATTTGAAAATTTCGTGATATGTATCGCCGATGTTGCTTAATCAGCCCTGAAAATTTCGTGCAAATCGGTTGAATAGTTTTTGAGAAATAACGCTCCAAAAAAGTCAGAAAAAGAAAAAAAAGAATAACTAATGCAAAGCTCGTTGCAAAGCAACGAGTGGGTCTTCCGTTAATGTCGAAAGTAAAGCTAGATGTTCCTCTCAGAAGCAGAGTTCTTAAACCAATAAACCTAAATAACTATAACTAAAAAAAATCTAACTATTCTTGGTACAAGTTAACAAAATCCGAATGATTCTACGTACGAATTAACAAAAACCTTATCGATTTCAAGAACGACTCTGCAAATACAAATCCGAATGTGTTCAAATACGACTTAACAATGATTGAATTATTTTAGGTACGAGTTAATTTCACTTTGAACATAACAATATTTTCTTAACCAAGACTGCGGAATCAAAATTTCCGGAAAAATCAATTTTTAAACCCCTATATCTTTGTAATGCATCGTCCGATTTTAAAGCAAATTTCAGTTTTAAATAAAGCTTAATAAGCTTTTCTTTTTCCTTTTATGAATAATAACAAATTATCGCTTTAAAAAAGTTATTATAAAAAGACTTTGTAGCCCTACTGGCCCCTAAATTGAGGGGTCAGCCCTTTTTTCTTGTTATCAAATAAAAGGTCTCGCAAATATAAACATATTTTGTTCAACAAGTGTTGAATGCTTTAAAAATTTTTTCTCCTTTCCTAGATATTAATGATCAGAGTTTTGGATTTCTGGCCCCTTGAAACCCCTAATTACGTAACATATGACTTAGGTATGGTATTGTATAGATAAAAAGCTGTACAATGAACATTTTTGCTTCTATAATTAATAACAAAGTATTTTTCAGTAAAGAGTTATTATAAAAGGACTTTAGAGCCCTTTTGGCCCCTAATTTTAGGGGCCAGCCCTTTTTTCTTGATATCAAATTAAAGTTCTTGTAAGTATAAACACGTTTTGTTCAACAAGTGTTCAGGAATTGTTGACCGTTTTAGAGATATCTGAACAAATGTGTTTTAGGGGCCGACCCTTAAACTCCTTACTGGGGCCACCAACAAATTTTTTTTTAGAGAGCATATTGTTGAGATCATTATTCTAAGCATTTTTTGTTCTACAATGCTTTTCAAAATATTTCTCCTTTTCTAGATATTAATGATCAAAGTTTTGGACTTCTGGCCCCTTGAAACCCCTTATTACGTAACATATTACTTAGATATGGTTCTGTATAGATAAAAAGCTGTACAATAAACATTTTTGCTTATATAATTGATAACAAATAATTGTTCAGTAAAGAGTTATTGCAAAAAGACGACTTTAGAGCCCTCTTGGCCCCTAATTTGAGGGGCCAGCCCCTTTTTCTTGATTTCAAATGAAAGCCCGTGAAAATTGAAACAACGTTTACTTTACATGTTTTAACAAAATATTTACAGGTTTAAAAATATTTCAGAAAATGTGCAAAATTTTTGTAAAAACAATTGGTGTCAATTTTCGACCTCAGGCGAGCTTCAACGCCTTGCGTATTATTCATATTTTAAAACAATGCGGTACATCTACAGACTTTCATCTACAATCCCTGAAAATTTTAACTTTCTATCATTAATAGTTTCAGAGGAGTTGCGTGGACAAAATGACCCTTAAAATTTCATTAAATCGTCAATATCTTAAACCGGAAGTGACGTCATAAAAAATGTTACTAAAAACATTTGTCCCCTCCGATGCTGTATAAGTCCTGAAAATTTGGTGTAAATCGGATGAATAGTTTTCGAGAAATAAAGCTTTAAAGGAGGCAGAAAAAGAATATTAAGAATAATAATAATAATAGAAAGAAACAGTAGAAAAACAAGAGGGTCTTCCGTCGGAAACGGAAGACCCTAATAATAATAATAGAAAGAAACAGTAGAATAACAAGAGGGTCTTCCGTTGGAAACGGAAGACCCTAATAATAGAAAGAAACAGTAGAATAACAAGAGGGTCTTCCGTTGGAAACGAAAGACCCTAATAATAATAATAGAAAGAAACAGTAGAAAAACAAGAGGGTCTTCCGTCGGAAACGGAAGACCCTAAATAATCTTAATCTGCACAATAATATAAAGGTCTTCCGTTGGAAACGGAAGACCTTAAATAGTTTCCAGAACAATAATAATATGCGGATTTTAGTTTGCAGCCTTATTATTATGGCTGTACATGTAGGTGTACTTTGCTGTACATGCAAAGTATGACTGCACATGCACCTACTTAATATGATTTTCATGGTTTGGTGGCAAACTACTTCCAACATCTCACTAAGAGAGTTTGGAAGATATTCGCGGACTCCGGACTGTGGCTGCAGACGATACCCATTGATAGTCTTCTAATACATTGATGCGCAGTTTGACCTAGACACTGACCGGTTTCATAACGTCTTCGAATTTTTCTAACACAAACTGTCTAATTTCTTCCCAGAGTTCCAATTTACGCAAGCGCAATTGGAGTTTCATCCTAACTTATAGTCAGCCCGCGGGCTGACTAAATACCTCAGGGTTTAACGATGTTCAGTCAAAAGTATGATAATTTTCCAAGATTAAGTCTTCGAAACGCCCCCTTTAGCTTATCAGGTTTCAATACACGGCTTAAAATGATATGTGATGACTACGGGGATTTTGTACCGCAGCAGACCCGGATGATAACGTTGAAAAATAGGCGAGGTATTTCGAGTGACTTCCATATGGAGAAAAGATGTCAACATTTCACATTATAATATCAATGACCATATATTAAAACTGTTACAAATCTTAGAAAATCTTCTTCTTTTCTTTCACAACAGTGGAGAAAAACTGAATGACTGATTATAATGTTCATGAAACCCTCTATCAAAATTGTGAAAATCATGGCCCCTGGTTTAGGGGTTCAGGCCCTGAGTGGGGCTAATATAACTACATGTATCTGCCCGATGGTAAAAGCTGCTTGGTTCGATTTTATATCAAATTTGGTGTACGCTTTTAAACGATGGTTATGCTAAGTATGTGTATAATAATGGACATTGCAGTAGTTTTCCTGTGAAATTAAACCAAATTTCAATGAAAAAATTTATGTACAAGTTTGGTTAACAAAACAAACGACATAAAAAGGGTACCGCCTCATGTTAAAATTTGCCCCTGACGTCGTGACCGGTATGATTGTATTACGACTTTGACATAGCTATACATAAAGGTCATAATGTTCAGGAAAATTAAAAATAACCTGTGTACATTTTTTTCGCTAATATTTCTGAAGTTTACTTTGTTTACAATCGATACATAATATGCGGGGTGAATAAATCCAATCATTCGGGGGACGAAACCAAACGGTTTCTTTTTCTAAACATTTCCATGATGCATTTTAATTTGTTTTTTTTCGTTTGCCCAAAAAGAAATTATTTTTATTTACTTTGAATATCTCAAACTTTAAAAGGAGACCGATTCTGCTGCTGTAAATAGGAGAAAGTCCATAACTTTCTAAGATGATTGGTTTTTATGGAAAATTATTTGATACTGTAATAACCAAAAAATCGGACCAAGCAGCTTTAACTCGCCCTATACTTTCTGCCTTGATGTTAATTAGTCAACTTGCGTTCCTGCATGGACACTCCGTTCTGGAAAGTTATTTCCATTAAAATTAAAATTGTTCCATTTTATTTATTAACTTTGTTGTATTAACCAAGATGTCCGATTTAATGTATTTGCCCGCGATGCATGATGAACCCGTCCTTCACTTTTCGCCATGACGTTAATTAGTCGATCCGCGTTCTTGGTTACCCCGTTCTGGAAAGTCCTATTCCATTCTCTCCCCAGAGGTCGCGTTTCGCAAGCAAATGAGTTCTATCCATCAAAACTAAAATCGCGCATTCAAGAAACGAATTGCCATATTTCATTTTTTCAATATTTTTCAAATACTAACTTCTATGTATACTCTAAGTAAGTTACCAGTAAAAATATTCACTCTTTACGTAATCATTCAATTTTATTTAATTGCAAGTATAAAATTTGATGCTAATTCCCACTAACTTGAATTCGCCAAAGCTTGTCCACCACCGTATTCCCATTTTTCCTATTTCGGGCTTGTTTTTCGAAAATGAAAGTAGGTTTTTAATTAATTTCACAATAATTACTTATCAGGTAAAATTGAATTATAGTTTACGTACATACAGTCATTCATATCATACGTGTTGAAATACCGAACGTGTAAGCAGTTACTCGGGTGCATACTTTTTTTTAGATTATTGGAAAATATCTTAATTTATCTTCCACTGAGTCGCATGCTGACTGACGTTTTTCATACTAATTGTTAGACCATAATTAATTACCTAATGGTCTACGGACTTTTGCGGTTTTTATTTTCCCGATTACGACAAAGAGCACACGGCGGTTGTGACCGGTCAGCAGAGGATGCTCACTCCTCCTAGGCACCTGATCCTACCTCTATCTTGGAGGTCCGTGTTGCTTTGCTTTGAATTTGTATTTCGGATTTTTGAGACGGTTGACGGTTTGTTATTGTCATTTTGTCATAAGTAAACATTTTAGAGGTTATGTTTCTTTTTCCTTTTCCCGATTCTTACTGGAGTTTAGATGGGCTCGATAACGTTAATATCAGTATAAATAAGCGGTTTTACCTCGTTCTATCACTAATACATCATTGAAGAAAAAGTATATAATGGAAAGTTAATTTTTATTGCATTTTTTATTTTGAAAATGGAGGAATTCCTGTATCCTGTTCAATATCCGCTCCCGAATTCTCATTGGCTGTGCAAAAATTAAACAGATTAAAATCAATAAACATGGAGGACAAATTCAACTTGTGACCCTTCTTAAAGGTGTATTCAGGCAGAATGTTGTAAATAACTTATTTAATGCCGCATATATTATATCAAAACACACAGATATCATCATTATAAATGTAATTAAAGGTCCAACATTTAAAGTTATATTCTGGTTAAGAAATATGATTTACAATGATATCTGATTTCTTTGTTTTGTTTTCTTCAAATAAAACGAACTATCAAGCTGACTTGAATGTCAGTTTCAATTTGTTTTCAGATCTCAGACACTATTGAGGGCCGTGAATAACTTAATAGAACTTGATAAATCTGATTTACCTTAAGAATTTTCAATTCGATTTGCTTTAGATTAAAATCAGACTGTGTGACCACCTTAGTGAAAACTCACAAGCAAAACCTGTAAGGTGATTGTAAATTTGATTGGGTTCTATTATATGACCACTTCAACAATCGATTCCAATAAGATTCCAATCGACATACCTGAGAAAATCGATTTAAGTTTTGATAAAAAAAGATCTTACGCTTTTGACCACACGTTAAAAAAACGTTTCAATGCTTCTGCCATTAAAATTTATTCATAAACACGTTAACTTTATACTCTGTCCCAAGATATTAATGCAACACAATTTCTGAAATGATTTGATATTCGTAATACCTTAGGGTTCAAATGTCATACATGAGTGGAAACTTTATTGCATTCTCATTATGAAGAGTTGCCCTGCCAAAAATTCAATAAAAAACAACAATACTGTACGGAAATTTTAAATTGTATTGGAAAATTATTGAATGCATCAAAGGTTACAATGTGGAATTGACATAATATCATATTACAATTGTACAGTGTGCTTATCATACAAAGCGTGAAAAGCTAATACTGCAGAACAAGAAATAATGACACACTTCAAATGATAGCATCTTTGGCGCACCTGTCCATGAGCGCTAATTAAAAGTGCGCCAAAGGTTTTCCATATGTATTAAATTTCTTTAAGTTAAAAAATAATAATTTCTGCCCTTTTTAATACTAGACGTGTAATGAATTATTCATCCGGCGTACATTTAACCTTGTAAAGACATGTTTCAATAATACCAGTTCAAAACAGAAACATCTGAGGAATAGATTGGTATGCTACAGACGCAAAATGTTCATCTTACAATTATTTACTTAAACAGTATAAAAATACATTCCCATGTTACGTGACTGGCCAAAAGAAAAAAATCTTTAATCTTTTATATCTCAAAAAGAAGAAATATTGTGTCGTATACTGTAGATTCCTTATTTTACGCGAGTACTTAACTCCGCGATTCAACGGTTTTCCATCAAATCACGAGAACATAAAATAGCGAATGCCGAAATTTTATCATAGTTTCATGTAGTTTATATATGTCCGATAATTAAAAGCGAGATTTTAAAATTCGCGAGACGGGCTTCTCGCGATTTTACGCGGATAATAATTCCTCGATTTTAATTAGGAATTTACAGTATTCAAGACAAGTTTGTACATAGGAAATACACATCAACATATTTTAAAAGTTAGAACAAACATGATGTAAACTGATAGTTATTTTTGTTTTAACATTTAATCTAAAAACTATTTTATCAACATGGATGTTCCAATCACGTTTGTCCCGGACCTATATTGTGAATACCAAGGAAAAATCCAGGAATTCGAGAGCCAAGGACCATTGAGAAAGGCAACGCTACAACAATCAAACCACCAGCCCCCAACTGCACAGCTATCTGAGCACTTGTCATTGTCGACATCGAATGTACTAAACTGCATTCCTGTAAGCTTGTAATACTTGTAGGAATTATATAGCAAACAATCATCTAAAATAGACAAGATAATACATTTATTAGCTATCAAACATTTGTTTTTAAGATGGTATGTCCTTAATTGTCTAATTTTAGATAACGTAGCCTTTTCTACAGATTAAAATACACTTAATTTTCTAATGATTTACTTTTTTGAATAAAAAATATTGTTTATCAGTCTTACTGATCTGTCTAAATTGTAACAAAAACGTTTAAAGTATCTTAAAACTACAACATGCATGAACAGTTCCACATCAATGATGTTTACTAGCTACATGCTGGAAAATCACTGTAAAGTCGGACGATTTCAGTTACATGTACGATGTAAAATCTATTCGATTAAAAAGGCATTATTTCATACAGGTACGCATATACACTGACGAAAATTCACGGATACAATATTTAGAGACAATCATCACCAAGACACTATACAGATGTTGCTATAGGTTACCGTTGCCATGTCATTTTAAAATGCCCTGCAATTTTTTATAATTTCCTTAATTCTTAATATCGATTTTATATCGATAGTTTTCAATGTTCATTAATAATTTTATTATTGCACGGCATTCATAGCGAGAAACAAAGAGTTCAGTGATTAGCATTTAAACTTGTTTAATGAGTATTTTAAAAATATATATATACGGGCAAAGATTCTCAGATATCTGTAACGGCGATGTTTGAAGTAAAGACATTCGGTTTACCTAGATTTCCATTTCCGGGGTTTGCAAGTTGAAGTGTATAGTTCTGGTTCTCGCCAAAAACGTAAAACTGATGATACATTTTGAAAGATACAGAACCACCGTTCACTGGCGTAATAGTGACACGCAAAGACGAATTCCCTCTATTTGTTAGCTGATGTATGGCATCGTTTCCTAAAATAGGAAAAATGAACTGTTATATATAGTAGGTTTGTATAATAGAATGTTCTGGACTATTCTAAAGTAGTCACTTATTCTTTCTAGAACATTGTTGAGTATCCAGGTAATGCATGTAACTTCTTGAACATATAATTTATAGAATTTGCTAGATTTATATTTTAGGGTAAATAACCTGTAAACAGTGATCATAAAAAAGATACTCTTATTGGACTTTTGTACAAAGACATTGAACTACTTACTGTGACATAGTGATTTGTGAGATCTATTCAGCAGATTATAAGAGATACTCTTATGTTAGGATTCTTAGTGTAAGTTATATATATATATATATATATATATATATATATATATATATATATATATATATATATATATATATATATATACTGTAAATAAATTGTTAAGTTTAAAGTTTAATCTGTGTGATTGATACATGTTGAAATTAAGGCTTTTTCTGACCCATAACTGTTTGATGAAACAGTCAATTATTTTTTTATAGATAAATTAGTAAAAACCCATGGGTTGGAGGAAACAGTAACAAGAGTTTCTTGTTCTTATCGCTAACAACAGACACTTACCATATTTATTTTAAGAAGAACTTTATCGAATACGTTTAACAACCGTAAACAATGACCTTTCTTTTTTGGCATTTATTTATTACGTTTAAAACTCTTTTTACATGTAGTTCTCAACATTGTTAAGAAAGACATTTAATTAAATTGTAGTCTTTTATATTATGTATATTAAAAATGAATGGTGTATTGCCTATATATAAAATCAAGTGTCAACAGTCTTAATAGTTAACAAATGAACGAATGAAAAATAATTTATTATTGTGAGGTTATACTGAGTCTATATACAAATTAAAAAAAAATAACATTTTGTCATTAATAACTATTCGGATGATTCCATTTTCGGCGGTCTCTTAATATAAATATATAGTAAATAAAAATTGCCTACAGATTTATGAAATCTGAGATATGAATGCCTTCAAAGATGCTTAATAACATAAGCTTACCCTAGCTAAATAATGGAATTTATCCCTACGGATAAATTCATTTATACAAGTAAAAGCAACTAATTATATTAACACTAAAATATTTTGACGGAGTTAGCTTTAACAAATCAATCGGGTTAGATTGACCTGATTAATAGCGGGTTCAACATCCTTTTCTTCTCTACCCATCCATCACGTAGCATCCCTGAAAAAAACGTTGAGAATCCAGGGAATCTGGCGTCATCGACAAACATCTTCACATAACATAGGGGTTAAGTATATCTCCTATCACGGTAAGTACTGGCTTTCATACAATTCAACTCCTATGGCCGTATTTCGACAATTTTTTCGTCGATAATTGGGTAACGTTGCACTTTCCTTTGTGTGATAGAATGACACCACGTGGGGTGCAGTATTTTGTTACACACAGAAGTTCCATTATTTTTACAACACATCATTTATAACCTCAATTATTATTATACATATGTTACTTACTTTATTATCATAAAACTTAAATCATGTAATCATTATATTTATATAATTATACATATCGTCGCAACATTACATCGGTACACTTGGCTTATCAGTGTTATACAACATTGTAAAGCTATGCCAAATAAATAGCAGTACACTGTCAGTATTGCTACATTATTAATATAACTAAATTGTAACAATTGGCTTAAATTGTTATACAACATTGTAGGACTATGCCAAAAGTCAAATCAAAAAATACACCGGCAAGGCCACCCACTTCTAGGACACGCAGACCGGCCCGCAAAGATGCGGAACCTCTTAACTCAGCGCCAACCACGGTACCTACTCCCCCCACTGCCGGACCACAAGATCAGGAAGTTGCAGCACCCATGTCTTTTCCCTGTGGAACCCTACATACAGAAGTCGTATCTACTGCAGCACCGATTCCGACGCTAATCTCCGATGCTCAAGACATACAACGCCTGCATATATCAGGTATTGCGAGCATGCAATTTTCACCCCAACCACTCGTTAGTGTAGGGTCCTCTCTTGGGAATCATGTATCGCAACCAATTAAACAAAAGATACTTAAGGGGGAATACTTTGACTTAGCCAACATGTTGCAATCAGGCTCAGACTCCTCTTACAGTCCTCTTATGGTAAAACTTACAGTTAAAGACGGCCAGCTGGCCATTGTTTCCAATGCACCAAAAGCACGCAAACTAACTTCCATAGAGAGGTGGACTGACGCAATGCTCGTATTCGCCAGCATCTACATCTCTGGCCACATTGACCAAGCCCCCCCCCCCATTTGCTTAAATATATTGACACCATTCGTACAGGGGCTTCCCGCAGCCTTAACAGTCAAAGCTGGCTCGATTATGATAAACAATTTAGACTTCGCAAGTCTATTGATACATCAATTAGCTGGTCAGCAATCGACTCAGAGCTTTGGCTTATCTACATGGCTTCAACAAAAAACAACCCCACAGCTTCACACAATTGCTACGATTACAACTTTAAGGGCTATTGTTCTCGCCAGTCCTGCTTATACTCTCACCTATGCATGTATTGCTCCGGTTCACATCCCAAAGTTCACTGTGCTCGACAAAGGCGAGAAGCTCATAGCAACGCATCATCCGCCTACAATCAGACCTTTCGGAGCCCAGGCTCTGCACAATTTAGAATCTCTGGCCCATCATCCCCCCGCTTCAACTTCACCAGACCTCGTCACGCCCAATCACATATGTCAGGTCCAAGACAATATAGACAAATGGCAACTAGGAGCTACCTCAATAATATTTGAGCAGTTACATATGTACATTCAAGACTACCCTCATCAAGAGGACAAGCAGTTTCTATTACAAGGTTTTTCAAAGGGGTTTAAACTCAACTTCGCAGGCCCTAGAACCCTCACTAAATCAAAAAATGTAAAATCCGCTCAGCAACACCCTGATCAAATTAAAAATATATTAGATCAAGAAATTAAGCTAGGTAGAATGGCTGGTCCTTATCCTGTCAGACCCTTTTCAAACTTGCGCATTTCTCCAATTGGCATTGTTCCCAAAAAATCGGGCGGCTGGAGGTTAATTACTCATTTGTCTGCTCCGGAAGGTAACAGTATTAATGACTTCATTGACCCCAAATATTGTTCAGTTAAGTACTCTTCTTTTGACGAAGCAGTTACTCTTGACAGTTGCAAGGTCCAGCTTGCCTGATCGGTAAGATGGACCAAAAGTCCTCCTTTCGGCTACTTCCTATCCATCCCAGTGATTTCTGCTTACTTGGTATCAAGTTCCAAGATTGCTATTATTTTGATAAATGCCTTCATTTCGGGTGTGCACTGTCATGGGCGTTATTTGAAAAATTCTCAAAATTCTTACATTGGGCATTAAGCCATACTACAAAGTCCAGTAACATTTGTCACTACCTTGATGACTTTCTGTTTGTCGGTCCAAATGCGTCAAACGAGTGCGATAGATTGATGCAGCAATTCAGCCACATTTGCAAAGACTTGGGTGTGCCGATCGCGGCTGACAAGACTGAAGGTCCCACAACTAACATAACTTAGGGTTAGGGATTAATACAGTATCTCAAACACTTTTTATCCCACATGATAAAGTCACATCCCTCAATGACCAACTTAGGGACCTCTGCAATCGTAAAAAAAATCACTCTACAACAGTTACAATCACTCTGCGGGTTATTAGCATTTTGTGGCAGGGCATTACCACTAGCTCGGGCATTTATCAGAAGGTTCTATGGTGCTATGTCTAGCGCTTACAGACTAGAGTCACCTCAGTAATGCGGCAAGATGCACTCATTCTGCTGTCAGTTGTCAAATTCCAAACTCTTGCTTCACACAGATAACATGGCCTTGGTATCCATTATCAACTCCAAATCATCAAAGTCTCAACGCGTCATGTCCCTCATTAGGCCATTGCTAAAATGCTTACATTTAAACCTTCAAATTAAGGCTCAACATATAGCGGGCAAACTTAACGAAATAGCTGATTCTATTTCACGATTTCAGTGGCACCGGTTTCGACAGCTGGCACCAGCAGCATCACCCAACCCGCAACAAATCCCATCCGAGTTCTGGAGCATTTTGTAGAGGAGGTCCAAACACTACTGTCGGCATCGATTTCAACAAATACTCAGCTCACTTATTCCAAAGGCATTACTGCCTTTTCCCAGTTTCGTGATTCTTACCATTTACCACACACCAATCCCCCCTTTGACCATTTGATTAATTTCATAGCTTATATGTCTGTTTCAAAACTAGCCCCCTCTACCATCAAAACATACATGTCAGCAATAGTGTTCCATCAAAAAATTAACAACTTCCCGGACACTACTAAATCCTTCATAATTCAAAAGCTCCTGATTGGCCTTTCCAGGAAAAACCCTTCTCTCGACATTCGAAGACCTATCACATTACCTCTTCTTCATGCAATAATTCAGGCCCTACCACACACACGCCACTCCACGTACGAGTCAATTCTCTTCACTTATGCTTACCTTTTAGCTTATTTTGGCTTCTTGCGTGTTGGTGAATTAACAATCACAACGGGTACATCCCCTAGTAGAATTCTGCAAGCCAACGCAGTTTCAATTACATCTCAAACCATACAATTATTCCTGCAGTTTTCAAAATCAGATCAAACTACTGGCACGCGAACCACAATAGTTATACCTATTGATCACGAATCTTCAATATTACAACAAGCTCTAAAAAAATTTCTCTCTGTAAGACCACCTGTTGAAGGCCCACTACTTTGCCATTTTGATAATAAACCCCTTACATCATACCAATTTTCCACAGTCCTTACCAAGACTTTACAGCATCTTAAGATCCCTCACGCAGCCTTTAAATCCCACTCTTTTCGCATATGCGCTGCCACGGCAGCTTTTATTAAAGGTATCCCAGAACACCAAATTCAGTCTAAGGGGCGTTGGAAGTCAATGTGTTACAAGAAATACATAGTCTTAAATTCCCTATTATTGCATCATTTCAACACCAATACTAACATATAACAAGAATTTCAGGTCAAGCGCCACACATATGGATAGTCGGATCATCAATTACTTCCAAAGCTAAAATGCACAGCCAAACGCGCGCTGGAGGCAATTCAATGGGCCTTCACGACTTGATTGGGGCTGAGGTACGCTGGATAAGCAGACCTGGTATGAGGTGGGGGGGGGGGGGAGTTTTTACATGCATTACTATACAGCTATTTTACACTACTCCTCCTGACATGTTAGTGATACATTGCGGAGGCAACAGTATTGTCGCATTACCTTTATTGGACCTTCGACTAAAAATGTTTGAAACTATATCTGAACTAGCTACAATTTTGCCTAACATTTTGTTGGTTTGGTCCGAAATTTTGTCACGGTCATGTTGGCGTTATATGTCTAGTACTATTGCAGCAGAAAAGTCCAGAATTCGTGTTAACAATGCATTTGCAACTCATGTTTTGAACTTGGGTGGGGCTTATATTAAGCACCTCGAATTAAATAAATACAACAACCAGATGTTTAGCTTAGACGGAGTACATTTATCCGAATTGGGCAATAATGTTTTCATTGATACATTGCAGGGTGCACTCTATCTGTTATCACAAACCAATTCATCAGTATATCCTGATCATATGTATTAGCTTATCCTTGCCACAAACACAACCTTATCCCAACCCCCTACCCTTTCCCTTTACCTAATCCCCAATAACCTGGTCATGGCTTATCCTTAAATTTGCCCCCAACTCCCCCGAACACATTCCCCCTCTCTCGATGGGTTTGGGGTTGCAAATTGTCTGGCGGACAAACATCTTTAGTAAAGCTGTTTGTATGGCGGAATTTGCACCATAGCAAGGTTTTTCAAGTCTTTGATGTAGGCAACTGTTCCCAGGGCCTGCTCAAAGCTTGGGAATAGATGGTCAACTGTTCCAAGGGTCCACCTAACCTAGCCAGCAACCCGCTTAAAGCAAAGCCATATTGATATTGACTTTCATATTTGAACTTTGATTGATTGATTGATTGATTGAACTTTGATTATTGATTTATTGATTATTGATTGATTGAATAACTTTATTGTTGAATTATTGGGGTTTTTTTTATTGATTGATTTATTGTGCAGCCATATACCTGTTCATCAAGTGGGTGACAGGTCGGTTGTTAAACTTATTGCTAATTAATAAATATTTGAATTATTGTGCAGCCATATAAATGTTCATCAAGTGGGTGACAGGTCGGTTGTTAAACTTATTGCTAATTAATAAATAAGCCATGACCAAATCGCCAGCTTGTGTTTAGCTGTTATCTTTTATAAAGTGTATAAGAGCATATTGTTAAGTTGAACAAGATGATAATTTGTGTTTGAAACTGTAAAAATTAATTAACTATGAAGAAAATCATATTTTTTTCATGAATGAAATATATCTTGAATGCCTCCTAAACAGTCTTTAAAAATAGTTTATTGTTCTTTACTCTTACGTTAAAAATAATAGTGAATTGAATAAAGGCCATTAGTTTACTTTTACTAAATCTAAAGCGGATTTATATCTTGCACATCGTCGTGTTGTGATGCAGACAAGGTTTGTCATACAATATTAATAAATTTAGACAATAAAAATAGGGGTTGCAAAGCCAGAATTGAATTAATATTTCAATAGGATTTTTAAGTCTAAATTAAGCCCTTGTGACAAAATGGCTTTTAGGACAATAAGGTAGGTGATTTTTATTAAATCATTTGTTCTTTCGGAGTTTGAAATGCACTTTAATTTATCCAAACAAATCAAATATGGCCGAATCTAATTAATTCTACCAATGATTTGATGAAAATTCTAGCATGAATTTTACCACGATATCCATTATTTTAAGATTAGACATTTTTGGGGGTTGTTACACAGATCTTATAAATAGTGTTACAATTCTTTTGTTTTTATATCCTAGAGATTCATCTTTCATTTAAAATCTAAAATGTTTTGACCTCCTGGTTTTGGCATGGGATAAGAATATATTTCTCATGTCTACTTAAATGCCTCCTTTAAATTTTGGGATGAAAAAATCCATTTCCATCTAAAATTTGCAAGCGAGTATTGTTTCCGGCTTCATGCAGAGTTTACAATACCAAAAACCGATGCTGTTTTAAGCGTCATTGTAGCATTTTAAGCGATATATGTCGTTAATTCAAATTATATGGTTTACTTATTATGTTAATTTATGTTAAAATAACATATGAACTTTGTGTCAACCACATAATGCAAATTAGAAGCTGCACACATTGATGCGCACTCGAATTGAACTCGTTTTTGTTAAAATAGAAATGTTGATACTTAACAAGTTAAATGTTAAATATCGTAAACGAGGTTTAAATCATCACTGCTTAATATTAATTAGATATTTAGCAAGTGCAAGGACAGAAATGTTTAAATCACAATCAATGTTGATTTTACACCACCAATCCAGTAAACCCCTTGAGATACTTTAAATTTTCTTTTATCTATATCAAACAATAACTGCGTTTTATACAAAATGTTACTTTTTTGCATGTAAAATTTTAAAATTTCATGATATGTTTTCATACCAGAAATATTTGTAGAAGAAAAATATTTGTACTTGAATTGATTTTAAGATCGAAACGTTTTCTTAAAATCAAAAATTCTTGTTATTTACCAATCCAGTGGTCCTCATGCGGTGATCCAAATCCAAGTTTGTACTCAGCCCAACTACGGTTAAAGCTTTCTTTTCCATTAATTCTTCTTTGTATTGCCTGTAAAAATATTTTTTTTTTATCTCCTTTACATTGTAAAGAAGTCTTTGTTTAGCATTAACTTAACTGATCGTATTTAAGAGTAAAGAGTTAAAATTACAACAGTTACTTACAACAACAAAGATTTAAAGCATGTTTACTTGATGTATCCAATAAACTTCTATGCAATATCTTTTATTTTGTTTTAAACAATGTGTATTTTTTTAATTATTACTATTAAAAATATCCACAAATTTAAATGATATAGAAATTGACTTATATTTAAAACTTCTTATAATACAGGGTGTCCCAGAATATCTGATACAGTGCTGCTATCGTGAAAGTTGACAAAACAATCCTATCCTTAATCCAATGTCCTGTATCCTGCATCCTTATTAACTCTGCAAATAAAAAGCTCTATCCTATCCTATCCTATCCTCTCCCATTCCATCCAAATATCAGAAAAAAGTTAAATAAAACGAAATGTGAGTAACAAATTATTAAATTAATTAATGTAGTACTCAAAATGAGTAATTTAAACATAAAACCGAAAATTCTTAGAGCGAGATGACTTATTTACCTGTGCAACGGTTAAATTAAATCGTACGCGGGCTGTACACAATAACGTAAACAAACAGGTAAGCGATTCGAGTTTTGTTTTTATCAGATTTATGTATTAAAAACAGATAAATAAATTCGATGCACTTATTGAACTATTGTATAAACACACGTTTTTTTCACATTATTTCCCTTATCACATAATAACTGAGCGTAAATATCAATAATCGAGCGATTCGTTCGGCGATAAATGTAAACACGATCTGGAAATTTTAATTTCTCTAGGAATCATTATAAAGATCTCATTAATTATTAATGAGAAAAATAACTCCGAATGGTTTAACTATTAATAATAGTTTAACCATTCGGAGTTATGTTTTAAAGTGTAAATTCATACGCATTTATAGCTAGCTAACATTCATTAATATGATCTGTGTAGTTTAATATCGGACAGAAACACACGTCCCTGTTATCGGGCATCGATGAAATTATATGAAACGTTAAAAGTACACACAATGTCTGTTTCTTGTTTACATGTTTATCTATTAAAATGCCAAATTGTTCATCTGTAAATTCAATAAAGTTTTTAACATTTTGTAGACTTTAAATGAAGTAAAGAAATGTATTTATGAAGTTCTCATATCTGACATCGAATTCTCACAGTAATTCCATACATGCGTACGAGTTGACAAACATGTAGCGCCGACCAGCGCACATCAATGTTCTGCACCGTTTTGTTGATATAATACATCAAAAATCATTCTTAAATGTTTTTACTTGTAAAATAAATTAAATTAACATTGTAAATGCATTGTTACGTTAATTTTCGTTTCGCAAAATCACTTTGAAATTTATACTCGAATCTGATCGGCTACAGGATGCAGGATAGGATAGGATAGGATAGGATAGAACTTTACTTTTATATTTCTATCATGTATCGTGCATCCTGCATCCTATCCTATCCTATCCTTGTCAATTTTCAGGATGGCAGCACTGTACCATTTACTCTTTAAATAACTTTTGATTATTAAATTTATTAAACAAAACATCAAAGGCATTTTATAACTGTATATGATATAAATTTTTACTCAATAAATTTCACAAAATTCATAAGTTTTTAACAAATCAAGCAAACACAACAAAAAAGAGAGTGCGTCAAAATGACATCCTTTTTTAACAACGACAACGTCAATTGAATTAGTAAAATTCCTCACAACAACCACTGTACGGATCTCATTTTCTCAAATCCTCTCACTTTTTAAAGAATCTGTTGCTTGTTGAGTTGTTTTCCCCCAGGGTATTCTTATCTCATAAATCGTTCTACAACTACATCTAGAGTCTTTGGTTTTAAAATGGAAGATGCCGGCTCTTTTGTCCGACTCATTTTGAGTAAAATTCAATTCAACCAAAGAAATATGATGCAATTTTGTGACATCATAATTCAATGAAAGGCATGTTTTTCTCTTTACCTTTTTTGCAGAAAAATATAAACTGTCTTGTGTTTTATTTAAGACACAATTTACAAGTTTTGGCTAAACACTTTTTAATTTATATGAATTTTAAATGATATCAGATATTCCTGGACACCCTGTATGTATAAACTATATCAAACTAAGAGACTTAACTTAGAAGCAGAATTTTTGGAAAAATATCCGTTTGGCTGTTAAAATGGTTTTAACTCATTTTCTTTTATTGCATAATTTAGACATACTTCAATTTTCGATATTTTACCAACTGTGCTGAACATTAGGAGATTTTAGAGTCCTCAATTGCAAAGAGTATTAAAACATTTTCCCACAAACACAAAAAATGTTTTATTTTAAGCATTAGTTTTCTAATTCATTTTGTCATAGCACATTCTGACCGTCCATCCTCCTCCCTCTGTCTCCATATCACAGTAGACCTTGATAGGACGGTACTTAGAGTCAGACCTCTCCCATGGGTAAATAGTGTACACACCGGATTGTCTTTTGCCATTCATGTATAGTGCATTGCAGTCTGGTGGTTCTATTTCAAACAAAATACTATGTAAGGTAAATAACAATTCAAAATTTTTTTACAAGGAAAATACCCTAAAGACCCATTTTCCATTTAAAAGACGTATATTGAGTTAAATTGCACGAGACTATTTTTTTTCCCAGTTTTATGAGTTTGTTGTATTGTTCTGTTTGACTAATCACGTTTTGCTACACCAAATAACAAAACTACTCTGGTGATTTTATTTAGCATAATATATTTCCCAAAAATGTTTTGTTACTGCCTATAATTACATATTCTAATCTTGATTTTCTCAAGTTCAGTTTTTTTAATCAGTTTCATTTATGTATTATTATCGTAGTGCCTAAAATCTTGTAAACAATTTTTACCCTTAAATGTATTTTAGGTAACAACTGAATTTTCTCTTTTTGAAAAAGCATTATCTAATATATAAGATGTGCTCTATGACAATGAAGCAAGTGTCAGTATTGTTTGAAATTTTAATATTTTCCATTTTGTCAACCATGTCTGTATAATACATTTTGATATTGCAGCGATGTGTATAAGTTTGTGTTAACTTTTTCAAAAATATTAATCTATATTTAAAATTCAAGTAGATCAATTAAGCTCCGATATATTCCTATGAAACAAATTTGTTGCTACTATGCAAACCTTGACAACAAATGGAACATGCGAACGCCTAATATAGTTTTTGTTCAAATAGACTATTTGGTGTTTGCACCAGTAATATCAATAAGTTTAATTAGGTAAAATGTGTTTCGTTTATTATTGTTTTCATTGATTTTATAGTACAAATGAACATATAGATTTAACAAAACTTCTAAGTGTTCACTCTGATTTAAAGAATAATTTGAAAATAACAAAATAAAATATTATGAAATTTTAAACAAACTGTTACTGATATATCTTCTCATCAATAGCACAGATAAAATAAGACAATAAGACAATGCCGATTAAAATCAATTACCCGTGACGAAATGTCAAAACATTAAATTGGTATTTTTCTGTGCGTGCTTAAAGACCGAGAAAATAAGCACCGCCTTTAAATTTACCTGGTCAGTGTACCCCTGTCAATCAACTAAATTGAGGCCCCAGATTGGATGTTAGAAAATGATTGACATTCGTTTACTCGTCCTGTGTATACCATGTATAGCGCTCGCGACGATGGTGCAATTAACTTCTGTCTTTTGATGCATACCGTTACGATAAATCGCCATTTATTAGCACTATATAATGAAAAGAAATATTAAAAGATATGAATTAAAAAAGTTACTCGTACTTGGTTTATGTACCACACTAAACGCTCTGATCACCTATACTCTGTCAAAATCACGTGGCGCCAAACATGCATCCATGAAAACGTCGTTTATAAATAAAAATGTTTGTGAATAATTGAGAATAAATAGTTAAATTAAATCAAGTATTGAATCCACGGTTTATATCGTTAGTTATCAAATTTCTTTGAGAAATTTCACGAGCCAAAACCGGAAGAGAAACATTAGTACAGGCAACAGCATGCGCAGCTGGTAGAATTATTGTTCACTGCTGATCGGAAAAATTGTACAAGCGTATGTTGCAATGTTGCATTAGTATTTGAGTACGGTGGGATGATCGTATAATGCACAAAACATCACGATATATTCTCAATAAATCACGTCAGAAACTTGTTCAATCAAACGAAGGATTTTGCCCATATTCATGCATTTATATTCATTTCAACGATCGACAATTTGTTTAATAAGTACATATAAATACGATATTTTTAGATCATCGAAAAAACTCTGTTGAGAGCACTTTGATAGTTACCCCGTGTATATAGACATGTATACACAAGCGAGCGTGTTTCCCTCGGGGCTTCTCACCTCTTTCAATATAGGCTCCACCCCAACCTGAACTTAATTGAGGTAAACCGACCGGTTAAAAACCTCGGCCTTTAATATGATTGGAACCTTTTTGTGATTGATATTAGTTTTTTAGTGACAGCTTCAACAGAACACTTTAGGTGGCCAAAATGATCATTGAAAAAAGACTCTACTCACTTTAAATCTACTGTTTAATTTGTCCTCAGCAATGTTACAAACGTCAAGCATACCGAATAAAACGTTATTAAACTATAATGTATTTTTTGCATAAGTGTAGAGTCATATGTATCAGCATTCTAAAATTTTGAAAGTTCATGGCGAAGTTAAACCAAACCTTAACTTCTTAAAGTTAGTTGAAAATCAGTAATCCCGATGGCAATACAAATAGATGTGCTTATTCTATAAAGTCAAAAAAAAATACTGGGTGAACACTAAGAACTATTGCTCAGTGTATACTTCACATGATATTGATTCACTCACTTGAAACATCATTATATCAGGTAGTTAGATAGGATGGACACATTAAATTCATTTATATAAAGAGATAAGGACAATTAGTGTAAAAATAAAAATATTAAAATGAAAAAACTAAATATTTAACCGACTTTTTAAATTGGTGTCAAGAGTTCAAAAATATTATTTAAATACAAATGCATGGATCATAAAGCAAATATATACTAAATTCGTACCTGGTGTTTCAATCGTGTATGATCTCCACCCGGCCTCGCTGACAGTCATATTAGAGGGATCACATGAAGTGCTATACATATAAAGTCTGCACATCTTTGACTGAGAGTTATAACTAAAACACTCGCATCCATTAATACACGAACGGGAACAAGTCGCGAAAGAAACATCCTGTAAGTTTTCCGAAGGTGCCTGTATAGATACTTTGTTGTCAACCTCAAGATTTACTCTATATTGTTGGCACATCATGGCTTCTGATATTGACATAAACGAAAACAGCAACCATAGTCCATTGACGACTGATGATTTCATGACTTCTCTAATATAGTTGTTTTTAATCATGTCATTTCAATGCAGCTTTTTAAGTTTTTCTTCGAACCCAGTCTACACTGAAGTATGTACTTGCTTTAACTAGCAACAACTAAATCCAGCGTAATGGATATATCATTTAAATTAATAAGGTATTTATTTCTACAAACGCCAATGTAGGTTCATAATGATTGGACAGCAATCATAAACAAAGTGTATCGTTTCTATTGGTGAAAACGCCTGCTGCATATTTAGGTTTTTTTTCTTTACAATATATTGATTTTTGTTGCTAAAATAATCAAATAGCTACGTTTAATATTCAAGGTCTTTTTAAACTTGTAATCAAACATGAAAAACATAGTTGATTAAAGATGCATTTATCTTACTTCTTCATAGTTTACATTACATTGTATCTAACAGGAGGAAGTCAAAATTATCAATATCAATTTAGAGTACATTTTCTACTTTTAAAGATGTAATATGCAATTGATGCCCATTTAGAAAGCCATGAACAGAAAACTAGTTTACAATGATAATGCAGTTAGCAATAAATCAGAAAATAAAACTAACACTTTAAATTAGGATGGATATAAATAATATTAAGTTTTACCATTATATCTAAGTAGCAATACCACATCAGAATGTTCATTTTATTTTTTGATATAACGAATACAAATATACAAGGGTTGTTTGCTTATATGTATTATAGCACAGCGCGATAATGGTTTGCGCGATTTCGTGGATATTAATGTTGAATAGCTCTATCCAATACGTTTCAAACTGTATAAACACGATATCCAGCTCCTCATAGTTTTAAACTTATTGTTATTTCAGTATACCTAGACGTGACCACTGTTGTAAAAATGTTTTGTCATCGGGTTGAAAATATTGAGTAAATTAAAACTTAAAAATGTATATAAATGTTCGCACTAAACTCGGTCTTTCGGTAATGCAGATTTTTACTAAATTGGAGGATGTTTATGTGTCTGATAAGTTATTTTATAAAACAGTTTGTAGGCTGAGAAATTTATGACTCGTGCAGAGTCATTGATGCAGCAAAATCCAGCCGACATGTGACTGTAACAGACAAGGGAAAGAAGTTGCTATTGACAATAGGTTAAACTTTAATATTTTTACATTAAAAACATACCATGATTAGATAAATTGAATACCTTATAGCTCTAAAGAATGCAAGCGCATTGGTTCATTTCTTGTCAGTTTACTGAATTTAGAATGTTTAATTTAAAGATTTCAATAAAACACATATAAAGAAAAAGACAATGAACCACATTACATTGTCTTTTAAAATCATTTCTATAAGTTGATAAACAATCGCCATTAAAGATACTTGGTAAAAATAGTTAATATCAATGATTGCTTAGATATGCTATAGGTTTGGGTTATGTTGTAATAATATTGTCTCAACGATGCTACTATCTCTCAATTGAATACACATTGCCTACCAATGAACTGGTGGTCACTGTTCAAATATAAAAACAAGTTATTGGGACATTTTTTAAGGCAAATAGGAATGTCAATAGCAATTTGACACGACTACCTTGATGTTTTACTTAATTAGTCATATTCGTAGCATTTCTGTTAAGTGTAAATTGTATACTTAGATAATGAGTACGTAGAAAGCATTGTTAACCGCACTTTGAGAAAGGATGAATGCACTTAAAGACATGCTATATGTGCGAGAAATAAAACTTTTAAAAGAAGAATTTTTCTTTCAATTGCAGAAATGGTCAACATCTAGACTGCAACTTTACGTAATTGTGTTAAATAAAAGTATGTTGTTACCAAGTACGAACCTGTTTTCATAGGCGGGGGTCATCACGATTTCTTGAATCTCCATACGTTAACGAGGACGCCGCCCACTTTTATACTGACTTCCTACATAGTCAGCGCATGTTTGTCTATTGTTCTCCGTTTAACAGTAGTTGTATATTTGCATTATCAAAGTTATGTCAAAGGGAGATCAATAGACAAACATGCGCTCATGGTTTAAATGAGAAATAACTGCTTCTTCTTACTTTCTTTTTCCCTGTTGTAACCAAGGGTCGATGCATGTTATATAATCATTATATTATATTATAATTCACCACGTGATTTCTCACCTCAGGTAATTTTGTGAATGCAAAATTCTATCACGTGACGTGTAAGGTAGCCTGTTATGTGCTAACTAGAACAATGTTTTCGAACACGTTAAGATTTAAAGTCTTCTGTATTTACATGAGCGTAGTCTAATTGTTGAAACCACACTAAATAGTATACTTGTACCATATAGAATAGATAGGGTTATGGTGAAAGAGTGATCACATACATTTTTATACATGGCATTGTTATTCATGCTAGTCTAATTTTAATACCATTCTGATAATGTCAGCTCCACCTCTCATGAATATTAATATCAATCTTATGTTTGATCAAGGGCAGATAAGCGAAAAGTCTCCTTTTTTCGAAAGTTGTAAGGAGAAAAACATAGAATGAGCTTACTGTATCACATTTTAAAATCTTAATTCATGTTGAAAATTGACTAGACTCTTTAAAAAATTGAACAAAAGTAATATTAAGTTCAGAAATAAACGCAACAGAAGCGACCGAAAAGGGCCAAAAACCCGGCGCTTAATGCAGTCATCCTTTTGCAATTTGATTTTTTTTCAAAGATAGTTTATTTTAAAATCAGGTAAACGTACTTTGAAGAAAAATAATTTTATTGTTTCGTTGATATCGTCATTAGCAAGGTACTCTGAAAAAAATGTGCGGGCTTTGGTCGAATTACTTAAGATTTTATTTTCAATAAATAATAAAAATTGTTTAAAATGCGTTGACTTGGTTTTCATTAACGCACGTTTTTTTTCAAAGGGGATTAATTTGGTCCCAAATTTTAACAAACTTTGCACATTTTTTCAAAGGGTGTAACTTTTGTAATAGTGCATTGCCACAGAGCATCTACTGGCGTGCGACCAGTTCTTGCCGAGTACCATTTCCCGCAAGTGCATTGTTACGTCATTTTTCGTATATAATTTTATGTGTTTATAAAATGACGTAACAATGCACTGGTGAGAAATGGTACTCGGCGAAAACTGGCCGCACGACAGTAATCATTATTGAAAATGCAAAATTTTAGTTTGCCTGCTGGCAAGGCATTAATGCAATCCTGACAATTCCTAGTCAACCAGAACTGCTTTTTATAGAGAACTTACCTGTAAGAAAAAATGGTGTTGCATAAATTTATCGCGCCGAGGGACATTTCATTATTCTGAAAAGAAATACGACTTTGTTGTAAGTTCTTTTATAAAACGCAGCCAAACAGTTTAGAGGTTCTGTGATATATTTCATTTTATTTAATACATTTTTATTGATCCTCTAAAAATGCGTAAATGGAATACAAATGTAATATTCAATAATTTTATGTAAAGCTTAATATTGATTTTACGTCATCGAGTTCATTATTTACAGAGGTTTAACAAAGATGAAAACGAAAATGTTTGAGCTCATTATAATAAAAATGATGTAATAGTCTCCTTACAGAATTCAAGTTTTCAGCATAATACCGTTAGATACCACACTAGCTATCATTCTTAAAATACATATACCATTTTTTAGAGTTGGAAAAATAAATATGATTAGAATAAGACATTGAAATGGCATTTAATCAACTGTCTTTTCAACTTAATAATCATAGATATATTTTCATTACATCCTTGCGTTCCTATTTCTATCATTTTCATGGTATAGCGACTTACCTGGCTGTGACCTGACAATAAGCAAAAATATTATACAGAGTTTCTGATTGGAAATGTTTGAAATATAGAAAAAAATCGACTTTATTATCCTTGGATATTAAGCATGCTAGCTAGATGCAGAATCTTGTTAGGGTCTTCCGTTTCCAACGGAAGACCCTCTTGTTATTTTATTGATTCTTTTTATTAGGGTCTTCCGTTTCCGTCGGGAGACCCTCTAGTTTTTCTACTGTTTCTTTCTATTATTATTATTATTTTTAGGGTCTTCCGTTTCCAACGGAAGACCCTACTGTTTTTCTTAGGATTCTTCTTCTCTGTTATTATTCTTTTTCTGACTTTTTTAGATCGTTATATCTCAAAAACTCTTCAATCGATTTACACCAAATTTTCGGGACTGATTAGCCATAGTCATTATTCGAGATTATTAAATTTTGAGCTGATGACGTCACTTCCGGTTTGAGATTTTGAAGATTTTGTGAATTTTTTAGGACCATTTTGTCCACGTAACTCCTCCGAAACTAAAGGCTATAGAAACGTGAAACTTTCAGGAATATGTAGATGGTAGGTGATCCTCTGTATTTGACATTGTGGAAAATGCGCGAGGCGCCGAAGCTCGCCCGAGGTCGAAAATTAGCACCAAAATGTTTGGCAAAATTTTGTAGGACCATTTTGTCCACGTAACTCCTCCGAAACTAAAGGCTATAGAAAGGTGAAACTTTCAGGAACATGTAGATGGTAGGTGATCCTCTGTATTTGACATTGTGGAAAATGCGCGAGGCGCCGAAGCTCGCCCGAGGTCGAAAATTAGCACCAAAATGTTTGGCAAAATTTTAACACGTTTTCTTAAATATCTTTTAACCTGTAAATAATTTGTTAAAACATGTAATGCAAAAGTTGTTCAGATTTACTAAAGCTTTTGTTTTATTTTAAAAAATAGGGCCTGGCCCCTTTAATTAAGGGCCAGGATGGCTCTAAAGTCCTTAAATTATAACTCTTTCCTGAGCAATAATTTGTTTTTTATTATAGAAGCAAAAATGTTTATTGCACAGCTGTTTATCTACACATTACCTTATTTAAAACATATGTTACGTAATTGGGGGTTTCAAGGGGCCAGAAGACCAAAATTTTGATCATTAATATCTTATATTATGAAATATTTTGAAAAGCAATGTTGAACAAAAGTTGCTTAAAGTAATGTTCTTAAAGACATGGTACTTTAAAATTTTTGGTTTATGGCCCCAGTAAGGAGTTAAAGGGTCAGCCCCTAAAACACTGTTGTTCAGATATCTCCAAATCGGTCAACAATTTCTGAACACTTATTGAACAAAATATGTTTATATTTACGAGATCTTTTATTTCATATCAAGAAAAATAGGCTGGCCCCTCCAATTAGGGGCCAAGAGGGCTTTAAAGTCTTTTATACTAACTCTTTACTGAACGATAATGTGTTATTAAATATAGAAGCAAAAATGTTCATTGTACAGCTGTTCATCTATGCAGAACCATATCAAAGTAATATGTTACGTAATTAGGGGTTTCAAGGGGCCAGAAGTCCATAACTCTGATCATTATTATCTTGAAAAGGAGAAATATTTTCAAAAGCATTGTAGAATAAAAGTTGCTCAAAATAATGTTCTTAACAATGTGATACCTAAATGTTTTACGTTGGTGGCCCCGGTAAGGAGTTGAAGGTTCCGCCTCTAAAACACAGTTGTTCGGATATCTGTAGAACGGTTACCAGTTCGTGAACTCTTATTAAATAAAATATGTTTATATTTGTTAGACATTTCATTTGATATCAAGAAAAAGGGGCTGACCGATCAAATTAGGGGCCAGGAGGGCTACACAGCTTTTTTATAATAACTTTTTTTGAAGCGATAATTTGTTAATAATCATAAAAGCAAACCTTAGAGCTTATTAAGCTGAATTTAAAACTGATTAAAATTGGACGCTGCATTACAGAGATATAGGAGTTTACAAATTGACTTTTCCGGAAATTTTGATTTCACATTTTTGGTTCAGAAAAATAGTGTAATGTTCAAATTTAAATTAACACGTACCTTAAATAATTCGATAATTGTTAAATCTTACTTAAACCTATTCGGATTTGTAGTCGTTCTTGAAATCGATAATGTTTTTGTTAATTCGTACTTAGAATCATTCGGATTTTGTTAACTCGTACCAAGAATTATTAGATTTTTTACTTTTTGCTTCAAAAAGCGGAAACCCTGAGTGGCACTGAGAAAACCCTGAGAGACCCTGAGGTCGGCACTGAGGGCACTGAGGAAACCCTGAAAGACCCTGAGGTTTGCACTGAGGGTACCGAGGAAACCCTGAGAGACCCTATGTTTGCACTGAGGGTACTGAGTAAGCCCTGAGTGGCCCTGAGGTCGACACTGAGGGTACTGAGGAAGCCCTGGGAGACCCTGAGGTCGTCACTGAGGGTACTGAGAAAACCCTGAGAGAGACTGAGGTCACCTTTTAGTAAAAAAGCGAACTAAGTTATGTGATTAGAATAAAATTATAAAAGCTTACTAAATTAATTTTAATAATAGTTATTTTGATTTTAATTTGACTAATTAAAATTTCATTTTATTAACTCCGAGCTTTAAGTAATAAAGAGAAAACATGTTTGGGTATTAACCACATTATGCTGCCTGATTATATTAAGGTTCTATTTTCAAATAGATCGCTTAATTTTTTGTTAAAACGACAACACAATTTTTTTTTTCATAATAAACATAAGGAATTTGTTATTGAAAAAATATCTAATTTAATCACCCTGCATATTTTCTTCTACTAAAACTTTCGTTGTGTATATCAATTGGCAATTTCTTTTGTTTCCCATGATCAGAAAAACACTGGAACTAACAAAGAATATACAAGATATACATACGCGAGTTTGCTGCATGTAATGAACAGGTGCCCGAGGCAATATTGAAAATATATTACAGTTGTGAAATTGTCGCGAATTGCTTCAACTGAAAACCTCTGTTGTGTATATATGTAGAAATTTCATTGTAGAAAAACTAGAAAGTAGCTAACAATACCAAAGATTTTAACACAACAGGTTCTTACATGTTTTGTAACAGGTACCCGATAACATATTTGAACTATTTCACAATTTTGAAAAAAGATGTAGTTAATTTCTTTTATATGCATTTAGTTAAAAATACAAATATAATGAAGTTGATAAACTATCAAATTCGATTCCACTTGCCTGCACCCTAGGTCCTATTAAATAAGATAAATAGCCTTTCGCTGCATTACACCCAACATCAATTATTGAAATCGGCAACGCTTTTTACGTTTCATGCTAGTAGAAATTTAGAAGGGTTTTTTTTTCAAAATTTTGAAATTCCCGAATTTAGAAATATTTTCCACTTGATTGAATTTCAATATTTCTTGTCACTGGATATACCGAGAGAGGGTGAGGCCGAATTCCAAAGTCTGTATAAAATTGTATAATTTTAATAAAGGTCACAGTTAAATTATTACGTCTGTAACTTTTGTTGCTTTTGTTAATTGACGAGAACAAAACTTCACACGAGATAAGACAGCGAATTTTTGTTTGAATAATGTAACAGATTGAACGTCATTATGTTAAAAAAGCGCTTCAAATGAAGCAAATAAAATTCATAAACTCCAAACGTTAACTAATATTTTAAACACAAAATTCATCTCTCTCTCTCTCTCTCTCTCTCTCTCTCTCTCTCTCTCTCTCTCTCTCTCTCTCTCCACCACGTACAAAAACTCATTATACTCGTTTAAAAATACAAGTATGCGGTAATATGGCCAATGTTTAAAATCATGTATCTATTTCTAATTTCGAAAAGAGTCTCTCTCTCTCTCTCTCTCTCTCTCTCTCTCTCTCTCTCTCTCTCTCTCTCTCTGTGTCTCTCTCTCTCTTACCATGTCTCTCTCTCTCTATTTCTCTCTTCTCTTTCTCTCTCTCTATTGTTCTCTCACATTTACACCCTGTACAAATAATTTATACTTGTTTGAAACTTTTAGTATGCGGTGATATGGCTGGTGCTTAAAATTGTTTATTTATTTCTAATTTCGAAAAAAGTACACACATTTCAATTTCCTTTGGTCATTCTGATCCGAAGTCCATGGTAAAAACAGTTATGCGTATGATAGACGATGTAATGTCTCCTTTGTGTACAAGTACAGAACTCATTCTTTTGTTTGTCTGGGATCAAGAAAACCTCGGAACTAACAGTGAAGGCTCAGACTATACACGCGATAGAGTGACCGCGGCAAGGTGTGAAAATTGGCCACCTGTGTATATGTCGTGTAGCATATTCAAGTTTATGATCATTCAACACGGACAACATACATTGATTAAAGTGATCGCTCAAAATCGGGATTTAGCAATTATGTAAAGAGACAACTATGTAAATGGCTTCAAAATGAAATTCTTTTATAAGGTTCTGTTTCATTTCTCTTATAAATGGAGAGAGAGAGAGAGAGAGAGAGAGAGAGAGAGAGAGAGAGAGAGAGAGAGAGAGAGAACACATGTAGTTTTATTAATAACCTTACATCGTTTCATTGTCTAAGCATTTCAAAATAGTTAACCGATCTATGTACATGAATTTTAATGTATGGGCAATATTATCAATTGGTTAAAAATACCATGCTCGTGCTTTAAAAGATTAGATTAGGTTATTGTTTTTTCATACGGTACAAGAACATGCCATGTGATAAAGCAAAGAAAAAGATTTCAATTGATTAAAATTAGAAATACATGCGTAATTAAAATCTATAAATACACATTAATAATCAATTATTTAAATATGTTTTGTTAAGGCAACTAAAATGATATGAGCATGATTATTTGTTTTGTTTTAAAAACATTACATTTTACGACCGACTTCTATAATTTTTTATCGGAAGAATACTTAAAATGTTAATAGCTCATGATGAATTTTGAAAAAAAATAAATTTAGTTAAACACGTGGTCCTCTCTTGTCGCCTGTAAAACTAGTATACATGTATAATGTACATGTAAGTACAGGAAATATACACTTATTATCCGTGTTTCTGGATTTTCCCTTAATTTTAACTTAATACAATTTATTAAGATGCGGTTAATAATTAAAATGAGCACAAATCTGATCATATGCGATTGCAGCAATAATGTTAATGTATATCTATGCATTTTGTTAATCATGTTTTTATTTATTAAGGATGACGCCAAAGTTTTTACATTAAAATCTTGAAATAATTTTAAATTTTATGTATTAAATGCCGACCTCAGGGTCTCTCATGGTTTTCTCAGTACACTCAGTGCTGACCTCAGGGTCTCTCAGGGCTTCCTCAGTACCCTCAGTGCCGACCTCAGGGTCACTCAGGGCTTACTCAGCACCCTCAGTGCAAACCTCAGGGTCTCTTAGGGTTTTCTCAGTGCTACTCAGGGTTTCCTCAGGGTTTTTTGATAGTCTCAGGGTTTTTTCATTACAGTAGTGCTAGTTCTTAATATTCTTTTTCTTCCCTCTTTAAAGCTTTATTTCCGAAAACTTTTCAACCGATTTGCACCAAATTTTCAGGACTTATAGAGCATTGAAGATAAATGATTTAAGTTACATTTTTGGATGACGTCACTTCCGGTTTAAGATATTGTCGATTTAATGAAATTTTGAGGGTTATTTTGTCCACGCAACTCCTGTGAAACTAAGTGTGATAGAAAGTTGAAATTTTCAGGGATTGCAGATGAAAGTATGTTGATGTACTGCAATGTTTCAAAATATGGATAATGCCCAAGGCGTTGAAGCTCGAAAGGTCGAAAATTGGCACTATTTTTTTTTTTACAAAAATTTTGCACATTTTCTAATATTTTTGTAAACCTGTAAATATTTTGTTAAAACATGTAGAGCAAACGTTGTTTATATTTACAAGGCCTTTCATTTGATATCAAGAAAAAGGGACTGGCCCTTCGAATTAGGGGCAAAGAGGGCTCTGGTATTTTTTTAACTCTTTACTGAAAAATAATTTGTTCTTAATTATAGAAGCAAATATGTTCATTGTACAGATGTTTATCTATACAGTTCCATACCTAAGCTATATGTTACGTAATTAGGGGTTTCAAGGGGTCAAAAGTCCAAAACTCTGATCATAATATCTAGAAAAGGAGAAATATTTTGAAAAGCATTGTAGAAGAAAAGTTGCTCAAGATAATGTTCTTAACAATATGATGCATACAATTATTTTGTTGGTGGCCCCGGTAAGGAGTTGAAGGGTCGGCCCCTAAAACACAGTTGTGGATATCTCTAGAATTGTTAACAATTCTTGAACACTTGTTGAACAAAATATGTTTAAATTTGCAAGACCTTTTATTTGATATCAAGAAAAAGAGGCTCATATTAGGGGCTAGGAGGTCCAAAAAGTCTTTTTATAATTAACTTTATTTTGAGCGATAATTTGTTATTAATCATAAAAGCAAACATAAGAGCTTAATATGATTAATTTAAAACTGATATCCGTTATTAATTATAGAAGCAAATATGTTCATTGTACAGCAGTTTATCAACACAGTACCATACCTAAGTCATATGTTACGTAGTTAAGGGTTTCGAGGGGCCAGAAGTTCAAAAATCTGATCATTAATATCTAGAAAAGGGGAAAAGGAGTTGAAGGGTCGGCCCCTAAAACACAGTTGTACTAATATCTCTAGAACGGTTAACAATTCGTGAACACTTGTAGAACAAAATATGTTTATATTTGCAAGACGTTTCATTTAATATCAAGACAAAGGGGCTATCCCCTCAAATTACGGGCCGGGAGGGTTACAAAGTCTTTTTATAATAACCTTCTTTTTACCGATAATTTGTTATAACTCATAAAAGCAACCTAAAGACCTTCTTAAGCTAAATTTAAAACTGAAATCCGTTTTAAAATCGGACGATGCATTACAGAGATATAGTTGTTTAAAAATTGCTTTTTCCGAAAATTTTGATTCCACATTCTTGATTAAGAAAATAGTGTTATGTTCAAAGTTAAATTAACTGGTACCTAAAATAATTCGATAATTGGTAAATCGTACTTAAACACATTCGGATTTGTATTTGCTATGTCGTTCTTGAAATCGATAAGGTTTTTGTTAATTCGTACTTAGAATCATTCGGATTATGTATCATTTATCATTTATATCTGAAAAAGGAGAAATATTTTAAAAAGCATTGTAGAAGAAAAGTTGCTCAGAATAATGTTGTCAACCTAATGCTATCTTTAATTTTTTTGTTTTTGGCCCCAGTAAGGAGTTTAAGGATCGGCCCCTAAAACACATTTGTTCAGATATCTCTAGAACGGCCAACAATTCTTGAACGAAATGTGGTTATATGTATCACACCTTTTATTTGATATGACGAAAAAGGGGCTGGCCCCTCAAATTAAGGGCCAAGAAGGCTCTAAAGAATTTTTATAATAACTCTTTACTGAAAAAAAAAATTGTTATTAATTATAAAAGCAAATATGTTCATTGTACAGTTGTTTATCTATGCAGTATCAAACTAAAATCATATGTTACATAATTAAGGGTTTTAAGGGGCCAGAAGTCCAAACGTTTGATCATTTATATCTAGAAAAAGAAGTATTTTGAAAAGCATTGTAGAAGAATTTTTTTCAGAATAATGTTCTTAACAATATGATAACTATAGATTTTTTGTTTTGTGGCCCCGGTATGGAGTTGAAGGGTCGGTCCCTAAAACACAGTTGTTCAGATATCTCTAAAACTGTCAACAATTTTTGACTTGTTGAACAAGATATGCTTATATTCACAAGACCTTTCATTTGATAAGAAAAAAAGGGTCTGAGCCCTCAAATTAGGGGTCAGAAAGGCTTCAAAATATTTTCATAATAACTATTTACCGTAGAAGAATATGTTATTGATCATAGAAGCAAAACAAAGAGCTTATTAAGCTGAATCTAACACTGAAATACGTTTCAAAATTGGACGATGCATTACAGAGATATTAGGGTTCCAAAATTGATTTTTCCTGAAAGTTTTATTCCGCGTTCTTGGTTAAGAAAATAGCGTTTAGTTCAAGGATAAATTAATTCGTACTTAAAATGATTTTATAATTGCTAAGTCGTACTTGAACATATTTGGATTTTTTTTGTAAAGTCGTTCTTGGAATCGTTAAGGTTTTGGTAATTCGTACTTACAATCATTCGGATTCTGTAAACTCGTACCAAGAAATTTTCGATTTTTTTTTAAATCGTTTTGATTTAGTTACTCTTGTAATTGGTTTGAGAACTCTGCTTCTGACAAGAACTTCTAGCTTTACTCCCGACATGAACAGAAGACCCACTTGTTGCTTTGCAACGGGCTTTGCTCTAGTTTTCTATTTATTTTTCGTTCTGCAATCTAAAGTTAATTTCTTATTTCCTCACTACATTAAAATCAGTCTGTATTCTTACCAGTTATAGAAAATGATGACCCTTCTTATTCCGACTCGCGGGTAGAAAAATAACATCCATATTTTTTTCGCCTATTAATTCCTAAAATCAACCTCATCAAACAGTTTGGAAGAAAATGGATTGCCCCTTTCATAACAGGGTACATGCTTCTTCCTTTTTCCATGCACCGTATAACTAACTCGGGACTCAAAACAAAAACTTGAAAAAATATGAAAAATGTTGGTAATTTAGGAATGTCATCATTTTCGAAAAGTCAAACAGAGTATTTGAATATTAACGGCAAGAAATGTAATTTTTTTTTTAATTTTAGAACAACCAATTAATTGTTGAAAAAGTTGTTATCTAGTAAATTGACAGTGTCAAGGGTACCTGCCCAGATAGCAGCACATCGTTGGCCCAATCTCACAATATGGTTGTATTATCGCCGTTGGGTTATTTTTATTGGGCCAACGGTGGTCCAACATGAAATATTGATAGTTGGTTATGTATTATGGGGCCAATGTTGGGCTTACTGTTGGCATAATATCATAAAATTCTTGTAATTAGAGAGAGTATTTGTTGCGGGGTTGACATCGGCCCTGGGTTGGCCCAATGTCATGAATCTGGCTAAGCATCATGGGTAAACAACATCCGGGCTACTTTTCGTAATATCGTACCTGCGCCATTTTTCATTTGACATTAGAGTAATGAGACCGATACCATGCATATCTGCATCCAAATCGTAAGCATTTATGTGAAAGGGAAACTCTTTTCTTCCAAGGATTGTCTTAAAGGGCAGTCATTGAAAGTAAGTAGAATTTAAAAGGTTATTTACCAGTTATTTTAGTATAAACATCTTTACTTTAGCAAGAATGATGTAAACTCAATGACTTGTTATTCTGGTTAAATTCTTATTTGAAAGCTTAAACATATAGTGATATACATGTACTTATAAATTTAATCGTAATGTATGTTTACTATTTACTGAGAAAAGTAACAAATGTTTTAAATACTAAATACTACAGTTTTAGAGATTGTTAAAAAAAAAACAGAGCAACGGCTGATTCTATAAATAAAGGACATTGAGAACAATATCAATGGGAAAGATATGCCAAAGAGAGGGGGAAGGAAGTAACGGGCACTGCTGCAGAGAAGAAAAGAAGGGAGAAGTAGACTTGGGAGAGGTAGCAGATGGAGAGTGGCAGTGCATAATTTTTTATATTTTGAAAAGTACTATGGCATAACTGTGGTTTTACCCTCTTTGTTTTTTTAGACTTGCTTATTGATATCTTAAGTTTACTGAACTTGTGCATTCACATCAGAGCAGGGATAAAACCATACATGTATTACTACAAGTGAGCATTAACTTCTTGTTTTTTAATGTTTTCTTCATGAAGTGCATTAATGAGCAATAAAATATGTTACAATTTAATTATATTTTACTCTTTTCTTTTTGCTCAGGTATTTTTTGTCTTATATTGTACGAACACAGTGGTCCAACAATGGCCCAATATTGTTCGTTTCATTGGCCCAACAATAAGACAACAAGTTGGTCCGATTAAGGGCCGATGAGCAAATTGCGGTTGGCCCAATGTTAATTGCTAACAATGGCCCAACCGTACAAAAGTGACGTTTGCCCAATATTAAAATAATACAGTGGCCCAATAATGGCCCAATATTGTCTGTTACATTGGCCCAACAATAAGCCAAAAAGTTGGTCTGATTAAGGGCCGATGAGCAAATTGCCGCTGGCCCAACGTTAAATGCACACGGTGGCCCAACATAAGGAGCATTGTTGGCCCAACAAAGGTCCAATGACGTCCTGCTATCTGGGTGTAAAGTGCAAAACCAAATCGAAGCAGAACGAAACGAAACAACGAAACGAACCAAAACGGAATGAAAGAAAACTAAAAATCAATTATGACTAACTAAAAGTTGAAATACATTAATTGAAATGAAATTTTAAACCATTAATATAACAGCATGTATATTTTAAATTGCCGTTGTAAATTCCTAAGCTGCTAACCCGGTATTTGCAAAAATTATATAATGATGTTAATAACTGATTTACATTCTAATATCTTTATGTTTCTAATTGGTTTCATTAAAGGAATAGTCAGACGTTTTGAGAGAGAGAGAGAGAGAGAGAGAGAGAGAGAGAGAGAGAGAGATGTACTTTTTATGTACATGTGGCTATGTGTACATAAAAAGTACATCTCTCTCTCGTAAGAACCTATCAGCGATATATCAAAGTATATACGCAACCAAATTTGGAGAGAGAGAGAGAGAGAGAGAGAGAGAGAGAGAGAGAGAGATTAGGGTACGTTTTCTCCGAGAGAAAACGTACCTTGGAGAAATCCTAACAAGAATTGAAATAGTTATAAAAACAAAATGCAAAACATTATCTTATTCAATATAAACATTTGTATCATTTTGATTGTATCATTGTTTACATAATCATGTACATTAAATAATTACATAATACAGACACGTAACATCCGTTACATCGTTTTTTGAAGGGGGCAGACTCATTTTAAAAACCTTAACAAGCAAAAAAGAAGATTAACTCGCAAATAATGAAAATCCTAACCCGTTTGCGTGGGGGGGGGGGGGGGGGGGGGGGCAGGAGTATGCGTTTACCTATAACTTCAATTTCACTGTTAATTTCATCATTTTTGCTTGCAGTTTTTACGTGCTTCGAATGATAATTCGGTTTTTTATGTTTAAATTTAACAAAAATATTGCCCCTCCCCCCCCCCCCCCCCCGATGCTACGTGCCTGCAATGTGTTTACACACGAACAAGAGCGTCTGAGCAGCAGTCTGACTAAAGCCAGCTTCTACTATTTCACTTCGTTGTAGGCCTAAAACGAAGTGAAATAGTAGAGACTGGCTTTAGTCAGACTGTCAAAGCAGTTAAACTAGTCGGCAATTAATCATTGATACAGTATAACTGGAATCGTTAAAAAAATATATACTAGTTTTGATTGCATTATCATAAGAATAATGAGATGGTTTTGTGTATAATTCATTATGTGTATTCATTAATTTATCTTTATATGTTATGTGTACATGTATCTGTATATCTATTACGTCGATATGTATCCATAAATGATAGGCGCGCCCGGGTCTATAGTACCCAGCCGGGATTTTGTATTATTATATAATATGTGCATATGTTTAACCAGCAGCAGTTTGCAATATTATTAATTATCGATTAGACGTATTACGGGGATTGGGGCCTAAATTTCTATCTACAATAATGATATTTAACACTGTGACATTTTTTGATTTTATTTGATATTGTTTTATATCTTTTACGTTTCTTTTGCATGATTACTATTTACACATAATATAAAATCTAACTCTTTAAACACTGACATTCTTGTTATTCTTTTATCCTTCCGAACTAGGATTATGTAAGGGACTAACAACTAGACGGTCCCGTTACAAAAAGAAGACGAAAGCGCGTTTTAGTTTTATTTTTTTTTGGTACCAGTATTCTAATGTCTCAAAAATTTACCATAAATATTTGAAAACCTTTGTATATGATAGCATATAAGAAAATAATTTCGCTGCTAAACTAATTTTAGAATCAATTTTTTAAATTGACTTAAAATTTGTATGTCTAGTATCATGGTAAATGTATGCTTTTATGCTTGACCAAACATTGAATACAAAAAGTCAAGTTACAAACGAAATACATAGCTTTAAAGTCTTTGTAGATAAGCGCAAGTCCGGAACCCCCACCCCGAAAAAATAAAATTTCTTAAATGTACATAGTAAATTAAAATTACCGAAAATATGACTCGGACCCCCCATCACCCACCCCCACCTCACACCTGGCAAATCTAAATATCCCTCTAACCCCCCCCCCCCCTTGAAAAAAATTCGGGATCCACGTATGAAAACGTTCCCTATAAGTCAAAGGTACGTTTTCTCCGGGTTACGTTTCTCCATGGTACGATTTCTCTTGATACCTATTTGCACGCCATCTAGCATAAATTCAGTGAATAACTGTTGGTTTCGCATTGGTGATCGTTTGTTTTGCTATCGATATCTGTTGATTTTGCAAAAGAGGCTGTTGATTTTGTTTTAAGCTGGTCTGTTTCGAATTTCAGCATGTTTTTAAAAATTGATTGTTCGTTTTGCATTAACGTCTTTTTTACCCTTTCCGCCGCCCATACAGACTGTAATATATATGGTTTACCATTTATTTCAATGAATGTATTTTCACTTTTATGTAGTTATAGATAATTTTTAGGTTTGTTTAGTTCCGTTTCGTTGGTTTCGTTTCATTTCGATTTTTGGTTTCGATTGGTTTCGTTTTATTTTGTTTTGATTGGTTTCGTTTCGTTTCGTTCGGTTTTGTTTCGTATCGTTTCGTTTCGATTTCGTTTCGTACTTTACAGTTACCCCTCAATACTGATATTTAAGGGCTCTTGTCAGTCAACGTTATAAATTGTAAATTAAAAATTAAAAAAATATTGCTAAAAATTCGGTGGAAATATTTAACATCATTAAATACTTTAAACAATTTACTACTGATGTCGGCGCTTTTTTGCCTAACCGACGCAGGAAAATAAAGTAAGTTGAATTCATGTGCACACCAAGAGTCGCCGTTTTTACATAAAAAACAAACCACAATATTTCACTTTTACCTCTCAGAGGCATCCGACATCTGTAGTAAAATGTCCAAGATTTTTTTTATTTAGTTTTTTTTTTACTCAAATATTTGTACAGAATATGTTTGGAATAAAATCAATCGGTCTAAAATTAGCACAAGTTTTTTGTGCGCCGTAAAATGCAACTTTTTAACACGTAAGGAACTGTAGCTTACAGGTCATCAATCTTATTTTTTTTTCAGACCAGGAGCAACAGACCTGCAGCTAACTAAACTCTTGCTCCAAAAGATATCATAGTATTTCAATTTTGATATGCAGCTTCATATTCATCTAAAAGTTTTTTCTTTAATGTTATCTACAAAAGATACCATCTCTCTCGCCCCCCCCCCCCAAAAAAAAAGAAAAAAACACATACACAGCGCCAGGACCCCTGATTTAGGTGACATAGAATTACAGCTTTCTGGTCTTTCTTAATTTGCATTAAATTTCTATTCAGTGTCAGCTTTAGAAAAGAAAATGTTTTAAACAATTTATACATGTACACTATATGACCATTTTGGCCCAGCCCTGTAATTACAACCCCTAGCCGGGGCTCATTAATTTTACACTTTCGGTAAAGGTCTTTAGCACACCGTACAACCGATTTGAATCATTTCATTCAAGTGCCGTGTGATACGTTCAAAGTTGTTTGTTTACCTGGACAGCAGACGTTCACTGAGGAAAGAAATGTTCTTTATTATCAATCTTAAACAAATATGAATCTCAAAATATTTGGTTAAAAGAAGAGTTATATAGTTGCGCTTTTATCATACATCTAGTTTTTTAAAAAGCATTGTAACATGAAGAATTTTGAGCCATTTTCTGATGCAATTTTGGGGGGAAAAATGCAAACTTTGAGGTTTGGACACTTCACAAACTAAAACGGCGTGTGCTATTGAAATAAAACAATACCAGAAAAAATAGCCTATTATCTAAGCTTTGATTTGATATTTGCAGAAGTTTCTATAATTCATTCCTGTAACTGCTATTTAAATTTTAGCAACACACCCTCGAAGAAATATGATACGTTCAACATCCGTTGGATGATACATTCAAAATATGTTTTTAAACCAGTAATGATACACTCATGTGCTGTGTTTGTGCAGTTAAATTCAGCCAAAATGACAGTTTTATCGCTTAAAATTATACATTTTAATTGGAATAGGAATTATTTGAAAAATAAATAGACAACAACATTATACTTAGATAAAAATAATGAAAGATTATTTAATAATTGTTTATACCTTTTATTGCCTGTTAATAAACGTTCTTGAATGAATTTAAAAAGTAAACATGTACATCTATGACTACAGGAAAGCGTGGACGGCAGAAAGGCAGTGAAAAAAGTGGACAAAGAAACATCTGGTTTTTAAATTTTAGAAGGTTAGTTTTAATGCAAGCTTCTTAGTAAACTGGTCAGTCGCACAATAATGGATTAACTTCCATGTTGTGACGTACTATTTATCGAAATAAACAATAAAATTAAGTAAAATTTTATGAATAGTTTCTTTCACACAGTTTTGTCACCAAACAGCGTAGCGCAGTGGGTTAGAGGATTCACTACAAATCTGTATGTCATGAGTTCAAATCCCTCTAAGAATTTTAATATTTTTACCTTTTCGAACAAATTTTAAACGTATTTTTTTGTTAAACATAGTAAAATTTGCAAAGTTTAAAACGATGAAAGTATCTTAATTATAATGTACTCCAATCCACATTAATATCGACAGATGTCCCATACCACCATAAGTTGACTGTCATCGAGGGGCCCAGAAACAGGCCTAGGGTACTTTTGGCTGTTTATTTATAAAGTTTAAAAGAGGGCATTTATGTGTTTGATTTTTAAATTTCAGTACCTACCCTTTCGAACGGATTGTTGTACAGTAGAATACTTTTAATAAAAAAAACTATTACATTTTACATGGCTTTTTAAACTTAAACTTGCTTTTCTTGTACAAATACAAATATTGTATGACTTCCTAGCTCAATTAACTTTCCCGTGCAAGTGCTTAGAGCCCCAATAATTATGCAATCTGATTAAAATCAGATCCTCGATCCGCTCCTTCTTTTTCCGTACACGGGTAGCGACAATAGAAAAACAAGGAGCGGATCGAGGATCTGATTTTATTCAGATTGAATAATTATGAATCCTTAGTAAATATGTACATGAGAAGGTACTAGTTTTTCCAGACATTGATTTTTTATCTGCATTATTCAAATCAACATAAAACAAGGCCACACGCTTTTTATATTTACTTACACAAAATTTGGATATGGAATTAAAGTAGAATAACACATCATCACAAAATGGCTGACCTTTGATCGAAACGATATTTCGTTTTATTAAAGTTTCGGGCTTCTGATCCGTACACCCCGAGTTCAAATCCCGCAGGGGTGTTTGTTGTTGCTTTTATACTAATTTGAATTTTTCAGATATTCATTTTTTTCCCCAAACTTCAATTTTTTCGCTTATTTGACATATGTACAGTTTATTATCATTATTTCTCTCATAATCAAATAATTCACTGTTACTTTGAGTGACTTTTTCCAAGTGTGTTATTCCACCTTCATTAAAAATCAATTAAACAAGTACATAATACATCCGTTCGGTGTACTTAGTACGTTTATAGTTTCCTAAACTTAAGAAAGAATACATACATTTATCAGGTAATTGTGAAATATTTATGTCGCGTTTTATTGTATAATATTTACATCCATCAAGTATGATCCTTCTGTTTCTTACGGAAATTGATTGTACACTCATATATGTAGTTCTGTAAAAACTGACTGGAATGAAATCATCGATTGGTCGAAACCTTCAGCATCACTAACTGCACGAGATAATCATGCTGATGGCTGATTCAAATTCTTATATAAGACATTTGGTTGTTTCTCTTCTCTAACGCACTGATGCACATGAATGTTCTAGTTAATTTTACTTACTTTTTACGATCAATTTATTAATTTGTTAAAAGAAAGATGTAAATAAGAACAATAGAATGCTATCTTTAATGATTCATGCAGGTTATGAAGGTAGCGATCATTGGAGAAAAAAAAATCATAACCACTAACGCGGGTTATGTATTTTTTCTGCAATGTCGCCACCTTCATGTCCCACATGAATCACCAAAGAAAGCATTTTATTGTTTAAATATAAACTTATCGTTCAATTAATACGGTGATTAAGGGTGTATGAAACGTTTAATTTCCTTTTAAAAAGTATGAAACGTTTAATTTCCTTTTAAAACCATATAGATTTTTGTGCAATTTGTCAAATACACCGAAAGTCAATATTTATCTCTGTAAAAAAGAACTATTTAATTAAACATTTAGTCGGTACAACTTTTGAATGTATCAACTTACAACATTTGAATGGATCATTGTAGCAAGGACAACGGACGTTGAACGTATCATTTTTCTCCGAGGGTGTGTTGTTAAAATTCAAATAGCAGCTACAGGAATGAATTATAGAATATTTTGCAAATATCAAATCAAAGCTTAGATAATATGCTATTTTTCTGATATTGTAATATTTCAATAGCACACACCATTTTAGTATGCTATATGTCCAAACCTCAAAGTTTGCATTTTTTCCCCAAAATTGCATAAAAAATGGCTCAAAATTCTTCATGTGACAATGTCTGTTAAAAAACAAGATTGATAATAAAAGAGCAACTATATAACTCTACTTTTAACAAAATATTATGAGATTCATATTTGCTTAGAATTGACAATAAAGAACATTTCTTATTTAAGTGAACGTCTGCTGTCCAGGTAAACAAACAATTTTGAATGTATCACACGGCAAATGATTCAAAGCGGTTGTACGGTGTGTTTAAAGTCTTTCTAAATGTTCAGGTAGTTTATATTCAGTGGCATCAGAAGTAAAGAATACTAGTTTTAAACATTATATACAATTTTACTTTAATTATCACTTTATTTTTAATAACTATTTGACTGATTACTTAATATTACATTTGAAAAATATCTGAGCTCAGAAGCATACAGTCTTCACTCACAGGATGAAGTTCTGCCATTTAGTCAACTGCATGTTAACTGAAAGGTCTGGAAAGGTGACCTTTAGTTACCTTTCAGTCACACTTCAGTTGACTGAATGGCAAAACTTTATCCTGTAATTCACATTTCCCCTTCATGAAAATAAAAGCGATAAAAATTTTCAGTGTTTTTTTTCCACGGATTATTAAAACAGGTCACCAATCCGTACAATATTTGCGACGTTAACACGGTCACAATTTCATTCATTCACTATTCTCATTGTATCGATATATTATTAAGATATTCTGTTTTGGTCCCTGTTATTGTTGTTTGTATACACAATCTAATTATAAGTGTTGAGTAAAACACCGTATATGTGGAAATAGAAGGATTTGCTTTCATTCTGAAGTCAAGTATAACAATCCTATTATTTCAGCAGTTTGTATACAAGGTGTAATGAAGTTGAGCTTCAATGTGTTTGCATACTTATGGCCATTGAACAGGCACGTAGCATCGTTTTTTAAATGGGTGGGGGGCTCATCCAGACTCATCCAAAAATTCTTGACAAGCAAAAAAAGGACCAGTTTCATAAATCAAGAAAATCCTAATCCGAGAGGGGGGAACCTACAAGAACTTCGATTTCAATGCCCACCACCCCTTCCCGCCTGATGCTTCTTGCCTGCACAGCGGTCACGATCCAGTAGTATGAATGTTTACTAATGCGATAGTCCAGTATAAAGATTCAGTAGTTTAACAGTTCAAAAGCTTGAATGTTTATCCACGTAAGTTTGAAGGTTCAGTAGACAGAAAATTCAAATAGTATTATTGAACTACACTGATGTATACTCACTAGAAAGTATCAATATACAAAGCAACACAGTACAATATGCAGTCTCTTAAACAATCGAACAACAAAAATATGCCAATATTAGAATCGAATGGTTAAACCTGTAGTTTTAGTTTCTTTGGATTTTTTTTTTTTTTTTTGGTTTTGTTTTTTTTTTTTTTATTATTTTTTTTTGTTGGGTTTTTGGGTTCTTTTTTATATTGATTTGTTTTTGTTTTTGTTTTTAGTTTTTGGGGGTTTTTTTGGGGGTGGGGGGTACAGTTAAAGCATAGGTTCAAACTATGTTGTTAATTGTGTGGGTTAATTTCCGTGGATTGCTATTTTTACATTTTCGTAGGTATCACTTGAAGATTGTTCAATCGTATATTTACTTTCTTTAGCAAAAAAACTTTTTCATTAGTTGACAGTGGTATTTTCAGGTGTAATCTTGAAGTTATTGAATTTGACTTTGTATAAAATATCAACTATGTGCTATATTAACATGCAGCAGTTAACATTGCTTTTAAATTTCTTCAATATCAAGTTTTCATTATAATGTAGGATATAACAAAATCTAAAGAAAACATGTTTTTCAGAAATTGCAGTCTTTCAATTTTTTTTTCATTTAAAATACCGAGACATCTTTCACTGCAGTCATCTGCATCATTTGTGATTTGTTCAGATCGGTTTACACGTAATACACATCATGAAAATGAATATTTTATACAGTAAACTTATTTTTGTTTTACGTAATATTCAGAGAAGTCTTTCATTGCAATCCTTTGCAACAATTTTGATTGTTTTATACGTTATGGCATATTGTAAATGAAAATGGTATAGATAAAACATTTTTATTTTAATTAAAGTTCCGACATTTCTTTCATTGCAATCCTCTGCACAAATTTTAATTGGTTTTCCCGGAAAGATACATTTAAAATGAATATTTAATACAAAAAACGCATTACGGTTTTACTTTGATTTAGAAATTTTTTTCTCTGCAATTCCCCGCTGCAACGTTCTTTAATTAACACGTAATTGCACATTATAAAATAAATATTGATAGAGAAACATATGTTTTATTTTACTTAAATTTCAGTGATTTTTCTTTTAGTTTCATTCCTCTGCAATTGATCTTCACGGAGTAATACATTAAAAGATAAATATTTTATATAGAAAATATATTTTTGTTTTTACCTAACATTCAGGGATTCTTTCATTGCAATTACTTGCGTCAATGTTGATTGATTTTAACCGTATGGTACATTATGGAATGAATATTTTAAATAAAAACTATATTCTTTAGAAAATTCTTTCATTGCGATTCCGTATACGAATTTTAATTAATGTTGATTAATTTTCACAGAACTCGCAAATTGATATATAAATTAAATATAGCATATAGAAGTTCACGTAATTGGATTTACACCTTGGCCCGGCCGGAGTTTAACTCACGACCTTCACAACCTGTTCTCCTAGTAGTGAGCGGCAAGCGCGCTAACCACTCGACCATCTAGGAAAGACAAAATTTTCTTCGACGACGATCGGAATCACACGCGCTGGACGCGCACTACGTGGTGTATGAGATATTAAAATCTCCAATTAGGTGTATTTTATCTAATTTATTAACTATAGGCAGTTATATGTTTATCTGAGAGTAATTGCAATGTGTCGGATTATAAACTGTATATATCTATGCAATATGAATTGCTACAATCCTCTCCGATTGCCGTTTAACTGCATTTAACATTAATCTCATAACGCAAACATCACTAAGTATTAATGAAATGAAATTTCTAGTCTACCTAACAAAGTAAAATTGTGGTTATTTTTCCCATTATAACGTATGAAAAAGAAGTGAATTTTGTCATTTGAAAACAGTTTATTTCTAGTCATAATGTTTGATTTTTATGAAAAAGAAATAGTATTACATGTTTATCATATGATAAACCAAATGGACATTGAAAATAAATCAACATTGACATTGAATTATTTAAATATCTGTTTATTTCCTAGAATGATTTGGGTATATCAATTTTTTAAATCCCTGTTTGTATTCATTGTAATATTTTTGTGCATATCTAAAAAAGATAAAAAGATTGTTTGTTAGAAAAGAGAAAAAGCAAATGCACGGTTATTAATTTAGAAAGGTAGAAGCAGAATATTTTTCTGAACCTCCAACCCCCAAACTTGTTTAAGAAGACAAATCTAAAGGAAATATTTGTAACATTTATGAAAAAAAAATGTGAACAAAAAGTTTCTCAAAATTAATGTTGTTATTTTGTATACTTATTGTTGTTGACAATTGAAACTTAAATTGAATTTGTTTTTTGTTGTTTTTGTTCGTTTTTTTTTTTTGGGGGGGGGGGTTCTTGTTTTTTGTAAGTTTTTTTGTGTTTTTGTTTTATGGGAAAAAAGATTTGCAAAAGCAAATTAACAAATACAACGTCAAACATCCCTGCCGTGCCAAGTATAATATCAAATGGCTGACTTACATTTCCTTTTTAGTTTCAAACTAAATCATCAACGAATTTAAAATGTCAATATTCATTCATTTATTTTAAAAAAAACATTGTGAAATAACCCAGTTTAAATTATTGAAAAAAATTATAATCTTTAAAAAATGGTTTCTATAAATATAAAAGATTTCACAAGTTGTTTAGTTTGACAATTTCGTTAAAATGTACTTTTACTATAATATTCTTTTGTCAAATTCTTACATAACAAATTTCAGCCACGGATTTATTTCTAATATTTTAATTAAAGCTGTAAGGAATAACCATTTTTTGGACATGTACCGTATTTAACAAACTCAAAAAAATTCTGTATAGATCTGACATACTATATCTGATTCTTTTTTTAATCTGACTCTTGAATAATTGATCAACCGGATTGAGAGATAAGATCAGTTTTAAGGAGGCTGAATGGTCAACAAATTAACCATCAGATTTACATAAAATCTTAAGAATTGATTAATTTTGCTATAACCTATTATTTAGGAAAGAAAAAATCCGTATATTTAAAATTTAATTTACATTTTTCAATATTTTTTAGAGCTCTTCATCTAAAGGGATCAATACAGTCTTAAAACGACCACGACCATTGAGCACTTAGTATCTACACATTTACTATTAGATGTATTTGATTCGAAATCTGCCTTGGTGTTAGATATATTTTAATTACAATTTTTTATGAGAATTGATTACGTGTTTCAACAACATAAAATGATGTGTATGAAACTGGTATAATTTGACATTTTTTATACTTTCAAGGAAATGGTCAATTTTAATTAAAAATTGCCTGATAAAAAAAAATCCATAAAATCAAACGTTACAAAACGTTTCAACATTCATAAATACTTAAGTGCTTCAGAAGCAAAGCAGGTCTCTACGGAAAACTTGAAAGCTCAATCGCATATTCGAGATATGCAAAAAATGATATTCGAGATTTCAATTAACTAATCTAAACGTGTATCCAAGCAACATAAACATTTCTCAATAAAAATCATCCGTACATGCTCTGACATACAGATAAATGTAATCTTAACTTTCATTAAATAATTAAACTTGCTTGGGTGAAGTAGTTAACACTGAAAAAAAAAATCGATTCATCGAGAATACTGTGTGTCGCGAATCTAAGTCATTTTGCTCGCTCTATGTGTATTCTCCCCATGATACATTTTAACCCTGTATATATTCGCTTTGATATTTGATACCGTAAAATAAGTTTTAAAATCATTTTTATCTTAATAGAACTTATAGAAACAGTCTGGTTTCAGTTATGAATATGCGTACTAGAGTCATTTGTCAATTTGCATATTTATTAGATCAAAATTTAAAAATGTAAAGATTTTTGTAATTTGATTTGGAATTTAAATTGCTCTTTAATAATTTAAAGAGCAATTTCAGTCTTGCTTTGGTAATTTTCAGTATAGGAGAATACGCATTTTATAAGATCACAAACGGGTATGATTAGCTGCCAATTGGTTGACAGTGCCCAAAAAAACTCATGTATATTTTTTTTATAGGGGGTGGGGGTACGAGGCCTTTTTGTTAGATCACCTGAACCGAAGGCTCAAGTGAGCTTTTCTGATCACACGTTGTCCGTCGTCCGTCTGTCCGTCTGTCCGCTGTCTGTAAACTTGTTACATTTTGAAATTCTTCTCTAAAACCATCTGGCCAATTTCAACCAAATTTGGCACAAAGCATCTTTATGGTAAGACGAATGTAAATTGCATTAATAAAAGGCCATTTTTAAAAAACTGTTCAAAGAGGGGGTGCATTTAAAAAAATCTTCTTCTCAAGAACTACTGAGTAAATTACAATGTAATTTAGCATAAATCATCCTTATTGAAAGAAAAATATAAATTGCCAAAAATTAAGGGCTAATTCTGTTCCAAATTTGAGCTAACTACGAAAATAATAATAAATGGGGTTCAATCAGTTTATAAGTTCGGGTTCGTTATTCCATATCTGGAAAACGAGGCTCTTTGTTTGAAACAATCATTTTGGGTGCATGTAAAAAGGGTCAATCTGACAAAGATCAATTTGTTTGTTGTGCAAGAATTAAAGTGTGAAGATAATCTTTGAGACATGCAAGATATATTGTTGCCGATTTTGTAAAGTAAATTGAAGTTAAATAAATATTTCAATGCGTCGCCATTTTCACTGTGACGGTGGTTTTAGCTCGTTTTGATATCGTTTCATTTTAATTTTGCTTTTTAACTAGGGGAACGATCGCCTGTATTTTGGAATTTTTTACGTATCGAATCAAACATAAAGTTCGGTAAATCGGGCAGCTTATTGTTTACCTGCGCAAAATGAGCAAAATATGATGCATTAACAACATACTAAAATACAATTCATTATATTAATAATTCGGTATGATCTATGCGTTATGGTTTATTTATGTAATTAATGCAATGTATTTTGTTAATATATATGATTTTAAAGTTAAATTGAGCTCTTTCTTTGTTTTAGTGCATCTTCCTCTGTTTTTATTGTTTACAATTTTTCCATTTACTAACCATATTTGAGTATCACTGACACTCAAATATGGTTAGTAATTTAATTTTTTAAAGGTTGAATCTGTGTATATCATCATTAGCTTTATGTTGTTGTCAAGTAATGGAAGTCTCCATGATTTCTTAAACTTCTCCCTATTTTTCTGTTAATTGAAGTCTCCCAAACATTTTGCTCTGGTTAGTCCCTGGTGTAAGGTTATAAAACGTCAAACGAGTTCACGCCAGGTAAACAACAATCGTTTAAGGGAATTTATGACCATTTTAGTGTTTGATCGGGCCTAAGCGACTTTTGCCACAAAGTTCAAACACTGCGTACTGGCTTGCAGACTATTTTGCGACCCTCTGTCCGTAAATCTTTTTTAACTTTTAGATATGAGATAACAGCTGTGAAAATGAAATGTATCTCATCGGCATGGTATACTCATAGAGCTTAGCATCTTAAATCAACACAAAAAAATGTTCACTTGGATGTAATTTTTTTTAAAAATCTTATTAATGCTCAGGAAATGAAAAATACACTAATTTAAGTTCGATTTTTTTTTTCATAAATACCAATTCACCAAACAAAAAATCTACAGGTAAATGGAGACCACCTTATCCAGTATTTTCATCATATAAACTTGATATGTATTGCATGACCTCTGAGACAAAAATTAATGAAATAAAACTTAAGCATCCTATAATTGTGTAGATTCAACTTGTTAGCTCACCTGAGCTGTAAGCTCAAGTGAGCTATTCTGATCACATTTTGTCTGTCCGTCTGTCCGTCTGTCTGTAAACTTTTCACATTTTCAACATCTTCTCAAGAACCACTGGGCCAATTTCAACCAAACTTGGCACATAGCATCCTTAGCCCAAGGGGATTCAAAGTTGTGAAAATTAAGGACCAAGCCCTCTTACAAGGGGAGATAATTAGGAATTAATGAAAATTTTCAAGAAATTTTCAAAAATCTTCTTCTCAAGAACCATTTAGCCAGGAAAGCTGAAACTTATGTGGAAGCATCCTCAGGCAGTGTAGATTCAAAGATACACATGGGCCTCTTGTTCAAATTATGATTACACGTGATAAGGTAGGCCCACAGTGGATGCTGATTTTTAAACTGATATACATCTTAGAAAATGTATGAAAATGTTTATCTTTAAAGAGCTATTACTGTTCACATATGTGCAGAAAACTGCAGGAAATAAAAGATTGGTGTTATATATAATTAATATATCGCAAAAAATTTTCACCCCCACCCGTCAATAAAATATTGAATCTTACATTGGAAAATTACGGTACTTAACTTTGCTAAATATTAATTTTTTCTATGTTTAATTATTTAAACTGTTTTAGTCAAAGTAGTTAGCCATTGTTGTTCAGGTGAGCGATGTGGCCCATGGGACTCTTGTTGTATTTGATATAGCTGTAAGATCGATTTAAAAGTTTTCAAAACTGTTTGCATATATTTAATATAATCCTTCAGGCTGAAAGATTTCCGTTATTTTGGTTTGTTAAACTGGAACATGTGAACATAGTCTAAATTTATAATACAACAGGGTAAATAAGTGACACATGTTGATACATTGTATACAACCTACTCAGATGAAGAAGTTTACTCCTGTAAGACTTTTAAACCAAAAACCAAAACAAAACCAAAACAAAACAAAGCAAAAAAATAATAATTAAAAAAGTTTAACAGGTGTCTTCCTTCTTTATTTTAATTATCTATTCTTATAAATCTAACTTGTCAATCAACTAAGAAACATTTTAAAAGAAAGCAAATCTACAGACACATCTTTTTATTATATTAATTTCTTAATAAGAGTTTATTAACATTAATGTTCCATTAACCTCTGTCTCGGTTGGATATTTTGGTAACCAGGGATCTGTCCAACTCTCCGGGAACCATGGACCGTTCAGAAAGGCACCATGGCAGAAATTGAACCACCAACCTCCCTTATAGTTAGCAGCACAGTTGCCTGTTGACATGTCATGATCTGCATCAAATGTACTGAACTGCATTCCTGTAAGATTGTAATAGGACTTTTGATGAAGCATACCATCATCTGAAATAAACAAAAATAGAATGGTAATTAACAACTTCAATTGGTGAAAGCTATACAATATTCTTCTGTTAACTTTTATAAAAATGTGAGTGAAATTTATTGAAACTCCTCGCATAGCATGATTTGCAAAGAGATATGAAGTTAATCTAACAAGTTGTGTTTTATGTCTTTAAGTACATTGACGAAGGAATAGAAAACATAACTAATTAATGAGGTTGATAACAATTGTATACCACAGAAAAAATAGAAAACACAACTAATGAATGAGGTTGATAACAATTGTATACCACAGAAAAAAATAGATAACACAACTAATGAATGAGGTTGCTAGCAATTGTATACTACAGACAAACATGGGGAGTTCTTTTATTGTTTTACCACGCCTTTTTGTTTAATCGAGAATTATTCTTTTTCATATTAGTGTCATTAGTTGCAAATTTTATTTATGATGTCAACAATGTTGCACGTGAAGAAAAAATGTCACAAGCACAACAAACTAACATCATATTCGAGCAGATTTTTATTAAATGGATCTATACACGATTCGCAATGAAATTTTTCATTTTGTTTTTTTTTTATGCATAACATGGTTTACTTTGGCATTTTGAATATTAGTCAAAATTTTAATATTAAAACTTAATTATAAGTTGAGGGCGAGATTCAGAGATCAGAATTCGTTGTTATATAAACAAAGCTCTAGTTTTGTTTTCTTTACAAATAATATTTGTGTAGAAATTACCAAATCTCATTGCAAAATGGCTGGTGGCAAATAAAATATTTTGATTTATTGTGTTTATGAATTATATTATCAGCAAAAGACTGGCACTTATACCAATACAGCACATATGTAAACAATCACAGGACTCCGACTTCCGCAATTGTTGGTAGTTACTCTTATCGCTAAATACAACTTATGCAATGGCAAAATCGCTTTTCTTGCTTTTCCGCAATTTGGTCAGTTTATTAAAACGATCAAATCACATTAGACGCAAAGGTTTGTAGAACCGTGCTTTGGAGAAAATATGACAGTCACTACACTGGAAAGAACTATACAAGAGGGACTAAATAAAATAAAATGAAATCTAGGCACACATATTACAAAAATTATCGATCACTGTAGAAAGTGTTCATGTGTCGTACTGTTATATCATCGCACATGCGGAAACCATACTCTGTGGTGGCACGGGGCAGTTTTTTTTTATACAATTCATTGTAGCCAGGGGATGTGTGTCTTCGGAACTCTGTAACTAGAATTTTCTCAGTTCCCATTGAGCACAAATACATTTAATTCACATGTTATAGGGTCAATCACTAATTGCTGAAGAAAACCTGTAAAATTTTCTACATACTGGATTTTATGAGATTTTGACCCTTTCATATTTTGCTAATTTTTCATGATTTTTCAGCTTTTTAGACCTCCCCCAGCTAATTCCCTGCAAAGGGTTGACCTTCCGTACCGTGTGCATGTTGCACCATCACATGTCAGAAACTTACCGGTGTATAGTTTACAATGTCCAATCCACCTACTTTTCGTGTTATTTTACCTCCCGTCTGTCACTTGCAATTTCACTGTGTAAAGTCAACACAACAGTCATAGCAGCGGTTTCGCATTTTACTTCTGATTCTCGTGTACCTAAAATATGGGGCCTACATATTGCATGTCAATTTCAACAAGAGACATCCCTCTAACTAATGATAATCATTTAAAATAATTTCATGAATTTTAGCCACACTCATAAGCCTTCAAGTACAGCGACTCTCAATTTTACAAAAATATTGAAGGTACTTTATCCGAAACTGTCCCTTGCTACCTATAGCAGATCGCGCAATGTCAGCATGGACTTCTGAAAACGGAATGTTTATTTGTAAACTTTTATAAAAATGGCAACTAGTTACTTTCTTGTATTTATTATCGCTTATCTATTATGTTGTATGGATTGTCGGAGTCTACAATATGATGCAAACGTTATTCACTTTGTATAAACGACACAAGTGTTCGATGTGCAAGAGAAGTAAGGTAGAACTACCTGCGTTAAAGAATTCCCCAAAATATCCTCGTTTATTTCTATTGACTGTAGTTATTAGCTAATCTGAGCTGAAAGCTCAAGTGAGCTTTTCTGATCACTTTTTGTCTGGCGCCCGTCTGTCTTTCCGTCCGTCTGCCTGTCTGTAAATTTTTTACATTTTTGACTTCTTCTCCAGAACCAATGAGTCAATTTCAACTAAACTTGACACAAAACATCATTGGGTGAAGGGGATTCAAGTTTGTTCAAATGAAGGGCCACACCCTCTTTAAAGGGGAAATATTTATGAATTATTGAAAATTTGTTGTTTTTTTTTTTCAAAAATCTCTTTCTCAAAAACCATTTGACCAGAAAAAGCTAAAACTTGTATAGAAGCATCCTCAAGTAGTGTAGATTCAAGTTTTTTCAGATCAAGATCCCTGGGGAGAGGGTGGGGCCACAATGGGGGTCGAATTTTTATCTAGGAATATATTTAAAATCTTCTTCTCAAAAACCATTTGACCAGAAAATCTGAAACTTGTGTGGAAGCATCCTCAGGTAGGGTGGATTCATGTTTGTTCAAATCATGATCCCCGGGGGTAGGGAAGGGCCACAATGGGGGGGGGGTCAAATTTTTACATAGGAATATATAGAGATAATCTTAAATAAAAAACTTCTCCAAAAAACCATTTGACCAGAAATGCTGAATTTTGTGTGGAAGCATCCTCAGGTATTGTAGATTCAAGTTTCCCAGGGGTAGGGTGGGGCTACAATGGGGGGTTGATTTTTTACATAGGAATATATAGAGATAATCTTTAAAAAAAATCCTTAAAAACCATTTTACTAGAGAAGCTGAAACTTGTGTGGGTGCATCCTCAGGTAATATAGATTCAAGTTTGTTCAAAGCATGATCCTTATGTCTAGGGTAGGGCCACAGTGGGGAGTCGAATTTGAAGATAGAAATATATATATAGAAATCTTTAAAAAATATTCTTCCCAAAAAAACCATTTGATCAGAAAAGCTTAAACTTGTGTGGAAGCATCTTCATGTAAGGTAGACTCAACTTTGTTCAAATCATGATCCCTGGGGACAGGGTGGGGCAACAATGTGGGGGTGAATTTTTACATAGGAATATAATATTTAAAAAACTTCCTCTAAGAAACCATTTGCTTTAAACTTTAATGAAAGCAATGTTAGATGGTGTAGATTTAAATTTGTCAAAATCTTCAGGAGTAGGGTGGGGCCCTTTTGGGGGGTCCGATTTTACAAAGGTAAAAATTTTAAATTATAAAAAAAACTCAAATGTTTTAATTTATGGTTTTACTTATATGCAAGCATTTTGACAAATTGTTAATTCTTTAAAATTGTATAGACTCTGACCCCTCTGACAATTCCTTGACCTCGCAAGGGGTTCAAAGTTTGATCTTTTTGAGAATTGCAATGCTCAATATGTGATATGACTATAAAATCACCCTGTTACAAAAGGGGCTTAATGATTAACATTAGAATATCAAGGGGAAACATTTTAACTTATTTTATACAGAATATGTTAAACTACATTGTCCAGATATTTTGTAATTGACTCCGTAAAGGTGATTTTAATATGGCCATTATTACTCAAGTGCGCGATGTGGCCAATGGGCCTCTTGTTTTTATTATTTTTAAACATATTCCTACTACATGTAAGTATAGTTCATGTATATAGAAGTCCGTGCAACATGAATGCCTTCAACGGAAGGCAACCGACCGTCACTTTCTCGACCGATTTATAAATTGCATTAGATGTAGCAGATGAAGAACGAAAATAAATAGCAACCAAATACTATTATGAAATAAAATCAGCTTTGAACTCTTTATTTCAATTTCAATTTTTCATGATTCCATTAAGCTTAAGAATTCAATTTAAAATCAATGTTAGCTCTGTGCGGGTTGTGCTGTGTCGTCAATGAAATCGGTCGTAAACCGGAAAATCGTTTCAAATAGCACTTAGCAGAGCTAGTTTGATCAGAAGATTACCTTGCACTCTGCTTTTGATAGAAAGGCAGATTGTAATAACATAGACAATAAATGTTTAATGATACCATAGCCAGTTTAAAACAATAGACAATGAAAAGACAGGCTACATCTTATATGAAACTTTGTGTTTTATTGCTTGTTTTTTTCGAATTAGCAAGATACACTAACAGGGAAAAATCATCTTTTTTTAATCATCCAGTTTGGAAGAGGTTGATCTTTATATCCTGGTTGGTTTTTTTTTTAATAATTAATGATGAATAAAAGAAATAAACAAGTAGATGAATATATCAAAATAAGATATTAAAATAAAGGGAAATAAAATCAGAAATATTAAACAATACTTCACAAAATGATATATTTAAAATTTACTGACATCGTCAAATATGCATTCCCATAGTTTCCAGGTATCGGTATCGGATGATCGCTGGGAAAACCCGTGTGTTTAACCATGAAACCCCAATTTGGTTGTAAAAAAAAGTTTCGTTTGAGAATACTATGTATTTGTTAAGAAGGAAACGGGATAATTTGAGGCCTTTAACGAAGGACACTTTCACACTGAGTACACATGACATCGGCAGGCAATAGAATGAAATATAATATGTCAAGATTTAAAATCAATGTCCCTGAAAATTAAGATCAACCATTAATATTTAATTATTTAATCATTCTTTGTATCATATCTAGAAAACAATTACTGTCCCGAGTTATCCTTTAAAAAGTATATCAGCAAGCTGGGTGTGTTTGAGATCTTCCTCTTATTTTTATCACCTGCATAACGGGAGTATATATGACTTGAGTGATCACTGCAGCTTAAGACTAGATACTTTGATGATGTATCGCTAATTGATTCCTCCAACAACCAGTGCCGTAATGCTGGTTGCACGGACAAAATGGGGTAAATACTCGAAAGAAAGTTTTCCCACTGTGGATATAATAGCCATGGCGGTTCCCGGGTTACATGTATATTTTCAACAATTGCATTGTGTCTAATGTCTCATTTAAATGAGCTTATAAGCAGCTGTCTGAGATCCACTCTCATAAGGTTCAGCTTGATGTAGGTCAAAATCTTCTTCTCAAGATCATCAATGTTATTTATGATATCACTATGCAAGCATTTTGATTAGGTTGGGTTTCTTTATCGTTCAAATTGTAACGTCAGCACAATTTAAGGGCCTCAGATAAATTAAAAGTTTGACGAGGAATACATAATATGAAAAATATTTTCAAGAGCTGCAATGTTGCAATATGTGGTATATCTTTGCTTTATCCTGATAGCGTACATAGATTCTAATTTGTTCACATCGTGATCTTTGGTCCAATACCGAAGCCCCAGGGAGGGGTTCAACATTTCAAAATTTAATATAGAAAAACAATTTAGTTTTAAATGGTTTAAACCATAATCCCCAGACTAATACCGGGTTCGGCTCTCTCTCTCTCTCTCTCTCTCTCTCTCTCTCTCTCTCTCTCTCTCTCTCTAATTTTTATAGGGAAGCATGCGGAAATTGAATTAACTTCATCAAGCTGCTTTCAAATTGATCAAAGATACGAACATTGTTGCTCAGATAATCGATGTGGCCCCTAGGACATTTGTTTGATGGTTATTGTGATATAAATACGGGTTGGTCACGAGATGCATGTACAATATATAAAACACGAAAAGCTTATGGTAGTTTTGTAATTTTTGATCAGGCCTTATACATGTATTCTATACTTTTTTTGAAACACAAGTCATGATAAGGATTACGAGAACAATTTCACAGAACATTTTAAAGCTATGATACAACGTACGTTGAAAAATTACTCACTTTGAAAAACATTTTTTTCATTATATTACGTACATGTAGTTTGACAATACAAATAAAGAAAAATATGTCATAAACTGCATCGCTTAGCAACTGCATTTTCCTTTTTTACACGTATGCAGCAAATTTACTTTTTTCTGGTACATTGGTATATGCCAGAAAAAAAATAATCCATATACATTGATAATGGGGATCAATGTATAACATATTTCAACTGGCTTTAATTGCACGCGCTTTTAAACCAACATGATGTGAAAAAAGGATACGTTAGATGTGTTTTTCAAAAACAGTTTGATCTTTTAGGAAATCAGTGCGAGGAAGAATAAACCCACACACCAATGCTTATTATTTTGCCTATTTTTAGGTTTATGATAATTGAATGTTTTCAATGTAATTATTTTTATAATGTAGGGATTTATTTGATAAAAATTTGAAAAGAAGTTTTATGTTGAAACACTTAAAGATTCTTTAATATACCTTTAGAAAAATTATTGTTTGGCCAGTTTGTTTTTTTCAATATCACTTTACTTAATTTACAACAAAGCGTACTTTTTTCCAATCTTAACGTTTACTCAAGGTTGATTAATATCATGATTTGGAAGGAAAAATGAGGGGTAGGGACCTTCTACCTGTAATCAATAAAATGATGTACTGGTAATTGACATGTGCTTTGGTTAACACCCATCCCGTCCCCAGCCCGTTCTCAAAGACGGTAAGTTAAATTCACTAGTGTTAACAAATCATCATACTATCAACAAATTAGAAATTCAATTTCAGAATTTGTGATTTATACATATTTTTTCAAAGTGCGTTAAGTGTCTCGATGCTAAAAAATGTTGATATACCTTTATAACGCACTTTGAAAAAAAAAATCAAAGTGGGTTAATTTGGTACCAAATTCAATGCACCTTGAAAAAAAAATTCTAAGTGCGTTGATTTGGTTCCAAATATACCGCACTTTGAACACTTTTTTCAAAGTGCGTAATTTCATCAAAGTGCGTTGCCACAAAGCTAATAGAAAAACCAGTTTCAAGAGCACGATTACTTCAGACAAATGCTTGAATTAAAAGTTGTTCGTGTAGTGAAAAGAACCGAGAAGCAGATATAACTGGAGCTGATATAATAGACGTGCAGAAAAAATTCACTGTACCAAAAGTTGCTGATTTAACGATATAAATTTTATAGAAAAAACTAATTGAACCTGTATCGCCGAAATAGATTATTTTTTAATAAAACGTATGTACACATTTTTTTCTTTTGCTCATTTAAGTGTATTATTTATATAAAGTATTTTTACCTAGCTAAACAATACGCTAAAATATAAGTGATTTTTGATTTAATTTGATATTTGATAATAGTAAACACAATATATATTGTTTGAAGCATTTTGGCTTTTAAAAAATGTCAAACAGTGCATAAATCTGAGTTTTTCCCTTAAGTTTTCACTATAGAATATCAATTAATATTTCTCTTAGAATTGAATCTTTTAATAAGAAAAGAGAAGTGAACTAATCGTTTCATGATTATTTGTCTTTCAATTTTGTTTTGACATCACTTGTAAGACAAAAGAAATAAGAAATTATAAATTACAGGTACCTAGACTTCCATTCCCAGGGTTTGCAAGATAAAGTGTATAATTGCGGTCCTCACTAGAGACTGAAAACTGTCCATACACCTGGTACAAGGTTAGGTTACTGTGTCTTAGCGTTAATGTAACAAAGAGACGTGAGTTTCGCCCCTTTGTAAGCTGATGTATTGCATCATTTCCTGAAAAAGAAATGAAATATTATTGTTTTGAGATGTATATATATATATATATATATATATATATATATATATATATATATATATATATATGTGTGTGTGTGTGTGTGTGTGTGTGTGTGTGTGTGTGTGTGTGTGTGTTCAACCAAATGTTTTTTCTTCATTCTTTTGGTCGACTGTCGGAGGAATGAGTGTTAGACATGAGATGAAAAAAAATTCTTGTATCGTCGCATAACCTGGCACGATATAAATCACCTTCTGTACATGTCCTTGAGAATACTAAAAAACCACTTTACTTTTCAAGATTTTATAAAATGGTATTCACAGTGATGGAAATGTTTAATAAAATATATTAATACTTTATTTTATTCTTAAACAGTGAATATATATTGTGAAATCATTTAAATATGTGGGTATCAATTTTCGTGAATTTTCAATAATATACAGGTTTGGGTGAGATTCGCTTGAACTTATAATAAACAATGGTTCATAATTCGTCGGGTATGTTTTTTCGTATTAGAAGAGTGCAAAATTTAAGCAATCATGAGTATTAATGATTCAACAATGCGACGAGAACAATGTTTACCAATCCAGTAGTCTTCATGAGGAGATCCAAATCCAAGTCTGTATTGCGTCCAATTCCGATTGAAGCTTTCTTTTCCGTTCAAGCGTCTCTGAATTGTCTGTTAAAACATAGTTATTAAACATTATAGAACTGTTTATGTGAAATACTCAAATCACTTTCTTGGATTTATTATCGCTTATCTATATATTATATTGTATGGAATGTCAGAGTCTACAATATGATGCAAATGTTATTCACTTTGTATAAACGACACAATTGTTCGATGTGCACGCGAAGTAAGTAAGAACTACCTGCGTAAAAAATTCAGATACCTTGACAATTCCCCAAAATATCCTCGTTTATTTCTTTTGATTGTAGTTTTGTTTAATCTTTTCAAACATATTCCTACTAAGTATAGTTCATGTATATGGAAGTCCGTACAACCTGAATGTGAAATACTCAAATCTATAGAAAACGTTCAGAGATCTTGTGCCGGGTGCAAAAACTAATTATTTTATTCTGTAGTCTAGTCAACCTAACATGAGTTTAGACCTTATCCCAAAATAATTGCAACAAAAATTATGCTGTGGGTTATAAGATCAAACACATACAAAATTCTTGAAAATGAAAGTTTGTTAACATTTGTTAAGTTGAAAGCATAATTCTGGCATCATTTGATTTCCTATGTATATTATTATGAGAAAAAGGGCGTAACACTTCTAATTTATCCAAACTTTTGCTGAGAAAATCAATAATAAAATATTTATCAAAAGAATTGTGATATGGTTTAAAATTTTGATTCTAACTTAAAGTTCATTATTTTAAGTAGATAATGTCAGTTTGAAACAGCTGTTTTGAATTTGAGTTTGTATTTTTCATATCTTTTTTTCAACGTTGGATGTTGAAAATATAGCATACATAAGATAATAATAAGATATAATGTTAATTATTATTAACTGGTTTTTTTTTTTTGGTATTTAATAGAATATTTGATATAAAATATTTTAATCCATTTATATTATTTATTTGAACACACTTGAAGTATACAACATCAGAAATGACGCTAATTTTCGCTCAAAATGAGTTCAAAATGTTCATTTTTCGTGAAGTTTTTCTCAACGTAAACATAGAATGCCGGTTTGAATAAGCATAATTGTTGTGTCAGTAATACGTCTAAATATTTAGTTTGCCCATTTAATCCTTTTTTGTCAAACCTACACTCAATTTTTCCTGGAAAAAATGCTTTAAAATAAGTAATTATATGCAAAAAATGCAAATATAGTGGGAAAAGGTTAAGTTTATGATGTCATATTTCTAAATTAAAGGCACTTCAACCAAGTTGCTGTATTTCTACGAAGTTTATTTACATGTATATTTGAATCATTAAGTTCTTCTTTATAGGGGATAATTAGCATATATAGTTCTTTTAATCATCAGATACTTCATAATTTCAGTAATGCTTAAAATATTCAAGAAATCAGAAAATTAATGTTTTTGTGCAAACATAATTTAAATCGGATCATGCAGCTTTAAATATAGTTTTAATTTTTGCTTTTTTGCACAAAGCTTCCAAAGAATTGTTCATGAATAGAATTGTCAAAATACTGACCGTCCAGCCCCCTCCTTCCGTAACCATATCACAGTAGACCTGGACAGGGCGGTAATTAGGGTCAGACTTCTCCCACGGGTAAATAGTGTACACACCGGATTTTCTTTGACCACTTCTGTAAAGTTTTTTGCAGTCTAGTGGCAATGTCTCTGTTTTGAATAAAAGGCTTTATAAGCGTATAATGGTTTCAATTTTAAAAGCACATAAACACAAATTAAGCTTGAGACCAATAAAATTAGTCTCAATTAAATTACATGTTAAGGTTTCTCCACCCTTGATGCTTTTATGGTTTAATCAATGTAATTTTTATTTAGATTTGAAGATCAATATAAAAACAATCAAATTGGACTAAAATCTAGATATGTTGCGAATATATTTTTCATGCTGTGTGAGTTAACATAGGTACACTATCAGAGCAATTATACCGACGACTGCTCCACAATCAATCATCACATAAATTGTTTTCTGATTTCCATATATAAAAGCAAATCTTTACTGAAATTAATCACAATCATTTTTGATGTTTGTATTAACAATTTATTTAAGGCCATTAAAGCAAGTATGTATATTATGACATTCACAGAGCATTTTGATTCAATTTTTCAACCTAAAAAAAATACAGTTTAGCATCTTAAAATGTCTATAAGTTTTTTAATTATGGTTCAAACCCACTAAAATTGTTACAATTGTTATTCATTATATCATATTGAAATATGCAAAGAAAAAATTAACTTGCCAGGTAAAAAATGTTGAAAAATGGTGTATGTACATTACTGCCTTATACTGTTTTATCGGTTTTTCATTAATTCTGCGATTCTATCTTAAACAACTATGTAAATTGTTCATTATAATTGTTATTTCACTTCAAATGACAAAAAATGAAGAAATATTGCCAAAACCATGAATCACGTTACAATAATATTAAAGCCAATAACGATAAAATAGTCCGGTATTCTCCTGATGACGTCATGCGACAATCAGAAGACCTTAAAAAAGACTTCAAACAAATTGATAATAAAATGCTTATCACCTTTAAGTTATTGGTTTTTCATTTATTGTTTTATTCTTCTTTAAAAAAAAGTTTTTATAAAACCGTTCTGTTTTATTAAAATATTTCCTTGATCTAACAGATTGTCCAATTTCAATTAAAATTACCCGTATTAGGTTTTGCGACCACATCTTCTTTTGTTGATTTTGTTCCAATTCTCCCTATTTTGCTTACACATTATGTGGCCGCCTATATCTTGTTTTCAATATTCTCTAGTTCATATTTATTTCTTAATTAGTTTCATCGATTTATGTGAAGCTTTTCGTTCTGATAACCTACTATAATATTTTCCTTTTTTATTATAAATTTAGTTTTAACATGGCAACTTTGATTGTTTCCTCAATATTTAAGAAATAAAATCTCAAAGAAGAATATCCTTTTCTAACGCAGACGCCGGCATGTCTTGTAGTTTCAATACTTTCTATAATTTAAAAGAAGAATTTATGATACATCTTCAAATGCTTGAAGCGTTTGTGTAAGTTTGAGTGAACTTTTCATGGAAATCAATAACATTTTATTTGCGTGTTAATCTGGCGCTGATTAAAATATGAATTTAGCACTAATATACCTGTATTATTAAATATGTTACAAGATTGCAAACACTAACAATAAATATGAACATTTTTATTTCTAAAATGATTATTTTTTCATAGGATTATTTCATTGTTACATCCAGAAGTCGATAATTTTGTTCTTTCTGAAATCTTTGGTTTGTAATATATCCAGTTTGTAATATATCCATTTACAGATAGTAAGATAAACATCCGGTAAAACAACTGTTACATGTAGAACATTAGAGACAAAGTAAAGTACAAAATACAAAAACTCAAATGATATAAAAAACTAAGAACAGAGTATGTAGATTATTATTTAGGGGACCAAAATAAATATTTACTTATTAATGTATAGTTCATATACCGAAAATAAACAAAATTCGTACCCGTTAATTGTATTTTGAAGACTGTGTATGATCTCCACCCTGCTTCGCTGACCGTCATGTTGGAGGGATCACATGAGCTGTTAAACATATAAAGTCTGCACATCTTTGACTGAGAGTTAAAGCTGAAACACTCACATTCATTTATACACGACTGGGAACAAGTAGCAAAGGAAACGTCGTGTAAGTTTTCCGAAGGTGCCTGTATAGATACTTTGTTGTCAACCTCAAGATTTAATCTATATTGTTGGCACATCATGGCCTCCGATATTGACAGGAAAGAAAACAGCAACCGTAGTCCATCGACGACTGATGTCATAATTTTCTCTAAATAAATATAACTGCTTTATATTATTTCAGAGCAGCTTTTTAAGTAGTCTTCGAACCTAGTCTACACTAAAGTATGTATCTGCTTCAACTAGCAACAACTAAACCCAACTCATATTGTTCCACTGATTCTTAAATCATACATACAAAATTAATAAATTGATCGTAAAAAGTAAGTAAAATTAACTAGAACATTCATGTGCATCAGTGCGTTAGAGAAGAGAAACAACCAAATGTCTTATATAAGAATTTGAATCAGCCATCAGCATGATTATCTCGTGCAGTTAGTGATGCTGAAGGTTTCGACCAATCGATGATTTCATTCCAGTCAGTTTTTACAGAACTACATATATGAGTGTACAATCAATTTCCGTAAGAAACAGAAGGATCATACTTGATGGATGTAAATATTATACAATAAAACGCGACATAAATATTTCACAATTACCTGATAAATGTATGTATTCTTTCTTAAGTTTAGGAAACTATAAACGTACTAAGTACACCGAACGGATGTATTATGTACTTGTTTAATTGATTTTTAATGAAGGTGGAATAACACACTTGGAAAAAGTCACTCAAAGTAACAGTGAATTATTTGATTATGAGAGAAATAATGATAATAAACTGTACATATGTCAAATAAGCGAAAAAATTGAAGTTTGGGGAAAAAATGAATATCTGAAAAATTCAAATTAGTATAAAAGCAACAACAAACACCCCTGCGGGATTTGAACTCGGGGTGTACGGATCAGAAGCCCGAAACTTTAATAAAACGAAATATCGTTTCGATCAAAGGTCAGCCATTTTGTGATGATGTGTTATTCTACTTTAATTCCATATCCAAATTTTGTGTAAGTAAATATAAAAAGCGTGTGGCCTTGTTTTATGTTGATTTGAATAATGCAGATAAAAAATCAATGTCTGGAAAAACTAGTACCTTCTCATGTACATATTTACTAAGGATTCATAATTATTCAATCTGAATAAAATCAGATCCTCGATCCGCTCCTTGTTTTTCTATTGTCGCTACCCGTGTACGGAAAAAGAAGGAGCGGATCGAGGATCTGATTTTAATCAGATTGCATAATTATTGGGGCTCTAAGCACTTGCACGGGAAAGTTAATTGAGCTAGGAAGTCATACAATATTTGTATTTGTACAAGAAAAGCAAGTTTAAGTTTAAAAAGCCATGTAAAATGTAATAGTTTTTTTTATTAAAAGTATTCTACTGTACAACAATCCGTTCGAAAGGGTAGGTACTGAAATTTAAAAATCAAACACATAAATGCCCTCTTTTAAACTTTATAAATAAACAGCCAAAAGTACCCTAGGCCTGTTTCTGGGCCCCTCGATGACAGTCAACTTATGGTGGTATGGGACATCTGTCGATATTAATGTGGATTGGAGTACATTATAATTAAGATACTTTCATCGTTTTAAACTTTGCAAATTTTACTATGTTTAACAAAAAAATACGTTTAAAATTTGTTCGAAAAGGTAAAAATATTAAAATTCTTAGAGGGATTTGAACTCATGACATACAGATTTGTAGTGAATCCTCTAACCCACTGCGCTACGCTGTTTGGTGACAAAACTGTGTGAAAGAAACTATTCATAAAATTTTACTTAATTTTATTGTTTATTTCGATAAATAGTACGTCACAACATGGAAGTTAATCCATTATTGTGCGACTGACCAGTTTACTAAGAAGCTTGCATTAAAACTAACCTTCTAAAATTTAAAAACCAGATGTTTCTTTGTCCACTTTTTTCACTGCCTTTCTGCCGTCCACGCTTTCCTGTAGTCATAGATGTACATGTTTACTTTTTAAATTCATTCAAGAACGTTTATTAACAGGCAATAAAAGGTATAAACAATTATTAAATAATCTTTCATTATTTTTATCTTTTTGTCTTTTAAAAACTATATTGATTTTGTTGCAAAAATAATCAAATAGCGATGTTTTATTAAAATATACAAGGTCTTTTTTCCAGTTATAATCGAACATGAAAAATATATCTTAAAAGATGTATTTATTTTATTTCTTCATAATTTACATGTACAATGTACATGTTCATCTAACAGGATGAACTAAACATTTATTATTTTTGAATACATTTTCTACTTTTAAAGATGTAATATGCAATTGATGCCCATTCAGAAAACCTTGAACAGAAAATTAGTTTAAAAAGATATTACAGTCAGCAATAAATCTGAAAATAAAAACTAATAATTTTAATTAGATTAGATGTAAATAAAATTAACTCTTACCATTAAATTTAAGTAGCAATATCAGATCAGTATGTTTATCCTATTTTTTGATATAACGAATAAAAATTTACGAGGGCTGTTTTATATGTAATGTGTATTTTAGATCACCGCAAAAATTCTTTTGGCGATTTCGTGGATGATATTGTTGAATAACTCCAATACGTTTTAAACGGTATTAACACGATAAGTAGATCCACATAGTTATAAACTTATTGCTAATTCAGTATAAACAGTCGTGACCACTGTTGTAAAATTACTTGGTCATCGGATTGAAAATATTGAAGAAATGAAAGCTTAAAAATGTACTATATAAATGTTAGCACTAAACTCGGTCTTTCGGTAATGCAGATTTCTACTGAATTGGAGGAATTTATGTGTCTGATAAGGTATATCATAAGACAGTTTATAGGCGGAGAAATATATGACTCTTGCAGCAAATTCCGCTTGACATGTGACTGTAACAGACAAGGGAAACAAGTTGTTAGTGACATTAGGTTAAACTTGAATATATTTAGGTTAAAAATTTAACATTATTTGATAAATTGAATACATTATAGCTCTGAAGAATGCGCATTGGTTCATCTCTTATCAATTTACTGAATTAAAAATGTTTTATGTAAAGATTTTATTAAACACGTATAAAGAACAAGAGGCCAAAATGCCTTAACGGTCACCTGAGTAGCATAACCCATACACAAACTTGTCAAGGAGTCTCATATATGCATTTAGTTAAGTTTTATTCTGGAATAAAAAAAAAATTAATTTGTAATGACGACCACCGACTGCCTGAAATCTTTCAAAAAGGACTGTTAAACCGATAATTTTTAGTTTTAAGGCCCATGACCTACATACCATATGATGCCCCTTGACACAAGGAACAAGAATATATATGGTTTAGGGGTGGGGATATTAACCGTTTTCAAGATATTCGGGCACTACCTGTTTGAGGGGGGTCAGGACCATCCCTGGGGCCCATGACCTACATACCATATGAAGCCCCTTGGCACAAGGAACAAGAATATATATGGTTTAGGGGTGGGGATCTCAACCGTTTTCAAGATATTCGAACACTACCTGTTTGAGGGGGGGGGGGGTCAGGACCACCCCAAGTTCCATGACCTACATACCATTTGATGCCCCTTGACACAAGGAACAAGAATATATATGGTTTAGGGGTGGGGATATTAACCGTTTTCAAGTTATTTGTGCACTTCCTGTTTGAGGGGTGTCAGGACCATCCCCAGGGCCCATGACCTACATACCATATGATGCCCCTTGACACAAGGAACAAGAATATATATGGTTTAGGGGTGGGGTTCTTAACCGTTTTCAAGATATTTGGGCTCTTCCTGTTTGAGGGGGGTCAGGAACCACCCCTGAGGCCCATGACCTACATACTATTTGATGGCCCTTAACACAAGGAACAAGAATATATATGGTTTAGGGGTGGGGATTTTAACCGTTTTCAAGATATTTGGGCCCTTCCTGTGCCATATTGGCCCCACCCTAGTGCCTAAACACCTGTCCCAGGGGTCATACATTTCACAATTTTGGTAGAAGACTTCATGTACATCATATCCAAGCCCTTAGGTTTTTACAAATATATATGGGAGTAGAGAAGAAGATTTTTTAAAATTTAATACATTTTTACTATATGGACATTTTGGCCCCACCCTTGAGCCTGAACCTCTGACCCAGGGACCATAAATTTCACAATTTTGGTAGAGGGCTTCATGGACATCATATCCATGCATTTAGTTTTTAACAAATATCTATGGGAGTAGAGATGAAGATTTTCTAAGATTTAATACATTTTTACTATATGACCATTTTGGCCCCACCCTTGAACCTGAACCCCCGATCTAGGGATCATACATTTCACAATTTTGGTAGAGGGCTTCATGAACATCATATCCATGCATTCAGTTTTAAACAAATATTTATGGGAGTAGAGAAGAAGATTTTCTAAGATTTAATACATGTTTACTATATGACCATATTGGCCCCACCCTAGAGCCTGAACCCCTGACCCAGGGGCCATGAATTTCACAATTTTGGTAGAGGGCTTCATGGACATCATATTCATGCATTTAGTTTTTAACAAATATCTATGGGAGTAGAGATGAAGATTTTCTAAGATTTAATACATTTTTACTATATGGCCATATTGGCTCCACCCTAGAGCCTGAACCCCTGATCCAGGGGCCATGAATTTCACAATTTTGGTAGTGGGCTTCATGGACATCATAACATGCAATAAGTTTTTTCCTCACATGTGTGGGAGTAGAGAAGAAGATTTTTGAAAATTTGGCTGTTTTTTGCATAGTTGGCCCCACCTGTGGCACCCTGGTGGTGGTAGAGCCACCAATTTCACAATTTAAATTCCTCTTACCATAAAGATGCTTCACATCAAAAATGGGAACAATTGGCCCTGTAGTTTTTAAGAAGAAGTTAAAAATGTAAATTGTTAACGCACGACGCACGACGACGGACGAAAACAGATAGCAATAGGTCACCTGAGTTTACTCAGGTGACCTAAAAAGACAATGACCCACATTATATTGTCTTTGAAAATCATTTATATAAGTTGATAAACACTCACCATTAAATATATTTGGTAAAAATAGTTAATATAAATGATTGTTAAGATAGTCTTGACGATGCTACTATCTCTCAAGTGAATACGCACTACATGCCAATGAACTGGTGGTCATTGTTCAAATATAAAAACAAGTTTTTGGGACAATTGTTAAGGCAAAATGGGAATGTCAATTACAATTTGGCATGATCACTTTAATGTTTAAATGTGCTCATATAGTCATATTCGTAACATGTCTTATAAATGTACATTTGTATACTTAGACCATGAATGCCTAAGAAACATTGATAAGCCGCACTTTTCGAATTTTTGCAGTGTTATCTTTTTTTTCTAAGTTGGTTAATTTTGGGATTAGGTCAACGCACTTTGAAGAAAAATAATTTTATTATTGCCTTGATATCGTCGATATTAACGCACTCTGAAAAAATGAATGTGTTAGCTTTGGTCGAATTATTTGAGATTTTAATTTTCAATAAATAATCTTTTTTCAAGGTGCGTTAACTTGGTTTTTATTAATGCACTATTTTTTCAAAGGGGATTAATTTGGTCCAACATTTTAACAAACTTTACACATTTTTCAAAGAGTATAACTTTTGTTATAGTGCATTACCACAAAGCATTTACTGGTGTGCGATCAGTTCTTGCCGAGTACCATTTCCCGTCATTGCACTGTTACGTCATTTATCGCATATGATTTTATGTGTTTATAAATGGCGTAACAATATATTGGTAAGAAATGGTACTCGGCGAAAACTGGCCGCACGACAGTCATCATTAACTTTACTTCGTCTGCCGGCAAAGCATTAATGCAATCTTGACAATTCCTAATCAGCCAGAACTGCTTTTTATAGGGAACTTACATGTAAGAAAACATGGTGTTGCATAAATTTATCGCGCTGATGGACATTTCTTTTATCTAAAAATAAAAACCAAGCAGTTTTGAGGTTTTGTGATATATTTCATTTTATTAATACATTTTTATTGATCCCCTAAAAGTGCGTTTAGAGGATACAAATGTAATGTTATGTTAAGCTTAATATTGATTTTTCATTGTCGAGTTCATTATTGATATAGGTTTAACAATGATGAAAACGAATATGCATGAGCTCAATATGATAGTAATGTTGAATATTCTGTGGAAATAATAGTACCATTAAATACTTTTAAATACTGATGTCGTCGCTTTTTTGCCTAACCGACCTAGGGAAATAAAGTTTGTTAAATTCACGTGCACACCGAGAGTCGCCGTTTTAACATATAATCAAACTACAATATTGCACTTTCATTTATCAATGGTATTCGATATCTGTAGTTAAATGTCCACGTTTTTCTTTCATTTACACAGGTAAAATTGCAACATATGTTCAACATTTAAAATTTAATTACCATAACTTGTATAGCAAATGTAGCGCAGATATCTTTGAACTCAAGAAGAATATCTGGATCCTGGATCATTGATCACTTCGTCGTCTTCAGACTACATCCATGAAATCTTACAAACCTCTGCACTACTACTACATCCATTTGCTACAAAATATGATACACTGTCAAACAATGTCACTCAATATTTGATATATTAAAATGATTTGCATATCTTCTTATCCATTGATTAAAATATACACAAAATTGATATTAAAAATAGGTTTTGCCAGAAATGTGTCACTTCCGTAATCAGCTGATCTTTAGACTTGATGGTGTTTCTTGTAGACTGTAGGTGTCTTTTAAGTTTTTACCAAATATTTTCAATAATATTGATATCGGGAGACTGGGCTGGCCATGATGTAGTGTTTATATTATTTTCTTCCAGATAGGCACTGAGTAATCGCGATCTATGAACGGGGGCATTGTCATCTTGAAACACATAATTTCCATGAGGAAAATGTAGAACAATAACGGGCACAAATTGTTTTCCAATATATCAATATTTTTTTCAGAGTTGATATTACCGTTTACACTGGTCAATGTTTCAACACCATCGTTACAAATACAACCCCAGATCATAACAGTCAGTTTGCTCTTCGATGGCGCGCACACGAGATGGGGGTTGTCAACTTCTTCGGTCTTTCGGCAGATATATAGGCGGTTGTTATTACCTATTTCTACTTGACATTCATCACTGAATATCCAGTTCTTCCAGTGATCATCAACAGTCCAGTTTTTTCTTTCTCTGCACCAAGAAACGCGTTTTTTCTGTTACTCTGACGATCATCTTCTTTTTTTGCACCCGTCTGTTGTATCCCATTTTAAATAATTTTCTCCTGACAGTCTTTGAACAAAAAGTAGAATCCTTTGCATTTTTTATTTCACTTGTTATATCATCCAGTGTCCCTCTCCTGTTACTTTTCATGATTCTTCAAAGTTGGACTTCATCGCGCACAGTGAACTTCCGCCCCAATCGATGCCTGTTTTTCACACTTCCATGAACTTCAAATTTTTTAATAATGCTACATGTAACAATAGTGGTCCTAGGTATTCCCAACAACCTCCCAATTTCTGCCTTATTCTTCTCTGTCTTGTAAGCTTCTATAACTTTCATTCTTACTGCCACCGGAATTTCCTCTTACGAGGGTACATTTTCCGAGCTTTGTTTATAGAATATTTTGACAGCCGACAAAAATTGTAAACTCTGACGTAATCTAATAACAATGACGTATTTATGGGAAGAAATTCCGAACCCGACGTGCTTTCTATAAATAGCGCGATACAAAAATAGCCGCGACGAATTTACAACATCAAAGGTATTTTGACGCCAGCGACGAATACTTTTGTTTAATGACTGTAGCTTCATTTTTGTTATTTAAAAGTGTTTCCTTTATCTTTATCTACAAAAGATGCAATTCTTCTAGCCCCACCCCTCTTCCACTAAACAGCCAGAACCTTGCTTTTTGTTAACGTAAAATTTACAATTTACATATATATGGTCTTTCATTATTTGCATTTAGTTTCTATTCAGTGTCAGCAGTAGTTAAAAAGAAGATTTTTTAAACAATATTAACATTTACACTAAATGACCATTTTGGTCCCGCCCTGTAATTAGAACTCCTATCCGGGGCTATAAAAATTTACACTTTTTGTAAGGTCACTAAAGTTTTTCTTTCTAAATGTACAGCTACTTTACTATTATTGTCATCAGAAATAAAGAATATTGATAATATACGAGGGTTGTCCAAAAAGTTCGTGGACACATGTAATTTTATTCAAAATAACGACCCCATTATCAGGAAAGTATTATAATATTTTAATATAGAGTATGATAATGTATATGTATACAAATCGGAGCAATGTACATTCTTTTATTGGAGTTATCATTATATATACATTGCCTATACAGGCCGCACGGCCCAGTCTGACGTTGACTTACAACGATGTTTCTATAACGTCGTAATACTGGGTTTACCTGAGAGTAATATGCAGCATTCACCGTTTGGTCAGAGGGTACAATCGCATACTCCATCAAAATATCGCTTGTGCCACTTGTTGATAAGTAAACTCAAATATTTCGATGTTTTTCCTGTTTCCTCGATCGTTTGTTTTGTTTCAATCTGTGTTTTACCTCAGTCGACACAATTTTATGATGGCACGCTGTTCCGTGCGGTCAGCTGACGTCGTTTCTTCAGACGTTTTTAAAGACATGTTCTTGCCATAATATCTTTAAAAAATTCTCTGTTAATTTGAAAATAGCTTCAAACGACGTACAAAAACGACGTACACCATACAGGCTACGCCATAATAGAAGATTACTCAGTTTTGAAATGTTTTTAAAAAAATGTAAATATTCATATCTAAAAACTCAATTACAAAGTTTGGACAATTTTTACGCTGGGCCGTGCGTACTTTCCGCGACCCTTTGATATATTAAAAGTTTAGTTTATTTCTATGAAAAACATTCAAACCCACTTAAGTTTGATTTGAAATTTTATTACAAAGATTTCGATATACAATATGTATATATAAACCCATTTAAAATGACAAAAACGCGATTGTCCACGAACTTTTTGGACAATCCTCGTACAATTATATTTTATAACTATTTTTAAAAAAAAATTATTATTTGATGGATCACTCAACATTAAAAGGGAATTGAAAAATATTTGAGTTCAAAAGCATACAGTCTACATTTGTAGTTCCCCTATATGAAAATGAAAGCGATATGTATTATTTAAACAAGTAAACAATCAGTATATTATTCAGCACGTTTATCGGGAAGAGACCGAAAGAGAGAGAGAGAGAGAGAGAGAGAGAGAGAGAGAGAGAGAGAGAGAGAGAGAGAGAGAGAGAGAGAGAGAGAGACTGAGAGAGAGACCGAGAGAGAGACCGATAGTGAGAGACAGAGAGAGAGAGAGACAGACCGAGAGACAGAGAGATAAAGAGACTGAGAGAGAAAGAGACCAAGAGGGAGATAGAGACCGAGAGGGAGAGAGAAAGACCGAGAGAGAGAGAAAGATAAAGAGAGAGACCGAGAGAGAGGGAGAGACAGAGACAGAGAGAGAGAGAGAGAGAGAGGAAACATACTCGAACTTCGCATTTACTGTTAATTTCTTGTTTTCACTTAAATATTTTACATGCTCCTAAGAAATTTTTTTTGTTTGGGGTTGGGGCAACTCCAAATCAATTCAATTTTTTTAGATCTTTTTTTAATGAAAATATTGCATGTAAGAAAAAGTGTTAGGGGGACCGCTCACCGTTTTTCTTTTTAGAAAGGGAAGGGGCTTACAATTAAAGCATAGGTTCAAATAATGTTGTTAATTGTGTGGGTCATTTTCCATGGATTCCTTTTTTTAACATTCAAAATTCAACTTTGTTTTGCTAATTCATTCCTCTGCACTTGATCTACACGAAGAAGTACATTACATAATGACTATTTTATACAGAAACCATATTTTTGATTTTTTCCTAAGATTCAGGGAGTTCTTTAATTGCAATTATTTGCACCAATTTTTATTCATTTATACGTTATGGTACATTATGGAATGAATATTTCATATATAAATATATATTCTTCAGAGTTCTTTCAATGCGATTCACTAAACGAATTTTGATAAATGTTGTTTGATTTCAACAGAACTCTTTAATTGATATATGAATTATATTTAGAATATATTTAGAATTATACATAGTAGTCACCTAATTGGAATTTCACCTCCGCCCGGGCCGGATCGGAGTTGAACTCACGATCTCTGCAACCCACTCTCTTAGCAGTGAGCGGCAATCGCGCCAACCACTCGGCCATCTAGGCAAATTAAAATCTTTCTTTCGGCGATGAACAGAATTTCACGCGCCTGCCGAGCACTACGTGGTGTATGAGATTTTAAAATATCTAAAAGGGTGTATTTATCTATGTGTTATTTATCTTATTTCTTAACGTTGGGCAGGTATATGCCTATTTAAGAGTAATTGTAAATCGCTTGATTATAATACGTATATATCTATGAAATGTGTATTACTACAATCCTCTCCCGTTTCCGTGTAGCTGCATCTCATAATCTCATAACGCAAACATATTCAAGATTCAATGAAATGAAATTTCTACTCTACCTAACAAAGTAAAATAATCGTTATTTGTTTCTTTGTTTATTTCTAGTCACAATATGTGTTGGTTTTTTTTTAAGAAAAAGAAATAATATGACAAACACTTACATATGATATATCAAATCGATATTGAAAACAAATCAACATTGACATTAAATTAATTGAATATCTGTTAAACCTGGATATATTTGGTATATCATTTTATTCAAACTACTATTTGTATTCAGTGTTCTATTATTATTCTATTATTCACTTCTGAGGAAGATCAAAACAGCATGTTCATACAAAAGAGAAGAAAAAAAATACACGTTAATTAATTTAGAATGGTAAAAAACAGAATATGTCTTTGAACACCCCTCCCTCTTTACGCTAAAGCACAACATAAATTATCCCGCCCTAATACATGTATATAAACTTGGATGGCTAACTTACATTTCCTGGAGTACATGTGTACCTCCGAAAACCCGCCTACGAAAAGCCGCCCCTTTCCCCCTTCTAGTCAAAAAATAAATCCTCATCGAATTTAAACCTCAATATTTATTCATAAATTATAAAAATAAAAATCACTGAAATTTATCCGTTAAAAATATTTTTAAAAATGAGAATCCTTGGAAAGTGGTTCCTATGAATTTTAATATTTACAAGTTGTTTTATTTGACAACAAAACATATCGATAAAAAGGACGTTAATTATAATTTCCTTAATGTTAAAATTTTCTATAACGCATTTCAACCATGGATTTATTTCTAATATAAGATAACTTTATAGTATCTATGCAATTAATATCAGGTATTAACCGAAAACAAAATCTAGCGAGATGTTAGATATTTTTTATTTACTGAATTTTATCATAATTGATTATTTTTCTCCCAAAAATTGATGATATGTTTAAAACTGGTATGATTTGAAATGTTTGATGTATTTAAGAAAATAAATTAAAAAAAACTATTCACTGGCTGATAAAAAAAATCAATGAAATCAAATGTTACAAAGAAAAAAATGACAATAACAAACCGTCAACCATCTCAAAAATCCATAAAACGAAATACAAATTCAAAGCAGAGCAACAAGGACCTCCAAGATAGAGGTAGGATCAGGTGCCTAGGAGGAGTGAGCACCCTCTGCTGACCGGTCACACCCGCCGTGTGCTCTTTGTCGTAATCGGGAAAATAAAAACCGCAAAAGTCCGTAGACAATTAGGTAATTAATTATGGTCTAACAATTCGTATGAAAAAGTCAGTCAGCATACGACTCAGTGGAAGATTGTATTTGCTGACAAGGTCGTTGTATCGACCATAGAACTTACGAAAAGATGACTTTAAACGAGACTGTTGTTAGTCCTGTTTTATCAACTTGTTTGTCAGTAGGTTGCCTCGTCTTAGAAACTGTTCATACGAAGTGTTCTGCCCCCCGTATTGACCAGTCAAACTCAGGCAGTCAGTTAACGGACTTTATTAGCATATCACCATAGGATCGCCATAAGATCGCCGTAAAAGCTAAAATGAACAAATAACACTAATAAGCACTCATTCGTTTACATACATACTCATTCAATAATGTGAAGTACAGTTTAATACAATCTACACAAACATACGAAAACATGACTGAGGAAATTCGAAATGATTCAGAAATTAGATCTTTAACACAGCTTGACTTACTTAGCATTTGTATGAAAAACATTACTTTGACAATGATGAATCATAAAACACTTACATCAAGGTGCCTGACTGACTCTAAAGACATAAAATATGCTGCAAACTTTGCCATGTGCGCGCTTTCGCACAAGAACGATAACTCAGTATCATAACAAATTAATAGATAACTCGTACCTCTACACACTCGTGCCACTACACTCCTCGCCAGATATTGTCAAATATCTCCACCTTTACACATTCTCAACTAAACCAATTGCTCAACCAGAATTGACATAAAAGTATATTAATGCAAACAGCAAATTGCCTGTGCGATTAAACCACAGTCTGACAAATGATGGTAAAGTCTACCGGACTAGGATACGAATTGAGTACACTATAATGCAGATAATCGTAATTCAGACTAGGTACAAATGTAAAATAAAATAACAAATGACGACTGACTAGATTCGTTCTTCAATGACTAGAATCTCACAATTAATTCACTAAGCTGACAAGTTGGGAGATCGGACGCACAAGGGATGTTGGTTTCCCATCCTTGACCATACGAACTTCTACTGTACGAACGTTGTAATCGTCCTTGGAAGGAAAGATCCGCAAGATCAAACCCAAAGGCCACTGAGTTCGACAAGTTGAGGAATCACACACGAGAACTACATCTCCCGATTTCAGATTCTCTCGTTGTTGGTTCCATTTTCTGCGAGTTTGGAGACCGCTCAGATATTCTCCCTTCCATCGTTTCCAGAATATGTTGGACAACATACAAACACGTTCCCATCCCGTCTTGTACATATTCTTCATATCATCGTCTAAATCAGGAATAGGGTCAAAACCAGTCTTCTGGGTTAACAGCATCGCAGGACTGATGATAATTGGATCATCAGGATCTGTTGATATTGGAGTTACTGGTCGAGAGTTGATGATCGCAGACACTTCATACATGAATGTGTGAAGGACTTCATGAGTAAGTTGACCTTTGTGCTGAAAAAGCATCGTGTCTAGGATCTTGCGGGCCATGCTGATCATCCTTTCCCAAGAGCCTCCCATGTGGAAAGCATGGGGAGGGTTAAACTTCCAGATTGTTCCCGACTTGTGTAGAAAGTCCTGGACTGGTCCTTGCTCCACACACACGTTATCTATTCTCAGGGCATCCAAAGCTCCAACAAAGTTGGTTCCACGATCGGAACAGAATTCCTTTACTGATCCTCGTATACTAACAAAACGTCGTAAAGCATTTATAAACGCAGAGCTGCTCATCTCCTCAACAAGCTCGATGTGCACGCCTCGTATGGCCATGCAGGTGAACAAGATTGCCCATCTTTTACTTTGTGCAAGGCCACCTCTCGTCCTGCGGGCGACTACTTCCCATGGTCCAAATGTATCAACACCGACAATGGAAAATGGTGGGCCCATCGAAGTGCGTTCATAGGGTAAGTTGCCCATTATTTGTTCCTTAACCTTTCCGCGTAGTCGTCTACACGTAACACACTGATTGATAACTGAGGAAACCAATGGTTTGGCTCCTGTGATCCAGTAGCCCTCACTCCTGATTGCAGCCTCTGTAATCAATCTCCCCTGATGTTTCACCTCTTCATGATAATGTGAGACCAGGAGTTTTGACACATAAGATTTCTTTGGAAGGAGAACAGGATTCTTCATCTCCTCTGGTAGGTCACTTCTGTTGAGACGTCCACCCACTCGCAATAGCCCGGACTTATATAGATATGGATTCAGGCGTATCAGTGGACTTCCTTTGGGTAGCGATTTATGTTCTTGTAGACGCTGTATTTCTAATGGGTAGGCCTCTCTCTGGACTGTTGTAATGATGAACTCTCTTGTCTGCTTCAACATTTCTCCTTGTGTAGTCACAATCTTTTCCTTGAAGGTCTTTCCTGCTCTCTTTAACACCATGATGGCCTTTACCAACCTCTGCCAGCTGGAGAATTTTTCAAACTTGGATGAAATCTGTCTAGGTAACTCCTCTGTGGCAGTCTTTGACGTCTTGATGCAGGGTCGTACTTCACAATCATTGTCTGGGTCAAATAGCTGGAAACTATCTGGCCTTGCGTGTTGATGGTCATCATCATCTTCACTATGGGGAAGTCCCTGAATCCAATTACCTTCTACCAGTTCTTCAACGCAAGAGACGCCTCTAGTTCCAACATCAGCAGGGTTCCGAGAAGTTGAGATATACTTCCACTGTTCAGGTCGAGAGCGTCCGTGAATGATTGCAACTCTGTTGCTCACATAGGTATAGAAACGTCTGGTATTATTGTTCAAGTACCCAAGAACTACTCTACTGTCTGTGAAATAGTTTATGTTTTCCATTGGAATGTCTAAATTCTGCGCAATGATGTCCCCTATTTCTGTAGCCAGGACTGCGGCGCATAACTCCAGACGCGGTATTGTATGTCCCAGTAGAGGTGCAAGCCTTGCCTTGCCCAAGATAAAGCCATATTTTCCAGTTTCAGGATCCTTAACAAAGGCAACTGCTGCTATTGCTTTCTCAGAGGCATCTGAATAGACATGTATCTCAGGTTTATCAGCCTTGCTGAGAGAATCAAGCATGAACATCCGTGGAATACTAAAGTGACTGAGGCTGTGCAGAGACTGTCTCCAGTTGTCCCAATCAGGTCGGTAAGTATCGGGTAAATCATCATCCCAGGCGGTATCTGTACTGCAAATGTTCCTAGCCAAAATTCTTCCTGCTATGACTAGGGGTGCTATGAAACCCATTGGGTCAAATAAACTGTTTAAGGTAGAAAGGAGTCCCCTTTGGGTGAATGGTTTATCCTCTAGTTGATTGTTGAAGGTAAAGGTGTCTGAGTTAAGGTCCCATGACAGACCAAGACTCTGCTGTGCTGGTAGATCTTCGGATCCAATGCTGACTTGGGTCAAGCTTTTCTCCAAGTCTTGACTGGGAAACGCACTCATAACAGCTACACTGTTAGATGCGATCTTGTGTAATCTAATGCTACCTTGCTCCTTCAATTCTTGCTGTGTTTTCTTCACCAATTCAATAGCTTCGTCAGCGGTTGAAACGGAAATCAGTCCATCATCAACATAGAAGTTTCGTTCAACAAAATCCCTGACGTCCTTGTCACCATTCTTAACTGCCTCACGTAGTCCATACGTAGCTACAGCAGGCGATGGGGTATTGCCGAACACATGCACTCGCATTCGGTATTCTATGAGCTCATCCTCTGGGTTGTTGTTGCGATACCATAAGAATCTCAGGAAGTCTCGGTGCTCTTCCTTTACGTAGAATGAATAGAACATCTGTTCTATATCAGCTATCACTGCTATCCGATCTCTGCGGAAACGCAGTAAGACTCCAAGAAGGCTGTTTGTAAAGTTCGGACCTGTCAACAAGACACTGTTGAGTGACCTTCCTTGGTACACAACTGAAGAGTCAAAAACACCTCTTATCTTGTCGGGTTTCTTGGGGTGATACACTCCAAATAGTGGCAGGTACCAACACTCTTTGTCTTCTGGAATTGGTGGAGCGACCTCTGCTGCTCCTCGATCTATGATGCCTTTCATGAAGGTTACCATGTGGTCTCGTTTGGTGGGATTCTTCTTCAGGCTAACATCTAAAGAATGGGCTCGTTTCAAGGCTAGGACTTTGTTGTTTGGTAGGATGGGTCGTTGCTCTTTGAATGGTAAGGGTGCTGTCCAGTGACCATTCCTGTCTTTTTCAAAGGACACGTCCATGATTTCAAGGAATTTTCTATCATCTGCAGATAGGCCAATCTTGTCATCATCTTTGGTCTTGACAAATATACTGTTATTTGTACCAAAATGTTCTTTGGACAGTTTATTGTGAATTTCCTTGATACTCAGTATGTTTTCGCAAGGCTGTAGGATAGTTGGTCTTCTATCCTTGGACAGATATGTCTTAGACACTTGAATAGTTCTGGAATGAAATTGTCCCATGCACACTTCACCAATTATTACCCATCCTAAAGGGAGTTCCTGCGCAAACGGCGTTCGCTTGGGACCAATTGCCTGACCTTTCACGTGATGGACCTCAGGCAAATCTCTACCGACAAGGAGGCTAATCTCTGCTGATTGGTCTAACTCTGGTATGTGGCACGCAACATGACGTAGGTGCTGGTGACATCTCGCTATTTCTGGGGTCGGAATTTCCGATCGATCATTGGGCATGTTGTCACACTCAATGACTGGTGGCAAATCAAACGTCTCCCCGCCATCACAAGGCTGAATATAGAGATTGTTAGCACGTCTCGCAGACAACCGGACCTTTCCAGCACAGGAAGACAGAGTGTATTCAAACTTATCGCCAGCGACATCTAGCGCATCGAGGAGAGCTGATGTACCGAGCGTCTTGTTACTTTGGTCGTCTAGTATGGCGTATACCTTCACTGCTTTGCTGGGCTGTCCCTTGGGAAAAACCTTCACTAGCACAGTTTTTGCGCATGAACGTCCATTGAAGTTATCCCCGCACAGTTGAGTGCATTTGGAGACAAGGTCCTTAGAGGACTCCCCGCCATGCTCCTTCCCAGGTGTCACATGGGATGAATCCTTAAACGATGCACTCTTCACTTGACTACCTTGATTGCTTTCAACCATATGAAGTGCTTTTGAATGACATTGACTCCCACAGTCTTCACAGTAAACAGCAACTTTACAGTCTTTTGCGGTATGGTTTGTTGTCAGACAACATTTGAAGCAGATGTGTTTGTCACGAATGAATTTCTTTCTGTCTTTGAATGGTCTCCTTAAGAATTCTCTACATTTGTTTAGGGAATGGTTGGAGTGATGGATGGGACATTTTTCTAGTTTCCCTTGTTCTGAATCTCCCAGCACTTCTGTTTTCTTGGTATACACTGTAGGCTGCTTGCGGATATCAGCGAGTGGTCTGCTTTGTCTTGATGTGGTGGAACTCTCTACGGAGTATGTTAGACCCGGATCGTTCAACATCAAACTCATGTCCTTGACGAAATCACAAAACACATTGAAGGGTGGAAATCCTACATCGTGTGCTCTCTTATACCTTGTAGCTCTGTCGCACCATTTTCCCTGTAGCTGAGTAGGTAATTTGTGCATTATGGGAATGATGCCTGCAGATGAGTCATAGTAACTCAGAAGTTGAGTGTACTTTGGATTTTGTTTCACTGCTTCTATTTATATGCGTATGTCATACAAGTCATATAACTTCTTGCTGTCTTTCACCGTTATCTTAGGAAAATTGCCAATCTTAGTCTTCAATGATGCCTCCACCATCTCAGCAGCCCCGTATCTCTCTTCTAGTCTCTCCCATATCTTCGCTAATGCTCTTGAAGGATTTCCTATATTCGACGTCCTGATGCTCTGCGCAAATTTGGATGATTCGGGTCCTAGCCACTTAACAAGCAGGTCAGACTCTTCCAGTGGACTTACATCTAACTCTGATGTGACAGCTCTGAAGGAAGTTTTCCAGAGAGAATAAGTTTCAGGACGGTCGTTGAAATTTGAGAATCTCGACATGAGCAAATCCTTTTTCAACAAGAACTTTATTAACTCGCTAGTCGTCCCATGGTTTTCATCCTGGCCCTGAGTAGGTTGGTTAATAAGTCTAGATGCTAAAGTTCTTGGCACGAAGGGGGTCGCATTAGGATTCACAGGTGTAGATTTACGATTCGTTATCCTTTGAACGGAAGGAGCCGAAATATCAACTTGACCTGAAGTTGGTTCAGTTGAAGTAAACTGGCCTGGCAGAGGCTCCATTTGATTAACTTGGCTTTGCTGAGGTTCAAGTGATCGGTCTGGCTGAGGTAAAGCAGGCGTTACCGGTGACCTTTGGCTAGGAGTAACTTCACTTGTACGAACTGCTAGATTCTGCTCGTTGACATAGCTCATTGTCCTCTCTTGATGTATTTCACTTAAATCTTCAGAGGCGGATTCTTCTACATCTTCCAGCATGGCGTTAAGCTCGGCTTCCGCCACTGCTGCTTCCTTCTGGGCTGCGAGTACAAAAAGCTCCCTCTGTAAATTGGCTTCTTGCTTCGCAAATTTAAGCTTAGCTCTGGCAGCTTCAGCCTTTGCCCTCTGTTGCATTAATATTGATGATGACAAAGAGCTGAAAGCAGAGAGCTTTGAGTGCTGAGAATTGGCTGTTGATCTTGGTGATTTCACTTTGAATGTCTCCATTAAATGCCCTTTAGAATCTGACATCTTCGTCTGAGGTTCGATTTTCGGTTTTACACAATGTTCAGTTTCTATTGGCAATTGTGAGATGGCACGGTGTGAAATTTCAGGTGTAGGAGGATGAAGTTGGTTAGTCCTTGCAATTGCTTCCTGAATGTGTTCCAACAGTATTTCAGTTTTTGTAACTACCGTGTCTCTAAGAAAGCGCTCCGTTGACGCTTGTGTGAGCGACTCCTGAGTGTTTGTTCCTTTTAGGTAATCTATGAACTCCTTTGATAACTGAGAGAATTTTGTTAGAGCTGATTCAGTTCTCCTTTTACTTTGGTTTAGAATAATTGTGTCACTGTAGTCTTGCAGTTCTTGAAATATCAATGTTTCCTCTTCTATTGTATGTTTCAGTTCTTTTAATTTCTTTTCAAACTTCATTACTTGCAAAGTGTGAGTTTCATGTCCTTTTTCTGTGAGGACCCGCGTCCTCTTCCCAAATGAAGGGCTTCCTGACCTCTGGTCTTCTAAGTCTTCGAGATTGTGCATCTTGAATTCAGTCGTTAGTGTCTTGATCTTTTACTGTTCTGCCCCCCGTATTGACCAGTCAAACTCAGGCAGTCAGTTAACGGACTTTATTAGCATATCACCATAGGATCGCCATAAGATCGCCGTAAAAGCTAAAATGAACAAATAACACTAATAAGCACTCATTCGTTTACATACATACTCATTCAATAATGTGAAGTACAGTTTAATACAATCTACACAAACATACGAAAACATGACTGAGGAAATTCGAAATGATTCAGAAATTAGATCTTTAACACAGCTTGACTTACTTAGCATTTGTATGAAAAACATTACTTTGACAATGATGAATCATAAAACACTTACATCAAGGTGCCTGACTGACTCTAAAGACATAAAATATGCTGCAAACTTTGCCATGTGCGCGCTTTCGCACAAGAACGATAACTCAGTATCATAACAAATTAATAGATAACTCGTACCTCTACACACTCGTGCCACTACACGAAGAGCATGCCCTTGCGCATCGAATTAACTGAGAGACAAAAACACCATATGCAGGTGATGAAGGTATATTGCTACATAAGTAGGGAAAGTTGACTATAGAAAAATTGAGGTCATCGCGTTTATCATAAAGTTTTGTTGTTAGGTTACCATCAATGTAAAAAACAATTTTAATTTTCATAAACACTTTAGTGTTTCAAAAGCAAAACATATCTCTACGAAAGTTCGTACATCCGATGTGCAAAATAGGAGATTCGGGATTTAAAATTCAATATAAAAAAAATACCCAATCAAGTCTTCCAAATTTAAACGTGTGTCCAATCAACATCAAACATTTCTTAATAAAAAAAATCACCCTTGCATGCGCTACCATGTGTTTCGCAAAACTACGTTACATTGCTTCCCTATGTGTATTCGTCCCCGTTACGTTTTAGTCCGGTGTTTACTGATACTGTAAATCAGTTTTGTGGGAGACTAAGGAGACTGAGAGAGAAATCATTTTTAATTGGAATAGAACGTATCATTTTGGTTTCAGTTATGATATGACTTTTATTTGTACTTTATTTCGTTACTTTAAGTTACTTTATTTCACTTTCAATATGGCTATTATTTGTTATTTTGTAGACGCTAGATGTGAATAATAATTTTTAGATATTAGATTTAAATAACAATATTTAAAGAGCCATCTTCTTTAGATAATTCTGCATATGACTTGCTTATAGGAGAATATTAATGGTAAAAGATTACAGGCAGGGCTGATTAGGTGCCAATTTGTTGACAAACTAAAAAAAAAGAACATGTCAACATCTGGAATGCACAGTATTTCAATATTTTTTACCTTAAAATACTGAGACATCCTTAATTGCAGTCATCTGTATAATTTGTGGTTTGTTCAGATTGATTTACATGAAATGGCACATTACGAAATGAATAATTTATACAGAAAACTAATTTGTGTTTTACGTAAAATTCAGAAAAGCCTTTATTGCTATCCTTTGCATCAATTTTTATTGTTTTAATCGATGTGGCACACTATTAAATGAAAATTTATACAGCAAACAGTTTTATTTGACTCAGAGAATTCTGTAATTGCAATCCTCTACAGAAATTTTATTTGATATTTCCAGAATATTACATTTGAAATGGATATTTATTACAAAAAATGCATTATAGTTTCATTTTGAATGCAGAGAATTCTTTCAATGCAATTCCCAATTGCAATCGCAATGTTCATTTATTAACACGTAATTCCACATTATAAAATAAACATTGTTAGAGAATACATGTCTTATTTTGTTCTTAAATTTCAGAGATTTTTTTTTCTCATTTCATACAGAAAACATAATTTTGTTTTTACATAAAATTCGGAGAATGCTTTCGTCGTAATTACATGTAGCAGTTCTGATTAGCTAACTTGTTTGGTACATTAGGGAATTAATAATTTATACAAAACATCTATATTTTTCAGAGAACTCTCAAATTGATATATAAGTTAAATATAGGTTCAAGAAATTCACCTAAATTTGCTCCTCTTGTTTTCCTACTAAAATTAAATAATGGTTTATTTTATCATAAAAACGAATGAAAAAGAGGTGTGTCTTGTGATTCAAAAATTGGAGTTTTTTTCTATTCTTTATATGCTTCTTTTTTTATGAAAAGGCAAAGAAATAGACATCCTACGTTAATCATATGATATACCAAATTAACATTGAAAACAAATCAACATTGACATTGAATTGTTTTAACATCTGTTTCTCTCCTACAATGATTGGGTATACCATTTTTTTTTTAATCCCTCTTTTTATTCATCATAACACTATTGTACCCTTCTAATAAAAATAAAACAGATTGCTTTGTTAGAAAAAAGAAAACAAAGTTAATGAACGGTTTTTAAATATTCTATTGTCAAATTTATACAACAAGTAACAGTCATGTATTTAATACTAACATTCTAATAAAAACTGTAAGAAATAGCGATTTCTCGTAGGACATGTATCGTATTTCACAAACTTTAGAGAATTTTTTTTATATGGCATGATATATTGAGTCTTTTTTAAATTCTGACTCTTGAATAATTGATCAAAGGGATTAAGAGATTACATCATTTTAAAGAAGTTTGATGGTCATCAAATTACCCATCAGATTTACATAGAATCTTAAAGGGTACCTCAAGTCAATTTTTTTCACCAATCAGCAGAATGGATCTATCTTAGAAAGCTAAAACAAACAACACCTTCATAATTGCACTGGTTTAGCAAATATAAGCAATTAAATGAGATTTTTTCTCCCTTCTCACGGAAACACACGATCGTAAAATCTGAAAAAGGTTGCTTATCAGAAGTTGAATGTGGTACAGAAAAATGTGTCAACGAGCATCATTACTTCACAATCAAGTTTAACTGAAGTGTTAAAAGAAAAAAATGATGTTTAAATTCTTTCAATGTAAAGTACGATTTTACAAATCATTAGAGATGATTTAAGTGAAGATAAACTTTTAACCTTTAGGATGCAAAAAACAATAAAAGTAGCATTCTGTCCCCATACATGTGTAACAATTCATTAAGACTCAACATCCTCATGATAAAACACATTCTTAAACCCAAGTATCAAAGCATTAGTTCACATTAGTTGAAAAAAAAAATCCAACACTAATTTTATTTCATTAAAAATACCAAATGCGCTCATCAATCTACATTTATTATAAATTACAAAAACATGCAATAATTTCCTACACATGTGTTCTGCCAAAATATTGTCCTGCGCGGGGGTATTAAGGAAGAAAATGGGCAATTAAGCGTCTTATTGTGACTGTTATATGAGATTAAATAACTGTTTTGAATCAGTTAAAAAACTTAGTAGTATCCTTTAAAATAGACGTCAATGCACTACACTCGGGTAGTACATCACTTCCACATCGGTGCATTATCACGTGACCGCTATAGATAGCTTACGTATATTCCTTAACATAAAATGAGATAAAACAACACTACCCCGCGGTTTCCACAAAACAATAAACATATCAAGTGAAGGCGAAACATCTCAGTTTTATCAAAACCGCTGCTAGAATCCTATATTCTCCATAATAACTTCTATTCAGTGTGCATGGAAAACGGCATGCTGCATCAAAACAACCCATAACACAGGATTCAAGGAGCAATTTTCAATTTAAGCATCTTTTGTCTCTCAGTTAATTCGATACGCAAGGGCATGCTCTTCGTATGAACAGTTTCTAAGACGAAGCAAGCTACTGACAAACAAGTTGATAAAACAGGACTATCAACAGTCTCGTTTAAAGTCATCTTTTCGTAAGTTATATGGTCGATACAACGACCTTGTCAGCAAATACAATCTTCCACTGAGTCGCATGCTGACTGACGTTTTTCATACTAATTGTTAGACCATAATTAATTACCTAATTGTCTACGGATCCGGACTTTTGCGGTTTTTATTTTCCCGATTACGACAAAGAGCACACGGCGGGTGTGACCGAAAAGAAAAATATTTCTATGCGACTTGTATAGTAGTAAAAAAAAGTTAAATTTTTAAAATTTTCTTTGATCTTGATTTAAGACCACATAATAAAAATGTACTTTTGATATTTGGCACAACAAATGCCAGAAATATACTCATTCCTTAATACAGGATATGCCTTTATGTCGCCTTTAGCTTGTCACAAACTTGAGGGTTACATAGATAAAGCAAAACTGGAACTTTCCCATATGCATACTGTAAACCCCGAGACCGAATAGGTCTTAAACTGAGAAAGAAACTATTTTATCTCTTAAAAATAACAACGACCTAGTTAGTATTGATACATGAACCGAAAATGCTCATTCTGCATAAGTAAATTCAAAAATTACTTTCGGGAAGGGATAAAAAAAAAAGGTAATTAGACAAAGAAACTGACAAGTCTCCCAATGACAACAAATCGTGAGTAAATTGCCTCCATTTACGAGGTTCAATCAAAAAATACGAAGACAATGTGGCTGTCTACCATATATTTTTCATTTAAGTCAAAACTAACAGATTAAATTATGCAACAATACTTATTTTTTTATATACAAAGTTTCATTCCATTTGATGAAAATGTATTTTTGTTACCCGATTTTAAAATCAACACGTTTTGTCACCACGGCGCAGGGTAACGTTGAAAACATTACGTCAAGATAACGCAAGCAAAGTTAAAAGAAATATCCAAACTTTATATCACCCTGAGTCTGTTGTGCTTTTCACCATATAATTTAATCAGCACTATATTACTTCACATCTAATTTGTTCACAATTGTTCGAAAATCATAAGTTTGTTCCTCGAAGTTTTAATTTCTTAAATTTTTTTACCGCATGCATGTCTCTTCGTTTACAGTAAGACAATCCCTGAATGTCAGATGGCGTTGTTTATTTTTTTTATCAAATATTTACAGCTATTATATTCTCTTTCGTACTGATTGATGTTCAAAATACATTTACCACAACCCCCACAAAATGTGTTAGAGTTAAACCCAAATGTGAAAATAAACTTTTGACTTATTTTTTCCACCACTGGGCATTTTCACTGTTTTATCGCCTTTTTACCAAGTTAGATCCATACTGTTTATACTTTTCGTTGCGACGTGACGTCCGGCGACGTCAATGTTTTTAGTCAATTTTTAAGAGGACTATATGTCTTTAGTTACTGATATCTGTTCAACAAATCTATATATCCCGTCATCATTTGGTACATAGAATAACATCAATTTTTAATTTGAGGTTTCAATTTTAGTTGGTTTTAAGACCAATTTATGGAGATATTACTTTCAACATAATATGGTTTATTGTTTACGGAATACAAAGTTTGACCTTGCGCCGTGACCATATTTTTGCAGAATAAGATTCTAAATAATTCTTAAAAATGAAGGAATATATGAACTGTTTTTAGTTCAAATTGTTTGAAACAGTTGCTTAAATATATCTACTAAATGTAGTTATAATATGACGTTAAATAACATAGCTATGGCAAAAGTCTTCGTATTTTTTGATTGACCCTCTTGTATCCTTTATCTCGCAATGCAACACTCCGATTTGGAAAATAGGGCAGTACTGTGATCACGTTATTGTCCCTATCGTACAAAAAACAATCAACATACATTATAGACAATGCGAACTATATCAATACAATTGAAAGCCTCAAACCGTAACAAATCCTTTTATTAATTACTTATGATATGACAAGCATGTAAACTAACAAATCATTCAATCAACTTCTGTCATCGGTACACAGGATAACACTCAGGCTAATAAAATCAAATCAGACATTCCATATTTCTCATCCAAGGGACTAACGCTTTTATTAAAAAGTGTCTTTCAAAATATTTACTTGACGGAAAATCTTACAAGGAAATCATAGGTGTAATTTCAAGTTCATAAATGTATGACATAAGAATGTACAAAATCACACAGCACATAGTTACGCACTTTATAATGCAAGCAATTTTTTTCATTGAAGATACAGGTATGAGGGCTTTATTATTTTCAATGACACCGTGAAGGAAATAGAGAAATTTTTTCACATTTGCAATCACTGTCACAAACAGTTCAAAACTTTTGAAGTTTCCACGTTTTATTCGAACTTTATTAATTCTACACTTTACAAAGATTACAAATCCAAAATTTTAACAAGCTTGACATAAAATCTTTAATGAAATCAACAATCAACTTTAGGAGCGCTCATAGTACATCTGTGTTTAAATGATTTGTAAAAGGAAAATGCATTAGATTACGACAAAGAGCACACGGCGGGTGTGACCGGTCAGCAGAGGATGCTCACTCCTCCTAGGCACCTGATCCTACCGTTATCTTTTCAGAGGTCTGTGTTGCTCTGCTTTGTATTTCGTGTTATGGATTTTTCAGATGGTTGAGGGATTGTTATTGTCATTTTTTCATTAGACAGGCAAGAAATACTGTCGACCCAACAGTTATGAATATATAGCTTGATAGTTTTATGGCGAATCTGCCAAAGCGATGCAACTCTTTCCTAGAAACGGATCCCATTTGCAAACAAATAATACATCAAATCAAGAAAAAACATTCTCAAGAAGACTGTAAAACAAACATTATGTAACCCTACAGTATTGTTTACTAAATTAAAAAAACACTGAGTTTTTAAACCTATAGTGGTAGGGATGGATTAACACAGGGAGAGCAAATTAAACTAGATTTACAAAGCACACGATATTCTAACTAGTTTAATTATTTTTTCTGAACTTTTTCGTCAAAGTCACTTAATCAATTAATAACAAATAACAAATTATTTATTTGTAGGCAAGAGCGTGTATAAATGATCTTTAATTTATTAAGAACATTTCGATTTCGTTTCTGATTTGACTTGTTGATTTAGATATTAAATATAGAATCTTAAATCTCAAATTTTATACTATTGATCTTAAATCAAACATAAGGTTATGCAAGTTTTATAATTTCATCAATTTCAGTAATAAACTGATATGTGAACATTGGTGTGGCTTATTGGTGATTTCTGTACAAACCAAAATAACTCTTAATATATACCAACGTTCTGATTCGTCATAACACAATGTTATGTAGCAGGAGGTACATGAAACTAGAATTACGGATTTTGATTTTGTTTAAGAGGAGACTAGAGAAAATTCGATTTTTCTAGTAACCTTTAGCTATATATAGCTAGTTACCGAAAATATTTTGTTGAGCGTTAAGATACCAATAATAAAATTTTAAATACCGTTAATAATGTGATCTTAAAAAAACAATACATGTATGTCCGTGAGTCGTGCGTCACACGTGAATATTGTTTTGTTAGTTTGATCACAGATTTCTGACATTAATGGTCAAAACTATAATTATTTGATGTGAATGAACGTTTACCAAAAGCCTCGATGCGTCAGATTGGCAGCATTAAATGCATCTTTCACTCAGGTGACCTATTGCAATTTAATTTTGTCTGTCATCGTGCGTCGTCCGTTAACAATTTTACCTTTTTAACATCTGACAAGGACAATTGTGACCATTTTTGGTTAGACGCATAGTATGACAAGAGGAATCTAAATTGTGGAAATATATGATCTTACAAACCCGAAGCCTTATGGGCAGAGCCAAATATGCCCCATATTCAATTTCTTCTTCTCTATTTCCACACATGTGGGGAAAAAATTAAATAAACGGTTATGATGTCCATGAAGCCTTCTGCAAAATTTTCAAATTCATGGCTCCTGGGTCAGGGGTTCAGGTCTAAGGCGGGGCCAGTTTTGTCTTATATTGAAATTTTATTAAATCTTACAAAAAATGTTTTCTTTACTTCCACAGTAGTGGGAGAAAACCTGAATGACTGATGACAATATTCATGAAACCCTCTAAAAATATTGTGAAATATATAGCTCCTGGGTCAGGAGTTCAGGCCTTATGGTGGTGCCAATATGGTCCTATCTTGAAAATGTATTAAATCTTATAACAATTGACTTCTTTACTTCCACAGCAGGGAGATATAAATGTTATGCAGGGTTATAATGTCCTTGAATCCCTCTACTTAAATTGTGAAATTCATTGTCATTGGGTTAGAGTTTCAGGCCCTTAAGTAGAAATAATATGGCCACATAGTGAAAATGTACAAAATTGTATCAATTGTCTTCTGTGTTTTCAGGGTAGTGGAAGATAAACTAATTGCTTTGTTATTGTATCCATAATGTTATTTTCTGAAATTTTGAATTTCACTGACTATTGGGCATTTTTTATGTTAGGGTAGAGGTCACAAATATGGCCATATAGTGAATATATACATTTTGAGGCCATTTGAGTCACTTGGGTAACCTATTCCTGTTGGTTAATAAGATTTGTTCACGTTTTGCACATTATTAAAAATCTAGAATACTAAAATGTTTACAGAATGGGGATTTGTTCAGGTAAGATAATAAAGCAATTGTCATTGTCTGTATCAAAATTAATGTTTCAATTTTAGTTCAATATCTAGCTTTAAAGCTACAAAAGAGCAAGTAAAATTTTATATGTCAATATTTTACATGCTGTAACCATTTTATGTCATACGAAAGTTTGATGCGTCACGAATTTTATAAGTTTTTTATAATTATTTTTTTTCTCACAATTTTCAAACCAATGCCAATTTCCTGTGCATTGCATTGTGAATAAAAATTTATAAGTGCAAGTAGCTAGTGTCTGGTGTATTTCAGTAGCTGTATTTACCAATACTATACTGTATTATCACAATGCTATTTTAAAATCATTAATCCTACGAAAGTGCACCATCAGGTAACATTATGCACTAAATTCTTTTTTGAAATGCATTGAAAAAATAGAGGTATATCTCAGATAAAAAGTATACTATAATTGTTATCAAAACACAAACCATACCTATGGTTCTGTACCTTATTATCAAAATATGGGGAAAAACGGGAACACGCCGTTTACAGTACTAAGGTGACCGTCAGGCCTATGGGCCTCTTGTTTTAAATAAAAAATAAATAGAGCACTTGCGGCCCGTTTCAAAAGAAATCTGTATGTAGTAGTTCCAGTGACACACAGGCATTTTTCTTGATTTCTTCAGCATTTTCGTTTACCCCAAAGTTTCATTCTCTTCAAACTTTTCATGTGACCGTTCTTTAAAGGTATATTTAACTAAGGGTTGTTTATAAATTCATTTAATGCCGCAAATATTTTAATCAAAAGTCGATATCATCATTAAAACAGGAAAGGTACAACATTTAAAGTTCTTTTAACAAGAAATACTGATTTAAAACAATGTTAGATGTCATATGCCTTTGTTTTCTTGAAATAAAACGAACCATTTATCAAGATGACCATTATGTAAGTTTTAACTATTTTCAGATCTCAGATACAGTTGAGTACAGTGAATAATTAAATAGTTTTGGTTAATTACAAGAGGCAATTTCTCTTCCGATTTACAATTTGAATTTCCCATCCGATTTGGTTTCAGCTTCAATCGTACTGCGTAGCAATATATAATTCTTTCCTGGTATAATTGTGTACCTGTTTAACCTGGTTTACACGTCACAAGACACGTCACAATGCACCACCGTCAAAATCGTACTAATCAGCTTGATATTACGTTTGAACTTTAAACAGAAAATTATCCTTTTTAAAAGTAAAATGTACTCAATTTGTAGAGTAAATTATAGAAAATTAAATTATAAGAAATAAACTCATTATCTATCCACGTTATACTCGTATAACCTGGATTGGAGCAATTTACGCTTTTTTATTATCCTCTTCGCGGATTATAAAAGCGTAAACTGCTCTAACCCAGGCTGTACGGGTATAACTTGGGTAAACATTTAGCTCATTTCTCAAATATTTTATTATGATTCAGACGCAAAAATGTTCATCTGGCATTTTTTTGGCTACAACACTATAACAGTAAACTCCTATGTTAGGTAATTGTGGAATATAAGAAGCCAAAACACCAAATATTGGATCTTTTAGATTTCAAAAGGAGAAACAGTTTGCCGTTTACTTCAAAACAGGTTTGTATAAAGAATACAAACATGAATATGTTTTAAAAATAAGGGCAAAAATGATATTTTCTGATGGTTTTGTTTTTTTATTTTAAAGCTATTTTATCAACATTGATGTTCCATTAACCTCTGTTCCTCTCCAATATTATGAAACCCAAGGACAATCCCAGAAATTCGAGAGCCAAGGACCATTGAGAAAGGCATAATGACAACAATTAAACCACCAACCCCCAAAGTTGTTAGCTGTTAGTTGTTGGCTTAAAGGTGCTTAAATGCACCTTAAAGACTATCTTTTTACAATGTATACATGATATTTAAACTATCAATTCTATAACAAACAAACCAATTACCAGTGACGTACTATTTTCAGCATGTGGCAATTGCAAATGATGTATACATATACATGTACATATGATGTACCGGGCCTGATATGTGACATATTATATTACCCCTTATAAATATATTTATATATATTTAAATAATTTAAAACCTCCATTTATAATTATTGTAATTAATTAGCCTCTAAATTATACTCATACACATGTATCTATTTTTTGATTTGTAGACGTAATATTTTTAAAACCCAGGGTGAGGAAATAATATTTTGAGAACTTAGTACAAATGTAAATAAAACTTTAATTCAATGGACTTATCGTATACACGTACAATCTAAGATTTCAACACCGTTAGGAACCTAGACATGCACTTGGGCACAAGACACACCTGTTGTGTATATCTTGTATATTATGTGTTAGTTCCAGGGGTTTTCTTAAGTTGAACAAACAATAGACTTTAATTAGATATACACAAACGAATAAAACCATATCTAGCCAAACGAATTAGCAATATACCGCCCCATAAAACAAAGGCAGTTGAGGGTATTTTCATCTTTAACATGAATCTAAAGCAGATTTAGAATTAGACCTAGATATAATTTAAATTTCAAAAAATATATAATTATCTTAAACTGATTATTAAATTAAATCATTTATTATTCATTTATTTTTTATTTTGTTTAATAACCGAATAAACATAAAAAAAGAAATAAACTCATTATCGTATTTAGTTTATGCGAATGCGCGTTCTTTTACGAAAACAAATTCTAAATAAAATCGAATCGGTGTAGATTTGTAATAATGAATTTTGAATTCGGTTCAATGAAAATTATGAATTTAAAATATTGTGCTAACAGTGCAACAATTGATGGTCTTTGAATAAGTATAACTTAGTCAAATATTAAATATTAATTACCAAGGAGAGAGAGAGAGAGAGAGAGAGAGAGAGAGAGAGAGAGCTTAAACCGATTAGTTTATAATAGGAAACAAACATACTTTAATATACTAGTAATTTCATGCGCAAATTTAGAGACAGGGACTGTGCTTGCCGCTACAATAATTTTGTAACCAAAAAAAAAAAGAAATTTTATATCGGCGATCAGTGTATATTGGAGCAGTGTAAAAAAGATGTAGATATCAGTTTCTGCGTGGTGTGTGTTGACAATTAAAACCGCCTGGAACACCCCTCCTCTTTTAGAGTAGGTATATCATCACTCGGATCACCCCCTCCCACCCGTACACAAGAGTCTTTGCATTTATTAATTTAATTTATGAATATATTATGAAACTGTTCAGCTTGATCAAAGTTGACTTAAAGGGAACTTAAAGTATAAAAGATAACTTAAAAGGAGCATAACTGCCACTTAAAGATGATTAAAAATAGCTTAAATATTACTTAAATGTGGCTTAAAGGTGACTTAAAGAAGTTTGGACATTAAGGTCTTTAGGAACCTATAAGCTTTTGCTTAAAGGGGACTTAACGGTGGCTTAAAGATCGTATATTCTTTAAGCAAAAGAAAAAGAAAAAGCACAGCGCATGAACAAAAGAATAAAGTTGCACAGTATACATATACATTTAAAGTATTTGTTTAATCGGTACATTCAATATCTAAATATAATGTATGTACATATACATAATACTAACTAGAAAAGTTACAATATAATTAAACAAGAGGTGGTATAAACATGTAAAAAAAATTATTATTTTAGATAGAGACAAAATTGAATGGATACAAAACAAAAATAAGAGACAGGGACATTAAGGAAAGAACACAGGTGGTTGTAAACGTTCCAAACGTTGAAACAGATAATAATTACAGTTTTTCAGAAGCAAATAGTTTTCTGGCTATAGATTTCCTAATGATATTAACATTTAGCCTTGAAGCTTTCATTTTACTTTGCAGAATGTATTGTTTTGTGAAGAGAATGATGAAATTTTCTAGCCTTTGGATATCCCTATTATCAAATTTTCCAATGTGCATGTACCACTGTCAAAAAAACGTAACAAAATACTGAAAAGAACTTAAACATTGTTTTGAAAAAACATTGAATGCACAAATAATTACAATTTCGAATTGATAAAGTATGATACTACAATTGTATATAAAACGTGAATAATTAATATGATATGAACTGTTCATCTGGTATACATATTACCTTTTCAAGACAAGTGTCAACACTAACAGTATAAAACAGCACCTAAAGAACAGTTGGTTATGCTACCGACGCAAAAATATTCGTTATACATTACTTACTGCAACAACATAACAGTGTACTCCGATGTTACGTAATTGTGGATTATAAAAAGCCAAATCAACTAAATATTTGATCTTTTTTTATTTTAAAAGGATAAACAGTGTGCCGTTTACTTCAAAACAAGTTTGTATATAGAAAACAAACATCAGTTTATTTTAAAAGTAAGGGCAAACATAATGTTACCTGGTGGTATTTTTGTGATCGGCTTCGGCCGATCACAGTTGTGTCCATATGAGGCATCCGGCAAATTTTACTATTTGCGCACGCATTGCGCCTTGCACTACTTTATTTTCTTTGCAATGACAGCCTCATTTAAATCTTTAATTACACGTAGAATACTAAATAAACGTTACTCCTATTCGTATGCATTGAAATTAAAACATTTATACAGTTACCTACAAACTGATTCTAATCACGTTTTTCTTCATATATGCGTAAGAATATTTATCGGAAGTACAATTCGCCTACTAAAAGTAAAGCATATTCATGCCTTTCTATTTCGGAACGGAGTAAAGTGAAGTCGTACCCAAACTGACTCGTACCCAAACAGACTCATACTCCATTTGTCCGGGGATAAACATGATATTTGGATTGTAAATAAAAAGATAAGCTGTTAAAGTTAGGTTTTGGATTAATAACAATTTAGAAGTTACAAGATACGGTAATTGAATGTAGTATTTTGGTTATCTTCTAACAAAGTTTAATATCATCTTCTTTAAGTTTGCCAAATAGTTTCCTATATCAACATTTGATAGACAATTTTCGTTTACATGCAATCTTATCTTTTTTTCAAAAAATGTTAATTATATTGGAAATCAACAAAACATGTAGCGGAATGCTTTCGCATTACATAACAAAGCTGACCAAAGATAATAGCCAACATGCCGATCATTCCTTTAAAAGGAATACTTGTTTTGCTTTCATATTTCATCTAAAATCTATTTAATCAACATCGATGTTCCATTCACGTTCGTCCCACGTTTATATTGTGAACCCCAAGGATACATCCAGAAATTCGGGAACCAAGGACCATTAAGAAAGGCATGATGACAATAATTAAACCACCAGCCTCCTAAATAGACACCCGCACAGTTGGAAGCATGCCAGTCATTGTCAGCATCATATGTACTAAACTGCATTCCTCGCATTATGCAACAGGGACGATATAGCAGACAATCATCTAAAAAAAAAATATTTGGTAACAATCAAACTATTTCTTCCGATGAAATGTCCTTATTTGTCCTGCTGTTATAAGATAATATTTTTTTAATTTCAATGATTAGATCACACAAAATATTCAAATGGTTTACTTTTTTAAAATAAAAATTGTTTTAAGTCTGACATAACTGTTACAAAAACGTTTAAAAACATCTTAAGATTATAAAACTTAATAAGAGTTACGCATCAAAATTTTTAGTAATAATGCCAACTTTTAACGCATTGGAACTTTGAAGTGGTCATTTCTTAAAACTTATATTGGCTTATTGGAACAATTCGATGCTAATTTTGAGAAATAAATATCCCCAACATATTAAAACAATATCATTTATCTTTAAGTTGGGTCGATTTTGCCCTTAGCTCTTCTATCCTTTTTGCAAATATGAATATTACCAAGGGCAGCGAGAGGCGGGCGAAGCATAATGTTAACATGTATATGCAAGAAAAATCAATTAAAAATCAAAGTCTAATCAGCCATACTAAGGGCCAAAAAAAATAATCCCAGCCCTGGGCGCCGCAATATTGGCCGCCATTTCGTAAAATAAAAGTTAGCTTGTCGATGTTTTTTGCCCTTAATCTTCATCAAAAACTTTTAAATCTTTAATTAAAAGTATTTTAAGATGATAATTATTGATTGTGCAAACAATACAACTCTTAATAGCGAGAGCAGCTCGCCGGCGCAGCGCCGGCGAGCGAAGCGAGCTCTAAGAACCAGTGTGCGCGGGAAAAAGAACGAGTTTAACCTATAGATTCATCAAGAACAATTTTGTGTCTACGTCCTATAGGGCTCTGTAATTTTTTCCCGTGGTGCTATGCCAAAAATGGCTTACATTTAACTCGTCATTAACGGTGTCTTAATGTTTGAAAACACGTTTTGAGTAGCGCACAAGCTTTGATAAGACACAAGAGATTTGCTTCCATTTCTTCGTATTTGAGTCGAGATACGTAAACAAATGAGTATATTGCTTTGAACGTGTGACGTCACAGTGATCTCGCGCTAATTTTCCGCGTTCAATTTAGAGGTGGATCAAACATCTGTAATGCGTGTACTATAGCTATTTCAGTATCAACTTCGATACCTGCTTTAGAAGATTTCTAGGCTTTTTTGTGTTTTATTTTTTAATTTTGATATTGAGATTATATAATCATACATACAAGCAAGAGTTGAGCTTATTTTGGGTGTATGAACAGTAAGTATAAGTATATAGGGAGGAAATTAAAAAAGTAATTTTGAGCAAAAAAATATATAGAATACAGAGAACAAATAAACGGTTTAAAAATATATGCAGATAATGCTATTGTCTAACCATTTAATTGGAAAATGGGAAATATTGGAACAAATGGGAAAATGGGAAACACACCTACAAACAGGGACGGGGGCACAGATACAACGTATGCCAAAATAAAAAAAAATATGAATCAGGAAAATAATAAAATAATAAAAATAATAATAAAAGTCAGATAACAATAAGGTACACAAAAATACATGCACTGTATTTACACTTTACACTTCTGACCAAATTAAACACATATTACATTTTACAGACTGATCAATTTTCTCCAAATGTAAAGAACGGTTTAAGGGGAAGCATGTCTAATATGTATTTTGTAGGATTTTTTAAACTTAAAAATATTCTATAATTTTCTTTCTCTATCTCTCTGAAAAAAATTCTTTGATGACAACTATCAAAATATCACTAAGTTGACAATGATGCATTGTACGTATGTGTAATTCTTGCTGCGATCGCCACAACGGTAGCGCCGTAAAACATATTAGTGCTTTAATCAAGAAATACAAATAGTTTTACGTATGTCTTAAATTATTAGATGAAAAAATAAAGTCATTAACATCAAGGAAACGATTTTTTAGAGACTAAATAAAGTAGAAGAAATTCAGTACAACAACATAGAAAAATTATAAGCATTGAAAGAAGAAATAAAGACTTCTCGGAATCAAATTCTTTTTTCCGGGTATTACCGAAGACAAAGCTTTAAATTTACGTTTTACGTATGAAACATAACCTCATAATGTTGACTGAGCACGCGACGTTTATTTTAACTTTGGCTTATGATTTAATGTGCGCGTTTCAGATCAAGTTTGTTCTACAAAATAATCAAATTGCAGTATAATCTGGGCTCGGTCCAACGGTAACACCGATTACAAACTATTTAAATCTTTCAGCGTCAAAGTACTAACTCCGTTCGACAAAAAGTTAATTTCGGCGAATAAAGTTGATTCTGTAAACGTTAGATGTTGTAAAGAAGATACTCCTACACCTACATTTCGACCGCTGGTGTCTAAAATGACATCTTATTAAATCACGTTTGGTGTTCCTTTAATTTATTTAATCCCCTTTCCACAATTCATAAAGTACATATATGGCATATGCGAAGAATTCATGCTTCTCGATAAAGATTGTTTTAATGAAAAATGACAATAACAATCCGTCAACCATCTCAAAAATCCAAAAAACTAAATACAAATTAAAAGCAGAGCAACACGGACCTCCAGAAAGATGGAGGTAGGATCAGGTGCCTAGGAGGAGTGAGCATCCTCTGCCGACCGGTCACACCCGCCGTGTGCTCTTTGTCATAATCGAGAAAAGACGGCAAAGTCCGTAGACAATATAGTGAATAATTATGTTCTAACAATTAGTATGAAAAACGTCAGTCAGCATGCGACTCAGTGGAAGATTATATTTGCTGACAAGGTCGTTGTATCGACCATAAAACTTACGAAAAGATGACTTCAAACGAGGCTGTTGATAGTCCTGTTTTATCAACTTGTTGGTCAATAGCTTGCCTCGCCTTAGAAACTGTTCATACGAAGAGCATGCATGCCCTTGCGAATCGAATTAACTGAGAGACAAAAACACCATATGCAGGTGATGAAGGTATATTGCTACATAGGTAAGAAAGGTTGACTATAGAAAAAATGAAGTCATTGCGTCTATCATAAAGATTTGTTGTTAGGTTACCATCAATGTCTATTTCCAGAAAATATCCAAATATGAAACAGATGACGCAGACTCTGTGGTATCTTTTATTTCAAGTTCACTGGGATATATCGAGTCAACGTAAGTATGGAAATCACAATTGTTAATTGATAATACGTCGTCGATATACCTGAACGTTGAGTTGAAGGCCACAGCGAGTGATTTATTTTTTACACGTACGAGTTTTTGAATAAATTCTGCTTCATAAGAATACAAAAATAGGTCTGCTAACAATGGGGCACAATTGGTACCCATGGGAATTGATTTCCAAAAACTACATAGATGTTGCCTATCAGAAACTCAAGCATCTTTTAAATGTCAACTTCAGAGTACTTGTGTGTGCAATTAGAATGGTTTTTAACAAAATAGTTTTTTAGATTTCCAATGACAAGTTAAGCATTTTTACGACCTCCATTTTTATTGAAGAAACAACTGTCGATGATATCAAAAAGCCTACATTTTAATTTGTCATGGGGAATGGTTGTATAAAGCGTTGAAAAATCGTACGTTCTAATGCTATTGATTTTGGTTAGATTTTGTGACCTCAAAGTTTCGAATAATTCTTTAGAGTTTTTTAGTATGCACATCTGATTTACACCACTTTTGGAGTATATTGTTGTTCAGTACTCTTGAAGTTTATCCTTCACTACTGTAAGAATTATAGTGAGGAGTAAAGAGAGAGGTTTGGTAGAACATTTACTGGAACCTGCTATATATCTTTATTTGTAAGGACTTTTGTGAAGCTTTGGAATCCAGTACAAATAAGGTAAATCAAATTCATTTTGTTTATTGTGGATATTAAAGATATCCATAACTGATTTATGATTTTGAAGTATTTCCTGCTTGGAAAGGCTGCTATGGGTGTAGGTAGGATTATCATGTGTAGAATCGTAACCTAGTTCTTTGAAAATGCAATTAATATAATGTGCCTTACAAACGATGTCAATGTTGTTACTTGCCTTATCAGCAGGGACCAGTAAATATTCATCGTGCAATCTTTCTAGTTCTTTCCTCACTTCTGCTTTATTGAAAACAGATGAATAGATGGTTTTCATTTGACCTCTCAGTCGTTTAATACGAGATTTTAATATACACCTGATTATTTTAACCCACTCTGACAAAGTATCAATGTCTTCTTTTTCAGATTTTGCCCATCGCTTGGCGTAATCTTCAACAGAATTCATGATATGTATAAAATTACGACGCCATGTAAAAGATCTAGGCTCCCTAAATTTTGGTCCGTTCATAATAAGTCATCTTAGGTCTTCGTTCTTAATCAAAATTAACATCACCAGTAATGACGTGTCCAGCAGGACTATAGTTGTAGAGTGAAGAAGAACATGAACACGTTGGAGGATTATCTTTCAGATGTTCAATATCAAGGTCTTGTAGAGTTTGTTTGTAATTGAAGAGTTTGGAAGCAATGGTTGAAGTATAATTGTAGGAAATACAAGGGGTTGACTTTATCTTGAAATATGGCGGAATGCAGGACTGATTTTTTTTTTGTGATTAGGAATATTGCTTATATTAACGGCATCTATTCCCTTATTGGCATACTGCAGTTTGAAAAAATAACGTTGTACATGAGCAGTATTTTCTGTTCGAGTAGGTTTAAAAAGCCGATGATAAGCAATATCCATAATCAATGAACCGAGTCTGTATTCCGGTGTAAAAAAATCAAAAAGTGGCTTTTTCTTGACTTTTTCAAGAAGATTGTTTAACTCTTTCAAAGGAACAGAGTAAAGTTTGGTGCGAATGTAATGGAGACCCAATTGTTTATTTACATAAGGTAATAATGAATCAAAGGAAACATCGTGTATAATTGGTTTGTTATAAGACCGATGTCAATGACTACGCCTACGTCTCTTCGTGTTGTTAAAAAGTCCCATTACATTAACATTGGTACACTGTGGACTTCAACGATTACCCACACTTTCAACATTATCGTTGCATCCATACGGAAAGGCCGTACCTTGTTTTCTTATCCAAAGTTCTTCTTGTTGTCTACAGAATGGCGTACTCAGTGATGGGCTATTGGTATGATGGTAAATATTTTCTAGAATTCTAACTTTCATAGACAAAACAGAATGATCAGGGGAATTAAAATGTTTGTATAAAAGTTGCTGACCGCCGTTATTGATTTGAAATCTAGGACCTGATATACGTTTGTTCGGTGAACCTTTGGTTTCATCAACATAGATGAGTCCACAAAGGGTACATTCAATTCCGTAGACAACATTAGAGGTTTTACAGTTCAAATTATCGCACGTTCCGGTACTTAAACTTTTCCCAGTTAGATTGCTTGCTTGAAAGAGGTTCTTTTGATAAAAATGTCACAGGTTTTACAGTTTTTGGCAGAACATTTAGAAATAGAACACATAGGATCAGAATCTGCAAATATATCTGTGAGAGAAACATGGCATCGTTTTAATTCATTAAAGGAGTTGTTGTTTTTGTACCAAAACTGGGAATCTGTTGACTGAACATATGACATATCTTTAATATCCCTAAGAAAAATCCGAGGGACACCAAGTAAACTCCTAGAGTCTCTGTCCCTTATAGACTCTGAGGAGTGACGCCTTATTATACTAGGCGACGCGTCTGCCAGTATGGTAGTGTTATATGTCGTACTGCTCATGAAAGAGGAAGTACTGAACGACAAGTATCCTCGGGGACAGATTGTCCACCAGCAGAGATACATGTTCGGTGATTAAAATGAAAAAATGACAATAATCCAAATGTAACTGAATAATAAATATAAAAAACCCTCAAAAACAGCATGTTGATGTTTATATCGTCGGTATTTCGAACATACGTCTACAAAATCGAGCCACTAAAAGACCTATTGATTTAGGAAAAAAACCGCAACAAAATAAAAACGCATACTAGTGTTCATCTAATTGCGCATTGTGTGAAGTGTACCCACATGACAAGGATTTATAATGTTTTAGTTTTATCAAGCGTTGCAATTGTATTTACGTGATATAATATAGATTGGTATTTAAAAATGATTATTATAGATTTAAGTTATTTGACAGCGTTTAATAATATTGGTATTTATTGCCTAATTAAAAATTTATTAGTTGGGGAACTCAAAATTTGTACAGATATTTCTCACTCTAAGTTAAAAGTTTGTATAAAATAATACAGTAAGGCTGCGAATTGCGGGTCACACCAAAGCTATATATCTTATGTAGCAGGGAAATATCTGTATAAATTCCTAAATATTAATTAAACTATAATTCAGGAAATATATCTACAGAACACTTCAACTTTAGAAATACTACAGTCGTTTTGTCTTAAATTTATGAATAGACTCGTTTAGGTCTCCGTGGCATACAGCGTAAAAGGATCTTATATATCCGCCGTGGGTATTTCTTATTAAAATTTATAAGGCAACAAGAGGCCAATAGGCCTTAACGGTCACCTGAGTAGCATAACCCATACACAAACTTGTCAAGGAGTTTCATATCTATACTACTATATTAAAATAATAGACTCGAATTTTGGGGCTTTAATACCGAGAAATCGGAAGAGTACTGTCTTTTGTTATATATATTTTAAACATCATTGGTACTTGAAGATTACCAATTTGTTTTTATTTTTTCTCAATCAAGCTTCACTAATTAATAATCAACGAAAATTCCTTTTAAAAATCCGGAAATCATCTTGATTTTTTGGATTTTACAATCTTGCGCATGCGCATTACATTCGCCCTAAATCATGGGTGGCTCTTTAGTTTATGTTTCCACAATACAATATCACATTTGCATGGATAAACTCAGAAACGATAATACAAATATGTGTATTGTAAATCTTCATTGAAAATTTGCTATATATTCGTTCATCAAAGAAAATTTGGGAGATTACTCAACTCAGTGCATTTAATATGAAAAATCCCGAGAGTTCTTAATGTCAATATGGTGTGTAAATTTGAAGTGAGTAAATACCTTTGGTGAAAAAGTGTTGAATTCTTCATTTATATGGATTAAATTTTTAGATGAAAGGTATTTACAGCCTAAAAATGGTTTGTTATGAATAATTTGACTGTTATTTTCAATGCAACTTCATTAATTTTCTCCAAAGTCGTTTCGGAGCGATTCTGCAATTGTTTGCTACATTACGGGTAAATGGGAGGCTTTTTAACTGTTGTGAAGGCCTGTCCCGAAACACAGTTAGATTATTCTAACTAAGCAGAATGTAGTGAAATTAATAGCATTATTGTAGGCTTAAAGCTTTGTTATGTAAATGTCAACAATACGGTGTGTCGATGTATCTATTTCGTAAATGTCCGATATCATATGCAATTTCAACCCGTGTACGCACGGGTCAATGTCTAGTATGCATTTAATTAAGTTTTATTCTGGAGTAGAACATTTTTAATTTGTAATGACGACCATCTCCCTGCCTGAAATTTTTCAAAAAGGACTATTAAACCAGGTCCTATAATTTTAGCAAAAAAATTAAAGATCATAAAAGAGTACATAACCTGATACTGAAAAGATGCAAGAGTCTGATAGAAAATAATTTTCCCATATTTATTAACTTTCAGGATAGGTTTTAGGTGTATATGTTTTCATAAAAAAGCTAAAACAAGGTGGCTATTATACATGTTTTATCTAAAACAACCTCCAATCCCCCATCCCCTGGGGCATTTATACAAATGAAAAAACACCAGCTATAAAACCTATCATGAGTTACTCACTTCTCCTGTTCCAGTTTTTGAATATTCAACCTTCATTGACAATCACCATCTGGCATTTATACCAAAATCATTTTACCTTTGTATCAGTGATTTTAGTTAGCCAATTATTTCTTTACTGTTTACAAGTCTATTTTTTTATTTTGAAAGTTCAAAAACTATTTCAGTTTAAAATGATAAAAATCCTTGCATAACTCTTTTGATCATACAACTTCTTTATAATTGCATTATATTCAATGATTAATTACTAAATATGAACAAAAGAAGGAAGATAACTCCATTAGGAAGAAGGAAGGGAAAATAACTCCATTAACTGTTACCCCCCCCCCCCCTTGAACTCTTTCCAAATGGATATACCCTAGGCCCCACCCTAGGGCCTGAACCCCAATCCTAGGGGTCACGAATTTTACAATTTCGGTAGAAGACTTCATGGACATCATAGCCATGCATTTAGTTTTTTCACAAATATATATGGGAGTAGAGAAGAAGATTTTCTAAGATTTAATACATTTTTACTATATAGCGTAATGGCCCCACCCTTAAGCCTAAACCCCTGACCCCGGGACCATAAATTTCAAAATTTTAGTAGAGAGCTTCACGGACATCATAACCATGTTTTTAGTTTTTAACAAATATCTATGGGAGTAGAGAAGAAGATTTTCTAAGATTTAATACATTTTTACTATATATTGGCCCCACCCTAGAGCCTGAACCCCTGACCCAGGGGCCATGAATTTCAAAAATAGAAACAGTTGGCATTGTAGTTTTTAAGAAGAAGTTAAAAATGTGAAATTGTTAACGCACGACGGACGACGCACGACGCCCGACGATGGACGGAAACAGATATCAATAGGTCACCTGAGTTTACTTAGGTGACCTAAAAATCAACTATCTGCTTCGGCGAAATTCAAAGATATTTAATGACATTTCCGTTCCATGTACCTAAGCTTCCATTTCCGGGGTTTGCAAGTTGAAGTGTATAGTTCTGGTCCTCGCCAAAAACGTAAAACTGATGATACATCTTGAATGATACAGAACCACCGTTCAGTGGCGTAATTGTGACAAGCAATGACGAATTTTGTATCTTTGTTAGCTGATGTATGGCATCGTTTCCTGAAATGTTATAATATAATATAATATATAAATATTGCAACGAACAAGATAAAGAGAAACTGCTCAAATGAAACAGGTGAAATGTAAATTATGCTTTTATTGATCAAATACAGTAGTAACAGTCCATAGGTTTGATGAGACAATATCAATTCTTATAGTTTGTTGTTCTGTTCCATATTAACACCAGGGACAATTTTTGACACAAAGTACATGGTTTTTTCAAAATAAATTTAATTAACACAAGTAACTATCGGAAAAAAGCTTTAATTTTTTGCATCATATTTATTCTGTTTTGAACTTTTAATATGTAGTTCTTTACAATGGTATGAACACATTTCTTTTAATTAGTCTTTTACATTAGAAAAATTAAAAAAGGAACGGTGTATTGCCTATACATAAAATCAAGTGTCACTATCTAGTTTTTATAGTTACCTTTGAAATGAATGAACAGTTTTTGTTTTTTTTATTGTAATGTTTTATTGAGTCTATATACTACAAAATATAAAAATTGAGATTTTTTCATCAATGGCTATTCGCTTGGTATTATTTTTGCGGTCTCTTAATATCATTACCTGGTGAATAAAAATTCCCAACAGATGTATGAAATCTGAGAAATGATTTTTGAATATTTAAATATGTTTAACAACATAAGCTTACCCTAGCTAAATAAAGTGTATCTGAACATTTTGTTAAGTCGAACAAGATGCATGTAATTCTTTTTTGTCAGCAATAATTAACTATGAAGAAACCCATTTTTTAATGAATAAAATGAATATTGATTGCCTTTTGAACATCTTTATAAATACAGTTAATATGATTCTGACTTTTACACTATAATTAATAATGATTTGAATAAAGCTCATCAGTTTACTTTAGCTATATTTAAAGCGGATTTAAATCTTGCATTTGTCGTACTGTCTTACATTAACTTAGTCTATCAAAACAGGCATTGCAACGCCAGTATTGAATTAATATTTCAATAAGATTGACAAAAAGTCTACAGTGAACCGTTGTGACATTGGATCTTATGGGAATTTGTTGATTTATCGTAAAATGCACCGACGTTTTACAATCTTTTTTTATGTTTTTTGTATGGCTTTCCTACAGATTCATATACAGTGTAATTATATTTTTAATGTCACCTTAAATGTCTCCTTGACAAAATTCATATCCATCTAAAATTTGCAAGCTTGTTTTTTTTACGGCTTTATGCATACTTTACAACACCGAAAACTGAAGTTAGTGTAAACATCATTTAAGCATTTTACGCAAAATATGTCAATATTTCATAAAATATCAACTCATACATGTTACTTATTATGTTAGTTTATGTCCAAAGAACATATTACTTTTGAGTCAACCACGTGCACATAATGCAAATTAAAACCTGTGCGAATTGATGCGCACTCGAATCGAACTCGTCTCTGTAGAAAGGAAATGTTGATATTTTACAAGTTAAATGTTATAAAATCGTAAACGAGTTTTCCGTTATCATTGCATAATTATGTATTTAGTATTTAGCAGTGTAGTGTAGTGGCAAAAAAATTAATACGCAATCAAAATAAAATTTAAACTACAAACACCTTGAGGTAATCAAAAAACCAGTTTCCTATTAAACTGCATTTAAAACAAAATGTTCTTTTTTGCATGTAAAGTTATAATCTCATGATATGTTTTTTTTATACTAAAAATATAAGTAGAAGAAATATGTGTACATGAAGTGATAGTATTGTCGATGTATTTTCATAAAATCGAAAAATTGTGTTCATTACCAATCCAGTAATCCCTGTATGGTGATCCAAATCCACCTTTGTACTCGGCCCAACTACGGTTAAAGCTTTCTTCTCCGTTAACTCGTCTTTGTATTGCCTGCAAAAAAAACCCTTATCTCCTTAACTTTATATATATATAGATATCTTAATTTAGGGTTAACTTAGTTGATTGCATTTAAGAGTAAAGAGTTAAAAGTAAAATTATAACAGAAAAGGATTTAAAGCATGTGTACTTGATGAATCAAATGAAATGATATGCAATATATTTTTTAACATTGTTTGATACTTTTTATTACTATCAAAATATCAACAAATTTAGATGATAAAGAAATTGATTATATACTCACATCTAAATTATCTTAACTACATGCATAGACTATAATATCAAACATTAGACTTTTAACCTGGTAAGAGAAAAAAATTATTTGTTCCTTGTGTGTGTGTGTGTGTGTGTGTGTGTGTGTGTGTGTGTGTGTGTGTGTGTGTGTGTGTGTGTGTGTGTGTGGTTTGTTTTGTTTGTTTTGTTTTTTGTTTATGGGTTGTTTGGGGGTTGGGGGGGGGGGTTTGGCAAAATCTTTATATAGTTTTAACTTATTTTCTTTCTTTTCAGTATTCAGGCGTTTCCTAATTTTTGGCCTTTTACATACTTTTTTCCGGATATTTCAGTATCCTCCATTACACTGAATAATAATAGTAATATAAAACATTCACATTTACCCACAAACACAAAATTCCGTTTTATTTAAAGAATACAAGTTTTTATTTTGTAAGAGTAAATACTGACCGTCCATCCGCCTCCCTCTGTCTCCATATCACAGTAGACCTGGACAGGACGGTAATTAGGGTCAAACCTCTCCCACGGGTAAATAGTGTACACACCGGATTGTCTTTTGCCATTCATGTATAGTGCCTTGCAGTCTAGTGGTTCTATTTAAAACAAAATACTATGTAAGCTATAAAACGATTCAAAATAATTATAATAACAAGAAATATAACCTTGAAATCCATAGAGAATTAAACGGAAATGAAGTTCCTCGAGATTTTTATTTTATTTTTATGTTTTATGATTTTTTTATTGTTATGTTTGACCAATCACGCTTTGATATACCAAATAGGAAAACTACTCTCATGATTTTCTTCAATTCTTTATATTTTGAATATACCTTATTATGTTGTCTATCATTTCTGGTTTTTTGAGCTTGTGTTCAGTTCTTTTAAAAATAGTTTCATCTAATTATTTTAAGGTATCGGATGTACAATTGAGCCTGAGAGCTCGGGAATTTCCGGAATGAGCTCGGTAGATTATGGAGATTGAAATAAATTTTCAAAATGTCGAACTATTTTTGATTTAACATAATAAACAGTAAAGAATCAACAACTGATGCATAAAGTCAAGCAAGTTTTCTTTTACTAAATTTTTAAACAAAATATTTTAACTTTTTCTCTGTACGCTGATTATGACGTTGTAGCAACTTCACGTCGTTTGCCTTGTATGACGATATTTTTTTCCCGCGGCGCTCTTGTGATAACGTGAAGAAAAAACAAAACCCTTATTTATAGAGTAAATTTTGCAGAGCGCACGTATTCCGTTGAAAAATAAATCGTTTTAATTATTGATTTCGAAGATTTTGTGACTGTGCATTACATGAAATTTAGGGTTATCCGGTAATTGTATGACACTATTTAATTTGTTAAATTTTTGGTACACCTTATTTTACTATACATAGTAACTACAGAATATTTCGGACCCAACATTTGTATAACGCGTATATACCACTAAGTAATTTTAATAAGTACCATACGTACGGATTTCCTAGTAAAATTGTTTGTACACGTTTATTGTAATCATTGGCTTTAAACATCTACTGGTTATTTTCCGTTAATCAAGTTGACAATAGTCAAATAATAAAATTTCCAATCATGGTATTTTTTTATCGGGATTCCAAACAATTTTCTTCTCGCGCATTTCATATTATGTGCTTGAACAGTATATTTTTCTCTCTTACTTAAATTGCTGGATTTTTTATCATTCAAATAATACTATTAAATACTGATTCCGGCTGCTTTAAAGTCAATTCGTTCCAATTTGCTGTTGACATAAAGTGTCACCATCCAATGAAATCAAATACTCAAAATTTGATTGACAGGTTCAGTCAGTTAGCTGATGTCCGATGTTATGTGTGTCAATTGTACACAATATAGTCGTGTAAAAAATCCATGCTAATTACAACGTCACAGCGTAATTTACAGTTGCTTTGGATTTTTTTTCTATAAAAGTCATTTTTTTTTATAACTGTATAAAGCATGTTGATGCATTGTGTATTTCATAGTTTTACCGGTACGGAGACATTATAGACAGACTTTACTGGCAGTCTCAATTTAAAATTGACTTATTCTTTTGTTCGCTGAAAAACAATACAATTTCGATAAAAAGATTATACTATGTATATTGTTTTCTACAAGTAAGCAGTTTAAAATGAATTCAGTTGAAACATTTCACACGGTTCCCGCACACTTTGTTCGTAACGCTTTACTTGCCTGATGTGACTTGCAAAATCGCGTGACGCCATCATGGTCATTGTGAAAAAAAAAATCTTGAAAATAAAAAAAAAATATCAATAAAGGAAATTAATTAATATCACAACTTTATTATTATTAAAATATGTTGGAAATTTTTATTTGATAAATATCGTGATTACACTCGTTTTTGTCAAAGAAACAAAGTATTTGACCGTGCATGATTTGCAGCCCTAGGATTACTTCCCCGTAGTGATTTGGCGGGAAAAAATTATATTTTTAGAAACAACATACTTAAACCTATCAAATGAGTATATAAAATATGTACCTTACCAGGCATCATTTTTTGGTCAATTGTACATCTGATACCTTAATCGTATTGTGTTAAACCTTGCAAAAATATATCCCTTTATATCAGCAAGGTTTTTCAGGTGACATCTTAATTTTCTCTATTTTAAAGAGCATTATCACAAAAGCAACTCTCGGCATTGTTTGAATTTTCAATCTTTTCCAGTTTGTAAACCACGTCTGTATAAAGCATCTTAATATTGGAATAATTTGTGTAAGTTGCTGTTTATTGGTTTAAAATAAAAATCTCGATTTGATTTTATAGTAGATCAATTAAGCTGCAATAAATTTCTATGGAGCTTAGTCAGCAGCGAGCAAACCTTGACAACAAATGTAATCTGCTTAACGTCTTTATTTTATTTTTGTTCGGTAGACTATTTGAATGTTGCGTCAGAAATAATCACATGTTTCGTTCACAATTGTTTTCATTTATCTAACAGTAAAAATTCACATATTGACTTAACAAATCTTCCAAATATTTATTCTGATAAATAGAAAAAATTGATCATTACGAAATAAAATATTATGAAATCTTAAACATTTTCTAAGTAAAATATATCTTCTCATCAACAACACAGATGAAATTACAATGCCGATTAAAATCTTACCCCTGACAAAATGTCAAAACATTAAATTGGTATTTTTTTTTTGCTAAATATGATTGACAACTTTGTAATTGATAATAGTTTTTAGTGATATTCATAGTTTAAAATTAAAAAATGGCCGAAATAATCATTGAGGAAAGAACCAGAGTCGTTGGAATATTAGTATTTAATGTCTTACTTTTTAAGTTCTACTCACTTAAAATGCAATTTAAGTAAGTTTTCCTCGATATTGTTTCACATATCAGTCTATCCGAATAATATGTTTTACGGTGCGACCGTTGGGGCGAGCGCAGCATGTGATCAAACAATGAATTATGATAAATCAATAAAAATAAAAATAACAACGTAAATGAATTTGATTGCAAAATGAAAAAAAAAACCTATTTTTTTCAGTAAATTTCCATTATCCATAGTTTATAAGATTTCATATGTTATAAGATTTGTTATTTATTTTTTTATAAGTAGAACAATAGTTTAATTTCAGAGACAATGTTGTTGAATAATAAAGATTTTAATATAAATGCTCATTGCACTGTATCTCCTCTTTTAAAGTTATTGTAACGTCAGTTCATCCCCTTTTTTGCAGTCGACATTTTTTCTTATTAATTATTAATTTTTTTTAATTTACGCTGAAAAATATGTGCTTATCATATTAAAGGAATATGGAGTTGCCCCCCCCCCACTTGGGATTGGTAGCATGTAATAAATGGAAGTGAAAATAAAGAAACCATTGAACTGCTAAAGAGCTGAAGGATTAGAATTTTCAGAATTTTCAGAATTCTCTTTTTTTTTCTTTTTGCTTGTAAAGATTTTTTGGATGAGGCTGTCACCCCCCCCCCCCCCTTTTTAAAAAAACCCGATGCTACGTGTACGTTCCTGGAAATTACCGTAATTATAGCCAGCGCAGCGCCGGCGCGAAGCGAGCTCTAACGGCAAGGCGTGTGTGAATAGAAAATTCGGACTAGTTGCACATTCATTCAACGGATTTTTTTGGCGTCAGTAAATCGGACCAGTAATGCATTATTTTAATCGTCCCAGTAGTTCCCTTTAATCATGGCAATTTTTATCACTTCACACTCTCACAAGAATCAGCAAGACAATCAAAACAATAACAATGTATACGACATACAGTCAATGTTACCTCTAAAGTTCACCTCAGTACACTCTCAATCCAAAAAAAAAAATAATCCAGTGACGTCACAAAGGTTTGCACATTGATCCGATAGATTTTTTCGGCGTCAGTAAATTTGGACCCACAATTCATAGTACCAATGGTTTCCAAGTCCTCACGTTCTCGCGAGAATCAAAGTAAAACTTTTGAGAAGCATATAAGATGTGTAATTTTAAAAACATCGTGCTTTTTAAGTAAATAAAACAGTATACTTCGCTTACTTTTATTTCTCAGGGGAGTTTTAAAGAGTCAGACAACACTTCACCAACGTGAACTTTGACGTCACAATAAGGGGAAATTACTCTAACTGAAGTTATTGTAAATCTGCTGAAATTACCAAAATCCTCTCAAAATCTTGCAAAGCTAAAGAATGAGGACATTTCTTCAGATATAGGAAACAGTTGTAACTTGCACTCTTTTCGATGAATGCTCACATTTATTTTATTCACTATAATTACGGTAATTTCCAGGAACGTACACGTAGCATCGGGTTTTTTTTAAAAGGGGGTGGGTGGATGGCAGCCTCATCCAAAAAATCTTTACAAGCAAAAAGAAAAAAAAGATAATTCTCAAAATTCAGAAAATTCTAATTCTTTAGCTCTTTAGCAGTTCAATGGTTTCTTTATTTTCACTTCCATTTATTGCATGCTCCCAATCCCAAGTGGGTGGGTGGGGGGGGGGGGGGGGGGGCAACTCCATGTCCCTTTAATATGATAAGCAAATATTTTTAAGCGTAAATTAAAAAATAATAATTAATAAGAAAAAATGTCGACTGCAAAAAAGGGGATGAACTGACGTTACAATCACTTTAAAAGAGGAGATACAGTGCAATGAACATTTATATTAAAATCTTTATTATTCAACAACATTTTAGTGAATAAAATAAATGTGAGCATTCATCCAAATAAGTGCAAGTTACAACTGCTTCCTTTATCTGAAGAAATGTCCTTATTCTTTAGCTTTGCAAGATTTTCAGAGGATTTTGGTAATTTCAGCAGATTTACAATAACTTCAGTTAGAGTAATTTCCCCTTATTGTGACGTCAACGTTCACGCTTAAGTGTCGTCTGACTCTTTAAAACTCCCCTGAGAAATAAAAGTAAGCGAAGTATACTGTTTTATTTACTTAAAAAGCATGATGTTCTTAAAATTACACATCTTATATGCTTCTCAAAAGTTTTACTTTGATTCTCGCGAGAACGTGAGGACTTGGAAACCATTGGTACTATGAATTGTGGGTCAAAATTTACTGACGCCGAAAAAATCTATCGGATCAATGTGAAAACCTTTGTGACGTCACTCGATTATTTTTGATTGAGAGTGTACTGAGATGAACTTTAGAGGTAACATTGACTGTATGTCGTATACATCGTTATTGTTTTGATTGTCTTGCTGATTCTCGTGAGAGTGTGAAGTGATAAAAATTGCCATGATTACAGGGAACTACTGGGACGATAAAAACTATGCATTACTGGTCCGATTTACTGACGAAAAAAAAATCCGTTGAATGAATGTGCAACTGGTCCGAATTTTCTATTCACATACGCCTTGCCGTTAGAGCTCGCTTCGCGCCGGCGCTGCGCTCGCTAAAACGTTGTTTAAATGTAATTAATCTTTTTCATAAGTGTAAAGTTATATTTATCGGCAACCTAAAACAATTCGAAAGCTCTAGTCGAAATGAAACCAAACCGGCCGTGTTCGTGTTTTCAGCAAAGGTCAACCAGAGGTCAACGTCAATGCATCGTTCTTATCTACTCGAAAGTTAAGTGAAAATCAGACATCCCGACGGCAATACCAAAATAATTTATTTTACACTGTATATGGTAAAAAAATACCAACTGAACACAATTAGATTCAATGCATATTCAGATAATATTGTTTTACTTACTTAAAACACCATTGCATCAAGTGGTTAGATAGGATGGAAACATTAAATTGTGTAAAGAGAGATAAAACCAAAATTAAATAACTAAACTTGTATCAGACTGTATGCATTAGTATCAAGAGTTAAAAACAAATACTTACATACTAATGCACTGAACATAAAGAAAAGATATATTAAAATCGTACCTGAGTTTTTTCCATAAATTGTGTATGATCTCCACCCTGCTTCACTGACCGTCATATAAGATGGGTTACACGAATCGTCAAACGTGTAAAGTTTACACATCTTTGACTGAGAATTATAACTAAAACACTCGCATCCATTAATACACGAACGGGAACAAGTCCCGAAGGAAACGTTTCGTAAGCTTTCCAAAGGTGCATGTATAGATACTTTATTGTCAACCTCAAGATTCACACTATATTGTTGGCACACCATAGCATTCGAAATTGACAGAAAAGAAAACAGCATCCGCAGTCCATTGACGACTGATGTCATGATTGTCTATAATAAAACTGTTTGCTTTAATTTAACTTTTAACAGTTAGATTTATATTATTTCAATAAAGCTTTCAAAGAAGACTTCATTGAGCCAAACCTACACTGAAGTCTGTGTTTGCTTTAAAAAGCAACAACTAAACCCAACCGAATGGATATACCATTTAAATAATAAAGTCGATTTTTCGAACGCCAATGTACCTTTATAATGATTGGACGGTAATCAAAAACAAGGTGTATCGTTTATTTTGGTGAAAACGCCTGCTGCAATTTTGATTTACAATATACTGGTTTTTGTTGTTTTGATTAGGTTTAATTTAGGTTTTATCGCTATATTTAAGTAGCGAAAACAGATCAGTTTTTGATAGTATAACGAATAAAAAATCTGAGGAATGTTATATCTGAGGACTGTTTTACATGTAATGTGTATTGTAGCAAAGCGAAATAACGTTTTGGACAATTTCGTGAATAATGTTGTTGAATAGCTCTATTCAATACATTTCAAACGGTATAAACACGATATATTAAAGTGGATGGGGATAAAAGTACGTTATAATAAAAAACAATTTACCGTTTTTAAATTTTTCAATACTTGAACAAAATATGTTTTAGAATATTTTAAAAAGAAAAAAATTAGAATTGTCCCTGCAGAAATCGAACTCATGACTTACAGATTCATTGTGAAACGTCTAACCCATTGAGCTACGCTGTTAACCATTCCAAAAAAAGAACCAATTTATAAAAATTATACTTGATACCTGATTGTTTACTTCGATAGAAAGCACATCACAATAAGGATGTGACCCATACAACCTTAAGCTCCATATTGTTGAAAACGCTATGTCATTGCAATAGAGCCAAGTTTTGAGCACAGTTGTTAATTAATTGTTAAGAATGTTGATTATTGGGTTGAATGTATTGAGGAAATTAAAACTTAGGCGGAGAAAAAAATTTTGTCTGGCACAAAGTCATAGATGCAGCAAACTCTAGTCGATCTATGACTGCAATAGGCAAAGGAAATGTCTCAAAATTCAGTAAAATAATTGAAAGCCAAATTTTTAGGGTATTTTCCATTTTGAAATGTATTTTGAAAGTTTGAAAAATTTCTGCAAGATATATGCCACATTATTCACAGATTACCAAAAACGGGTGCTAGTACAAATAGCTAAGCATTTGCTAAAAATGTTTCCCAAATTAAACCATAAACATGTTGCAAAGACAGACTATTTATTTTAAAAGAGCTATGGTCCATACAATTGTGTTTCGATATCAGACTAGTTTTATTTATAAAAAAAAATGATAACAAACTCACATAACGTGTGTTTTACGTTTAGTTTGAAACAGTTAAATAAGCCCATACACAAGTGCTTTAGAAAAGAGGTAATTTGATACATTAAAATCCGCCAAGTTTTGAATTCGCTGGCTTATAAAAAAGACGAAGTTCATTGGCAGAACTTGCCTTTAGGTATCGAAATAACTGAGAGAGAAAAACTATATATACAGACAATGAAGGTATATTGCTACGAAAGTAAGGGCAGCTGACGATAGAAAAATTGAAGTCATTACGTCTATCATAAGGTTTTGTTGTAAAGTTACCATTTATGCCTTTTTCTAGTAAAATATGAAACAGTTAAAAACTTAGTACATCGTGCCATTTTCAAGGAAAATTCTGCAAAAAGTAGTATAGCCTGTTTCTCTTTTGATGTTATTACAAGGTCATACGAGAATTTGAATTTAATTCTTAGAGGAATCGTTACAAACGGGGGTTAATCTCTCTCTCTCTCTCTCTCTCTCTCTCTCTCTCTCTCTCTCTCTCTCTCTCTCTCTGTCTCTCTTGTTTATGTTAACGTTTGTCTGATTAGTGTTTATCAGGCACGTAACATCGTTTTTAAAAGAAAGGGGGATAACCTATCCGAAATTTTGACGAGTGTGTGCGTGCGTGTGTTTGTGTGTCTGTATGTCTCTCTCTCTCTTTCTCTCTCTCTCTCAAAAAAAAAATATTGTGATTAATAATGCAAGCAATTGAAACAATGTCGACCATTAGTGATAAGAAAGTTTATAAATTTATACCGAGACATGCTTTTTTCATTTCTTCACTTTCTTCGTAATTTTTGGAAGGAAAAATACGTCGTGTTGTCCGTGGGTTTAACCCCTTTGAATTGGATGAAATGCTTCATAATAGTTACCATCCACATTAACCAAATATTGAACAGTTTACTTTTTATAAGATTTGCAAGAACAGGGGTTATCTTATTAAAGGACGAATACTGTTCTTGGTTTTGCTCACAAAGAAATAATTGTATTGCATGCTATTTTTAGTTATATTTTCTCACATGCGCATGTTATAAACATTTCTAGATGATAAATGGTAGTTTCAAGTACGACATTTTAAAGTACACGAGAGGATGAGCTTCGCCTTCTATGGACTTTACCGACACCACAAAGTTCTGTAAACAGTGAGTAACAGACCTAATAAGTAATATTGTAAAATTTGAAAATTCTCGATTTACCGTTAAATTATAAATTTTTGACGTTCTAAACAGTAAAAATTGCTAGCCAAGCCTTTTGTTCAACAGCGTATCGCATCGATTGTAATCATTTTTGCGTGTCTTTCTGCAAGAGGGTGAAAAGACCACAAATTTTTATAGATTTGACTAATGGTTTAAATGAAATATATTAAAAATGTAGATTCTAAATTCCGGAAAATCTTTAACTTAAAATTGAAAGCTTATTATTGCATTGAAAAGATTCATTGTTTCAGTACATGCACTTCCCCTTTTCTTTTTCTTGAACAGTAACTGTGTTAAAAAAGAGAAATAACCAAGATGAGAAAAAATTAGCTTTGATATCTCTCAAAAGCTAATTTTAGAAATAATATAAATCTTGTAAATGCATAATGTCTTTCAGAGTCTGACACTCAAGTTTGCTTTTATATCTGCATGGTTGTACTGTTTTATGCTTGAGTTTATTCAGAACATACCTCTCGGAAGAGGGTAAAAAACTACAAATAAAATGACATACATTTAGACAAAATCAATACACAAGTTCACAATAAAATACTGACAATATTGACTAGTAATATTAAGCTGTAGTTAGGAATGGTCAACAGCCTTTCAAGATAAATTGACAAATTACACTGAACCATTTGCCTGCGTAAATAGATAAAAATGACCTAAACTGTCTGCCATATTTACAACGACCTAGTTACGAAAATAGCCGATTGAAATGCAGAAATATGCAAAATATACCGCATGTTTACAAACTACACACAGCGTACATAATATTTAAACAGTATTCAACCAATTTATAAAAATAAAGACATGGCAACAAAACTGACTCCATGAGGGGACAAAACACGCCAACTGTCAAAGACCACGTTGTGAAAATAGACTTGGGCGGAAACAAACAATAAAAACTAAAATTAAAACCGGGAACGGATATTTTCGGACATTACAATGGTATTACTTGTTAATCTTTCGAACATACTAAGTGGGAGAATCCCAACCTTACCAAACGGGATAGATTTTTAATACAAATAACTCTTTATCAATATCATTGTGAAATGATGTATGTTTTAAGACATGTAATACCCTCGTAATTTACTTTTCAAAATATCTGTCAAATGTTTATACACTTATTTCACGCTCAACATTTTCATCTGACAGGTTGAAAAGAATATGCTAACTTCCCAAATCACCCTGATATAGACAGCGCTGGCCTGTCATACAGCCCTCTACCTAGACACCTTTCAAGTGACACCACTGACTGTGGGTTTTTTGGTGGTTTTTTGTGTTTTGTTTTTTTTGGTTTTTTTTTTGGCTCTAAAGAATTAAATCTGAATATCTATTATATTTGTTTTATTATCCTTATAATAGGTTTAATATGCATGCCAAACACTTTACTGATTATAGTAAAAATCGAATTCAAAGTATTCGTAAGAAGTTTAGTGAATTCAAACTAGTAAACGAAAACATGCTATAATACGATCCCGGTTCACAGTATTTTGGAAAATGTTCAAGCTTCACAGAGCAGTACTTCAGCTTGTTGATTAATCATGTTAATAGAATAGATGCGGAAGAGGGTGCAGCATATTAGACAGATATGTCTCTGCCGGAGATAATTTATCATACGATATACGATAGAAACAAAGAACCACGCCATGTTTATTCATTGAATCCAATATCTGTTCAATATTTCGTCCACCACTAGTTGGTTCTTAACTTATATTTTGACGTCACGGGCAGGATGCTGTATAAAAGGTATAAATAACCAGATACAATTGTAAACCCTAATCATCAATATTCATTAAACTCATGCATATTCATACTAATTGTGAATTTGACGCATGAAACAAAATTAACGAAATTATATTTATTAATTGCCATATGTATAGTTTTATTAATTGTATATTTTTTAATTTCAAATAAGTTATTAATTTGAATAATAATATTGAAATATTAATCCTAAATGAATATTGCAAAATTTAGCCACTAGGTGGTGTCCGTCAAATCTGCAAAGCTTAATATCAACGTTTCAAGGCGAGGCAAGCTACTTACATACAAGTTGATAAAACAGGACTATCAACAGTCTCGTTTGAAGTCATCTTTTTGTAAGTTCTATGGTCGATACAACGACCTTGTCAGCAAATACAAGTACTAATTGTCTTCGGACTTTTCCGTTTTATCCCGATTACGAGAAAGAGCACACGGCGGGTGTTACCGGTCAGCAGAGGATGCTCAATCCTCCATGGCACCTGATCCTGCCTCTGAGCTTTTCAAGAGGTCCCTGATTGCTCTGCTCTAGACTATTGATTGAATACCGAATTGTCCACGGATTTTTCTCCGTTTTTCTCGATCATGATATTTTTCCGAAATTACGACATTTCTCCCAATAATGACATTTTCACCGATATGACGTTGGGCGCACGGCGGGTGTGACCGGTCAGCAGAGGATGCTTACTCCTCCATGGCACCTGATCCTACCTCTATCTTGGAGGTACGTGTTGCTCTGCTTTGAATTGGATTTCGTTTTATGGATTTTTGAGATGGTTGACGGTTTGTTATTGTCATTTTTACATGCAAGCTGACCGGTAGCAATAGAGGAGGCTCTGTAGCAACCTCTAATGATACAGTATCCACTAATGATATAAAGTTGCATTAGTGGTCAGACTTCTGACCGTTAATGATATAATTTTATCATTAACGAACTACCTAACCGTCCACTAATGATATAATTTCAAAATTATATCATTAAGGGTCAAAATTCACGTCCACTAATGATATAAGTTAAAACTCCAAAATAAGTACATCGTTGACCTTTAATGATATAATTTTTATTGCATTAGAGGATGAACTTCAACCGTTAATGATACAATTATCTATCCTATATAGTACTATTTTAAATTTTGCATTTTAAATGTACCTCTTCCTACATGGAATTGTATCATTAATGGTTGAAATCCGTCCATTAGGCAACACCATCCACTAGGACTAAAGCAATACAGGTATAAATATATATCATTATTGATCAATGGTGTACTATTTTAAATTTTATTTTTTAAATAATCTATCTCATACTTTTCATAAATAACAGAGCGAGAAGTAGATAGAGTGGCACGCATAAGAGCATGACTTGTCCAGTAGATAGTCTAGGCAAATCTATCCACTTGGCCTTAAGCAATATAAAGATTCGTTATTATTGGTCAACATTGTACTTGTCCTCAATTGTCTACTTTGTTAAAAATCCATCTAATACACTATCCTCAGTCAATAGAGATATAAACAGATGGGTACAATTAATGATTCAAGTCCACTTACTGATACAATAGGAACTTTATCATCATTACAATTTATGTTCTACAAGTTTTGCGGTTTTTTTTTTTATTTCATATCAATAGTTGATTAAAATTTTGACCATTTGTTATATAATTTTGAAAGCCATGAGCAGATCTAGAAAGGGGGTCGGGGAGTGGGGGAGGGGGGGTCTACCTAGGGGGATAAAAAAATTACAATGTAACGATTTATAAGAAAAATGAATTGACTGTTATTACATTATTGTGAAAAGGTTTGACCCCCCAACCCGGAAAAAATCCTGGATCCGAGCCTGAAAGTGCATCAAAAATGGACGGCTATGTAGTACATAGTACCTTAATGATAAAATTTATTCATTATCGATTACGATTATGTCCACTAATGCAACTTTATATCATTAGAGGATGTATCATTAGAGGTTACTACAGTCATAGGTAAATGCTAATATGAAACACGACTTTTTGCCTGCATATGTTGCTCCTATTTTGAGTAACAAGGATATATTCTAGATAGTGTTTATTTCTAATGTCAAGAGAAAGAAGTGCATTAAAAATATATATAGAGATTTAGTTTACAACATTGTCTTTACTGGAAATGATCAACTGGTTCTAGATACGTGTATCGCATTTATGGATATTTGAGGTAAAATAATATCAGATGCCTATTTCAAATAGCAGAAAAGCGACAAAAGGAGCCGATTCTCTGAAAAAAAAGAAGAGATATACGAATTTGAGCAACATAAAAAACAATCTTTAAGGTGGAATAACTTTATCGAAGGCAAAAGGTAACATACTCCATAGCCGAGTTGATGAAATGTTGCTTGTGATGCGTACATCCCGAGTTCGAATCCTGCAGGGGATTTTGTTGTCACTAACTGAATCGTTTTTTTTTATATTCATTTTTTTATTTACCAAGCTGCAAATTTGTCGCTTATGTGACAAATGTACAGTTTATTTTTCATTATATCTTTCTTTAAATAATTTTCTGTTAATTTGAGTGACTTTTTCCAGGTGTGTTTTTCCACCTTAAGTAGGTTTGATCCTTTGCTTTTAAAATCTTTTGTTCATCTCTGGTCCGAATATTCTTGACTATTTTTTAAGTTTTATCATATATTCAATTAACCTTGTTCTAGCAGCTGAATATTTAAGGAATAAGGAATCATTCTTTAGGTATTTTGGTCGGGGCGTGATCAAATCTAATAAAGCCCGATGGACTTTATGATATATTTGATCACGCCCCGACCGAAATTATCACCTCATTATATTCATGAATGATTCCTAATTACTTATATTTATATGATTTTCAGCAATTGTACGAGAACATATTTGAATATTAATAAGAAAACCCCGCTTTCACCCTAATTATACGTCATTTGAATTTATTGGACTGTATAGTACAAAATCAATACGTAGTGTTATCACAGGCAAAGACACTGAAAATGTAAATATTGAAACTTGAAACTTGAAAGAAATCATGGTTCTTATTAGCTTGCATCTAAAGATTAAATCTTATTAAAGGGGCATGGTCACGATTTTGGTCAAAAATTATTTTTTCGATTTTAATGTTCACAATGCTTCAGTAAGGCATTTTAAATAGGAAACCAAAATTTGAGTATCATTCGTTGAGTTATAAGCGTGATACAGAGCTTACAATTCTTTGCTACGTAAACAAAGCTTTTGTTTACATTTTATATGTTGAAGTGAAATTTCCAGTTTTAGACCTAAAATGAATATGTTAACGGTTAGGAACTGTTTATTTATGCTTAAAATGAATAAGAAGATGGACAAATCAGCTTGAAAAAGATTTTTTACTGGTATATTGAACCTATGTAAACAAAAACAGGGCACGAGCCTTGTTTACATGACAAAGAACTTTGTTCCCTGTATCTTGCTTATAACTCAATGACTGACTCTCATTTTTCATTTGGTCATTAGAAATGCATTCCTGAAGCATTGTAAATAATAAAACAGAAAAAAAAAATTGACCAAAATCGTGACCATGCCCCTTTAAATTAAAAGAACCAGGAAAACAAAGTCGAATCTAAATAATCTGTCTGACACTTCTGTTAGTCTACCAAAAAATAAACAGGGGTAAATGCAAAATTAAAAATGGTACTATACTATACTTAATTGTATCATTAACAGTCGAAGCTCGTCCTCTAATGCAATAAAAATTATATCATTAAAGGTCAACGATGTACTTATTTTGTGGTTTTTTCTTATATCATTAGTGGACGTGAATTTTGACCCTTAATGGTATAATTTTGAAATTGTATCACTAGTGGACGGTTAGGTTGTTCGTTAATGATAAAATTATATCATTAGTGGTCAAGATCCTGACCACTAATGCAACATTATATCATTAGTGGATACTGTATCATTAGAGGTTGCTACAAGGCTCATAGAGTCTCCGTCTAAATCTCAAAAGAAAACATTAAAATTAAAACATCTGGAGTCCCCTTTTTCAGAATTCGCAGTCTTTCAATATTTTTGTTTTCATTTGTTAGGGCTCGATGCTCGTGACCATTTACAGACTGTATTGATCTCTTTTAGAAGAAGAGTTCTACATAAAAATATAAAAAAATCCCCAAATTTAAAAGTCAAAACTTATGAATTTTTTTAGTTGATAATAGTTTATAGGTTTATAAATCATATCTTAAAATGTTGAGTAGTTCTGATGGTTAATTTTTTGACAACCGAGCCTCTTTAACATACCGAGACATCTTTCATTGCAGTCTTCTGCGTCATCTGTGACTTGTTCAAATTGATTTACATGAAATGACATATTACGAAATAAATGCTTTATACAGACTACTCGTTTTTGTTTTTACGTAAAATTCAAAGAGGTCTTTCATTGCAATCCTTTGAAACAATTTTTATTGTTTTATAAGTTATGGCAAATTAAAAATGAAGATGTTATAGAGAACCCTTTATTTATTTCACTTAAAGTTCCGAGAATCCTTTCATGGCAATCCCCTGCACAGCTTTTGATTGATTTTGCTAGAAAGATACATTTAAAATGAATATCTAATACAACTAAAAACGTATTATGGTTTTTCTTTGATTTAGAAAATTCTTTCGTTCTTTGATTAACACGCGTACGTAATTGCACATTATAAATAAAAATATTGATAAAGAAACATATGTTTTATTTCTTTTAAGTGTTAGGATTTTTTTTGTTTTATTCCTATGCAATTGATCTAGTAGTACATTACAAGATGAATATTTTATGCAGAAAATATATTTTTGTTTTTTCCTAAATCTCAGGGAATTCTTTTATTGGAATTCACTGCATCAATTTTGATTGATTTATACCTTATGGTACATTATGGAATGAATATTTTATGTAATTAAAAAGACAATACTCTTCAGAGAATTCTTTCATTGCGATTCTCTTTAGGAATTTTTATTAATGCCGATTGATGTTCAAAGACCTCTCAATTTGTTATATAAATCATATGTAGCTCTTAGAAGTACACCTAATTAAATTTTCACCTTCGGCCCGGCCGAAGTAGAACTCACGACCATCAAATCTTGTTCTTGTAGTGATCGGCAAGCGTGATAACCACTCGGCCATTAAAGACAGACAGAATCTTTCTTTCGACGACGATCGGAATCACACGCGCTAGCCGCGCACTGGGTGGTGTATGAGGTAATGAAATATCCAATTACCAATTAGGTGTATTTTATCAAATATATCAACTATGGGCAGGTAAATGTTTATTTGAAAGTAATTGCAATGTGTCGGATTATATAATGTATTAAAATATTTATTTATGCAATATATATAGCTACAACACCAAATGATTGCATTTTAGCTGCATTTAACATTCATCTTTATGTATCAGTGAAATAAAATACTCGTTTACCCAACAAAGTAAAATTCTTGTTACTTTAATCATTACAACTTATGAAAAAGAAGTGTATTATGTCATTTAAAAACTGTTAATTTCTATTCATAATAGGAGGGTCGACCAAAAAAAATACGACTTTTACCCTATCTATTTTATTCCAGACATAATTAAGCAATAGCTTCAAATAATTTGATCTAAATAAATTAAATACATTCCCTATCTCTAACAATTATTCCATATTTAATCCTTCAAAAATGAGGTCACGGTGCACGGTCAAATTTCGTGTCATGTAATAATTAACCATAAAATGTCGAAAGTAATATTTCTATAAATTGGGCTTAAAACAAATTAATATTGAATCCACAATTTAGTATTGCCATGCTGTATTATGTATTTAATAATGACGAGATATATTGTTTCGTAATAGATAATATGTTATACCCAGATAAATATTTTAAATGGTATGGTAAAAATCAGTTATCAAAAACAGATAGTCCTCTTTTAAATTGAGTAAAAACGTTAACGTCTCCTGGCGTCACGGTGCAACGAGAGATAAAATCCGTATGAATTTAACTCGGTAAAAAGTAAATACAAACTGTGAAAATGTTCAATGGAGCAAATAATATGTCAACAATTATTTGCACAGTTGTGTTTAACTGTAATACATTTTGTGGGTCATCTGTATATATTTTTCCAAAAAATAATTGACGTCATCTGAAGTTCAGAGGTTTCCTTACTGTAAACGAATAGACACAGGTAAAAAAAAAAAGAAAAACTCGAAGAACTAACATAAAACTCTCCAACAAATATGAACAAATAAAACGTCAAGTAGTATAGAGCAGTTTAAAATTGTAAGTTGAAAAGCACAAATGAGTAAGTGGTATATAAAGAATGGGTATTTCTATTAACTCTGCGTGCGTTTTATTGACTTTATGTTTTGAACTTTGCCGTGGGCAATGGTGACAAAACATGTTAGGGTTTTTTTTAACCAGGTAACAAAAATATCTTTTTATCAAATGGAATGAAACTTTGCGTATCAATAAAATATGTTGTTAGACTTTTAGTTTTGACTTTAATAAAAATTATATGAAAGACACCCACATTGTCTTGGTATTTTTTAATGACCCTCGTATGTTTGATTTTTATGAATAGGAAATAGTACGTTTATCATATGATATACCAATTCGACATTGAAAACAAATCAACATTGATAATGAATTGTTTTAACATCTGTTTATTTCCTTTTTTAAAATCCCTGTTATTATTCATTATAATACTATTGTGCACTTCTAATGAAGAATAAAATATTGTTTTGTTAGAAAAGAGTAAAAAGCAAATGCACGGTTATTAATCTAGAAAAGAAAACGTAGAATATTTTTCTAAACCCCCAACCCCTAAACTGGTTTGAAAAGACAAATCTAAAAGAAATATTTATTAAAAAAAAAAAACCGAAAAGTGTTGGGTTTTTTTTTCAAAATTAATATTGTTATTTTGTATACTTACAGCTGTTAATAAGTGAAACTGAAATTGAATTATCTAAGGGAAAAAATGTTTTAAAAAGCAATTTATCAAACACAACATCAGACTTCCCTGCCGTGCCAAGTAAAATATCAAATGGCTGACTTACATCTCCCTTTTAGTTACAAAATACTCATCAACGAATTTAAAATGTCAATAGTTATTTATCAATTTAAAAAAAAAAGCCGTGAAATAACCCAATTTAAATCATTACAAAAAATACAATCCTTAGAGCTATACACACTATAATTTGCGTCAATTTTAAATAACGGGGAAAAAACATGTGTTTAACTACTTAAACAATTTACCTTTATGTTGTAAATTAAAATGGCCAATTCGATTACGTAACAAAGATATCAAATTTTGATCAATAAAAAATATTTATTTTCCTGCCAGGAAAGTAATGCCTAATCATGAATATCAATCCATCACGTGATATCGACAGCTAATTTTATACTATCATACAAAACTTGGTGGAGGGTCAACACCTTCAAAATTGAAAAATGAACTTCTTTTCAGAAAAGCATAAATTTGTCCTATATAAATTACGAACAATAGAAAGTAAAAACGCAAGCGTGTGAGCATGTACATGTATAAAGATGTATCGTCCCTTGAACAATGACGTATGCTTAAGTGTTTTTCCCTAAGGGCTATTTTTAGTTCGTGTATGTCTTATCGTATTTGAGAAATGAAATTTAAAAGTAATGCTACTGTTAATGACAAAGGTATTAAAATCATAATATATGTACATATTTCAAAAATGACAACTGTTAAGCATATACATAATCGAAATGGATATGTAATTAGGCAAACAATAACGGCCACCTGATTTCCCGCGGACATGCGCAATGAGGTCGGTTTTGCTCTTCCTTCATTAATATTCATTAAAAGGCATTCAATTCATGCCAGGAAAATAAACTATTAAAATTCTATTTCTTTGTAACGAGATGAAATTCGCCATTGCAATTTACAGAATAAAGATAACTTTTATAAGTAAACAAACACTTGCGTTTACACTGTCATTTAAAATTGACGCAAATTATAGCGTGTATAGCTTTAAAAATGGTTCTTATGAATAAAAAAGATTCCATGATTTTATTTCTTGTATTTTAAATAAAGCTCTTTTTGCATATGACATAAGACAATTGATTCTCTATTTAATTTGATTCTGGACTAATTGATTAACCGGATAAAGAGAATAGATCAGTGCTAAGGAAGCTTGATAGTCAACAAATTCACCAATTGATTACCAAAAACTTTAAGATATGATCTATTATTTAGTAAAGAAAAGTCCATACATTTCAACTTTCATATTTAGGTATTTTTCTATAGTTTCATATAGATTTCTTTTCTCAAGGAGATCAATACATTCTAGAAATGGCCACAACCATCTAGTCCTCTTACATGAAGGTATCTACGTATTTCCAATTAGATGTATTGATATCAAAATCTGGCATGATGTTAGATATATTTCAATTACTATATTAGATCGAAATTGATTATGTGTTTCAACAATTTAAAATAATGTATATGAAACTGGTATAATTTGACATGGTTTGATGTATTCAAGGAAATGATCACTTTTAATGAAAACTAATTTTGTCTGATAAAAAAAAGATCCATGAAATTAAACGTTACAAAACCGTTTTAACATATATTCATAAATACTTAATTGATTCAGAAACAAGGCATGTCCCTAGGGAGAACTTGAAAGCTCATTCGCATATTCGAGATAGGAATATGTAGGAAACTGTCATTTTCCGCACTTCGAAGCAGATTTTTAAAAAAATACCACAATAGCTTTTTTTCTCAAATTATTATATGTGATCAGTAAAATCATTTCCTACCATATAATTATGTAAAAAAAATACTAAAGTCTATCGTCTGGTTTTTAGTGGGGGCCATCTCAAAATATTAAACGAACCAAATTTTGCTATATTTTTGGAGCTTACGAATGAAGATAGGTACATGTATAATGGATTCATTAATGGATTAATCGAGGATAGCATCATTCTGAGTATAAAATTTCAACGGCGGGCAATATTTACTTTTTCTTTTTCGTTATTTCTTATAACGTTCTCCTACAAAGCTTCATTTTATCCTAACTTTATAAAAGTGCCATGGCAAATCTCCCCTACCTCACAACGGAAAAATCGCTTAAAAGATAAAAATGTCCTTTAAAAATCTAAATATTTTTATCTGTATTTTATTTATAGTGTTCGATTTTATAAATTATATCGAAAAAAAAATTATAAGAAGTATAAATCCACTGTTTTATACTAGAATGCGCAAAAACATGCGCAAAGAAAACTAAAGTCGGCCTACTTAATTTACCAAATTAAAAACCCCACTCCTTTGATATTCATTTAAATTCTTTCTGTGTGACATATTTTTTTTTTTCAAAATAAAAGAAAAGGCAGTTTCTATAATCGCAGACAGGGATGAATCGGTTTCATTCTGTTTACAGTGCACAGATAAACAAGTGATTTTTTTCAGGGGGGGGGGGGGGGATCCGAGGCTTTTTTTCAAGGAAGTCCAAACCCAAGTCTATTGTAATTAGTTCCTAGGTTTATTACTTATAAAACGGGACTCCCATCACCCCACCCCTCAAAATTATATCAAATACATATACCATCTGTTCGTTAAATTTTTATTACATTCACCAGAACTGACAATTATATTTTAAACAGATAGGTACTCCATATTGGTAATATGTACATTGTAAGTAACCCTCTAAATATACACTGCAAAGTTGCAAACATATGTAAACATATACTACTACATAAATCATATATAGATTGAATTAAGTAAGAGCAAAAGGTCCAAGATGTGCAAAATCCCCACTTTTACCTCTATACAAACATTTTGTTCACCTATAACACCAAAAAAGTGTAATTATTTGATGAAGAGATTGCTCTCTTTAAATTGTTTTGACCACCTCAGGGGTCAATGTCATTATCTGTTTTCCTCAACTAAAAACTATATGTATTGATATGAAGTTATGGTGACATCTGTCTAAGATATGAACTTTCGATTCCTCAATGAAATGATAAAATATCTCAATGTATATCAATTTATACCACTAAATAGAAATTAATATATAAGCTGAAATCAATATTTTTAAGCCCACATTTCTCTTAACCTTCTAAAATTTGGAGGACATTAGATTATTTTCAATACTTCTAATATTGCAATAGTTCTTATTTACATGAAAACCTCATATAAAGAGATAAATTGCCGATAAGAAAAATAGAACTGTGGTCACTTTATTGTCCCTATCGTACAAAGAAAATCATATAAAAAAAATGGAAGGTATAACGTCGCCAACTAACGCTTTATTAATTGCATATGACGTGACAAGTATGCATACTAATATAGAATTCATGAAACTTCTCTCATTGCTGATGCACGAGGATAACATGTGGGCGAAAACTATCAAATTAGACATTATATATCCCACATCCAAGGCACTTACGCTTTAATCAAATTCCGACTTACATGTAAATCAATAGAACATACATAGGTACAATACTAAGTTCTTAAATGTATGACATAAGAATGTTTCAAAACACATAGCACATTGTTACGCAATTTAATAATGCAAACAAGTTTTTTTTTTTTTCATTTAAGATACCGGGATGAAGGTATCATTATGTTGAATGACACATTAAAGGAAATAGAGTATTTTTCACATTGGCAATCATTGTCACAAGCGTTTCTTATTTATTTTTGAAGTCTCCACGTCTTTTGTATACTTTATCAATTCTACAGTTTACAAAGATTACCAATTCAATATTTTACTAAGATTTTACTAAGATTGACATCAATTTTTAAATTATTCATGAAACCTACAATCCACTTCAGCCACAGCCTATCTGTGGTAAAAGGATTCGTAAAGGGAGAATGCATTAAACTGGCGAGTAATACTATCGACCCTATAATAATGAATGCTTTACTAAATTATTTTAGGGCGCATTTGACAAAGCGAGGTTACTCTTTTCTGGAAATGGACCCAATTTTCAAACAAATGATAAATTCAAATCGAGCAAAACGCATCCTCAAAAACTCTCTAAGACAATCATTACGCAACCCTACAGTATTGGTTACTAAATTCGATACTTGTCTTAAGGGCTAAAAATAAATAGTTTAGAATTATTAGGATATAAAACGAACTTTGGGATTCTAAATGCAACATGTCAGGTCTCACCTCAAATAAACATCACTGATTATTCTTTGCAGACCCCTGATGAGACTCATAACCTCCGAAACACTTTACATCTATTAGTACTTATTTTAAAATGCGATCTGTTCTATGCAAAAACACCTCCCTCCCCCCCCCAAAAAAAAACAAACAAACAAAAAGCATTCATACTATATATGTGGTTTGAAGTGAAGTGTCGGGTCCTTCCGAATCCCGTACAAGTCTGGTTGATTGATGCTGCTAATTTTCACAAGATGCACAAAACAACATGTGTAAATATCTTCAACATTACTCATAGCCGGATAAAGCTCACTCAGGACAAAAGTTATAGGATGTACAAAATAACTGCCTTTACTGTCCTGTATACACGTTTTTTCACCGATAACACAGAACAAAACAGTTAAATCACTATATTTGATGAAAAGGATTTTGCTCTCTCTCTCTCTCTCTCTCTCTCTCTCTCTCTCTCTCTCTCTCTCTCTCTCTCTGTGACCCTCAATGCTTGTTACTTTATGAATTAGTTTGACATTATACCATTCTATACGTTGTTATGTTCCTTAAATTATAATCTTCACGCGATTCTGCTCATTATTTTGGTATATTTGTTTCGTACACTTGGAACACCCATTCCAACAACACCACTTATCAGCTTTTCATTATCAAATTATTAACAACAATATACACGAAACTATAAATATCAGCCATAGCTGTAGAGAAATGCTTTGTACTGCAAGTGTATGCTACATCATTAATATATTAGTGCGTTCTAATAGTAGAAAGTAGACAGTACAATAGTAAAGTATATTACAACAGTAAATTATTATAAATAGTAACATCTAGACTGTTCAATTTCACAAATGTATGTGTGTAAAATGTTATTTGAAAAAAAAATTGCTTTTATGCTATGTGACATAGTTGTGTCAACATGTTAAATGATTCAGTAAATTAAATTAAATATTAATTGTATTCATATGGTGATTATTGAATGTCACATAAATATGTTATTGGTTTGTTTAATGTATATTCAAATTATTTTTGCCTTTTTTTCGTTTTTAAAGAATAATTCCTGTGTTCATATTCGATTAGAACACCCATGCTAACAACACCACCTCTACAATAAAGTGTTGCTTATCGTTATCGGATAACAATATACATGAATCTATCAGCAAGAGTTGTAGAGAATAGCTTGTACTTACATCATAAATAGTGTTGCGTCCCAGAGGTAAACAATAATCATATTACAACAGTAATTCTGTATTTATAGTAACATATAGACTGTTCGATTTCACAAATACATGTGTATAAATTGTTATTTGACCAAACATTACTTTTATGATATGTAACATTGTTATGCCATCCTGTTTAATGAATCAATAAATTGAATTTTATATTATGTATATTCATATATTGATTCCTGAATTGATACAAACATAATTGGCTGACTATCTCATAATCTAAATATTTTTTTTATAATCTTGATAAGAGCATTGGGATACTACAATACACTTCGGATTCTAGTCTTGCGGTAGAATATCTTGTTAAATATCGAATCTCAAATCTCATGTTTTATACTATTAATCTTCAATCAAACATAAGGTTATGTAAGTTTCATAATTTAATCAAATTCATAAATTAACTGATATGTGAACATTAGTGTGACTTATTGATGATCTCTGTACAAACCAAAATACCTCCTAATATATACCAACGTTCTTAATCGTCATCTTTTGTAGCAGGAGGTACATGAAGCTAGAATTACGGATTTTGATTATGTTTAAAAGAAGACAAGAGAATACTTGGTTTTTCCCGTAACCTATAGCTATATATAGCTGGTTACCGAAAATATTTTGTTGAGCGTTAAGATACCAATAATACAACTTCAAATACTGTTAATGATGGTGATATTAAAAAAAACATTATGTGTATGTCCGTCAGTCGTGCGTCACACGTGAATATCGCCTTGTTAGTGTCATCACAGATTTCTGATATTAATGGTGAAAACTATAATTGTTTGATATGATTGAACGTTTACCAAAAGTATTGATGCTTCGGACTGGCAGTATGAAATGCAAATTTGTGACATTTTTAGATACATGTGTCACAGGATTAATTATTTTAGTTTTAAAATTATTCATTATAATTGCGTTCATTTATTTCAACATTTTCATGTTTTCATTTCCATTGTTCATTTGTTACTATTATCATTCATACGTTCATTTATAGTATGATAGTAGTACGAGAGGTCACGTGGTTACGTTTGGCGGGTGGATCGGTGAATGAATGGGTGTGTTAGACTGGTTTTTCGGGTTTGAGTAAGTGCGCATGTCAATTAAAATATCTAACTTTTAGCACGAACATTTAGATTCATTATCACAACGCCATCATAACAGACGGTTGACAAAAAAAGGATTCCCTCCTTGTCGACTAGACTTAATAATATTTAAGTAATTGATTGCTGTTATACTTGGTGAGTTATTTTAATAAATTATATGTAATGTAAATTCTATCTAATTAAATATAAATTAATTTAATTTAATGAGTGAATGTAGAGAATGAGAGTGTTTAAGTAATATTATGAATGTATTAATATAATTATAGATCACCTTGTGGAAACCATACTCAAAGAATCATAATAAATTAAGTGCTGTCGAATTGGAGTTCTTGTTCCCAAGAGAAGAGTAGAATATATACCCCTTAACACATGTAACCTGAGTCACTCAGGTGACCAATTGCATTTCAATTTCGTCGGTCATCGTACGTCGTCCGTTAACAATTTTACATTTTTAACATCTTCTTGAAAACTACAAGATTAAGAGAAATCTAAATTGTGACTTTTATGATCTTACCATCCCGGAGCCTTATGAGCAGGGCCAAATTTTCCAAAAAAGACACCTTTTTCAAAAATATTTTTCTTTACTCCCACACATGTAGAAAAAAGTAAATGCATGATAATGATGGCCATAAATGAAGCCTGCTGCCAAATTGTTAAATTCATGGCTCTTGGGTCAAGGGTTTTGACCTTAGGGCGGGGCTTATTTGGTCTTATAGTGAACAAGTATTCAATCTTAGAAAATATTCTCTACTCTCCTATATATTTGAGAAAACTAAATACATGATTATGACGTCCATGAATTCCTCTACCAAAATTATAAAATGCATGTGCCCTGAGTCAGGATTTCAGGCCCTAGGGCGGTGCAAATATGGACATATATTGAAAATGTATTAAATCTTATAAAAAAATGTCTTCTTTACTTCCACAGGAGAAGGAGATAAACTTTATGCAAGGTTATGATGTCCTTAAATCTTTCTACCTAAATTGTGAAAATTATGACCCTTGAGCTAGAGGTTCAGGCCTTTATGTAGAACTAATATGGTCACAAAGTGAAAATGTATAAAATTGTATAAAATATTTTCTATATTTTCAAGGTAGTGGGATATTAATTTAATTCGTTTCTATTATATCTATAATGTTTTTCCTCAATTTTTTAAATTCATTGAATTAGGGGTTTAGGGTTTTTAGGAGAAGGGGTCACTATATACCCATATAGTGAACATGTATTTTTAGGTCACTTGAGTCACTTGGGAACCTATTGTTGTTGGTTAATAAGATTTGTTCCCGTTTTTCACACACTTAAAAATTTATTATAAAAATGTGCGCAGAACGGGAATTCCTCGAGATAAGATATAACTTAAATGTAATAGACTGTATCATAGATAATGCTTCAATTTTAGTTCAATACTTAGGTTTGAAGCTACAAAAAGCAAGAAAAATTTGATATGTCAATATTCTATATGATGTAACCATTTTATGTCATAAGAAAGTTTTATGCGTCACGAATTTATGAATGGTTATTTTTTTTTATTTACAATTTTTAAACCACTGCCATTTTCCTGTGCATTCCATTGTGAATAAAAACTCATAAATGCAAGTAGCTAGTGCCTGGTGTATTTCAGTAGCTGAATATACCAATAATACTTTATTATCATAACAAATTTTAAAAAGTTTAAAGTATTTGGATATTTTAAATCATAAATCTTATGAAAGTGCACCATCCGGTTACATAATACAATAAATTCATCTTTGAAATACATTGAAAAATAAAGGTAAATCTCAGATGAAAAGTATATTATAATTGTTATCAAAACACAATTCATACATTTGTCTCTGTACCTAATTATTAAAATATGTGAAAACGGGAACATGCCGTTAACAGTACTAAGGTGACCGTCAGGCCTATGGGCCTCTTGTTTAAAAAAAAATTTTAAAAAAAACACTTGCAGTCCGTTTCAAAAAGAAATCTTCACGTGATAGTTCCAGTGACACACAAGCATGTTTCTTGATCTTCTTCAGCATTTTCGTTTACCCCAAATGCCAATTGATAGTGTCATGGAAATAGTTATATATTCAAAACAAGTTTCATTCCTTTGAAGCTTTTCATGTGACCGTTCTTTAAAGGTGTACCGTTCTTTAAAGATGTACACAGGTAAACAGTTGTTTAAAAACTCATTTAATGCCGCATATATTTTATCAAAGACGATATCATCATTAAAACAGAAAATGTTCAACATTTAAAGTTCTCTTATTAAGAAGTATTGATTTACAATAATGTCAGATGTCTTTGTTTTCATGAAATAAAACGAACCATTAAGATTAGCTTCATGTTTAGTTTCAATTTGTTTTCAGATCTCAGATACTGTTGAGTACCGTGAATAATTTAATAGTTTTGATGAAGGTTCGGTCACAAGAGGCGATTTCTCTTCTGATTTACAATTTGCATTTCCCATCTGATTTGGTTTCAACTACAATCGTATTGCGTAACCACCTTATTCAAAATTCAAAAGCAAAATCTGAAAGTTGATTGTAAATTTGACTGAGTTTGTTTTTAATCAACCTTCCGCTGAGAATCAAGTCACTATGACTTTCTCCCGTACAATAATCTTAAATTGTTTTTTGTAAAATCAATTATTTAGTGGTAATGTATGATCACTATAGCAATCAACTCCAATTACTTACTTAAACAAGTCGATTTAATATTTGATAAAAAAGAATCCCATCGTACGCATTTGACCGCGCGTTAAAATTACGTTTATTATGTGCTTTTGCCATTGACGTTTATTCATGAACACGTTTATACTCTGTCCCAAGATATTAATGCAGTACATTTTCTTAAATGAATACCGCAAGGTTCAACATTTAGAACGCCCCAGGTTTTTTTACGCGGCTAAAAATAAAAAGTCTGCGGGGATTCTGTATTGCAAACGATATGAAAGTACCCCGGATGATAACGTTGATAATTAGTGTGAGGTATCCAGAATAGAGAAAATATGTCAATAGTTCCAATGATGTATCTCCGTAAGAAAATTGTTTTCGTTCCTATTAATTTCTCCAAGTAAAAACAAATGATGTGTGAATGAACAAATTTGAATTTTTACCTTTCATTGATTTCAATTGTACTTAATTGACAGGTATGTTTATTTTTGTAAAAAACAGTAAAGAATGAAAAAAATATCTTGGGACAGACTATAGAGATTTGTATACAAAGTATGTAATCCAAAACGGATTATTGATGAACCGTGAAAGAGATGCAACATTTTTTTTCTTTAGTGAATGCCATAATCTTCTATTTTTCTATACTTAACACATACCTATGAGATTTACATATATCGTTAATATTATTTTGTATTGCTCTTTTCGCTGTCATTGTATAGGCTGAAGTTTTTTCCGTAAAGAGGTACACTACCGGCTCTTTAATGATGATACATTAGAATAGATAGTTTATTTAAGATCTAGGTAAACCGTTGAAAATAAATCACAGAGATACGTGAAATAAGATGTAGCTGATACAAGTGAAGGTTTATCATTAGATCATAACTTTATGTGGAAACTTTATGGCATACACATTATGTACATGTCAAACAATTAATGAGACGCAACAAATACTGTAAGAAACTTGAAAACTATCCAATGCATATAAGATTACAAATTAGAATTGACACAGTAAGATAATACAATTGTACAGTGCGCTTATAATATAAAACGAGAAAAGCTAATATTATGAATTATTTATCCGGCATACGGAATACTTTTTTAAAGACATGTTTCAACAAAACCAGTTCAAAACAGAAACAATAAGAAAATTTTTTGTTATGATAGAGACGTAAAAATGTTCATTCTACAGTAACTTACTTAAACAGTACAATAGTTCACTCCTGTGTTACGTAATTGTTGATTATAAGTGGCCAAAAGACCAAATATGATGATTTTTTTATATTTCAAAAGAAGAAATATTTTGCCGTTTACTTCAAAACAAGTTTGTATATAGAAAAGAAGCATCAATGTATTTTTAAAAGTAAGGGCAAGCATGATGTTTACTGATAGTTATTTTTGATTTTGAAACTATTTTATCAACATTGATGTTCCATTTACGTCTGTCCCACTTTGATATTGTGTCCACCAAGGATTTAACCAAGATTTTGAGAGCCATTGACCATTGAGAAAGGCATAATAACAACTATCAAACCACCAGCCTCCATAGTAGTCAAGTACACAGTTTCCAGCGCTATTGTCATTGTCGACATCGAAAGTACTAAACTGCATTCCTGTCAGCTTGCCATAGTTATAATAAAGCAGACAATCATCTAAACAATATAAAGACAATTTTTTAACTTATATACATTTTCGGAAGATGTCCCTAATTGTCAAACCTATTTTAGATAATGTTGCTTCTCTAATGATTAAAAATAACACTTTTTATTCTTATGATTTACTTATCTATAAAAAAGTTATTTCAGAAAGTTGTTTCTTCGAGGTTCAGCTTATAAACGAGGGAATTTTAAGGTCTTTAATTCCAAAAAAGACAATGCTATTTGATTTACCTAAAGTTCCATTTCCGGGCATTGCAAGTTGAAGTTTATAGTTCTGGTCCTCGCCAAAAACGTAAAACTGATGGTACATTTTAAAAGATACAGAACCACCGTTCATTGGTGTAATTGTGACACGCAAAGACGAATTTCGTCCATTTGTTAGCTGATGAATGACATCGTTTCCTGAAATGGTAAAATTTACGAACAAACAAGATACAGATAAACTGTACAGATGATACAGATAAACTGTAAATTATATATATATATATATATATATAGATAGATAGATAGATAGATAGATAGATAGATAGATAGATAGATAGATAGATAGATAGATAGATAGATAGATAAGTATCAACCCAGATGCTGTCGTAGGCGCCATACAAATACGATACTTAAGAACGTTTTACGTTTGCACCTACGACTGCATGCAAATAAAAATCTGCACAAATTGTGAAAAGAAATGTTGACGCTTAAGGGGGAACAGGACGTTGCAGTGTAAAATTATTTGTCAATAATTTTTTTTGCTTTTCTTAGCACGTTTAGATTTAGATGTCCACTACAACATGCATCATTTTCATAACTACTTTCTTACATTGCAAGGGAGATAGTTTGATAGGAATTATCCCCCTTGTCTGTCATTATGAATTTTTTTAACAATTTCAATTTTCTGCAATAATTATTTTATTTGATGGAATTTATTTGCAAATTATATTCATTAATTTTAAGAATGGAAACAAATTTCAAAATCAATTACAACATTGGCCTTTTTACATAGCAATAATTTTATCATAATTTTATCAAAATATTGCTCAAATCAGCGCTTCAAATTTTGAAGTTTTTGATTCTAAATTTGAACAAAATGTGATGGCACAAAAAAAACTGTCAATGAATTTTTGAACAAAATTTCATATATCAACCTTAGCATGCGCTTTATTACTTATAAAATTTTCATGGGCACTTTCTTTCCATTTAAGAGAGATACTAGTACTACAATAGAAATCACCCATACCCCTTATTCTGAAATTATGACCTTTTGTGACAATTTCTGTTTTAAACTATCAAAAAAGTAATGCATTATTTAGATTTATCAATTAACATGAACGGATCATTATCAGAATATATACCTGATTATATTAATCGCTTATGATTTTATACATTTACATTTCTAAAGTTAAAATTTTAAATTTCCCCCATCTCATGTTGTGAAAATGAATACTTTAGAGCCGTTGAGTACGGGAAAAAGATCTATCAAATCCTGTATGACGTCATAATGGATAAATGACATCATAGCATCATACAATCAAATCAATTATGACGTCATAATAGAGTTAGCACATCGAAGTATTATTGCAATGAAAGTCACGTGATACGTATCCTGTCTCCCCTTAAGGTAAGGTTTGCGGTTACAGGGAGATAACTCACACAGTTTTATTGTGACGTAACACCAACTACGCTTTATTTCAGCTATGACGTCAAAATTTATATGACGTCATAATTGACTCAGGGTTTTTGATCAATTTCCACGAAAACGAAGTCCGCATCATATGGTTTTGAATAGTGTTTTAGGAACATCAGACTACACATATTCTATGATACATTTTTCCTGAAATCGGTGGACCTGGAAAGGTTTCAAATAAAATGTTTTCGTTTACATAATAGTAGTCCAAAATTAATAATTTTGTCGTATTTTATTCCATTTTTAGATAGTTCATTAGAAATTAATTAAAATGAATCATGATATAAATAGTGACATTATTTTCGAACATTTTAAGCATAAATAACCCCCAAGTAGTCACATATAAATTGTACATTTTTTCACAAAATTTTTACATTTCATCAACATGAAAATTGAAAATCATGAACTTTAACCTTTTGTAGTTATAAAACGGGACGGGCAATATCATTTGAATTTCATGAGTAAGAAGACTTTAGTGTAGTGAACAAAACGGTATGTAAATTTGGTACAATTCCTAAGAAATGCAAGCCGCAAACCTTACCTTAAGAAGCTTCTTAAAGAACAACATCCGTTGCTTAAATTCTGAAATCAGTTTTTAACTATCACCGCGTTAATAAAAATTTAGTCATTTGCATGTGCAGTGACAAAAATGTCTATTACGCGATCAAATGTAATATTTTTTCTTTACCAATCCAGTAGTCAACATACGGGGATCCAAATCCGAGTTTGTACTCCGTCCAATTCCGATTAAAGTTTTCTACTCCGTTAACTCGTCTTTGTATTGCCTGCAAAAATAATTTATTTCTCTGTTTAACAGTATATAAAAGTATGTGTTTAGTGTTAACATTGTTTATCATATTTAGAGTAAAATATTTTATAGATAAATTGTAACGGATAAAGACTAAAAACACGTGTACTTGGTGGGTCAAATAAAATACTATGAAATATATATTTTTTTTTTCAATGTTTAACAGTTGACTTTATTGAGTCGAAATATCAACAAATATAAGAAAGATAGATATTGGTTGTATGCTAATATTGAATACCTCTTTTAATGTGTATGGGCTATGCAAAAATACGAGACCAAAACTACGGACAGAAACAATATATTTTCTTTCCAAGGACTGGCAGAACATCACATTTCGCTGTTAGATTTTTTTAACTAATGTGCTGTTATTTGTGTAATTCATACAGACCCATATTCAGTGTCATTTTGCATTTCTTTCTGTTTTATATTAACAAACTGGTTTTTTTTTTATTAAATTCTGACCGTCCATCCTCCTCCTTCTGTCTCCATATCACAGTAGACCTGGACAGGGCGGTAATTAGGGTCAGTCCTCTTCCACGGGTAAATAGTGTACACGCCGGATTTTCTTTTACCGTTCATGTATAGTGAATTGCAGTCCAGTGGTAATGTCTCTATTTAAAAAAAGAAAGAAAAAGCATGTAAACCATAAAACATGTCAAAATAAATAAAAGAAGAACAAAAATTAATCATTCTTAAGATTTCTAAGGAGTTAAATGTAAATTGTACAGGACTTAAGTTATTTTTTTTTTCTCTTATGAAAAGGATTCACTTTATAACATTAGTGGAGTGCATGGCTCAGTGTTCATGGGTGTTAGACCAGTAACCGAAAGGTTGCTGGTTCAAACTCCGCTGTGGAGTTGTGTGTTGTGCAGTTAGGCAAGGCACTTTATCTACATTGTCTCAGTCCACCTAGCTGAAATTAGGCACCGGATTATGAGTTAACCTGCCATGGACTGGTGTCTCATTCAGAGGGAGTCAATGACTCTTATCCGCTCAGCAACACGGAGAAGGATTTAACTTTATAATATTAGTCCATGATTTACTTTATTCGCTGGTTATTCGATAATTATCTTTTGCACTTTAGATTTTGTTTCCTTCTTCTAAACAAGTTCTCATATAAATTATTGTTTCATTAAAAATATTTTCCTGATTTATCAAAATGTGTCCATTTATCAATTTTAATTCAGCCTTTTATCTTATCACGTTTTGCGACTCCAGATGACAATCATATATTTCCCGTTTTAAGCTTAGTTTTTATATGTGACAATTTGAATTGATTTTTCATTATTTCAAAGCGCAATTTCTCAATAATACATTTTACCCTAAAGCGAATATCGACATTGCTTTAATGTTCATTATTTTTAATTTTATGAAACCAAGATTGTATAATACATTAAAATTTTCATTTATTTGTAAGGTTTTTTTGCATAATGTAGTAAACTCTTCTTTGATTGAAGATTTTATTTTAAAGTAAAATAATTAAGCACTGATATATTTGTATCAATCAAAAATGTTGCCAGTTTCTAAACATTGGCAATAGATGTAAGATGTATGCGTCTAATGTGATTTTTTTTCCAAAAAATATTTTATTAGGTTTTTATGAAATGTTTGGTATATAATTGTTTACATTGTTTTACAGTACATGTAACCATATATGCTTAACATAAGCCTGATACACTCACTTAAAACACTATTGTTTAGATATATAAAAAGGATGGATATATTTGATCATAAAACATAAGGACAAATTAGTGTAAAAAGAGAAACAATTCAAAATGAAATAAATAAACTTAGAACAGACTGTTTAAATAAGTATCAGGGAGTTCAAAATAAATATTTACTTATTATTGCATCATTTATAAACGAAAGATATACTGAAATCGTACCGGTTGGTTGTATTTCAAAGATTGTGAATGATCTCCACCCTGCTTCGCTGACCGTCATATTGAAGGTGTCACATGAGCTGTTAAACATATAAAGTCTGCACGTCATTGACTGAGAGTTAAAGCTGAAACATTCGCATCCATTTATACATGACTGGGAACAAGTCGCAAAGGAAACTGCGTGCAAGTTGTCTGATGGTGCCTGTGACGAGACTTTGTTGTCAACCTCAAGATTTGCTCTGTATTGTTGGCATTTCATAGCCTGCGACATTGATATAAAAGTAAACAGCAATTGCAGTCGATCGACGATTGGTGTCATGATATTTACTATATCTTTCACGTTATTTTTTATCACTTTTACTAGTCCGTTAGCGTTATAGCATTTCAATGAAGCTCATAACTAAAGGCATTCTTTGAACCCTGAATGAACTGAATTCTGCCTTTACTATAACCGTCAACTACTGCGCTCAACACGATAGATACATTGTTTAAATACTTTAAAGTGTTATTTCATACAAAATGATTGGACAACAATGATATGTTCAGTGTAATAGTGTAGCTTTTCCATTGGTTAACACACATTACAAAATTACATTTTAATCGTTTATTGATTTATTGTTGCAAGTATAATCAATTAGGAGCTTTTTACCGGGAAAAAAAACGTGATAGTTTGTTTATAATCGAATATGTAGAAATTATATATAAACATGTATTCATTTTATTTTTTCATATGCATGTACTTATCAGGATGAATTAAAAATTCGTTTAGTTGGATTGCATTTTCTACTTTTAGAATTACCGTATCATAAGCACCAGTTGTCCATTTAAAAATGAATGATATTATTACCATTATTTAGTAGCTAAATCTTATTTTGATTAATAGAATATCTGCAAAGTTTAGCACAGAATAGAAGTAAATATTAACAAGGTTGGGAATTGACTGGACTAAATTTGACCGTTATATTTACGTTGTCAAAACAATGTCAGTTCGGTATTGTTGTCTTTTTCTTCAAATCTACGGATAAAAAAGAGATGTCTCTGATTAGGTGTGACCCACCTTTATTTAGCAACTAGCGAGAGAATTTTATTTGTATCTAAAACCTATTTTTCAATCAGTATATTTTGATAACTTTTTGCTGTATTATAATGTAATTTAATTACGATTATCAGAATGTGATATGTGTAGTTGCCACTGTATACATGTACGACTATGTTTTGTGAAGAGGATACTGTCTGATAAATGACCATTTCTATGGTATTTTTAAATAGTCAAGACAAATACATTTTTTTAGATTTCTTAAATATCTATATAACGGACAGTCATATAAACAATGTACAAGTCTCATGTATGTGATATACATAAGCAATACTCATGAACCAGACAAGCATTTAAGAACTAAAGAAAAGTAAATCAGTTGCTTACGCATTCATTCAAAGAACTAAATCTTTATGAAAATCCTTATTAAAAATCGTGTAATTAATTTGAAAACTTAATTTGCTCACTTGCCTCAACTTGCTCTTGAATAATTGAAATATTGGTATTACAGTAAATATCATATTTAAACATCGACACAGTTACTAACAACTGTCAAACGAAAACAAAAAGGTCGGGTAACATTGTAATATTCTAATGGTAAACAGAACTTGATTCGAATTCAATTTATGTTTCATGGCTATATCATATTGTGCTATATGCATGAATAGCAATTATAGATGAATTCGCAGAAATAGTAAACTATGTATAGGTCAATCCTATGTATCTGACATTACAAATTCAATGAAATCAGAAGTTGCTTTTAAATACATTGATAATTTATAGATGTAATAAAGACCATAAACTGAGAACAGACTTAAGTCTTATTTCAAACCAGTGTTTATTCCAGAAAAAAATTAAGCAATACATGTACATATTTTAAATACATTTGTTCAGACCGGAAATTATAAATCTTGTTTTTGTACACTTAAAGTAGAGATAACTTAGAGGAGTAAAACGTGGTAAAACTTGAAAAAAAAGGAAATATTTGTCGATTTCATCAAGTTTCCACACAAGACAGGTCGTGATTTTATAAATGCGTTTATTTTAAAACCCAGAGAACAACATGTTTAATGAATGCAAAACATTTTAGATATAAATGTTGAACTAATATATCTATATATATCAATAACCCTCATGTTTATTTCCTTACTAACTTCTTAAGACATATGTGACCGCGTAGATTTATACGGTGCTAGGAATTCGTCTGGAACTGCATCCGTCGTGTACAGTACGAACGGGGTGAGGGAATGTTGGCATAGAGGGTACAAGGTATATAAGGTTGAGGCGCGCTGTGGGCCGTAAGATAAAAACGAAGAATAGATGTGCTGTATTCCCGAAGGTCCACCAATATGCAATTCCAGAGAAATAAAAGGCAATTGATGCAGGATTCCGAATTTATTGGACGAGACTCAACGATGGCAGCATTACAACAATTTAAAAGAAAGTTATAATCGAACAGTGAATTTTGCACGGTGATAGTTCGATTATAACTTTATTTTGGACTTTACTTTTTAAATTCAGTTCTATTTGGAATATTTTCTCACAGTTTATTTCGTACAAAATCACTTATTCATTAGTGATTCACATTTTTTGGACTGCATGTGTGATTTCAAAGTGACAGAGTGCCATTTCTCAAGGACTGTTAATCTGTTAAAACAACATCGTGCAATTATCTGTTTTTCATGTCTGGGACATCAAAGACTCATTGAGATTATTTAATTATTTTATATCTGTCAATCTTTCACTCAGCTTAGTTTATGTCATTACCTGTCAATTTATACTCATTGTTCAGATTCTTATATATAGCTATTTACAATTGTCAATCGGCAGTCTGGAATACGGCGGTCAGCCTCGGCCAGTCGTCCGGCTCACCCAGAGTCTTGAGTCCGGAGGCCAATACTGGCCATATCCGACTTGTTTGTAACATGTCTGTCTGTTAAATTGTTGTAATGCTGCCATCGTTGAGTCTCGTCCAATAAATTCGGAATCCTGCATCAATTGCCTTTTATTTCTCTGGAATTGCATATGGGTGGACCTTCGGGAATACGGCACATCTATTCTTCGTTTTTATCTTACGGCCCACAGCGCGCCTCAACCTTATATACCTTGTACCCTCTATGCCAACATTCCCTCACCCCGTTCGTACTGTACACGACGGATGCAGTTCCAGACGAATTCCTAGCACCGTATAAATATAAGTCTAAATAAAATTGATTTCATAAGATTTCTAATTATCATAGAGATAATAAATTTCGGACAATAGCCATTTTGTTTGTGACCATTGCTGAGGCCAGTTCAGAAAACTTTCGTAAGTAAAATAAGTGTACTTTAACTCTATGGTATTGAATTATCAGTTAGTTTTTTTTTTATCAGTAATTATATTAATTCAATCAAAGGATCACAAATAAAAGTATATGTCAAAATTATTAAGAGTGTTTACAAAGTTTTAAGATACACTGTAAATTCTGTTCATGATTTGAATACAGATATTTTGATGTTTGAAAATGGTAGAGTTATATTGATATTACGTGTATTTTTATAGTATTATAAACACACAAACTCGTTTGTTGCAATTTTATGATATAAACGAAACTACAAAATTTTGAATCATTAAAATGATTGATAATAACCAAAATTTTTCTCTTTTTGATATGATAGACCTTGAACCTAAGTAACACTGTTTTTAACATCATGCAGAATTTTTAAAATGCCTTACGTTGTGAAATTTTTGCCGTCCTCAATAGTTTCTGGCAGCAACTGATGAAGCGTTTCAGGAAGAATCAATGTTAGCCCGGCAGCAAGTAAACACGCTCCTCCAAATATGGACAGAGGTATAGCTGTTCCTGAGTTTCCTCCCACCAAATCAGCCTACCAAAATGTTTAATGTGAAAAATTTTGCACATATAATATAATTCACAAAAAAGCATGCTTGCATTTGATGAATTGAAGTTCAAATTTAAGAGAAAAAAAATTGATACATCTAATTGAAGTATACGTGTATATAAGACATGGATGCCACGTTTTCTGTTATTGTGGTTTGCTTTTTGTCATTAACTATTAATCATATCAAAATACATAGCAAAAAATCATGTGCTTTGGGTTATGCCAGTATTCAAACATATATTAAACTGCATTGCAAAATAAAAACATATTAAATAATATTATAAAACAATGTCTTTATCACTGGTAAACATGTCAGGTGTGCTGATTTGCATTTATTTCACAGTCCGACTTCAATTAACAACAATGTTGAATTATTCAAGGATTTTATTTAGCTCACCGTGTCTGCAATGAAGGGAGAGATCATTCCACCCACGCGAGCCCAGCAGGAGCTGGAGCCCATCCCAATGTTTCTGATAGCAGTAGGGAACAGCTCGGCAGACAGTACATAGATAGTGGCAAAGGCCGCAGTAGCAAACAGTTTCCCCAACATCGCTAGAGCCGTAGTTAAATACTGCAGGTCTACAATAATGTAAAAAAGAATAGAGCTATATAGATATTTCAGTTCTACAAGATTTCACAATACAGTACATGCGTAATACTGTCGTTAGATTCTGTACAATTACAAAGTGCATCATAAAATATGTACATGTATATAGATTGATTGGATCTAATACTACACACATAGCAAATCAAATGCAAAAAATTTACGGAAGATATGTTGGTCTATAGCGTGTTTAGAAGTGAAGTTAAATACTATAGGTCAAAAAAATTCAATCATTTATGCAAAGTTAATTCTATACACTATATAGAAATGCGATTTCAAATTGTTTATTTCAGCAGTTTGTAATTGGATGATGAATCATGAATCTCTCAAATGTTCAAAACAGTTGAAGTACATCATTGAGGTGCAACAGTTTAAGTACATCAATGAGGTGCAACAGTTTCTGTACATTAGTACAGAGGTGCAAGAGTAGCACCGAACAGACCTGGAGTCGTAATAAAACTGGAGCTCCGAGAACCGAGTTGTAAACACCGAAACATTTAATAACCGATCTACAGAATCAGATAACCCTATATTTACTTGGAACATGTCAAACAATCCTTGTATAGAACTACACATTCCTCAGAAATTTTACTGGGGGGTCCTATCCGCATTCGGCATCTTTATGTTTCACGATCTAGGGGGTTTCTCTTGATACAATATATAAAATATCGTGGACTGAAGAACTTACAGCACAGTGATTTTGGTCCTCTAACGACAATAGGTAATCAGAGATGTGTAACAGGTAGTAAATAATAGCATTCAATTTGCTGACATGATAGTTACCTTCTCCGACATAGTTGACGGTAAGAATAGTGCTCAGACATGTTAAGCCACCAACTCCCATGTAGATAAAATGACTCTTTATCCTGCCGAGCCTCTCAATCATGGGTAAAGGTACTACATTTCCTGGAAACTCCACAAGGGTAACAAGGAGAAAGTTGATGTAATAATCTCCGTAGAGAATTCCAGTATTCAGGGATAAACCATAAAATACCATACTAGCTACCATCCTTTAAAAAAAACAGATACTTGTTTGGGATTCGAAAAATCAATCTAATTAGAATTAGAAAATAAATCTACATTCAATCAATACTCTATAAATGATTTTCAATATAGATTTCTTCCTTTTTTGGATGATAGAACGAATTCTCATGTTACGAATATGTATTGTTATATTTAGTTTGTGTTAAATGTCACAGGCAAAAAGACTATTTACTTAAGAATGATTGAATGATTAGGATTAAAGTAGTTCGGGCTATATTAACATTGGATATCAAACATGATAGCCACATGCAGGCTGTCGTTTCTTTATTGATAGCTAATTTCCGTGCTGTTTTCCTTACATTACATTTTTTTCTCACTTCTTCATTTAATTTTTTATTTTCTTTCTCACTGCATTATATGACTTTTTTAATTTTCTTTCTCACTGCATCATTTGATTTTTTTTATCGTCTTTCTCACTGCATCATTTGATTTTTCATTCCTTGCTTTAACTGCATCATTTGACACCAAAGCCAGTCTATTATCTTACCAGTTATAGAAAATGATGACCGTTCGAACGCCCAGGCGTCGGTCAGAAAATAACATCCATATTTTTCCTGCCTGTTTTTTCCCCAAATCAACATCGTCAAAAAGTTTAGAAGATATGTCTTTTCCGTTATATTTTGCAGCTTTCACCAGCAATTTACATGCTTCTTCCTTTTTCCCTGCACCATACAACCAACGAGGAGACTGAGGAAGAAACCTTTTAAAATATCAATATTTACATTTGCAAATATGTTTCCTTATATGAACCTATAGAATAGCGAAAACGTTCAATTCTGTATGAACTTTTTCGTGACGTCACAATGATCAAAGAACGCGCTTATCGCTTGTCGCTTGGATTATTGTAAACATAAAATTTCGGTTATTTAAACAGTTCTGAACGATTTGTCTTTTTCAAACGTAAATATAAGTAATAAACAGCAATGTTTAAAAATTCACCGGGATATGAAGTTGGTTGGTACGTGATCAAATCTACTGAGAAGCCCTTCGGGCTTCACAGGATTTGATCACGTGACCAACCAACTTCATATCCCGGGGAACTTTTTAAATTGCTGTTTATTTCTTAAATGATGTGTGTAATCAAGGGTCGTTTTCGAAAAATCAAAAGGAATATTTGAATATTTCTTTATATTATATTTTCAGGCCACTAAGAATAAGCACCGTTTTCATCCGGTACACGATAAACGATGGTGAATAAAAGCTTTTGAACTTCCAATAAGATTGAGTATACGGATTTTTATATTAATTAAGAAGACAGACATTAAACACGCTTAACATTTTTTTAAATTTAGCATCTACAAAGCGTACCCATACCAATATAAAACGAAAAGTGGCGCAAATGGAACTGCTGATCCAATAACTGTCCAAAACCAGTCCCTGGTGAAGTAGGCGATCAGCTCCAGGTAGAGTCCACCTAATGGTGAAGTGAAACCTAGAACTAGACCTGCATTTGTTCTCTGTGATGGTCCAACCCACTCCATTGCTGTTGAAGCAATAACAAGACTTATTATTTATACCAATAATTGCTGAAATCTTTTTTTTTTACTTGATTGACAATACCAATGGTAATATTTAAGTTGTATGATATATGGGAATTTTATCTCAATACCACTGAACAATGTACAGGTTAATCGTGAACGAACAATTGACATAACATATGCATGTAGAATTGCAAAAGATTGAAAAGTCGAGCGACAGTGAACGTTTACTAAGCTTTATCTACAATCATAAGAAAGACAGTTGTCAAATTTAAATTGAGAGTTTAAAAAATGTTACATTTGTTAACTCTTTCAAAAAGTGAACAATTCCAAGATTTTACTTTCATCTTTAAAAGTATTTACAGACGAATTTTGCCAGAAAACGAATCAGACTTCCCACCAATCAGACTTCCCACCAAGAGATGAAGACGGGATAGGATTAATTTAAAGTCGTTGTTAAATTGTTCCCTTGTTAGTTAACAAAAACTAAGTATGGGGCTATGGCACTTCATATATGTATATGTTACATGTATATATTACAGCTTATGGAAAATGTATTTAATTAAGGGATACTATACACTCGTTTATTTGTTATCAATGCCCATGTACACCTTACTTCAAATTTATCTTAGAAATTTAAAATATGATAATTTTGGTCATATACTTTTTATATTTTGTACAGTTCCAAATATTTTGTATTTAAACTTTGAATATTTTTAATTATTTGTATATTGAGCTCATTATCCGAAGAAAATTAGAATATCATAAAAATAATGATATATTTTTCTCAAAAAAGTAGTTTGATAGTTATGATGAATAAAATCGTGTACCTAGCACAAACGTCGTCATGAATACACCAACACACGCTGCCCCTGAACAGAAACTTAATATGACGTAGATCACAAAGTGGAAGGACCACGCCAAGGCCAGAGTGGATACCAGCTCAAAAGCTATACAAAACAACAAGGTTTTCCGACGTCCAAACCTAAACATTAATTGGAATAAAAGTGATACTAGTATCTTCCCTATTAAAATGGTTGTTCTTTTGGTAAATTAAAATCAATTTTGAAAAGCTAGTTTTTAACAATTAAATATTCTGTTCCAATAGAAGATGTGCCTTTCATTATTTTTTTTTTCTGATAATAGTTGTTTGCTTCCAAGTATTTTGTAGAAGGGTATTTTAAAACACAAACATCAAAATACTTTACTTTCACACTTTGTACCTAACTTCGTTGTACACTACGCGATATCACGTGTTTTGTGTTTTAAATTTTTTCCGATTATTTATCCTGAGTTCACGCAGATATCGATAATTGAAGTGAATGTGATAGCGTTATAACACATGAGATGAAATCATAAACTAGGCTCCTTACAGATCCGAACACATCCCAAAGAGAAAAGAGCCAATTAAAACACCAGCAAAGAATATGGTCTTAGATAGCGACACTTTGTACTTGTTGTCACACACCAGGTTCTCCTGAAAAATAAAAATGCAAACTTTATCACAATTAGTTTAATATAACAACATGCTACCATTATAATGATATTTTAAATCCACCATTTTCACAACTGTTGATAATTTCGTTTTGCCATTATATAATCTCAATTGGAAATCCTAAAGAATATTGTAAACTGGTTCTTATTGATATCAGAGTACCAAATATAAAGCATGATATGAGAGTTCCCGCCTTTCGTTATTACGTTGGCCTGCTCAGTTTCCTGCATATCATCAACACCACAACTTTAAAAAAACTATTGTTTTACCTTCATTACGAATGTTTCGTGAAACAAAGTCTGGTCATAAACCCAGGCAGAACATTTTATTTTAGACGCATTGATTGGTCGGCTTTCGTTTTCAAACACGGTTTTTGATTGATCGACGTTATACAGGTAGCATCGGTCATAGTTTCCATCCTTGTCCAGAGATATATACTTGTGAATGAGATCCGCGTGCTGTTTTCCTTGAACTGCATATGATTCGTTTTGAAGACCAGGAACTTTACATCTTAAAATGAAAAAGATAGATAACTTTTGTTATTATCATTTTTTTTTTTCATTCAGGCGCACCAACTAGATAGGGCACTTAATTTCCATTGTCGCAGTCCACCCGGCTGAAATTGGGCACTGGCTTACGCTGGAGTTAACCCCGATAGACTGGTGTTCCATTCAGGGGAAGTGAATTATTGTCATCCGCTTAGCACCACAGAAACCGGAAATATGCACCAGTCCTCGGCGCCTTAAATGATTCAATTTTAGCAGCAACCTTAAGCATTTACTCAAAAGAATCAATTGAATAACCAAGAACACATTTTTACTCCATTCCAATATCACTAAATAGATATCAAATTGCTGTAATGGTACAAAACATTTTAAAAGTGCTGAATAGCCATTGCTATATTTTGGCTATTTCAATCTCCTTCAGAAGAAAAGCTTTCAACTGTATATATATGAAAATATTAAATCTTAAATTTTAAATTCAATTTATTAGAATTGTTTTACTAAATAATATTTTATGGCTATAAAATCATGTCTACAATTTTAAGGTAGATCTAACGGTTTTTTTACCATCAAGTCCCCAAGAACACCTGTAAATGGTTCAGTATATAAGTAGAAATATGAGTCGTCATTTCCTAATATTTATATTCTCAAATGGCTCATTGTGAACGATTAACTATAAATCAAAAGTGTGCCGTATAGTTCAATGTATTTCTTCGTTGATGTAAATGACGTATTGTAGGGACGCAAACGAGGTTTCCATAATTATACCAAATAAAAAATAACGTAAAAATCTAAATAATATAATATTTCTTTGAAAAATAAAAATTATTGGTGAATATTATATGAATATAAGTAATAAGGTATCATTCTATGAATATTAAAAAGGTGATCAAATACGGTCGGTCGTGATCAAATATATCATAAAACCCTTCGGGCTTTATAAGATTTAATCACCTCCCGACCGTATTTGATCACCTCTTGATTATGATTCCTTATTCCTTAAATAGTTAAGCTCAAATAGGGATGTGACATAAAATGGGTTGATATCAACCTGATTAAAACCATCCCCCTTCTCCTTACACTCGTCACGGTCTGACAGGTATCGATAGGAGGTCATCTTTACACGTGTGGCCAACCAGGGAAGGGCTTTCACTGCTTTCGAAAATCTACAAGAACTCTTCAAAGGAGATAGAAAAACTAATTCATGCTTGTTTTCTATGTAACCTTTAGTATTGAAAAGTTAAACCTCTCATTCAACAGATAGAAGCATGTAACTATGTGATTGATAAGGGATATATTTAGATTGTTTGCAAATGTAAAGGTCGTGTGAATATGAACTCGTATCAATTCCTGTTAGACCCAGACAAGTGTAAAGAGAAAGGGTGGTTTTAATCAGACTGGGTTGATATCACCTCATCTGTACAGTGGTTACAACGTTACTGTTGACAAAAGACTCACATGGTTGTGATACACGAACGATCACGCACGATACACGAAAGATAACAATAAAAACGCAAACGAACATTGGCCTCGGGCAATAGAACACATTGGCCTCGGGCAATAGAACATATATATACTGAGCTGTTCCCTGTGCACATTGGAAAAATATTCAGGTCTACTGACTGCTCACGTATTAAACAATTGTATTCTTCTTTTCGTTAATTATATGACGTACAGTAGCATGCGACAAAAATGGAAATTTAACTATTTTTCTCTTTTTTTTAATTTTGATATCAACTTTTATTTGGGCATCTTTCTTATTTCAATTACATTGTATCAACATTTTCATAATCTTTATAATTCATTACTTTTAATGGGACCAGTTTTTGAGTTTCTCATTTATTTATGTTTGTCAATACAATCAAAATCTTTTCAACTTGCCAATTTGATTTTGCCAAAAAAAATTCATGAGATTGGACTCATATACAAACTTTGTAATACCTGAAAAAACATCAAAATGTGTATCAATGCTACCATTCTAACCTGTGATCTTGAGAGCCCATCACGAACACCGAGAGAACCATTATCGGGCCCGTTATTATCCAGGCAAACAGTAATTAAAAGTAGTTCCTTTTCTGGTACCGACCAAATTCGCCAATCTCTTTAAAAATATCATCAAACTCCATCGTATGTGTAGAAAAAAGGTTCGACTTGGGGAACAATTTCGGAGTTGTTGGTTTTATACATTATGATGTCACCTGACCTAACAAGAAAGTAGTGACTTAGTGAAAAAGGCATGGTGTACCTCAAAATTGCTTGACAAAAGTATGCATACCACTCAAGTCTTATAGATTTTGATCTATTTTTTTTTTATGAATACCGAGTGATACCTCAAAATATTACGTATAAGTACACATTTATCCCGACATTGACCACCATAAGCAACAGTACTAAGCGCAATATTATATTACACAATAAATGATTATAAATCATTTTTTTATTTGGTTTTTTTTTTTTGTTTGTTTGTTTGTTTGTTTGTTTGTTTTCCTTTTTTTGGCAATTGGAAGCTATAGATAGCATTTTTAGGGTTTTCTTTGTTATTTTCTAATGTCATATTTCATTCACTTTGCACTTTGGATTCTGTTGGTTTGATAATAATAAAAAACTTTCATGATACGATAAATGAATATAGTAGTTAGTTATTTAACAGAACTATTATCTGGATTATTAATATACATTTAAAGCGCTTGTTGAATTAATTATTTTATGTTGAGTTCAGATAAAAGTGTGCCTCGATCGTGACCTAACGTGTCTTCGGTTATGCAAATATGGAAGAAAAACAGGTCTAGAATTTCAACTAAGGAAATCAAACATAACATGTAGAAAGTTTAAAGTTTTAAACAATAATCTTTAATTTCATTTAAAGTGGAATACATCTATTTTTTCATATAATTTCTCCTTAATCCTATATTTCGTTTCGTGTTTATGTAACTAATGCTAAAGATGGATCATATATCACCCCCAATTTTACGATCTCCGATCCTCAGCAATGTTCAATAACTCTAAATCATCCGGATTTTTTTATTCGTACCATAAATCTGCCTTTTATATAGACAAATCTTGTAGTGTTAATATTACATACAGTTATTCAACAAACTGCTTGGCTTACTGGTTCCTCGGAGACCTACTACATAAAGGTAAAGGGGCTCGAGCTATCGATGCACCGGTACACCCATTTTTTTTCTAATTTGATCTCAGCTTGTATATTTATTCCATTACATCCACAGTGGCAAAAAATTGCAATAAAATGCATGGATGCCATCAGCAAATTTCTCTTTTTTTAAAATCATTTATAAGGTTTGAAGGAAAATTAACATTTTTATGAAAAAAATAGACAACATTGAGATGGTGACCATCTCAAAGGACCCCGCTTAAATAATGGACAATAGGATGAAAAGAATTTGAGAGAATTTTACTTTGACCTTGACCTATAACTTAGAAATTCAACCTCATTACCCCTTACATACAGGCATTTTTGTTTAATCTGAGCAAGATTAAGCAAATGGAAAATAATATATGGTCTAAAACTGATTATAAAGAGATCCGCTATGACCTTCACATTGACTTGGTTCAAAGTCATTGCACGGCGTTGACCAAAAAGCTCTGTTAAGTAAAGAACTAGCCAAATAGGGATAAGTGTGGAGTATATATATGCTCTTTATATATTGATTTTTGTGTGATCCGATATGACAGTGACACTTGACCTACAAACATCATTCAAGATTACTGCACACCCTTTAATCAAAGGCACCATATGGGTGAAGTATGAAACAGATTAGAGAAAAAGAGAGAAAAGATATGCTCTGGACAAGGAATTTTCATATAATCTGCTATGTCCTTCACATGTGACCTTAAAAATTGGTTCATGGTCAAAACAATATGCTCTGAAAAAAAATGATTTTTACGTGGTTGAATATGACCTTGACCTTGACTCACAAACTTTATTTAAGGTCACTGCACAATCTTTAATCATAGACACTCTGTGAGTGAAATAGGAGCCAGATTGGACCAAGGGGAGAGAAGATATGCCCCGGACAAGGATTTTATATATAATTCTGCTATGACCTTAACCTTACACCTAGAAACATGATTCAAGGTCACTGCGCACCCTTTACCCAAAGGCACTCCGTGGGTGAAGTATGAGCCAGGTTTGGCCAAGGGGAGAGAAGATATGCTCTGGACAAGCGATCTCGGACGGACAGACGGGCGAAAAGACGGACAACAAATAAACAATGTCATTTATTTTTTAAAACTCTATGAAATGTCTTGGCATACCAATTTATCAATCAAAAGAAACAGAAGTAAACCGGTTTGAAAACAAACAATATTTTGAAAATTTATTTCAAAATTTGCATGAAATAAAGACAGTTCATAACTTATGTAAAAACTGATCAAAACATTAAAGAAAGCCCTATTTTTTTTCTACGAGAGCAAATGAGGATATCAAAATGGGTTTAGATACATTTTAAATAACTTTAAATATGAAATATTTCGGGAGGAAGCGTATGCAGAGTATGACCAAATAATGCACGTCCAGTGTCGAGAGCGGGAATTAAACTCACGACCCGGAGTACGATAGTGCAGTGTCCTGTATATACAGTCCCTGAAACGATCTACTTTCCCATTCTTGTGTTCGCTCACCGTTCGCTCATCGTGCGCTCAGCGTGCGTTCACCGTATGTTCATCGTTTACAGTTCTGCAATCTCCACTTCGCTCATCGTTCACAAAGCGTTCACCGAGCGCACACATAGCATTCAGTGTGTGCTCAGCAATCGTTCAGCGTTCACCCACCGTTCATGTTTATTTCATCTCCATTGCCATTCGGGAAGATCAATTTAGGAAACATGAAAACAAAAATTAACGACGGGAAATTCCTTTAAATTAGTGTGAATGTCATTTTGTTTAAAATAACATCAGGATTATTGGCAGTAAGTAAATAAACTCATTATGAATTGATTCGCAAAAATTCTTTTCTTTATATGAAACCTCTGTCTGAAAAGATCAAACTTCGCTGTGACACTAATAAAATAAACGGAAATAACAAGTTTAAATGAATATATTTCAATTTTCTAAAAAAAAAAAAAAAAAAAATACTATAGTCTTCATTTAAACAATAAAATGTTTTCTTTGGTGATTCATGCGGTATATGAAGGTGGAGACATTGCAGAAAAAATACATAACCTGCGTTAGAGGGTTATGTAAATTTTTTTTTTGCAATGATCGCTACCTTCATAACCCGCATGTATCACGAAAGAAAGCATTTTATTGTTTATATGTACATCTTTATTTTAACAAATTGATAAATTGATTGTAAAATGTAAGTTAAATTAACTAAATCACTGTTGATGTACATCAGTACGTTAGCTATAAGAAACAGCCAAATCGTCTCCTATGGGAATTTGAGTCCGACATCATCATGATCATCATTTCGTACAGTCCGTAATTTTGCTTAGGGCGCTGTATGTTTAGACCAATCGATATAAACGGGGCGTATAAATTTCCCTGTCAGTTTAAGTCGCTGTAGGTTTCAATTAATCAATAAACGGGGCTTTAGATTTCAGTCTGGCTGTTTCTATAGAGCTATGAATAGACCCCTTCACGATAACTGCGGTACTGCTCTCTTGCAGGGCAAATTGATATACTTTGCTAAAGTTTTAGTACGTATTGAACATTGGTCCACTTTTTAGAGAGGTGTTAATGCATAATGGATCATTTTTATTCACAACAAAGAAATCGTTATACCGGTGAATTAAAATTTGATCGGCAAATCGTGATGTTTGAGCGCTTTTTTCTGGAGGTATTTCTTTGTCATTTGTATTTTATGTGGAATCCATAATCAATTTTTAATATCAATCTTCATATATCATGTTTAAAATATGTTTCTGAAGCATTGTTATTTGCAAATTTATAGGACTATTTGAAATTAAAAAAAATTGCAATTTGTTTCTTGATAAACAAGACTTTTTTTCATTTTTAGGAATCTCTTATAGTTATTAATTTACCAAACGAAATACGCAACATATGTTTTAATGCAGTGTTTTAGAAACACCAAATTACACATGTACAATGAAAAGGTTTTTTCCAGAAATCGGTGGACATCGAAGGTTTCAAATAAGAAGTTTCCATTTACACGAAAGTAGTCCTAAATTTTGACTTTTGTTGCATTTTATTATATTTTTAAATAATTCATTTGATATTTAAGTAAAATAAAAGAATAATGATATTATGGTGGCATATTTCTGCCATCCACATAATTTTGGGTCCACATAGCATATCACGTAAAGTCAAGATAACTATCTCGTCAAGTCGAGATAACTTTCTTGTTTCTCGATCAAGACCGACTTTTTGTTGGTATAGCTATCTCGATAATTTATCTTGTATCTTGACTAAAATTCGTGGCATTTGCAAATACTGCCGTTCACAAAACAAGATATAAAGTTATAAACATATATTTGATAATAGAAGTTTGGAACTCATTACCCAGGACTCTTTTGATCTGCATAGAGGTCCGAAGTCTCCATATCAGATCAGTTGTACTGGTATATAACTGTATATAATGTGTAAACTGCATATGGATTATTTTTACTTCATATAAAATTTATATAGTTCAAGCACTTGTTAATACAATATTTAACACGGATGAATGCTCCCTTCTCTAATGTTTTCTCTGGATATTCTCATGTTAAATTTAAATTTAAAATCAAATTTGAACTGAATGCATGGTTATGATGCCCACTAACTCCTCTACCTTCATTGTGAAATTCATGGCCCCTGGGTCACCTCTGTCAACTCTCATGGATTGTTATATTTAGTATTGGTACCTGAGACAGATCTTGTTGTATAAAGCGTTTTCAGAAATTGTGGATTGAAATATTTAGTGCCCATGGGCCACATCACTCACCTGAGCAACAACAGCATTATATATTAATATCGGCTTTATTAAAAATTGGTTAAATATAATGACAATTAATAGGTCTGATTTGATTACTGAGATAAGAACACATACTGAAAAACATTTTTAGTAAATCAAAGCATATTTCATTGAACTTTAAAGTTGTTTAAATGTAAATAAAAAATAGTGTGTTTTAGTTTTATTTCTATTTAAAAAACAGGCATCAATTTAATAGGGAGACTGCTTGTATGATCATGTGGAGAAAGAAACCAGAGCAGATAAGTTATTATTTGCTTACTTTTTTAATGAAGACAGATGAAGAGTTTCAGAGTCGACTTAGTCTTTGTAGCATAACGTGTAGAGTGTGATGGTTTTACAGATTTTAGCTTTAATGTTTTTTTAACTAAGACGAATTATATGAGTCCCTTCTAAAATTTAACAAATTCAGTTTCTGTGTTGTTTCAGAGGTCTAACATCATGATCATTTTGTGTTTACACCGTACCAAGATGGGTACCTTTCAGTCCTGTTTCCATGAATGAGGCTTATGCGTTTCTTTAAAAGATCAAGACGGTCCCTGAGGACTTTGGTTATTAAAAATTGTTGTTATTTCACATTATCCATTTTCTGTTGTTTTGTTCTGGGTTGGATTTATTTCCAAATAAGTCGAAAAGTTAAATCCAAGTCATCGATCTTGGAAAGAGCTTTCTGGTTGGATAATATCTCGAACAAATTTCATGTAAATGACATTTTTAAAGTGTAGTTCTGTACTTTGACTATGTACGAGGGTTCGATTACCTCCCTAGGCATAACTGAAGCTGGTGCAAAGTAGGCAGATAGCCTAGTGGCCCCGCATAGTAAGAACTGCACAATTATATTTATGTTATGTGAGTCACAAACTACATGTACCTATAAATAATATTGGGGGGATTTAACTCCTGCTTGAAAAAGACTACATAATTAAATATATTTTCACTATATGTATTGTACTGGCATTACTGTGTATATCAACAATGTAGTGACATTGCTGTGTGTATCAACAATGTAGTGACATTGCTGTGTGTATCAACAATGTAGTGGCATTGCTGTGTGTATTAATATGTAGTGACATTGCTGTGTGCATCAACAATGTAGTGGTATTGCTGTGTGTATCAAGAATGTAGTGACATTGCTGTGTGTATCCACAATGTAGTGACTTTGCTGTGTGTATTAATATGTAGTGACATTGCTGTCTGTATCAACAATGTAGTGGTATTGCTGTGTGTATCAACAATGTATTGACATTGCTGTGTGTATGTATCAACAATGTAGTGGTATTACTGTGTGTTTCAACAATGTAGTGACATTGCTGTGTGTCTCTACAATGTAGTGACATTGCTGTGTGTATCAACAATGTAGTGGTATTACTGTGTGTATCAACAATGTATTGACATTGCTGTGTGTATTTATCAACAATGTTGTGGTATTACTGTGTGTTTCAACAATGTAGTGACATTGCTGTGTGTCTCAACAATGTAGTGACATTGCTGTGTGTCTCAACAATGTAGTGACATTGCTGTGTGTATGTATCAACAAAGTAGTGACTTTGCTGTGTGTATTTATGTATTGACATTGCTGTGTGTATGTATCAACAATGTATTGACATTGCTGTGTGTATCAACAAAGTAGTGACTTTCTGAGTGTATCAACAATGTAGTAACTTGCTGAGTGTATATATTAACATTGTAGTGACTAATGTATATGTTATAATGATAATATCTTGTTGTGTGTATTAACAATGTAGTGACTTGTGTATGTTATAATGATACATGATTCTCTTTGCTGTCTGTCGGTATGTCTATCTGCCTGCCTGCCTCTCTTTCTCTCTCTCTCTCTCTCTCTCTCTCTCTCTCTCTCTCTCTCTCTCTCTCTCTCTCTCTCTTCAAATCAATATACATCTAATGTACCTAAATTGTTTATCCTTTTCACCATTATGATATATGCTGTGTGAATGATGGAGAAAACAATAAAACAGGAATATAAAAGAGATAAAAAATAGACTAAGATCAATGTTAAGTTTAGCCTCAGTCACAACTGGCCGTACGTGCTTGGTGATCGTGCGTGTGCTAAGGGTTTTGCCAGTCGTGACTCCCGTGGCTGGTCGTAGCGTTAAAAATCGTTACGGTATTGAAGTGAATGCGAGTGTATTGTAAGACAAACGGACGTTTGACGTGCCAGTCCAAGGTGTGTCGCACATTTTTGTGTTAAGACGGGTTGCCACTCGCAACGTGCGATGCCCGTAGGAACCGTACTTCCGTCTTACGATTGTCTTGCACCAGACATACGTTTGCCTTGCGAACGGCAGCAATAACATCCGCGTCGTAGGTTACCTGCAAGTCAATCGTACCGACTTCTTAATGTGCCCTACGACAGCTGCACGCACAATTATTAGTTTTTAGTTAAATAAAGAACAGTTTTCTCTAGACATGTACTGAAATATATCTACTGTAAGCAAGTAAATATTGAAACGTCAAAAAGAACTCGTAGGAAAAAAAAGACTATGATTCTGTAATTGCTGCGTTGGTGATTAAATTAGCTAAACTTGTCGACACAAATTAAGAATGTTTTGAAATCATAATTTATCTTTTGAATTGAATTGAATTGAATTGAACATATTTTATTGTATATATATAAGGATACATATACAAATGGTTCGGACACAAGTTCTGACAACTTACTAGGTCTTTACCATAAATAGAAAAATTATACAAAACGTACAACTGTTATAACATGATATTAAATTGTTATTACAATAAAAATAAGTGATATATACGAGAATAAGAAACAAGCACATAAACTACATTATACAAATCTACCAGTTTCGTTGATATACAATTGAACTAATGAGAATAATTGTTTGTTAATTTCAATGGATGACTCTTCGCCCCATAATAAAAGATGAGTATTAATTATACGAAAATGGTCTAGTTGTAGCAGATTAAGAAAAAAATTATTTCTAGCGATAGTATAATTTTTGCATTTGAAGAAAAAATGGTAAGCATCATCGGGTGAACCACACCTACAATTACCGCTTTCAATAATATTTATTCTGTGTAAATCATAATTGAGTATGCAATGGTGTCTTAGCTTGGTATGTATTATGTTTAGCTTGCGCTTACCATGTGTAAAGAAGGAGGGAGCTTTAGCTATGCTTTTAGTTTTATATAATGAATTCTTAAATCTTTGTATGGAAGTTTCATTTCTTACTCCTATGCTTAATGTATTCCACAATTGAATAGTGTCAGGTATAAATGATTTCTTAAATAATTCTGTTCTACACCTAGGTAAACTATAATTTTCAATGTTCCTAGTTCTATATGCAGAATCGTTACTCCTAGTATTGGGAATAATCTGAGACAAATATTCGGGGACACACTTATTGTGGATCTTGTACATAGTGGTAAGTTTAGACGTCATTCTTCTAGCTGAAAGAGTTTCCCAGCCCGTTTCAAAATATAAGGATGTTTTTGAAGCAATAATTGGTAACCCTGTAACAATGCGGGCAGCGTATAACTGAACTTTCTCTAATTTGTCAATGTCATGTTGGCTACAGCCATCCCAAACAACTGAGGCATATTCGAGAATTGGCCTTACAAATGTAATGTACATTTTGGAAAGGCTGTTTTTTTCCAAGACTAAATTTAAGTTTTTCCAAGATACCTAATTTTTTTAGTGCTTTGTTAACTATAATATTTATGTGCTCTGACCATTTTAGATCGCTTGCTAGATGTAAACCTAAGTGTTTGTTTGTTGAGATATATTCTAACAATGCCGAAAAAATATTTCGGGTAATTCGTAGCTTGATTTTGTGGTGAAAAAGACAGCCTTAGTTTTGTTTTGATTAAATTTAAGTAACCATCGACTAGACCACTGTTCCAAAATGTACAAATTATGATTGATATTGTGTTCAATGCTAGAAAAATCATGCGATGCATATTGATACAATTTTTATCTGCGAAAAGTCGACAAAATGATAACATATTGTTTGAGACATCATTAACATATATCAAAAAGAGCAAGGGTCCTAACACTGAACCTTGCGGTACACCAGATTTTATACAAGTATTAGATGATAAAACATCTTTGTACATTACTTTTTGACTTCTATTACATAAATAACTTTTAAACCATTGTAAAACATTGCCGGTTATTCCGTATGTTTCTAATTTAAAAAGGAGACCTTTGTGCCAAACTCTATCAAAAGCTTTTGATAAGTCACAAAAAACTATACAACATGATTTCCCGTCATCAATACTTTTCACAATATTGTGATATGTTTCAATTAACTGGTACACAGTTGAGTAGCCGGGAATCTATCTTTTGTATCTAAAACCATAAAATATTGAAAACTTTTCTGAAATCTAGAAGTAAGTCTGCAATAATCTATTATCAGCAAATTAATTATTAACTGATAATATTTTTGGACAATGTAATATCTTTAAACGATTTTACAATTTTGTTTACTATTTGTTGAACTTAACAATATCTTCAAAAAAAGCTTTGACAAAACTTTCAATTAAAGTAAAGAAAGCCATATCGAATTACATTGCATTTACAAATGTTATTATTAAAAGGGTGACATCATTTACACTTCATACATTTTTAAAAAATCAAAGTCTACAAATTATTTTCTGATATTCTGATTTTGATACAATTATGAAAACATTTTATAAAGATTGAATGGTCAAATGAGATGATAATCAATAATTTCAAAATGGAGAAAGTACTTTGTTTACAAACAAAAATTACATACTCATGAAAACAACAACTTTTTCCAGTAGGGTGTGTTAGAGTTTTACGTGTAGTTGGTTTTTACTTAGTTAAATATATCGTTTTCGCGTAAAGATCATTTTCCTCTCCTTACTCCAAAAACGTATATGATTCTATCTTAACACGCTTGCAGGTCAAAGTGATTGAAAAAATCATATGACTTTTTTCTACTTCTACTACAGTAACTTATAATATGTACTTCAATATTCAGTTCCTTCTTGTCCCGTTTTTTCTTCTTTGCCTTCCATCTTTTTGTCCAAATGTTTGAATTTGGTTTTTAGAAGAGGGTTTAATACTAGAATCTTTAATTTGATTTTGATGAATGGTTAAACTGTTGAATCTCTTATCCTTTTTTCATAATCATTCTTTATTAAAAAAAAAAACTTGTTTATGGGCGATTCGCACGCACCACGAGCAATTGGTGTACGCATGACGTTAGTGTGAAGTACGTTTACTGTGCGTTCAATTTATATGTTGATGGTGAGCACATGCGACCTGCAGTCAACGTACGTATAAGGCAAGGGACAAGTGAGATCTCCTTACATCATTCGTGCAATTCAAATCGCACGGTCATATTAAGTGTTCCTTGAGTGAAGCGCAAGTGCAGCGTACGTTTTTAGATCTCGCAAGGAAACCGTGGTGATTGTTGTGCATGTCCAACAGCCACCGTGCGTGCTTACGGGAAGCGTACGTCCTACCAAAATCGTAAGATGCACTTGCATGTCTCGCAAGAATTTCATTAAAATCCACCCCTAGACAACCCGTAGAAGCACGAACGACCAGTTGTGACAAATATCTAGAGTTACAATTATTCCTATTAAGTTTATTTTCGAAGCAAAATCACAGAAGTTAAGCTGAGCAGCACGTGGTGCATCTCGGGGTCTGATCTAAAAAGATTAATTTCAATTGACGGGGTAGCACTTGTGTATACATTATTATAAACTGCTAGGTTTGATTTAGTTTACATTCCATTGTTGTCCATTTTAACACTCCTAAAACTTATTATTTGATATACAATCAACAGGTATGACATTATGCTCTCTCTCTCTCTCTCTCTCTCTCTCTCTCTCTCTCTCTCTCTCTCTCAGCGCCGATCACCGAAAAATCAGTACGACGTCTATCTAAACTCACACGTAAAGCAGTGTCCAAAAAAGATGTATACTCAGTATTAAATCACATAATTAATATAAATACTATGATAATGTTCATTATATTTGTAGAAATTAGAAAATAAATAAATGCATAAAATAAACGAATTCGTTATGCGCTCGCGTTTGCACCAATGCGCGCCGTACAATCACCGTTCACTTGTTGTTTGTTAACCGTTTGCCCACCCTGCATGAAGGAAACTACATGAATAGACAGATAACAATGAATGCAAAATCAACAAACGTCAAAGATAATTAAAACCAAGATAATGTAGAATGTTTCAAGGGCTGTATATAGCCTTCCCCCCCCTCTCTCTCTCTCTCTCTCTCTCTCTCTCTCTCTCTCTCTCTCTCTCTCTCTCTCTCTCTCTTTACGCGTGCTGGGGGACTCCGTTCTCTCGTTCGATTGCTCTCTTTCTCTCTATCGATATCATTATGTAATACAGTGGGAATATATATATAGTGCTTATAAAAATTACCTTTGTGGAAACAGTGTAAAGTATTGCTAAATTTTTGACAGCTAGTAACTTTGATGTTTGTATTAGTTGTGTGTTGTGACTTGCTGTGTTGTGTGTGGGATAATGAGACTCTCTCTCTCTCTCTCTCTCTCTCTCTCTCTCTCTCTCTCTCTCTCTCTCTCTCTCTCTCAAAAACATTGAGTTTGAAACTTTTTACATGAAAACATGCAGTCAGGTTATTACAGATACCGGTATATCGACAATATTGTAACGTCTGTTTCTAATTGTGTGTAATACCTTGCACGGCACCACTACTCTAAAGCATCGTTGGCGCACATATTTGCAGTAACAATAAGTCGATTGTGCATGCACAGACCTCTCGAAGTTCAAAAATATTGGGATGTCACTGCGTCTCTGTCGCGCTCTCACTGCGCATACACAACATTTGAACGTGTTTTTCATTTTCGTGCGTTCACACAGCGACCTCAAAGAGCTGTAGTTGCGTTTACGGCGCTCTCTTTGCGTTTCTTCTGCGTTCAGTTTTCTTAACAAGAACATTTCTGCGGATTTTATATAATAATACCTTTTTTACAGGCAAAAGGGGAATTTTTTTCTATTTAAAATGATAATCGTCTTTCGTATAATATTTTAGAAGCGTAACGTTTTTCAAAATGGGAGAATGGCTGGGGGATTTTGTTTTCATCAAAAATATATTGACCCACCTTGTAAAATGTACTTGTTTGTTTTCAGTGTTTAGAATATGTTACAATTGTCAAATATATGTAGCTGCGTTAACCATGGTTCACAGTGTAAATTACAACAGTTTTAGTCAATAAAGTTTTATAAAAGATACACTAAGTGATACACTCATTGTTTTGATCACTTTAGGAAATTATTCACTTGTCCTTGGCTTAAAAGTAAATTTACACCGGTTTACATAATTCACGGGTGATCATTCTAAATTTCTATAACTTCATTCCGAAAAAAGAAACTTTTAAAAAAATTTTAATGTTTAATAAACTATATTAATGTATTTTCGAGATTTATTACAACTTATTTCTTATTTTAAAACATGTCGCGTATTCTATATTATGCGGATTAAAGGGAAATTAATTGTTGTGTTTGCACTTGTGTGTTTCTACATGTAACGTTACATTCTAAGGTTTTTTTTCGGAATGAAGTTATAGAAATTTAGAATGAAGAAACGCAAAGAGAGCGCAGTAAACGCAACTACAGCTCTTTGAGGTCGCTGTGTGAACGCACGAAAATGAAAAACACGTTCAAATGTTGTGTATGCGCAGTGAGAGCGCGACAGAGACGCAGTGACATCCCAATATTTTTGAACTTCGAGAGGTCTGTGCATGCACAATCGACTTATTGTTACTGCAAATATGTGCGCCAACGGAGCTTTAGAGTAGTGGTGCCGTGCAAGGTATTACACAAAATTAGAAACAGACGTTACAATATTGTCGATATACCGGTATCTGTAATAACCTGACTGCATGTTTTCATGTAAAAAGTTTCAAACTCAATGTTTTTGAGAGAGAGAGAGAGAGAGAGAGAGAGAGAGAGAGAGAGAGTCTCATTATCCCACACACAACACAGCAAGTCACAACACACAACTAATACAAACATCAAAGTTACTAGCTGTCAAAAATCTAGCAATACTTTACACTGTTTCCACAAAGGTAATTTTTATAAGCACTATATATATATTCCCACTGTATTACATAATGATATCGATAGAGAGAAAGAGAGCAATCGAACGAGAGAACGGAGTCCCCCAGCACGCGTAAAGAGAGAGAGAGGGAGAGAGAGGGGGGAAGGCTATATACAGCCATTGAAACATTCTACATTATCTTGGTTTTAATTATCTTTGACGTTTGTTGATTTTGCATTCATTGTTATCTGTTTTTTCATGTAGTTTCCTTCATGCAGGGTGGGCAAACGGTTAACAAACAACAAGTGAACGGTGATTGTACGGCGCGCATTGGTGCAAACGCGAGCGCATAACGAATTTGTTTATTTTATGCATTTATTTATTTTCTAATTTCTACAAATATAATGAACATTATCATAGTATTTAATTATGTGATTTAATACTGAATATACATCTTTTTTGGACACTGCTTTACGTGTGATTTTAGATAGACGTCGTACTGATTTTTCGGTGATCGGCGCTGAGAGAGAGAGAGAGAGAGAGAGAGAGAGAGAGAGAGAGAGAGAGAGAGAAAGAGAGAGAGAGAGAGAGCATAATGTCATACCTGTTGATTGTATATCAAATAATAAGTTTTAGGAGTGTTAAAATGGACAACAATGGAATGTAAACTAAATCAAACCTAGCAGTTTATAATAATGTATACACAAGTGCTACCCCGTCAATTGAAATTAATCTTTTTAGATCAGACCCCGAGATGCACCACGTGCTGCTCAGCTTAACTACTGTGATTTTGCTTCGAAAATAAACTTAATAGGAATAATTGTAACTCTAGATATTTGTCACAACTGGTCGTTCGTGCTTCTACGGGTTGTCTAGGGGTGGATTTTAATGAAATTCTTGCGAGACATGCAAGTGCATCTTACGATTTTGGTAGGACGTACGCTTCCCGTAAGCACGCACGGTGGCTGTTGGACATGCACAACAATCACCACGGTTTCCTTGCGAGATCTAAAAACGTACGCTGCACTTGCGCTTCACTCAAGGAACACTTAATATGACCGTGCGATTTGAATTGCACGAATGATGTAAGGAGATCTCACTTGTCCCTTGCCTTATACGTACGTTGACTGCAGGTCGCATGTGCTCACCATCAACATATAAATTGAACGCACAGTAAACGTACTTCACACTAACGTCATGCGTACACCAATTGCTCGTGGTGCGTGCGAATCGCCCAAAAAAAAGTTTTTTTTTTTAATAAAGAATGATTATGAAAAAAAGGATAAGAGATTCAACAGTTTAACCATTCATCAAAATCAAATTAAAGATTCTAGTATTAAACCCTCTTCTAAAAACCAAATTCAAACATTTGGACAAAAAGATGGAAGGCAAAGAAGAAAAAACGGGACAAGAAGGAACTGAATATTGAAGTACATATTATAAGTTACTGTAGTAGAAGTAGAAAAAAGTCATATGATTTTTTCAATCACTTTGACCTGCAAGCGTGTTAAGATAGAATCATATACATTTTTGGAGTAAGGAGAGGAAAATGATCTTTACGCGAAAACGATATATTTAACTAAGTAAAAACCAACTACACGTAAAACTCTAACACACCCTACTGGAAAAAGTTGTTGTTTTCATGAGTATGTAATTTTTGTTTGTAAACAAAGTACTTTCTCCATTTTGAAATTATTGATTATCATCTCATTTGACCATTCAATCTTTATAAAATGTTTTCATAATTGTATCAAAATCAGAATATCAGAAAATAATTTGTAGACTTTGATTTTTTAAAAATGTATGAAGTGTAAATGATGTCACCCTTTTAATAATAACATTTGTAAATGCAATGTAATTCGATATGGCTTTCTTTACTTTAATTGAAAGTTTTGTCAAAGCTTTTTTTGAAGATATTGTTAAGTTCAACAAATAGTAAACAAAATTGTAAAATCGTTTAAAGATATTACATTGTCCAAAAATATTATCAGTTAATAATTAATTTGCTGATAATAGATTATTGCAGACTTACTTCTAGATTTCAGAAAAGTTTTCAATATTTTATGGTTTTAGATACAAAAGATAGATTCCCGGCCACTCAACTGTGTACCAGTTAATTGAAACATATCACAATATTGTGAAAAGTATTGATGACGGGAAATCATGTTGTATAGTTTTTTGTGACTTATCAAAAGCTTTTGATAGAGTTTGGCACAAAGGTCTCCTTTTTAAATTAGAAACATACGGAATAACCGGCAATGTTTTACAATGGTTTAAACGTTATTTATGTAATAGAAGTCAAAAAGTAATGTACAAAGATGTTTTATCATCTAATACTTGTATAAAATCTGGTGTACCGCAAGGTTCAGTGTTAGGACCCTTGCTCTTTTTGATATATGTTAATGATGTCTCAAACAATATGTTATCATTTTGTCGACTTTTCGCAGATAAAAATTGTATCAATATGCATCGCATGATTTTTCTAGCATTGAACACAATATCAATCATAATTTGTACATTTTGGAACAGTGGTCTAGTCGATGGTTACTTAAATTTAATCAAAACAAAACTAAGGCTGTCTTTTTCACCACAAAATCAAGCTACGAATTACCCGAAATATTTTTTTCAGCATTGTAAGTTAGAATATATCTCAACAAACAAACACTTAGGTTTACATCTAGCAAGCGATCTAAAATGGTCAGAGCACATAAATATTATAGTTAACAAAGCACTAAAAAAATTAGGTATCTTGGAAAAACTTAAATTTAGTCTTGGAAAAAAACAGCCTTTCCAAAATGTACATTACATTTGTAAGGCCAATTCTCGAATATGCCTCAGTTGTTTGGGATGGCTGTAGCCAACATGACATTGACAAATTAGAGAAAGTTCAGTTATACGCTGCCCGCATTGTTACAGGGTTACCAATTATTGCTTCAAAAACATCCTTATATTTTGAAACGGGCTGGGAAACTCTTTCAGCTAGAAGAATGACGTCTAAACTTACCACTATGTACAAGATCCACAATAAGTGTGTCCCCGAATATTTGTCTCAGATTATTCCCAATACTAGGAGTAACGATTCTGCATATAGAACTAGGAACATTGAAAATTATAGTTTACCTAGGTGTAGAACAGAATTATTTAAGAAATCATTTATACCTGACACTATTCAATTGTGGAATACATTAAGCATAGGAGTAAGAAATGAAACTTCCATACAAAGATTTAAGAATTCATTATATAAAACTAAAAGCATAGCTAAAGCTCCCTCCTTCTTTACACATGGTAAGCGCAAGCTAAACATAATACATACCAAGCTAAGACACCATTGCATACTCAATTATGATTTACACAGAATAAATATTATTGAAAGCGGTAATTGTAGGTGTGGTTCACCCGATGATGCTTACCATTTTTTCTTCAAATGCAAAAATTATACTATCGCTAGAAATAATTTTTTTCTTAATCTGCTACAACTAGACCATTTTCGTATAATTAATACTCATCTTTTATTATGGGGCGAAGAGTCATCCATTGAAATTAACAAACAATTATTCTCATTAGTTCAATTGTATATCAACGAAACTGGTAGATTTGTATAATATAGTTTATGTGCTTGTTTCTTATTCTCGTATATATCACTTATTTTTATTGTAATAACAATTTAATATCATGTTATAACAGTTGTACGTTTTGTATAATTTTTCTATTTATGGTAAAGACCTAGTAAGTTGTCAGAACTTGTGTCCGAACCATTTGTATATGTATCCTTATATATATACAATAAAATATGTTCAATTCAATTCAATTCAATTCAAAAGATAAATTATGATTTCAAAACATTCTTAATTTGTGTCGACAAGTTTAGCTAATTTAATCACCAACGCAGCAATTACAGAATAATAGTCTTTTTTTTCCTACGAGTTCTTTTTGACGTTTCAATATTTACTTGCTTACAGTAGATATATTTCAGTACATGTCTAGAGAAAAACTGTTCTTTATTTAACTAAAAACTAATAATTGTGCGTGCAGCTGTCGTGGGGCACATTAAGAAGTCGGTACGATTGACTTGCAGGTAACCTACGACGCGGATGTTATTGCTGCCGTTCGCAAGGCAAACGTATGTCTGGTGCAAGACAATCGTAAGACGGAAGTACGGTTCCTACGGGCATCGCACGTTGCGAGTGGCAACCCGTCTTTAAACAAAATTGTACGACACACCTTGGACTGGCACGTCAAACGTCCGTTTGTCTTACAATACACTCGCATTCACTTCAATACCGTAACGATTTTTAACGCTACGACCAGCCACGGGAGTCACGACTGGCAAAACCCTTAGCACACGCACGATCACCAAGCACGTACGGCCAGTTGTGACTGAGGCTAAACTTAACATTGATCTTAGTCTATTTTTTATCTCTTTTATATTCCTGTTTTATTGTTTTCTCCATCATTCACACAGCATATATCATAATGGTGAAAAGGATAAACAATTTAGGTACATTAGATGTATATTGATTTGAAGAGAGAGAGAGAGAGAGAGAGAGAGAGAGAGAGAGAGAGAGAGAGAGAGGCAGGCAGATAGACATACCGACAGACAGCAAAGAGAATCATGTATCATTATAACATACACAAGTCACTACATTGTTAATACACACAACAAGATATTATCATTATAACATATACATTAGTCACTACAATGTTAATATATACACTCAGCAAGTCACTACATTGTTGATACACTCAGAAAGTCACTACTTTGTTGATACACACAGCAATGTTAATACATTGTTGATACATACACACAGCAATGTCAATACATAAATACACACAGCAAAGTCACTACTTTGTTGATACATACACACAGCAATGTCACTACATTGTTGAGACACACAGCAATGTCACTACATTGTTGAGACACACAGCAATGTCAATACATTGTTGAAACACACAGTAATACCACAACATTGTTGATACATACACACAGCAATGTCAATACATTGTTGATACACACAGTAATACCACTACATTGTTGATACACACAGCAATGTCACTACATTGTAGAGACACACAGCAATGTCACTACATTGTTGAAACACACAGTAATACCACTACATTGTTGATACATACACACAGCAATGTCAATACATTGTTGATACACACAGCAATACCACTACATTGTTGATACACACAGCAATGTCACTACATATTTATACACACAGCAAAGTCACTACATTGTTGATACACACAGCAATGTCACTACATTCTTGATACACACAGCAATACCACTACATTGTTGATGCACACAGCAATGTCACTACATATTAATACACACAGCAATGCCACTACATTGTTGATACACACAGCAATGTCACTACATTGTTGATACACACAGCAAAGTCCCTACATTGTTGATACACACAGCAATGTCACTACATTCTTGATACACACAGCAATACCACTACATTGTTGATGCACACAGCAATGTCCCTACATATTAATACACACAGCAATGCCACTACATTGTTGATACACAGCAATGTCACTACATTGTTGATACACACAGCAATGTCACTACATTGTTGATACACACAGTAATGCCAGTACAATACATATAGTGAAAATATATTTAATTCTGTAGTCTTCTTCAAGCAGGAGTTAAATCCCCTCAATATTATTTATAGTTACATGTAGTTTGTGTCTCACATAACATAAATATAATTGTGCAGTTCTGACTATGTGGGGCCACTAGGCTATCTGCCTACTTTGCACCAGCTTCAGTTATGCCTAGGGAGGTAATCGAACCCTCGTACATAGTCAAAGTACAGAACTACACTTTAAAAATGTCATTTACATGAAATTTGTTCGAGATATTATCCAACCAGAAAGCTCTTTCCAAGATCGATGACTTGGATTTAACTTTTCGACTTATTTGGAAATAAATCCAACCCAGAACAAAACAACAGAAAATGGATAATGTGAAATAACAACAATTTTTAATAACCAAAGTCCTCAGGGACCGTCTTGATCTTTTAAAGAAACGCATAAGCCTCATTCATGGAAACAGGACTGAAAGGTACCCATCTTGGTACGGTGTAAACACAAAATGATCATGATGTTAGACCTCTGAAACAACACAGAAACTGAATTTGTTAAATTTTAGGAGGGACTCATATAATTCGTCTTAGTTAAAAAAACATTAAAGCTAAAATCCGTAAAACCATCACACTCTACACGTTATGCTACAAAGATAAAGTCGACTCTGAAACTCTTCATCTGTCTTCATTAAAAAGGTAAGCAAATAATAACTTATCTGCTCTGGTTTCTTACTCCACATGATCATACAAGCAGTCTCCCTATTAAATTGATGCCTGTTTTTAATAGAAATAAAACTAAAACACACTATTTTTTATTTACACTTAAGACAGATTAAAGTTCAATGAAATATGCTTTGATTTAATAAAAATGTTTTTCAGTATGTGTTCTTATCTCAGTAATCAAATCAGACCTATTAATTGTCATCATATTTAACCAATTTTTAATAAAGCCGATATTAATATATAATGCTGTTGTTGCTCAGGTGAGTGATGTGGCCCATGGGCACTAAATATTTCAATCCACAATTTCTGAAAACTCTTTATACAACAAGGTGTGTCTCAGGTACCAATACTAAATATAACAATCCATGAGAGTTGACAGAGGTGACCCAGGGGCCATGAATTTCACAATGAAGGTAGAGGAGTTAGTGGGCATCATAACCATGCATTCAGTTCAAATTTGATTTTAAATTTAAATTTAACATGAGAATATCCAGAGAAAACATTAGAGAAGGGAGCATTCATCCGTGTTAAATATTGTATTAACAAGTGCTTGAACTATATAAATTTTATATGAAGTAAAAATAATCCATATGCAGTTTACACATTATATACAGTTATATACCAGTACAACTGATCTGATATGGAGACTTCGGACCTCTATGCAGATCAAAAGAGTCCTGGGTAATGAGTTCCAAACTTCTATTATTAAATATATGTTTATAACTTTATATCTTGTTTTGTGAACGGCAGTATTTGCAAATGCCACGAATTTTAGTCAAGATACAAGATAAATTATCGAGATAGCTATCCCAACAAAAAGTCGGTCTTGATCGAGAAACAAGAAAGTTATCTCGACTTGACGAGATAGTTATCTTGACTTTACGTGATATGCTATGTGGACCCAAAATTATGTGGATGGCAGAAATATGCCACCATAATATCATTATTCTTTTATTTTACTTAAATATCAAATGAATTATTTAAAAATATAATAAAATGCAACAAAGTCAAAATTTAGGACTACTTTCGTGTAAATTGAAACTTCTTATTTGAAACCTTCGATGTCCACCGATTTCTGGAAAAAAAATCTTTTCATTGTACATGTGTAATTTGGTGTTTCTAAAACACTGCATTAAAACATATGTTGCGTATTTCGTTTGGTAAATTAATAACTATAAGAGATTCCTAAAAATGAAAAAAGTCTTGTTTATCAAGAAACAAATTGCAATTTTTTTTAATTTCAAATAGACCTATAAATTTGCAAATAACAATGCTTCAGAAACATATTTTAAACATGATATATGAAGATTGATATTAAAAATTGATTATGGATTACACATAAAATACAAATGACAAAGAAATACCTCCAGAAAAAAGCGCTCAAACATCACGATTTGCCGATCAAATTTTAATTCACCGGTATAACGATTTCTTTGTTGTGAATAAAAATGATCCATTATGCATTAACACCTCTCTAAAAAGTGGACCAATGTTCAATATATCAGCTGTATAATGACTCACAAAGGATATCTGAAAGATCTGTTTATCATTTATTATTCATATTTCTTATGTTTTTGTGAAAGATAAAACTTCATGAATTATTGGCATGATGTTCATAATTGTTAAGATCGCCATTGGGGGTTTATGTATTCTGTTTTTTGCATTACCATTTATTTTCCGGACAAGCCGCCAGTATGAAGCCGCTAGAAAACTCACGATTTAAGTTCATTAAAATTTATTTGCTCTTTCAAAAAATAAAAGAAACACGGTTTTAGTCTTTAAAATAGAACGATAAATAGAGAATCAACAATGGCTGTCAGTAAAAGTAAAACAACGGTATTTGTAAAGGGTGCAACATTTATCGTAAACGTTTTTAATGGCATTGTACAATATAATTACAAATTGAAGTAGTTCAAATAAAACCATGCATATGGAATATTTGTATTTAAATTTTGAGTATCGCACTACGTCACCATCCCGTGATATGCTTAGCTACACCATCAATTTGAGACCTACATGCACATGCAAGTATAAAAAGTTGAAGCTCGCAAAACGGGGAGTGAATATAACAAAATTTCTTATTTCTAAAATTTGAATAGTGATTTGGTGTATCATTTTTTTATATTGATACCCTAATGACACTATCCCTTCATAAGATTAACAATAACATTACATGTATATACATTGCAGGTAAATCTTTAAATAGGATGTAAGAGGTTGAAATGTTGTAAATTGCTTATATCACAGTGATCTCTGATGCATAATTTACCCAGCTTATTTATTAGGGTCTCGCTCTGCGGGCGCCCTATAGTGATCAGTCCGTCCGTCCGTCCGTCCGTCCGTCCGAGATCTCTTGTCCAGAGCATATCTTCTCTCCAATACATTCATTTAACATTTTTCCTTTATGATAAACATACATACCTTGGTGCGCAAACTACGTCTATCCACTAGAATGAAAAAAAAGGCCAGATTATGTTTTGAAACGCCCCCTTTACAGCTTCAGCAGGCTCGTTCACGAAACTTTCCAAAGTTATGACCTAAGTGTTTTACTAAGATTTGACTTAGGAAAAAAGTTAGGAACATCCTAAGATCAACTTAAGACTTGTCTTGAGATGAAGCTCGACGGTAACTTAGGAACATCTTAAGTTAATGGATATCCTAACCTTCTACAACGATTTTTATTTTTCACATTTTTTAAACCGATGTATGAATAATTTCCTAAAGTAATCAAAACAATGAATGTAACTCACTTAGCGTAAAATGAAATGTAAATATTAAAAATAAGAGAATAATTTTATTTCGCCAAACACAGACAGTGTTTGCGAAAAAAAATTAATCTTAATTTGTCAGCTTCCAGGCAGGCTTGTTAAAATAAACATACATGATATAATAAATGACTTTGACCCCCCCCTACCTCCCGGATTGGGAATTTGAGGTTTGTCGGAAATGCTGCAACTGTATAAAATATTACTTTATTCTACCGGTCTTAAGAAAAAACTTCACAGCATTTCCAATATCCCCAAAAACGTGATTTTACAGCCTTACGATGGTCTTAGGACAAGGTATGTGATGTCCTAAAGTTAGGACAAAGTTATGACGGTTCCTAAATTTTAGGAGAGCTTCGAGAAACAGACTTAAAACTAAGACGTATCCTAAGATGTACTTAGGACACACCATAGTCCTTAGATAGCTTCGTAAACATGCCTGCAGGTTTCGATACACAACCAAAAATAGTATGTGTAAGGGGATTTTGCATTGCAGCAGACATGAAAAGTACCCGGATTATAACGGTCAAAAATTGTGCAAGGTGTCCCGAATACTTCAGAATGGAGAAAAAAAAATGTAAACATTTCCCATTATAAATCTCCGTAAGATGTGTTAATTTCTCCGGGTAAAAAGTTTCAATTAATAAATCTTGGATTTTCCCCCTTTTATCGATTTCATTTGTACTTCTTTGAAAGGCATGTACATTTTCGTTAAAATTCGTCAAAAAAGTGAGGGAAGCAGTAACCTTTAGCAGATTATATATGTGATTTACAGAGTAAATGCGCCACAACTTTGACATCTACAATGAAAGGGGATTCATGATGTTACTGAACTGCTGAAACGTTTATGAACGCTATATCTCCGCAAACTTTTGAAAATGACAATAAAATGCTTTCTTTGGTGAATCATAAAGGTAGCGACATTGCAGAAAAATACATAACCGCGTCAGCGGGTTATGTAATTTTTTTTCTACAGTGAGTCTGAAATTATCATGATTTTTTCGTGCAGTCCATGATTTTTCTTAGCTAGGTCTCGTGAAGTTAAACCCAGGGTCGTAAACCAAACCATGGTATAATTTACACAACACCATAAATCAGTTAATAATGTATGGTAAAGCTATGACCTTTTTTATGAACAAACTAATAAACTGCCAGAACAGATTTGCATACATTTAAATAATTTTTGATACAAATTGTAACGTAAATTTCATTTTTCAACAATGTGTCATTGTGTGTTGGAAATATCAAATCGTTCTATGTGGATTTTTAATTACGTTGACATCAACTTGTACGTATACTTGTAATTTAATTTGTTTATTTCATGTTATATATTAATTATATGATTTTAAAAATAATCGTTTACATCTCCCAGGTATGATTCCCTCTATTTCTTACGGAAACTTTAGTTAATAGACCCCTTCACAGTAACTGCAAGGCAAAGTGACATAGTTTGGTGAAATATGACGTAACGTCAATTGTTTAATTTACGTCATTTAATTATCTACGTACTAAAACTTTAGCAAAGTATATCAATTTTCCCTGCAAGAGAGCAGTACCGCAGTTATCGTGAAGGGGTCTATTCATAGCTCTATAGAAACAGCCAGACTGAAATCTAAACGCCCCGTTTATTGATTAATTGAAACCTACAGCGACCTAAACTGACAGGGAAATCTATACACCCCGTTTATATCGATTGGTCGAAACATACAGCGCCCTAAGCAAAATTACGGACTGTACGAAATGATGATCATGATGATGTCGGACTCAAATTCCCATAGAAGACGATTTGGCTGTTTCTTATAGCTAACGTACTGATGTACATCAACAGTGATTTAGTTAATTTAACTTACATTTTACAATCAATTTATCAATTTGTCAAAAGAAAGATGTACATATAAACAATAAAATGCTTTCTTTGGTGATTTTATGAAGGTAGCGATCATTGCAAAAAAATTTACATAACCCTCTAACGCAGGTTATGTATTTTTTCTGCAATGTCTCCACCTTCATATACCGCATGAATCACCAAAGAAAACATTTTATTGTTTAAATGAAGACTATAGTATTTTTTCTTTTTTTTTTTTTTTTTTAGAAAATTTAAATATATTTATTTAAACTTGTTATTTCCGTTTATTTTATTAGTGTCACAGCGAAGTTTGATCTTTTCAGACAGAGGTTTCATATAAAGAAAAGAATTTTTGCGAATCAATTCATAATGAGTTTATTTACTTACTGCCAATAATCCTGATGTTATTTTAAACAAAATGAAATTCACACTAATTTAAAGGAATTTCCCGTCGTTCATTTTTGTTTTCATACTAGAAGAAGGTTAAGGCAGTACAAATATAAACAAGGGGCCCATGGGGCCACATCGCTCACCTGAGTAACAATGGCTTTATATTGGCGTTCAAAGGATATTGTGCCATATGGCCCCTCTGTAGACTAACAAATAATAAATACCGTAAAGTATTCGAATTTTACATTTATTTTTTGCATACACTCAATATTTGACACTGTACCTTTATGAAATACCATTTTTACCATAATAAGAATATGCAAGATATAAAGCTAATTTTTTTTGTAAGGGAACACTGTTAACTTCCAATTCCCTTTTTTTTTAGTTCTGCCTCCCCCCCCCCTCCCCCACTTTATAAAACGATCAAAATATATGAGCATATAGAAATATTTATGTCTTCAACTACTTTCTAAGTATTGTATTTTATTTTTAAAAAATCCTATATGTGAGCGACGAAAATTGTACCTCACTGCGTTCAAATTAAAAACATTCAAAAATTTAATTGGTCTGCCCCATTATAAACGATTGTTGCTTACCTGACGTGAACTCGTGTGACGTTTTATAACCTTACTCACTTGATCGATGAATACACTCGAATGAAAAATGTCGTCATGTGATATGTGCAAACAAAAGCTATTATAATCAATGTATTGACAGGCGTATAACTATTTACTAAGACCCACCCATTATTTTCATCTTCATTCAAAAACAAATGGCTACAAACCAAGATGATTTTCCGATATAATATTTTTTTAAGAATAGCAATAATGCATTTATCTCCGTAACAGTAATGTGTCAGAACTATGGAAACTGTTTTAAAGACGTCGTTTTTATTTACTCGTGTCTGAAAAACTATCAAACTTGATGTAGATTTCATATTATTGATCGTAAGAGCGGGACCCAGAAAGTAGTTACAGCATATCATCATTTTAATTTTTCTTTACAAGTATTAAACGTTTAGCGAGACATTTCTAATGATCAACCAAAATTTCAGCGTCAATCGTAGAATTATAAGCAATTCTAGGTTTGAGTCATTTTTTTTTGTTCACAAGAGTTTATTACATTCAACTAAGATTTTTAAACTTGGTATTTCCTATTCAGCATTTAAAATGTAAATGAACAAAAGCATGACCTTAGCTCTGTGTAAAAACATAGAATTGTGGGCAAAGCTCTGTATCTTGCTTATAATTCGAAGCCTGACACTCAAATATGTTTAGTATTGAATAGTAGAAAATTGTAAACAATTAAAACAGAAGAAACATGCACTAAAACAAAGAAGGAGCACAATTTATTTTTCAAAATGAATCATATATATATACCTACATATTTCCGTCAGCGATATTAAACTCTGTTTAAAATGAAGAGACTATAGAGAAAATGCTCAGCATCCTAACAAAACACATTGCATTAATCAACCATTACGCAAAGATCGTAACGAATTGCCGATTGATGAATTGTATTAAATATGTATGTTGTTAATGCATCAGATTTTGCGCAGGTAAACAGTAAACTGTCTGACTTACTAAGTCTATGTTTGATTTGATACGTAAAAATTACAAAATACAGGCGACAGTTCCCAGGTTACAAAGCATAAATTATGAAATAGAAACGATAATCAAAACAAGCTAACATAACACAACCGTCAAATGTAAAAACTGTCAACGCATTGAAATATTTAACCTCAATTTACTTCACAATATCGACACCAATGTATCTTGCATGTTTCAAAGATTCCCTTCGCACACGTACGCGAACTGTTGCACAACAAACAAATTCATCTCTGTCAGATCGACCCATTTGTTCATATACCCAACATGGCCGCTTCAAAGAGGTTTTCGAAGTTTAAACTGATTGAAGCCCACCCACCCCCCTTTCCCATTATTACTATTTTTCTAATAACTGAAATATGATACAAAATTAGCTCTTAATTTTTGCAATTTATATTTTTCCTTTCCATAAGGATGATTTATGCTAAATAACGTTGAGTTTGACTCAGTAGTTCTTGAGAAGATTTTTGAAAATGCAACCCCCTTTTTTGCAGTTTCAAAGATTTACTCCGCTTTGAATAATAACTGACCTTTTATTTTTGCAATTTATAATCACCTTTCCATAGGGATGATTTGTGCCAAATTTGGTTAAAATTGGCCAATTGGTTTTAGATAAGAAGTTCAAAATGTGAAAAGTTAACAGACGGACAGACAGACGGACGGACGGACCGACAGACGGACTGACGAATGACGGACAAACTGTGATCAGAAAAGCTCACTGACTTGTTCAACTGACTTGTTCAACTTATACTTTCAAGTGTGGAGCAGCCAACATAGATTTCGAGAAGCGGTATCGGTACCTTGGTCTCTGGCTGGATGAACATCTATACTTCTCATACAGTGAGTCCGAACTCAGCAAGTCAGCAAGCAGAGCGCTGTCCGCCCTTTACAGTAAATGCATATCATATGGTGGTATCTCATATAGTGTTTATGTGAAATTATATGAATCCCTTGTGGAACCTGTCATGTATTGTGGAACAGGGATCTTTGCAAAATAAGGCCGCTCGCTATTTCCTCGGTGCCAAAAAGAACGCTTCCAATATCGCAACCCGTGGGGACCTCGGATGGTGTACAGCATTCACAAAACAAAGACTTGAATTTTTAAGACTTTTTTTTTCATACACAAGATGTAAATGATAACAGGTTAATTAAAAATATACATATTATGTGGTCATGTACAGTTAAACGGTCCTGGGAGTATAGAGTTAAAAATATTATTAATTTAAGCACTATAGTTGATTCAAATTATACTTCGAAATACTAAGTTGTACATATTGAGAAAATGCTATTTGAAGTAGATGAAAAAGAGTGGCATGAACAGTTATATAATGAAAATAACAAACCAAATGGTAACAAATTAAGAATATATCGATTGTATAAAAATAGTCTTATTAGGCATATGTCATTATGCTGAAAATGTATATTGTAGAAATAAGAGAAGTATACTATCAAACTTTCGCAATGGTTCATTACCTCTAGAGATAGAAAATAGTAGTTAGTAACTCCACTATATAGATTTTAGAACATGTAAATATTGTGCAAATAATGTTTTAGAGGTTGAAAACACTTGTTAATAAATTGTGAATTTTATAGTGATTTGCGTTTTGATTTATTTGCACAGTCCAAAAACATTGAGGTAAACTTTGAAGATTTTAATGCAAATGCTAAGTTATATACTTTTTAATGAATAACTCAAATGTACAAGACATTTTAGCCAAAACACTTGTCTTAATGTATAAAAGAAGGAAGCATGCAGATATTCTATAATCTTTCTTCATGTGTACTTTTAATGCAAAGGGGCATAACCTGTCCTATTTTTTAGTGTCTCATATAACTTTTAAGGCAGGGTGCCAATATTTTTTGTATTGTATCTATATGAAATTTTACTTGTAATATTGGCATGTGGCACTTAAATTAATTACTTAATTACTTACTTACTGTTAAGACAAAGATGAACAAATTGCATCAAAAAATAATGTTGATCACCATAATTTTGATATAAGATTCATTTGTTTTAATTAAAAGTAATTCATTTTCTTAAAATAAATAATGGTCAAAATTAAACTTGATTCGGGAAATGCATATCTTTTGTTTCTAACTCTATTTAGATCAATAACAATTATTGTATACAATAATTAAGTGTTGTTAAAATTGCTCTGGACAAAAGACTACAGGTTAAACATATATTAACAATTCATCTATCTCCGATCCTCAGCAATGTTCGATAACTCTAAATTATCCGGATTTCTTTTATTCACACCATAAATCTGACTTTTATCAGACAATTTTAACATGTATTCTACTGCTAGTATAACAATCAGTCACACAGCTACATGCCTGGTGTAGTGGATCTACAAAGCACTCCCACTAATAAACATGTTCGTAAAGAGTTCGAGCCACCGATGCACCAGAACTATTTTTAAACTCAACTTTTTTCTTTATTCCATTATATCCATCGTAGGCAAATTTGCAATAACGTTGTAAAATGCATGGATACAATCAATTTTTTAAAATTTTATTTCATTTCTTTTATAAAGGTTGAAAGAAAAATATCATTCTTATGATGAAAAAAATACTTTGAAGCTGAGGATCGGAGAACCTTAATTTGCCAGAAAGTCATACCCTATACATACTTTTTCAAAAGAAAACGAAAACTGAATACCCCCCCCCCCCCCTCTTCGCACGACAATTCACGAATTTATGTTTCGTATAAAGAATTCATAATTTACGCATTAAGAAAACACGCGTCATACTAGGTAAAAAAAATTAAACATCAATATTTACCCGGATTTGCTTTAAATTTGGTTCATGGCATAGTAATAGTCGTTCATTGTTATACAAAATGTTGGTAATTGTATGTTAAGGAACTAGTGGTCATTGTTGTCATATGAAAAAGCAAGTGAGAATATCAGCTTTGCATGGTAACCTTTCCGTTTAAATATGTCTAAATAGTCATGCTCGTAGCCTGTATTTGAAGGATTGTTATGTAAACTAAAGTCCCCAATGCCTAGGAGGCATCTACTTATCCATAAAAATGCAGAATCTGTGTTTGCATGTTGGTAATGTATTTCTTTATACAAACATATGCCTTGTCGCTCTGGACAACTAGGTTTTTGTGACATATCTTTTTTTTAATTATCAAATACAATTTAATTGAATATTCACGTTGCGTTGACCGTTTAGGTTCTATTGATTTTTATACAATTGTTACGTTTTGTTAAAAAAGGCGCCCTTCTATTTGAGTCTTCTAAATTTCTTGGCAGAGATTTAACAAATGTTTTAAAAAATTTAAACGTATTTGTGGATTCTTCTTATGTTTGTAAATATCGATGTATCATTAATAACAATCTATTATTTAATATAATCCTTAAAACTGTGGCTATACATTCTTCTCATATTAAATAAAGATAATTCCTGGACGCAGTTTATTAACTCCTTGTCACCAGGTAACGATGATATATTTTGAAATTGTTTGAAAAATAGTTAAGGAAACTCCAGGAAATATTTGTGAACTGAAATTTTACAGTGTAATATTGTCGATCTCTATGATATTTTTAGAATTATAATTTTAGAAAACTTCTTGGAACGTTCTTCTTAAAACTTGGTGACGATGATGTCTCGGGTTTCTTGAAAGTATCGCTTAGATTTCTCTCTATACTCCTTCCTGAAAAAAGCAAAGCTTATAAAAAGTACGTAATATGCAGAATGAAACATAATCTCATTATTTGCCGATACATAAATCATTTACGCTGATAGCATATGTTGATTTTTTTTTTACATTTAATAGTCCAACAATTTGTTAGATGACGAATTTTTAATACTATGTTTCTTAAATATTTTATATATGTCAAAAATTTCAAAATAGAAAAATTAAGGAATTGAACCCCGACAACTGAAACTATTCACCACTCTCTTATCTAGAGATAATATAAAGAATATGTACATTATGTTTTTACTACATCATAGAATCACTGTTTGTGAATCTATAGGAAAATAATTTGAACATTTTGAACATTTATATGAGTTAGTATTATTTTGATAATGATAATGTAAGGTATATTTCATATAGTGTACTGATATTTATTATTTTTCTTGAAAGTAATATTATTTAAGAAATTGATTTTATTAGATTTGCAATTATCACAGAGATTATAAATTTCGGACAATAGTCATTTTGTTTATGATCATTGCTGAAGCTAGTTCAGAAAATGTTTGTAAGTAAAATAAGTGTACTTAACAATATTGTAATGAGTTATAAGTTAGTTTTGGGGTTTTTTTATCAGTATTTATATTCAAATAATCACATTATCACAAATAAGAGTGTATTTAAAATTATTAAGATGTTTATGAAGTTTAAAGTCTCACAGTGAATAGTGTTCATGATTTGAATACAGATACTATAATGTTTGAAAATGGTACAGTGACATTGATATTAAATACATTTTTATAGAATTATAAACGTGCAATTTTGCATAAATTACATGTGGTTTAAATGGTTTGTATCAAGCCTACCAGTATCGTAGATACATATTTTAATCTTTTATAGACCATCTGTTCCTTTCTCTCTTGTTAAGGGTAGGTGCTTGTGTGCTTCAGCAATTATTGATTATGGAATTTACATATTATCAGAGTATAATTCTAATCTACAACTTGAGAATTTAATGAACAATTGTAAAAGGTTTATTTCTTTTTATGAAAAAAGTTTATAAAACATAAAGTTATAAAGTAGAAAAGCAATATTGTAATTAAACATATATGTGTCATTTTAGGAATTGAATTGATTCAGATGTTTCATGATTGTGAAGTTCATATATGTATTATGTTTTAGGAGCGTCACCATAGTAAAAACATAATAAACGAAAATCAGACAAAACTCGTTTGTTTCAGTTTTATGATATAAGTTCAACTACAATTTCTTAAATTATTGAAATGATTGATAATAATCACAGAAAATTCAACATTTTTGCCTTTTTGTATATCCTTTTTTATGTGATAGACCTCGAACCTAAGTAACACATGCAGAATTTTTAAGATGACTTACGTTGTGAAATTCTTTCCATCCTCAATGGTTTCTGGCAGCAACTGATGAAGCGTTTCAGGAAGAATCAATGTTAGCCCGGCAGCAAGTAAACACGCTCCTCCAAATATGGACAGAGGTATAGCTGTTCCTGAGGTTCCTCCCACCAAATCAGCCTACCAAAATGTTTAACGTGAAAAATTGTTCACACATAATACAAGTTACACAAAAGCATGCTTGAACTGGATGAATTAATGTTCAAATTCAAGAAAATAAAATTGATACATCTAATTGATGTACATATTTACATATATTTATAAGACCATATATCCCACGTTTTCTTTACTTGTGATTTGCTTTTTGTTATTAACTATTAATCATACCAAAAAACATAGCAAAAAATGTGTGCTCTGGGTTATGCCATTATTCAAACATATATTAAACTGCATTGCAAAATAAAAACAAAAAATATTATAAAACAATGTCTTTATCGCTGGTAAACATGTCATGTTTGCTGATTTGCATTTATTTTACAGTCCGAGTTCAATCAACAACAGTTCCTGAATGACTCAAGAATCTCATTTAGCTCACCGTGTCAGCAATGAATGGGGAGATCATTCCACCCACGCGAGCCCAGCAAGAGCTGGAGCCCATCCCGATGTTTCTGATAGCAGTAGGAAACAGCTCAGCCGACAAAACATAGATAGTGGCAAAGGCGGCAGTAGCAAACAGTTTCCCCAACATCGCCAGAGCTGTAGTTATATACTGCAGGTCTAATATGGGTAAAAAAAGATACAGTCATATTTTACAATTCAGAACAGGCATAATACTGCCGTTAGATTATGTGCGATTACAAGGTACATCATAAAATATGTACATGTGTATAGCTTCATTGGATCTAATGCCACACACATTATCAAATCACGTGCAAAAAATATACGGAGGATCTATTGGTCTACAAATTTAATTTACAAAGAACGTGTACTGAAGTGAGGTTAAATACATGTACTATAGGTCATGAAAGTTCAATCATTTATGCAAAGTTGATTTTATACAATATATAGAAATGTGCTTTCAAATTGTTCATTTCAGCAGTTTGTAATTGGATCATAAATCATGAATCTCTTATGTTCAAAACAGTTTGAGTACATCACTGAGGTGCAACAGAAGCAGCAAACAGACCTGGAGTCGTTATAACATTGGAACTCCGAGAACCGAGTTGTAAATACCGAAATATTTCATTACCGATCTACAGAATCAGATAACCGTATATTACCGATCTACAGAATCAGATAACCCTATATTACCGATCTACAGAATCAGATAATCCTATATTACCGATCTACAGAATCAGATAATCCTATATTATATATTACCGATCTACAGAATCAGATAATCCTATATTACCGATCTACAGAATCAGATAATCCTATATTACCGATCTACAGAATCAGATAATCCTATATTACCGATCTACAGAATCAGATAATCCTATATGTACTGGGAATATGACAAGCAATAGTTGTTTTATTACATTTTATAAGCATTTCGCAGAGAACTAAATATTCCAAAGAAATTTAACCGGGGGTCCTTTTCGCACCCTGCTTCTCAATGTTTTACGATCTATGGGGTTTCTCTTGATACAATATGTAAAACATCGTGGACTGAAGAACTTACAGTGATTTTCATCCCCTAACGACCATAGGTATTCGGAGGTGCGTAACAGATAATGAATAATAGCATTCAATTTGCTGACATGATTGTTACCTTCTCCGACATAGTTGACGGTAAGAATAGTGCTCAGACATGCTAAGCCACCAACTCCCATGTAGATAAAATGACTCTTTATCCTGCCGAGCCTTTCAATCATGGGTAAAGGTACTACATTTCCTGGAAACTCCACAAGGGTAACAAGGAGAAAGTTGATGTAATAATCTCCGTAGAGAATTCCAGTATTCAGGGATAAACCATAAAATACCATACTAGCTACCATCCTTAAAAAAACCAGATACTTGTTTGTGATTCGAAAAATCAATCTAATTAGAATTAGAAAATAAATCTACATTCAATCAATACTCTTATACAATTTATGATTTGTCGAAATATAAATGATTTTCAATATAGATTTCTTCCTTTTTTGGATGATATAACGAATTCTCATGTTACGAATATGTATTGTTATATTTAGTTTGTGTTAAATGTCACAGGCAAAAAGACTATTTACTTAAGAATGATTGAATGATTAAAGTTAAAATAGTTGGGGCTATATTAACATTGGATATCAAACATGATAGCCACATGCAGGCTGTCGTTTCTTTATTGATAGCTAATTTCCGTGCTGTTTTCCTTACATTACATTTTTTTTCTCACTTCTTCATTTAATTTTTTATTTTCTTTCTCACTGCATTATATGACTTTTTTAATTTTCTTTCTCACTGCATCATTTGATTTTTTTATTGTTTTTTTTTCACTGCATCATTTGATTTTTCATTCCTTGCTTTAACTGCATCATTTGACATCAAATCCAGTCTATTATCTTACCAGTTATAGAAAATGATGACCGTTCGAACGCCCAGGCGTCGGTCAGAAAATAACATCCATATTTTTCCTGCCTGTTTTTTCCCCAAATCAACATCGTCAAAAAGTTTAGAAGATATGTCTTTTCCGTTATATTTTGCAGCTTTCACCAGCAATTTACATGCTTCTTCCTTTTTCCCTGCACCATACAACCAACGAGGAGACTCAGGAAGAAACCTTTTAAAATATCAATATTTACATTGGCAAATATGTTTCCTTATATGAACCTATAGAATAGCGAAAACGTTCAATTCTGTATGAACTTTTTCGTGACGTCACAATGATCATAGCACGCGCTTATCGCTTGTCGCTTGGATTATTGTAAACATAAAATCTCGGTTATTTTAACAGTTCTGAATGATTTGTCTTTTTCAAACGTAAATATAAGTAATAAACAGCAATGTTAAAAAGTTCACCGGGATATGAAGTTGGTTGGTACTTGATCAAATCTACTTAGAAGCCCTTCGGGCTTCACATGATTTGATCACGCGACCAACCAACTTCATATCCCGGTGAACTTTTTAAATTGCTGTTTATTTCTTAAATGATGTGTGTAATCAAGGGTCGTTTTCGAAAAATCAAAAGGAATATTTGAATATTTCTTTATATTATATTTTTAGGCTACTAAGAATAAGCACCGTTTTCATCCGGGACACGATAAACAATGGTGAATAAAAGCTTTTGAACTTCCAATAAGATTGAGTATACGGATTTTTATATAAAGAAGACAGACATTAAACACGCTTAACTTTTTTTAAAATTTAGCATCTACAAAGCGTACCCATACCAATATAAAACGAAAAGTGGCGCAAATGGAACTGCTGATCCAATAACTGTCCAAAACCAGTCCCTGGTGAAGTAGGCGATCAGCTCCAGGTAGAGTCCACCTAACGGTGAAGTGAAACCTAGAACTAGACCTGCATTTGTTCTCTGTGATGGTCCAACCCACTCCATTGCTGTTGAAGCGATAACAAAGACTTATTATTTATACCAATAATTGCTGAAATCTTTTTTTTTCACTTGATTGACAATGCCAATGGTAATATTTAAGTTGTATGATATACGGGAATTTTATCTCAATACCAGTGAAAAATGTACAGGTTAATCGTGAACGAAAAATTGACATAACATATGCATGTAGAAATGCAAAAGATTGAAAAGATGGAAAAGTCGAACGACAGTGAACGTTTACTAAGCTTTATCTACAATCATAAGAAAGTCAGTTGCCAAATTTAAATTGAGAGTTTAAAAAATGTTACATTTGTTAACTCTTTTAAAAAGTGAACAATTCCAAGACTTTACTTTCATCTTTTAAAAGTATTTACAGACGAATTTTGCCAGAAAACGAATCAGACTTCCCACCAAGAGATGAACACGGGATAGGATTAATTTAAAGTTGTTGTTAAATTGTTCCCTTGTTAGTTAACAAAAACTAAGTATGGGGCTGTGGCACTTCATATATGTATATGTTACATGTATATATTACAGCATATGGAAAATGTATTCAATAGGGGGATACTATGCACTCGTTTATTTGTTATCAATGCCCATGTACACCTTACTTCAAATTCATCTTAGAAGGCTTGATGGTCAACAAACTGGCCATAAGATTTGCCGTGAAATTTTAAGTATGATAGTTTTGATCATATACTTTTTTTGTTTTGTACAGTTCCAAATATTTTGGATTTAAACTTTGAATATTTTAATTATTTGTATATTGAGCTCATTATCCGAAAAAAATTAGAATATCATAAAAATAATGATATATTTTTCTCAAAAAAGTAGTTTGATAGTTATGATGAATAAAATCGTGTACCTAGCACAAACGTCGTCATGAATACACCAACACACGCTGCCCCTGAACAGAAACTTAATATGACGTAGACCACAAAGTTGAAGGACCACGCCAAGGCCAGGGTGGTCGCCAGCTCAAAAGCTATACAAAACAACAAGGTTTTCCGACGTCCAAACCTAAACATTAATTGGAGTAAAAGTGATACTTTCCTATTAAAATGGTTGTTCTTTTAGTAAATCAAATCAATTTTGAAAAGCTAATTTTTAACAATTGTTTATAAAATCATATTACAGATATTCTGATCCAATAGAAGATGTGCCTTTCATTATTTTTTTTTCTGATAATAGTTGTTTGCTTCCAAGTATTTTATAGAAGGGTATTTTAAAACACAAACATCAAAATACTTTACTTTCACACTTTGTACCTAGCTTCATTGTACACTACGCGATATCACGTGTTTTGTATTTTAATTTTTTTCCGATTATTTATCCTGAGTTCACGCAGATATCGATAATTGAAGTGGATGTGATAGCGTTATAACACATGAGATGAAATCATAAACTAGGCTCCTTACAGATCCGAACACATCCCAAAGAGAAAAGAGCCAATTAAAACGCCAGCAAAGAATATGGTCTTAGATAGCGACACTTTGTACTTGTTGTCACACACCAGGTTCTCCTGAAAAATAAAAATGCAAACTTTATCACAGTTAGTTTAATATAACAACATGCTACCAGTATAATGATTTTTTAAATCCACCATTCTCACAACTGTTGATAATTTCGCTTTGCCATTATATAATTATATATCTCAATCGGAAATCCTAAAGAATATTGTAAACTTGTTCTTATTGATATCAGAGCATGATATGAGAGTTCCCGCTTTTCGTTATTACGTTGGCCTGCTCAGTGTCCTGCATATTATCAACAACAACTTTAAAAAACTATTGTATTACCTTCATTACGAATGTTTCGTGAAACAAAGTCTGGTCATAAACCCAGGCAGAACATTTTATTTTAGATGCATTGATTGGTCGACTTTCGTTGTCAAACACGGTTTTTGACTGGTCGACGTTATACAGGTAGCATTTGTCATATTCTCCATCCTTGTCCAGAGGTATATATTTGTGAATGAGATCCGTGTGCTTTTTTCCTTGAACTGCATATGAATCGTTTTGAAGACCAGGAATTTTACATCTTAAAATGAAAAAGAGAGATAACTTTTGTTATTATCATATTTTTTCATTCAGACGCACCAATTAGACAGGGCACTGTATCTCCATTGTCGCAGTCCACCCGGCTGAAATTGGGCACTGGCTTACGCTGGAGATAAGCCCGATAGACTGGTGTTCCATTCAAGGGAAGTGAATGATTCTCATCCGCTTAGCACCACAGAAACTGGAAATATGCACCAGTCCTCGGCGCCTTAAATGATTTAATTTTAGCAGCAATCTTAAGCATTTATTCAAAAGAATCAATTGAATAACCAAGAACACATTTTTACTCCATTCCAACATCATTAAATAGATATCAAATTGCTGTAATGTCACAAAACATTTTAAAAGTGCTGAATAGCCATTACTATGATTTAGAATTACTGCTTAAAAAAATCGCTTGTCTAAACTTAAAATCATGAGTCACATTATCTTCACAGTAGGTAAATGGCAAATATCCTTTCCTTGAGCCAGAAAGTATTAACTCTTAAATAAAAATATTGATGCAGTGAGTGGCCACCCTCTTACAACTCGGCAAATTAGTTTCCCTGCGCTTTATTTAAAATACCTATATCCTTCACTATGGACAGATATATGACAATTTGAGATTTATTGCAATGTTTGTGCTTTTAATATATATATATATATATATATATATATATATATATATATATATATATATATATATATATATATATATATATATATATTTATTTATTTATTTATTTATATTTATATATGTGTGTGTGGATGGATGTATTTATGAATGACTTGGACGTTAAAACGGGAATAATTTTTATTATCAATTTTATCTGAAAGTTCAAGAAATCGACAATTTTTTTTTCAAAGTGCGTTGATATCGTCGATATATACGCACTTTGAAAAAAAAATTATTTTTTTCAAAGTGCGTTAAGATGGACCCAAATTTAACGCACTTTGAAAAAATTTTTCAAAGTGCGTAATTTTTCAAAGTGCGTTGTAACATTGCTATATTTTGGCTATTTGAATCTCCTTCAGAAGAAAAGCTTTCAATTGTATATATATGAAAAAATTAAATTTTAAATTTTAAATTCAATTTATTAGATTTTCTTTTACTAAATAAAATTTATGCCTATAAAATCATGTTTACAATTTTAAGGTGGATCTTACGGTTTTTTTTACCATAAAGTCCCAAGAACACCTGAAATAACACCTGTAAATAACACCTGTTGTGGTGCAGTATAGCAGTAGAAATATGAGTCGTCATTCCCTAATGTTTATAGTTTCCAATGGCTCATTGTGAACGATTAACTATAAATCAAACGTGTGCCGTATAGTTCACTGTATTTCTTCGTTGATGTAAATGACGTATTGTAGGGACGCAAACGAGGTTTGTATAATTATACGAAATAAAAAATAACGTAAAAATATAAATAAATAAATATTTCTTTGAAAAAAAAAATATTATTGGTGAATATTATATGAATATAAGTAATAAGGTATCATTCTATGAATATAAATAAGGTGACCAATTGCAAATATATCATAAAACCCTTCGGGCTTTATAAGATTTAATCACCTCCCGACTGTATTTGATCACCTCTTGATTATGATTCCTTATTCCTTAAATATTTAAGCTCAAATAGGGATGTGACATAAAATGGGTTGATATCAACCTGATTAAAATCATCCCCCTTCTCCTTACACTCGTCACGGTCTGACAGGTATCGATAGGAGGTCATCTTCACACGTGTGGCCAACCAGGGAAGGGCTTTCACTGCTTTCGAAAATCTACAAGAACTCTTCAAAGGAGATAGAAAAACTAATCCACGCTTGTTTTCTATGTAACCTTCAGTATTGAAAAGTTAAACCTCTCATTCAACAGATAGAAGCATGTAACTATGTGATTGATAAGGGATAAATTTAGGTTGTATACAAATGTAAAGGTCGTGTGAAAATGAACTCTTATCAATTCCTGTTAGACCCAGACAAGTGTAAAGAGAAAGGGTGGTTTTAATCAGACTGGGTTGATATCACCTCATCTGTACGGTGGTTACAACGTTACTGTTGACAAAATACTCACATGGTTGTGATACACGAACGATCACGCACGATACACGAAAGATAACGATAAAAACGTAAACGAACGTTGGCCTCGGGCAATAGAACACATTGGCCTCGGGCAATAGAACATATTGGCCTCGGGCAATAGAATATACTGAGCTGTTCCCTGTGCACATCGGGAAAATATTCAGGTCTACTGACTGCTCAGGCATTAAACAATTGTATTCTTCTTTCTGTTAATTATATGACGTACACTAGCATGTGACAAAAATGGAAATTCAACTATTTTTCTCTTTTTTTTAATTTTGATATCAATTTTTATTTAAGCATCTTTCTTATTTCAATTACATTGTATCAACATTTTAATAATCTTTATAATTCACTACTTTTAATGAGACCAGTTTTTGAGTTTCTCATTTATTTATGTTTGTCAATACAATCAAAATCTTTTCAACTTGCCAATTTGATTTTGCCAAAAAAAATTCATGAGATTGGACTCATGTACAAACTTTGTAATACCTGAAAAAACATCAAAATGTGTATTAATGCTACCATTCTAACCTGTAATCTTGAGAGCCCATCACGAACACCGAAAGAACCATTATCGGGCCCGTTATTATCCAGGCAAACAGTATATAAAAGTAGTTCCTTTTCTGGTACCGACCAAATTCGCCAATCTCTTTAAAAATATCATCAAACTCCATTGTATGAGTAGAAAAAAGGTTCGACTTAGGGAACAATTTTCGGAGTTGTTGGTTTTATACATTATGATGTCACCTGACCCAACAAGAAAGTCGTGTCTTAGTGAAAAGGGCATGGTGTACCACAAGAGGTTGTTATAAATTGCTTGACAAAAGTATGCATACCACTCAAGTCTTATAGAGTTTGATCTATTTTTTTATGAATACTGAGTGATCCCTCAAAATATAACGTATAAGTACACATTTATCCCGACATTGACCACCATAAGCAACATTACTAAGCGCAATATTGTATTTGGTTTTTGTTTTGTTTTTTGGGGTTTTTTTTTTTTTTTCTTGTTTTTTTAGTTCGTTTTTTTTTTTTTTTCGTTTTTTCGTTTCGTTTTTCGTTTTTTTTTTTTTTTTTTTGCAATTGAACTTAGAAGCTATAGATAGCATTTTTAGGGTTTTGTTTGTTATTTTCTAATGTCATATTTCATTCACTTTGCACTTTGGATTCTGTTGGTTTGATAATAATAAAAAAAAAACTTTCATGATACGATAAATGAATATAATAGTTAGTTATTTAACAGAACTATTATCTGGATTATTAATATAGATTTAAAGTGCTTGTTGAATTAATTATTTTGTGTTGAGTTCAGATAAAAGTGTGCCTCGATCGTGACCTAACGTATCTTCGGTTATGCAAATATGGAAGAAAAACAGGTCTATAATTTCAACTACGAAAATCAAACATAACTTATAGAAAGCTTAAAGTTTTAAACAATAATCTTTAATTTCATTTAAAGTGGAATACATCTATTTTTTCATATAATTTCTCCTTAATCCTAAATTTCCTTTCGTGTTTATGTAACTAATGCCAAAGATGGATCATATATCACCCCCAATTTAATGATCTCCAATTCTCAGCAATGTTCAATAACTCTAAATCATCCGGATTTTTTTATTCGTACCATAAATCTGCCTTTTATATATTAGTAGACAAATCCTGTAGTGTTAATATTACATACTGTTATTCAACAAACTGCTTGGCTTAGTGGTTCCACGGAGACCTACTACATAAAGGTAAAGGGGCTCGAGCCATCGATGCACCGGTACACCCTTTTTTTCATAATTTGATCTCAACTTAAATATTTATTCCATTATATCCACAGTGACAAAAAATTGCAATAACTTTGTGAACTGCATGGATGCCATCAGCAAATTTCTCTTTTTTTGATATCATTTATAAAGTTTGAAGGAAAATTAACATTTTTATGAAAAGACTAGACAACATTGAGATTGTGACCATCTCAAAGGGCCCCGCTTAAATAATGGACAATAGGATGAAAAGAATTTCAGAGAATTTTACTTTGACGTTGACCTATAACTTAGAAATTTTCCAGCTGGCATAAAACTTCTAATTCAATCTCATTACCCCTTACATACAGGCATTTTTGTTTAATCTGAGCAAGATTAAGCAAATGGGAAATAATATATGGTCTAAAACTGATAATAAAGAGCTCCGCTATGACCTTCACATTGACTTGGTTCAAAGTCATTGCACGCCGTTGACCAAAAAAGCTCTGTTTAAGTAAAGAACTAGCCAAATAGGGCTAAGTGGGGAGTATATATAATTATGCTCTTTAAAAATTGATTTTTGTGTGATCCGATATACCAGTGACACTTGACCTACAAACATTATTCAAGATTACTGCACACCCTTTAATCAAAGGCACCATATGGGTGGAGTATGAGCCAGATTAGAGAAAAAGAGAGAAAAAATAATATGCTCTGGACAAGGATTTTTCATATAATCTGCTATGACCTTCACATGTCACCTTGAAAATTGGTTCATAGTCAAAACACACCCTTTACTCAAAAGCTCTGTTTATGTGAAGTATGAGCCAAATAAGGCTTAGTAGAAAGTATATATGCTCTAAAAAATGATTTTTGTGCGGTTGAATATGACCTTGACCATGACTCACAAACTTTATTCAAGGTCACTGCACACTCTTTAATTATAGACACTCTGTGAGTGAAGTAGGAGCCAGATTGGACCAAGGGGAGAGAAGATATGCCCCGGACAAGGATTTTATATATAATTCTGCTATGACCTAAACCTTAGACCTAGAAACATGATTTAAGGTCACTGCGCACCCTTTACCCAAAGGCACTCCGTGGGTGAAGTATTAGCCAGATTGGGCCAAGGGGAGAGAAGATATGCTCTGGACAATCGATCTCGGACGAACAGACGGCCGGAAAGACGAACAGACGGACGGACGGACGGACGGACAGACTGATTACTACAGGGCGCCTGCAGAGCGGGGTCTTAAATATACTTTGAGGCTGAGGATCGGAGAACCTTAAATCACTTTGACAACAAATAAACAATGTCATTTATTTTCTTACAGCTTTTTGAAATGTCTTTGCATACCAATTTATCAATCAAAAGAAACAGAAGGAAACTGGTTTGATAGCAAACAATAGTTTGAAAATTTATTTCAAAAATTGCATGAAATAAAGACAGTTCAGAACTTTAACACTCTTATGTAAAAACTGATCAAAACATTAAAGAAAGCCCTATCATATCTACGAGAGCAAATGAGGATATCAAAATGGGTTTAGATTCATTTTAAAAAACTTTAAATATGAAATATATCGGGAGGAAGCGTATGCATAGTATGACCAAATAATGCACGTCCAGTGCCGAGAGCGGGAATTGAACTCACGACCCTGAGTACGATAGTGCAGTGTGCTGTGTATACAGTCCCTGAAACGATCTACTTTCCCATTCTTGTGTTCGCTCACCGTTCGCTCATCGTGCGTTCACCGTATGTTCATCGTTTACAAATCTGCGATCGCCACTTCGCTCATCGTTCACAAAGCGTTCACCGAGCGCACACAGAGCATTCAGTGTGTGCTCAGCAATCGTTCAGCGTTCACTCACCGTTCAGGTTTATTTCATCTCCATTGCCATTCGGGAAGATCAATTTAGAAAACATGAAAACAAAAATGAACGACGGGGAATTTTCCTTTAAATTAGCGTGAATGTCATTTTGTTTAAAATAACATCAGGATTATTGGCAGTAAGTAAATAAATTCATTATGAATTGATTCGCAAAAATTCTTTTCTTTATATGAAACCTCTGTCTGAAAAAATCAAACTTCGCTGTTACATTAATAAAATAAACGGAAATAACAAGTTCAAGAATATATTACAAATTTCTAAAAAAAAAAAAAAAAAAAATTAATTTATTTCAAATTTCCAAAAAAAAAAAAATACTATAGTCTTCATTTAAACAATAAAATGTTTTCTTTGGTGATTCATGCGGTATATGAAGGTGCCGACATTTTTTTTTTTGCAATGATCGCTACCTTCATAACCCGCAGGAATCACCAAAGAAAGCATATATATTGTTTATATTTACATCTTTCTTTTAACAAATTAATAAATTGATTGTAAAAAGTAAGTTAAATTAACTAAATCACTGTTGATGTACATCAATACGTTAGCTAAAAAAAACAGCCAAATCGTCTGCTATGGGAATTTGAGTCTGACATCATCATGATCATCATTTCGTGCAGTCCGTAATTTTGCTTAGGGCGCTGTAGGTTTCGACCAATCGATATAAACGGGGCGTATAGATTTCATTCCTGTCAATTTCCTGTCAGTTTAAGTCGCTGTAGGTTTCGATTAATCAATAAACGGGGCGTTTATATTTCAGTCTGGCTGTTTCTAGAGAGCTATGAATTAACTAAAGTTTCCGTAAAAAATAGAGGGAATCATACCTGGTACATGTAGATGTCAACGATTATTTTTTTAAATCATATAATTAATTAAAACATGAAATAAACAAATCAAATTACAAGTATACAAGTTGATGTCAACGTAATTAAAAATCCACAGAGAACCATTTGACATTTCCAACACACATGACACATTGTTGAAAAATGAAATTTACGTTATAATTTGTATCAAAAATTATTTAAATGTATGCAAATCTGTTCTGACAGTTTATTAGTTATTAAAAAAATAGGGAATATTTATAAATGCAATTCATAAATATTTCTTCTTCTATCATGTACAGTTTGATGTTAGCACTTCAGCTTCAAAATAGGGTCCAAAGATAAAAGATATCGTTTTGACATTATTTCATGTATAAACCTAAATATAGATACCATACAAAATAATGAGAACAAACGGTAATAATTGTATTATAGATAAACATGGCATGTACATATAAACATTCTAATACAGTACATCACATCAGGGAATAAAGAGAGGGGGGTTGTTGACAAGAATAAAAAAAGGAAATAACGAGCACCGATTTTTTCCGCTTTCTATCAAAACTGAGTGACAATAATTTCCTGGGTTCCTTGAAGATACTTCTTAGATTTTTCCTTATACTCTTTGCTGAAATCAATTAAAAAGTTTCTATGAAAAAACAAAAAAAAAATAAAACTTAAAAAGAACGCTTTAGATGTCGTTATGGAAATGAAAATTAGTAATCAATCAGTCATTTATAAGCACTAAATTTGTTATTAAAATTTTATGTCAAGTAAAATGCTGCAGTCTTTTGTTTCTTCTCTAATTCACCTTAAACGAATATCAATATAGAAAAAACACTATCATATACCTCATATCTGTAAAAATCGAAAATTCTAAATATACAATATTGAAAATTAAGAGATGCCTTACGTTGTGAAATTTTTCCCATCCTCAATAGTTTCTGGTAGCATCTGGTGAAGCGTTTCAGGAAGAATCAATGTTAGCACGGCGGCAAGTAAACACGCTCCTCCAAATATGGACAGAGGTATAGCTGTGCCCGAGGTCCCACCAACCAAATCAGCCTACAAGTTATATAAAACAATTGCAAAACGACACATACATCGATTAAAAAATATGTTTTTTGAGTGAAAACAAAACTACGTGTTATATTTTATGCATGCAAGACATGTCAAAAACACCCAAGCCAAGTACCATCAAGAAACAAATTGTTGTAGAATTGAAGTACTGATCAGTTTATTATATGATATTCTAATTCTTTTATAAATGAAGATGTAATATGTTTGTTGGCTACCAAATTTTCTTATGTTGAAAATTTGAATTTAGCTCACCGTATCAGCAATGAACGGGGAGATCATTCCACCCACGCGAGCCCAGCAAGAGCTGGAGCCCATCCCAATGTTTCTGATAGCAGTAGGGAACAGCTCGGCCGACAAAACATAGATAGTGGCAAAGGCCGCAGTTGCAAACAGTTTCCCCAACATCGCTAGAGCTGTAGTTATATACTGCAGGTCTACAATGATAAATCAAAGTACTGAAGTACTGACGGGAGTTGATTTTATCGATAATTATTTATTTTAAAATCAACGATATTATTTTGCATGGCAATTAGTTTCCTATATGAATTTGAATTACGTATAGTTTTTATAATATAAAATCTCAAACAGAAATTTCGTGAAAACCCATATGAATCATGTTGTGTAATATGTAAAGAATTAATTCCATCAAACTACGTATCAGTAATCGAAATAGTTCTGAGAAATTGTATGGATCCAAACAATATTCAACTCTAGTTTCGTTCAACCAGACGCTCGATCGGCTGTCTCCGTTAATCTCCGACAAGCAAGAGAGACGCTCTGCTTGTCGGATATTTACGGAGACAGCCGAGCGTCTGGTTGAACGAGACTATATTGAACTCTGGCCTAGGAATACATACAATGTACGACTACAAAAATATCTAAATTATTCGTACCATTTAAAATCTGACTATTTACAAGGTATCTATAAATAGGTTTCCTTAAAAAACAATGCTTTAGAATACATTTCATCGAATTTATTAATTATTTTCAGGAACTAAATGTTGTCAGCGGTGTTGATTTGTGCTTAGGTCCAAACACTGTTTCACTTTCGGTTTGCCTGAGTAACTGCATAGAAGAGTTGATTAAAATCAACTCCCAAAAAAACCAAAGTTTGTACTTAGATACTATATCAATACAAAACTGTAGAGATATACTCCGTGTCTACAATAGAATATTCCAAACTACGTGAATTGAGTTGACGTTAGATATGTTCGGTCTACATTAGGCGTACAATGTCATCTCACAAAGTTCGTGCAAATAGTTTAATAGTTTACTGACTTAAACAGTAACAAAACAAATTATGTGAAGAGAATATTACCTAGACAGATTAGGTTTACAATATCACATAATATATATCACTTGTATATAGCAATACTTAAATACTTTTGGTCAACGATGAAATATCATGTGCAAGGATTTAGCTGTTACAGTAGTAAGATAGTGTATGAACACAGTAAGCATCATTGTTTCTTTATAATATTTTTTTTTTAACACGAGTTTGTGATCCGGTTCTTATTGTTTAAATAAAAGTTTAAATTCTTTTTTCTTATTGATTACCTTCTCCGCCATAGTTAACTGTAAATATAGTACTCAGGCAAGCTAAGCCGCCAACGCCCATGTAAATAAAATGGCTTCTTTTTCTGCCGATCCTGTCGATCATAAACAGGGGCAGAATATGTCCAGGAAACTCCACCAGCACAATAATCAGAAAGTTGATGTAGTAGTCCCCATACAGAATCCCCGTGTTAAGTGAGAGACCGTAAAATACCATGCTGGCCACCATCCTGACATAATGAGAACTCACGTAAAACCAAAATTATTTTTAAAAATACAGTTTTGTGATCGAACTCCACTCTTTGAAATCTTATGCGATAGCGGTTGTATATTTTAGAGAGATTTTTAATCAAACGAAAATGTTATATTATATTATAGTGAAAAAAGGAATTAATAGAATGTACAATTTAAAATAAAGGTATAAAATAATAAGATATAAAAAATTAATGATACAAATTGATAAAATTTTACCAGTTATAAAAAATTATGACAGTTCTGACTCCTAAGCGACGATCAGAAAACAGCAGCCATATTTTCCCGGCCTCCTTTTTCCCTAAATCGATATCATCGAAAAGCTTGGAAGAAATGTCTTTTCCGTTGTATTTTGCAGCTTTCTCTAAAATTTTGCTCGCTTCTTCCCTTTTCCCTGTACTATATAGCCAACGAGGAGACTCGGGAAGAAAACTGTACAACAATATAAATGATTTAACTTACAACGAAATGTCAAGAAATTTATAATTGATCAACAAGACACAAGAAACTTAACTTCAAAATAAAAATTATTAATTGGGAGTATACAAACTAACCATCATATACATGTATGCCCCAAATTTTTGATATGATAATTTCAGCTTTAAATTCTTCATTAAGTAAACAAAAGTTTTAGAATATTTTCTTTAGCTTTGTAAAAACCTCTTCTTTAAAGAAGATAAATATAGTCTTAATATGGCCATGATCAGCCCTTTAACTGATGAGTCTGCTTGTGAATTCATACCAATATAAAATAAAAACCAGCACAAATGGAACCGCCACTCCGATAACAATCCAAAACCAGTCCCGGGTAAAGTAGGCGATCAGCTCCAGATACAGCTCTCCCGTGGGTCCAAAGAAAGCTATAATCAGACCAGCGTAAGTCCTTGTCGACGGTCCGACCCATTCCATGGCTAAGGAACATAGGAATGATAATAACCAGAGCCTTTATTTTGGATGGGGGAGTATTACTAGTACATGTATTACAAACATTGAATTCATATTTTGCAATAATTTTTTTATCTGAATTTTGTACTGATTTCATCAAATAATTATAAAATTGCATCTGTCTTTGATCTTACTTTTTTAAATTGCATACTCCTTTCATTTAAGAGAATATTTATTTCCTTAATATTCACTTTCTTAAATTCTTTGTACCTAGCACGTAAGTTGTCATGAAGACTCCAACACACGCCGCCCCTGTACAGAAACGTAATATGACGTAAGTCAGATAATTGTAGGACCACGCCAAGGCCAGAGTGGACGCCAGCTCAAAGACAATGCCAATGAACAAAGTCTTCTTACGTCCGATCCTAGAACAGGAACCATTGCAGGTATTAGAACCATTTCAACAAGAGCTTGGACTTTGGGTAGTTGGTAGTTGGGTAGTCAAACAGCAATGTGACGTTGTCCTGTCTATTTCACTGTTGGTCACTCAGCCATAGCTCTTTCACTGTGTAGAAACGGACTAGGGTAACGCACTTTACCCTAGCCCAAGATGGCGAAAGGGTAGCACGCTTCAAATATTTACCTTTTTAATGGTTGATTCTATAAACTATTGCGCAGTATATGTTGGGCGGTGTTAGTTTTCAATGTCCACTCGTAAATCTGTCTTAAATTGCTCGTAATTAAAGAGATAACGCGTGCCGAAGATTTGCTCCAAACTAGCGTAAAGCTGATGAAGCGATGTTTTGTGATTAGAGTAAATTATTTTTGTGACTAGGGTAAAGTTACTTGGGTAACATTTAAATATTTACTAAGTTTGACTTTGTAACTGCTTTAAACAATTTATAAACTTGAAATAGACTTTTTTTCGCTGCTACTGTCGTAAGACGTCACACCGATTAAAGATATTGTAGGCATAGAGTAAAGTTTGCAATGCGTGTGTAACGTATTCAAACGTAATATAGGTCGTCTTAATCATTGATTTCGTAGATTTTGTTGCTGTGCATAATTTGAATTTTGGATATTCGAGCGATTGCATGACCCTCTTTAATGATTTCATTTTTATATCTAGTTTCGTCATTGTGCATTCAAAAATTCAAACATAGATAATGATATTACAACTTTATTTTTCATTTACATTTATTATATGAAACATATGAAGTGTTATTCGTACATTTGTTAAATTTCTTTGCATGCAAGAAACACATCAAATCGTGTTTTAGTATTGGGAATATAAAACATGATTTCATATATATTTTTTTAAAACTACAGACCCTAAAATGTACTACTTCACCACACGCTTGCTAAACGGCGGTTCTACTGAAGCGCTTATAAACGCTGCACGTTTTGCCAGACGCTAAACGGCTTACAAAATTTAAAGGGGTGTCATGTTGCAAGTTTTGAGTTTACTGGGTGGTGTAAATACGTTGTTAATTTTGTATTTACACCCACCGAGAATGAATTCAAAATTTACAACATGACGGGGGATGCTATGCAATCCAATGATTATTTTTTTTTTCTTTGATCATACTTGATCATACGCGTAGAAGAATATTTTCCGTCCATAAAACCAGAAAAATTTTAATACTACTAGGAGATACTCCTTATGAAATAAAAACGAAGTTTCCGCAGTGTATCACTGTTTTATTATTTCCTTTTTTACAATTCAAACCATTGTTTTGGGAAAAAAACAAAATATTAAATGATTTAGATTTCAGACCAAACATCTGTATAACGGCGTATATTTCCTAGCTTAATTGCATGGGCAAATTTATTGTAATCATTGTTATTAAATATCTTGTTATTTTCCGTAAAGAGGGTTGATAAGAGTAAATAATACATGTAAAATCTTTTTTTTTCTTCTCTCACATTTCATAGAATATGAAAAGTATGTTTTTCACTCTTTAAATTTTCAACTCTCAAATTACAAGTTCTCAATCGTAAAGTAATAGACAAATATCAAATTATAGGGAAACCGGAATATGCGTTAAAGTACATGTGATTGCGAGGAAGGGGGTTAAAATCGCGTGACGTCGACATGGTCAATGTAAAACACAAATTTTGTTCATAACATTATTATTATTATTATTATTGAAATATGTGGGCAATTTTTATTTATTAAATATTTATCATTATAGCAATAGTGTTTAACGCAATGGGTTATCGATTTGCTAGAAAGTGCGTTTCTAATCTACAAAAATTGCCCCTTAAGAAGACCCTGTTAAGTATATAAGACATTTATGCTCTCTATAAGAAATTTCTTAAAGCGTTACCTTAATCACGTTTAAAGTTTTAAAAAGCTTTACCCTAGTCATGAATTTGCTTTACCCTAATCATAGTCGAAAATTTTCCTAGCTTTTTCTCTATAATAAGGAAAGATTCTGCAAAAGTTTTGCAATTGTTACGTTTATACACTTCAAATCTTGTAAATTAGTTTATCTATTTCGTCATACTACCCCGACAAATGCGTAAATTTAGTGTAAAATAATCGAAGCGTGCTTCCCTATCGCCATCTTGGACTAGGGTGAAGTGCGTTACCCTAGTCCGTTTCTACACAGTGTCTTTGAAATCAACAAGATTTGTCTGGCTTTTAAACTAAGATTACGCAATCGGTGTATATTTTGCTTGAAACCAGCGTCATTTTAACTTGTTTTTTGACGCAAGAAATAGACAGTTACGTTCTACTGAAAGTCCAAGGCCTTGTTAAAATGGTTCTAATTCATCCACGTAAAACTGTTTTCATATTATATACTCTAACTTCTACGCTTAAAATATCGTCGGAAACCCGCAGTTAATTTTGTTTTGATCCTCTCTCGATCATTTGTGGATCGCTTTATTCCTAGAAGATTGTTCTCATTTAAGCAATTTGATTAGTTGCTCAAAGTACACCCTAAGATATTACTGTCCATTTAACATGGTGATTTCAACGCAAGCTCTATACAAAAAACAAAAATAACAATTGCTGGATATCTGTGATAGGTACCTCAGATTTAAGCTTCAAAACAGAAGAGTCGTTAGTATTACGATCGGGTTTTTTTTTTATGAGAACTGCAATGGCCTCGGAAGCAAATGGAAGTGTGTGTGTGGGGGGGGGGGGGGGGGGGGGCAAGACTTATTAAAAATCTCGACAAGCAAAAAATAACATTAAAAATGTATAACTTTGCCAAAAAAGTGGACGGACGGTTCCAAAGCCTATGAACTGTGATAGGTATATCATTGATGCTACCTCAGATTTAAGCTCCAAAACAGAAGAGTTTCGTTAGTATTACGATTCATTACGATCCGGGTTTTACGAGAACAAGGAACTACAGGGTAATAAAGCGACGCCCAGGAAACAAAGGAACGAAGGGTAAATAACCGTACGTTTCAGATGTACTTAAAACACCGACATTGCTTTTTTATTTGAGAGTATTTCAGAACCGTAATAGAAAAGTTGCCCTGTCCCGTAAAACTCCAAAATCTTCCATTGACTATATAGTGTCTTTATATGGCACGCATTATGATACATTTAGAGTATTTCGCCAATGTATATCAACATTAGAACTGAACGCTTTGTGTTAACAACTCTTTTAAGATGTTTGTATATTACTGTGTAGATGCTTACAGATCAGAAACCATTCCAAAGAGAAAGGAACCGGTCAATACACCCGCAAAGTAGATGGTCTTGGACAGGGAGATTCTATATTTGTTGTCACACACCAGATTTTCCTGCAGGAAGAATAACAGTTCATTCCATCTTGCGATCAATACTTCTTTGCTTTGTTAAAAATTAATTTAAAGTATCTTTTATTCACTCATAAACACATAAGTAACATACAGTTTTGTAAATGTATAACTTTGATACATCAGAAAAATTGAAACACTATTATAATCTGAACAATAAAAAATAGATAGAGAGAGAGAGAGAGAGAGAGAGAGAGAGAGAGAGAGAGAGAGAGACCTTCGTTTACCTTCATTACAAATGTATCGTGAAATAAAGTTTTGTCATAAACCCAGGCAGAACATTTTATTTTAGATGCATTGATTGGTCGACTTTCGTTGTCAAACACTGTTTTTGATTGGTCGACGTTATAGAGGTAGCATTTGTCATATTCTCCATCACTGTCCAGAGGTATATACTTGTGAATGAGATCCGTGTGCTGTTTTCCTTGAACTGCATACGAATCGTTATAAAGACCGGGGATCTGACATCTGAAATGAGATAATCGAAACTACTTTTTTTGACATCCCAGAAGCAAGCTAGTACTTATAACGACATTTTACTGAAAAATAAAGGGCTCATATCAGCCACATATTCATATAAATAGTTTCAAAACTGCAGAACGATACGATATAAATATTGCCTGTTTGAGAGGGTAACAGTTGAAATTGACACCCCGAGAAAACCATTGTCAACCTTCGCGAAGCGGAGGTTGACAATGGTTTTCGAGTTTTGTCAATTTCAATAATTTGTCAATGTCGAGGGATGTCAATGGTTTTTGAGGGGGTGTCAATTTCAACTGTTTCCCTCCCAAACAGGCACTATTTTTTATCATACGGAAATTCTTAATTTTATAGAAAACTTTACTGCTTTTAAATTTTGACATGAACTCTATGGAGAACCGTACGCGCATTATTTACGCGCATGTTACCCGTTTGCAAGTATGTTGCTAACGCTGAGGGTAATAGAACGGATTATAAACTGCGTCTAATCCAATCAGATTTCAGCATTTAACATGAATGTATAATAATACGAAATGTATATTTGTGTGGTTCATTTCACTTACCAAATAACATCTCCTACGAATCATGAAACACAAGTTTATTCATTATACATTGAGGGAAATCCACGGTATCTTATTCTAAATGATCCTCAGAAAATAGAAAATTGAAAGAAAAAATTCACAATAAATGGGATTTATTTCCGCCCTCGGCTAAACAAACTTTAAAATTGCTGGTAAGTGTTGAATCTCAAATCAAACGTTAACACACAAGACAGACATTGAAAAAACAAAGGAACATAAGATATCACCAATGACAGACGTCATATAATTTGAGCGCAGTTGTTTTTAATATAGCTTTTACAACTTTTCGGTTTTGACATTTTGAGCTATGAATAACGAAATTGCGTAAAACACAAACCACACGTATTTTTTAAGTAAATGAGATAAAAATACAAGCTATATTTTGCAATATTGGATGTAAAATACTAACTGCACTTTTGTTTAATTTTTGTCATATATCAAAGTGCATGGCTTGCAGCTATGTAATTTGAGAACACCACCAGACAAGCAGACGGTAATTGGGTAAACACTGTGATACTCTGTTCTGTAATCTCTTCAACTAAATATGTACCACCAACATTTACAGAATCAGGTTCATGTGCACTTTAAAACGTATCATATTTAACCAAACGCATTATGGTATTATTGAAGAGTGTTTTGGAACAAATGTTTGTCAAGTGATTGTCGTAGTGCATCGAGTGCTGCTATGCAAAATAAAACCACCAAAAGACTTGTAAACAGTTGCCTACTAGGTGTACATGTACCAGTGATAACAATATATGTGCCAAGGCTATTATTCTAACCTGTGATCTGGAGAGCCCATCACAAACACGGAGAGGACCATTATTGGACCAGTCAGCATCCATCCCACCACCAACAAAAGGTAGTTCCGCCTCTGGTACGGACCAAACTCGCCTATTTCCTTGAAAATATCGTCGAACTTCATCGTCTACGTTGATTTTGGTTCCACTGAGCCCAAGTTTGTCAAACTGACGGTCCTCCAAGAGACAGTGTCACATGACCATAGTGGTACACGCCGTCTTGGTGAAGAAGACATGCGAAACGTGTACGGGTTGTTATAGTTTGATAGACAGGGGTAAATAATAAACTTCAGACCCTTTTTCCTTATTGAAGTCTGGACTATGCTTGTTGGTACAGTTGTATCTACAATTATATTTACTAAAGAAACGTGTGATGTAATAAGCATCAGTATCGAAAATTATAGGCATGCCTATTGAATTTAACTGTTTAAAAAAAATGATTATAATAATTTAAATTTGTTTCTGCTGTATAGATTATTATTTGTTCGGATTTTGAGACAGTTTAACCCTATCGATATATTTTAAAAAAAAAAAACAACTTATACCTGTATGAGTGATTGATGGTAAATATTCAGGCTTCACAGCACCTTTATCGCTTTAGATAAAGTAGCTGTTTCTAGTGTTGGTCTTCTACCTATCTTATGTAAACTTTGGTCACAACCTGGGCCTCATGTCTTCATTTATCACTTTATCCAAGAGAACAACCGTCCGAGAAACTGACATCTCGCAATCAAGGAGTTAGAAGAACAGTAACTGTAGAATATTAAACAATTACATGCATTCATCTCAACATCGATGCGCATAATATGAAATATTTACATTTTCAATTGTCTTTGTCTGTGATAATATTACGAATCAATTTTGAAGCCTATAACACAATAATTTCATAAAAGGCTGAGCGACACAATGGGCGTGTCTTATAGCATAACCGAAACACGGTATTGGCTGCGCTGCGTAGTAATACATAGCATGCGCTACATGTAAAAAATGGTGACTTTAAAAGGATGTTTTAAACTGTAGACATTGGAAATAATATAAATATAAGTTATAAGAAATCATTCTTTGAATATTATGAGGTGATAATTTCGGTCGAAGCGTGGTCAAATCTATCATAAAGCCCTTCGAGCTTTATTGCATTTGACCACGCCCCAACCAAAATTATCACCTCATAATACTCAAAGAATGATTCCTTATTCATTAATTATTGATGTACATAGCTGTATTATGCTAGATATTGCTGTGTGTGTGTGTGTGTGTGTGTGTGTGTGTGTGTGTGTGTGTGTGTGTGTGTGTGTGTGTGTGTGTGTGTGTGTGTATATATAAATATATATATATATATATATATATATATATATATATATATATATATATATATATATATATATATATATATATATATTACGATTTGTATTGCTGTGCATAGAACAATGTTTACATCCATTAAATATCAGAAGTAGCTGTTAAATAGATTGAACAGCCATAAAACAAGCTATTTAGTGCGCTTCCGCGGCTAAGATATAGTGCCAAAAACTTTGCCAGGAGAACTCTTTTTTGAAATAAAAAAAGTATGAATAAACGATTTTTTTTTTCAATATTACATATTAAATGGTTATGTAAGTTTGAACGTTTCATTTAATCTTACGATAATAAATCTTTTCAACACGCATGATGACATTTATTTGTGTATTATATTATTCATGTAATATAATGATTAAATTATTAAAATTATAACAAAAACTCTCAATAAGACCCTACATGTACGACTTAACAGGCTTAGTAAGCAATAACTTAACAGACAATTTCTCGCCATGTTATGCAAATAATTATTTCGGCATCAGTACTTGTAATAAAGCCATGGCTATTTTGTACCTATTTCTAAAGACTAAATGCATTTAAAATATCGAATAGCATTTCCGATGAACTTTGGTTTTACGCTTCCAGAGGCTTGTGAGCGTATACATTTAAGGTGAACAAAAACAAATTCAACGCTTGATTTAAGAAATGAATTTAATAATTTTTCTATAATTGATCGACGTATCAAAGAAAAAATTGACCGGAAAACTTCATCAATGCGCGTAGTAAAAATTACTGGGCCACTAAGTTTTGGTTTCCTCTCTAGGGGATGTATACAAACGTACGTTGTCAAATAAAGGAAAAGTGTCTTTCGCTGAGGTACGCGTATAAGACCAGTTTGTTATTACCACAGCTCCACTGTACGATACTAATGACCGCTAGTGTTTACAGCGAAAGCAATTTTGGGCACTTTTTAAAAAACCACACACACACACACACACACACACACACACTCACACACACACAACTTAGGTAGGATGAGCCGTACATGGCTGATATCTATCACTGACTGATTTTACCGGAGAGATTCCATGGATACTATGTTCGGAAGGGTTTATCTTTCCAATGGAGGCACTAATCGTCAGGGAATGCTAAGGTATAGAGAGAGGTCAATAGGTCAACGAACCAATTCAAAGCATTATCTGCAATCTTTAACTATATTTAATTTAAAAATTTATAACACTGTTCAAATTGAGCTCGAAAATATGCGAATGGTTATACTATTCAACTTTTAAAAAAGTACCGTCAAGATAAAGGGACTAAATTGCGAATTTGCATGCCTTGGTTGTTTATAAAGTTGCAATTCTGATTTTTAAACAGTCAGTTTTTCGATTTACCTATCATTGTAAGACTATGTATTTATATATCTATAATTGCAGTGGAAAACAGTAAACAGAACAGTACAGAACATGATTCCATGTTAATAAAGCTATAATATCCTAAACAATGGTTTATGTTAATATAGCTATAATATCCTAAACAATGGTTTATGTTAATATAGCTATAATATCTTGAATGTATTAAAAATGAAACAAAAATGTTTACAACATGCGAGTCCTTATTTAAATTGCATGATAACAACGAGAAGATAGCTGAATACTAGATTATTTTTCATTTATCTGCACTTTTAGTTGGTCATAACATCTTTACACCAAGATAAACTATCTTTATTCTGAAGTACTTCCTTTATCAGTCTATGTTTGAGTAAGTTAAACGTCAAGAGCAAAACATTAACCAAACTTTAAAATCAAAGTACTAAAAGAACTGACGCAAAACATGGTTTCAGACTGTTAGTATAGAAATGCGATAGAACTGTTTTAAACTTCGCCATTTATTTTATTGCTGTATATATAATATACAATTATAATAATTTCACACAAATTTGATTATGTTATTTCTATACATTGTCAATACAAAATCAAATTCAGATTACAAATATAATAAAAATACAATTTGATATAGTTATCCAGGCGAGCCCTTAAACTCATGTTAGTTTGGTTTTCGATGCGCATTTGTATAATTATGTGGAATATTGTGATCATTTTGTGTCTTGTCTGAATGTATTGTTTCGACATCCTTCCTACATGTTGTTGAAACTCAGATAAAAACTCGAAATGCAATCAATAATGTCATGTACATTTAAATGCCCTCTATGGAGACCATAGCCTTATTTTTTTTCCATATTTTTCAAGAAGGCCTCAACTGTGAACTAACTACAAAAACTGGGTGTTTTTTTCTGGACATTATTATGAGTTTGAAGTTTTATTATATTGATATATGTTCATTCATAATATTTAGAATTGTAAACGGTGTTGCTGATTTTTTATACAATTTCGAATTATTCTGACCCATAACAATAAGCCTGGATTGATTGCAAATATTGCAAGACGTGCTTATATCTACTTCTATATGCATTATATTGGTAGAAAAGAGTCCCTTTATTATAGTTTTGAAGTGATATTCTCTTTAGAAGGAGGCTCAACTGAAAGAGTCACCTCGGCCATTTTGTTATATTCCGTTCTGAAAATAAGAGAGAGAGAATATAAAACAAAAATGTTGCAATGTTTGAAAGTTCTCCGATCCTCAAAGTATTTTTTTTTCATCATAAAAATGATATTTTCTTTCAACTTTCATAAATGAAATGAAATAAAATGAAATTTTTAGATGGTATCCATGCATAGTACAAAGTTATTGCAAATTTGCTTACGATTTATATAATAGAAAAAAGAAACAAGTTGAGTTTAAAAAAAAGTGCCGGTCCATCGATGGCTCGAACTCTATACCAACATGTATATAAGTGGGAGTGCTCCGTGAATCCAATACGCCGTAGAATACTGATTAAAATTGTCTGTATAAAAGTCAGATTTACGGTATGAATAAAAGAAATCCGGATCATTTAGAGTTATCGAACATTGCTGAGGATCTGAGATCATTAAAATATACTATTCTTCAATTTTACAAAAAATATTTCATTATTAAAATTATTACGCTAGAAAATGTACAACTCATTAAATCGTTTTCTTACGTCCCAAAGGCGATTCCATCTCCTATTGTGTCTGGCATTCTCGTATTGAGGGTTTCCGGTAGTTTGAGTGACATCAGTCCCGCCACCACCGACGCGGCGCCGATAATGACCAAAGGCACCGCCTTACCGAACTGTCCACCAATCAGGACGCCCTGTAATAATTTAAACCTTGGGGAGTTTAAATATTTGATTGTGATCCAAATAATTTTTTTTATAAAACAATCATTTTTTTCAATGATTAAGAAATATATCAAATACACAAGACAATCTTAATTTTAGTGATTTGCAGAGGTGTGATTTAACAGCTGTAATCATAGAGAAGAAATTAGTATTATTTTGTTGAATTGTTATTATAACATTATACGATAGTTTGGAGATTCTCTTGAATGACTACTTGTGTAACTCGAATTTTTGGATATATTATTTGCTCTTTAATGAGGCTTTGTAAACTTATTAAAATGTACAGTATATAAAGTTACCGAGTCGGCAACGTAAGGCGCAAGAATTCCACCAATGCGCGCGCAGCAGGAACTGGTCCCCATTCCGGCGTTCCTAACAACTGTTGGATAAAGTTCAGCAGAAAACAGCGAAAGCAGCAGCGGATCCTAGTTTTCCTATCATCGCTAGTGTTGTCGTCAACCACTGTAGATCTTTAATTGATAGAGAAAATTGCGTAATCAAACATTTGTTTAATATCGTTTTTCACTTCACACTCACTTTTTACCAATGGATCAATAACACGGGAATCGGTATCACAAGGACATTTAATTCATGCACCATCATATTTAATTTATCAGGTTTCCTTTACAGTGTTGAAATATTGACTTAAGCTTGGGAGGTAATTTGAGATTTTTTTTTATAATTTAAGACTGCATGGTAACCATATTATTACAATATGGAGAACTTTGATTTAAAACTTGAAGGTTAAACTTTGGTTTACTTATATTTTCTAGGTAATGATTTAAAGTACATTCTTCGTCGCGCATCAAATATTGCCAAATACAGACAAAGTCAAGTTACTAGTATCAAGTCATGAGTGTATACCCTTCCCTCCAAAAGTGGTTGTTAGTATGGTGCTCAGACAAGCGATCCCACCCAGTTACATGGCGGAACAGTGACACTTCTTCCTTCCCCAGCGGTCCATCAGCATCAGACACAGCGTGTAGGCGGGGAAGTCCATTACAGCGGTCAGGAAGTAGTTAAGGTAGAAGTCCCCGGCCAAGTTCCCCGTGTTGAGGGAGAGACCGTAGTAGGTCATGCTGACCACCATCCTGTTCAATATATCACATAAACAATAATGGACATTCTGTAATACGTCATACTGCCCTCCTGATAAAATAGCACATAAATAGACATTCTGTATACGTCATACCGCCATCCAAATAACTATAGCACAATTTTGGACAGTCTGTACACTAGTATGCCATACTACCATCTTTATTATATATATTTACATCCACCGAGCATGATTCCCTCTATTTCTTACGGACTAATATATAGACATATAGCAACTTACAGTACTGAGATCTATATGCCCCGTTTATCGATTGGTTGAAACCTTCCTCAACCTAAGAAAAATCACGGACTGCACAAAACAATCATGGTGATGTCAGATGCAATTTCCAATAAAAGTCTTTTATCTAACGTACTGATTAAAAATAATTTAGTTAATTTTACGTACTTTTTACTATCCACTAATTAATTCATGCGGATTATGAAGGTAGCGATCATTGCAAAAACAGTTACATAACCCGCTAACGCAGGTTCTACATTTTATCTGCTATGTCGCCACCTTCATCATGCGCGGATCTCCCCTGGAAACATTTTCTGGATCCGCGCATGTTCATATCCCATATAAATCACGAAATATCGATAGCATTTTATTGTTTAAATGATGCCAGTGGGTCTTCATCCTCCTCCTAGAGACCAGGAAGCAGAAAATGTAAGCAATCTAAGTTTCAAAACAAACATAGTATGCTGCCATAAAGGTTTATCGTTAAGAAATATTAAAATACATATCATAATTTCCTCCTATTTTATTGATGAAAAAAAATGGCGTTTTTAGTTTACCCTCATTGTTTATTGTTTTCTATTGAATTGGCCTGGTGGATTATTGATAATCAAATATTCCCAAGTCCTAGTCATAATCAAATATTCCCAAGTCGTTGTCATAATCAAATATTCCCAAGTCCTAGTCATAATCAAATATTTCCAAGTCTTAGTCATAATCAAATATTCCCAAGTCCTAGTCATAATCAAATATTCCCAAGTCTTAGTCATAATCAAATACTCCCAAGTCCTAGTCATAATCAAATATTTCCAAGTCTTAGTCATAATCAAATATTCCCAAGTCCTAGTCATAATCTAATTTTCCCAAGTCTTAGTCATAATCAAATATTCCCATGTCCTAGTCATACTCAAATATTCCCAAGTCTTTGCCTAGGATACACTACGAAAGTACTGAGATAAAACTTTATTGTTAAATGAAGTAAAATGTTGGTGAACAGGCAGTGTTTGCATCATGAAAATAATGTAAAAAAAAAAAGTCAACTATTTCATTTTATTTGTAATCATTGAAAAATGGTCTAACTCTATATAATTATGTTATAAGGATTCATTTAATTTTTAGGAGGAAGGGTAGAGGGTGGGGGGGGGGGGGGGTTACAGGTTAGTATGGGATCAAATCTACAGTAAATTACTTTTTGGAACTCGACCACGTGCACGTGACAAATCATATTTATATTCCCCCTTAAAAGTCAAAGAACAATTCCTTTTCCCATTAATAAATGATACTTAATTACAAATCAATAATTCCTTACTCCATAAATGAAACTTAATTACCAATTAAAGAAGAGGATCAAGGTTCTCGTGAGAAGAACTTTTGAAGAGAACAGACTCCATATTCGTACTGATGATGGTGTGTTCTGTGCGTCTTCGTCAAATAACTTGTCCGGAAGTGAAACCTTATTGACTTCGGCTGCCCTACGTAATATCATTTCCGCTTCCTCTTGTCTTCCTTTCCTTAACAGCCATCTTGGAGACTCGGGTATTATCCTATAATGAATTTCGTTTTATTTGGGGTGTTGCTAAAACGCGGAACGGAAAACGGAACGGAAAGCGGAACGGAATGAAAAACGGAAAATCTGATATCATCTTTTCGAAATGTTTATGGTTAAAACAAGCAAGAATCGATTTACTTTTATAGAAAAATATATTTAATCTTCACAAGGATTTAATTTTGAACGGATTATTGAGAAATGTTTATGATATTCTGAGACTGAACTGTCTGTAATCTATGTGTTGATTCAAACGGGAAAACTTTTACAGTTCTCTACTCGCATCGTATAGCACGATATTATAATTGCTTTGGCAAAAGTGAACATATAAGACTAATTACTAGAAAGTGTCAATACAATCATCATTTTTTTCTAAAATGGGCGAAAATCAGAACTTAGACAAGGATTGCCGATATATCAAACTACAGCATCGTTGATTCAATCAAGTGATACATGTAGTTAACATTTTTCGGCAATATAGTTAACAATCGCATGATGCAGGATAATTCCAGAAAGATTTTTAAAAATGGACATAGACACAATTAGAGATAACAATTTTATATTTTAGTATTTCATTTTTAATGTCTTGAATGATAAACTTCAGCATTTTATATTATAGTTGAATTTTAAAGTCACTGCAATGTACATTATAGAAAGTACATTTAGTTTTCCCCCGATCTGTGCTTATATGCAAACAATTTGCAATATGCTAAAGTTAGAGAGATTTATTCAAATTGTTAATTTAACTACACGATTTGGAAAGTTTAGAAAATTCACATCAAATAAACACTTTCTCGTTCAATTTCTACAGTTTCTCAATGGATTAACTTGATATTTGTTCCGTTCCGCTTTCCGTTCCGTTTTCCGTTCCGCGTTTTAGCAACACCCACGTAGCAATGGCTTCTGTCTACATTGTAGAGGCTCATTGACTTTTGTTTCGTACTACAGGCGGTAAATCACAATATCTGTCGAGATTAGAGCTAAGATTTATCAAGTCTGATGATATATCATGAATAAACCAAATCTGTCTAGCTAATATGTTAATCAATGGGAAGCGACTCCATTTTGTATAAAAGTTTTACATTTGAGTTGTATTTCCGAGCTCTGCCGGAAAGTCCCGAGAAGTTGCCAATGACACTAAAAATAGCCTACCACCAATACGACAAGTAGAAAACTGTTGGAATTGAAAGACACAGTTCGATCCAAAACCAGTCCCTCAGAACATAGGCTATCGCTCCTAACAGGATGAAGCCGAAGGCGAAGAAGTAATTGGTCACTATCCCGGCGTACACTCGTTTCCGTGGACCCACCATTTCCATCCCTGAAAGTTAATACACACTCAAAATGATCCTAATTTGTCTTTTAATTTTTCAATTTCTTCATACATATATATAACTACACGTCTTTATTTACTATCCAATATCTATGTTTTTGTTTTCAAATTTTATCTATTAAGTGTGGTCTCTCTTCTGCTATATAGTGTAGTTGGAATAAATTTAAATAATGCGTCTAGTTAAAAATATATCCAAGGCATGCATGTCTTAACTGTAAACTAAAACAAACTACTGGGAAAACTCTTAATGTGTGAAGGCTTTTACTGAGGATTGTTTATTTTTAAAAGTTTGATAAGTGTGTATTTTTTTCTTAAACTTGATTGTTTAGACAATATACATATAATTCATTAAGAAACCAATGAATATCGTAATGTTTTAAAAATGTTAGTAATAATTCCTATGCATGGTGTCACCACGAAATCCAAGCAACTCGGTTCCCGATGCACGAATATAAACGAATCCGGAGTATGTATACCTATTATCCAGAGTATGTATACCTATAATGAATCCACAACTTGTACCCCCATAGGAAGCTCCCATGCAGAACCGCGTAAGAACATAGGCGACATAGCTAGAAGCCCAAGACAGTCCGATAGATGAAACCATCATCAATATGGCCGCACTGCATAGCGTCTTCTTGCGACCAATACTGAAGCATCAAACACAAAACAAAATACACTGTCATTTACGATTTGAAAACTTGTATGATTTAAACGATTAAATGAAATTTGAAAATGTTAAACTATTTTGAATATAGTGAAATTGTAAATTAAAGATTTCCAGACCTATAAATTCACGAAGTTGTTATCTTTATGAATTTGCATTACATAATATAAAACCTTACGCGTCCGAGAGATTGCCAAACCCAAAGGCTCCAAATAAAACCCCCACGAAAAACATGGACTTTGCCAACGATATTCGGAACCGATCTTCGCACACAATATTCATCTTCAAAGAATCACATATTTAATTATTCTTGTTCTCATGAAAACTATATAATGGTTAGAACCATAGGCGCTCTCCAGCTTATTTTGTTAATGACGAACGATATCTATTTATTATGATTTGGTTTAAACATGGCACGTGATTGCCTCATATATCTCTATATTAGATCGGTGAGAATTAAAATTAGGCAATATGGCCGTCATTGGCAGCGACGCTTCGTCTACTCATTTCAACATCATTTATCACAGAAAAGGCATGCCGTAGGTTCCTAAAGTATTTGGAGTAGTTGCCCTTTGAAATTCTTTAAATAAGAGTAGTCGCCCTTTAATTATTGACGTCATATTGTTGTGTCTGGAGCAAAATAAAATGGCAGCGTCGAAATTTGCTCAAATCTCTGCAGAGGAAAGGGAGAATACGTTACAAATTAAATAGCAACAAAACATTGTAAGTAAACATGGGTGAAGCGAATATTTTTAAAAAATATTTCAATGATGAGATTGATAATTTGAAGAGTTTAAATGAGTTAAATAGGACGAGATGTTATGCCTCTTGACATGACTTTGTGTAGATCATCGCTATTTGTGAATAAATATGTCACTTGAGATTGATCAACCCAATATATTTCTGTAGTCAGTCAGTAACAAACCTAATAAATAATAATGTCTACCCTCTATACTATAAAATGCTCCCAGCTAATTTTGTTAATGACGAACGTTATCTACTTATATATGCCTACCCTTATAGTTTAGAGGGTAGACATTTATAAATAGATAATAGTCTGTCCCACGATATTTATGCTGCACATTTGGACGATTTTTAATAAAAATACACATACCTGTGAAAGAAGTGCAATTGAAATCGATGAAAGGGAAAATTCCCAAGATAACTTCATTCACACATTATCATTTTTCCTTCGTAAAAATTCTCGGGAACGAAAACAGATTTCCTTCGGAGATTTATAATTGAGAATGTTGACATCTTTTCTCCATTCGGAGGTACTCGGGACACCTCGCGCAATTTTTCAGCGTTATCATCCGGGCGTCTTCATCTCCTTGGCAACGGAAAATTCCCATAGACTTTCTATTTTTAGTCCTGTATTGATACCCGACAAGCTAGAGGGGGCGTTTCAAAGGGGAAATCTTGGGAAATTTTTCATACTATTGAATGAACATCGTCTAAACCAAGAGGTATTTATAAATATCGAATAATTTAAGAAATTATGCGGCAAAAATATCTTGGGAAAGACTATAGACATTTACAAAATTAGCTGGGGAGTGCATATGGTTAGAACTACTGATGTGTGGTAAAAGACGGTACATGGGTATTTAATGTAGAAGTTCTACCTTTGTTGCAAATGTTTTGCCATATATGACGTCACTGTACACCCACTCGGAACACTTTATTTTCCGTCTTGAAGCCGTGGTGGAATTTGTGACTGTATCATTGGTGTACACGAAGTAATTACAGCGATCATATAACAGTGTTTCATCATCGGGATCGGTATTCGGAATGTAGATTTCCACCAGTGTTCTGTGCGCTTCATTTTGAATTTCGTATGTATCGTTTTCAATTGCAGGCAAGGCACACCTGTAAAAACAACGTTGTGAAGGATAGTCAATTTTAAGAAACTCTTGATAAATGAATTTACCATGTATAGTAATCCAATCATATAATTTTTAAATGAAACCATGTCAAATTCTTGCCTTTCTTCAATTATATAAAGGTCGTTCGATTTACACATTCTATACTCTGTCCCGAGTTTTTGCTTCCACCACTTTTTGCTTGATATTTCGATAATCATGAATACCTTTGTGCTCAAACTAATTTCATCCACTAATATGAAAAATGTCCAGATTATCTGTTTTGAAACGCCCCCTCTGCCGCTTCAGGTTTCAAAGCACATCCCAAAATAGAAAGTCTAAGGGAATTTTGCATTGCATCAGCCATTATTAAGCCCGGATGATAACGTTGAAAAATTGTGCGAGGTGTCCCGAGTACTTCCGAATGGAGAAAAGATGTAAACATTTCCCATTATAAATCTCCGTAAGAAATTAGTTTTCGTTCGTATGAACTTTAATGAGTGAAACATGATAATTTGTCAATGAAGATATCTTGGATATTTTCCCTTTTATCGATTTCAACAACATTTCTTTCACATGTATGTGTATTTTTATTAAAAATCAACAAAAAAGTGATGGAAGCAATAACTTGGGACAGACTATAGTACAATAAACCTATTTAAGAAATAAACAACGTTATTTAGTGAACATGGCGTTATGAATAGCAATTGCTCTGCTGGCATATTCCAATTGATTAAAATTAAATATGAATAAAACTAAAATGCCTTGTTTTGTATTTTTAACTTTAGATATTTTATATTAAAAACCACATATTTTTGTTATTAGAAATATACACTATATCTATTCAAGTAAAAATCATTATCTAATTGTTGAGAATTCGCTATTTGAAAGTCTGTGAGGCAATTGCGCATACAGGGAGAGCAATTGCGATTATAGAAAAATATTTACATTTTCAACTGTCTTTGTCGGTGATAACATTACGAATCAATTTTGAACCCTAAAACCCAATAACTTCATAAATCATGAGTGACACAAAATGGGCGTGTCTTATAGCATAACCTAGAAACAGTATTGGCTGCGCCGCGCAGTAATACATAGCATGTGCTACACGAAAAAATAGTGGTTTTAAAATAATGTTTTTTAAAGTGTACAAATTGGAAATAATATAAATATAAGTAATAAGGAATCATTCTTTGAATATTATGAGGTGATAATTTCTCATAATACTCAAAAGAATGATTCCTTATTCCTTAAATAAATGCAATTGCTCCGTGCAGTCTTATAGTGGGAAAGAACAATGGATATATATATATCCATTGTTCTTTCCCACTATAAGACTGCACGGAGCAATTGCATTTATTTAAGGAATAAGGAATCATTCTTTTGAGTATTATGAGAAATTATATATATATATATATATATATATATATATATATATATCTCGTATCTTCCAATAGACAATACAACTGTACATTACCTCGATGTTAGATAAAGTTTATTTCATCCTTTTAAAGCTAAATTCAAAACAACAAAAACAAATCAATTAATGTTTGTTATATAAAGAGTTTGTTTCTTAACATTTCTAAAAATTAAGCTCATTAAATTACACAGTGTAGATAATGGTGTATTTGAAGGCTGTAGCGACACATCTGTTTGTTTTGCACCTGTGATCGGGAACCCCCATACACACCTGTGATCGGGAACCCCCAGCAGGAACACAGATATCACCATGAACGCTCCACCGCTGACCGAGGGCAGACACACCGCCAGGAAATACACGATCTTCTGATACCGCCCGAACTCCCCCAACTTCTCCAGAATCTTGTCAAAATTCATCGTTCTCTTCAGAGTCGGCCACTTTTCCTCTCCCGTCGGACCAATGTATCTTATTCAAGTACCCTAATACGAAAAAGCGTTGTTAACCACGTGAAATGCATTGCCTTTCTGTTCATTTTCAGACTTCTGTAACCTCCTGATAGCCAATTCAAAATGTTGTCATGATAAACAGTGCAAATGATTGATTGGTCGGCTCTGTAAACATCAAATGAACTGACCAATGATAAGAGCGTTAAGGAAAAAATGAAAGACGTCAAAGTAAGATCATCTCTTTTTGCGGCAATGTATATTTTGTTTACTTAGATCTTGACTGGAACTATTAAACCACATTCCTACGCTTAACCTAATTCACAACAGATTCTCTATTGTATCATAGATTCATAGATATTTTTGATGAAACATTAGGACTGACGATGGGGTCTAGTTTATATATTTTTGTGAATACAACATATTTTGTATGTCCTTTATTTACTATTATAACATAAAATTAAGTTTTCACAACTTCTAAAAATTATTTTATTTAAATACTAGTGCCAAATTCGTTTCATTTTATTTTTCACTTTAATTGGTAACATGTGCACAAAACAAGATATATGTATCATACGACCTCTCTTTATGTCATAGCCCCCTAACTCCGTCACTACCCCAACTCCGTCATTTTAGGAAAACTCCTCACTGTTAGAAATCAAGTACGATTATAATGTCATTTTTTGCGTATCAAAAATCTACAATCAAATGTCAAGAACTAACAATGGTCAAATCCAAGAATGTGTCAAAACATGGCAAAATTACGCCTTGTTCATTTCATCGACCATTAATTGTGTAAAATCAGCAAGCACTTTTTTATGTGTGCACTTATTTAAAACTATCAAAATCTCCATCATGCCCCCCTACCCCCCTCCTTCGGTCATTTGCAGGGGTCAATCATTTTCGGAGACGTCAGGGTGACAGATTTCACTAAAAAAAATTATTATTGAAGGACTGCGAACGATAGCATTGTCTAGCCGCCTAACTAAAAGTCATTTTTTGATAATTTTCATATTAAATTTTGAGGGGTATTATATATTGTTATTTTAATAGCATATTTATACCAAAGAGTTTGTTGTTTCACGGGGGGGGGGGGGGACATATCTCTACAGACCAAAATGCATTCCCCCCCCCCCCCCAAAAAAAATAAAAACGTTTTGCTTTGTAACGTTCAAAAAATAATAAACAAATATGAATTAAATGAAAATTTACTATAATATTAAGTTTTTATGCACATGTCGGCCGCTAAATAATATGTTCCTTACTCACAGAGAGCGATTTCAATGAAAAAATTTAAGACCCCCCGTAAGCAAAACTTTTGTTTAAAAATTAATAATTTGACTACAAATTTTATTTTGATATATATAAATTACGATTTGCTTAAAGGTTTTTGTAGATAACTATGCTTATGAATATCTGACAGAAATTCCGAAATATTTGGATGTAAAATGTAGGCAGGAAACGGGTGTTAGCGTTCACAGTTCTTTTAGGTTTTCTCTTAAGAACTTAAAAATTAGATATTTATTTAATATTTAAGATGACTCTATATCAACTTTACTATATATCTGTCTAATCGTATGGTACTGAGTTCCTATCCTGTAGAACATTCCTCAATACATAGTACCGCATTACCGCTATTGTAATCGGTTGTTAACTTTTGGACGTCAAAAACGTAATTTTAATGCTTACCGTAAACTTTACGCTACGTTGTTACCAACACAAAACAAGATGCTTGGTGAAAGCCTTCCAACATGAATGTCTTGTTTCACCCTTGAGTAACGACTATCTTCTCTTGTCTATTGGCAGACTGTCAGAATAGATGAACAAACTGCATGACCGGGTCTTTAGTATACATGTATAGATGTAAAGATTAAACGTACTGGCACGGATCTGATGGTATGGACGGAGGGGAGAATTTTAATTCCTGAGACTTAGACATTTACATTGTAAAGTTACCAAAATTGGTCCTTGAACACCCACCCTATATTTAGCAAACATTTTTTTTTCTCGGACCCACTGTCCCGGAAAATATTTCTAGATCCGAGTGTGACATATATATAATGTTGAATGTTTGAGTGGGTCAGCATGGTCATCTAATGCCATGTCACATTACATCCAGATGATTCGGGTAGAATTAATTGAGGTATTAATTATTTAATGTAACCTGGGATTTGACTGATGAAATAGATCAATAGATTTATTAACAATAATAACATATGTATGGACGGCTGACTGTTTCGTAGTTAGAATGACTTTTCGGATGCAGTACATGTTAGAGTAGAGATATACCGGCGGGGGGGGGGGGGGATAGAGTGGTGAATATAGATGTACACACAGATGTGCTTGTGTCACCGTTTCATGTTACTTCGATGTTTCCCCGGTAAAGATCTCTATCAGTGGTCAAAATCAAGCAAGAACTGCACCAGATGTGGGTTGTCTCTCGACTTCTGCTTGTAGAAAAAACGTGTTAGCGATCTGCAGCAGAAGTAGGATATTGCAATATATATATATATATATATATATATATATATATATATATATATATATATATATATATATATATATATATATATATATACACCAACTTATTTGAGATATTTAAAAAAAACTTTGGACATCTGTATTTAAAGTAATCAACTTCATTTAATCAACTTCATTTTGATCTATAAAAAATTTTGAGACAGTCCACTAATTTATATCTAATTTTTTGTGCGCCGTAAATTGCATAGTTTTAGTTTGTGATGCACTGAAGTTCTACATCTGTCAATCCGAATTTCCCCGTATATCTATGAATCGTCATTGTACAGCTACCAGACCAGTGTACTGTAAGTATACGTGATCATTGCATGGAGATGCCATGCGCGGATCCAGAATTTCTATTCCGGAGGGGGGGGGGGGACTCCGTAAGCATATTTCCGGTAATTTTACTATGTAAATTTAAGTAGTTTGAATTTTCCAGGGGTCCGGCTGCACCCCCCCCCCCCCTTAGATCCGCGCACGCATGCAAAAATATAGTTTTAACTGTGAATTGGCATTTACACTAATTCACTCCGTATAGACCTATATAAGACATTTAATGTATTCTTCTAAAAGAAAGAGATCAACCTTCTAAAAGTAGTTTTACAGTCATTTATTAGTTGTTAACCATCATTCTTAGCAACGGGGAAAATGTATATTTTTTCGAGGTTTTTAGTCTGTTGTTTCTGACAAAGCTTTTTATTAGTCCCAATGTCGTATGATATTCGGTAATCATTGTGAGTGCAAAACATAGAAATCATCTTCAGACTAAGTCTTCATATTCTTATAATGTTTTGCAATCATAACAGTAGCGCCGGAAGCAAATTGAAAATGTGGGGGGAGGGGGGGGGGGCTAGACTTATCAAAAATTTTGAAAAGCAAAAAAAAAGGGCTTTGGTTATGGTTATGTTCATGTATAACTTTGCAAAAAAAAAAGGCTTAGCCCCTAGCCCCCCCCCTCCCTACCCCGATTGATATGGGTGCAAAACAGAAATCCTCTTTTTACATTCGTCCACCTTTTTAATACCGTATACTTACACCACATACGGTAACAACAGGCTTCAAGTTTCAATATATATTATAGTTTTCCACCTTCAACAAAGCAAAAATGTAGAATACACGATTGTATGTTCAACTATAATTTTCTGTTATTTGATTTTTTTTCTTTTCTTTCATCATTTAGATTAAATATAGTTGAGTTAGTTTTCTAATATAAGAGAAATTTATGTAAGTCAATATTTTGGATTAAAATTATTGCTTTAGACTTCAAGGTGTTGTAAGCGAGTAAACCTTAGTGTTTCCATTGATTATTATATATCAACTTCTGATTTTAAATGTATGAGAAAGACATTGTGTAAGAGTAACATCAACTAGGTTAACCGATGACGTCATAACGAACAACGCTGAAAGTAAAAGTAGTTCATCTTTCAAATCAAGGGGCATAGAGGTATAATGTCTTCACTTCTCCATTAAATCAAAAACTCCCCCCAGTGATATACTGGTAGACGTATTATGTATCCTTCGTGTCCAATGGTTTTTCTGCGTTTAATTTTAGAACAAGTCAACGACATGTCACAAGTTGAAAGTTTAATAAAATATATTTATTGCTTCCGTCTCAATATAAGCAGCCAATTGCACTGATCTATTCATCTTAATGATAAATGTAAAACAAAAAGACAACATAATTATACACATAAAACCCGGCGTGTATATACACTGGAATATTAGAAAGTTTGAATAATAACATTTAGATTGTCACAAACTCTGTCTTTTGTCGCTGTGTTACACAGTGTGTATAGTATTCTATTAAAGTTTCTTCTGGCCGATTTCGTTGTTTAAGTTTCATGAACCCGATGTCTTTAAAATTCTCTCTTTGAGGTTAAAGTTTGGTGAGCCCGATGCTTGCCGATGGGGGATCTATGGTCAGTGATACTTGTGATCTCTTCCTATACTCTGGTCTGTAAACAAGGAAAATGACCAAACAATATTCAAACACGAGTTGTTGAATGAGCTGTACATGCATAAGAAAATATGAAGGCATCATAGGAAAATTATCGAAACATAAAATTAATAAAGTTAACAATGGATTTATTTTGGGAAATGGTAACTTAAAAAGGAGAAACTTTAGATTTAGCATGTTATAAGATTTTGCGAAAACGCATAAATAGGGGTAGGCCATTGTGCAGATCCAAAAGGGAAACCTTTAAAGTGTAGCCTTACGTTCCAAACGCAACACCATCATCGATGGATTCCGGGAGACTTTCGTCCAGGGTTTCCGGGAGTTTTAGGGACAATAAGCCCGCCAACACGGAGGCCCCGCCGAATATAACCAGTGGGACAGCCTGTCCGTATTGACCCCCGATCAGCACCCCCTAATAACACAAATTTTTCTGTCGTAAAATTCAGGATTTACTTATAAACATTCAACTGAACATTCCATAAATGTATAAAAAATAAAATATTGTTAACAACAAGTTAGTGTTTGATAGCTACATGGTAAGTGGGTTTTTTTCTTTCTCTTATTTGTTTGATTTAATTTTTAAAATTTCAGAAGACTTCTTCTCATCATCAAATAACCAGTTTTACCGAATCTGCGACGTAAGGCGCAAGAATTCCACCAATGCGCGCGCAGCAGGAACTGGCCCCCATTCCGGCGTTCCTAACAACCGTTGGATAGAGTTCAGCAGAGAACACGTAAATCACAGCGAAAGCAGCGGCGGATCCAAGTTTTCCTATCATCGCTAGTGTCGTCGTCAACCATTGTAGATCTAAAATAGTCTTTCAAATTCAACAGAAAATTTCTAAGTAGAACATAAACATTAAAAGGAAATTCATGAATTTTACAAATGGAATATTGTGATTTTATAACTATTCGTATGCATCAATTGTAGTGGATTTAAAGAAACGGTACATAGTTTTGATGATACATTGTACGTTGATAGGTTGTCCTATACCCATAGAAATTGTCACATTTCTTATTGTGATGAACATTTGATTTCGTTACGCTGCTCAACAACGAATTTTTTGATGCGCAAAAACAATGTTGAAACTATATGCAGTGATAGATATCAATTACCTTCCCCGCCGAAGCTGATGGTAAAGATTGTACACAGGCAAGCGATACCACCGAGAAGCATGGCGGAGCAGTGACATTTTTTTCTTCCCCAGCGATCCAACAGAAGCAGGCAAAGGGTATAGGCGGGAAACTCCACCACACCGGAAATCAGGAAGTTGACGTAAAAATCGCCGCCCAGGTTCCCCGTATTGAGCGACAGTCCGTAATACGTCATACTAACAACCATCCTAATAAACATAGCACAATAATGGACAGTCTGTGTACGTCATACTAACAACCATCCTAATAAACATAGCACAATAATGGACAGTCCGTAATACGTCATACTGCCATCCTAATAAACATAGCACAATAATGGATAGTCTGTAATACGTCATACTGCCATCCTAATAAACATAGCACAATAATGGATAGTCTGTAATACGTCATACTGCCATCCTAATAAACATAGCACAATAATGGATAGTCCGTAATACGTCATACTAACAACCATCCTAATAAACATAGCACAATAATGGATAGTCTGTAATACGTCATACTGCCATCCTAATAAACATAGCACAATAATGGATAGTCTGTAATACGTCATATACTAACAACCATCCTAATAAACATAGCACAATAATGGATAGTCTGTAATACGTCATACTGCCATCCTAATAAACATAGCACAATAATGGATAGTCTGTAATACGTCATATACTAACAACTATCCTAATAAACATAGCACAATAATGGATAGTCTGTAATACGTCATACTGCCATCCTAATAAACATAGCACAATAATGGATAGTCCGTATAATACGTCATACTGCCATCCTAATAAACATAGCACAATAATGGATAGTCCGTAATGCGTCATACTGCCATCCTAATAAACATAGCACAATAATGGATAGTCCGTATAATACGTCATACTAACAACCATCCTAATAAACATAGCACAATAATGGATAGTCCGTAATACGTCATACTAACAACCATCCTAATAAACATAGCACAATAATGGATAGTCCGTAATACGTCATATACTAACAACCATCCTAATAAACATAGCACAATAATGGATAGTCTGTAATACGTCATATACTAACAACCATCCTAATAAACATAGCACAATAATGGACAGTCCGTAATACGTCATACTAACAACCATCCTAATAAACATAGCACAATAATGGACAGTCCGTAATACGTCATACTAACTACCATCCTAATAAACATAGCACAATAATGGACAGTCCGTAATACGTCATACTGCCATCCTAATAAACATAGCACAATAATGGACAGTCCGTAATACGTCATACTAACAACCATACTCATTAGCATATAACACAATATAATCATTATGGGTTTCTTCTGCCGTATCTACCTATACTTGTAACTGTCTTTTATCTATGATTTGTGAAAACTCCGCTTAAAATTCTCTGCAGCATCAAAATTTTGTTCACTAAGTATGTTGTAATAGTGGACCATGGTTATCAAAATTTGACATCCGAAAACTATCATAATTGTACTAGTAGATAGTTTTTCTTACTTCAACATATAAAATATTAAATCAAAGACCTTTTTTAAATTCTCAGTTCATCATATTTGGTTTAAATGTCTATTATATTTTTTTTTTACACAAAAGCGTAAGAACTTTCTTCATTTGCCACTTAATTATATGTAAAAAAAAAATCGATTTTTAAAATACATGTCTTGTAATCCAAATACAGTGTAGTCAAAAGAGGTTTTGTTCATCATTTTGAATTACTGCTCAGTTAAAATCAAGTACTTTAATACACGTGTGTTCCCATATTAGTTAGAGTACTGTTTGCATGGTTTTGGTTTGACACTATAATAATCGAAACATCACTCGGTCTTTTCTGTTAAGTCGTTTCAGGCCGAGTGATGTTCCGTTTGACACTGTGATTAATCGGAACATCACTCGGCCTTTTCCGTTAAGTCGGCTATGGTCGAGTGATGTTCTGATTGACACTGTAATAACATTTCCTTTCAGGTCGTATTATAAAGCTTACCAGTTAAAAAAGATGATTAATGTTCGAATAAGCAAAACTCTTGATGTAAACAGATTCCATAAGGCGGCTGTTTCCGGTTTTTTATCGAGGTCGTCGTCGTCAAATAACTTTTCCGGAAGTGTAACCTTGTTGACCCTGGCGGCTTTACGTAATATTTCTTCCGCTTCCTGTCGGCGGCCCTTACTTAGCAGCCATCTTGGAGATTCCGGCAAAATGCTGAAAAAAATAATAATATTAAAGCAATGCACACATGTAAATCAACTTAATTAAGTTGTGGATACCACTTGCCTATGAATTAAAATCCCTACGAATATTGCACAAGCATTTGCGACTGCCAAATTGTGTTTCCACGATCCAGTCAGGTTTTAAATTATCCACAAATAAGGCATGCATGTTTCTGTTTAAGGGGCTTTAATGAATTAACTGCCCCTGCATCTAATCATAATTTAGAAAGTGTTTGCTAGCTAATTGATAATAAATCTCGGTCCTCCGATTTGGCAGAACGATAAGTAACTTATTATACATTTCTGTCTTGCAATACCGATGAGAAATAAGTGATTTGTCAAACATCAGATTATGAAAACTTAAACAAGCTCACTTTTGGCCTATTAATATCCCTATTTCAAAGTATATATTTTATAAGTTATAAATGTGAGAATGGGATCAAACGTGAGCTTGTACTCTCACTTTGATGACCCAAAGGTCTTGTTCTACCGGTGCCCTTTGACCCCTGACCTACCACCAGAATGCCATGAAGACGATGGTGGGGATGGAGAGGGACAGCTCGATCCAGAACCAGTCCCTCAGGGCGTACGCCACCCCCGCCAATAGTACCAGGCCCACGGCGAAGAAAACCTCGTTAATGACGCCGGCAAACAGTCGCTTACTGGGTCCCACCAACTCCATACCTACAATGTATGTATAATAAAAATCAATTATAAAAACCCCACAAACTCCATACCTACAATGTATGTATCATCATAAAAATCAATTATAAAAACCCCACAAACTCCATACCTACAATGTATGTATCATAAAAATCAATTATAAAAAACCCACAAACTCCATACCTACAATGTATGTATCATAAAAATCAATTACAAACTCCATACCTACAAGGTATGTATCATAAAAATCAATTATAATAACCCCACCAGCTCCATACCTAAAACGTATCTTAATAAAAGACTTAATATTCACGACAACCCAACTCCATAACTAAAACGTGAATTAATAAAAGACATAATATTCACGACAAACTAACTCTACACCTAAAGCGTATAACACTGTGCCGGATAATTATGCCAGTGCCAAGGTGGCAATTTTGCACCCGTTTAAGATGCAGTTTCGATAAAATCTATATATACCAAATGATAGACCATTGTCTAGAGAATATATAACCACTTTTGTTTTTAGTGTGTTATACCTGACAGGTGAGATATATACCTTTAAAAATTAATATCGCAAAAGAAAAGGATAGTTCCCATAGGAGAAACGATTCTCCTACAGAAAATATTGACAATCCTATAGGAATTATATTTCCTATAGGAGAAAGCTATTTCCTGTAGGAATTTGACTCAGACAGGTAGTTTTCCTATAGGAAATTAAACCTTCCTATCGGATTGTATCAAATCCTATCGGAATTGAAATTCCTATTGGAAGTTCTTGTATTCCGATAGGAATTTTCAAATTTCCTATAGGAATATTGATTTCCCTATGGGAAAAATTATTTTCCTGTAGGAATTTAGTTTTGAAAGGTAGATATCTCACCTGACAGGTGAGATACAATGATAACAAAGGTGGTTGTAAACTCTTTAAGCAATGGTCTATCATATGGCATATTTGAATTTTTCGATATATGCAACTTAGACGGGTCAAAAATGCCACCTTGGCACTGGCATAATTATCCAGCACAGTGTTGTATCTTAATAAAACACATAATATTAACGACAACCCAACTCCATGCCTAAAACGTGAATTAATAAAAGACATAATATTCACGACAAACCAACTCCATACCTATCAATGTCATGCAGTCACACATTGGAGAAACGAAAGTAAGTGTACACATAACAATTTATTAATTATGATGACCAGCTGATTTCTGCATTTATTCTTAAAACTACTTGTACTTAATGAATACAAAATTACCTAGAAGACGTAAAAAATAAAAACAAAAACTTGATGATTATCATATCATCGTTGCTTAGTTTCATATGGACTTCATGGATGTCCACCCCAACGATTTCTCCCAATAAATCCTATTTGTATCGTATCCAGGACAACATACATTGACCTATCATTTTGCCTATTAACTACTGCACTACATTTACTTTGAGTTATTTGATAATTAGAGGATGTAGTTTAATTTTCACCTATGACGAATCCTGTCATGAAGACACCGGAAGTGGAAGCACCCACGCATATCCGGATGAGGACAAAAACGACGTAGTTAGGGGCCCACGCTAGTCCGATGGAGGACGCCATCATAGCGACGACGGACAGGCTCAGAGTTTTCTTCCGTCCAATGCTGTAGAAATATATACATGTGTGCGAAAGTTCAATCTGCACATAAGAGATTTATACATTATACCTGCATCTACATGTATATGTTAGGAGGGACGGGTGGTTGTGGCCATTTACAGACTATATTCGTCTTCTTGAGAATAAGTGCTGCTCCATATAATTAAGATATATAGGAATTTATTCAAATTTAAAACAAATTTAAAACATATTTTATATGAAATTTATATTTGCCAAGTAATAGTTTAAAGCTTTAAAAAACTACACCTAAAATTTTAAGGTAGATCTGATGGTAGATCTGATGGTGGATCTGATGGTTAGTTAGATCTGATGGTAGATCTGATGGTCAGTTTACGGTAGATCTGATGGTTAGTTAGATCTGATGGTTGGTTTATCGACCACCCAGCCTCCTTAAACAACTTAAAACTTCTTTGAAAATATTGATCTAAAGTAACTGTTCTTACTTTTTCAAATAATTAAGAATGTATTTTTGTAGCGCACATATAAAAGAGTATTATTCATAAGGAGATCGAACTATATCATGTGCCATTTCATACTCGTGCATTCTACACTGACAGATATAATATAAACAAAGGGTTTTTGTAGAGGTCGATTATGAAATAAGGTCGGAAATGAAATACCTACGAATCTGACAGAATCCCGAGGCCGAGAGCTCCAATGAGAACGCCGACGAAAAACAAAGACTTGGCCAGAGAAGTTTTGTATCGATCATCGCAGACCAGATTTACCTGAAAAAACGTGACAAGATGGTAGGTCATTTAAAATTCATGCAATTTCAATCATATAATATATATGATAATGGATCTTTTGATATAAATTGAAAAAAGCAGTAGTCCCCACAACCAGTTCAGAGAGGTATGAATTCTGTTATTCGGTGGTTCTCATTATTTGGGTACTACTGTAGGATTACTGTAGGATTACTTTGACTGGAGTCTACACCTCGTACCTGTTTAGCGAAGGTTGACTTGTAGATATCCTCGCTGTAGACCCATTTAGAACACTTCTCAATGTGTCTGGACGCGTTACCTTGAGCAGCTGCTCTGTCGTAGACGTAGTACTGGCATCTGTCGTATTTCAGGGTACTATCATCGGGATCGGTGTTCGGAATATACAGATCTACTAACTTTTTGTGATAGTCGCCTTGAATGGCAAATGTGTCGTTTTCTAGTTGTGGTATTGCACATCTTAGGATTAAAAAGACGGTTAATGATAAGTTTATGAAATAAATTGCATTGCATGAGACCTTCTCAAAGAAGACTTGGTAAATTTGAGATGTATTCTAATTATTTTTCACAAATTAATGCACTTTTTGGGGCAAAACATACAATTAGGATTCTTAAATGTTAATCTCTAAATGCTGAAAAAATTAGGATTCGATTGTTAAATATAATTATGTTTCATGTGACTACTATAAATATAAGCATCCGCAAATAGCTTTTATCCGATAACTTGCCGAAAAACAGATATTAATGGAAATTAAGAAAGCGCTCTATTGGAATAGGAAAAAAAGTTGTCGCCCAAGGTACAAAACTTTAAACCATCAGATCACGAAGCATTGCATTGTTTATTGACAATGTCATTCGTGTTATGTTGATTAAGAGTTAGTGAAATAGATAGATAAGAAATGAGACCGATTTTTTCTATGATTTCAAGGGAGGTGCTGATAACAATATTTATAGACAGCCAATAGATCTGTAAACAGACATCTCCCCGTGCCGCTTATTTCGAGAACTCAATAAGAAGGATCTCGTGTAGAAGTTGATCCCATACTTTTTTAAAGCTTACATTGTTCAACAGGAGGCCGTATATATAGACTTTTATGAATCGATCTATTTGACCACAGATACTACAAAGTGCCTCGATACGTGATTATCACGCATTCTACTTTTATAATTAGCTCTCATTTCTTCGGTGTCAAGTTTCAAATGGACAAAAAAAATTTCTGGGTTAAAAACAAGAGGCTGGAATATTTCTTTGTTTGCTGAAAATAAAACAAAATCTCTTCACTGGTTTTATACTACAAAACCCCCACCACCCCACCCCCACTTTCCATACCCAAGGAAAGAAATGGTCTTAAAAAATATCTGATGTCCATATAAAGTGTATCTAGATGGAACCTAGAATTTTCAAAAAGTCGTTGTTATTTAACTTAGTTATATCTGTAAATATACCTTGTAAGTCAAATTGTCTTTAATTTCCACGACTCTTCGTAATATTTAATTTTTTAAAATGTTCGTTGTAAGCACGTGTCTCTACTCATATTAGTTTTAATAATAATAATTTATATGCAGTACTATCGCCGTTTTCGTTGTTATCTTTTGCGCTGCTTTCATAAACATAACGAAACACTTTTGCAATGAAATTTTACATGTATTTCGGAAAATTGTATTACCAGAAGGATAGTGTTAATATAAAGTATATTTTATGCATGAATTTTATGATAGGATTGATTTTATCGAAAGATTTTTTAGAACAATTTCATGCATGTTTCTTTTAACAAAATGCTTTAATAGTTTATCAACACAAATATACTTCGCGCAAAGTAATCATTAATATACCCGGTAAATCAACAACGATGTTAACCATATCATTGATAAATAAAACATGTATAGATAAAAGTAAATATCTCCAAATCTGACCTGTGCTCAGGGACACCCATTAGAAAGACAGAAATGACCATAAAAACCCCGCAGCTGATTCCGGGGAGACAGACGGCCAGAAAGTACAGGATCTTCTGGTACCGCCCAAACTCCCCCAACCGAATCAGAATATCGTCAAAATTCATCGCCTTTCCGTGATGACACTTCCTTCCCCCGCCGATGCCAGACTTTAGGGGACAGGGGGACAGAGGACCCTCGATTATCTTATCAACCAGTGTTTGTCGATGATTTTGAATCCACGATTTGAAGAGAACGTTTATCTTGAAATTTTTAAGATGTCACGAAAGGTACTCTACGTTGGAGTGGGTGTAGAAGTGTTTGTATGGTGCGAACACAGTCTTTGATAAACATAGTCGCATGCTAGTATATAGGTATCCCCCATCACTCTGGGTTTCCTGAATTTAGAATTTATAATAGTTTATAATTAATCCGATAAGAAATTTCATACCAATAAATGCAACAAATTTACACGTAAATGTATGTCTTAAATTTTCAATTTATGTTTACATAACTTTATACATATGTACTAATTAAGAATTTATTTTTAAAATAATTCATTGGATATTCGGTTTCCATGGTGTCTAAGCAAACAATTTGGGGTTTGAGATTCCTGATGTAAATGAATTTGCTGTCAATGAACCACAATTTGTGGACGATCCGTTTTTCTGACCTTACAAAAATGTGTGCCTGTGTGTATCGACCTTTCTCTGTCGGCAAGAGACGAATTCAGGTCTCCAAACGACAGCTCAAAGACTTAACGAGTGATCCAATGAGATATGACCCAGAAAAAGCCGTTCTAATCAAAGAGGTCAGAGAACTCCCCTCTCTCTCTCTCTCTCTCTCTCTCTCTCTCTCTCTCTCTCTCTCTCTGAGTGAGCAGCATTTGGATAAGAAGAGGTTCGCGGTCACTGTATCAAATATGACATCATTAGGGTCTGTGCCATTTTACTTTATGTAAAACATTCATACATGACGTTGTGTAACCATGTAGGCAGTAAACAGTGACGATCAAAGTCTCACTTATTTTACATGTGCCTCACATTTTCTCGCATGATTTTTTGCCACATGAAAAGAGCATTTACATGAATTTCACGTGGAATTTTCTGGTGAAATCCCTTCACATGAATTTCAGGTGAACATTTCCCACGTGGACGCAGAATCATTACATGATTTCGAAGCGGGTATGATTGGATTAGAATGTCGGTAATTGCTATCAGTACTGTATGGAAGCTTTGAAAAATGTTTTAGAAAATCAAAATTTTAATAAAACTATTTGTGCAATTTTCCACAAATCTGTTTAATTAAAGTTTGTACGTGTAATCAATGAAATATCAACCGAATCCCACTAAACGGTTTCTTTTTATTTACACGTATATTAAGTATGTGCTTTGTATTTGTATGTTCCGAATAAAAAATATTATTTTAATTTTTTTACTTCAATACAAATATTTCTATCTTCGAAAGATATCTATTCTGCTGGTACAACCAGGTACAGTTTATTATTAGCAATCTAGGATAATTGATTTGTATTTAAAGGTATTTTGTACTGAATTAGTCAAACAATCGGACTAAGTACCTTAAATTTTCTTTAAATTAAGATTCATGTGATATATAAGCACGTGGCATCCACGTAAATTTCGGGTCAAAATCACGTGAGTGTTCTTTTTCATAGGTTTTGATAGGAAAATCTCATGTTAATTTCATATGCATGTATATAAAAACATAATTACCTGTAAAGCGTAAAAATGAAAACGTGATACAAACTGGTGGCAGTTTAGAGTCAAAGTGTTGATATCCAAATGGACATTTCGGAGGTGTAATAAAATTAACGTATTTCTTTGAAATTTACACTTTTATACTAAGAGACTAGTTAAAAGAAATTGTTGTTCTTATGAATAATTGTTGAATATGATGCATGAACCCATTTTGATCAGTTCTATCACATTTAACAGGGAGGAATCTTTTCTATAGGATGACGAATGGCTCCTTGCATGTATTACTTATTTTTACATTAAGGAGGTTGGCACCTGAAATAATAGTAATGTCAATCATCCGAAGACCACTTGGATATTAAGATGGGGACCTATAATGTTCATTTATTTTATTTGTGACCCATGTCACATGCCATTTTTTAAAAATATAGGGCCCCAAACAGAAATCATAATTTTCCTGAAATGTTTGCTAAAATTTGACATAGAAAATGATAATTTGAAGAAATCAAACAAATATTTATAGTTTGAACTATTATTTAGTTATGATTTTAATACAGTATGAAGTTGAACACATTTTACTATAAAAGTAAAATCTAAGTCAAAGTTTAAAAACTCTTGCTTTACTGGTGGTTTCAAAGGCCCATACATAATGAACACAACTACAGATGTTACGAAATTTTGGAGTAATCAAATTATAATGCAAATAAAACAAATTATAGTAATGTCATCTTTCCAAAAATTTGCATACAAATAGACATACATTCAATGTCTCATTTAAAAGTAAAACAAGTAGGGGTCACATCTCAAATATTTGAGATAAAGGATGAAATAAGCTAATTTTAGGCCAAAATTGGAGTTAATTTTTTCTTAACTTCTATGAAATCTAAGCTTAATATGCCAAAATATATCGATAGAACTATCAAAATATTGTTTAAATATGTTTTTTAGAACACCATGAACATATTGTAATACACAAACTATCTAGAAGTTTGGTCTGCGCTGAAAATTAGTAAGCTAAAGTAACAGTACTCTAAAACTAGTGAGTTATGAAAATTGTTCATTTCCTTCTTGAAAACCTTCCGCCACAAAATATAGTCCCTTACTAAACTCTGTAAAAATGTAATTTTTTAAAAACAATTTTATTCAATATAGTTTATTTGGCATTGTAAAATATAAATACACTACTATAATTAATATGTGATGCAGAATTTTCAGACTAGAGGTGACCCAAAATGGCTACCCAAAACCTAAGGAGCGAACCTCTTTAATATGATTATTTTTCAATAATTAAACGATCATATTTATTACTGACGTTTTTATGGTATTAATTGTCTAATAATTATACTCTGTCCCGAGTTTTTGCTTCCACCACTTTTCGCTTGATATTTCGATAATAATAAACACCTTTGTGCTCAAATTACGTTCATCCACTAATAGCGAGCGCAGCTCGCCGGCGCGCAGCGCCGGCGCGAAGCGAGCTCTAACGGCAAGGCGTGTGTGAATAGAAAATTCGGACCAGTTGCACATTCATTCAACGGATTTTTTTGGCGTCAGTAAATCGGACCAGTAATGCATTGTTTTAATCGTCCCAGTAGTTCCCTGTAATCATGGCAATATTTATCACGTCACATTCTCACGAGAATCAGCAAGACAATAAAAACAATAACGATGTATACGACATACAGTCAGTTACCTCTAAAGTTCACCTCAGTACACTCTCAATCAAAAAAAAAAATAATCGAGTGACGTCACAAAGGTTTGCACATTGATCCGATATATTTTTTCGGCGTCAGTAAATTTGGACCCACAATTCATAGTACCAATGGTTTCCAAGTCCTCACGTTCTCGCGAGAATCAAAGTAAAACTTTTGAGAAGCATATAAGATGTGTAATTTTAAGAACATCATGCTTTTTAAGTAAATAAAACAGTATATTTCGCTTACTTTTATTTTTCAGGGGAGTTTTAAAGAGTCAGACGACACATAAACGTGAACTTTGACGTCACAATAAGGGGAAATTACTCTAACTGAAGTTATTGTAAATCTATTGAAATTACCAAAATCCTCTCAAAATCTTGCAAAGCTAAAGAATGAGGACATTTCTTCAGATATAGGAAACAGTTGTAACTTGCACTCATTTGGATGAATGCTCACATTTATTTTATTCACTATAATTACGGTAATTTCCAGGAACGTACACGTAGCATCGGGTTTTTTTTAAAAGGGGGTGGGTGGGGGGTAAATGACAGCCTCATCCAAAAAATCTTTACAAGCAAAAAGAAAAATGGATAATTCTGAAAATTCTAATCCTTCAGCTCTTTAGCAGTTCAATGGTTTCTTGTTTTTCACTTCCATTTATCACATGCTCCCAATCCCAAGTGGGGGGGGGGGGGGCAACTCCATGTTCCTTTAATATGAAATTTACTGAAAAATAGGTATGTTTTATTTTATTTTGCAATCAAATTTATTTACGTTGTTAATTTTATTTTTATTGATTTATCATAATTCATTGTTTGATCACATGCTGCGCTCGCCCCAACGGTCGCACCGTAAAACATATTATGAAAATGTCCAGATTTTCTGTTTTGAAACACCCCCTCTACCGCTTCAGGTTTCAATACACATCCCAAAATAGAAAGTCTACGGGATTTTGCATTGCATTAGCCATTGAAAAATTGCGCGAGGTGTGCCGAGTACTTCCGAATGGAGAAAAGATGTTAACATTTCCCATTATAAATCTCCGTAAGTTTGTTTTCGTTCCTGTGAACTTTAATGGGTGAAAAGGGATAATTTGTCAGATATCTTGGATATTTTCCATTACATCGATTTCAACTGTACTTCTTTCACAGGTATGTGTATTTTTATTAAAAATCATCAAAAAGTGATGGAAGCAATAGAGACAGACTATAGAAATCACTTTTCGTTAAACAGTCAGTATCTAGCTTACATAGTTTTCTGAAACAAAACAATTTTCTTTCATCAATATTTTAGATATAGTGAACTACATAGAAGCTTTAAATAGACATTAACTCCAGAAAATTTTCAATACAATATTTTGACTGACCCTTGCCTGCCAATCAGATCGTAGTAGGCGGAGCTGAGGCTTTATCAGACCATATGAAAGCGAGTACATGTATAGTTTAGTATATATAAAGAGACGATTGTTTATGACACCATTTTAATTTATTAATGCATATCCTGAATTAGAAAATAGCGTCTCGTTATTTACCAAAAAATAATTTACACGCATCCACGGCTTTCCGTCTTCTTTCAGTACTTTCAGAACTTTGATTACGTACGTTGTTTTACGTACGAGTTAGCAAGTATCCAACAAAAACAAATATGGCGGATGTTGAACACAATCCCTCAAAACGAAAAATATGGGTTCAGTTGAAGCGTTTAGATTTAGACGAACAAGGTAAATGATGTATTTTTCACGTACTGCTTAATTATATTGTATTGTATGTGCATTCTCCATGTACATACATGTACATACAATATATTTACAAAAACTTCCAGTGTCCCTGTATCAATTTTTTTAATATTAACAGCATTTGAAAAATTCTTTAAAACATTGATTTGTTATCCCCCACAACTCTTCATAGTCATGGTTTTGTACAGTACAATAGTACTGAACAACAACCCCCCCCCCACACACACACACACGTTTTCCTATGTTTCTTGATATCATAAAGTGTAATCTAAAATATTTACAAAGAATTTAAGCTCTCCCTGAACATTCTTTATAAAAAAATGCAATGTATGAAAACAATTTTTTATATCAGAATAACAAAAGCAGCTGGAGTAGTATAGTATTCATTTTATCCTATATAGATAAACTACATTCATGATAGGAATATTGTGTCAATAGCTTCAAGCAAATTTTGTGAAATATATAAACACATTTGGAGAAATGCACTTACAGACAAAGCAGATAAACAAATTGGTAAACTCAGAACATAATTATGCTCTTTTTCAAACAAGATTTTGTAGAGAAAAATATTTTTCTGTTATCCACAATCCTCATGTTTTAATATGTTTTACGAAGTTTAGAATTAGCTCTCATTCATTAGCCATTGAAACTGGTCGCTATAACGATGCTCCTGTTAACGAAAGAAAATGTACTTTTTGTAAATCTGAGGTAGAAGATGAAATTCATTTTATATTTAATTGTACATCAAACAATAAATTAACGAAACCTTTTATAGAATCCTTGGATAACTTATGTAAAAATTTTAAAAATCTATGTATTAAAGACAAGTTTATCTGGCTAATGTCTAATGAATGTGATAATGTTATTGAAATTTTCGCAAACTATTTATAGTTGTTTTCAACTGAGAAAAGCCTTATATTCAACTGAGACTGTAATAGACTCATCTTTTATGTAAATATAAACTATCATTTAGAAACGTTAACCTTCTCTCTTTTTGTTAGTGTGTAGGTGTTGTTGTATTTATTTTCTTTTTCTTTTTTTTTTTCTTTCTTTTTTTCATTTTTTGTTATTACATGTACATCAACATATGCTTTAAAAAAGAAATCATGAAAAAATAAAAGCCCTACATGAATTGGGGGGGGGGGGGATGGGGGTCCCATCCCCCAAGCACCTGTGATTTTAATTAAACTAAAAATGTTTGAAATTTTAAAAGGTTTGCAGTTATACTTTACTCCAAGAGATTTTGATTCTGTCTGATTTTGTAAGTCTTTAATCCAGTCCACAGGCATAACACAAGTAGGTTAATTTACTTAAGGTAGAACAAATTAAAGCCAACAACATTTCTTAGAATATTAATGCTTTACATGATTTGAGGAAAAGAACAAAATATATGGGACACTTATGTTGTTATGGGAAGTTAATTTAAACAGTAGAATGCTTTCTTTTAGTGTTGTCACGATGATCGATTTTTAGTCGATGATCAGTTGGAAAGGTTGTCGATTTACGACAATCGATTTGAGATTTTATAATCGATTTTAATCGGATTATTACATTAATACTATACTTATCATTTTGTTTATTTATATAATTCTGTATTTTATACAATTAAAAGTTGAAAACTGTTGCAAATCCATGTGTATCTGCGTTCGGATAATGTTTTCATAAGCCATTTTGAAATACTAATATCTTTTTAGTTACGGTAGAAGGATATTGTTTCGGATCAGACCAATGCTAGAATTTTAAACAAAAAGTACAATGAAATTTAATAACGTCAAGATCTTTAATTTTCGATATAAATAAAAAACAATTGTCAATCATTATTTTGATAGAAACTCGTTTTATTTATTACGGAATTATGCTGACACAGTTTCACGTTTTAAAAACGAAATGGCCGAAGTTGAAAACACACATGTACCAAAACTCTACGATCATCGAGGCACAAAAATAAAACACTTTGGATTCTTTAAGAAAACACAAGCATTGGGGCAACCAACCTCAAATAATTTTTAATAAGTAAATGTAAATACTTTGTTTATTTGATTTTTATTGAAAGAAGTTATTAAAACCGAATTGTCTCATGAAAGCCTTATTAGATTTAGTAAACACCGGAAGTACAGGAAGAAAACAAAATGAAAGCATGTCAACCCATCGGAAGCATATTGGTGGATCTTGCAATTTTCCCAGCTTGTAATAGTTAACTTTAGTTAACTTTATCCATGAAATTAACTTTTTTGAAGCATTAAAAGTAAAGTATTAGAAGAAATCATCAATTATTGTGAAAAGTACATAGTCTAGAAATAGATAGTAATAATACATGACGTGCACTTAGCATACTGGTACACATTGAATTTAGCTGGGTTCGGTTATTATTATAGTCCGGTTAATATCACAATTTTTCCTGACAAAATAACTATTATATTAAGCGGGGTCCACTTGAATATCTTAAAAATAAACAATACGTTAAAATTTAGTGACCCATTTTAATGAATTTAATACAAATTATTACCGATTCGATTATTGGCCGATCATCAGTTGGTTATAGTTAACCGATTATACCGATTAATCGATTATGACTTTCAACCAATTTGACAACACTACTTTCTTTGATGATTCCGGTGGGTACATGAATGAAGGTAGCAACATTGCAGAAAAAATACATAACCCGAAATAAGCGGGTTATATAATTTTTTTCTGCAATTATTTTTACCATTTTAACCAACATAAATCATCAAAAATAGGATTTTATTGTTTTACATCTTTCTTTTTAAACATTTTTGAATTAATCATTCATTAATCATAGAGAGTAAGTAAAAGTAGCTATATCATGTACCGGGTATATTATTGTTAATGTCCATCAGTATGTAATATTGAAGAAAAAGCCAATTCTTCTTAAATGGGAATTTGAGTCCAACATCATCACGATAATTTTTAGCACTCTGTGATTTTGTTAGGCTCCTGAAGGATTCAACCAATCGATAAACTGATAAGAACTGGATTGTGTAGATTTCAATCCTGTCAGTTTCTACAGAGTTAAGAATCTCAATCGGTTTGCTTAATAGAGGAAAAGATATACATGTGTACACATCATTATGTTATAAGTAGCTGTCTGTTTCCTTTTTAAGGATATTTACGAACTTCTCTCGTTCATCAGCAAACATCCTATAAGCTCAAAGATTTTTCAGTAAGTTTGATATAAGACATGTACAGTGTTTAATTCCTTCATTTTTCAGGTATGGAATTGAGTGACGAGAATGACAATAGAGTGATACAGAGTATACATCTCCGTGACAAAGATCATAATGATGAGGTCAAAGGTCGGCTTTGTCAAGCATTCCAGATTGATGAGGAGGGGGTGGTATTTAAGGTAGGACATACAAGGTCCACCCTACAAGTAAAGATAACCATTCATATAGATAAATAACCCTGTAACGTAATGATATAAAAAGATAACTCTGAGTTCCTTCTCGTGTATGAACTGTAACATATTACCCTAATAACCTTCTTTTATTAACATGCATGGTGCAGTGCAATTCTGATTTCTCATTAGTACCGCAAATAATTTCTATACATCATGTACATTTTGCTAACATATTTGATAAGTAATTTCAATTTCAGGATACAATTTGATCAGCCTGACTGAGAACAAGCTTGTATATATTTGAATAACTATTTAATTTAAACTTTTTAAAATAAACTTTACTTATTTTGCAATGATTGATAAACAAGTTCTACTACTTAGTCTTATATTAATATCTCTCATTGGCACTGATGTTAGTGCAAGGGGGTCATTGATGTGGGAGGAAGCCAGAGTACCTGGAGAAAACCCACATGTCCTAGCGGGCGACCACCACACCCTTTCACATACAGCCACTGATGATCACGGGGTTCGATCTGGGTCACAGCGGTGATAAGCGAATTCTCGTGCATTGTCCGCTGCGCAACTTGGACACTCAAATTAATTAATTTAGTTTATGACACAGAATGCCTTGCATTAAAAAAATAAAATACCGGGGGTATGTCTCAATTTAAACAGTCCACATTTATTAAAAATTAAAAGATGCTGCCTCTGTGTACATGTATGCACTATACAGTATGATTAGCTCATTTAACAGTGAGCACAGCGAACAGAATTGTATGATAAGCAATTTCAACAGATATTCTATGGATGATGATTGTTGTGATCGGCTTCGGCCGATCACTGTTGTGTTCATATGAGGCATCCGGCAAATGCTTCCACGTGCGCACACATTCCGCTTGCATAAGTAGTTCTTATAAAAACTTGAAGAAGTTTGGTTTAGTATTTATATAACATTTTACTCGGTTTTATTTCAATTCATTTACCTTAAGAGATGCAAACATACATAAAATACAGTTCGACCTGTTAATTCAAGAATGCACATTTTGTCTCACGAGTAAGAATTTCGATTGAAAGATTCATTCAGTAATGCAGTTGACCTCGATGAACTGACCTCAATCATAAGAAGATGCTCCATGAACTGACCTCAATCTATTGATGTTGCATAATAGTAGCTAGGAAGACGGCTTGATTTATAAACAAGGTTACGTTATAATGCGACCTCAATAGCAAGTTATGATGGCATTCAATGTTTTTCAGTCGCATTAAATTATTTTAATACAACTCTTTCTTTGTATACGTGTTAATGCTCTCTGAAGAGCCCTACTCAGTATTCTGAAGAAGAAGAAGAAGATACATTAACATTTAATAATTACGTTAAAAATATAAAATTAGACAAGGAGTTTACGAACGGCTTTTCCCAAATTTATTTCAAAATTAAATTTGTTGACGGTTTATAATAATGAAATTATGGTGTACAGATTCAAAATATTCTATATTTTGTAAAAATACAGTACTTTTTTATTATTTTACATCAAACTGATCATGTTGATTGCTTCTAGCTATCAATATATCATTATTGCCGATCATTCCTTTAAAAGGAATACTTGTTTTTTATTTTCAGCTGAGAAACCACAGAGGGTCTTTGATTCCAATCAAAAGGAACATTCCAGTCAACTCCAAGTCAGTGTAAGTTACAAGCTGTCAATGTCATAAGGTGTTTCTATACAGAAATCTATTGTGTGTGCAACATAAGGACATTACACTTGCTGCTTTTCAAGGCTAATGTCTTTTGTTTGTTAAACTCATTCTTTTACATTGTCTTTCTTTCTCTCTCTCTCTCTCTCTCTCTCTCTCTCTCTCTCTCTCTCTCTCTCTCTCTCTCTCTCACATAATCTTTTGATGCAAATAAAAAATATGACCATAGTTTATGTTTATTTATATTTTAGCCCTTACATCCTAGAGGTTGTTAAAGTTCATCAGAATGGTAAGAAAGTGATTTATGCATGTACAAGTAGTTATAATTTATAATATTTACATTTTCAACTGTCTTTGTCTGTAATAACACTACGAATCGATTTTGAAGCCTATAACCCAATAATTTCATAAACGATGAGCAACACAAAATGGGCGTGTCTTTTAGCATAACTGAAAAACGGTATTGGCTGCACCGCGTAGTAATACATAGCATGTGCTACATGAAAAAATAGTGGTTTTAAAATGTTGTTTTTAAAGTGTACAAATTGGAAATACTATAAATATAAGTAATAAGGAATCATTCTTTGAATATTATGAGGTGATAATTTCGGTTGGAGCATGGTGAAATCTATCATAAACCCCATTGGGCTTTATTGGATTTGACCATGCCCCAACCAAAATTATCATCTCATATTAAATACTTAAAGAATGATTCCTTATTCCTTAAATAAAGGACTATGTTTGATATCGACCTAAAATGACCCCCTATCATATGTAGTTCTTTGATATAAGTTTGCTTTTTTTTTAAATATATGATATATAGACTTGACATATTTGATATTCACATGCATTAGTTTGATACTTATTCTAAGGTTTATGTACATCTACCAGTCTCACAAGTGTAACTTATCTTAACATCTATTCATAGTTTGATACAATATATACAGTACATGTATAACTATTTATTTAACAAATTTATGTTGTGTCATTATTTTGAAAAATAAAAGTATGAAATGATTTAAAAGAAGATCTGATTCAGAAATAAAAAAATTGATTTTTGGCAAAGGTTCATGGTGTGGTGTTGAGAATTAGTGAATGGTTTGCATTCAAGAAACTTTTTCCTAATGACATTCAGTAGTAAACTCTGCTTCTTGTCTTTTCAGTGACACCTAAAGCAAAATCAGTCAAAATCTCAAGTCAAACGCAAACCATGAAGAAGAGAATAGAGGACATCTTGAGGAGGGTATGAATCTTTAAGGTGGCTCACTACACCTTGAAATAGATTCTCATATCAGCAGAAAATTAATTGATTATGATAGATAGAGAAATGGATAAGAAGTATATAAGTCAAATACTGTAAAACGAGAAAAAATTGGCGCATACGTATTTTAGCGCAAATGCATGTGCCAATACATTGGCACAATTAAATTTAAGCGCAAGCACATTTTATTTTTAAAAAAAGGTTAAATAAAATATGTTCTTGTTTGAACCATGGTTATGTTCAAATTTAATTATGTAACACTCAAGCACGTAAACACAACGATTTCGTTTTCTAACTTGCCTACATGGTAAACTGCTGTTAATAACAATATTAAATTAGTTTTGTTCAAAATGTAAGTAAATAGATACAAAACTTTATTGCCGATGATGTGTAAGTTTTTGCTGGTAAACAAGTGTGAGTTATCGGACTTTCAATCCAATTTAGTACCGACTGAGATAACACTAGAAGAGTTCCGAAACTAAAGTAAGGGAAATTGAATGCTACCAGTAAGTTTCCAATGAGCGTATCTTTTTCACAGTAGTTTTAAATTAAAATAACACAAAAATAGCCAAATCGTCTTATTATTTTTAAATCCACTAATCAGACGGCTAGAAATTAATCAATCATGGATTGTCAGCGTGGACAATCGACACGCTTGATCACATTAAGACCTCGGGGCACTAAATGGAATTGACACGGGGAGAAGCCCAGTTTTGAAGGTGCTAATGATAGTTAATGATAAGCAATAAAGTTATATTAATTTTTGGCAGAGCTTACTCGATTATCCATGCTGTTTACCTATGTAATTGTGTAGTGTACACAAACAGAATTGACCGTTCATAATTACATGTACGTAAACGCACACTTTTAGGATTAGGAAGACTGAAGTTATTGTTTTGTAACTTAAAGATATTTAATACTTATGGAAAATCGTTGGCGCACTACTAATTTTAGCGCTCAAGAGCAGTTGCGCCAAATGCGCTAAAATTTGTAGTGCGCCATATTTTCTCGTTTTACAGTATGCAAAAAATATGCAAATTTGGATAAAGAATTGTAATTTTAAAAATTTAATTCAGTAAATGTAAATTCGAACTCATAATCTGCGGTTCACAAGCCTAATACTTTAATTACTGAGCTATGATGATAGAAACAAATTATCCATCAGATGTACTTTATTATTTTTTCTTAGATTAACCGCAAAAGAAATGCACTCTCTGTATGTTCTGTGGTAAATGTAATATAGGAACATACTATTGTGTCTTACCATTTCTTTATATATTCTGTTTAGGTGGAGAACATCGAATCGGTCACACCAGGCCTTGATATCAGAAGAAATGAGAGAGTGGGCACAGTAAGATTGTATTTAATTCTATCAATATGGAGAGTGGGCACAGTAAGATTGCATATAATTCTATCAATATGGAGAGTGGGCACAGTAAGATTGCATATAATTCTATCAATATGGAGAGTGGGCACAGTAAGATTGCATATAATTCTATCAATATGGAGAGTGGGCACAGTAAGAATGTATATATATACTTCTATCAATATATAGAGTGGGCACAGTAAGATTGTATATTCTTCTATCCATATAGAGAGTGGGCACAGTTAGATTATATATACTTCTATTCATATGGAGAGTGGGCACAGTAAGATTGTTAGATTGTATATACTTCTATTCATATGGAGAGTGGGCACAGTAAGATTGTATATAATTCTATCAATATGGAGAGTGGGCACAGTAAGATTGCATATAATTCTATCAATATTAATAGAAAAGCAGCACCAACTTTTAGCTGGACAATATGAAAAGGTCATATATGTTTTAGAAAATAATCTAATAGTGGTGATGAAGGTTCAAGCTATTTGATAGTCCATAACAGGAAATCATGTGTGATCCAACTATAACTATTTTAGAAAAGAGTGTACAAGAGAGAGTAGAAAAAAATTCAAAGGGGGAATAAGAGAGATGAAGAAAATCAATATAAAGAAAAAGTGATATACTAGCTGCAATAATGTAGCCCTCTCCAGTGTTTTATATCTGAAGTTTCAACAACAACAAAAAAAAAATCAGGAGAGGGCTACATTATTGCAGCTATGATATACTGACATACAGTTGAACTTTGATATCTCGAACATTGATATCTCAAATACAATGGATATGTCGAAATGATTTGTAGTCCCAACCACTTATTTTTAAAGTATTTTACCCTCAATATCTCGAATGCTCGGATACCTCAAAGTTTTTAAACAGTCCCATCTAGTTCGAGACAATGAAGTTTGACTGTAAATAATTTACATTCCATATATTATAGAGGGGAGTCAGGGGGTTTGGACCCCTCCCTAAACATTCAATCCTATTATTCACATTGTAAAGTTTAAGAAAATAGACCTTGAACACCCCTCTGGCAAACAGAAATATTTACATTCCACATATTTTTTGCGTGGAAAGCTACTGCAGTTATAACACTGTAACTCACACAGGGTACTGAAAGGTTAAAACGACGAGTTTTATTATGACGTCACAAACGTTGAAAGCTGTTAAATGCAACGTCACAAGCGAAAATTCACGCTTGTGGCTGTTACATTGGCTCTTCCATTTATATGAACTTACTTTAGGATAAAATAGGATTTTTAAGGTATAAATCACATTTGCAGACAAGGCAAGAAGTTTAACGCGTGTTACTCAATTTGTTTGCACACACCGCTGCAGTTATGAGACTATATTTTTCAAAAAATAATGATTCAATGCTTAATTATCCCTCAGACCCACCCCTCCTTTAAAAAAATGTCTAATATAGAGGGGAAGAAGAGAGAGAAGAGAAAAAGAGGAGGGAAAGGAGAGAAAAAGCAGTTTAAATGGAGATGGAGAGAAGGAAAGAAAGATATAAATGGTGTGGGAGGAGGGCTGACATGATGATGAAGATTTTAGTGATTGATTTAAGCATCCAATTTTATTGTTTAGGAGATCAGAGAGTTGGAGAACAAGCTGGTGTTCCTACAGAGGCGGCTGAATGAGGCGGAGATCTCACAGTGGAGAGGGATGTTCCGCAAGAACCCTCTCTGGTGATGGACACGCATCAGTGATCGGTAGAAGTGACCTATAGCTAGCAATTTAAAGAAATCATGGGACCTGGCCTGGGGAAAGCAAAAGTTGAATTAGATGCTAGAATACTGTACAGTAGATTCATTATTTTATGCAAGAACTTAATTCTCCTATTACTGTAAACATTATATATTTAGCGTATATTTGGCGTAATATAATTTTTCAACAAGTTAGCGTGGATTTGAATTAGCGCATTTCTGAATGTACCTATTTATCTACTTAATTATATATTTTACATTTGGCGATGTACCTGATTTAGCGGACGCCGTTTTCTGCCAAAAACGCTAAATAGAATACACAGCCAAATGTAATACGTTTACAGTATGTGTTTTTTTTGTTTTTGTTTTTATCAAATCATGAAAACTGTAAAATAGCAAATGTAAATGTTTATCTTAGTTGCACATAGTTCACAACTGTCAGAAATTTAAAATTTACGAGGGGTACTTTTTGTGATTTTACATGGATTATAATTCCTTGCATTTAATTAAGAATCTACTGTACCTAGTCAGGTGTGATTACTTGTACATGGAAATGTCACGCTACCTAGCTAGATGTTATAACATTGTTTGAAATAATGTAACCAACAGTCATCATGTTGTAATAATTATTGCATAAAATGATCATGTCAACAATGAAACTTTTGTTAGGCGACACAAGTTTCTATGAAATTGTTAGAGCTTAGAATGATATTATATTTTTGACAGATGATGCCCCTGAAAATTATTTGAACAATTATTTAATACTCATGTTTCATATCAATTGATACATGTCAACTTGCTCAAATCATCATTTGCTACAATCTTGGACTTAAGGTGGTATGGGACATCTATCGATATTAATGTGGATTAAAGTACATTATAATTAAAATACTTTCATCGATGTAGAATTTTCAAATTTTACAATATTTAACCATGTTTTGAAATTTTTGGGAAAAATATTAAAATCCCGAGCAGGATTCGAACTCATGACTAACAGATTCGTAGTGATCCCTCTAACCCACTGCGCCAGGCTGTTAGGTAACAATTTTGGGAAAGAAACTATTTATAAAATTACACTTGATTTCATTGTTATTTCAATAATACGTCACAACATGGAGGTGTCCCATACCACCTTAAAAGTTATTTTATACATGTAGTACACATGTATGAATTTTTTTGCATACGTCACACTAACTTTTACATAGTAAAATGATCAATCTGCATGACCTACATTTAGATTTTGTAAAACATGGGTAGTGTTTTTTGGTGCACATTTTGTCGTTAATTATGTAGTGGTTGTAGTAGACTGAATTTTAAGGAATAAATTGTATAGCCACTCAATATAGTGGTTACTAAGGCAAAGACTTTCCCAGCCTAGTCCTAACCCTATAGATCTGTACTAGGCTGCATGTACATGTAGACATCTCGAGTAAAATAATCAAGTATGTTAATTAAGGTGGTATGGGATATCTGTCGATATTTATGTGGATTAAAGTACTTTAGAATTGAAATACTTTCACCGGTTTAGAATTTTCAAATTTTACAATATTTACCTGGTAACCAAAAAATAGCTTTTAAAAATATTTTAAAAGGTAAAAATTGTAAAACCCCCAGCGTGATTCGAACGTATGACTTACAGGTTCATAGTAAACCACTTAACCTACTGGGCTACGCTGTTAGGTGACCATATTGGGAAAGAAACTACTTATATAATTACACTTTATTTTATTGTTTATTTCGTTAAACAATATGTCACAACATGGAAGTGTCCCATACCACCTTAATGAAGAAGTTTGTGGTTTTGATCTGCTGACTGTTATGTGTGAACTACTGTAGACAAGGTTATTTTCGCCCCTGCAGGTAATTTTCGCCCTTCTACTTTTGCAGACAGTTTCGCCCCGTCTTGAATTCGCACAGACACAGTTGTGTTTAAAGAGAGATAATTAGAGACATTGGAATTTGCCCAGTGTTAAATTCGCCAGCTGGCAACGAGGGTGAAAGGGGCGAAAATATATCTAAGGCGAATATTTCCCTGTAAACAGTAGTACCAGACAAACTATATGGTATAATCATCTAAACATTTTACTCTCGGTCAGTTCTACTGTGATATTATTTTGATTGTACAAAATTATCAATTTATATTTTGGATATTCGGCATTATTTTATGGATTGTGGTTGTAATTATTGCAGTATGATATATTTATCTTGAAGTATGAAATATTTAAAACAATTTTTATTGTTTATACATGTACATGTAGATCTGTCTAGTCATAAGTGATAAAAAAATTATTTATTTTATACACGTCTTAATAATTCAACACTGCTCAATCAATGCAGTGCATAATATGTTATAAAACTTTTAATTTTTGAAATCACAGGGGCCAAGCCCATTTCGAAATTAAATTCAATGTAATCATCTTTATTTATGGTATTTAGTTGTTGTTTAATTTACCCCCCCCCTTTTTCCCCAAAAAGGGGGGGTGTAAAGGAAGATAACTCTGCCACGCTTATGACTTCTATATCTTTGTGATAAAGACATGCATATAATAGAATCTAATAAAATTAATTAAATGATGGAAGTCATGGTTTAGTTTAAATGACAAAGATTCTGCTGATTATGCGGGATATATCTTGGAGTTCCCATGGTTGAACCAAATTGTTTCATTAGTTATTTCTGCATGAAGTAAAAGCTGCAAGAATTGTGCGACCTTACATCATTGAAGGTCATATAATTATCACAAGTTTTTTACCAGTAAAAATAAGTAACAAACGGGTATGAGTTATTTAATATTGAGAGTTCAGAATACACTATATATACATGCCGACCTAATTTTGTAATTTTACCGAAAAAATAGTTGTATGTAAACTTTTCATACGAGCGATCGAAAACAGTACAAATATTTGTTAAAGAATAGACTAGATTTTAAATGACATTTTAATAAGACACTGTCCCGCTAACAAAGCGATTTGAATGCTACAATGATTTTAAGTCAAAAAGGTGATTGTGCTTAATTCACGATATCGTCTTATGTGTCAAACGTGATTGGAAAACCCGTCAGGCGAGGATCAGAAGTACTGATATGTACTTACAATATATATGTATTATCGATTTTATGTATCTGCCACGTTAGCCATTTTATTATTTTAAAACCGGGATTTTTAATGCGTAGAACAAATCTTTAAAAAATCAATTCCATGTACGTACCCTTACAAGAGTATTTATTGAAAAATCCTATAATCCCCTCTTGTTGATCGAAGGACGAATTACGCTATAGTAAAAATAATAGTTAAAGGCTCATAATTTTTTTTCTTTCTATATTGATCTGTGTTATGCATGAGAATGATTATATGTTGCTTTGTGGGCTTTTTTTTTATTATTTATTCTTTTTTTTTTTTTTTTGGAAATTTAATACCCACCATTTTACTACCATTTGACTCGCTGGCGTTTTAAACGACATCAATACGTGGGGTTAGTGTGATATTACAAGTATTAACGAAGGGAAATCGCTGATAACGGATTGTATAAACCTCAAATACTAAAGGACTTGGTGACATATACAAAAATCTCTTTACCATCACAAATTTCATGTTATATGCAGTGCTAATGATCTTGTATATTTCCTGGGGAAGAGAAGACTGCATGCAATTATGACCGAAGATGGGGGGTGGGGGGGTGGGGCATACAAAAATAGACCATTTTAAAATTAGACAGGGGCTCCTCTAAGTTTTCTGAATTACTGAATTTGATCGTAATCTACACGTACAGTTTACCTTGTGTATGACTCATTGTCTTTTTATCTGAAAACTTTTTTTTTCTTGATGAATTTAGCCGTCGGGCTAAGCTAGATTGAATGTGTCGCCATTGTTTCCTTGTCTTATAGTGTAACACAGAAAATTAGTTCCCACATTGTCTTCAAAGAAATTCGCCTTGGTACATGTACCGTTGTAGACGCTCCATATATTTATTTTACCTGCACATTTTGTGTACCTGTCTACCTGTCTACCTGCCGCTAGATGATTTGTGGACGTGATGTCCGTCATACCTTGTTAATTCAGTACTGCACCCCAGCTCACATCATCCGAGCAACTGATAAATACTCGCTACAGAGACCATTAATGTATGATGCATTGAGATTTGAGTTTAATCTCTCTATTAATATAATTGATAAATAGTATAGGGACCCCTCTCTCTCTCTCTCTCTCTCTCTCTCTCTCTCTCTCTCTCTCACCACCTGTTTGGTAAATTTCAATTGAGATTGTACCCCCTTTTACCGGAGATAATATTAATTATTTGTATGTATGCAAATAAATCAATGAAAGTTGAAAACAAGATAGCCGAGAAAGTGCAGGAGATCAACCGGGTCTGTATACCGGCCAGGTCTTATTTCCCGCAGTTTTTCCTTACACCATTGAGACGTTAAGCCGCACCGTAATTAATTAAGTGTCGGCGACATGTTCTTTCTGCATTACCAACATGTTGAGCAGATTACGGGTAAACAGCCGCCTGAATTTGGACCCCTTTGCGTAGTCTGCGGGGATTTTTTGTCATGCTGCCAATGCACAAGATTTTGTAGGCCAACTTAGGCAGGGGGACGTCTAACACTTCCAAATAACACCTTTCATTTCTTTAATTTCTGTCGATTGTGATTCAATTCATGTTCAGCCCTATACTCCATCTCCAGATTTATTAGCATATTAGATAAGACTACCCATCATGGTCCTGCCCTTAATCATCAAAAGACGTACTGGTATACACTGTATATATAATTATGTGTATATCAATTGACCAAATTGTTGATCGTATCATGTCGTCATCAATACTGTTTCATACAAGGCATACAGCATATTAAAGATTAGGTTTTTTAAATCAAAATTATGAGCTTTTAATCTATACCCATATTTAAAACATAATATTACGCTTAATTACTTATTTACGAATGTACTTTTTTTTACAGGGTAAGGCAAGCTCTTATAGCGAAAGATAAAGGAAGACTTCAGCTTTGAAGGTTCAGATAATGATGTGCAAGAGATCGAGAGGGACTTTGATCAGAATAAGCTTGCCTTACTACATGTAGTTCTTCTTTTGGCTTATCTAAACTCAAGAATATCAATTATTTAAAAAAAAAAAGTCACATTTAAGAAGATGGGGGAACAAGATAGCGCAAATGCCCATTTGGTTAAGTCGTAAGATACAATTTCAAATTTAACTTTAATTTTCCAACTAAATATGCATGATTATGTTATAATACAAGTTTACAAAAGCACAATTTCTAACAATATTAAGTTTTGAATATTTTAACAAACGATAAGGAAAAAAATTAATATTACAGTGTTGGTGGTATCGATCCCACAACCTAAAATCCCTAGCTCTATAATGTAACGTAATGTCTGGTGCTCTAACCACTGAGCCATTTCTGTCACAACAAACTCCATTGCTAAATGCTATATGCGACTTCAACCACGACTTTACAGACTTATATTATTTTTCTAAAACGTTCAAGTGTTGCTATACAAAATAACATTTTAAAGTATAGTGGGTCATCTCTCCACGTTTTCGTTGATTGAAATCGGTTTGATTTCCTTTAAACGTTATATAGACTATGACAAAAATATGGAGCTCAGACCCACTCTATAAAAATAATAGGCATTGCCGTTCTAAAATTGACACTATTTGGAGGTTTTGACACGAATACGCCAGTTTAAATCAACCTATTCCAAATATCTAAAATATTTAATGGTTATAAATCGATGTTATGGTAAATATACATTGTTTTTGGTAATTTATAAAGAAATTATGAGATTTGTTGATATATTAATTTTATAGAATATTATCTATCCTCATATAGGCAGTTTACACGCCTTACCCTTAGTGAATAATTATTCACTCATCTTCTTTAAAATCGAAAAAAACATTAAATAATTTTTTTTTTTAGATAATTTCGATTAATACATGTATTAACTTCAGCACACAAGTTAAATAAATGTAGTCAGTTTTTTTCAATTAATTAAACTTCAACACACACGTTACATGTACATATTTACATTGTACATGTACATGCATCGCCATGTAATAAGTTTTATGTTATGTACATATGAACTGATTGTCTGAGAAGTATTAAAAGCAAAATTTCGTTCTAAAACGACTTCTTGATCTCGTTACGGCTATAAATGTCGCTATAAATGTACAAGTGTGGCGTTGTCGCGTACAGTAAATTAATGATGCCATTTCCTGGCTATTTCTGAATCCGCGCGCGTTAACATGGCGACATGCTCGGCGCTTAGCAACAGAAGAAAGAACCTCGCGGCGACTCCCGCGCCTGACACCCACACTGAACAGCAAGCTGATTGTGGTTTAATGAGCAGAGACAGTGGTTGCTGTAAAATAAGCATAAACCTGCTACAGAACGCAACCCGGTCATCAAGATCTTCATATTCATATATTCCGTTTAGAAATATTGTCTGACTGTTGTCCTTAGGATGCAATTGGTTCTCTTCAATGAGAGTCATCAATAGCTTCACTCTATATGTACATGGGACGTAGCATGCCGATCGGAAGGATTTCATACATTGTATAATATAGGACAGCTTGCTGGTTTACACACGGCAACTTGACGTAAAGGAATATGCTATTTTTATCCATAAGTACATATCGTAATTTCTTTAAATATGATACATTTAAAAATGTTTAATTATGGCTTTAGCGTATATCACCATTTTAGTTAGTGATGTCGATTTTTTCTATTTGCTTCACATCTTTCCCTCAGGGGACTTTTATATAAAGACGTGAGCTGTAACTCTACAGCACGAGGGATCGCGTAGCGTTCGATATGCGTAACTAATCAAAATCGGAGATTTCTGATTGAGATACGTCATTACTGTAAAGAGGTCCATATAGCAGCCATTGAAGGCGCTTGTCCGATATTGCCGTTGTGCCAAGTGTGTTTTGATCCGATTAATTGAAATTCCATCGCTGCATGCAGTTCGTGTGTATACAAAGCGGATCATCAAAATAAATCGAACACTCCAATGTATTAAATACATCTAGCTATTTATTACCGAGTTATGTTGAACATCTACATCATATTATCTGCAATGCATGCGAAGAATGTTATCGAAATGAAGAAAAAGATGTCCATGTCCCACTGCGATATTCGTTTACGCTTGCAAATAAAAATACAACATCAGCTTTTAGTTTGCAAACAAATGTTTTGCTGAGGAGGTATAACTTGGTCCTGTTTTTATCTGGCAGACGACGCACCAGAATAGTTTGATGTGGAGCTGCTTGCTTTTACCAATGCTAGTGTGTTTCCATGAACCCCTTTCCCCTGCTCTCAAACTGCGAGCAGCTTCCTTACTTGGCCAGGGTATTTTGGTCGTCAAGATGTGAAATCCTACACCTGTTTACGTACGCCCTCTATACATCGTGTTTTATCAATGAAAATTAGAAAATCTTTCTGGATCTTAATCTCAGTCGTGATTGCGCATGCCAGTATAATCCTAACTGTTGCAGATTTTGTAGAACATTATGTAAAAAAAAAAATTGTGCAATATGCAATCGCATTTCAATCGAGAAACTTATTATTTGCTTAGATGCATAAGAAAAAAACCCCGCATAGATCATTATGTGTAAACAATGCAGTGCTACGTTTTGTAGTTCAGAGTTCCGTGGAAACCATTGTCTTTGATTATTTCGTGGGAGGGATCTGTAATGCCTACCTCATTTAAATCTGCACACTAATTGAAGACAGACCTGGCAAAGAATTCATTATGAAAAAAAGTAAATAAACGCAGTTCAACTATTTCTGTATCATATATCGATATTTTTTAAATATTATATCTGATGCTTTATCAACACATCGAATGTTTGAGTTGTGATTATGCATATTGTCAACAAAACGATTTGTGCTTATCCAGAACACTTCAATATTGTCATGTTGTAACTTCATAATTTCCTTCTACCCATTTCCTTAAATCAAAATCATACCATGCAAATGCAAAAATTGAAGAGGACGCACGGTAGCAATATGGGGAGGGGGGGGGGGGGTAGAGGGGCTTGCATTTCCACTTTTCGACCTTTTGGCAAAAATTCTTTTTATTGTATTTTTTACTTTAAAAAAAAAACTAACGTGTAAACTCAATAGGATTAAAAACAATTATGTATGAAATCATCAACTTTTAACAAATTTATTATCTATTACAATATATGGCTTGGATTAAAATATTTTGCACTGTTTTAACGTTCTGAATTGTTTCCTTATGAATGGCCAGAAATGGTCACAGGGTACGTCAGATTTTTAGTCTATATATACTTCCGCATTCCTTGACCATCTTGCGCTGGTCCATGCACGTGCACGGGCAGCATTATCTGTGTGAACGAACGCGTACGCAAACTAGATTCTCATAATTCAAACACTAAACTCGACCGTGAATTTTCAAGTGTTTTACTAGTGTGCAATATAATATAATATCCAAAAATAATTTACCAGAATCATCTACATATACGGCACAATACCCAGGTCGCTGAACTCTGACTTCTTATGTATACAAGGACGCCAGGAAAGACCTCTGTTTATTTACTTAGGCAGTGCAGTGTCGGGGTTTGGGTTTACGTACACAATGCTAATTATTACCGCAGTGTATTCTTGAACTGCTCGTTGTTTTACCTATACATATATACATGTAGAAGTATGTAGCTTACTGCGGTATACTCTAAAACCTGGCCTGGCTCCGTTGGCCTGGCCTGGCCTCAAAATTGGCCTGGCTTCAAATTTGGCCTGGCCCCAAATTTTGGCCTGGCCTCAAATTTTGGCCTGGCCCCAAATTTGGCCTCCTCAAAAATATTTGGCCTCAGATTTTAAAATTTCTCTATTTCTCATTTTCTTGGATTTACATTGAATTTTTATTAATATCTCTTAGATATTGAAAATTCAATGCATTTTTTAATGTTTACAGAATAATCATTTGGAAAAATATATGCCAAGTGATCGACTGTTTAAGTTTAATTGATTTAATCCATGTACAAACACACAATGAATACCTGCTTTAAAACTAAGAGCCTCTCTCTCTCTCTCTCTCTCTCTCTCTCTCTCTCTCTCTCTCTCTCTCTCTCTCTCTCTCTCTCTCTCTCCATTTTCAAAAATAAAACATCGTGTTAAGAAACTGACCTGATTGAAGGATTAATAAATACATGTATGTCATTTGTTAACTGGTATATAGCATCAAATTTCTATTACTGTGTAATGCAATTTAAAATTGCCAGTTTGCTTACATTATCTGTCAACACCAATCAAGCCCAAATTCCCCTATCCAGCAGAAATTCGATATCACCTTTTCTGTCGCTGATCTGCTACATTGGGGTCAGATCTAGATTCATTGCCTGTCCTGCCGTTTAACATTTCACATTTTATATTTGATTGTAAATTTTACGAAAACAATAGAAACTCTTTCTTTCATAGAGTAGATTTAGATAAAAAATTAGATGAGACTGTCAACTTAGATATTATAATGGGGAAAAAATCTAAGACAAACTGCCAAATATCTCAATTTAATTTATTCAGTAAGACAAAATTATCTGTATAAATCAAAGTAAACTCATGCGCTCAACCTACTGTATATACTATATTTGTATATTCTAAGATTTCAAAGTGACATATAGGTCCAATGGGCCGGGTGTAATTCGATTATGTTTAATTAAATTTCATATTGTACTGCACTATAATTTTGACAACACATGTCACTATAAAAAAAAATTTACTTACTTACTTACTTACACACGGTCCACTTTAATTAATGTCATATGTGAATGACTGCATAATGGCATCCTCCGATAATTTGATTCAGCAATGGTCATTAATCATCACCTCTTGCTTAGAGTAGAGTTCCATGCATGTGTTGTTTGTCAATTTAGGAAACAATTTTTCTCCTACGGGGTTTTCAGTATCAGAATTTTAACAAAGCAAAACATATCGTGACCTTTGACGTTGGTTAGAATAAACAAATTGGCCTCTACCATTATTGTCCATCCTGAGAGCAGTTTGAACTAAGTATATACACTGAAATACATGCTATGGTTATACAATGGCTGAGCAGTATCACATTCTTAAGCACTTTAGAATTTAAAATTGACTTGATCGAAATTTATTAAAAGCAATCACTTATACCTGTAGTAATATATACATTGCACTATAACTTCAATTGTTAATTTGTAACCGTTATTTTAATAGAACTATCACTATAAGACACTCAAGCCATCTACTGGGATGTTTAATATGTATTGAGCATAAATCATTTTAAAAATCAATAAAATCATCAAATGTGTAAAGAAAACATAAAAAAATAAAATTGAGGCCAACAATTTTTGTAAAGGCCAAATTTGAGGACAGGCCAATTTTTTACGGCCAGGCCAAAATTTGGGGCCAAGCCAAATTTGAGACCAAAAATGAGACCAGGACAATCATGAGGCCAGGCCAATGGGACCAGACCAGGCCAGTTTTTAGAATATGCTGCTTTTTGCCCACACTCTCTCTCTCTCTCCACATCACCAGAATAGTACAGAAGCCAACTATTGTGTACCCTTTGTTTGTTTGTCTGCACTATATGTTATGTAGATACAACTGGACTTGTTTGCTTCATCCATGAACATTCTCTCTCTCTCTCTCTCTCTCTCTCTCTCTCTCTCTCTCTCTCTCTCTGACAATTCTAATGTATTTTGATTTCAACACGACAAGGGATGATTCATTCAGTAATTCAAAACACTCTAAATATAATATTAAACTTTAAATCATCGACAACACCGAACCAAACCAATCTTCCTACACGTTCATCACGGAATTGACATGTCAGCAAAATTTGTTACGCGAGGGAATGTAAAATGTTATAACAGAAAATACAGAAAAAGGGTAGCAGCAGACAAAATGTTGCTCGATACTTAGTTAAGGCAAACTGCTACCTCATACTTATTTCGTAATAATATTTTAATTTGTTGCCATTAATAACCAATCGTATTGAGTAGGTCATTTTGGCCGGGGGGGGGGGGGGGGTTGTGCCAAACTTACATAAAAGTATAATGCAACAATGTGTTCACACTTTCATATTGATCAGCGATTCATAACCGTCGGACTCTAACTTGTCTAGATGGCCAAGTTTTAAGTGCAGGTCATACACTTCTAAGAGAGATCAAGAAGGTTTCGTATAGATCTAACGTTTGACCCTACATATAAGATGGGGCGAAACTAAACTCCAATAATGTAAATTTTCTCGTTAATCTTCTTTCCTTTTATGAAAACTTAATTACGCAATGTGAGATATATTCAACGAAATTAATCAAACGCGGTCTTTATCGTCGCACTTTCAGGGCGTTTGCTCTATTCGTATATCGTCTTTGCAAGATGCCTAGATGGTCAAAAAAGAGAAAAACATAATGCAGTGCATTTCTCTGTCCGTAACAAACACGGCTGGCAAATTGCGCACAGACAGCAACCGAGACATGGCGAGACCCCGCCAACTGAGGTCGTGTTTTATAAATAACAAGCGCAAATCAGAACTGGAGGTTTCCCCTGCACCGGTGACGTATATATATGTTTAAACATACTGCACGACAAAACATTGTATACCTTGTTTGAATCCTTGTCCGGTCACACCATATTAGTATTTTTCTGAACTACTTTCAAGACAAGTATCTGTGATTATCATTCCACAGGTTTCACAGTTGGCCCGATATTTTACTCCTGCCACAATCCTAGCTAGTCTCAACCCCTTTTCCGGTCACCAAAAATTGCCCTTAGCCTTTATTGTCCTCAGACTTTTATCGGACCAAAATATATTGCATTTAATCTTTGTACTTACCACAACATATTGTCGCCAACCCTTGCCCGCCCACAGCACCTTGCATTAAATATTTGCCCACCCGCAATAGATTACCCTTAACCATTGCCTATCAACAACATATTGTCCTTAATTCATGCTCTTCCACAACATATTGCCCTTATCAATTAGTATCGCCCTTAACCCTCTAACTGACCATAACTTAGCCAAAACCCTTCATCTTTGCCTCTCCACAACACTTGACTCATTGCTCAGTCATAACGTATTTCCTTCAACCCTTCATCCGAGCACGCATCTTGCACATAGACCTTGAGATGGCCGCGATATATGGTTCTGATTAACCCGTGTCCTTCTATATTTGTCTGAACCTTTACTTGTCACTATACATGCTCTATAGTATTGTCCATGCAGATCATCATTGTTCATCCTAATGTTACAGTAGCTGGGACATTTGTCCTGGCCACGCTTTTACCTTTGCTTGGCCAATACATGGTTGCCTTAATCTTTGCCCGGGTCATGAAATTGTTTAGAATCTGTTCCTATCTATGCTACACCATATTGCCGTCAATTCTTGCCCGACTTCATAAAACGTTTACCTCATCTAAGCATCTAAGCAATCACCAGCTGGCCTTGACATTCCCGTGTTGACCTTGCCATATAATTGGAATCCTTTTTCATGAATGAAATGGCGTTATCTCAACGTGATGGTCAACATGATTAAATTACATCGATTTTTTGGTTGTATGACCTCTCTCTTTCCTGTTTTGTGTTGGGATTTTTGTGTTGTGACCAATTTCTTTGCTCGATCCATCCTTTGCTTTATACAACACACTTCCTAGTTGCACTGCTGACAAGTGCTCTATCTCCGCCGTCATCTAGGGCTGGAGTACCCGTTTCCTGCACTGTTCAAGCACTTTATTATTTTTTACTTGTATCTCTATACAGTGTGCAGTGTTAAAAAGATTCTTTGATATAAAGTTCATTAAGCACCACGAGTTACTAGTGTATGTGTTAGAAACAAAACTTCCTGGAAAGTGAAAATGGGCATATCTCTTCAAATGGAGATGGTAAACATGGCAGAAAAAAGCGTATTATCATTTTTTTGTTATGTTTTTGTTTTGGGGGGTTTATTGTTTTGTTATGTTTTGTTTTGGGTTTTTGCAACAACCTTTTTTCATAGCCCGTATACATGTTTCCTAACTGTCGATTCGAACGTTGCATAGAAGGAATTAAAGGGGACTGGATATTCATCAAACTTCTCATCAAATCTATTTTAAAATTGTAAAGATGTCTTTTGCCATACCATAGATAAAGGAAAAATCCAAATATTTTTCAAAATATGTATATTTGTTCTATTCTTTAAATACAGCTCCTCTTCTCAGTCTAAAAATGGCCCCTCCAGATCTTTCTATAAATGAAAGGTCCATCGGCACACCTCGGGCGTTTCAAACCAAGCATGCAGGCCCTCGCTGTAACTAATATTTTGATTGATCACAAAATAAATAATCCATTCATTGTCACCACGTCACAGACATCGATTTACAATGTAAACATTATTGATTGATATTTGAATGAACTTTGTCACTTTATAAGCGGAACACTGTTTAATGTAAGTCTACTTTTATCTTATTTTTGTGCAAGAACTTTTCTCGAAGTAACCGAGAAGGTATTTTTAACTTGCAAAAAAAAATAAGTATATTATCGCCGCGACCCTGTCACAAATTAATTTTTTAACCACACATATTCTTTATCGTAAAAATTAGCTCCCGCGAGTTAACACTCAACAATCGCGAAATAAAATCGCCGCGAATAAAAATAAGTTTACAGCAAAGCGTATGACGACAAATAAGAATATGAATATTCATACGCGGCTAATTTCGATTTTGTTTTAGTTTGTGATTCGGCTTTGTTGAAGAAGAGAAAGATTTCTACAGTATATATCTCTTTGTGATGCCGTATGTAGATTTAACACCTTAACACAATCTCAATATCCTATTTAATCAAAACCAATATCCTTTAAATCATACTCATTCGAACATTGGTTTTTGAGCTTGGTTTTTGGTCCACGTAAAAAATACGCGTGTTCGATTTTCACGTAAATAAATACACCGGTCTCTATACATGTCAATTAAAGCACGGCAATATTTGGACACAATAGGGGGCAATGTATTTTCCTCAAATCTTTGATTTGATTGGCTTGGGTTCTGTTCTAAGACTGTAAGATCACATGAAGAGAACTCTATGTCGTGAAGATTAATTCGAATGGGTAGGAGTTTTCTTCATAAGGTCTTATTATTACGTAGATATGGACCTTCTACAAAAACACACATTATACCGGTAGTATAAACACTCGTTTTTCATCTGATGTTCTTTAAACACGTGCTGTCCTGGCGTACATCGTCCTTCCGTGTGACCCAAAATCCGCCGCGTGCATATACTAGGTCTGGGTTAGAGTGACCAGGGAACGGCCCGGGATATGATGGTGATATATTTATAGAAGTCAGAGCACGGGAGCGTTAAAATGTCAGCTGGGGCTTTATTCAACTTTTTTATGTTTAGAAAGATGCTTCTATATCTGTAACTCGTTATCAACCAGATCTAATGGATACAAGTTCAGGTATATATTATCTATGATTGGACTTCCAGTGTAATGACGATTGTGATGTAATGACCCGAGGGGGTTGCGTGGTTTTTTTTCTAGCTATGATGTACCATTAACTACTATTTCACCTCTATCAACAATAAGTACACGGGAATTAAACATGTCTGTAGTAACGTTTGTATATATCTACTTTGTAATCAAATAAAACCCTTCAGAAACAATATTGTTATGGTATACTACATGTATAAGCTAAACAGCTTTCTCCGCCCCCTTCTCTCTCTCCCTCCCCCCTCTCTCTCTCTCTCTCTCTCTCTCTCTCTCTCTCTCTCTCTCTCTCTCTCTCTCTCTCTCTCTCCACATAAGCACATTGACAAGGTAGTCAAGCAATCACTAGATGGCAATATATGACCTGTACTCTTAACCCGCAATACTTTCCGCAATTCCGTAATTGTTTTGTAATTTGTAAGCAGGATGGGCAAACGCAGGTTAAATTTACTCTAATTCAAAATTAATTGATAGATTTTCTGATAGAGGTACCGAGTCTGTGTAGGTGAGGTTGTTATCATTCTTTTTTGAAAAAATTATGAAAGAAAGAGAAAATGAAACAAAAAAATATATATAAATGCAAATTACTAGTAAAAAATAATTTGAAATTGCATGTACGCTTTCCACCAATTAACATTTCTTCAGGATTAGATTTTTTTTTCATTACACGATATGTAATTTGTCTTCTCCCACAAACTAGGTGTCGGTATAAGACTGTGTATACTATATACCTATATATACCTGCTTGGAACAACTCAATAGACCCGTCAAAGTCTTTAAAGCGATCAATAAATTTAAACTTGGTCAATAAAAGATTACTGTTAGAGGTCACTCCTGTCTGCTCTACACAGTGAAGTTTTCGAGTCCCCTCCAAAATGTCTGATCTTGCAAGTTTGTGGAAGCGCCTGAGAGAGAATGCCAGCAAGTCTCTGCTTAAGAAACACCTGACTCCGGACAGGTACGAGAAGCTGAAGAATCGAAAAACGAAGCTGGGCGGGACTTTAGCGGACTGTATTCGCTCAGGTAGGACACTCAGGCGGGGGGAGGGGGTGGGGCGAAATAAGGTCATGCAATAGTAAACACTTTACATGCATACGCTCCAGATAGAATCGAGTGTAGGGAGAATATTGCGTGTAAAAAAGAGGGGGTATCTTTCGATTTGCATAAAAATACACTGACATGCGCAAGAAATGCATAGGGCGACATGGCACACGGATATCTATCATCTATAGAATATATACGATGTTTGTTTTTCAGTGTATAGCTGTCTTGGTTATCCTTAATGCTAATGATGCACATCTCATTTATTGTATGAATATAATTTTGCATGCATGTATAGTTAAAAAAAAGTTTGCAACACATTGAACTGTGCAATAGTTTACTTAATTGTTATAATCTTATTATTTTAGTTTTGCTTTAATTAATGTGTATGTATCTTGAGATCCCTTGACGAGGAATAGATCTAAACTTAATGTGTTTTCGTTAAATGAATATTCGATGGATAACAATTTTCGCTGATTTGGTTGATAGGCAGATTAACATGTTGTTCATACGGGCATGTTCATCAAATTAAGGTAACTCCAGTGTTTTAGAAATCCGTGTCAAACCAAACATTTTTTTAATTTTAATAGTTAAAACAACTTATAAACTTACTATAGAGACCAAAATATTTATACCTTTGCACGTTTGTTTTCCTACAGTGAGCTTCAGCTCACAGGGTCCAAAAATTTAACAGCCAAAATTTAACACCATGATGCATGATCTCATAATTTATTAAATTATGCACCAAAATACATCATATTAGGTTATAATTTAAGCAAATCAATTGATTATCAGTAAATCATTAAAATTTTATTGATTTTCTACAGAAAATATAAAAAATATTACATTTTTTCTTGCCACGACCTTCCCCAAAAAATCACAAAATTGCATATTTTTGAAAAACTCAAAAAAAAATATTCAGTTTACATACATTTTTTAAAGAATATTTATTAAGAGTTACATATTGTGTTACCAAAAAAAACATAGTTTATCAAAAATTACCATCTAGTTTTTGCTTGATAGTCTCTTGAACATGTGTACCCCCATATTGAAAATGTAAATTTTACAAGTTGTTTTTTGCAAACTTTGGAAAAAAATGAAATGTACCAAAAAGACACAATCTAACAGTCACTTAAATTGATACACTCAATGAAACTGTATTATACATATAAAATTAAGGTCGAGACTGCCAAAAAACTCATATAGTTGAGTGCAGTAGTACCCCCTCCATCTTTCTGTCAAATACTTTCTATCCCAGTTTTTTAACATATTTATCTGTAGATTAAAAATAATCAGTGTTATGTAGTTTTAATAACACAAGTACTTACTTATCCTCTCCTTGTCCCGGAGGACACATGAGGTCGTCAAGCTACATAAACGCAGTGTAATTGTTGGAGGAGAATGCATACAATACGTACAATTATATTACACACTCATTTACTGTTTTACATTTCGCTGCTTTCCTTACTTTCTCCAATCCCTCTAAACGACGGAGATGCTATATTTTAACAAATTTTCCACTTTTTGACCAAACCATAATTATTTTAAAACACTTGTTGTGTGCCAAAATTATAACCGGAAATTTAGCACGCCGTGTAAAAAAAGAACCGGATCCGAAAGACACTGGAGTTACCTTAAGTGAAATTCATAATACCAAATTGAATTGTTAAGATCATTGGCCACTATTTTATGCACCTTTGAAAATTTGATTTGCGCTAATTCCGCTAAAAATGAAGTCCACGAATATCTAATGCAGACATACATAGCTTGTATGGCTGAGAGTCAATATGTGGGTGATACTCAGCAGGTTGTTCGTGCATCAACGACTTTTGATTTAAAAGGATGCTATATAAGTTTATGGAAAACGAATCTAAAGGAGGAGGCTGGGGGGGGGGAGAGTGTTCATTACAATGTACATTTTTTTATTTATTCATGCACAAGCATCATGTCATTCACTAGTACCAACATTATAAGTGATTGACAATACCCCCTCTGCACCTCACCCTATCCCAGTCGGCTAGCCTTATTTCGATCATTTTATCTCTGGCGGTGACATAATATGAACATCTTTATATAAACAGACAAATGTTACATAATGTAGCTCGCTTGGTCGCAGGTAACTGTTTTAATTAATAGGGACATTGGATAATGACATATGCAAATTTTCCTAAATAGCAACTTTTTTTTATTTTCAGTGATATTGAAAATAAATCTGGCGAAATGCATTTTTCTGATTTGACTCAACCAATCAAACAGAATGATTCATCCAGTACAATCTCTCTCTCCCCCCCCCCTCTCTCTCTCTCTCTCTCTCTCTCTCTCTCTCCCAGCTATAACTGAAAACAAATTCATCTTTTAATTAATGTTAATTTTCTATCATTGCAAATTCTATTCTAGCTTGTATTGTCCAATGTTGAATCATAATACAAATCCCTAACCACACTTAGAACCATTTTAACAAGAGCTTGGACTTTGGGTAGTTGGTGTCAAACAGCATTGTGACGTAATCCTGTCTATTTCATCGTAGGCCACTCAGCCATTGCTCATTGAAATCAACAAGATTTGTCTGGCTTTTGAGTAAAGACTACGCAATCGGTGTATATTTCACTTGAAACCAGCATCATTTTAACTTGTTTTGACGCAGTAAATAGATAGTCACGTCCTACTGAAAGTCCAAGGCCTTGTTAAAATGGTTCTATAACCGCTTGGTTTTGGGTTACGTCCATTGAGGAAGATATTACAAGACTTTGGTTAAATCTCCACGTTCAATACTTATCAAAAGCAGATACATGGCGCACTTAAAGATCAATTCTTTTCTTTCAAAAATCAAAACTGGCTTGTTCAAGCACGTTGCATTAAAGTTCCAACGTGGTATAACGGAGGTTTTTTAATTCAATTTACTGAGGATTAGCTTTGGGGACCATTTTATACATAGCAACTGCTCGGATTTTGAGATATTTTTGCTGTACAGTACGTAAAAAAAACCACGCGTCAAAATGTATAAACATTACATTGAACAATTGGAAAGCTTCAATAAGAGGGAACCGCCCGTGCGGAAATTTCAACCCCAGATGCAAGGGACGGAATTGGAACAACTGTGGGCAAATCTGAGCGGAGGAGAGAGCAAATCCTTGCTGAAGAAACACTTAACACCGGAAATATACAAGTTACTTAAGGATAAAAAAACAAAACTTGGGGGCACACTAGCTGACTGTATTCGCTCAGGTAAGCTGCAATATGTACAGTCAGTATATGCATGTGCATGCACGTGCATTTCCACAGGTAAAAGCTCGGTTCCGAAAATAACTACTGTTCTCTATTGACCTTAAGACGTTACAATAAATTAAAAAAAAAAAATGAAGTTATGAGTCATGTCTAAACGTACGTACGGTGGCCTATGCCATTCAAGCCCTGATATCAATAGGCCGAATACACTGTACAATGACTTAGTATTAGAAGTAGTCGTTGGCCCGATCAGCCAATGAAATCGCTCGTTACAATCGCGCACTGCCTAGGTAACGAATCGGAGACATCATACAAAACGAAGCGCAATGTACAAGAAATATTGTAGCGATTTAGCCTCACAGTCTGCCAGCCAGAGTGGGAAAAGCAACACACAAGAAAAAATGTCTGATTTACCTGATCTTTGGAAGAAACTTAGCGGAGGGGAGAGCAAATCTCTGCTCAAAAAACACTGTACTGACAAAGTGTACGAACAACTTAAGGACAAGAAAACTAAATTGGGAGGCACTTTGGCTGACTGTATTCGTTCAGGTAAGATAGAAAAAAATACCGGCATCTCAGATAGACGTGAAAAACGCCCCCTGAGAAGAAAATTATTAGGCTTTTGAGCTTTGCTATAATAATTATTGAAAGAAAATACGTGTTTATTTCAATCTGCCTAATTTTCATTCATTTTCATTCACCTTTAGATATTCCCTTCCACCTTTATATAATTTGCCCTATTCGACCTTGCTTTATTTCAATGCAGTCGGTCATTGTGACGTCACACTTCAGTGCCTGTGGTAACTTCCACAGAGTAGGCCTAATAATATAAAACAGTTTGGAGGGCAGCCAAACCAACCTTTAAAAATATTGAACACCACCGCAGCGAAAAAAATTCCAGTATTACAATCCGCAACATCTTGTCATTTGATTTACATAGCCGAGTTAGGGGGGAAATAAGCATGCTCATGTTACAATGTAATGCTGGCTAAGAAACGAAATGCACGATTTTTTCGCCCAGATGCGTGAGTTTTGAATTCCGACAATTATTGGCATATTGACGTGTGCGGAACTTGTGTAGATCAATGTTAACCCAAGGTCACTCAAGGGATAGGTTTTAACATGGTTTTTGTCCATTGATTTTTATTCGATAACGTTATAGCCTTAAATACATCTTTTATAATATTATGCTATGATTTATAACTGTAAAATCTCTCGTAAAATGTATTTTGAAAAAAAAAATATGAATAGTAGTATATATAAGACTGATAAACAATTTCACAGAGATTTTAATTTGAATCTGATATACCTCAACTGACAGTTAACAGATTTACTGATTGAATGAAATTTACCAGAAATTGATTCAAGCTTAAAATTTAAATGTTCAAAACCACTGAAAAAGTTGTATGCTTGAATGATAAACAATAAATGTGGATAAACATAACAATGGCTCACTTTTCAAAGAAAAATAGATAATATGGCAATACTATCTGCATCATTGCCATTATCACAGAATGAATTACATTAGTTCTCATCAGCGCTCACATCATCTACTAATGGGTTCTTACAGCGTATAGGCCACTGAACAAGTGGAGGATTAATAGCAATATACCTGTAAATGAACAGGTGTTCTTGATCAAGCTGGGGAATGTGTGTGTGCGGAAGTGAATAAGCTATGACCAAGTGTGAAGGTGGGTCATATCTCTTCAGACTTCCTGTTTGTGTTAGCTACTAACACTGGGGTCACCTTGTTATATGGGGTGAGGGGGGTGGGGGGTGCAGAGCCTGCTTCCTCTCTCTCTCTCTCCTCTCTCTCTCTTGCCCTCCCTCCCTCCCTCTATATTTCTCTCTCTCTCTCTCTCTCTCTCTCTCTCTCTCTCTCTCTCTCTCTCTCATATGCTTTGAATGTTTGAATGAGACACACTGCCTGTGAGTTTGAATGAATATTTTGACTTGTTATCAATTTGCAAGAGACTCCAGTAATAAGGGGAAGGTGCGAGGCAATGAGAGGTCACACAAGAACACAGCAATTACTGGGTCACCTCGGGTTACAGTGCATTATGAATCATGTAAGAACGCTAGCTGGAGTATTTCTCTGGCATGTGCTATCAATGGAAAAACTCTTGACCCCACACCCCTCTCTGTCTCTATACAGTTTGATCTGTCTTTAATCTTTATCTGTCACAAAACAGAGTTATTTATGCAATTTTCCGAGAAACAGAATTAAATGGTCATTGTTTTAAACAAAAGCAGAAAGGGGAAGTAAAAGCAGAAATTGTTATACTATATTTATGCACTTTTCTAAGTAAAGAAATTGAAAATCACACCCCCCCCCCAAAAAAAAATGGAAGAAATGGTGAAAGCAGAAAAAAATTGTGCATGATATAATAAATCCTTTCTGACAATCTGTGTTTATACTTGCAGGTGCCCTGAACTTGAACTCTGGGGTTGGAGTGTATGCCTGTGACCCCGAGGGATATGAAGTGTTCAAGGAGCTCCTGGACCCAGTCATCATGGACTATCACAAGGTCGACAAGGTCGAACACCCCCCATGTGACTTTGGACCCCAGGACAAGCTGGGATTTGACCCGCTAGACGCAACTGGCGAGTTCATCGTATCGACCCGTGTGCGTGTGGGTAGGAGTCATGAGGGGTACCCCTTCCCCCCTGTCTCCACTGATGAGGTAAGTACAATGGTCAAAGCACTGAGGCGTTCAATCTACCTACTGATTGTGAATTGAGACTTCTTATTTACATGTTGTAATAAGTTTCTTAGCTTAACATTGCATATATATATACACATCTGTACAAACATATTATGAACTGAAAATTATTATTTCCATGCTCACATTGCCAGGTTTTACCCTACTTTATTGTTGTCAATATTACATGAAATTTAGTGTAAACTTTCTATGGATGCCATTTAGAGCCAATAATCTACAAAATTTAAAAGGTACTCAGACCCACTTCAATCAATACATCTGCTTCTGTATGAACATGATGAATGGTTGTAAATGAACAGAGCCATGAAACTTTCTTGCTACACAACATACACAACATGCGTACATCTTAACAGTTAAGAGGCAGGGAATCCTTCAGTTTAACAATTGTAAAAACTTTTCTAGAAGTGAGGAATACATCCCCTACAAACATATTCATACAAGACTCCTTAGAAATATTAAAGCGTGCACTAAATTCTCTGAATACGCTCTGAATTACAGCATACACACTGTCATCTGTGGGTTTGATTTCTTTAAATGCAAATTTAATTGTGAATGTTGGAGAGTTAAATCTATGAGCATCAAGAGTGGCCTATTGGCAAAAGCCCTGAAAATAACCACAACTTTTTTTTTCTGGCTTTTTGTAGCAACGCAAGGAAATGGAAAATAAAACCATTGCCGCTCTCGAGACCCTGGAGGGAGAGCTGAAGGGGAAATACTACTCCCTGGAAACCATGACCCCCGAGGAGAACCAGCAGCTCATTGATGACCACTTCATGTTCAAGAACGACGACAAGTATGTGCACATTACAAGAATTGCTGTATAACTAGTATTTTTGGGGGGGGGGGCAAATTTTTGTGTCTTTTATTTAAAAAAAAGGAGTTTTGTTAGGTTCTTGCCATTCATTTTTTGTGCAGATATTCCATTGATAACTGTAAAACAATACAAAGTATTCTTTTTTGATTGTGTATTTTGTTGGAATGAAAAAAAGGCAACATTTAGCAAAAGCAAAGAAAAAATATTATCTGCATTTAAATTGTGAAAATTCTTGTGTTTTCCATTTACTGTAACAATTGATATATTGAGATGTGACTTTTTAGTATTCTTATTTGATTACATGTATTTAATTAACACAATGCAAAGTCTGAAGAGTTTGGATAAGGACATTTACTCACCAACCACTTATTTCAATAAAAAATATTTGTTGGTCAGGATGTTGGGAGATGCTGGTGGTTACAATGGATGGCCCAAGGCCAGAGGAATCTTCTTCAACGACAACAAGACTTTCCTGTGCTGGATCAATGAGGAGGATCATCTTCGCTTCATCTCCATGCAGAAGGGAGGTGATGTGGGGGAGGTCTACAAACGCCTCGTTTCTGTAAGTGCACTGGAGTTACATATATCAAGTCAAAAAGGCTGCAAAAGATAGGGTGTATATATAGCTACAGAACTGTAGCTCCTTGGGAAGATTCGGTTGATGGACCGCAGCTGCAGCTGCAGTTCCAAAAAACTATATTTGTATTGGGCACAAAAAGTTCCAAAATTAGTTTTATAAGTCTAAAACCGCTTGCAACTTTTTGTGCGCAATAAATATATAGTTTTTGGTTTGGCTCCACGGTTCGTCTTTCCGTTGAGCTATTGTTCTGCAGCTAGAGTGTTAAGTGTTCAAGGTTTGCATTTTATGCAGTAGTTCAAAGTTTGCCTATTATAAGCTGTTAGGTTTATTTTGGGGAAACATCACTTTAATATTAGGATAAACATCATTTAATTTTGATTTCATTGGACTTGTTGCCTTCATGTCTGTAAAAGAAAAAATTACCAGAATGAGTTGTTTTGAGTTAGGAATTCTGTACTCTACAAAATTCATCATTTTATGACAGGCCATCAAGCAGCTAGAGAAGAAGCTGACCTTCGCCTACAGTAAACGCCATGGTTACCTTACCTTCTGTCCCACCAACCTGGGAACCACGCTCCGAGCCAGCGTACACATTAAAGTCCCGAAACTCGCCAAGAATGAGGAAATCCTGAACAAGATCTGTGCAGACAACAAACTCCAGCCTAGAGGTAAGTCCTAAACAATAACTGTGCATTAAACAAACTCCAGCCTAGAGCTAAGACAAAGGACTACTGGAGGTCTCTAGAAAGAAGGAGGGGGAACTTGAGCAGTGGTAGGGGGGGGTCTGTGTGGAGAGGTCAACTGAGTGCAAGCCTGCAAGGGCAATAACTCTTGATTATAATTATTCTTTTATGTGTGTATATATGATAATATCCTTTTTCATATATTTCAAGTACAGAGAGAATAACTTTTGATTTGTATTTCTTCTCTAAACTAAAGAAAACAAATTATGTTTTGATATTGAATTCAAGGGCCTTATGTTCATTACCACTACTTCTCAAGGGAGTTAAGCATATTATTTGTCCTTCTTTCAAATCTATGGGCTATGTGCAATAACTCTTAGTCTTAGTAGATGAGTAATTTTTCGTCTTGTTTCCTAGGAATCCACGGAGAACACACTGAAAGTGTTGGAGGCGTGTACGACATCTCAAACAAGCGCCGCCTGGGACTCACCGAGTACCAAGCCATGCAGGAAATGTACAATGGAATCAAGGAAATCATCCAGGCCGAGAAGAACGCCAAGTAAACAGGAAGTGCGGACATTTCCCCCCACTGTGTGTGACCAATCGTTTGTCAGGCAGGCGCCGATCTCGCTGATTGCCTCCCGGAAGAACTGACGTTCTGCTATCTCTCTTGTGGACGAATTTCTCTCTTGGTGCAGATTTATCCAATCCTTTTTTTGAATGGAGATTTGAGAAAAAATCCTTCACAGTATTAGGAATATTTATGACATTTGAAGACTACAGAAAAACAATTAACTTGGAAATACTTTTTTATTTATTATGTTATTATTTGGTTGTGGAACATATACTTAATATTTTCCTGTTTCTAACAATGGTTATTTTGTTTTTTTGGAGTAAAAATCTTGACTTGTTTGCTTATTTTGTTAATTAGTTAGGAGAAGATCACTGATCCTTATCTATTCCGGGTGCCAAAGGATGTGCTATGTCATTTGAGCTGTAGATCTCTAGTTGTATGTGACTAGTGGACAGATTATTGCTAAGTTATATATATTTTTTTATAGCTGTGATATTTTTCCTATATATTAACAAGGAGCTGTGTTATGTTTTACCGTAGGTCTGTGTTTTTTTTCCCAGGGAGGCAAGATGTGAAGGCGACGCCATGTTGTTGTGTGACATTTTTCCTATTCCATACTGTTGTTACTTTAGAAACATTTAATAAACTGTTTTCCACTCCTTTTCATGCTGTCTCTTTTATCTGGAAGAACCTGTTAGTTAAAGGTTTTCTTTCTGATGAGCAATAACGTGACTCATTTTGTGTGTCTCTGAAAATTCATGAACATGAACAAAACACATTTAAAGGGCAATAACTCTATTTACTACAATAGTTCTTAAATGTTTTGGAGGATGAAGTCTTGAATTGTGATAAATTGTCTTCAGGATATTCAAGAGTGTGAAAAAAAAGAAGAAAATATAAAGTTTTCATCTATTCATATGGTAGAATGAAATCCTAAGTCATGCGCGGATCCAGAAAATTTTTCCAGGGGGGTCCAAATTAAAAGTGGAGGAGGAGGGGAGGAGGCTATACTAATCATCCGAAATTTTGACAAGCAAAAAAAAAAAAAAGAAGCTAATTCTTAAAATCATGAAATTCCTAATCCGGGGGGGGGGGGGGTGTGACGTAATCGGGGGGGGGGCTTTGCCAGGGGGTCCGAGGCATATTGCGATAATTTTGCCATGTAAATTTAATAATTTTTCATTTTCCAGGGGGGTCCGGACCCCCTAGCCCCCCTCTAGATCCGCGCATGTGTGTTAATTTTTCTATTTTATGATAACAAAAAAAAAAAAAAAAAAAAAAAACATTTGTATTGCAATTGGCAACATACGGTAATATATTCCTTTTGTGAGCTACCAAAAAAATGAAACCTGATCTATGGAAATTATTTTGTCAATGAAAGTCCATAATCTGGAGTGAACTCGCGGGTGTATTCGTTTGGTCGATTGGAGAGCTGCAAGAGTAATCATAATTTGCTCGTTTGCAGCATGGAGATCTCAAATATCTATTATCTACTTTCCAAATAGCAGGTAAATGCTGGAGATATCCTGGACCAGGTCTCTGGAGGTAGCAAACGAATACACCCATGATGGTCTTGGCCTTTATAGACTGTATTGATCAGCTCTTTATAAAAATATAAAGAAAATACCCAAATTTTAAATGTAAAATAGGGATTTTTTTTTCTTAATAAATATATTATAGGTAAACAAAACATATCTGGAAGTCTTTGGCAGATTTGATTGTAAATTTGCTGACCATTGATCATCCTTAAACTGAAAACGGGAAAGATGTTCAAGCCCAGAATTGGGGCCACTGTATGTTTGAGGAGGGATTGAGGGGGAGGGTGCCCGCCCTTTTGTACGTATAGCGGATCAGAGAAATGTGGGGCGATCTTTTATTCCATACTTATTAATTGCAGATACTAGTATTGCGAGGGAAACTCGTACTATTTAAGATGTGTATATCCCAGAAAATAGTTCAAAATAGATGATCGTAAGTCGTGTGCACTTATTCTGAATCAGTGTTATAAGGTGCTTGTGAACTATATTTTCAGCTTTAATAAAACAATTAAATGGTCCTGAATATTCACCGTTTATAACAGTTAAGCAGCTGTACGATTATTCTATATACCTGATATATCATATTGTCAACTCTCTCTCTCTCATTAAAAGTTGATACGGTACAATCAAAAAAAAAAAAAAAAAAAAAAGGTAAATATGTACATGTATCAATGTCTTATCAATTTAAACTGAAATATATACTCGCACAAATAACAAATAATCTGTACATAGTGTAATGGTGGTGTTATTGTAGTGAGATAAATACAACAACTCCAACGTAGGGTTCTTGAATCTATTACTTTATATATTTAAAGCTCTGAAATAGTTAACAATACATATATCACAATAAGTAATTGATCAATATCACATCATCATAAAAATAAAATAGATCACACATAATATATCATTGCATTGTATAATATTCAAAACATCCATTTCATGATTTTGCCAAGCACAGTTTACAATCAAGAGTTATTCCCCTTAACACAGTGCTAACTTTTATCTAAAGAGTTCAATAATATTTATCCTGGGTAATTAATAATTTAAATAGTTATCAATGTTTTAATAAATAAAACATATTAAACTTAATTTAGGCAATAAGTATAAAATCTGATATTTATATAATTATACATATATATGCATACCTATGTGTGGCACAAAGCTTTGATCTGAATCTTTATGTTCCTTATATATTCACCAGGGATGTTATCTATATGTATACAATAATACTCTTAAAACTACATTTAGTTGATCTGGCTTAAAACAGGTAAAATAACTGTTATGAGTATTACTCAAACACTAAGTTTTCACTCTTGATAATTTACATTTAAATAGATATACATTTCACTGTATGATTTACTTATTAGTAAATATAATATGCTTCATTAATAAGCAGTAATATAGACAGCATAAAATATAAAACAATTACTTACAGTCTATTTAAGATTTCTTCTGAGTCTTATAAACACATCTGGTCAGTAAGGTGATCAGATCAAAAAGGACAAAGCAAAGAGAGGGAATTTAAAGAACCAATGAAATTGAGAATTCAAAAATAGAATTGACCATGTGATATATAATTAACTAAAAACAGGTTTAACACTGACCATAATGACCATTGTGATGTCATATTATATAAATAACTATGTAGCTATTTACATACTGTTAGGTTGTACATAAAATTGTTTATATTGACAACTTTTATAGTAAATACCATAAACTTATAATTATATAGGACTATTAATTAATAATTTCATGATAATGAAATTATGACTTAATTACTATAAAATATCACCCTATCACATGAGTACAAAACAAGGTATGACTATTTAATAAAATATAAAATCCTGAAATTATAATGGTACAATGAGTGATGATTGGCCCAGATGCGTTCGATACGAGTGTTTATGTTGAAAGTGTATATATATATAAGAGTTTTTGACATAACGGTATCTTAATTTTGAAATTCCTCCTCTTCACTTTTTAATTAAAAGCTCCAAACCGTCATTCATGGTTTATAGAAAACTGGTCGTTACCCTCTTTATTTAAGCAATTAAATGCGTTAGAGGGTTATGTAAATTTTGGTTTGCAATGGTCGCTGCCTTTATAACCCGCATGGATCATAAAAAAAGCAGAAAACCCGCTTTTGCTTATATTTCAGTCCTGTCATTTTCTACTGAGCTATGAATTACAACAATTTCCGTAAGAAAATTATAGGGAATCATACTTGGCGAATGTAGATATAAGATGATGAAAGTACGCGTGTGTAATATCATAATACTTGATAAAAACCCTGCTTTTACTATTACCGTGAAAGGTAAGAAAATGTGAAATTTCCCACCAAATGACGTGAAATGGTGATGACGTCATATCACAGTATCTAAACAACATAAGTCAACAACAATCATTCGTTCGTTGCGTTTTAGTTGCGTTAGTTCGTTTTTTGTTTTCTTTGTTGATCATCTCAACTCATAACAATTTCTAAGATGTCGCTGGAGGAATTGTGGAACAAACTGAAAAATGCAACCAACTGCAAGTCTCTGCTGAAGAAACATTTGACACCGGAGGTTTACCAGCAGCTCAAGGATAAGAAAACAAAGTTCGGTGGAACACTTATCCATTGTATTCAGTCAGGTATGTCATTATTAAGAACAATATGTAAATTATTGAGATTCTTTGCTATGTAAACAAATCTCAAATCATGTTTTTGTTTACATTTTGAATGTTAAAAAGAAAATTTCAGATTTAGACCTTAAATAAATCACAGGAGTTCGAATTTTTATCAATAAAGCCAAAATACTTACTTTATTGACTGACCCATGAGCTAGCTATGCGTAAGCATGGATACTTACGCATAGCTCATGGGTCAGTCAATAAAGTAAGTTTTTTGGCTTTATTGATAAAGATTCGAACTCCTGTGAATAAATGTAGCAAACGCTAAGCCTAAAAACTGTTCATTCATGTTTAAAATGAATAAACAGATAGAATATCAGCTTGAAAAAGAACGTTTGTAAACCTACTTATTGTAATTGATCACTCAAATTTTGGTTGATCATTAAAAATGCATTACTATAATAAAGCGTTGTAAACTGTTACAATAGTCCAATCCACACTTTGCAAAAGTTGTTTCCCTTTGTGGGGTCAACCCAAAGGTCAACAGGGAAAAAACAACTTTTCTCTTCTTTATGCAACCAAATATTTGGGCGTCCTGTGAAAAAATCTCTTGGAATTTAATTTATTCCTTCGATATGTGGGTTGTCCCAACTTGGGGCAATCAAAATTCACAACGGAAACGGATTTTTATATAATGTCAAATGAAGAAGTTACAACACTCTAAACTACGAGGCTGTAAAAGGCTGGGAAAATTGGACCCTGTGATTAACTATAGTCTGTCCCAAGTTATTGCTTCCATCTCTTTTTGATGACTTTTAATTAAAATACACATACCTGTGAAAGAAATGCTGTTGAAATCGATAAAAGAGAAAATATCCAAGATATCTTCATTGACAAATTATCATTTTTCACTCATAAAAGTTCACAGGAAAGAAAACAAATTTCTTACGGAGATTTATAATGGGAAATGTTTATATCTTTTCTCCATTCGGAAGTTTTCGGGACACCTCGCACAATTTTTCAACGTTATCATCCGGGCGTAATAATGGCTGATGCAATGCTAAATCTCCGTAGACTTTCTATTTTGGGATGTGTATTGAAACCTGAAGCGGTAGAGGGGGCGTTTCAAAACAGATAATCTGGACATTTTTCATATTAGTGGATGAACGTAGTTTGATCATAAAGGTATTTATTATTATCGAAATATCAAGCGAAAAGTGGTGGAAGCAAAAACTCGGGACAGAGTATATATAACTCTCTCTCTCTCTCTCTCTCTCTCTCTCTCTCTCTCTCTCTCTCTCTCTCAATAAAAAATGTGGTCTATATAATATTTAATTTGTTTTTTTCTTATAGTAAACGTTCATTATATATATGCAATGTTGATGCAATTGTTTCATTGCACTGTTAAACACATTGTATCCTTGAAACTTTGTGATGCATGCAGAAGCAATTGGCTAATGAATATGTTTGTATCATAAAATTTGAATTAAAAAAAAACTACAAAGGCTACTGTGAGAAATATTTGGGTTTTCCCCAAAGATGGCGGTCAAGGTAAGTAACTTTTGTAAAGTGTGGATTGGTCTCCTAAAATTGAAAAATGAATTTTGACCATGCTTATAAAAAAAAAAATAAGAATCAGAAAACGCATTTCTCTACAAATAATATGCCTTTATAATGGCGATAAAGGATAAACTTATTTCAATGCAATTTTGTAAAGATTAATTCTATGGGCTGTCCAAAGATATATATACAGAACAATTTGACTATTTTTAAAAAAATTATACATACATGTTAAAGAAGTGCAACTGAAATGAGAGGGAAAATATCAAAGATATCTTCATTGACACATTATAATTTTTCACAAAAAATTACTCGCCAGTCGGAATACCTCGCACAATTTTTCAACGTTATCATCCGGGTACTTTCATTTCTTTTGCAATTCAAAATCCCCGTAGACTTTTTATTTTTAGCCGTATATCGAACCCTGACAAGCTAGAGGGGGCGTTTCAAAGGAGAAATTTTGAGATATTTTCATACTATCTAATAAACATCGTTTGAACCCTGAAGTATAACATTAAAAAGGGGCATGGTCACGATTTTGGTCAAAAATTATTTTTCCGATTTTAATGTTTACAAATTACAATGCTTCAGTAGATCATTCTTAATAGGGAACAAAAATTTAAGTGTCATTCGTTGAGTTATAAGCGAGTAACAGAGCTTACAATGCTTTGCAATGTAAACAAAGCTTTTGTTTACATTTTGAATGTTGAGATGAAAATTCTAATTTTAGATCTAAAATGACTGTGTTAAACGTTTGGATCTGTTTATTTATGCTTTTAAAAAATGAATAAGAAGATCGACAAATCAGCTTGAAAAAGAATTTAAGGAGTCTCGGGGGAGAATGTTTCAAACATACGATTTTCTTTAATTTTTTTCCAGTGGAAGGTCAACTTATGAGTAAACTATGTGCAAAATATAAAGTAAATTGACCGGATAGCTTTTCTGTTTACCGCGCTCAAATTTTGGTCGTATGTCCGAGGTATCCCCGACATTTTATATAGGATTATATAGAAAAAGGGGATTATCATTTTCAATTTAATATTAAATAAATTACAAACAAACGATTTTCTTTTAATTTTGAGCGATGGAAGGTTAACGTACAAGTAAACTTTTTGCCAAATTAAAACGAAATTGACCGGATGGTTTTTATACTATCCGCCCTCATAGTTTGGTCCTATAAACGTGTCTCGGTAGACATTTTACATATAGAATTGTATAGAATAAAAGTATGTTTACGAATCAAATTTAATTTCATTTGTAATAGATAAAAAAAATTGCCTTTCCACTCACACAGAACATGAAAGGATCGCGCATAAGTTTTTATTTTGCAAATTATACTTTCGATTTTTAAATATTGAAGCTGCAATAAAAAATTCACGACTTTTTTTTTGGTCAATTGTTACGTCAAAGTTTCAACTGACGTAATCGTAAGACGTTGACTCCGACGAGGATAACGTCGATTTTGAAGAAGCGGCGAAATGATTAAAAATACTTTTGAACATTATTCTAAGGATTCATTTTAATAAAAATGATTTTTATGAAAAGTAATTTTTTTAAAATTGAAATGTTACATAATAAGCTGTATACTTTAACATGTTACTCTACATTTGCGTTTTATGGCAGTAATGCGCAATACCCTGCGCAGAGGGCGCAAAATTTTAAACCCGCGACCGACCTTAATTGGTATATTGAAGCTATGTAAACAAAAACAGGGCACGAGCCTTGTTTACATGACAAAGAACTGTAAGCTCTGTATCTTGCTTACAAATGAACGACTGACTCTCAAATTTTATTTGTTCATTTGAAATGCATTCATAAAGCACTGTTAATATATTAAAACAGAAAAAAGAATTTGACCAAAATCGTGACCATGCCCCTTTAAGAAAATGTGCTGCATAAATGTGTGGTAGAGTGCTATTTTTGATTTGTTTTTTATTAAAATAATTTTAAATATCAAATTAAAAATAACACTCTACCACAAATATCTTGGAACAGCTGACGGATTAGAACTTACCAATACCGGAGACAATGCTTATATATTACAGTAAAAAAAAAGTACTCCTTTGAGAATTTAACGTTTGCTATAGTCTGTCCCAAGATATTTTTGCCGCATATTTTCTTAAATTATTCGATATTTATAAATACCTCTTGGTTCAAACGATGTTCATTCAATAGTATGAAAAAATCCCAAGATTTCCCCTTTGAAACGCCCCCTCTAGCTTGTCGGGTATCAATACACGGCTAAAAATAAAAAGTCTACGGGGTTTTTCCATTGCTAAGGAGATGAAGACGCCCGGATGATAACGTTGAAAAATTGCGCGAGGTGTCCCGATTACTTCCGAATGGAGAAAAGACGTCAACATTCCCCATTATAAATCTCCGTAGGAAATGTGTTTTCGTTCCTGTGAATTTTTACGAGGGCAAAATGATAATGTGTGAATGAAGTTATCTTGGAAATTTTCCCTTTCATCGATTTCAATTGCACTTCTTTCACAGGTATGTGTATTTTTATTAAAAATCGTCCAAATGTGCAGCATAAATATCTTGGGACAGACTATAGATATTTGCGTTTGCAGATATTTATTTCATAACTGATTTGCGAATATCCTTAAGAATCGAAAAAGGGAAAAAGAAACACATATATTCCTAATTCCTTATTTATAATGTTATATCAGAGACATAAATAACATGTTATTTATGTCTCTGGTTATATGCCCAAATCACAGCCTAATGCAACTTACACGCCAATATACAGAACTATGTAATTCTGTAAAGATTATTTCTAGTAGAACTTACCTAATACAATGCATACATGTGTATTTATAATATAACATAAAAATATGCATCTTCAAAAACTTTACGTTCACTGAAATATAGGCTGTAAGAACCTGGACAGCGGCTGTGGGATTTACGCCAGTGACCCTGAGGCCTATGACGTGTTTAAGGAGGTGCTCCACCCCGTCATAAAGGACTATCACAAAGTGCCGGAAATCAAACACCCTCAACCTGACTTTGGCGATTTGAACAACCTCGGATTCGGCGACCTTGACCCGAGCGGAGATTTCATCGTGTCTACGCGAGTCAGGGTCGGACGTAGCCACGCCAGCTATGGGTTTCCACCAGTGGTCAATGCCGAGGTCAGTTAACAAGTTAGGTGTGTCGTGTCAAACAGTAATTTTGCCATGTTTGAAACAAGACAAGTCAGTATGATGAGCTGTATAAAAGATATCTCTCTGAATCATATGACAGTATTTACGAATGAGTTTTAATCTTGGCATTAACGTACTTTTAGGCTATTCGATATCTATACTACTATATTAAAATAATAGACTCGAATTTTTGGGCTTTAATACCGAGAAATCGGAAGAGTACTGTCTTTTGTTTTATATATTTTAAACATCACTGGTACTTGAAGATTACCAATTTGTTTTTATTTTTTCTCAATCAAGCTTCGCTATAGTCTGTCCCAAGTTATTGCTTCCATCGCTTTTTGATGACTTTTAATTAAAATACACATACCTGTGAAAGAAATGCTGTTGAAATCGATAAAAGGGAAAATATCCAAGATACATGTATCTTCATTGACAAATTATCCCTTTTCACTCATAAAAGTTCACAGGAACAAAAACAAATTTCTTACGGAGATTTATAATGGGAAATGTTTACATCTTTTCTCCATTCGGAAGTACTCGGGACACCTCGCACAATTTTTTAACGCTATCATCCGGGCTTAATAATGGCTGATGCAATGCAAAATTCCCGTAGACTTTTTATTTTGGAATGTGTATTGAAACCTGAAGCGGTAGAGGGGGCGTTCCAAAAGAGATAACCTGGACATTTTTCATATTAGTGGATGAACGTAGTTTGAGCACAAAGGTATTTATGATTATCGAAATATCAAGCAAAAAGTGGTGGAAGCAAAAACTCGGTACAGAGTATAATTAATAATCAACGAAAATTCATTAAAAAAATCCGGAAATCATCTGGATTTTTTGGATTTAACAATCTTGCGCATGCGCATTACATTCACGCTAAATCACGGGAGGCCCTTTAGTTTATGTTTCCACAATATTACATTTGCATGGATAAACTCAGGGACGATAATAGAAATACGTGTAAATTTTCATTGAAAATTTGCTATATATTCTGTTTATCAAAGAAAATTTGCTATATATTTTGTTCATCAAAGAAAATACGGGAGATAACTCTAACTCAGTGCATTTAATATCAAAAATACCGAGAGTTCCGAATGTCAACATGGTGTGTAAATTTGAAGCGAGTAAAAAACGTTGGTGAAAAAGTGTTGAATTCTTCATTAATATGAATTAAATTTTTAGATGAAAGGTATTTACAATCTCAAAATGGTTTGTTATGAAAATTTTGACTGTTACATGTATTTTCAATGCAGCTTCATTAATTTTCTCCAAAATCGTTTCGAAGCGATTCTGCATTTTTTGTTGTTGCTACTTTACGGGTTTATGAGAGGCATTTTATCTGTGGTGAAGGCCTGTCCCGAGACACAGTTAGATTATCTAACTAAGCAGAGTGTAGTGAAATTAATAGCATTATTGTAGGCTTAAAGCTTGGTTATGTAAATGTCAACAATACGGTGTGTCGATGTATCTATTTCGCAATTAAATGTCTGATATCATATGCAATGTCAACCCGTGCACGCACGGGTCAAAGTCTAGTATAATAATGGAAATTACAAATTTTATGCATATTTAGGAATCTTGTGTGCTGATCTTAACGATCGAGCTCGTGATAAAATCCTAGCAGATAATGTACACACTGTAATGATCACTCCCATTAAAATTTATCATGCAATCACCGCTTGTGTTCCAAGTGTGTACATTATATGGTACATATTTCCTAATACGATACATAAATTATTAAATGACAACACCACGTGGCGCAAAACTACTACATAGTGCTATTGAACACGCCCATTATAGGCAATGTGCTATTGAACACGCCCATTATAGGCAATGTGCTATTGAACACGCCCATTATAGGCAATGTGCTATTGAACACGCCCATTATAGGCAATGTGCTATTGAACACGCCCGTTAAAGGCAATGTGCTATTGAACACGCCCATTATAGACAATGTGCTATTGAACACGCCCATTATAGACAATGTGCTATTGAACACGCCCATTATAGGCAATGTGCTATTGAACACGCCCATTATAGGCAATGTGCTATTGAACACGCCCATTATAGACAATGTGCTATTGAACACGCCCATTATAGGCAATGTGCTATTGAACACGCCCATTATAGGCAATGTGCTATTGAACACGCTCATTATAGGCAATGTGCTATTGAACACGCCCATTATAGGCAATGTGCTATTGAACACGCCCATTATAGGCAATGTGCTATTGAACACGCCCATTAAAGGCAATGTGCTATTGAACACGCCCATTATAGACAATGTGCTATTGAACACGCCCATTATAGACAATGTGCTATTGAACACGCCCATTATAGGCAATGTGCCAACGATGGAGTTACTGAAAAATTAAGGTATCGGATGTACAATTGAGCTAGTCTCGTTCAACCAGACGCTCGGCTGTCTCCGTAAATCTCCGACGAGCAGAGAGTCTGGTAAAGCGTCACGTTAATGTTTGTAACGTCAAAACGAGGCTTACCAAAATACTGGTATTGAATTTGATTGGTTGAAAGAAACACACCTCCTTTAAACATGTAAACAATGACAGAAGCAAATATTTATGATGTAATGAATTTGCCGTTTAAACTGAAAGATCTACGACTGGAAAGTTTAAAAACGGTTATAAATGGAAATAATTTATTTGCAGTGTTACCTTACGCAATAGGGTAAAACCAATAATTAATCTATTTTATACATGTAACTGTCGGGGCTGTACACAAACATTCACCGCTTCGTCGAACTTAAGTTCAGCCATGTTTAATGAGTCTTTGGAAAGCGAATAAGAAGAATAAGACTAAATCGACGTAAGTTCCATAATTTTCACGGCAATAAAATAAAGTGCTGTATATCACACAAATCCTTAACCGGCACACATTGACAACGATTCAAAATGAAACTAAATCAGCGCCCCCTATCGGTAGCGGTTATCAACGTGACGCTTTACCAGACTCTCTGCTCGTCGGAGATTTACGGAGACAGCCGACGTCTGGTTGAACGAGACTACAATTGAGCCTGAGAGCTCGGGCTTTTCCGGGATGAACTCGGTAGATTACGGAGATTGGAATAAATTTTTAAAATTTCGAAATATTTTTGATTTAATTAAAATAATAAACAGAAAAGAATTAACAATTGATGTATAAAGTTAAGCAAGATTTTTTTTTCTTAATTTTAAAACAAAATATTTTAAATTTTTTTCCCTTACGTTTATTATGACGTAGTAGTTTTACGTCATTTTCCGTTGTATGACGTTATTCTTTTTCCCGCGGCGCAATTGCGATACGTGAAGAAAAAAACCCCTAATCTATAGAGTAAAGTTTGCAGTGCGTGTGTCACGTTTTCCGTCGAACATAGGTCGTTTCTATCATTGATTTTGTAGATTATGTGACTGTGCATAACTTGAATTTGGGGTATTCCGGTAATTGTATGACCCTATTTAATTTGTTTGATTTTTGTATATATATCTAATTTCATTACTGTGCATTTAAAAAAAATTAAACACATAATATTTCAGTCCCAACATTTGTATAACGGCGTAGTTACCACCAACTATTTTTAATAAGTACCATGTATACGGATTTCCTAGTTAAACTGTTTGTACACGTTTATTGTGATCATTGTGTTTAAGGTAACTCCAGTGTTTTAGAAATCCGTGTCAAACCAAACATTTTTTAATTTTAATAGTTAAAACAACTTATAAACTTACTATAGAGACCAAAATATTTATACCTTTGCACGTTTGTTTTCCTACAGTGAGCTTCAGCTCACAAGGTCCAAAAATTAACAGCCAAAATTTAACACCATGATGCATGATCTCATAATTTATTAAATTATGCACCAAAATACATCATATTAGGTTATAATTTAAGCAAATCAATTGATTATCAGTAAATCATAAAAATTTTATTGATTTTCTACAGAAAATATAAAAAATATTACATTTTTTCTTGCCACGACCTTCCCCAAAAAATCACAAAATTGCATATTTTTGAAAAATTCTAAAAAATTATTAAGTTTACATACATTTTTTAAAGAATATTTATAAAGAGTTACATATTGTGTTACCAAAAATACATAGTTTATCAAAATTGACCATCTAGTTTTTGCTTGATAGTCTCTTGAACATGTGTACCCCCATATTGAAAATGTAAATTTTACAAGTTGTTTTTTGCAAACTTTGGAAAAAAATGAAATGTACCAAAAAGACACAATCTAACAGTCACTTAAATTGATACACTCAATGAAACTGTATTATACATATAAAATTAAGGTCGAGACTGCCAAAAAACTCATATAGTTGAGTGCAGTAGTACCCCCTCCCTCTTTCTGTCAAATACTTTCTATCCCAGTTTTTTAACATATTTATCTGTCGATTAAAAATAATCAGTGTTATGTAGTTTTAATTACACAAGTACTTACTTATCCTCTCCTTGTCCCGGAGGACACATGAGGTCGTCAAGCTACATAAACGCAGTGTAATTGTTGGAGGAGAATGCATACAATACGTACAATTATATTACACACTCATTTACTGTTTTACATTTCGCTGCTTTCCTTACTTTCTCCAATCCCTCTAAACGACGGAGATGCTATATTTTAACAAATTTTCCACTTTTTGACCAAACCATAATTATTTTAAAACACTTGTTGTGTGCCAATATTATAACCGGAAATTTAGCACGCCGTGTAAAAAAAGAACCGGATCCGAAAGACACTGGAGTTACCTTAATTCCGTTAATCGAGTTCATAAAAGTCAAATAATGACATCAATAATTGATTGTATTTTTTATCGATGTTCTTCCCTCGCATTTCATAGAAATTGTGAATGTGGACAGTATATTTTTCACTCTTAATAGCTGGATTTCGTACCATTCAAATTGTACTATTAAATACTGATTCCGACTGCTTTATAGTCAATTTCGTTTCAATTGGCTGTTGAAATAAAAGAGACGCGTGACCATCCAATGAAATCAAAGGCTAAAAGATTGATTGACAGGTTCAGCCAGTTAGCCGATGGTCGAGACTCGGAGGATATGTGTGGTAATTGTACACAATCTAATCGTGTAAAAAAATACATGCTTATTACAACATCACAGTGTCACTTATAGTTGATTTGGATTTTTTTCTATAAAAGTCATATTTTGTTAACTGTATAAAACATGTTGATGTACGTATATATAGTCTGTCCCAAGATATTTATGCTGCACATTTGGACGATTTTTAATAAAAATACACATACCTGTGAAAGAAGTGCAATTGAAATCGATGAAAGGGAAAATTTCCAAGATAACTTCATTCACACATTATCATTTTGCCCTTGTAAAAATTCACAGGAACGAAAACACATTTCCTACGGAGATTTATAATGGGGAATGTTGACATCTTTTCTCCATTCGGAAGTAATCGGGACACCTCGCGCAATTTTACAACGTTATCATCCGGGCGTCTTCATCTCCTTAGCAATGGAAAAACCCCGTAGACTTTTTATTTTTAGCCGTGTATTGATACCCGACAAGCTAGAGGGGGCGTTTCAAAGGGGAAATCTTGGGATTTTTTCATACTATTGAATGAACATCGTTTGAACCAAGAGGTATTTATAAATATCGAATAATTTAAGAAAATATGCGGCAAAAATATACTATAGTGTTTTCACTATTGTACCGGTACGGAAACATCATAGACAGGCTTTATATGCAGTTTCCGTATTCTTTTGTTTGTTGAAAAAGAATACAGCTTTGATTAAAAGATAATAAGATGTATATTTTTTTTCAACGAGTTAAAGGTTCCGAATGAATTCTGATGAAACATTTCACACGGTTTTCGCACGCTTTGCTCGTAATGTTTTACACTTCGTTGTAATAGAAATATAAGTAACAATATTTTTTCATGCAGACATATTGCTGAATGAAAAATCTCAACAATTTTAGATTTTTAATTTTAAAAATACAAGTTCTTAATCGTAAAGGAATAGAATACAGTAAAATTACCGGATAATGAGAATTTGCGTAAGATTCTGATTGTGACGGCCGACGAGGCGGTACATATTCTATATACTCATTTGATAGGTATGCGTATGTAATTTCTAAAAATAGAATTTTTTCCCGCCAAATCCCTATGGGGAAGTAACTCTAGCGTCGCAAATTATGCATGAATAAGTATAAGTAAGTGTATCCACGTGTAAAATAATGCACGTATATCATGTATGTAATGCGTAACAGAAGTTACGAGTAAGTAAAGTGTCCATCATATTTGTATATTTGCCACGTGTTAGTATTGGTGTCTACCTTGTGACAGAAGTGTGTATTTGATCAATTAACAGAACTAAATCGTCCTGGTATTTCTTGGTATCTCCTGTTACATGTATTTTCCTTGCATCTACATCGTTTCTTTCACGACATTTTCGTCATTTTGAATGGATCATCATCCTACTACATGTACTGAAGAACCACACCAGTGTAATCATATATATTCTAAGGATCATCTATCAAAAATACTTTACAGACTGACCATTCACCGTCACAGCACCAAAAGGACGCCATTGACATATTATTTTGTTCCCAGAGATATATTGATTGTGTAAAATTAGTACAGTAAATTATTTATGTAAAAACATTCTTCCATATTTTTTGGGGTCCGGATCAGATATTATCCCCAAGTCACTGGTCATCTGTGAGTCGAAGAAATTTTGGATATCTATAAGGCTTTCATTTGAACAATAAAATGCTTTCTTTGGTGATTCATTCGGGATATGAAGGTAGCGACATTGCAGAAAAAATACATAACCCGCGTTAGCGGATTATGTAAATTTTTTTCTGCAATGATCGCTACCTTCATAACCCGAATGAATCACCAAAGAAAGCATTTTATTGTTTATATTAACATCTTTCTTTTAACTAATTAATAAATTGAGCGTAAAAAGTAAGTAAAATTTACTAAATTACTGTTAACGTACATAAGTACGTTAGCTAAAAGAAACAGCCAAATCGTCTCCTGTGAGACTTTGAGTCTGTCATCATCATGGTTATTTCGTGCAGTCCGTGATTTTTCTTAGGTAGTTGTAGGTCTCGACCAATCGATAAACTGGGCGTGTCAATTTCAGTCCTGTCACTTTCTTGTCAGTTTCAGCCGCTGTAGATTTCGACCAATCGATAAACGGGGCGTGTAGATTTCAGTCTGGCTGTTTCTATAGAGCTATGAATTAACTATATGTCTCCGTAAGAAATAGAGGGAATAATACTTGGTAGATGTAAATATATCTCCGTAAGAAACACGTGCATATAGTCAACGTACTGCAGTCATTTTTTCAAGGACCTCAACTTGTTTATTATATTATTTATTCATTTTAAGTGGTATTCAAATCAATAAAACTGTTTCGATGCAGGAATTTTCAGGACGACATACTGCTTTAATGGAGTTCTACTTAAACATCTCAGAAGCGAGCCCTGTCATCCTTAGTCCCCACATCAGACTCGAGACAGCCTTGTTTTGTATTGATATGTTCGACAAAAATATAAACAGTCTGATATATCTATACAGATACTTGTCTACTTGTCATATAATTTATTGAAGATAACAAAATACTAAGCATGCAATCTTACAATTTTTAACTGGAAAAACCACTGTTGAGGGAAGGATTTCTATTGAGAATATCTAAATTTAATGCTAACTTAAAGAACAACCTTTTTTGGGACAACATTATTCAGTGAAATCCTCGAAATGTTTTAAAAGTTTGCAAACAAATTGATGACAATTCATTTTCACGATAAAAGTAATGCACTTGTTAAAATTTAATAGATGTTTAACAACCGCGTCTTGCAAGCTACCGAATCACCACCTTTGATCTTGAATATTAAATAACGTTAAAAAGGACATATGACTGAACCAGCATACGCATGAGAGCACTTGTCTAATATAAACAACAAAAGCATACCCTAAAACCTTGAAAATTAGCCGGATTTAATAATAAGTCGGTTTTGAAAATAAGCCACCTATTTCTTGAACTGAAAATTACTCGAAAATAAGCCTGTTTTGAAAATAAGCCAGTCATGACAATGCCAGTTTGGAAAGATTTTAGACTACCGTAAAGCTCATGTGTAGCACGCACCTGTGTATATTATGCATGCGTACACAGTGTATTCAATTCGTTTAAAAGTAATAACGTACGTTTGTGAATCTAAACGAAAACAACCAACAACGGCAATTTCTTAATTGATAATTAATTCAATTATTTGATTATCGTAAAATAAACATTGTGATGAAACGTCTGAATATGTCGTTTATCGTAATTATCAAGTCGTACAAATGATAGGTCTATTTTTAAGGTGGGTCGCGGGTTTACCCCATAAAAAATCTCACGAGAAAACATACCCTGAAAATTTATCAAATCGTTCTTTAGGATTTACAGTTCATTATATAAAATTTGTATTAAATGTGCCTACGCTATTTTAGTGCAATACTGTTTTAAACTTAGTATCGTTTGTGGTGCTGGTTTGACGCATTCCTAATGAATATATAGGAAAATGAGCACATTTCTCTTTTTTTTCAAGATGGAGTTATTTTAAGAAATTGTAAATAATTTTCAAACAATTTAGACGAATTTATCAACTGTTTCTGTACGTAAAGAAAAGGTGATTTTAACACTGATTTACAAATTATTTATGTAAAAAAAAGTATATGTGTTCTCGCTAGATTTTTTGCTATTTTATTTTGTGTTTTGATTATTCTACCGAAAATTGTCGCATTTCCGTATCTGACGGCATGAGTACAACGTCAAACTGTTTTGAACATTTTCCACTTATTTCGTGATAGCAATCACTTAATAATTAAAACTAAGACTGCTTAAGCTAAAAAATTTTCAGATTCAAAGTTTAAAGGATGACGCGGATTTTTTCATTTACATTAAAATTGCCCACAAAATTACAGAAATGAGAAGACATTGTATATACATGCAGGTCGTATTTATACACGTTTATACAAACGTAACATCGTTTACTGTTAAAGTTTTCCTGATGATTAGAACGCTCATCACAATAAAGTTTCTTAAGCACATACAATGTATATTTCTATAAAAGTGAGGTGATTTTTATGAGAATATGATAGAAATAAAACATACTTTTTTATGAAATCGAAATAAATTATTATAAATATGGGGAGGGCATAGCCTCCCGTGTACCTCCAGTTTTTATGGGCTCGTATAAAACTATGATTCTTGTAATATAAAGGCAATTGTATAGAAATAGATCTTTCAGTCGATATTTGAAATATTTATTAGGTAAGCTTAATTTTATCCTATTTTCTTATTCAGATGATGCAGAACATATTTTCAAATTTAAAATCAAGAGGAAGAGGGGGTACCAAATTTGTAGGCGTCTGCAAGATTATCAGGTTCCCTCTTTCCATATCTGCTTGGTCGGAATATTATCTATACTTATTAAGGCATTTTAGGCACATAAACTACAAAATGCCTGCACCAGAGTACTTGCTTACACCTTTGGTATTTCAACACATGTGTGATTATGTCCGTAAGGTATAACTGAATTTTAACTGATAAGTTATTGGATGCGTTCATAGTTCTACCAGTGGTACCAACTTTCAAATAACAATTGTTGCAGTTGGATGACAATGGTACCAACTGTACCAATAAACCCTGAACAGTTTTGTTAATGATGGCATACAAATGTTACTGATTTTACCAATGTTACCAATGGGGGTCCAATGGAAACATTGGTAAAATTGATTACAGTTTTGTAAACATGTCAAACAACAAACATCTTTTTACTGCCCAAATTATACAACATCAACATTTTTATCATACATTGCACCCCAATTATCATAGTTAGAGCGAAAATCGCTTTCCCAAAACCGGGAACTATTGTCTTGATTTTCGCAGCCATGCCTATAATGAGTTGTGACTTCATTTACCAATACTTCCCACATTCTAGATCGTCTGCAGAAAAATATACCATTGGCAAAAAACATTGGTACCAATGGCATACCAATGGTAGTTAACTTTACCAACAGCAACTTTTGTCTACCAACGGCAGAACTATGAACGCACCCATTATTGTGAAATTAATCAAAAACCTACTTTCAATTTCGATAAACAAGCCCGAAATAGCAAAAATGAGAGTAAGGTGGTGGACACGCTTTGGCGGATCCAAGTCAAGGATAGTCTCGATCAAATATATATACTTGCAATGAAATAATATTGAATGATAACGTAAAGAGTAAATATATTACTGTGAGCCTATTTAGAGAATACATAGAAGTTAAGATTAGACAAATGTTGAATAAATAAATTGAGTCAATTTGTTTCTTTAGTGGGCGATATTAGTTTTGATACTCAGTCGCTTGCGAAGCACGACCTCTAGAACGTTCCAAAACGGGGTAACCAAGAATGCGGATTGACTAATTAACGAAAAGTGTAGGACGAGTTCATCATGCACGGCGGGCAGATACCTTGGATCGGACTTCGATTAATACAAAAAGTTAATAAATAAAATGGAACAATTATTGCGACTATAGTATTAATGGAAAGAACTTTCTAGAGTGGGGTGCCCAGAAACGGGTTGACTAATTGATATCAAGGCGGAAAGTGTAGGGCGAGTTCACCATAGGGCAGATACTTTGAATCTAACATCTTTGGTTTAAAATATGCATGCAAATGGATAATATTGCATAAACTAGCGTGTTTAAATTTCATATTTAATATTTCAAAATATTTCACATTTTCATACCACGACAGATTGGTTGTAAACCTTAGTAAGACATTAATTTGTAAACATTAATAAACATATTACATGTATTGTATTCTTCATCTATATGGATAAATGATGTATGCATAAAACGGGGAAGTTTGATCCACCCCCCCCCCCCCCCTCCAGATTGTTTTTAATCTGAAATTCTTATTTGGGACAGTAATAGAAATTATTTTGAAAATTGACCTAAAGAACAAAATTTAGAGAGAGATACACTAAATACCCATTATTCACTGGTTTGAAATAAATACAATAAAAACAGTTTTTTTTAGTTCAATTTTAAAAAATAAGATACGGAAAAAATCGGACAAAGTATATACAAAAATGAACAAAACAAAAATATGGTTCAACATATTTAGCATTATATCATAATTAATGTGTAAAGTGTTAATTCCCGCGCTTGCGCGGGTTATCATCTAGTTTAATGTAATTAATCTCGAATCTAAAAAAAAAAAAAGCGGATGATATTCGTACATATAAGCGTTGGGTTTTTATTTACTGGTCAAGATCTTCACAACTAATTTAGAAAATAGGTTTCTCCGACTGTCCTCATCTTTATTTTTTGGTCATAATAGTTACATGACGCAATAACCTATTAATTAAACGCACGCGTGTTTTTCTTTGTTAATGAATTTTTGGCAAAGCGGAAGACCGAACTATTTCATTTTACAGACTCTCTCTCTCTCTCTCTCTCTCTCTCTCTCTCCTGAGACTTCACCACTGGCATTTTAATTAGTTTTTATGTACATATCACATTTCACATTGACTGAAAACTTTCGCTCCGATTCTTGCTGATTAACGTCATAATTATGATGTATTGATTTCTTTCTGCATTTCCTACTTGTGATTCGTACATGAAGAATAAATATGAATTACTACTTGTATTAACACCATAGTTATTTATATTATACTTATATAATTATGATAGCGTTATTATCACACCGATCGTTTGGCGTTATAGAGAGAGAGTGAAGCGAGAAATCTTGGGATGTCTCCGTTATGACGTCATAAACGAATGTGCATAAAACGGTCACTCGAGTTGTCTAAATTGCGTACTGAATTTGATGACGAAAGCAAACCCGCGACCTACCTTAAAGTGTCCATCTGTATGCAAACCAATTACGGCATAACGGGACATAAAGTAAATAATTTTTTAATCAAATCATAATTATTGCTTATCTTCCTATACTCATATAAACTGTGAAGTCCGACAGGACAGTGCATGCTTCTGACACCGGAAATTGTTAAACAAACATTGACCAGGCGACGAGTCAACAGGTGGCTGGTTACTTAATGGCGAATACACTGGCTCTACTTGTTAGATGCAAGGACCAGTGGTCAGAGTGCATAAATATTCTATTAGATGAAATAAAATTGAATTAAAAACACTTTACGGTTTTCATTTTACTCTTACAGGTGTTTACCTGGATATACCATTTTTTGAAACAGTCAATTAGTTCACAACCGATCAATTACAACCTATATTGTTTTGATAATAGGCCGTGATTATGATATCATCGTTTACTGGATATTTGTATTGATAATAAGCCGCAATTTGAAAATAAGACGGTTTTAAAAATAAGCCCCCACTTTCTTACCAAAAGTTAAAATAAGCCGCGTCTTATTTTCAAGGTTTTAGGGTATTTTATTACTTGTTTTAAAAAAAGTTGCCATCTTTAAAGTGCAAAACATAAAATTTGGAATTCGGTAACCTCTCTATCATGAAAAACCATTAACCTAATTCAACTAGAATCTACACACAGGGATGTGAAATTAAATTTAAATGGTACTTTGAATACGAAATAACGCTTTATATGGTGGTTTGTGCACGAATGCAGGAAGCGTGAATTACAAAAAAAAAATACAAAATCCAAATCAGCGGGTTATTCATTTTTCCCGCAATAAACCCTACACTCATAGACCGTATAAACCACTAATTAAAATTGGCTTTTCCAAGATTAATTTTAGAAAATCTAACTTGGCTTTTCTAATTTTACAGTTGAAATTTCTAACTTTAAAGTTGGAATTAAACAAAAACATTAACAAGGTGGCACTAATTGCTTCCGTAGTATTGAATGTTTGTAAGAATTCATAAAAATAACGTCGCAGGTGATTGTTCTTTCCTCACGCTCTATATCATATGCTGTCTTCAGAAGTAATTATCATTTTGTATATATAAAAAAAAACATTATTGCAACTGTGACACTACTTTTGGATCAACTCTCGTATCAATCCTACAGTTTAGTGTGCTTTGTGATCTCTAAAGATCCGAATGCTATCCGTGTGAAAGCCTAATTTAACGTCAACCTTGAATAATCATGAATAGAATATTGGACTTATATAAATGTGTTTTTTTTTATATTTATCACTAGCTCTGATTAAAGAATGTCTTAATCTTTCTCCACTTTTCTCTTTAAATCAAATCATTAAGGTCTTCCGTTTTCAACGGAAGACCTTATAATTATTGCTTTGTTTCTTTTTTTTCTGTCACGTTTTCTCAAAAACGGTTCAGCCGATTTTGATGAAACTTTCAAATCTTATTCATGACCTAATTTCTAAGAAAATTACAGGAGGTTTTCTTAGTCGTCGCTTCCGGTCCCGCGATATTAAAAATTTTATGTTTTTGCTTGTTCACAATTTTTCTTCAAAAGTATTTAAAATAGAACTTTCAAATTTTCAGGGATGATAGAGAGTCGTCGGCGGCAGTGCCCCTTGCATACCCGAACGTCCGCCGTCACTTCCGGTCGTCACCGGAAGGAAACAAAAAATTATCATTTTTCAACTTTTTTGACTTAAATTTTTTTTTATTTTATTATTCGATAGAGACGCGTTCAAAACTTCAGAATATGAAATCCGTTTTAAAATCGATCCATGCATTCTCGAGATTTTAGGCTTCAAAGTCTTGAAGCGAGAGTCCGCGTAGCTCAGTCGTTAGAGTGATGGACTTGTGCCCAGGCGACCCAGGTCCAGTCCCCGAGTGTCGAACGTTTTTTCTTTCTTAATTGTAGTTTGTTCTACGATTTTATCTTGAAAATGATGGTTTAAAATTTTTTCTGTTTAAATTTTATCATAAATCAAAATAATATCGGGGTTTTACAAATATAGAGCCCGGTTAGAAATACCGTTAATTTCCTGCTATGTGACAGTCCTTTTTTTTATCAGCAGCTATCTAAATTCAGACGCTCGTAGCAACGCCTGCATCAAAGTCATGCCACCGAAGCACCCCTGTAATACGACCGCATTATAGCTCGCCGGGTCGCTTTGCCGGCATCAAGGAAATGCCGCTATCTCAATGACTGTGTGCAAACAACAATTAGCGACTGCGGGTAGGAAATAACCGTTCTCCTAACAATATGCTTATGTTTCAATTATTATACATGACTTTAAATTGAGGATTGTTTAATGTTACTCCACATACTTGGATACAGGCATGCATGTATACATGCGTTTATTGACAAATGTTTTTTTTTTTTTTACAGATATACATGTTTGAATTGTATATTTACCTCTCTCTCTCTCTCTCTCTCTCTCTCTCTCTCTCTCTCTCTCTCTCTCAGTCAGTCATGAGCAGTGAATGTCTTAACTCCGCCTCTACGATGACATGAGGTGATAACTCTCTCTCTCTCTCTCTCTCTCTCTCTCTCTCTCTCTCTCTCTCTCTCTCTCTTGACATACTATTGAAAAAAGTCATTCTAAACATAAGAATAATTTTAAATGTTAGTACATGTATAAATATAAAAAATATTTGTTTTTCGACCCGCGGTTAGCTATTTTATCTATTTGTAATCGTTGGAACCTGATTCACTGTTGTTGCGGCGGAATGTCTTTGATGCCGGCGAAGTGACCGAGGATCGAAATACGTCACAATACGGATTTTACAATATTGGTTTGACTTTTACATAGCGTTTTTGATATCCGGTATTGGTTTTGCTCTATGTTAAAGAGTGTTAAGAAATGGTAGAAAAGAACAACTATGTCTATAGTCTTTTTTAAGGTGTATTCAAACGGAAGACCTCTTGTTGCTCGCAACGAGCGTCTAGTTTTTTTTATTATTTTTTTTGGTGTAAGTTAATGGATGTATTTTTGTGAGGTTTTAAAATGTGAAGTAGTAAAACAAATTAAAATGGTGCCTTGAAGGCGTTCAGACAGCAATTTGAAGATAATAAATCACCTTTGTAGAACTTTGCCACAATGTATAATAGACCACGTAACGATACAGAAATGTAGCAAAGTCATTGAAATACATGTAAAAAAAAATATGATCTTTTATTTTATGATAGTTTTGTTATTCACAACAATCAACAATCAAAGAGCTAGAGCCACGAAGCATCAAAATGTGCCCTATTATAAAAGTTCACCATATTTTGGTGAAATGTAGTGTAGAATCTACGCTTTTCATAACTGTTTTTCTTTTTTCGATATCTATTATACTTTTTTAAAAACAGAGTTTTCAATATGGCACTGTTTTGATGAAAAAATGTAAACCAGACGTCATTTTTGTTAAAGCGACAGTACAGCTGAAAACACATGTGTAAATAACTTCAGATTTACCCATTGTATCGTTAGGAAATACGAAATAACTTTGATTGTGACAGTTGAAGTACATAAAAATTCCTTTTACATACCTAATTAATGTAATTATGAGCTTCCGGAAATTTAAGGGTCGTACAAACCGAAATAGTCTTATATCGTTTATTTGTACCACGTGGATTTTGATTGACAGTAATTGACACGTGCTGAAAACTACAATATCTTTGCCCGACTACGGTCATCATGGTATACGAGGTAAAAGGGACTCTCTAAACGGAAAACATCATCACTTTCTCGATAATTTATTAATGGTTTACCAATTTCAATCCATTTTAAAATTAACAGACATAAATATGTCAAATTATCCCTCAAAGGGCCTCACTTACAAAAATGAATTTAGGTTGTAGCAACTCCTATGATAAACACGCAAAATACATGCTTACAAAATAATAACTGTGATTATTTTAAAAACTTTGAACAATTATTACCTTATTTTCTTTGCCAATTCAGTCAATTAAGCAGGCCTACCCGGTCTCTTACTCGCCATGCTGGTTTGTTTATAGTAAATACGCATGCGTAATGGTATAGAAAGTGGAACCCCGTAACACGTGGCGATGTATATATGTATAGGTTATACCTAATTATTAATTTTAATGAAATAATTACATTTATTTCATGGAGAAATTTGTAATTTTCTGAAAGTTTATACATTTATGAGTAGAACAAAAATACCGAACCCGATCGGAAAATTTTTCAAGTCGGTTTTTTAATAAGATGCGCCGTACTGTCTCTTTAAGTAACGTCATGAAATGATAAAACTACGCATGACTTGAATTTAATAAAATAAACAAAAATAAACAAAAACAACAAACCTGTAGACATTATAATTAATTTATGAAAATAAATTTATTGCTGAAAATACCATGAATGGCTTATTTACAATAAAGTTTTTAAAAAATACAGGGACCAGTGCTAAAGGTCAATATAACGGCGGTACATTTAAATATGTCGGTGTCTTCAAAGTTTTTTTTTCTGCAATTTGAAACTGCATGAATTTAAGTAATGCTGATGATGCGCAGTGTATAACTGAGGATTAATTAAATTATTTGTTTCAAGGCTTCTATATTTTCTTTCAAACGTTGCATTTTATAGCCGGGGTTCAGTCCCTGAAACGTTCTATTTTCCCATTTTTTTTGTGCGTTCACCGTGCGCTCACTGTGCGCACACGATGCGTTCACTTGTGCTCTCCGCTCCGTTCACAAAGCGTTCACAAAGCGTTCGCCTTGCGCTCACCGATCATTCAGTGTTCACTTATTGTTCAGTCACTATAGCATTGAATGATTTATTTTTGACGTCGTCGTGTCAATAACTGCCGTCAGGTGAGCAGACAAATTGAATAACGCGCGTTAGCGCGTTATGATAATTTGTCTGCTCAACTGACGGCAGTTATTGACACGATGACGTCAAAAATAAATCATTTAATGCTTATATTTACATTCCCTTACTGATGAAATCAATTATTTACTTACATAAATCGATAAAAATTGCAGATCACGGAGGGAGTAAGTTAGTAACAGCAAGAACAGCTGTTTTACAAAAACCGGTTTAAACTGGTTATCACATAGACTGTTGAGTTGAGATCGATGAGTATGAAAATATAATCCATGAAAAATAACTCTTAAAATTTTGCTTTTAACAATAGAATCAACTCTTTTGTTGAATAATTGTAAAACATGTTGCTTTGACAACATTTATGAAATATATTTTTTAACCGATAACATAGAAATCACTGTTTGGGAACTACTTATGTAAATTACATGTAAATCCATACGCAGTGATTATTTGTTGCATTTAGAGGCATTTAAAGATCACAAAATTTAATGGAAAAACACAGTAGAATGTAAATATATAATATTATACTGAGACTGATAACAATACATACATGTAGTTTATTGTTATTAATACCTGATTACCAACGAAACACAAGGTCACTCCGAATAAATCGTTCATCTTGCGTTCACATAGAGCTCACATATCGTTCACCGTTCACTTTGCCCTGCGTTTGCTCAGCGTGCGCTCACCGATCGCTCAGAGTGCACTCACCGTGTGCTCACCGTTTACTCGCCGTTTTAGTGGGAAAATAGAACATTTCAGCGACTGTGTAAATGTAATGGATACTAGTATTGTAGTAGTTGGGGCTATATGGACCGTGGATATCGGCCTGGGTAGCTCAGTGGTAGAGCTCCTGACTAGAGTTACAGGGGTCCCGGGTTCGATTCCTGGTCCAGCCATATGTTTTCAATGTATTTATATGCTCATTCCTCCTTTCCTACTACAGATGGTGCCGTGGCCTTCCTTGTTCAGGCAATATAAATATAAGTCCTGACAAGGTGAACTTGTGTTGTGTCTTCGGGGTCGAAGACTATTTAAGGAGGGAGGAATGTAGTAGTTGGGGCTATATGGACCGTGGATATCGGCCTGGGTAGCTCAGTGGTAGAGCTCCTGACTAGAGTTACAGGGGTCCCGGGTTCGATTCCTGGTCCAGCCATATGTTTTCAATGTATTTATATGCTCATTCCTCCTTTCCTACTACAGATGGTGCCGTGGCCTTCCTTGTTCAGGCAATATAAATATAATAAGTCCTGACAAGGTGAACTTGTGTTGTGTCTTCGGGGTCGAAGACTATTTAAGGAGGGAGGAATGTAGTAGTTGGGGCTATATGGACCGTGGATATCGGCCTGGATAGCTCAGTGGTAGAGCTCCTGACTAGAGTTACAGGGGTCCCGGGTTCGATTCCCGGTCCAGCCATATGTTTTCAATGTATTTATATGACCATTCCTCCTTTCCTACTACAGTATATCGGCCGAAAACAGTTCTGTATGAAATATTATAAAACAGTTTCGAGGCCCGTTAGGACCGAGAACTGTCTGATATTTTTTTCATACAGAAGTGTTTGGGGCATATATCGTACTTAAAACACTGCCATTGAATTTCATTGTCGATTTACCTGAGACAGTCCGATTTTTAAGGATACCAGTATTGTAACCACTGGTAACGGTCTGAGATTAAGAAGCTCACTAATATCGGACTGTCAAAGGTAAAATTTTTGACTGTTGGAACAAAGAAATGACATAACATGTTTTAATGTGCATTAATTAAAAAAAAAATATTGATTTCTAAAAAAATATTTTTATGAATTAATTATTCCTTATGAATTAATCATGCCGTATACATGCCGTAACAACATGAGAGAGAGAGAGAGAGAGAGAGAGAGAGAGAGAGAGAGAGAGAGAGAGAGAGAGAGAGAGAGAGATGTCACTATTGTGAGATAGGGTTACAATGAACATTTTTATAAAATATTTAATTTTTCAAAGCCAAGCAGTAGCACATGAATAATGTCGTAAAATTGTCTTGAAAAGCCGAATTCATAGCAAGCATGTAGAATTTGTGTTAAAATATATAACTTTTAATGAACTCGGCTGTAAATCGATTGATTTAATTTTTAGATTGGGGGGGGGGTGATAGAAACAAAACAAAATCTCGCAGCACTCGTCGTTGTTTTTTTTTTTTAAGAAAAGGCCCGGCAATCTGATGCCTTACTATACAAGGCAAACTGTAATTAGATTTAGTACGCATAAAATAATCGACGAAAATTTCAATCGAGAATTTTATAAGGCAAAAAACCCGATGTACACACATTTAGGGTGGGTTTTTTTTATTTTATTGAACGAATTATCAACAAAGACATCACAATTAGGATTAGCTATCTATATAGTGCACATGCTGATAATATTTATTCTAACTTGCGAATACCAAGAGTCGTCTTCATCGAAACGTACACGATCGATCTTACAATATGCATGTAACATTTCACCGGAAATACATTGATCACGCGACGAATCAACAGGTGGCTGATAACGTAATGACGAATGCATTGGCAAGATTTTTTATGCAAGGGACGATGGCTTAATTATAAAATATTCAATTACAGCTGTACTTGGAAATTAAATTATCAAGTTGTTTGACGGCATAAGTTAAGTTTATCATACATGAACACATGTTTACACGTGATATCGACTGTCTTTCTCCTGTGATATTCAGAAACACTTGTGTAACAAGTTTTAAAAACTCGCTTGCATCTTTCCTTTTGTTTTTTTTTAATGCATTTAACTGTTTGACGGAAAAAAACTCCACGACTATAGCTACATGCTATCGCTTATTTTACACAAAGGTATAGGAATATTTACTTATTTGTCGCCATCAATGTACGTAACGTTACAATGTTAACCGCCATTAATATTTTTCTATTTGTAAGCATGTTCATGTATATCATATTCTACTGCAAATAATACCGTGGTACATAGAAATAATGTTTTAGAAATTGCAGACTTAAATGGTAAGTTCTATTAGCAAAATACTGAAAGAACTCAAGATTCCTTGCTATTGTACAGATTCAACTGACGTCGCAAACGTCAAGCTATGACGTCATTGATGATGCCCGATATAAGAATGAATACACAGTATAAAATTACTAGATAGAACACACTAATGTTCAGTTTATATGCATTTCTACCACAAATATTGAATAAAATGATGATTTTGTAAATATTTACAAATAATTCTTTATCATTATTTATTAATTTCTGCAATTTTAATTAAAATTAAGCAAATAATTACCTTAAAACAGAATGGTCTGTTTTATTTTCTGTTACAAAATTTTCAAATATTGTAAAATACATATTGGCCACACTTGAGTACCTCTAAGAAATTTTGCAGGCAGATGCATTTATGCAATATCTCTCAGTTTTAAAAGTTTCAAAGAGGTACTCAAGTGTGGCCACATTCAAATTTGGGAAATACTGCAGTAAAATCTACATTTTTCAGCCATTTTTAACGACCATGGCATGTTTGATGATGCGCATGTGCTAAACGGTGGGGCCGATGTGAAAAAATTACACAAGCATAGAAGCAGAATATTGTCCCCTTCATTATAAGTAATTACAATTTGTATTGTTTCAAACTTGAGTTTTGTGAAAATTTTAAGGCACATTTTGATGCTTCGTGGCTCTAGCTCTTTTGGCGGAGCAGGGAGAATGGTTATTTCATGACGGTCAGAGAGAGAGAGAGAGAGAGAGAGAGAGAGAGAGAGAGAGAGAGAGAGAGAGAGAGAGAGAGAGAAAGAGATTTAAAAAGCTGCTTTATTTTGATTTATGATAGAATTTAAACAGAAAACATTAAAATACATCGTTTTTAAGATAAAATCGTTTAACAAAACACAATTAAGAAAGAAAAAAACATTCGGCACTCGAGGACTGAACCCGGGTCGCCTGGGCACAAGTCCTCCACTCTAACGACTGAGCTAATCAGATTCTCGCTTCAATACTTTGGAGCCCAAAATCTCGAGAATGTGTAGATCGATTTTAAACGGATTTCATATTCAAAAGTTTTGAACGCGTCTCGGTTGAATAAAAGCATTAAAAAATTCAAATCAAATAAATTGAAAAATGAGTAATTTTTGTTTCCTTTCTGTGACGACCGGAAGTGACGGCGGACGTTCGGATATGCAAAGGGCACTGCGACAAGACACTTTCTACCATCCCAGAAAATTTGTTCTATTTTAAATACTTTTGAAGAAAAATTGTGAACAAGCAAAAACATCAAATCTTTAATATCTCAGGACCGGAAGTGACGATCGAAAAAATCTCGTGTAATTTTCTTACAAATTTTGTTGTGATTAAGATCTGAAAATTTCATCAAAATCGGCTGAAGCGTTTTTGAGAAAACGTGGGAGAAAAAAAAATTAATAATAATAATAATAGAGGAAAAGAAACGGAAGACCTTAATAATAATATAAAAAGAAATCGTACGAAAACTATAAGGTCTTCCGTTGGAAACGGAAGACCTTAATAAGAAACAGTACGAAAACTATAAGGTCTTCCGTTGGAAACGGAAGACCTTAAAAATCAAACACATTAAATAGGGTCATACAATTACCGGAATAACCCAAATTCAAGTTATGCACAGTCGCAAAATCTACAATATCAATGATAGAAACGACCTTTGTTCGACGGAAAACATGACACACGCACTGCAAACTTTACTCTATAGATTACGGGGTTTTTTTCTTCACGTATCGCAATTGCGCCGCGGGAAAAGGATAACGTCATACAACGGCAAATGACGTAAAACTGCTACGACGTCATAATAAACGTAAGGGTAAAAAATTAAAATATTTTGTTTTAAAATTAAGAAAAAAATCTTACTTAACTTAATGCATCAATTGTTTATTTTTTTTCTGTTTATTATGTTAAATCAAAAATATTTCAAAATTTTAAAAATTTATTCCAATCTCCGTAATCTACCGAGTTCATCCCGGAAAATCCCGAGCTCTCAGGCTCAATTGTACATCCGATGCCTTAACCGTGCATGATTTGCAACGCTAGAGTTACTTCCCCATAGTGTTTTGGCGGGAAAAAATTCTATTTTTAGAAATTACATATGCATACCTATCAAATGAGTATACAGAATATGTACCTTACCAGGCATCATTTTTTGATCAATTGTACATCTGATACCTTAAAAAAAGAAAAGAAATTTGTCTTGCAGTTTATTACAAAGACAATGGAAAATGTACATTATTAATTGAATGATGTTGGATATAATTAAGAGTTATCCATGAACAATGAACAAATCCTTCTAACATTGTGTTATCGCGCTTTTAATTACCATCCCACTCGCAGATAAAATTATTTTTGAGCGCTTTTAAATGTGATTGAATGATTTAAATTGTATAATTTGCAAAAAAGAGTTTTAAAACTCTATGAGCAAAAAAAAAAAATAAATAAAAAAAAACAACTCCAAAAACTACACACACATATTCAGAGAAAATACAAATGAGTTATTTTCACACATGAGCTCTTTATTTCCTGACAGCAACGCAAGGAGATGGAGAAGGTTTCCGTGGATGCTCTGAATTCTCTGGAGGGAGAGCTGAAGGGTAAATACTACTCCCTGGAAACCATGACCCCCGAGGAGAACCAGCAGCTCATTGATGACCACTTCATGTTCAAGAACGACGATAGGTACATTGTACATATTTAAAATCTGGGCGAGATTCGTCGAGACTGAAAAAATACTTGTCTTCTTCTTAGAGAATAAGTCGTGTAAAAGATTTTGGGTAAAAAAAATCATGCTTGGTTTTTCAATAAAGGACTAGTATCTAAACCATAAGATCATCAAATGAAATCGGTGGTCAACTATTCACGTTGATATTCTATTTGATATAAAGACTCAAATATGGTGTTCCGTTGAGACCACTCGCTCCTTCGCTCTTTTGCCTTTAGGGCAAAGATGCGAAAGTGATAAGGTGCAAAGACGAAGAAGCGATACTTCTGTTGCTATTTCGCTTTCGCAACTCCGCACTTTCGCCTTCGGATTTTAAGTGTGTAGAGCTCTTTATCGTTCAAATATGTAATTTTTAGCGCTAAAAATGGCGTATGGAATGACTCGAAAAACTTTTGAGAAAATATGTTTAACAACTATCTAACAATCAAAACATTTCATCGTATAATGAAAACTCAAATGTTTTTGTGTTTAATATTAGGTCAAGATCTATATATATAGTAAATGATTTTAGAATGTCTTTTTTGGTGCTAAAACCATTATGACGTAATAATTGATTTGATGAATTTTTTACCGCACTCTACGATTTTAAGAAATTATGTAGAAAATTAACAGTTTCTTGACATTCTATATTAAATCATGAGAAAAGTAATCTCGATACCTATATTCAATTTGACATTATTTTAAAGGAGAGGTCAAGAGCTTGTTAGATGCCGTTTTTGCAGAGACTGTAGGCATTCTAGGTATATTTTGATAGTCAAAATTGGACAAAACTCTGAGATCATTTACTTATTTCCTTCATGTTACATTGAAATTGTGTTTATCACAAAATTGAGCTCCGGTACAGCCTTTCAAACAAAGCTATTGCCATGAAGCATCATAGAAAAAAATTTATATTCTGAATTTCATAAACCTCTTGGCATCTTTCATTTACTAGATGAGTAGATCTTAACCTTAAGGTAAGCAGACTGTTCAGTGACAGGAATATTTATACATGTAGTAAGCACGATGCCGCCACACTCACTTTCTAGCGCATGCGTACCTATAACATCCGAGAGCATTCGACAAGCCTCGGGCGAGTAAGATTGGGTACCTGTACCTGCATCAAAGTACATGTTTATGTAATCGACCGAGAGAAAGCGAGAAAAAAGGGCGAAGGCGAGAGTGCGAAGTTGCATTAACAGTTTTTAATCAAAGATTTTAAAACATATATTACAAGCTATTGTTATAGTTAAGTTTAGAAATCTTTTGATTTTTAACTTTTAATATAACAGTACTATCGCTCCTTTTTACTTCGCATCTTCGCGCTTGCCGTTTCGTCTTCGCACTTTCGCCTTTGCAACTTCGCCGTTAAGGCTAAAGTACGAGTGCCCGTAACGAAACACCATACCCAAAAACTAATACGTTGGTTCGTGTGCAAAAAAAAAAATCATAATAAAATATGACAGACAGTTGTTCTTTTTATTGCAAGATTTTCAAATGAGTATAACTCAGTTTTCATCTTCTCGGTATATTTTTTGTTTTAGATCAGGAATATATTTTTTGAATATCTTTTCTATTATTACAGGTTTTTACAGGACGCCGGGGGCTACAACGATTGGCCCATTGGCAGAGGGATCTTCTTCAACAACAACAAAACCTTCCTGTGCTGGGTGAACGAGGAGGACCATCTCCGTCTGATCTCTATGCAGAAGGGGGGCGACCTCGCCGCCGTCTGGAAACGCCTCATCAATGTTTGTAAACAGAGAGAGAGAGAGAGAGAGAGAGAGAGAGAGAGAGAGACGGAAGGACGGACGGACTGACAGAGAGGGGAGCTTAGAGTACTAGTATATATACACATGTACATGTACTACATGTAATATAATAAATAGAGGATGTTCAGTCTTGTATGTTAACTAATATTATTTAAAGTTTTTACTTTGATTAGGTCTTTGGATACAAATGTACACATTTTTAACGTTTTTGAGGTTTGGTAAAACAAAATGGTCTGCACACGTGTCCCATCTGTTGATTTGCAGGCGATCCAGGAGATGGAGAAGAAGCTGACCTTCGCCCACCACGATCAGCTGGGCTACCTCACCTTCTGTCCCACCAATCTAGGAACCACCTGCCGGGCAAGTGTCCACATCAAAATCCCCAAACTGGCGGCCGAACCCGATTTCAAGGAGTTCTGCGAGAAACTCAACCTTCAGCCCAGAGGTATTTTTGACACCTGTCTGATTAAAATCAAACCTCCCACTATATAAAGTGGCTAGTGGAAGGTTTGATTTTAATCAGACTGTTTTGACACTTTTCTGTATATCAACTATGATTACAATCAATTTTCATACATGCACGTATATAGCATCGTTTTTTCATTACTTTAAAAGTGGAGGGGCCAACTGGCTAATAGGTTTATTTTTCCAGATATATGAAAAAGAAAAGATTTATTTGGGAGGAGGGGCCAGCCCTTCCACCCTCCCCCGCGTCTACGCGCCTGTCATAAAAAGAAGAACAAATACAGTATTCTTTAAGAAATACAATATATATTTTCCTATTTAAGGAATCCACGGAGAGCACACGGAGAGTGTGGGAGGAGTGTATGATATTTCCAACAAGCGCCGCCTGGGATTGAGTGAAATCGAGGCTATCCAGGAAATGAGGCGGGGAGTGGAAGAAATCATCAAGCGTGAGAAGGCACTGCAGGGAAAGTAAAAGAAACAACCAAATATAGTCCCGGAAATTGTTCTGAACTGTGATATCTTTTATTTTATTCTGTCATTTTATTTCGTAAATTATCTATATTTAAATGTTTTCAATTTATCAAATTTACGTCATACAAGTTATTTGATGTTGTAAATAAAATATGAACAAAAATAAAGAGATTTAAGTGAACTTTATGAACCGGCATTAAACATATGTATAAACCTTTAATAATACTAGTATGTCACTGTTAGTGATATACTGGTAATAGTGATATTTGGGCGAGGGTTAAAAAACGTGAGAGCACGCCAGGCTGCCATAGTTGAATGTATTGTTTGATTTGCTTCATATAAAGTTTGCGCATTATGATCAAGAATCCTTCTATGACATTTAGACTGAAAATATTTTAGAACATAAACCTCTTTTTCATCACAAGGCTAAAGCGCGGATCTAGACCAGGGCTGCGTTTTACAAAATAACATACGACTTGCGACCAAATTAATGAATGCTAATTAATCACGAATTAATCAATGTTTTAATCTATCGGCTGTAAAATATGATTATGGAAATCAAAACAGTTGTAAATAAATTGTTTTATATAAATTTTGTTCATTAACGACCATTCCATGACACTGAAAATATTTACGACTTTGTCATAAGTTCTTTTGTAAAACGAAGTCCTATATATACGCCCCTGTCTAGACAAAACATTTAAATGATAGTTAATAAGACCAGTAAATTCAGCAAGATTTGTGTCGCTAAGGCACCAAGCTCCTCGTTATTTAAGAAATAAGGTATCGGGGCTTTATGAGATTTGATCACGTGACCAACCCGTATTTATATCCCGATATACATCCAGAACTGATACCTTATTTCATATATTTACATTTGTGGCAAATTATGACGATAATATTGCTCCATACTTTCTTTTTTTGTTGATGACCTAGAAAGTCGCTTCGATTAACTTGAGTTACATGTTGTCGGTCCTATTACACACCAAGGCGGTGCAGACAAATTATCATACCGCGCATTACGCGCTAACGCGCGGTATTCAATTTGTCTGCACTGCCTTGGTGTGTTATAGGACCAACGACATCCAAAAATAAGCATTCAATGCTTTAATGTTTTATCAAATGATAAGAAATGAATTTAAGGTAACTCCAGTGTTTTAGAAATCCGTGTCAAACCAAACATTTTTTAATTTTAATAGTTAAAACAACTTATAAACTTACTATAGAGACCAAAATATTTATACCTTTGCACGTTTGTTTTCCTACAGTGAGCTTCAGCTCATAAGGTCCAAAAACTTAACAGCCAAAATTTAACACCATGATACATGATCTCATTATTTATTAGATTATGCAGCAAAATACATCATGTTAGGTTATAATTTAAGCAAATCAATTGATTATCATTAAATCATAAAAATTTTATTGATTTTCCACAGAAAATATAAAAAACATTACATTTTTTCTTGCCACGACATTCCCCCCAAAAATCACAAAATTGCATATTTTTGAAAAATTCTAAAAAATTATTCGGTTTACATACATTTTTTAAAGAATATTTATTAAGAGTTACATATTGTGTTAACAAAAGAACATAGTTTATCAAAATTGACCATTTAGATTTTGCTTGTTAGTCTCTTGAACATGTGTACCCCCATATTGAAAATGTAAATGTTACAAGTTGTCTTTGCAAACTTTGGAAAAAAATGAAATGTACCAAAAAAGACAGAATCTAAATTGATATATACTCAATGAAACTGTTTTATACATATAAAATTAAGGTCGAGACTGCCAAAAAACTCATATAGTTAAGTGCAGTAGTACCCCTTCCCCTTTCTGTCAAATACTTTCTATCCCAGTTTTTTAACATATTTATATGTAGATTAAACACCAATCAGTGTTATGTAGTTTTAATTACACAAGTACTTACTTATCCTCTCCTTGTCCCGGAGGACACATGAGGTCGTCAAGCTACATAAACGCAGTGTAATTGCTGGAGGAGAATGCATACAATACATACAATTATATTACACACTCATTTACCTTTTTACATTTCGCTGCTTTCCTTGCTTTCTCCGATCCCTCTAAACGACGGAGATGCTAGTATATTTTAACAAATTTTCCACTTTTTGACCAAACCATAATTATTTTAAAACACTTGTTGTGTGCCAAAATTATTACCGGAAATTTAGTACGCCGTGTAAAAAAAGAACCGGATCCGAAAGACACTGGAGTTACCTTAATAATTTTTCTATTGATCGACGTATCAAAGAAAAAAAATGACCGGGAAACTTTTTCATCATTTCTTAATTGCAAGACTATCTTTATCAACCATGCTGTAGATTTCGACACTGATTTCAGGAGGCGTGTTTAATTAAGTCTCTGAAATATTTCCATAGATCATTAATATTGATTGATGTTTGTTGCTGGCGTTTACTTTTTTAATTTATGCCAAGCGATGGGCAAAATCTGAAATAGAAGACCTTGATACCTTGTCAGAGTGGGTTAAAAGCATCAGATGTATTTAAAATCTCGTATTAAACGACTGAGAGGTCAAATGAAAACCATATATCATTCTGTTTTCAATAATGCAGAAGTGAGAAAAGAACTTGGTAGATTGCATGATCAGTATGTACTGGTCCCTGCTGATAAAGCAAGTAACAACATTGTCTTTGTTTGTAAGGCACATTATATTCATTGCATTTTCAAAGAACTAGGTTTCGATTCTTCACATGGTAATCCTACTTACACCCACAGCAGCCTTTCCAAGCAGGAAATACTTCAAAATCATAAATCGGTTATGAATACCTTTAATATCCCTAATAAACAAAACTAATTTGATTTACCTTATTTGTACTGGATTCCAAAGCTTCGCAAAAGTCCTTACAAACAGAGATATATAGCAGGTTCCAGTAAATGTTCTACCAAACCTCTCTCTTTACTCTTTACTAAAATTCTTACAGAAGTTAAGGAGAAGCTTCAAGAGTACTGTACAACAATATAATCCAGAATTGGTGTGAATCAGATGTGGATACTAAAAAACTCTAAAGAATTATTAGAAACTTTGAGGTCACAAAATCTTACCAAAATCAATAGCATCAAAACGTACGATTTTTCAACGCTTTTTCAACAACCATTCCCCACGACAAATTAAAATCTAGACTTTTTGATATCATCGACAGTTGTTTCTTCAATAAAAATAGAAGTCGTAAAAATGCTTACCTTGTCATTGGGAATCTAAAAAACTATTTTGTTAAAAACCATTCTGATTGCACACACAAGTACTCTAAAGTTGACATTAAAAAGATGCTTGAGTTTCTGATTGACAACATCTATGTAGTTTTTGGAAATAAAGTATTCCAACAATTTGTTGAAATTCCCATGGGTACCAATTGTGCCCCATTGTTAGCAGACCTATTTTTGTATTCTTATGAAGCAGAATTTATTCAAAAACTTGTACGAGAAAAAATAAATCACTCGCTTTGGCCTTCAACTCAACATTCAGGTATATCGACGACGTATTATCAATTAACAATTGTTATTTCCATACTTACGTCGACTCGATATATCCCAGTGAACTTGAAATAAAAGATACCACAGAGTCAGCGTCATCTGTTTCATATTTGGATATTTTACTGGAAATGGACATTGATGGTAACCTAACAATAAAACTTTATGATAAACGCGATGACTTCACTTTTTCTATAGTGAACTTTCCTTACTTATGTAGCAATATACCTTCATCACCTGCATGAACAGTTTCTAATACGAAGCAAGCTACTGATAAACAAGTTGATAAAACAGGACTTTTCGTACATGTAAGTTCTATGGTCGATACAACGACCTTGTCAGAAAATACAATCTTCCACTGAGTCGGATGCTGACTGACGTTTTTCATACTAATTGTTAGACCATAATTAATTACCTAATTGTCTACGGACTTTTGCGGTTTTTATTTTCCCGATTACGACAAAGAGCACACGGCGGGTGTGACCGGTCAGCAGAGGATGCTCACTCCTTCATGGCACCTGATCCTACCTCTATCTTGGAGGTCCGTGTTGCTCTGCTTTGAATTTGTATTTCGTTTTATGGATTTTTTAGATGGTTGGCGGTTTGTGATTGTCATTTTTTCATTTCCAATATTTTTTGGGATTTTTATTTCTAATATCTTTCAAATGTTTACTTATTTTGCTTTTATACTTTAAATGTTCCTTATCAAGAATTTTTAAAATATTTTTTTCATTATCTTATATATATATATATATATATGTATATTTGTTATAGGAATTTTTGGCACGTTTTCTAAAGAAATAATTTTTACTGTTACGTTGTTTAGCACGAGCTCTGCGACATGTATTTGTAAACCAGGGCTTGGAATCGTTACGTTTCTTTGATGTTTGCTTTTCTTGACTTTGTTTCTAGCACCAATGGACATTTTGGCAGCATCTATGTATATTCCTTTTAGATTTTCGACAATTTAATTAATAACATCTTCAGTGGCATTGTCTAAATCACAGTTCTCTAAAAGTGTCATTATTTGACTGTATTGGTCATGATCAATAGATTGTACATGTTACAATTGTTCTTTGTAGGAATCCAATAATTTAATTTTTTGAACACAGTCAACCCTTGATTTTGAAAAATCTTCGCTTGAATTTTTGTTTTGCAAATCTAAGTACAATACACAATAGGTGTATGGACGTCAGAAAATATGCTGCTTTGTTCAAGTACTCGAATATTTGACACACATTTGTACATAGAGTAATCACAAAGAAAGTAATCGATAACACTAGAGTTTTTGCAGGTGAGTCTTCCGGTTAAATTGTCATCGATACGCCCATTTACAATCAACAGCTTTATATTTTTGCACAATTTTTTTAGGAGTTTTCCATATGTATTCTGTTATTTGTCCTCACTGTTTCTTAAACGATCGTTGTTTGTAAATGTTGGTTCGGTTTCCATGGTTTAAAAAAATTAGACTAAATTGGTCTTTTCTTTCGTTTTCAATATCATAAAAATCGACGACAGTTCCACTTCTAGCATTAAAGTCACCCGTAAATGTAACATGTTTATCATCTGCCGACAACTCTTGCATCTCTAGTTTAAGGGGGATGTGCGGCCATTTTGTACATTTGAGAATGTAAACATTTCTTGAACTGGCTTGTTACTGCACAAAACTGGCCAAAACTGTTATCTAAAGATGAAAAGGCAATAAATATGAGATTCTACATGTTGTTTTGTATGCAGATTATGCTAAGATGCTTTTATAATCACTTAGAACAGCTGTAGAACTGCGCAGCTGCAGACTTATTTTGAAGATTTTAAAATCTGAAAAAGTAACAGAGAGGTTAATTGGTGTCCTCTCTACAACCATTTGTTGAGAAAAAGTTTGAATTTTGCACATTAAAGTAGAAACTTTGCCTAAAAATAAGGTACCCTATTTTAATCAGTCGGCATGGGATATATTTTTAGAACAAGAAAATTCCAGGCAATACTTAGAACTCCCGTGTATATGGAGGCACATTGACGTTATATCTTCATCGATAAAAATAAATGTCAATTCAAAACAACCTGGACTGAATGTGACAGACATCTCTATACCAGTTCCAATGTTTCGTTTTAGTTCTCTGAGTATAAATAAGATTAAATTCTTTTTAGAAGTAGGGTAGGGGTCCAAAAAATTAATTGCCTATAATAAAAAAATAAACATATATTTTTCAATGAAAATATAACTTCAATGTACCTCCATAGACACAGACAAAATATCTCGTGCAAATTGAGGGTTTTTTATACTGATTTTAAGAATAGGGTACCCTCTTTTGAGACAAATTTTACAACTTAAATAAGCAAGTTTAGACCTTTTTCTCAACAAATGGTTGTAGAGTGGACACTAATGACATCCTTTCAAATTTTTTTGGATTTTTAAATCTTAAATTTAAGTATATAGCTGCGCAGTTCTAAGTGATTTTAAAATGCATTGTTCTGCCCTTGTATGCGTAATATGCATACAAAGCAACATGTTGAACGTCATATTTATTGCTTGTGTATCTTTTGACAACAGTTTTAGTAAGTTTTGGACAGAATCAAGCCAGTTCAAGAAATGTTTACATTTTTCTTCTCAAATGTAAAAGATGGCCGCACATCCCCCTTAATCATACTAAATGAGTCTCTACAACTATGTTTTGAATTTTCCGAAGGAATATATGCTATTCCAATTTATAATTTTTTTTATCTAAATTTGTAAACGTTTTTGAAATTTCAAACCATAGTACCGTTTTGCATTTTGTTGCATGTATAGTTATAAATTCTTTTAAATTTTGTCTGAATGCTAGTATTATTCCTCCAGAATTTACTCTACCATATTGAGTTCGATTTTTCATTATAATTTTAAAACCATCAATATTTATTTCATATAAGACATCAGTTTTTGTCTCTTGGAAGCACAGAATATCATCTTCTTGAATAAGTTCCTGGATAATTTATTCTTCCCTTTATGCCACAACAATTTAATGAAAAAATTTTCAGGTCACAACAATAAGGTTTATCATTTGTTACACTCTCCCCTGCGAGTTCCTATCGGTAATCTGGTGTAGAGTTGATCCGCCGCCTTTTGAGAGGCATGTTCCTTGGTCTGCTTGGAGTACGAATGTCATCTCTTGGTGGTTCTCTGTGCTCTATTTCGGTCTCCGGGTGGAAGGGTTCACCATTCACATATAGAATGTCTCGGACGAGCTTCACTTTTTCTCCTTTTCGTTTCAGGTATTTCATGATTAGGTAAAGAATCTTCCTCGCTTGCTCAATTTCCTCTGGAAATTATCGATTTATGCGGTATGCTTTACCTTTCGGGTTTTTTTTGCGCACACGAGGACATAGTCGAGGTCGTCTTGTTAAATGAACTTCGTCAGGAGGTTCCGGTCACGTGATGAAAGTGGACTGACGGTTTTTTAGACGCTCCGCAAAAATTAGTTTTTTTTTGTCTCTTTAAAACGTTAAAGGGTTACTAAAGACACTAAATTCATAAAGAAACAGTAGGAAATTCGGTTGTGGCTGTATTTGTGTTTACCATTTGTGTTCATTAAAGATATTATATTGTGAAGTAAAAAGATTCATAGTGAGTACCTACTCATCGGACTGTTTTGTGTCGGAATATGTCGCTGGCTATGGCGGGAAAACAAAAACAATAAAAAAAGAACGAGAAAACAACAGACAAAAAGTAAGTACAATTGAGTCTGCATTCCGTCCCATCGTCTGTAAAAAACTCAACTGTATCTGACAAAAGACCGTTAAAATTACAGCGCACGAGTAGTTCCGATACGGAAGGCCACGTCATTGATATTTTCGATGAATTGAAACTCATACACCAAAGTTTGTCAGCAATCAGAACATCAATGGTAAAAAACGACGATATAAAAAACATTGTTACGACGTTTGTTTCTGAAATCAAAGGAGAATTAAAAAATGAAATCATCAAAGAAGTAAAAGAAGCGCTTACAGAGGAGCTCAGACAGAATGAACATGGATCTAGATGCATTGAAAGAGAAATTCCAAGAACATCTGAAAGAATTGCAATCTTTAAAAGACAATTTTAAGCGGTATCAAACTTTAACAGAAACTGCATAAAAATTAGCCAACCAAAACCAGCAATATTCCCCAAAAAAACAATATCAAGATCATGGGATGAAAGGATAAAGGACAGGAAAATCTCCGAGAGGATCTCTGCACAATTATGAAAGAAACAGTAGGAGTGATCATCGACCCTGCCGACATCTTGGAAATTCATCGGATCCCGGGGAAACATGGAAAAATTCGGCCTGTCATCGCCAAATTCAAAAACACTGAGGCAAAAGTTAATTTGATTAAACACAGATCAAAGCAAGAAGTAAAAAAGAACTTTATTATGTTTGATCATATATATTACTCAACAAAATTCACAACTTCTTCGGCGATTAAACAACGACCAGCGAATTCAAAGAGCTTGGTATTTCAACGGGAAAATGTTTGCGCTGGACCATTAAGGAGTTCGACACAAATTCGATTTACTGGATTCGGTGGACATGAAGCTAAAAAAACCTCTAAATCCGATATTGAGGGAGCAACAATTCGATCGGGATCGAGGACAAGGAACAGTTAACTGATCGGGATCGCCATACCAAATAAATGAACGTTAGGTGTGCCTTGAGGTGTGAATGTTTATGTATGTGTGTGTTTATGTCAAATAATGGGCTGGTAAGTGGTTACTTGCTTAAATCTAAGTCATTCTCTATTATGCTATTTTGTACTGTTTTTTTTTTCATTATTTTTTCACGATGACACAGTCAGATAATATTACAATAACTACGATGAACTGTCAGGGGCTTGCAACTCTAAATAAACGTAAAGATGTTATTGATTACTACAAACAAAAACAATACTCGATAATTTGTCTTCAAGAAACAGATTTTATACCTGAGCATGAACCATTCATTGAATCTCAGTGGGGATATAAATGTTTTTTTAATTCGTACTTGTCAAATTCAAGAGGTGTTTGCATACTTTTTAACAAAAATTTTGAATTCAAAGTCCTCGGAGAAAAAAAAGAACACAGATGGTAACTTACTTGCATTGGATCTAATCATTGAGGAAAACATGGTAACACTTATAAATATATATGGGCCTAATATGGACACCCTAGTTTTTATGATGTGGGCTTTGGAAGTTTAACAATACTCTTTTGTCGGACAAAGAATATGTGGTAAAAGTTAAAGAAACTATTAAGTCAGTCAGTAGCCAATATCTAGACAATACAGAGAGTTGTGATTTCAAAGTAAAATTGGTATTGATGAAAGTCTTTTTTTTTTAGGTGTTAATGATGGAAATAAAGGGGGGTAACTATCTCTTATTCAACATATAGAAAAAAAGGTCAGAAACAACACTGAAAAAAGTTACTCGGTCATATGGTAAGGTCTCGTGCCCATTGGTTGGAGGAAGGCGAAAAACCTTCAAAATATTTTTGCAATTTGGAATCTAGGAATTATTTAAACAAAACAATAAAAAAAAAATTGAAGTTGAGGGTATTGGTATGGTATATGAACAAGGAGAAATAAGAAGTACTATGAAAATTTATATGCAAGTGCGGACTTTAAATAACAGTAATTCTACCAATTGGAGTAAGAATTCGTCGTTTCCATTGCTCAACCAGAGCTATAATTTTTGGAATTTAGTTCTCGGTAGATCTTAATATAATTGTCGATATGAATTATAATTTACAAATTCCAAAAATTATAGCTCTGGTTGAGCAATGGAAACGACGAATTCTTACTCCAATTGGTAGAACTACTGTTATTTAAAGTCCGCACTTGCATATAAATTTTCATAGTACTTCTTATTTCTCCTTGTTCATATACCATACCAATACCCTCAACTTCAATTTTTTTTAGAATTACTGTTATTTAAAGTTTGCTCATTCCGAAACTAAATCATCTCTCCATATCACTCCAAAATCCAAAGAAAGAAACAATTTCATACCTTAATAAAACTATTTTTGAATTTTTGTGGAAATCTAAGATTGATTAAGTTAAGAGGTCAGTCATTACTCAGGATTATTCGTCAGGAGGGTTGAAAATGGTTGATATTAACAATTTTATAACATCCCTTAAGTGTTCATGGATAGAAGGCTTACAAAATCACATAACCACGGATGGATTTATTATTTACCATTAATGGAAATGATTTTTTATGGAAATTGTTTGATTTTGGTGATAGTTTTGTAATCGAGTGTTTACACACGGTAAACAATGATTTTTGGAAAGATGTGTTAAATTCATGGTTATGTTTCATTACTACCTATAAGGATCACCCAAAGGCAAAAGATAGTTTTTTTAAATACTCCAGTGTGGTACAACTCAAACATACACATAGCAAATAAATATGTTTTCATAAAAGCCTGGTAAAAGACCGGTGCAAAGGTTATACAAGATTTTTGTGATGAAAATTGTAATTTTTTAGGTATTGATGAATTTAAATGTAAATACAATCTCAAGGATATGTGTATAATGCAATACAATAGTTTAAAAACAGCACTTTTTAAGTTTTTCAAAATGTCTAGTATTGACAGGACTTCTGCGAAAAGAAATCCTAATCCATGTATACCATTTTTTCCCCAAACAGTTAATTGTACCCCATGAAAAGTGCACAAAAATTATTTACAATGTTTTGAATGAAAATGTGGTTGTTCTAATTGCTGTAAGCAAATGGAAAACAGATCTAACTGATTATAATGTTGACGATCTTACTGTATATGACATTTTTAAGATTTGTTTTAAAACTACCAAAGATTCTTCTGTACAGTGGCTTCAATTTAGAATTTTACACAAAATCCTTCCAGTTGGATACTACCTTAAAAAATTAATATCAAAACTACTGACAGATGTGGGTTCTGTACAAATAATGTGGAAACGATAATACATGTTATTATTTCTTGTGAGAAAATACATACCCTGTGGAGTGAACTTAGTTTATATTTACAGAAAGACCTCTGAAAGAGTTGGATTCAATATGTCTAATATTGTACTTGGCGTTGGCCTCCATTGTCGTTTCATAACAAAGTCATTAATTTTATAATTCTTAATATGAAACAATATATATTTTGTTGTCTTATGTCAAATAAGATTCCATGTAAAACTATAATACAATTATATTGAAAGATATGCTGCAATACAAACTTGTATATTATAATATTTTGAAAAATTATGGGACAGTTGGAAAGGTATATTTGATGCTGACATCTGATTTATTTTCAATATGATTATTTTTTCTATTTCTCAAATGTTACTTTTCATTTATTTTTGTTTTCTTTTTTTTCATGTAGGCAAGTAACAACTAAATAATACATTTAATAGATGTTTATTCATAAGTGTGGGTGTGTATATGTGTGTGTGACTGATGGTCAGTTCTATATGTCTGTTCTTTAAAGAAATAAATTATATTTAAAAAATCACAATTGGTCTGGCTCTTTTTTGATTTCTCTTACCAAATCTGTGGATATTTGTGAATTCTATTTTGTAGTCTAGTTCCAGATGTTCGGCTATGAAATCACGCAGGATATTTTCAGTATTTTTTCCTAAACTCTTGGTGAATACCGTAGAAAATTAAGTTATATTTCATGGATCTGCATTTTAAGTCTATGATTTGATCTGCCAGTTCTTCATTTTTCTCTGTTAGCTTTTCTATTTCAGAATCTCTAAAGATGTGCAGCGTGTAGACTTTTCATCCATTCAATTAAATTTTGCGTTCATTTCATTTATTTCTTCCTGCGCCTGTGATTTTTCTTTTGTTCCCTCCACTTTCTCTTTTACTCCGTCAAACACATTGCTCATACCGTCTAAATGATTTTCAAACTCTGCACATGTTTTATCAAAAAATGTTTAACATTGCTTCAGCGGCACCGACTCGGTTTGTTATTTTAGCCATTTTTCGTACATTTCATCTATTCTTTGTATGACATTGTCTATTTTTTGTTTTGTTTTGCTTCTACTGATTGGTTCTTTGTATTTAAACGATCATTGATAGATTTATCCATGTTTTGTATTAACTTACACTGAGTTTCTATGGTGGTTATACACTGAGTTTCTATGGTGGTTATCCCCCCTCTTTGTTTTTCTTTTTCTTCCTCACATCCATATAATACAGCTCTGCTTTCATCTAGTAAGTTTACCGTTTGTGTTTTGACGACATTTTGCTTACAATTGACTACACTATAAATAGAATCACTGTCGACACAGCCGAGCACATCTGTAAACCGGTTTGACTCTGACTCTCGAACACCCGTTATTGGTTTATATTTACATTCTACTGTGTTCCTCCATTAAGTTTTGTGATCTTTAAATGCCTCTAAATGCAACAACTTATCACTACGTATACATTTACATAAGTAGTTTCCAAACAGTGATTTCTATTTTATCGGTTAAAAAATATATTTCATACATGTTGTCAACGCACCATGTTTTACAATTATTCAATAAAAAAGTTGATTTTATTGTTAAAAGAAAAATTTCAAGAGTTATTTTTCATGGATTATATTTTCATACTCATCGATCTCAGCTCAACAGTCTATGTGATAACCAGTTTAAACCGGTTATTATAGAACAGCTGTTCTTGCTGTAACTAATTTACTCTCTCCGTGATCTGCAATGTGTATCGACTTATTTAAGTAAATAATTGATTTCATCAGTAAGGGAATGTAAATATAAGCATTAAATAGTTTATTTTTGACGTCGTGGTGTCAATAACTGCCGTCAGTTGAGCAGACAAATTATCACAACGCGCTAACGCGCGTTATTCAATTTGTCTGTTCACCTGACCACAGTTATTGACACGACGACGTCAAAAATAAATCATTCAATGCTATAGTAAATATTCCTTAGTTTGACATTGAATTCATAAAAACCACAAATCAAACGTTCAACAGTATACACCCCACTGTTCATAGTTACCTTTCTTCTCTAGTTTCCTCACTCAAAACTTACATTTAAAGATCTTTTCCCTCTTTTTCGTTACAGTCCACCCGTCCGATTCGCGCATGCGCCATCCACTGTGAATTATCGTTACGCGTTAACAGTCTTTTTACTTACATTTTTCTAAACATACGCAATTTGAACAAATTTCATTGGTCAGTTTTTAAGAACTAATTTTATACGACAGGCGAGAGTTGGGCTACGTGCGTCACTTACTCGATTGCGCTCTTTTAATAGACATGTATTCATTACCCACTCTCTGCCTTTTTTCAGGCTTCTCGGATACAACCTATTTAGGATCATCTAAAGATGTAGACGTTGATAGCAATCATACCATCGCAAATCATAAGAGATTCTATTTATCACATGTTTCACCAAGTCTTTTGTTAAACCTTAATCTTTTCTGTAGAAATTATAACTGTGAGCCGCAAAACACATTTACTACAAGACGTCAACAACTTTACGCATGAAAAAAAAATTTCCTTTAAGATTAACAAACAAGCATTTCATTTTCTAACATATTTATATCAATTTATGAAAAAAAATGATTCAACATTAAATGTTCCACATTTTTTTACTTTTTCATTCTAACGTTATGTCAATCAACCGTCTAAACCTACGTAATGTTAAATTATGACGTCATGTGGCATAAGAATACACGGTTTAATATCAAAAATTTACTACATAAGTGATATCCACCGTATATTGAGCTAAACATGTGATAATATACATTTATTTCATACGTGTAGTGTATACTACCGGTGTGATAAACATTTGCTTTATCAAACGGTTGATGCTTTATCAAATACTTCCGGTCTGAACTATTTATGACACAGCCCCTCGCTTCAACGTTTACGCTTCAGTGCCCCAGTTTTGAAGATTTTCCTGTATATTCCACATCACGTTTTATACTACCAAAAACTGATATAAAATGGATTTTGTCGAGGATTTACATTACAAATATGAAGGTATAAAACATACATAAATAAATAAAACTGCAAATCACGTTAGTTATCAATGAGTTCATCTGACGATGACGACGCAATGAAAACAGAACGTTTTGGCTGTGTTTTTATACAAGAACTTACCGAAATAATGTTTTCCAAGACTTTTATTTCACCATCAGTAAGCATCCTTATACAATATTTTCAACTTCGAATTATAAGGCTAGTGGTTTTTTTAATAAAACATCAACAACTGTTCCTCGTTCGAGTCAATTTAAATTGATCATGACCTAGACAAAATTAGTAGATGGGTCAACCAGTGGTTAGTTATTTTTAATCCTTCTAAAACCGAAAGCCTACTTATTTCTTCTAAAGGGCAACCTACTAATCATCCAACGATACTCTTCTATGGTAATCCTATCCAAGATGTTAAATCGCACAAATATTTAGGACTGATAATTTCAAATAATGATCATTGGGACAAAGACATTAAAATGATGCAAAGGCATCATCAAGACTCAACATACTTAGGAAAAATAAATTTATTCTTGACCGTAGATCCTTGGAAAAACTTTACTTATCTTACAGTATACCCGTCCTAGAATATGCTGATATCATTTGGGACAACATTTCCTTAGAATTAGCCCAAAAACTAGAAAAATTCAACACTGAAGCGGCAAGAATTGTGTCAGGGGCTACCAGACTTGCATCAACTAAAAGACTTCTTTAACAAGTAGGTTGGGATACACTTTCAACAAGGCGAAAAAACCACAAAATTACGCAATACCATAAAATGGTGTATGGCCTCACCTCTAGATCTTCGTATCTCACTTCTCTTTTTCCGACAAAACACAATGAAATACATCAATACACCACCCGCCACGGCCACTACTACTCTGATATCAAATGCCGCACAAATCATTACATGAACTCATTTCTCCCTTCTACGACAAGACTTTGGAATAATCTGCCCTATACTATTCAACAAAACCCATCCTTATCTAATCTCAAACGCTTTCTTATACCAAATACTCCTCCTGCACCGAAATTATATTATAATGGTACTCGTAACTGTCAAATCTTGCATGCTAGACTGAGACTAGAATGCAGTTCCCTAAATACCCATCTTTATTCTCGAAATATCGTCAACAGTCCAGATTGTACTTATGGTGGAATTGAAACAACTCAACATTTTTTCTCCGACTGTCCTATTTACACAAGTCAATGTAGACTATACCTCAATGCACTACCTTACAACATCAATACTGAAACTTTATTATTTGGTGACAAAAATCTATCGACATATCTTGATAACCTCACTGTATTCAATGTTGTTCATATAAATACATCATCTCATCTAAAAGATTAAATACTTAACAATACTTAACAAACCCTTGCACATTTTTTATCTAAATATTCTTACTTGTCGCCACCATCTTCTCTTACCCCTTCACTTCTCACTTTTCTTCCTTTCACTCCTGTAACTATACACTACTATCATTGTGAATTATCGATACATGTAAAATTTACTGACCTGTTACCCTGCTGAGCAGACTACTTATTTAATTAATGTAATTAACTTAATTTAAGGACACGGATTGGTATAAGTGATTACACTTGTTTCCGAATCCTTTTGCATAAATTCTTATTCATCTCAAAATGTATTGCGTCCATGTTCTTCCTTTCATGCAATTAAATAATGTTTACACTAAGTCAAACTAACGGACATTCGCAACTTTGTGCATGTCAACAAACTTGACTATTTAAGTCTTCAGTATTTTCATTAAATTAAGCGATTAAGCTCTAGGAAAAAATATTTAGAGATGACAAATTATTTTAAGGTCCATTTAAGTTAAACTTTACATTAAAACGGCTATATTTATCTTAAACATGACGTACTAATTTGTATTGCGCAAGATCACAATAACCGCATAACGCAACGATGCATCATCGATTTATCTAAAAAAAAAAATTCAATTCGTGTTATTTAAGGGGCTGTCTCAGAAGCTTCATAATATAAATCAAATGAGAGTAAATAGAACATATTTAATCGGCAAGCCTCGCGAATATATACATCATTTCAACGAGTTGGATAAAGCAAATATAAAATCACACAATATTGATATTCTCTATGTATTTCATGGCTTTGAGGACAACAAACCATAATATTTATATGCCCCGAGGTGACAGGAAAGCCCTGGAGTGTTATGTCGCCCGATGCCGAAGGCAGAGGGCGACATAACACTCCAGGACTTTCCTGTTATCGAGGGACGAATATGCTGGTATTGTCGCATGAGAAGACATGTAATATATGTTATATAACATTTAAAAAAATCAAAATCAGTTTAAGAACACATTTACCTAATGAACATGTATATTTTATTAACACATTTTCATATTTTACAAATCAATGTAATATGTTTTGTAAAATGCCGATAGATGCTTTCAATAAAAACGAAAATTTTCCAAATTTAAAAATGAAATTAAATTCCTCTGAATAACAGTCGCTGTCCTGACATTTTGATTACTAGAAACTGTTTACCTTTGCTTAGCTGAATTTCGAACACGACGTAATTAATAAGCAAAGTTATTGCACGTGAGGGTGATAAATAAATTTCGGGAGGGAAATATAACTATTTCCGGTGTGATTTAGCAAATTAACAGCGCATTGGAATAAAATTGTCTCAATTGTGACATAACGAGAAAACTTATTTAAAAATGTATATGTCAAAGTATATCACCATACCAAAAAAAAAGAAAGAAAATGAGTAAGATTTTGGGGTCACAAATCAAAATTGAGATATATTTTTTTACACAAACATAGATCCTATATCCGGTTCAAACAACTTGATGTTCACAAAGTTTACTACCTTTAAGGAATGTATTTAATTTCTACGTATGTTGTTATACAATAAAAGTATACCATTGAGGGAGTCAGCAAGATTCCAGTTCCCCGAGAGCAAGTCTTTTTTTCCGAAGCAAAGCCGTGGGGGTTCTCAAGAGCGGACTTCACATCGGCAATGGCATAGATCATTAATCATTCTTTATATACTGTAATTTTAATTTCGAGGTGAACATTTTCAAGATCATTAGAATCATTTGTACTGTTTTGTAGCATCCTCTCGGGCCCTTCCGGCAAGCTTAGAAAACATATCTGAGGTTGTTTTCTGAGCTTAAAGGCAGTTAAGATGAAGCTAGCTATTTATTATAATTTTTAAAACAACTTGGCTTTATAAGACCTAAGCTACTCTTACTTTTTCGTATTTACAATAAAACACAAAACTTCAGATCATGCATATGTAGATGATAAACCGAAATTCACATGGTACAATTTATCTACTGTACAGTATTCCCACAATGCCGTATTGTGAAGTCGGGCATGCTTATTCCAGTAAAAATGACTAACGCTAGCAATCGCAACTTCTCGGGCCTCTCCGGCTGAGCTCGGAAACAATACCAGATGTTAGAATTCTATACAAAATGGAGTCGCTTCCTATTAAAATATGTATCGGCTAGACAACCAAAACTTCCGCCAGAGTTCGTTTGTACCAAACCAAACTCTTCCATGCAGGCATTGTGGGATATCTTATTCTCCCCAAATCTCGCGAACTACTTTTGTACGAGAAGAACGTCATGAAACAACAAAGCAGGTAAACAAAATTTTGCATCTAATAATTTTGTAATGTACAAACAAGCTGCTGATATGAAAAAAGTTAGCAATCTCTTTATTTTCAATCTGAACTGTCGGTTAGGGATTTCATTTCGAATTTCCTCTATAACTAGTTTCGTTATTGCTTGTAACGTATAAGAAGTAGACAGTGAAAGGCAAATTTCCAAAGGAATAAATGATTATGATACATGCAGTTGCATACGAGACATTAATAGCAGATTTACAACTGCTTTAATTCTGCATTATCCTAATATTTTGATAAAAACACAAACCAATTTCACAAGAACATATACATGTATTTCAGACTGACTCATACATGATGGCCAACACCAACACCCCTCTCAAGATGGCCAACACCAACAGCCCTCTCAAGACAATTTTCAGATGTGAAGGAAGTCAGTCTCTCAGAACGGAACCGCACTGCTTCATATGTCTACGTTCCCCATCAGGGAAATTGAGGAATATAGTAACTAATGTAGCTCTCCCAGATAATAACCCAATTTTGAAAGACATAAGAGGATGTTTAAACATGGATTTCAATGCACAGTTCTCAATTCATGAGTGTTAGATATGCTTGACATGTAAGAGACATGAAAATCAACCTCAACATGTTCAACAAAACGAATGGCGTTTTCACAGAATCCTAGTTCTTCAAAAAAAGAGAATGTCAGTGATGTCAGCAATAAAAAGAATACACCTGCCTGGAAAGTCAACTGTAAGAAGAAAAAGAAACTTTTTTAGAACTGGATACTGATGTACAAAGTGATGTAAAAAAATCTGACACATGTCAATCAGATCATAACTATAGAAGTTTTGCACCACCAGTTGACATGGCACATATAAACTCAGTAAGAGCTAAACAAGAACTCTTTATCAAGAGAAACCACCAGGATCAGTGTTATTCCGCAGATGATATTTTCAAGAATAAAATATTACTGTCTGAAGTTCAAAAACTGATTTTGCTAGAGACTGAAATCGTTGCGGACAAGTTATGCTCTCTCAGCATTCAACCTGGTCCATCTGTCCTGAGAACATTACAACATCTATCGTGCTTAAAATCAGAGGATATTTTGCTTAAATGTCTGCTTGAATTTCAAAACTGTTTTCCATTTGTTTTTAGAGTTTTTCAGACATTAGCATCTCCATTATATACTGATCAACAGAGAACTAATACTTGTAACTCCACAATTGCTATGGTGTATGCTATGGTCATGAATAGGAGAAATAAAGATCTGTGTGCCATGCAGAATATAAACACTTGCATTGCCCTTAGATTTCATGCAGGCAATAACCTCTTAGATATCTTCAACAAGACTAGTATTATCCTTTCTGCAGACAATAAATATACATTTTTGGACAAAATGGGAGATTTAAACACTGAAGGCATTGTGCGAAGTGTTCAGATGGGAATAGGAGGGAAAGTCACAGTTAATAATGTTGATGGAATGACCATAACAAGAGATGTTAGACTTACTGGAGGTAATAAACATTATCATTACACTGCATCTACCTATTACCCTGATCGTGCAGATTTGAGAGATCTTGAAGAAAGCACCACCCTAACACCTCCAGAGGAAAATTTTTTGATGTATTCTATCTCAGTGCAGAAGAGGAGAGCAGGTTAAAAGAAATGTATGGTTATATGGTATGTAATACTCAATCCATTTTTAATGTGTGTAAGTCAGATGTTAATTAAAAAGTAAGAAAATGAAAATGATTTTTAGTGTATTCATCTCATCTTTATCATACGAGTACAGTGTAACTAAAATTTATTATTGCTTATTTGAATAATATTAGTGGACAACATAGATTTACAATAATTTCCATTTAATTTTTGATCAAGGTGGGTCGAACCTTAGTTAAATATTTCCCAGCCATGAAATGGATGGAACCCTGTATCCCTTCACACATTTCTCATCAGTATAGTCAGCAGATGGAAAGCAAGTCACAGATATTTCCCCTTAAGGTAATCTTTTTAAGATTTTCGATTACTATGATCAACAATTTGTCTTGAAGAAAAAGTTATTGTTTAAAAAACCTATATACATGTATGTTACTTACATATACTTACATATATTTACATATGTGTTTACCTGATGTTGTTTAATGTTGCTTATACACAAATGTTATGAGATAGCACATTTAAAATCAACAATCGAACATGCAGTAAACCACTAAGTTTCATATCAAGTTGAGTAAGAATCCTTTCAGATAATTCTTCAAGATTCCAAATATTATGGTGGTTGCATTAGGTATTAAATGAACTAAGTAGACAATTGATGAATTCTTATGAAAAAGATTGAAGACGTAAACACCTTTTAATGATCTAATTTGTTTTTGTTTTTTGTTTTTTAAGGATTTATATTTCCTATACAGTAAAACTCGGTTTATAGCGAAGTCCTAGGGACCAGTGGATATACTTCGTTTTATCCGTAATTCGTTATATCCGTATAACGAATTCGTAATAATACATGTAACTATAACGAATTCACTATATACATGTTTTCTTTTACAAGACTATAATGTTTGCTAATTGAAGCTTAAAATAAAAATACATTACTTTGATGCCTTTAATAATCGGATTGTGAATTAAAAATTTATATGAAAATAAATTCATTCAAACTGTTATGTTAAATGGTAGTGCAATCTTTTTAAACTGTAAAGAAATTCGTTATAAAAGTGTTAAATTTCGTTATTATTCACCTCTACGGGACTCAAAAATCAGTTCGCTATATCCGTAAATTCGTTATATCCGAATTCGTTATAACCGTAAAATTTTGCAAAGATTTGATAAGAATTTTACCGGGTACTCAAAAAAGCTTCGCTATATCCGAGAATTCGCTATATTCGTGTTCTTACTAAACAAGTTTTACTGTAATATGTTTGTTGCTGTTTTCAGAGGTTGGTTTATATGATAATTACTGACACGGTTAAACAAATGTTAACTAGATGCTCTGATCATTGTTCTTTTATCGTTATACTAGATGATATCCCGCGCAAGCGCGGGAATTAGCACTTTACACATTAATGACACAATGCTAAAATGTTGAACCATATATTTTGTTTATTTTCGTATATACTATGTCCAATTTTTTTCTAAATTGTTTTCTTATCCTATTCTTCATATCTTTAGGTCAAATTTCACTACAATTTTTATCACTGTCTTAATGAGAATTTTAGATAAAAGACTGATCTGAAAAAAACCAAAACAACAATTTAACAATTTAACTTCATATACGTATATATTATTTATTCATATAGACTTTGAAATAATATCTAAGGTTTACTACCAATCTGTCGTGGTATTAAAAAGTATGAAATTTAAAAAACGCTAGTGTATGCATATTAATTTGCATTTTTTAAACCAAAGTTGTCATATCCAAAGTATTTGCCCGATGGCTAACTCGCCCTACACTTTCCTCCATGGTGTAAATTAGTCAAACCGCTTTCCTAGACACCCCCTTTTTGAAAATAAATTCTTCCGATCAAAACTAAAATTGCATCAAATTGTTTCATTTTATTTATTAACTTTTTTGTATTAACCAAAGATGTCCCATCCAAGGTACATGTATGAATATCTGCCCGCGATACGTGATGAAAACTTCCTTCACTTTTCGCTATGACGTTAATTAGTCAAACCGCGTTCTTGGTTACCCCGTTCTGGAAAATTCTATTCCATTTCAAAACTAAAATCGCGCATTCAAGAAACGAATTACCTTATTTTATTTATTCAGCATTTGTCTTATCTTAACTTCTATGTATAATCCAAGTAAGTTCCTAATAAATATATTCACTGTTTACGTAATCATTTGATATTATTTCATTGCAATGATATATTTTAATGCTAACTCCCATTGACTTGGATCCGCCAAAGCCTGTCCACCACCTTACTCTAATTTTTGCTATTTCGAGCTGGTTTATCGAAAATGAAAGTAGGTTTTTAATTTAATTATTAATAATTACGTATCAGGTTAAAATTTATTATAGCTTACGGACATCATATTACACGTGTTGAAATACCAAAGGTATAAGCAGTTACTCTGGTGCAGGCGTTTCGTAGTTTATTTGCGAAATGTCTTAATTTATAAGTATAGATGAGTTATTTTGTTCGTTGTATTAATTGTTTTGTTGAATGGTTTTGTAAGATTTTTAAACACATTTTGGAGATCTGTGGTGCAAAAAATTTGGTGCAATTGCTTAAAAATTTTCTTTGTTTATTAATGAATTCTTTAATCATATATGTTTTTATTGCTTGTATATTAGGAGATGAATTTGAAACAGTTAAAATAATACTTGGAGGGGACCAGCTTGTTAAAGTAAGGATGAGTGGGGCTAAAGATCTCCATGCTGGGGCCCACACTGCAGCTGAAAGAATGGACCTGTTGTAGAAGAACTCTTCCATGTCGAGCAGGATTATCTTGAGGTTAGTTCTACTGTTGTTTAAAGGGCATGGTCATGATTTTGGTCAAAAAATATTTTTCCGATTTAAATGTTTACAATGCTTCAGTAAGGCATTTTTTAAAAGGCAACCAAACTTTAAATGTCATTCTTTGAGTTATAAGCGAGTTACAGAGCTTACAATTCTTTGCTATGTAAACAAAGCTTTTGTTTACATTTTGAATGTTGGAGTAAAAAAAAAGTTTTAGACCTAACATGAATGTGTTAAAAAACGTTAGGAACTATTTATTTATGCTTAAAATAAATAAGAAGATACTAGACAAGTCACCTTGAAAAGAATTGTTACTGGTAAATGAACCTATGTAAACAAAAACAGGGCACGAGCCTTGTTTGACAAAGAATTGTGAGCCTTGTTCTACGACTGACACTCAAATTTCATTTGATCAACAGAAATATATTCCTAAAGCATTGTAAATAATAATAACAGAAAAATATAATTTGACCAAAATCGTGACCATGCCCTTTTAAAATGTGAAAAAAACTCAAATTTGCCTATTGTACTACAAAATTAACATTCATTTTAAAAAGGATTAAATGTGAGAATTTTATCTATAGAAATTGTGGAAACGATTCTTCTCAACAAAGACTTCACGACAGGAAGGAAGTTTGGCTTTCTTTAAATGTCAGCTGAGGAGGACCAACGTAAATGGTCAAGTAAAAGCAGGGTTCCAGGTAGGTATCATGTGTTGTTTATTGACATCGACATTTGAATCTTTCAAGATTTTTCTCTTGAATCAATAAATAGCTAAAGCTGAGCAAGTACTCTGAGTTTTATGATTCTTGCCTATCGAGAGCCCGAGTGGGACCAAAAGCTTAATGGAACAGAATTTTCAAAGATCTCACTGTTTAGTCTTTCTATCGGACATTCTATTTGCATGATTTAAATAAGCAATGAGCCCTTATCAAATTGTGAAATTCATGAGTTCAAACTCTAGTGTGGGCAGAGTTTGTGATATAACATTTACTTTTGATATCTTTTTTGGCACACAGCGACTTTATACACACAGTTGGTGAAGCCTTAGTTATTCAGCTATGTATGAAGAAATTTTCAATGGACAGCTTGGAGAGTGAGCCTGTGATTCCAAATTTAAACCTGCCAGAAAACATCCGAAACACTCACGTTGAAACAAGAAAACCTCTCTTTTGGAAGATTTTTCAAGAAGTTGTGAATGAAATATTCATGGAATTTCATAACCCAGGATGATTGCCTCCTGTACATTTGGATTTTCTGTGATTTTCCCCAGAAAACAACTCTGCAAAAATGGCTATGTAGACCTGAAAATGTCAACTGGAGAAGTTTACAGAGTATTTAATTCACATGAAACCACGGATGACTTGCAGAACTACTCCATATAATTACTTATGTGGTATATCCATTTTTGTGAATTTAAAGATGGGATACGAGAAGGGGACCCTTTCAGAACCAACATTAACTTAAAAAGAATGATTCCCTTCTTTTACAGTCATTCCGTTCGGTCCAAGTATGCAGTTGAGTGTATAGATTATATCCTCAAAACAGAAGTCATGCTGCCAAAACTCACAGCTATGAGAGTTAGACTTGGTAGTTTCGTTAACCCACATGGAAAGAAGGGGGGAAATAAACCAGCTGACATGCAACAAGAGAATAACATTCTTGTTCTTAAAGATGTCATAAAAGGTTTAGGTGCAACAAAAAAAAAACCCCAAAGCTATGGAACGTGCATCTGCAGCAGAAACTGTAGAAAATTATATGAGCATTATTCGATGCATATCAAGGAGCGGAAAACACAGTACAAAAGACAATTTGGAAGATGTGACATTTCTTGTTCAAATATTAGGTCGAATAAACCCATTTAGTGTCATTGACAACCGCAAGATGAATTTTTACAATAGTTTCAGGAAAAATCCATTCTCATCTATATCTTCAGAATTTCATTCCCATCTATTCAAAATAGTTGAGCGCTTGAAAAGATGTCAGAACATTGACCTTGAATACTACAACCAGTAAGTATCATTGTGGCCCATTGGCCTCTTGTGTAACTACTTATTATGTTAACTTTAATCTGAAACTTCATAGCAAATAATTGAATTTATATTACCATATAACTTAAAAATCCTGTTAAATCTTGAATATGTTATATTTGCATCTTTGAGACATGAAAGATAAGGATGAATTAAGGTTATTAAGGCAAGCAGTACTGTAATCTGTACATTAATAAAGATTTAGTAGTAATCTTGTGTCACTTGAATATCATTGCATCATGTTACAGTTCACGTCAGAGCAACAGCACAAAATTTCACACACATCACAACATTTACATTTTTTGGTTCCCTCTTCTGGCTTGTAATCCAAATGTTGTAACAATTGCAAACGCAAACATGTAGTATTGGCGCATAGAGTTTTGCATGCCAGGCCTGTTGGTCCATACATATGTCTTATTAACATACAATATTGCATCCGCTGGTAGCCCATCTCGTCCCGCGCGTCCAGTTTCTTGCAAGTACTTTTCAATGCTGGTGGGACATTTAAAGTGTATAACCTTCCGTACAGCAGGAGCATGTAAACCAATACCAAGGGCTACAGTGGCAAGCACTACACGAATAACTGGCTCGGATTTGCTGATTTCTGATATGATGAAATTTTTCATTTTATCAGGGTAATGAGTATATAATTTGTGCATAACATCGATTCTCAGGAGACTCGAATCCTAACTTACTTTCCAAAAACCTATATCCATACCTAATTGATTCCAGATCAGTATAGATGAAGGTGAGAGGGTAATGTTGCACTGCATAAGTTATATATCAATTGTACTCTAATATTGTTAATAATAATTTAAAGCATATAGTTTTTGTCCTATTATGTCCTTTATCAATCTTTTCATCATGCATCCATCATACTTAAAAAAATAATTTGAGAATATGGTGCTTATCTGTTAAGTGGAACGCTCGGACATAAATAAAGTTTTATCGGACAACTGGGTGCATTAGCATTTAAGGTTACACATGCAGGTTTAATTGATAGAATAAGTAAATATTTGGCCTCTTAGTATAAACAATTATTGCTGTAAGTTGCACTTCAGACTGCCCCAGGATTTGAACCTGGACTTCCTCAAAGCCAGCCAAAAGCAATTGCTAGGAGCATGAGGTGTGCTGACCAATTACATTAAGGCAGTCTGTAAAGTACATTTATCTACAACATAGAAGGTGTGAATAAGCATTATGCACTAATAAACTTTTAAGAAATGAATTACTTTAGAAATGGGAGTTGGTGATTTATTAATCTGTTAGAAATGTAACATTCTTGCAACATTTGGCTGAAAAATCTATTTCTTCTAATCTAATCTCATTCTTCTAAATTTGTCTGTATAATCTTCAATATTGATCAATACATATTTTATATATTATGAACATGCAGATTTAAAAACATGACTATTTTGATACCAAGTGTGGACATTTATGAGAACAACATAGGTAGATAGAAATTAAAAACCTGTCTCCAATGCAGGTTTTAGCGTGTATGTTGAACCATCTCTCCCTGTGATATCTAAAAAACAGGCTGAAATCCCGTTTTCACAGAGTTTTCTGACCTGGTCCTTCATGATGGCATTCAGAGGAGATATTACAAGGACACGCATCATGGGGTCGTCAGAAAGAAAGGGCATCATCTGAAATATTATACTTTTCCCAAATCATGTTGGAAGAAGACAAACAATGTCCTTTGATTCCATAAAAGCACGAAATGCAGTTATTTGTTCTGGTTTTAACTCGTACGTGATCCCAATCTTTTATTTAGCTTTTGTTAATCGGTTGAAATCCATGGTTTTCGTTGAAGTGAAAGTAGAAAAAAAAAACCACGTGTTTTGTATAATTTTAATAAAGGAAAAGTAGATTAAAACACTAATTTTGTATGATTGACCTGTCTTTATTATAAAATATACCCATGTAAATAGTATTTTCTACCTTATTTGTATAATCGTTTAAGTTTTAATACATGAAATTAAGACCGATATGTACGCACTTATTTTTTTCGTAAATTGTCCGCGTTGTAATCGCGGACGTACATAATCTCTTTTCGGTATGCGTTATGCTGTACTTGGTAGTGTCTCTGTGTGCGGAGACGCAGAGGACTGTGGGTAGTATGCGCTGATTGGCTGCTGGTACAGACTAAATTATGCACGGACAGAACAACAACTTATCAGAGAATGAAATATTCACCAGGTTACTCGTGACTGTCGGAATTGGGGTACTTTTCGAAAGTGTATACTTGCATACGGTACATATTGCTGTAGCTCTACGAAGAAAATTTGGGTTAAACTATATTTAGCTACAGTGCATTCGACACTTACGAAGACTTCAGTGCAGTTTACGGCGCACGAAAAATACGCTAGTTTTGAACAGAATAACATTATATCATACACCATTCTGTGCAAATAATCTATTTTTAAAAAAAAATTCACTCAGTTTACTGCTGTTAAGGATGACATTTACTCAGATAGACCTTTGATTGTAGTGGGTTCTTTTTCACTTTCAAAAAAGTAGGGCAATGACCTACTTTTTGAGTTAATGGCCATTGAATATGTTTTTAAAAATCAAGAAAAATCCCATAAAATTTTACAGAACGATTGAAATTTTATTAATTGTAAATGTATTACAAATAATAAAACAGTTTAAAAAGTAAAATACAGTTTATGAATGGTTGTGGCACTAAATAGGTAGAAAGCTTTAAGATTTCAGCAACAATTTTAAAAAAATATTCCAGTCCGAATTTCCTCTATCAGTTTTCAAATCCCTATCCATTTTTGATCCAATTTTACAAAAAAATTGAATGATGATAATACAAAATCATTTATAGTATTGAACTACTTTTATTGACCTTATTGAGTTGGCATAAAATTTATATGAGGTCAATGATCAAAATTTTGATATATATTGGCTTTTATCGTTCTTAAGCATTTTTCAATATTTTTGCAATTCGTGCCATACGGTTATATATTTTAAATGAGGTAGACCCAACAGAAAATATGAAAAATTGTATAGACTAAAATATAAAATCTTAACTTTTAATGTTAAAGTACTGCCAAAAATGTTTAAGCAGAAAACAAAATCTGCAAAATTTAGTCCGAATTTCCTCTGTTTGGCTAAAAGTATTTTTGCTTGAGCTTAAGTCCATAATAAAGTAAAAATATCGAATGTTTTGTCAATAATAATTCATTTCATAAATACTTTTTTTGTTTAGAAAATATTTTACTCATTACATTGAACTTTATGACAATCCGAATTAGAGAACTCAAACCCTGAGTAAACAACACCCTTAATAGTTGTCGCTTTACTTGCGTCAAACTTTCTCCTAATAAACAACCTTTAGGCGAACCGACCTAGGAAAGAATCCAAGAGTCGTCATTTTTATACGTAAACAAACAACCAGCTGCCGATCGACGGTTCAGAGACAAGTGAAGTAATGACATCCACGGTAAAATGTATGAGGACGTGGTAGGTTAACAGGAGAAGAAAACGGATCGGACACTTGCGTAGCTAAGATGGCTCAGTTCATACGTACATGTACACACCCCTTGCACTTTCCACTTCCGTCTCAAGTTCTTTCACATTATCGTTCAATTCTTTTATTAACTGTCGATTGCCAATCGAAAGGTGTAGAAAACGAGGAATTCATCTCTATCACTTCGACTGGTAAGCAAGTAGGTAATACATGCACATTATAGTTACATTATGTAGCAGAGTGAAAATAATAGGTTTTTAATATTTTAATTTCAGAATATTGATTCCATCATTAATTACATGCTCTAATCAATTTGTATTCTTTTCAGGAATTTTACTATTACAGACCTTGATTTATTTAACGAGGCCAAGTACAGTTCGAGTACGCACGCTTTCGCGCAGCGTTTCATTTGCATTGTGACGTCACTTTTTTGCTTAGTTGACGCCATAACGTTATGGTTTCGACGGCAGATATTCAGCGAAATTTGTCGAAAGTAGCTCATTTGAGGCGTAAAATTGATATTATATTGTAGAATTAAACATTAGTGTCTTGAATATAAGCTATATCTGGGCTCGGTTCAAAAAAGTGAGGAGGGTTAAGCAACCCTAACCCTCTAATCCTAAATATAACTTAATACATGTATTTCAAAACAGTAAACACGTATTTCATATTTATGATCCTTAATATGTGATGTTATGTGTATTTTTATTACTTAAATATGTCTGAATGTTTTAATAATACTATGAAGATCACAATTTCTGCCTTTGTCAAATAAAAATTGGCCATTATCTGACAAATCTGGGAAATTGGGCATAAAAAATAAACTTTGATAAGACCCCTGGAACAAACTGGGAAGTAAAAGTTTTTTTTTATTTGATCATTTGATGCCTTTTAGCAATAACTTTCATATATGGAACAGAAATAAAAATCCCTAGGGCAGAAAGAAAAATTTCATTAACAAATCTAGGGCAGAACAAATTAGATCCGGCCTCGTTAATTGCATAATAGAAAATGATTTATCACTGATGAATAAATAAATTATTTAATTGAATTAATTTAATTTTATATTTTGTGGGTTTTTTTTAATTTACATTGGTTACTCCTCTTTGGAGTACACCTGTAGACTCTATTTATAGCATTTATTTGAGTGGTCACTTACATCTGGTCACGTGATTCGTTTATAGGGATATTTGTATTGTTAAACTGACATATTTGTATTTTGAAGTTGCTTTCCTGTTTTATTCACATTTGAAGTATTTTCCACATAGAAGGTTATTTTTTTCAGTGTATAACAGTGTATTTGGTTTCACAATTTGTTTATCTATCTATTTTCTTTTCCCACTTTCAATAAATGTTGGAATGTTTGAGATAGAATGAGAAGAGAGTGAATGACTTATGTGAGCTTGTATTTGTATAAATGCAGTCAATAATTTAAGTACTTGTAATAAAATAATCTTCAAATTATGTGTAAATAAATAAATTGGTTTTTTTTTCTTAATAAGTTTAAAAGCTAGGAGAAAAAGTGTGAGTGCACTGTACTTATAAATTTAACAATTTTATAATGCTTAAAAATAAAGTATCCATACATTTAAATACCTTCTTTCACATTTAGTTTTGACATATACACGTAAGTTCCACGACCTATACTGGTAGAAGTCTCCATGACATTCGCACCTCAAGGGTGGTATGATATGATATTATTTAAGCATTGAATCATTATTTTTTGAAAGATGTGGTCTCATAATTGCAACGAGAGAGAGAGAGAGAGAGAGAGAGAGAGAGAGAGAGAGAGAGAGAGAGAGTTTTAGTTTTGCATAGAATTTAAACGATGTCGGGGAAAAAATAAACTGTTCTGAGAAATTCTTCAGCTGAGGCATTGCATAAGCGTGTAAAGATAAATGCGCCTAAGAAAACGAGTTGACCAATCAAAAAGTTTTTACACCGGCGGCATGTATTGTTTATAAAATGCTTGACGTAGCTGACAAAATTGATCGTGACGCCATTGGAAAAGCCAACTAAAGCAGTTCTGATAATATATAAACATCTAATTAGGTGTGATATTGTTGTTATAGTAATACAGGTACAGTGCATTACCATTTATCTAAAATTGTTTGTTCTTAATAAAGTATGAGTAATACCCCATTCATACGACGAAAGTTTGCTAATGTGTACAAATTAACACATGAGTAAATTTACACACATAAGTAAAAGTTAATTTGCTATGCGTTCAGACGAGATTTATGTACCGTAAGTAAATAGGTAAGTAAATCCTCAAATTGCCATTTGAAATAAGGAGATGGACAATTTCAGACGTAAATTTTCACAAAAACTTAAAGGTTATCTCCTTACTATTTTCGCATAGGACTAGCTTTTGGGTGTTTGGGTGAATAATGGAAATATAAAGAAAAGTCTGATCAACTGATTGGTACGACAGAACCTTTTTAAAAAGTGGAGAATTTTTTAATGAAGAATTATCGAAGGTAAATTTCTTAAAATTGTGTGAAAAGTTGGAAAATTGTTTGGCACCAGCCCCAATGACTGTATAAGAGCCGTTGTAAGTAAAGAAAAAGGTAGCTATTGCCATCTTCTGGTTAGCGTATCGGACGATTGGAAATATTTTTGTTGTTGCGACATTTGCAAAATTTAATTTGCACCTACCCAGGTGAAAATTAAGGGTGTTTTCCATTTAACCGGATTTGATGGAATTACCTTTGTTGCCGATCACTGGAACGCTCGTCGTCGGCGAGCAATGGTGGCAACGCATTTTACCGTTGCCGATTAGGAAACAATATGGCGTCGAGGTTATCATATTCTACAAAACCGGGATTTCTGTAACTATAATTTGTCCTATTACATTGAAATACAAAAAACTGCAAAAAGACAAATTTCTGGACCAAATTTTACGATAAGTAACTATTTTAAGAAAGGAGTCTTCTCGTTATCAAACATATATTTTTTATATTAAGAAATTCATGAAATATTTACAGTCAAACAGATCATTTATCCAAATGATTGTATCAGTTTTATCAAATTTGACCATCTTGTTTTCACATAAAGGTCAGGTCTAGGTCAATACCTTTTTCCCCAACTTAAAGGATGTAGTTATTTGCAGTTATGTAGACATTTGTTAAAGGTATGAAGTATCTATTCTTCAATGAAATTATAGAATATCAGAATGTCTATCAGCTTATACTACTAAATTGAAATAAATATTGAAACTAAAATTGATATTGCATAGCCCCCATTTCCTCTCATTTTCTTAAATTTTGAAGATATTTTGATTATTTTTCTATGCTTCCAATAATAAATACTTCTGATTTTTACGTATTATGAAGATTTTACATAAAGATATAAATTAACAGAAAAGCTTATACATGTATATTGATCATTTAATAAGAGAGAAAAACCGACTTTAGTAATTTTTCCCACAAATCTATTTATAGAATGAACGCTTAAAAATGCTAATAAAATGCAATTTGATAGGCAAATCATATTTTGAAAACAGATTCTGAAATCCAAGTATTTTACCCCTATTTCACATTAGTTGAAAAAATCCAACATTAATGTTATTTTTTTAATGCTAAATAAACTCATGAATCTACTGCAATTCTGCAAAAACATGTGATATTTTCATACGCCAATGTTCCGCCAAAAATATAGTCCTTGTTAGATTCTAAACTTTGGTTACTATTTCTATGCCAAGTTGTATAATAGTAAAAATATGATATTCTAATTTCCCTTCATCTTGATTTAATGAACATTTATAATAATCAGATTTACTTTTGACAAGTCGAAAACCAGATAAGACTCCTTCCTTAAACGTCAACGTTTCCCGATGAAGTCGCTGGCGAGGCAACGTTAATGGAAAGCGCCCTTACTCATATTTATCAGAACCACTGAATCTAAACAAAGTTTAAGGAGCGTGTATTGTTTATGCTTGACGTAGCTGACAGAATTGATCGTGACGCTATATGAAAAAAGCACACCAAAGCAGTTCTGATAATATTTTTAGAAACATACACTTTCCGTTTAAACATGCGAAAAAAAAAATGAAAAAAAGGTCCTATATCTCATTGAACTGCTTATAGTAATAAAATTATAAATATTTAAATTTATATATATTTATAACCTACTTAAAATGATAATTTGAAAAAAATGTACACTCCTATAAAACACCGTTTGTTAGAAGTGTTGCAGTGATCGTCTCAACGCATCGATCTAAGATGTCGCTGGAGGAATTGTGGAACACGCTAAAAAATGCAACTGACTGCAAGACTCTGCTGAAGAAACATTTAACCCAAGAAGTTTACCAGCAACTCAAGGATAAGAAAACAAAGTTCGGGGGAACACTCATCCATTGTATTCAGTCAGGCATGTCATTATTAAGAACAATATGTAAATCATTGAGATTTTAATGCTGCTCTGATCTGAATTGGCTTATTATAATGAAATTAATATTTCTCGACATCTCGCATGTCGTTTGATTTAAAAGTATATGTGGAGTATTTTTTTAAAATAACATTAGCAAGATCTGAATATTGGCTTCATTACTTTATTTAAAGATTGGACTTTCACATAAATTACGCTGTCAAAGTCAATCGCACAACAAATATACGAGAAATGAAAATATATTATTTTTTACGTGCCGTAAAAAACTAAAAATACAAAAGATTTGAATCATAAACCCCGCCTTAAATGGGTCACGTGACATCCCTCTCGGTCTATCAACAACAATGGCAACGATGAGTAAGAGAGGAAGACCGTTAAGTTCGACAGATTCGGCAAGGAAACAGAGAAAGAGACAGGCTGACAAGGAAAGGAGCAAAGGGAGGATCTTCATCGGAGACCATGTACAGAGATAGAATTATGGGAATGAAAGCCAAATTGAACTTAAGTTTCCATCATGAAGTTGTAGGGGTTTTGCTATAGACAGTTTCATGTTCCATGTCTTTACTTTATAACTAAAGTTATAACCACAAGTGGATTTTCGTAAAGAGAAATTTTTTAATAACGAATAAATAAACACTTTCAGTACATGCATTCTCGTCGAGGAGGGGGGGGGGGGTATTTATTTACTCCGTTTACCGTGTCGATGACGCTAAAATCGTGTTTCGCCGTTATTACACATAATTAACAATTGATATCGTTCTACATTAATCAATATCGGAATAATAATGCTTCGCGTATCATCAAATATAAGAAAAATTTAATTTAAGACACAAAAAACGTGATTTTAAATTGTAAACAAACTGTTGTTCCATCGTGTTTTCAATGCTGGGTTATCCCGCACGTGTAAAAAGTTCTTGCGCAGTGGCGTTAAAAATGGCGGATCACATTGATATTTATCACACGTGTAGCAAAGTTTGAGACAAATAATAAAGACAGAACATGTTTTATAGGCCAAGATTTGGTGAAACGTCTAATTATAAGAAACATGATGTATATTTTAACTCAAACTCATGTCAAAAATTTTACTCAAGATACGCCACATATGCCTTTAACTGTTTAAGTTTGCATAAAATTTAAATTAGGCAAAAGACACGTATTTCTATCCTGTTTTGGGAGTTATACAATTAAAGTATATCGTTGAAGGAATCAGCAAGATTCCAGTTCCCCGAGAGAAAGTCTATTTCCAGCTGAGGCAAAGCCTAGGTAAACAGGCTTGCTTGAGGGGAACTTGAATCTTGCTGACTCCCTCAATGGAGAAATATATATTTTCTAAAACTTTACGTTCACTAAAATATAGGCTGTAAGAACCTGGACGGCGGCTGTGGTATCTTTGCCAGTGACCCTGAGGCCTATGACGTGTTTAAGGAGGTGCTCCACCCCGTCATAAAGGACTACCACAAAGTGCCCGAGATCAAGCACCCTCAACCAGACTTTGGCGATTTGAACAACCTCGGATTCGGCGACCTGGACCCGAGCGGAGATTTCATCGTGTCTACGCGAGTCAGGGTCGGACGTAGCCACGCCAGCTATGGGTTTCCACCAGTGGTCAATGCCGAGGTCAGTTAATAAGCTAGGTGTGTCGTGTCAAACAGTAATTTTGCCAACAAGAACTAGACAAATCCTGCATCCAGTTTGTCAGCATGATGAGCTTTATAAAAGATGTATCTTTAAAAAATGACTGTATTGACGAATAATAATAATTAACGGAATGCCAGTTTTAGGCAGGGTGCCAACAATGGAATTAGTGAAAAATAAAAACAAAATTCGACTTGTGAATGTAGCTTTATCACAAAGAAATTATTAAACTATTGACGTTTGTGGAGGATATGCGTATCATATTATGTTCGTTATCCAAGAACAGAGTCTATTATAGTTTTGGGTCGACACCTTGTAACTATATGACATCACGCTATATCCGACTCGGAGAAAAGAAAATTATCTTGTGATTGTATAATTTGCATAAGGACTTAATATATATATAGCTTGATGTGAAAACCCCCCACCAAAACACATACAGAGTGACACATTTATAGAAAATGCAGTGTTGTTTTCATACATAAGCTCCTTATTCCCTTACAGGAACGCGAGGAGATGGAGAAGGTTTCTGTGGATGCCTTGAAATCTCTGGAGGGAGAGCTGAAGGGGAAATACTACTCCCTGGAAACCATGACCCCCGAGGAGAACCAGCAGCTCATTGATGACCACTTCATGTTCAAGAACGACGACAGGTACATTGTACATACAAACAACTCCAGCAAGTTGACGTTATATATTTTTCTCCCTTTAGCCTTTCGTTGCATATCCAAGGCAGTAGATGCAGATTGAGTGTTAATGGCAGGTGTAATGCACCGTTTTGGTTGAATCGGTTATAAGCTTAGGTGTTGGAGGACCAATCGGAAGACGGAGAGGATCGCAAAATAATTTTACTGATGAGTTTTAAACAAAAATCTACTTGATGTGACAGTTTTAAATAAATTCAAGATGGCGGCGATGTTAACCATGTGTATTATTAGGTAGAGGAAATATATTAATTATGAGAAAAATATATAACGTCAGGTGCCTGTATGTATAAAAGGTAATGAAATTTTGTGTTAAAAAAAACATGACAAGTTTATTCTTAAAAGACTCATATTTTAACTCAATTATTCATGTTGATATTCTACTTAATAGAGGAGCCCAAGTCAATGAGATGGTTCTCTAATTTGGCCAAAATATTCATATTAAATGGACTTGGACACGATTTGAGCTCAAATTTTTCAAAATTTATTTTTCATTTTTAATGTCTAGAATGGTAAATGTGGATGATTTTAATGCTTTGGTAAAATTTGAGAGTCAGATATCGAGTTACAAGCGAATTACAGAGGTCAGATTCTTTGTTTTGTAAACAAAGCTCGAGTCCTGTTATTGTTTACATATGTGTTGTATTGGTATTAAGTTCAATCTAATGTTGCTTTTTGTTGTTGATAAAATCATTTATGAACATATTGAATCAGTTTATCTTGTTTGCCACTATTTTGTCAAAGAAATGGTTATTTCTTTACTTTACATTATTTGTAAACAAATATAAGACTCGAGCTTTGTTTACATAACAACGACTTTTTTTCTCTGTATCTCATTTGTAACTTGACTTCTAACATTCAAATTTTGGTGAATCTTTCAAAATACACAAGTAATCCATTTTATACATAAAAATTGAAAATAAAATTTTCATCTCAAATTCTGTCTATAAGTTCCTTTAAGGTAGCTCACTACATCAATGCTTATACTTTTTATGACACTACATCACAAGATGGCGACTTAAATGTTTTATTGTTTTTATCACTCGATTTGTTTTAATAATATCATAGCTCAGTGGTTAAACTATCAGGCTTGTAAACCACAGAGTTCGAATCTGCCTGGAGCTTTTGTTCATATTTTCTGAATTATTTTTCGAAAATCATAATTCTTTTAAAAAAATTGCACATTTATGCTCGCCTATTTGACTTATATACTTCTTATGTATCATGCTGTCTTTCAAAATAAAATAATTTTCTGCTGATTTGAGAAACAGATGTAGTGAGCCACCTTAACCACTGGCAGTTATTTTATTTTAAATTAATTGCAAGATTTGCAAAAAAGGAATAACTCAATGTTCATCTCCTTGACATAATATTTTGTACTGGGCAAGAAACTATTTTGAACATTTTTTTCTATCATAATTGCAGGTTTTTATTGGACGCTTGGGTCTACAAGGATTGGCCTATTAGCAGAGGGATCTTCTTCAACAACAACAAAACCTTTCTGTGCTGGGTGAATGAGGAGGACCATCTCCGTCTGATCTCCATGCAGAAGGGGGGCGACCTCGCCGCCGTCTGGAAACGCCTCATCAATGTTTGTAAACAGAGAGAGAGAGAGAGAGAGAGAGAGAGAGAGAGAGAGAGAGAGACGGAAGGACGGACGGACTGACAGAGAGGGGAGCTTAGAGTACTAGTATATATACACATGTACATGTACTACATGTAATATAATAAATAGAGGATGTTCAGTCTTGTATGTTAACTAATATTATTTAAAGTTTTTACTTTGATTAGGTCTTTGGATACAAATGTACACATTTTTAACGTTTTTGAGGTTTGGTAAAACAAAATGGTCTGCACACGTGTCCCATCTGTTGATTTGCAGGCGATCCAGGAGATGGAGAAGAAGCTGACCTTCGCCCACCACGATCAGCTGGGCTACCTCACCTTCTGTCCCACCAATCTAGGAACCACCTGCCGGGCAAGTGTCCACATCAAAATCCCCAAACTGGCGGCCGAACCCGACTTCAAGGAGTTCTGCGAGAAACTCAACCTTCAGCCCAGAGGTATTTTTGACACTGTTCTTTATAATTTTTACAACCAATTTTCATAGAGACACGTATATTTATTTTTTCATTGAAAAATGGAGGTGTTTACTGGCTAATAGGTTTCAAATGAATGAAATAAAAAGGTAAATTTAAAAAAGTGGAAGGACCAGCCTCACTACCCTGTTAGCTATAGCACGCGCCTCTGATATAGAAAAGAAAGAGGAAATACACTGCTTGTTAAGAAAGAGAATAAATCATATATTTTCCATTTTAAGGAACCCATGGATGGAACACCGAGAGTGTGGGAGGAGTCTATGATATTTCCAACAAGCTCCGCCTGGGATTGAGTGAAATCGAGGCTATCAATGAAATGAGGCGTGGAGTGGAAGAAATCATGAAGCGTGAGAAGGCACTGCAGGGAAAGTAAAAGAAAAAAACAAACATAGTCCCGGAAATTGTTCTGAACTGTGATATCTTTTATTTTATTCTGTCATATTACATTGTATTTCGTAAATTATCTATTTATTCAAATGTTCTCATTAAAGGTGAGGGAATTTTTCATAACCATTTATATTTTAAAATTCTAGTAAAATTCAAATTGTAAATAAATGGTGAAATTGATTGCCTAGAATATATCAAAAGGCTTGTGTACAGTTACGTTTTTCTAAACTTTGGTTAATTCTGATGCATGAATTTCAAAATAAAATATTGACGAGAATTTTTATTTCCACAGATGTTCCTAAATTTATTTAAACAATTTTTTAAAATTATAATATTTTTTTTAACAATATTAAGACAATTTTTCAAAATTAATATTAGTATTTTTGTTTTACAATATTTAGGCAATATTTCAAAATAATAATTATTTTTATTTTTATATATATTTTCCCCCTGTAAATCTTAATTTGTTGTTATTATCTATAAATAAATATTATTTTAAAAAAATATCAATTTATGTTCTCTTTATTGAGAATTTATTGACTAAGTAAAAAAAATTAAGATATCAATCTAAATTTTGAAAATTGAAGATATATCATCTTTATTTCAGAATCGTATTCATTAAACTGATGAAGGCAAATATCTGTCAAGTGTGCGATTAGGGGAGAGCTGGAAATGCTAATTAAAGACAATACAGTACCGATGAGACCCTTACAGAAAGTAAACCCCAACTAAACCCTGGGTTTACTCCGGATTTACTAGAGTGGACCCAGAGTAAACCCAATGTAAACCCATAGTGGACACAGAGAGTAAACCCGGTCAGAAGTATACCCCTGAAAGCAGACGCTAACATACAAGGGGCAGGAATTACAGGCAGTATGATGGTAAGATAAAAGATGGGTCTGCTTCACACTTCAGTGCGTATAGTTGACATCAAAAGCAATTTCTAAGTAAACCCAAAGTAAAACCCGAGTTAACCCCAAGTAAACCCCAAGTGGACCCAAATTTTCAAAAAGTAAACCCAGAGTAAACCCCAAAAGTAAACCCGGGGTTTAGTTTTGGTTTACTCTGATGTTAGGTTGGGTCTGATCGGTACTGTATTTCAACCTCCACAGCTAAACAGCTGGAAACATTCCCCTTACTTCTGGCATGTATATTTTTAGAGCCAAATAATTGACATAGTAGGCGAAAATGAAAAATCCGAATTCTTCAATCGATTTCTCTCAATTTAAGTAAGATGTTTGTATAATATAAATTGCACCGCTATTAGTATTCGAAAATTGTAAACCTATCTAAAACAAGGTCAAGATCTAGTAAATGACTGGTTTATGAAAGGGAACATGTACTTTAATAATGTACGTAAAAATATATAGCATTAGTCTTGTTAAATGTATAACTTACCAAATTTCATTGAAAATCGATCTGTGTGCGTGGCCTGTCCAAAAAGTAGGTGGAAACATGTTTATCCCCAGTTCAATACTAAATTAAACGCTTGCCAATGACTGGTTTTGTTTTTTCGGATTCTTTCAGACACCACTTTTTAGCCTTGTTTTCTTGATTTTTTTTTTGTGGGGATGGGGGTGTTTAGGGTAAAGGACCCCCTCTTCTCCGGAAAAAAATAAATAGTATAACCTGAGAAAACATTTTATCACTCTTGTCCACATGTAGATTTCGAATGATACATAGTCCCTAGAGCACTGATGTATTCACCCGCATTGGTGATACGTGTACCAAGTTCTGCAAGTATTGCATGTATTTAAACAATTCAATCTTTAAATAATTGTAAAATGTATATCAAGAAAGCAAATCTTTCAAAAAATTTAGGTATAAACACAAATATAAGATTTATAGCATTTTGAAATTTTGATACTGACTGCACGGTGCGTACAACGCGCGGTAAGGTGGTTTATGCCCCCCTCCCCCCCAGCGCAGTTTTTTTAAATAGTTGACTTTATAGATGAACAACATTTCCCACATATATCACATATGTGATGGACTCCGCTACTTCTTCGTATTCAACAAAATTGTTATTCATTTCACTCTACAACATTGTAATAACTAGACTTTAACTTGCGTAACGAATCATTCTCGAACAAATATTTACAGAGTCGAAAATATACATTGTTTATGAAAATATTTACTAAAATTGAACAAAAGTCACGGCCCCCCTTTGCCACAGGATCTTCGCCCTCCCCTCCCCCCCCCACCCCCACGCCACATAGGATTTTTGGTCAAATACTTTACATTTCATCGTTTTTGAAGTATTTCTCTTATCATATACAATATTTGTAAACTATTAGATACTATAATATTTGAGAGAGTAAGCTCTCTTGGTTAACTTGTATCAATTATCTGTTATCCTGCCTTCATCACCAATGATTTTCATCTATTATATTGTAGTTCGTACATACTGTACACGAGTATTTTCTCTACACTGTAATTTCAGTAATGAGAATAAAATTCATTGTCATTGTCTTAAAAATACTGATTTCCTTTTTATGAAGAATGTTTTTGTTCAAAGAAGTAGACTTTCTGTCGTAGGAATCGCATTTTGTAAATCAAATGCACCGAAATTAACATGCGTCGCCTACCTTACCTATACATGTATATATACTGACGAAGTGTTTGGGTATTTCCAAAGATATCTACCCCCCTAGTGGTAGCTTAGTAACTGTATTCTTCTATGCAATACTTTTGGTTAACTAAATCTATTTTAATTACACGCAATAACTCTTTGAATACTTACTGAACTACTTTCTCCGATTCAATATCACCGTCCCCGCATGCGCGATTGTACGCGGTGAATATTGAATCTCTAAAATTATTGGTTTGGACTTATTTGATGTTTTTTCCGTCTTATGCGTCACGTTGCATCTTTTGAAGTTGTTCTCTTTGCCTGAAATTAAAACCAAGTTATCCATCTTACATGCCCAAGTCTCAGACAAAGAATCAAATATTCTTAGGCTTATAAATTTTTTAAAGAATTCTGCGAGCGTTAATGTCCACTTTGTATACGTATTTCCTGTCCTATGGTTTTTTTTTTGTTAAAGTAAGACTGTAAAATATTCGTTCTGTTATTGCTATTGTGAATATATTAGAAAATGAAAATACAAATAATATGATAAAAAGGCAGAATAAAATATATTATGTCCGGGAACTTTATTTTAAGAAAAATTTTCTTCCAAAGCATCGCTGCATATCGCCCGACCATGATCATTAATTTTTTTTCCTGGCTACAAACTGATCAATAGAATAGACAATACTATCAGAAATTGATATTTGATTCTATTATTTATTTCTTGAATTATTTTTCTTACTGATCCTACCAGTATATACACATGTAGGGTGGGACTTATACATGACTCATATGTACAAGCTAATCAAAATTTTGATTGTACGATTTATATAAACATTTGTTACATTAAAAGTATAAAATCAAAGATTTTCAAACTTAACTATAACAATATATATAATAGTTAAGTTTGAAAATCTTTGATTTTAAACTTTTAATGTAACACATTGAACAATTATATGTGGAGATTATTTGAACTATATTAAAACATTCTTAAATAATACATTTTAAACGAGAGAATTTTACTTGGACAACATGTAAGTTTTACAACGTTTATTATACAGAACAGAATATCCAATATTCCGTTTTATCGTCATCTCCGATATATCCTTAGCACTAATAAAACATGCTAACATTATATTTGTTTTGAAATAAAATAAACTGGTTGAATACATTGTGTTTGTTGAAAATTTTAAAATATCTAATTCAGTGGATGTACATAATCAGTTAACTTTGAAATCTAAGAGCAAATCTTGGAATAAATATGCTATGGCCTATAAAATAAAATCTTGCATACATTGACGGTACTATAATAATATGCACTGAGGACATTGTCAACACACTTCTGGACAGTTGATCGCATAGCATTGTATCGGAATCCAATATACCGCTTCGTCGCCTGTGTTTTTGTAAACACAATGTTACAAAGTCAGGAGAGGCGAGAGAAATCTCGACGCCTTAGGCAAATCTCGCACCTCCCGAGATCAGTGCGAGAGAGCGCGCTGTGCCTCGATTTGTTCGGACGATTAGCGATTAAATGATGACAGGTAGAGAATCAAGGTCAATCTAAAACCTCAAGAGTTCTACAATTATCACTGTACGACACTGGTCCACAAATTGTAAAACAGTTAGAATTTCTACGATGACACTAATAAAATTTGTCAAGAAACGCATATATATCTAAAGTTTGTATTTGTATTTCGAACATAAGTTTGGACAGCGATAGAGAATTCGGATATCCACTCCAGTTTATGTATGTTAAAATGTATCTTAATACTATAACAGCGAATATGTGTACATTAGAAAACAAAGATAATCCGACAAATCTCCGGAAAACTGCCAAAAGAAAACGCAAGCATATTCCGCACGCTCAGCGGCCTTCGGAGTATGTGGAAAAAAGGAACAGAAGAGAGAGGACCCGAATACGGACAGTCAACGAAGCCTTCGAGAAACTCCGAAGGAAAGTCCCGTCCTGTGGACAAGACCCGGAGCTCAGGATTTCCAAGATGGAGGTCCTGACACACGCTATAGGCTACATTGAGGACCTGTGTGGGTGCCTGGGGTACGGCAGTTTTACCGAGTACTGGCGTCACGAGGGACAGGCCACGAGGGTAAAAGAAAACCCTGGGTCAGGATTCCAGGTAAATAACAGTATTACATCGATTAATTATAATGTGTAGGAATTTTTTGCCTGAGCGAAACCCGTTATTACGATTGACACTTGTATTGTCATAGTATTTAAAAAAAAAGTTTATGCAAATTTGTTGAAAGTACACAAATAAAATTTTTCAGCTTTGCAAAGTTTTATACCTTTTTATACTTAGATTTTGAAATATGCATTGTTTCGTTTTGTAGTTTGCATATCTAAATATAGTAAACTTTGTAGAAATTTAATTTTAATTTTAATTCAATGTTGTTTTTTTCTAATAGAGGAGTTGACTTGTATCATAAACATTATTTGAGACAATAACACTTGAAAAAATCAAAACATGAAAACTTTTTTGTTCATGTTTAAAATATAGAGTGAAATGTACTTGCAGGTCAATTTGGCGAGGTACAATGAATTAGTTAAACTGATTGATGTACTCTGTGTTACACCTGTCACTATAATAAAATATTAACTTTCATCTAAAACACAATTTTATTGGTCTTTGGATAGGAATATAGTTCAAAGTATCCATTAATATAAAAATGGCATGTCAAATTCTATTGTAATATATATATATATATATAATCCACGTTATTTCCAATGTTATTTTCATTAACAGGAGCGGAAGATTGTGATATCCGGCTTCAGTCGTCCATCACTTCCGGAGTATAATGGCGTCCTGAGGGACCGACAGACAAATATGGCAGATTCTACGTCACTACCTCCCCTTACTGACCACCCCTGGAGATCCTCCCTGTGTATCCACACCCCCTCCACGCCTTATTATTCACCTGTAACGATAAATTCGTGTGACTATTGCCCAGCTACTGAAACGAATAATGTTGTGAATGATCATTCGTTTGATGTTGTTCACAACAGTTGTTTCACACGTCATCCGGGTGTTGGAGAATTCCAACATGGAAGTCAGTATGAGGACTATGTGTACAATGAACCAAATTATTTCCCCTGCAATGATATGGACGTTGGCTCATTAGATACTTTCCCTAGAATCTCAAAGTTTTACCATTCTAACATTCCCTTTTTATGATAATTTTGAATACTAACCTACATAAATTTGCAATAAAACTGGTTCTACAACTACATAACTTAGTAAAATTGTCTGTTTTAACCATGGAGTGAAATCTTATTACACTGCGGCAAGGAGACAATCTTTCACCTACATTATTTGCGTTATTTATAAACGACTTGGCTATACAAATCAAATCATTACGCAAGGGAATCCAAATACAACATGGTAGCGACACAGATTATAGACACATAACGGATATAAGCCTACTACTATACGCAGATGATATTGCGCTCATCGCGGGAACAAAATCTGATATGCAAACAATTCTAGACTTGGTGACAGAATGGTGCAACAACTGGAACCGCCAAGTAAACATTAACAAATCAAAAGTCATGCACTTCAGAAAGCGTAAAATGAAACAAAGCCCGGTTACCTTTCAATTAGGAAATAATGCTCTCGATTATGTACCCTCTTACAAATACTTAGGAGTCATCCTTGACGAAAATAGAGATTTTAAAACCAACACGGAAAATCTGGCTAAATCTGGAGGACGAGCTTTGGGTTCAATTATCTAAAAAATACATCATTTAAAGGATATCGGTTTTAATTCCTACGAAATTTTATTTCACAATTGTGTCACTCCAATAATCGACTATTGCAGCGGAGTATGGGGACACCAAATATCGCACAAAATCGACATGGTACAGGACCGCGCAATTCGATACTTCCTAGGAGTCCATCGAATGACCCCCCTCCTGGCAGTTCGAGGCGAATGTGGATGGACAACTTCAAGCGTAAGACACAAAACAAACATGGTTCGACTTTGGAACCGTCTTATGGCAATGGACGACGACCGAATCACCAAAAAGGTTTTTCTGTGGGACCGATCACTATGTGGTGAACGAAGTTGGAGCCGGCGCATGAAGTCTATTCTAGATGATGTAGATTTACTAACAGCCTATGAAAATATGCACCCATGTAATATAACTTATTTTATCGGCAAACAGCAGTCAGAACAGGAACTCAGATGGCAAATAGATATACAAAATACTCCTAAATTAAGAACATACAAACTTTTAAAGGAAAATTTTTGCCTAGAAAATTATATTTCAATGAATATTCCTAAACATGTTAGGTCAACAATGGCACAGTTTCGGTGTGGGGTACTACCGCTGAGGATAGAGACCGGACGATTTCGGGGGGAACCTGTCAGTGAGCGCACGTGTAAATTCTGTATATTGGACGAAATAGAGGACGAATTCCACTTCCTTCTAAAATGTGCTCTATATAACAATCTCAGAAGTGAACTTTATCAAAGTGTCAATTTTTCGAATAATTCATATTTATCTCAAGACAACCTACTTCAAACTCTCATTTGTAATTTTCCAAGACAAACTGCTAATTTTATACATTCTGCATTTAAATTAAGACAAAGTAAATTCTCGCGCATGTATCAAATATTATTACATAGTGTTTACAGTGACCTATAGGTCCACTGGGCCGGGTGTTTGATATACATGTATGTAATTGTATACTACTCAGTTGTAACAGATGTAACACATGTCACTATAATCAATGATTTTGATTTTTGATACACTGCGACATTTTGGTCCGGACACGACAATGTCCGGACTTTCAGCTACCCTTTTTGTAAGACATAAATTAATTTTGTTTATGATTTTTATAAAACGATTTTTACCATCGTCAATTGTGTAAAAATGATATACGCAATTTCTTAACGTTGCTAGAAATACCTATATGTCATTTTATATTTTAACTACATCTTTTCCGAAATATGATTTAACAACTAAAAGATCGTTGTTTTGTTGACATGGTGAATAGCGGTGGCCAATCGGATTTAACGTTAATCATTTATGGTTTCGCGCCATACTTTTCTCAAATTATTTTTTATTTCCGTTCATTGATTTTTTTTTTAAATTTATTGTATGTACATGTTTTTCAACCAATTTTGCCAAAAAATGTATTATAGATACATGTACATGAGTCAAATATGATTTTTAAAATACGATTTTTACCATCGTCAATTAAATTTAATTTTAAATTTCTAACCAGAAAGAATATGGGTTCTTAAAAATTAAATTGTATTTAAGTTTAATTCTTTGAAGCAAATACTGGTACTAGAGCTCGGAAAATAAATGTGAAATAAAAATATCATGACGAACAGTCAAAACATTTAAATATGAATTTTTCCAAAAAGTTCTTAAAGAATTAATGTTCATCTCTTTTTGGAGATCTATAGGCAAGTCAATCTAATTAAAATTAGATCCTTCACGCTCCCGTATTTGATTGATATGCAAGTGCGCTTCAGATCCATGCGCGGATCCAGAAAATCTTTCCAGGGGGGGGGTTGTGGGTCCGAGGCCTTTTTTTGGTTATTATACTACGTAAATTTAGCAAGTTTTACTTTTCCAGGGGTGGGGGGGGGGGGTCAGGAACCCTGACCCCCCCCCCCTTCTCGATCCGCGCAAGCGATCACTATCTCTCTATCATAAAAACATAATGAATGATAGTAAATGGTACAAGTATTTTATACCATATTTATAATATTGTTGATTAGGAGCAGATACCAGATACCTTGATCATAATGACACGAGGGAGACATCTGTACATAATCAACTATTATACAGTATAATATGGGGTAACTCGCGTACCACTTTAAATGTCCGATGGGCTGCGAGCATATATACTTTTAAAATGTGCTTATTTACAATGATACCCGTATATATAAACACAAAATAATTTCTACACCTCACTATATAATAAAACTATTTACTTATATCTACTCTGCAAAAAAGGTCAGTATATAACTGTACATATGTAAATATATACGAACACAAATACCTTAAATTTAAACTATTTTTCTTCTAACCAATTCATAAACAGTAAATACTTTACTAGTAAACGTGACACCTCACCATAAACCCCCAATTCTGTGTTAATTTGCTTTGATACGGGTTACGTCACAAAATGTAAACAAACGTATTTGTATTTACCCAGACTGGATATTTAAAGAGTATCACGATGAGCCATACGTCACATATGAATGAATGAAATTGTTAAAATATAGGTCAAAACAACAGCAAAATAAATTCTTGCCCCTCCCCTTGTGACGTCACACTGGTCTTCCATTTTTTGCTGATATAACTGATATATATCGCTTGGTCCCAGTCTGACCGCGATCATAAGGCAAAATGCTCGGCTCAACATTGAAGCAATTCAGGCAATGCTCTCGCTCATTCTCCAGGCTGTGCGCTATACAAGCCCGGGCACGGGTAAGTTATAACTAGTAGATTACAACGTTCTTAAAATACTATAATATTATACTGTTGCATTTATTCTTTGTATATAGAGAAATTTCAATACAAAGTTGTAATGAAATATTTAAATATCTTTCCACACCAATGTAATATATAAATTAACAATCGAATGTTTTATGCATTTTAAGTGATATGCGTTTGTCTGTCTTTGTCTGTCCGTTTGTCTGTCTGCTGTCTGTCGCTATCTTTGTCTCTAAGGCTCTGTACATCTCTCTCTCTCTCTCTCTCTCTCTCTCTCTCTCTCTCTGTGAGATATCTCTCTCTCTCTCTCTCTCTCTCTCTCTCTCTCTCTCTCTGTGTGTGTGTATTATACTACATAAACATATACATATTGTATAAAGAGCTTTTATTTTCAGCAAGCCCCGGGAGCTGCTGTGTCCAGTAAAGTCACCCAGGGGTCAGAGGGACGCCGATTTTCCACAGGTATACCTCAGCTGACCTGTCACATGTCAGTGCAAGTGCACCTATCTCTTGCTCTGAGCATCTGTCGTGTATTTTTAGCATGTATTAGATCCTGGACAGCCAAAGGTGATATGGGGCACCTTGAAATGTTAATGTAGATGAAAGTTTATTAGATCCAAAAATAATGAGCGTCTGAAAATTTTCTATTTGTACAAAATTTGACCATTCATTACAATCTAAAATTCTTAGTAAGGCTAAAGCTTAATAAACGGTTATCAAACCCAAGAAGCTCTATCCTATTAATCTATGCTGTGAATTGGAAAGATAAGATTTACTAGTATATGTGATCATATATAGAAAATGTTATTTTTTAGCTTGGAAGTATATAGATATGTCTTATACCACTTTAATTCTTTAATAGGATGAAACAATTTCATAAACAAATTTATAAAGTTGAGTGTTTTCTGTCGATAAAAACTGAAATAATTAAGTATTCTAGCGAGGAGTCGTCTGCGAACACGTTGTTTACAGCGTATGACCTTGAATTATCGAACAGAGGAAGATTAATATCTGCTAGCGCAGCATCTTCTTTTATCTCGTAATACGAGCTGCCTCCGATGTATTGTAGGACTTAGTGAGATTTATGAGAGCCAGGGTAAAGCTTTTCCAGCCGAGAATCAATACTCAATGCATTAACTTTGGACTTTGCCCAAAAAAAAAACACCCAACAACCCACACAACCGTCCTTCGATTCTGATGTTCTTTACGACTTTTATTCCTTGCTCTGTTACTAAAATAAAATAAAAATCATCAAGATAAAATTCATTTTCCTATTTTTATCGATTCTGTTGATCATCATGAAAATAAAAACTATTTCCTTTCTTTCCAGATGAAACTCAATTTCTCCAAATCGACTGTCAGGAAGTTTGTTTTAAATCCCTCATCGCCGACCAAGAAAACGGCATCATGTCCAAAGTGGAGGAAGGGAGACCGGAAGTGGTTCTGTTAGAACATTTACAGGAGTCTGACTTTTGGGGCAAAATACAATCGCTTATGCGCCATCAAGGATATACCGGAAGTATAGAAGACTCACGGCATGGCCGAGTCAAGGGCGTGTTTGTAAGGAACGATTTGAGGGACCGCAGGAACCAAAGCGAGGGAGGGACATTCTATAAGTCAAGAATGCCCGACCCGTATTGATGTATATTAAAAAAAAAGACATAGGTTTGTGACTCACCCTACCTCAAATGACAAATGACCCCGACCCCCCCCCCCCAACCAAATGTCTACCTCAGTGTATATAGAGACGCAAAAACCAGAATCTCAATGAATCGAATAGACCAGGGCAGCATTCCGCTGTCTACTATTGTTATTATAGAAAGATTTGTGTTATTTTTACATACAAGTATATTAAATGGATCATGTATTAGTTGACTTTTACTTTTGGCAATCCACATGTGTACATGTTTTTGTGGGGTTTTTTTTTTGTTATATTGTTTATGAGATGTTAATAGAATAAAGAAATGTGCAAAGATTACATGCATGACTTATTGTATTCATCATCACGTACTCGCAACACCATCTGATTAAAGATCGAAGAAAACAATGTGCTTTAATCAGAACCCGAGAAGGTAGATAAGCTCCCCCTACCCTATTTTGTTGCTTTATATCAAATACAAATACTGTATGCAGGAAAATATTCGGCCCGTTTTATTTTCGCCCCTTTCTTCCTCGCTGTCAGTGAGCAAATTAATTTAAGACTGAGGGAATCCAAAACAAATTTTGAGTAACTGTGTTAATTAGAAAGATTATCCATTTCTAATTGTGTCTGGGCGAATTCAAGACGGGGGAAAACCGTTTTCAAGTGAAGAAGGACGAGAAAAAAAAAACCGGGTAAAAATAACTGTATATCATGGCTTTAGATAAGTGTTAAAACAAAAATCACTGATTTGATATGAAATTTATTTGATGAATTCCGAAACTAAAAAATCACAAAAAACAAGAATGTGATGGCTCAGAAGTGTTCTTTGTTAAAATCAAACCGTGATAAATACATGTTTATGATTAGTTTTAAAAAAGTCAAGTAAACGTATTCAAAATTGTGTATACATATAATGCCCCTATATATAATATGATCAAGAAACCACGTGTCAGTATTACAAAATATATATATAAGACAAGTAAATATCAATAAATGGTTGTACATAAAACCAAAATACATGTAGTTAATTTTAACATCCTTGAACTATAGGCCACCACCATCACACATCGTGCAACGGCTCCTCTGTACATAAGATATAAGTGCATGAAACTCGACCCACGAAATCTACAAACCGTCAGAGTACACGACATATTAACACAAATTTATATATATGCAGTAAGACAAAGAGAAAATCAGATATGGAGACAGATAGAATCCATCTTGCCGCCGACTTTTTTTATGTCTAGTAATGTGGTAGTAATGTGGTACGATTCGTATCGTCTGCTGCACGGTTCAGCGACTGTTTAGAAGACACACGACTCTGAAATTGTCAAAACATGATCATAAAGTCTGGGACTGAAAAAACTCCAGATAAAAATCTTATATAACGCTGATATAACAAAACGCGTCATGCGCGGATCCAGAAAATTTTTCCGGGGGGGGGGGGGGGTCCGCGCATGTGTTTGCCGGGGGGGGGGGGGGGGGGGGTCCGAGGCATATTTGCGATAATTTTACTATGTAAATTTAATAAATTTTCATTTTCCAGGGGGGTTCGGACCCCCTCGAACCCCTCTCCTAGATCCGCGCATGCGCGTTTGGTGTAAACCCAAATTACCCCGATCCTGATACAGTGGCAGTGTGATCAATGGATCCTATAGACATGATTTTTTCATTTGACTCCAAATACGAGAGTTTAGTGAACAGAGAGATGTGATTATAGCCAGTTATGTCACGTCATTGCTGTCAAACCATTATTGGAATAACTTCCTATTGCTGTAGCTTGGTGTTTTATCGAGATCAAAAACAAGTATAGCTGTCTCTTAAGGAATATAAGGAATCATTCTTTTAGTATTATGAGGTAATCAAATACGGTCGGGCATGATCAAATCCAATAAAGCCCGAAGGGCTATGTGATATATTTGATCACGCCCGACCGTATTTGATCACCTCATAATATTCAAAAAATGATTCTTTATTACTTATATTTATATGATTTTTAAGCAGTTTTACGATTAAATATCGAAATATTCATTGATGATATGTATTGGACCATACAAAAGACACTGGAAAATGTAAATGATATAGTGTAATGTTTCTAAGACACGTTTCGCGAACAGACACCCATGATCTCTGATTTCATTACATCCATAGGACATTTCCAACCTATTATATATATGAGTATTTTCAGAGAAAAAAATATGCCACAGTATGTGTGTGTGTTTGTGTGTGTGTGTGTGTATATATATATATATATATATATATATATATATATATATATATATATATATATATATATATATATATATATATATATATATACCTCCAAAAAAATGCAACTGAAAAAGGAGTATGTAAACCTCCTCCTTGGTCAAATTAAGCTCGCGTCCTCGCGTCCTTATATTATGTGGACATATGCCGCTATTATTGTCATTACCACTTAATTTATCAAGTACAATACACAACAGTTATGCAAGAAACTGTCTGTTTCCCGCATACAATTAACCCTAATCTAATAATACAGCTTGTATAAAATACACCATTAAACATAGGTAAACCTCTTACTAACAAAAGTTTCGGACTTTTGTACAGTCGGAAGCACGTATCCTAACGAACCCAACCCAACGTTCCAGCTTTTATCAAAAACTTTTTACATGCACTTTTGCTAACAATACAGGGTGCACGTGCGAAATGTTATGTAAAGCACGTGAGCAGACGGTACGGTATTGTGTAATAAGGCCATTGTATCTCATCCAAGGAGCGTTCTTCCACGGGGTAAATATGTGTGATAATCAAAATAACAACAAAATGCCGCCCTTTAATATAATCGATTAATACAACGTATGACGTCACGCACACCACCATTTTTCATGAATGAGGACATTCTCATGGGTATAGCGCTCAGTTAGAATATGCTTCGCTCAATAGTGCACGGTGTTAAAAGATTCAATTCTATCCGCGGAGGTACGCGCGGTTCTTTCATTGCGGTAAGACTCAAAGGCATTATGTATCTCTTTAATTAATTATTTAAGAAAAAAGTGATGTACATCAGACATTTAAACCTTGCCGTTATATTAAGTGTTACGCTGAGGAATTTTTGTGTTTTAAAAATTAGTCGTCCATTTTTCTTTATTTTATTTCAGCAATGTGTGAACAGAAGTAAGATTTGTTGCATTCAGAATCAACAAGTTTTAAATTACTGTACAGGTAAGAGATCAAATTGAAAATATATATTTTAAATGGATTAATATTATTACAGGTTTCCTTAAATACATCTATATTTCTATTTTTTTTTTTGGGGGGGGGGTGTTCACGGGAATTAATATATTCATTGGTAACCTTTAGTTGTTACATGTAACCATGAAACAATTAGTTTATGAAAGTTCATTATATATGATTTTTGCACAAAGGTTTTGTATTTGAATATATGTTTAGATGTAAAATCAAAAATAATATAAATTGCACATTACTCCAAAGATCGATGCCCTTCCAATAAAGTTACTATTATATGTTGTGGCATCTATAGTGCCTTCCGATTAGAACTTCCATACACACTGTTTAGATCGATCGATTTCTCGGTCTAAGTCTAATGGTACATGCTTACTAGGACACGATTATTTGATCTTGATTGCTGAAAAGTTTACAACGAACCGTTAAGCGAGCAAAACTTCACATAACTATATCCATCTGAGACAACACAGACCATAACTAATATTTACAACGAACCGTTAAGCGAGCAAAACTTCACATAACTATATCCATCTGAGACAACACAGACCATAACTAATATGTATGGAATTAACCTGGTGTAATTGAAAAATAAAAATCCCATTGAAATGAATTATTCCGCCCGCTTAATCTGACCAGTGACATAGTTCAAAATGTAGTTAACTACGTTTAGGTAAATTAAGTAAATCTTGTATATCAACATGTTAAGCAACATAATACAAAATCATTAATTTACTGTTCTATCTATTTTGGCAGATTATTCAGAGAGTATAAAAGTTAACGGAAAAAACAACTTCAGCAATTATACAGGTTGGGCCGGTATGACCAACCCTTGAACGTGTGACGATACAAATCATTTCTATTTGTTTATCAGATCACATTACAAAGTTTATGTCAAATCTGGGTCAATCCCAACTGTGACCTTGACATTGACCTATTTAAAATTAAGGAGGAATTTTAAGAATGGCTTAACTGCTTGTTTATTGACACTAAGGACATTAAGGGCCGACATAACCGCATTTCTATTGCGATTAAAGAAAACCATCACAGGAGACGAAATTTCTTGAATACCTTCCGGCTATCCTTACAGAATTCCGGGCTTTATAATTAATTTTAAACATTTATAAAAAATGTATCTCGATTTAAGTACTTCTATTTATTTTTAAAGGCGATCGTCGATAGAATCCACAAAAATATTCAAAATTAATTAAAAATTCATTTATTCATATAAAATCATTTGTTAGACCTTAAATTAGTGTTTTTAAATAATCTATAGTAAAGAAAAACAAGAAACTAAAACATATGCAGCATACTGACACAAAGTATTATCGCTTTAAAAAAAAGGCACACGTATATAGCTAACGACATCCAATCTGTGTACACTTTTACAAAAACAGCTGAAAATAAATTAAAACTAAATAAGTAATGCAAAGCAATTTTTTAGAAAAAGTATACGAGATTTTAAAAATCGTTTAAATTTTCACATGTGCATGAAAATTCAATAAATTAACTTACATTCCTGAGAAAAAAGATATCAAAATATAGATATATAATATAAGTGTAGCAGTCATATAGAATATATGAACAGATATCAAATAATTATTTCAGCTTTAAAATGGCTGCCTTATGATTATGTAGTTTATACAACTAGTTATCCAGGCAGTTCGATCAAAGTGTATTATATAACTTACTATTGTTGCCGTCTTTAGTTATCCTGACATATAATCTATGATAATGTTGATAATAAGGAAGACACGTGAAATCCTCCCGCATACAGTGTCATTAAACCTTCAATACCTTTATCATTGTTCACGGTGAGGTTTGTGCCTGGAAAATCGAACTAACTACTAAAGATTCCCCCAAAACATAAAAAGTAAGCGCCCAAAGATTCCCCCAAAACATAAAAAGTTAGCGCCCAATGATTCCCCCGAAACATTAAGAACAAGCGATCCTGTTTCCAATAAACTAGCTTGTAGTATCGATAACGTTGTGGTATATAAGCTATTTGGTTTGTAACTAATAGATAGCTTAGCTTCTTTACAAATATCTTAGCAGAAATAAAAGCTTGCGAATGGCATCTTTCTTACGTAAGAACAATGTATTGAGATGTCATATTTAATAAAATAATTATTATGTAACAAATAGCAAGGCCCACCTTTCGATCTGTTATACAACTGAAATAATAAATAGATGTTAGGGTGCGATAAACCATAGCCTACTTCATTATGATAACAGTAGGCGGTAGCAAACGGCATTTATACCGATCTTACTTAGTTACTGGTTAAATACACACTTAAAACAACACATTTCTAACACTTTAATCAACATTTTATTTAATTTTATAGCAACGAAAATAGAGTCCCAAAATAGTCATGATAAAGTTGTATTAAAAATCCAAAATGTTTACTTTTAATTATAATTTTTCTTTCAGTATTTTATCAATACGTATAAAAATCATGATAAATGTTCCAAAATAACAGATGATTGTACAAAAACGCCATGAAGATTAAAGATGTGTAAAGTCGTCACGGTTCGATACTTATTGTTTACCATTTCTATAAATAGATTACAATTTATCTATTCATTGATTTCTATTTTTTTTTAAGATTACACGGATTATGTCGTCATTGATTATTCAAAGCGTGATTTTGATGACGACACAAGCACAGACCTTGACGTCAAAACGATTTCCCCTAACCTGGAAACCAACCCCGAGTTTGTGTACCTGGAAGGCATCCAGGAGAGACATTATTGGGGAAAGATCCGCTCCCTCATGAGGGACCTCGGGTACAAAGGGTACCTAGAGGATCTCAGACATGGGCGAGGAAAGGGGATCTTCATCAGAAACGATGTGGCGAATCTAGTGAAACCTTACGGAGGGACTGTGTATAGGTCAAAACGACCCAATCCCTCGTAGACGTCATGATGCTGGAGAGGCAAAGTCGACACCCAGTGAACAATCTACTAGACAGCAAAAGCAAAGACATCAAGCAATTATTTTTTAGAATATCAGTAATTGTATGTGGTGATATTATTTACAATATACTCATATTTACAGCTTTGTTTGTGGAACTGATTGGTTTTATATTGCATAATGTTTATAAATTTTATTTGTTTTGCGAAAACAATTACAGTTTTGCTTTTAAGTTCTTCTTAAAATCTTCATGGAAGTATAGCAAAAAAGTGACATCATATCATACTCATTTAAAACGTAAGGTGTTGAAAGAGGAAAAGTGTTAACGTAATTAGATAAAAGTCATCAGTTTTTTTTTTCTTCTGCAAGAAAACACAAAAGAGATTTCGAACACCCCCCGGCTCCACCGTCACCAATAATTGTCAAATCACATAACTCATTCCTCAACTCCTGTAAAGAAAAGTGCATAAATTTGACGTCAAATCTCAGATTTGTAAGATGAACCATTGTTTATTAAAAATTCTACAAAAAAAACTAGCATTGACCGATGAAATCGTGTAAACCGTCTGAAAAATTTGGCTCATACCTTGTTTAATATAGAATAACGTTAAACCAATGAAATCCTGCGTAACAAAACAAAATGAACAATCCTTATTTGATGCAATGCAAATTAAAAATTACACAATACAAAGTACAAATAAAAATTACACAAGAAATAATAATAAATAAATAAATGAATAAAAAAAACTTTGAAAAAAATATGCAAAACAAATCAAAATTATACAATACAAATCGAAGTTACACAATACAATTGAAATTATACAATATAAATAAAAATTGTGCCAATGCAAAATTACATTTTACAAAAATAAAAGAAATTGCAATTAAAAAAAAAAAGTATACAGTACAATGAAAAGGGAAACGATCAAATGTCGCATTCTGACAGTATACCCAAATTAATTAAACTATGAGCAAGAGTTGGTCCACAGATAAGGTCACAAAATGTATTTAATTGCCTTTGTAATCAGCACTGTATAATAATTTAACGAATTTTCGTTTATAAAACATTTTCAAAATTAAATGCGTTACACGTACATACGCATATAAAATCGCATTTGTCATTGCATTAATTAAAGTGAAATTTTATAGTAAGATATATGCAAAGTTTTAGAGGTGCATGTATGTCCAATGCACGATGTTTTATCAATATTGAAGACATCGCAATGTTGGCCAACATCGAGTCAACATTGTGTTGATATAATATTAACATAATTATTAAATTAGCATTTACAGCGTACCCTCTATCCTGTTAACATTGTCGATATCGCAATGTTGACCAACATCGAGTAGACATTGTGTCTACATCGTGTGCCTTCTTTCCTGTTTACATCTTCGACATCGCAATGTTGATCAACATCGAGTCAACATCCTGACTACATCGTACCTCTTATATCCTGTTTACATCGTCGACATCGCAATGTTGACCAACATCGAGTCGACATTGTGTCTACATCGTGTGCCTTCTTTCCTGTTTACATCGTTGATATTGTCGACAACGAAATGTGTACGACATCGTATCTACATCGTACCTCTTATATCCTGTTAACATCGTCGACATTGTCGATATCGCAATGTTGACCAACATCGAGTAGACATTTTGTCTACATCGTATGCCTTCTTTCCTGTTTACATCATCGACATCGCAATGTTGACCAACATCGAGTAGACATTGTGGCATTGCAAGGGACAACGTAAAAGAAATATCCGCGATGCAGGCATTGTAAACTCAATATTGGTTTAATGTCGTATATATTGCGATGTTAACGATGTCGACGATGTCAACGACGAAGAAATTTCGTCAATGTGGACAATGTAAACTCGATATAGATTCAATATCGTCGACATTGCGATGTCGACAATGTAAACGTTAAAGAAATATCCGCGATGTAGACAATGTAAATCGATATTGGTTCAACAGCATCGACGTTGCGATGTCGACGATGTTAACGTTTTAGAAAATATTTGTTATATCGACGATGTAAACTCGATATCGGTTCAACATTGTCAACGTTGCGATGTCGACGATGTTAACGGCAAAGGAATATCGGCAATGTTGACAATGTAAAATCGATATCGTATCAATATTGTATACATCGCGATGTTGACGATATCGAAAAAGAAATATTTATTGGACATGAGGCCAAAATTAAAATTATTTATGTTTCCCCTAACGCGACCGACCCAATTAAATCCCGCCGACTGAATTATTTTTTTAACCACATTGAATAGAGATTTTTTTTTTATTTTACCCAAATTCGTTTTTAGGAGACCCACATTTTTTCGTTTTACAATCATTTTGTTAGCCTTGATCATCAACATGGGCGGAATACTCGCTTTATGATCGGTAACTTCGCCAGAATTTACTCCGAAAGAGAAGTTGAAGTCGCCTTGTATTCTGAGTTCAAGATCGTGTAAATTAACCCCAAACGTTTCCATAGCCTCAGTTAACCACTGTTGTGATCATGTTAAAAATTTGCGATTGTCTTATCTTTTATGGGTTACAATATGAATACGGGTGCTGCAACATATAGCCTACTGTGCATTGAAAATTACAACTGATGTTTACTACTTTTAGTGGTGATATGTCAATTAGTTGGTAACTTGTAATTAGTTAATAACTTTGCCAAATTAATGCTAAAATCTGCCTACAGTTATCTTAAAAATTAAAATGATCCTCTAAACAACGGTTGTAATTGGGTCAAATGGTTTAACTTATACCTCCAAAATACACAGAAGTACAGAGACTGATTTTATTTGTCATGTAGTTAACACCATGAACACAATTACAAAACATTTCATCTATAAATTGTATGAATACATCAAATTAATTGAATTTAATTGATTGGGTAAGTTTTTTAAACTTTTAGAAGTTGTTTTAATTTTTATTGATAATCCAATTTTAATTAAGTTTGAATCTGTGTATATCATCATTTCTGTAGGTTATGATGTATCAAATAATGACAGTCTCCCTGATTTCTCAAACTTCTCCCCTCTTTTCTGTTAGGGAGAAATTACTCTCCCAAAAATAGGTTGGTACCTGTTATATGAAAGACTCTTTATGTTGTGAAAAATTTAAACAGTTCTCTTAAATTCATCAAATTTCAAATAAACCGAAACAAAAGTTGGTTTTGGTAATTACTATAAATAAAATTGGGTAAATTCACAAAAATCTTTATTATCTAAATATTGTTTTCTTCCCTGACATTATGTTTCAAATTTCGGTTAATATTTCTTTGTATAGACACCTTTTTCCTTGTTAAAGAAGGATATTGTCTGCAAGTTTAGTGAGTTTGTGTAAACTTGATATTATAGTAACTAGAATCATTAAATATGACTTATTAACAAACATTTACATTTATTACATTGCGTTAAGTTTGTCAAATATTATTGTTTTAATATACTTTTAGACATTGTATAAACCAAATTTTGAAAAACTAATTGATACTTAGAAGTATGTACATTATCATTAAAATGATATTTAAATATAGATTAACATGTACATCAACATACAAATGATAATGAATCTATTCTTGCACATCTAGTCATTGAATCAAACATGTTAAAATTTAAGATAAACAATATCAAATTGTGAATTCGATATTAAATTTGTTTTACATTCCATTAGTACAAGTATTACAATTTGTTTTACAACTGATCAAATGTTTTTAGTTTTGTAATTAATTAAAGAATTGATTGTTTTTCCATTTTTAATTTATAATGTAATTTTAATTATGCCCTGGCAGAAAAAAATTATTTACCTACCTACCTACCCAACTTCAAAATTTATGGTCGGGTTAGGGGAAACAAAGATATTTTTAATGATGGCCTGAATGAAGTTTTATTTTTAAAAAATGACATTCGTTCTTCTGTTTTAACTCTTGTTTACAAAACAAATCTTCTAGAACACAGATACAGACAAATGTTTCAAAATCTAAATTGTGAAAAAAAAGTGTTAAAAAAATGTTGATACAAATAAAAATATCTATTTGTGTCAAAAACTAGAACAGGGGAACCCATGACTTTGAAGATTATTTTAATGAAATACAAACATGTAAATGGTTATCGTAATGACCATGAGATGATTATAAAAAATAAAATGATACAGATAAAAATGTTTTAAATCAAGTTCATAGGATGAATGAGGATGAACAATTACTAGTATTTGGTCTGGCAATCTGAAGTTTTCAAAATAAATGTTTGCACTCAAAGACTGGAGGGTTGTGAATACTGACTCCCATGGGCAAGTATGAAAGAATAGCTTGGCAGCAGGTAGGGATAACAAGATGTCGTGCTAGATATATAAGCTCTGTACATGCAGTGGGAAACCAGGAAAGAAACACACACAGTGACAGACAAAAAATAAAATATCAATTGGCAAAAACTTAACTATAGTCTGTATATCAGAGTAATTCATATCTATGGAATCGTTTAGCATTCACTACGGTGTGTAACGAGAGAGAACTCGAAAAACAGAGATGTAAACCCCCCCCCCCCCCGAAAAAATGAAAATAAAAAGAATTTCATATATATTTAATTTGTTATCAATACCAATAAAAATTTGCTATAAAAATGAAAGACAGAGAAAAAAGCATAAACTAATTTTAATGACGAAATTAGAGGTATCTAATTCAAGTTACACAGATTTTAACTCATCACTGCACTCAGTAAGACTGACATGACAAGGAAGGGTCTAAAATAGACCGGGAGACTATCGTGTATCTATTTATATCTACAGTAGAATTATATAATATTACTAACGACTGTTTCGTTTACCAAATCTGATCTTTATAAGCTGCGAATTTAGAACTACAATATGGATCCTAGATTACGGACATATTGAACGTGACAAAGAAGGCTAGATTACGTAATACTGCGCAGTTTACACATTTGTACTCTGCAAGCTGAAAGTTTCAGAAGTTATCGAGGATAATGTTTATGAAAGCCTGTAGGAACGTTGTCCGTCGTCCGTCTGCCGTCCACCGGGTCTGGGTCAGGGAGTCCACGGTCTGTCTAGACGTAAGTAGTCGCTTTCTAACTGGTGTAGCACTGTCGGCTAGCAGCTGATATATAATGCACTTCATATACAATGTACTTATTACTAGCTCATTCACGAGATGAACAGCGTATAAATATATAGATTTCCTGAGTCATATCACTTACTTTTGCTGACTACACTAAGTAACAAAGGGCTATGTACGATTGTAGCTAAATTTTTTTCCTTCAATCTGGAACATTGTTCAACTCCTGTAATAAGTTGTTGCTGCTGGACATATAGCTCTCAAATTATGTACATGGTAGGGACGTTTGCATGGTGAGGAGGTTTACATCGTGAGGAGGTTTGCATAATGAGGAGGTTTACATTGAAGAAGGTTTACATGGCTAAGAGTTTACATGGTGAGGAGGTTAACATGGTGAGAAATTTTACGTGGTGAGGAAGTGAGATGGTAAGGAGGTTTACATGGTAAGGAAATCTGCATAGTGAGGAGATTGACGTGAAAAGGAGGTTCACATGGTGAGAAGGTTTACATGGTGAGATTAACATGGTGAAGAGTTTACATGGTAAGGAGGTTAACATGGTGAGGTTAATATAGTGAAAAGGTCACATAATAAAGTTCGGTTTGCATAGTGAGGAGGTTTACATTGAAAGGAGGTTTAAATAGATAGGAGTTTACATGGTGAGGAGTTTAACATGGTAAGCAAGTTTACATGGTAATTTTAAGGAGGTTTACATAGTTAGCAGATTATATGGTAAGTAGGTTTACATGGTAAGGAGGTTAAAGATAGGATGTTTACATTGTGAGGATTTATCTACATGGTGAAGACGTTTTCATTGCGAGGAGGTTTCATTTACATGGCGAGGAGGTTTCATTTACATGGCGAGGAGGTTTTCATTGCGAGGAGGTTTTATTCACATGGTGCGGGGATTAGTATGGTGAGTATGTTTACATTGAGAGGAGGTTACATTGTGATACATTGTAAGGAGGTTTACATGGTGAGGAGGCTATATGGTTCGGAGGTTGACATGGTTTCTAGCAATTTTGAAATTCATGACTATTTGTTCTCGGTTCTTGTTGTGTTGCATGGAATCATTTGTCTTATGTAAGGACTTAAAATAACTGGATGATTCATGAAGTTCATAGTTGAATTTTGATTTTAATAGTGAAAGCTTACTGATCATGTTTTAGTCCAATATCTAGTATCTCGCTGCATAAATTTTTACTTGACATAGATAATGAGTTACACCCTTGATTACCCACCTGATGAGTGATTGTATCACTGTTATAAAGTATTTTGTAAGATTAAACAGTGCATTATTTGTAAATTAAAAAAAAAAGAATTCGATTTGAGCAATGAAAACGTGTTTCACTTTTTGGCATTCTACTGTAAATTCATAATAAAACACAAGGAATTAATATCCGCGTAAAATCGCGAGAAGCACCACTCGCGGATTTTAAAATCTAGCTTTTATTTTTTGAGAGTTGAGTTCATTTAGAAATTGTGATAAAAGTTCCGTATTTGAGAGTTATATTCTCGCATACAGTATTTGCCACAGCACAAACCCCGCTATAATTTTGTTTAAAAAAAGTTACCAATGACCAATTACTGATTTCTGGTGTATTACTTTATATTGTAAGTATACCAATCATATTTGAGCGAAACATCTATCTATCTTCCGTATGATTAAAATTGACTCATGCCCAATGACCGCTTTTGAAATAGTTATTGTGATTGGCTTCGGCTTACTATTTGCGCACGCATTGCGCCTTGCACTACTTAATTTACTTAAGTAAAAAAGTACGAGTTTTCGTGAATGTTGCAGAATAACCTCCGAGGTCGAGAAATGTTGTTTTGAAATATTAAAGCCGAGGCTTTTATATTTCAAACAACATTTCGAGACCGAGAAGGTTATTCTGCAACATTCACGATAACAAGAACTTTATTTCTATTCTATCAACAGCACAGTATTTCTACAGATCGTTTCTCCTATAGAGAGACGATCTAGGTCATTTTGACGGCTGTTCCGTGTAACCCAAACGGTTTTGTTAGTAATGTTTACATGTGTATCGATCAAAGGAATCACATGTAGACGACAGAATTTTTCTTTGGATTTTTAATACTCTTCACTTATTTATAAAATATCTTTGAATATATTCCTAATATTTTAAGGGCAATTTAATACGATTATTACTACTACACGTTATATAGTTTATGTAAAAAACACGCAGTGAAAATGTGTTAGGGAGGTCCTAGGAACAGCCGCATTGATCTCTTAAAAATAAACATTTGAAGCAATACACATCGTTTTGACTGGAACTAATACGTGAAATTGACGTGACAAATAGGTATTTCTGATCTGATAATTTACTGATGACGTTCGTGGTATATTGGAGAATAATGTCCGCGGCATCTCTTTGATCTCGGTAATAACTGTAGTAGAATATGCAATAACAGCCTCAATGCAATGTAAATCTTTAATTACATGTAGATTACTAAAAACGTTATTCTAATGCGTTTGCTTTGAGAGTAAAACGTTTACTAGTATAGTGTTACATACGTATTGATTCAAATCATGTTTTTCTTTACATATGCATAAGAATAATAATAGTCGGAAGTACAATTTCTTCTCTTTTTTTTTTTTTTGAGAAGCGGTCCTTTCAAGTGATTGAATTAGACAGCATTAAGAAGGAGCGGCCAGACAGAAGAAAATTCATCATAGGTTTGGTTAAATTTCGCTGTTTTGTTTTCTGAAAATATTTTTTTAAAAGAACAAATTATTTTTCAAAAAAAGTGTAATTATAAGAGATTTTTTAAGAACAACACAAACGGGAAAACCCCCAAATGAAGTAATAAAAAACTCCGTTTTATCTTGATTTAGTAAAAAATCAATAGATTGTGATCAAACTTTCTTCAAATACTTTGCAAAGTAGATAATATTAATATTATTATTTTTTAATTCAACATTATTTACTTGATAGCTTGCAAGTCGCTCCAGATCATAAAAAAATTAAGAATTTGTAATTTGATTTTAAAAATAACTTAATTAATGCATGTACATTTATTGAAATGTAGAAAACTTTGACTGCTTGCGTATAGACTTGACAAAAGATGACAAAAGCATGGGGACTGTCACCGGAAGTCACGCAGAAAAAGAATTCAGCCCTTTACACAAACCAGAAGTGGTAATTATTGAAGGTATGGCAGAGAAAACTTTCAACATGGAAATGAAGTCTGTCATGCGCAAACTCGGATACTCCGGCTTCCTGGAGAACGTGAGGCATGGAAGAGGAACCGCCTTATTTATAAGGAATGATAAATTAAAGAAAAAGACATCGCTACCCGCAACAGTGTTCGCTTTTACATTACATTATCCTTTAGTCTAACAAAGAATCTCCTTTTATTGAATTCATATTGAGAGATCATAGAGGTCTAGAGCTACTTCTTGGAGGAACTATGTCCATAAAAACAGCTTTCTGGTTATTGGGAAGCTGTAATGTTATAAACAAAAGTGTGTTGATGTATCTATTGTAAATAATTTGTTGCCAGTTGAAATGAATTGTATAGTTACGTACACATATATAGGAAATATATGATCAAAATATGGTGTTTTGACGATGTCAAATACAATTTACTAGTATTTAATCATAGTACAAGAAACCTTTAATCAAAGCCAAATGAATAATAAATAAATGAATGAAAATAATTGAATATAATGATTTACCAAAACAAATAAAGCCCCGTACGAAAGATACAAAAGTATTCAAACAATATAGGTATATAATACAATATTAGAATAGAATATTTTAAAAACATACAATTATGTAGATAAATGAATCAAAAGACTTCAATTAAATAATGCAAATAACAGTGATACCACACAGATGACAATTATACTCTTCTGTTGTATGTTTTAGCGTATTTATCGTTATACAAGAAAAATATTTAAAAAAAAAAACAACAAATGGCGAATTATTCCATACACATGAATATCCGGTGAAGTTGATGCGTTTGATGTGTTATTCCAAGCTCTACCGGAAAGGCATTAGAGGTAGGGATTGTGGGATTGACAACAATAAACACACATAGTGAAGTTTGCGATTCAGATGGAATATAAATTGTGCAACATAATGAACATGTATATCCTACTGTGAACCTTAATGAATACATTTATTTTCAATCAGCCGATTTGAAGACATAGCCTATGGTAGCAAGGGATAGTTTCGGATAAAGTACCCGGATAAAGTACCCGTCAATATTTTTGTAAAATTGAGAGTTGCTGTACTTGAAGGCTTATGAGTGTCACTAAAATTCATGAAATTATTTTTAATGATTATCATTAGTTAGAGGGATGTCACTTGTTGAAATTGACATGCAATATGTAGGCCCCATATGTTAGATACCTGAGAATCAGAAGTAAAATGCGAAACCGCGGCTATGACTGTTGTGTTGACTTTACAAAGTGAAATTGCAAGTGACAGACGGGAGGTAAAATAACACGAAAAGTAGGTGGATGGGACATTGTTAACTATACACCGGTAAGTTTCTGACATGTGATGGTGCAACATGCACACTGTACAGAAGGTCAACCCTTTGCAGGGAATTAGCTGGGGGAGGTCTAAACAGCTGAAAAATCATGAAAAAGTAGCAAAAAATGAAAGGGTCAAAATCTCATAAAATGCAGTATGTAGAAAATTTTACAGGTTTTGACTAGCAATTTTCTTTAGAAATTGGTGATTTGCCCTATAACAAGTGAATTAAAGGTATTTGTGGTCAATGGGAACTGAGGAAATTCTAGTTACAGAGTTCCGAAAACACACATCCCCTGGTTACAATGAATTGTATCAAAAAAACTGTCCCGTGCCACCTATATATAAATTTACAGATCTAGATAGTAACCAGATCGAAAGGAAAGAAATGAAAAGATCACGGTGTTTTGACACAGAGCAAACACAAAAGGGGTATATGTGGTATATTGCTCAAATTTAAAGAATATTTTTCATTTTTGCCCAGATTATCCGATATAACCTGGTTTGAGGCATTGCACGCTTTATAATCCGCGAAAAACACAATAACAATAATGATGTTGGAGAATTTTTACTTTTTGAGAATTCTATTTCTTTTTATGTTCCAAGTTGTAAATGTACAAACAAGTATTTGCATATGTAATATTTATATGCACGCACAAGAAAAGTAGTTCCGACCCGGGTTGTCAAGGGGGCGTGGCTACATAGCTAACCAGGTTATACGAAATAAATATTTTGTGTGTGTGTGTTTAGCCAATCAAAATGCTTGTTACTAATAAAATTATTGCGCCATAACCTGTGGGGAAGCTTTCAAATGATGACTGAACTTAAGGACATTAAAAAATTGCGACATAATAAATTTTTTAATTTGACATATTTCTTTAAATTGTAGGAATTGTCAATGTCTTAAAACAAAGTCGTTTTCATAGGAAGGGGTCAGTTGATTTCCTTGGGTCTCCATAGGATAATAAGGAGGCCTCCTTTTTTACAGACTTAATACATGGTCCATAGTCAGCGCATATTTCTCTTGTTTTCCATTTAATGATAGTCATATATCTATATTTATAAGCTTATGTAAAAGGAAGATCAATAGACAAATATGCGATTGCTCTCTTGTGCTCGCGTTCTTTAATGTAAACAGTATACTTTGACCTGTTGAATATTATCAAAACAAAATCCTATAGGTTCATGTAGTAGGTAGACAAATTGTAACATCCTATATTTAAGGTTCTCCGATCCTCAGCATCAATTAACGTATTTTCATAAAAATGTTATTTGTCCTTCAAACTTCATAAATAAAATGAAAAAAAAATGCTGATTTAAATGAAACCGCTACCTATGTAACAGAAAAAAAACCCCCAAAACAAAAACAAGGTTTGAGCTTTTCCATAACAATGAATTACATTCTCAGTATCTAGCTTGAACATTGACTAGAAACATTTAAATTTGGCCAAGCATTAGAAATGCTAAAGCTAATTATTATATACATATAACAAGAGGCTCATAGGCCACATTGCTCACTTGAACAACAGTTCCTTGTTCCATTCTTTTTCAGTTTTGGTAAACATTTTCCCTATAATTCTATCTAAACTTGAAACTTGAAATATCCCTCTTGGAGTTCCAGTATTAGTCCAGGGGTCATGTTTTTTTAACAATTCAGAATCTACACTATCTTAGGATGCTTGCATAGCAATCTCACAAATTGTAGCACTGTAGTTCTTGAGAAGAAGATTTTTAAACATTTACCTATATATTTCTATGTTAAACTTTGAATCCCCTTGGGGCCCCAGTATTAGTCCAGGGGTCACGATTTTAACAATATACAATGTACATTCCTAACTCTATATACAAGCTTCGGTATAAATATTGACATCTCTGGTGCAGTGGTTCTTAAGAAGAATATTTTTCAAGACATACACCTATTTTCAGTTTCGTAATTATCTTCCTTTAAAAAAAATAAAAATGTTACACTTTATTTTAACAATTAAGAGTCCCCTTACCCTAAGGATGATTCGTAATAAGTTTGGTTAAGTTTTGGCCAAGTGGTTCTAGAGAAGAAATAAAAAATGTAAAAAAAAAAGTTTACATACAGACGGACGGATAGACAGACAGACGGACGGACAACAGGTGATCAGAAAAGACCTTCGGTTCAGGTGAGCTAAAAAGGAAAAATAAAATATAATAATGAAACTTTGAGTTCAAGTAAATAAGTAAGTAAGAAAGTAAGTAAGTAATTGTTTATTATAGTGACTGTGCATGACATTTATATTATGAAAAGTATATGTCAAATAATCGTAATTTGCACCCGGTCCCTTGGACCTATAAGTCACTTTGTACAATTGTAACTTTATACATCCATGATTTTAAATTTATATTATTATATTAACCTTTGGACATTGATAAATTACATTTCTGATGTACAATTTTGAACACATTTACTTTTGAATATTATTTCAAATACGGTGAAACAGGCTTTCTTACCAAAATCACAATGCCTGATGAAACTCTGACTCAAGTGAAATAGAAAAAGACTTACAATGCACTATGTACACATTCCGCCCAGCGATTTTATATGTGTTATTTTTCTGAAATAGACCCCCTTGGGCAATCAATTAAAGCATATTACATTTTTTTAAAAAAATTATCCATATGGTGTGGATGAAAATTCGTAAAAATACTTTTCATCAATCAGCTGCTTGTATAATCTTACCACTCGTTTATGTGCTAGTCAATTATTGTTTTTGTCAGATTGAATTGTATCCATCCATTAAGACAGTTTACACCTTATAATAGCCAACATTTTTTTTAAATACAGGAGAAAATACTGGAATCTATGATTTATATAAGTGTCCACAGATTTTATCATCAAGTATGATCCTCCAAGCGTCTACTGTGGATTATATTCGGCAATCAATTTAAATATCTCAGAATACGATCGACTTGATTTTAATAAGAGCTTATAAATTAAAAAGAAAAGTACGGAGAGACATTTAGAATTCAAATAAATATATTTTTCTGTATTTCATATTGAAAATTTAATACAATCTATATTAAAATATGGATTGAAAACTTCAGTTTCAAAACTTTCATTTTTATCATTAAACATAGGTAATCACAGATTACAAAGCTCACCGAGACGAGGCATTCATGCCTGTCAGGTGCATCAGTATCGTAAGACGCAAGTTTGGTGAAGTTAGGACCATTTATAACTAAGATATATTTTTTAGCATCCTCGATAATGGAGATCAGGCTCTGCATCTGAAGCTACCTCTGCCATTCATTTATATTATAGTTAGATCATATATGCAAGTTTGAAATAGTGCTATTACCTACATGTATTAAACATGTGACCTGTTCCAAAAAATCTAAACCTCGTCTAGCATCCAAAACCTATGGCTCACATTCAGCATTCAAGCCTGTCAGGTGCATCAGTATCATAAGACGCACCATCTATGCAAGTTTGGTGAAGTAGGGACCAGTAGTAACTTAGAAATGCCTATCAAACAGCACCTGCAACAAAAACTTTAACCTGCTCTTAAAACCTTAACCTCATCCAGCATCCGAAACCTTTGGCTCTGATTCAGCATTCAAGCCTGTCAGGTGCAACAGTATCATAAGACACACCATCCATGCAAGTTTGGTGAAGTTAGGACCAGTAGTAACTAAGATATAATCATCAGAGGGCACCTGCTCCAAAAACTTTAACCAGCTCTAAAAACCTTAACCTCATCAAGCATCCATAACCTATGGCTCAGATTCAGCATTCAAGCCTGTCAGGTGCATCAGTACCATAAGACGCACCATCTATGCAAGTTTGGTGAAGTTAGGACCAGTAGTAACTTAGAAATGCCTATCAAAGGGCACCTGCAACAAAAACTTTAACCTGCTCCAAAAACCTTAACCTCCACCAGCATCTGAAATTCATGGCCCAGATTCAGCATCCAAGTGTCTCAAGTCCATTAGTAGGTCCAGATGCATCATTCATGCAAGTTTGGTGAAGATAGGACAAGTAATAAGTTAGACCCAGGACCTGCAACAAAAACTTTAACCAGGTCCGGACGCCGACGCCGAGGGTATAGCATAAGCTCCCCCGACTTCGTCTCGGTGAGCTAAAAAGTATGGTATATACATGTAGTTAAAACGTTTGACCCTAAGAATGCATACATAGATCAATCAAAATAAGACTGAAATGAAATAACAATTCTAATTAAAATCAAAGTACTGAAGTACTGACGGGAGTTGATTTTATCGATTATTATTTATTTTAAAATCAACTATATTATTTTGCATGGCAAGTAGTTTCCTATATGTATTTGGAAATACGCATATTTTTTATAATATAAATTGTCCAACAGAAATTTCGTGAAAACCCCATGTATATGAATCATGTTGTGTATTATTCAAAGAATTAATTCCATCAAATTACGTATCAGTAATAGAAATATTTCTGAGATATTGTTTGGATCCAAGCAATATTCAACTCTAGTTTCGTTTAACCAGACGTTTGGCTGTCTCCGTTAATCTCCGACAAGCAAGAGAGACACTCTGCTTGTCAGATATTTAAAAAAAATAAAAATAAATTCTGCGACATTTCGCTTTTCCCGTATGAAATATTAAAGAAAACATTTTTTTAAACGGCAAAAAAAAAATGTTAATAACATCCAAACAATTCCATAAAAACAATGAACAGAAAGCAAATCTGGAATTAACAAAACATCCAAACTACAATATTTATGTATATACAATGCAAATTAAACATTATGCAAAAAAAAGTCCCGTAACACAGGTCTTAAAATCCGTTTTAGACTAAATAAAAGTTTTTAAATATGCATAATAAAAGTAAATATATACAGTGCCAAAAACTTAAATAGAATTAACAATAGCAGGTGTATTTTTAACATTTTATAGACATTGACTCTAAACAAATCATGACTTAGATGCATCACCAATTGGGGGTGGGGGTGGGGGGCATAGCATTAGCAGAACGTTCAAAGCACTGTTTAGAACTAAAGAGACTTCATATTTACATTTCTTCCTAACTTTTAATCAGCGATTTCAACTAGGTCTATAATATCAATTCATAATATCACATGTATATTTCTTCCTCTTTTTTCCGCTTTATTCTGAGCTTCATAAAAATCTCAGGCTTGTAAACAATATCCATGAAAACAATATTTGTTTCGTTATCAGAAAACCATAAATTCAAGCAGTATCGATTATAACTGTTCCGTGTTATGGTGTTTACAATTGAAAATAATCTAGGTTATTCTGGAATATTAATAGAGCAACGGAAATAGAGCGACGCAGAAAGCGCGGTTTGTTTGTAAACAATGTAGGTACAGTGTAGACCGATTGTCACGTCCTCACACAGTCAGTGCGCGGTAAACCATGCAGGGAATAAGTCGTCTTACAAATATCCTACTGAGGGAAACGAAACTAGTAAAGTCACAGTCACCAATTCCTCAGGTACGATTAGGACTCTAGTGTGCCTAGTTCAAGGGAAATAAATAACAAATTAAGTTTTTGTAATCATAGAATTGGAACATTTTAATTATTTCTCGAAGATAATTTCATAAATTCTTGTTTCTTTCTATGGGTTTTACTTTAATGCTAAATATAGTCATTAAAATTATATTTATAGGCACTATTTTCATTCTGTTCTAATTGCGGCGAGAAGAGCACGTATGCAGGGAAACAAAAAATGTCAGGTACATTTACCTTGGACGCGCTTTTACTACACTAGATAAAAAAAAAAAATCAAATGTATTTGCAATGAAGATTTATTAAAAACAATAAATCACTCTGTCTTAAAGAACAATCTTAACAAAATAATTGAAAAAAAGGAAATTTTTATATTTATTTCATATTTCTTTCGTCAATTTTCTTACAATGAACAATGAATTTTTACAATGTATAAAAAAAAACCCTGAACGATACCGGTAAAATAAAATTTAACTTTTATTTTGTTAAGTGGAGAACCTAGACTGTTTGAAGGTGGACTTTTCCAATCAGAACTTTGACCAGCAGACATTCTCCAACACCATCAGCTCACTGACCGAGGAGTTCCTCTGTGACGTCAGCACCATCAAACCGGAAGTGATTCTGGCAGACCACATACAGGAGAGCCAGTATTTGATGCATACACGGGGAGCGTTGCGCTCTCTTGGCTATACCGGACATTTCAACAGTCTGCAGAACGGGCGGGGGTTGGGGGTATTTGTGAGAAAAGACATCGCAGAAAATTTACCGATTGCCCCTGGGACGGTTTGTCAGTCATATTTAGCTACATCCTAAAGATTATTTTCACGGCAATCTATGTACGGATTTACAAACTGTGTTAATCAGTGTTACTCCGGTTTCTGTGTGGACATGTTGAACTGTAATTTTTATCTCACTTGGAAAATACGTCACGTGATTAAACTCGGAGTTTTGGTTGGAGGGAGTGTTCGATTCATTTCACCATTGAAGTGAAGTGTATTGATGGTTTTGGATTTACCGGTGTTTATTAGATAGCGTGTGAATGGACATTTGTCATGACTTCAGTTAATATTAAGCTGTTTCCTTATATCAAAGGTATTCAAATCACAGACCTCAGATGCACTGCTTACACATCCATATAGCACCTTGTTTGCGGTTTCTGATATGCGTAAGTTGGTGTGTGATTTGATTACAATGAAGTAGACACTTCCTAAAAGGATGTTAGCCTTATATTGTATTGCCCCCTTTCTTGGATATTTTTGGGACAACTTGTAAAAACTATTTGAAAAAAAAATAAAACTATAAAATTCAATACAAAACATTGTTTATTTCTCTATCATAAAGGCAGATCTTTCATAACATTTTGTTATTAAACATCATGTACACACAACTGTAAATTTGGATAGTTTATAGTTGGTATTACATCTCATTTAATTTTTAATGGTTTGAAACATGAGATGACAAAGCTTGTAACAATGTTATTTGGACTTTTTCTCACTTTTTTCTCTTTTACGAATTTACCGTATGTATTACATGTAATAATTTATAAGAACTAATTATATATTAATCAATAGTTTCTGACTTTATTTTATCATGAAAACATGTAATTATGTATGTTAACTTGACACTTCTGTTAACAATTAGTTCTTTCCTTGAGTTTATTTTTTTCCTTGTTCTGCGTACTCCAAACTTCAGTTTAAAATTTTCTGACATTCCTCCAATTTCTGAGTTATGTTGTCATACACATACCTGCCAAAACAAATAAAAAAAATCAGAGAAATTTTATTGGAAAGTTTATGAGGCTATTTTTTTTAAAAAAGTTTAATACTGCCAAGAAATCTGCCAATGTACAAAATATTTTTTTAGACCAATAGTTTCATTATTGGTAGGTTAAAGAATTTGTTATCAGTTTTATAAAGAAGAAATGTTTCTTTTTGTTATCTTAAGACTTACAAACTAAAGTTCTCAATGAGTTGTCTCAATACATGTACAACTCCATCCTCTGATCAGGCTCAATACATGCATGTACAACTCCATCCTCTGATCAGGCCAAAATAAAATTATTGTTTGTTTTAATTGTCTCATTGAAATACACACACCCCAGCTGATAAAATTTTATTAGCAAAAAATAAAGAAATACGGAGATTTTTATTTTTCGCCAATTTTTAATTACTTAAACTTTAAGTTTGAAGAATAAAAAAAAATTTCCCTCCTCCCTCCCAGGTCTAAAAAACCCCAGGTGGCAATTCCAAACAAACATTTTTTTAAGGATGGCCTCAGAGATAAATTAAATAAACTCTTATTACCTTCTTTCTTCATCGTCTGGTGGATCTAAGATTTTGAAGTGTGTTTCTACCGCAACAAGGCATTCATGTAGACCCAAGGAACTTGATTTACCTATATTAAAAATATATCATACTTGTTACTCTTCCGAAAAAATGGTTAAGGAATAAATACCAAATATATAGAGAGTGACCTGATTTTAAATAGTAAAATTCATAGTAACTACAGGCAATAGGACTTTATGAAAACCCAGACCAGAAAATCATGTTGTGTATGGAAACTTTACCTCTTAAAACAACTCTCTAATCTAATGGACACATGCACTTGCCTTCTAGCTTGTTGCAAGTCATAAAAATTGGATAACTACTGAGTTAAATAAATACATAGTCAAATACAAGCACTGGACCCGTCAAACAAGCTCACTTAAATCTGTGTCATTTTTACAAACATAATATAAAATCCTAGCCATGGCCCGAAAAACTAAGACAAGTGCAAAGATCCCAAATTCCATTATTACAAAAGGGGATTTATAGCTCGAAAGTGAAACCATGATCAAAATGAGCTTCTCCAAGTTTTATGGCCCTGGAAGCTGAATTTAACACTGTTTTGCTTACATTTGGCAAAGGTGGTGACGAGGTGAATGCAGCCGTGAAGGCAGTGAAGATCTGGGGCGGGACAACTCTTGATTCTGTACTCCAACTCTTCCAGGAAATTACTGCAGACAGAGAAAGATCAGGTCAAATTGTGGTCAAAAAGGACATTGATACAATAGAATGTATTAGTAGAACAAAAACAGAGAGATTAAAACTGCAAGAAGATCATGTAAAATTGAGGTCAGAATGGACAGTGACACAGATTACACATGCAACTGTATTGGCAAGTTTTCCTTTAGGATGGTCAGTTCTTTTGATACATTAAAATGTATCCAGTGAAGGATTCAACTGGATTTTCACTGTAATTATAAAGATTTATGTACTCCCATATTTGTACATTTCTCAGCCATGGTTTTCAAAAAAACAAAATGTTCAAAACAAGATTGACTTCTTGTTTTAGTGAATTTGTTTTGCATTAAATTCCAGTATCTATTATAAACTGTAGTTTTTACCGTAACATTTTGGGTTTTTTGCTGATGACCCCGGTGAGGAGAGAGGATACAGGGGGCAGGCTGTCTAAGCTCTCTGTCACCCCCTCCAAAATGTCCTGTTAAAAAAAACATGATGGATGAAAAAAAAAATATTTACCTGCTAGAAGTTTATAGCAAACATCAATCTTACGTTTAAGATATTTAGAGATTTACACAAAGATACATGTACATAATATGTTTCTCTTCTTACAAAGTTTACAACAAAAATTAATCTTACTGTGTAGATATTCAGATTTTTGGCAAAAACAAGTTTTAAGCATTAATAAAATAAGCTTATATTGCATGACATTTTATCATTATTGATTAATATGTAAATAATTTAAAGCATTTTTTTTTTATAATTATGTAATCATCAAAATGTTAAGATCAGGTACAATATACAACCAATCGATAAAACCCTTGAAAATCAGTCCATTCTAAAGAGCTTCATAATTTATATATGCTTTATTTGGCTACATTATTATATTCACAGAGATTTAGCCTTTGACCTTGACCTGACCTTGACACTGGCCTGGGTCATCTCGTCCATGACGGTGGTGATTATGGAAGCTGTGAGGCTCTGCTTCAGTGTCTGCTGTCCCCCTCTGTTGTACACAGTGGTCAGGGTCTCTGTGACCGGGCCCCTGATATTGGCACCTATCTACAAACAGTAAACACACAAATGTGCTTTACTTCTTCATTTAACTCAAGTAGGGGGTAACAAGTTACCCCTGGGTTGTTTTCTTAATAATCAAAGAAAGATTTCTGATTTAGAGTGATATTAATAAGGAAAATCCCAATAAAAATATGGATAATTTTTTATTTGTTTTAATGAAAAAAAAATTTTTGAAGAATAACTACAATGTATATTAACTTAAATGTAAAGATTTTAAAAAATTACTCTGAATACTTACTGGGCTGCTGATTTACAAAGATTAACAAGTCTCAAAAAACTTCTAGGAGCCCAAAGTTTGTTTTTTTTTAAATAATTAATTGTTTTTGTTCTATATATTACATGTGCATACTAATATTAAATACATTACTAGTAATAAAAAAAACAAAATAAAAGTTAATCAAACCATGATGAATATCCTTATGGATTGTCATAAGTACAAATATGTTTACTTATATGAACTTATAGAATAGCGAAAATGTTCAATTCTGTATGAACTTTTTTATGACGTCACAATGATAATTGCAAGCGTTTGGCTTATTGTAAACATAAAATCTCGTTAATTATAACAGTTCTGAACGATTTGTCTTTTTCAAACGTAAATATAAGTAATAAACAGCAATGATAAAAAGTTCACCGGGATATGCAGTTACATGTAATTGGTACGTGATCAAATCTACTGAGACGTCATTCGGGGTTCACAGGATTTGATCACGTGACCAACCAACTTCATATCCCGGTGAACTTTTTACCATTGCTGTTTATTTCTTAAATATACATGGACATATCAGATATATGTGTGTTCTTTCATTGACTTGTTTCTGATCATACAGAGGAGTTCTGAACACCTGATTAGTTACCACTTTATCTGTGTCTGTGGTCTGTTGAGATTTCCTCTGAGCAGACATCAGGACGTCGGTGAGGAGATCTACAACCACCGAGCTCTGCTCACTGTCCTCCTCCTCCAAACTCACAACAAACTCGGTCACATGGTACAAACAGGAAGTGATGTCAGACAACAGGAGGAACTTCTCATCTAAAGAAAGAAATCTGCCATCTATAGAAGTAACTAAATTGAGTAAAAAAAATTCAATATTTAGTGAATGCTCTGTTCTTTGGAACTTTCATATGAAACACATCTTTGGTGTACAAGAACTTACAGTAGAAAAGAGATTGAACTGTGCTTACATGTCATGACATGTGTATAATTGGTCTCAGACTGATATAAAAAACATAGCAATAAAAATCATACCTGCATTAAGAGCATTTCTACAGAAGTTGGAAAGTTTCAACACAAATTCTGGAGTTCCCAGTCCTACCAACAAACAGTTACTGCACACTTGTAGAAAGCTCTGACAACAAAATAAAATAAAATGCTAAGTTAAAAAAAGCCCCTACTTTGTCTCAGTGTCACAACTTGATGGACTTAAACAACCAACCCTTAGGACCTGTCCACACAAGTCGTGTTTTGTTGCGGATGAAGAAACAGAGCGCTTCCTCTGACCTTTGCCCTCTTCATCCACCCCCACTAGGTTGATGTGCGGTAGAACTGTCTCCTCTGCCCACTCCATCACTGATCCCAAGGCCGACAGACCATCAAAGTCCTCCTGTCAATCAAAACATACCAGTCTCTTTTGCAGTACTGTATACTCAATCTATAAACCATTGCCAAACTGATCAGACCAAATGGCAGAATTTTGGTTTACTATTTGTCATTTTATGAGGAGTTAGGTTTCATTTTCATTTTTTAATGAGTACAAACTAGGGCTGTCACGGGTACCCGTAATAACCGAGAACCGCGGAACAATTTGTTCAGTTCGGTTTCGGTTCTGTTTTTCCGGATTTCAGTTCGGTTCCGATTTGTGTATTAGAATCCGTATTCTATGAAAAATGGCGTCGAAATATTGAAAGGCTCAGTAGTGTGGACTTTTTGTTTTTAATAAACATTGACATGTATACAACTGGCCATGTATAACGATGATTATTCACTCATCTAAATAAAAATATCACGCCATTTACCTGTGTAGAAAGGAGGAATACTAGTTCAATAAACAAAGATGGCGGCTTTGGACATTGAGCATGTTGTCAATATTTGTTAATAGAAATGTTCAGGTTAAGAATTTTATGGATTTAATAATAGTGAGATTGAATTAGGAAAGCCAGAAGTCAAATCCATGCAAAATAATGTGGGGGAATCTGCGTGGTTACAGAAAACAGAACACACATTGTGCATTACCTGCAACATAAAAATATACGAACATACATGTATCATTATACTTTACTCGTTTCAAATCATAACTAATACTTACTTTGTTAACATATTTGATTTATCAAATTTCATGTAACCATTTATTAAAATAAGCATCAAGATATATCTTAAAACGAAAAACATGTATTGAAAAATCGGCCACATGTTAATTTAACTTATAACTATCAAGAAAGGAACTTCATAATGAAAACAGAAGTTTACAATGATTTTTTTCAAATAATCCTTTGTAGTACATAAGGCTTTAAAAATGTTCAGTAAGTTTAATATAGTTTTTTTTTTAAATTTAATTTAAAATCATCAAATGTCTTCGAATTTCTAATCAGGAAACTAGTTATTGTGTTGAAGATTGTTAATATTAAAGAGTAAAGAAATACAAAAAACAAACGTTTAAAGTAACAAAAAATGAATTTGATTTGAAAGTTGACCCGAACCGAAAAACCCGAAACCGAACCGAAAATTTTATGACCCGACCCGACCCGAAAAATTTTTGGAACCGTAACAGCCCTAGTACAAACATATGCAGCTCTCTTTTACCAGTCAGTAGTGCATCCTTTCTCCTTGTTTACAAATCTTGTAAATTTTGTTTTGTAAGTTGTCTGAGTTTTTTTAAAGGAATAAATCTTCAGTGATGAAATCAATTCTGATTTCTTGGATTAAACAACTTGTGTAAAGTACTTTTGTCCAAACCTTTGCTTGATCCTGCAGGAGCAGTGTGAGTCTACAGTACATCACAAAGTACTGAATCAGGAGATCGTCGTTCAGCGAGTCACCGTTCTGGTCCAATCTATTCCCCACATGAAGCTAGAACAAACGAAAGCCGACATGTTTTAAGGAGGTTGGATCCTGCGATCATAAGTCTCTAAGTTTTTTTCTTAAGTATTTTTTAAAAAACTACATACATAGCTAAACCAAAATTCAAAACAAAAGTTTGGGGTCTATATGCTACTTTCGGTGCTACAGTGTATTTAATATGACCTTTCTGCACTGAAAGTGCAAATTGCACATAAATCGCTTTTTCCTCAATAAATTTTAATCGGAATAATCCATGGCATCAAATACAGATTTATTTTATTTATAATTAATAAAATTAAAATAATCATAAAGAAAAAGTTTGCAATTTCTTCACCTAATAGATATTTTGACCTTTTTGCACTGATAAAACGCTTTTTGTATCCATTATTGATTCAACATGCAATAAAATATTTAAAAGTCTCAAACTTTTTCTCAAATTTTAATAGACTTGTCAAAAATATCTTACAAATTCAGAAAATAAAACCAAAAGTATGGGTCTATGATGTAAATTTTGAGATATAGCATGAAATAAGCTAATTTTAGGCAAAAATTGGAGTTCATTTTTTCTTGACTTTTATGAAATATTAGTTAAATGTGCCAATATACGTCGATAGAGATATTGAAATATTGTTAAAATATGTTTTTTGAAACAACACGAAGATAACCCAATGCATAAACTAGCAGGAAATTTGGTCTGCACTGAAAATAAGGAAGCTAAAAATACAGTACTCTAAAACAACTGAGTTATGAAAAATGTTCATTTTCTTCCGCCACAAAATATAGTCCCTTACTTAACTTTGTAAATATGTAAATTTCCCTTAACTGTTTTAATTCAATATGGTTTATTTGGCATTGAAAATAGGAATTTACAAGTAGAATTTATATATGACACAGATTTTCCAGTCTAGAGGTGATCCAAAATGGCTTCCCAAAATCAGAGGAACGAACCTCTTTAATGGGATAAACAACTCATAGTATCTCAATCATCTCAGATGAAAGAAGACATAACGTAAAATTTTAAGGGGAGACAGGACACGTATCACGTGACTTTCATTGCAGTGATACTTTGATGTGGTAACTCTATTATGACGTCATAATTGATTTGATTGTATGATGCTATGATGTCATTTATCCATTATGACGTCATACAGGATTTGATAGACCTTTTTCCCGTACTCAACGGCTCTAAAGTAGTCATTTTCACAACATGAGATGGGGGAAATTTAAAATTTTAGTTTTAGAAATGTAAATGTATAAAATCATAAGCGGTTAATATAATCAGGTATATATTCTGATAATGATCCGTTCATGTTAATTGATAAATCTAAATAATGCATTACCTTTTTGATAGTTTAAAACAGAAATTGTTACAAAAGGTCATAATTCCAGAATAAGGGGTATGGGTGATTCCTATTGTAGTATCTCTCTTGAATGGCAAGAAAGTGGCCATGAAAATTTTATAAGTAATAAAGCGCATGCTAAGGTTGATATATGAAATTTTTTTCAAAAATTCATTGACAGTTTTTTTTGTGCCATCACATTTTGTTCAAATTTCGAATCAAAAACTTCAAAATTTGAAGCGCTGATTTGAGCAATATTTTGATAAAATTATGATATTGCTATATAAAAAGACCAATGTTGTAATTGATTTTGAAATTTGTTTCCATTCTTAAAATTAATGAATATAATTTGCATATAAATTCCATCAAATAAAATAATTATTGCAGAAGATTGAAATTGTTAAAAAAATTCATAATGACAGACAAGGGGGATAATTACTATCAAAATATCTCCCTTGCAAGGTAAGAAAGTAGTCATGAAAATAATACATGTTGTAGTGGACATTTTAATCTAGACGTGCTAAGAAAAGCAAAAAAATTTATTGACAAATAATTTTACACTGCAACGTCCTGTTCCCCCTTAAATCAACAAGAGATCTTTGTGAAACACTTATGCCCCCTCCCTTGGAGACCTTTGCGAAGAAAATGAACGGAAACTGCAAAATATTGGAATTTTTCTAAGTCCAAGGGGCATAACTCTGTCAAAAATTACTAAATCGTACCCAAAATCGAACTTGACCTAGATATTATTATGATAAATCTGTATACTAAATTTCATTTCAGTATGTACAACCCCTGCAAAAAAAATGAACGAAAACTGTTTGTGGACCGACTGACGAACAACAGCAAAGCAATATGCCCTCCCTTCTTCGAAAGGGGGCATAAATATTGGCCCGAATAAAGACTTTTCAAATTCTATCACAAAAACAATTCTCTTTAACCATGGACTCCTGTATCTGCTCTTGTATCTGGATCAATTCCCGGAGGTGGTGGCATAGGACCGCCGCCCGACACACTGGGTGGGTGATAAGGTAGGTTAAATAGCGGATGGCTAGAACCGGTCCATACTGGTTCTCCTCCTCCGCAAACGTCACCGACTTCCTCTTGTCTTTACCCTTCTGTTATAAAAAGACTACATTTTAAATAAATAATCAATATTGGAAAAACACCCAAACCTTTAACACATTAGGAACCAAGATTGTATATTGTAACCATATCAAATTTGAATGTGTATTCATTTTTAGGATTATTGGCAGAAAGCAGCTTCAGCTAGGCCTACCGGTGCATCCAGAAATACACCAACATGATGAAAATTCAATTTCTGACAAATATTTGTACAGGCCAAATATAATATGTTTACAGTATCAATGAAGAAACAAATTACATAATGCAACTGACAAACACTTTCCTTCATTTCTGACAAAGAAAACCCAAATTCAAACCAATTTAAGTTGTCACAGGTGACAATTACATGTATTTACCTGGCTGTACTTTTTTCCACCCATGTAGTTTATACAGTTATTTACCTTGGCTGTGCTCTCTTTCTTTCCACCCCTAAAGCCGGCTGAGATCCACTCCTGTAGAAGCTCCAGAAGATCGGCCATCTTGTTCCACTTACACTTGGCCTCAAGCAGACTGCCGTAGTGGGATTCCTCTGTTTCTGTCGTCATCTTCTTCAGCTTGGACAAACAGCTGCGGCTGTAAACAATAGGCTCTGAATCAACATTCATATACTGTAAACAACAGGCTCCGAATCAACATTCACATACTTTAAATAACAGGCTTAGAATCAACATTAGGCTCAGAATCAACATTCACATATTCATCTGATAGTTAAGTTATTGAAACAAAGCCTTGAACCTGACTATCTAAATCATCACTCGAACACTCCCCACCCTTCGGAAAAATTTCTGGATCCACATATAAACTGTTACTTTTTTAATATAAAAGTAATTTTATATCTTCGAGATAATATACATGTAGCATAAATTCAAAATCCACAAGCTTGTACTTTACTGAAAAATACATCCAAGTGATCATACATGTGTCTCATGGAGGTAACAGAATACATCCAAGTGATCATACATGTGTCTCATGGAGGTAACAGAAACAAATTTGTTCTTGGTTAATATTGAAGATAAATATTCTAGGAAATTACTTCCACTACTTTTAAGTAGACTCTGTTTCAGCAAAATGAAACAAACTACACTGTAGTACCCCAGTTTTCAGACAAAATCAAGTCTATTTTTCCATGCTACAGTGATTATTTTTCTTGGATGTGCATAAGAAAATAACTGCTGTCTATGGGGACAATAAGCTTGCTATTGTCTTCATGGCTGGTGAATAGGTGAACTACAATAACGATTACCTGAGTACAGGAACAGAACTTGATGGAAGGTGTCCAGCCAAAAGAATAACAGCCAATGAAATCTCAGGATCCTGTAACATCAAAATGTAACATAAAAATAACAGCCAATGAAATGTCAGGATCCTGTAACATACAAATGTAACATACAAAAAACAGCCAATGAAATCTACTGTAACATTCATATCAAGGGGTAAGTCATATCAAATGTATTAATAAGTATATTATTTTTTCATAATTAAAAAAAAAAATGTGTACCTTCATTTACATGTAACTTTTCATGTCAAAAATATAATTTTTCTGCAAATCACATACTGTGGAATCATTTAATTTCGTGGGGGTCAATTTTTGTAGATGGTGGGTTTGTTGCTTATTTGTGGGGATATAATTTCATGGATGTGTCGCTTTTTATTTTTGATAAGAAAGATGACTCTTTATAAATTTGTTTTCGTTGAGGATGTAAATTCGTGGGGGATGGCTACCAACAAATACCACAAAAACTGAGCCACCACGAATTCTAACGATTCCACAGTAGCTGAAGTCAATTATGATACAATTATTATAGTAATTGACATGGATTTGATGTGAATTCTTCATGAAAAAGGAACAAAATAAAGCGAGCCACTTTTCCCTACCTCCTCCATATCATGTCTTTCCTGATCCTACACTTACCTCAAATGTTTTTAACATCTCTGGCACGGCCAGGCAAAACTTCTGCTGAAGATCTTGCTCAATTTTCTTATGTCTAGTCTTTATGGGAAAAGCAAATACAAAATCATACATTTCTTTAAAAAAAATACTTCTTATAATGAGAATAAAAATAATTTAATTAAAATATGAAAATTGAGCTATTTCCCTTACCAAATTAATAACATAATAACCTGTTTGCTGTGCTATGTGTATATTTTGACTTTATAGGCTCGGGACACTAACAAGTAATTCTGTTTTCCTTAACATTACCTCCTGTAGTTTTGTGGAGATGTTGTACCACAGAATCACCAGGATCTCTATGAAGCCCTTCATCACTGCCGTATTGTGAACCGTCAGATCTTCCTCCTGGAAGCAGATATCATCTGTTGTAACCTATACATTTTTTCACATGAAATTATTTATCTTTAATCCTGCACTACAATTGACTTGATGTTATTGTCTTTCATTAAACCTCTTTGGTGTTCCGTGTATCACTCAGTGAGTCATCTCACCTCTTCACTATTTTGAGTATCACTCAGCGAGTTATCATGGGACTCCTGTCTTATCCTCTCGTCTCTGATACACTCCAAGATCTTCCTACACAGGGTTATCATGTAGTCAGCTGTTTACAACAAACGTAAATCATTAGTGGGATAAATCTAAAATGGCTACCAAAGACCAAATATAAACAGGTCCAGCACAATCTCCTGATTTAGCTATATAGCTTGAAAAAGCTATATAGCTTAATAAAGCTATTCAGAATAGCTTGATAAAGTTTTTTATATGCATTTTTTCACAAAAATATTAGTTATCAGAAATATACAAAAAATCGCAAGTTAATTACCGCTCATATTTATACCACGGACCATTAAAAAAGCAACCCTAATTAAATTTACTTTTAACACTGCTGCTTTTGAACACTTTTAAGCGAAATATATATTTCCATTGTTTGGGTAACTGTCCACCAACTTGTGTGCACTGAGGCATGGATAAGTATGATATCTTTACATTGTGCTGAATTATTACCAATCAATTATCTTGTTTACGATAACTAACCTTCTTTATATTTCATTCAAGAAGTAACTGTGAGGTTATGAATCAATTGCCCCAAAACTTTTAGAACTTTGAATGCAAAGTCTCTAAAAGAGACACAAATTGATGAGTAATCTTTACATGCATTGTTTACAAAACAGTTCAAAGTTGAAAACTATCACTGCACTAAAGTGCGATTTTGTTTACATGCAGAAAAAATACACATTTATGAAAATTGTATGACAAAATAGCTAAATCAAGCTATTCTGAATAGCTTTATTAAGCTACATAGCTTTTTCAAGCTATATAGCTAAATCAGGAGATTGTGCTGGACCTGATAAAATGGAGATGGAATGTTAAAGCTATAAACTGTCAAACAGTTTTTGAAAAAGTAAAGATTGTTTAAACCAAGTTCATACCAGAATTGACAATTTTCAGAGCAATTCAAATAAGGCATTATGAACAAGAAAAAATTGACAGGGTCAAATTGGGCCCTGTTGAGAAATTTCACAGGAAAGTGTCAAACAGTTCCCTTTTATACAAGAACTTAATTAACAGCAAGAATATAGCAGCCAAGGCATCCTTAGATTTCCCAGCCATTCACCTGTCTGTTGGAGGTCCATGAAGTGCTGGGCATTACGGAAGAAGACCCGGGCCGCCCCAGGGTTAGTCTGTATGAGGGCCACACAGCGGGGGATCTGTTCCTGTTCACTCTTGTCCAGGGGCAGAAAGCTGGGGAAGAGGAGGGTCATCAGGCGTCTTACCACTGGGGCGGTGTCCACTTCTAGACGGGCTAACAGGTGCTCCACTGGAACCACCTCCCAGAACTGTCAAAATCAATGGTTAATTAAATGAATTGCCATAATGGTGAAAATTTGCTTCTTAAAGTAATCCTCAGTTTTAAGCACAGTCAATATTTCTGAAACTGATCAGGTCACAAAAAAAAAAAAAAAAGATTTATAGTTCTTCAATGTAATGACTCCATAAGTGCAGTTGTACCTTGATAGCTCTGATCCCTTTGACCTTTAGGAGGAGGTTTACCATGGCGACTCGAACCTTCTCCGAGGTGTCGTGGATGTGGTTCTGTAGCTGTGGTAGGATAGGCTTCAGCATCAGGTGACAGAGGTGATTGTCCACCAGGGTGATCAGGCCCTGTAAAAGGGGGAATATAGCTTTGATAACATTAACTACATCAACTTATGAAAGGTAGGTCCTGTAAAATGTATCTTGTTTATTGATAAATCATAAGGAGACCTAAATTGTGTATTAAGAAATGAATTTAACAATTTTTCTATTAATCGACGTATCAAAGGAAAAACTGACCGTAAAACTTCATCAATGCGCGTAACTAAATATTACATTAAAATTTTGTAAACTGTGCTGGGTTAGATGATGAAGCAGAGCTCGATAATGTATATCTGTATGATTGGAAAGCACTAAGAGTTGCAAGAAAACTGAATTGGTAAAGAGAATCAATGGATCCTTGCATGACAAGAACACAATCAGAGCTCTCTATTTATGTTTTGTCTTCTTTGTTTATGTTGACCCCTGACCTTGACAACACTCTCTCTGACGTCCGCTGACGACGAATCAAACGCCAGGTCCTGGATCACCTTGGTGACGATGTTTTTGATGGTGACGGAGGGCATCAGCTCCCAGAAGAGGCTCATGATTCGGAACACCCCCAGGACGGCCTGACTCCTGACCCCTGGGACAGGATCCTCCAACAGCATCTGTAACATACTATACATGTAACTTTCTAATAATGATAACTTTGGAGGGATGGTTTGTCATAATGCATATGTATCATTAAAGTGAAATACATAATTCAACAAGAAAATGTCCAAGGTATACAGCATGATCACACAAGTTTTGTTATGAATATGCATTATTTTTACTGTAGGTAGAGATACACATCACTGCTTGTGTATTTACTACTGTACATCTTTATAGTGTACATGTATACTCATATGTACATCCACTCATCACTCAGTGTTAGTTCAAATTCACGCTCACGGATACATGTATTTTAACTTACGTACATGTTTTTCTAATGAACATTAGTCTATAAGTCATAAGATCCAATGCTGTACCAGTTTGTCACATTAGTTATTTCTTCAGAAAACCAAGAAGAAAATGTCCTTGTAACATTATAAGGCCATCAAAATTTATTGTTTGGTTCTCAGGCCCACGCGCATTTGATTTAACATTGCGCGTTGTCCATTTTTATCATTAAATGAATGAAATAAAATTTTGATGGTGCACTCGCTCACTCCCGGAAAAAATAATTCCCGATTTAGGACCGCATTTTAGATACTGAACTCAGTAAAACGCTTGACTAAATATAGAACATAATTGCAAACATCGTGATGATTCAGATTTTATTATGGCTGCCCAATCTAGATACGAGACGCTGTGTTTAGTTATGATCGCGACAGCAATAATTTTAGTTTTGGTATATGAAGAAGAACATTGTTAAACCTGAAATGCATATAGGAGGAGAGTTCCTGCAGCTTGCTCTATACTCAACATCCCATTATGCTTAAACACATGGCTTCCTCAAGCCTCGTAATTGTTGTGTTTCTTGAAGAACATGGTGACTTAATTATTTCATTAAGTTTGAGTTAATAAATCTGATACATTCATTGCAAGGTAACTTTTTATTTGCTTTTTGCTTTAAAACATCGCTTTTTCTGGATTTGAATAAGAATTGCACAATGTTAAAACTAGAACTGTCCTATTGGGACTAATACCCCCGCAAGGCTAATTTCAAATGGGACAAATAATTGAATTGTATAATAAAGGTTTGCGACACATAAATAAAAAAAAATTCTGGAATTTTTAAAAAACTCAATTACACATGTAGTTAACAAAGAAAAATTATAAAATCAAAATTTTCAAAACTTCACTGTAAATACATATGTATAACTGTAACACATTTACAAATTTATGTATCTGGTGATATTTTTTTATTTCATTGTTTTAAAGAAAAACCAACAAAGTGACAATAACCCCTCCCTTTGCAGTAAATGAAAATAGCCAAGCAATGCTCTTCTGTTGATAACACTTTGAATATCTTTCTAATCAGAGTCTTGACAGATGCAATTAGTTGTTTCAAATTTTCCTCACTTTCTCCTATGGTACAATGCAACTCACTATCAGAAAATTGATCCCATAGGACTATGATTTTCTTTGATGAGCTTGTTAAATTGAATAAAATCCCAAAACATTATCATAATTAGCATACTATGTAAAAATATGAAAAAAAGAAAATTTAATATTACAAACAATTTTAAAATTGCCAAAACACTACAATCATATCAGTAATTTTGAATTTCATTTAAATTAATGCCCTATAGGGTCACTTCATCAATTTACTTGACTAATAAATTTAAACAGCTTCTAAAAATAGCTACGGTAACTTCTTTATTAATAATGATATTATTTATTTCATTATAATGATAGAAACTTTTGGTTTACATGAAGCAGTATTAAAATAACCCCAAAACCACCGCCCATTTTACAGATTATCAATTTTCCCTAAACCCATGCTCCATCTAAACCATGGCTCAGATAATGGCCCCCTTGGGACAACTGAATTCAGCCACACTTGTCTTTGATGTTCTTATTAGCTCCTAAGAATTTATCAATGACAAAAAAAAATTTTGCATTGTCAGTTGATGGAATACTTATAAAAAATAAATTAAGTTAAGAAATAAAGACAAAAAACCTCCATCTGAATGTATTAATATAAATATATTTTAGAGTGTTTAATATTAATTAATTAATAAAGTCTGTAAGGATTACCTCCCTTACTTTTCAACATCAGTGTATAATATATAGAATAAGGAAAATGAAAACTGTCATAAAATCATTAAATCTTGTCTGATCTTAAAAAAAATTGCAGGTGCACATCTTCAGATGGTGTTCAACATATGTACAAATTTTCAGACTGTTCCATGCAGTAGTAAAAAATTCTATAGGGGGGACAAAGTTGCGTCTACAGACAGACGGACAGACGGACAGACAGACAGACGGACAGACAGACAGACGGACTGTATTAATATAAATATATTTTAGAGTGTTTACTATTAATTAATTAATAAAGTCTGTAAGGATTACCTCCCTTACTTTTCAACATCAGTGTATAATATATAGAATAAGGAAAATGAAAACTGTCATAAAATCATTAAATCTTGTCTGATCTTAAAAAAAATTGCAGGTGCACATCTTCAGATGGTGTTCAACATATGTACAAATTTTCAGACTGTTCCATGCAGTAGTAAAAAATTCTATAGGGGGGACAAAGTTGCGTCTACAGACAGACGGACAGACGGACAGACAGACAGACGGACAGACGGACAGACAGACAGACGGACAGACAGACAGACGGACAGGGTGAAACCAATATACCCCCCTAAACTTCGTTTGCGGGGGTATAATAAAAAGAAAAATACTGCATCCTTTTTTTATGAAACAAAAAGAAAACATTATCACCGCCCGACTGTTAAGTGAACATGTGGTTGCATTAAATGTAGCCCTTCTCAACCTACTCAGGTTTGCCCTTACCAGCAGGAGGTCAAACTGTTTCTGGAGCAGGGTGTCCTTCTCCTCCGTGTTGAAATCTGGGTCAAGGAGAGGGAAGGCGTCCACTAGTACCCAGGTAGCGTTACCTCGTACGTCAGGGTTAGCCACCTACAACAGAGAGGAAAATGTTCAACAGAGAATGACCCAAATCAAGATGTACAAATCAGATTTCTTTTTTTGGTTTACTTTGCTTTTGATCTCTTTGAAAAAAAATTGATATAAATTTTTTTTTTTTTTTTTATAATTTATTTCTTTTTTTTATTTATTGAATAAAAAAAAAATTTGATATAAAATTTATTTTCTTCTGTTTTGTTCATAAAATTTCAATTCTTTTTTACAGGTGGGGGGTGGGAGTGATAGTGGATTTTATCTTTACTTCAAATTTCTATCTAAGAAGTTGTGTGTATGTGTGTATATCATGCAATAGTTTTTGTGTAAGAAATATTTACAGAAGTGTATAGTGATTGCTCAATACGTCATGGCTGCATACAAACCTTTAGAGACCTCCAGAGGAATGGCTCGTACAGATTTAATAACATGGCATCCACCCCACTCTTCTTCTTTTGCTGATGGAAGTATGTCAAAACCTGCAGTACACAAAATACTCTGTACAAAATATCAAGTATGTATGAAATTTGGCTATAGTTGATTTTTCAAAAAGTTGTCATAGATTTGTATCAGTGCATTTCTGAATGTACCTATTTGCATACATACATGTATATGAATGACATGCTATGTAAGTGATTTGGCAACTGCTTTTTCTAAAAACACAATAGAATAGAACATGAACAGAATACGCAGTCAAATGTTATACCTTTACTCATACCTACCGTAAAGTCGCGTGTATAACACGCACTTTTTTCCAGCCAAACTTTGATCAAAAGTGGGGGGTGCGTATTGTACATAGGACCAAAATGTTACCCCATTTTTTCAAGCTCTGATTCTTGATACCACGGGAGTAGTGACTGCGTGTTATGCAAGTTGTATGAGAGTATACTAAATTTACTGAGTCAGAAATACCTTATTCTTAATTTAATTTCCATGTATTGAAATATTTATCCTCTCTAAACACTATTCCTTGCATCAAACAAGTTTAAATATCACCAGTGTATTCGCCATTACGTAAGCAGCCACCTGTTGACTCGGCGCATGGTCAATGTTTGTTTAACAATTTCCCGTGTCAGAAGCATGCACCTGTCTTGTGTTGGACTTCACAGGGTGTTTTCAGGTGCATGAAGATTAGCAATTATAATCATTTTATTTAACTTGATTACTTTGTGTCCAGTTATGCAGTTAAACATTATTGCTTTACATAGACACTGCTAAAAATACATCGATCATTTGTACGACTTGATAATGACGATATACGACATACTTACGTTTCTTCACAATGTTTATTTAACAACAACCAAAGAATTTGACTATAATTAATCAATTAAATAAATAATTTCTCTTGATGTTGTTTTTGTTTATATCTGCAAACATTATTACTTTTATGCACTAAGCTTGGTTGCCGTCCTTCTCTACATATGCTGATCTTCATCTTCTCCGCTGTTGTACAAGAAACTGTTTCTTTACGAAGTGTCAAATGATATTTGATACCGCCCATGTAAATCATACCGTCCTTTAAATTTTTAAGTAAAATTTTAAGAACTTTGACTCTAATATCGCTTGGGCCATGTTCCGATCACGAAATTACAGTAATTGCTCTTGGGTTATAAAATTATTATTAAACATCGATAGTTTTGGGGGAAATCGCGGCCGTTGATTTTGCCATGTTTTTGGTGCATATTATACATAGGACCTGCTGTTTTTTTCGCGATTTTTTGGTCAATTTTGGGGGTGCGTATTATACACAAGTGTGTATTATACCCGATACTTTACGGTACCTGTCTGAGGGCTGGGGCCAGAGACTTCTGGGCGTGTACTGTGTGGTTCATCAGATCCTGTAGACAGTCATTCTCTAGCTTCTGTTGATGTAAAAAAAATTAACACTTAGTATATGTATAAAACATCATCAAACCACTTACACCTCCTTAATTAACATATTCTCAATTAAAACAAATAATAAAATATGAATCAATAGCGTTTCTTACCAGTTTGTATCAATATGTATGGTAAAATATATGTAATTGTATAATACTTGAGGAATATTGAATTTGAGGTCTTGGTGAAGGCCAAAGTCAGAAAATAATCACACTGTTAAATTTTTTTAACTTCTACATACATTGTATATTTGCATGTTGATTTATAAATATATCCTGAATAGCTTATTGAGACTGGGCCAAGCACAAACTGTGACAAATAGCAGAAGGAAAATTGACACCAGACAAAATAAACACTTTAAATGCTTTAATGAATCATATATAACAAACAGGTTCAAGTTTTCTTATCTGCATCACGCCATGAGGTGGGATCAACCATGAACCTGGCCTTACCAGGGTCTTATTTACTCCTAAAAACCTCCCTAACTCCAATGCAGGGTTGTTTCTCTTACCTCAGTGAGGTTGGATCCCATGGACCAGGCTCGGAAATACACCTCCCCAAATCTCTCTAACCAGGAGCTACATTGAAACACCACAAAATTAAATTACAATAAAACACACACACACACATATGGTGAAATAAATCCATCAATCAACTTGAATCAAGATGTTTTTCTACCCAGATTTTACTTTGGTGCAATAAACATTTCTTTTTCCACAAAAATTGTTTGAATATATGATTTTTACCTCAAGCTTTTGCTCCGATTTTTAACGGTATACATAAGGAATGTATTTAAAAAAAAAAATCGTATCATCTGACATGAAAGTATCCGCTTTTACAATTGTTTTAACCAGGGAGCCGAGATAAAAAACTGTTATCAAGATTTTTACCTAGTTGATGGATAGATGTGAATTTACCAAGATTTTCACCTTGATGTAAAGATGTGATTTTATGCAGATTTTTACCTGGGTGCTGTGGGGATGTGATTCTTGATACACTTGTGAAGACAATCAGTCAAGGCACCATCCAGTGTCAAAATGAAGCCCAGAAATCGACGACCCTGTAACAGTCAAAATGACTTGTCATCACTCAACCCTATTATACTATACATGTTAAAAGCAGCAAAGCAGACTAAATTTAAATCATTGTAGCACAGTTATGATAACAAAGTCCAAACCTCCTCTGTTCCCAAGTAGTTGTTATTGACAACGGTCTGCTGCAGAAGATCAAAGAACAGGGAACTACTTTCATTGGTCATGTCCACCAACTCCAGGGCTGAGTGAAGCGCCCACACTCTCTTTACACTGCTTACACTCTGCCAAAAAGATTTGCTATGATAAGTTAAGCAATTAAAACTAGCCAGAATTGGGCATCTCATAAAAAATACAGCAAAATTTAACTTACAAGTTAAACCTGTAAAAAAATTAATCAACACACTTTTGTAATACATGCACACACAAAATTTGCCTCATTTAAGTCCAATTTATCAAAAAACAAATATAAGGTCTAAAAAAAAATAATGGTAAAAAGGAGGGTCGGTCGGTCGGAAATTTTCTTTATTTTTTCAATTTTTTTTTTCCTTTAATCTTGCAGTATCCATACATGCCAGTTGGATACTGACACTGCTGAATGGTATAAAATGAGAAATACTTTTAATATCATTCCCAACTATTAAGCTGGTCTAAAGAAAACACAAAAAGTAAAAGCTAGGGTCGGTCGGGAAAGCGGAAACAAACCATTTTTTTTAGGCCCCTAGCATTAAATAAATAAAACAAAGAATTTCTCAAAAAAATTTCTAATCATAAAATCAAAACAAGAAATTAAATCTTCACAGAATGCAATTTTTCATGATCACTTTTATTATCAGTCACCACAAAGCATGACTTTCTTATGCAGCCAGCTCAATCTCAAATAGATACACCTTAGACTTACCCCCTTGGTGGACAGACTTCTCTGTAACAAATAGATGAGGGTGTTAGTGACCAGGTCAAACCGACCCTCCAGGCCCAGCCTCCACCACTCCTCAAACAGCAAGGACACACTGTTTCTCAGTCGGTCAGCCGAATCAGGCATGTGTAGGAGGAGCTCTGAGGACAATGGTCAACATCAAATTAACTTCAGACAAATCATATTTATTTGAAATCCTGTCTTTTATAAACACAGAGGTGTCAGAGAGAGGGAGGGGGGAAGAGGAAGAAAGAGAAATTGTACAAACAGTATATATAGTTAGTATATATTATCTAATAATGCATTAATATTTAATTTTTACTGATATTGACAGTGAAATCATATCTCTATTAAAAAAACAACCCCAGCTTGTTGTGATTCTGGAAACAGAGTTGCCCCCCTCCCCCCTCAATAACAAAATGATAAAAAATCAGGGCCTAATTGAGGCTTTTAGGTACAGGGTCCTGAACCCTTTCAATTGGGAATTTTTCATTATTTTTTATTTGCGTATTACACATATTTATTTGATAATTAAATTAATGCTTTCATCATAATAAATTACACTTATCAGAACACTCACATATTTTAATTGACATATATAAGGATGTCTCACTCAGCATAGTTACAAATTCAGCATCCTATCTTTACAACACAAAATGACACAGTTATTTTTGGAATTTTTGCAATTAGACTTTGGGAAAAAACAGACAATTTTCAATTGGGAATGGGGGTCCTTTAGGACCCGCATGCAAAGGATATTATCATGATTATGCTCTAAAAAATGTGATTGTGATATTCAGATAAACAACATGAGTAAATAGTTCATTTAAAAAAATGACTCCATGTTTGTTTACATGTGTTAGAATGAGATGCATACATGTATATACATGTACATGAAATAGAAGCTCAAAATATGTGCTGCATGATTGATAGACTTTTTCAATAAGATTACCAGTAATTTAGTTATTATTTTCCCACTGACCGTGTAAGACACAGGCTGTAGACATGAGGTCTGGTGATATGTGGGGGGAAGTTTGTCTGATAGTTGTCTGTGCCAGCATCACAAAACACTCCATTGTCTCAAGGACCACCCGCATCTCCTGAAAATAATGACTCAATCTGTATCAATAATTACAACTAAATAACTACTCAATCAATACAAATAATTACAACTCCACTGTCATTTCATAACCAATAAGATTTATGCTTTAAAATTTATCACAAATAATATTTTTTGAAAGATGTTATCAATTGAAAACTGTTTCAGAATATGAATTTATTTTTTAGCAACAAGAGAATTAACAGTGTGAAACTTGAAAGGCCACCAAGTTTCGATGCAAGGGTGACAGATTTTCATATGATATTAACAATATCAGTGTCTTTTCCCAGTCCAGCCATATATTTTCATTACATTTTTATATGCACAAAGTCATTCCTCCTTTCCTAGTACTATATCAATATATGACTTAAGGTGTTAGTATATATATAGTAACAAAACCCATCACACACACTCTCTCCATCCGCCTTTAATACCCACCCCTTCCAGTCGGTCATCTTGGGCCAGGTCAAGGGTCAGGAGGGTGGTGGCACACATCTGATTGACACCCACCCACAACTCCTCTGTCTGCTTCTTAGTGTAGCCATCGAATATGTCTGTCAGGTTTTTCTTGTGCTAAACAAATGATGCAAGAATGCAAGAATTACTTATTTGAATATTGATTGGAGTTGAGGGCAACATTAATAATATTAGCTCCCAAAGGACGAGATTATGGTAGACTCGAAGCAGACAGCAATATATAATCGTACCAAGGGGGCAAATATAATCAATATTGCCCGAAAACACGGTCAACATTTGTTATATGAAGAAATAAACCTAAAATAAAGAAATGATTTGAAAACAGAATGCCGTAATTTTCTCAGCTTAACATAGAATTCATATACAATTTCACACAAAGTCTATTTTCAGATATTACTGTCTGCATCAAAAGGTCACTGGTAATATTCCGTCACCCGTAGAAAATAAGCTACAGATATCCTTCCTTGTTTTACTTCACAATAATTCACAAATCTATCCATTATGATAGCAAATCTTTGAATATCGTGTAAGTGGTTTACTTGCCTTGACTCATAGCAAATTATGACATGACAATGTTTAGGAGTCGCATGCAACGTTGAGTTTAACTTTTGCTTATGATTCGAGTAGGCAGGAGGATCCTACTTTTTTCAAACCATAAAATCTGCACTCGGTTCAATGGTCACACCGTTTACATATTATAGTGAGAATATACAGTATACTACTGAATATATCAACTGTTATTGTTTGCTTTATCTATAGTCTGTCCCAAGTTATTGCTTCCGTCACTTTTTGATGATTTTTAATAAAAATACACATAATTGTGAAAGAAGTACGGTTGAAAACGATGAAATGTAAAATATCCAAGATATCTGCGTTGACAAATTATCTTTTTTCACTCATAAAAGTTTACAGGAACGAAAACTAATTTCTTACGGAGATTTATAATGGGAAATGTTTACATCTTTTCTCCATTCGGAAGTTCTCGGGACACCTCGCACAATTTTTAACATTGTCATCCGGGCTTATTAATGGCTGATGCAATGCAAAATCCTTGTAGACTTTCTATTTTGGGATGTGTATTGAAACCTGAAGCGGTAGAAGGGGCGTTTCAAAACAGATAATCTGGACATTTTTCATATTAGTGGATGAACGTAGTTTGAGCACAAAGGTGTTTATGATTATCGAAATATCAAGCGAAAAGTGGTGGAAGCAAAAACCCGGGACAGAGTATAGTAAACAGATTCTTTGTCTGCATAGATTATGATAGAATGTTCTATCGTTAAAATGACAGATGTCCTACGGAGCGTAGCCTGGTCACGGTAAGATTATTCTTTCTATTGTCTTCAAGGTTTGTCTAACGACTGAAGTTTTAATTTCTTATGTGCAATCTTCAAATACTTATTTTTAGATATAACCATGGTCTAACAATGAAAATTTATAATACTATGATTATTTTACAAGGCCATGAGAATGAATGACACGGCAATCATGCAATGCAAAGTAAACCAATCTGGTATATGTGAACTTACGTGTGAAACAAAAGTCAGCAGTTCTTTGGAAGAATTTCTAGACGTAATGTGTATCAATTCTTCTCTCTTTTCCATACTCTAATTTTATGCTGTCGTCCAAATAACTTGTTCTTTAAATATTGCGCGCTAACTATATTTATCATATCCGGTTGAATACCGAGCCCGATCTTTTAGGGGCGAATTTTAAAAATTTATTCTCAAAGAGTCATATTCCTCCTCATTGGATAAAAATATTAGTTACAAACATCAATATACATGTTTTTGTATTATTTACAATAATATGTTTTACGGTGCGACCGTTGGGGCGAGCGCAGCATGTGATCAAACAATGAATTATGATAAATCAATAAAAATAAAATTAACAACGTAATAAATTTGATTGCAAAATAAAATAAAACATACCTATTTTTCAGTAAATTTCCATTATCCATAGTTTATATGATTTCTTATGTTATAAGATTTTTTATTTATTTATTTATAAGTAGAACAATAGTTTAATCTCAGATACAATGTTGTTGAATAATAAAGATTTTAATATAAATGTTCATTGCACTGTATCTCCTCTTTTAAAGTAATTGTAAATTGTAACGTCAGTTCATCCCCTTTTTTGCAGTCGACATTTTTCTTATTAATTATTAATCTTTGAAAATTTACGCTTAAAAATATTTGCTTATCATATTAAAGGAACATGGAGTTGACCCCCCCCCCCCCACTTGGGATTGGGAGCATGTAAAATAAAGAAACCATTGAACTGCAAAAGAGCTGAAGGATTCGAATTTTGAGAATTATCATTTTTTTCTTTTTGCTTGTAAAGATGGATGAGGCTGTCATCCACCCCCACCCCACCCCCTTTTTAAAAAACCCGATGCTAAGTGTACGTTCCTGGAAATTACCGTAATTATAGTTAATAAAATAAATGTGAGCATTCATCCAAATGAGTGCAAGTTACAACTGTTTCCTATATCTGAAGAAATGTCCTCATTCTTTAGCATTGCAAGATTTTGAGAGGATTTTGGTAATTTCAGCAGATTTACAATAACTTCAGTTAGAGTAATTTCCCCTTATTGTGACGTCAAAGTTCACGTTTAAGTGTCGTCTGACTCTTTAATCTTAAAAGTACACATCTTATATACTTCTCAAAAGTTTTACTTTGATTCTCGCGAGAACGTGAGGACTTGGAAACTATTGGTACTATGAATTGTGAGGACGCCGAAAAAATCTATCGGATCAATGTGCAAACCTTTGTGACGTCACTCGATTATTTTTTTGATTGAGAGTGTACTGAGGTGAACTTTAGAGAGAGATTACAGGGAACTACTGGGACGATTAAAACAATGCATTACTGGTCCGATTTACTGACGCTGAATGAATGTGCAACTGGTCCGAATTTTCTATTCTCACACACCTTGCCGGTAGAGCTCGCTTAATTCGCGCCGGCGAGCTGCGCTCGCTAAAAAATAACCGACAATCTTCCATTTTCTAATCCCGGGGGAGCACCTTAAAAAACCTTCTAATTTCCATTTTTAGATGATTTTTTGAAATTATACTTGTCAAGTTGACCATGTTTACCTGGGCCGATTTCAAAAAATGTCTAACTTGAGCATGTTAAGGATACCCGAAAAAAAGGTTCAAAATATTCATTTCTATTTTTTGTTACATGTTCATAGTATTGGCTGATTTAAAAACCGCATTTTAGAACAAAAAATTCAAACAAGAGGCCCATGGGCCACATCGCTCACCTGAGGAACAATAGGTATGATGAAATCAGCCTATGGAGTCATAATACAAACTATCTGGACAATGTAGTTTAATACATGTAGATCCTGTATAAATGAAAATTCATTTCCCCCCTGGATATTCTTATTTTTATTATCATTAGTCCCTTTTCTAACAGGATGATTTTATAGTCATAACACCAGTTGAGCACTGCAGTTCTCAAAAAGATCCTAAACAATTGTTTATGTATGGGATATAAACCTACATCAAACTCTGAACCCCTTGTGAGGCCCAAGAATCATCAAGGGGCCAAAGTCTAAACAATTTTAAAGAATCACATGTCTGATTAGTTTCTGAGAAGAAGATTTTTAAAGATTTACTCTATATATTCCTATGTAGAAATTCAACACCCAATTGTGGCCCCACCCTATTACCGTGGGTCATGATTTTCACAACTTTGAATCTACACTACCTGAGGATGGTTCCACACAAGTTTCAGCTTTCCATACTAATTAGTTTCTCAGAAGAAGATTTTTAAAGATTTACTCTATATATTCCTATGTAGAAATTCACCCCCCCCCCCAATTGTGGCCCCATCCTACCCCTGGGGGTCATGATTTTCACAACTTTGAATTTACACTAACTGAGGATGATTCCACACAAGTTTCAGCTGCTTTCCTGGCCAAATGGTTCTTTAGAAGAAGATTTTTGTGATCGGCTTCGGCCGATCACTGTTGTGTCCATATGAGGCATCCGGCAAATGCTTCCACGTGCGCACACATTCCGCTTGCATAAGAAGTTCTTATAAAAACTTGAAGTTTGGTTTAGTATTTATATAACATTTTACTCGGTTTTATTTCAATTCATTTACCTTAAGAGATGCAAACATTCATAAAATACAGTTCGACCTGTTAATTCAAGAATGCACATTTTGTCTCACGCGTAAGAATATCGATCGAAAGATTCATTCAGTAATGCAGTTGACCTCGATGAACTGACCTCAATCATAAGAAGATGCTCCATGAACTGACCTCGATCTATTGATGTTGCATAATAGTAGCTAGGAAGACGGCTTGATTAGTCAGCCCGCGGGCGGGCTATATTAAGTTAGGATGAAACTTCAATTGCGCTTGCGTAAATTGGAATTCTGGGAAGAAATTAGACAGTTTGTGTTAGAAAAATTCGAAGACGTTATGAAACCGGTCAGTGTCTAGGTCAAACTGCGCATCAATGTATTAGAAGACTGTCAATGGGTATCGTCTGCAGCCACAGTCCGGAGTCCGCGTATATCTTCCCAACTCTCTTGTAGTTTGCCACAAGACCATGAAAATCAGAGAGCTATGTCTACAAAATTACAACTTTAGGTATTAAGTAGGTGCATGTGCAGTCATACTTTGCATGTACACCGCTACACGCTTCATGTACAGCCATAATAATAAGGCTGCAAACTAAAATCCGCATATTATTTTTGTTCTGGAAACTATTTATCTAGTATTTTAATAGATTGTGTATTCACTTTTGCCCTTAAATTAAAAATCCGCTGGCTGACTTTCTTAGCTTTTTAAAAAGCTAACCTTGTTTATATACAAGGTTACGTTATAATGCGACCTCAATAGCAAGTTATGATGGCATTCAATGTTTTTCAGTCGCATTAAATTATTTTAATTTAACTCTTTTTTTGTATACGTGTTAATGCTCTTTGAAGAGCCCTACTCAGTATTCTGAAGAAGAAGACGATACATTAACATTTAATAATTACGTTAAAAATATAAAATTAGACAAGGAGTTTACGAACGGCTTTTCCCAAATTTATTTAAAAATTAAATTTGTTGACGGTTTATAATAATGAAATTATGGTGTACAGATTCAAAATATTCTATATTTTGTAAAAATACAGTACTTATTTTATTATTTTACATCAAACTGATCATGTTGATTGCTTCTAGCTATCAATATATCATTATTGCCGATCATTCCTTTAAAAGGAATACTTGTTAAAGATTTACTCTATATATTCCTATGTAAAAATTCGACCCCAAATTGTGGCCTCACCCTACCCCAGGGATCACAATTTTTACAACTTTAAATCTACACTACCTGAGGATGATTCCACAAAAGTTTCAGCTTTCCTGGCTGATTTGTTTCTCAGAAGAAAAGATTTTTAAAGATTTACTCTATATATTCCTATGTAAATATTCAACCCCCAATTGTGGCCCAATCCTACTCCCGGATGTCATGATTTTCACAACTTTGAATCTACACTACCTGAGGATGCTTCCAAAGAAGTTTCAGCTTTCCTGGCCAAATGGTTCTTGAGAAGAAGATTTTAAAAATTTATTCTATATATTCCTATGTAAAAGTTTGACCACCCATTGTGGCCTCATCCTACCCCCGGGGGTCATGATTTTCACAACTTTGAATCTACACTACATGAGAATGCTTCCACACAAGTTTCAGCTTTCCTGGCCAAATGGTTCTTGAGAAGAAGATTTTTTAAGATTTACTCTATGTAAAAATTCAACCCCCCATTGTGGCCCCACCCTACCCCCGGGGGTCATGATTTTCACAACTTTGAATCTACACTACCAGAGGATGCTTCCACACAAGTTTCAGCTTTCCATACTAATTAGTTTCTGAGAAGAAGATTTTTAAAGATTTACTCAATATATTCCCAAACCTCTCTCTTGACTCCTTACTAACATTCTTACAGAAGTTAAGGAGAAGCTTCAAGAGTACTGTACAACAATCTACTCCAGAAGTGGTGTGAATCAGATGTGGATACTAAAAAACTCTAAAGAATTATTGGAAACTTTGAGGTCACAAAATTTTACCAAAATCAATAGCATCAAAACGTACGATTTTTCAACGCTTTATACAACCATTCCCCACGACAAATTAAAATCCAGACTTTTTGATATTATCGACAGTTGTTTCTTCAATAAAAATGGAAGTCGTAAAAATGCTTACCTTGTCATTGGAAATCTAAAAAAACTATTTTGTTAAAAACCATTCTGATTGCACACACAAGTACTCTGAAGTTGACATTAAAAAGATGCTTGAATTTCTAATAGACAACATCTATGTAGTTTTTGGAAATCAAGTCTTCCAACAATCTGTTGGAATTCCCATGGGTACCAATTGTGCCCCATTGTTAGCAGACCTATTTTTGTACTCTTATGAAGCAGAATTTATTCCAAAACTTGTACGTGAAAAAAATAAATCACTCGCTGTGGCCTTCAACTCAACATTTAGGTATATCGACGACGTATTATCAATTAACAATTGTTATTTCCATACTTACGTCGACTCGATATATCCCAGTGAACTTGAAATAAAAGATACCACAGAGTCAGCGTCATCTGTTTCATATTGGATATTTTACTGGAAATGGACATTGATGGTAAACTAACAACAAAACTTTATGATAAACGCGATGACTTCAATTTTTCTATAGTCAACTTTCCCTACTTATGTAGCAATATACCTTCATCACCTGCATATGGTGTTTTTGTCTCTGAGTTAATTCGACACGCAAGGGCATGCTCTTCGTATGAACAGTTTCTAAGACGAGGCAAGCTACTGACAAACAAGTTGATAAAACAGGACTATCAACAGTCTCGTTTAAAGTCATCTTTTCGTAAGTTCTATGGTCGATACGACGACCTTGTCAGCAAATACAATCTTCCACTGAGTCGCATGCTGACTGACGTTTTTCATACTAATTGTTAGACCATAATTAATTACCTAATTGTCTACGGACTTTTACGGTTTTTATTTTCCCGATTACGACAAAGGGCACACGGCGGGTGTGACCGGTCAGCAGAGGATGCTCACTCCTCCTAGGCACCTGATCCTACCTCTATCTTGGAGGTCCGTGTTGCTCTGCTTTGAATTTGTATTTCGTTTTATGGATTTTTGAGATGGTTGACGGTTTGTTATTGTCATTTTTTCATGTAAAAATTTGACCACCCATTGTGGCCTCATCCTACCCCCGGGGGTCATGATTTTCACAACTTTATATCTACACTACCTGAGAATGCTTCCACACAAGTTTCAGCTTTCCATACTAATTAGTTTCTGAGAAGAATGGAATTAGAGTCTAACATCATGATTATTTCGTGCAGTCAGTGATTTTTCTTAGGTCGCTGTAAGTTTCGACTAATCGATAAACAGGGCGTGTAGATTTCAGTCTGGCTGTTTCTGTAGAGCTATGGATTAAATACAAGTATAAGTTTCCGTAGGAAATAGAGGGAATCATACTCGGTAGATGTAAATATATTCAAAATATTCAATTGGGATGCAAGAAGGGATACATATGTTACATTAAAAGTTTAAAATCAAATATTTCCAAACTTAACTATAACAATCTGATTATAGATTTAAAAAAAAGTTCCAGCTGCTATGAGAACATAAGTTGATTTTTTTTCTCAGTTAGATAAACGTACGTAATTGTCTGTAAAAAAAACCCACCAAAAACCCGAGATTCTTTTATATAACAAAAATAGTAATCCCATTGACACTATAGTCTTCGATATCGACTTTACCTAATCTCCCGGCAAATTAAATAATTGCTGGACAATAGAACTTTGAAATGCGAAATTATCTTAACAGCTATATACGTGTGAATGTTTATTTTTCTGGCATGTCATTACAATCTCTTTGTCATCGAAAAAAAACAATACCGGTCAAAAAGTAATGTAGGAATGAATGGTTTAAGATCTGGAGGAGTGTGGTTGGGCTAACTGTGCTGGAACCCCGCACATTAGCATAGAGTGCGTTATGTTGGTCTGACTGTGCTGGAACACGGACGCAAGTTAGTGGAGTGTATGTGTTATGTCGGACTGTGCTGGATATCTGCACGCTAATATCGATTTTGTGTACAGAATTATATCGGACTGTCCGTGCCGGAACCTCCGCGCGTTTTTATAATAAATAAAAGATGTCATCTCTGATCTCCGAGAATGAGTTTCATTGGAATACAATGTACCGGTATTGTCTAACTTAATACAACTTGTTGAACTTTTGTTTCGTTTTGGAGTTTTTATTCAGCGTAAACTTGAGCGAGTGTAACGAATTGAGCTTTCCTCTGAATTCAACATATGGATTTTAAGAACTTTTAAATTACAATTTACAGTTTACAATACAAATCGAATACAAGATACGTTCGTGAAAGTTGGGTAGTATTTTAGTAGAAAGCCGAGTGTCATTCTACCGGGCTAACCACAGCTTCACAGAAAATTCACGATAAAAACTTTACACTTAAAAGTTCATTTGTGAAACATATTTATTACACATTTTATGTCTTGGTAACACGAAAGACAAAAATCCTAAGACACGTTTCATATGTGAGAACAACTTTTAGTTATATTTAAGGTATAAGTTATTATTTTATTGATGATTTTTAACAGGTTTATTTCAGATCTTTTAAACAATATATATTTTTGGCATGAAAGAAAACTTTATCACGAATATTTTCGATTTAATATCATAAAAGTTTAATTTGGGACACGAATATTCGCTAAACTTGCATCTAAAAGTTTGAAAATATCGATTATAACAAACCATGTGTTTTCCAACATGTGATGTCAAACTAAGTTCGCACAGTATTTGACTCAGTAGATTATTCAAAGCCTCAACATTATTTTCATATATCAAATTATTTCTATGACCGCAAATAGACATTTTTTTTAAAAATCTACCCACCTACATTTTTTACCTGCTCCTAAAAAAAAAAAGGGGGGGGGAGGGAATTTCATCGAAATCCAATATCTATATACATGTAATTTTAATAAAATTGTTGCGAGAAAAAGTGGGCGTGGAAAGTCAGAAAGTTAGCGTTCCCGAGTTATTTGAGAAATTTCAAATGTTCGTTATACTTTACTTTGAAATAGTTACAGCCTCAATTTCAAAATGGCGGCCGTATGCAAATTAGACAAAAGGGACTTATTTCTCCATATGAAAAACTCGGGACAGAGTATACCTTCATATCCCGCATGAATCACCGAAGAAAGCATTATATTGTTTATTTATACATCTTTCTTTTAACAAATGAATAAATTGATCGTAAAAAGTAGATAAAAGTAACTAATTATAATTGTTAATGAACAACAGTTCGCTAGGTGAATAAAATAGCGAAATCGTTTAAAATAGGATTTTAGTCTGACATTATAATGATCATTTCGTGCAGTTCATGATTTTTGTTAGGTTGCTGAAGGTTACGATTGATCGATAAACTGGTTGGAACTGGATCGTGAAGATTTCAAGCCCGAGCTGTTCATAACGTTCAGTTTTCTTAAGAAATAGAGGTAATCATGCATCTATATTGTTTTAAAGTATCATGATATATTTCTTTGTTCGAAAATGTTGAATCAACGATCACTGGCACAACAGAGAGCACTCAATGTTTAAAATTAAAGGCATATGTGGAGAATGTTTTTAAAATCAAGTTCTACTAATTTGTCCAGATATTTTGTATTAAGCTAGATAAAGCTGATTTCATTAGAGTTCTGGCTATTATCGATCGCTTATAATATCCTTAATGGATATTGCTTTTACAATTTTTATAAACACATTTATGATTCCGTCTGTTTTCCGACTGTCAATACCCACCATTTACCGAGTAACTGACCGATTTGCTGACTGAATGATTATATTTTTTCGTTTTTGTCTGATTGAAACCTCTCTGATGTTAATTTGCTAACCTCCTTTTTGTTGTCTGATTTTCTCTTTATTTTCGACTGACACACTCCTCCGAGCGATTCCTCCTTATATTCATTATTCTATTTAAAATAACTGTATCATGTTACTGTTTACTCCTTCTTTAATTACGTCGTCTTACCAACTATTACACCAGAGAATCAAACATTAGGCAATGTTTTGTTTTAAATTTTATTAAAAATGGTGAAGTGTTATTATACAAAATCAATATTAGTTAAAGGAGATCAAATATAAGCATAAGGATTAAAGCAACTCAAACTTTAAATAAAGCAGTGTCGTTCCATAGTACGTGCACAAGAGTATGTGATTATATCCAATTGCAAGAAAAAATATATCAATATTTAAAAAAGAACATAAGTTAATAAAACATGTTCACTTGCATGATGTTTGGTAAAACAGATGAGTGAATTACGAAATGGCTGATTTATTTTTGCTTGGTCATAACTTTTTCATTCACATGTATTATTATACAAACAAAACAACTACGTACATGTATAAATATTAAAGTACCGAGTAGGCATTAAATATATGCTACATGTAAATATATCATATTCTAATAGCTAAACAAGAGGCCGATGGGCCACATCACTCACCTAAGGAAAAATAGGTATGATAAAAGCAGCTTAATGGAGTCATAATACAAACTATCTGGACAATGTAGTTTAATACATGTAGACTCTGTATAAATAACCCATTTCTCCCCTGGATATTCTTATGTTTATAATCAAGTTCCTTTTCTAACAGGATTAGTTTATAGTCGTATCACATGTTGAGCATTGCAGTTCTCAAAAAGATCCTAAACAGTTGTTTATATATGAGATATAAACCTATATCAGAATCCAAACCCCTTGTGAGGCCCAAAAATCGTCCAGGGGCTAAAGTCTAAACAATTTTAAAGAATCAGCAGTATGTCAAGATATTTGTATATAAGCAAAACCATATATTATAGCATTTTAGTTTTTGTAAATATTGAAATGTTTTCCTTTGTAAATTGGATCCCCAATCTAGGCGCATCCTACTCCTCAAGATTTTGATTTGAACGAATTTGAATCTACATTATCTGAGGTTATTTTCACTAAAGTTACAGCTTTTCGAGGCACATGGTATTTTAAAAGAAGATTTTTCTCAATATTCCAATGTAAATTTTTGCCCCCCCCCCCCACGTCGTGACCCTATCCTACCCCCGGGATTATGATTTGAACAAACTTAAATCTAACCTATCTGAGGATGCTTCCACACAAGTATCAGCTTCCCTGGCTGATTAGTTTCTGAGAAGAAGATTTACTCTATATATTCCTATGTAAAAGTTTGCCTCCCCAATTGTGGCCCCACCCTAGCCCCCGGGGTCATGTTTATTCTACACTACATGAGGATGTTTTCACATAAGTTACAGCTTTCCATGCCAAATGGTTCTTGAGAAGAAGATTTTTGAAAATTTCTCAAAATTTTTCAATAATTCCTAATTATCTCCCCTTGGAAAAGGGCGTGGTCCTTAATGAATCCCCTTTGCTTAAGGATGTTTTGTGCCAAGTTTATTTGAAATTGGTACAGTTGTTCTGGAGAAGTCTGTTGAAAATGTGAAAAGTTTACAAACAGACGGACAGACAGACGGACGGACGACAGACAAAATGTGATCAGAAAAGCTCACTTGAGCTTTCAGCTCAGGTAAGCTATAAATGGATTTCATTCATGATTTTTAAATTGATTCAAAAAATTTCAATCAAGAAATTACTAATTATCATACGCGTTGATTAACATTAAGCTATATGTAGCTGAAAGTAATATACTTAGATATGTCATTGTATGCAATTTACTGAAGAAAAAATTTTGAGTTGCATAAGAAACCTCTGAGTTGACCCTGCAAAGGGAAACAACTTTGCAAAGTTTTGGATTGGAATTTACCTATTAATTTATTCAATTAATAACACGTAATTTTCATTTTTTTCTCCACTCTTAAAGCCAAATACTCTGTAGACTGATTAACTACAGCTCTCTGATTAATCTCTAGATCTATTTGCGCTCCATATGGACCATTCTGATTAACACTTTCAGGATATGTTCCTTTTACAGCCGGCAACACTTCCTGTCCTCTTAAAATATTGCATTGAAACCCTGTAGACTGATTTACTATATCTCCCTGATTAACCTCTCTTTTCACTCCGTATGGACCATTCTGATTAACACTTCCAGGATATGTTCCTTGTACTACCTGCATCACTTCCTGTCCCCTTGAGCTCTGTTCACCATTTCCATTGTTTTGGCTTGATAAGCAACAACAAGTGTACGCCTGTTCAAATAAACATCATACTGGTATATCATGTACAATGTATTGTCCTGTAGGTTCAACTTGTACAGATACGTATCATGAAAAGAAATAAATGTAAAGCCATGTCTTTTTATCCGAAAAAAAAATAAAGTTGACGATAATGAAGATTATGCAGAGAAAATAAATAAAAAACCCTAACATTTTAGTGATGTCATAGTGCTTATATAATGTCATGGAGATACTCTTAAAAATGATTATGTGGAGCAATAATTTGACTTTTCGTATCGCTTTTCGTTAGAACACCGAACGCATGCTAGCTCAAGTGCCCTTAACTATAAATTTTGATGTTAGCGTTTAAATATAAAAATATATTTATATATGTTAATATGTATGGGCGGCGGGAAGGGTAAAAAAGATGTTAATGCAGCTCAAACAACTTATTTTAAAAAACGTGCCTAACAGACAAGCTTAAGGTAGCTCTATACACCACTTTTTGATGACGCAGTACGCCAGAAAGTAAATCTGGAAGCATATACTTCCTGTACTGGCTGATTCAACTGGAGCGAATTGTACGGGAACCGCTCTTTTGAAAATTTTGTTAATTTTGTATAGATGATAATAGATTTAATTTGATAGTTAGATAGATATAATATGTACATTATTACAAGTCCGGACCCCCTCCACTCCTGTAAAACTCAAATTTCTTACATTTACACAGTAAAATTACCAAATATATGGCTCGGACCTCAAACCTTACCCCTGGCAAACCTAAATATCCCTCGGACCCCCCTTTCTCTCTGAAAAAAATCCTGGATCCGCGCATAAAAACGTTCTCTGTATTTCAAGGTAATTCTCCAGGTAACGATTTATCCAGGGTTCGATTTATCCTAATACCTATTTACACGCCATCTAGCATTAATTCAGTGCATGACTGCATCGGCAATTGTTTGTTGTGCATCGGCTCATTTTGCAAAAGAGAGTATTGGTTTTGTCTTAAGCTGGTCTGATACGTATTTTAGCATGTTTTTAAAAATAACGTCTTTTACCCTTTACCGCCGACCATAAATATGGCATTGCCTCAGTCAACTGCTTTTTATACTTCTGAATGACATATTGCCAAGTTTGTAGACGTATATGGACGTTCTAGATAAGCAATTATTAGTGATGGAACAAATAGGTATTTTCTTTTAAATTTATAATGGAAATATGATTTTGATTTTTTATATCATTGACATTAGAGAAACGTTGGGCAATGGGTATTTAAAATTATTAAATAGTTTTTTCTTTATCTTCATTTAATCTTGACCAAACATAGAAAATTTTCTTAATAAATAATAAACGATTTCAGAAAAGAAAAGCAAACGTCATGAATCTATTGAAAAACAAAATAACAGTGTCATATTAGAAATGACAAAATTGATATTTGTATTACCTCATAACTGATTTGTTAAATTGCATAAAAAATACCTTAAGTTCAATCATCTTGCTCATGAAACCCCCTTCTTTGGTGTTCTGGCTCTGATTTTCGGCATTACTTTCATTTCTTTTCTTTTGGAAAATTAATGCACAACAACAGAAGAATGTCTAATTTTAAAGAATAAAAAGATAAGGATTATCATCTCATATCATTTTATTATCAATATTATTCGCTATGAATAACTTTTAAGGTGAAATAGGTTACCAAATGTATGCTTCATTTATTTTAATATTCTTATAAGTTTCTTTGTTAAATGTCTCTTTAAAACAATTTTAAGATATAAATCTCTTGTACAATTCATATGCTAGAAAATGTTAACAACATACAGGGAAAATAAATTTAGTTAACAATTTATAATTTCGTCAGAAATAATATAGAAATGCGAAATGCTTGCTGACTCGCAAATACGAATTTATGCTTGTTGAATTAAAGGCGCCAATATCTGAAATTCTGAATAGCGTTACGAAGACATGTCAATGCATATTTAACTCAATCTGATAAATGTAATGAATAGAATACCTCGAAAATAACACAACAGGCGGCCAAAAGGCTGAAATAAAATGCCCACCCTTTGTCATGATCTCCGTAATCAGCGACGATGACCATGCAACCCGAGAAACCAAAACTACCTGAAACAAAGACTTGGATTTTAAAACTGGTATACAAGTTGAAATACAATATCTTAGAGGACTGTCAGTGTATAATTTCTTAAAAGGTTTACCAGATTCCTAGAAAATATACATGAATGGAAAAACCACGTATTGACTTAGATCGTGTTTTTATTTATGGAATTCTTTGAAGTCTGATTTGCTGTCTTTTATGCAAAGTTTTGTTAGTCTTTAAACTCAGTTAAACATGTATCGCTATCTTTTTTAAAATAATCCACCCCGATATATTATGGATAAATTCAGAATGTACAGCTCAGTATTACACAACCAGTCTTTTAATAATGGACGTAGAAGTTTATTTATTTATTTATTTATTTATTTATTTATTTTTTGCATAATATTTTAAAAAATCCAAAGTTTGATACCTGACAGTAATCGTAAACAACATACGCTGCCGCAAATCTTCGCACAACATCCTTCATCACTGTCTTTGCCTTTACAACAGAACAGGTACACAGAAGATACTGTTGTAAGGAAAATTAGCAAAAAGAAGATCACTTGAAGTCCAAGAATAGCTGCACCAAGTCCTGCAGAATATTGAACGTAATTTTTCTATGATTTCAAACGTAGTTCATACAACAGTACATACATGTAATAATATAATATCTGTTTCTAAAGCTCTCAATAATTATGACGATTAAATTGATTTTCAGCTTTGCTTCACACACACACACACACACACACACACACACACACACACATATATATATATATATATATATATATATATATATATATATATATATATATATATATATAATTTTCCAATACAAAAAAAAAAAAAAAAAAAAGGCTCAGTTTTAAATAATTCAAAAATAATAGATATCCAGAAAAAAATCAGATATTGAGCCTATTTACTACAAACGTTTTCGCAATTTATGTCTCTTCAGGCAGTTATGTACCATATATGTTTTTAAACTTTGCTTTCATCGACTATTAAGATTTACAAAATAATGGTATTAATTTTCTACGTTACCTGCTACATCATCAGGGCAATCCGAATTGTAAAAAAGTCCTCTAAAACATTCAGAGGTTGAGTTATTTTTTATCCAGTATGGGGAGAAAACGGCACATGTTTGTAACACTATGGCTGGCAATAATAACAAGCTTAAACAACACGCAGCAGCAGCCATGATCAAACGTGTGAACAAACTTGTGATGTATCAAATGGATGGATATAAAATGAAAATTAAAGTAATGGTATTTCTACGTTTTGTTCGTATTTCTTGGAAAAGAATCATTTTGAGCTATTGTGACGTCTTGTAGTCATGCAGTGGTTAAGGTTTGGTTTTTATATCAGCTCAGTAAAGAAGAAACAATCACACATCACTGCTCACTCCTCCTAGGCACCTGATTCTACCTCAGTCTATCTTTTTAGAGGTCCGTGTTGCTCTGCTTTGAATTTGTGTTTCGTTTTATAGATTTTTGAGATGGTTGACAGTTTGTTGTTGTCATTTTTCACATCACTTACTGGTATACTTTAGTAACAAACTAAATTATGTGTCATATAAGTATGTGATGTAGCAATCTACTGTGGTTTATTGTTAATACTGCTACAATTATTGCTGAGATCAAAGAGGTGTTGCGGCCATTATTCTCCAATATACCATGAGTATCATCAGTAAATCAGTATTGAAGTTTATGTTGTACTTTATGTTGTCATTTGTCTTCTTTGAAATGGGAAACAAAATTGTGTATGGTTATAAAATATGCTAATCAATTTCATTATAATGTATATTGGATGAAAGTTAAAAAGAAGATTTATTTCTAGCACGAGGAAGATTCATATCCCATTAAAATCTGCTTCATGCAGCTATATAAATATGTTACCTGTTACTATTATGGATTGGATTTTAAATGTAATCTATTTAATTGTTATTCTTTTCAAATGATAAATAGATGTTTTTTAAAACACAATCTTGAATTTTATAAACAGCACAATTAAATATAAACTTCTAATTTTAACAATTATGATTATCCTGCGCCATTAGCAAAATGATGTATACTTCTCGTCAAACAAATTTGCAATAGTCAATGTAAAGTAATTATGAATAAGAAATAATTGTGTCTCTAGCCTTATTTGAAAAAAAACCCCGTTAAACCTTTTCAGAGTAAAGAATATTTAAACATAAATAATCCAGCTAATGAACAAAAAAAATTCTATCATTCATAGCAATAATTGTTTTATTTTGACACTTTTAATACTACATATCCCTTTACACCATGTTAAGGATATGTATAGCGGTAACATAAAATGGAGTACATATTAATTACATGTTTATACATTTGTAAAATCAACAAGAGGCCCACAGGCTTTGACTGTCACCTGAGTAGCATAGCACTTAGTTTGACATGTCAGTCTCAAGTTTGCATCTTAAGCTTCATTTTGAAGCAAACACCCTAATCTGAGACTCATCCGACTGTTACCCAACTTTATTATTAGATGCTTATATTTGTTATGGAAGACAAACAGCAATTACCATAAGTAAAATGCATGTTCAATATATGGTCATGTTTATCACCCCTCCCCCGATAAAAGGCCTAACTTCTGTCCCATGGCCTGGGCAGTAAATTTCACAACATAAGGAAATTATGAACATAATAACAATGCATGACTTTATCTCCGACGACAGTACAAAAAATCAATACATTTTCTGTATGAATGTTGCCTTATAGGCCCTGCACATGGGCTTGAACCCCTGACCCTGATCCAGAGCAATGCATTTCTGAATTTAGGTTAGAGGGCTTTATGGACATCCTAACCATACATTTATTTTTTTTCAAATTTATATGGGATAGAAGAAGATTTTCTAAGATTTAATATATTTATACTACTAGAATCTGTCCATTTTGGCCCCTCCCTAATACCTGAACCCTTGTCCCAGGGACCATGAATTTCACAACTTACGTGGAAGGCATTATGTACATCAGAATCATTGAATTTGTTTTTCTCAAAAATGTATAGGAACAGAGAAGATTTTTTAAGATCCAATACATTTTCACCAAATGACCATATTGGCCCCACCCTAGGGTCTGAACCTCTGGCCCAGGGACCATGAATTTCACAATTATGTTACAGGGTCTCGTGGAATAGAGAAGGAAATGTTCTAATATCTAATACATGTTTACTATATGACCATATAAGCCCCATCTTAGGACCTTAACCTCTGTTCCAGAGGCCATGATTTTCACAATTTAGGTAGGAGGCATCGTGGACATCATAACAATGCATTAATTTTACACAAACATGTTAAGAGTTTAAAATATCTTTACCATTTTAACTATATTGGCCAAAATTGGCCTCATCCTAGGGTCAACCCCCCTGACCCTAGGGACATAAATTCTACAATTTTGGTTTGGGGCTTCATGTTCATCGTAACCCTACATTTAGTTTTTTCCCCAAGAAGAAGATTTTTTTGCATATTTTGCCCCGGCTATGACGCCCCGGGGTGGTAGAGCCATGGATTTCCCAATTTAGATTCCTCTTATCATAGCGATGATCCACAGAAAATGGTAACAATTAGCCTTTTAGTTTTCAAGAAGTTAAAAATGTAAAGTTGTTAACGCACGACACACAATGGACGACGCACGAAGGCAGACGAAGACCAATTGCAATAGGTGACTCAGGTGACCTAAAACACAAGGGAAACAGGTAAGACAGACAATTAGATATACAAACACTTAAACGATAACGAAAAATATTTCCATTATAGTTTGATATTTATAACAACATTGCTATTTCCACATTAATTTATTCTATATTAATTACTCACATGTTATTTGTCATTTAAAAGGGCATGGTCACGGTTTTGATCAAATTTTATTTTCTGTTTTTATTAATTACAATGCTTTAGAAATGCATTTCAAATGATCAAATGAAATTTGAGAGTCAGTCGTAGAGTTATAAGTAACGTACAGGGCTCACAATTCTTTGTCATGTAAACAAGGCTCGTGACCTGTTTTTGTTTGCATAGGTTCAATACACCAGTAAAAAATCTTATTCAAGCTGATTTGTCGATCATCTTATTCATTTTACGTATAAAAAACAGTTTCTAACGTTTAGCACATTCATTTTAGGTCTAAAACTGGAATTTTCACTTCAATATTCAAAATGTAAGCAAAAGCTTTGTTTACATACCGAAGAATTGTAAGCTCTGTAACTCGCTTATAACTCAACGAATGACACTCAACTTTTAGTTGCATATTAAAAATGCCTTAATGAAGCATTGTAAACATTAAAATCGAAAAAATAAATTTTTACCAAAATCGTGACCATGCCCCTTTAAGCTACACACATACAGTTAACAATGGTATTAAGTGATTAAAAAAAAATATGTGGCAGTTGTATTTTAAGTGATCATCTTTAGATCTTGTTTGTATAAAAAATACTTTTAACCACATTACATGTATAAAAAAAAGATAACGCTTTTAACATTCCTGTCGAATTCAGAAAAGTTTAGAGACATTATAGACGGTAAATGAGACAGGTAAAATTCATGGAACTTACATTAACGGAAAAATTAATCTCAAATTGAAATATAGATTGTTATATATCATCGTCATTTTTCTATGAAGCATATGAACACATGGTTATAATTATTCAAAGCGGAAAAGTTTATACAAAATAGTTGATGTTCCAAACTTCGATTAAACTATGAAAAACAGGAAGAAGAGGAATGCATAAAATGCAATAAGTGATAAGAATTGGCTCGTGGAGTGGCCATTAGATGATAGATCACATCTAAGAGCCTGTACTGCTGGAGAAGGTTTACTCGGGTATGTCAATATCAGTGTTGAATTAGTAACATTGGGACAGTTGATCACTTCAAACTGTTTGTTGAAACATATCCGGATCTCAAACAACCAATCTTTCTACAAAAATTAAATATCACCAGTATCAGTTTTTGAAGCATGTTAATGTATTGACAGCTAGCTATTTGTGTCAAATATTTGACTTTAAAAAGTTATTTTTTATATATAATATTACGTATAGAAAAGCATCGGAGAAAGTGCATAGATAACATATACTCACGGCACACTTGGATTTTGATCCTATTATTTTGCTTAACCGGGTTGTCTTAAGAACTATGGCATCCTGTATATCTGCAGTCTAAAACAAAGAAAAAAAAACCCCAAAAAACAAAAAACCCCAAAAACCCAGGATACGACTATATATAGTACCGATCAAACCCAACCTAACATAAAGTAAACCCCAACGAAACCCTGGGTTTACTTTCTGGGTTTACTCTGGGTTTACTCCGGGTTTACTAGAGTGGACCCAGAGTAAACCCAGAGAAAACTCAGAGAAAACCCAAAGTAAACCCAGAGTGGACACAGAGAGTAAACCCGGTCAGAAGTATACCCCTTAAAGCATACGCTTAACTGTGTATTCGTAATATACGAGGGGCAGGAATTACAGTCAGTAGGATAGTAAGATAAAAGATGGGTCTTCTTCACACTTCAGTGCGTACAGTTGACATCAAAAACAATTTTCAAGTAAACCGAAGGTAAACCCCGAGTAAACCCAAAGTAAACCCCAAGTGGACCCAAGTTTTCAAAAAGTAAACCCAGAGTAAACCCCAAAAGTAAACCCGGGGTTTAGTTGGGGTTTACTCTGGTGTTAGGTTGGGTATGATCGGTACTGTAATAGTATCATGATCTGTAAAAAGCAGTGCTCAATCCTGATTCCTTTTCCTTTTTTAACCCTTAAAATGAGCTTACATCTTTCAATATAAACACAATTAACTGTTCGACTTACTGTGTATTGATTTCCCTCAGTTATACGGCTGCTGTTAAGAATCCTAAATATAAGGTACATAGTTTGATTTATCACAATAAGACATATCACTTAATTGGATAGTTCTACGAGTCGTTATAGTTTGCTATAATGCGTTAAAATCTCTATGTTACATGCTATTCATGATGTGTAACAACCTTACTCTTTTATGTTATAAATATTAGCTAATGTAATAGCTTTGGTGAAGTATTCCCTGATATTCTGCACGCCCGCTACACTTTCAGCACATGACCCGTGCATCCTCCATTGCTTATCCCTACAATTAATAGATTAATATTTCTAGATAAACCACATGTTTAATGAATCTTAGTTTACATTTACATTTTTATTCTCTTTGATAATTTTTGTGCGTGACAGGCTTTTCAGTCTAAAGCGTTTCAGCCTAAAATCATTTTTGGTCAATATATTTTGGCATAATAAAGAAATAAACGCGTTTCATCTTATAGATCTCTTTTATATTTTGACCTAAAGACGCTTTGGTTTAAGACGGTTGTGAAAACCGCTGGAACAGTCTCCAGAGCTGTGCATTATCTTATGAGTTCAGCAAATTACAATAAAAATAGATAAATAATAGATTATAAAAAATACGCTTTCAACTGCATACAATACAAAGATTTTAGAAAAAGAATGCGATTTAACAAAGAATATTATCATTCTGATAAAAAACATGTTTTGAATAATTTTAGTCATAATAATTATAATATAATGAATGGTAACCAATGAATAATATGATTATAAATTTAATCTTTACCAGAATTGGTCATTTGATTCATTCTTGTTCAGATTAGGCCATTGTCGATTCATTTCTTCCGCTATATTCTATAGACAAAAATTGATTTTTTTCAATATTGATGTATGCCAATATACCAAAGCATACTAATTTGCATGAATACATATCAAGACTAACCTGAGGAATTTGGGACACGTCAAAAAAGCTACTGCAGTTCCTAGGGTTGGCTCCATTAACATTCGAAGGCCTTTAGATGTAATGCAACTGTTATATACCAACATGATTTCAAGTTAGATACTATTAATTAATCATTGTATGTTGATTATCTTGAAGATTATTTCATTATAAAGATAATAGTACTTACCACAGTCCATGAATTATCCAATTGTCTGGCACGGCAGTCATGTTGCACTTTAGAAATAATAAACAGTTTGTCACCATTATAACGTCTTTGCAATTCATAATGATTAATAAACTGAAAATTAATTTCAAAATCGTTGTTTCAAAAATGCGCACATAATATATCATACTTGTAGTACATACTTTGCGTTGGTTCATTTGACAAAATGTAACCGGCCATTGGAGTGTGAAAGTAAAGAAATCAAAACTGTCTGCTCCAACACAACTTCAGTGGATATATGAATGGAAACAAGCAAAATAAAAATGAAAAATAATACAGAAAGAATAATATGTTTTGTAGCACATTTGCACACCAGCAATGTTTATTTTTTAACTGATAATTTACAATGTAAATTTGGTTAACGCTGAAGAATTTGAAGGACTTTTCAATTTTTCATCGAAATCGTCTCTTTCAAGACGATATCAACACCATCAAAGAACAAACTGAAAATAGCACAGAACAAATGCTATAGTAAATGTATAACTCTTATATTAAATATTTGAAAGGTACTTAGTTTGGTATAACACCCATAATTTCTTATAATTTCAAAAACAAGAAACAAATTACAATATGTTGATAAATAAAAGAGGTAAGAGAGCGATAAATCGGTAACACATAATCAACATATACTGCACCTAATTCCTAGCAGTATAACTGTCGGGAGGGCCTGCCTTAGGGAATTCGCAAAACTCATCGTTGATAATCTCTGTAAAGACCCGAAAAATGTTATGAATTGCATATCATTATCGTAAACAGAGGCGCAGGGGCCACATCGCTCTCCCGAGTAACATCGTCCATAACTCTAATAAAATCAGCTAACTCTGTACAATACGGTGGACAGGTAAATATTTGTCCCGTTTTATTTTCCCCCTTTTGCCCTCGTTGTCAGCGGGCGAATTTAAAACTGGGCGAATTCCAATGTCTCAAATTATCTCTCTTCAAGCACAGTTTTGTCGGGGGGAATACAAGACGGAGTGAAACCGTTTATGAGTGAAGAAGGGCAAAAAATAACCCGGTATATAGTACAAAATATTATTTCAAATTATAGCATTGCAGTTTTAAATAAAAATACTTTTCAAATTTGTTTACCCTCAGGTTTCTTTACTGACTTTGAAACCCTCCTTAAACCCAATAAAAGTTTTAAGGGGGTTAGAGTCATATTATAAAACAAATTACATGTAAAAACTTAAATCTTATCTTAACTCTAAATATATCCTAGGGGTCTAAGTCCAAAAGTTACAACTTAAAATCTGCACTATATCAGTTAGAAAGTTTACACAGTTAATTTTCACATATTGTAGCATTGAAGTTTTCGAGAAAATGTTTAAAAAATGTAACAATTTTTATTCTGACATAAAACGTGTTAAGGGCTCAAACATTGTCCAGGGTCACAGTTTGTAAAACTAAGAATCAACTTCACAACATATTATTTTAACCTAGTGTGCTAGTTTGCCTTATATCTCCTTCATAAGGATGTCTCCTCATTTTTAAATTGTTTAAACTTTTGTAAATCAACTTGTTTTAACTCGTTTTAAATTAATCACCTTATTTTAATATTGCCATTATTGCCAACCGAAAGTAAGGGCAAATAAGATGAAAATAAGAAAAATTCTCATGCAAACAACTCTCGATCTGTAAACAGCTGGGCATTGATAAAAGTTGATAGTTCACCAAAAGGAAAATAATGCAGTAAAACCCCAAAATACTTTTTAATATTTATTTTTTAGAATGGCTAGCTCCATTTTAATATGATGGCTAATTTCTAAATGAACCTTGTGTGTGTGTTGAATGCATGTACCGTCCAATAATGATATTCACAATTAACATAGTTAAAGTTAAAGTTATTATTAAATTATACTTATAAACAATGTACCATGAGCCAAAGAATAGTTTGCTTTTAAATAAGGAATACGGAATCATTCTTAAAGTATTATGAAGTAATAATTATGGTAGGGGCGTGATCATACCCAAAAAATCCCGAAGGGCTTTATAATAGATTTGATCACGTCCCGACCGAAAGTATCACCTCATAATATTTCAAGGATGATTCCTTATTACTTATATTAATACATTTTTTAGCAATAGATACGATTAAATAATTGAATATAAACAAATAAACCTAGCTTGCGCCCCAATTATACGTAATTTGAATATATTAGACTGTATAGTACAAAATCGATACAAAGTGTTATCACAAAGACCCTGAGAAATAACTACATGTAGTTGGAATTGAGCATGGCCTGTGTACCAGCAAATTGCTTTTTTTCCAAAATATAATCATCCATCGAATGATCAGTTGGAGCACAATTTGCAGATGCATGAAGTAAAGATTACAATCAAGAATTTTGTCATAAAATAGCAAAGTTGGTTATTCAGAACTGTCATGACAGCTTTTGACACGAAGATAAATCTCAGGTTTATTATGTTGCAAGTTGTATTTTCTCAAGGTTGAATGTTTCTTTCTGTTTAAGCTGCTTGGTCCGATTTAGATGTTATTTGTTTTCTTTCCAAAAGTTGTAATTCCCGAATCTAGAAATATTTTCCGCTCGATTAAATTTTAATATTTCTTGTCACCGGATATGCCGAGAGAAGTTGAGGTGAATTCTGAGGTCTGTATAAAATTATATAATTTTAATAAAAGATCAACGTCTGTAAATTTTGTTGCCTTTGTTAATTGACGAGAACAAAACTTCAGATGAGATAAGACAGCTAATTCTTGTTTGAATAATGCAACAGATTGAATATATTTATGTCTGTTCATCATATGTTCATGTTAAAAGAAACTGAAATTGGTAAAACATTTATAATTTATTGAGAGGTATTCCATGATGACCGTAGTCGGACGAAAATCTTGTAGTTTTCAGCACGGGTCAATTACTGTCAATCAAAATCCACGTAGTACAAATAAACAATATAAGATTAATTAGGGTTTTACGACCCTTCAATTTATGGAAGCTCATAATTACATTAATTATGTATCTGAAAGGGATTTTTGTGTACTATAACTGTCTCAATTAAAGTTATTTCTTATTTCTTTACGATGCAATGGTAAAAAAAAATGCAAATTTTGTATATTATTTTCCCATTTAAATATGGCTTACGTGACCCGGAAACCTACTGCATTGCCTATTATCATACACATTCTAAGCACAACTATCGTTTAATAGCATTTATAAAATTTGATATAAATTGGACTATGCAGCTTTAAGTGCACCAACAAAATAATTGAATTAAAATGAGTAATTATGTATCCAGATTTTACAACATGTCAACGCCGCGTGTGTTTGTACACTTTACGATTAACACAAAAATTATGCAAAAAAACAAAAAACAAAAAAACCCCAAAAAAACCCCAAAAACCAAAAATTGACAAATACTGACAATTAGCGTGTATTCAATATTTAAACAGCGATTGACATTTTGCATAAGAAAAAAAACTTACTCTCTGGGCCTGTATACAGCACAGTGATGGCAGTTGTGGCTAAAAACGAAAGTTGGGATCTTCCCGGATGTACACAACAGACAGAACATGGACAACGTAAAATTCAAAACCCGGGACAGATAAATTCCGTATCATTACATATGGCTTGTTTCAACCCAGATGTCTTCTATAATATACATATAATATATATTATAATACAACTCTAACCTCATTCTAACAGACCCACGGTGGTGAATGCAATCTAATAAACATATAATTTGGCTTAAAAAATATTTTCACAAATTATAGCCTTTCAGTTCTTATAAATAGTTATTAAATGTTGTTTTATACTCATTTCTATTAAACATTTTGAACCCCAATTATGGCATATTCCTGAACGTTTGGGGAATTATTTAAAAACACACTTTAATTTATCATATATATCAGCAAGCTAATGATAAAGTTTGGATAACTACATGCTATTCAGTTATTGAGAAGACGATTTTTAAACTAAGTTACTAACCCACCCTATTTTCACTTTATCTCCAATTATCTCCCTTAATAAGGACCTGGTCCTTTGTTTGAACAAAGAATGATTTTTGTCAATTTTAGTTGAAATGGGCCAAATAGTTTTGAAAAAGATGAAAATTTTAACAGTTTACATCGACAACAACGACGCAGACAACAGACAACGGACAGATATTGATCAGAAAAGTTCACTTTAGCCTTCGGCTTAGGCGAGCTATAAAATAAATGATTTAAACGATTAAATGCTACAGTATTCTACAGGAAAAAATTCTGCAATTTACCTTTTAGAATTTGTTAAGAGTATTAACCTTTTATCAACCTTGATAGCGTACGCAAAGATACGTCACGAGCCATACATTAAATATTGAAACTAGTAGTAACAGATGTTGATATAATACATTTCTTAACTGTTTTCATGATCAAGTATGCTATTAATGAGAATACCTATTTATTTCTTACGGTCCAATGGGTATCAGCGACCCTGCTAAATTGTATTTTTAAGGCTGTTTTAAATTTACAATTCTATTGAAAACTACATGCATGTATCGTAATGCCTAATATGTCAAATAGGTTTATGTGTTAGGCTTTTAATTTTAATGTTCTTCAGCAACACGTTTATGGTAACTGTTGTGGTTCAACTATTTTACTGGGAAAGATATTGAATTTAAACAGAAATTTCCATTTATAGTTATCAAACTACTGTTAAAGGGAGTTAATATTAGTGTACATTAAACCCATTTTTAATAGTCCCTGTTAATAAGATTTACTTCATAGCAAAGGCTGTTTCACTTAGCTAGATAATATTGAATTACAAATCAATCATTGCAAAAACAGCAGTACTAATATCATTAATTGTCGGCGTTGCAGGAGTGGCTTTGGGCTGGGGTTTCCATTTGTGCATTTTTGCAGATGCCTATCTGATTTTTAAGTTAATTATATTATTCTTTGACATTACTGAACAATTTATTTGATAATGTTATCACGCATTTATTCACAACAAATTTAAAACTCTACAGTGTGTTAATTATAACCAAAACAGGTTTTCTACTTTCCCAGAAAAAATATTCAAAAAATTGTATAAAACAATTAAGAGCATACTTTCGACACAAAAGGGTACTGTGTTATTCCGCCTCATATTAAAATTTTCCCCTGATGTCGAGGCAGCTATGATTGTATTACGACTTTGACATCGCTATAAATAAAGCTCATAATGTTTTGGCAAATAAAAAATAAATAATATTTCTTAAGTTTGCTTTGTTTACAATCGACGCAGAAAATACGTTTTAAATAAACCTAATCATTCGGGGTACGGAACCAAACTGGTCCCCTTTCTAAACACTCCTATTATGCAGTTTGGTTTGGCTTTTTTTGTATTTTTGTATTTTTGTATGTTATTTACTTTAAATAGTTCTAGCTTTGAAAGGAGACCTATTCTGTTGGTGTAAGTAGGCGAAAGTCTATAAATTTCTGAGATAATTGGTTTTTATGGAAAATTATTTGATACCGTAATAGCAAAAAAAATCAGACCATGCAGCTTTAAATGTTTGATTGATTAAATTGTAACGTGAATGTAAATTACTTTATATCAAATTGATTTTAAACATAGAGTTATTCAAAGTACTGAAAGTACTGAGAAGCGCCAAGCTGTCCCTACATGAGCAAAAAAATAATTGCATTATACATGTATCATGATAAATGAATTTAAAAGATTACATACGTCATATATATAGCCAATATTTTGCATTTTTGTATAAATTGAACTACAAACAATATCCAGGACTGCTTTCAATAACCGATATGCGTGCATAGCCGCTAGGTTATAGATAAATAGGTCTATTTAAGCATTGAATGCTTAAGTTTCGATGTCCTATGACACACCAATGCGGTGCAGACAAATTGAATACCGCGCGTTAGGACCGACGATATCCAAAAATAAGCATTCAATGCTTATATTTACATTCATACTGATGTTTTTTGTATGAAATATATGTGTATTGTCGCTGTAAAGCCATTATATACGCTCTCAGTCAGGGATATGAAACATACATAGAACAGCCATATCAACATGTTATTTAGTGCGCTTCCACGGCTGAAAATATAGTGCCATAAACTTTGTAGAGAAAAATCTTTTTAATTAAGGGGAAGATATAGTTTAAAGATTATTTTTCTAAAGGATATATCAAATTGGTTATGTAAGGTTGAACGTTTCATTTAATCTTACTAAAATAAATATACTCAAAACACGTGGTGACGTTTGTATTTGTGCTCATGACGCATGAATTAGCAAAGTGTATTCATAGGAAATTGAACGTCGCAGATTTCCAATGCAAACATAAGGGGAAATATACACTGAATGTAAATATTGAATGATAAGCTAGCCTAGCCTCTAGTTCATTGATTTGAAGTTTAAATTATCAGCAGATGAATAACTTCACCGAATTGATTTGGAAATTTCATGCAAAAATATATGTGTTAAAATTTATAATAACTTATCAAACGAACGAAATATCATTAAGTAATATAAATTTTGTGTTTGTTGCAACTTGGTAACTAAGGCAGCCATCTTGAATCTTGATGCTTAGTCATAAAATTTTAGGCTAGGTATGCCTACCTGTACCTAGCGGCAAGCTAGCTAATCGTTGAACAACCTAGTTGATATCTAGCCACTACAATCATGAACACAGAATAAAGCGAGCTTTATAAAAACAGAAAACAATTTTACAAAATCACTACTACTACAATAATAACATACAAAAGTATGTATGCTAGTTTTATAAAACAGAAAACACTTTTACAAAAGCACAACTACTACTCAATAACCTACAAAAGTTCAAACTTTTACAAAAGCACTGCTTCTTCTGTAATAACCTATAACAGTTCTAAAACTAGTTTTATAAAACAAAAAACAGTTATCTACTAGTGCAATAACAGAATAAAACAACCCAACTTTATATGAAATATAAGACTGACTTGTGTAAAATTGCATGCAACAGAATTTGTCATTGTCACACGCAAGGAGTAGCTTCAGAATTTGCGTTAAATGATAAATCTATAGTATTTCCACATGTGCAATGTAAACAAATACCAGAAAGTTTTTATGCCTATACCATACACTTGAAACAAATCTTTTTTCTTCCGATACTAAGTTGCAGTTTGTTTCCTTATGAAATGCTTTACTGTTGATCGACTTTATATTCTAAAAATTTGAAAGTCTGGAATATTGTTCATATTTCCCAATAGTACTTGTACTACTTTTGAAATACATAAAACACTATGCTATCCATCTTGTATTGTCAGTTCTGTTCTAGGAATTATTTTGCCTTTTTACCGACATCACAGCTCGTATACTTATGTATAAAACCCCTTTGCAACATGTTGTTTACACAAACTACGTATGGTCTTTGACCTTTTGATGCACTGACAAATACTCTTTTATTATAATTTGATGTTTAAGAAAAAAATTATTGTGATTATCTGTGTTTCTGCAATAATTAGAATTATTTTGCCTTATCACCGATACCGCAGCCGAGTACTTCTCTGCATTCTATTATTTGACATCGAGCCATCAAATTATTTAAGATGGTTATAGGTGGCACTTATTCGGAAGTGACATCCCCGAAAAGCAAAGCCAATAAGCGCTTTGCGTACTGCGTACGCTTAGCGCTTAAAAATGATTCAAAGATGATGTTTTATTTTAACAGATGTGGAAGCTTTGCTAAAACAAATTCTATTTAAAAAAAAAACGTTTATAAGAGTTAACACTATCAATTTTGTAAAAAAATGTACATTCTTTAGATAATGACTACAGTTTGTGGGATCTTTTATACAAGGAAGAAACAAATAAAAACGAAAGCTAAATTTATTTTTGTTTTTGTTATCTTCTCATGATTAAAGTGTAGAGTTATATACCCCTCCTTTTACTTCCTTACTTTCAGCTCTAATTGATTTAATTTATTCAATACTACTCTTTCAAATTAAATAAGAACATTTCTATAAACTATAACAACCATAGATACATAACACAAGTACAAGCATATCAATTCATGATAAACCTGAAACAAGAATGAGATCATTTTCAACTGTATATGCAGATCGGTAAAAACTGTTAAATCAATTGATAAAGTATTGATAGCATATAAACTGTTGACAACTTGATGTTATTGGGCATGGCCCATTCCAACGCATGACTTCTGAATACCACAAACGTTTACCTAACGCACCTAACGTTTACCAAACCCCTTTGACTGATCCTTATACTTGTGCGATCTGTCTCGTTGACATACACGAACGCACAGACAAACACACTTACACACACGAACGTACAGACAAACACACTTACACCCGCAGATTAGCCAGGTGTAATCATCAATTTCATACCACATGCATAGACACGTGGTGTAAGGTATACATGAAAATGATATGTCCTTACTGTAGATCACATATATCTGATTAAACTGACAATATATTGTATATGATACCAGTATCATTACATACTGTTCTTCTGGACAAGTAATTGTCCAATACAAAAAAAAAGGACGAACGTACCCAGTTGGACGGTGTTCATGCCTTTTTATTTTGGAATGATATTAAATTTCTTTTAAATAGGCAAGATACTTGTGTATATATTTTTGTCTAAAGATATTGAATCCACCGCGCAATTTGAACTGCCATTGTTGGAACGCGAAGTCGTTAAGGTAGTACAAAACAGATAGCGAAAAATTTTCTCATCATTAATTTTTTTTTAAAATTGCACCAAATGTTAATCATATTAAACAGTATACATATACAAAGTTTTTAAAAAATTCCACCATTAGTTTTCTCGTAATCTAGGTCACAACTATGGCTTCCGACACCCTGTTAGAAAAGGGCTAGGCTCATCAGAATACATGATTTAAAAGAAAAAAATTGTCAAAATATTTTTTTTTGGCAAATATCTATTAACAAAGAGACTAAGACACGTTAAACGTTAAAAAATAATAATCATTGACTTTGATAATTTTTTGTACCAATAAAATCAGTCCTAAGTATATGCGAGAAGGCCCTATTTTGGAGCTATTCGCCATACTAAATACCGTTTTTATATTCCTATCATTCAAATTCCATGAAAAACTATCATATAAATTGTTGGAATATGTAGATAATATTATGTAAATACCAAAACAATTCCACCACTAGATATTTTTTAAAAGAAGTTTAAACCTCCCTCCCCCACTTTGTTACAAAGTATTATTTGAACAGTTCTTACACGACGTGACGTCATAATAAGACGTTTAGAACATGACGTAAGTCATTTATTTGTTTCTCGTAAACGTTTGACTTGCGCGAGAATTTCCGAAGTGTTTGTTTTTCGGATACTGTTTTGTACTACCTTAATATTCAAAAAATATCAAATACTTAATTTCAAAATGTATAAAATCTTAAAAAAAAACCCGCACATTTTTATGTTTGTCGCTTTGCATTTTTTCATGATATTTGCATTTTGCATGTATGCCGTACATATGCAAAGGATTTCATCGTCTAAAAATTTGTTATGTGTTTACAACATGTCATCTTTCTAAGTTCTTTTTATGAATCATATGTATTTTTACTATTAAACACGAACATTCTGACTGAAACGTAGATTTATATTTCTTTTTCTGATCCATTGATGCATTAAAAGCGTGTGCTCATGTATGTAAATCAATATGACAATCGTGCGTAGTTTAGTTTGAACATATTTTATTGTATATTTTTATACAATGGGATTGGGCACAAGTTCCATAACTTATTAAGCCCTCTCCCTACAAAAGTTTTTAGCAAACATGTTATAAAGCATAGTAAAAGGTCACATATTTAAAACAGATGCAGTATATATATCACATACATTACTAAAGTTTCTTATGGCACTATAAAATAGATATAAATATATAAAGTGTAGTACATTACGAAAAACGTTCAGATTTTTTTATAAAAAGGTGAACCATAGAGAACAAAGTTTCATTAACACTATCACTAACTGTAACATCGCCCCAGAGCAACACATGTGTGTTGACTATATTCAAATTTCGGATCTTAAAAACATTATTAAAAAGTTCATCTCTGGCGCGTGCTTACTTAGTACAAGAGAAAAAATAATGATAAGTGTCTTCAACTTTTCCACATGTACATGAAGGGCTCTCAATGATATTATATCGAAATAAGTCACAATTTAGTATGCAATTATGACGTAGTTTAGTATGGATTATATTGTAGAACCTATCTCCAAAAGAGAAGTATGATGGCGGAGATTTATTTATATTTAAAATATCTTTATCTGAAGTGATTAAATTGATGAAGGTTGATAGTGAATTAACCTCCCTGATATGCAGAGGTAGGGAGTTCCATTCCCCAATGACTGTTGGAATTAAAGAAGATTTACACTTGCAATCGACATTTTGGAAAGGAATAGTTCTGAGAATTTCTCATCGTATAATTAGACAAATTACACCGCTTATCTGGAAAACATTCCTTAATGCAAGAAGGAATTATATTTTTATCTACCTTGAACATTGTTTTTAGTCTAGCTATTTTACGTCTTGTACTTAAAGAATTCCAACCTGTTTCTAAGTAGAGCGAGTCTCTGGAAGCAAATATTGATAAACCAGTAACAATTCTAGCAGCAGTTAGTTGTACTTGTTCAAGCTTTTCTGTGTCTGCAAGAGAGCATCCTCCCCAAACTTCTGAAGCATATTCCAAATGTGGCCTAATGAAGGATGTGTACATAAGCGATAAAGATTTACGATTTAATTTATATTTTAGTTTTTTCATTAGATTTAATTTTTTGTGTGCCTTTGCTATTATATTATCAATATATGCTGTCCATCTCTGATTTTCGGAAAAAGTTAATCCTAAGTGTTTATGGCTAGACACAAACTCTATGTTGCAATTTTGAAAATTTAGAGATGGATATTTAAAAACATTTTTTGTGTTAAAATACATAGCTTTTGTTTTTGTCGGATTGAATTTAAGGAGCCACTTTTTAGACCAATTATCTAACTCTAAAAGATCCTTATTTATGTTATTTTCTATAATTTTTAAATTTTCTGAAGAATCTTGTAAACTATTATCATCAGCAAATAGTCTACAAAAAGTAAGCATATTATTGGCTACATCATTCACATATATCAAAAACAAAAGAGGTCCTAATACAGATCCCTGAGGGACCCCTGCATATAATGTATTAACAGACGAATATGAATCACGGTACACAACTCTCTGTGTCCTATTAACTAAGTAGCTTTGAAACCATCTCAACAAATTACCCTTGATTCCATAAGTTTGAAGCTTAAATAACAATCCCTTGTGCCATACTCGATCGAAGGCCTTAGACAGGTCACAAAAAACTACAGAAGTTGTTTTACCTTCATCAATGGCTTTTAAAATACAATCATAAGTTTCAATAAGTTGATATACTGTTGAATGACCCGGTAAGAAACCCGCCTGGTATTTGTAAAATAGATTATTTTCATGAAAAAAATTGTACAAATGCTTAAATACAATGCGTTCCATTATTTTACCAACACAACTCAAAAGCGAAACAGGTCTATAATTTAGATAGGTAAAGTTAGCTACTAGTAACTGGCTACTAGTAACTGGCTACGAGAAGTAAGAAAAGCTAGCTACTAGTAACTGGCTACGAGATGAAATAAAAGTTGGCTACTAGTAACTGGCTACTAGTAACTGGCTACGCGAAGTAAGAAAAGCTAGCTACTAGTAACTGGCTACGAGATGAACGAAAACTTGGCCGCTAGTTACTAGTTACTGTTCAAGTGACAAAACATACATGGGATTTCTATTTGTGTTCTTAATATGTACATTGCACTATATTATCCACATGATTTATCATCTTTTGTGATATATTTACAAGTGATGTTAAATCAACATTTGACTAGGTTATATATATGATTATACCTTAAAAGTACTCATATTCCTCTCATACTCTCATCAGTAATTGGTGCATTTCGTTTAACATATCTCTATATTAGACAATATTGTCTATTTGACTCAAGTAGCAGTACATATAGATTGAAAATATCAACAAGTGTTATTAACTATAACAATCTATCATGTCATCCGCATGATATTACAACAAAATTATTCAGATATTTCTCTTAATCTAGTCAGCTACCAGTACATTTCTTTCCAAATATCTCTATGATAAGACAATTTTTCCATGTAGTTCAAGTAGCCGTACGAAAAGATTGAAGACATCTTCAAGGGTTGTTAATATCAGCATTGTATCAGGTCATCCACATGATATTACGATACAATTACACAGAAATATCTTTTTATGTCGACAGCTTCTAGTGCATTTTGTTACAATTATCTTTATTTTTAAGGGTTTTGTCAACATATCTCATGTAGCTGTATATGTAGATTAAAAATATATACCAGTCTTGCTAATTTCAACATTCTATAAAGTCATCCACATAATATTACCACACAATTTCTCAGATATCTATCGTTATGTCGTCACCTACTAGTGCATTTACTTACAAATATCTATATTTAATGGCGGTTTTGTCAATATATCTCAAGTAGCTGTATATATAGATTAAGGATATGTACCAGTGTTGCTAATTTCCACATTCTATAATGTCACCCACATGATATTACGACACATTTTCTCAGATGTCTTTCTTATGTCGTCAGCTACTATTGTATTTTGTTACAAATATCTTTATTTTTTAGGGTTTCGTCAACATATCTCAAGTAGCTGTATATATAGATTGAAGATATCTACAAGTTTGATTAATTTGAACATTCTATAAGGTCACTCACATGATATTATGACACAATTAATCAGATATCTCTTTAAATCTCATCAGCTACTATTACATTTTATTACCAATAACTTTATTTTTGAGGGATTTTTCAACATATCTCAAGTAGCTGTATATATAGATTGATGATATGTACCAGTCTTGCTTATTTTAACATTCTATTAGGTCATCCACATGATATAACGACACAGCTACTCAGATATCTCTCTTAATCTCCTCAGCTCCTAGTGCATTTCGTTACAAATATTTTCATTTTTTAACAGTTTAGATCATATAACTCAAGTAGCTGTATATATAGATTGGAGATATCTACAAGTGTTGTTAATTTGAACATTCTATAAGGTCACCCACATGATATTATGACACACTTACTCAGATATCTCTTTAAATCTCTTCAGCTACTAGTACATTTTGTTACAAATATCTTTATTTTTCAGGGATTGGTCAACATATATCAAGTAGCTGTATATATAGATTGTTGATATGTACCGGTATTGCTTATTTCAACATTCTATCAGGTCATCCACATGATATAACGACACAACTACTCAGATATCTCTCCTAATCTCGTCAGCTACTAGTGCATTTCGTTACAAATATCTCCATTTTTAACAGTTTAGATCATATAACTCAAGTAGCTGTATATATAGATTAAAGATATCTACAAGTGTTGTTAATTTGAACATTCTATAAGCTCACCCACATGATATTATGACACAATTAATCAGATATCTCTTTAAATCTCTTCAGCTACTAGTACATTTTGTTACAAATATCTTTATTTTTGAGGGATTTGTCAACATATCTCAAGTAGCTGTATATATAGATTGATGATATGTACCGGTCTTGCTTATTTCAACATTCTATCAGGTCATCCACATGATATAACGACACAACTACTCAGATATCTCTCTTAATTTCCTCAGCTACTAGTGGATTTCGTTACAAATATCTCCATTTTTAACAGTTTAGATCATATAACTCAAGTAGCTGTATATATAAATTGAAGATATCTACAAGTGTGGTTCATTTAATCATTCAATAAGGTCACCCACATGATATTATTACACAAATTCTCAGATATCACTTTAAATCTCTTCAGCTACTAGTATATTTTGTTACAAATATCTTAATTTTTGAGGGATTTGTCAACATATCTCAAGTAGCTGTATATATAGATTGACGATATGTACCGGTCTTGCTTATTTCAACATACTATAAGGTCATCCACATGATATTATGACACACTTTCTCAGATATCTCTTAAAATCTCTTCAGCTACTAGTACATTTTGTTACAAATATCTTTATTTTTGAGAGATTTGTCAACATATCTCAAGTAGCTGTATATATAAATTGATGATATGTACCAGTTTTGGTTATTTAATCATTCAATAAGGTCACTCACATAATATAACGACACAGCTAGTCAGATATCTCTTTAAATCTCTTCAGCTACTAGTACATTTTGTTACAAATATCTTTATGTTTGAGGGATTTGTCAACATATCTCAAGTACCTATATATAGATTGATGGTATGTACCGGTCTTGCTTATTTCAACATTCTATAAGGTCATCCACATGATATTATGACACACTTACTCAGATATCTCTTTAAATCTCTTCAGCTACTAGTACATTTTGTTAATATCTTTATTTTTGAGAGATTTGTCAACATATCTCAAGTAGCTTGATATATAAATTGATGATATGTACCAGTATTGATTATTTAATCATTCAATAAGGTCACCCACATGATATAACGACACAGCTACTCAGATATCTCTCTTAATCTCATCAGCTTCTAGTGCATTTCGTTACAAATATCTCCATTTTTAACAATGATATTTTGTTACAAATATCTTTATTTTTGAGGGATTTGTCAACATATCTCATGTAGCTGTATATATAGATTGATGATATGTACCGGTCTTGCTTATTTCAACATTCTATAAGGTCATCCACATTATATTATGACACACTTACTCTGATATCTCTTTAAATCTCTTCAGCTACTAGTACATTTTGTTACAAATATCTTTATTTTTGAGGGATTTGTCAACATATCTCAAGTAGCTGTATATATAAATTGATGATATGTACCAGTATTGCTTATTTCAACATTCTATCAGGTCATCCACATGATATAACGACACAACTACTCAGATATCTCTCTTAATCTCCTCAGCTACTAGTGCATTTCGTTACAAATATCTCCATTTTTAACAGTTTAGATCATATAACTCAAGTAGCTGTATATAAAGATTGGAGATACAGTGGGGCTTTAGATATCCGGACGCCAGATATCCAGACGCTTCAGTTTACGGACTATTTTATTTGGGAACAGATTTCGTATACGATATTTTGTCTCATATATCCGGAATTTCGCGTTCCAGACCCGGACGGTCTGTTTTTACCACAAAATACTGTTTAACTATAAATTTTGCTTCATTTAACCGGACGGTAAAATTTAATGATACTCCGATTAATACAATAGAAAGATTAAGTCTATCAATTGAGTTTCACACTTTTTCACCTGCTAGCCCCCATGAGTAGCTTGTATAAACACTCTGACTTCTCAAATAACTTTCAAATATTACCGACATTGCTGGTTAGACAGGATTAGTCGCGCCTCACTGCACTTGGCTTGGGTATCTTTACACTGTGCACCTGTCAAGTGCAATCACTTTTTAAAACACCCCTCTATTTAAAAGGAAGAATGTGCTTAAAAAATCTAGGAAGTTTTTCATAGCTTTGTGGTATTTATATTCAAAAAAATTATTTTAAACGAAGTGTCTCAAGAGTGCTTTTTTAGATAAAGTCAAAACCGGAAGTATAGGAAGAAAACAAAAAGGAAAGCATTTCAACTGATCGGAAGTGCATTGGTTAAACATTGACGTTTCTAGATATAGCTTGTTAAAAACAGAACGTAAATAGGCACATTTCACACTTGGACACAATATATTTAGCTACATTTGGCTATTATTATAGTTTGGTTAATATTTCCTGATTAAATAACAATATAAAGCAGAGTTCCTTGTTTTAAAAACAGGTGAATTTCAAAGGACAACTCTAATTTGTTGCTATTAAGTATGAAAGGTAAAGAAAACAGTATTAACACCCATAATAAACAAATAAATTATCATTTATGACAACAATAGACTCATTTCAGATATCCGGACGCCTCACCTATCCGGACGATTGGACTTTGGAACGAAAGAGTCTGGATAACTGAGGCTCCACTGTATCTACAAGTGTGGTTAATTTAATTATTCAATAAGGTCACCCACATGATATTATGACACAATTACTCAGATATCTCTTTAAATCTCTTCAGCTACTAGTACATTTTGTTACAAATATCTTTATTTTTGAGGGATTTGTCAACATATCTCAAGTAGCTGTATATATAGATTGATGATATGTACCGGTCTTACTTATTTCAACATTCTATCAGGTCATCCACATGATATAACGACACAACTACTCAGATATCTCTCTTAATCTCCTCAGCTACTAGTGCATTTCGTTACAAATATCTCCATTTTTAACAGTTTAGATCATATAACTCAAGTAGCTGTATATATAGATTGGAGATATCTACAAGTGTGGTTAATTTAAACATTCAATAAGGTCACCCACATGATATTATGACACAATTACTCAGGTATTTCTTGAAATCTCTTCAGCTACTAGTACATTTTGTTACAAATATCTTTATTTTTGAGGGATTTGTCAACATATCTCAAGTACCAGTATATATAGATTGATGGTATGTACCGGTCTTGACTATTTCAACATTCTAAAAGGTCATCCACATGATATTATGACACACTTACTCAGATATCTCTTTAAATCTCTTCAGCTACTAGTACATTTTGTTACAAATATCTTTATTATTGAGAGATTTGTCAACATATCTCAAGTAGCTGTATATATAAATTGATGATATGTACCAGTACTGCTTATTTAATCATTCAATAAGGTCACCCACATGATATAACGACACAGCTACTCAGATATCTCTCTTAATCTCCTCAGCTACTAGTGCATTTCGTTACAAATATCTCCACTTTTAACAGTTTAGATCATATAACTGAAGTAGCTGTATTTAAAGATTGGAGATATCTACAAGTGTGGTTAATTTAATCATTAGAAAAGGTCACCCACATGATATTATGACACAATTACTCAGATATCTCTTTAAATCTCTTCAGCTACTAGTACATTTTGTTACAAATATCTTTATTTTTGAGGGATTTGTCAACATATCTCAAGTAGCTGTATATATAGATTGATAATATGTAACGGTGTTGCTTATTTCAACATTCTATCAGGTCATCCACATGATATAACGACACAACTACTCAGATATCTCTCTTAATCTCGTCAACTACTAGTGCATTTCGTTACAAATATCTCCATTTTTAACAGTTTAGATCATATAACTCAAGTAGCTGTATATATAGATTGAAGATATCTACAAGTGTGGTTAATGTAATCATTCAATAAGGTCACCCACATGATATTATGACACAATTACTCAGATATCTCTTTAAATCTCTTCAGCTACTAGTACAGTTTAGATCATATAACTCAAGTAGCTGTATATATAGATTGAAGATATCTACAAGTGTTGTTACTTTAAACATTCAATAAGGTCACCCACATGATATTATGACACACTTACTCAGATATCTCCTTAAATCTCTTCAGCTACTAGTACATTTTATTACAAGTATCTTTATTTTTTTGGGTTTTGTTAGCATATCTCAAGTATCTGGATATAAGATTGATGATACGGACAAGTGTTGGTAATTTGTGTATTCTTTAAGGCCCTCCCTAAGGTATTACGGCACAATTACACAGATATCTCTCTTAGTGTCGTCAGCTACTAGTGCATTTTGTTACAAATATCTTAATTTTTTTAGGGTTTTGTCAACATATCTCAAGTAGCTGGATATATAGATTAATGATATGTACCAGTGTTGGTAATTTATACATTCTATTATGTCATCCACATGATATAACGGTACAATTACTCAGATATCTCTCTTAGTGTCGTCAGCTACTAGTGCATTTTGTTACAAATATCTTTATTTTTTTAAGGGTTTTGTCAACATATCTCAAGTAGCTGGATATATAGATTGAAGATATCTACAAGTATGGTATATTTTATCATTCTATAAGGTCACCCACATTATATTATGACAAAATTTCTCAGATATCTCTTTAGTCTCGTCAGCTACAAATACAGTTTGTTACAAATATCTTTATTTTTGTGGGATTTGTCAACATATCTCAAGTAGCTGTATATATAGATTGATGATAAGTACCGGTCTTGCTTATTTCAACATTCTATTAGGTCGCATATATTACGACACAAATACTCAGATATCTCTTTAAATTTCGACAGCTACTATTGCATTTCGTTACATATATCTCTATTTTTAGATAGTTCTGTCCATATAACTTAGTTACTTGCACATATAGATTGAAGATATCTACAAGTGTTGTTAATATCAAAATCTTTGTATGTCATAAGCATGATATTACGACACAGTTACTCATATTTCTCGTTATCTCGTCAGCTACAAGTGCATTTCTAGACTGTTCTGTCCATATAACTTAAGTAGCGGTTTATATAGATTGAATATATATAAATATGTTGTTAACTACAACAATCTTTGAAGTCATTCATATGATATTACGATACAATTTCTCAGATATCTCTCTTACGAGAAGTAAGGAAAGCTAGCTACTAGTAACTGTATATGAGATGAAATAAAAGTTGGCTACTAGCATCGAAATGTACTAGTAGCTAACGAGATTTAAAGAGATATCTGAGTAATTGTGGCATAATAGCATGTAGATGACCTTAAAGAATGTTAAAATAAACCATACTTGTAGATATCTTCAATCTATATATCCAGCTACTTGAGTTACATGAACTCAACTGTTAAAAATGTAGATATTTGTAACAAAATGTACTAGTAGCAGACGAGAGTTAAAGAGATATCTGAGTAATTGTGTCTTAATAATATGTAGGTGACCTTATAAAATGTAAAAATAAACAATACTTGCAGATATCTTTAATCAAAATATCCAGCTACTTAAGCTTGAGATATATTAACTCAACTGTTAAAAATGTAGATATTTGTAACGAAATGTACTAGTAGCTGACGAGATTTAAAGAGATATTTCAGTAGTTGTGTCATAATATTATGAAGGTGACCTTATAGAATGTTAAAATAAACCACACTTGTAGATAACTTCCATCTATATATCCAGCTACTTGAGATGTATGAACTCAGCTGTTAAAAATGTTGATATTTCTTTTGAAATGTACTAGTATCTGACGAGACTTAAAAAGATATCGGAGTAATTGTGTTATAATATCATGTTGGTAACCTTATAGAATGTTAAAATAAACCACACTTGTACATATCTTCAATCTATAAATCCAGCTACTTGAGATATATGAACTCAACTGTTAAAAATGTTGATATTTGTAACGAAATATATTAGAAGATGACGAGATTTAGAGAGATATCTGAGTAATTGTGTCGTTATATCATGTAGGTGACCTTAAAGAACGTTAAAAAACCATACTTGTAGATATCATCAATCTATATATACATCTACTTGTGATATGTTGACAAAACCGCCAAAAATAAAGATATTTGTAACAAAATGTACTAGTAGCTGACGAGACTTAAAGAGATATCTGAGTAATTGTGTCATAATATAATGTGGGTGACCTTAAAGAATGTTAAAATATACCATACTTGTAGATATCTTCAATCTATATATCCAGCAACTTGAGATATGTTGACAAAACCCATAAAAAAATAAAGATATTTGTAACAAAATGCACTAGTAGCTGACGAGACCTAAATATATATCTCAGTAATTTTGTCATAATATCAGGTGGATAACCTTATAGAATGTTAAAATATACCATACTTGTAAATATCTTTAATCTATATATCCAGCTACTTGAGATATGCTGACAAAACCCTAAAAAAATAAAGATATTTGTAACAAAAAGCACTAGTAGCTGTCGATATTTAAAGAGATATCTGAGTAATTGAGTCATAATATCATGTGGGTGACATAATAGAATGATTAAATAAACCATACTTGTAGATATCTTCAATCTATATATCCAGCTTCTTGAGATATATGAACTCAACTGTTAAAAATGTAGATATTTGTAACGAAATGTACTAGTAGCTGACGAGATTTAAAGAGATATCTGAGTAATTGTGTCATGATATCATGTAGGTGACCTTAACGAATGTTAAAATAAATCATACTTGTAGATATTTTCAATCTATATATACAGCTACTTGTAATACATTGACAAAACCGCCAAAAATAAAGATATTTGAAACAAAATGTACTAGTAGCTGACGAGACTTAAAGAGATATCTGAGTAATTGTGTCATAATATCATGTGGGTGACCTTAAAGAATGTTAAAATATACCATACTTGTAGATATCTTCAATCTATATATCCAGCAACTTGAGATATGTTGACAAAACCCTTAAAAAAATAAAGATATTTGTAACAAAATACACTAGTAGCTGACGAGACTTAAAGAGATATCTGAGTTATTGTGTCATAATATCAGGTGGATAACCTTATAGAATGTTAAAATATGCCATACTTGTAAATATCTTTAATCCATATATCCAGCTACTTGAGATATGTTGATAAAAACCATAAAAAAAATAAAGATATTTGTAACAAAATACACTAGTAGCTGACGACACTAAGAGAGATATCTTAGTAGCTGTGTCGTTATATCATGTGGATGACCTGATAGAATGTTGAAATAAGCAAGACCGGTACATATCATCAATCTATATATACAGCTACTTGAGATATGCTGACAAATCCCTCAAAAATAAAGATATTTGTAACGAAATGCACTAGTAGCTGACGAGATTAAGAGAGATATCTGAGTAGCTATGATGTTATATCATGAGGATGACCTCATAGAATGTTAAAATAAGCAATACTGGTACATATCATCAATTTATATATACAGCTACTTGAGATATGTTGACAAATCCCTCAAAAATAAAGATATTTGTTACAAAATGTACTAGTAGCTGAAGAGATTTAAAGAGATATCTGAGTAAGTGTGTCATAATATCATGTGGATGACCTTATAGAATGTTGAAATAGGCAAGACCGGTACATATCATCAATCTATATATACAGCTACTTGAGATATGTTGACAAATCCCTCAAACATAAAGAAATTTGTAACAAAATGTACTAGTGGCTGAAGAGATTTAAAGTGATATCTGAGTAATTGTGTCATAATATCATGTGGGTGACCTTATTGAATGATTAAATTAACCACACTTGTAGATATCTTCATCTATATATACAGCTATTTGAGTTATATGATCTAAACTGTTAAAAATGGAGATATTTGTAACGAAATGCACTAGTAGTTGACGAGATTAGGAGAGATATCTGAGTAGCTGTGTCGTTATATCATGTGGATGACCTTATAGAATGTTGAAATAAGCAAGACCGGTACATATCATCAATCTATATATATACAGCTACTTGATATATGTCGACCAATCCCTAAAAAATAAAGATATTTGTAACGAAATGTACTAGTAGCTGAAGAGATTTAAAGAGATATCTGAGTAAGTGTGTCATAATATCATGTGGGTGACCTTATAGAATGTTCAAATTAACCACACTTGTAGATATCTCCAATCTATATATACAGCTACTTGAGTTATATGATCTAAGCTGTTAAAAATGGAGATATTTGTAACGAAATGCACTAGTAGCTGAGGAGATTAAGAGAGATATCTGAGTAGTTGTGTCGTTATATCATGTGGATGACCTGATAGAATGTTGAAATAAGCAAGAACGGTACATATCATCAATCTATATATACAGCTACTTGAGATATGTTGACAAATCCCTCAAAAATAAAGATATTTGTAACGAAATGCACTAGTAGCTGACGAGATTAAGAGAGATATCTGAGTAGCTATGATGTTATATCATGTGGATGACCTCATAGAATGTTAAAATAAGCAATACTGGTACATATCATCAATTTATATATACAGCTACTTGAGATATGTTGACAAATCCCTCAAAAAAAAAAGATATTTGTTACAAAATGTACTAGTAGCTGAAGAGATTTAAAGAGATATCTGAGTAAGTGTGTCATAATATAATGTGGATGACCTTATAGAATGTTGAAATAGGCAAGACCGGTACATATCATCAATCTATATATACAGCTACTTGAGATATGTTGACAAATCCCTCAAACATAAAGAAATTTGTAGCAAAATGTACTAGTGGCTGAAGAGATTTAAAGTGATATCTGAGTAATTGTGTCATAATATCATGTGGGTGACCTTATTGAATGATTAAATTAACCACACTTGTAGATATCTTCATCTATATATACAGCTACTTGAGTTATATGATCTAAACTGTTAAAAATGGAGATATTTGTAACGAAATGCACTAGTAGCTGACGAGATTAGGAGAGATATCTGAGTAGCTGTGTCGTTATATCATGTGGATGACCTGATAGAATGTTGAAATAAGCAAGACCGGTACATATAATCAATCTATATATACAGCTACTTGATATATGTCGACCAATCCCTCAAAAATAAAGATATTTGTAACAAAATGTACTAGTAGCTGAAGAGATTTAAATAGATATCTGAGTAATTGTGTCATAATATCATGTGGGTGACCTTATTGAATGATTAAATTAACCACAATTGTAGATTTCTTCAATCTATATATACAGCTACTTGAGGTATATGATCTAAAGTGTTAAAAATGGAGATATTTGTAACGAAATGCACTAGTAGCTGACAAGATTAAGAGAGATATCTGAGTAGCTGTGTCGTTATATCATGTGGATGACCACATAGAATGTTGAAATAAGCAATACTGCTACATATCATCAATTTATATATACAGCTACTTGAAATATGTTGACAAATCCCTCAAACATAAAGATATTTGTAACAAAATGTACTAGTAGCTGAAGAAATTTAAAGATATATCTCAGTAATTGTGTCATAATATCATGTGGGTGACCTTATTGATTGTTTACATTAACCACACTTGTAGATATCTCTAATCTATATATACAGCTACTTGAGTTATATGATCTAAACTGTTAAAAATGGAGATATTTGTAACGAAATGCACTAGTAGCTGAGGAGATTAAGAGAGATATCTGAGTAGCTGTGTCGTGATATCATGTGGGTGACCTTATTGAATGATAAAATAAGCAATACTGGTACATATCATCAATTTATATATAGAGCTACTTGAGATATGTTGATAAATCCCTCAAAAATAAAGATATTTGTAACAAAATGTACTAGTAGCTGAAGGGTTTTAAAGAGATATCTGAGTAAGTATGTCATAATATCATGTGGATGACCTTATAGAATGTTGAAATAGGCAAGACCGGTACATATCATCAATCTATATATACAGCTACTTGAGATATGTTGACAAATCCCTCAAATATAAAGATATTTGTAACAAAATGTATTAGTAGCTGAAGAGATTTAAAGTGATATTTTAGTAATTGTGTCATAATATCATGTGGGTGACCTTATTGAATGATTAAATTAACCACAATTGTAGATATCTTCAATCTATATATACAGCTACTTGAGTTATATGATCTAAACTGTTAAAAATGGAGATGTTTGTAACGAAATGCACCAGTAGCTGACGAGATTAGGAGAGATATCTGAGTAGCTGTGTCGTTATATCATGTGGATGACCTGATAGAATGTTGAAATAAGCAAGACCGGTACATATCATCAATCTATATATACAGCTACTTGATATATGTTGACAAATCCCTCAAAAATAAAGATATTTGTAACAAAATGTACCAGTAGCTGAAGAGATTTAAAGAGATATCTGAGTAAGTGTATCATAATATCATGTGGGTGACCTTATAGAATAATCAAATTAACAACACTTGTAGATATCTCCAATCTATATATACAGCTACTTGAGTTATATGATCTAAACTGTTAAAAAATGATGATATTTGTAACGAAATGCACTAGTAGCTGACGAGATTAAGAGAGATATCTGAGTAGTTGTGTCGTAATATAATGTGGATGACCTAATAGAATGTTAAAATAAGCAAGACTGGTACATATCATCAATCTATATATACAGCTACTTGAGATATGTTGACAAATCCCTCAAAAATAAAGTTATTGGTAATAAAATGTAATAGTAGCTGATGAGATTTAAAAAGATATCTGAGTATTTGTGTCATAATATCATGTGAGGGACCTTATAGAATGTTCAAATTTATCAAACTTGTAGATATCTTCAATCTATATATACAGCTACATGAGATAATTTGACAAAACCCTAACAAATAAAGATATTTGCTACAAATACAATAGTAGCTGACGACATAAGAAAGACATATGAGAAAATGTGTCGTAATATCATGTGGGTGACATTATAGAATGTTGAAATTAGCAACACTGGTACATATCCTTAATCTATATATACAGCTACTTGAAATATATTGACAAAACCGCCATAAAATACAGATATTTGTAAGTAAATGCACTAGTAGGTGACGACATAACGATAGATATCTCAGAAATTGTGTGGTAATATTATGTGGATGACTTCATAGAATGTTGAAATTAGCAAGACTGGTATATATTTTTAATCTACATAAACAGCTACTTGAGATATATTGACAAAACCCTAAAAAATAAAGATAATTGTAACAAAATGCACTAGAAGCTGTCGACATAAAAAGATATTTCTGTGTAATTGTATCGTAATATCATGTGGATGACCTGATACAATGCTGATATTAACAACCCTTGAAGATGTCTTCAATCTTTACGTACGGCTACTTGAGCTACATGGAAAAATTGTCTTTAACATAGAGATATTTGGAAAGAAATGCACTGGTAGCTGACGAGATTAAGAGAAACATCTGAATAATTTTGTTGTAATATTATGCGGATATTATGCGGATGACATGATAGAATGTTATAGTTAATAACACTTGTCTATATGTACTGCTGCTTGAGTAAAATAGACAATATTGTCTAATATATATAGAGATATTTTAAACAAAATGCACCAATTACTGATGAGAGTATGAGAGGATGAGAGGAATATGAGTACTTTTAAGGTATAATCATATAGATAACCTAGTCAAATGTTGATTTAACATCACTTGTAAATATATCACAAAAGATGATAAATCATGTGGATAATATGGTGCAATGTAGATATTAAGAACACAAATAGAAATCCCATGTATGTTTTGTCACTTGAACAGTAACTAGTAACTAGCGGCCAAGTTTTCGTTCATCTCGTAGCCAGTTACTAGTAGCTAGCTTTTCTTACTTCGCGTAGCCAGTTACTAGTAGCCAGTTACTAGTAGCCAACTTTTATTTCAACTCGTAGCCAGTTACTAGTAGCTAGCTTTTCTTATTTCTCGTAGCCAGTTACTAGTAGCCAGTTACTAGTAGCTAACTTAACTCTATAATTTGACGGCTCAGACGGGTCATCTTTCTTAAATAAAGGAAGTACATTTGCTATTTTCCATGAGCAAGGAAATATACAGTCATTCAATGATCTATTGAAAAGTAAGCATAAGGGTTTAACAATTGTATGTATTGTGCTTTTCAACATCTTGTGACTTATGGTATCTGGCCCAATGGCTTTGTTTGAAGGTAAAATTGTAATTATATCTATAATATCTTGCTCTCTGATAACAATGTTATCTACAACACTATCACATAAAGAAAACCTGTCTGGTAATTTAACTCCGTAGTCATCAACACATGAAATCGAAGAGAAATAATTATTAAGGACTTCTACTTTATCTTCATTAGAGAAGGCAATCGACTGATATCCATTATTAGAAGAATATACTAACGGGGAAATAACTGTGGGGGATTTAACACTGAATACATCCTTCAAAAGTTTCCAAAAAAGTTTGGTATTATTTTTACTAGCATCAGCAAGATTTAATTCAATGTTGTTATAGTAATTGTTTATCGCATACTTTTTCATGTTGTTTACTTTATTTCTTGCTTTTCGAAATTTCAGTAAATCGCATAATTTATTTGACTTTTGTGCTTTTTTCCGTAAACGATTTCGAATACGAATTTCTCTACGTAAAACCGAATCAAACCATGGCTTATCACTTGGCCTAATAACAATAGTTTTCTCGGGTATGCACTCGCTGACGTGTCCTAAAAAAGTTGAAGTAAAATTTTTTACTGCATGATTAACATCAGTAGCTTCCATAATTAATTTATGCCAATCTGAATCAGAAATTAAGGTATTTAATTTATCAAAGTCTGCGTGTTTGTATAGCCAGATGTTGCGAGTGTAAGCTTTGTTATAATTAACGCTAGTTTTTACAAAAATGTAGGTAGCTTTGTGGTCGCTCACAGAACTTTCAATGTCTATTGTTCCAAAAAAGGAGACATCTTCAAACACAAGAATCGGATCAATGAGTTTGTGCGTGTTTTGTGTGATTCTTGTTGCGTTGACTATTGTGTTTCTCAAAGAAAAGTTTGTGAGAATTTCATTGAGTTTGTGGGAGTTTGGAATGTTCAAAAAATCGACATTTAGATCCCCTACTAGTATGATGTGATTGGATATATCTGATACTTTTTCTAGTGAACCTATAATATGTTCCCAATAGGAATTGTCACAGCTCGGAGGACGATATGTACAACAAAGAAATATGTTGAAGGTAAGGTTATGTATTTCTATCCAGATGCATTCAGTGTTATGGGGTTCTAAGTCAAAGCGTCTAACTGCCTTTAATAAATCAGATACATATATTACTACTCCTCCTCCAAAAGAATCTCTGTCCTTACGAAAAATTGTATTAAATCCCTCAATTGTTATGTCTTTATCTAAAACGTTTGCGTCTAAGTGAGATTCAGTAAAGCATAAAATATCAAAATCCGACACTAAATATAACAAATTTTCAATTTTGTTACGAATACTTCTAACATTTAAATGTAGTATATCCAAAGTATACGCATTGTCTTCAATCGGACCTGGATTAGGTTCAATGTCACCACACAAAAATAGTAAAATGTAAATAATGTGTACACAATACTGAATAAATGTAAAATTGGTTTGGACACTTGTGAATACTCTGTTCCACACAGAACAATAGCATTTTAGGTAGTATAGAAGCCAATGAATAAAATTACGTGTGCCAAATATACAAAAAGACAATACCTTATAAGTACATCTACAGCCAATATAAAATGTCCCAATTGCGGCGCGATATTGTTCAATGGTATTACCCGCCATTAGTACTCGTGTACTTTTTCAAGACTAAAAAAGAAAGGTCCTCGCCGCTAGTGACATTTCGAGAACAAAGAAAAAATAATATTGCATCTTAATATGACCTTTGATATATGCGATAGCGAATTGGAAAAAATAAAAAAGTACAATGGGGTAAACAAGAAATACTGGGAAAACAAAACAATTAGGTGTGTCACGTGTTGAAGGTAAATAAAACAAAAAGGTGTCACATGACTCGAGATGGCTTGAAAGAACAGGAATGTCTGTAAACAATGCGAACAAAAAAACTATATACAACAACATGGTATGAAAGCTAATGAACATGAGATGATGGAAGATCAATGAAAGTTTGTGGGGATATTTTATATGAATTAATACATCATAATGAGTTATGAGAATTAAGGGTTACCGATGGTAATTTTAAACTCACATGCATATATAGGTAACTGAAAGCAATCAAAACGCTCTGCATGGTCCAACAGGCGTCAGTTCTTGATAGTTTTGATATATTAAAGACAAAAATTAAACCAGATGAATAGAAAATTTATGATTCCGGAGGTGCTAGCTGATGCAATTCATTCACTGATCGGATGATAAATTTACGGCCCTTTTCTGATAGTTTTGCAAAGATTCTGCCATCGTTGGTCCAAAAGGAATGCACTTTGCCGGCCCGTTTTCCTTTAGTAAGCTCTTGAACGATGCCCTGTCTGAATCGCGTGAGGTCCTCTGTAATGAACTCGTTAGAGTTTTTCAATTTTCGTTTAAATTGGAATACTGAGTTTTTAATTTTCCAGTTCTTCATTTTGCATATAATTTGGATATTTCCTTTGCTATTGGGTTTTCCAATGGGGTGGGATCTGGAGATGTCGTCTTCTGACAGTTCAATGTTGAGGTGATCCTTACAGATACCCATGATAATGTGATCTGTGTTAATGTCAGTAAGATCACCAGCAGGAACTGGACAATTATGGAATCTTAGCGAGTTCCTTCTCCCGTATTGCTCCAAATCATCAATTGTGTCCTCAAGATTCCAGATTTGGTTTTGAAGATCCTCATTGGATTTTTCAGCCTCTAAGAGTTTTTGAGACAGTGAATCTATTTTTGTCGACTGTTTTTGGATTGTATCAGTCAGATCTTTAAATGCTGATTGGATTGCAGCTTGAATAGAAGGGGCTATTGCATTAGCAAGAACTGGAACCGTGCGTAAGGCATTCTTATCTTCTTACATATTGATTAGCTGCACACATGACTATATATATTATATTTAGTTGTTTGCCAGTATTTTATATTTAATATGATAAGTGGCTGGATGTGAAATGGTTATCTTAAATCATGTAAAACTTTGATCAATGTGTATAAAAACGGATATGTTTTTTTATTTTGTTAAGATTTCATATTATGATTGATATATATTGTTATATATGTTTTGTCTTTTCCATGTATTTGAACCGGTGATCTTTTTAATTTTAAATCTGAGACTTTTCAAAAGGAAACATTTCTTTTAACTATTATTTTTTCGAAGGTCTTATCAGTTTGTAAGGGACATATTGAGAGAGAGAGAGAGAGAGAGAGAGAGAGAGAGAGAGAGAGAGAGAGAGAGAGAGAGAGGAGTTACATCGTCGGGATTAACTCCTTGATAGGTAAAGTAATATGTAGTTTCCTTAACTGCCCACCTATTTTCCTCAATTTTTGTAATTTAAATCGTCGACAAAATTCAATTTGAATCAATATTTGGTAGTAGAAATAGTGATGTTGAATATATACAGGAAAATCTTTCTCTGCTCTAATTTTCCGCATATTCCTTACAATATCAACGTTTAATAAAATTCAGTAGCTAGGTTAAAGTGTTTTGGGTAATATCACTCATGTAAATCAATTTTAAATTCTCATGCTTTCTGCCTCTTAAATGTATACATTCACGGTGTGGAATAAACAAATGAGTGTCTAAAAATGTCTATTCACCAGAACCAGGGTACCGGACCCCAAATTTTAAAACAATAACAAGTTTACAGTGATTTTAAGTTGAAAACAACATAAAAGTATTTGAATAATAATTTTAAAAAACTGACGAAAACGAATAAGACAATGAGTCTGTTCATCCTTAAGGGGGGACTACTGAAGACTGTCAAAACTAAATCAGGAAACACGCCATTCGATCAGAGCGACAAAGAATGGAGATTTAGTATATGCTGGTTACAAAGACAGACCTGTACAACGCCGCTTTATGATATAAATTGCATTAAGCCTTGCAACTGCAACGCTTAATGCTATAAATTCTTGCATTTAGAGTTGACACCTCCAGCTGTTATTGATAAGTCGCCGCTTAATGATAGAATTGTGTCATTAAGCGTCACAAATGCACAGCAACCTTAACGCTTAAGGAAACTAGCAAATATCGACATCCTCAACCGCTAATGATACAAACTTTATATCATTAACGTTGCAGTTGCACCTTTAATGATACAAAATTGTAAAAAGGAATGAAATAACACTGTTGTTAATAAAGCAATAAAGATGTATATCTTGAGCAAATAAAGAATAGCAATAAATAGATGACTTAGTTGTGTATATCAATATAATACTGTATTCATACTAGTGTAAGAAAATTATGTATGTAGACATAGTATAATCTAATCATTTTACGTAATGCGTTTAAACCAGAATAGTCTAATATTTCAACAAACATTTCTCTTAAATTTACATGAAAAAATAAATTATGATGTTAGCTGAAATACTAGTACCATTATTAGTAATCCATATTCTAAACATATTTTTAACAAATTGTTCGATAGTATTGAAATCATGTACACTGAACAAACTTTTGAATGAAAATAGCAGATGATACTGTGATCAATAAACAGAAGCGAATGCCTACTCCCTTTCACAAGATTGTCTTTATACATAAGTTAATTAGCGCATAAAAAACTTGATTATGTAGATTTTTTTAAACAACTGCGTGATTTTTGCGGGATTGCCTATGGGAGACCGGCTGCTTAAAGGAAGCGGAATGAAAAGTGCTACAGACAGGACTTTCCTCGTCATATAGCTCATGGACTTATCAGTATTCTATTATCTAATAAAGGAAAGAACTAATTTTATGGATCGTGTGTTATCAAGAAGGAATACTAAATGTTATCTTTAAGTCTTTATTTATTTATATTTATATATTTTGGGTTTTTTTTTTGGGGGGGGGGGTGTGCTACATCCACGTAGGCAATTAGGCCAATGTAAATGTTTACTGTTGTGTGGGTTTTCAGCCACAGGCGGTTTGATGGAGGTAGGGGGTTGGGTTCTACCCGTTATACTACACGGACTTTTTATGAATTTCTATATTATTAAAAAAATCATAGTTTTCTTTCATATTATAAATTTTGAAGTTTAAATTGAAAATTTACAATATGACAACTGGATACAAATTTAATTCAAGCAAAGAGTAAGGTATTTTGTTGGGTGGGGGGGGGGTTAACTACGCGGCTTTTTCTGAAGTATGGAATGTTGGTTTTAGTATTTGTATTTAGTATAACAATTTGAGTCTGTTAAGAATTCTGTCGTGTTGTACTTTCAACTGGTAAGTTAAAAAAATTACAATATAATTGATCGACGTATGGATACAATTTATAGATGAAGGTAGGTATTGCATATGAGGATGATGAATTGTATTGTACATGTAAATATATACATGTGTGCGATATAGACTGTGTTTGGAAATTTCGTAGGAATAGTTCTGTACACATGACGTCAACAGTTAAAAAAGACAAAATTGATCCCCCATTAAGATTTTATTCCGATTTCTGTCATACATATTAGACATTATACGTATGAACACCATGATAGAAAAATCAAACGGCAATTCAGGTTAGTGCAATAATTATATTATACAAAACAAAAATATTAAGACTATGCAATCAAATCATTGAGCTTTTGTCCCCTCCCACACACACACACCACAATGATGAATCGGTCTTTGAACGCTGTTTGAAATCGCAATTCACAAGTGAACAAAATGGTTATTATTGTTTGCATGTAATGATGTTTATGCATGGATTTACATTGTACATGCCATGGACATATATTATTAGAAATAAGTATTAGAGAGGATAACTACTTTAACACATTTATTTTGAATAAATGTTAAATTATAACAGATGAATATGTTTTTCTTTGTCGTTCACACTGGCTTTAGAATTAATGATCATTGCAACAAGTATTTCATAAAATAGTATGGAGTCGCAAGGCCTGAATCATCATATCAAATGAGACGCGAAGCGAAGCGAAGTTACACGTAATACCACCACTCTCTGAAGCAAATGACGTGGTATACAATAAAGATTTTTACTTGCGTTTTTAAAGTGATTATTAAGAATAATTTATGTTCAATAAATACAATGGTTTTGTTTGTTGTTTACCTTGTGGAAAGAAAATAAATTTATTATGATAGAGGATCATGATCTAAAGAATCAGATAACGTCTCGTTGCAAGGCGAAGATCATTAGATCAAACTCGACGCTATGCACCTGGCAACTCCACGTAATCCGACCTTTTTTTTATCAAGTTACCGTTGTAATAATACAAAAAACACTTACATGCACCTACGGTTTCTTACATGTATTTGATATGTCAATCACAAAAAAATCCATACAGACCAAGAAGTCCTTTTGTTAGACCTTAAATACATATAGTTGTTACTTAAAATTAGATAATTATATTGATTTTGGTCATTGAAAAAGTGTTCGGTAGTAAAAAAAATTGCCTCTTTCATAATTTTAGCTCTTCCTTTTTTTTGTCCATGACATGATTATATTACGGCAGCATGGACGGAGCAGATGAAAAAAAAATCTTATTTGTTCGAATGAATAAGTACGGCGGTGTGGTTAGCCAGATTAAAAAACATAAATATATCTTATTTGTTCGGACGAATTAGGATGTGTTCGACGAATTAGGATTTGTTTGGACGAATAAGTTATTTGTTTATATGAGAAGTAATTTAGACTCTGATCTGGCAATGGTGTAGATAAAATGAGGTGGGGGGTAGTGGTCCGTAATCAAGCCACCCCTTTCCTTCAAATGATACATTGCTACTCGTTTCTGCACACGTTTTGTAATAATGATATTTCTTTATCTAAAAAACGCAAAATATGTGAGAAATTGTATAAATGTCAGTTAATATAACACTTATGTTATATTAACTGACATTTATACAATATCTGACATTTTTTGCTGTCATGCTCAATTCTCAAAATATATCATAATTTTGCACGTTTTTTTTTCTTATATAAACTAATATCATTATTACAAAACTTGTGCAGAAACATGACAGATAATGTAATAATTAAGATATATCGTACATGTATTCTTTATAAATATCAAAATTCGGTGGTCACGCATAATCACCGATTTTCTTCATGTTTCGTATTTTGATACCTTAGAACTGGTATATAAATGTCATGGAGACCGGTTGTAATAGTAACAGAGGCACAAAGTAGAAAAATGGCCGTTTAAAGCTATTTTGGAGACATATAGCACTACTGATTGGAATGACCAAACATTTTCTCAACTTTCATGTAATATCAGCTGAAGCTGCATTTAAGCAAATAAATGACCGTTGCAATGTTGTTTTGAACAATTAAGAATTTTTTAATTAAGTTTACATATTTTCTTAGCAATGGCAATTTAACGATGCTAAATAATGCTTGTATATATATTATATATATTATTAAGTTAACATGTTTCCCACCGTTAGCAACAAAGAATAGTTCTAAATTGTATTTAAAACAAGCATTTTCGCTTTACATAATCACTATGGTTTTGTTATTTTTTTTTAAATTTTTAACCTTGTTACCACCGTAACATATTTCCAATTTATATATGACGTGCATATTTTAAAAACAGCTATACATCTATGAGTTTGGTTCAATAAGAACATCTTTGATATTTAAAAAATACAAAAATATGTTTTCAAACTAATTTTCGCTTTCCATGGAAACATTTTTAGATGTTAATTTGCCAACCAATGTTTTCTTTTATAATTTGAAAAATGATTAAATAGTTTTTTTAATTCAAAATTTTACATTTCAGAACTTAGATAAGCTGTACTTAATTCTTAATTGCTTTAAAGTTGATACGATTTGCCATTTTTTAATCTATGGTCTCCGTTACCATGGCAATGGTAGGCCTAAGAAACAAATTTAATATGATATCTAGGTACCTTTTACATCAATATGTATCATAGTATGCAGTATCAAGATAATTGGTTAATATGTGTGCCGAAACTCCTAATTATACAATTTTGATTTTTATATAGAATTGAACTTAAAAACTAAAATTATGAGTGTTGAGCAAATTGAAGAAAATGAAAAGATTTTATTTCATTCATTTATACAATTTTGTATCATTAAAGGGTGCGACTGCAACGCTTAATGATATGAAGTTTGTGTCATTAGCGGTTGAAGGTGTCGATATTTGCTTGTTTCATAAGGCGTTAAGGCTACTGTGCATTTGTGACGCTTAATGATACAATTCTATCATTAAGCGGCGATTTATCATTAACAGTTGGACAAGTCAACTGTTAATGCAAGAATTTATAGCATTAAGCGTTGCAATTGCAATTGCAACGCTTAATGCTATTTATATCATTAAACGGCGTTGTATCATTAACGGTTGTTACAGAGCAGGGTTGAGAGATCAGCAGGTAATCAGGTTACGGGGCTGGAAACCTCTGAATGTCTGTAGAACTTCATCTGGTGATCTCCTGGTTGCCATGAACAGTGATGATTATAGACAAACAAAAGTACTGCGTTAGTGTGGCTTCACCCCCCCCTCCCCCCATTATTCAATTTAATGATTGAAGGAAAACACTATTTTCGACTAAACGAAACACCAAATACACGAGGGAAAACTGAAATCTTGTCTGATCCCGAAAATGTGCAGAAGTCGTGGTTTATAGGTCAGGAAAACTCCGGTTTAACTACACTGGTTCCCCACTTACAACAATGAGTAAACACATTAAATCGTTGTTTAAATTAGCTAACAAGATTCTACGATGACTGTTCGTAGTTATACCGTATGGAGTAAATGATGCATTTGTTGTACATATAAGTGGAGAACTTAATATAAGGTGGAATCCGTCTTAATATAATGTAGAATCCGCCTTAAGGTAAACAGTATGAAACTTAATAACTTATTAAAAATCTAAAAATTTATTAATTATGATCCACAGCCTACAAGCTAACAAAAATTATAGATTTTTCACACCTTTTGTAGTTTCTCGATAAGTTTCAAGAGAAGCTGATCTTCTCCTGATGTTTTTGGTAACTGCATCCCCAAAATACTTTTGCTCTCATTTTCCTCTCTAATTTTCTATGCTCAGTATCTTCACATTTTGAAAACAAAATTTGATAAAGAAATACTTATGACCAAACGCTCAATCAAGTATGTAATATATACCTTTTTGTTATAATAAAGACTACTTTTCAACGATGTGAACAAATAAAAAGAGATTCAACTCTATTTTGGTAAGGCTGATGAATGGTAGGCCTGACATTCCACTTTGTAGTCCTTTATCCCTTTGCTTATGAGCTAAGTTTGATTTTAATCAGGCTGTTCTCCAATGTTGAAGACCAGAGCAGCTTTATATGTTGGCAGCTTGACACTCTTTCTATGACTTGCTGGTGCAATTGCTTTTCTTGTGTTTTCCTGTTTATTACAATTTCATTTGTTTCCAACAGATTTCATTCCCTAAAGAAAGAAGATATTTTGAAAGATTTCCCTAATTAGTACATTCTGTGACATATACACAAAGTCTAATTTTTTAATTATAAAAACTAGTATAAACCACATGATTTTCTTCATCGCATACAATGAATGCAATTTAAACTGCCGCTCAGCTTTTACTTTTACATATATACATTTATCAAATATTTTCCACAGTTTATTCCATAGCGACAATGCATGGCCTTCAACCTCATTAAATTGATTTGTACATGTTTTCATGTTATGATAAACATATTCTTTATTTTTTTAGCAGGGGGCGAAGGGGTGTTCGGAGGTTTTCATATTCCCATTCCCATTTTACCCGCACCTCACTACAATATCAATAAAATCATGAACATAACGCTTTATTACATAAAAGATACCACAGAGTCTGCGTCATTTGTTTCATTTAAGGAATAAGGAATCATTCTTTGAGTATTATGAGGTGATAATTTTGGTCGGGGCGTGATCAAATCCAATAAAGCCCGAAGGGCTTTATGATAGATTTGATCACGCCCCGACCGAAATTATCACCTCATAATATTCAAATAAATGATTCCTTATTACTTATATTTACATTATTTTTAAGCCATCGTACGATTAAATATTAAATATAAATAAGCTAACCCCACTGGCGCCTCAATTTGGCGTCATTTGAAGTAATGGGTTATATAGTACAAAATCGATACGTAGTGTTATCACAGGGAAGACACTGGAAAATGTAAATATATTTGGATATGTTACTAAAAATGGACATTGTTGGTAACCTAACAACAAAACTTTATGATAAACGCGATGACTTCGATTTTTCTTTTGTCAACTTTCCTTATTTATGTAGCAATATGCCATCATCATCACCTGCGTATGATGTTTTTGCCTCTCAATTCATTCGATACGCAAGGACATGCTCTTCGTATGAACAGTTTCTAAGGCGAGGCAAGCTATGGCAAACAAGTTATATGGTCGATACAACGACCTTGTCAGCAAATATAATCGTCCACGGAGTGCATGCTGACTGACGTTTTTCATACTAATTGTTAGACTATAATTAATCACCTAATTGTCTACGGACTTTGCCGTTTTCCCCGATTACGACAAAGATCACACGGTGGGTGTGACCATCCAGCAGAGGATGCCAACTCCTCCTATGCACCTGATCCTACCTCTATCTTTTCAGAGGTCCGTGTTGCTCTGCTTTGAATTTGTATTTCGTTTTATGGATTTTTGATATGATAGACAGCTTGTTATTGTCATATTTCATCATTACCTTCGATTTTAACATTAAGATTCCTGTGTACATGTATCCAGACAACGCGCACACTTTGCTTTACTCTCTAAGAGGTTTGTGAACATCAAATAGCTGAAAATTGAATTTCCTCTCTTTTTCCAAAAATAATCCTCATAACAGTTTACACACGTCTAAATTATTTTGTAACACAAAGATGACCAGTAAAGCTAGAATGACCGATGTTGCATAATTTCACAAAGCCCGAGCCAGGTCTGAGGCCAGAAAATATGGTAAGGGGTAACACTGATCTTATTAAACAAAGTTTTCAAGTGTGATATAGTCATAGCAAAATAATTTATTATATCTATTATATTATAGCAAAAAACTACAATAGATTAGAGTGATTATAACCCATTCCTGTCTTTAGATTGGTTAAACACTGTGACTAAAGTGGTACGCATATTCTACAAAATTAAGATTTCCCTGTTTGACGCCCCTCTGCAATGGAGGGACAAGCTGCTGCTCTTGCCCATCAGGGAGTCCACTGAACTATTAGTTTAAAAATGGCAGCCTGTGTATTGAGGTCAAGATAAAAAAAAAATTTGAAATTAACCAGCCTGTGTGTAAAACACACGTATAACATGTTTGAAAGAGCCTCGGATCAATTTGAATTGAATGTTAAAAACCATTGTTTCAAACTGTATGTTTGAGTCAACTTAAGATTTTAGAGGGATTAGTGGGCAGAATACCAAACAAACTAGGTATCGATGTTTGATTAAGGACAAAATGAAACAACTTGAAGAAAGCAGATAAGTTTATTGAGTTTAAGCAACATGCACTTCTCTTAGAATTAAAAATTTAAATGACCTATTTATAGCACGGAAAATGATACATGTAACTGTAGTACACCTTGAATATATAGTGATTTGGTCATTCCAAGTTTTAGCCGTAAATTTTATATAAATTTCAAAGATGCTTAAACTATTAAGGAATACGGAATATAAATAATGGTCAAGGAGAAAACGGTCAGTGAGAAATTATACGGTTAACTGTAACAGAAAAAGTCAAGATGTTAAAAATAGGCTAATATTTGAGGCAAGGTCCGGTACGTTATGAATAAGATTGAGTCCGTTGAAAACGACACTTGATGAATCACTGTCATAGTCGCTGTTATTCGTGTTAACTTTATGCCTATCTCATTTTATGCTATACAACCGACATTTAGCTGATCAAAGATAAACTATAGAAACTGTGACATCGTAAATAAACTTCCTTGTGTTATTGTAAATCTAATATGTTTTAAATTGTTATATATATTGTATTTTTGTTTACTTTAGGATTTGTTGTTTCACTTATATCGCATTGATTTTATATCATCGCTTTCAGAAGCTAATGTAACGCGAACAGAATCTCTTTTCTTAAATATGTAAGAAGGTTAATGTTTATTTTGTTTCAATTACCATGTACTGTACTAATATGTATTCTTATGAACAGACAACTCTCTTGATTCATCTAACAACATTTCAGTAAAAAAAATTAAAGTAATTGTACTCATCTTTTTGAGCTGAAGCCAAAAGAAAAATAATAACAATAATAACGAAAAAGAAAATAGAAATAAAAATTAAAAAAAAATATTAAAAAAAAAAATAAAATAAATGATAAAAAAAAATAAATAAAATAAAATCAAGAAAAAAAAATGGTCTATTAAATTATTTATAACTTTGCTATGTATCACAGTTTGGAAGGACTCGGTTCAATACGATATAATTTTAGGTAGCAAATTGTATATCATTTTTCGATTTATCAAAAAGCCAGTGACACACATATTTGACAAAGGTATGTAGATATCATTTAGGAGTCTTCTGTTTAGAGGATTAATTTATGTCACACAAAATAGAACTGATCAAACTGGGTTTTTTCAAGCACATACAAATTCATTATCCATGCAAATAGAATACACATTGTATATAACACATGCATTTAATCTTTAAAACTATTTTAACCTTTCAAAAAACATATTTCTATATTTATAGAAAATTTTAAGAAGTGTTATCAATGCAAAACTGAACTACTAATTATTAAATAAATATGCAATACCTTTCACTGTGCCGAAGTTTTGAAGAAAAGTGCCACACTTCTTTGATTAATGAAATCAAATGAAATCAAATTCACAAACACATAACTAATTTCACACACAAACATAACAAACTGATTATTTATATTTTAACATTAAATATTATTTATACATGTAACAACAATTTTGATAATAGCTAAGCCGTTATTATCATTTATTAGTCATAAAACGAAAGTAGATACTCCCAATGCAATACATGTTCTTACGGTATTGATTTAAAGCACGGTTCAAACTAGAGTCATCTATTTCCAATAATCGATTAATTACTTAAGGGTTAAATATTGACGTACTCATTCAACCTAAACTAATTGCAGGTGAAAAGAAAGCAAGAGCGTAATCCTCTATTTCCTTGCTGCAAATTCAAATAAATAAGGTATATTTACCAAAAGACAGAAAGAGCACAGTATATATAGGGATTACCAATGGTAAGATATCGGGCATGGGCCTAGATACAACTAATAATGACTAGCAACTGCGATAATTTTGTACAAAACCCCTGCCCCATATGCTTAGCGAATCTCGATGACGGCGAAGAGACATATGTATATGATAGGACGTCTAGATTGCTCAAATGCAATCACAGATTTCACATTGACTGCGTTAAGGCTTGGTTTAAGTACGAGAGACCACATTGTCCCTACTGTAGGTCACATGTAGTATGTGTTAAACTCGAGGCGACTAACGGACCGACTTAGTTGTACTGGGACTGTGTCTCGGACTTTTGCGGAATTTCTGCTTTTAGCTCCCGAGACGAAGTCGGAGGGGGAAGGGGAACCTAATGTACATGTATATCTCGGCGCCCAAAGAAAAGTTATGAAACAGGTCACAGATCTGGATTTTTTTTATTGGCCCTATCTTTACCAAACTTTCTTGGATGATGTATCTTGGGAAACTTTATGCCCAAGCATCATCAATCTAAACTGCTTGAGGATTATGTTTTTGAAGCATATGCTTCGTGATGGATATACAATTTAGTTGTTAACAGTCATAATTTCACCAAACTTTGATGAGTAATGCATCTGGCGATTCTAATGCTCAAAGGGCTTGGATGGCGAATCTAATTTCAAATGCAGGTTAAATTCTTTAGAACAGGTATCATAATTAGATAGCAACTCGTCTTAACGTATTCAAACATGTAACTTTTACAAATCATATAAACGAATTTTAATTATTAATGCGTCCATGACTAAAACTCATTAACAATTGAACAATTATGTATATTGATAGTTAAAGATCCATGCATGACGGAACTAACTAAATATATGAAGTATATAGCTAGCCTTAGATACAAAGATCGATTATCTTTATGCTGGTGCATTTGTAAGCGTATTAATTAATGTCAATGCTGGTCCTCACTTGCATGCTTAGTAAAACTGTGGATGTTATCGAGAGGGTCCTTCAAACACAGAGCTTGATTTCAAGTATCCAAATAATTGTGCCGATTAAAGTGGAAGTTAGGCCATTATTATTTACCGTATTGTCTACGGATTCTACTGTTTTTTCGATTACGACAAAGAGCACACGGCGGGTGTATCGGCCATGATCAGCAGAGGATGCTCACTCCTCTATAACACCTGATCCTACCTCTAATTTTTGTAGAGGTTCGTGCACGTGTTAGCTTTGCTCCTGTTTTGTATTTTTTCCTTTGGACTTTTGATGTTGAATACTGTTCATTATCACCACATTTCATGATGTAATTTCAATATCGTTTTATAGGATACACAAAATAACAACGTCTAATATGAGTAAATATTAAGCATATTATAAGATTTATGATATTCAAATTAAAATTAAAACCTTAGAGGTGAATGTATTTTTTCGTAGGTCTTCAATGAAATGTAGCGAACAGTGTTCTAAATCAAAAGTCCAACGGAAATATGCCAAAATCAGGAGCAGAGCAAACAGGGACCTTTACAAAAATTAGAGGCAGGATCAGGTGCCACTGAGGAGAGAAAATAATCAAAAAAATCTTTGAAGCTAAGATAGGGTTACCAATGTACCGTTCAAAGCAATAAATACAGAAGATGAACTAGATTATATTTTTTATTTCTTCATTTGTCTGAATGTAAAAAATTAAGTGCTAAATGAAAAAATAACAAATATAACGTTAGCTTACTGACTGCTAGCGTTTCTTTATTTAACATTCAAGTATTTTTCTATTAAACATTTCTTCATTCCAAAACTTCAAAAGTCCATATCATTTATCGCCATGCTATTATCAAATCCATAAAAACATTACATTGTACCTTACTTGCGAACACAGAGTGCCGCAGTACCACAAGACCCGACATTATTGACACATTTTGACCACAAGAATTTAAAAAATCTATACAATCACGTAATAGAAACTATGTTGCAGATATTTTTAACCCAATTATGTGAGATAAGTGAGGAATCAATGCTAATGCAATCAGGAGATCCCATGTATTACATTTAATTTTTTTAAAGCTTGTTTCAATTATACTGTGGAATCATCATTGTTCGTGGGGGACCAATGTTCGTGGTTTTAGTGGGTAACCATTGCCTACGAATTTACATCCCCACAAACGTATATAAAAGCATTTGTTTAATATTTATAAAAACTGTCCCAATTACACTACCAACGAAATTACATTCCCATAAACCAGGAAAATTTTGGCTTCCCAGGAATATTGACCCTCTCGAATAAAAATGATTCCACAGTAGTCTTGGTTTTTTCTTTAATTATTATGCTGATCCACATTTTCATTTAGAATCGCTATAAAATGATGCAGCATCCAATGTGAATCATATCTTACAGCTTTAAAAAACACACACACACGAGAGAGAGAGAGAGAGAGAGAGAGAGAGAGAGAGAGAGAGAGAGAGAGAGAGAGAGAGAGAGAGAGAGAGATAAACAGAGAGATAAAGAGAGACAGAGAGAGAGAGAGAGAGAGAGAGAGAGAGAGAGAGAGAGAAAACACGTTTTAATACTAATCATTTTTAAACATTGTTAAGTTTGATTTACTGTAAAATAATTACAATAGATTAAAAACAACGTATTAAAACATATAAAACATATCTACATTTCTAAAAAAGGCTTTCATTTATAATATGTCAAAAGAGAGATGAAATTCTGCGTTTGAGTACTAATATCCCATAAAAGCACTTTAGCTTATGTGGAGAATTTTGGAGAAATCTATCTGTTGTACTACGACATCTCCCCTGGTGGCGCCAACATCTATCTGTATTTGATCGTGCCTTATCATCTGGCCAATTATGACAACTCCTCCACTGTTATTAATGTACTGCACTGTACCGTTTCCTTCCTTTACCTTCCTTACCACTTTACTAGAATCCGTGCATACACTGTTGTTTCCACTCTTTACCTTCTTTTCCTCTTCATAGGAATCCATGCATATCACACAGCAACACATCTATATACAGAAAAAAGCAATATATATATATATATATATATATATATATATATATATATATATATATATATATATATATATATATATATATATATATACGACTTTGTAACTTATGGTCCAATCAAGTTCAAATATAATTTAATTGTACAGTTGCCGAAAATTATTCAAACATACATTAAAGTAAAAAATAAGCATTCACACCATTGTGAAGAGATCAAACACGGTCTGGCTTGGTAAAATATAATTTAAAAAAATGAAATCTAATAATAAAGCCCTTTTGGCTTTACTAGATTTAATCACTCCGTCTGTATTTGATCCCAACATAATACTCAAAGAATGAATCATTATTTCTTAAATAAAACAGGGTATGAAAAAAATCCATTTTATTTTTTTCTTTTGCACTGAAATTTAAAATTGAACCTGAATGCCTTTCTGATATAAAAAGCGATTGCCTAAACAAAGTAATTAGATATAATTGAATAAGAATTTACATATTTACATGAAATTTGGCATTTTATCAAGAATATTTTATATTATTTGATTCCAATTACTCTTGACTATATGCAAGATTAAAAAAATACTCTTATTTTTAACATGAGATGACAAATGAACAAAAAAGCGTTTTGTCAAACCTCTTAAAGAACGCATTCTGCATCAATAATACTGAGATAAAGTTCTTAAGGTGGCTCGCGGGTTACATGTAACTGCTTGTGAGAAAACCTACCCTTAAAATTTGTCCACGTGATCCATAGGTTTCAGAGTTTTATCTCTAAAATTTATTTGAGATTCGTTTGCGTGGTTATGTTATCGTGTTTCAAACACAGTTTGATAAAATCAAGCAACGCCATTTCAAAGAAATATATAGTAAATGCATATCTTAGTCGGTAAACGCATTTCAAAACTATGCTCGGAACTTTTAAACGATTTGGACGAACTTATTTTTACTCAACACAGATCGAAACAGAAGAGATAATATTGAATCAGTTCATAAAAAATAACCAATAACTGTTCTCGGCCAATTTTTTGCAAAAAAACTTAAAAGATTTTTTAAAACCTTATATTTCCATTCTGACGATAGCCCGCTGTTATCATTTTGTTTCGTCTGAGAACCAAACAATGAGAATGCGTTAATTGACAAGACTGTGTCTAGCAGATTAAGACATATTAGAACATGTAAAAACTAATTAGACAAAGGTATGAATGTTATCGAATGCACACATGTAATTGATGCAAGGTATTAAAGAGATGAATAATGGCTATTTTTCATTTAAAGATACTTTGAGTCAATCAATGTAAAACAAAAATACCATACAATTATTGAAATAATTAGTTTGTAATCGTCTACAATAATTAGCTAAAGTCAAAAGAATTTTGATAGTTAGATGGGTATTTGAAAATACAAAAGTTATAATTGTAGAAGAAGCGAAGTGAATGCATAAATCTCATGTTCAATTTATTTACTTGTCTAAACATGATTTTAAATAGACGAGTACCAAAGCACTCTCATACCTTATTAAACGAAATGTGGGAAAGTATGTCACGTACTTAAAATTTTAGCACTTGTTAATTATAGATATTGGTATAAACTGCATTTAACCTTTTTGAAATATTTTTTACGGGCCGCCATAAGGCGGTCCGTTCTCTGATATACATTAAAATATTGTAACTGCGTTTCTGCGGGATAGCTTTTTTTTTATAGAATTCATATTATGCTTTTTTTATGAATTAAAAGTAAATTAGCATGAAGAAAGACATTTTATGCCTTTTAAACAATATTACATATTTTTGCTTTACTGTAAATGTAAAGTAGGTCATAGACTGTCGTGTTAGGCGCGTTTTTATCGAGACTATAATCTATTTGGAATCTATTTCTTTGTGCTGCGTCAAATAAAATGACTTTGTATTTATAATATTTCCATGTGAAATGTAGTTAAAAAATATCATGGAATGACATCTATATCAATTATTTACGCAAACATATGAAAGAACTGAAAATCTGAATTGACCTGAAAGTCTGAGCTTACCTGATTTTTTAAAATTCTTTTGAGAACCTCATGCAAATAAATGACCATGGTTATTCTCATAAGATGAAGTGTAGATAAGATTCATAATTCATAATATTGAGGAAAAAAAATTATCCGGCTTATCTTTTACCTTTAAAATTATGCAGGTTCTACCGGATGAGCATGATCTTACATGTACCTTTAAAATAATCCATTTCTATTTTATTATGTGGTCCCTTGAAATTTCAAAACGTGTTGCTGAAAATATTTTAAAATTTACCATTAAAATAAGTACAACCAACTTGCTATTTTCTTCTTTGTGGTGTATTTTTATGTAAAATTAATGATGATTCATACAACAATTATATTTTTTGCGGCCAATTTGACGCTTGCATCAAGATGATTTCTTGTTCTTTTAAGTTTCTCAAGATTATTTATCATCAAAGAAAAATGTATGACTTTGCTATGAAGGTCAACTCTTTACGTCGAATTCTATTGTGACGTCAGCAAACCCGCGAGCTACGCTAAATCTGGACTGATTGATTAAACGACTTTTAAGCAAAGGAGTCTTGATAAACTACATGCACACTCTTTTTTGAACTCTAAATGCATGGAACTATGGGTAAACACATCTAAAATACATTGTTTTTATATGCATGCTTGATATATGCGAACGCATATAGTAAAAAAAACTAAATGTTATATCAGAAAACGTCCTGGTGTTCCTAGAATACCTGGAGTATAGTGTAACAGGATGCAACAATGCTACAGTAGAATCCCCAGCCTTTGGTATTTCCAGGAAAGGTTGCGCCAACAAATATGCAACCCACAAAACCAAATAAGCCTGAAACGTAGACAAAATTCATGAACATAAATTTTGAACATAAAAATATGGTATTTTTAGGTTGATAGTTTCATTATTTAAACAAAACTACATTATCTAAAAAGTAAATATTGAACCGTTTTCTTAAAAAAAATTACAAAATGTCTCTAGAAAAGTTATAAGAGTATGTGAGTATAGGTTAAGGGTACTTTGAACCATTACCTTGCATTTGAAATTATTATAAATGTCTGTATTTTAGGTAGGCTTTTCAACACAAGTACACCATTTTTTTTATTTCATATTTTACAGTTTCATAATCTCAAATCATATTCTTAATCAGGAGTCTAATAATTTTATTTTAATTGTTAAAAAAAAACCCCAAAAACCAAAACAAAACACAGATTGAGTTTATTAGTTTTTTAGATAAGGATGGATTATTATAATTGTTCGTGTCACTGAACTTGTGCATAAAACTTTAAAAACAAAAATGCATACTCCACATTACCTGCAAATGGGTAAAGGCAATTTTTGCCGAGAAATTGTTTGGCACAGCATCTAGCTGGCTTCATTTTGGTATAGCAGACGAAATATATCATAATAACTGTTGACAGGTACATTAATGCCAGCGGGATAACCACCGGTCCAAGAAAAAAACCACCGATACCTTACAAGTTAAAGACAATTATCAAATAAGTATTCTTGAATAGAAACAATTCATATGCACATACTTAAAGAGATGAAAATAATTTCTTTTAAAAGAAACACCATCATCTTACCTTGTTCGTTATCTGGACATTAAACATTGTAAAGAACGCCTCTGAAACAACCAGTGTGATAGTTATCTTTGATCCAATAAGGAGAGAAGAGAGCAAGTGTCTGCAACACAATGCTCGGGAAATATAAGCCAAAAAACCAACATATAATACTAACGGGCGGTACGGACGCCATGACTATAATGTACAATCCAAGAACACGGCAAACAAGGAAGAGAATTTCGTAAATTGACTTTAGAGTAAATAATCAATGTTATTTTTTTGTTAGTTTCAAATGTAAAAAGATATCTTATCAACGGTTTTGAAAAGACTCAAGGGTTGTAATCGCTTCACTATTTAAACGACTTTAAACCTTTTGCTCATTATTTTTTTGCACTTGTATTTTCAACATTTTCAGTGTGTGTCGATTAAGTTTTGTGTATTACTGCTATTTTTTTTATTATTGAACTTTCACATATTCACATACCAAAGTATAAGTATTGCGCATAAACATAGATGTATGTTGTAATGTATACCTATACATTTATAGTATTTTTTTGATAGATACATGTAATATTTTGAAATATATACATATTGCCCCTCAAAAGAGTTAGAATGCAATTTGACCAAGTAGTGGTATATAATATATGTGAAATGGTTTTCTTTTAATAAAAAAAAGAAAAAGGAAAAATTCAAAGAAACAGAACAAAAAAATAATAATCAGAGACAGGGACATTAAGGAGAGAATAAAGATGGTGATGAATGTTCCAAACGTTGAAATATATTTTTCCAATAAGTATCAAACAGATAATAATTGCAGCTTTTCAGAAGCAAAAGTTTTTCAATAAATAGTCTTCTGGTTATAGATTTCTTAATGATATTTACATTTAGCCTTGATGTTTTCATTTTACTTTGCAGAATATATTGTTTTGTGAATAAAAATGATTAAATTTTCTAACCTATGAATATCTCTAGTATCATATTTTCCAAAAAGGATTGAATATTTATCAAAACTTGTTTGTAAACCAAAGATATCTGTCATCCATTTCTCCAATTCAATCTAAAATTTTTTTCACTAAATAACAGTCCACAAAAATATGTTCTATTGTCTCAGGGGTCTGTTGACAAAAATAACACAATGAAGCATGTACTATCCCCACTCTATGTAAATAATAATTGATTGGTAAGATCCTATGTAATAGTTGGTATTAAAGCCACAGTAATTTTGAATCCTTAGTGCACTTAAAGGGCAGACTATACATTTTTCTCCATTCTTTTTGAGTTAATTCGAGTTCTGACATCCATTTTGTTTCAGATTTTGGGTAAGTTATTTTCTTTGATATTAAGAGGTTGTACATGTCACTACAACCCTTCTTAGATCTACAAAATATTTCTACTGTATTTAGGTAACCAATATTACAATTCTTAGTTAACTGTTTATTTAATACTTTCAAATAATTTTATTATGCATTTGTTAGACCGAGATATTGAACAAAATTTGTTTTTAAGTTGAATCTGTTTTTCAACTCATTATAACTAAACATCTGATCGTCATTTTCATACAAATTCCCTATATATATAAAACCCAACTTAAATAAATCCTAAAAAAACCTGATTTATTGTCGATTTTAATATTTGGATTATACTATATGTGTTCATTAAACATTCTATCACAATGTCCTTTTTGCACATCAATAATTGTTCTCCAACATTGTAATACATCTTTCCAAAATTCATTGTTTGAATTTTTCTCATATCCTTAAATAAGAGTGCTTCTCTTAATTTTGTATGGTTTTTCATTCCAAATAAATTTAAAAAGTTTTCTTTCAAAACTTCTAACAAATTCTAAGGTTGGGTTTGGTAGAGTTAAGGTTGATGTTTACTCAGAATGAGAAAAAATTCCACTGATGATAATGAAAACCCATCTATTGTATGTTATAGACCTTTGATTGTAGTGTTATTTTTCACTTTCAAAAAAGTAGGCAAATGACTAAGTTTTTGAGTTAATGGCTATTGAATATATTAAAAAAACATCAAGAAAAATCCAAAAAAATTTTACACTACGATTGAGAATTTCTTAATTGTGAAAATATTAGAAATAATTAAACACTTTAAAAAATGAAATACAGTTTCTGAATGGTAGTGGCACTAAATAGATACAAAGCATTAAAATTTCAGCAACAATTTTTAAAAATATTCCAGTCCGAATTTCCTCTATCAGTTTTTAAATCCCTACCCATTTTTGATTAAATTTTACAAATAATTGGATGATGATAACACAAAAACATTTATAGTATTAAAATACTTATATTGACCTTATTCTGTTGGCATAAAATTTATATGAGGTCAATGATAACAATTTTGAGATATGGTGTCTTTTATCGTTTTTAAGCATTTTTTAAATCGTGCCTTACGATAATTTTAATGAATAAGCGAGGTAAACCCAACAGAAAATATGCAAAATTTTAAAGACTAAAATATAAAATCTTAACTTGTAATATTAGAGTACTGCCAAAAATGCTTCAGTGAAAAACAAAATCTTCGAAATTTAGTCCGAATTTCCTCTGTTTGGCTAAAAGTCAATTTTTGTTTGAGCCAAATTTCATAATATAGTAGAAAAACGAATGTTATGTCAATAATAATTCGTTTCATAAATACTTTTTGTGTTTAGAGCAATTTTTACTCATGACTTTGAACTTTATAACAATCCGAATTTGAGAACTCAAACCCTGAGTAAACGACACCCTTAAGATTAAATTATTAATATTTGGGACTATAAGTTTTTTAATAACTGTTATTTTTCCTATCAGTGTAAGGTTTCTAGAATTTCATCTGGATAAGAGTTTATCAATGTTTACTGGTATATAATTTATATCTATCACCTCCTCCATATTTACTGAAAAACTTATACCCAAAAGATTAAACCTTGTGTGAAATTCAGTAAATTTCCATCTAGAGTGACGATAAACTTCTTTTGAGAATTTTTTTTACATCCTATCCATGTTATTTTTGTTTCACTAAAGTTTATCTTTAATCCAGACACATTTGCATATAAGTCTAGTATTTGGAGAATTCCATCAAGAGATTTTGGAGAGCCGTCTGTGATAAATGAAGTGTCATCTGCGTACTGCGATAATTTATATTCTTCCCCATCTATATTTATGCCCTTTATATCTTAATTATTTCGAATTAAGATGCCAAGAAATTCGTCACAGAGTATAAATAGATATGGAGAAATGGGATCCCCTTGTCTACATCCTCTCTCTGGTTGGAAATATTAAGATATTATGCCATTTTGTATAATGCATAAAGTTATATTGTTGTAGAAACCTTCTATCCATTTTTAATTAATTTACCAAAATTAAAATACTCTAAGGTTTCAAAAATAAATTTCCAAGACACTGAATCAAATGCTTTTTCAAAATCAATAAGCATAATTAGACCTGATATATGTTTACTTTCAGTGTAGTTCATAATATAAATTTCAGTCTAATATTTCCCCCAATAAAACTACCTTTAACAAAGCCTGTTTGATCATTACTAATTAATTTATCTAGGCATTTTTTAATTCGCTCTGCTATACAGCCTGTAACTATTTTATATACAAGTGTGAATAAAGTTATGGGACGCCAATTTTTCAAAAACTGTTTAGGTTTATCTTGTTTTGGAATACAAGTAATTATTCCTAATTTATAAGTAGAAGACAATTCACCTATTTTATACGATTTATTAATTGCTCTAATAACAAAGTATTTCAAATTAGACCAGAAAATTTTAAAAAAATTCTACTGTAAAACCATCAGCACCAGGGCTTTTATCATTTTTTCATATTTTTCAAAAAATTGAGGGCTTCATGTTGCATTATAGGTCCTTCTATACTTTCTTTTTCTTTCTCCGTAAGTTTTCTTATGTCCGAATTAGTTAATTTCAAACAATATTTTCATTTTCCAATTTCTTTTCTTCTCATAAAACATTTTTGTTTCATTTAAGATATCTCCTTGATTGTATAGAATTTGGCCATTTTCTCTTTCTAGTTTAGTTATTTGTTTACTGATAAAGTTTTGTGATTATAAATTACAAAAATATTTTGATGGTTTTTCTCTCTCTTCTATACACTTAACTCTTGACCTTATGTAATTTCCTCTAAGTTTGTGGTTTATAATATTTTTTAGTTCAGTTTGTTTTTCTTCAATTAGTTTTACTGATTCATTGTCAGCATTTTGTTCTAATAATTTAATTTCATTCTCTAACTTTTATTTTGGAGTTTGTTTTTTAATGTTGCATATGATATTGTTTTCCCCCTTATTTCCATAAGTAAAGTGTCTAAAAAATTGTGATCTTTTATTCTGAAAAAGATGTCTGCATTACTTATATTTTCAATATTTTCAATATCATAAACTAAAGCAGCGTATTGCTTTTTTATGGTGTTTATTTTCTGTTTAATAAATTGTACATAATCAATATATGTTAACAAGGAGTTAAATTTCCAAAAACCTCTTCCCTTTTTAAGTTCAGTATGTCTGCAATAAAGAACAACTGGGGAGGGATCTGATCTATAACTATTTTCAAACTTAATGTTATGGATAAAGAGTGATAAGGAATTGGAAGTCAAGAAGTAGTCTAGTCTTGCCTGTTTTACATGATTTTTTTTTACGCCAAGTATACCTTTTAAGCTCTGGATGAGAAATACAAAAACTATCTTCCAAATCTAAGATATCAATTATCTTATTAAGTTCGCATTGGTTTTTGGGGTTATTAAGATTTTTGTTATTCATGGTATCTAGTTCTTGTTTCAAAACAACATTAAAACTGTGTTTGGCCCATATACATTAACTAAAAGGAAATCTTTGTTTTCAATATCAACTTCAACAATTAAAAAATTACCATTTGCATCACAGGTGGTATTTTTTACCTTAAAATCAAAATTATTTTTTAATAATATTGCTACTCCACGGGAATTTGATCTGAAAGAACTGAAATATGTCTTACCATCCCAAAAAATTTGTATATTTTGTTCCTCATCACTAGTAAAGTGTGTATCCTGAAGAAAGTAGATATTATAATTCTTATCCTTAAGGTAATTTAGCACATTAAATTAATAGTAGTTTTATTTATATGTTGTAAATCACGTCTTAGGACAATTCATCTGAAACAATGACCGACTACATTTAAGTTTTAAAAAGTTTGTATTTTTTGGTCATACGTTTAAAACTTATACAGAATTATCAATATGAATATCAAAATAACTGCATGTATGCAACAGACTGAAATTATGGTACAAGCTAAATGAAATATTTTAAGACAAGTTTAATATCATAACAATTGTATTCCTTTGCATAAGAATTGCATAAGAATTATATTTTTTGTTTCAACGTAACAAGTCAGAGATGGTAAACATCTAAAAAATTTTACAGTGCTACCGTTGTGGCGAGCGCAGCATGAATTACACATACCTTGCATCATTGTCAACTTAGTGATATTAAGTTACCAACGAACGTTAAAGATTTTTAAGAGAGAGAGAGAGAGAGAGAGAGAGAGAGAGAGAGAGAGAGAGAGAGAGAGAGAGAGAGGGGGAAAGAGAGATATTATTATAAAATATTTCTAAGTTTAAAAAAATCTTACAAAATACATAGACTTGCTTCCCTAAAACCGTTCTTTACTTTTGGAGAGAATTGATCAGTCTGCAAAGGACTATATATGGTTTGAGCCTAAAATGGCCCCTTAAATGAACATCGTCATTTTACTGTTATTCTTTGCTTTCTTTGTACAGATATACATTTTAAGTTTTTTCATAACTTTCATTTTGATTTAAGTGCACACACTTTAAAAATATGACATCATAAAGTTTACCTTTTCCCGCCATTTTCGCATTTTAAGCATAAAACTGCTTGTTTTGAAGCAGTTTTTCTTTAAGAAAACATTGAGCGATTTCTTGAACAACCAAAATATTTTCACCAAAGATGTATCAATTCAGTACTTATAGGTGACAAAAAGTTCGTTCTTGTTCAAAGCGTCGCTCTATATTTCCCATTCGAGAAAAGATTAGAAAAATGTCAAATTTTAACTGATTTTGAATGAATTATAAAATAGCGTCACTTCTGACGTCATATACTGCCATTGGCTGCAAAAAAAATTAATAAATAGGCCAAAAATATATTTTATCAACTCTTCTGAAAAATAACACAACAATTTAATGTACCTGAAACACTTTAAAAAATTACGAATTATGGGGGCAAAATTTGACTAATATCATATATAGTTCTTTACTTTGTGTTTAATTTGGTCAAGAGTGTTAATGATAATACAGTATTTTTTGTACCTTATTTTTGCCCTGGTTCATAATTTTAAATTTTTTTTTGGAATTCTAATTACATACGTTATCCGTGCCCTGTTCCCTGTTTGTAGGTGTGTAATTTCCCATTTTCAAACTTAAGGTTTGACTATATGCATTATCTGCATTAATGCTTTAACTGTTTATTTTTTATCTTTATTGTTTTTTATTTAGCTCAAAATGTCCTTTTTTATTTCCTCCGTACTCATACTTACTGTACGTGCAAAAAAGCCCCCCCCTAAAAAAAAAACCAAAAAAAAAAAACAAAACAAACAAACCAAAAAATCCGAAAGCAAATCGTATGCCGATGAGGCAGGTATCGCAGATTATAATAAAATAGCTAGCACACGCATTACAGATGTTTGATGCACCTCTTAATTTATCGCGGGAAATAAAGTGTGCTATCACCATGACGCCATAATTTAAATTCCATAATCATTTGTTTACGTATCTCAACTCATCAGCTGCTTACATGTAATACGAAGGAATGGAAGCATGTAAACAATCTCTTGGGTCTTACATAAGCTTGTGCGATACTGAAAACGTGTCTTCACACCTCAAGGCACCGTACATTACGGATTAAAAGTTAGCCATTTTTGGCATAGCACTACCGGAAAAAACATTAGAGAGCATTATAGGACGTAGACAAAAAAATTCTTGATGAATCTGTAGGTTTAGCTCGTTCTCTTCCCGCGCGCACTGGTTCTTGTAGCTCGCTTTGATTGCTATGATCATTTCCCTTCTCATTGATGGCACACACATCTTTATTTTAGTTTGAATGTTTTTTATTAAAAAAACTGTTACTTTTATCAATCATCATAATTTCAAAACATTAATTTATATATATATATATATATATATATATATATATATATATATATATATATATATAGAGAGAGAGAGAGAGAGAGAGAGAGAGAGAGAATCATGTAGTTACAAAAACTGCTTCAATGCCTCGACATCTGGATGGTTGTCCTCCAACGTGTTCTTGTTCTTATTCATCCTTTAACTATAGTTCTGCTGAACAAGTCATAACTGGTGAATTTAATAAAATATTATAACTTTAAATCACTCATTCCTAAAAGTATAAACGAGGAGCCAAATATGAAAAAGAAGACCTTGACACGTTGTTAGAATGGATTAAAATGTTCGATGCATGTTAAAATCTCGCATTAAGCGTAGTATGAAAACGTTTTTGTTATCACCACGTTTCATTAATAAGCATTGTATTAATTTACACCTCTAAACATATAAAAATAAATTTTTCATGCATTTATTTATTCAAGGCGATTTTTTAGAGAAATATATCCGGCTTTAAATGCATCCTTTAAAAATTTATACACACAGTACAGAGTTTTTTCTCATACAAGAGGCTCTTTTTTGTGCGTAACATATAATCATATTTTCAGGAATTTATTTGTCCTTTACATGTCTAGGCTTTGCTATATCTTACTTCTTGGTTTCTGCTCTGATCAAATACAGTTATGGTAATAGTTAATCACCTTGGCGGCTACCACTGTTTAACACAAATGTATCATCTGAAACATTTATTTTTTATTATTATTATTTTTTCACATGCATACAAACATTTTAATAATATAATTCAAAGCCATTTTTTATTCATCAACTCACACATTCATGCTCACATTCACCCAGATTGGGCAGTGGTTGTTTGTTTAATAATGACAAACAATTAATATTAATAATAAACAAAAAGTAAAAAAAAATTGAAAAATTACTGAATTGTATCAAATATATGTTTCCATACATGCCAGTTGCTGGTAAAATTTTGCATTTGAAATTTCTGACATGAAATATATTTTTCAACTTTGTATTTGTGATATAAATAAAATAACAGTCCTGATAGACTAGGCAGTATATCTTTTTTAAGACAGCAAAATAAGTATTGTTTTGTATACAAAATTATAAAGTTTACAACTTTATTGTCTTTTGACAATGGGAGTTCACCCAATAAAATGTTATTAACATTGAAACCAATTCGTTTTCAGTTGATCACAGCTTAAAAAACATGTTGGATTGTCTCAACTTCACGTTCACAAAAGGAACAGCAATCAGAAGATACAACATTGATTTTTTTCAAATAGTAATTTACAGGAAGAATTTTATGAAGTAATCTGTATTGTAACCATTGAATAGACGAGTCATTGGTTGTCTTAAAACATACATTGAAAGCATCATAAACAAAAATTTTCACCCCATATTGTACCAATTCTGAATTCCATTTTGTATTGCAGTTGGAGTTATTTTACAGGCAATTAGTTGTTTGTAGATGGGTTTTGTACATTTGTTTTGCAAAAGAAAAAGTTTGTAATATAATAGAATATATGGCGGAAAGGATCTCTTAAATAAGCATTTGATATGTACCAGTAAAAAGGATTTTAGATATGTTGATATAGCACTAACTATACTGTTGTATTGCATTGTACAAATATGCAAATCAAATTTTTCTTGAAAACTTATATGTGACAAAAAAATTCCATTATCATCTATAAAGTCATTGATGACCTTTACACCTTTTTTTTACCAACCTTTTATAAACACTGTTTTCATACAAAGTCTAATATGGCTATTATACCAAATAGGCATAAATAAAAAGTTTTCTTCAATATAATTATCATGAAAATATTTAATAACATAGAGCATTGATCTTTCCAAAAATTATTATTTTTAGGATAACACATTCAGTAATAAATGCATCACCAAAATCAAGTAACAAGCTGACAAAGTCTTCACCATTAATGGCCTTCAATATGGAAGTCCATTAGCTATGTCCAACAGTTTATCTTTTATCCATGAACATTTTAATTACATAATAAACTTGTTAATATCCAACATTTTAAACCCCCTTCTTGGTATTCTTGAAATACTACTGCACGTTTTATTTAATCACGTTTGACATTCCAAAAAAATTAAAAAATATCTTTGTTCAATGTGGTGATTACCTCTATAGGAGAAGGTAAAGACATAAATAAATGATTGATTTTAGGAATAACTAGAGATTTTACAACCGTCACACGTCTAATTGGTGTAAGGTTTCTTCTTTTCCATTGTTGAAGCATGCTTTTAATTTTTGGAACTTGTATAGAATAATTTATCTCAGTAATAATTCCAAGTTTGACAGAAAAGTTAATACCCAGTAAGCTAAAGGTTAATGAGCCCCAATCCAGTTTCCATCTTGAGTGGTGAAAAACCTGATTTGAGAATTTTTTGAGCCAATCCATATGATTTTTGTTTTTGAACTATTTATTTTCAACCCAAAATAAGAGATGTGTCATCAATCTGCATATTGATTTATTGTATGTTCTTTGCTTCCTATTGTAATACCCTTTATTTTATTGTTTTGTTTATTAAGAATTGAAAGTATTTCAGCACAAAGGAGGAATAAATAGGGTGCAATAGGGTCTTCCAGTCTACAACCTCTTTCGATAGAGAGGTAATTAGATGAAAAGCCACTTTGCAACACTGAAGCCTTAAAATTTGTGTCTAATATTTCAGCCCACTGAATTATATAATTACCAAAACCAAAATAGTTGAAGACTTCATAAAAAAATGACCAAGACATAGAATCAAAAGCTTTTCAAAATCAATTAGGACCAACAGTCCTGGATTTTTTTATGTTCAGTATAGTGCATTAAATCATAAATAAACCTTGTTTTTTTTCTCCAATGAATCTTCCTTTTATGAATCCTGACTGGGTATCAGAAATAAGTATATCCAAGGTAGATCTTATTCTATTACTAAAACAACCTGAAATAAGTTAATAGATAACATTTAATAGTGTAATAGGCCGCCAGGTTTTTTAAGAATTGTCTGGGTTGTCTGGGTTTATCCCCTTTTGGTAGACATGAAATAATTTCTAAACGCTGAGAGATAGGAAGTTCTTTCCTGGAGAAAATACATGTTATTGAGTTCAATATAATTTTTTTTAAGTCTAACCAAAATAACTTAAAAAACCCAGCTGTATATCCGTCACTACCTGGTGACTTAGTATTTATTTATTGATTGATGGTATGTTTAAATAGAATAAACTTAACAATATTTTAAATGAATCTATAAATAAACCGACAAAATAAATCGTTGATAATTTCAAAAGAAGAAATATGATCCACAATCATTTGACAGGTAAGTTTGAGTCTTTTAAATTCATTCTCTTATTATTTGTAATAAAATACCAAATGAAATATCAAACAAGTTAAGAGATAAAGGGAAACAAAACATTGTATTTATAGTTTTTAAAAATGTTTCCCCGCATCTTATAATAATGTTGAATTGTCATACAGAAAATAAAAAATGTTAATCAATGGTACACATATCCCTGTCCAAAACATAGTGTTAGTAAAAAAGCAAAACAAAAAAAGTCATTGTTAAAAAAATATATGAAAATTAATTATTGACAAATGAAAAGAAAATACACAAAAACCCCACTTCAGTCGTAACTTTAAAGATCTGAAATCTTTAATTAATTCAATAAATGTTTTAACTATCAAACACAAACATATTTAAAGCTTAATGATAGGTATAACTTCTGCTTTAAAATATTTTTGAAAACTACAATGTTCTGACAGCAAAGTCTCCATTTAAAGATGTGGCACCTACATGTTTCTTGCGGTCCCTTACGACTTGACCAATAACTACTACTCCGCCGGTATTATTTATATACTGCACAGCTCTCTGTCTGCTTGGTCTATCATTTCTTTCGTCACGATCGGCAAAAATTGAGGCACAACACATCTAGATAAAGGTAAAAAACACATTTATATGAATGGTGGTTAGAATCGATAATACAGTGCATATAATAAAAAAACACGGCTAATTTCAACAAATCTAATCAACTTAATATTTAAAGAAAATAAATATTTCTTGTTCTCTAGCGACATATTGTTTACAGTTAATCTTCGATATTTGCCTACTCGAACAATTAATTAAAAAAACAAAACACCTCCCCCCCCCCAAAAAAATCCTGTACAGCATTGCACAAGAAGTCACCAGACAAACTGAAATTTTGTTTGATAGAAGAGCTAGTCCAATGTTATCTTGCAGTAACACTCTAGGGTATGTTTAGATTTGTAAGAAACCATTCTTATTCCGTGTCAAGCCTACTAATGAAAATCCCAAAACAGATACTCATTTTTGCAAATAATTATAGATAAAAATGATTCTCTCTTAAAACCACAGTTTCTTTTCTGTAATAAAGACGTTACTCTTTTCTATCGTCATAGTAAGAACTGCTGACAATTATACAACTGACAAAGCTAAAAATTCCTGGAATAGAGAAAATAATGTAAGGTGATTACTGTTATATCACTATAGCATGTAGAACAAAGTATCTTTATTTTATCGAGTCAAATTTGAACGTTACCACATTAAATCTATAGGCATGAAGAGCTTTGAATTATCATTACAAATGAGTTTTCAGTGTAAATTATATTCGAATGCTTCTTGCTAGAGATAACAACACTAAAATGAGCTTTTGTAATCAATAAAGTATGCCTACAAAAGTATTCGTGACCAAAAAAATATCACTTCATGTTTTGGAGGTGGTTAAAAAGAATTTTTTATTAACTTAAACGATGAAAGACTAGACAAAATTACCATTTAAAAAAATGTTTTTAGAATTATTCGAAGTTGATTCTTACCTGAGAATGGGTGAAGGCAAAAGATGAAGACCGTGCAGTGTTAATAGCAGCTGATTTCTTCGTTATCGCCCTCTTTCGTACAACTCCAGGAGTATACTGTATTGATAGTTGAAATGATAATAAAGATTATTGAAATGGATTGGAGTCCCAAAACAGCGTCACTCAGACCTTCAAAAGTTCTTTCAGAAGTTAGGTTTCATTGTAGAAAAGTTTTATTTTTTATCATGTTCTACTGATATACAAATTTTAATATATGTCATAAACTTACGATCAATATTAACCGGACAATTAACAGTATAAAGTAGTCATCTGAAAAATTCGAAACTTAATTTTTCGTTGACCCAGTATGGAGAGAAAAAAACCACAGATGTGCAACACGATGCTTGGTAAAAATAAGACAATTAAACAAAACAGTTTGAAAGGAGACACGGAGCTCATGGTGGTCATTTAAAATTCAGAATCAAAATTACACCAGGAAGAAAATGTCTATTTACGATTTTGTAATTGGAATAATCAATTATGTACTTTACTAAGTGAAACAAATCTCATCAAGGGTAAACAAAACAAAAAGGAAAAAGATGACTAGTATAAATTCTCATTTCCTTTTTATAATCTTAAGTATTTTACCATTCTAAATCCATGTGTTAATACGAGAACAGAATATATAAAAATCAGAACTGATAATAAATCATTGTGAAATATGATTTTAATTATTATTGAAATGTTTTGTTTTGATTCATTTATGAAAAAAAAAGAATTGAGATAGATGTCAGAAGTATTCAGCTGGAAGGTGTCTTGCTGTCTCCTATTTTCAGACAGTTTAAATGACGTTTCAGTTAAAACATTTATCTTTGCATTGTCTATGCCATGGGCTATGTTAATAGTCATAGTGACTGACAAATACAAGATTAAGTGAATATCAAATGTTTGCTTTTTTACAGATTAAAAACATGTTTAAATGAATTCCCACGCTGTCGTCTGTAAAAAAAATAAATTGTATGATGAGTTTCAACTTTAATAACTACAAGATACGAAGTGTTCCTACAAATTGCTTCGCGTTCTTTGCCTAATTTATAATGAAATCTGGATAATATATGGCAATAGAACTACTCGTAGTCTTTACGGTCTTTACAGTCTTTACAGTACCCATGTAATAGATAAAATCGCTTTTTACTGTTCATGTTCTTTATTTCAATTGAATATTAAATTTATTAGTAATGAGCTACTATATAAACAAAAAACTCATATTACAAATAGACACACAAAGAAACACCAAAAAATTCATAATACACAATTTGCATTTAATTCAAAATATGACATATTACCGAACCTCCAATATATGGCGGCTGTGCCACACACAGTCAATAAGTAGTAGATAAACACACTTTGCATAAGGTATGACTGTATAAAAAAAACACCATATATATTTATGTTTAAATCTAGAAATATTACAAAGTTATCTCAAAAATGTGAATACATTTCTCTAAAATAGTCTGTATATTAAACAATTGTATTATATTCACATAAAGGATATTTGAATTACTATGTATTGTATAAAATACAAATGAATAGGTGTGCCATAACATGAAAATAACTCTCCTACCGTAAATAATGCAAGGTATCGCTCACACAAGTTTCACACCTGAACACTCGCAAGGGCGTCAGCGAAGTGAGAGTCCGTATAAACTTGTTTAACTAGTCAAAATCTCAATAATTATAATAAGTAAAAAATTATTTTCACAAATTAGTCTCACTTTGCTGATTATCATAATAAAATAAAAAAAAAAAACAAGTAGATAAATGTTCAAAAGATATTTTTGATAAGTTTTAAGAAACATAATCTCTAAGAAAAGAGGAATTTGCTCTGAACAGAAACTCTATAATTAGAATATACACAGGTAAAAAGTACGGTACGCGCAAATAACACGTATAATTTTAACCATTACACCCAATCAAGGGTAGATTAAAGTGTCCATCAGAACCAGTTTGATCAGGAAATAAAGAGGCAATCTTATTTATTCAGACTTTAAAGTTAGTTATGGTACAATATGAATAAATGCAGAAACAGTTTTTTAAAAATCGATTTTCTCTTTCCTTCAGATGTAGTTTACATGTTTATGTATAAGTGATTGTGTATAAAAACTGTCACAATGTGTGTGCTTCATTAACTAGATGCTTTCATTAGACAGTAATACCCGCACCAAGTGTATGCCCCTAAATAACACTGTTTTGTACCAGTTTTAGTAAAAACGAAGGCCACGTGCACATAATACACCATCATCGGAACCCACGGGTTTTCTATCCGTTACACTGCAGTATAACGGATAGAAAACCTGTGGGTTACAACGATGATAATACACATGAGCGGCCCTTTATGTACAGTTGTGGTTGAACTGTTTGCATGTGAATTTTCAGTTAATCAATAATCTTTTCATTTCATTTCATAGAAAGTATGGTCTATATAATTATTACAAACAAAATTAAATTATGCCCCCTTCCCTCGGCGGTTGCCGGCTTAATTTAGATTTGCTTCCAGGTGCCAACATCATCGCGTGCACAGATTTAGAGAAGGGATTGGAGTGGGTGGGTGGGGGGGGGGGGGCCAGACCCTCCCACCCTTGAAAAAAATAATTTATATTAATACATGTAGTAAAATTACTTACCAAACTATACACCTCAGACCCCAATCCCCCCACCCCCTGCAAACACAGTTACATACTACTTTGCCCCCCCCCCCCCCCCCCCCACACACACACACTCCTCATGGATAAAGAAACATCAGAAGATTTCGATAACAACGAAAGCCTGTACATGTAGTAAAGTGCATTATAATCAAAATTCTTTCACAGTGACATTTTATAATTTTAAGTGTTTACAATACTGCGGTACAGGTATGTAGCAAAAAAGAATAAATTTTTAAAATTTTGGAATCTGAAGTAAAAAATAGAAAAGCCCCAGCAGCATTTGAACTCTCTACAGACATATAGTTAACGCTCTAACCCATTGCACTTCACTGTTAGGTAACATTATTTTGGGGGGGAATTATTATATTTATACTTTATTGTTTATTTCTGCAATAGGGAGTTCATTACAATATGCAGGTGTCCTGTACCACCTTAAAGCTGAAATGTGTGCTTTACATATTTTTACCGAATAAAACAGTACAAGGGGTTTAAAAGAATAAAGTCATGAAAATACATGCATGTTACAAGAAAATGATCTTTGTCCGAAGTTACGTACACAACATAGGTCTACAGGTCGCATTACCGGGTACTAGTTTTACCCAGCTCTTCAGTTAAATGGGTTTCACGTGGTGTACATAACGGTATGTGTTTTCCATGTGCAGAATAGGATTAATTAACATGCATAAACATTTCTTTTGTGATGATCAGCTAATTAATGGATTCATATTGTGCTTTAATTGGATTATCATTATGATGTTGACCAATATAGGTAAGCATGATTCATGCAGTACTCGCACAATATTATGAGACACCGGTATACATATGTATTACTTTCACTTTCTAAATAAGTGATCTCCCTTTGCCAGCATACTGTATCATCATCTTTTTTAAAATATCTAAATAAGCTCATCATTGTTACATATCCTATCGCATTTGTACAGTTTCTGTCATTTTAATTGCAAAAGTTATATTTTCATTTGTCAGATTTAAATATTAAGTTGACCCCATATTGACCCTGTGACAGTTTGTATTAAATTTGTGTATTACATTTAAATAAGTGTAGAGACTTATCATGTCTATATGAGTTTTATTTAATAGGGAGGAAAGGGTCTTTTTTCTTAATGTATTATGATGCATCAAATAAAACGTAGGCCATGACCCTATGGGATTGTTCTGACCCAATGAAACAGGAAAATACCATTAATCTTGAAAACTGTTGAGATCGATCCCACCACTAAACCAACTATATTCTTGTTTCTAAAATCATTATGATGCATCAAATGGTGTAAGTACATGACCCCCAGGAGTTGTCTTTAAACCACCCCCACCCCTCTGAAATAGGAAATGATGATATACTTTGATAATTTTTAACTTTTGAGATCCCTCATCCCTATTCCATATTTATTCTTGCTCTTTGTGCGCATCAAATTGTATATAGGTTATGCCCCCTTGGAGACACCCTGACATTCCAGAACTGGATATAATAAAGTATTTTATCTTATTCATATGTATAGTGTTTGATCCATGTGGGTAATTTCTAGCCTATTGATGACCCTGCTTTGTTTAGGATTACAATTGTCCCGAATACATATAACATTTTGTTTATCTTATCGATAAGAATTAAAAAGCAATTTCCTAAATCTTTATGTGCATCTAGAGAAAAATATCAATCAAGAAATGATTTAAAATTTGCTACTGTACACATGTTAGAATGTATTAAGGTGGCTCACTACACCTTGAAATATTTTCTCAAATCAGCAGAAAATTACTACTTGATTATGATATATATCATAATGGATAAAAAGTATTTAAGTCAAATAGGCAAAACAAATGTGCAATTTTGGATGAAAAATTACATTTTAGAAAATTTAAATTCAGTAAACTTGAACAAAAGCTCCAGGCGGATTCAAACTCATGATCTGCGGTTCAGAAACCCAATACTTTAACCACTGAGCTACGACGATATACAACCGAATCGAACGATATTAACAGTTTAACAAAACATTTAAATCGCCATCTTGTGACGTAGTGTCTTAAAAAGTATAAGTCTGGGTGTAGTGAGGTACCTTAAAGAAGACTCTGAATCTGATGGGGGGTGTGGAGGATAAACATTTAATTTTAATCATTTACTGTTATTAATTTTAACTTGAATAATAGGCAGAATATAAGATTTCTGATGGTTTATTCCCCAAACGGCTTCTCGCCAAAACAAACACCTAATTATTTTAGGCAATTATGGGGTCCTCTTAAGGAGGTACAGGTAGAATGTACCTGTGTCCACCTGGATAAATAAATTCAGAAGAAATAAATGCATGTTTCTATAAATGAAGTAATGCACATTTTTTAAAACTAAATCAATGTTGCAGTTTTCAGTCATTTTTTAAAAATTATGTTACTTTTCAACAACATGTATAACATGTATATATACTAGTATGCTATAATTTAGTACCTTTTTATATCGAAAAGACTCAATTTTAAGCATTTTTTCGGTAATTTAAAGAAATTTGAATTTTGAAGGGGGGATCTGGACCCCTGACCCCCCTCTAGATCTGCACATGGGATAAATGTTAATTTCATGCTACTATTTGTCTACCAGGATTAAATTAAATTTTTCAAAATCTTATTGCACATCTATAGGACAGTCCCTATCATATCTCAAGATATGATGTATCTATTCATTAAATAATAAGAGGATTTCTGGGATCTAGGTTTTTTTAGGAGTGATAAACGTCAATTTTCTGCTATTATTTGACTCCCTAGATGAAATTTAAATTTCTAAAACCTAACTGCACATCTTTAGGACAGCCTCTATCATATCCCAAGATATGATGTGTCTATTCATTAAATCATAAGAGGAGTTCTGGGATGTAGGTTTTGTTTAGGAGAGATAAACGTCAATTTTCTGCTACTATTTGACTTTCTGGATGAAATTAAAATTTCTAAAACCTTATTGCACATCTATAGGACAGCCCCAATCATATCCCAAGAGATGACAGGGCTACTCCAAAAGTTGTAAAAGAAGTTATGGGAACCATACTTTTTTTGCAAAAAAACGTCATTTTTCGTTGCCCACTGATCCCTGTGTTGAAAAAAAAATTTCTGAAACCTGATCACACTTCAAAATGACACCCCCAATCATATTCTAGAAGATCATTTGGCTACTGCCCCAAATAAATGACGTTTTTTAAATCAGATTTTTTGTAAAAAAACGTCATTTTTCAGCCACCAAATGACCCCCAGGGCAAAATTGAAATTTCCGAAACCTTATTGCGCATCTATAGGATAACCCAAAACATATTCCAAGAGATGATTTGTCTGTTGTTGAAAATGTAGGAGGAGTTCGAGGAAGAAGGTTTTTTGTGAAAAAACGTCTTTTTTTACCAATTATTTGACCCCCATGACTACCAGAGAATTTTTGAAACCTTTTTACAAAACAACATGATACCCCAAATCAAACACCAAGAGTTCAGTTTGCTGGTTTATAAGATGTAAGAGCAGTTTGAGAAAGTTAAACGTGACAGACGGACGGACAGACGGACGGACGGACGGACGGAACAGGACAACAACAATATACCCGAACTTTCTTTAGAAAGTGCGAGTATAATAATAAAATATGTGTATACAATAACTTAGAGAATTGTAACTACATCAATTTATTACAATAGTACCTGTTTGTTCACTTAAATGTTTACATTCCGCCTACGTTTGAATATTACAGATGTATATGTTAATAAGTTCAAATGTTCTAAGACTGTTCATTTTATTTATCATTAGCTCACCTTGTGAGCTTTTCTGACCACATTTTGTCTGTTGTGTCTCTGTCCGTATGATCGTCCGTCTGTCCGTAAACTTTTCACATTTTCAACAATTTCTCAAAAATTTTGGCATGGGGTTCAAAGTTGTGAAATTTAAGGAAAATGTTTTTTTTTCAAAAGGAGATAATTAGGAAATATTGAAAAGTTTTGAGAAATTAGTAGAATATCTATTTCATATTTCTTCTGCATTTTCTCTGACCTACAGGGTAATACAACTTGTATTATGACTTTTTTGCCAGTAATTGTTTGCTTAAGCAATGCCTAGTAAATTTACTTCGCTCTATCTGAAATTCATTTTATCCGTAAAACAATAATTTTGTCATTAGAATGACCAACTCTCTATATATGTTTTCTTACGCTTGATTGACATTTGCGCTTACTGTTGCATTAAATAAAAAAAATGCCTTCTTTGGAGTTTCAGAATAATCGGTTTTTAATTGATGAAAGTAGGACGACCCAATAATGTCAATTGCATTGCTAACTTTTAAAAAGATGTCACAACGTATTGTAATTGTTTTGTTGCACCGTCACGGGGCTCAAAACAATATGATTTTTAATTCTATTTACTTTGCTTGCTGTATCACAGATTTTGCGATTTTACTGTTCGCACGTAACGATATTTACCGTATACGTATTACCACCCATATTCATAGAATGTTTTAGTTTGAAAACACTTACGTGCCTCTCTGACTCCAAAATATCCAAATTCAATGGTAACGAGAAATCATCTCATCCATCAATGCTTTATGTGGTTAAAATTAACTACGTCTTCTTAACTTAATATCAAAAAGTTTCTATTGATATAAAATTGGGAATATAAAATCTACAAAGAAAAAAAAAAAAAAAAAAAAAAAAAAAGAAGGACTGATTAAAGAGGTTCGATCCTCTGATTTTGGGTAGCCATTTTGGGTCACTTCTAGTCTGGAAATTCTGTGTCATATATTAATTCTACTTGTAAATTCCTATTTTACAATGCCAAATAAACTATTTTGAATAAAATAGTTAAGGGAAAATTACATATTTACAGAGTTAAGTAAGGGACTATATTTTGTGGCGGAAGGTTTTTAAGAAGAAAATGAACATTTTTCATAACTCAGTTGTTTAAGAGTACTGTAATTTTAGCTTTCTTATTTTCAATGCAGACCAAATTTCCAGCTAGTTTATGCATTGGATTATCTTCGTGTTGTTTCAAAAAACACATTTTAACAATATTTCAGTATTTCTATCGACATATATTGGCACATTTAACTAATATTTCATAAAAGTCATGAAAAAATGAACTCCAATTTTTGCCCAAAAATTAGCTTATTTCATGATATATCTTAAAATTTACATCATTGACCAATACTTTTGGGGGGGTTTCTGAATTTGTAAGATATTTTTGACAAGTCTATTAAAATTTGAGAAAAAGTTTGAGACTATTAAATAATTTTATTGCATGTTGAATCTTTAAAGGATACAAGCAGCGTTTTGTCAGTGCAAAAAGGTCAAAATATCAATTAGGTGAAGAAATTGCAAACTTTTTCTAAATGATTATTTTAATTTTATTTATTTTAAATAATATAAATTTGTATTTGATGCCATGGTTTATTCCGATTAAAAATTATTGAGGAAAAAGCGATTTATGTGCAATTTGCACTTTCAGTGCAGAAAGGTCATATTAAATACACTGTAGCACCGAAGGGGCATAATTTAGCTATGTCTGTAGATTTTTAAAAAATGCTTCAGAAAAAAACTTAAAGACTAATGATCGCAGGATCCAACCTCCTTAATTCACTAATGAAATTGATTGCGAAAACAATTTTTTTTTATTTCATATAAGCAAGATTACTAGTAAACGGAACTACATAATGTTAAATATTCTTACATGTATACGAAAAAGGCAATTCCCAATCAACGAATCAACTTAATTTGTTTAGATCGTATACCCCCTTGTGGATAGAAGTAGATAGGTATACCTCCTTGGAGGAAAATCTATATAGGTATTCCTCATTGGAAGTTTATATTTAAGAGAGAGAGAGAGAGAGAGCGAGAGAGAGAGAGAGAGAGAGCGAGAGAGAGAGAGAGAGAGAGAGAGAGAGAGAGAGAGAGAGAGAGAGAGAGAGAGAGCGAGCTTGATCTTGCTTGAGCTTTCACCGATTAATTTATAATAGGAAATAAACATACTTTAATTGAATTTAATGAGCAGCTTTAGATACAGAGACTGCGCTCGCCCCTACAATAATTTTGAAACCCCCACCCAAAAAATAATAATAATAAAGAATTTTATAACGGAAATCTGTGTCCATTGGAGCGGAGTTGATAATAGCGATCTGTGTTCAATGGAGCGTCAATTAAAACCGCCTGGAACACCCCCCCCACTTTCTTGGAAATATATTATCACTCGGATCACCCCTCCAATCCCTATAAAAAAGCTTCTGCATTTAATTTATGTATTCAAGATGAATATGTTCAGCTTTATCAATCTTGGCTTAAAGGGAGCTTAAAGATAGTGTAAAGACAACTTAAAGGGAGCGTAAATGTCACTTAAAGATGCTTAAAGGTGGCTTAAAGATGGCTTAAAGGTGACTTAAAGAAGTTTGGACATTAAAGACCTATAAGCTCAGTTTAAAGGTGACTTAAAGGTGGCTTAAAGATTGTATATCCTTTAAGCCAGCTTTACGCCACCTTTAATTCACGTTTAAGGACTTGCTTAAAGATTGTTTTTCGTCCTGTGAAATATACATTCAGATACTACTACGAGGGTCAATCAAAAAATACGAACACTTTTGCCATAGCTATGTTATTTAACGTCATATTATTACTTAATTTAGAAGACATAATTTAGCAACTCTTTCAAACAACTTGAAATAAAAAAGTTCATATATTCCTTCATTTCTAAGAATTTATATTGCCTTCACAGACATTTTACCCCGGCATTTGAGCTATAAAGCATTCATAGTTGATTACATTTCTGCTTAGTCAATTTTTATTGAGACCTACATTAAATAGAAATAACTTGTAACAAATATTCGCAAATTAATCAGGCATTTTTATTTGTCTTTCCATCTGCCACACACACACACATACCTTAATGGAGCTCCACCTCCGCCCCGGACGGGGCTTGAACTCATGACCTCTGGAACCCATTATCCTAGTAGTGAGCGGCCACAGGGCTAACCACTCGGCCATCTAGGCAAGAAAAAAATCTTGCTTTCGATGACGAACGGAATCTAGCGCGCTGGTCGCTCACTACACGTTCGTTTGAGATACAGGTTGAATACAGTATTAATAACGACAATTTGAAAGGATCGGGACGATGCACATCTCATAGATATATACATATAAAAGCACAAACATAGCAATAACTCTCAAATTGACATATACCTGCCCATATTGAATGAAAGGCTACGGTGATGAAATTAAAATTAAACTTACGTTTTGGTTTTTTTTTACTTACTTTCATATACGTTTCATTAGTGTTAGAGTTGAAAAACGTAGAAAAAAGTACTAATATATTTACAAAGCAATATAGTTTTGAACAAGCTGGTTTATTGAATTTGACGTTAAGTGGGTGCGGCGAAAATATATCAAATTGATGAAAATATTTCCAGGCTTAGCGATTGCTTAAACTATACAAGCTTTATTAAGGTCTTCCGTTTCCAACGGAAGACCTTATTGTTATTGCTTTGTTTCTTTTCCTCTATTATTATTAAGGTCTTCCGTTTTCAACGGAAGACCTTACTATTATTGCTTTGTTTCTTTTTCACTATTATTAAGGTCTTCCGTTTCCAACGGAAGACCTTATTGTTTTTGCTTTGTTTCTTTTCCTCTATTATTATTGTTATTATTATTATTTTTTTTTTCTGTCACGGTTTCTCAAAAACGCTTTAACCGATTTTGATGAAACTTTCAAATCTTATTCATGACTAAATTTGTAAGAAAATTACACGAGGTTTTCTTGGTCGTCACTTCCGGTCCCGCGATATTAAAAAAATTATGTTTTCGCTTGTTCACGATTTTTCTCCAAAAGTATTTAAGATAGAACTTTCAAATTTTCAGGGATGATAGAGAGTTGTCTGCCGCAGTGCCCTTTGCATATCCGAACGTCCGCCGTCACTTCCGGTCGTCACCGGAAGGTAACAAAAAATTATCATTTTTCAACTTTTTTGACCTGAATTTTTTTTATTTTATTATTCGATAGAGACGCGTTCAAAACTTCAGAATATGAAATCCGTTTTAAAATCGATCCACGCATTCATGAGATATTAGGCTTCAAAGTCTTGAAGCGAGAGTCCGCGTAGCTCAGTCGTTAGAGTGGTGGACTTGTGCCCAGGCGACCCGGGTTCAGTCCCCGAGTGTCGAACGTTTTTTCTTTCTTAATTGTGGTTTGTTTTACGATTTTAACTTGAAAATGATGACTTAAAATGTTTTCCGTTTAAATTTTATCGTAAATCAAAATAATATCGGGGTTTTTTCAGTACAAATATAGAGCCCGGGTAGAAATACCGTTAATTTCCTGCTATGTGACAGTCTTTTTTTTTATCAGCATATATCTAAATTCAGACGCTCGTAGCAACGCCGGCATCAAAGTCATGCCGCCGAAGCACCCCTGTAATACGACCGCATTAGAGCTCGCCGGGTCGCTTTGCCGGCATCAAAGAAATGCCGCTATCTCAATGTCTGTGTGCACACAACAATTAGCGACTGCGGGAAGGAAATAACCCGTTCTCCTAACTTATGCTTATGTTTCAATTATCAACATGACTTTAAATTGAGGGCTGTTTAATGTTTCTCCACATACATGGATACAGGCATGCATGTACACATGCGTTTATTGACAAATGTGTTTTTTTACAGCTTATATACACGTTGGAATTGTATATTTACTTCTCTCGCTCTCTCTCTCTCTCTCTCTCTCTCTCTCTCTCTCTCTCTCTCTCGTCATGAGCAGTGAATGTCTGAACTCCGCCTCTACGATGACATGTGGGGATAACGAACTCTCTCTCTCTCTCTCTCTCTCTCTCTCTCTCTCTCTCTCTCTCTCTCTCTTGACATACTATTGAAAAAAGTCATTCTAAACACAAGAATAATTTTAAATGTTAGTACATGTTTAAATATGAAAAATATTTGTTTTTCGACCCGCAGTTAGCTATTTTATCTATTTGTAATGCAGTTGCATCGTTGAATTCTGATTCACTGTTGTTGCATCGGAATGTCTTTGATGCCGGCGAAGTGACCGATGATCGAAATACGTCACAATACGGATTTTACAATATTGGATTTGACTTTTACATAGCGTTTTAGATATCCGGTATTGGTTTTGCTCTATGTTTAAGAGTGTTAAGAATTGGTAGAAAGAACAACTATCTCTATAGTCTTTTTTAAGGTGTATTCAAACGGAAGACCTTTTGTTGCTCGCAACAAGCGTCTAGTTAAGGTCTTCCGTTTTCAACGGAAGACCTTACTATTATTGCTTTGTTTCTTTTTCACTATTATTATTATTGTTTTTTTTTTTCTGTCACGTTTTCTCAAAAACGCTTCAGCCGATTTCAATGAAACTTTCAAATCTTATTCATGACTAAATTTGTAAGAAAATTACACGAGGTTTTCTTAGTCGTCACTTCCGGTCCCGCGATATTAAAAATTTTATGTTTTTGCTTGTTTACGATTTTTCTTCAAAAGTATTAAAGATAGAACTTTCAAATTTTCAGGGATGATAGAGAGTCGTCTGCCGCAGTGCTCTTCGCATATCCGAACGTCCGCCGTCACTTCCGGTCGTCACCGGTAGGAAACAAAAATAAGTTATTTTTCAACTTTTTTGTTTTGAAATTTTTTAATGTTTAAATTCGATAGAGACGCGTTTGAAACTTCAGAATATGAAATCCGTTTTAAAATCGATCCACGCATTCTCGAGATTTTAGGCTCCAAAGTCTTGAAGCGAGAGTCCGCATAGCTCAGTCGTTAGAGTGGTGGACTACTGCCCAGGCGACCCGGGTTCAGTCCCCGAGTGTCGAACGTTTTTTTCTTTCTTAATTGTGGTTTGTTTTACGATTTGATCTTGAAAATGATGGTTTAAAATGTTTTCCGTTTAAATTTTATCATAAATCAAAATGATATCGGAGTTTTTTTTTTCAGTACAAATATAGAGCCTGGTTAGAAATACCGTTAATTTCCTGCTTTGTGACAGTCTTTTTTTTATCAGCAGCTATCTAAATTCAGACTCTCGTAGCATCGCCGGCTTCAAAGTCATGCTGCCGAAGCACCCCTGTAATACGACCGCGTTAGAGCTCGCCGGGTCGCTTTGCCGGCATCAAAGAAATGCCGCCATCTCAACTTAAACTGAGGGTTGTTTAATGTTTCTCCACATACGTGGATACAGGCATGCATGTATACATGCGTTTATTGACAAATGTTTTTTTTTTACAGCTTATATACATGTTTGAATTGTACATTTACATCTCTCTCTCTCTCTCTCTCTCTCTCTCTCTCTCTCTCTCTCTCTCTCTCTCTCTCTCTCTCTCTCTCTCAGTCAAGTCATGAGCAGTGAGTGTCTGAACTCCGCCTCTACGATGACATGTGGTGATAACGAACTGTGTTCAAACACAAAATTACAAAGATAAAAATACAAAACACCATCAGAGTAAACACGGATCTAAACAATTCGTTGATGTAGCCTTCTTGTGCGTAGTTCTCTAACCTCTATTGGATTCAAGGGTCAACCCAGAAAGATGACGATACTAAATATAAAGTTGTATTCCAATAAGCAAAAAAAAAAAAAATTGCTAAGCCTAGCTAAGAGCTCTCTCTCTCTCTCTCTCTCTCTCTCTCTCTCTCTCTCTCTCTCTCTCTCTCTCTCTCTCTCTCTCTCTCTCTCTCCATACTATTGAAAAAAGTCATTCTCAACATAAGAATAATTTTAAATGCTATTACATGTATAGATATGAAAAATATTTGTTTTTCGACCTGCGGTTAGCTATTTTATCTATTTGTAATGCACTTGCATCGTTGGAACCTGATTCACTGTTGTTGCGGCGGAATGTCTTTGATGCCGGCGAAGTGACCGAGGATCGAAATACGTCACAATACGGATTTTACAATATTGGTTTGACTTTTACATAGCGTTTTAGATATCCGGTATTGGTTTTGCTCCATATTTAAGAGTGTAAAGAAATGGTAGAAAAGAACAACTTTCTCTATAGTCTTTTTTGAGGTGTATTCAAACGGAAGACCTCTTGTTGCTCGCAACGAGCGTCTAGTTATTATTGGTTTTTTTTTCTGTCACGTTTTCTCAAAAACGCTTCAGCCGATTTTGATGAAACTTTCAAATCTTATTCTTGACTAAATTTGTAAGAAAATTACACGAGGTTTTTGTGGTCGTCACTTCCGGTCCCGCGATATTAAAAATTTTATGTTTTTGCTTGTTCACGATTTTTCTTCAAAAGTATTTAAGATAAAACTTTTATATTTTCTGGGATTATAGAGAGTCGTCTGCCGCAGTGCCCTTCGCATATCCGAACGTCCGCCGTCACTTCCGGTTGTCACCGGAAGGAAACAAAAAATTATCATTTTTCAACTTTTTTAACTTGAATCCGTTTAAAAATCGATCCACGCATTCTCGAGATTTTAGGCTTCAAAGTCTTGAAGCGAGAGTCCGCGTAGCTCAGTCGTTAGAGTGGTGGACTTGTGCCCAGGCGACCCGGGTTCAGTCCCCGAGTGTCGAACGTTTTTTCTTTCTTGTGGTTTGTTTTACGATTTTATCTTGAAAACGATGGTTTAAAATGTTTTCCGTTTAAATTTTATCATGAATCAAAATAATATCGGGGTTTTTATACAGTACAAATATAGAGCCCGGTTAGAAATACCGTTAATTTCCTGTTATGTGGCAGTCTTTTTTTTTTATTAGCAGCTATCTAAATTCAGATGCTCCTAGCATCGCCGGCATCAAAGTCATGCCGCCGAAGAACCCATGTAATACGACCGCATTGGAGCTCGTCGGGTCGCTTTGCCGGCATCAAAGAAACGCCGCCATCTCAATGACTGTGTGCACAAAACAAGAAGCGACTGCGGGTAGGAAATAACCGTTCTCCTAACAATATGCTTATGTTTCAATTATTATACATGACTTTAAACTGAGGGTTGTTAAATGTTTCTCCACATACGTAAATACAGGCATGCATGTATACATGCGTTTATCGACAAATGTTTTTGGACAGATTATATACATGTGAAGCAGGCAGCTATTTCTCATTTGTATTTTTGTATCTATTTGTATTATACTGTGTTAGAGTTATTGCCCTTTGATTTGTTGGTTTTTGATAATGTGATCTATGTTTCTAAATAAATACCAATCAGCGTCATAATCATTTTTATACCATTATAGATATTCATTGTAAATAAGTTGTTGTGTATAGGATTTTTATGGGGTTAGGTCTAGATAGTTTGTTTAATTTTGATTTCCTATTCTTAAATACTACAAATTATTCTAGGCCGGCACATATATAGGGACAGTGTCGATAGCGTCTGCACAACGACTGTTTGGTGTTAAACTGAAACAGGTACGGCAAGATTGAGAGTGCGGACATCCCTGCTCTTTCTAATCTTCGTGTAATTTAACCTACGATACATCCCTGCTCTGTATCGCATCAACAGATGTGTGTGGTCATCCCTGCTTGTATTGGTGGTGGTTGCGACGGAGCAGTGAATGTCTGAACTCCGACTCTACGATGACATGTGGTGATAATGAACTGTGTTCAAACTCAAAATTATAAACAAAAAATACAAAACACCATAAGAGTAAACACGGATCTAAACAATTCGTTGAAACTTTTCTGCAGTTGTAGCCTTCCATGTGCGTAGTTCTCTAACCTATATTGGATTCAAGGGTCAACCCAGAAAGATGTCAATAATAATATAAAGTTGTATTCCAATAAGCAAAAAAAAATTGCTTAGCCTAGCTAAGAGCTCTCTCTCTCTCTCTCTCTCTCTCTCTCTCTCTCTCTCTCTCTTTGACATATTATTGAAAAAAGTCATTCTAAACATAAGAATAATTTTAAATGTTAGTACATGTATAAATATGAAAATTATTTGTTTTTCGATTCGCAGTTAGCTATTTTATCTATTTGTTATGCAGTTGCATCGTTGAAACCTCATTCACTGTTGTTGCGGCGGAATGTCTTTGATGCCGGCGAAGTGACAGATAATCGAAATACGCCACAATACGGATTTTACAATATTTGTTTGACTTTTACATAACGTCTTAGATATCCGGTATTGGTTTTACTTTCTGTTAAAGTGTTAAGAAATGGTAAAAAAGAACAACTTTCTCTATAGTCTTTTTTAAGGTGTATTCAAACGGAAGACCTTTTGTTGCTCGCAACAAGCGTCTAGTTAAGGTCTTCCGTTTCCAACGGAAGACCTTATTGTTTTTGCTTTGTTTCTTTTCCTCTATTATTATTATTAGGGTCTTCCGTCTTCAGCGGAAGACCCTTCTATTATTCTATTGTTTCTTTTTCACTTTTCTTATTAGGGTCTTCCGTCTTCAGCGGAAGACCCTTCTATTATTCTATTGTTTCTTTTTCACTTTTCTTATTATTAGGGTCTTCCGTCTTCAGCGGAAGACCCTTCTATTATTCTATTGTTTCTTTTTCACTTTTCTTATTATTATTATTATTCTTTTTTTGTCTTACAAATTTTGTGCAGGCGATTTCTCGGAGATGGCTATTTCGATTTCTTTCAAATTTACAGGGATAATGCCCCGTCATATGAAGTTTATACCGCCGCGACAGTTTTTCAAAATTCACTTCCTTTCGGAAGTTATCGTCAGTTTACGATTTTTAAAAGTCAATTTTGTCTGCGACATTTCTCAAAAACGAGTGAAGATATTGGAATTAAATTTCTAGAGATGATAGATCTACCGTTTTTCTGGTGCACCTCGGTCAAGAGAATGGCCGCCGTCGCTTCCGTTTGTCACCGGAAGCAAATTTAAAAAATTAAATTTTTCAACTTTTTTATGTTAAAATATTTTTCTGTAGGGTTGATAGTGACCCTTTTTCTGATTCAGAATATGTAATTTGTTTTAAAATCGATCAACGCATTCTCCAGATATTAAGGGTCAAAGTCCTGAAGCGAGAGTCCGAGTAGCTCAGTCGTTAGAGTCGTGGACATATGCCCAGGCGAACCGGGTTCAAGCCTCAAGTGCCGCAAAATTTTTCAACTCATTTTTCGCTTAGACCTACGATTTTATCTTTAAAATGATGAATTTTGTTCTTTTCCGTTTTAATTTTGTAAAAGAAGTTACAATAATAGCGCTTTCCCCCGTATTTGTGTATTGCGATCTAGTTAAAATGTTCAGAAAAATGAATAGTTACATCTTTAATAACACGCTTATGCATTGTTCTAACACATGTATATCATTTAGTAATTGTGTTATATGTAATATTTACAATTTAATATTTTAAGTTTAATACAGAAGTCACCGACACTCCACCCCCCCTCCCCCCCCCAAATCAAAAAATCGTTTAGTTTTTCTGGCCTGCTTTTTCTTGATCTTTGATCTTGGACCTTTAATTTCAACCTATTACCATTCTAGATTACTGTACTAATGACCAGACCAATTCGTTCATTTTTAACAGAGATATGAATTTTGGGACATTTGAGTTTCGATTAGCGTGCTTGACATGTACTGTAGAAAAAAATTCTAACTCCCGAACCCTTCACTTAATCCTAACGAAATTTCGTGTAAATGTACCTCGGACCCCATTATAATTGTCTGCCAAATATGCAGCGGATTGAACAATTTAGAAGAAATTCCTGAGATCAAACGGCAGGCATTACCTGTACGGGGAATTAAAATTTACACAGTACACGGGATGTAAGCAGCCGTGTAATATTTCTGGTGCATGTATATTTCTTGTTTTCCGTTTAGTCTGTATCTACGATACCGTTTGAACTACTTATGAATGTTAGAACTGTGAAAATAACTGTTATCGATTTTTTACCGAATAAATTTACATGTTACTGATTTCGTTATTTCTACATTTATCAAGATTTCATCAATCCTGGCATAATAAAACAGTCAAACATAATAGTAAACGACACGAAAAAAAATTCTCAACGCTGAAATACATGTGTAAAATGCATCAGTCATTTTTTATCATTCCCCTATTTGTCGTTAACCGAATCCGAGATCCACACCTCAAAATTCTACTTTCGATTTATTTACGACGAAAATCAAGCTCTGGCCTTTTCACCCCCCTCTACAAACAAACACGCATCAATATTTCAAATGACCTCGCATTGTTACAAAACCTGAATAGTCAGACATCTTACACGTTGTTTTTCATCTCATACAAAAAATCAGCTCCTGTCCCGGGCGGAAACGCCCCGAATTCAAAGAGAAATTCGGGAATTATTTTGCGTCAGCCATGTTTTGACGTGAACCTTTGCTGAAATTCTGTTATGACACCTGCATAAGTTGGGTGTTCTAATCTCGCCGGAGCCACAAGATTTGTTCTTTCTCTCCTTTTCTTTCTATCCATTTTTTTTTTTTTTTTTTTTTTGATTTTCAAACAAAAATACTATTCACAAAGGGGTTGTTGGAATGAAGTACACGTTGAAAAACACTATTCCATTTAAATAAAGACAAAAACAGACCTTATTTATTAGGGTCTTCCGTCTTCAGCGGAAGACCCTTCTATTATTCTATTGTTTCTTTTTCACTTTTCTTATTATTAGGGTCTTCCGTTTCCAACGGAAGACCCTCTTGTTATTCTATTGTTTTTTTTTATTATTATTATTCTTTTTCTTTTTTCTTCTGACTCCTTTTTGGCTTTATATCTCAAAAACTACTCAACCGATTTTCATGAAATTTTCAGGGATTATGAGAAATTGTTGTCACTCAAAGCTTTTAAAAGCTGAAAAATGACGTCACTTCCGTTTTCTTATTACGTCAATTTAAAATTTTTCAAAAAGCGATTTTGTCCAGTCATTTTCTTTTCAACGGTTATAGATAGAGATTTGAAATTTTCAGTGATTGTCCATTCCTCAATTTACCTAGGGCATTTTGACAAAAAATCAGAATCCGTCACTTCCGGTCGAAACCGGAAGTGAATCAAATTTTTCGAAAAAATAAATTTTTTGATCAATTCAAAAACGTGTACGTGTTTTGTAAAGCTTATTTAGCTGAATCTAACACTGAAACCCGTTTTAAAATCGGACGATGCATCGCTGAGATATAAGCGTTTAAAAATTGATTTTTCCGGAAATTTTGATTCCGCGTTCTTGGTTCAGAAAATAGTCTTATGTTTAAAGTTAAATTAACTCGTACCTAAAATAATTCGAAAAATTGTAAAGTCGTACTTGAACACATTCGGATTTTTTTTTGTTAAGTCGTTCTTGAAATCGCAAAGGTTTTTAATAATTCGTACTTAAAATCATTCGGAATTTGGTAAGTCGTACCAAGAATTATTCGATTTTTTAAAACTTTTTGTTTTAGTTACTTATGTTATTAGTTTAAGAACTTTGCTTCTTACAGGAACTTTAACCTCTACTTTCGACATTAACGGAAGACCCACTCGTTGCTTTGCAACGAGCTTTGCTCTAGTTATTATTATTATTAGGGTCTTCCGTCTTCAGCGGAAGACCCTACTATTATTCTATTGTTTCTTTTTCACTTTTCTTATTATTATTAGGGTCTTCCGTCTTCAGCGGAAGACCCTTCTATTATTCTATTGTTTCTTTTTCACTTTTCTTATTAAGGTCTTCCGTTTCCAACGGAAGACCTTATTGTTTTCGTTCGGTTTCTTTTTCCCTATTATTAAGGTCTTCCGTTTCCAGCGGAAGACCTTATTGTTTTCGTTCGGTTTCTTTTTCCCTATTATTATTATTATTTTTCTTTTTTTTTCTTACAAATTTTGTGTACGCGATTTCTCAGAAACTACTCGAGCGATTTACACGAAACTTTCAGATATGATGGATAATGATCTGAACCTTATTGGAAATTTTTTTTAATGATGACGTCACTTCCGGTTTTGAGAATTTAACAATTTAGCGATTTTCAGAGGGTCGGCTTGTCCAGGGGTAAACTCCTAAACGATTTAAGATATTGAGTTAAAACTTTCAGGGATTGTAGACGAAAGGTTGTAGATCTGACATGTGGTATATACATTGACCTGTGACCAAAAGCGCCGAAGCTCGCCCGAGCTCGAAAATTACGGTTTAAAAAGCGTCATGAATTTTGGTGGTTTTCTTTCAATATCTCTTTTCTCGATAGTATTTTGGTAAAACATGTAGAACAAAAAAACTTAATAACGTCAAGATCTTTCATATGACATCAAGAAAAAGGGGCTGGTTCTTCAAATTAGGGGCCGAGAGGGCTCCAAAGTCTTTAAGATATAACTTTTAACTGTGAAATATTTTGTAATACATTATAGAAGCAATTATGTTCATCATAACGTCATTGACCTAAACATGTCAATTATTTACTCCTTTGTTACGTAATTAGGGATTTTTAGGGGCCAGAAGTCAGAAATTTTGATCCTCAATATCTCAAAATGGAGGAATATTTTGAAAAGCAATATTGAACAAAAGATGCTCAAAATAATGTGTTTAACGATATGCAACCATAATTTCTTTGTTATCCGGCCCCTAAAAGGAGTTATAGTGTTGGCCCCTAAATCGATCTTTTCCAGATATCTCGAAAACAGTACATAATTTGTAAATACTTATTGAACCAAATGTGTTTAAAATGACAAGAGCTTTTATTTGACATCAAGAAAAAGGGGCTGGCCCTTTAAATTAGGGTCCGAGAGGGCTCCAAAGTCTTTAAGATATAACTTTTAACTGTGAAATATTTTCCAATACATTATAGAAGCACTTATGTTCATCATAACGTCATTGACCTAAACATGACAATTATTTACTCCTTTGTTACGTAATTAGGGATTTTTAGGGGCCAGAAGTCAGAATTTTCGATCCTCAATATCTCAAAATGGAGGAAAATTTTGAAAAGCAATATTGAACAAAAGATGCTCAAAATAATGTGTTTAACGATATGCAACCATAATTTCTTTGTTATCCGGCCCCTAAAAGGAGTTATAGTGTTGGCCCCTAAATCGATCTTTTCCAGATATCTCGAGAACAGTACATAATTTGTAAATACTTATTGAACCAAATGTGTTTAAAATAACAAGAGCTTTTATTTGACATCAAGAAAAAGGGGCTGGCCCTTCAAATTAGGGGCCGAGAGGCTCCAAAGTCTTTTAGATTAAACTTTTAACTGTGAAATATTTTATAATACATTATAGAAGCAATTATGTTCATCATAACGTCATTTACCTAAACATGACAATAAGTAACTCCTTTGTTACGTTATTAGGGATTTTAAGGGGCCAGAAGTCAGAATTTTCGATCCTCAATATCTCAAAACGGAGGAAAATTTTAAAAAGCAATATTGAACAAAAGATGCCCCAAAAAATGTGTTTAACGATATGCAACCATAATTTTTTTGTTATCCGGACCCTAAAAGGAGTTATAGTGTTGGCCCCTAAATCGATCTTTTCCAGATATCTCGAGAACAGTTCATAATTTGTAAATACTTATTGAACCAAATGTGTTTAAAATGACAAGAGCTTTTATTTGACATCAAGAAAAAGGGGCTGGCCCTTCAAATTAGGGGCCGAAAGGGCTCTTAAGTATTTTATTAATAACTTTTAACTGTGAAATATGTTGTGATATGATATAGAAGCAATTACGTTCATCGTAGCGTTGGTTATCTATACATGATAAGTGTTTGCTCCTCTGTTATGTAATAAGGGATTTTTAGGGCCAGAAGTCCAAAATTGTGATCCTCAGTATCTCAAAATGAAGAAAATTTTGAAAAGCAATATTGAACAAAAGATGCTCAAAATAATGTGTTTAACGATATGCAACCATAATTTCTTTGTTATCCGGCCCCTAAAAGGAGTTATAGTGTTGGCCCCTAAATCGATCTTTTCCAGATATCTCGAGAACAGTACATAATTTCTAAACACTTATTGAATCAAATGTGTTTAAAATGACAAGAGCTTTTATTTGACATCAAGAAAAAGGGGCTGGCCCTTCAAATTAGGGGCCGAAAGGGCTCTAAAGTCATTTATTAATAACTTTTAACTGTGAAATATTTTGTGATATGTTATAGAAGCAATTATGTTTATCGTAGGGTTGGTTATCTATACAGGATAAGAGTTTGCTCCTCTGTTATGTAAAAAGGGATTTTTAGGGGCCAGAAGTCCAAAATTGTGATCATCAATATCTCAAAATTAAGAAAAATTTTGAAAAGCAATATTTAGCAAAAGATACTCAAAATAATGTGTTTATCGATATGCAACCATTATTTCTCTTTTATCCGGCCCCTAAAAGGAGTTATAGTGTTGGCCCCTAAATCGTACTTTTCCAGATATCTCGAGAACAGTACATAATTTCTAAACACTTATTGAACCAAATGTGTTTAAAATGACAGGAGCTTTTATTTGACATCAAGAAAAAAGGGCTGGCCCTTCAAATTAGGGGCCGAGAGGGCTCAAGTGTTTTATTAATAACATTTAATTGTGAAATATTTTGTGATACGTTGTGTGATCCTTCAAATTAGGGATCAAGAGGGGTCTAATGTCATCTAGCCATAGCTCTTTTAGATCCTACCCCAATTTCTAGATATGTTTCGTTAACGAAGATAAAAAGCAAGGTCATTTTACCTTCTAAAAATTGGACGGAAGACCTCCTCGTTGCTCGCAACGAGATCGTGTCTAGTTATTATTATTTTTCTTTTTTTTTCTTACAAATTTTGTGTACACGATTTCTCAGAAACTACTCGAGCGATTTACACGAAACTTTCAGATATGATAGATAATGTTCTGAACCTTATTGGAAATTTTTTTAAATGATGACGTCACTTCCGGTTTTGAGATTTTAACAATTTAGCGATTTTCAGAGGGTCGGCTTGTCCAGGGGTAAACTCCTAAACGATTTAAGATATTGAGTTCAAACTTTCAGGGATTGTAGACGAAAGGTTGTAGATCTGACATGTGGTATATACATTGACCTGTGACCAAAAGCGCCGAAGCTCGCCCGAGCTCGAAAATTACGCTTTAAAAAGCGTCATGAATTTTGAAGGTTTTCTTTCAATATCTTTTTTCTCGATAGTATTTTGGTAAAACATGTAGAACAAAAAAACTTTATACCGTCAAGATCTTTTATATGACATCAAGAAAAAGGGGCTGGCCCTTCAAATTAGGGGCCGAGAGGGCTCCAAAGTATTTTAGATATAACTTTTAACTGTGAAATATTTTGTAATACATTATAGAAGCAATTATGTTCATCATAACGTCATTGACCTAAACATGACAATTATTTACTCCTTTGTTACGTAATTAGGGATTTTAAGGGGCCAGAAGTCAGAAATTTCGATCCTCAATATCTCAAAATGGAGGAATATTTTGAAAAGCAATGTTGAACAAAAGATGCTCAAAATAATGTGTTTAACGATATGCAACCATAATTTCTTTGTTATCCGGCCCCTAAAAGGAGTTATAGTGTTGGCCCCTTAATCGATCTTTTCCATATATCTCGAGAACAGTACATAATTTGTAAACATTTATTGAGCCAAATGTGTTTAAAATGACAAGAGCTTTTATTTGACATCAAGAAAAAGGGGCTGGCCCTTAAAATTAGGGGCCGAAAGGGCTCTTAAGTCTTTTATTAATAACTTTTAACTGTGAAATATTTTGTGATATGTTATAGAAGCAATTATGTTCATCGTAGCGTTGGTTATCTATACATGATAAGTGTTTGATCCTCTGTTATGTAATAAGGGATTTTTAGGGGCCAGAAGTCCAAAATTGTGATCATCAATATCTCAAAATGAAGAAAAGTTTTGAAAAGCAATATTGAGCAAAAGATGCTCAAAATAATGTGTTTAACGATATGCAACCAAAATTTCTTTGTTATCCGGCCCCTAAAAGGAGTTATAGTGTTGGCCCCTAAATCGATCTTTTCCAGATATCTCGAGAACAGTACATTATTTGTAAACACTTATTGAACCAACTGTGTTTAAAATGACGATAGCTTTAATTTTACATCAAGAAAAAGGGGCTGGCCCTTCAAATTAGGGGCCGAGGGGGCTCAAGTCTTTTATTAATAACTTTTAATTTTGAAATATTTTGTGATACGTTGTGTAATCCTTCAAATTAGGGATCAAGAGGATTCTAATGTCATCTAGCCATAGCTCTTTTAGATCCTACCCCAATTTCCAGATATGTTACGTTAACGAAGATAAAAAGCAAGGTCATTTTACCTTCTAAAAATTGGACGGAAGACCTCCTCGTTGCTCGCAACGAGATCGTGTCTAGTTATTATTATTATTATTCTTTTTTTGTCTTACAAATTTTGTGCAGGCGATTTCTCGGAGATGGCTTGTTCGATTTCGTTCAAATTTTCAGGGATAATGCCTTGTCAACTGAAGTTTATACCTCTACGACAGTTTTTCAAAAGTCACTTCCGTTCGGAAGTTATTGTCGTTAAACGATTTTTAAAAGTCGATTTTGTCTGCGACGTTTCTCAAAAACGAGTAAAGATTTAGAGCTGAAATTTTCAGAGATGATAGATCTATCTTTTTTCCAATGTACCTCGGTCAAGAGAATGTCCGCCGTCACTTCCGGTCGACACCGGAAGGAAATTTCAAAAAGCGAATTTTTCAACTTTTTTGTTTTAAAAAAATTTTCTGTAGGGTTGATAGTGACCTTTTTACTGATTCAGAATATGTAATTTGTTTTAAAATCGATCAACGCATTTTCGAGATATTAAGCGTCAAAGTCCTGAAGCGAGAGCCCGAGTAGCTCAGTCGTTATGGTCGCGGACAGTGCCCAGGCGACCCGGGTTCAAGCCTAGAGTGCCGAAAAATTTTTTTTCGTTTCTTTTGCGTAAACTCACAATTTTATCTTTAAAACGATGAGTTTTATCTTATTTATTCAAAAATCGGACGGAAGACCCACTCGTTGCTCGCAACGAGAACGATCTAGTTAGGGTCTTCCGTCTTCAGCGGAAGACCCTTCTATTATTCTATTGTTTCTTTTTCACTTTTCTTATTATTATTAGGGTCTTCCGTCTTCAGCGGAAGACCCTACTATTATTCTATTGTTTCTTTTTCACTTTTCTTATTGTTATTATTATTATTATTATTATTCTTTTTTTTTCTTACCGATTTTGTGCAGACGATTTCTCGGAGATGGCTCGATCGATTTCATTCAAATTTTCAGGATCAACGCAGTTTTATCTGAAGTTGATCGCGTTTTAAACATTTTTGAAAATACACTTCCGGTCGGAAGTTATCGTCCGTTTACAATTTTAAAAAGTCAATTTTGTCTGTCAGGTTTCTCAAAAACGAGTAAAGATAAGGGGCTGAAATTTTCAGAGATGATAGATCTACCTATTTTCTGGTGCACCTCGGTCAAGAGAATGCCAGCCGTTACTTCCGGTCGTCACCGGAAGCAAATTTTAAAAATTTTAATTTTTCGACTTTTTTATTTTTTAATATTTTTCTTTAAATTTTTTATAGTTGATAGTGACCCTTTTTCTGATTCAGAATATGTAATTTTTTTTAAAATCGATTAACGCATTCTCGAGATATTAAGCGTCAAAATCCTGAAGCGAGAGCCCGAGTAGCTCAGTCGTTATGGTCGTGGACAGTGCCCAAGCGACCCGGGTTCAAGCCCCGAGTGCCGCAAAATTTTTTTTTCGTTTTTTTTGCGTAGACTTACGATTTTATCTTTAAAATGATGAAATTTATCTCATTTAATTAAAAATCGGACGGAAGACCCACTCGTTGCTCGCAACGAGAACGATCTAGTTATTATTATTATTCTTTTTTTGTCTTACAAATTTTGTGCAGGCGATTTCTCGGAGATGGCTTGTTCGATTTCGTTCAAATTTTCAGGGATAATGCCTCGTCAACTGAAGTTTATACCGCTGCGACAGTTTTTTAAAATTCACTTCCGGTCGGAAATTATTGTCGTTTAACGATTTTTAAAAGTCGATTTTGTCTGCGACGTTTCTCAAAAACGAGTAAAGATTTAGAGCTGTAATTTTCAGAGATGATAGATCTATCTTTTTTCTAATGTACCTCGGTCAACAGAATGTCCGCCGACACTTCCGGTCGTCACCGGAAGGAAATTTCAAAAATCGATTTTTTCAACCTTTTTGTTTTAAAATATTTTTCTGCAGGGTTGATAGTGACCCTTTTACTGATTCAGAATATGTATTTTGTTTTAAAATCGATCAACGCATTCTCGAGATATTAAGCGTCAAAGTCCTGAAGCGAGAGCCCGAGTAGCTCAGTCGTTATGGTCGTGGACAGTGCCCAGGCGACCCGGGTTCAAGCCTCGCGTGCCGCAAAAATTTTTTTCGTTTTTTTTGGCGTAGACTCACAATTTTATCTTTAAAACGATGAGTTTTATCTCATTTATTCAAAAATCGGACGGAAGACCCACTCGTTGCTCGCAACGAGAACGATCTAGTTATTATTATTATTCTTTTTTTGTCTTACAAATTTTGTGCAGGCGATTTCTCGGAGATGGCTCTTTCGATTTCTTTCAAATTTACAGGGATAATGCCCCGTCATGTGAAGTTTATACCGCCGCGACAGTTTTCCAAAATTCACTTCCTGTCGGAAGTTATCGTCAGTTTACGATTTTTTAAAGTCAATTTTGTCTGCGACGTTTCTCAAAAACGAGTGAAGATATTGGAATTAAATTTCTAGAGATGATAGATCTACCGTTTTTCTGGTGCACCTCGGTCAAGAGAATGGCCGCCGTCGCTTCCGTTTGTCACCGGAAGCAAATTTAAAAAAATTAAATTTTTCAACTTTTTTATGTTAAAATATTTTTCTGTAGGGTTGATAGTGACCCTTTTTCTGATTCAGAATATGTAATTTGTTTTAAAATCGATCAACGCATTCTCCAGATATTAAGGGTCAAAGTCCTGAAGCGAGAGTCCGAGTAGCTCAGTCGTTAGAGTCGTGGACATATGCCCAGGCGACCCGGGTTCAAGCCTCAAGTGCCGCAAAATTTTTCAACTCATTTTTCGCTTAGACCTACGATTTTATCTTTAAAATGATGAATTCTGTTCATTTCCGTTTTAATTTTGTAAAAGAAGTTACAATAATAGCGCTTTCCCCCGTATTTGTGTATTGAGATCTAGTTAAAATGTTCAGAAAAATGAATAGTTACATCTTTAATAACACGCTTATACATTGTTCTAACACATGTATATCATTTAGTAATTGTGTTATATGTAATATTTACAATTTAATATTTTAAGTTTAATACAGAAGTCACCGACACTCCACCCCCCCCCCCAAATCAAAAAATCGTTTAGTTTTTCTGGCCTGCTTTTTCTTGATCTTTGATCTTGGACCTTTAATTTCAACCTATTACCATTCTAGATTACTGTACTAATGACCAGACCAATTCGTTCATTTTTAACAGAGATATGAATTTTGGGACATTTGAGTTTCGATTAGCGTGCTTGACATGTACTGTAGAAAAAAATTCTAACTCCCGAACCCTTCACTTAATCCTAACGAAATTTCGTGTAAATGTACCTCGGACCCCATTCTTACCGTCTGCCAAATATGCAGCGGATTGAACAATTTTGAAGGAATTTCTTAGATCAAACAGCGCGTATTGTCTATACGGGGAATTCAAATTTACACAGTACACGCACCGACCCCCCCCCCCCCAACCCGATTCACAAAATCATTTAGTTTTTCTGGCCTGATTTTACTTGATCTTTGACCTGTACTTTCAACCTAATACTATTCTAGATTACTCTACTAATGACCAGGCCAATTCTTTCATTTTTAACAGAGTTATGAATTTTGGGGCATTTGAGTTTCAATTAGCGTGCTTGACATGTACTGTAGAAAAAAATTCTAACTCCCGAACCCTTCACTTGATCCTTATGAAATTTCGTGTAAATGTACCTCGGACCCTATTCTTATTGTCTGCCAAAAATGCAGAGGATTGAACAATTTTGAAGGAATTTCTGAGATCAAACAGCGCGTATTGTCTATACGGGGAATTCAAATTTTAACAGTACACGCACCGACCCCCCCCCCCACCCGATTCATAAAATCATTTAGTTTTTCTGGCCTGATTTTACTTGATCTTTGACCTGTACTTTCAACCTAATACTATTCTAGATTACTCTACTAATGACCAGGCCAATTCGTTCATTTTGAACAGAGTTATGAATTTTGGGGCATTTGAGTTTCAATTAGCGTGCTTGACATGTACTGTAGAAAAAAATTCTAACTCCCGAACCCTTCACTTGATCCTAATGAAATTTCGTGTAAATGTACCTCGGACCCTATTCTTATTGTCTGCCAAATATGCAGCGGATTGAACAATTTAGAAGAAATTCCTGAGATCAAACGGCGAGTATTGCATGTACGGGGAATTAAAATTTACACAGTACACGGGATGTAAGCAGCCGTGTAATATATCTGGTGCATGTATATTTCTTGTTTTCCGTTTAGTCTGTATCTACGATAGCGTGTGAACTACTTATGAATGTTAGAAATGTCAAAATTACTGTCATCGAATTTTTACCGGATAAATTTACATGTTATTGATTTCGTTATTTCTACATTTATAAAGATTTTATCAATCCTGTTGAAATAAAACAGTCATACATAATAGTAAACGACACGAAAAAAAATCTCATCGCTTGAAATACATGTGTGAAATGCATCAGTCATTGTTTTAGGACTTACCCTAATTGTCGTTAACCGAATCCGAGATCCACACCTCAGAATTCTACTTTCGATTTATTTACGACGAAAATCAAGTTCGGGCTATATAATTCTATGTAAGAAAAAAAAATCGTAAAAAATCGAAATAATTTTCTCGTGAGAAAAATGATAGATAGCAGTGTTCTATGATACATTACGCATTATCTAACATTAAAAAAAATGCGCATGCGATACGGCATTTTCTCAAGTTTTCTAGCTGCGAACATGCCTACCCCCCAAACCACGTGTTTTCAAGCTGTTTGTAAACAGACTGCGCGCACCCCATGAAGTCGGCCTATATGCCCTTTAAGAAATAGTTCCCGATAAAAGTAGAATCAAATTTACAAACTACAGAAATTTCCCTAATCAGAGATATCATTTTTATTCAAATCAAATATGGGAAAATGCAAAATGCGGGCAAGAGAAAAAAATATTCCCTATAAATGTATGGAACTACAATTGACTAAGTTCATTTTCATTGGTGGATTACCGGTGTGATAACTCTAATCTCGCCGGAGCCAAGATTTTCTTTCTCTCCTTTTCTTTCTCTCCATTTTTTTTTTTGTTTTTTGTTTTTGATTTTCTAACAAAAATACTCTTCACAAAGGGGTTGCTGGAATGTAGTACAAGTTGAAAAACACTGTTCCATTTAAATTAAGACAAAAACAGACCTTATTTATTAGGGTCTTCCGTCTTCAGCGGAAGACCCTTCTATTATTCTATTGTTTCTTTTTCACTTTTCTTATTAGGGTCTTCCGTCTACAGCGGAAGACCCTTCTATTATTCTATTGTTTCTTTTTCACTTTTCTTATTATTAGGGTCTTCCGTCTTCAGCGGAAGACCCTTCTATTATTCTATTGTTTCTTTTTCACTTTTCTTATTATTATTATTATTATTATTATTATTATTATTATTCTTTTTTTGTCTTACAAATTTTGTGCAGGCGATTTCTCGGAGATGGCTCTTTCGATTTCTTTCAAATTTACAGGGATAATGCCCCGTCATGTGAAGTTTATACCGCCGCGACAGTTTTTCAAAATTCACTTCCTGTCGGAAGTTATCGTCAGTTTACGATTTTTAATAGTCAATTTTGTCTGCGACGTTTCTCAAAAACGAGTGAAGATATTGGAATTAAATTTCTAGAGATGATAGATCTACCGTTTTTCTGGTGCACCTCGGTCAAGAGAATGGCCGCCGTCGCTTCCGTTTGTCACCGGAAGCAAATTTAAAAAAATAAATTTTTCAACTTTTTTATGTTAAAATATTTTTCTGTAGGGTTGATAGTGACCCTTTTTCTGATTCAGAATATGTAATTTGTTTTAAAATCGATCAACGCATTCTCCAGATATTAAGGGTCAAAGTTCTGAAGCGAGAGTCCGAGTAGCTCAGTCGTTAGAGTCGTGGACATATGACCAGGCGACCCGGGTTCAAGCCTCAAGTGCCGCAAAATTTTTAAACTCATTTTTCGCTTAGACCTACGATTTTATCTTTAAAATGATGAATTCTGTTCTTTTCCGTTTTAATTTTGTAAAAGAAGTTACAATAATAGCGCTTTCCCCCGTATTTGTGTATTGAGATCTAGTTAAAATGTTCAGAAAAATGAATAGTTACATCTTTAATAACACGCTTATACATTGTTCTAACACATGAATATCATTTAGTAATTGTGTTATATGTAATATTTACAATTTAATATTTTAAGTTTAATACAGAAGTCACCGACACTCCACCCCCCCCCCCCCCCAAATCAAAAAATCGTTTAGTTTTTCTGGCCTGCTTTTTCTTGATCTTTGATCTTGGACCTTTAATTTCAACCTATTACCATTCTAGATTACTGTACTAATGACCAGACCAATTCGTTCATTTTTAACAGAGATATGAATTTTGGGACATTTGAGTTTCGATTAGCGTGCTTGACATGTACTGTAGAAAAAAATTCTAACTCCCGAACCCTTCACTTAATCCTAACGAAATTTCGTGTAAATGTACCTCGGACCCCATTCTTACCGTCTGCCAAATATGCAGCGGATTGAACAATTTTGAAGGAATTTCTTAGATCAAACAGCGCGTATTGTCTATACGGGGAATTCAAATTTACACAGTACACGCACCGACCCCCCCCCCCCAACCCGATTCACAAAATCATTTAGTTTTTCTGGTCTGATTTTACTTGATCTTTGACCTGTACTTTCAACCTAATACTATTCTAGATTACTCTACTAATGACCAGGCCAATTCTTTCATTTTGAACAGAGTTATGAATTTTGGGGCATTTGAGTTTCAATTAGCGTGCTTGACATGTACTGTAGAAAAAAATTCTAACTCCCGAACCCTTCACTTGATCCTAATTAAATTTCGTGTAAATGTACCTCGGACCCTATTCTTATGGTCTGCCAAAAATGCAGAGGATTGAACAATTTTGAAGGAATTTCTGAGATCAAACAGCGCGTATTGTCTATACGGGGAATTCAAATTTTAACAGTACACGCACCGACCCCCCCCCCCCCCCCCCCACCCGATTCATAAAATCATTTAGTTTTTCTGGCCTGATTTTACTTGATCTTTGACCTGTACTTTCAACCTAATACTATTCTAGATTACTCTACTAATGACCAGGCCAATTCGTTCATTTTGAACAGAGTTATGAATTTTGGGGCATTTGAGTTTCAATTAGCGTGCTTGACATGTACTGTAGAAAAAAATTCTAACTCCCGAACCCTTCACTTGATCCTAATTAAATTTCGTGTAAATGTACCTCGGACCCTATTCTTATTGTCTGCCAAATATGCAGCGGATTGAACAATTTAGAAGAAATTCCTGAGATCAAACGGCGAGTATTGCATGTACGGGGAATTAAAATTTACACAGTACACGGGATGTAAGCAGCCGTGTAATATATCTGGTGCATGTATATTTCTTGTTTTCCGTTTAGTCTGTATCTACGATAGCGTGTGAACTACTTATGAATGTTAGAAATGTCAAAATTACTGTCATCGAATTTTTACCGGATAAATTTACATGTTATTGATTTCGTTATTTCTACATTTATAAAGATTTTATCAATCCTGTTGAAATAAAACAGTCATACATAATAGTAAACGACACGAAAAAAAATCTCATCGCTTGAAATACATGTGTGAAATGCATCAGTCATTGTTTTAGGACTTACCCTAATTGTCGTTAACCGAATCCGAGATCCACACCTCAGAATTCTACTTTCGATTTATTTACGACGAAAATCAAGTTCGGGCTATATAATTCTATGTAAGAAAAAAATTCGTAAAAAATCGAAATAATTTTCTCGTGAGAAAAATGATAGATAGCAGTGTTCTATGATACATTACGCATTATCTAACATCAAAAAATGCGCATGCGATACGGCATTTTCTCAAGTTTTCTAGCTGCGAACATGCCTACCCCCCAAACCACGTGTTTTCAAGCTGTTTGTAAACAGACTGCGCGCACCCCATGAAGTCGGCCTATATGCCCTTTAAGAAATAGTTCCCGATAAAAGTAGAATCAAATTTACAAACTACAGAAATTTCCCTAATCAGAGATATCATTTTTATTCAAATCAAATATGGGAAAATGCAAAATGCGGGCAAGAGAAAAAAATATTCCCTATAAATGTATGGAACTACAATTGACTAAGTTCATTTTGATTGGTGGATTACCGGTGTGATAACTCTAATCTCGCCGGAGCCAAGATTTGCTCTTTCTCTCCTTTTCTTTCTCTCCATTTTTTTTTTTTTTTTTTTTTTTTTTTTTTTGATTTTCTAACAAAGATACTCTTCACAAAGGGGTTGCTGGAATGTAGTACAAGTTGAAAAACACTATTCCATTTAAATTAAGACAAAAACAGACCTTATTTATTAGGGTCTTCCGTCTTCAGCGGAAGACCCTTCTATTATTCTATTGTTTCTTTTTCACTTTTCTTATTATTATTATTATTATTATTATTAGGGTCTTCCGTCTTCAGCGGAAGACCCTTCTATTATTCTATTGTTTCTTTTTCACTTTTCTTATTATTAGGGTCTTCCGTCTTCAGCGGAAGACCCTTCTATTATTCTATTGTTTCTTTTTCACTTTTCTTATTATTATTATTATTATTATTCTTTTTTGTCTTACAAATTTTGTGCAGGCGATTTCTCGGAGATAGCTCAATCGATTTTCTTCAAATTTTCAGGGATAATGCCTCGTCATCTGAAGTTTATACCGCTGCGACAGTTTTCGAAAATTCACTTCCGGTCGGAAGTTATCGTCGTTAAACGATTTTTAAAAGTCAATTTTGTCTGCGACGTTTCTAAAAAACTAGTAAGGATTTAGACCTGAAATTTTCAGAGATGATAGATCTAGATATTTGCTGGTGCACCTCGGTACAGAGAATGTCCGCCGTCACTTCCGGTCGGCACCGGAAGTAAATTTCAAAAATCGAATTTTTCAACTTTTTTGTTTTTAAATAATTTTCTATAGGTTTGATAGTGACCCTTTTACTGATTCCGAATATGTAATTTGTTTCAAAATCGGTTAACGCATTCTCGAGATATTAAGCGTCAAAGTCCTGAAGCGAGAGCCCGAGTAGCTCAGTCGTTATGGTCGTGGACAGTGCCCAGGCGACCCGGGTTCAAGCCCCGAGTGCCGAAAAGTTTTTTTTCGTTTTTTTAGCGTAGACTCACAATTTTATCTTTAAAACGATGAGTTTTATCTCATTTCTTCAAAAATCGGACGGAAGACCCACTCGTTGCTCGCAACGAGAACGATCTAGTTCTTATTCTTTTTTTTTTTTCTTACCGATTTTGTGCAGGCGATTTCTCAGAGAGGGCTCGACCGATTTTAGTCAAATTTTCAGGGATGATGCCCCGTCATATGAAGTTTGTACCGCCATAACAGTTTTTCAAAATTCACTTCCGGTCGGAAGTGATCGTCGTTAAACGATTTTTTAAAAGTCAATTTTGTCTGTCAGGTTTCTCAAAAACGAGTAAAGATGTAGGACTGAAATTTTCAGAGATGATAGATCTATCTTTTTTCTGGTGCACCTCGGTCAAGAGAATGTCCGCCGTCACTTCCGGTCGTCACCGGAAGGAAATTTAAAAAAATTAATTTTTCGACTTTTTTATTTTTTAATATTTTTCTTTGAATTTTTTTTCAGTTGATAGTGACCCTTTTACTGATTTAGAATATGTAATTTGTTTTAAAATCGATCAACGCAATCTCGAGATATAAAGCGTCAAAGTCCTGAAGCGAGAGCCCGAGTAGCTCAGTCGTTATGGTCGTGGACAGTGCCCAGGCGACCCGGGTTCAAGCCCCGGGTGCCGAGAAATTTTTTTTTGTATTTTTTGCGTAGACTTACAATTTTATCTTTAAAACGATGAGTTTTATCTCATTTATTCAAAAATCGGACGGAAGACCCACTCGTTGCTCGCAACGAGAACGATCTAGTTATTATTATTATTTTTTTTTTCTGTCACGGTTTCTCAAAAACGCTTTAACCGATTTTGATGAAACTTTCAAATCTTATTCATGACTAAATTTGTAAGAAAATTACACGAGGTTTTCTTGGTCGTCACTTCCGGTCCCGCGATATTAAAAAAATTATGTTTTCGCTTGTTCACGATTTTTCTCCAAAAGTATTTAAGGTAGAACTTTCAAATTTTCAGGGATGATAGAGAGTTGTCTGCCGCAGTGCCCTTCGCATATCCAAACGTCCGCCGTCACTTCCGGTCGTCACCGGAAGGAAACAAAAATTATCATTTTTCAACTTTTTTGACCTGAATTTTTTTTATTTTATTATTCGATAGAGACGCGTTCAAAACTTCAGAATATGAAATCCGTTTTAAAATCGATCCACGCATTCATGAGATATTAGGCTTCAAAGTCTTGAAGCGAGAGTCCGCGTAGCTCAGTCGTTAGAGTGGTGGACTACTGCCCAGGCGACCCGGGTTCAGTCCCCGAGTGTCGAACGTTTTTTCTTTCTTAATTGTGGTTTGTTTTACGATTTTAACTTGAAAATGATGGCTTAAAATGTTTTCCGTTTAAATTTTATCGTAAATCAAAATAATATCGGGGTTTTTTCAGTACAAATATAGAGCCCGGGTAGAAATACCGTTAATTTCCTGCTATGTGACAGTCTTTTTTTTTTATCAGCAGCTATTTAAATTCAGACGCTCCACAGGACGAAAAACCACCTTTAAGCAAGTCCTTAAAGGTGGCTTAAAGGTGACTTAAAGGAGCTTAAAGGCTATACGACCTTTAAGCCGCCTTTAAGTCACCTTTAAGCAAGTGCTTATAGGTCCTTAATGTCCAAACTTCTTTAAGCTACCTTTAAGCCACCTTTAAGCCACCTTTAAGCATCTTTAAGTGGCATTTACGCTCTCTTTACACTGCCTTTACACTGTCTTTAAGTGGCCTTTAAGTCAATATTGATCAAGCTGAACAATAAACACATATATTAAATGCAAAAGCTCTTTTATAGAGATTGAAGGGGGTCATCCGAGTGATAATATAATTTCCAAGGAAGGGGGGGGGGGGTGTTCCAGGCGGTTTTAATCGTCGCTCCATTAAACACAGATCGCTATCATCAGCACCGCTCCGATGGACACAGATTGCCGTTATAAAATTCTTTATAATTTTTTGGGGGTTTCAAAATTATTGTAGGGATGAGCGCAGTCTCTGTATTTTAATATGTGCATAAAACTTATTAAAGTATGTTTGTTTCCTATTATAAATTAATCGGTGAAAAAAATATCTCTCTCTCTCTCTCTCTCTCTCTCTCTCTCTCTCTCTCTCTCTCTCTCTCTCTCTCTCTCAGTTCATCCGGTTATTAAACAAAATAAAGATAATGAACCAAAAATGCATGATTTAATTTGTTAATCGGTTTAAGGTTTGTATTTTTTTTTTCTTTTTTCAATTTTCATTATTTCTAACTCTAGATCTGCTAGATACATGTTAAAGATGAAAAGACTCTCAACTGCCTTTGTTATATCGGGCAGGATATTACTGCTTTGTTTGTCTAGACATAGTTTTCTTCGTTTGTGTATATCTAATTAGAGTCTATTGTTTGTACAACTTAAAAAAAAACCCTGGAACTAACACAGAATATACAAGATATACACAACAGTTGTGTCGTGTGCCCAGGTGCATGTTTGTGTATATCTAATTAAAGTCTATTGTTTGTCCAACTTAAGAAAACCCCTGGAACTAACACAGAATATACAAGATATACACAACAGGTGTGTCGTGTGCCCAGGTGCACGTCAGGGTTTCTAAAGGCGTTGAATTTTAGTATGTACGAGTATACGATAAGTCTAGTGAATAAAAGTTAATTTACATTTGTAATTCATTTTCAAAGTATTATTTCCTAGCTCTGGGTTTCAAAGATGTTACGTCTACAAATTAACGATACATGTATGTAAGAGTAAAATCTTGAGGCTAATTAATTAATGTACCGGTGATCATAAATAGGGGTTGATTATTTAAATATATGTATAAGGGTAAATATGTCAAATATACCCGGCCTGGCACATCATACAATTGTATGTACAAGTCATTTGCAATTGCCACATGCAGTAAATACGTCACCGGTAATTGGTAATTTTGTTTGTTATAGAATTGATAGTTTATAAATCATGTACATACAATTACATGTAAATATTTAAACATATTGGAACGGCGCCGCGATCATGAAAACCTGGAAATTGCGGGAAATTGAACAAATACCCTAATAGTATCAATGCATTTAATAAAAGAAATGATTTCATTTTCTTTCTTACATTTTTATAGCTATAAATAAGATGAACGTATATCTACTTGGTTTAAATTTATAAACTACATGTCAGAAAGCCTACTATAGTGAACATAACGGTTTCCATTTAGGTATAATATGTTTTTGTTCACTGAAGACCAAGTTCCGTATTTCATTCTAAATACATGCATGCATGAATGGTTTGTCAAAATCTTTTCAAGTAAACACATTCAATACAGTGATTCAATATCCACTGATATATAGGATATAAAAACGCTTACATATACGTAAGTTGCCGTGGCGCAGAGGATGTGTGGTGATGCTAGTAAACTAAGGGTCCCGGGTTCAATTCTCGCCGTGGCCGGTTTTTTTTTGTGTTTTTTTTTTCATTTTTCTTTCTAAAACAAAAACCGTTTTAATACCTTTTCTTTCATAAAGTTAATACATTTTGTTGGAAATTAAGCACAACATTGAATTAAATTTTTTTTAATGGCTTAAAGGTGGCTTAAAGGTAGCTTAAAGGTGGCTTAAAGGTGGCTTAAAGAAGTTTGGACATTAAGGACCTATAAGTTGTCCTTAAAGGTGGCTTAAAGGTGACTTAAAGATAGTCTTTAAGCTGCCTTTAAGCCATCTTTACGCTTTCTTTAAGCCACCTTTAAGCAATACATATAGCTTAAAGGTAGCTTAAAGGTGGATTAAAGATCGTCTTTAAGCTACCTTTAAACACCTTTAAGCTATCTTTAAGGAGGACTTAAAGATGGTCATTCATCCTGTGCTCGTAGCAACGCCGGCATCAAAGTCATGCCGCCGAAGCACCCCTGTAATACGACCGCATTAGAGTTCGCCGGGTCGCTTTGCCGGCATCAAAGAAATGCCGCTATCTCAATGTCTGTGTGCACACAACAATTAGCGACTGCGGGAAGGAAATAACCCGTTCTCCTAACTTATGCTTATGTTTCAATTATCAACATGACTTTAAATTGAGGGCTGTTTAATGTTTCTCCACATACATGGATACAGGCATGCATGTACACATGCGTTTATTGACAAATGTGTTTTTTTTACAGCTTATATACACGTTTGAATTGTATATTTACTTCTCTCGCTCTCTCTCTCTCTCTCTCTCTCTCTCTCGTCATGAGCAGTGAATGTCTGAACTCCGCCTCTACGATGACATGTGGGGATAACGAACTCTCTCTCTCTCTCTCTCTCTCTCTCTCTCTCTCTCTCTCTCTCTCTCTCTTGATCTTGACATACTATTGAAAAAAGTCATTCTAAACACAAGAATAATTTTAAATGTTAGTACATGTTTAAATATGAAAAATATTTGTTTTTCGACCCGCAGTTAGCTATTTTATCTATTTGTAATGCAGTTGCATCGTTGAATTCTGATTCACTGTTGTTGCATCGGAATGTCTTTGATGCCGGCGAAGTGACCGATGATCGAAATACGTCACAATACGGATTTTACAATATTGGATTTGACTTTTACATAGCGTTTTAGATATCCGGTATTGGTTTTGCTCTATGTTTAAGAGTGTTAAGAATTGGTAGAAAGAACAACTATCTCTATAGTCTTTTTTAAGGTGTATTCAAACGGAAGACCTTTTGTTGCTCGCAACAAGCGTCTAGTTATTATTATTATTATTTTTTTCTGTCACGTTTTCTCAAAAACGCTTCAGCCGTTTTTTATAAAACTTTCAGATTATAATCATGACAAAATTTGTAAGAAAATTACACGAGATTATTTTCGTCGTTACTTCCGGTCCCGAGATATTAAAGATTTTATGTTTTTGCTTGTTCACGGTTTTTCTCCAAAAGTAATTAAGATATGACTTTCAAATTTTCAGAGATGGTAGAGAGTTAACGGCCGCAGTGCCCTTCGCATATCCGAACGTCCGCCGTTACTTCCGGTCGTCACCGGAAGGAAACAAAAATAAGTCATTTTTCAAATTTTTTGATTTGAATTTTTTTAATGTTTGAATTTGATAGAGACGCGTTCAAAACTTCAGAATATGAAATCCGTTTTAAAATCGATCCATGCATTCTCGAGATTTTGGGCTCCAAAGTCCTGAAGCGAGAGTCCGCGTAGCTCAGTCGTTAAAGTGGTGGACTTGTGCCCAGGCGACCCGGGTTCGGTCGCCGAGTGTCGAACGTTTTTTCTTTCTTAATTGTGGTTTGTTTTACGATTTTATCTTTAAAACAATGGACTTAAATGTTTTCCGTTTATATTTTATCATAAATCAAAATAATATCGTGGTTTTTTTCAGTACAAATATAGAGCCGGGTTAAAAATACAGTTAATTTCCTGCTTTGTGACAGTCTTGTTTTTATCAGCATATATCTAAATTCAGACGCTCGTAGCATCGCCGGCATCAAAGTCATGCCGCCGAAGCACCCGTGCAATACGACCGCATTAGAGCTCGCCGGATCGCTTTGCCGGCATCAAAGAAATGCCGCCATCTCAATGACTGTATGCACACAACAATTACAGACTGCGGGTAGGAAATTACCGTTCTCCTAACAAAATGTCCATGTTTCAATTATTATACATGACTTTATACTGAGGGTTGTTTAATGTTTCTCTACATACGTGGATACAGGCATGCATGTATACATGCGTTTATTGACAAATTTTTTTTACAGATTATATACATGTTCGAATTGTACATTTACTTCTCTCTCTCTCTCTCTCTCTCTCTCTCTCTCTCTCTCTCTCTCTCTCTCTCTCTCAGTCAAGTCATGAGCAGTGAATGTCTGAACTCCGCCTCTACGATGACATGTGGTGATAACGAACTGTTTTCAAACTCAAAATTACAAAGAAAAAAAATACAAAACACCATCAGAGTAAACACGGATCTAAACAATTCGTTGAAACTTTTCTGCAGTTGTAGCCTTGCTTGTGCGTAGTTCTCTAATCTATATTAGATTCAGGGGTCAACCCAGACAGATGTCGATACTAAATATAAAGTTGTATTCCAATAAGCAAAAAATTTGCTTAGCCTAGCTAAGACCTCTCTCTCTCTCTACCTCTCTCTCTCTCTCTCTCTCTCTCTCTCTCTCTCTCTCTCTCTCTCTCTCTTGACATACTATTGAAAAAAGTCATTCTAAACATAAGAATAATTTTAAATGTTAGGACATGTAGTAATATGAAAAATATTTGTTTTTCGACCCACGGTTAGCTATTTTATCTATTTGTAATGCATTTGCATCGTTGGAACCTGATTCACTGTTGTTGCGGCGGAATGTCTTTGATGCCGGCGAAGTGACCGAGGATCGAAATACGTCACAATACGGATTTTACAATATTGGTTTGATTTTTACATAGCGTTTTAGATATCCGGTATTGGTTTTGCTCTATGTTAAAGAGTGTTAAGAAATGGTAGAAAAGAACAACTATCTCTATAGTCTTTTTGAAGGTGTATTCAAACGGAAGACCTCTTGTTGCTCGCAACGAGCGTCTAGTTTTTATTGTTTTTTGTTAAACTATAATGAAAACAAAAGAAAATGAAGAGTTTCTGCTTTTCTCACCAACACGGATGTCAAAATTTGTAAAATATGTGCAGAATGACTGTGAGAGACTTTTCATATCGTGAAAAGTGCACTGTATTGTAGGATTTAATGTAGTCGGATAATGCTTGTTTAGATAGATGACACGTGGTAATAACGAATGATGTTCAGAACCAAAACCAAAAAAAAATAAAATAAAATAAAATAAAAAATACCAAACAGAGGCAGAGCACACACGGGCCTTTGTTTTTTTTTACATTTAGGGTCGGAATAAAAAAAAAGTAGAGGTACATATGTAGGATCACGTGCCATGGAGATGGAGGAGTGAGCATGTAACACAAACACCGAAAAAAAACCCCAGGCGTTAAAACTTGTTCAGGTAATAGCATACTAGCAAAACATACTTATGAACAAAAACAAATATGAACCATCAAATATATACATCAGATCATAGATAAATTTGATTATATCAGTTTTAATATTTACATGGATAGTGTAAACGCAATGCTTGTTCTTTATCAAAATAGGTAAACATGGATAAATATATTCACGTATCACCCCTCTATTAGGTCTTTTAGACTGCTAGTGTAAAGTTATCTTATCACCCATCTATTAGGACATCTAAACTACTAGTGTAAAGTTCAATCTGTGACGAGGAAGAGGAGTTGTTTAAGAGTTCAGATATAATAGTAAATGAATGCAATGTCTATGTGGTTTGGAGTCCAGTTTTGCCGTTTTGTTTTTGATCTTACTCCATAAATCTAACATCATTGATCACAGTTACCATCAACAACAAGTTTTGAGCTTGTCAAATGATCCGTAATCTTGTTTGTGGCCAAGAAATGAAAGACCTTCTGGACCAGCCATATTGAATTCAGGTATGTAGTTATATGGACTGTAACATATGTACTAAATGGGATTTTAACTAATAATTTGAACGCAATAACTGTATACCGCATAAAGTGCTACATTTTCCTAATCAACGTCAAATATAAGTCAGTAGCTAGGTTTCATTCAGGTGCCTAAGTTAATTTAATTCATGAAGATATATATATATATATATATATATATATGTGTGTGTGTGTGTGTGTGTGTGTGTGTGTGTGTGTGTGTCTGTAAATGTATATATATATATATATATATATATATATATATATATATATATATATATAGAGAGAGAGAGAGAGAGAGAGAGAGAGAGAGAGAGAGAGAGACAAGTTCTCTTCTTCGTCACTCTTGTTTTTATGACTAAATTTTAATGCCTTTTGTCTCTTATTTACATGTATAAACATTCCTTAAAATGAAATCAGTACATGTGTTTAAAAATGTCTCCTCCATCACTCCATGCTAACAGACACTGGCGTAGATAAAAACAAGTATACGGAGATGTTCAAGTTGGGAACGAAATTGAATGTGTAAACATGGTTGTAACTTTGAACTATAAAATAAATATAAATGCTTACAACACAGCTATACGTGGCACAATTCAGAAATTCTAAGAGACCGTCGTTTATTCCGTGACAATTGCGCATTAAATGGTAAACATATTTTTTTTCATTTTGGTAGGAAGTTCACCATATTTTTTTCAATCCAATCCATGCTGCAAAGACATTGTTAGGCTGTTCAAATTTATAGACTAGTGACAAGAAATAACTAGTTTATTTTTGCTCACGTAATATTCAATCTGAAATGCATGCTTGTTTGCATACTCACAAAAAGAATTACATTAAAAAAAATGAAAAATAAATATATTGTTATCTTTCAGGAGCTCAAATATTTTTAAAAAATAATTGCCATGGACCCTCGTCACAGTGCGCAAGATGTATTACGGTGTAATTTATGTAAGACCCCGGGTCCATCGATGACCTGTAAGATTTGTAGCACTTATCTTTGTATTGCCTGTGTAGGTAAACATCTAATAGATGAATCAAAAGAACACAAAGTGTTGCCATTTGAAAAGAAGGAAGCGAGTACTGAATGTCAGAAACATTCACAGAAAATATGTGAATATCACTGTGAACAGTGCGACATTCCTATTTGTAAACTTTGCGTTTTTTCTGAGCAGCATCTCACTCACGATGTAGTAGACATTTTCGACAGTTTAGACAGCAAAAAAGTCGCCTTAAAGACAGATTTAAAAGAACTAGAAGAATATATATATCCTGTATACCAAGAAATTAAATCTTATATCCCAGTTCAAAAAGATAACATGCATAAGAACTCACAAAATTTGAAAACAGCAATCAACAGAAATGAAGAAATCTGGCATAGAGAGATTGAGAATATTGTTAAGAAATTGAAGTCAGAAATCGATGAAATGGACTCAAAACACCTGACTATTCTTAATAAATGGGAGCTTGAAATCAAAAGCATCATTTCAGAAATAATTCAAAGCATTGCTGATCTTAAAAAGATGCTTGCCTCTACTGATATCAATCTTGTTTCTGCTTACAAATCGAAAAACGCAGAGTTTACAAGATTGTCAGCTAAACTCAAGGTTTCTCTACCAAACTTCACCTCTAAAAACATTGACACAGAACGACTTTACAATCAATTTGGTTCACTTTCGGCGTACTGTATTACAACAGAGGAAACCAAAAAATCAGAGTCTTCCTCACTTAAACCCTTGCTTAGTGTTCCACAGATAATCACAAGCATAAACACACAATACAAAGGGCATTTGAAATGGTTAAACAGTATTTCCTGTTACAGTGATGAAGAAATCTTGACTTGTGGCGATAACAATAAGATCATAAGTTTGTACAATCTGAAGGGGGAACTAATGAAGACTATCCAGACCAAGTCAGGGAACACGCCATTCGATATAACAGCGACAAAGAATGGGGATTTAGTGTATGCTGATTACAAAGACAGAACCGTGAATATAGTGAGGGATAGACAGATTCGTGAGGTGATCAGGCTACGGGGCTGGAAACCTCTGAATGTCTGCTGTACTTCCTTCGGTGACCTCCTGGTTGCCATGAACAGTGATGATTATAGACAAACAAAAGTACTGCGTTACTCTGGCTCCAAAATGAAACAAAGTATTCAATTCAATGATAGAGGAAAACCACTATTTTCAACTGAAGGAAACACCAAATACATCAGTGAGAACAGAAATTTAGATATTTGTGTGTCTGATTACGGAAAATGCGCAGTGGTTGTGATTAGTGGGTCCGGAAAACTCCGTTTTACCTACACTGGTTCCCCACGTAAATCAAAGGTCCAATTTATTCCGTGCGGTATAACTACGGACAGTCAATGTAGGATCCTGATAGCAGATCTTAACAACGAATGTGTTCACATTCTAGATCAAGACGGAACCTTTCTCTGCTACATTGACAACTGTAACTTACGTGCTCCATGGGGTTTATGTGTGGACACCAAAGACAACCTCTTTGTGGCAGAGAACTGTACAGGCATTGTAAAGAAAATCCGATATGTAGTGTAAATATACTAATATGTTTGTATCGAGACATGCTAAAAATTATTTGGTTATATTTAAATTATAAATTTAAATTGCTTATATTAGAAATAGGCTTAATATTCACAAATAAATATCATTTTTTGTTACTTAGGTACTGGCTGAAGAGATCAACTCTGCCAATCTTTTGTTTGTTTATTCTGTTTATTAATGTCAAAGCAAGAAATCGACACTTGACACTTTTTACACAATCAAACGATCTGCAATTCTGGGTCTGATTGTCATACTTCCTGACGATATTTTCAAGCTACGAAAATCCAAGTGTTTTGCAAATTGCTAATCTGACTAGATGAGAAAAGACCGTGAGGCTCATACTCATCCCATCAGATGAAATCAACATTCATATCAATGTCTGAACAGCTTATTTGCTGAAATCGACACTTGATGATTCACTGTCATAGTCGCTGTTATCTATTTTAAGTAAATGTGTCTCTCATGTTATGCAACGCAACCAATATGTACTTGATCAAAGATGAATTTAAAAAACTGTAATATCGAAAATAAATTTCATTGTGTCATTGTAAAGTAACTTTTTCAAATTGTATACATGTTTATACTTCAAGATTTGTCGCATTGATTTTTCAACATAACTTTGGGAAATCTAATTAAACTTATAAAAAACTCTTTTTTGTTATTTTTAGGGGCTAGTGTTTTTTTTTTTTGTTTTATTTGTTATTCGACATCAACAAAAGCCTTTGTATTTTTTTCACGCTATTAGCATTTGCAAATACATTAAGTTATTATTGTATAACAAATTAGTATAAAAGAGAACCAAAATAACTTTTTTCTTTATCGTACGAAGTTATTTTCCTGCAATATTGTCATTTCTTTTATATTTAATGTATTTTTTATTATTCTTATGTATATAAAAACAAAGATGCTGTATTAAAAGTATGTTAAATTCGCGTCGCTATCATTAGCCGCCGTTTTTCTTACTTGAAAACAAACCACACCATTCCATTTACAGGTTGGTGTGTAAAAGATATTCAGTGAAAGGTAAAAAAAAAGATGTTTGAGGTGAAATGTCTAGGATATTTGTTGTCATTAATTATCCAAGAAATGTATAATCAAATTGTAATAATAACTCCAAAACTAAACGTATCTTTATGTGCGCGTTAAATATGTCGTTTTGGTATGGCTAGAACTATAATTTTACATATCCCGTAGAAGTACAGTTCTGCAGCTTTTTTTGCACAAGAACATAGAAATTAAAAAGAATGTCTGTTGATTTAAAAAAAAAAAAGAAACAAAAAAACACCGAAAACCTTATTCCAAACATTAAACCTTACACTTAGTGATAAAAGTGATTAATAACCGATCCCGCAGCTTAATATATGTTTACTTATATACTATATTATATCTATTTCTCGCTGGCTTTATCTTCCATTCAAGTGGTGTACATGAATATATGTACGTAAATGTGTAATTTCAAACACTGACAACAAATGAACATTGTGTATGAGGCCATGTATTTTTAAAAAGAAAAAATAAATGTTCAATTGTTAACACACGACATATGACGACGAACAAAAAGCATCGACCTTGTCAGCAAATACAATTTTCCACTGGGTCACATGCTGACTGACGTTTTTCCATACTAATTGTTAGACCATAATTGATCACCTAATTGTCTACGGACTTTTTCGTTTTTTCCCGATTACGACAAAGAGCATACGGCGGGTGTGACCGGTCAGCAGAGGATGCTCACTCCTCCTAGGCCCCTCATCCTACCTCTATCTTTTTGGAGGTCCGTGTTGCTCTGCTTTGAATGTGTTTTTGAATGGAGTTTTGAGATGGTTGACGGTTTGTTATTGTCATTTTTTTCATGCAAAAGGTTAAATATGTGTATGAGGTTTTTAATGCCGTAGGGGGAATAGGTCAATTTTAGTATTGATCAGCAATACGGGGCACAATACATTTTGGGATAAAGAGCACAACACGTAAATATAAGATAACATGAAAATGGAACAATTTGAATAATTCTCTTTAAAATGTGATATAATTGACAATAAAAGTGTGTTTAGGATACTATAAAAATTTGCCGCCAACGTATATGCTTTTCCCGCATCATATATGTTTTCTTTTTTTTTTTTGTTATACGTAATTACATATTTAGAGAGTTACTTACACACTAAATACATGTAATATTTCAATATAAATTTGGCCGGGGGCGAAGGGGGGGGGGTGGGGCGCTACAGAAACATTTAGCTAAGGTGTGTGCCTGGCTATAGCTTCTTTTTTTCTTATTGATACAATGAATAACAACAAACTAAATCTTTCTTAGAAAAATAAATGCCATCAAATTTAAAGTTTTATTTTTCTCTAGACATGACATTCAGCATTCTAATCAAATTGACGCCATTTCATTTTTACCTTTGACTGTATACAATACAATCTTTGTATTGGAAAAACAATACGAATAATTTCTCTCACAATTAGGGTTTTACTTAAGAAGAGGAAATTTTAAAAGTGTAAAAATTTCCGTATGAATAAGTTTATAAACCTAAGTATGTAAATATGCACAATACACAGGATAAGATATGCTTATATTTAAAAAAAAATAGACAGCAAGTTAAAAAGTTCACCAGAATATGACATTGGTTGATCACGTGATCAAATCCTGTGAAGCCCGAAGGGCTTCTCAGAAGACAGGATCGCGTACCAACCAAGTTCATATCTCTGTGAACATTTTAACATTGTAGTTTATTACTTATATTTACGTCTGAAAGAGATCGGTCAGAATGTTTAATGTTTAGAATAATGCAACCGTCAAGCAATAAACGCGTACGATTTTCATAAAAAGGTCAAAACGAATTGAACGTTTTCGTTTTTTCATAGGTTCATATAAGTAAGCAATTGTAAATATTTATAGTTGAAACGTATTTTAAATAATCCTCTTCATGAGCGGATAAAGAGTAGGAGGGGTTGGGAATATTAAAGCTTATTGAATCTTGACGAGCAAAATTATTTAGATCCGCAAAACACACGACTGAATATAATATATTGAGCTTTGGGACAACGGATGGGGATGTGACAACCAAATATACAATCAAAGGCTTAATTTGTCATTTAAATCATTGACTTGGATAAAGCATCCGTGTTTCTCTTCCTAAACAACTTCTCAAACAAAGTTTGATTTTTTTTTAATTGCATACCTTTTTAAAGTGCACTGTAAAAGTCGTATCCTCATTTTAAATACTAATTATCTATTAATAATAGAGCATATCGATTCTTGAAACATGACACCCGATGGTTTCAATTACGTGTCACATGCAGTTGAAACATATAAAGCTTTATTTTTCAGTTTCCTTGTAACAAAAGTTGAAAATGTACAGCCCGATGACGGTCTATGTTTTTGTAATAATTTCAACTTTTTTTACCTTGAGTTATTGCGTCGGTAAGTATCAAATCGAAGTTTAATTGTCTTTTCTTTAAAGACATTGCTTTTTATACTAATATTTTGTGAGTTTAATACAACAAGCATCAATAGTTATAAAACCGCTAATCATTTTTTGAATTACTTATTTGTTTTTTTTAACCAAGAGTGACGTTTTATAAAACGTCTTTATTTTCTCCTAGAAAACTGATCAAATAAAACTGTAACAAACTGATCTCTACTCGTATTCACAATTAATTTTTTTACTCTATAAGTAAATATGTATTTCAGTGAGAAGAACATTTGCAATAACTTTTTCTTTTTCAAAAGAAGAACAGAATAATTTATATTGCGTAAGAGGGTTGTTAATGCTTAATAAATTATACTAACATAAATAAAACCAAAACGAGCTAATTCAAAAAGATATCCATTTTCCCCACAAAATGAAAACCATATAAAAGTTTTAAAAAACACTCGGAATCTTTCCCTTATTATAAAAATCTTTGCATAAACGATGTTGGAATATTGTTGTTTGATAATGACATCTCTGTACAGAAAAAAAAATTGAAGGGAAAAAAATGACAATGATGTTTTGAACAAAAATTGGTGGGGTCAGGTCAGTTTTTAGTATACTACCCAATTTTTCCTTTCTCTTGTAAAATCTGAATATTTGTTCCTTGAAGTATTCTAGAGTATCATTGTCATAACCAAGGGTAATGTTTTCTTAAAATTTTAACTATTTTCTTTTTAATTTTTCCTTTTAATTCAGTTATCATTTCGCCCTTCTGCAAGTTAACTGTTCTTGAAGATATATCGAAATAACTAAATTCCTTAATAAGTTCGTTTTGGGTTAAATGTACTTTTTTGTAATAACAGATAAGTAAACAAAAAATCCGGATATTTGCATATTGAATCGAAAAAGTATTGTCAAACATTTTAGAAACTGATTTAAAAGATTAACAGGCGTTTATGGGAACGATATTTTTGATGCTATGCATTCATTAAAAACGACATATTTTACCTGTCTTCTAGTTTCGAGGAAAGAATGGATTATTTAAAAAATTTAAAATACTGGTAGTAATCAAATTAGTAATAGTTTTAAGCCTCAGTCACAACTGGTCGTATGTGTTTTGTGATCGTGCGCGAGCTACGTGTTTGCCAGTCATGGCTACCGTTGCTGATAGTAGCGTTAAAAATCGTGTTTAAGTGACAGAGAGTGCAACGTAAGACAAATGGACGTATGACGTGCGAGTTGTAGGCATCATGTACACTATTGTTTGGAGACAGTTGCCACTCGGAACGTGCAATGCCCGTAGAAACCCTACTTACCTATGACAATTATCATGGAAAAGACGTTCGTTTGCGTTGCGAACGGCTTAAAAACATTCGCGTCATCGGCCAGTTGCAAGTCATTCGTACAGATGTCGTTCTTGCCTCACGACAGTTGCTTTGACAATTATAAATTTTTCCATTGATTAAAAAATATTTTCTTTCTTTATCCGTAATTAAGTAAATAAATACTGAAACGTCAAAATAAGCCGAAGAAAAGGATGACTATAATTGCTGCTTTGGTGTATACATTGTCTAAACTGGGCAAAAGAAATGAATAGTGTTTTGAAAACATATTTTATCTTTTGTATCTGATATATTGAAAGATAGAAAATGTGTCTGAAATCAGAAAAAAAGTATGCGCATTTATCTAATTTCAAAAATCGTAATATGCACTTGCGTGTCTGGCAATATTTTTTTTTTATAAAATCCGCACGTGGACCTCCCGTAAAAGCACATACGACCAATTGTGACTGAGGCTTTAAGTCATACTTTTTTTTATACATGTCAATCGTTAAGTAGGCAAGTGCCTTTCGGTAATCGATAAAGTAAAACTTTATCTGATTTATTGACGTCACCATATAGCATCACGATGTCATTTTTTTTCAAATTCAACGGAAATTGTTCTAAATAGATATACATGCATACATATAGTTATCAAAAAAGGTATATGCATACTTTTTCAGTGAAAACTCAGTTAAAAGAATATACATTTGATTCAAATGATTTTCTTTATAAAAAACGGAATTAACATGTTTATAAGATAAAGCTGTAGTTTGGAGCCAAAGAGCGAATTGTTGCATAATAGATATCGGAAATAGAAAAAATAAGACAGATACAAAAATATAGCTTACGGTCAGTTAAATTAGATTAAAATGATACAGATATGATAATTTTTCTAAACAGTATGCGATATATGGCAACTGAATTTCCTTTAATATATAGCGGCTAGCTTTTCGTTTACTACAAAATAGTAATAATAAACACCTTGAATATTTTGAAAAGTTACTTTGGCAGATATCAGAAGTGTATAACATGAAATCCGCCGCTAATACTGATTTGTTGTGAATAAGAAATTATCCGTCTTAATTTCTTGAAGATAAAGACTTGTTGATAGTACAAATGAACAATTGCAACATTGCTTTCATGAGATAAACTGGAGAATTTGAGCAGCAATACAAATTAAAATTACTGTTAACAAATTAATAACATTATAAATACATGTACCAATGTCCCTCAGTAGTGATTTACTTTTAAATGTTTTGTTTGTTTGTTTTTTGTTGTTGTTTTTTTTATCTTTATATACAGGATGACAGTACTTGAGGCCGTATTTTAGGGCTTTTTGTTGTCATTATTATTACGTTTATTCTTAGCTCAATTTTACTTCGTCAATTTACTTCAAGTCATTTTTTATAGACTGGTCAATTTAAACAGAAAAATGCGTTGCAATAAATGAGTTCGTTGTTTTCTTACTCTTACTGATCTGCATATATCTGAATTTGGAAGTGTCTGTCCTTGACTGAAAATAAAGACTCATAAATATGCATGAAGGATAGGACTAATTTTATGATGAGAGGTCCAAAATTAAAATAGTGATACTATAAGTGAACTAACTAGCTCTCTCTTTCTCATATATATATATATATATATATATATATATATATATATATATATATATATATATATATATATATATATATATATATAAGCACAAACATTGAGAGTTATTGCAATGTTTGTGCTTATTATATATGTTTATATCTATGCAATGTGTATCGTTCCGATCCTCTCAAATTGTCGCTTACGCAGTACTGTTAAGGCTTACTATGAAAATATCAACGGATTTAAACGTTCATAAAACGATGCATCTATTTTTACAAAATATTTATGTAATGTTATTTTATCATGATATAAATTTGATACTAAAAGAAACGGCATAGTAAATGCTACCTTGTATGACACTTAGTATGGTCCTCTGAATGGACAGTCACGTGATATGTGTTGATGATTCTCCCGAATGGAGGTCATAAACAAATTTCAATATTACAAGGGCATACCCTTATTTGAATTAAAAATTTAAATGATAATTGAATTCTACTTATCTAGTAGATTCTGAAAAGTGCTGCTGCTTTGTATAGAGTTCATCTTTTATTAGAGTAAATATCAAATAAATGAGCTTCGGTTGAAATTTATATGACCTTCACTTAATATTTTACGTATTTATTAATTCATTCTATAGATTTCATCGAAGCAGCAGCACTTTTTTTTTATAAATTAAACATTCCCGTAATTTATATCCAAATGATCGTAATAATCTGTTAAATGTATGCCCTTGTAAAAAGCGGATTTAGATAGGCTTCCCGATGCCAAACACATCGAACTTGTACATTAAACACTCTAGAAAAGAAATAATGCAGGCTCTAAAAAAATAAACATACTGGATTAAAACAAGCATAATAATTGGGATTAAATGGTT